>OY728155.1:128471079-133559079 GCA_963277665.1 Viscum album | reverse complement strand
TTCATTTTGTTTGTGTTTGTGTCCTGAAGTGTTGTTGGCTTAGGGATATTCAATATCATGTAATGTATATTTTTTATCATTCATTTATGTTTGTTGCATTGAATATGTGAGATGATATGATAACAACTCCTTGGAATATATGTTTATGTGAGATGATATGATAACACCTCCTTGGAATATATGTATTATAGTGTTATCCTTATTTATGGTTATCATATTGGGTTGTGATGATATTTTAAGATTGATATAAGTAGGATCACTTAAATAGTAATCACTCATGAGATATAAGTTGACGAACTTGTATTCGAATTGACTCGTTTAAAGTGCATCATATGGATTGTTATATGTGTCTTTGGTGTTACTTCAGTAAACATTGTCTATGGATCCTTCGACTTGAGGTTGTCAAATAGGTTCTCCACTTGTGAGGTTTCATATTTTGATACCTATCTAAAGCCATTTGAGATTTGACTTTATAGATAATTGAGTATGAAACTAATCAAATAGAGTGATTTGATTAACCAAGGATGTGTCCACCCATATGATTGGTTGTGACATCATGACCCTCAATTTAGTTTTGACTAAATTCATGACCATGTCAAGATAATTACACGTGGTGTAACTATATGATATTTAGTTAGCTTGTGAATTGAGAAAAAGAGAAGCTATATGTGATTTATATTATCTTGTCTCGTGCTTAATCTCGACGTCAAGGAAAAAGAAACTTTGCTAATGGACATTTGGTGAATTTGATCACACTAAACCCCTTTGTAATTTGGTTGAGCTATGATGTGTTGTTAGATATCGCTCTTACTTTATTATTCATGAGATTCATAATTATTGTCAAGTTTACAAAGGGTCCTTGAAGTTGCACGTAAGATAATGCTAATTGAGATTTTAGGACAAATGTGATTAGTTCATGTGTAAATATGTTTATATTACAATAGTTTTGGTGGGGGGAATACAATGAAAATCCTACACTAATGCGACTGGAAGTACTTGGCAAGACTCGAACCTGAGATCTCGCCGAGACCCCGCAACACCGCTACCACTGAGCTGGACTTAGAGGGCATGTCTAAAGGGGTCATTTAAGCACCTCCTTTTCCACTTTTAGCACAACACCCCTACCACTGAGCTGGACATAGAGGGCATGTCCAAAGGGGTCATTTAAGCACCTCCTTTTCCACTTTTAACCCATTTGGAGGCTATTTAATGCTCCAAATTACCTTTGGAGGCTATTTATTGCACCTTCTTAGATTTGATTTGAGATTAGGTTCCTTAATGTCTATTGAATGTCCCTATTGCTAAAAATATCGAGGAGTGTAGTCTTAATCACTTTGAGAGAAAGAAAATGTGGCGCTTAGTGTTCTCTAGTTTTCCTCACTTGATAAAGAGTTCTCTAATTTCCTCATTTGAGAGAGTTCCCTAGTTTTCCTCATCTGAGAGGTTCTCTAGTGTCTTTCTTTGTCCTTCCATCCTTCTCCTTAGAGGAGTGATTAAAATCACTTGGATAGGAAGAGAATTTCACTAAGGAATTTGTGATTAGCGTTATCAATAGATATCAAAGGAGATTTGAATTAGCCAATTCATGTTTGATCAAAATATTCCAAACCTGTTTAAAATGTATTTTTATTTTATTGTTTTATTGTTTTATTATTGTGTTTTTTATTTATTTGTTATGATCTTGGATGTTTTTTATAATTTCTTTGTTTTATTATTGTGTTTTTTATTTATTTGTTATGATCTTGGATGTTTTTTTATAATTTCTTTTGCTGTGTATTGAGTGTCGTGTGAAATATCACTTGCCTTGTGCTCTAGTCCACCGAACCCCTTAAGAATGATAGATCTTTGTATCTTACTGAAATTGATGTGGAGACATAACTTTTATATGTAATGTGATTAAAAGTCTTGAACATCGTATGAGATATGAAAGTAAATGAATTATTTACGTAAGTAATTAAATATGCATATGATGCATTGAATATGTATAAGTTACATATTATTGAATTATTATGAATATAATCATATAAGGTATGTATGTGATACATATAATGTTAATGGTAAGACTAAATATAAAATCCTTCATTAAATATCAAAGTGTTTGATGCATTCCAATAAGATTTACATTCGCTTAGACCTTAATTGATCAAATAGATGGGTCATGCTTAATTGAGCATTAATGGTCTATCTTGTGCTTGGTGAAAAGGGTAATAGTTATCCTAATGTTAATGTTGGGTAAAACATGACTAGGCAACCCAATTAGATTGGCACCTAGATGCATGGTGTTTATAGCGACCCAACTCTTAAACACATATTATTTCATAATTCATAACATACTTTTCCAACAAATACAAATCGAGGATCTAGAGGTCTAGTGTCTTTGGAAGATTAGACATACAAATACATCATCTTAAACATAAAAACATCATCTTTATTTAAAACTCCAAATAATGCTTGTATCTTCTATAGATCTTCTAAACCCGTATAAGATATCCCGAGAAAAATACATAAGGAAAAGGGTGAGCTAGAAAGCCCGGTAAGAAAATAAACATGACAATAAAGCATAATATGAGAGTCCAAAGACATAACATGGTATTATAAAGAGAATGATCATAAGCATGGAAACATGACATAAATAAATGAAAGTATAAGATCATGGAAATGTAATATGCCTAAGACCATCATCATAAAGCGCACAAAGCTCCATGGTGGATTATGTTCACTTCCTAATCTCTTACATAGCATCTCATGAGATATAAATCATTATCCAATGCATTGGAGGACTATATGATTTTGGGTCCACTCATCACATAACATAGTGTGCTTAAGCTAACTGTCCATGCATCATACATAGTGGACAAAGCCCCATAGTGGATTTGGTTCATGCCCTAATCTCATACATAACATCTCATGAGATCTAAATCTTTACCTAATGTATTGTAGGATTATATAATTCCGAGCCCACCCGTCACATAAATGAAAATCATGAATATGCATGCCATACATAAAGTATAAGCATGATCAAACCCATGAGAAGGAAGTAAGTTTCATAATTTTGATTTAAGGTATAACCAAAGGTTAAATAATAAGGATTCCCAATAGAAGAAGGAATTAAATCATTTGGATGTTCATATTTGTAAATGAAACATAGGTCTTGATCCCTGAGTTCCAATATAGAGATTTCATGATAAGGATTTAGGAGAAGAAGGAATAAAACACACCACTTGGGTGAAGCTCTATAAAATAAGTAAAGGATATTTTTAAAGAAGGAAAGACATATTATTTTTCATAAAACCAGAATTGAACCAAGAGGGTTCTCCATAAAATAATGAGGGGTTTTATAATTTATTCATGGTTTAAAAACATTTGATGGGGGTGATTCTCGACATGATCCAAGAAATAGGAAAGTTCTCTTATATCAGGTTTACTTAAAAGTGGGAATTTTAAAGGGAACTAAAAACTTGTATAACCCCAACAATGACAAGGATATTTAACTAGGTATATATGTAAGGGACATATATGAAAAAATAGAAGAGGCACATGAGAATAATATTTCATAAAAGAGAGAAAAAGAAAGAGAATGTGTAATCCGAGGGTGGTTTGGAAGATCGAACAAATGATCATGGAAGGAAAACCATTTTAATATTTTAAAATAACTTTATTTCAAATCCCACATCATAAAAAGGTATAATATAACTTACTTTTGAAAAGATGAGAATGGAAATATTAAGGTCACCTGAGATAATACATAATTAGGTTTCCAATTAAAAAGTTAAAAATTACCAGGAAGGGAAATTATGGACAAGGGAAACCATCGTTTAAGAGAATGAGAATTATTCTTAACATAGTTTCATTTTCAAGAAGGATTAGATATCATAAATAAAGAATATTTGAATCAAAAGTGATTTCCCATGATATAAATAGTGTATACCACATGAAATGAAAAACAAAACTCAAAGAGAAACCTTATAACTCAAGAAATAAAATTGGCTTATGAAAGAACCTTATATTCTAGGGAAGACATCAATTCATAGCCCACAATAAGGAAGAGAATGAATTCAAGTGAATTTTCCTAGTTCAATAATAATTTATGATATTATAAATCAAGGGGTAGTAGTTACACCATACAAATAAAGATTGATGTATAAAATCAAAGCATGTTGCAATGGAAGGTGATTGAGATGAAAACCCTTACCTCGTGTCTGAAAGCTCTCCGCACTTGCATTAAACTTCCTGAATAATAAAATTATGTTTATCAAAATATTTCCTAAGAAAATTATTAATTTATATTTATTTTTATAAATTCTATTTATCATTACATATCACTAATTTATTACATCATTTCTGCTTATATCAGTTACTTGAAGTTCTTTGGTCAATTTCTCAGAAACATTCATTGTATGTTGACCACGATCAAAACGTTGTAAAATAGTTTCATAATATCCAGAATTATAGGTTATTATGCAATTTATTATTCCATCATCACATAATTTATACATGTAAATAGTTTTTCCATGAATGGAATCAAATTAGAAAAGGTACTTTGATATTTCCCTTTTAGCGGTTAAATTTACTATAACCATTTATTGTTAATATCACTTATGTAATGTCTAATATTATCATTCTATAATGTTAGTGGTTTACTAAATAAAATTTTTATACATTACATACATGTTTTATTCCACTCATGTTAGTCGGTATGTAAAAAAAAGAGAAACAACGTCATGTGGAGGCTGTAGTCCGCACGTGCACATGGACGACACTCCTGTTTTTTAAAAATAGAAGGTATAAAATTATATATCTTATAATTTCAGAATAATTAACATGTTATAAATATCATATTATCTTAGTAAATAACCTTTTTCATCCAGTCATGAAAGGTGATGATGGAAAATTGAACACGTCATTCATAGATGCGGTAGTCCGCACACATGCATGACAACGCTTTCATTTTTCAAAAGGTTTTGGAGGAAGAAATAAAATGGATGTTCCATTAGTATAAAAACATACCAAAATATTAATAATAATAGTTTTATAATACTCTCTTGGATAGAAGAGGTTTGGGGTGGTAGAAGTAGAAAAGAATTAATAAGGTGCGGTGAAAAATATTATCTCTCGTTTTGGATGTTCTCCTTTGGTCACCGCCTTAAGGAACCTTATCTTGGTCTTTTGGCAAGATAAAAAATTATAGGATGTGGGGAGATGGTTTAGGAGAGACTAGGGTAGAGTGAGAGTCGAGCCTAAGGGTATTTTGACGTGTGGAGAGGTGGAGGGGTGGTGGTTCCTTTTATAATTAAAGAGAAGGGCATTTTTAGCGCATATAACTCTTTAATATAAGGAGATCACATGTTTCGCATGGAATGTGAAGACAAAGTGGATAGTAATGGATTTTGGTCAGGGATAAGGTCAATCAACCCTCAAACACACTTTTCCCCACATATTTTAAACATGTTTTTATGTCATTTAATCTTATATTTTTTACTTTTATCATTTTTGTTTTTTACCAAGGCAACTAATTTTTACCTATGTAATTTATTTTTAATGCCTAAAAATAAAATAATCCTTATTAGATAATTTAAACCTACTAATTAAAAATAAAATAAAAATATAATTTATCAAATAAAATTTATACATGTAAGAAAAATTAATTTTAACGATAACACATTTAATGCGTAAAAACCTATTTTTAGAAAAAAGTGTATTTTTAAGCATAAGATTTAAGTTTAGGATAAAACTATCAATGTTATTGATTCTATTAAAATTAAAATTTTTATTATTATTCAAATAATATTTAATTATCAATAAAATAATTCAAAAACCTAATTCCACCATGTGAAAATTTTATTAAAATAAACAGATGAAAAAACAGTTTTCTTTAAAATGTTACCTAATTTTTTTTAAAATGTTAAGCACGAGTTATATATATATATATATATATATATATATATATATATATATATTAGTTTAAAACACTTAATTTAACTTTATAAAATATATTTTTTATTTTAAAAAGGGTTTAAAAAACTTTCATGACATTCTTGTATAATAATGTCATAAAAGTGAAAGTATTTGTAAAATTGGTATCTTCAATATTCACCTAAAAATCAATTATTTTTAAAAAATATAAAAAAATTATCTTAATATAAAATTTAAATTATGAATTAAAAAAATGATGTTCATTTTAAAAAATCCAAACTTTATTTATAAATTTAGTTTTTAAAATAAAATTCAATATCTAAAGAAAAACTTCTTTTATTAAAAAAATAACATTTTTAAACATTAAGTGTTCTTAATATTATTTCATTGAAATTTCTAATTTAAAAATATTAATATGTTAGTTCATATATAATAATATTTTAAAAATTTTCAATTTAATCTATTAGGATAAAATATATAATATTTTAAAAAATAGTTCTTTGAAAAAAAGAAATATTACTTTTATACTAAATGCACTTTAAGAAATATCATTAAAATTTAATTATTTATATTCTAAAATTTAATTTTACTACTCCATTGATATTTAAATATTTATTTGAATTATATATATATACATATATTATATCACATTTTAATAATAAAATTAATATTTATACGTAACATAGAAAAAAATATATACACATATATAATTTTTTAATATCACATTTTTATTTTATTGTGAGTTATATTATTTTAAATTTACCACTTAACAATACATGAATTCAACATTCTTATCAGATATATGACCATCAACAGATTTCATTCCTATATATAGACTTACTAAATCATTTGTTCATTCCACTCTCACTTCATTGAGCATAGTTCCTATTTCATATTATAGATTTTTTTTATAATATTTTATCCTTTCATAGTGATCTTACTCATTATAGATTTTTTTGGCTATTGATGATCCTCAAGGTTGAAGATGATCTAGGAGATTTCCTAGTCGTGAAGATTTTATTCTTTTCTATCTATTATCCCTTATCAATTTATATAATTTTAATAGATGTACTTCATCTATGGTGAGTAATAATCCATGGTGTGCAGTACTTAGTTTTATGTGATTTTGTTGTAGTATCCCACTTATGAATGAATAAAGTGTATTTAGTTTAGTTCATATCTTATAAGGCACATTTTCTTATCATGTTTCAATCATTTTGAAAGAATAGATTAATTTTATTTAAAATTATAGACATAAATAATAATAATAATAATAATGTAATAGTAGTAGTAGCAATAGTAGTAATAATAATAATAATAATGGATTCTAAAACCTAGGGCATTAAATTATCCTCTCTTAAATAAATTGCATCCTTGAAATTTTAATTATCACATACCAATGAAAATAGTATAAGAGAATCTAAAATATAGAGATGACACAAGATATAATTTATGGAGAGATATCAACCTTACAAACTTGGGAAACATATCACTTTCCTTAGAATAAGATTATCCCCAATATTGAGTTTTTCCCTAACTATTTGGGCCAAGAGTTTACCATTATTTGGTATCAATACCCACATTATATAATTGTTCTATAAAGGGTGTTTATTATCATCCTTTCATTGATAGAATATCATAGGTTAATATGAAATGTGATTTCCTTACTCCAGATAATTTTTCATCTAAGTGTTAGGAACCAATCCATCACTAAAATCATGTTAAATTTATCTAAAGGAAGGATAACGAGATTTCCCCAAGGCACATTTCATAAGATTCAACTAGGAATACAATAATCATACCACTAGAAGATTTTTTTGCCAATCAAATCACTAGGGTGGTGATTTAATGATATTAGAAAAATTATTATATATACTAGAGTTTATAGAATCAAATTCCAACAAGACATTTACAACTCTGGATTAGAGGGTATGTTTACCTTAAATATCAAGATCCACTTTAATAGTAGTTCTTGCATAGGCATTCCATTATCCTTTTCATCTTGGAGATTGGTGATGATCATTATCTTGGTTAGTCCTTGGATTAACAATAGTGCAGAAAACATTTTTAATGTCACCATTTTTGACGTCGGTTATATATAACCGACGTGATAATCTGTGAAATGTGGTTTTTTACGTCGGTTATTTTATAACCGACGTAAAAAATGCGGAGAGTAAAATTTTAACGTTGGTTATTTTAATAACCGACGTTAAAAATCACGCGCGTTCGTTTTTTACGTCAGTTATAAATTAACCGACGTAAAAAACCAAAGCGCGGTGTTTTTTACGTCGGTTATGAAATAACCGGTGTAAAAAAAGCGGCTTTTGAGGCCTTTTTGACGTCGGTTATTTGATAACCGATGTAACAAACCAACCCGCAGAATTTTTTACGTCGTTTATATTATAACCGACGTAAAAAACTGTGATTTCTGATATATTTTTTACATCGGTTATTCTATAACCGACGTAAAAAACCAACACGTGGATTTTTTTACGTCGGTTATAAAATAACCGACGTAAAAAAAGCCGTATCTGATACATTTATAACGTCGGTTATTATAATAACCGACGTTATAAATGTAATAAAAACAGTTTATAACGTCGGTTATTAAATAACCGACGTTATAAAACATTTAAAAAATTAACACGCCCCGTGGATTGTCATTTATGATTTTTCGATCGATAGTCCGACGAATCATCTCTCTCACACGGAAAACCCTAATCGACTCGTCAATCTCGTTGCGTTAAAATCGTTTTTCCATCATCGTTTATCATCTTTACTCTCCTCGGATATATCATCTCAACTCGCAACACTCAGGTAAGCCTCCCACGACTTTATTTCGTTCGTTTTTTTTTTCCGGATAGTCTATATTTACGTTTTTCGATTTTTTTGTTTAAACTAGGTAAGATTCTTCGATTTCGAACCCTCTTACCTCGTTTTGCCATCATCATCTTATTTATTATCCCCAGATCTATTAGATCGACTCACAATATTCACGTAAGCCTCACCTACTTCTATTTCGTTTGTTTTTGTTTCGTGAATGCCCGACATTGATGGTAATTTTTGTTGTCATTGAAAACTAATGATCTCATTCACCTATATTACTGTAATTTTTATGTAAACCATTGTGATACACCCATTTTGTGTACCAGTGTGATTTATTTTATAAGTATATATATGGTTTTTCATGGTGGAATGTTTGTTTTGGATCCTTGGTTGTTTCTATTTTGGGTATCACTTTTTGTTGTTCCATAATCTATTTACGTCGCTTATTTTTGTGGACTATTATAAGTCTTCATATGCTATTAAAATCCGATTCACTGCATAATAGAGCATTTTAGACTAGTAGGAGATATAATTCATGGTTCTCATTTTGAATAATGGCATGATACCAAAACTAGTAGCTTGAGGTTAAAATCTCTAGATATGCCAAAACTAGTAGCTTGAGGTTAAAATCCCATGGTTCTGGGGGGCTGTCAAGAGGGTTGGTGGCTGTCCAGGGGGTTGGGGGTTGTTCAGGGTGTCCATGGAGGTGGGGGGGGGGGACAGTCTAGGGTGTGTGTGTGTGTGTGGGGGGGGGGGGGTGTCCAAGGGGGTGGGGGCCTGTCCAGAGGGTTTAGGGGGTTGTTCGGGGGGGGGGGGGGGTGGGGGGCTGTCCAGAGGGTTGGGGGGTGTCCAGGGGGGTGTCCAAGGGGGTAGGGGGTGATGTCCAGGAGGGGTGGGGTGTGCTGTCTAGAGGGGTGGGGGGCTGTCCAGGGGGTGGGGGGCTGTCCAGAGGGTTGGAGGGTGTCCAGGGGGGGTGTCCAAGGGGGTAGGGGGTGGGGGGGTGGTGTCCAGAAGGGGTGGGGGTTCTGTCTAGAGGGGTGGGGGGCTGTCCAGGGGGTGGGGGGGGGGGGGGGGGGGGCTGTCGAGAGGGTTGGGGGGTGTCTAAGGGGGTGGCTGGGTGGGTGGGTGGGTGGGGGGTGTCCAAGGGGGTGGGGGCCTGTCCGTAGGGTTTGGGGGGTTGTCCGAGGGGAGGGGGGGGGGGGGTCTGTCCAGAGGGTTGGGGGGTGTACAAGGGGGTAGGGGGTGGGGGGTGGTGTTCAGGAGGGGTGAGGTGTGCTGTCTAGAGGGGTGGGGGGCTGTCCAGAGGGTTGGAGGGTGTCTAGGGGGATGTTCAAGGGGGTAGGGGGTGGGGGGTGGTGTCCAGGAGGGGTGGGGGGTGCTGTCTAGAGGGGTGGGGGCTATCCAGGGGTGTGGTGGGGGATGTCTAGTGGGTTGAGGGGGTTCTGGTATGTTTTTGGTAACTTTTTGGTCTGTTTCAAGGGTGTGGGAGGGCTGTCCAGGGATGTGGGAGTGCTGTCCAGGGGGTGTGGGGGGGGGGGGTCTACAGGAGGGTAGGGGGATGTCCAGGGGGTGGTGGTGATGTCCAAGGGTGTGGGGGGGGGGGTGTCTAGGAGTGTGGTGGGGGAAGTCTAGTGGGGTGAGGGGGTTCTGGTTTGTTTTCGGTAACTTTTTGGTCTGTTTCAGGGGTGTGGGAGGGCTGTCCAGGGGTATGGAAGTGCTGTCCAGGGGGTGGGGGAGTATACATGAGGGTGGGGGGGTTGTCCAGGGGTGTTTGGGGCTATCCAGGGGGTCGGGGGCAGTCCAGGGGTGTGGTGGGGGTTGTCCAGTGGGGTGGGGGAGGGCTGTCCAGGGTGTGGGGGGTATACATAGGGTGGGGGGTTGTCCCGGGGGTGTTTGGGGCTGTCCAGGGGGTCGGGGGGCAGTCTAGGGGTGTGGTGGGGGCTGTCAAGTGGGGTGAGGGGGTGCTGTTCAGGAGGGTGGGGGGGTTGTCCCGGGGTGTTTGGGGTTGTCCAGGGGGTCGGGGGGCAGTCCGAGTGTGTGGTGGGGGTTGTCAAGTGGGGTGAGGGGGTGCTGTTCAGGGGGTGGTGGGAGGGATATCCAGTGGGGTAAGTTTTATATGTTATCAATGTAAATGCTTAATTTTTCTTTAGTTCTTATTTTGATCTACTTCTGTTTTTGTGGTACGAATTCTTGATTTGGTTTCTGGTTATTTCTGGGGGAGAGCAGAGGACTGCATTTGATTTTTTTTAAAAAAATTTGTCTTCCACGTCGGTTATTTTATAACCGATGTGATAAAGAAATCGGGAAGGGTTTATCACGTCAGTTTTTTGAATAACCGACGTGATAAACACCTATGGAATGGTTTATCACATCGGTTATTTAATAACCGACATGATAAAAGGCCTGGGAAATGGTTTATCATGTTGGTTATTAGATAACTGACGTGATAAACCATTTCCCAGGCCTTTTATCACGTCAATTATTTAGTAACCGACGTGATAAACCCCCCTTGGACTGGTTTAGCACGTCGGTTATTATATAACTGACGTGATAAACCATTCCCAGGGGTTTATCACATTGGTTATTAAATAACCGACATGATAAACATCCCCCACGGGTTTATCAGGTCGGTTATTATATAACCGACGTGATAACCCCCCCGGTTTATCACGACGGTTATATAATAACCGCCGTGATAAACCCCCCCTTGGTTTTTTCACGTCAGTTATTAATTAACCAATGTGATAAACACCGCGATGTTATGTTTTTTACGTCAGTTTTTAAATAACCGACGTAAAAAACGTTATTTATAACGTCGTCCGTATTAACGTCGGCTAAAAACCGACGTAAAAAATGAAAAACAACCGACGTAAATAATGTTTTCTACACTAGTGTAGGGATTTGATTTGGATAATGCCTAAGTTACCCACACATAAGACATTGAATTATTAGTGACACCTTAGGATGAATTCTATTTCTTTCAATCGTGTTAACCATACTCTTTATTTTCCTATGATAATTTGATGCTCTATGACCCCATCGTCCACAAGTAAAACGTATTCCAATCCTCATAAGGTAATTTACTTGGTGCCTCTTCCCACATTTTTGACACATAGATGGTCAAATATCCCTTCTGTCATCATATTCATTACCTAAATTTTCATTAGCCTCTATCCTTATCTTCTTTGGCACACTCAGGATTTCAACTATGATTACATTGTTAATCATGATTTACGATAGTTGGTTCAACATAATCACAAGATTTCTTAGTCCATCTCCCATTACAATGGGTTGATCATTAAGGTAATCGTCGCATTATTCCTTACACCCATAGTTAACTCAGTTCCTTCCAGTTCTAGCTATCACTAAAACCAAAATGGTTAACATGAGTGATGAACATTTAACATCATAGGGGGGTTACGGTAATCAATAACATAAAATAGATTCAACCTTAAAAACTTTTACCCTTTTACATCATCAAATTATCCCTTAATTACTTTAGTTAAACCCATATCAATCTTAGTTTAACCTAGGTTACTTTAAGTTAGGTTATCTTATAAGTCATAACATAGTCCCTCAAAGTAACTAGGAAGAAAATCCTTCATAGTCGTTCATAAAGAGCATATGATTGACCAAATAATATCACTTGGGAGTGTCTAGCCTGGTATACAGTTAAGAATTTATTTCATGTACTAGATCATAATTGAGTTAATACCCAGCATGTTTGCTTCAGGGTTATTACCCCTAGGTACAACTGTGCTAGAGCCTATATCTACTTTCCAGTATCTGGACAAGGATGCAATTACAAAGAAAACAACACAATCTCCACTTTACCAATATTGTAGGATATTCTCTTATACTCTGGATTATCCCTTAGACTTATCCCTAGGTTTTTCACTAAGGATTTATCATCCTAATATCAAAAAATAACTATAACTTCCTCTTATACCAACTATAGATACCCAACCCTTAAAGCACATATTATCTCATAATTCTTAACAATATTTTCCAACAAGTACAAGATGAGGATCTAGAGGTCTAGTGTCTTTGTAAAATTAGACATACTAATACATCATATTAAACATAAAAAAAAATATTTATTTAAAACTCCATGTAGTTCTCCTAACTCCCATAGATATTCTAAAACTACGTAAGACATCTAGGAAAAAATACATAAGGAAAAGGGTGATCTATAAAGCCTAGTAAGTGAATAAACATGGAAATAAAGCAAAACATGAGAGTCAAGAGGCATAACATGATATCATAAGGAGAATGATCATAAGAATGGAAACGTGGAATAAGAAAATTAGATAATAACATCATGGAATCATGGAATATGTGGAAACAACATAAGGCATGACTTCATAAACACAATTCAAGGGTCACTCCCAATACCATCATCATAAATTGAAAAAATTCCCATTGTGGATTAGGTTTACTCCGTAATCCCTTGCATACCATCTCATGAGATATAAATTATTACCCAATGCATTTGAGGGATATATAATTCTGGGTCCACCTTTCATATAATAAAGTGTGCTTAAGCTAACCACCCATGAACCATACATAGTGGACAAAGTCCCATAGTGGATTAGGTTCACTCCCTAATCACATACATAACATCGCTTGAGATATAAATCTTTACGTATTGAATTGGAGGGATATATAATTCTGAGACCATGCTTCACATAAATGAAAATCATACATATGTGTTCCACATGATGAAAATAAACCATACATAAATAAAAAACATGATCAAACCCTTGGAAAGGAAGTGAGTTTCATAATTTTGATTCAAGGAATAACCAAAGGCTAAATCATAAGTATTCCCAAGAGAAGAAGGAATTAAATCATTTGGATGTTCATATTTTAAAATGAAACATATGTATTGATCATTGAGTTCCAATATAGATATTTCATGAGATAGATCTAGGAGAAGAAAGAATATAAATGTATCACTTGTGTGAAGTTTTATTAAATAAGTAAAGGATATTTTTAAAGAAGGAAAGACCTTATTATTTCCCATAAAACCAAAATAAAACCAAGAGGGTTATACATAAAATATTGAGGGTTTTTAGAAGCTATTAATGGTTTAATTTTTTTTGGGGTGATGCTTGACATAAGACAAGAAATAGGAAAGTCCCCTTAAATCGGGTTTACATAAAAGTGGGAATTTCAAAGGGAACTAAAAACTTGTATAAACTAAGAAATAAAAAAGTATATTTAACCAGGTATATATTTAAGGAAAATATATACAAAAAATATAATAGGTATATGAGAATAATATTTCATAAAATGGAGAAAAATAAAGAGAATGCATAATTCAAGGGTTGTTTGGGAGATCAAACAAATGATCATGGAAGGAAAACCATTTTAATATTTTAAAAATACATTTGTTTCAAAAACCACATCATAAAAAGGGATAATAAAAATTCATTTTGAAAAGTGGAGAAGATAAATATGAAGGTCACCTGAGATAAGAAATAATTAGTTTTCCAATTAAAAAAGAGAACATTGTAGGGAATGGAAATTATGGATAAGGAGGGGAAACTATATTTTAAGCAGATAAGAATTATTCTTAACATAACTGCATTTTCAAGAAGAATTAAAAATCATAAATAAATAATATTTTAATAAAAATTGATCTCCTAAGATATAAATAGGATATACCATATGAAATGAAATAATAAACTCAAGGAGAAATATTATAAATCAAGAAAACAAATTAAGTTAGGAAAGACCCATATATTGTAGGGAAGACATAATTCATAGCCCACAAAAAGAAAGAGAATAAATTGAAGTAAATTTTACCAGTTCAATAATAATTTATGATTTTAAAAATATAGGGGAAGTAGTTACACCATAAAAATGAAGATTGGTTCATAAAATCAAAGCATACATCAATGAAAGTTGATTAAAACGTAAACCCTTACCTCATGTTCGAAAGTGCTCTAAACTTGCACTTAACTTTATGAATAATCAAATTAAGTTTATTAAAAAAATTTATAAGAAACTTATCAATATATATTTATTTTTATAAGGTCTATTTATCATAATGTGTCATCAATTTATTTTGTTATTTCGGCTTATGTTAGTTACTTGAAGTTCTTCGATCAATTTATAAGAAAATTTCATGGTATGTTCACCATGATAAAAATGTTGTAAAATAGTTTCTTAATCTCAAAAATTATAGGTTATTATGTCCCTTATTATTAAATTAGCACATAATTTATATAGGTAAATAGGTTTTCCATGTGTTAGAAAAAATCCCTCTTGGTGGTGGTTTTGGGTTGATTGTGTTTGTTGACAAGGTTTGACATTATTGATGAAGATGAGTTGTCATTGGAGGCATAGAGAGTTTGTGAGTATGTCCTAAATGATCACACAAAATATAAATTTCATAATTGTTAGGTCCACTAGGCTAGATACCCTAAGAGGGGGGGGGGGTGAATCAGGGTATGACAAATTAAAACAACTGCCCCTTTAGATCTTGTTTTGCTGTTAGACAAAACCCTCTTCTCTCTCCTTCCTATAGAAGAGTATGAATAAACATTAAATATTTCATAGGAAAAAATAATTTTTACTTGGTTCACCCTCATTAGGCTACGTCCAAGGAGCATACACCAGCAGTGTGCCGATGTACCAAATCCACTAAAAAACGCACTGCTGTTTACAAAGTTCGAAGTGGACTCACTGTCCCTCTTGGTTTACAACCATTCACAATATGAAAGCTCACTGCTCTCTCAACTGAAGTGTGATCACTACTTCTTTAGAAGATCCACTCACAATTTATAGACCTGTAGGTATCTTCATTATCTCTAATGAAAACTGCATCTTTAACTGTTGATAGATGCTCTATTGAAGTTCAACTTTCAACCACAGATGAATCTCACTTTTCACCGAGTGTACCGGACAATTGAAAATCTTTCATGCAACCCTTACTGTGTCTTGCATGCAACTTTAATTCCTTGCATGCAAGATTCCACTTTTGTCACGAAACACCCCTTGCGCGCAACTTCAATCTTGCGCGCAACTGAAAATCTTTCGCGCAACTCCCTTTGCTTGAAATTCTTATGCGATCCGGAGCTTGGATTCTCTATAAGTGTTTAGCTATACTGAATGAGGGGGGTCACCTCTTATTTATAGGAATTCTTGAACCCTACGCGGAAGATTCAACTTTTGTCGCACAAGTTCCTCTTCGAGCGCACAAAGCCCCATTTGACGTCGCATTGGGCGCGCAAGTTTCTTTCGTGTGCACAATTTCAAATATTTCGCGCGCATCTTGCCTCTTCCATTTTTTGACATTATACTCCTGAAACATGCCTTGCACGCAAGTTTCCACACCATCTTCAATCTTGTGTGCAAATTCCTTCGCCAAAAACATGTATCTCCATTTTCTGATTTTGAGGCCCAAAAATTTGGCAAACACTGGAAAACGACGCCACCTTAGATCTATTCTTTTTATACCATCCCCAGAACATCCATTCCTTTGTCATTGTTCTTTTTTAGCATAGGTTTTTAACAATATCTTTGGAACTTGAAAACTCACCATGGAAACCCCCTTTGTCAACAAAATGAACATTGTGGTCTGCTTTGTCAACAAACTCAATCACCTCAAAAATGTTTCAATGATACCTTACAAGATTTTTTCCCAACAAGAAATAATCACACAGAGTATGAATGTCAGAACCAATCACACATAGTAAAAATGTCATAACTGATCACGTGAAGCATGCAATCAGAACTAATCATATGGAGAATGAATTTCATAAATGATCATGAAAAGGAGTTATGCAAAGAACATGAAGACATCTGATAATTTTTAGTGGATCTCAAAGTAATATCATGGGAAGTGAACATGATTATCAGTTGATCTTATGAAGAGTTCACGCAAAGCGCATGAAGATAAAAAGGATGGAAATGAAGGAGTATTCTTGAGGTCATTTTAAATCATGTAACCACATGATTGTATTTGGATACCGTGATGGGATCACATGAAGCACTAGAAGACAATATCACTAGCCGAATGATTGTCTTTAGATCTCGCGATGTGATCCTGCAAAGGACACATGATTTTCAATTGATCCTACACACTCAAAGAAAATTAAATGACCACACGAAGAGATTATGTGAAGTGTGTAAGGATGATCTTTAAAATGGTGGAACATATGTATACCTATGATTTTCAGAGTTAAGGAGGTGTGTTTATGCCTATAAATAACAATTAAATTGTCCTTAAGAATTAGAGAATTTTACTTAAGTGATTTGATCTGAAGAAAAAGTATTTTTCATGATCAGAAAAAAGTCTCACGCTAGAGTCTCTCAATCCACATAATCGGTATAAGGTCTTGTGAAAGGATCTCACGTATGAGTCTCATGAAGTGAAGTATGTGTTGCGTGTTTCAATGCATAGAAAAACCTATTGATATCACATGATCCATGTAACCTGAAAAGGGTTTTGTTCTATAGCACATGATTCATGTGATTAGAATAAGGTCTCATGATGGAGTCTCATAAAGGTATATTGTGAAGGATTTTATGTTCTTGGTGTCTTTTGTGCATAGATAAAATCACCGAAGTCACACGATCCGCATGAATAGAACAAATTCACATGATCGACATGAAAATTGTAGAGTCTTGGGATCCACGTGAACATTACAAAGACTCATGATCCATGTGAATAGAAAAATGTCTCATGAAGGGGTATCATGAAGTGGAGATATCACATAGGGGTCTCATAAAGGTTTCTTGAGAAGGGGTCTTGTGAAGGGGTCTTATGCAGGGATCACATTCACCTAGAGAAAAGGTATCATGCAAAGGTGATTGTCATATCATTGATGAAATAAGAGAATAAATACACACACAATTGTGAATAAACTCATAATTTATTGTCAGAAGATTCTACAGGAGGAGAAGTTCATTCAATTTAGCAAAGAGAGTGGTGATCTTTGAAATTGTGAATGGTTATAAACCAGGAGGGACAATGAGTCCACTTCAAACCTTATAACAACAGTGTGCATTAGTGGATTTGGTACATTGGCACATTAAATTTGTATGATCCTTGGACATAGCCTAATGAAGGTGAACCAAGTAAAATTGTTGTTTCATGTGCATGTTTTAATTACCATTTATTCTGTGCTATGGGAAGGAGTAAGAAGTGAGTTTTGTTTAACAATGAAGCAAGATCCAACATGACATTTATTTTAATCTATCATACCTTGATTCACCCCCTCCTAGGGTATTTAACCTAGTTGGACTAACAATTGGTATCCAAGTAAAGGGCTAAAGTAAGAGTTTATCTCTAAGAAGAAGCGATGGAAGTTTTTAATCATAAAGGGATTCCGATCTTCGATGAAAAAAAAATTCAGCTATAGAAGAATCAGATGAAACACTATTTCTGATCACTAGGAGTGGATGTATTTAAAGCTGTGATACATGGTATTTATACTAGTGTGGACATTGTAATTTTATCATAAGTACACCTAAGAGAAGTGGATTCCAATTCCAAGGGAATCAATTCCTTAATAGAGGATTTATCTAACACAATCTACACAAAGGTGATGTTATGTAAATCATTACATACCATGTGGGAAAAGTTTCTAAATATCTATGAAGGAAATTCAAAAGTCTGAGAAGATAAATTGTAGGTTTTTTGAAACAAATATTAGTACCCCAATGAGTCTGTAGATGCATTCTTTGACTAGGTGAATTTTTTCATGGAAGACATGCGTGATCTCATAGAAATTCTTAAATATGTAAAGATCATTAAGTGCATCTTAAGAATAATTCCACCTCATTTCAATATGAAAGTTTATTTATTAGAATATAAAGATCCAAATGAGATAAAATTGGATAGATTACATATTAATATTTTCAATAAGAAGAACTTTTGGATGAGTTTATGTCACTTCTTTACTCAAAACTACCAAAGGAAAAAGAATCACTACTGAAAAAATGACCTATACCCACGGTTCAAAACCATGGTTATAGCCCCCAAAACCATGGGTATAGCCTATACCCACGGTTTTGGGAACCATGGGCTGGAAAGGCGTAACAATGGAGGTCCTAAAATATACCCACAATTTACTAAACCGTGGGCACAATAACTGAACAGCGTGGCACAAGGCTGTTTTTACAGTTTTTAAACCGTAGGTAAAACATGATAAAAAATCGACCCTGGGTGAATTTGAACTCACACCTCACACATCATGCACACATGGCCAACCAACCGAGTTAATAGTGCTACTGGTATATATAGATACTTTTATTTTAATATATTAATATAACTTCTATAATCTTAAAAAGAGGAATCACGGGTTTCGAACACACGACCTTAGCAGAAGGCGTATACGGACTGACCAACTGAGATAACTACTTATTAGATATAAATATATATATATATATTTATATAAATATATTAATAGAGCCGCATATCTAAAAATGATAACGGTGTGAATCGAACACAGGACCGGTTTTATCAATTTGCATCACCTGACCAACTGAGCTGCGAAAATTTTATAGTATATAACGATACATCTGTTTACTTATATTAATTTTAACCCATTTATTAGAAAAAAAACTTGCCAAGAATCGAACAGTCTACCAACTTTAACAATATAGACTGCCTGACCAACCAACCTACACATATTAATTATTTTTATATGTGTATCTTTCTTATTATATTAATCTAAACCGTGTTCCTGCCAAATATTTTTGTTGTCCCGCGTAATTTTTTTTGCCACCGGGAAATATATACCCACGATTTTGATAAAACATGGGTATAGGTCTTCCGAAAAAACCCTATACTCACGGTTTTGGCCAAAACCGTGGGTGTACGACATGGAAAAAACCCTGTACCAACAGTTTTTCAAAACCGTGGGTATAAGTCTTTAAAAAAAATCTATACCCACGATTTTGCCCAAAACCGTGGGTATAGGTCCATTTTCTAGTAGTGAATGTTTAAAGGGAAACTTCATCTTGCATGCTTTCATTATGTAAAGGTTGGACATCTTACATCAAAGTATCCTAAGAATTTTCAAGATGATGATGAGGATTATGATGAAAATCCCAAGAAGTTTTCAAGTAGTATGAAAGGTAAGAAAAATACTATATGAAATTTATATAGAAATAAGAATATGATTTCATAATAAAATGAAAGTTTGGAAGAATATGAGGTTAAAGAGATGGAGGAATATAAGTATCATGAAGAATATGCTATGGTGGAAGTTGTGGGTAATTTTCAGTCAAGGGAAGAAAGTGACAACGGTGAAGGATAAGTTGAAGGAAGAGTTGGCCTTCAGGTTGAATTAGAAGTTATAATTGTGGAGATAGATGTTTGGAGAATCAAAATAAAGAAATACAATAGGGTGTTTCATGATTCCAAACTCTCTATTCAGTATTAGGAAGAAGAGAAGTCTGAGATGAAGGTTGAAATTGAAAAGTTCAGATCCGAAAATCTATATAACTTAGAAAAATTTATCAAGTTCAAACTCATGGTTGAAGAAAAGACCAAGGTTGTTGATATTCTGACTAACATAATAAAATATTGAATAAAACATATTAAATAAAGTATGGAGGAAGTTGTTGATATAAAAAGAAAGGTAAAATATCAAGAGAAACTCTTGAACCTTGATATTATTTTATAAAATAAGGTCACATAGGTTACATAAAAAGGGAAATTTTAATTCGAAGGTCCAAAAAAATAGTCAAAGGAATGTCTAGAGAAGAGAATGACACACCAGAATAACAAAACTAGTATGGGTATTGATTGAAAATAGAAAGTAGTGATGGTTTATGTTAAACCAAAAGCACCCACTCTAAGGTTAAATATTTGTTTGGGTATTAATCAAAATAATAATATTTAGAGATCCCAAGGGAAAATCAGTGGTGAAACAATGATTCACATGGATAAACCTCATATTAGGTGTTATTATTATGGAAATATAGGAAATTATCAAAATATATGTTCCATAGGCAAGGGGTTTTGATAGGAACAAGAGAAATTGAGGAATCCAAACAGAGTTTAGTATTTTAGGAATAATTTTGATGGTCACTATTTTTGGTGTAGAGGATTCATACATATGGCTACATATTTCTCATTGACAATGAAAATGAATGTATTGAAGAAGACACAAAGTGGTTATATACCATAGATCAAGGGATATTTAAATGAGGTGAAAATTAAGAATCAATTTATATCTTTGTAAGATGAGGTTAGACCATCATACTTTGAGGATGATCAAGAATATTCTCCAGCATCAAGTATGAAGTCAAAGACATGGGTCAAAAAGAAAAGAACTGAGATGATATTGGTTGTGGATATTGCCTTAAAAGCATCATATAACACTAGAATATGGATTATTGATAGTGGATTCACCTCCCATATGATAAGAAACAAGAATATAGTGATAGAAATTAGGTACGATAAGGAAGGTGTCATAAGATTTGGGAATGATGAAGGCCTGAATATTATTGGCTCAAGAAAATCCAATTCTAGGGGAAAAGATATAAGACATGAAAATGTATTGGTTGTTGAAGGTATTAGTCACAATTTTCTAAGTTTCGATCAACTATGTGACTTAGGACATGAAATAATATTTACCAAGAAGCTGTATATCATTAAAGGAAAATATGGTGTATTTATTTTGCAAGGAAAACATATGAAGGGGAATCTATATCTTGTTATTAGAGAAGAAGATATGTGATTTATATCTAATAAAGAAGAGAACAAGTTGCGGAATAAACATCTTGGTAACCTAATCCAAGAATCCTTGGAAGGTCTGGTGAAATGTGATGATGATCGAGATCTTACTAAGTTATCATGTGATCGTACTCATATGTGTGATGCTTTCTAATAAGGGAAAATTACTCAGAAGATGTATAAGAAAAAAGACCAAAGTTTAACAAGAGTTCTTGAACTTGTTCATATTGATGTATGTGGACGTATTTCACAAATACCTATTAATGGAAAGAGATATTATATTATTTTCATTGATGATTTTAGCATAATTGAGATGTTTTAAATTATTACCCACAAGTTTGAGGTGTTTAGCTGCATAAAATTTTATTAGAGGGAAGTTAAAAAGATGATAGATTAAAAAATATAGAAGTTTCAAACTGATAATGGAACAAAGTTTAAAAATAGAAAAGTGGAGGATTATCTTGAGAAACATGGGATAAGACACCAAGTTTTAGCAGTAAGAACTCCACAAAAAATAGAGTGGTTGAGAGAAGAAACCAAATTATCAATAACATGTCTAGAACAATGCTTATCAAGAAAGACCTTCCATATAAGTTTTGGAAAGAATTAGTGTTGACATTGGTCTATATTTATAACAGATATTTATTATGTCTAAAGGAAGAGAAGACTCCATACGGGCTGTGGTATGGAAAGAATACAATATTTAAGTACTTTTGAGTTTTGGAAGTAAAAGTTTCATTATAAATGAGAAAAAATATAGAAAGTTTGAATCCTATGGAGATGAAGAGATATTTTTTAGTTACGTAGAAAAAATAAAATTATATGAATTATTAAATAATTAGTTGGGAAAAGTAATTGAGATTAATGATGTTGTTTTAGTGGGAAATGAGTAGAATATTCAACGAATTCATGAAAAATATCAAGAGGATAGTAATTAAGAGGTGAACAGATTGGGGGGAAAAAAAATACCTAAGGTATACTCAAAAAAATATTCAGATGATGAGAAGAAAAAAACTATACAGAAACCTAAGAGACGAGTAGAAATCAATAGTAATAATATCATCGAGGACCATAAAACACAAATATATACAATGAGGATTAAACCTCTACAAAAATCATATTTATTATCACAGTTAGAGACAAAATGTTTTGAAGAAACTTTAAGAGGTGAGAATTGGGTTCAGGTAATGAATAAAGAGATTGACCAAATAAAAAAGAATCAAATGTGGGAGATTTTTTTGCAACCGAAAAACAAGAATGTCATTGGTACCAAATGGGTTTTCCTTAATAAGATGAATGAAAATGGTATAATGATTCAAAAAAATCTTGGCTTGTGTGCAAGGGATACTCCCAGATTGAGGGTATTGATGTTGATGAAACATTTTCACCTGTTTTAATGTTGAAGACAATTCGATTATTCTTAGACATAGTAGCATAATAGAAATTAAAAGTTTTTCTGATGGATGTGAAGTCAAAATTTCTAAATTGGGTTCTATAAGAAAAAGTATATATTGCTAAACCAGATGGTTTTCTCATTCATGAATATGAGAACAAAGTTTTTTGGTTAAAGAAAACTCTATACAGGTTGAAGTAGGAACCAAGAGTATAGTATCCATGAATTGATCAATATTTAAAGAAGCTTGGTTTCTATCATGGTGAATTTGATTAGAATATTTATGTCAATAAAAAGATAAATCAAAGGATGATGGTTCTAGTATATGTCAATGAAATAATATTTGGTGGCTCGAATGAAGCTCAATGTAAACAATTTTCCGAATTCATGAAAATCAATTTTGAAATGTAAATTATTAGAGAGATAATATTTTACTTGGTTTATAGGTAACACAAGGAAGACATGAAACATTTATTTCCCAATAAAAATATGCCAAGGAGGTTCCAAGAAGATTTAGAATGGAAAATTCCAAAGATATGATGACTCCAGTTGCCACTCGAATTAAATTATAAAGGGATGATGAAGGAAAAGTAGTTAATATCATAGAATACAAAAAAATAATTGGTAGTTTATTGTACTCTATAGTGATATGAACTGATGTTGTTTTTGCCACATTCCAGGTGGAATGATATTAAAGTAATCCTAAAGAAATCCACTTACTTTTAGTAAAAAGAACACTTCAGTATATCAAAGACATGATTTTTTCATTCCAAAACCACTATGTGGGGTTTGAATGGCATTTTGTGGTGGTGGTGGCACATTACTTCATGAAAAAAATAGATGGAAATGTCCTTTCTAGGAAATTTCCAATGGGGTTTATTCATGGAACCAGAAACACCCAATGATTCCCTTATTCGTGATGTCTCATGAACCTGCTTTCTAAAGGTAGGTGGTCGTTGGGAAATGGATCCAACAATGCTTAGAGACTACATTGGTCAATAGGATGGGAGGTCAAGCTTATAGTACATTGGGGGGGGATATTATTGCATACTCCAGGACTCTCTTATAGATTTAAGACATATTCACGAATCCTTTATTAAATCCCAAATATGGAACGGGTCACCCTTATATTATTAATCGATCATTCACATGTACTAGATTTAGAACCATCTTTACAAATCTGAGGTTCTTCTTCGATGGGGATATCTATATGTATCCAATATTCTCCATAAATGGTACCACTTATATACAGATTATATATTCTTATTTAATTTATTATCATAATGCTGGTTTTAATCCACAAAGTGGGGTGCTCTGGGATTTATCATCATCAAGGGAAATGAGAGTTGTTTTGATGTTGGGATCAGGACCATGAGAAGAGATTCCTTTGTATACTTGTGAAATGAATTAGAACCCACATAGTTTGGCGCCACTTAATAGGACACATCATACCTTTTAAGGCCACGTGAAAAAGACCAAACCATACAATTTAACGTTATACAGTGAGGAAATTTAGGAAAAAGGTTCCTAGACAAGAATGGTGCTATAATTATGTTGAAATGACCCAAGGTACTTAGAAGGGATTTATAATTCCATGTTGGATATGACCCTACTAGTAATGTGTCTATAACTTCCCGAACCTGAATTTCACTAAATGTTGCCCTGATCCCAGTTGGCCATATGGTCTCAAGCACATTTCCCCAAATGCCAGAGGCTTTTGAATAGTAGTGAGGGCCTAGAGTGTGTTTGTTGGGAGACTATTCCCTCTTATCAGAGTGTAACAAAACAATAATAATCATACAAATCGATAGAAGAAGAAATAAATCAATTAGAAAATGGATAGACATCCAAGAGATATATATATAAAACAATTCCATAAGTAATCTCATATACAATGATGACCATGTCATGTATCTAAAAAGAAACCAAAATAGGTGTATAGACATAAGTACAATACAAGAATCCAAAATACCAAAAAGACAAAAAGATCTATCCTAGCTAGAATCATGAGCCTCATATTTTTCCCGTGCTCCCTTGTTCTTAAGAAGTAACAAATCAAGCATCGAATAGTGGAAACTTGCCTCAGTCCCTACCCGCATTCATATAATCTATCCGGGTACCCAACAGAGTCCCGAACAAGGTGTGAGATATAATCCCAGTAGATCTCCACCCAAGGTATCTATAACAAGTCATGGTTGTGCAATACAAGCTAAATTAGAGTGCATAGTATAACAGGTATGGCAATACTGAAAGTAAAGTGCCCATGGAAGAAGTAAACAAACATGTGATCCTGTACAACCATACATGTCTACCTACAAAACAAGTGTGAAGCTCCTATCATAAGGCATCTTATAAGAAAAAGTAAGTAAACACCATGACCATTTCGTATACACTATATATCATAACACCTATGACATTTTTGTATAACCTGTATATCATATCCACCACGGTCGAGCCATATAATAAATCATGTAACATTTACCTCAACCAAGATGTATAACCAATCATGTCACATTTACCATGACTATTCCATATAATCAGAAATTTCACATTTACCACACCTGTGTCATATAATTAGAAATGTCAGACTCTGCAAGGCTAGATCCAAGGTATAGTGGACTAAGGCATTATTGTCAAGTCTCAAGAGAATCTTTATGGAAAATTGGTTAAACTTGAATTGGGGTCCAAGGATCATTTAAATAGACTATGTCAACTACAAGCCTAAGCAAGTCAGATACAAGGGGTAGCAAGGCCTAAGGCATCCCACAAAATTAAGACCCAAGGAACAGTCTAATCCAAGGTGTCCATTACCACTATCAAGATCCAAGGAGTAACATCCAAGTAATCTAATGGAATCATTTGTCATTTGTTCCATTTATCAATTCATAAGCATTCAATTCCACAAGTTTACCTACCCATATAAAAAATCACAATCAATTATATTCAATGAGTTTAACCACTCATATAACAATTCTCATTTAAAAAGTTAAAGAATTCACAACATGAATAACATGGAAAAGGAGGTAAACCATCTCCTAATTAATCTATTCAATTCAATTCATTTAATTATAGGCTTCCTCTAACTAGGAAACCACAAACACTCATCCCATGGGTGGTATAATAAGGGAAATCTCAAAGGCACACCCTTTGGATGACCTTGGTTGGGGAAAAAATCCCCAAAAAGGCTTATAGAACTAGTGGATATCCCTAACATGTTATATTAAATTTAATTCAATTATTCAATTCAATTTCAGGATCGAGGCAGAAATTATAATGGGTGAAAAATGGAAATTATCTATATAAGGAACCAAACCACTCGGGAAAAGTATAGAACACCTACCTCAAGCATGTAGAAGAGTACTCACCCAATATCAGCTTCTGATTCAACTCAGATCAGAAGAAAAATGAAGAACGAATGAAGAACCTGAAAATAGGGAATATTAGCTTGCACCTAAATAGTTCAGATGATACCAAGTCAAACAAATAATGACACAAAATTAATTGAGTACTCACCGAAGTGAATCTAATAAGACCGATGATTCTCGATTCCAATATTGAATGAATAAATGGTAACCAATCCTAGGTTTTGGATTCAAGGAGAGCTCTTAAATTCTACTACTATCCAATAGATGAAAAATGAAAATAGAAATTAGGCTATAACATAACTTAAGGGAAAATATTAAATTTTCCTTAAAAAACATAGGTCACACAGTTTGGCTACACAGTTGAAAAAACCGCCAACCATGCACTCTCTACTGTGCTAAGGGAGAACTCGCACGATCATTACACATAGTTTAACTAACCGTTCACAAACTGTGAATTTTGGCTATGCTAAAAACTAAAGTTTCCCCACATGGGTGTTTCACTCCATCCATACAGTTTTAAAAACTTTTTGGTATCCTCTTTCCCTCTATCTTGGCCTCACATGATTAGTAGTAACCATGAGGCCTGTCCCACACGATTTCTACTAACCATGAAACCTATCTAATTTTTCCAAAAAGCGAGGATCTAGGCTCCGAACAAGCCCTACACACCCCTAAAACACTCATGATCAAGTTGGGTACTCACAGTAGTCCACAAAAATAATTTAAACTAAAAAAACAAGATACATACCTCCTAAAAAAACTCAGGATCTTGTAATCTTCCCCCCTTAAAGCAATTCATCCCCGAATTACCCTCTCATGGGTGGTGAAGAATCATTTGAGAAAAACTCTGACCACTGAGCACATACATCAACCTCCCACTCCCTAGTATTATCCTATAAATGATTGTACTTTGATAGCACCCATACTAGAGTAACTGACTGGACTCAAAGAACCTTTGTTATATTACTAATGATATGAATCAGATGCTTCTCAAAGGACACATCTCTCTATAACTCAACCTCCTTGAGCTGAAAAGAATGAGACATGTCCGAATAATAATTATGTAGTTGAGATACGTGGAAGACTTCATGAATGACCTAATAACTTTGAGGTAACTACAACTAATATGCTACCAACCTAAATCTATCCAGAATATTGTTTTCCCCAACATATCATGGTGAAAGATTACCCTTTCTCCTGATACATCTGTGTCACAGCCTCAATGAAACTCATAAAAATACCTGATCTCAGACCTCAAACTCTAGAGGTCATCTGCGGTGATCGATGTAATATTTCCATTGGGAATGTGTAGTATCCATCCACTTTCTAATCAATTGGACCTACTCAGAAGTATCCTGCATGAGTTGCAGTCCCAATAAAGCTTCCTCACTTGCCTCTAACTATCACAAGGGAGATCGGTATGGAATACCATAAAAATAATCAAATGGTTCCATCTATATAGTCTCATGATAATTATTATTTTAGGTGAACTTAACCGGGGTTATATCTCTCTCCCAAGAGACCCCAAATCTAGGATGCATGCTTGCAGCATGTCCTCAAGCATCTGAATTGTGCGCTCTGACTGGCCATCAGTATGAAGGTGGTATTTTGTGTTCAGAATCATCTATGTACCCAAGGACCTCTGCAAACTATGCCAGAAAAGAGATATAAACTGGGTCTACCTATCTAAAACTATAGAATGAGGGACCCCTTGAAGTCGCACTATCTCACAGATATAAAACTTCCCAAGCTCATCAACTCTGAAGGTCTCCCTGATCAGTAGAAAATGAGAAAACTTTGTGAGTCTGTCCACAACAACCCACACAACATCTCTACATCAAGGTGACCTCAGAAAACCAATCATGAAATTAATCATGATATAATCCCATTTCCACTTGGGAATATGTAACTGCGGTAAAAGTCCGAATGGACACTAATGTTCTGCCTTCATTTACTGACAGGTGGAACACCTTGTAACAAAACCAGCCACCTCACATTTCATACCTGACCAATAGTACTAATGGAATAAATCACAATATATCTTGGTAATGTCGGGATGCACTTCCCAAAATGAGGCATGAAATTCTTACATAATATCCTCACGTATGTCCACCAAAACCCAAACATGACCATGGATATGTAGGATCTCATCCTCACCTACAATTCAACCAAGAGGTAGGTCTTCACTTGACACACTCTCCTATAGGTCTATGCCATTAGAATCCTATAGATGCCTCATAATTACTCGATCTAGATGGGTATAGGTCACATATAAGGATGAAATTAAATTATTTCCATGAACCTCATGCACCTCCAAGTGTATATTGGAAAACAAATCCATAAGATTCCACTTTCTAATAGACTCCTAAACTATTAGTATTTGATTCCTCATGATCATTGCATTGGGCACTACATTTCCCTTTCTAGGTTTATAAGCAAGCTCAAAGTCAAAATACTATAGGTTCCCAACCCACCTTCACTACCTCAGATTAAAATCAAACTATGTAAATATACACTTGAGGATTTTTTGGTCTATGTAAACCACAAAATGCTCTCCTAGTAAATAGTGTCTCAAACAATGAAAAGCATGAACAACTACAACTAACTACAGAACATGCATCGGGTAGTTCCTCTCATGTGGCCTCAACTGCCGAGAATTATATGCCATGAATCCATTCCCCTGTATAATAATTTCTCGAAGAACAATACCTGATGCATCAAAAAACATAGTATAGATTCTGCCTATCTCTGGTAGAATCAAGAACAAAATTGTATTCAGTCTCCCCTTCAACTCTTCAAAGTTTTTCTAACATATATATATCCATAAAATCTTCACACCCTTCTTAGTCAAGCCCATCAACAACACTACTAAGCATGAAAAATAATGTGTGGATTTTCTGTAATATCCATCTATCCCCAAGAAACTTTAAATTTAAAATATGTTCTTAGGATACTCCTAAAAAACTACAGCTCTCACCTTTTCTGGTTAAACCGACACTCTAGTCTATGAGATAATATGACTTAGGAAGTGAATCTTATCCATCTAGAAGTGGAACTTTGTGATCTTAACATATAACTGATTCTATCTCAATGTATCCAAAATGATCTCAAGATTTTTAGCATGGTCATGTTGATTGTGTGAATACACCAAGATATCATCCATGAAAACCACCATAAACGAATCCAGGTAAGGATGGAAAACTCAATTCATTAGTGCTATGAAAACTATTGGTGTATTTGTGAGACCGACCAAAATAACCAGATACTCATATAGACCATACCTTCTACAAAAAGCTATATAAGGTTTGTCTATAGGCCGAACATGCACCAAATGATATCTAGATCTCAAATCATTTTTTGAGAACACCCGAGCTCCTCAGAGTTGATAAAAAAATTCATCTATCTATGTCAAGGGATACCGATTCTTAACTATCAATGGGTTTAATTTATGGTAATCTAGGAATATACTAAGGTCACCATCATCCTTTTTCACAAAAAGGATCGGCAAACCGCATGAAGAATTACTAGGTCGAATAAACCTCTTTGCCTCCAAATCCTCTAGCTGCCTCTTGAGCTCCCGAAACTCCATAGTATCCATCCTGTAAGGAGGAATGAATACCAATGTAGCTCCTAACACTAAATCTATGAAGAAATCAAACTCTATCAATAGAAGTAAACCGGAAAAGTCATCTGGGAAAACATCCCTAAAATGATCAACCACTAGAGGAAAATCCATATGATGCACTCCCAGATCATCCAAAAATAAACTAGCAATCTGGGTTGTCATCCCACCTATCCCATGATGTTGTAGTCTAGCTCGGATCACCTGGACATCCCATTCACCCTTGTGTGTATAAATTGTGCCCTATGGGGATGTGAAAGTCACCCTACAACAATAGAAATCAACATGGTCTTGATAATCCACTAGCTATTCCATCCCAAGTATGATGTAAAACTCAGTCATCTCAAGGATAAAAATATTCTAGATGAAGTGACACCCACCGATATCAAGGGGAACTCCCTGAACTGACATACATCCTCCATTATGATCCCCAATGGAGTGTTAAGAATTATAAACCCCTCAGAAAAATGAACAAAAATACCAAGGATTTCTACCACAGGTATGAATATGAAACTATGCGATGCACCTGTATCAAAAATATTAGATACAAGAGTATAGGCTACTAAGATCGTACCTCTCATTATAGATGGTTCGATACCCTACTCCTCATGTGTAGGCTATACAAAATACATCTGGCCCGAACCAAGGACCTGTGATAAAACCTCACTACCTGGAGCAAGCCCACTTTACTTTTTAGGTAACACTGGTGCCTAGCTACCATGGTCACAACCACCACCTTAGCATGAATGAATGGTACAACTCCAGCTCCCAACCTAACATGGAGTTTTGAAACCTGCTCTCGAACCTGGTTTTAGAGATGAATGCCTACTACTCACTGTTGGATAGAAGATCCTATAGAAACATTTCACGTGGACTATCCTTCCATAATTTCAATACTTGAATGGGTCACGATCGCACTGATTCCTCATGTGTGTCTGTCTGCCACACTAATGACAAAAAACTAAACTTCCCACATTAGCGACCTGATTGGTACTTATCTCAAAAGAATCCTTAAAATGACACTTCCTACCTAAAGATGTTGAACCACTAGGTCGAGAGACCACACTACTCTGCTCTATTCCCCCAACTTCCCTCAATCTTCGCTTCTTAATTAGCACCCGATTCAGTATTTTAGTAATGGAGGTCAATTTGAATATGTTGACATGAGATCGAATGACATGTATGATACCTTTCTCAAAGCACCTCGCCCTCGATGACTCATCAGTAAGATATATCGGTGAAAAACAATAAAGATCAATAAATCATGCTGAATATTCCATAACTATCATTGTACCCTACTCTAGATGCATGAAATCACTAGCTCAATCTTCTCTCAAAGTATCGGGGAAAAAGTAATCACATAATTGGGTTTTGGAATAATCCCAAACCATGTATCATAGCCTATCAACCTAGTTCAAAACACCCCAGTGGTGATTTTATTCTCCCCTAATCATGTAAGTCACTAGCTTCACTCTCCTCTCAGGAGGTGTCTCCAGATGCTTGAATATCTAAAGAGTAGTCTCCAACCACAGCTCAATAGACTATGGACCGCCATACCCCGAAAATGTGGGAGGATGTTGCTTCTGGAACACACACATCATCTCTTATATAGTCACAGAATGCTATGGTTCTCCCTAAAAAATATGCATAAAGCACATAAAACTATCAAAAAACTATGTCTTAATACCTATGTTTGAAACAAATACTGGTGCCTAAGCTGGTACAATAGGAGGATCCACCGGTATCCCATGACCCATCGCCTCCAAACCATGGTCATTGCCACTCTCCTGGCATACGACTGGAGTTCATCATGGAGACATGTATTTACAATGACAAACACATGCCTTAAAAAATTTTGATACCAAATTTCACATCACAAAAGTATAGGATAGGTTAAAAGATTCCTGTAAATAGATCGCACCACATAGCTTTCTCCTAAATCCCGGACTAGTAAAGAGAAACAGTAGTAAAAGTCACTATAGACACTACCTAATTCCCACTCAAAAGCTGATTCAAGGTCAAGTTCTCTATTTCTCAAGTTCAATTCTATTTGAATTCATATTCATTTAACATTTCATTTTAAATAGTTAAACCAAATGGTTCATTACTTCCAATCCATAAGGTCCCATACTTCTCATGAACTGAAATATGGAGTCCACCTAATCCACACCATAACACATTCCATTCAATGCGACTCATGGTCCATGACTCAACATGCCATAATTGTCTTCTTAGGGTGTCTGTTATAACCTAATTAGGAAAACACTATTTAGGTTACGTTAGTAACTCTAAGTATAAACCATGTTTCTCAATTCCCTATACACAATTTCTATCACAAAAATAAGTATATCTATCATGACACATATCACAAAATCATACAAACAAGAAATTCAATCTATTTGGCATGACATGTGAATCCTGTAAAGTGATTAAAATGATGCATGAGATGGAATACCCTCAAATAACTAGGTTGTAACAAAATAGAATCCTCAATCACATCAATGATAACAACAAAATTTAATTGCATCACCCAATAGTGGAATCAAATCAGTTGTAATATCAAAAATTCTAGAAACAACAATTTCATTTGAGGTAATTTGTATTTTTCCTGTATGTGGGTTAGCTATTCCTAGGAACAACTCATTGCTAAATTACAATTCTTCTTAATCCCCCTTCTATTAACTCCAAATAATATGGAAATAAAAGAAAACTCCTTTGATACCACTTTGTAACATATCAGAACCAGTTGCCACTAAATGGTGCCCTGAGTCCGGTTGTCCACATGCCCTCAAGCGCATCTCCCCAAATTATAGAGGCTACCGACTAGTAGCAAGGGTCTAGGGTGTGTCTATGGGGAGATTATGCCCTCTTATCAGAGTGTAACACAACGGTAGTAATCATAAACATCAATAGAGTAAGCAATAAATCAATCAGACAATAGTTAGACATCCAAGATATATATATATACAACAATGCCAGAAGTGATCTCATATACAATGATGATAATGTCATGTTTCTACAAAGTATCCAAAATAAGTGTATAAGAAAAAGTACAACATAAGAATCCAAAATACCAAAAATACCAAAAGATATATCCTTTATAGTACCACAAGCCTCATCTCGGTCCTGTTCCCCATTCTCCTAAGTAGAAAAAAGTCAAGAATCAAAAAGTGGGATCTTACCCCGGTCCCTACCTGCATCCATATAATCTTTCCAGGTACCCAATGGTTTCCTGAACAAGGAGTGAGATACAATCCTAGTAGGTCACCACCCAAGGTGTCCATAAAAAGTACTGGTTGTGCAATACAAGCTAAAGAAGAGTGCATATTATAATAGGTATGAAAATATTAAAAGTAAAATGAAAATGGAAAAATTAAACAAACACATGATCCTATACATCCATACATGGCTCCCTACAAAATATTTTTCAAGCACATATCATAAGGAATCTAATAAGAAAAAGGAAGTAAACACCATGACCATGCCGTATACACGATATATCATAAAAATCATGACATTTCCATATAGCCTATATATCATTGATGTTATTAATATTTTCATGACTTATTATATACTACCTTTACTGAATTTATATAAAATGTGCATAATTTGTGTGAAATATTAATGTTTTAATATTAAGTATAATTTTTGAGCATTTTTAGAAGTAGTCCAATTGAGTCAGTTTACTATTTTATTTATAACTCTCACCCTATTGATAAAAATTGTGTGGTTATTTTTTTTAGGATTCCTAATTCAATATAAAACATTTCATTAGAAGGGTTGATGGGCCAATTCTGCCATTTAAAGGATCACATTTACCACACAAGATGACCTACAGAATTTGTGAAGAAACTGGACTAGCCATGATGATTGAGTTCCTGGTCTAAATCTCGAAGCCCAAATTTCATGAAACTCTACCATATGTTCTTGATTATCCAAAATAATCATGGATAAAAATTTCAGGGCCCAACTCTAAGAACAAGGATCCCAAATGAAGATTTTAAGTCCAGCCCACCATTCTGGATGAGAAATAAAATCAGTATAGTATTCATGACATATCTCATGATGTAATAATCCAATCGAGCTGAGATTTTGCAGTGTGAAAAAGGAGATATAGGCAGCCGACTTTTTTGAATACATAATTCGGTTTTGAAGGAATCTTACTATTCAAAAACCATTTCACATTTTGAACATCAAAAAGATTGGATTGAAATGGACAGATTAAATTTGTTTAATCAACCGACCATAACTTTGGCTAAATAGGTCCAAACAACTCAAAATGTTTAGAGAGGTCAGACAACATTAGTATGTACAACTTTTAAGAGGATATTTCTCGATATTTGGCTGTCTGAATAGCCAACTTGGCTATGTAAGTGGAGGGACAAATTGGGAATGAAAATAGTCCACTCCTTGGGCTATAAATACCCTCTCCTTCTCTCCTTGAGGGGGGTTGGCATTTCAGAAGAGAGGAGATCATATTGGCATGAAAAAAGATTTTAAAAAGGCTTGGGAGGACCTTCCATACTCAAGTTTTCACTTGAGAGACCTTTCCTCCTCTCTTTGTTTTCATTTACTTTTATGTTCTTTATTATTGTAATTTTGTAAGTCCTTTCTTCTGTAATTCTGTTTTAATGCAAGTTTCTTCTTCAATATCTCTTATTCTCATCCACCTTCTGTAGTTTAATATTTATGTTCTTAAAATAGTTTAAATACATTTGAATTCCATTCCTTTCTTTTGCTTCCTCGTTCAATCAAAAGTTCGTTTTTAATTATCATCATTGTTCGTGTGTGTGTGTGTCGACGTACCACTATTTTCTTATCCCTTTCTTTTTCTTCTCTTCTTAATTTATAATCATAATCATTATAACCAGATTATTAAAAACCCAAATGGATGAGTAAATCTCTCATTGGTGTGAGTTATAATTTAGGTATGTTAAGTGATTGAGAGCTTTTTCTCAATGAATATTCTTTGAATTAATATTGTGTATGTTGGACTTAACATGTCATGGATTAATGACATATTTTGTTTAACATGTGGTTTCCGTGGATTATTGGAACCATAAATACACTACCATAAACAAGTAATGGTAATGATTAGAACCCTAAGTTAAGTTAAGGCTTGGATTAAAGCCTTAACAATTAGGAATTCAAATCAACGTCATCTTGTGACATGAGTGTTAATTTAATGCAATATAAAGAAAAGCTCAAGGATATCACAAGATTAAATACCTAATAATGAACTCACCCCAATATTTATCAATTTTTTAAATCAATTATAGTCAACCAATCATTTCAATTAAGCTCTGCAAACAAACCCCCCTAATCAAAATACAATCAACTAAAAACAAACGACTATTACAAAGTATCATCGCCGAGGATTCGACCCGAGTGCTGCTATACACATTAGCAGAGCACTAGAACTTTGACCGGTCGATAGGCGACAATCAGCCGTGCATTTCAAATGGCACCATTTCTGGGGATGATTCTTTATGTAGTCATTAGTTTCTGGTTATTGTAATAAAAAAACCAAAAACCAAAAACAAAATTAAAAAAAAATTGAAAAAAAACACAAAGAAAAACCCGTCTTCTCATTAAAAATCATACACTGAAAAAAATACAAAGAAAAACCCATCTTCCTCTTTCTTAAAAAATCTATCTGAATGCCCCATAGCCTTCCAAACAATCCCTCAGATTTGTTTGACCCTGAAATTTAGCAAACACGTCTCCAACTTAGGAGGAACATAAGAGATAATCAAATAATTCAAGAACCAGTACTTATCCAACCAATTGAATTAGATATAGACAATCCTAGGGAACAAACACTTAAAGAACTCTCTTCCCTTGATATGAATTACCAACCTATTGGTATTCAATATCCAAAAATAGAGGATGACTTAGAACTCAAATCGGGTTTGATTCATCTTCTTCCTCATTTCCACGGGCTAGCCGGTGAGGATCCACATCTCCACCTTAAAGAGTTCCAAGTAGTGTGCTCTACCATGAAGCCTCAAGGGGTTTCTGAAGAAAAAATCAAACTTAAAGCATTCCCTTTCTCCCTAGCCGACTCCTCCAAGTCATGGCTCTACTACATTCCTCCTGGTTCCATAACCACATGGAATGACATGAAGCGACTCTTCTTAGAGAAATTCTTTCCTGCTTCTCGTACTGCTTCTATTCGAAAGGAAATAAGTGGTATATGTCAATTCCCAAGTGAATCACTCCATGAGTATTGGGAGAGGTTCAAAAAGCTCGTGTCAACCTGCCCACACCACCAAATTCTTGACCAACTCTTGATTCAATACTTCTATTAGGGGTTATTGGCTATGGAGAGAACTCTCATAGATGCCGTAAGTAGCGATGCTCTTATTGATAAAACTCCTGCAGCAGCAAGAGATCTCATAAGTAACATATCTGCAAACACACAACAATTCCATACTTGAGCACATGCTCAAGTAAAACAAGCCCAAGATAATCAATCAATTGAGCCGAACAAGATTACCGAGTGGATGAGTGAACTTATAGGTCTTGTGCGACAACTAACTGTGGCTACCAAATCCCCAACCTTGTATTCTCTACAATCAATGTTTCTTGGACCTGTAAAAAACTATGGAATCTGCAAATCTCCATCTCATCCAACTGACACATGTCCAAAACTTCAAGAGGATCAATACAATTCATCTGGACCAATGGAGCTCAATGCAACATATGCTTATCAGAACAACAATCCTCAACTATCAGGTCAGTTTGTTAGAAACTTCAACCAACCTCACTCTGATCCCTTCTCTTCTTCCTATAACCAAGGCCTTAGGTATGGTAATCCCATATCTCACCCCCCTCAATTCCCTCCTCAAAACCCAAACCAGTTTCAATATGGTCAAGGTGTTGGTAACTTCCAAGAACCTTATCCTTTTCTTCCTCAACCTCAAAGGAACAATCCTACTCCTGGATTCCATTATCCTAGTGAGCCTTCCCAATTACAAAACCAATACAATCACTTTCCCAAGAACCAAAATCAAGGTAATCCCAATCTGGGACAAGCCTCTTCTTCCAAGCAACCATGGTAAAGTGCAGTGGAAGATCTTTCCTCCTTCACCCGTTCAAGCCTCAAAAACATTGAAACCCAAATTGGTCAACTTTTATCCCACCATAGTCAGAAGAAACCATCCAATTCTTCCCAACTTTCAGCTCAAACATTACCCAACCCCAAGGGTAATGTAAGTGCAATTTCACTTAGATCAGGAAAGAAAATTTATATGCCTAAAGATAAGTACTCTAACCCTCATTTGAATGTTGACCTAGAAAATGAAAAGAAAAAGAAAATTGAAAAGGAACCCGAAACCATTCCCTCACCTCCTTCAATTCCACTTAGGAATACAATTCCTTTTCCTCAAGTTGTTTCTAAACCAAGGAAGTCCTTTGAACCTGATCCTGAAATGCTCGACATGTTTAGACGTGTTGAAGTCAACATTCCTCTCTTAGATTCCATCAAACTAATTCCTAAGTATGCCAAGTTTATCAAGGAGTTGTGTACCCACAAGAGGCAACTTAGGACCTTTGAAAATGTTTCCACCCAGTAGTCCATACCCATTAAGTGCAAAGATCCAGGTACCTTTACGGTTCCATGCCAAATTGGAAGTTCCAACTTTGATGATGCACTCATAGACCTAGGAGCCTTAATTAATGTCATGCCCAAATCCATATTCTCCAACCTTGGTCTAGGTCCCTTTCACCCAACGGGTGTTGTCATTCAGTTATCCAATCTAAGCACAGCCAGTCCTGAGGGAATAATTGAGGATGTCCTTGTCCGAGTCAATGATCTTATCTTCCCTGCTGATTTCTATGTCCTTGACATGGAAGGTGAGATGAACTCTTCTCGATCTCCCCTAATTCTAGGAAGACCATTCCTCATGACTGCGAGAACCAAGATTGATGTCCATTCATGCATCTTATCCATGGAATTCAGTGACCAACTGGTCAAATTCAACATTTTCCAAGCCATGCGATACCCATCTGAGGATAACTCTACATTCTCAATCCATGCTTTTGAGGACACTTCTAAGAGTCAATCAAACCCCAATCCACCATGTTCTTCATGTTCTAATGACAAAGGATCTTGTGAAATCTGCACCATGATTAACCAAGTCATAAATGGTGAAGTTGATGTGGAACTCTCATTCATAGACTCCATCAATCTAGAAGAACTTGAAAACTCTCTTGAATCCCACATCAACTCTGATATCTACTGCTCCACCTTGGACAGTATTAAAGAGAATGAATCTGAAGCAACTTAACTCCCTTCATCTATTCCTGAGATGTCTAACCCACAAATAAAATATGAGACTGATCTGAAACCTCTTCATGAACACCTAAAATATGAATTCCTTTTCCATGATCACTCTTATCCTATCATTATCTCTTCTTCACTTACCAAAACTGAGGAATCCAAACTTGTTAAAGTGTTAGAGGAAAAAAAAGGCCTTAGGGTGGACCCTAGATGACATACCAGGGATAAACCCTGCTCTTTTCATCCATCACATCCATCTTGTGGAATCATCCAAACCAATTAGACAACCACAAAGAAGACTCAATCCACTCATCCTTGAGGTAGTTAGGGAAGAGGTCACCAAGCTTCTTCAAGCTGGTATTATCTACCCAATTTCTGATAGTGAATGGGTTAGTCCAATTCAATTTGTACCTAAGAAGGGTGGGATAACTGTTGTCACAAATGAACATGGAGAGGTAGTCGCAACTCGAGTGAAGAACAAATGGCGTGTGTACATCGACTATAGGAAATTGAATGTTGAAATAAGAAAAGATCACTACCCTCTTCCATTCCTTGATCAAATGTGGGAACGATTATCTGGAAAGTCACACTATTTCTTTCTTGATGGATACACCAACTACTTCCAAATCCCAATCGCACCACAGGACCAAGAAAAGACTACTTTCACATGCCCCTTTGGAACATATGCATATAGAGGAATGCCTTTTGGCCTTTGCAATGCTCCTGCAACATTCCCGAGATGTATGATGAGTAACTTTTCATAATTCATTGAACACTGCATGGAAGTCTTCATGGATGACTTCACCATTTATGGTGAGTCATTTGAATCTTGTTTGAATTCACTCTCTCTAGTCCTCCAAAAGTTTGTCAAGTGTAACCTTGTGTTAAATTTTGAAAAATGTCACTTCATGGTTGCAAATGGGATTGTTCTAGGGCACATAGTTTCAAAAATGGTATTGAAGTCGATCCTGCTAAAATTGAAGCGATCCAATCACTTCCTCAACCCACTTCTGTTCGAGACATTCGTTCATTTCTCGGTCATGCTGGTTTCTACCAGAGATTCATCCATAAATTCAGTAAAATTTCCCTCCCACTCACCCATTTGCTTCAAAATGATGTCACTTTCCATTTTGATGAGGTTTTCAAGAGAGCCTTTGTTGAACTCAAAACTGCTCTAACATCCGCCCCAATAATCCAACTGCCAGATTGGTCCTTACCCTTTGAATTGATGTGTGATGATTCTGATAGAGTTGTTGGGGATGTTCTTGGTCAAAGAAGAGAAAATATTCCTCATGTCATCTATTATGCCTAAACAACATTGGATGAAACTCATTCTCACTACACTGTCACTGAAAAATAACTTTTAGTAGTTTTTTTTCCCTATATAAATTCTGACCCTATCTCTTAGGCACCAAAATCATAATCTTCACAGATGATTCTGCTATAATGTTCTTACTCAAGAAAAGTAATTCCAAACCGAGGATAATAAGATGGATCCTAATGCTCCAAGATTTTGACCTTGAAATAAAAGATAGACTAGGAAAAGAAAACCATGTGGCTGATCACTTGAGTAGAATTTCTAATTCTTCTCATTCTGAAATCATTGATCCTAAATTCCCCACTGAGCACCTTTCATCTCTCACTCCAGAAAAACCATGGTATGCCCCAATTGTAAATTACTTGGTTTCTGGTGTTTTTCCTGAATTTTTTTCAAAAGAACAGAAAATGAAGTTGAAAAGTGATTCAAAACACTATTTTTGGGAAGAAAATAATCTTTGGAAAACTGAGGCAGACATGGTAATTAGGAGATGTGTTGATGAAGATGAACATTCCTCTATCTTAGAATTCTGTCACTCAATGCCGGGTGGTGGCCATTTTGGACCACAAAGGACCTCCCGAAAGGTCCTAGACTCTAGATTCTTCTGGCCTTCGCTCTTCAAGGACTCACATGAGTTTTGTCAATCATGTCCCACTTGCCAAAGGTTTGGCACAATTTCCAAGAGAAATGAAATTCCCCAAAAGCCTTTAATTTTCTGCGAGATCTTCGATGTTTGGGGTATCGATTTCATGGGACCATTTCCCCCTTCCAATGGATTCTCATACATCATTCTTACAGTTGATTATGTTTCTAGGTGGGTCGAGGCCAAACCCACTAGAAAGGATGATTCACATACTATTAGTGAGTTCCTAAAGATACATATCTTCCATAGATTTGGCACACCTCGTGCCTTGATAAGTGACTTAGGAACCCATTTTTGTAATAAAACCATGGAATCTCTTTTGAAAAAGAATGGGGTTGTTCATAAAACTTCAACTGCATATCACCCTCAAACAAATGGCATGGCTAAAATTTCTAATAGATAAGTGAAAAGAGTGTTTGAGAGAATTGTAAAACCCACCAGAAAAGACTGGCCTGAAAGACTTAGTGAAGCAATTTGGGCTTATCGAACTTCCTATAAAACACCCATTGAGATGTCTCCTTTTAGTCTAGTTTTTGGAAAAGAATGTTATCTACTAGTTTAAATCCAACATAAGTTTTTTTGGGCTGTGAAAACCTGTAATTTTGATTATGAAAAATCTGGTGAAGAAATATTGTTGCAATTGGTTGAACTGGAGGAGCTTCGACTTGAATCCTATGAGAATTCCAATCTGTACAAAGAGAAGGCCAAGTTACTCCATGAAAAACACATCCTGAGAAAGGTATTTAATGAAGGTGAAAAGGTAATTCTCTTCAATTCTTGATTTAGGCTTCACCCAGGTAAGCTAAATTCTCATTGGGAAGGTCCTTTTGTTATTACTAATGTTTACCCATTTGGTGCAGTGCAAGTCCAAGACCCCTCTTCCAAAAGGACATTCACGGTTAATGGACATCGGTTAAAGCATAACCATGAGAGGATGAAAAATCCTAGATCAACATCGACTTCCACTGGATCCCCAACTTCTCTATCCGACCTACCACTAGATGGAGATAGAGACCCGCCAAATCCAAACCAGGGGGCACCTCTTTCCCTTTAACAATCTCTCTATCTCTTACTCTCTCTACCTCTTTCTTCTTTATATCTATTTCATTTTTTTACCACTTTATTTTTCAAAACATTTCTTTTTCACTTTCTCTTTTTTTGTGGGTTTATCTTTATAAAAAACAAAAATAAAAACCTAAAAAAAAACAAAAAAAAAAACAATCACTTAAAACAAATACAAAAAACTCAAGAGTCATGATTACTCACCTTACAATTTTCAAATTTTGTCCAACCATTTTGGGAAGTCAAAAGACATGGTTTCATCTCAAAAATTTTTCATTTTCATCATGACTTTGGATAAATAATTTTGTGTCAAAATTAACAAATTTTGAATGCTCAATTTTTGATTTGGAAAATGATTTCCCCGAACCGTGAGGAACATTATTTGCTTTCATGCCAAGGCCACCTATGACCATCTTTTCAAAATGTGTGTTTTCAACCCCATTTGTGAGTCTTGAGTTTGTGGACCTTCGATCTGAATTTCCTACTTTAGTGTTCATTAATATGATAGAGGCATTTTTCTGAACCACATGAGAATCACAATAGCCAAATAGCCTCCCATTTCCCTTACATTAATACTCCTATTGAAAGCCCCTTCAAGCCTATGAAAACCTTTTTTTGATATCCACATTACAAGCCCAATATCTTTTCCCACCCAATATCAACATGGATTTTCATTGCATAATTTTTTGAAATTTAAGTGTGGGGGAATGGATTTCATTGTTTGGGTACCCTATTATTAATTTTCAACGAGTTATCATCTACTTGAGGGCAAGCATCCATTTTAGTATGGGGGAGAGATTGTCATTCAGTGTGTTTTGGGGAATGTAATGTACTTTAATTTATGTAATTTTTTAAATGTTATTGACAAGTGTTAAAAAAAATCAAAAATGCTGAAAAAAATAAAAAAAAATGAAAAAATGGGTTGTGTCTTGGGTAGGTCAAAAATAACTCTTACTCAACCTTTGATCTTGTTATAAATATTACAATTAGTGTCATGAGGAGATCAATCATGGGTTGAGATATGAGTGTGATATCTGTTTCATGGTCAACTTTTGAAAAAACAAAAAAAGAAAAAAGAAAAAAAAATAACACTTGCATTATATTATTATTGGGAGAAGTTTTGTGGTTTGTAAATATTTCATCTTCTCATCCCCTTAAAATTTTCTTCCTCTATTGTGTCTTTCTTCACACAATAATTCCCTTGTAAATATGTGTTTTCATTTCCTCCCATGTTTTATTTCAAAAAAAATTTGCATTACTTTTTCTATGTTGCTGTTTTACACCATTTTTTCTATCTTTTGGATATCATCTTCCTACCATCCCATAGCCATAGAAAACCCCTTAAAAAGTCCTCTTGATTCTTGTGCACTTTGGATAGGTATTGGAAGCTGAGAGCTCTTTCAAACTCTACGATTTTCACTTTTGGTTGGTGAAAGAGTGAACCTCCACAAATGAGATAAAATTGGATAGATTACATATTAATATTTTCAATAAGAAGAACTTTTGGATGAGTTTATGTCACTTCTTTACTCAAAACTACCAAAGGAAAAAGAATCACTACTGAAAAAATGACCTATACCCACGGTTCAAAACCATGGTTATAGCCCCCAAAACCATGGGTATAGCCTATACCCACGGTTTTGGGAACCATGGGCTGGAAAGGCGTAACAATGGAGGTCCTAAAATATACCCACAATTTACTAAACCGTGGGCACAATAACTGAACAGCGTGGCACAAGGCTGTTTTTACAGTTTTCAAACCGTAGGTAAAACATGATAAAAAATCGACCCTGGGTGAATTTGAACTCACACCTCACACATCATGCACACATGGCCAACCAACCGAGTTAATAGTGCTACAGGTATATATAGATACTTTTATTTTAATATATTAATATAACTTCTATAATCTTAAAAAGAGGAATCACGGGTTTCGAACACACGACCTTAGCAGAAGGCGTATACGGACTGACCAACCGAGATAACTACTTATTAGATATAAATATATATATATATATATTTATATAAATATATTAATAGAGCCGCATATCTAAAAATGATAACGGTGTGAATCGAACACAGGACCGGTTTTATCAATTTGCATCACCTGACCAACTGAGCTGCGAAAATTTTATAGTATATAACGATACATCTGTTTACTTATATTAATTTTAACCCATTTATTAGAAAAAAAACTTGCCAAGAATCGAACAGTCTACCAACTTTAACAATATAGACTGCCTGACCAACCAACCTACACATATTAATTATTTTTATATGTGTATCTTTCTTATTATATTAATCCAAACCGTGTTCCTGCCAAATATTTTTGTTGTCCCGCGTAATTTTTTTTGCCACCGGGAAATATATACCCACGATTTTGATAAAACATGGGTATAGGTCTTCCGAAAAAACCCTATACTCACGGTTTTGGCCAAAACCGTGGGTGTACGACATGGAAAAAACCCTGTACCAACAGTTTTTCAAAACCGTGGGTATAAGTCTTTAAAAAAAATCTATACCCACGATTTTGCCCAAAACCGTGGGTATAGGTCCATTTTCTAGTAGTGAATGTTTAAAGGGAAACTTCATCTTGCATGCTTTCATTATGTAAAGGTTGGACATCTTACATCAAAGTATCCTAAGAATTTTCAAGATGATGATGAGGATTATGATGAAAATCCCAAGAAGTTTTCAAGTAGTATGAAAGGTAAGAAAAATACTATATGAAATTTATATAGAAATAAGAATATGATTTCATAATAAAATGAAAGTTTGGAAGAATATGAGGTTAAAGAGATGGAGGAATATAAGTATCATGAAGAATATGCTATGGTGGAAGTTGTGGGTAATTTTCAGTCAAGGGAAGAAAGTGACAACGGTGAAGGATAAGTTGAAGGAAGAGTTGGCCTTCAGGTTGAATTAGAAGTTATAATTGTGGAGATAGATGTTTGGAGAATCAAAATAAAGAAATACAATAGGGTGTTTCATGATTCCAAACTCTCTATTCAGTATTAGGAAGAAGAGAAGTCTGAGATGAAGGTTGAAATTGAAAAGTTCAGATCCGAAAATCTATATAACTTAGAAAAATTTATCAAGTTCAAACTCATGGTTGAAGAAAAGACCAAGGTTGTTGATATTCTGACTAACATAATAAAATATTGAATAAAACATATTAAATAAAGTATGGAGGAAGTTGTTGATATAAAAAGAAAGGTAAAATATCAAGAGAAACTCTTGAACCTTGATATTATTTTATAAAATAAGGTCACATAGGTTACATAAAAAGGGAAATTTTAATTCGAAGGTCCAAAAAAATAGTCAAAGGAATGTCTAGAGAAGAGAATAACACACCAGAATAACAAAACTAGTATGGGTATTGATTGAAAATAGAAAGTAGTGATGGTTTATGTTAAACCAAAAGCACCCACTCTAAGGTTAAATATTTGTTTGGGTATTAATCAAAATCATAATATTTAGAGATCCCAAGGGAAAATCAGTGGTGAAACAATGATTCACATGGATAAACCTCATATTAGGTGTTATTATTATGGAAATATAGGAAATTCTCAAAATATATGTTCCATAGGCAAGGGGTTTTGATAGGAACAAGAGAAATTGAGGAATCCAAACAGAGTTTAGTATTTTAGGAATAATTTTGATGGTCACTATTTTTGGTGTAGAGGATTCATACATATGGCTACATATTTCTCATTGACAATGAAAATGAATGTATTGAAGAAGACACAAAGTGGTTATATACCATAGATCAAGGGATATTTAAATGAGGTGAAAATTAAGAATCAATTTATATCTTTGTAAGATGAGGTTAGACCATCATACTTTGAGGATGATCAAGAATATTCTCCAGCATCAAGTATGAAGTCAAAGACATGGGTCAAAAAGAAAAGAACTGAGATGATATTGGTTGTGGATATTGCCTTAAAAGCATCATATAACACTAGAATATGGATTATTGATAGTGGATTCACCTCCCATATGATAAGAAACAAGAATATAGTGATAGAAATTAGGTACGATAAGGAAGGTGTCATAAGATTTGGGAATGATGAAGGCCTGAATATTATTGGCTCAAGAAAATCCAATTCTAGGGGAAAAGATATAAGACATGAAAATGTATTGGTTGTTGAAGGTATTAGTCACAATTTTCTAAGTTTCGATCAACTATGTGACTTAGGACATGAAATAATATTTACCAAGAAGCTGTATATCATTAAAGGAAAATATGGTGTATTTATTTTGCAAGGAAAACATATGAAGGGGAATCTATATCTTGTTATTAGAGAAGAAGATATGTGATTTATATCTAATAAAGAAGAGAACAAGTTGCGGAATAAACATCTTGGTCACCTAATCCAAGAATCCTTGGAAGGTCTGGTGAAATGTGATGATGATCGAGATCTTACTAAGTTATCATGTGATCGTACTCATATGTGTGATGCTTTCTAATAAGGGAAAATTACTCAGAAGATGTATAAGAAAAAAGACCAAAGTTTAACAAGAGTTCTTGAACTTGTTCATATTGATGTATGTGGACGTATTTCACAAATACCTATTAATGGAAAGAGATATTATATTATTTTCATTGATGATTTTAGCATAATTGAGATGTTTTAAATTATTACCCACAAGTTTGAGGTGTTTAGCTGCATAAAATTTTATTAGAGGGAAGTTAAAAAGATGATAGATTAAAAAATATAGAAGTTTCAAACTGATAATGGAACAAAGTTTAAAAATAGAAAAGTGGAGGATTATCTTGAGAAACATGGGATAAGACACCAAGTTTTAGCAGTAAGAACTCCACAAAAAATAGAGTGGTTGAGAGAAGAAACCAAATTATCAATAACATGTCTAGAACAATGCTTATGAAGAAAGACCTTCCATATAAGTTTTGGAAAGAATTAGTGTTGACATTGGTCTATATTTATAACAGATATTTATTATGTCTAAAGGAAGAGAAGACTCCATACGGGCTGTGGTATGGAAAGAATACAATATTTAAGTACTTTTGAGTTTTGGAAGTAAAAGTTTCATTATAAATGAGAAAAAATATAGAAAGTTTGAATCCTATGGAGATGAAGAGATATTTTTTAGTTACGCAGAAAAAATAAAATTATATGAATTATTAAATAATTAGTTGGGAAAAGTAATTGAGATTAATGATGTTGTTTTAGTGGGAAATGAGTAGAATATTCAACGAATTCATGAAAAATATCAAGAGGATAGTAATTAAGAGGTGAACAGATTGGGGTGAGAAAAAATACCTAAGGTATACTCAAAAAAATATTCAGATGATGAGAAGAAAAAAACTATACAGAAACCTAAGAGACGAGTAGAAATCAATAGTAATAATATCATCGAGGACCATAAAACACAAATATATACAATGAGGATTAAACCTCTACAAAAATCATATTTATTATCACAGTTAGAGACAAAATGTTTTGAAGAAACTTTAAGAGGTGAGAATTGGGTTCAGGTAATGAATAAAGAGATTGACCAAATAAAAAAGAATCAAATGTGGGAGATTTTTTTGCAACCGAAAAACAAGAATGTCATTGGTACCAAATGGGTTTTCCTTAATAAGATGAATGAAAATGGTATAATGATTCAAAAAAATCTTGGCTTGTGTGCAAGGGATACTCCCAGATTGAGGGTATTGATGTTGATGAAACATTTTCACCTGTTTTAATGTTGAAGACAATTCGATTATTCTTAGACATAGTAGCATAATAGAAATTAAAAGTTTTTCAGATGGATGTGAAGTCAAAATTTCTAAATTGGGTTCTATAAGAAAAAGTATATATTGCTAAACCAGATGGTTTTCTCATTCATGAATATGAGAACAAAGTTTTTTGGTTAAAGAAAAATCTATACAGGTTGAAGTAGGAACCAAGAGTATAGTATCCATGAATTGATCAATATTTAAAGAAGCTTGGTTTCTATCATGGTGAATTTGATTAGAATATTTATGTCAATAAAAAGATAAATCAAAGGATGATGGTTCTAGTATATGTCAATGAAATAATATTTGGTGGCTCGAATGAAGCTCAATGTAAACAATTTTCCGAATTCATGAAAATCAATTTTGAAATGTAAATTATTAGAGAGATAATATTTTACTTGGTTTATAGGTAACACAAGGAAGACATGAAACATTTATTTCCCAATAAAAATATGCCAAGGAGGTTCCAAGAAGATTTAGAATGGAAAATTCCAAAGATATGATGACTCCAGTTGCCACTCGAATTAAATTATAAAGGGATGATGAAGGAAAAGTAGTTAATATCATAGAATACAAAAAAATAATTGGTAGTTTATTGTACTCTATAGTGATATGAACTGATGTTGTTTTTGCCACATTCCAGGTGGAATGATATTAAAGTAATCCTAAAGAAATCCACTTACTTTTAGTAAAAAGAACACTTCAGTATATCAAAGACATGATTTTTTCATTCCAAAACCACTATGTGGGGTTTGAATGGCATTTTGTGGTGGTGGTGGCACATTACTTCATGAAAAAAATAGATGGAAATGTCCTTTCTAGGAAATTTCCAATGGGGTTTATTCATGGAACCAGAAACACCCAATGATTCCCTTATTCGTGATGTCTCATGAACCTGCTTTCTAAAGGTAGGTGGTCGTTGGGAAATGGATCCAACAATGCTTAGAGACTACATTGGTCAATAGGATGGGAGGTCAAGCTTATAGTACATTGGGGGGGGGATATTATTGCATACTCCAGGACTCTCTTATAGATTTAAGACATATTCACGAATCCTTTATTAAATCCCAAATATGGAACGGGTCACCCTTATATTATTAATCGATCATTCACATGTACTAGATTTAGAACCATCTTTACAAATCTGAGGTTCTTCTTCGATGGGGATATCTATATGTATCCAATATTCTCCATAAATGGTACCACTTATATACAGATTATATATTCTTATTTAATTTATTATCATAATGCTGGTTTTAATCCACAAAGTGGGGTGCTCTGGGATTTATCATCATCAAGGGAAATGAGAGTTGTTTTGATGTTGGGATCAGGACCATGAGAAGAGATTCCTTTGTATACTTGTGAAATGAATTAGAACCCACATAGTTTGGCGCCACTTAATAGGACACATCATACCTTTTAAGGCCACGTGAAAAAGACCAAACCATACAATTTAACGTTATACAGTGAGGAAATTTAGGAAAAAGGTTCCTAGACAAGAATGGTGCTATAATTATGTTGAAATGACCCAAGGTACTTAGAAGGGATTTATAATTCCATGTTGGATATGACCCTACTAGTAATGTGTCTATAACTTCCCGAACCTGAATTTCACTAAATGTTGCCCTGATCCCAGTTGGCCATATGGTCTCAAGCACATTTCCCCAAATGCCAGAGGCTTTTGAATAGTAGTGAGGGCCTAGAGTGTGTTTGTTGGGAGACTATTCCCTCTTATCAGAGTGTAACAAAACAATAATAATCATACAAATCGATAGAAGAAGAAATAAATCAATTAGAAAATGGATAGACATCCAAGAGATATATATATAAAACAATTCCATAAGTAATCTCATATACAATGATGACCATGTCATGTATCTAAAAAGAAACCAAAATAGGTGTATAGACATAAGTACAATACAAGAATCCAAAATACCAAAAAGACAAAAAGATCTATCCTAGCTAGAATCATGAGCCTCATATTTTTCCCGTGCTCCCTTGTTCTTAAGAAGTAACAAATCAAGCATCGAATAGTGGAAACTTGCCTCAGTCCCTACCCGCATTCATATAATCTATCCGGGTACCCAACAGAGTCCCGAACAAGGTGTGAGATATAATCCCAGTAGATCTCCACCCAAGGTATCTATAACAAGTCATGGTTGTGCAATACAAGCTAAATTAGAGTGCATAGTATAACAGGTATGGCAATACTGAAAGTAAAGTGCCCATGGAAGAAGTAAACAAACATGTGATCCTGTACAACCATACATGTCTACCTACAAAACAAGTGTGAAGCTCCTATCATAAGGCATCTTATAAGAAAAAGTAAGTAAACACCATGACCATTTCGTATACACTATATATCATAACACCTATGACATTTTTGTATAACCTGTATATCATATCCACCATGGTCGAGCCATATAATAAATCATGTAACATTTACCTCAACCAAGATGTATAACCAATCATGTCACATTTACCATGACTATTCCATATAATCAGAAATTTCACATTTACCACACCTGTGTCATATAATTAGAAATGTCAGACTCTGCAAGGCTAGATCCAAGGTATAGTGGACTAAGGCATTATTGTCAAGTCTCAAGAGAATCTTTATGGAAAATTGGTTAAACTTGAATTGGGGTCCAAGGATCATTTAAATAGACTATGTCAACTACAAGCCTAAGCAAGTCAGATACAAGGGGTAGCAAGGCCTAAGGCATCCCACAAAATTAAGACCCAAGGAACAGTCTAATCCAAGGTGTCCATTACCACTATCAAGATCCAAGGAGTAACATCCAAGTAATCTAATGGAATCATTTGTCATTTGTTCCATTTATCAATTCATAAGCATTCAATTACACAAGTTTACCCACCCATATAAAAAATCACAATCAATTATATTCAATGAGTTTAACCACTCATATAACAATTCTCATTTAAAAAGTTAAAGAATTCACAACATGAATAACATGGAAAAGGAGGTAAACCATCTCCTAATTAATCTATTCAATTCAATTCATTTAATTATAGGCTTCCTCTAACTAGGAAACCACAAACACTCATCCCATGGGTGGTATAATAAGGGAAATCTCAAAGGCACACCCTTTGGATGACCTTGGTTGGGGAAAAAATCCCCAAAAAGGCTTATAGAACTAGTGGATATCCCTAACATGTTATATTAAATTTAATTCAATTATTCAATTCAATTTCAGGATCGAGGCGGAAATTATAATGGGTGAAAAATGGAAATTATCTATATAAGGAACCAAACCACTCGGGAAAAGTATAGAACACCTACCTCAAGCATGTAGAAGAGTACTCACCCAATATCAGCTTCTGATTCAACTCAGATCAGAAGAAAAATGAAGAACGAATGAAGAACCTAAAAATAGGGAATATTAGCTTGCACCTAAATAGTTCAGATGATACCAAGTCAAACAAATAATGACACAGAATTAATTGAGTACTCACCGAAGTGAATCTAATAAGACCGATGATTCTCGATTCCAATATTGAATGAATAAATGGTAACCAATCCTAGGTTTTGGATTCAAGGAGAGCTCTTAAATTCTACTACTATCCAATAGATGAAAAATGAAAATAGAAATTAGGCTATAACATAACTTAAGGGAAAATATTAAATTTTCCTTAAAAAACATAGGTCACACAGTTTGGCTACACAGTTGAAAAAACCGCCAACCATGCACTCTCTACTGTGCTAAGGGAGAACTCGCACGGTCATTACACATAGTTTAACTAACCGTTCACAAACTGTGAATTTTGGCTATGCTAAAAACTAAAGTTTCCCCACATGGGTGTTTCACTCCATCCATACAGTTTTAAAAACTTTTTGGTATCCTCTTTCCCTCTATCTTGGCCTCACATGATTAGTAGTAACCATGAGGCCTGTCCCACACGATTTCTACTAACCATGAAACCTATCTAATTTTTCCAAAAAGCGAGGATCTAGGCTCCGAACAAGCCCTACACACCCCTAAAACACTCATGATCAAGTTGGGTACTCACAGTAGTCCACAAAAATAATTTAAACTAAAAAAACAAGATACATACCTCCTAAAAAAACTCAGGATCTTGTAATCTTCCCCCCTTAAAGCAATTCATCCCCGAATTACCCTCTCATGGGTGGTGAAGAATCATTTGAGAAAAACTCTGACCACTGAGCACATACATCAACCTCCCACTCCCTAGTATTATCCTATAAATGATTGTACTTTGATAGCACCCATACTAGAGTAACTGACTGGACTCAAAGAACCTTTGTTATATTACTAATGATATGAATCAGATGCTTCTCAAAGGACACATCTCTCTATAACTCAACCTCCTTGAGCTGAAAAGAATGAGACATGTCCGAATAATAATTATGTAGTTGAGATACGTGGAAGACTTCATGAATGACCTAATAACTTTGAGGTAACTACAACTAATATGCTACCAACCTAAATCTATCCAGAATATTGTTTTCCCCAACATATCATGGTGAAAGATTACCCTTTCTCCTGATACATCTGTGTCACAGCCTCAATGAAACTCATAAAAATACCTGATCTCAGACCTCAAACTCTAGAGGTCATCTGCGGTGATCGATGTAATATTTCCATTGGGAATGTGTAGTATCCATCCACTTTCTAATCAATTGGACCTACTCAGAAGTATCCTGCATGAGTTGCAGTCCCAATAAAGCTTCCTCACTTGCCTCTAACTATCACAAGGGAGATCGGTATGGAATACCATAAAAATAATCAAATGGTTCCATCTATATAGTCTCATGATAATTATTATTTTAGGTGAACTTAACCGGGGTTATATCTCTCTCCCAAGAGACCCCAAATCTAGGATGCATGCTTGCAGCATGTCCTCAAGCATCTGAATTGTGCGCTCTGACTGGCCATCAGTATGAAGGTGGTATTTTGTGTTCAGAATCATCTATGTACCCAAGGACCTCTGCAAACTATGCCAGAAAAGAGATATAAACTGGGTCTACCTATCTAAAACTATAGAATGAGGGACCCCTTGAAGTCGCACTATCTCACAGATATAAAACTTCCCAAGCTCATCAACTCTGAAGGTCTCCCTGATCAGTAGAAAATGAGAAAACTTTGTGAGTCTGTCCACAACAACCCACACAACATCTCTACATCAAGGTGACCTCAGAAAACCAATCATGAAATTAATCATGATATAATCCCATTTCCACTTGGGAATATGTAACTGCGGTAAAAGTCCGAATGGACACTAATGTTCTGCCTTCATTTACTGACAGGTGGAACACCTTGTAACAAAACCAGCCACCTCACATTTCATACCTGACCAATAGTACTAATGGAATAAATCACAATACATCTTGGTAATGTCGGGATGCACTTCCCAAAATGAGGCATGAAATTCTTACATAATATCCTCACGTATGTCCACCAAAACCCAAACATGACCATGGATATGTAGGATCTCATCCTCACCTACAATTCAACCAAGAGGTAGGTCTTCACTTGACACACTCTCCTATAGGTCTATGCCATTAGAATCCTATAGATGCCTCATAATTACTCGATCTAGATGGGTATAGGTCACATATAAGGATGAAATTAAATTATTTCCATGAACCTCATGCACCTCCAAGTGTATATTGGAAAACAAATCCATAAGATTCCACTTTCTAATAGACTCCTAAACTATTAGTATTTGATTCCTCATGATCATTGCATTGGGCACTACATTTCCCTTTCTAGGTTTATAAGCAAGCTCAAAGTCAAAATACTATAGGTTCCCAACCCACCTTCACTACCTCAGATTAAAATCACACTATGTAAATATACACTTGAGGATTTTTTGGTCTATGTAAACCACAAAATGCTCTCCTAGTAAATAGTGTCTCAAACAATGAAAAGCATGAACAACTACAACTAACTACAGAACATGCATCGGGTAGTTCCTCTCATGTGGCCTCAACTGCCGAGAATTATATGCCATGAATCCATTCCCCTGTATAATAATTTCTCGAAGAACAATACTTGATGCATCAAAAAACATAGTATAGATTCTGCCTAGCTCTGGTAGAATCAAGAACAAAATTGTATTCAGTCTCCCCTTCAACTCTTCAAAGTTTTTCTAACATATATATATCCATAAAATCTTCACACCCTTCTTAGTCAAGCCCATCAACAACACTACTAAGCATGAAAAATAATGTGTGGATTTTCTGTAATATCCATCTATCCCCAAGAAACTTTAAATTTAAAATATGTTCTTAGGATACTCCTAAAAAACTACAGCTCTCACCTTTTCTGGTTCAACCGACACTCTAGTCTATGAGATAATATGACTTAGGAAGTGAATCTTATCCATCTAGAAGTGGAACTTTGTGATCTTAACATATAACTGATTCTATCTCAATGTATCCAAAATGATCTCAAGATTTTTAGCATGGTCATGTTGATTGTGTGAATACACCAAGATATCATCCATGAAAACCACCATAAACGAATCCAGGTAAGGATGGAAAACTCAATTCATTAGTGCTATGAAAACTATTGGTGTATTTGTGAGACCGACCAAAATAACCAGATACTCATATAGACCATACCTTCTACAAAAAGCTATATAAGGTTTGTCTATAGGCCGAACATGCACCAAATGATATCTAGATCTCAAATCATTTTTTGAGAACACCCGAGCTCCTCAGAGTTGATAAAAAAATTCATCTATCTATGTCAAGGGATACCGATTCTTAACTATCAATGGGTTTAATTTATGGTAATCTAGGAATATACTAAGGTCACCATCATCCTTTTTCACAAAAAGGATCGGCAAACCGCATGAAGAATTACTAGGTCGAATAAACCTCTTTGCCTCCAAATCCTCTAGCTGCCTCTTGAGCTCCCGAAACTCCATAGTATCCATCCTGTAAGGAGGAATGAATACCAATGTAGCTCCTAACACTAAATCTATGAAGAAATCAAACTCTATCAATAGAAGTAAACCGGAAAAGTCATCTGGGAAAACATCCCTAAAATGATCAACCACTAGAGGAAAATCCATATGATGCACTCCCAGATCATCCAAAAATAAACTAGCAATCTGGGTTGTCATCCCACCTATCCCATGATGTTGTAGTCTAGCTCGGATCACCTGGACATCCCATTCACCCTTGTGTGTATAAATTGTGCCCTATGGGGATGTGAAAGTCACCCTACAACAATAGAAATCAACATGGTCTTGATAATCCACTAGCTATTCCATCCCAAGTATGATGTAAAACTCAGTCATCTCAAGGATAAAAATATTCTAGATGAAGTGACACCCACCGATATCAAGGGGAACTCCCTGAACTGACATACATCCTCCATTATGATCCCCAATGGAGTGTTAAGAATTATAAACCCCTCAGAAAAATGAACAAAAATACCAAGGATTTCTACCACAGGTATGAATATGAAACTATGCGATGCACCTGTATCAAAAATATTAGATACAAGAGTATAGGCTACTAAGATCGTACCTCTCATTATAGATGGTTCGATACCCTACTCCTCATGTGTAGGCTATACAAAATACATCTGGCCCGAACCAAGGACCTGTGATAAAACCTCACTACCTGGAGCAAGCCCACTTTACTTTTTAGGTAACACTGGTGCCTAGCTACCATGGTCACAACCACCACCTTAGCATGAATGAATGGTACAACTCCAGCTCCCAACCTAACATGGAGTTTTGAAACCTGCTCTCGAACCTGGTTTTAGAGATGAATGCCTACTACTCACTGTTGGATAGAAGATCCTATAGAAACATTTCACGTGGACTATCCTTCCATAATTTCAATACTCGAATGGGTCACGATCGCACTGATTCCTCATGTGTGTCTGTCTGCCACACTGATGACAAAAAACTAAACTTCCCACATTAGCGACCTGATTGGTACTTATCTCAAAAGAATCCTTAAAATGACACTTCCTACCTAAAGATGTTGAACCACTAGGTCGAGAGACCACACTACTCTGCTCTATTCCCCCAACTTCCCTCAATCTTCGCTTCTTAATTAGCACCCGATTCAGTATTTTAGTAATGGAGGTCAATTTGAATATGTTGACATGAGATCGAATGACATGTATGATACCTTTCTCAAAGCACCTCGCCCTCGATGACTCATCAGTAAGATATATCGGTGAAAAACAATAAAGATCAATAAATCATGCTGAATATTCCATAACTATCATTGTACCCTACTCTAGATGCATGAAATCACTAGCTCAATCTTCTCTCAAAGTATCGGGGAAAAAGTAATCACATAATTGGGTTTTGGAATAATCCCAAACCATGTATCATAGCCTATCAACCTAGTTCAAAACACCCCAGTGGTGATTTTATTCTCCCCTAATCATGTAAGTCACTAGCTTCACTCTCCTCTCAGGAGGTGTCTCCAGATGCTTGAATATCTAAAGAGTAGTCTCCAACCACAGCTCAATAGACTATGGACCGCCATACCCCGAAAATGTGGGAGGATGTTGCTTCTGGAACACACACATCATCTCTTATATAGTCGCAGAATGCTATGGTTCTCCCTAAAAAATATGCATAAAGCACATAAAACTATCAAAAAACTATGTCTTAATACCTATGTTTGAAACAAATACTGGTGCCTAAGCTGGTACAATAGGAGGATCCACCGGTATCCCATGACCCATCGCCTCCAAACCATGGTCATTGCCACTCTCCTGGCATACGACTGGAGTTCATCATGGAGACATGTCTTTACAATGACAAACACATGCCTTAAAAAATTTTGATACCAAATTTCACATCACAAAAGTATAGGATAGGTTAAAAGATTCCTGTAAATAGATCGCACCACATAGCTTTCTCCTAAATCCAGGACTAGTAAAGAGAAACAGTAGTAAAAGTCACTATAGACACTACCTAATTCCCACTCAAAAGCTGATTCAAGGTCAAGTTCTCTATTTCTCAAGTTCAATTCTATTTGAATTCATATTCATTTAACATTTCATTTTAAATAGTTAAACCAAATGGTTCATTACTTCCAATCCATAAGGTCCCATACTTCTCATGAACTGAAATATGGAGTCCACCTAATCCACACCATAACACATTCCATTCAATGCGACTCATGGTCCATGACTCAACATGCCATAATTGGCTTCTTAGGGTGTCTGTTATAACCTAATTAGGAAAACACTATTTAGGTTACGTTAGTAACTCTAAGTATAAACCATGTTTCTCAATTCCCTATACACAATTTCTATCACAAAAATAAGTATATCTATCATGACACATATCACAAAATCATACAAACAAGAAATTCAATCTATTTGGCATGACATGTGAATCCTGTAAAGTGATTAAAATGATGCATGAGATGGAATACCCTCAAATAATTAGGTTGTAACAAAATAGAATCCTCAATCACATCAATGATAACAACAAAATTTAATTGCATCACCCAATAGTGGAATCAAATCAGTTGTAATATCAAAAATTCTAGAAACAACAATTTCATTTGAGGTAATTTGTATTTTTCCTGTATGTGGGTTAGCTATTCCTAGGAACAACTCATTGCTAAATTACAATTCTTCTTAATCCCCCTTCTATTAACTCCAAATAATATGGAAATAAAAGAAAACTCCTTTGATACCACTTTGTAACATATCAGAACCAGTTGCCACTAAATGGTGCCCTGAGTCCGGTTGTCCACATGCCCTCAAGCGCATCTCCCCAAATTATAGAGGCTACCGACTAGTAGCAAGGGTCTAGGGTGTGTCTATGGGGAGATTATGCCCTCTTATCAGAGTGTAACACAACGGTAGTAATCATAAACATCAATAGAGTAAGCAATAAATCAATCAGACAATAGTTAGACATCCAAGATATATATATATACAACAATGCCAGAAGTGATCTCATATACAATGATGATAATGTCATGTTTCTACAAAGTATCCAAAATAAGTGTATAAGAAAAAGTACAACATAAGAATCCAAAATACCAAAAATACCAAAAGATATATCCTTTATAGTACCACAAGCCTCATCTCGGTCCTGTTCCCCATTCTCCTAAGTAGAAAAAAGTCAAGAATCAAAAAGTGGGATCTTACCCCGGTCCCTACCTGCATCCATATAATCTTTCCAGGTACCCAATGGTTTCCTGAACAAGGAGTGAGATACAATCCTAGTAGGTCACCACCCAAGGTGTCCATAAAAAGTACTGGTTGTGCAATACAAGCTAAAGAAGAGTGCATATTATAATAGGTATGAAAATATTAAAAGTAAAATGAAAATGGAAAAATTAAACAAACACATGATCCTATACATCCATACATGGCTCCCTACAAAATATTTTTCAAGCACATATCATAAGGAATCTAATAAGAAAAAGGAAGTAAACACCATGACCATGCCGTATACACGATATATCATAAAAATCATGACATTTCCATATAGCCTATATATCATTGATGTTATTAATATTTTCATGACTTATTATATACTTCCTTTACTGAATTTATATAAAATGTGCATAATTTGTGTGAAATATTAATGTTTTAATATTAAGTATAATTTTTGAGCATTTTTAGAAGTAGTCCAATTGAGTCAGTTTACTATTTTATTTATAACTCTCACCCTATTGATAAAAATTGTGTGGTTATTTTTTTTAGGATTCCTAATTCAATATAAAACATTTCATTAGAAGGGTTGATGGGCCAATTCTGCCATTTAAAGGATCACATTTACCACACAAGATGACCTACAGAATTTGTGAAGAAACTGGACTAGCCATGATGATTGAGTTCCTGGTCTAAATCTCGAAGCCCAAATTTCATGAAACTCTACCATATGTTCTTGATTATCCAAAATAATCATGGATAAAAATTTCAGGGCCCAACTCTAAGAACAAGGATCCCAAATGAAGATTTTAAGTCCAGCCCACCATTCTGAATGAGAAATAAAATCAGTATAGTATTCATGACATATCTCATGATGTAATAATCCAATCGAGCTGAGATTTTGCAGTGTGAAAAAGGAGATATAGGCAGCCGACTTTTTTGAATACATAATTCGGTTTTGAAGGAATCTTACTATTCAAAAACCATTTCACATTTTGAACATCAAAAAGATTGGATTGAAATGGACAGATTAAATTTGTTTAATCAACCGACCATAACTTTGGCTAAATAGGTCCAAACAACTCAAAATGTTTAGAGAGGTCAGACAAAATTAGTATGTACAACTTTTAAGAGGATATTTCTCGATATTTGGCTGTCTGAATAGCCAACTTGGCTATGTAAGTGGAGGGACAAATTGGGAATGAAAATAGTCCACTCCTTGGGCTATAAATACCCTCTCCTTCTCTCCTTGAGGGGGGTTGGAATTTCAGAAGAGAGGAGATCATATTGGCATGAAAAAAGATTTTAAAAAGGCTTGGGAGGACCTTCCATACTCAAGTTTTCACTTGAGAGACCTTTCCTCCTCTCTTTGTTTTCATTTACTTTTATGTTCTTTATTATTGTAATTTTGTAAGTCCTTTCTTCTGTAATTCTGTTTTAATGCAAGTTTCTTCTTCAATATCTCTTATTCTCATCCACCTTCTGTAGTTTAATATTTATGTTCTTAAAATAGTTTAAATACATTTGAATTCCATTCCTTTCTTTTGCTTCCTCGTTCAATCAAAAGTTCGTTTTTAATTATCATCATTGTTCGTGTGTGTGTGTGTCGACGTACCACTATTTTCTTATCCCTTTCTTTTTCTTCTCTTCTTAATTTATAATCATAATCATTATAACCAGATTATTAAAAACCCAAATGGATGAGTAAATCTCTCATTGGTGTGAGTTATAATTTAGGTATGTTAAGTGATTGAGAGCTTTTTCTCAATGAATATTCTTTGAATTAACATTGTGTATGTTGGACTTAACATGTCATGGATTAATGACATATTTTGTTTAACATGTGGTTTCCGTGGATTATTGGAACCATAAATACACTACCATAAACAAGTAATGGTAATGATTAGAACCCTAAGTTAAGTTAAGGCTTGGATTAAAGCCTTAACAATTAGGAATTCAAATCAACGTCATCTTGTGACATGAGTGTTAATTTAATGCAATATAAAGAAAAGCTCAAGGATATCACAAGCTTAAATACCTAATAATGAACTCACCCCAATATTTATCAATTTTTTAAATCAATTATAGTCAACCAATCATTTCAATTAAGCTCTGCAAACAAACCCCCCTAATCAAAATACAATCAACTAAAAACAAACGACTATTACAAAGTATCATCGCCGAGGATTCGACCCGAGTGCTGCTATACACATTAGCAGAGCACTAGAACTTTGACCGGTCGATAGGCGACAATCGGCCGTTCATTTCAAATGGCACCATTTCTGGGGATGATTCTTTATGTAGTCATTAGTTTCTGGTTATTGTAATAAAAAAACCAAAAACCAAAAACAAAATTAAAAAAAAATTGAAAAAAAACACAAAGAAAAACCCGTCTTCTCATTAAAAATCATACACTGAAAAAAATACAAAGAAAAACCCATCTTCCTCTTTCTTAAAAAATCTATCTGAATGCCCCATAGCCTTCCAAACAATCCCTCAGATTTGTTTGACCCTGAAATTTAGCGAACACGTCTCCAACTTAGGAGGAACATAAGAGATAATCAAATAATTCAAGAACCAGTACTTATCCAACCAATTGAATTAGATATAGACAATCCTAGGGAGCAAACACTTAAAGAACTCTCTTCCCTTGATATGAATTACCAACCTATTGGTATTCAATATCCAAAAATAGAGGATGACTTAGAACTCAAATCGGGTTTGATTCATCTTCTTCCTCATTTCCACGGGCTAGCCGGTGAGGATCCACATCTCCACCTTAAAGAGTTCCAAGTAGTGTGCTCTACCATGAAGCCTCAAGGGGTTTCTGAAGAAAAAATCAAACTTAAAGCATTCCCTTTCTCCCTAGCCGACTCCTCCAAGTCATGGCTCTACTACATTCCTCCTGGTTCCATAACCACATGGAATGACATGAAGCGACTATTCTTAGAGAAATTCTTTCCTGCTTCTCGTACTGCTTCTATTCGAAAGGAAATAAGTGGTATATGTCAATTCCCAAGTGAATCACTCCATGAGTATTGGGAGAGGTTCAAAAAGCTCGTGTCAACCTGCCCACACCACCAAATTCTTGACCAACTCTTGATTCAATACTTATATGAGGGGTTATTGGCTATGGAGAGAACTCTCATAGATGCCGTAAGTAGCGATGCTCTTATTGATAAAACTCCTGCAGCAGCAAGAGATCTCATAAGTAACATATCTGCAAACACACAACAATTCCATACTTGAGCACATGCTCAAGTAAAACAAGCCCAAGATAATCAATCAATTGAGCTGAACAAGATTACCGAGTGGATGAGTGAACTTATAGGTCTTGTGCGACAACTAACTGTGGCTACCAAATCCCCAACCTTGTATTCTCTACAATCAATGTTTCTTGGACCTGTAAAAAACTATGGAATCTGCAAATCTCCATCTCATCCAACTGACACATGTCCAAAACTTCAAGAGGATCAATACAATTCATCTGGACCAATGGAGCTCAATGCAACATATGCTTAGCAGAACACCAATCCTCAACTATCAGGTCAGTTTGTTAGAAACTTCAACCAACCTCACTCTGATCCCTTCTCTTCTTCCTATAACCAAGGCCTTAGGTATGGTAATCCCATATCTCACCCCCCTCAATTCCCTCCTCAAAACCCAAACCAGTTTCAATATGGTCAAGGTGTTGGTAACTTCCAAGAACCTTATCCTTTTCTTCCTCAACCTCAAAGGAACAATCCTACTCCTGGATTCCATTATCCTAGTGAGCCTTCCCAATTACAAAACCAATACAATCACTTTCCCAAGAACCAAAATCAAGGTAATCCCAATCTGGGACAAGCCTCTTCTTCCAAGCAACCATGGTAAAGTGCAGTGGAAGATCTTTCCTCCTTCACCCGTTCAAGCCTCAAAAACATTGAAACCCAAATTGGTCAACTTTCATCCCACCTTAGTCAGAAGAAACCATCCAATTCTTCCCAACTTTCAGCTCAAACATTACCCAACCCCAAGGGTAATGTAAGTGCAATTTCACTTAGATCAGGAAAGCAAATTTATATGCCTAAAGATAAGTACTCTAACCCTCATTTGAATGTTGACCTAGAAAATGAAAAGAAAAAGAAAATTGAAAAGGAACCCGAAACCATTCCCTCACCTCCTTCAATTCCACTTAGGAATACAATTCCTTTTCCTCAAGTTGTTTCTAAACCAAGGAAGTCCTTTGAACCTGATCCTGAAATGCTCGACATGTTTAGACGTGTTGAAGTCAACATTCCTCTCTTAGATTCCATCAAACTAATTCCTAAGTATGCCAAGTTTATCAAGGAGTTGTGTACCCACAAGAGGCAACTTAGGACCTTTGAAAATGTTTCCACCCAGTAGTCCATACCCATTAAGTGCAAAGATCCAGGTACCTTTACGGTTCCATGCCAAATTGGAAGTTCCAACTTTGATGATGCACTCATAGACCTAGGAGCCTTAATTAATGTCATGCCCAAATCCATATTCTCCAACCTTGGTCTAGGTCCCTTTCACCCAACGGGTGTTGTCATTCAGTTATCCAATCTAAGCACAGCCAGTCCTGAGGGAATAATTGAGGATGTCCTTGTCCGAGTCAATGATCTTATCTTCCCTGCTGATTTCTATGTCCTTGACATGGAAGGTGAGATGAACTCTTCTCGATCTCCCCTAATTCTAGGAAGACCATTCCTCATGACTGCGAGAACCAAGATTGATGTCCATTCATGCATCTTATCCATGGAATTCAGTGACCAACTGGTCAAATTCAACATTTTCCAAGCCATGCGATACCCATCTGAGGATAACTCTACATTCTCAATCCATGCTTTTGAGGACACTTCTAAGAGTCAATCAAACCCCAATCCACCATGTTCTTCATGTTCTAATGACAAAGGATCTTGTGAAATCTGCACCATGATTAACCAAGTCATAAATGGTGAAGTTGATGTGGAACTCTCATTCATAGACTCCATCAATCTAGAAGAACTTGAAAACTCTCTTGAATCCCACATCAACTCTGATATCTACTGCTCCACCTTGGACAGTATTAAAGAGAATGAATCTGAAGCAACTTAACTCCCTTCATCTATTCCTGAGATGTCTAACCCACAAATAAAATATGAGACTGATCTGAAACCTCTTCATGAACACCTAAAATATGAATTCCTTTTCCATGATCACTCTTATCCTATCATTATCTCTTCTTCACTTACCAAAACTGAGGAATCCAAACTTGTTAAAGTGTTAGAGGAAAAAAAAGGCCTTAGGGTGGACCCTAGATGACATACCAGGGATAAACCCTGCTCTTTTCATCCATCACATCCATCTTGTGGAATCATCCAAACCAATTAGACAACCACAAAGAAGACTCAATCCACTCATCCTTGAGGTAGTTAGGGAAGAGGTCACCAAGCTTCTTCAAGCTGGTATTATCTACCCAATTTCTGATAGTGAATGGGTTAGTCCAATTCAATTTGTACCTAAGAAGGGTGGGATAACTGTTGTCACAAATGAACATGGAGAGGTAGTCGCAACTCGAGTGAAGAACAAATGGCGTGTGTACATCGACTATAGGAAATTGAATGTTGAAACAAGAAAAGATCACTACCCTCTTCCATTCCTTGATCAAATGTGGGAACGATTATCTGGAAAGTCACACTATTTCTTTCTTGATGGATACACCAACTACTTCCAAATCCCAATCGCACCACAGGACCAAGAAAAGACTACTTTCACATGCCCCTTTGGAACATATGCATATAGAGGAATGCCTTTTGGCCTTTGCAATGCTCCTGCAACATTCCCGAGATGTATGATGAGTAACTTTTCATAATTCATTGAACACTGCATGGAAGTCTTCATGGATGACTTCACCATTTATGGTGAGTCATTTGAATCTTGTTTGAATTCACTCTCTCTAGTCCTCCAAAAGTTTGTCAAGTGTAACCTTGTGTTAAATTTTGAAAAATGTCACTTCATGGTTGAAAATGGGATTGTTCTAGGGCACATAGTTTCAAAAATGGTATTGAAGTCGATCCTGCTAAAATTGAAGCGATCCAATCACTTCCTCAACCCACTTCTGTTCGAGACATTCGTTCATTTCTCGGTCATGCTGGTTTCTACCAGAGATTCATCCATAAATTCAGTAAAATTTCCCTCCCACTCACCCGTTTGCTCCAAAATGATGTCACTTTCCATTTTGATGAGGTTTTCAAGAGAGCCTTTGTTGAACTCAAAACTGCTCTAACATCCGCCCCAATAATCCAACTGCCAGATTGGTCCTTACCCTTTGAATTGATGTGTGATGATTCTGATAGAGTTGTTGGGGATGTTCTTGGTCAAAGAAGAGAAAATATTCCTCATGTCATCTATTATGCCTAAACAACATTGGATGAAACTCATTCTCACTACACTGTCACTGAAAAATAACTTTTAGTAGTTTTTTTTCCTTATATAAATTCTGACCCTATCTCTTAGGCACCAAAATCATAATCTTCACAGATGATTCTGCTATAATGTTCTTACTCAAGAAAAGTAATTCCAAACCGAGGATAATAAGATGGAACCTAATGCTCCAAGATTTTGACCTTGAAATAAAAGATAGACTAGGAAAAGAAAACCATGTGGCTGATCACTTGAGTAGAATTTCTAATTCTTCTCATTCTGAAATCATTGATCCTAAATTCCCCACTGAGCACCTTTCATCTCTCACTCCAGAAAAACTATGGTATGCCCCAATTGTAAATTACTTGGTTTCTGGTGTTTTTCCTGAATTTTTTTCAAAAGAACAGAAAATGAAGTTGAAAAGTGATTCAAAACACTATTTTTGGGAAGAAAATAATCTTTGGAAAACTGAGGCAGACATGGTAATTAGGAGATGTGTTGATGAAGATGAACATTCCTCTATCTTAGAATTCTGTCACTCAATGCCGGGTGGTGGCCATTTTGGACCACAAAGGACCTCCCGAAAGGTCCTAGACTCTAGATTCTTCTGGCCTTCGCTCTTCAAGGACTCACATGAGTTTTTTCAATCATGTCCCACTTGCCAAAGGTTTGGCACAATTTCCAAGAGAAATGAAATTTCCCAAAAGCCTTTAATTTTCTGCGAGATCTTCGATGTTTGGGGTATCGATTTCATGGGACCATTTCCCCCTTCCAATGGATTCTCATACATCATTCTTACAGTTGATTATGTTTCTAGGTGGGTCGAGGCCAAACCCACTAGAAAGGATGATTCACATACTATTAGTGAGTTCCTAAAGATACATATCTTCCATAGATTTGGCACACCTCGTGCCTTGATAAGTGACTTAGGAACCCATTTTTGTAATAAAACCATGGAATCTCTTTTGAAAAAGAATGGGGTTGTTCATAAAACTTCAACTGCATATCACCCTCAAACAAATGGCATGGCTAAAATTTCTAATAGATAAGTGAAAAGAGTGTTTGAGAGAATTGTAAAACCCACCAGAAAAGACTGGCCTGAAAGACTTAGTGAAGCAATTTGGGCTTATCGAACTTCCTATAAAACACCCATTGAGATGTCTCCTTTTAGTCTAGTTTTTGGAAAAGAATGTTATCTACTAGTTTAAATCCAACATAAGTTTTTTTGGGCTGTGAAAACCTGTAATTTTGATTATGAAAAATCTGGTGAAGAAATATTGTTGCAATTGGTTGAACTGGAGGAGCTTCGACTTGAATCCTATGAGAATTCCAATCTGTACAAAGAGAAGGCCAAGTTACTCCATGAAAAATACATCCTGAGAAAGGTATTTAATGAAGGTGAAAAGGTAATTCTCTTCAATTCTTGATTTAGGCTTCACCCAGGTAAGCTAAATTCTCACTGGGAAGGTCCTTTTGTTATTACTAATGTTTACCCATTTGGTGCAGTGCAAGTCCAAGACCCCTCTTCCAAAAGGACATTCACGGTTAATGGACATCGGTTAAAGCATAACCATGAGAGGATGAAAAATCCTAGATCAACATCGACTTCCACTGGATCCCCAACTTCTCTATCCGACCTACCACTAGATGGAGATAGAGACCCGCCAAATCCAAACCAGGGGGCACCTCTTTCCCTTTAACAATCTCTCTATCTCTTACTCTCTCTACCTCTTTCTTCTTTATATCTATTTCATTTTTTTACCACTTTATTTTTCAAAACATTTCTTTTTCACTTTCTCTTTTTTTGTGGGTTTATCTTTATAAAAAACAAAAATAAAAACCTAAAAAAAAACAAAAAAAAAACAATCACTTAAAACAAATACAAAAAACTCAAGAGTCATGATTACTCACCTTACAATTTTCAAATTTTGTCCAACCATTTTGGGAAGTCAAAAGACATGGTTTCATCTCAAAAATTTTTCATTTTCATCATGACTTTGGATAAATAATTTTGTGTCAAAATTAACAAATTTTGAATGCTCAATTTTTGATTTGGAAAATGATTTCCCCGAACCGTGAGGAACATTATTTGCTTTCATGCCAAGGCCACCTATGACCATCTTTTCAAAATGTGTGTTTTCAACCCCATTTGTGAGTCTTGAGTTTGTGGACCTTCGATCTGAATTTCCTACTTTAGTGTTCATTAATATGATAGAGGCATTTTTCTGAACCACATGAGAATCACAATAGCCAAATAGCCTCCCATTTCCCTTACATTAATACTCCTATTGAAAGCCCCTTCAAGCCTATGAAAACCTTTTTTTGATATCCACATTACAAGCCCAATATCTTTTCCCACCCAATATCAACATGGATTTTCATTGCATAATTTTTTGAAATTTAAGTGTGGGGGAATGGATTTCATTGTTTGGGTACCCTATTATTAATTTTCAACGAGTTATCATCTACTTGAGGGCAAGCATCCATTTTAGTATGGGGGAGAGATTGTCATTCAGTGTGTTTTGGGGAATGTAATGTACTTTAATTTATGTAATTTTTTAAATGTTATTGACAAGTGTTAAAAAAAATCAAAAATGCTGAAAAAAATAAAAAAAAATGAAAAAATGGGTTGTGTCTTGGGTAGGTCAAAAATAACTCTTACTCAACCTTTGATCTTGTTATAAATATTACAATTAGTGTCATGAGGAGATCAATCATGGGTTGAGATATGAGTGTGATATCTGTTTCATGGTCAACTTTTGAAAAAACAAAAAAAGAAAAAAGAAAAAAAATAACACTTGCATTATATTATTATTGGGAGAAGTTTTGTGGTTTGTAAATATTTCATCTTCTCATCCCCTTAAAATTTTCTTCCTCTATTGTGTCTTTCTTCACACAATAATTCCCTTGTAAATATGTGTTTTCATTTCCTCCCATGTTTTATTTCAAAAAAAATTTGCATTACTTTTTCTATGTTGCTGTTTTACACCATTTTTTCTATCTTTTGGATATCATCTTCCTACCATCCCATAGCCATAGAAAACCCCTTAAAAAGTCCTCTTGATTCTTGTGCACTTTGGATAGGTATTGGAAGCTGAGAGCTCTTTCAAACTCTACGATTTTCACTTTTGGTTGGTGAAAGAGTGAACCTCCACAAATGAATTTTATCATCTCGAGAGGTGTGAGTTTTGAGTTTCCACATTTTCCATTTCTAAATTTGAGCATGAAAAAATGAATTAGTTTTGGAAATTTTTTTCTGTAACAACTTGTGGTGGAATTCAAAATTGATGAGTGAATAGTCTAAACCTCCCCTGATTGAAGAATTTTTTTTTTAATATTTGTTGATGAGTGAAAATGATTTTGTCATGTTTTTATATTTGTTGCACATGAGGACATGAAAAAAACTAAGTGTGGGGGAGTTTATGTTATTAATATTTTCATGACTTATTATACACTCCCTTTACTGAATTTATATGAAATGTGCATAATTTGTGTGAAATATTAATGTTTTAATATTAAGTATAATTTTTGAGCATTTTTAGAAGTAGTCCAATCGAGTCAGTTTACTATTTTATTTATAAATATCACCCTACTGATCTAAATTTTGTGGTTATTGTTTTTTAGGATTCCTAATTCAATATAAAACATTTCACTAGAAGGGATCATGGGCCAATTCTGCCATTTGAAGGATCACATTTACCACACAAGATGACCTACATAATTTGTGAAGAAACTAGACCAGCCATGATGATTGAGTTATTGGTCTAAATCACGAAGCCCAAATTTTATGAAACTATACCATATGTTCTTGATTATCCAAAATAATCATGGATAAAAATTTCAGGGCCCAAATCTAAGAACAAGGAGCCCAAATGAAGATTTTAAGTCCATCCCACCATTCTGGACTAGAAGTAAAATCAGTATAGTATTCATGAAATATCTCATGATGTAAGCATCCAATCGAGCTGAGATTTTGCAGTGTGAAAAAAGGATATATAGGCGGCTGACTTTTTTTAATACATCATTCGGTTTTGAAGGAATATTCCTATTCAAAAACCCTTTCACATTTTGGACATCAAAAAGATTGGATTGAAATGGACAGATTAAATTTGTTTAACCAACCGGCCATAACTTTGGCTAAATAGGTCCAAACGACTCCAAATTTTTAGATAGGTCGGAAAACGTTAGTATCTACAACTTTGAAGAAGGATATTTCTCGAGATTCAGCTGTCTGAATAGCCAACCTGGCTATGTAAGTGGAGGGATAGATTGGGAATGCAAACAGTCCACTCCTTGGGCTATAAATACTCTCCCCTTCTCTCCTTGAGAGGGGTTGGCATTTCAGAAGAGAGGAGATCATATTTCCATGACCAAAGATTTTACAAAGTCTTGGGAGGATCTTCCATACTCAAGTTTTCACTTAATAGACCTTTCCTCCTCTCTTTGTTTTCATTTACTTTTATGTTCTTCATTATTGTAATTTTGTAAGTCCTTTCTTTTGTAATTCTGTTTTAATGAAAGTTTATTCTTAAATATATCTTATTCTCATCCACCTTCTGTAGTTTAATATTTATGTTCTTAAAATAGTTTAAATAAAGTTGAATTCCATTCCTTTCTTTTGCTTCCCCATTCAATCGAAAGTTCATTTTTAATTATCATCATTGTTCGTGTGTGTATGTGTCGACGTACCACTCTTTTCTTATCCCTTTATTTTTCTTCTATTCTTAATTTATAATCATAATCATTATAACCAGATTATTAAAAACCCAAATGGATGAGTAAATATCTCATTGAGGTGAGTTATAATTTAGGTATGTTAAGTGATTTAGAGCTTTTTCTCGATGAATATTCTTTGAATTAACATTGTGTATGTTGGACTTAACATGTCATGGATTAATGACATATTTTGTTTAACATGTGGTTTCCATGGATTATTGGAACCATAAATACACTACCATAAACAAGTAATGGTAATGATTAGAACCCTAAGTTAAGTTAAGGCTTGGATTAAATCCTTAACACTTAGGAATTAAAATCAACGTCATCTTGTGACATGAGTGTTAATTTAATGCAATATAAAGCAAAGATCAAGGATATCACAAGCTTAAATACCTAATAATGAACTCACCCCAATATTTATCAATTTGTTAAATCAATTATAGCCAATCAATCATTTCAATTAAGCTCTGCAAACAAACCCCCCTTATCAAAATAAAATCAACTAAAAACAAATGACTATTACAAAATATCATCGCCGAGGATTCGACCCGAGTGCTGCTATACACATTAGCAGAGCACCAGAACTTTGACCAGTCAATAGGCGACAATCAGTCGTGCGTTTCAATAATATCCACCATGGATTATCTGTATAATCAATCATGTCATATTTATCATGACTGAGCTGTATAATCAATCATGGCACATTTACCATGACCCTTACATATAATCATAAATGTCACATTTACCACGACCATGCTGTATAATAAGAAATTTCATATCCTGCAAGGCCAGATCCAAGGTATAGTGGACCAGGGAATCCTTGTCGAGTCCCAGGAGCATATCAATGGAAATTCAGTTAGACATGAATTGGGATCTAAGGAGGATGACAACATACCATTTCCACTGCGATCCAAAGCAAGTCAGATCCAAGGGGTAGCAAGCCCCAAGGCATCCCACAAAATCAATACCCAATGGGAAATCTCATCCAAGGAATCCACTACCTCTATCAAGATCCAAGGAGTAACATAGAATGAATATAATGAAATATTTCATCATTCGTTCCATTTTTCAATTAACAATAATTCAATTCCATGAGTTTACCCACTCATATAACAAATCCCAATCAATTGCATTCAATGAGTTTACCCATTTATATAACAATTCTCATTTTAATAGTTAAACAATTCACATCATGAATAACAAAGAAAAGGAGGAAAACCATATCCTAATTAATCAATTCAATTCAATTTATTTAATTATAGGCTTCCTTAGGAAATAAAAAACGTGTTATAATAAGGCAATTCTTAAAGGCACAACCCTTGGGTGAAATTGGTTGAGGAAAAAACCTCCAACAAGTCTCATGAAATTAGTGGGAATCCCTAACATGTTCCATTACATTTAATTAAATTATTCAATTCAATTTTAGGGTCACTTCGGAAATTCTGGTGGGTGGCACAACAATAATTAGCTATATAAGGCACCAAACCACTCACTAAAAGTATAGACCAGCTACCTCAAGAATATCAAAGAGTAATCATCCAATATTATATTCTGATTTGACTCATATTGGAAGAAAAATGAAAAATGAATGAAGAAAATAAAAAACAGGGAATATTAGCTTGCACATAAATATCAAAGTTGATACCAAGTCAAACAAAGAATGAAAAAAAGAATTAAGTACTCAATGACATGAATCCAACGAGATCGATGATGCTGATTCCGAGATTGAATGATGAAAGGTTATCCAAGCCTAGGATTTGGCTTCAAGGAGAGCTCTCAAAGTATACTACTCTTCAATGTGTGAAGAATGAAAATAGAAATTAGGTTATAACATAACTTAAGGGGAAACTGGTCAATTTTTCTCAAAAACCTGGGTCGCACGGTTTGGCCACACGGTTGGCCAAACCGTACACCCTCTATTGTACTTAGGGGGAACCTATACAGTCATTGTGCATGGTTTAACTAACCATGCAAAAACTGTGCATTTTGTCTCTACTAAAAACTATAGGTGCCTAGCACGGGCATGTGCCTCCATCTGCACGATTTGAAAAACCGTGCGGTCTCCTCTTTCCCTCTGTCTAGGCCTTGCACGGTTAGTAGAAATAGTGTGGTCTATCCCGTACAGTTTCTACTAATCGTGTGGCCTATCTGATTTTTTTCAAAAAGAAGGGATCCAGGATCTAAACAAGTCTCATACACCCTCGAAACATCCATGATCAATTTGGGTACTTACAATATTTTGTAAAAAATAATTTAAACTGAAAACAAGAAGACAAATACCTCATAGAAAAACCTGAGATCTTATAGTGGCCCAAAGAATATTAGGTTGAATTTGGGGTATTGGGTTTTAATATCATGGAGGATTGATAGATATCCCATTTGTATAGGAATCAAAGACCACATAATTCAAAAGTTTGGGGTGTACTTATATGGAGGAGGCCCAAGGTTGCTTCATTGTGAATATGGCCCTTTAAAGGTTTTTCTTGTTGAGAATATAACCCTTTAATAGGATAATAACATGGTTTAGGGGGTTACACATAGTAGGAGACCTTGTGGGTGAAAATTTGACCATTCTAATGACATGATCTCTACTAACCTATAAGAACATGTTAGGCTTGTTTAGTGTGAGAGATAAGAGGAAGTTGAATATTCAGCAAACAACATGATCTCCTTCACCTGTTGGTGGATGAGGGTGGGGATATGGAAGATAAAATCTTAGATATGCCTGTTATATCTCTTATTTTCATACCACACAACAAATATTGGGGCTTACTCTAGGAGGGATTCCCTAATAATACATTTTCTAATTTTTCTTTAGTAGATGAGGGTGAAGTCATGACGGGGAAGTCAGGAAGATAAATGGAGCTTAAATGCGCCTGTCTTCTCTCTTGTTTTCAAACCCTAGGGTCAGTAATTATGTATCCATTTGGATACGACATGATTCTCTTCATGTTTTAGGTCATAGATGTAGCTGTCCAACCTGAGGATCCTAATTCCACCATACCTAAGGTTGGGACCCTTGTTACCACATGTATTTTTGATTGGGAACCTTTCAAGGGTCTTCCTTATTAAGTTGGTTTAATAACATTAAATCATTTACCTTCAGAATGTATGATTGAGAGGAAATGCTGGTTCACTCCGTAATTTGATCAAAAAAATATAGGGTATTTGGAGGAGGTCTTGGCTTCATCCCCCTTAAATGGGAAATCTAAGGGAAGAGGTGTCCTACCATCAGTGGTATGGGAAAGGGAAAAAGGTTAGCTCATGTAGGTGAGGCCTAGGTGAATTGGAGATGCCTCACCTAGGTAAGGCTTGGGTGGACTGGGTATGGATCGTGAAGTTTAGGGATAGGTGAGCTAAATATGTCTCACACAGGTTGGTCTTGAGATAACTGATGGTGGATTGCATAGGGTGAACTTTAGAGAGCTAATTTTCCTTATACAATGAAAAAACTGGGCAATAAAACTTGGGTGAGGCCTCACCCTAGGATCCCAGGGTTTCCTCAGGTGTCTTTGGATGACTGACACTTAGGTTTCAAGAAGTAGAAAGATCCCCTGTCCTAGTAGTTTTGACTAGGGGTAATGGATTCTCACACAACCCTACTATGTCTCAATCACTAGAGGAACTCTAGTCCTACTAACCTACCTAATTTCATCTTCTTTTGAGGTTTGTAGAGCTACCTAGAATGTTTTGAGGACCTGGGAGAAATACGGGGGTGAGTAGACCTTCAAGGCTTCTTCTGGTCTTCCAATCATCTCAAATAAGAAGCCTAAGGGTCCTATTTATAGGTAATTTTGAGACCCTGGGTGAAGGAGTTAGCTCGCACAGGTATATCACACTAGGTCTCACGTAGGTGTGACCTACACAAGTTTCTTAGGTGCACATGTCTGGGATTGTATGAATACATTGGGCGCGTAGACCAGACTTCCTCAGTGATGCTAGGCATATAGACTATACTTTCATGGTAATGTTGGTTGAGCCTTGAGTGTGATTACTTGGGTGAAATTTTTAGATATTTGATGTATTTTTCTTACCTATTACTTGAGGTATTTCCCTTTGAAACTTCTCATCCTCACGTGAAAAAAGGATTTTCAATAAAATCCCCTCCATAGGATTGGCTCTGATCGGAAGAAGAGGGTTTGATCCTGAGGTAGATAAATATAGATGTTGATGGATCATTCATTCACTAGCCTTCCCATGTTTGTGTACATTCATGCTCAATCTTGATGGGCATTATGACTTAAGTACCGCATAAGGGAGGAATGAATAGATGGGCCATGTAGGTATGCCTCACAGGTGGGATGCACAGGTTGACTATGCAGGTGGGCTACACATTTATAAATAACATAAATTTCTTATCAGTTCTTATTCTCTCCTTCACACAATTCAGTCACACTACTACTCTCATCATGTAAGTCTTTCGCGCATGCTTTTTGCTAAAGCTCTTCTCATGCACACACTGTATTCCCTCATCTGTGCATTGTAGGTACCCAGGAAAGTGACCTACGTGAGGTCTCTTGGACGAGTGACCAACATAAGGTCTCTTGGGAGAGTGAACTGTATGAGGTCACTTAGGTGAGTGACCTATGCGAGGTCACTTGGGTGAGTGATCTACACAAGGTCACTCCTTTACCAAATTTTCAAAATTTTCTCCAAACCAAGGCTTTAACTCTAATGAAAATCTCGATATTTACTTGTATATTTCCAATATATACTTAGAAGATTAGAGTTTATGATGATCAAGTTAGTAAACATATAAAAGTGATGCTAACTGTCATCGAGTCAGACTATTACGATACATGTGACACCACTCTCTCGATCTTTGTGAGTTTCTTAAGAAACATCACTGTGAATACCCTAAGAGAGACTAACTCACACTCTATGGTCACAGAATCCTTAATGAAGTTCTCATCCCAAAGATGAAGAATTATCTGTCACTCTCCTAGTTTCAAGATTACATGAATTTTTCCATCTCTAACATCCCGACCAATGGATTATATATCAATGATGGAATGATACCCTCCACCTGCATCATGCATTATTGTAGCTATGCACCAAATTTAAAGCCACAAACCCCTGAATCAAATCCTAACTGTTACCCCTTTATCTTTCATGCTTCCAAGACTGACCAATCAAAAGAATAGAAGGAAGACTGGGACCTATGCCCTAGAGGAGGTGTTAAGCTAGAGTGGACATGGGCATATTGGGTGCGCCAGACATGTGCTGATTTTGAGACTGAGATGAAGAAAAATTGGCATTTATTGTTGGACCCAAGGGTGTTATTTTCTATATATGTAGTATGGTTTGGGTTTGTTGAAAATCCTCACATGGAATATTAGGGAGTTTCCAAGATGAGTGATCTTACAATTCAGGATGACAATAGTGTTGAAGGTGGCATCATTTCACTATGTTTTCCAAATTTCTGGGTCTCAAAATTGGGAGTTTATCTTTTTGAAAAAGGAAGGTTTTATGAAAAGGAGTCTACAAATCATAGTTCACAGACTATGAAACATAGTTCGTGGAACACTAAGGGAGGTACGTGGAATGTAATTTCCATATAGAAGTGTGGTACATGGACTGCATATGAAAAATGTTTCATGAGGTTGATATGGTTCGTGAGAAGGCTCTCAGTACATAGAAGGAAATCAGTTCGCAAGATAGCTCATTTGTTGCGGAAAAGGGATAGTGATTTTTGAATCTATGAAGGGAGAGAGGTGGTACGAGGACCACATAGGGAAATTGGTTCTTGGAAGGAGAACGGTACGCGGTGGATGTACCACATCTAAGATTTGATTGATTTGGTTTTGTGGGATTTTCAAATATATTTTCCTATATAAGGTTCACTAATCCATTCATTATAATAAGACACTTTGATTAGAAATTTTGGATGAATTTGGTGAAGTCCAGAGTGGTTCACGAGAAGAAAAACCCGTGAAGGAGAAGAAGTTCATGAGAAGGATTTCGTGAAAGGAGAAGTGGTTCATGGAGACAGTCTGCAGAAGGGGTTTTGTGGGGCATTGTTGCCTGTAAAGGAAAACAGTTTGTGAAGAAAGGATGGTTCACATAATCCACTTTGAGGAATATGGTTTGTAGAAGATGGTTTTCAAAATATGGTTCATGGTGGTGGTAAGCGGACATAGTTTGTGGAGGCAGTAAGCAAAGGTGGTACATGAAGCACACATGCTATGTGGAGCAGTGCAGTTCATAGAGGAAACATGACAATTCATGGAGGGATGGTTCAAAAACTATCAGTGTATGGAAAAGTGGATTATATATATGGGTGAGAAATTGGAATTCAATAGAGAATCTATCTAAAGTTGAGTATGTGTAAATTCATGCAAATAAAGGGACCTACAAGTCTATAAATTGTGAGTGGATTCCTCCCAAGGTAGTGAGCTTGGGGGAGTCGATAGAAGTGTTCTGTGGGACACAATGAGCTATCCCTAAAATATTGTAAAATAAGTGTTCCTAGAATAGAGTGACTATGCCTAATTTTTTTTACTCCACAAATAGTGAATTTTAGTGGATTTAGGTATGACCGACACACTATCGACATATTCTCCTTAGACAAGCCCTTAGTGGTGAACCAAGTAAAATCGATGTGTTGACTCTTTGCATATGATTATTTGTTTACTGCTCATTCTCATTAGAAAATGTTAATAGGTTATTTCTAATATAGGAACACAATCCATCACTTTTGAAGAAAAATTTTACACCTTGATTCACCCCTCCCCTCTCAGGGTGTTCTGGGGTCCTTCATTTGTGAGGTCTTCTGGGTTGTCCATATGTATGTGTACAATAATCCAGATATTATTCCTAAGATACTAAGTTAATGGATTATACAAAAAATGATTTCTATCTGACACATAGAGAAGTTGGCATCAGTTTATGGGACATCTACAAGATCTTGGGATTTCCCATTCTTGGAAAGATGTATGATGAGTTTATGCTACCGAAAGTGATGTGGGAGTATACTGAACAAATGCCTATTTTGGATCATGATATATTACAGGTATCCTAAGATATTAGGAAATAAGACCCTCACCTAAGGGGGAATGTACACTCTAAATTATGGATGAATGATTTCTTATATCCCAAGGGGGAGGGACCCACATGAAAACATCCAACTGGATGTCCTAAAATGGAAAAGCGGGGCATTCTTGGCCGATTATTACCTATGTTAGAAAAATTCTAGTACAACTGATGGGGGTACACAATCAATTCTAACATACCCTCCAAAAAACACCTTGTTAGATTCTTAATTATGTGTTTAAGAATTTACATTCCACCAGTTTTTAAATTTAATGGTAGTGTATGGCTAGGCAAATTTTTCATGGCGGCCAAGTTTGTAGAGGGGAGGCACACCGGGTTGGAAGATCCCATCTCGGAAAGTCATAACTGGTTCTTACTATACGTTTATGTGGGAAAGGACCATTTCATATTTGTAGAGAAATTTCAGGTGTTATGGGGATGGGTTGCAACATACTTAAGCTCTTATGCCATACTGAGTGAAATCAGAGTTCCTAGAGGATAGTTTTGACCATTTTTAAGCTGTTTCTAGCATTAAAACCCTATCATTAAAGTATGGTGAAGCTTTAAAGAAACTGATTCTATTAATATAATTAAACATCCTTCAATATGAGGATCCTCCCACTGGGAAGTTCATCGATGAAAGAAAAGATGATGATGAACTAAGATCATACATGATTTCCTTAAGGGATGGCGTACTAGTGGCCCAAATTAATGGGGAAGTTATTTTTTAAGCCTATGATCCTTACAGATTTTCATGCCAATTCAAGTGCCTATAAAAACCAACCATATCCCCTCCCATGCATGTTTAATCAGATAACCGCCCAATGGTGGCCTGGCAGTTTTGAGTCCTCATAGATTTGGAGGTAACTCAAGTGGTAATTAATCTAAATCCATCAATCACATCCATTAGGTTAACCTATTAGTATGTAAAATCTTGGATCACATTGTACCCTCAAGGGATATTGACAACGAGCATTCCCTGGGTAAAATATTTAACAACTACGGGTGGGGGTATGTGCAGTAAGAAGTCTCAACCGATTCCAAAGAGTGATAGTTGTGGGGACCCAAACTTCCCAAGAAACCCCATGAATGGTTTAGTCAACCAGTTGGGATTAAAAATCCCTCACTAGTTGAGGTTGAGCCTAAACAGTCAAACTTCCACCATTAATAAAAAATACGTCTCTTACTTTTCATCCTTCAACTGTAACAAAGAGAGATGTGAAGCTAGTAAAATTGAGTAGTGTCAATTTTGCTTCATAGCAGGCCAGAGAAACCTCATATTATGTGTGTCTAGAGGCAGTCTAATTTTGGAAAGACAAGACTTCTGATTTCAAGGACCTATGGAAATTTCTCCATATCGACTTGTAGATTCCACAAATTGGGAATGTTCTAACCCCACCCGACCTCCACTTTGATGATAAACCTATTGAGATGGGAATAAACATCCAATAGGTGTAGATTCTCAATTATTTCATCGATGATTGGATCCATTATATGAGTAAAGTGTAGGATATAATGGATCAGGGTGTCACTAAAGAGGTTGATGAATAGTCCACTAATGAATGGGATGACTTTATCAATCCTCAGGATGTAAGTTTTTCCTTATCCAATTTCCTCTTTCATTCTGCTCTTTTTTTTGAACAAAATTTCGCTACTAAGAAAAGTGTGACCTTGATTTGTAGTGTGTAAAGGGAGAATTGGCTGGGATCCTGTTACTGAAATATACCTTTTCGGGGATGAGGGATGAAATCTTGGATTGGGGGAGATATCCTCAGGCCATAGGATGATGGGAGAGGATATGGTGGGAAAATATTCTTGACATCCACCTCTAGTACTTGTATTTGAGGAGGAAAGTGATGGAATTCCTCCATCAAAAGTTAAAGAACAACAAAGAATAAAGTCCTTTTCCAAGAACATCATTAGCTGTGGTAAGTTTTCACAACGTAATTTATTCTTGATTCATATGGAATAAGTGTTTGATGATAATAGTGGGTTGTATGATCCACTCCACTCTCCTTTCTCAAGGGTTTCAGATATGACCCTTTGATAACTAAGGATGATATTTCAGATGATGTGCAGATTCTTTCTGGTGTGTTTGTCCCTTTGATAGAAGAAGAATCAAGGGATGAGAACTCATTTTATCTTGTCAGTATAGAGAGGGAGGATAATATTGGCAATGTTAAATGCACATCATAAGGTGTCATGTTCCAATCACTAAATTATATTCCTTATGATATTTCAGATCAATTGATTACATAAGAGGACCTTGTGACCACTGAAGATGGTCCTTTAACTATCCTATAAGAGGATTATAGAGACCCCATACCATCTGATGAAAGTGTTGGTTCTGTTCTTGTTTCAACAAGGCTCAAAAGGGCCGTGCCTACTGAAAAGACAATGAGTGATACTGACAATGGAGCCAATTTGGATTTTGAGCCCAACATCTCGGATACCCCCTTATGGTGATGATGTTGAGATACTTAGAGTATTATATAATGGAAGAAAATTATCAAGATATTGATATTCTTATATCCTTATAGGAGTTTGGGGACTTTAATAAAGAATTGCATGGAAAATAGTTTTCCCTTACTTATGTTTTCAAACATGGACTACCTCCTTATGTTTGATGTATTACATCAAAGATTGAAATGTGAAACTTTGTCTATAGAAAACATCTCCAAGGTGATACATTATTATGGAATCAAGGAATATCCTAATCTTGTTGTTTAGGGAACAATATTCAAGGTTCTCAAAGTGGGTGATTCTCTAGATCCTTCTATCTCGAGTTCTAATAAAACTTTGGAGGGTGTTCCTCATTAAGAGATCCCAACCCAAAGTGTTGAGACCAAGGGTGCTAGGGAGGTATCAATCCCAATAGCTAATCCATCAAAAAGTGAGTGACATTAACTACTTTGATCCCCATTTTCCTTTCTCCTTTATATCTTACAACGTTGATGACTAATTTCATTTTCCCTTCAGTGACCTCAGTCTTAGTGGTCAAACTCATAGGGGAGGCCCCTACCCCAACTATGACTATGAAAGGAGAGGGTGATGTCACTCCAGGAAGTACAATGCGAGTAACTTCCATAAGTGAAATAATTCTGGAGTACACCTCTCCTCCTAATACTAGCTCCATGGTAAGCTAGGAGGCTTTGGATGCTTTCTGGGCATGTCACCAGTTCATATGGTATGACTTCTAGGAGTTAGTCTCAAGGAAACCTATGGTGGATATACTTTCACAAATCCATCCTTTTCAAATCATGTTTATCATGTTTGGATATGATGGATTTGATTACCACATGGTCTACCTTACTGTGAAGGAGATCATTTTCCGATATAAGAAAGAGCATGAATCATAGAAGTTCCTTATCAAAGAGAGAATTCTCATCAAAACTGACAATATTTGAGCTGTATTATCCTAGGAAGAGCTCAACCATGCCAATAAATTTGAGGAGTGAAAGAAATGGGTTGAAAATAAATCCCTTTGGATATTGCACCAACAAAAAGAGATGGATACTACCATAGGGGAGATTTTATAACTTTGCCATTCATTAGAAGAGGTATAGTCTGAAGGAAAGAATATTATCATGGCTACGGCAGAGGAGATTCACCTTGTTGAAGAGTCCGAGACTTTACAACTATCCAAGCTTCAATAGGATCTTGATAAGGCTCAAGAGACCCTTTAATAACTCAAGAGTTATGTTGATGGTATTTTTTAAAATATGAAAAAGAGGCTCCAACTTGTGGACGATTCTATGAATTTTTCTCCATACATGAAAAGATTTTTTTCCCAATAATCTACATCTTAATCTATATTTTCCCCTATAATTATAACATAACACTAAATCTATCTTGTTTAGCTAAACCTAATTTTGTTAATGTGTTGTAATCACAATTATAGGAACATGAGGGTGATCTAATTTTTTCTTAGTTCTTTGGACCCAATGAGTCTAGTTTGACCATTTCTAGAATCACGTAATGGTTCCTACAAACTTCTGGGTCCTTTGTATCACTACTACAATTTTTTTCTAAGTTAGATATATAAAAAATCTAGCAAGTGAGAATTGGTTTTTTCTTAGGCCCCCTTTTATGGATTTTCAACCTAACAAGTTTTATGCCTCTTTCTTTTCATAACCCATTTTTTTCTGAACCATATGGAGTGTATATATGGTGAGATAAAAATCAAATATTTACTAGGGTGACCCTTTGTGGGTTTTCAACTTGGAGAGTACTAAATATATTTTTATGGCCAGTTTATAGTCTTTCAAGGTATACTAATGCAACTGGGTTTTTAGTTCTAACAAATTTGACCATGAGTTATGGGAGTAATAATTCCAGTGTGGTTTTCTAGATGATAATGTTTCTAGCAGGATGTTTTCAGGGTATACAAAGACAAAAGAGGTTTCTACTAAGGATGAAGGTGCCTCTAGTTGGAATGAATTTTGGGGGAGACTTATGAAAATGAAGTCTAGGTGTATCAATTCATAGTCAAAACAAAGGTTTCCTCTGGTATCAGACATTCTACTACCGATGACCAGGGAAAGCATATAGAGATTCTAGACATCACTGCATGTATTGATGAAATGAGAATCAAGTAATATGTTTTTCTTTGGGGTTATGCGGTGGATGACCGAAAATAGAAGGAAAGGATACTCATAGAAAAGGGTTGAAGCATCATGCAGTTTAATGTCACATGACTAAGACATAGACCATGCATCTTAACATGTTTCATCCTGGATGTTGAAGGATGCAAGTTAAGGTCATTTAGCTTTGACTAAAATATTAGTGATTTTTCATTTCATGGTGATCTAACCAATAATGTTCCACCATTTCTCATACATGACAAGGTAAAGTTTTAAGTTAAATATAATGTATTATAGATCTGATGAGTGACATGGGACAAGTATGTATTAAATGACCATTGAGAATATTCTAAAAGAAGTTTCTATTATGATGTTTCTGGGGGTGTAAAAATATAAAAGAGGTTTCTCCTAAGGAAAAATGTTCCTATGATTAAAAATATTTTTGGGGGAGACTTATGAAAATCCATACTGTGGCGTATCAATGCATAGTGAAAACAAAGGTGTCCTATGGTATCATAAATTTTATTATTGATGGCTATGGAAAGATTATGGAGATCTGTTTTTTCCCAGACGTGGAGTCTGATTTTTGTAAGGAAGGTTCATGGGTATGGAAGAATAATTCTATGATGAAATCACCTAGGAAATGGGGGAAATGTTTCCTACATAGGTCTAACCCATATACATGGAGGGGGATTTTTTTTATTGAGGCTGGACCAAGATGTTGTATTCAAGTGTCACTATGTATCCCATCAAATCAAGAATCAAGGCACACATAGTTACAGGACAAATTCTACCACACTAACCAAATTATTTTATGGAGAGGGGGTATTTTTTTGAATACGAGCTCACAAACAGGATGAGAACCCATATTGGACCCTCCTATGTAGATCTATCTCATACATAGGAGAGTGGTGGAATATTTTTTATTGTAGATTGACCAAGATGTAGGATATGTGTGTCACTACATATCCCATCATAGCGATAATCAAGACACACATTGTTCTTGGATGTAGGGGTGGTGGGAGACCATCACCCAGGAAAGTGGTCCTCTTTGGAGAAGATCATAATAATGCACAATTTTACATCATGCAATAGAAATTAACCATGCAATTTAACATCATGTGGTAAGTATGTTTGGTTTTCCTTTTAAGGTCTTTCATCTAGGACCATGTTAACCCTGATGTGAACTGGTACATCTCGATCATGATAGAATCCCTTAACAAAATTCATAATCCCATGTGATCTATTCTTGGTGTGAGAAATAAGGAATGGAATAGGTTTCTTCCACCACATAGTGGAAATCAAAAGAAAATATAGGGTCACTTTTATCATGTGGTGGCTAGGATAGGATGTAGAATCCAAGAGTCACTATGTATCCCAATGGAATGAGAATCAAGTTGTATTAGTTATTAGGGAATCTTAGCATCAAATAAGAGGGAATTAACCATACAGTTTATCATCATGCAGTAAGAATGGATGGTGACTTATAGTTTTAGGTTGTATGACTAGGACCATTAATATATAAATGATGAGTGACATAGAGATTACTGGGCCTAGAATGTTTCCACACACTGTGGATGTGGAGAAGAAAATTGTAAACCATGATCTTGGGGGTTCTTGAATCAGGATAAATGTTATGGAAAAAATACGCAAGGAGTAACTAAAAGAAATAATCCATTATAGAATTATTAGGCATTACAGAGATAGAAGGGTCTTATCCTAAGGATGAAGGTTCCTATAATTGATAAGCCCTACTGTGGGAGACTTATACAGATCCAGACTATGGAATATTATGCATAGTTAAAATCAAGGTGTCCTATGGAGTTAGGATCTCTTTTCCCCATTAGTTTAGGGGAGTTTACAATGATTTGAGTTTCCTAGGACAAGTATTATGATATGTATAAGGGATGTGCCTGAGAAAAAAGGAAGAATTTATACTGACATTTCTCAAGGAGTGTGTAGTTCCCTATGTGGATTTTTTTGTATGTGGGAGAGGAATTTTCCTTACTTCATAACTGGGCCCAATACATGAGGTTTGGGAATCACTATGTATTCCATTGAGATGAGAATCAAGCCACATGTATTTCTAGATGAAGTTTTGGTGGGAGACCAGCACCAAGGATTGTGATCCTCTCAAGAAAAGATTGAAACATTATGCAGTTTTATGTTGTGAAATAGGGATGTGGACCATGTAGTTTTACATCATAAAGAAGGGTTGTTGTCGTACAATTTAATATCTTGTGAATAGGAAATTAGGCTACATAGTTTAAATTATTATATCTTAGAATATGGTGTGTTTCCTTTTTAGGTTGTAGACTAGAACCATAATTCATGACTTTTAAGGTCATGTGGTAAAGATCATCATGCATGCTTAAAAAAAGTATTTATTAAGAAACTTTGTGTTGGTAGGGGTCATAACAAGATATCCATCCATTGAGATTAAGGAATATGCTCTTTTAGACTGAAACTTGTGTATGGAATAAGGTCCCACCCACTTTGGATCAAGATTTGAAGGTTTCTTCCCTAGTATCATCATGGTCTTGAAATCCAGTACCATTTCTCCTTAGATGAATATGCATAGGCATAATTTTTTTGATAAAAGACTATGCTATACAATTTTGGTAGAATTATAAGTGATGAAAACCATGTAATCTTTTCTCATCAAGTCACTCCAATTCATCCAGCCATTTTTGGGACTTCTCATATATGGATAGCTGATAAAAAATGGAAATGTGAATTGAGGGGAAACTGAATCTCAATGGGCAAGACTGCTTCTATCCCATATACCAATGAATATGGGGTCGCCTGTGTGGAGGTTTAGGTTATAATATGATATGACCAAAAGGAATTAAATAGGTTTCCATACCAAGAATTTTTATCTTTATCTACAATTTTTTGGATTATGTTTGATAAGGTTTTGTTTAAGGACTCTATATTTCCATTAGCTGCTACATGATAGTGATAATAATGGTTGGATTTGATATTATAATCCTGGTAAAACCTATATAACTTAGCCTAATAGAAATTGGTTCCATTTTACATCATTATCATATGAGGGACACCAAATATAGTGATGATATTGGATTTCACAAAGATGACAATGCTTTTGGTCCCTACTTATTTGAGGGGTATCGCTTCAGAAAATTTGGTGAAGAAGTTGGTAACAATGAGGATGTACTTGAACTGCTTGGTTGTACCAATAGGATATGAACCTACAACATCCATTACCCATATGGAAAATGGAAAGGAGTATTTTTCTGTATGTAGAAACTATGGGGGTTGATGGATGAAGTTGGCATGCACTTGGCAGGAATGAATTTTTTTTGTGAATTTTTTGTAATCTTGCATCATTGAAGGCCATAAGTATCCAAGACTTATAATTTTATAGGAAACCCTAAAACCTAACTAGTGGAAACCATGGTCCCCTATATGTACTTATTTCATAAAAAATGGTCTCTTCTCTATCTATGAACCTGAGAAGGACTCCGTTGAATCCATATTTATAGAGGACTTTTTAGTGATTTGGGTTATCATAAAAAGTAAAGTTGGTAACTCGTTATTGGGTTTTATATTTTCCAGATTTGTTTGATGGTATAAATCCATTTTTATGGTAATCCACAATGGGAATCATATAATTGGTTGTAGGTCCATTTTGTTCAGGGATGGGATTAACCTCATTGATTTCTTCTATATCAACATGAAAAAAAGGTGAAACCATTAAGAGGTGCACAATACTAATGAATATTTCATTTTGATTTGGATCTACCAAATCCATAGAATCATTTTCCAATGCATCTACCTGATAATTCTATGATTGTGGGACCTGATCCAAGTTCATTTTCAAGGGTAATTCTTCCATTAGTTATCAGACATAATCAAACATGGGGATTATCTCTTCCTTTCTAATAGGGAAATCACCATTAATATTATTCATTACTAATTATGAATCACCTTTTACCTTCAAGTGGTCCACTGACACTTGAAGTTACAATTCTAGCTCTGTGACGAGGGAATGATACTCTACCTCATTATTTGTACAACCTATTGACAACTATAAGGATTAAGGTAAGACTGCCTTTGCTGGGGATATGATCATGACCCCCTATAATGACCCATACTTTACATACATTGTTAATACTTCAAAATTGAAGCACACTTATTACAACATATAACAAAACCAGGAAAGGACCGTATAGGTATAGTGTCTTTAGAAACTGGGAAACATAAACAACTGGTTCATAAAGCATCTACAATGTCTCCCATTTATTTCATCATATCTAGAGTCCCTTTTTGGCATATCCTACTTAATAAACTTCTTCCTGACCTAGGGAAAGAAAACATACAAAAGGGTGAGCTCAAATGCTCAATAAGGGTAAAAAAAGAAATATCAATCATATCATATTCATAAGAACATAACATTTTGGAAATCTTAACCTGCAAAAGAGATCATAATTTCATAACATGGGATAAATCATAGTAGTGAAATGTAATCCCAATAATCATAAATTAAAACATGAAACTTTGTGGCATACACACATAATCATAGAGAATCATTTCTTAGTATTCAAGACTCATTGCCAAGACTACCTTAGCGGACAAAGTCCATTTCTGAACCGAGTTCACTCCTCGTTTCAGTCCTGTTTCACTGAACCGGTTTAACCTGCCATTCCAGCCATGTCTATCTCATGAGATATAAATATTTACCCAATTCATTGGAGGGAGATATAGGTCCCACCCATCTCATAATGATACCATTCTTATGTGTGCCACAAAATCATAAATCATACATCATTTCATAACCCATGTAATAAAAATGGGATTCTTAAACATCGTGACATCATAAAACAATTAATATAAGATAAAGGAATTCATAAAAATAATTCCATCACAACATAATAAAATCAATGTAATAATAGGGATAGAAACATAACCCTATATTATCTTAGATGGAAAATAATTTTGATAAAACACTTGAACTCCATTCTTGAGGAAAATATCCTTTTTACTTCAAAAACATTTTTCCTTTCTTAACATGTCATAAAATTTTAAACTAAAAGAAGTTGATTAAAAATAAACTTGAAAACTTATAAAGGAAGATTCTTGGAAATAATTTTTTAAAAATCCATTCATTCCGTATAAGTTAAAAAAAACATTCTTCTCTTACTTTTGTCGGAAAAGTCAAAAAGTACCTCATACGAAAAATGACAAAAGATTCCTTTCATATCTTTTACTAAAAACTCACCGAAGGGTAAAATTGGATATAAAAAATTGTATAAGGATATAAATATTAAATATTGAGGAAACATGGATGTGGATGATAAATATTCCCCAGTAAATTCTGAAGTATAAACAATCTCGGATAAAAATGAGATTGCGAGATTTTCCCTTACCTTAGGTCCGATTTGCTTCGTAAGTGTCTGAAACTCCTGTATAATGATTTAAATAATGTCATTGACTTATTACAGAATAATACTCATTGTTATGATATCATATATGTCCATATTATTAGCTTCTTATTTGTAATATTTCATTGCTACTTGTTATTCGGGTGTTTATTACTTTTTGTTCTTATGCGTGTTTTGTTGAATAAATTCTTATTATTCTCTTTAGGTTATAGATACCTCATTTCCAGAATGGTATTAGTGTAATATATATCATATTAATTCATTAAATTCATTTATATAATCATTATTCAATGAAGATCATGTAGAACGAGTCGCATCACATTGTGGAGACGGTATTCCGTACGTACGCACGAGCGATGATATCGTTCCCATGATCGTGGAATTGTATTGGAGTGTATGTATAATATTTCAGAATCAATATCACTTTACAATAATCATATATAGTTATTATTTACACCATTATACCCATCCAAGTAAGGTGGTGGTGGAAAATAGATTACACCACGGCGTGGAGACGGTATTCCGTACGTACGCACGCGCGGTGATTTCGTTTTTCGTAGGATGGATAGATGGTGAAATATGGTTGTTTCATACTTATAATAACATATAAGTATATGAGTGATACTGATGTCATTACTTCATAATGAAACAACTAAAGAAGAATAAGTGGAAGAATAAATAAAGTTGAAAGAATCGGTAAAGGACATTACCTCTTCTTTGAAGCACCTCTTTAAGACCTCCGCTTAGGGAACTAAAATTGGTCTTTGAAGAAGACCAGGACCTCTAGGATGTTTCTAGGGAAGTGGAGAAAAGAATTTGGCAGGGGTTGGCTGAGCTTTAAGTCTCAAAGTGGTGTGAGGAAGAGAGGGAGGAGGTTCTCTTTTATAAGGGAGGAGAGGGGCACCTTTGGAAAAACTAAAAATATTATTTTATTATAAACTCATATTCGGTTTTTAATAGCTCCAAATTGATTTATTTTGAAGATAAGGTGGGGATGGGTTGAAATCCTCTCATCCAATAGAGTTTAGACAAGTTTAGGTTTCTATTTTAACCTTATAATTTAGATTTAACTTTAAGTTAGATAATTTAACTTTTATCGTGTCTTCTCGTTTTCTTACACTATAAGGTTAATAAACTTACTATAACAAGCCAAACGAACCCCAAGTTGTTTATTATTAATATATATAACCTTATCTAAGTCATTTGGCCAAACCTTAGATTTTTATTAATAAAATAAAAATTAATAATATAATATTTGTTTTAAAAACTATTTTATGTCAATTTTGACACTATTTGGTAATTGATTTTTGTGAAAATCATAACAGACAGATTAGTTCGAACAAAGTTAATTAAATCAATACTAACATGTCATATTAACCTAGAAAATTATTGTAAAAGTCTCAAATTACATTTATTTGGGTATTTATAACATCAATTATGTCAATATTTCATTAATAAGATAATTACTGCATCATCATTGTGTCATAAATAAATTAAATTATTTATTGCCTAAAAATTACAAATAAAATAAAATTATGCAGGAAATCTTTTTATCTTTCTAATGAATATTTATAGTCGAAATTATCTTATGTATAACCCTATATTAAAAATTATTTAGTTATTAAACTTTGATTTTAACTATTTTAACCCTTCTTTAAATAAATTAATAATAAATGTCCTAATCTAATCCAAGTGGGCCTAAATGGTCATATTTTATTCCTAAGGTTGTTTTTGGTCGAATTACACTTATCCAATAGAATTATGACATGTGTTAGGGTAATAATAATAACATTTTTACCCTTAATTTCCCTATTTACTTTTAACCGTGGTAAAAAAAAGTAAAAAGTTACTATTCACCAAAAATTATTTTCATCTCATTGAACCACATTTTAGTCCTTGATATTAACTGTGTCTCTTGGATTTTCGAAATTCCACTCACAAAAGAGGTAAAATTAAGTTTTATGTAAATTTGCAAATTCTTCTAGGAGGTGGGTAAAAGACGGTGAAAAGTTCAATAAAATTTTTATATATCTAAAATTATTATATAATGACTCCAATGAATCGCAATGAACTTATATAGGTATTATGTATCAATTTTGACCTAAAATAAATTTAAATATAATAAATAATTATTTAAATAAAAAGTCAGTTTTTAAATAGTAACCCAGTGTTTTCACTATTCATCAAAAATTGAAAGTTTTCAGAAAAATACCAAAATTTCACCCTAGGCTAATTTCGATATTCTGAATCCAAAAAGGAAGTCCATTTTGAAAAATAAAATTTACAAAATTTCAAAAAGTGGGTATTACTATTCATAACGGCTAGTTTTAATAATATTTTAATAGCATATCGTTGTTTAGTGAAACTCAGTATTGCGTACGACACAAGCTATCGAGGAAGGTCGCGATTGCGTGTAAAGCAAGCCAAGATAGTGTTGTGTGTAGTGAAAGATTCCTTTGATGATTTATATAAAAACAAAATATTTCTCATAAAAGTCTCGGGTGTTACACTCCCAACCTGACTTTATTGAGTTTAGGGTCTTCCACTTTCTTCCCTATTAGGATTCTAGATGCACTATAAAAATATATCTATAATATCCGGGGGACCACTTGAATAGAGAAAATTTATTTATCAATAAATTCAGTATTCAGTGATGTTGTTTCTATAGAGGGATTTTTTTCAAGGAAGTTAGATAAAGCCTGGTCTTTTACCACTTTATGAGGTACGAATTAAATGTAGAACTACTAAAACATGACTTCCCATCATGCCATTTTTTGGTTAACATATGGTGACTAAGGATATATTTGAGTGAGATATTATGAGAGACTAAATGGACATCATGGTGCTGCAGGTAGTGTCCTAGTTTTTGAACTATGAAGATAAACACCAGGAAACTCTTCTTGACATATGAATAACAAGTCTTGGTATTGAGAATGGTTCAAATGAGACAATAAAGACTATTTTTATCCCTGAAATCATTCTTTTTTGCAAGTAAATAACCCAATGATCATTTTAAGGCTTTCACATATAAAATGATCATCGTTCCTCCACAAGTGGAATCAAAACTGATGGACTCAGAAATTATTTATTGATACTTTAAAATACTTTATAATAGTCATTAATCCATTGATATGTAATCCCTTTTTCATTTACCAGGTGAATGGAAATCACTTGTCAGTGAGGTTTTTTATGAAGTGAAGAATATAAGAAAAGCATCTTTATAACCCCCTCAACTCTTTGAGGTTTTTGAGAAGGTGAAAAGTCAAGGATAACATTTTCTTCTCAAGATTGACTTTAACACTGAAATGTAATACCATGAAGCTAAGAAATTTTCCCATGGTAAATCCAAAAGAACACTTTAAGGGGTTCATCTTTAGGCTATTCTATCTCAATTTATTGAAGATGATCTCAATATCAGTAAGGTGCTCAGAACATTGTTTATATTTAAACACCAGGTCATTGACACAACACTCCACAGATCCTCCCCAAAAGGTTTTGAAGATGTGATGCATGGCATGTTGTTATGTAACACCAGCATTCTTCAAAGAAAAGAGAATCACCCAATATAAATATAACCCTTAGGGTGATCTAAAAGTGGTGGGTTTCTATTCTTCAGGGGTGATACTAATTTGTTTTACCCTAAATACTATCCATGAATGAAAGGGCTTGATATTCATCCATAACATCAATAAGTAGTTCTATGATCTGAACTAGGAAATCATCTTTTGGAAAATTTCGGTTGAGATCTCTGAAGTCCATGTAAACTATGATTTTCACATTCTTTTTATTTAATGATAGTATTATGGATATCCATTTCAGGTAACAAAATTATCAAATAAAGTTGGCCTTGATTAGGTTTTCAATTTCAGCCTTGATTTTGGTGGAACGAGTTGGGTGCATGCTTCTGGATATCTATTTATAACGCTGATGGTTTTCTGAAAAGCCCAGATGGTGAGTGGCCACTATGGGATCGATTTTTAACATTTCTATGTAATTCAATGCAAAAAAATCCTGATGTTTCTTTAGAAAGTAGGTATATACCTATTTTTCTTTAGAATAAATAGCCACGCTAATCAATGTGGGCCATGGGTCCTCATATCTACCCAGATTTATTTGTCTAAATTCATCAATAGTGGTAGAGATACCATACTTGAATGCTAGAGAGGCATCCCTAAGATTCTCCTCCTCATCCCCATCCTCTTTCTCCTCCTCTTCATCTTCCACCTCACTCTTAGGGGAAATAGGTGATGAAGGAAATGTTTCAAAGTTATGATAGGAGTTGACATTTTGACATTTTGAAGAAGAAATAGCTTCCTTTGACCCAACTGATGATTCAGGGTTTCTTTAAAGCTATAGAGTAGAGACAAGGAATAGAGAAGAAGTATCTCCACTCTCTCCTAGAAACATGACAGCCTTTTCGAATTCATCTGATGAGAAAAGTGTTTGCTGAAGCTCTGGGGATAGAATGAGGGCATTTTTTCCTGAGCTTTTACCAATGTTTAGAGGGTCAATGACCATTTTAGCATTTCTAGACTCATTATTCATGAATGATATCATAAAGGTTATTGAATATGTTCTTTAATCATAAATTATATCTTTGATATGATTTAAAATCATCAAATATTCTTTGCTAATATATTTAAAAGGATTGGCCGAGGTTATTTCTAGACCATTCAGGGCATTGAACTAAGTGACACTATTGGTCATGTGTTGTTTCCCTTCCCTCTGGTAGAATCCTGTATCAATATATTGTGATTCATAGGATTCAAATGGTTCTTTATCACTATGTAACATCCCAATTTTCCTATTAATGTAATAATTGAGGTATTTGTGGTATGATGAGAAGACCACCACATTTTGATGCAATGGGGGCCTTCCTATAAGAACATTTAAGGTCGTATCTTACCGAACAACCAAAAATTATGAGTCAGATATGTGGTCTTGAAAATGTTCCCTGATCTTGATTATATTGAGGGTATTTTTCTTGATTTTTTCATAACCCTATAACATTAAAGAGGAATGGGATAAGTTGGCCTCATTGTAAACCAGTAGATGAAGTGTTCAGATTAGAATGAGGTTGAATATTGAGACATTATCAATGGAAGCATGTCATATATCAACATCATTTATCCTACTATAAACATACAAGGGTCTGATGTGACTTTGTATAATGATATCTTTTTCTTACTCTGAGAAAGATATAATCATGTGGAATTTTGTAGGATCATTATTTTCATGATATACTTCAGTAGTAGAAACCTTAGATTCAAACTTTTGAGTATTAAGAAAAGCCTATATGATCACCTCCTAGAGGTATTTCGATAAACTGAGAGTGACTAGGATCGAAAACCTGGATGGAACCAGGGACAATTGCTTTATAATTTCATACTTCTTAGCTAAAGATCTACATTTCCCAACATGATGACACTCTTTCACATTCACTTTAGGAGTTGAAGTACTTGATTTAGGTAGATCAACTTTTAGAATAGAAGCTAAAGGTGATCATATCCTTGGTGGGTTAAGTCAAATATGTTTGCCCACTTGTTGAGGTTGATTAGATAATTTCACCCCTTCTAATTAATCTTACAAGACAATTGAGTTAGGGTGAACCATGAAATATGTGTGGGGAATCTCCCTACTTCTTCTGGATCCGTTGGAGGGATCTCCCATGAGCTTTAAAGGCATAAACAATCTTAGCAAGGACATGTCTAGAATATTGAGTTCTACTGCAATTTCATCTTCCCCTATACCCTTAGATCTGGTGGCCTCTTCCTATGGTTCCTTAGTTAGGTGTTGGGAACTTGGGTTCATGGAAATATTCATCATTGGATAAGGGATCCATTAAGTGAATGACATTAATGGAATTGAAGATTAATTCTTTATCTGATGAGGATTCCATCACATAGGTCAAATCTTATGGTACCGTTTGGTGGGGTGGTGCCCGTGTCCTCTAGAATAGAGGCATAAAGTATGATAGAGTCAAGGATAGTTTTGGAATCTGTATAGTATTGTCTTAATATACTTGTCTTTTTCTTCTCTAACTATGAAGCTCCTTGGAGGAAGATATTGCTGATAAGGTTGGTTGTACCGTAGAAGGAGAAACCAGGGGAAGAGTTGGTTAATTCAACTATGCCTTGAGGATAGTATGACTGTGATTGATTTTTTTCCTGGTCATCCAATCATTTAACTTTTCTAAACCTTTTCTATAAACTTATTACCACTCACCTTCCTCCTCTGGGGTGGTAGTGGAAACACATGGCACATGCACTGGTGGTTTTACCAACTTCAATTTCCCATATTCTAGCATTTTTATAGGATGTATTTGAAAATAGTCAATTCATGGATGTTGTTCCCCAATGTACGGTGAAAGGGGATATAGTTAGGGAGATCATCGAGACCTACTTTATCAGGCCTCTTGGGCTTTGTAAAGCTGAGAAATTTATTTTACAAATCCTTTATGAAGTAGCAAGGGACTTGATCATCCCAAAATGAATAAAATTTATTCATATGTTCCTCAAATTGATTTCTCCTTGGTCCCTTTTTCTTGTCCTAATGAGGAGGGTTTTGTTATTGACACTTAGGAGAGGGTTCTACACAATATGGTGTGGGATTTAGAGTTGGAGTTGGCATAGGGGATGGCTTAAGAATGACATTAGAAACCTCTTCTTTCCCCATTCTATTCCCTTGAGTTGATATAATTAGTTAGGATTTTTCATTGGTTCACAAGATGGAGTCTTCCAATCTTTGAGAAACTACCGAAAGATCCTGAAACCCACCTTTATATTTCACAGGGATGAGTAGTGTTCACTACTCATCATAAAGATTCTATATACATAGGGACAACGAATATTCTTGGGGAAGCTGTAGGTTCAGGGAGTAGGTCAACCCCTTCTACCTAGCGATGAAATCCAAGACCCTCTCATTTTCCATCTATTTACAATTTAATGGTTGAGGATTTTTTTCTTCTACAACATCGATATTAATTGAAATAGAAACTGTTGACAAAGATCTTTCCATACCACGATCTATTAAGATGAAAAAATAGTATAACATATGATGGCTGGACCTTGTAATGTTTGTACAAAGAACCTGAGTTTCACCACTTCTTGTTGCATAGGGGTTCCAATCATGGGATCACAATGGGACAAAAAAATTGTTAGATGATGATCTGGATTCCCCAAGCCATTAAATATTAGAAACCTAGGGCTCCCAAAGTTTGGTGGGGGAAGGGTCACATTCACCCATTTAGGGTAAGGATTCCTTTTTGGCTATACTAGTGCATGACACTCATATAGAGATTCCAATCAGGATGCTAATGACTCAATAGTATTGATAATCCATTGGGGGATGTCTGGATGAAAAAGAGCTTGAACATGAGAAATAATAGGTAGGGATAGCTATGGTAAATCTACGTGTATCTATGGTGGGTAAAATACAATGGATGGCCTATGATGTTGCATCTAAACTAGCTCTGATTGTGGACCCAATGGAGGGATCTCATGATATCTTGATACCGTGGGGTCCAAATATATTAGTTTTTGGTACCCTGTGTTGAGCGGATTCTCTAACACCATTTTAGTTTCCGTAAAAAACCCTCTATATTGACGTACATTGTCCAGAAGCATGAGATTAGGTCCTATTTGGAGAGTATATCTAGTATATATGTTGCCTTAGAATATTTCTTCATTGAGTTTTATCAACTAATTTATATCATCCTCTTATTGATAAAATCTTTCCTCAAGTGTGAGGGGTTAAACCTCTTCGGGTGGTGGGTGAGGTACAAAACTTTTCCTTAGCAGATTCTCACTAAGGGAGTGGTTGTGGAGAAGTTGAGGGAATCCTAAAATTTATATCAAGCCTTTGTTTTTAGGTACACACTCATTATTTAATCATCAATGTGTGGAATATGTTCTGAATGGAAACATCCTCTTCTCTCTCCTCTACATTGGTGTCATCTTCTGAGGCATTCAAAGGAGTAGTGGAAATGATGTTCACCAATGAAAAATGTATGGTAGGTTTTTCATTTTCAGTATAATGACATGAGGGATGATTATCCTCGAGATATATTATAAGGGCACTATGACCTCCAAGGGTAGTTGTACCCCTAATAAATCATTTTTTTGCGATTATTATCAAGCCTCCTCCCTTCCTTTCAAGATTCATTTGGAGATTCTTGGAAAAGGGTGACTTGAAGGGAATCACCACACAAATTTGTCATATATGCTCCTGATGAGGGAACTGGGTCACGATATGGGATAAACCAGGAGGATTCATTTCCTGGTGCTCATCCTAAATGTGTGAAGACTAATTTTCATTGGATATGAGGTTGAGGTAAAAAAATATCCTAGCCTTATAGGACAAGGTTTCTCCCATTCCACTATTTTTTATGCCTCATACTGAATTTGTTGGCCTTGAAGGGGAAGGTCATGGTGAAAAATTTACCAGATCAGTGAGCTGGGGATACTTCTATATTGTGGTGGCTTCCTCCACCATGACTTCCCTCTTGATCTTCTTCATTCTCATTCAGGCTTGAGCCAGGCATAATATATGGTTTACACATGATCCACTTGGTTCCGAGGGCATCAGTGGTATTTGATGATTAGATTCCATTAAATGAGAAGCTTTCTCAATGTTCCCAGATTCCTAGAGAAGGAGTCTTTTGATATCTTTCTACCATCATGCCTGATGCCTCTAAGACTTGTCCAAGGCCAATTATTATTAATCAAACTATATTTCATGAGCATGGCTCACATATGAGAACCAAATCGAAGTAATAACATCACACAATGTCACTTTTGGGGAATTTTACTGATCAGGGAGTGAGGTGAAAATTAAAAGCTCTGTGTTCACCCCATCCCTTGATATGGACATCAGATGGGGTGTTTATGATCAGCTGATGCAATCTTCATAATGCATTGAGGCATGAAATTTGAATACCCTTCTACTGTTTTCCTGGTTTTGGGTTTCGTGCAAGTGGAAGGGCCACTAAGTCAATTTGGAAATGAAGTTATTCAATTAACTTAACATGGTCTACATACCATTCATAAGGAAATAAATTATTTTTTAGGTGGTGAAGAGTTTTCCATAGGATTAGACAGATGTCATGCATGAGTTATTCCGATAGTACCTCTGGAATGGAAAATTGATAAGTGGATGAGGTCCAAAATATGATGGGTATATTATCCTTATCCATTTGTCTTCTCATAAGTAACATATTCTAATCTCTTTTTCCAGAGGCTCCTATACTTGATCTTCCCAAAGTGGGTTTTTCCTGGCTATGTTGTTATATACAGTGGGGTTGGTAGGGATCTCAACTATCGTATTGTAAGGAAAGTGATCCAAGGGTGGTTCAAAGAATAACCATTTATTTAGGTTTTCTTCCAATTGAGAAAGGATGTCACTTTTCAATGATTAGGAATAAATAATTACTTGTCTCATTTTTCTAAGATCCTCATGATATTAGGCATTTTTCATAGTTGATTCAGCAAGGGGAGGACCTCCTTAAATAAATGAAGTTTCACTATGGGGAGAACCTTTACAGTGAATTCCATCATGGGGAGTGTAAGAACTCGGACCTTCGTTCAGGTATGTTTTCCTTTTTTCTAGAGTTTTTAAGAAAAATGGTTTTTCTGGAAATTTTCAAAGTACACGCCATGTACTTTCTGATTACACGCCGTGTACTCTGTTCCGGCTCGAAGCCGTGTGCTGGCCATGTCCGGGCCACACACACGGTGTGTAAGGCTGAGGTAGAGGCCGGTTTTTTGGAGTACGGAAAAAAATTGAATTACACGCCGTGTACTCTAGAAGTACATGCCGTGTACTTTCTTTTTTTCATTAAACGGTCCGGGGTTGCACCTAACCCCCATATTCATCTTCTTCTCTAGTTTTCGACCGACCGAGAGCGTTTGTACGGCCAAATCTTCTCCGAGCTTCCGCCTCACCTTCTTTTCTCAGATTCGAGCACATTCGATTGCGTTGGAATCGCAGCGGTGGGTTCTTCCTTCTGCTTGAGCCCTGTTTCTTGATTTCTCCTTGTTTTAAAGTTATTGTGGGATGAACGTTTTGTGTGTTTTCTCAGATATACGTTGTTCTAAGGGGAATCTGTCGTCGAGGTTCACGTATATCGATCTCATAGGATCGAGGTAGGTGGTTTGTGCCTTTCCATAGAAATTTTATGGATATTTCTTGCAATTTCCACCAATACCCTTGAATGGGGTATTGCGTGTTTCCTGTTTTGCCCTTATTACTTGCTTGCTTTTCTTGATTGCTTTAGTAGAGGTCATTGCTTGTGATTAGAGTATTTTTTTGTGCTCAGTTTTCTTGCCATGCTTGTTCTGCCTATTTGGCGTTTAGCCAGTTGCCATGCCTAGTTGTAGGATTGTGGACTGTTGCCTTGTTTTTCTGTTGAGCCTTAGTTAATAGCCAAGTAGTTCTTGAGGTTTACTTGGACGATACACACGCGCTGAGCATGTTTAGTTACTTAGGACTGTGAGAACCTAGAGTAGTAGACCAAAGGGAGAATTGACGGAAGGGCTTCTCCAGAGTGTCTTTTAATCACGATGCGAGACCAAGTGGAGAATTGACGTAAGGGCTTATTCAAAGTGTCTTTTAACTACGACGCGGGCCATAGGGGGAATTGACATTGAGTTCTTCCCCAGAGATCCTTTAACACGATACGAGACTATAGGGGGAATTGACGGTGAGTGCTTCCCCAGAGAGTCTGCTTAATTTACGTAGCTGAACCAGAGGGGTGAGACTGTGTGTGCCTTCCAGAGGGTTGCTAGTACTTAGAGGTTGAACCATAGGGGTTAGAATGTGAGAGCTACCCATAGGGTTACCTGTTTTCTTCTTGTTGTTGGCTGCTTACTTGTGTGTTATACTTGTTAGAACTGTGGATTGTAGCTGTTTGTGCTTTTATGTCTACTGCTTCTTGTTTTAGTACTGCCGTATATTCATTGACTGTTAGGCACAAATATTTGGGTGATTACCTACTGGGATTTTATCTCACACCCTGTTTGGTCAATGCTTTTGGGCCCAAGCAGACTATGTTGCTGCAGGTATAGATAAGGGCAAGCGCCCTTCTACTTCAGGATCTTGATTGCACCAGGAGCTGGGGAGCATGGGACCAGTCCGTGGCTCGCGATGCTGAGGAGATTATTTTGTTTTTCTTTTGCACTTGGTTTCAGTTGTATTCCAGAACGTTGTTGTGTTTGCTGCTTTCCATAGATACTTGTACCTGCTGCATTAGTATCATCATTGTTATATATCTGCATTGCTTCTGCTGTTTTGGTTTCTATTGTTATGAATGTTGGTTGCTGTTTCCACTGTTTATTGTTGTTTCTTACCTTGTATACCTTATCGAATGAGGGAATAGTTTCCCCACCGACTCACCAAGGCCCTCACTGCTAGTCGGTAGCCTCTGGCGTTTGGGGAAACACGCTTGAGGTCATGTGGCGAACCGGGTACGGGGCACCAGTGGAGGGGATCCGAACTCGGGACATTACAAAGTGGTATCAGAGGAGTTATTTTCTCTTTCTTTACTGTTTGGAGACCTTATCTAGGGATAGGACAGATTCGGTACTTGGAATTAAGCTGTGCTCGGGAGTAGCTAACCCGTGTACAGGGAAAAGCCATACTACCTCTTTAATTGTAGTTTTCTAGTTTTGAGAATTTATGGTTGGTATGTTTTCACCTAGAGTGATTCATATGACTTGTGCGGTTATTGTTTTGATATTTCGGTTCTATTTCTGTCTCAACCTGATGAGATGAGGGTATGCCGTATCATGCATCATATAGACACTTGTAGGAATCACATGCCATGCATTCTTGCCATGCCATCTAGGGTGCATTAGCGACTGCATGCTGTTGTGATAGACTATGTGTAGATTATGCATGCTGTTGTGATAGTTTCTTGATAGATTCTCTGTTGTTATGTTATAAAACTGTTGTTTTGTTCCTTGATTAAAATGAACGCCAAATTTTGGTTCTTGAGGTGTTATGGCCCCTCACGGATCGGAATTTGGCATCTTTTCCCTCATTTTTAGTGTTTCTGGAATTCTGCATAGTTTCTGAGCTACTGCCTAGAAAAACCCAGAATACACGGAGTGTACTTTTTAGATACACGCCGTATAGTTTTCAAGTCGTTTCATTGACCGTGTAAGCAGAACAAGATGTCGTGGGAGTAGCTTTGGGAACACACTGTGTACCATTGGTACACGCCATGTGAGTTCGGATCCGTGTACCCGGCCGTGTCACTAACAACATGGGCCAGGGAAGCTCAGGTAGAACGTTCCGTGTCCGTAGGGAACACGCAGTGTAGTCCTGTCCAGGTACCCGACCGTGTCACGAACAACACGGGCCGACATGACCTTCTTTTCCACACGACATGTTTGTTCGAAACAGCCGTGTAGTCTTTCCAGGTACCTGGCCGTGTCACAAACAACACAGAACAGTGTTTCCTTCACCTATGCACTCCGTGTAAGGTCCAGCCGTGTAGACGGCCGTGTATTCAACAACACGGACCTCCGAAACCTCTTCTAGTGCACACCGTGTTTTATTCGAACACGCCGTGTAGTATCGGGTTGAGTCAGACCGTGTGGGTTAGCCATGTAAGGAGACTCAGGCAGGGGAATAGTTTCAAGCACACGCTGTGTAGTTGGTAGTGTACACGACTTGTAGGGCAGGAGTACATGCCTATGTCAGTGGTTTAAGAAGACACGCCGTGTAGTTTTATACACGCCATGTAGTCGTGTTTTTCAATCTTGTGTGTTTTTCTGCCCCTATTCACGTTTTGTACTCTTGTGTTCCTTGTCCTTATTATCCTGATCTAAGGTGTGCTTTTGATCTTTCAGAGCTATGCCTCTGAGACATCCTTTGGTCGTACGTCTGTCATCAGGCAGTGATTAGACGCCAGACAGGGCTGATCAGGGACTTCCTGTCGATCCCCCAGCTGAGCCAGCCTTGGCACTGGTTGTTGTACCAGTTGTGGGCGCCGATGCGCAGTTCAGGGAGGGTTTCATAAGGATGATGCATGCCTTCCAGGGAGCACCACCTCCTGCCTCGTCTATGGAAGACTTGACGTGGGTCTTTCAGCAGCATCATCCTCCCATGTTCTCGGGGGAGGGAGGACCTCAGGCTGCAGAGTCATGGTTGGAAGAAATGATGACTATATTCGAGCATCTGGAGACGCCTCCAGAGAGGCGGGTCAAGCTCGCCACCTACATATTCCGAGACTCCGCCAAGAGGTGGTGGGACGTGATCTCACAGGCGGGTCAGCAGTAGGCTATGACTTGGGAGGAGTTCCAACGCGTGTTATACGACTACTTCTACCTGGAGACCCTGAGGGCTGATCGAGCCCGAGAGTTCATGAGATTAGAGCAGGGTACTCTATCTGTCATGGAGTATTCCTCTCGTTTCACTGAGCTGTAGCGTTTTACACCCCTTTGGGATGGGAGTGGGGTGTTCTTGGTGAGGAAGTTTGAGGATGGACTCAGGCGGGAGACCCGCTCGCAGGTGAACATCTTCTAGCTGACTTCCATTACTTCCATCGTCAACCAGGAACTGATTGCGGAGCGCAATCTGAGAGACTCTGGAGCTACGAGTCAGGGCGGTTCTGCTTCCAGAGCTAGCTTCCCTTCAGATGACAGCAAGAAGCTCCGTAGGGAGCCTACGCACGGTGATGCAAGGAAGCGAGACACATCATCAGGCAACTAGGTGACGTGCTACCAGTGTGGCCGGACAGGGCACACGAGGCCGTAGTGCTAGAGAGACCCTGTGGAGTGCCAATCTTGCGGCAAGATGGGTCACCTTCAGCGTTTCTTCCAGGTTTTTCCCCAAGAAGCAGGTGACCGGGGTTCTTGCATGACTCCTCGTTCAGGAGAAGCCCCACCAGTCTCTCACCAGTCAGGGAACTGTAGTTCTTCCAGCTGTTTGGGCCGAGGTGGAGGTCGAGGCCGTGGAAGTCAGCCACCAGTTCCTCAGCACCAGTAGGGAGGTTCAGCTCCGAGTGGTTAGTCAGGGGTGCAGGGCCGTGGTGTAGTCCAGTCTTTCACCATGGAGCAGACTTATCATGATCAGGATCCCGGCCCTTCTACTGTTCGAGGTACAATTTTAGTAGCCTCAATTTTATCTTCAGTCCTTTTTGATACTGTTTCTACGCATAGCTTTATCTCTATTGTCGTTGTGGAGAGCCTTGGACTCTACATCTTTTCTTCTGCCAACTTGTTGACACTAGACACACCTTTGGGAATGAAGACATCTAGTGTACGCCAGTGTAGAGAGTGCCCTCTCGAGGTTGCAGGGTATCGTTTCTTACGGGATCTCTATGTCCTAGAGATGACAGACTATGATTTCATCCTTGGCATGGACTGGTTGATTCCCTTCCGGGAAGTCATCGACTGCTATCATCGCAGAGTCAGTTTCTTTTCACCAGAAGGTGAATCTTTCCTTCATAGAGGCGAATGGGACGTTCGAGCAAGTCGGGCAGGACTCGAGCATCTTGGGCTAGGAGGAGTGAAGGACCAGATTGCTAGTCTTTATCTGGATGATCAGGGGACTCCACAGTTGGACTTTCCTCCAGTGGTGGATCGCTTCAGGGATGTTTTTCCAGAGGAATTTTCGGGTTTGCCACCGGAGCGTGAGGTAGAATTATCTATTGAGCACGTGCCAGGACCGACACCGGTGTCCATTCCTCCATATAGAATGGCCACACTTGAGTTTCAGGAGCTCAAGAAGTAGTTGGAGGAGTTACAGGCTAAGGGTTTCATCCGACCCAGTACTTCTCCTTGGGGTTCTCCTGTTCTGTTTGCGAAGAAGGCAGATGGTACCCTTCGGCTTTGTGTGGATTATCGGAAGCTGAACCAGTTGACGGTCAAGAACCGATATCCTTTGCCGCGGATTGATGACCTTTTCGATCATCTTCGAGGAGCCCGGGTGTTCTTGAAGATTGACTTGTGGTCCGGTTATCATCAGTTGCACGTTAGACCATCAGATATACCTCTGACAGCCTTCAGAAGTAGGTACAGTCTTTACGAGTATACGGCCATGCCCTTCAGACTCACGAACGCACCTGCAGTTTTTATGGCACTGATGAACCGAGTGTTCCATCCTTACTTGGATTCCTTCATCGTGGTCTTCGTGGACGATATCTTGGTGTACTCTCACACTCGACACGACCATGACACACATCTTGAGATCGTTCTGAGTACACTGAGAGAGCATCAGATTTATGCTAAACTCTCGAAGTGCCACTTCTGAATGGATCAGATTCACTTTTTGGGTCACGTCATCTCGGAGGCAGGAGTATCTGTGGACCCATAGAAAGTGAGAGTTGTAGTTTCTTGGGAGTAGACGAAGAACGTTTTTGAGGTACGAAGCTTCCTAGGGCTGGCTGGATACTACAGATGCTTCATTCGGGACTTTTCTCGTCCAGCAGCACCTTTGACAGGTTTGACCAAGAAGGGGGAGAAGTTCTTATGGTCAGATTCTTGTGAGTCATCCTTTCAGGAGCTGAAAGGGAGGTTGACGTCAGCACCGATACTAGTCTTGCCAGAGCCAGGCAAGAGCTACACTGTTCACTGTAATGCTTCAGGTATCGGGCTGGGAGCTGTGCTTATGCAGGAAGATGGAGTCGTTGGGTATGGGTCTCGGCAGCTGAGGCCACATGAGAAGAACTACCCTATGCACGATCTGGAGTTGGAACCTGTTGTTCATGCCTTACGCTGTTGGAGACACTATCTTATGGGAGAGCACTTTGTGGTCTTCACTGACCACAAGACTCTCAAGTATATCTTCACTCAACATGATCTGAATCTGAGGCAGCACAGGTGGGTTGAATATCTACAGTCCTTTGACTTCGAGCTTTCCTATACGACGGGAAAGGGAAACGCTGTAGAAGATGCGTTGATCAGGAGAACTCAGATTCAGGAAGTTTAGGAGGCTAGTAGTGAGTGGAAGCTGATGGCTCTGTTCTCTGAGATGCATCTAGAGGTGAACGACAGACGAGGACAGACCTTTCTATCTTCTGTAGCTGTTACCTCCACGCTACTTGATCGGTTACGGATGAGGCAGCTACCAGACTCGGAAGGCTTAGTCTTATGGGAGAGTGTGTCAGGAGAGGACCCTCTTCCTGAATGGAGAGTGAGAGAGGATGAGATCTTGCATTTACAAGGATGCGTATGGGTGCCAGCAGACATACGCGAGGAGCTGATGCGGGATTTCCATTCCTCAGTTTGGGAAGTTCATCCTGGCATCACCAAGTTGTATCGGGATCTTCATCACCAGTACTGGTGGCCAGGTATAAAGAAGGATGTTGCTGGTTTTGTCATGAGATGTTCTACTTTTCATCAGGTGAAAGCAGAGCATTAGTGACTAGTGGGGCTCTTACAGCAGTTACCCATTCCGGAGTGGAAGTTGAACGATGTTGCGATGGACTTCGTGACTGGGTTTCCGAGATCACCTCAAGGGAACGATGCTATTTGGGTTGTCGTCGACAGGCTTACGAAGGTTTCTCACTTCTTGCCGATCAAGGAGACCTTCAGTGTTGATGATCTGGGACGACTTTACATCAGAGAGATTGTGTGTCTGCATGGAGTTCTGCGCTCTATTGTTTCAGACAGAGATGCACGCTTTACCTCTCGGTTCTGGCAGGGACTTCAGAAGGCCTTGGGTACACAGGTACTTTTGAGTACAACATACCATCCCCAGACTGATGGCCAGTCCGAGCACACGATCCAGGTGCTTGAGGATATGCTCCAGGCTTGCATCCTTGACTTTGGAGGTTCTTGGGAGAAGCATATTCCTCTGGTGGAATTCACCTACAACAATAATTTCCATGCGACCATCCAGATGGCACCATACGAGGCTTTTTACGGTAGGCCATGCCGATAAACCTTATGCTGGCTGGAGGCAGGAGAGGCATCTTTGCTGGGACCTTGTCTTGTTTAGGAGACTTCAGAGCAGATAGAGCTGATTCGGAAGAGGATGGCTACAGCACAGTCTCGACAGAAGTCTTATGCTGATCAGTGGAGACGAACTCTGGAGTTCAAGGTCGGTGATCAGGTTTTCCTATGTGTTTCACTGAGGTTGGGACACAAAAGGATTCAGAGACAGGGTAAGTTTTCACCGCGGTACGTCGGGCCGTTTGAGGTCTTAGAGAGAGTGGGGACGATCGCCTATCAGTTGCAGCTACCTCAGAGGTATCGGTCCATGCACGACGTCTTCCACGTATCTCAACTCTGAAGTTAATTTTTAGACCCTTCTCATGTCTTTCAGCCCGAGGAAGTAGAGCTTGAAGTGGATGCGTTGTTCGAGGAGCATCCTTTCCGGATTGTCGATCGTAGTATGAAGGTTCTCCGCGGGCGGTCTGTTCCTATGGTATGAGTGCTATGGCAGCACGAGCGAGTACAGGACGAGACCTGGGAGAGGGAGGCCGATGTACGATCGCAGTGGCCGGAGCTGTTCGGGGATCCTTCTTCTCCACCTCCTTAGGGAAATTCGGGGACGAATTTATTTAAGGGGGGAAGTTTGTAAGAACCCGGTCCTTCGTTAAGGTATGTTTTCCTTTTTTCTGGAGTTTTTAAGAAAAATGGTTTTTCTGGAAATTTTCAAAGTACACGCCGTGTACTTTCTGAGTACACGCCATGTACTCTGTTCCGACTCAAAGCCCTGTGCTGGCCATGTCCGGTCCACACACACGGTGTGTAAGGCTGAGGTGGAGGCCGGTTTTTAAGAGTACGGAAAAAATTGAATTACACGCCGTTTACTCTAGAAGTACACTAAGTTTACTTTATTTTTTTTCATTAAATGGACCAGGGTCGCGCCTAACCCCCATATTCGTCTTCTTCTCCAGTTTTCGACCGACCGGGAGCGTCTGTACGACCGAATCTTCTCCGAGCTTCCGCCTCACCGTCCGTTCTCCGATTCGAGCACGGTTGATTGCGTTGGAATCGCAGTGGTGAGTTCTTCCTTCTGCTTGAGCCCTGTTTCTTGATTTCTACTTGTTTTCAAGTTATTGTGGGATGAACGTTTTGTGAATTTTCTCAGATCTACGTCGTTCTAAGGGGAATATACCGTTGAGGTTCACGTATATCGATCTCCTAGGATCGAGGTAGGTGGTTTGTGCCTTTCCGTAGAAAGTTGATGGATATTTTGTGCAATTTACAACAATACCCTTGAACGGGGTATTGCGTGTTTTCTGTTTTTCCCTTATTACTTGCCTGCTTTAATTGATTGCTTTAGTAGAGGTTATTGATTTTGATTAGAGTATTTTTTTGTGCTCAGTTTCCTTGACATGCTTGTTCTGCCTATTTGGCGTTTAGCTAGTTTGCATGCCTAGTTGTAGGATTGTGGACTGTTGCCTTGTTTTTCTGTTGAGCCTTATAGTTGATAGCCAAGTAGTTCTTGAGGTTTACTTGGACGATACACACACGCTGAGCATGTTTAGTTACTTAGGACTATGAGAACCTAGAGTAGTAGACCAAAGGGAGAATTGACAGAAGGGCTTCTCCAGAGTGTCTTTTAATCACGATGCGAGACCAATTGGAGAATTGACGGAAGGTATTATCCAGAGTGTCTTTTAACTACGACGCGGGCTAAAGGGTGAATTGATGTTGAGTGCTTACCCAAAGAGTCTTTAGCACGATACGAGACTATAAGGGGAATTGACGGTGAGTGTTTCCCCATAGAGTCTGCTTAATTTACATAGCTGAACCAGAGGGGTGAGACTGTGTGTGCCTCCCAGAGGGTTGCTAGTACTTAGACGTTGAACCATAGGGGTTATACTGTGAGAGCTACCCAGAGGGTTACCTGTTTTATTCTTATTGTTGGATGCTTACTTGTGTGTTATACTTGTTAGAACTGTGGATTGTAGTTGTTTGTGCTTTTCTGTCTACTACTTCTTGTTTTAGTACTGTCATATACTCATTGACTGTTAGGTACAAATATTTGGGTGATTGCCTACTGGGATTGTATCTCACACCCTGTTTGGGCCATGCTTTTGGGCCCAAGAAGACTATGTTGCTGCAGGTATAGATAAGGGAAAGAACCCTTCTACTTCAGGATGTTGATTGCACCAGGAGCTGTGGAGCATGGGACCGGGCCGTGGCTCACGATGCTGAGGAGATTATTTTGTTTTTCTTTTGAACTTGGTTTCAGTTGTATTCCAACACGTTTTTGTGTTTGCTGATTTCCATAGATACTTGTACCTGCTGCATTAGTATCATCATTGTTATATATCTGCATTGCTTCCGCTATTTTGGTTTCTGTTGTTATGCATGTTGGTTGCTGTTTCTGCTGTTTATTGTTGTTTCTTACCTTTTATAACTTATCGAATGAGGGCATAGTTTCCCCACCGACTCACCATGGCCCTTGCTGCTAGTCGGCAACCTCTGGCGTTCGGGGAAATTCGCTTGAGGTCATGTGGCGAACCGGGAACGGGGCACTAGTGGAGGTGCTCCGAACTTGGGACGTTACAGGGAGGAATACCATCACAACTTAATGTCAAAATATAAGGATAATTCCTATAGAGTATACCCTAGGGAGGACTTTATGGGTGGAAAATATCAAGAGGAGGACCTTTTTGATATTTGATATTCTGAAAATGAGAAGGGTTATTGCGACACTCATTAGAAGATGGATTCTCGTGACCAATCAGGTTGTGTACATGAAGTAATCCTTCTGGTAGGATGTTAGGGGAGGAACTTTTGAGTTACTAACAATAAAGTTATATGGATGACCTTCACAATTTTAGCTACTATTTCTATAATTTGGTAATGGATAAGTAGGATCATGAGCCTCTATAAATAAAATTCTGAGGGATTCAAGTAAACTAGAATTGATAAGAATGAGATTTTAGACCAAATCTTCATTTTAAAATCACATTTGGTGAGGATTATTTTTAGATTATCTCTTATGGGTGATTGGGTCCACTTACTGTGGATATAAAGTTTCATATATTGGGACTTGTTTGAGTATCTCTCATATTGTTTTTGTATTTTTTTTGAAAATATTCTAGAATTTTGGTAGGGATATATGCTTTCCCTAGAGTGGCCACTGGGATAGACCGATGAACTCTAGTTGGAATAGGGGTATGTGACCAATCCGGTTGTCCATTTTTCATAGTATTTTTCCCATGACCCTCCTGGATGGGATAAGGGACATACGTCTACTCTGGCGTGAACCTTTTTTTATGTTGATGAGTCATTCCAATTATGGGGATAAAGTTGTGTGTCCTCCCTTTGACCACTACTACTGAAGTCACTATATCTGCATAGATTTTTAGGATGTGGGAAGGAATTTTTGTATATCCTTTCATCATTTTCAATATGTGTTGAGTGACATCGATGGCTAAAACAGGGATATATGCCTATTATGTGGTTATAAAATGAGTGTGGTCCTAATGTTGTCCCCCATTTACTATTAGTATATGCTGATATTATTCATGTGTGGGGTAGATATATGGGCCTTCCCCCTATTTTTTCCCTATATTCACCAGATGGTTTCTTCAAATGATTCTAAACTAAGTTGACAAGGTTGGTGGATGTGAGAAGGTGTGTGAACCTACTCACAATTTTCCACTATATTTGACTAGAAATATTCTCTAGAGGGAACAAGGATATGGTCTTGTTCCCTGTTGCTTGATAATTTCCCTCGTGAGTTATCCCGAGTGATCAGGTCTGAGTGACTTGGTCTAAACTCTCGAGGGTAACACCCTCATCATGCTGAGCGTTCATTGCCACGTGACATTGGTGACATTGGATGATGACAGGATCCTAGTGGTGAGACCCTCGTGTTGTTGGAATGAGATCATTGGTGACCTCTTGATACTACTCCCTAAGATAAGGGAGTAATTTTTTTTGTTTTCTATGGATATACTCTTGAATTGATTTGAAATAACAATTAGTGCCACCAAATTTTGGGCCACCATCCATCGTTGAGTGGATTGTTGGTGGGGATTTGTGAGATAGAGGGCTTTTCTTATAGCCTTTAGAGTTTTTATAGTACCATTGAGGTGGTGCTCCCGAATCAGTGCATTTGATACCCGATGTTGAAGTCACTAGGTTGGAGAAAAAATCCTATGATTGGATAAGGATCCCACCTATACAAAAGATGAATAAATGGTAAGATGCAATTTGGATTGAAGATAGTTTTGGTGAATGTGTTTGAATATATATGAAAAAAAAACCAGAAAACCTCATCAATTAAGAACCCTAATAAATGAACACATGCGTAGTCAATTTCTTTAGATCCATGTTTGGACAGATTTCATTTTGTGAGAGCGTACATGGGGCCTAAAATGTGGGCGATGCAATAATTTTGGATAAGGTTTCATGTTGGTTTCACCATTTTTGTTTTATTATGGAAACATCACATGGGATTTGAATGGTGTTTTTTGGTGGTGGTGGCACAACCCTTTACATCAAATAAAATTGTCCACATCCTTTTAGGAAGTTTCCAATGGGTTTTATTCGTGGAATCAGAAACACCCAATGGTTCCCTTATTCGTGATGTATCATAAACCTTCTTTACAAAGGTAATTGGTCATTAGAAAATGACTCCACTAATGCTTAGGGAATGCATTAGTCTAGAGGATGGGAGTTCTGGATCATCACACCTTTTTGGGGGGAATTATTACTTACTACATGACTCTCTTATAGATTTAAGACATATTCATGAATCCTTTATATTAAATCCTAAATTTTGAATGGGTGAACCTTATATTAACAATTTACCATTCACATGTACTGGATTTAGAATCATCTATATGTATCCGAGGTTCTCTATCGATGGGTATATCTATATGTATCTGAGATTCTCCATCAATGGTACCACTTATATACGAATTACATATTTTTATGTCGGTTATTATCATGATGCTGATTTTAATTCACACAGTGGGGTGCTGAGAGATTTATCATCATCCAAGGATATGAGAGTTGTTTTGATGTCAGGATCAGGCCCCTGAGGAGGGATTTCTACATATCCTTGTGAAAGGGATCCAAAACCATGTAGTTCGGTTCCACTTAATGGGGAAAATCATACTGTTTAAGGTCATGTGACAAGGACCAAACTATGAAGTTTAGCATCATTTGGTGAGGACACCTATGTGAAAGGTGTCTAGTCAATGATGGTGCAGGGCTTATGCTGAAATGGTCCAAGGGACCTAGAATGGATGTAACCTCCCAATTTGGATACGAAACTACTAGTAATATGTCCTAAAGAATATTAGGAAGAATTTAGGGTGTTGGGTTTGAAACTCATGGAGGCTTCCTACATATCCCCTTTGGATAGGAATCAAAGCCCATGTAGTTTTAAAGGTTGGGGTTTAATCCTATGAAGGAGGCCCAAGGTTTATTCATCCAGAATATATATCTTTGAGGGTTTTTCTTATAGGTAATATGGACCTTTAATAGGATGGTAACATGGATTTGGGTTTTACACCTAGTAAGAGGCCCTGTGGGTGTATATTTAAACATGATGATGACATGATTAACACCAATATCTAAGCCCATATGAGTCACGATTGGTGTGATAAACAAGAGGAAGTGAACGATCTATAAATCCACATGATTTCCTTCACCCATTGGTGGATGAGGGTAGGGATATAGAAGAGACAAGCTTAGATATGCCCATCACCTCTCTTGTTTTCAGAACCTGAAAGAAGGACTATGGGATTACTCTAGGAGGGATTCCCTAATAAGACATTTTCTCCCCATCCTTTTGTATATGAGGGTAAAGTCTTGAAAGGTCTACTAGGAAGTGAAATTGGGGGTTAAATTTGCATGTCTCCCCTCTTATTTTCAAACCCCAGTGTTGAGACTTATATATCCATACAGATATGGCCTGATTCTATTCACATTTTGGGCCATAGATGTAGCTGCCCAACCCAAGGAGCCTAATCCCACCATATATAAGGTTTATACCCTTTTTACTATATAAATGTATGATTTTGAACATTTTAAGGGTCCTCCTTATTAATTAGGTTAACAATAGGACCTCATTTACCATGGGAATGTATGAATGAGAGGGAACGATGGTGCAACCCATGATCTGATCACATATATTTGGGGGATTTGTAGGATGTCATGTATTGGTCTCCCTCAAATAAGGAATCCAAGGGAAGAGGTTTCCTATCATCAGTGGTATAGAAAATGGATCAAAGGTTGGATCGCGTAGGTGAGGACTAGGCGAACTGGAGTTGCCTCACCTTGGTAAGGACTGGGAGAACTGGAGATGGATTACATAGGTCAGGGTTGGTTGAGATGAAGGGGTCTCACATAGGTTGGTCCTAGGAAATTTGAAGGTGGATCACATAGGGTGGACTTGGGAGAGATGAATACACCCTTGGGTGATGGAAAACCTGAGAAAAAAACTTTGGAAAGGCCTCACTCTAGGATCCCTTGGTTTCCTCAGGTGCCTTTTGATGACCATTTCTTATGCTTCAATCTGTAGAAATATCCCTCACCATAGTAGTTTTGACTAGAGGGAAATGGTTTCTTGTGTAGATTTATCGTGTATCACTCAATAGAGGAACTCTAATCACACTACCATCTATAATTTCCTATTATTTTGAGGTTTGGAGAGCTACCTGGAAATTTTCAAAGAATTGGGAAAAGTACTAGGGCTATCCGAGCTTCAAGGCTTCTTATGGTCTTCTAGTCATCGCAAACAAGGAGTCCAAGGGTCCTATTTATAGGAAATTTTAGGATCTTGGGTGAAAGATTTATCTTTTTCAGGTATGTCACATTAGGTCTCAAGTAGTTTTAACCTATGTGAGTTTCTTGGGAATTCATTTCTGGGCCTATGTTGTGATGTTGGGTACATAGACTATACTTCCATGGTGATGTTGGGTGCATAGACTAGACTTGTGCTATAATGCTGGTTGGGACTTGCATGGGATTACTTGGGTGAACACATGTTATCCTTAATGTCTTTGAATTTATCATTACTTGAGGTATTTTACTTTGAAAATTATCATCCTATCATGAAAAATGGAGTGTCAACAATTATGGATTTTAGTTTACTATATAATTAAAAATCTGATCTATAGTTATTGGGTTTTACAAATATAGACTGGGCCGGTTTAGTAGATGATTGAAATTCAATGTTAGGTGGTGCATTATATCTTGGTTGATAATGTATTTCTTGGATGATAAATAAACAAGATTTAATTTCTTTGAGAACCATAGAATATTAATACATCATGGATACACAATCTTGTAAGTAGTTATTGTGGATGAAACAACAGCTTGAAGATATGAGAGTTGAAGTGAAGTATTCGATCACAATTCATTGTGATAATTAAGTTCCATAAATCTTAGAAAAAAATATAGCCCATTAATCAAGGTCAAATAACATTTAAATTAAATACCAATTTATCAAGGAGAAAGTTTATCATGACATTATGAAGTTAGATAATGTTCATACTAAACTATATGTTGAAGACATCCTAATGAAGGCCCTACCCAAAGAGGCGTTTGAACAATATCAGTTGGATCTTGGAGTTCAGTCAACTCCCCACACTTGAATAGTGTGGATTTGGGACACCTATCCTTAAGGAATGGTGTATTTTCTCCTATTCATTGATATGTGTTGTTTACCATGTTGCAGACCAAAAAGTAGTGAACTTTAGGTACATTGATAAAGGGGATTTTTTTAATCAAGGCAGGGAAGAAGATGATAATGGGAGTAGCGAAACATGGGGAGTTTTAAATATGGAAATGATAGAGTTGGTATTTAAATGAATAAAAATCATGAAAAGAATTTTAATTTTGGTTCATGATACTAGAATTTAGAATATATAGGATAATAATTCATCTCAAGGGATGCATTTGTTTTTATCTTTTGGTGTTGAGAAGGTTTCTAGTGGAAATTTCAAGAACGAGGTAATTCGTCAATGGAATTTTAATGTTACTATTTTTTATCACACCAAGATTAATTCATGAGGGCTTAGAGTACATTCCAAGGAACTTCTTGATCACTATCTGAGAATACAAAAAGAAAATGGTTTTGTATGCACATGACTTGTCATTTAGTTGATTATTGAAGTTTTGAAGTGTTGTAAGCAAATTCAAATGTGGATATTGTTATAAAAAATCCCTCTTGATGGTGATTTTGGGTTTATTGTGTTTATTGACATGGTTTGACATTGTTGAAGAATATTGTTTTTCATAGTAGGCATGAAGAGTTTACATGGATGTCTTAAATGATCATGAAAAGTGAAAATATCAGAACTGATCACGCAGAGTGCGAATGTTAAAACTGATCACACAGAGCATGAATGTCATATCTGATCATGATGAGAGAAAATATCATAACTAATCATTTGTATAGAGAATATTAAAATTTATCACATTAAGAATTCATGTGAAGCACCTAAAGACACTGTATGATTGTTAGTAGATCTCATGGTGAGATCACACAAAGTGAACGTGATTGTTAGTTGATCTTATGAAGATATAACATGAGATGCATAAAGAAAAAAAGGTTTGAAATGACTGATTCCTCTTGAAATCATTTTAAATAACATTAACACATGACTTTGTTTGGATCTTATTATGAGATCACATGAAGTATTGGAATACAATAGTGCTGGCTGTATGATTTTCTATGGATCCAATGATGGGATCACATGAAGCGCTAATGATTTTCAATTGATCATGTGACAAGATCATGTGACACACTAAAAGAAAATGTAGGTGATCATGTGAAGTTCTTGTGAAATAAATCCATTAATCATGATAAGCGATCACATAAAGTGTGTATGTCTGATAATTAAGGCAGTGGAATGTATGAATAACCATGATTTATGGAGTTAAGTTAGTGGATTTATGCCTATGAATACCCATTAACCCATCCTTAAGAATTATAGAAGTTTACTTAAGTGGTTTAATCTAAATAAAAAGTATTTCACATGAGAAGAACAAAGTCTTATCTTGGAGTCTTGCGATCTGCGTAATCAGTATAAAGTATTGTGAAAGGATCTTGTGAAGGAGTATCCTAAAGTGAAGTATACATTGGGTGTTTGAACGCATAGGTAAAACCATTGATATAAAAATATCCACATTACCTAAAAAAGGTCTTTCACCAAAGTCATATGATTCACTTTATTAGTATAATTTCTCATGATGGAGTCTTGTGCTGCCTATTTGGCGTTTAGCCAGTTGCCATGCCTAGTTGTAGGATTGTGGACTGTTGTCTTGTTTTTCTGTTGAGCCTTAGTTAATAGCCAAGTAGTTCTTGAGGTTTACTTGGACGATACACACGCACTGAGCATGTTTAGTTACTCAGGACTGTGAGAACCTAGAGTAGTAGACCAAAGGGAGAATTGACGGAAGGGATTCTCCAGAGTGTATTTTAATCACGATGCGAGACCAAGTGGAGAATTGACAGAAGGGATTATCCAGAGTGTCTTTTAACTACGACGTGGGCCACAAGGGGAATTGGCGTTGAGTGCTTCCCCAGAGATCCTTTAGCACGATACGAGACTATAGGGGGAATTGACGGTGAGTGCTTCCCCAGAGAGTCTGCTTAATTTACGTAGCTGAACTAGAGGGGTGAGACTGTGTGTGCCTCCCAGAGGGTTTCTAGTACTTAGAGGTTGAACCATAGGGGTTAGAATGTGAGAGCTACCTAGAGGGTTACCTGTTTTCTTCTTGTTGTTGGCTGCTTACTTGTGTGTTATACTTGTTAGAACTGTGGATTGTAGCTGTTTGTGCTTTTATGTCTACTGCTTCTTGTTTTAGTACTGCCGTATATTCATTGACTGTTAGGCACAAATATTTGGGTGATTACCTACTGGGATTTTATCTCACACCCTGTTTGGGTCATGCTTTTGGGCCCAAGCAGACTATGTTGCTGCAGGTATAGATAAGGGCAAGCGCCCTTCTACTTCAGGATCTTGATTGCACCAGGAGCTGGGGAGCATGTGACCAGTCCGTGGCTCGCGATGCTGAAGAGATTATTTTGTTTTTCTTTTGCACTTGGTTTCTGTTGTATTCCAGAATGTTGTTGTGTTTGCTGCTTTCCATAGATACTTGTACCTGCTGCATTAGTATCATCATTGTTATATATCTGCATTGCTTCCACTGTTTTGGTTTCTATTGTTATGAATGTTGGTTGCTGTTTCCACTGTTTATTGTTGTTTCTTACCTTGTATACCTTATCGAATGAGGGAATAGTTTCCCCACTGACTCACCAAGGCCCTCACTGCTAGTCGGCAGCCTCTGGCGTTCGGGGAAACGCGCTTGAGGTCATGTGGCGAACCGGGTACGGGGCACCAGTGGAGGGGATCCAGACTCAGGACTTTACAAAGTGGTATCAAAGGAGTTATTTTCTCTTGCTTTACTATTTGGAGACCTTATCTAGGGATAAGACAGATTCGGTACTTGGCATTAAGCTGTGCTCGGGAGTAGCTAACCCGTGTACATGGAAAAGCCATACTACCTCGTTAATTGTAGTTTTCTGGTTTTGAGATTTTATGGTTGGTATGTTTTCACCTAGAGTGATTCATATGACTTGTGCGGTTATTGTTTTGATATTTCGGTTCTATTTCTGTCTCAACCCGATGAGATGAGGGTATGCCGTATCATGCATCATATAGACACTTGTAGGAATCACATGCCATGCATTCTTTCCATGCCATCTAGGGTGCATTAGCGACTGCATGCTGTTGTGATAGACTATGTGTAGATTATGCATGCTGTTGAGATAGTTTCTTGATAGATTCTCTGCTGTTATGTTAGAAAACTGTTTTATTGTTCCTTGCTTAAAATGAATGCCAAATTTTGGTTCTTGAGGTGTTATGTCCCCTCACAGATCGGAATTTGGCATCTTTTCCCTCGTTTTTAGTGTTTCTGGAATTCTGCGCAGTTTCTGAGCTACTGCCTAGAAAAACCCAGAATACACGGCGTGTACTTTTTAGATACACGCCGTGTAGTTTTAAAGCCGTGTCATTGACCGTGTAATAAGAACACGATGTCGTGGGAGTAACTTCGGGAACACACCGTGTACCATTGGTACACGCCGTGTGAGTTCGGAGCCGTGTACCCGGCCGTGTCACTAACAACACGGACCAGGGAAGCTCAGGTAGAACGCACCGTGTCCTTAGGGAACACGCCGTGTATTCTTGTCCAGGTACCCGACCATGTCACGAACAACACGGGCCAACATGACCTTCTTTTCCACACGACATGTTTATTTGAAACAGGCCTTGTAGTCTTTCCAGGTACCCGGCCATGTCACAAACAACACGGAACAATGTCGCCTTCACCTATGCACGCCGTGTAAGGTCCAGCCGTGTAGACGACCGTGTATTCAACAACACGGACCTCCGAATCCTCTTATACTGCACGCCGTGTTTTATTCGAACACGTCGTGTAGTCTCGGGTTGAGTCAGACCGTGTGGGTTAGCCGTGTAAGGAGACTCGGGCAGGGGAATTGTTTCAAGCACACGCTGTGTAGTTGGTAGTGTACACGACTTGTAGGGAAGGAGTACACGCCTATGTCAGTGGTTTAAGAAGACACGCCGTGTAGTTTTATACATGATGTGTAGTCGTGTTTTGCAATCTTGTGTGTTTTTCTGCCCCTATTCCCGTTTTGTACTCTTGTGTTCCTTGTCCTTGTTCTCCTGATCTAAGGTGTGATTTTGATCTTTCAGAGCTATGCCTCCGAGACATCCTTCGGTCGTACGTCTGTCATCAGGCAGTGATTAGACGCCAGACGGGGCTGATCAGGGACTTCCTGTCGATCCCCCAGCCGAGCCAGCCTTGGCACCGGTTGTTGTACCAGTTGCGGGCACCGATGCGCAGTTCAGGGAGGGTTTCATAAGGATGATACATGCCTTCCAGGGAGCACCGCCTCCTACCTCGTCTATGGAAGACTTGACGCGGGTATTTCAGCAGCATCATCCTCCCACGTTCTCAAGGGAGGGAGGACCTCAGGCTGCAGAGTCATGGTTGGAAGCCATGATGACTATATTCGAGCATCTGGAGACGCCTCCAGAGAGGCGGGTCAAGCTCACCACCTACATGCTCAGAGAATCCGCCATGAGGTGGTGGGACGTGATCTCACAGGCGGGTCAGCAACAGGCTATGACTTGGGAGGAGTTCCAACACTTGTTATACGACTACTTCTACCCGGAGACCCTGAGGGCCGATCGAGCCCGGGAGTTCATGAGATTAGAGTAGGGTACTCTATCTGTCATGGAGTATTCCTCTCGTTTCACTGAGCTGTAGTGTTTTACACCCCTTCGGGATGGGAGTGGGGTGTTCTTGGTGAGGAAGTTTGAGGATGGACTCAGGCGGGAGATCCGCTCGCAGGTGAACATCTTCTATCTGACTTCCATTACTTCCATCGTCAACCATGAACTGATTGCGGAGCACAATCTGAGAGACTCTGGAGCTGCGAGTCAGGGCGGTTCTGCTTCCAGAGCTAGCTTCCCTTCAGATGATAGCAAGAAGATCCGTAGGGAGCCTACGCGCGGTGATGCGAGGAAGCGAGACGCATCATCAGACAACCAGGTGACATGCTACCAGTGTGGCCGGACAGGGCACACGGGGCCGCAGTGCTAGAGAGACCCTGTGGAGTGCCAATCTTGCGGCAAGATGGGTCACCTTCAGCGTTTCTTCCAGGTTTTCCCCCAAGAAGCAGGTGACCGGGGTTCTTCCATGACTCCTCGTTCAGGAGAAGCCCCACCAGTCTCTCACCAGTCAAGGAACTGTAGTTCTTCCAGCCATTAGGGCCGAGGTGGAGGTCGAGGCCGTGGAAGTCAGCCACCAGTTCCTCAGCACCAGTAGGGTGGTTCAGCTCAGAGTGGTCAGTCAGGGGTGCAGGGCCGTGGTGTAGGCCAGTCTTTCGCCGTGGAGCAGACTTATCATGATCAGGATCCCGACCCTTCTACTGTTTGAGGTACAATTTTAGTAGCCTCAGTTTTATCTTCAGTCCTTTTCGAAACTGTTGCTATGCATAGCTTTATCTCTATTGTCGTTGTGGAGAGCCTTGGACTCTACATCTTTTCTTCTGCCAACTTGTTGTCACTAGACACACCTTTGGGAATGAGGACATCTAGTGTACGCCAGTGTAGAGAGTGCCCTCTCAAGGTTGCAGGGTATCGTTTCTTACGGGATCTCTATGTCCTAGAGATGACAGACTATGATGTCATCCTTGGCATGGACTGGTTGATTCCCTTCTGGGCATTCGTCGACTGCTATCGTCGCAGAGTCAGTTTCTTTTCACTAGAATATGAATCTTTTCTTCATAGAGGTGAATGGGACGTTCAAGCAAGTCGGGCAGGACTCGAGCATCTTGGGCTAGGAGGAGTGAAGGCCTAGATTGCTAGTCTTTATCTGGATGATCAGGGGACTCCATAGTTGTACTTTCCTCCAGTGGTGGATCGTTTCAGGGATATTTTTCCAGAGGAATTTTCGGGTTTGCCTCCGGAGCGTGAGGTAGAATTCTCTATTGAGCTCGTGCCAGGAGCGACACCGGTATCCATTCCTCCATATAGGATGGCCACACTTGAGTTGAAGGAGCTCAAGAAGTAGTTGGAGGAGTTACAGGCTAAGGGTTTCATCTGACCCAGTACTTCTCCTTGGGGTTCTCCTGTTCTGTTTGCAAAGAAGGTAGATGGTACCCTTCGGCTTTGTGTGGATTATCGGAAGCTGAACCAGTTGACAGTCAAGAACTGATACCCTTTTCCGCGGATTGATGACCTTTTCGATCATCTTCGAGGAGCCCAGGTGTTCTCGAAGATCGACTTGCGGTCCGGTTATCATCATTTGCGCGTTAGACCATCAGATATACCTCTGATAGCCTTCAGAAGTAGGTACAGTCTTTACGAGTATATGGTCATGCCCTTCAGACTCACGAACGCACCTACAGTTTTTATGGCACTGATGAACCGAGTGTTCCATCCTTACTTTGATTCCTTAGTCGTGGTCTTCTTGGACGATATCTTGGTTTACTCTCACACTCGACACGACCATGACACACATCTTGAGATCGTTCTGAGTACACTGAGAGAGAATCAGATTTATGATAAACTCTCGAAGTGACACTTCTGGATGGATCAGATTCACTTATTGGGTCACGTCATCTCAGAGGCAGGAGTATCTGTGGACCCTGAGAAATTGAGAGTTGTAGTTTCTTGGGAGCAGACGAAGAACGTTTTTGAGGTACGGAGCTTCCTAGGGCTGGCTGGATACTACAGACGCTTCATTCAGGACTTTTCTCGTCCAACAACACCTTTGATAGGTCTGACCAAGAAGGGGGAGAAGTTCTTATGGTCATATTCTTGTGAGTAATCCTTTCAGGAGCTGAAAGGGAGGTTGACGTCAGCACCGATACTAGTCTTGCCAGAGCTAGGCAAGAGCTACACTATTCACTGTGATGCTTTGGGTATCAGGCTGGGAGCTGTGCTTATGCAGGAAGATGGAGTCGTTGGGTATGGGTCTCGGCAGCTGAGGCCACATGAGAAGAACTACCCTATGCACGATCTGCAGTTGGCACCTATTGTTCATGCCTTACGCTGTTGGAGACACTATCTTCTGGGAGAGCACTTTGTGGTCTTCACTGACCACAAGAGTCTCAATTATATCTTCACTCAGTGTGATCTGAATCTGAGGTAGCGCAGGTGGGTTGAATATCTACAGTCCTTTGACTTCGAGCTTGCCTATACGCCGGGAAAGGGAAACGCTGTAGAAGATGCGTTGAGCAGGAGAACTCAGATTCAGGCAGTTTAGGAGGCTAGTAGTGAGTGGCAACTGATGGCTCTGTTCTCTGAGATGCATCTAGAGGTGAACGACAGATGGGGATAAACCTTTCTATCTTCTGTAGCTGTTACCTCCACACTACTTGATTGGTTACGGATGAGGCAGCTACCAGACTCAGAAGGCTTAGTCCTATGGGAGAGTGTGTCAGGAGAGGACCCTCTTCCTAGATGGAGAGTGGGAGAGGATGATATCTTGCGTTTCCAAGGATGCGTATGGGTGCCAGAAGACATACGCAAGGAGCTGATGCGGGATTTCCATTCCTCAGTTTGGGAAGTTCATCCTGGCGTCACCAAGTTGTATCGAGATCTTCATCACCAGTACTAGTGGCCAGGTATGAAGAAGGATGTTGTTGGTTTTTTCATGAGATGTTCTACTTGTCATCAGGTGAAATCAGAGAATCAACGACCAGTGGGGCTCTTACAGCAGTTACCCATTCCAGAGTAAAAGTGGAACGATGTTGCGATGGACTTCGTGACCGGGTTTCTGAGATCACCTCAAGGGAACGATGCTATTTGGGTTGTCTTCGACAGGCTTATGAAGGTTGCTCACTTCTTGCCGATCAAGGAGACCTTCAGTGTCGATGATCTGGGATGACTTTACATCAGAGAGATTGTGTGTCTGCATGGAGCTCCGCGCTCTATTGTTTCAGACAGAGATGCATGCTTTACCTCTCGGTTCTGGTAGGGAATTCAGAAGGCCTTGGGTACACAGGTACTTTTGAGTACAACATACCATCCCCAGACTGATGGCCAGTCCGAGCACACGATCCAGGTGCTTGAGGATATGCTCCGGGCTTGCATCCTTAACTTTGGTGGTTCTTGGGAGAAGCATATTCCTCTGGTGGAGTTCGCCTACAACAAAAATTTCCAGGCAACCATCAAGATGGCACCATACGAGTCTTTTTATTGTAGGCCATGCCGATCAACCTTATGCTGGCTGGAGGCAGGAGAGGCATCTTTGCTGGGACCTTGTCTTGTTCAGGAGACTTCAGAGCAGATAGAGCTGATTCGGAAGAGGATAGCTACAGCACAGTCTCGACAGAAGTCTTATGCTGATTAGTGGAGACGAACTCTGGAGTTCAAGGTCAGTGATTAGGTTTTCCTACGTGTTTCACTGAGGTTTGGACACAAAAGGATTCAGAGACAGGGTAAGCTTTCACCGCAGTACGTCGGGCCGTTTGAGGTCTTAGAGAGAGTGGGGACGATCACCTATCAGTTGCAGCTACCTCAGAGGTACCGGGCCATGCACGACGTCTTCCATGTATCTCAACTCTGACGTTAATTTTTAGACCCTTCTCACGTCTTTCAGCCCGAGGAAGTAGAGCTTGAAGCAAATGCGTTGTTCGAGGAGCATCATTTCCGGATTGTCGATCGTAGTATGAAGGTTCTCCACAGGCGGTCTGTTCCTATGGTATGAGTGCTATGGCAGCACGAGCGAGTACAGGATGAGACCTGGGAGAGGGAGGCCGATGTACGATCGCAGTGGACGGAGCTGTTTGGGGATCCTTCTTCTCCACCTCCTTAGGGAAATTCGGGGATGAATTTATTTAAGGGGGGAAGTTTGTAAGAACCCGATCCTTCTTTCAGGTATGTTTTCCTTTTTTCTGGAGTTTTTAAGAAAAATGGTTTTTCTGGAAATTTTCAAAGTACACGCCATGTACTTTCTGAGTACACCCCGTGTACTCTGTTCCGACTCGAAGCCCTGTGCTGGCCATGTCCGGGCCACACACACGGTGTGTAAGGCTGAGGTGGAGGCCGGTTTTTAAGAGTACAGAAAAATTGAATTACACGCCGTTTACTCTAGAAGTACACGACGTGTACTTTATTTTTTTCATTAAACAGACTGGGGTCGCGCCTAACTCCCATATTCGTCTTCTTCTCCAGTTTTTGACTGACCGGGAGCATCCGTATGACCGAATCTTCTCCAAGCTTTCGCCTCGTCCTCCGTTATCCAATTCGAGCACAGTCGATTGCGTTGGAATCGCAGTGGTGAGTTCTTCCTTCTGCTTGAGCCCTGTTTCTTGATTTCTATTTGTTTTCAAGTTATTGTGGGATGAATGTTTTGTGCATTTTCTCAGATCTACGTCGTTCTAAGGGGAATATACCATTGAGGTTCACGTATATCGATCTCCTAGGATCGAGGTAGGTGGTTTGTGCCTTTCCGTAGAAAGTTGATGGATATTTTGTGCAATTTACACCAATACCCTTGAACGGGGTATTGCGTGTTTCCTGTTTTTCCCTTATTACTTGACTGCTTTGATTGATTGCTTTAGTAGAGGTTATTGATTTTGATTAGAGTATTTTTTTGTGCTCAGTTTCCTTGCCATGCTTGTTCTGCCTATTTGGCGTTTAGCTAGTTTGCATGCCTAGTTGTAGGATTGTGGACTGTTGCCTTGTTTTTCTGTTGAGCCTTATAGTTGATAGCCAAGTAGTTCTTGAGGTTTACTTGGACGATACACACATGCTGAGCATGTTTAGTTACTTAGGACTGTGAGAACCTAGAGTAGTAGACCAAAGAGAGAATTGACGGAAGGGCTTCTCCAGAGTGTCTTTTAATCACGATGCGAGACCAAGTGGAGAATTGATGGAAGGGATTATCCAGAGTGTCTTTTAACTACGACACGGACCACAGGGGGAATTGACGTTGAGTGCTTACCCAAAGAGTCTTTATCACGATACGAGACTATAGGGGGAATTGACGGTGAGTGTTTCCCCAGAGATTCTACTTAATTTACAGAGCTGAACCAGAGGGGTGAGACTGTGTGTGCCTCCCAGAGGGTTGCTAGTACTTAGATGTTGAACCATATGGGTTATACTATGAGAGCTACCGAGAGGGTTACCTGTTTTTTTCTTGTTGTTGGCTGCTTACTTGTGTGTTATACTTGTTAGAACTGTGGATTGTATTTGTTTGTGCTTTTCTGTCTACTGCTTCTTGTTTTAGTACTTCCGTATATTCATTGACTGTTAGGTACAAATATTTGGGTGATTTCCTACTGGGATTGTATCTCACACCCTGTTTGGGCCATGCTTTTGGGCCCAAGAAGACTATGTTGCTGCAGGTATAGATAAGGGAAAGTGCCCTTCTACTTCAGGATCTTGATTGCACCAGGAGCTGTGGAGCATGGGACCGGGCCGTGGATCGCGATGCTGAGGAGATTATTTTGTTTTTCTTTTGCACTTGGTTTCAGTTGTATTCCAACACGTTGTTGTGTTTGCTGATTTCCATTGATACTTGTACCTGCTGCATTAGTATCATCATTGTTATATATCTGCATTGCTTCCGCTGTTTTGGTTTCTGTTGTTATGCATGTTGGTTGCTGTTTCCGCTGTTTATTGCTATTTCTTACCTTGTATAACTTATCGAATGAGGGCATAGTTTCCCCACCGACTCACCATGGCCCTCGCTGCTAGTCGGAAGCCTCTGGCATTCGGGAAAATGTGCTTGAGGTCATGTGGCAAACCAGGTACGGGGCACCAGTGGAGGGGCTCCGGACTTGGGACGTTACAGGGAGGAATACCATCACAACTTAATGTCAAAATATAAGGATAATTCCTATAGAGTATACCCTAGGGAGGACTTTATGGGTGGAAAATATCAAGAGGAGGACCTTTTTGATATTTGATATTCTGAACATGAGAAGGGTTGTTGCGACACTCATTAGAAGATGGATTCTCGTGACCAATCAGGTTGTGTACATGAAGTAATCCTTCTGGTAGGATGTTAGGGGAGGAACTTTTGAGTTACTAACAATAAAGTTATATGGATGACCTTCACAATTTTAGCTACTATTTCTATAATTTGGTAATTGATAAGTAGGATCATGAGCCTCTATAAATAAAATTCTGAGGGATTCAAGAAAACTATAATTGATAAGAATGAGATTTTAGACCAAATCTTCATTTTACAATCACATTTGGTGAGGATTATTTTTAGATTATCTTTTATGGGTGATTGGGTCCACTTACTGTGGATATAAAGTTTCATATATTGGGACTTGTTTGAGTAGCTCTCATATTGTTTTTGTATTTTTTTTGAAAATATTCTAGAATTTTGGTAGGGATATATGCTTTCTCTAGAGTGGCCACTGGGATAGACCGATGAACTCTAGTTGGAATAGGGGTATGTGACCAATCCGGTTGTCCATTTTTCATAATATTTTTTCCATGACCCTCCTAGATGGGATAAGGGACATACATCTACTCTGGAGTGAACCTTGTTTTATGTTGATGTGTCATTCCAATTATGGGGATAAAGTTGTGTGTCCTCCCTTTGACCACTACCACTGAAGTCACTATATCTTCATAGATTTTTAGGATGTGGGAAGGAATTTTTGTATATCCTTTCATCATTTTCCATATGTGTTGAGTGACATCGATGGCTAAAACAGGGATATATGCCTATTATGTGGTTATAAAATGAGTGTGGTCCTAATGTTGTCCCCCATTTACTATTAGTATATGCTGATATTATTCATGTGTGGGGCAGATATATGGGTCTTCCCCCTATTTTTTCCCTATATTCACCAGATGGTTTCTTCAAATGCTTCTAAACTAAGTTGAAAAGATTGGTGGATGTGAGAAGGTGTGTGAACCTACTCACAATTTGCCACTGTATTTGACTAGAAAGATTCTCTAGAGGGAAAAAGGATATGGTCTTGTTCCCTGTTGCTTGATAATTTCCCTCGATGAGTTATCCCGAGTGATCAGGTCTGAGTGAATTGGTCTAGACTCTCTAGGGTAACACCCTCATCATGCTGAGGGTTCATTGCCACGTGACATTGGTGACATTTGATGATGACAGGATCCTAGTGGTGAGACCCTCGTGTTGTTGGAATGAGATCATTGGTGACCTCTTGATACCACTCCCTAAGATAAGGGAGTAATTTTTTTTGTTTTCTAGGGATATACTGTTGAATTGATTTGAAATAACAATTAGTGCCACCAAATTTTGGGCCACCATCCATCTTTGAGTGGATTGTTGGTGGGGATTTGTGAGATAGAGGGCTTTTCTTATAGCCTTTTGAGTTTTTATAGTACCATTGAGGTGGTGCTCCCGAATCAGTGCATTTGATACCCGATGTTGAAGTCACTAGGTTGGAGAAAAAAATCCTATGATTGGATAAGGATCCCACCTATACAAAATATGAATAAATGGTAAGATGAAATTTGGATTGAAGATAGTTTTGGTGAATGTGTTTGAATATATATGACAAACAAAAACCAGAAAACCTCATCAATTAAGAACCCTAATAAATGAACACATGCGTAATCAATTTCTTTAGATCCATGTTTGGACAGATTTCATTTTGTGAGAGCGTACATGGGGCCTAAAATGTGGGCGATGCAATAATTTTGGATAAGGTTTCATGTTGGTTTCACCATTTTTGTTTTATTATGGAAACATCACATGGGATTTGAATGGTGTTTTTTGGTGGTGGTGGCACAACCCTTCACATCAAACACAATTGTCCACATCCTTTTAGGAAGTTTCCAATGGGTTTTATTCATGGAATCAGAAACACCCAATGGTTCCCTTATTCGTGATGTATCATAAACCTTCTTTCCAAAGGTAAGTGGTCATTAGAAAATGACTCCACTAATGCTTAGGGAATGCATTAGTCTAGAGGATGGGAGTTCTGGATCATCACACCTTTTTGGGGGGAATTATTACTTACTACATGACTCTCTTATATATTTAAGACATATTCATGAATCCTTTATATTAAATCCTAAATTTGGAATGGGTGAACCTTATATTAACAATTTACCGTTCACATGTACTGGCTTTAGAATCATCTATATGTATCCGAGGTTCTCTATTGATGGGTATATCTATATGTATCTGAGATTCTCCATCAATGGTACCACTTATATACGAATTACATATTTTTATGTCGGTTATTATCATGATGCTGATTTTAATTCACACAGTGGGGTGCTATGAGATTTATCATCATCCAAGGAGATGAGAGTTGTTTTGATGTCAGGATCAGGCCCCTGAGGAGGGATTTCTACATATCCTTGTGAAAGGGATCCAAACCCATGTAGTTCGGTTCCACTTAATGGGGAAAATCATACTGTTTAAGGTCATGTGACAAGGACCAAACTATGAAGTTTAACATCATTTGGTGAGGACACCTATGTGAAAGGTGTCTAGTCAATGATGGTGCAGGGCTTATGCTGAAATAGTCCAAGGGACCTAGAATGGATGTAACCTCCCAAGTTGGATACGAAACTACTAGTAATATGTCCTAGAGAATATTAGGATGAATTTAGGGTGTTGGGTTTGAAACTCATGGAGGCTTCCTACATATCCCCTTTGGATAGGAATCAAAGCCCATGGAGTTTTAAAGGTTGGGGTTTAATCCTATGAAGGAGGCCCAAGGTTTATTCATCGAGAATATATATCTTTGAGGGTTTTTCTTATAGGTAATATAGACCTTTAATAGGATGGTAACATGGATTTGGGGTTTACACCCAGTAAGAGGCCCTGTGGGTGTATATTTAAACATGATGATGACATGATTAACACCAATATCTAAGCCCATATGAGTCACGATTGGTGTGATAAACAAGAGGAAGTGAAAGATCTAGAAATCCACATGATTTCCTTCACGCGCTGGTGGATGAGGGTAGGGATATAGAAGAGACAAGCTTAGATATGCCCATCACCTCTCTTGTTTTCAGAACCTGCAAGAAGGACTATGGGATTACTCTAGGAGGGATTCCCTAATAAGACATTTTCTCCCCATCCTTGTGTATATGAGGGTAAAGTCTTGAAAGGTCTACTAGGAAGTGAAATTGGGGGTTAAATTTTCATGTCTCCCCTCTTATTTTCAAACCCCAGTGTTGAGACTTATATATCCATACAGATATGGCCTGATTCTATTCACATTTTGGGCCATAGATGTAGCTGCCCAACCCAAGGAGCCTAATTCCACCATATATAAGGTTTATACCCTTTTTACTATATAAATGTATGATTTTGAACATTCTAAGGGTCCTCCTTATTAATTAGGTTAACAATAGGACCTCATTTACCATGGGAATGTATAACTGAGAGGGAACGATGGTGCAACCCATGATCTGATCACATATATTTGGGGGATTTGTAGGAGGTCATGGATTGGTCTCCCTCAAATAAGGAATCCAAGGGAAGAGGTTTCCTATCATCAGTGGTATAGAAAATGGATCAAAGGTTGCATCACGTAGGTGAGGACTAGGCGAACTGGAGTTGCCTCACCTTGGTGAGGACTGGGAGAACTAGAGATGGATTACATAGGTCGGGGTTGGTTGAGATGAAGGGGTCTCACATATGTTGGTCCTAGGAAATTTGAAGGTGGATCACATAGGGTGGACTTGGGAGAGATGAAGACACCCTTGGGTGATGGACAACCTAAGAAAAAAACTTGGGAAAGGCCTCACTCTAGGATCCCTTGGTTTCCTCAGGTGCCTTTTGATGACCATTTCTTATGTTTCAATCTATAGAAAGATCCCTCACCATAGTAGTTTTGACTAGAGGGAAATGGTTTCTTGTGTAGATTTATCGTGTATCACTCAATAGAGGAACTCTAATCCCACTACCCTCTATAATTTCCTATTATTTTGAGGTTTGAAGAGATACCTGGAAATTTTCAAGGAATTGGGAAAAGTACTAGGGCGATCCGAGCTTCAAGGCTTCTTATGGTCTTCTAGTCATCGCAAACAAGGAGTCCAAGGGTCCTATTTATAGGAAATTTTAGGATCTTGGGTGAAAGATTTATCTTTTTCAGGTATGTCACGTTAGGTATCAAGTAGTTTTAACCTATGTGAGTTTCTTGGGAATTCATTTCTGGGCCTATGTTGTGATGTTGGGCACATAGACTATACTTCCATGGTGATGTTGGGTGCATAGACTAGACTTGCGCTACAATGCTGGTTAGGACTTGCATGGGATTACTTGGGTGAACACATGCTATCCTTAATGTCTTTTAATTTATCATTACTTGAGGTATTTTACTTTGAAAATTATCATCCTATCATGAAAAATGGAGTGTCAACAATTATGGATTTTAGTTTACTATATAATTAAAAATCTGATCTATAGTTATTGGGTTTTACAAATATAGACTGGGCCGGTTTAGTAGATGATTGAAATTCAATGTTAGGTGGTGCATTATATCTTGGTTGATAATTTATTTCTTGGATGATAAATAAACAAGATTTAATTTCTTTGAGAACCATAGAATATTAATACATCATGGATACACAATCTTGTAAGTAGTTATTGTGGATGAAATAACAGCTTGAAGATATGAGAGTTGAAGTGAAGTATTCGATCACAATTCATTGTGATAATTAAGTGCCATAAATCTTAGAAAAAAATATAGTCCATTAATCAAGGTCAAATAACATTTAAATTAAATACCAATTTATCAAGGAGAAAGTTTATCATGACATTATGAAGTTAGATAATGTTCATACTAAACTATATGTTGAAGACATCCTAATGAAGGCCCTACCCAAAGAGGCGTTTGAACAATATCAGTTGGATCTTGGAGTTCAGTCAACTCCCCACACTTTAATAGTGTGGATTTGGGACACCTATCCTTAAGGAATGGTGTATTTTCTCCTATTCATTGATATGTGTTGTTTACCATGTTGCAGACCAAAAAGTAGTGAACTTTAGGTACATTGATAAAGGGGATTTTTTTAATCAAGGCAGGGAAGAAGATGATAATGGGAGTAGCGAAACATGGGGAGTTTTAAATATGGAAATGATAGAGTTGGTATTTAAATGAATAAAAATCATGAAAAGAAGTTTACTTTTGGTTCATGATACTAGAATTTAGAATATATAGGATAATAATTCATATCAAGGGATGCATTTGTTTTTATCTTTTGGTGTTGAGAAGGTTTCTAGTGGAAATTTCAAGAACGAGGTAATTCATCAATGGACTTTTAATGTTACTATTTTTTATCACACCGAGATTAATTCATGAGGTCTTAGAGTACATTCCAAGGAACTTCTTGATCACTATATGAGAATACAAAAAGAAAATGTTTTTTGTATGCACATGACTTGTCATTTAGTTGATTATTGAAGTTTTGAAGTGTTGTAAACAATTTAAAATGTGGATATTGTTATAAAAAATCCCTCTTGATGGTGATTTTGGGTTTATTGTATTTATTGACATGGTTTGACATTGTTGAAGAATATTTTTTTTCATAGTAGGCATGAAGAGTTTACATGGATGTCTTAAATGATCATGAAAAGTGAAAATATTAGAACTGATCACGCAGAGTGCGAATGTTAAAACTGATCACACAAAGCGTGAATGTCAGATCTGATCATGATGAGAGAAAATATCATAACTAATCATGTGTATAGAGAATATTAAAATTTATCACATCAAGGAGTCATGTGAAGCACCTAAAGACACTGTATGATTGTTAGTAGATCTCATGGTGAGATCACACAAAGTGAACGTGATTGTTAGTTGATCTTATGAAGATATCACATGAGATGCATAAAGAAAAAAAGGTTTGAAATGACTGATTCCTCTTGCAATAATTTTAAATAACATTAACACATGACTTTGTTTGGATCTTATTATGAGATCACATGAAGTATTGGAATACAATAGTGCTGGCTGTATGATTTTCTATGGATCTAATGATGGGATCACATGAAACGTTAATGATTTTCAATTGATCATGTGACGAGATCACGTGACACACTAAAAGACAATGTATGTGATCATGTGAAGTTCTTGTGAAATAAATCCATTAATCATGATAAGCGATCACATAAAGTGTGTAAGTCTGATAATTAAGGCAGTGGAATGTATGAATAACCATGATTTATGGAGTTAAGGTAGTGGATTTATGCCTATGAATACCCCTTAACCCATCCTTAAGAATTATAGAAGTTTACTTAAGTGGTTTAATCTAAATAAAAAGTATTTCACATGAGAAGAACAGAGTCTTATCTTGGAGTCTTGCGATCTGCGTAATCAGTATAAAGTATTGTGAAAGGATCTTACGAAGGAGTATCGCAAAGTGAAGTATACATTGGGTGTTTGAACGCATAGGTAAAACCATTGATATAAAAATATCCACATTACCTAAAAAAGGTCTTTCACCAAAGTCATATGATTCACTTTATTAGAATAATTTCTCATGATTGAGTCTTGTGAATGTATATTGTGAAGGATTATATATGCATGGTGTTTTTTCACATTGGTAGACCCACCAAAGTCACGTGATATGTATGAACATAATAGATTTACATGATATTCATGGAAATAATAAAGTCTTAAGATCCACATGAATATAAAAAAGACTCATTATTCACATTAACATAACAAGTTCTCACGAAGGGGTCTCATGGAGAGGTCACACAGAGATATCTCATGGAGGAGTCTCATAGAGAGGTCTCACGAAGGAGTCTTGCATGAGGATAAAATGATTCAAAATAAAATATCTCTAAAAAATATTGTTATCATCTAATTGATGAAATAATATCATAAAGACACAAATAAGTGTGAATCATCTCATAATTTATTTTCATAAGATTATACTGGAGGAGCAGTGTATTCACTTCAGCAAAGAGAGTAGTGATCTTTCAAATTGTGAATGACTATAAACTAGGAGGGAAAATGAGTACACTATGAATCTTTTAATAATAGTGAACATTAATGGATTTGGTACATCTAAAAATTTCCTTTGTATTCTCCTTAGACATAGCCTAGTTAGGTTAAACCAAGTAAAATTGTTGTGTAATGTGCATGTTTTAATTATCATTTATTCTGTACTACATAAAGGAGAGAGAAGAGAGTTTTGTTTAAAAATAAAACAAGATCCAATTGGAGGGTTGTTTTAGTCTATCATACCTTAATCAACCCCCCATCATGTTATTTAACCTATTTTCACTAACACTATGAATGGACTCAAATTAGAAAAGGTACTTTGATATTTCCTTTTTAGCAATTAAATTTACGAACGATGCTCTCGTTGTTGCAGAATATAATTAAGGTATAAAATAATACATATTATCATTTTAAAGTCATTAACATGTTATAAATATTATATTATCTTATTAAACAACTTTTTTCAAACATCCATTAAAGGCAATGATGGAAAATTGAACATGTCGTTCATGGAGGTCGTTGTCCGCACACACACATGACGATGTTTTCATTTTTTGAAAGATTTTTGAGGAAGGTAAAAAATAGATATTACATTAGCATAAAAACATAAAATAATTTTAATAAAACTAGTTTTATCATACTCTAATGGATAAAATATTTTTTTTGTGTGGTAGAACTAGAAAATAATTAAGAATGTGCGATGTAATATATTACCTCTTGCTTTGGATGTTCTCCTTTGGTCACCAACTTAAGGCACCTCACCTTGGTCTTTTGGAAAGATAAAAGATTCTAGAACATGGGTAGATGGTTTAGGATATACTAGTTAATATTTTTATTCATTCCTAATGGGATTTGTAAGTGTAGAGAGGTGGAGGGGTGGTGGTTCCTTTTATAATTAAAGAAAAGGGAATTTTTAGGACATACATGTATTTAATATAAAAAGATCACATGCTTCACATGAAATGTGAAGCCAAAGTGGATAATAATAGAGTATGATAAGGGTTAAGGTTGGGAAAATATTAACTACACTTTTAAATACATGTTTTAATTTTTTTTAAGATTCTTTACTTTTAGATTTATACTTTTACCATTTTTTAGTTTTTACCGAGGTAACTAATTTTTACTTAAGTAATTTATTTTTAATTAATAAAAATAAAATAATAATAATTCTATAATTTGAGACTACTAATTATAAATATTAAATCCAATTTATTAAATAAAATTTATATGTTTAATAAAAATTAATTCTAACAATAGCGCATGTAGCGCACAAAAACCCATTTTTTAAAAAAAAGTGTGTTTTTATGCATAAGATTTTTGTTTATGATAAAAGGGTCAATGTTATTGATTATATTGAAGTTAAAATATTTTTATTATTTAAATAATATTTAATTAACATAAAATAATTCAAAAACCTAATTCCACCATGTTAAAATTTCATTAAAAGAAACAGATAAAAAAATAGTTTTTATTAAAATATCACCTAAGTTCTCTAAAATATTAAGCATTGATTTTATATATAGTATTTTAAAATAATTAATTTTACTTTATAAATTATATTTTTTATTATAATAATGGTTTAAAAAACTTTAATGTCATTTTTTTATAATAATATCATAAAAGTGACAATATTAATAAAATTAGTATTTTCAATATTCACATGAAAATCAATTATTCTAAAAAAATATAAAAAATTTATCTTAACCTAATTTTAACATGTTTAATTCCAAAATTATGTTTATTTTAAAAAATAAAAAATCTAAGATATATATATTCAGTCATTAAAATAAAATTCAATATATAAAGAAAATCCATTTTATTGAAAAAATGACATTTTTAAACATTATATGTTCTTAATATTATTTCATATAAATTTATAATTTAAAATAAGTTGATATATTAGTTCATATATAATAATATTTTAAAAGTTTTTAATTTAATCTATTAGGATAAAATATTTAATACTTGACAAAATATTTCTTTGAAAAACATAAATACTACTTTATACTAAATACTCTTTAACAAATACCATTCAAATTTAATTATTTATATTATAAAATGTAATTTTACTACTCCATAGATGTTAAAATATATTTTTTTTAATTTTATAAATACGTCATATCATATTTTAATAATATTATTAATATTTTTATGTAACACATAAATAAATAAATAAATAAATATATTATATTTTAAAATTATATTTTTATTTCATTGTGAGTTATATTATTTTAAATTTACCACTTAAAAATACACCACTTTAGTATTCTTATCAAATATATGATTAAATAATATATTTTCAATAATGACTATATTTTTAATGAGCATATTTATAATATCCAGATTTTATTCCTACATATAGACTTACTAATTCATTTGTTCATTCCACTCTCACTTCACAAGGAATCGTTCTTATTTCATATTATAGATTTTTCATAATGCTTTCTCCTTTCATGGTGATCTTCCTCATTATAGTTTTTTTTGGCTATTGGTGATCCTCAAGGTTGAAGATTATCTATGAGATTTCCTGGTCATGAAGATTTTATTCTTTTCTATATATTGTCCCCTATTTATTTATGCACTTTTAATGGATATAATTCATCCATGGTTAGTAATAATCCATGGCATGAAATAATTAGTTTTATGTTCTTTTGTTTTAATGTACCACTTATAAATGGATAAAGTGTATTTAGTTTGGTTCATTTATTGTTGGGAGAATTTTCTAATCATGTTTCAATCCTTTTTAAAGGATAGAGAAACGTTCTTTAAAATTATAGACATAAATAATAATAATAATAATAATAATAATAATAATAATAATAACAATAATAATAATAATAATGGCTTCTTAAACATAGGGATTTACAGTGTTGAGTATATTCATGAGATGAATTGGGAAAGATATTGTTTACTCATTAATCCAAAATTTGTATTAGATATAATTTACAAGAATTGTTTACCTAAATATACATGGACTAATAGAATTGCTTATATGAGTTAAGACATGTAGAGATGTGAATCATGGCTCACTAAATCTATAATATGTTGGGTTATTATTTTAGAGGGAGTATATTCAATAAAATACTATATTGAATAAAAAATATAATACTAATAAAAAATATATTTTATTGTAGATATTCATGGAATTAAACACAAACTCAAATTTATCAATGGGTTCAGTGCTTAAGAAGGAAAAATTTAACGGTAATAATTTTATCGATTGATATTGTAATTTTATAATTGTTTTTGAACAAGAGGATAAATTATACAATCTAGAGTAACCCACACCATATGAGCTATTTTATTCTACCTCACCAGAGGGAAAATATTCATATAAAATGTATCATAAGGATGTATATGGCATAAGATATCTTTTTCCATTAACCATGGTTTCTAATTTTATAATCTATATAGATACATGAAATCATTTAATGTGCTTGAATGGATTAATAAGTAATCAAAGAATTATATGAGTGATGAATTACATGTTATAGAGATCAATATTTCTAACTCTAAAACATGGGAATTATATACTAGATGCATATCAAATATTTATGGTAATGCACAAAATCTCAAAGAATGAAGGAAATTGATTAAGGGGATAGTGGAACTATGAGTTGGGAATGGATCAAGAGTTGCTACATTATCCATGGGGATAATGAATCTATTTATTTATAATGGATTTTATTTACTGTTATAAGAATGTCATTATGTACCATCAATAAACATAAATTTTATTTATGTATCTTTCCTAGATAGGATAAATCTTTCATTTTCAATAAAGAATTTTTTTTATATTTATTCAAATGAATTTTTTATGGTTCAAATAACATGTTTAATGAATTATATATATTGGATCTTGAAAATAATTTCTATAAAAAAAATAAAAATCAATTTAAATCAATTATTTTAATTCCACCTATTTTGACATAAACACATTTTTTATATAATTAATAATTTCATTTAAAAACTCTATAATGATGGATTACTAGATTTGAATGATTATGAATCATTTATCAAGAAAAATGATAATTTTTTTGTGAGAGTGGGTGACCTAGACCCAACTTCTATGTGTATTTTGATTACCATTACATGTATATGGCTTGATATATACATGTGTTTCACTTACCATAATAGTAATATTATATCTTCATATACTATATATATGATAATGTACTTAGAATACTTTTCATATCAAAGTGTTATAATAGTTATCAACTATAATGAGAAACTCTAGGTACTATGAAAATAATCTTTAACATATGTTTTATGGTCTAGATACATCATTATGAAGGGACAAAAATGATGTTTGAATATTAAATGATGAGGGTCATAAGCATTCATACTTATTCTAACAAAGTTTTCACTTAGTGATCTCAAGTACATGTGATCATAAGGATTGATTTTCCAATAGAAACACCACATGATCTGGGTTTCATTGGTTGTTATTATCTAAAAAAATGTTTATTAGTCTCCTGAATTGAGATTACAATGTATATATTTGGTCACATACTTTTATGAATGATGAAAACCATGAATATTCATGTTTATGTTGAGGTATCTTGCATCAGGTTCATCATTGATGATATGAAATTGATTGAATAATCAAGGAGGGATTTGTCACTTCTGAGTATATGAATATATATCTCAATCCCTATTGACCAGGATGACAGTACCTTAACTAAATCCATTTCCATGGTAGGAGGTAAGTGCATCTAGTATAGTAAAAAAATAATAAATAAATCATATAAGGATGGTGACATAAGATATGCATATAGATTTATGAGATTTTATGAGACAAAAATATTATATTACATAGTGTATGTTCATAGGAGAGGTTGTTATTTTCATAACTTAAACCTATTGATTTATGAAACTTGATGTGATTCTAGACAACACTCTTAGCCTATGAGAGATACTCACTATTATCGAGATAAGGGCCTAGAGAGTCACACACAAAGTGCTTTCAAAAGTTTGGTCAATTATAATTAATTGGAGTTTAGGACATGGTACATCGCACGTCATGGGTGGGGTAATGTTCAAGTTTGAAAAAACATAAGAAAATAAATAAATTTAATATCATTCAAGTTTAGAATAATTTTTTTTTATTTTTTTAACTGAAAATAATCACAAGTTATTAAATGAATACAAAAAAATACTTTATGGTTGAATATTCATTATTCAAGGTCTTTTAAATATTTTATGGGAGAAAAGAGTTGAGTTAATGACTCATATTTTATCATGTAACATGATCTTGACTACAAGTAAGTGATAATATAATTATGAAAATTTTGGCCCATTTTCTAGGTCATAAGTTTAATTTATGGTTTATTTATAAGCTCAAAATTTTTAAAGTACTTGAGTAAAATTTTAAAAAGTTATAACCTACCTATATAAACCAAAACAATACCAAATTCATGCGTACTGTTGATCCCACGAATTTTAGAGCTTCTTACTTATCTCTCCCACTTCCTAGAGTGATAAAGGAGAGTTTGGTGCACCATGATCCAAGATATCCTTCTCGAATTGAGTAAACGGTGCTCTAGTGATTGTGAGTACATCTAAATCCCCTTAATTTTTCCATGCTAACGGCCAATGTTTTAAGATCGACATATTGTAAATATTTTGAAGTGTGTGTGGAGTGTATAGAGGGTTCCTACTTTGGATCCTTTTAGAAACTTTCATCAGTGATAAGAAGAATGTGACAACAACTATAAATTGAATGAGTTATCATTTTGATTTAGTTTTTTTGTTTATTTAAATTATACATGATACTCAAATTGATAACTGGGTAATATAGTATCAAGTATGATGTTTCAAAGTCCATCTAGAGGAAAATTTAATTTTTACCCAATTCCTTGCTTCTATGGAGCACTTGAAACTAACAAGTTATACCAAAGTAGTATTTTACTTTCTTAGGTCAAAATTAAAATTAAAATTTATAAAATTCAGATAGATGGATTTGATATGACCCCAACACCATTCAAAACATGATAATTTATGGTTGGATGACAGAGTTATGGCCATTTGAAGATCATTTGGTCATAAAAATAAGAAGAAAGTGAGGAGATAACCCCTTTTATTGAACAAATAAAGGCTCCTTTTGAAGAATGGGAAAAGGAGGAACCCATTACAATAATCAAATGAGAACAAAAATAAAACCAAAGGGCACAAGGCCTTACATGGACACAAATGACAAAAATAAACAAACAACAAAATAAGAACCAGCCAATAGTCTTCCCCCCCATGTCAGAACCTAAAATAGCGGAATCAGTCAAGGATGATGTGCCACACCCCTTTACAAGGAATGTATCATGATGGAAATGAAAAAAAAGGAAAGTAACTCCTCCATCCAACATCAAAATGAAGGAATAGGACTAGATGATAGATGCCAACACACCTATCTCTCAAAAGAGCCACCCACCCAACGATGCAAGTGATGAAATCACTACATTGTCAACCTGATGCAGCATAGAACCAAACATAAAACATTGTGCAGAAACCATTAGAGAACCCATCCATCCAAATGAGTACCAAAATCTGAATGATGGGTGTCAGCACACCCATCCCTCTTTCAAGGCCACCCACCCGATGCCATCTGCAAGAAACAAACACACATGCCAAATGAAAAGAGACATTGACCAATTCTCACAACAAAATCTGCATCTCATCCAGACTTCAGATCTAAATAAACTTGAAGAAAAGAGAAATGCAACCCAAATCAGTGAGATGAAACCAAATAGGAGCAACAAAAACACAACAAAAGCATAACATTGACAAGAGAAGTCACAATAGAAGTCATAAATCCCACTACAACAAGAAGAGCACAACCCAAAACCTCTTCTCGAGATCAAAAAACCAAAATACACCATCCAAAGATCATCGATAGAAAAATTAAAGGGAAACAACTCAAAAAATACAAGAAAAGTGCATCCAAGCGCGTTGAAAAATGGTCCTCCATCCAAATTCTCAACCCCATCCAAACATTGATCCCCGAACAGTATCATTTGGAAGAGGCACCAGGCAGAGGAAACCTAAAGACCAAACCTTGTCGTATGAATGAGGACCAGTCAATGTTAGGGAGGCACAGTTCTGAAGATCAGATCGAACTAGAGGGTGACACTACCTACTACAGGAGATCTGCAACATTGACTAGAGAAGACCTAAGCACAACGATCCTCCATCGAGATCCGACGGAGGACACCACACCGAAGGTAGAATATTTTTCCATCAAGAAGAATCCGAAGAACATCCTGAGTAGGTAGAACCAGAAACACATCAAGTATGAAGAAACAAACCCAAATAATCTGCATAACTCCACCGATTCAGAGTCCACTGCTTGAATGGTTCCGAGACACTCAGAGATCTTCTCCTTCACACCACCACTGGGAACTGACTAGTGATGTGCAGATCTGAAAACAGATCCAAAAGAATGGATTAAACTTCATATATTATAATAATATGCAACCGCCGCCTGCAAGATCCCTAAAGCACACTTTGAACTCACTGGACCAGAAAATGAGGAGAGAAGACGCAATAAGAGGATGAAGGAATGGTCACCGCATCGGTGGAATCAAGTTGGCGTCAAGGCACAGATGAAGAAGAAGCAAAGAATCTGAAGAAACCACTGGAGAGGAGAATCTAAGGCCGAAGCAGAGGCACGGATGCCTGGTTGGGGGATCTGTGCAACGTGAAACCCTAGAGGTGTTGCGCTCCTGGGGAGTGTGACGCCATTTCAGAACCACACACACACACACACACACACATATATATATGTTTGAGGAACTGGCAGTGTTTCTTCCATAGGGATCTATGGGGGGGGGGGGGGTTCACGTGTCCACATAACAAATTTTTATTTTTTAAAAAGGATATACGAGCGAAAAAAATTCACCCACATTTTTGAGTATGGAACCATATGATCAACTTGTGCACCCCCTCTACCAACATAGGCTAGGTCAGGATTTTACCGACCCGTCTGATCTATCCAAACCTAGAAAGGTCTCAAAACCCCTCTGGGGTTTTTTAAGGCCCATATATAGATTAAAAAATTCCAAAAAAATCTATTTTTTTTAAAAAAATATTAGGAATTTAATAAATCCATTTTTGGGGCCATTTGACTTGTAAATTATGAATTAAAATTAGTTTGATTTATTTTAATTTATAGTAAATTACCTTGAGTATAATTCTTTGAAAATTTAACTATATTATATGAGTTTAATGCATATCGACTGATCATGAGTTAGCCTAGCCAATATATGTTTGATGCTTATTATTTATTTGTTTAATTATTTCAATATGGAATGTTTATAATAATTAATTATTAAATGAAGATCTATGCATCATCCCTAAACCTCCTTATATATACATGGTCCTTCATATCCACAAGATATATTATTTATATGTGTATTGAAACCATGAGACCCCCTCACCTATGAGTGAATATTATTATATAATTTGGATGAGGATGGAGACATAGTTTATACCAAGGTTTGGCAATGCGGAAAACAAGAGTTAGATACATTGGATAGTGTGTTAACTATAATTCGAGTTGAATACAAATCAAGGAGTTACCCCTAGGGTATCGGTTGATCCATTATACACTCAATGGACCTAACATTAGAAATAGATCATGATCATGTTGTTTTTTTATCATATGCATGGTTTATTATTTGTTTATTTGTGTATTTTATATGAAATAACATAGAATAATAAACAATTATGAATGAATAAAAATTAATTAACGCAGGATGAATGATTTCTATTTATGCATGGTTAAGTTTTGAGTGAAATCACATAGAAAATAGCATGAAAAATATAAACATATTTCATTATCTGAGAAAAACAATCTAAAAAACCTTAATGTATTATTAAGTCAAATGCCTTCCATCACTTTAATTTGAACAAAATCATATGTATAGCATGATTGTTAGCCATAGTTGAGAGTGTATTCTTCCATCGATATGTTCTTATGAGAGTGATGATTCAACTTAATTAAATTTTTCTCCAAAAAATATATATAGATTGGTTATTACAACTTTAGATGAAAAACATTGTTTTAATCCAAGGTTAGGATTTACAATAGTTTGGAATCCAATTAATATATCAAGGTGATATGATTCAATGAATTTGGACATCTAAAATCCCACCTTAAAATTCTCAGAGTGGTGGTGTAACCATAACTTAGACTATGAGGAGTAGTTTTAAAGGATCATTGCCATTAGAATATTCAAGTGATAGAATATTACGAATAAAATAGTTGAGGGATACTTGGATTTGATAAAATAGTGGGAGATATTTAAGGATTAATAAATAAATAATGTCTATAATATTGGTAATCAATACAAAGTACTAATCTACTAAATTTATTTGTTTTAGATCAAATGGAAATCACTACCACCAACTCAATATCACTATGATCAATTCTAGATAAAGAAAATATCCTGATCGATAATAACTTCCTAGAGTTTTACAACTATATGCACATAGTACTACACCAAGAAATGAATCTTTTGGTGATGGAGTCCCAATTTCCTTCCAAGCCTCCTCAAGGAGCAATTAAGGTAGAAAAATAATCATATATGATGATTTTTGATGATTAATAAAATTTACAGTGCATTATGTTATCATTTATGTTCATTGAAATATATAAAATGCATGAGGATATGGATTCAAACAAGATTCTTAATCATCTAAAATAATTATATTATGAGAGAGAAAGAAAAGAAAGGTGTGAGATCTCAAGAACACTATATAGGTGTAGGCTAGGATAATGGAATTAGATAGGACCTCATGTACTCAAAATGATTGGGTACATTGAGATATTGGATTCCCTAGGGTTCAAATTTAACTATGAGATAGAAATATATCTCATCCTCATGTCTATACTACATAACTTTCAACCTTCATTATTAAATATAATATAAAAAACATGAATAATTTTATTCTTGATCTATTAGATTTGGTTTTTTAAGATGATAATGACATGAAGAACCCAAACTCTTCATCCCTTATGGTGAACAAGAAAAGAAAAGTTAAGGAAAATGGGTCGATGAATAAACCAAATACAAAGATGCCAATGCACCTCCCCTACAAGAATTCAAAGATACAGAGGGAAATAAATTAGAAGGAAGTTTTTTTCTTTGTATGTGTCAATAAAGGACACTAGAAAAAGAACTATATAGATAAGAAGAAGAAGTAAGGTGATACTTATACTTTAGGTACATTTTTCATTGAATGTAATCTATCTATTTTTACAATTTGGGTACTAGATATAACATGTGTTTCACAAATTTGTATTCAAATTTGGTAGTTTGGGATTATCATATTAGTTTACCTAGTTTCTTGGTTCTTTTATTAAATAATTTTTATTATGTACCTTTGATCACTAAGAACATTATCTCAGTATTGAGTTCATATATTATGGGATTTTATTTCAAGTTCGAAAATAAATTTTGTTTCTTTTATAAGGATGACATATGTTATGGCATGAAACATCTTATAAATGGATTAAATATACTTGAACATGAAATTCTAGTTTTTGAAATTAATGAAAAATATGTAGAGAAAGTCTTACATCCTACCCATATTTGGAACTTTAGGCTTGTTCATGTAAATTAAAAAAATTTAAATAAACTACATCAGGAAGGGTATTTAGACTCAGTTGAGTTAAAAACCTTAGATGTATGTCATTCTTGTTTACAATAAAAAAAGATCAAAGAACCTTTCATTAGGAAAATAGAAAGGGTTACAGAATTATTAGAATCGATTCATACTGATGTATGTGTTCCATTTTCACTAGATGAAAAGAGTATATTTCATTACTTCATTACATTTATTGATTACTTTATTAGATATGGATATGTCTAGTTAAGGAGGTATAATTCATATTACTTTAACATGATTAAGGAATATAAAAATGAAGTAAAGAAATATCTTGGTAAGAAGATTAATAATATTCACTGAGACCATGGTTGAGAATATCTTAACCAAGTATACATCAATCACTTGAAGAAGTGTAGGATAATATCCCAACTTTCTCCTCTTTATACAACTTAGTGTAATAATGTAATTGAAAGGAGGAATCATACCTTACTAGACATGTTCAAATAAATTATGAATCATGAAACTATAACTTTGTCCTTTTTGGGATATTCACTATAGAAAATGACATATACACTAAATTGAGTATCTACTAAAGTGGTATATAGGATTATATACGAGTTAGGTCATGGGAAGAAACTAGAATTTTCATAAATACATGTATGGGAATATGAGGTGTTAATCAAGACAACACCTAATGAAAAAATAGAATCTTAAAGCATGAAGTGAATCTTTACAGATTATCCTAAGTAAACTAAAGGATATTACCTATATATCCATTTAGATATAAAAGTGATTATGGTAAGTGATCGTGCTGTTGAACATGTTAAATTAGATGTTTGTTTTTACTATAATGTTAGAATTACAACAGTAACCCTAAGCCATTGCTTGATAGATACTTAGATATAAAAAATTATAATAAGGTTTAATTATAGAAAAGAATATGGGGTTTTTAATGAATGATGATTTTGGGGATCAAGTATAAATCACGTGTGAAATAAGACTAAATGAAAATGAAAATTTAGTGAGATGATTGATTGTCATCAACTCGGGAAAATATCATGATGCTAATCCTTCATCACTTCAAGTGATATGTTTTAGATATTTTAATACTTTATTTTTAACACCTAGAATGATAATTTTACTATTTTTATACTAGGATACATCCTAAGGTTTGGTCAGAAATAGAAAATGATTCACCAATTACCATTAATGATTAAGTAATTTATATCCAAATTCATAAACAAAACTAACCAAGGAAACACATGAGGAACTCATTGTGTTGTCCTGGTTTGTATATTATTTTAGTATGATATAATGAAATAAATGTTAATGTACATGGAAGTGTTTATGTGAGTTCAATCCACCAATATGTACCACACATACACTGTGATTGAAAATGTAAAGAATAAGTGGTGAATAGTGTGTGAAACATCATAAGAATGGGTACCCCAAAACATGATCATGATCATGTGAGTGTGATATAATAATACAAAAATAAATTAAATAAGAAGATACAATGGAGTATAAAAACATACATACCTATAATTAAAAATATCATTCATATAATACAGATATGAAGTTTAGGAATTACATCATATTCCTACATGAGTGATCACGAGGAGCTTAGAACTCCATGGAAGGAGAGGAAACTATAGAAAAATAATAATAATTTCCCAAGCACTTTAAAATCTCCCTCTGGTTGAGAATCCTTTGAGAATGAGGGAGTGAAATATTTTTATAGGCATTTTACACTGCATATTTCCAAAATAAATTCAATGGACTATGGGTATAAGTCACCTATCCAAGATATATTTTCACCCATTTTTACTGCCTCTATGACTAGATTATCCTTCAAATTTTGACTTGTAATTTTGTGTAAATGTGGTTCTTCTAATATTCTTTTAAATTTATATATATTTATCCTAATTGGAATTATCTATCCTAAGACATGTTTTAATTACATAAGGTTGGTCCAATATATCTCATCTAGATTTTATTATTTTTTAGGTTATATTGGGAATCTTGTGATTGGATCTATCTCTTGGTATACTTCAATAAATTTTATCAAATTGAACCAATAATACTTATAAAAATTAATTTTGAAGTTTTTATTAATGTAGGAAATTTTATACAAAATAAACACATGCTATCTGTTTTTACCATAGTGTAATTTTGACCCTTTGAATGTGTTTTAAACTAATGAATAAAAAATATATATTTAGTGTAAAAGTAATTAATAATGGTATTCTAAAACCCATAAAAAATGTAAATATGACAACCCTTCTTTTTATTACACATTAATTCATGATTTATTACATAAGAGTACACATGATACAACCCGTAAGATTAATAAGTATAGTGTATTTTAGAATTAGGTACATTACATAACAACTTAAAATAGGGAATACATCATATTTATTGAAAACCTTCTTAATATGTTCATATTAATCCTTCATACTTAAAACTGTATGGGATAACCTGAAGACATACATAAGAATAGGGTGAGCTATAAAGACCAGTATGTGAATAAACATGGAATAACATGAGGAAAGTAATACATGTTATACAATAGGAATATCAATGAGACATAAAAAGGGTTAGAATCATAAACATTAACAATGAGGCATTATATAGCATGATAACATAAAGTAAACAAGGTAAATGTGGAAACAACTTAAAACACTACATCATAAACATAGGTTAAGGCTAACTACCAAGACATCATGATGGAAAAAGTACTGTGATGGATTAGGTTCACTCCCTAATCCCTTGAATGATGTATCATGAAACTAAAACATTACCAATACATTTAAGTGATATATAATTTCGAGCATACCCATCACTTTCATTTCATTCACATGTTTAAGTTTTCCATATAGATCAATCAACATGGAATCATTTATCATCAAATTTTATTCCATGATCAAGGAGTATGGAACACATACATGTAAGTCCCCAATTGTTTTTCACATATGTTGGAAACAATTCATTTCTTTCATTTATCACTACTATTATTCCAGTTTTCTTAGGCATGATTTTTATTAATCTAAACTATTTACTATCATATATAAGATATATGATCCTATAAATAAGTAATTTTCTCATCTCTATTTTTACGACTTCAAGGATGGCGGGATTTAATTATATTTGAGCTTAATTTATGGTTTATCTTCATATTATAAAATTATGAATTTCATGAAAATAGATGATATAATCTTAGTAATATCATCCAATGTCCATCAAATCACCTTTTTACACTCTCTCAAAAGGTCTAGTAGTTTTAATTCCTACTATAGAGAGAGGTTATTGAAAATAATGATTGGAAATTGGCAAATACTCTCATGATATGTATATTTTAAATTAAAGATATTTGTTTTTAATTCTAACACCTATGAATTTTGTGTACCATCCCAAGTTTTTAAAAGGAAACACTATGTTCGATAGTGTACATGATATGCCACATCAAGAAAACTAAATATTATTATTTTAATGTTACCATTATAACCTAGACATTAGAATAGAGGGTATGAACATGGTTAACTAAATTATGAAAATATGGTTTACACATGTATATATAATTAATTCTTTGGTGACCAATTAATTATAAATGAAAATAAAACCCTTTTTAAAATAAAAGAAAATGTTTTTATGAAAAACTATTTAAATGAACGTAAGTGTGTTTTATACCAAAAAATAAAAAAATTCACTCTTTCTGGATTATATTAATGAAATATATATATATATATATATAATTTACTCAAAAAAGATGTATTTTTCTAAAAGGGCAGTTTTTCTAACTTTTGATGACACAATTATTTTAAATATAGTTTTTACACTTTTATAAATTCTATTTGAAAAAAATAAAATTCATATTTAAAAGTGGAATATCAAAATTAACTTTGTCTGGATTTTTGGTCTTTTTTTGATAAGTTTCATGTTTTGATGAATAATGAATAATACTTAATTTTGATTGCAAAAAACATTTTCATCTAAATAATATGTAGTGTTAAATTATATTCTTGATTTAATTTAAGGTATAATTATATAAATTTTATATTATTTAATCCAATATAGGTCATTTTAATCAATTTCACATTAAATTTGGATATAAAAACATTTCAATCTTTTGAACGTTTTCACTTTAAAAACTTGTTTTCTCATTCCATCAATGAAATTAATTTTAAATTAATTTTATCCAATTATGTGTTTCTAATTTTTAAAAATGGATTTTATATCATAATTTCATAATTTATTAAATATTTTCCTTTAATTTCGGACAATATAAATAGTAACTTTATTAATTTTTATTAACATGGTTAAGGGTAAATCTGGTAATTAAGGGTAAAAAATAATATTATAAATATTATAAAATTACCCTAACACTTATTCTAATTTTATTTGATGAGTTTTTTTCAAAAAAAAAAAAATCCTTGGTACAATTTTATGACCTCTTAGAGCCACTTGGATGACTTTAATCCCTTTATAGTATCTTATTTTAAAGAAAAGTCAAAGATTTCATAATTATGTTTTAATAAATATAACATTTTTAATATAGGGTTATTTAGAAGATATACTAGACTATAACTAGTCATTAAAAATCTAAAAGATTTATCTAGATCATGGAAATTTATTTATAATTTTCAAGTGATAAAATAATTACCTTAAATGATGACAAAATGATGATGTTGTAATTGTTTAATTAATGGAAATATCAGATAAATGATATTAAAAATATTAAAATAAATATAATTTAAATAATTAATTTCATACAATAATTTCATAGATGAATTTTACATGTTATTGAGATTTTATAAGAATTTGTTCGAATTTATCATTTTATTATGATATTCTTTAAAAGTCAAGTAATAAATAGTGTCAAAACGAAAATTAATGATATTTTAAAATAAATAATATTTTATTAAATGATATAAAATTTCTAAAAATAGAAAAATCAGAAAAAAGATTTTTATAATGTTGAAAATGGAATCAATGATTCGTTTATGGTTCTTTTGGCATTTTATTGTAACTATATTAACCATTAAAGAGTAAAAACACATGTTGTATCGGTAAGAGTTAAAGAAGTTAAATAAGGGATAAAACAAAAATATAAGGATTCAAAAATAGTAAAAACTTATATAATTTTCATTGGATGAAGTTATTTTGACCCATAATCATCCTATATTCTAAATAAATTAGTTTTTATGCATTTGGAATATAAAATTAATTTATATTATATTAATATTTTTGAGAAATTCCAAGAGTTCCTATCCCCTCTCTTATAAAAGGGTACATATTCTTCTCTTTTATTCACACTTAAAACCTTATTTGGTTCAGAAAATATCTAGAAAAATTTATTCTTATAATCTCTATCCACATTCTAGATCTCTTATTTTAGACAAAACACCATCCTTAGTGGTCTTAAGGTGTTAAGAAAAATAGATTTTCTGAAGAAAATGTATCATTTTTAATTAAGTGTTTTTGTTTTGTTTCTTCTTCCAACTCCTTAAAATATTCTTCAAATGGGAAAATAATTCATCGTTCGTGTGTACGACGGACTGCCACCTCGTGAACTGATATAATTCATTTTCCATCAACACCTCTCAATACTGGCCATAATAATGGAATTAATATTTATATATGATATTAATGATATATTTTTCATTATTAAATGATAATATATAATTTAAATTCTTACCTTTCCATGTACGTAAAAATGATAACATCGTTCGTGTGTACGTGTGAACTATCACCTCCACAAAACAATATGATTCTTTTTTCATCACCAAATCACATAGATGATATATATAATTATATTTAAATTATTAATATATTATAAATTATATTATTATAATTCTATAAATATAATATAATACTTAACTTATTTCCATAATGATCATTGAAAAATGAAAACATTACTCACGCGTATGTACAACTTACCGTCTCCCTGATTGCAATGTAGTTCATTTTTCATAACCATATTTAGTTAATAGATTTAAAATTATGATTTATGTATAATAATAATAATAATTACTTGAATATTATTCTAAAGATGATGGAATAATTACCACTTTTACTATAAATATCATATCAAAGTCATTTTGAACTCAAGTATCGAATATCGTCAAAACGTCTGACGTGAAAATAAATAATTGGGTAACTATTATAACATGGTAATAAGTGATATAAAAGGAATAATAAACATGAAAAAGGTTATCAAGAAAGTAAATAATTAACCTAAGTTTATTATTTATTAATATAAATATTGTACGTGATGAGTTGGACATATGGTAAGGGACTTCGTCTCAATTTCCTTTTATCGAGGCATATTTTGATGTTATGAACCTATATTCTTTTCTAAGGTGTATATAACTCTCCTTTGAAATGTTATATATTGAAATATTTATTCTAATGATATTTAAAGTTTTTTTAAATGTTACTCTTTCATGTGTAATACGATTCGACTGATTAAAAAGTAGTAAGGGAGTTCTTAACTAAATTTCCTTTATTTGATTTAAACTTCTATTTCATTGGTTATATCATGATAAGATTATGTGTTAAATGAATTTATATTACCTTATGTTTTATTTATAGTTTTTTATATGGATTTACAGTGAATACACGTAGTCGATTCATTTGATTAATTCTCACTTCAATGATATGATATTTTTAAGGGACTTCCTTTTGAAAAAAATATTCATTTAAAGTTTATTTTTATAAAAGTAAAAAAGATTGATTTTTTTAACTTATACAGCATGAAAATATTTTTACACTTTCATAAAGATATAATTATATGATTCTTTTGTTATATTTATTCATGGTTATTTTCAAATATAATGGTTTCTTTATGATGTACAAAATGATTTGACTTTAAAAGCCTTTTTAAAAAAGAAATGGTATTTTGATTATCTTATGAGTTTAAAAGAGTTTTTAAATACTTTATGATAAAAAAATTGAAATCATAAAATGTTTTATAATTTATATTGTACTTGATCATTAAATATGGGGTGGCCTAGATAGAACTGGGAAAACCTGTTATTGCTTAACATGTGGTGGCCTGGATAGTGCCAGGTAATCTTGTTACAACTTAACATGGGGTGGCCTAAATAGAATTGGGAAAGCTTGTTACATATTAACATGGGGAATACCATATAGTGTCATGTAATACCATTACACATTAACATGGTGTGGCCTAGATAACGTTTCGTAAGCCCATAATAACATAATTGGGTAATGAAAATTTTGAAATTCGGCCATATGGTTATTCCAATTAAATGGTTTTTGAAAGGGTTTTATAAAAATGATGATCCAAGTCACCTAAATGAGTTTTAATTGCTTTATATGGGTTTTAATGATTTTTATTTGAGCAAGATCTATTTTTTTTCATGTGAAAATGTTTTATTTCATATTCTCAATGAACTTTGAAGATAAAGGTAAATGTTATATGAGTTTTCATATTTTTACTAAAATAATGGTATCCTTTTTTTATATTCCTTACTGAGATTTTGTGATCATCCCAATTTTTTAAAATGTATTTCATAAGGTTTAAGGGGGGAATAAATATAAGTATGATATCAAGGGGATAATTATGAATATTTTTCATAAATAGGAAATATGTTTTATTCTAAAGACTTTTATATTATAGAAAAAAATGGATAATGAGTATAAGTGTCCACTTATAATGTATGAGTTTACTTTGTAAGAGTTTTTCTCAATTCTCTAAAACTCTAAACTAAAAATATACTCTAATGTGAATTCTAGTTTAAAATCACTATACTATGTAATTTTTAAGGCCAAGTCCTTATAGTTGGTATCAAGGATGGTTTAGACAACTTTTGAGATTATTATATTTTCTTAAGAGTTATGGATATAATCATGGATTTATAATTATAAGGTTGATCATAAGACCAATGTATCAGGAACAAATTTTTAGGATAGAAGTTATGAAATTTTAAGGTGACTAATGATATTTTTAGAGACCTTCATTTTTGAGGTTATTATGAGTTATTAAATTTTGGTTTGCAAAATGAAAGGTATGAGATAACCTTTGAGGTTAAAATTTTATATCTAAAGATGAATTTATTTTTCTAATAATTCTATAAGAATTATATAGTTTTAGAAAAAGGACAACCTTTAGGATGGGTGACAACCCATCGCATCCGGCAAGGCTGTATGAATCAAACCCACAACCAAAGGGTGAAAAGGGTACATCACCTACCATTGGCCTAAGTGAAGTCCCAATTAGTACAATTTTTTTAGTTAAAAATTGTTATGGGTGAAGAATAAGTTCATTTTGGGGTCATATGTTTTATCGTATTGGTAACCATATTAGGTGATCACTGTTATTTTGAAATACGTTCACTATTTTAGGAACCGTATATGATTAAGGTAAAAATAATACTATGTGATTTTATTTGATTAATAATGGTTGAATTATATTTTATAATAATATATGATTTTATTGTGGATTTATGGTGATTCAAGTTATTTATGGAAATTTTTAGTGTATCTTGAAGATTATTAGGACAATTACTTTTTGGTATAAGACTTCCTAAGTAATTTATGTTATTTAGAGATAATTACTAAAATTCATCTTGGAAGACTATGTGATCAAATAATTTTGGATTTTGGGTTTCAATCTCACTTTGGATTATTTTGAATAATTTTAAGGACATTTATTTATCAAATAGTCTATGTTGAACTTTGGGTATTACTGTTTAATTTAGGATATTAATGTAGTTTTCATAATATAAAGGTTTATTTTTTTGGGGAATTATCTCATATTATCCAAAACCATTTTGGTTTGGGATAATTTATAAAGATAGGAGGAATAAATAGTTATAATTTTGTGTATTTTTTGATCCGTAGTGTAACGTCCCGAGTTCGAAGCCCCTCCACTGGTGCACCGTACCTGGTTTTCCACATGACCTCAAGCGCGTTTCCCCGAATGCTAGAGGCTGCTAACTAGCAGCTAGGGCCTTGGTGAGTCGGTGGGGAAACTATGCCCTCATTCGATAAGGTATACAAGGTAAGAAACAATAATAAACAGCATAAAAAGCAACCAACATGCATAACAACAGAAACCAAAACAGTGGAAGCAATGCAGATATATAACAATGATGATACTAATGCAGCAGGTACAAGTATCTATGGAAAGAAGAAAACACAACAACGTGCTGGAATACAACTGAAACGAAGTGCAAAAGAAAAACAAAATAATCTCCTCAGCATCGCGAGCCACGGCCCGATCCCATGCTCCCCAGCTCCTGGTGCAATCAAGATCCTAAAGTAGAAGGGAGCTTGCCCTTATCTATACCTGCAGCAACATAGTCTGCTTGGGCCCAAAAGCATGACCCAAATAGGGTGTGAGATACAATCCCAGTAGGAAATCACCCAAAGATTTGTGCCTAACAGTCAATGAATATATGACAGTACTAAAACAAGAAGCAGTAGACAGAAAAGCACAAACAACTACAATCCACAGTTCTAACAAGTATAACACACAAGTAAGCAGCCAACAACAAGAATAAAACAGGTAACCCTCTGGGTAGATCTCACAGTCTAACCCCTATGGTTCAACCTCTAAGTACTATCAACCCTCTGGGAGGCACACATAGTCTCACCCCGCTGGTTCAGCTACGTAAATTAAGTAGACTCTTTGGGGAAGCACTCACCGTCAATTCCCCCTATATTCCCGTATCGTGCTAAAGGCTCTCTGGGGAAGCACTCAACGTCAATTCACCATGTGGCCCGCATCGTAGTTAAAAGACACTCTGGAGAATCCCTTCCTTCAATTATACACTTGGTCTCGCATCGTGATTAAAAGACACTCTGGAGAAGCCCTTCCGTTAATTCTCCCTTTGGTCTACTACTCTAGGTTCTCATAGTCCTGAGTAACTAAACATGATCAGCACGTGTGTATCGTCCAAGTAAACCTCAAGAACTACTTGGATATCAACTAAGGCTCAACAGCAAAACAAGGAAATAGTCCACAATCCTACAACTAGGCATGGAAACTGGCTAAAGGACAAATAGGCAGAACAAGCATGGCAAGAAAACTGAGCACAACAAAATACTCTAATCATAAGAAATAACCTCTACTAAAGAAATCAAATAAAGCAGGAAAGTAATAAGGGAAAAACAGGAAACACGCAATACCCCATTCAAGGGTATTGGTGGAAATTGCACAAAATATCCATCAACATTCTAGGGAAAGGCACAAACCACCTACCTTGATCCTAGGAGATCGTTATACGTGAACCTCGACAACAGATTCCCCTTAGAACGACATAGATCGCTGTGATTCCAACACAATCGACCGTGCTCGAATCAGAGAATGGACAACGAGGTGGAAGCTCGGAGAAGATTCAGCCGTACGGACGCTCCTGGTCAGTCGAAAACTGGAGAAGAAGACGAATATGGGGGTTAGGCACGACCCCAGTTCGTTTAATGAAAACACGGTGTGTACTTCTAGAGTACATGACGTGTAATTAAATTTTTTTCCGTACTCTGAAAAACCGGCCTCCACCTTAGCCTTACACACCGTGTGTGTGCCCCGGACATGGCCAACACACGGATTCAAGCCGGAACAGAGTACACGACATGTACTTAGAAAGTACACGGCGTGTACTTTGAAAATTTCCAGAAAAACCATTTTTCTTAAAAACTCCAAAAAAAAGGAAAACGTACCTGAACGAAGGTCCGGGTTCTTACAAGATTCCCCCATTAAAGAAATTCGTCCCTGAATTTCCCTAACGAGGTGGAGAAGAAGGATCCCCGAATAGCTCCGGCCACTTCGATCGTACATAGGCCTCCCTCTCCCAGGTCTCGTCCTGTACTCGCCCGTGCTGCCATAGCACTCGTACCAGAGGAACAGACCGCCCGCGGAGAACCTTCGTACTAAGATCGACAATCCAGAAAGGATGCTCCTCGAAAGACACATCCTCTTTAAGCTCGAATTCCTCGGGATGAAAGACATGAGAAGGGTCTGAAAAGTAACATCGGAGTTGAGAGATGTGGAAGACGTCGTGCATGTCCTGATACCTCTGAGGTAGCTGCAACCGATAGGCGACCGACCCCACTCTCTCCAAGACCTCAAACGGCCCGACATACCGCAATGAAAGCTTACCCTGTCTCAGAATCCTTTTGTGTCCCAACCTTGGTGAAACACGTAGGAAAACCTGATCACCGACCTCGAACTCCAGAGGTCGTCTCCGCTGATCAGCATAAGACTTCTGTCGAGACTGTGCTGTAGCCATCCTCTTTTGAATCAGCTCTATCTGCTCTAAAGTCTCCTAAACAAGACGAGGTCCCAGCAAAGCTGCCTCTCCTGCCTCCAGCTAGCATAAGGGTGATCGACATGGCCTACCGTACAAAGCCTCGTATGGTGCCATCTTGATGGTCACCTGGAAACTGTTGTTGTAGGCGAACTCCACCAGAGGAATATGCTTCTCCCAAGAACCGCCAAAGTCAAGGATGCAAGCCCGGAGCATATCCTCAAGCACCTGGATCGTGCGCTCGGACTGGCCATCAGTCTGGAGATGGTATGCTGTAATCAAAAGTACCTGTGTACCCAAGGCCTTCTGAAGTCCCTGCCAGAACCGAGAGGTAAAGCGCACATCTCTGTCTGAAACAATAGAGCGCAGAACTCCATGAAGACGCACAATCTCTCTGATGTAAAGTCATCCCAGATCATCAACACTGAAGGTCTCCTTGATCGGCAAGAAGTGAGCAACCTTCGTAAGCCTGTCGACGACAACCCAAACAGCATCGTTCCCTCGAGGTGATCTCGGCAACCCGATCACGAAGTCCATTGCAACATCGTTCCACTTCCACTATGGAATGGGTAACTGCTGTAAGAGCCCCGCTGGTCACTGATGCTCTGATTTCACCTGCTGACAAGTAGAACATCTCATGACAAAACCAGAAACATCCTTCTTCATACCTGGCCACCAGTACTGGCGATGAAGATCCCGATACATCTTGGTGACTCCAGGATGAACTGACCAAACTGAGGAATGTAAATCCCGCATCATCTCCTCGCTTATGTCTGCTGGCACCCATACGCGTCCTTAGAAACGCAAGATCTCATCCTCGCCCACTGTCCATCCAAGAAGAGGGTCCTCTCCTGACACACTCTCCCGCAGGACTAAGCCTTCCGAGTCTGATAGCTGCCTCATCCGTACCCGATCAAATAGCGTGGAGGTAACAGCTACAGAAGATATAAAGGTCTGTCCCCGTCTGTCGTGTACCTCTAGATGCATCTCAAAGAACAGAGCCATCAGATGCCACTCACTACTAGCCTCTTGAACTGCCTGAATCTGAGTTCTCCTGCTCAACGCATCTGCCTCGGTGTTTCCCTTTCCCGGCGTATAGGAAATCTCGAAGTCAAAGGACTGTAGATATTCAAACCACCTGCGCTGCCTCAGATTCAGATCAAACTAAGTGAAGATATACTTGAGACTCTTGTGGTCAGTGAAGAACACAAAGTGCTCTCCCAAAAGATAGTGTCTCCAACAGCGTAAGTCATGAACAACAGCTGCCAACTCCAGATCTTGCGTAGGGTAGTTCCTCTCATGTGGCCTCAGCTGCCGAGACCCATACGCAACGACTCCATCTTCCTGCATAAGCACAGCTCCCAGCCCGATACCCGAAGCATCACAGTAAACCGTGTAGCTCTTGCCTGGCTCTGGAAAGACTAGTATCGGTGCTAATGTCAACCTCCCTTTTAGCTCCTGAAAGGATGACTCACAAGAATCTGACCATAAGAACTTAGCCCCCTTCTTGGTCAGACCTGTCAAAGTTGCTGCTAGACGAGAAAAGTCCTGAATGAAGCGTCTTTAGTATCCAGCCAGCTCTAGGAAGCTCCGTACCTCAAAAACGTTCTTCGGATGCTCCTAGGAAACTACAGATCTCACTTTATCTAGGTCCACAGATACTCCTGCCTCCGAGATGACGTGACCCAAGAAGTTAATCTGATCCATCTAGAAGTGGCACTTCGAGAGTTTAGCATAAAGCCGATGCTCTCCCAGTGTACTCAGAACGATCTCAAGATGTGTGTCATGGTCGTGTCGAGTGTGAGAGTACACCAAGATATCATCCACGAAGACCATGACGAAGGAATCCAAGTAAGGATGGAACACTCGGTTCATCAGTGCCATAAAAATTGCAAGTGCGTTCGTGAGTCCGAAGGGCATGACCGTATACTTGTAAAGACCGTACCTACTCCTGAAGCCTGTCAGAGGTATATCTGATGGTCTAATGTGAAACTGATGATAAACGGACCTCAAGTCGATCTTCGAGAACACCCAGGCTCCTCGAAGCTGATCGAAAAGGTCATTAATCCGTGGCAAAGGATATCGGTTCTTGATCGTCAACTGGTTTAGCTTCCGATAATCCACACAAAGCCGAAGGGTACCGTCTGCCTTCTTCGCAAACAGAACAGGCGAACCCCAAGGAGAAGTACTGGGTCGGATGAAACCCTTAGCCTGTAACTCCTCCAACTGCATCTTGAGCTTTTGAAACTTAGGTGTGGCCTTCCTATATGGAGGAATGGACACTGGTGCCGCTCCTGGCACGAGGTCAATAGAGAAGTCGACCTCACGCTCTGAAGGCAAACCCAAAAATTCCTCTGAAAAAACATCCCTAAATCGATCCATCACTGGAGGAAAGTCCAACTGTGGAGTCCCCTGATCATCCAGATAAAGACTAGCAATCTGGGCCATCACTCCTCCTAGCCCAAGATGCTTGAGTCCTGCCCGACTTGCCTGAACGTCCCATTTGCCTCTATGAAGGAAAGATTCACCTTCTGGTGAAAAGAAACTGGCTCTGCGATGATAGCAGTCGACGAATGCGCGGAAGGGAATCAACCAGTCCATTCCAAGGATGACATCATAGCCTGTCATCTCTAGGACATAGAGATCCCATAAGAAACGATACCCTGCAACCTCAAGAGGGCACTCTCTACACTGGCGTACACTATAATTACTCATTCCCAAAGGTGTGTCTAGTGTCAATGAGTCGGCAGAAGAAAATATGAAGAGTCCAAGGCTCTCCACAATGGCAATAGAGATAAAGCTATGTGTAGCACCAGTATCGAAAAGGGCTAAAGATAAAACTGAGGCTACTAAAATTGTACCTCGAACAGTAGAAGGGCCAGGATCCTGATCATGATAAGTCTTCTCCACGGTGAAAGACTGGCCTGCACCGCGGCCCTGCGCCCCTGACTGACCACTCTAAGCTGAACCTCCCTGTTGGTGCTGAGGAACTGGTGGCTGACTGCCACGGCCTTGACCTCCACCTCATCCCGAACGGCCAGAAGAACTCCAGTTCCCTGACTGGTGAGAGACTGGTGGGGCTTCTCCTGAACGAGGAGTCATGGAAGAACCCCGATCACCTGCTGCTTGTGGGAAAACCTGGAAGAAACGCTGAAGGTGACCCATCTTGCCGCAAGATCGGCACTGCACGGGGTCTCTCTGGCACTGCGGCCTCGTGTGCCCTGTCCGGACAGACTGGTAACACGTCACCTGGCTTCCTGATGATGCGTCTCTCTTCCTCACATCATTGCGCGTAGGCTCCCTACGACATTTCTTGCTGTCATCTGAAGGGAAGCTAGCTCTGGAAGTAGAACCACCCTGACTCGCAGCTCCAGAGTCTCTCAGATTGCGCTCCTCAATCAGTGCCTGGTTGACGATGGAAGTAATGGAAGTCAGTTGGAAGATGTTCACCTGCGAGCGAATCTCCCACCTGAGTCCATCCTCAAACTTCCTCGCCAAGAACACCCCACTCCCATAACAAAGGGGTGTAAAACGTTGAAGCTCAGTGAAATGAGAGGAATACTCCATGACAGATAGAGTACCCTGCTCTAAGCTCATGAACTCCCGGGCTCGATCGGCCCTCAGGGTATCTGGGTAGAAGTAGTCGTAGAACACGCACTGGAACTCCTCCCAAGTCATAGCCTGCTGCTGAACCGCCTGTGAGATCACTTCCCACCACCTCTTGGCGGAGTCTCGGAGCATGTAGGTGGCGAGCTTGACCCGCCTCTCTGGAGGCATATCCAGATGCTCTAATATAGTCAGCATGGCTTCCAGCCATGACTCTGCAGCCTGAGGTCCTCCCTCCCCCAAGAACGTGGGAGGATGCTGCTTCTGAAAGACCCACGTCAAGTATGCCATAGACGAGGCAGGAGGAGGTTCTCTCTGGAAGACCTGCATCATCCTCATGAAACCCTCCCTGAACTGTGCATCAGCTCCCACAACTGGTACAACAATCGGTGCCAAGGCTGGCTCGGCTGGGGGATCGACATGAAGTCCCTGATCAGCCCTGTCTGGCATCTGATCACTGCCTGACGACAGACGTACGACCGAAGGACGTCTCAGAGGCATAGCTCTGAAAGATCAAAAGCACACCTTAGATCAGTAAAACAAGGACAAGGAACACAAGAGTACAAAACGGTAACAGGGGGAGAAAAACACACAAGATTTCAAAACACGACTACACAACGTGTATAAAACTACACGACGTGTCTTCTTAAACCACTGACATGGGCGTGTAATCCTTCCCTACAAGTCGTGTACACTACCAACTACACGGCGTGTTGACCCCCACACACCGCGTGTGCTTGAAACTATTCCCCTGCCCGAGTCTCCTTACATGGCTAACCCACACAGTCCGACTCAACCCGAGACTGCAAGGCGTGTTCGACTAAAACACGGCGTGCACTAGACGAGGCTTCTGCGGTCCGTGTTATTGAATACACGACCGTCTACACAACTGGACCTTACACGGCATGCTCCGAACAAGCATGGCGTGCATAGGCGAAGGCGACACCGTTCTGTGTTGTTCGTGACACGGCCGGGTACCTGGAAAGACTACACGGCGTGTTTCGAACAAACACGTCGTGTGGAAAAGAAGGTCACACCGGACCGTGTTATTCGTGACACGGCCGGGTACCTGGATAGGACTACGTGACATGTTCCCTACGGACATGACGCATTCTACCTGAGCTTGCCCAACCTGTGTTGTTAGTGACACGACCGGGTGCACGGCTCCGAACTCACACGGCGTGTACCAATGGTACACAGTGTGCTCCGGAAGTTACTCCCACGACATCGTGTTCTAATTACATGGTCAATGAAACGTCCTGAAAACTACATGGCGTGTATCTAAAAAGTACACGCCGTGTATTCTGGGTTTTTCTGGGCAGTAGCTCAGAAACTGTGCAGAATTCCAGAAACACTAAAAACGAGGGAAAAGATGCCAAATTTCGATCCGTGATGGCCCATAACACCTCAAGAACCAAAATTTGGCATTCATTTTAAGCAAGGAACAAAAAAAAAATAGTTTTCTAACATAACAGCAGAGAATCTATCAAGAAACTATCACAACAGCTTTCATAATCTACACATAGTCTATCACAACAGCATGCAGTCGCTAATGCACCCTAGATGGCATGGAAAGAATGCATGACATGTGATTCCTACAAGTTTCTATATGATGCTTGAGATGACATACCCTCATCTCATAGGGTTGCGACAGAAATAGAACCGAAATATCAAAACAATAACCGCACAAGTCATATGAATCACTCTAGGTGAAAACATACCAACCATAAAATCTCAAAACCAGAAAACTGCAATTAACGAGGTAGTATGGCTTTTCCCTGTACACGGGTTAGCTACTCCCGAGAACAGCTTAATTCCAAGTACCGAATCCATCCTATCCCTGGCTAAGGTATCAAAATAGTAAAGAAAGAGAAAAGAACTCCTCTGATACCACTTTCTAACGTCCCGAGTCTGGAGCCCCTCTACTGGTGCCCCGTACCCGGTTCGCCACATGACCTCAAGCACGTTTCCCCGAACTCCAGAGGCTTCCGACTAGCAGCGAGGGCCTTGGTGAGTCAGTGGGGAAACTATGCCCTCATTAGATAAGGTATACAAGGTAAGAAGCAACAATAAACAGCGGAAACAACAACCAACATGCATAACAACAGAAACCAAAACAGCGGAAGCAATATAGATATATAACAACGATGATACTAATGCAGTAGGTACAAGTATCTATGGAAAGCAGCAAACACAACAACGTGATGGAATACAGCTGAAACCAAGTGCAAAATAAAAACAAAATAATCTCCTCAGCATCGCGAGCCACGGCCCAATCCCATGATCCCCAGCTCCTGGTGCAATCAAGATCCTGAAGTAGAAGGGCACTTGCCCTTATCTATACCTGCAGCAACATAGTCTGCTTGGGCCCAAAAGCATGGCCCAAACAGGGTGTGAGATAAAATCCCAGTAGGCAATCACCCAAATATTTGTGCCTAACAGTCAATGAATATACGAAAGTACTAAAACAAGAAGCAGTAGACAGAAAAGCAAAAACAACTACAATCCACAGTTCTAACAAGTATAACACACAAGTAATCAGCCAACAACAAGAAGAAAACAGGTAACCCTCTGGGTAGCTCTCACAGTCTAACCCCTATGGTTCAACCTCTAAGTACTAGCAACCCTCTGAGAGGCACACACAGTCTCACCCCTCTGGTTCAGCTACGTAGATTAAGCAAACTCTCTCGGGAATCACTCACCGTAAATTCCCCCTATAGTCTCGTATCGTGCTAAAGGCTCTATGGGGAAGCACTCAACGTCAATTCCCCATGTGGCCCGTGTCATAGTTAAAAGACACTCTGGAGAATCCCTTCTATCAATTCTCTACTTGGTCTCACATCGTGATTAAAAGACACTCTGGAGAAGCCCTTTCGTCAATTCTCCCTTTGGTATACTACTCTAGGTTCTCACATTCCTGAGTAACTAAATATGCTCAGCACATGTGTATTGTCCAAGTAAAGCTCAAGAACTACTTGGCTATCAACTAAGGCTCAACATCAAAACAAGGCAATAGTCCACAATCCTACAACTAGGCATGGAAACTGGCTAAACGCCAAATATTCAGAACAAGCATGGCAAGCAAACTGAGCACAACAAAATACTCTAATCACAAGCAATAACCTCTACTAAAGCAATCAAGCAAAGAAGGCAAGTAATAAGGGCAAAACAGGAAACACGCAATACACCGTTCAAGGGTATTGGTGGAAATTGCACAAAATATCCATCAACTTTCGATGGAAAGGCTCAAACCACCTACCTCAATCCTAGGAGATCGATATACATGAACCTTGATGACAGATTCCCCTTAGAACGACGTAGATCGCTACGATTCCAATGCAATCGACCGTGCTCGAATTGGAGAACAGACGACGAGGCGAAAGATCGAAGAATATTTGGTCGTATGGACACTCCCGGTCAGTCGAAAACTAGAGAAGAAGACGAATATGGGGGTTAGGCGCGACCCCGGTCCGTTTAATGAAAAAAAGAAAGTACACGGCGTGTACTTCTAGAGTACACGGCGTGTAATTCAATTTTTTTCCATACTCCGAAAAACCGGCCTCCACCTCAGCCTTACACACCGTGTGTGTGGCCCGGACACGGCCAACACATGGATTCGAGCCAGAACAGAGTACATGGCGTGTACTCAGAAAGTACACGACGTGTACTTTGAAAATTTCCAGAAAAACCATTTTTATTAAAAACTCCAGAAAAAAGGAAAACATACCTGAACGAAGGTCTGGGTTCTTACACGTAGAAGTTGATTCTTATGCTTCAGGCATGAAAAATTCATACTCATCATTTGGAGAAAAAGATGATTTTGTGGTGGAAATTTATTAAAGGATGGAATTTTACTTTTCAATTAAGTATATTTACTTATGTTCTTAGTCCAGTTAGTAAAATAATTTATCAACTCTATGAAAAGAATCTTGAAACAAAAACGTTATCCTTTTACTTTTCTTTCTAATAAATCAATGGCCTTTAATCCATCACAAATTTACAGGTTTATGAAGGATAAATTTATAATGACCATGTTATCTATATTTCTCCATTAGAACTTTATAGTTAGTTTTCTATTCCATGTCCAAGATTTCTAACATAGAAACCTAGTATGTGTTATCTCAAGTGACCTTTATACTTTCTTTTCTCTCTTATTAAGTGGAAGTTTTATTGACCCTCATTCCGATGTGGGATTTTAATAAAGGTATTTTGAATAGTCAAACCCTAGTTACCAAGACTGAGTTTAAATTTTGAGGATGTAATTTACTGGTGGGGGGGGGGAATTTAATATCTTGAGTTTTTAAAAGTAAACACTATGTTCGATAACATATATGATACACCACATCAAGCTTAAACGAATAACTAAATATTATTATTTAAATGTTACCATTATAACCCAAATTTTAGAATGGTGAGGATAAAAATAATTAACTGAATTATGAAAAAATGATTTATAGATCTATATATAATCAATTATTTAGTGACCAATTAATTATAAATGAAAATAAAACCCTTTTTTAAAATAAAAGGAATTGTTTTTCTGAAAAACTATTTAAATGTGCACAAGTGTGTTTTATTCAAAAAAAATTAAAAAATCACTATTTTTTGGATTATATTAATAAAATTTATATATAATATATTCAATATAATTTTTAACATTAATCTTATGTGTTTTTTAGACATGATATAAGAACAAATCCAATTTTACTCATAAAAGATATATTTTCCTAAAAAGGCAGTTTTCCACCTTTTGATAGAGAACTTGTTTTAAATATATTTTTAACACTTAGATAAATTATATTTGAAAAATAAACATATTATTTTAAATCAGAATATCAAAATTTACTTTGGTTTAATTTTTGGTATTTTTTTGATAAGTTTCATGTTTTGATGAATAATGAAAAATACTGAATTTTAATTGAAAACAACTTTTTCATCTAAATAATTTATAGTGTTAAATTATATTTTTGAATGGTTTTAAAGTAAAATTAAATCAAATTTATATCATTTAATACAATTTAAGTCATTTTAATCAATTTCACATTGAATTCGGATATAAAAACATTTCAATATTTTGAACCTTTTCACTTTAAAAACATGTTTTCTCATTCTGTTAATGAGATTAATTTTAAATTAATTTTAGCAAATTATGTGTTTTTAATATTGAAAAATATATTCCATATCATAATTTAAAAATTTATTAAATATGTCACTTTTATTTTTGGACAATATGTATAGTAATATTGTCAATTTTTATTACCACGGTTAAAGTTAAATAAGGCAATTAAGGGTAAAAAATAATATTATAAATATTTTAAAATTACCCTAACACTTGTAATAATTTTAATGTATGAGTTTTTATAGAAAAATAATAATCATTGGGATGATTTTATAACCTCTTAGAGCCATTTGGGTGACTTTAACCCCTTTATAGTATTTTATTCTAAAGAAAAGTCAATGATGTTATACTTATGTTTTAATAACTATAACATTTTTAATATAGGTTTATTTAGAAGATATATTTGACTATAAATATTAATTTTTAATATAAAATATTTATATATATATTATGGTAATTTATTTATAGTTTTAAGTGATAAAATAATTACCTTAAATGATGACATAATGATGATGTAGTAATTGTTTAATTAATGGAAATATCAAATAAATGATATTAAAAATATTAAAATAAATATAATTTGAAATAATTAATTTCATACATGAATTTTATATATTACTTTGACATGTTATTGAGGTTTTATAATAATTTTATCTATTATATCTTGTTGTTATAATATTTTTAAAAATCCAAGTAATGAATAGATTCAAAATTGACATTAATGATATTTTAAAATAAACAATATTTGATTAAATGATATAAAATTTATAAAAATATAAAATCCATCCAAATTATTTTTAATAGGTTTAAAATTTCATCAATGATTCATGTATGATTATTTTTTCATTTTATAATAACTATATTAAGCTTCAAAGAGTAAAAACATATGCTGTAATGATAAGAGTTAAAGAGGTTAAATAAGGGTTAAAAAATATAAGGATTAAAAAATATTTAAAACTTTTATAATTTTCATTGGATGAATGGATTTATATCCATTATCATCATATATTCTAAATAAATTAGTTTTTATCCATTTAGAATATAAAATTAATTTATATTAATTTAATATTTTGAGAAATTCCAAGAGTTCCCTTCCTATCTCTTATAAAATAGAACCTATTCTTCCCTTTTATTTACAATTAAAAACCTATTTGGTTTATAAAATTTCTAAAAGAATACCTTCCTATAACCCATCCCAAAATTATATAGTTATTATTTTAGGCATAACACCATCCTTAGTGGTCTTAAGGTGTTAGGAAAAGGATATTTTCCGAAGAAAAGGTATCATTTTTAATTAAGTGTTTTTGTTTTGGTTATTTTTCCAACTCCTTAAAATATTATTAAACCATGTTGAAATAATAAATCCAGTATCCTAAATATACTAAGATTTTATTATTTTAATATCACCACCTAAATCCATCTCTACTTCCATCAAATGGGAAAAGAATTCATCATTTGTGTGTACAACGAACTACCACATCGTGAACCTATATAATTCATTTTCCATCACCGTATATCATGACTAGTTATAATTATAGAATTAATGTTTATATATTATATTCATGAAATTTTTATAATTATTAAATGAAAATATATAATTTACATTCTTACCTTTCCATACACATAAAAATGATAACATCGTTCATGCGTACATGTGAACTATCACCTCTGTGAAACTATGTGATTTGTTTTTCGTCACCTCATCACATGGATGATATATATAAGTATATTTAAATTATTAATATGATATTAATTATATAATTATCATTATTTAAAGATAAAATAATACTTACCTTCTTTCCATAATGATCATTGAAAAATGAAAATGTTACTCAAGCGTACGTACAACTTATTGTCTTCATGATTGTAACATAGTTCATTTTTCATAACTATATTCAATGAATGGATTTAAAAGTATGATTGATGTATAATAATAATAATAATTTCATAAATTTTATTCTGGATATGATGTACTAATGAGCACTTTGACTATATAAATCATATCACCATCATTTTGGATTCAAGTATTGAATATCATCAAAACACTTGACATGAACATAAATAATTAAGTAATTGTTATAAAATTGTAATAAGTGATATAAAAGGAATAATATACTTGAAAAATGTTCTAAATAAATCAGATAATTAACTTAATTTTATTATTTAGTAATATAAATATTGTACGTGACGAATCAGACTCAAGGTAAGGGACTTCATCACAATTTCTTTTCGTTGAGCCATATTTTGATGTTATGCAACTATATTCTTTTAAAAGGTGTATATAACTCTCATTTAACATGTTATATCATGAATTTATTTATTCTAATGATATTTAATTTTTTTTAAATGTTACTCTTTCATGTGTCATATGATTCGAATTATTACAAAGTTTTAAGGGAATTCCTAACTCACTTTCTTATCTTTGAGTTAAACTTTTACTAAATTGGTTATATCATTCTAATATTATGCATAAAATGACTTTTAATTATATTATGTTATATTTAAACTTGTTTTATATGAATTTATAGTGAATAAAAATAATTTATTTACCTGATTAAATCTCACTTCAATGATATGATATTTGTAAGGTAATTACTTTTGAAAAAAAATATTCTTTTAAAATTTATTTTTACAAAAGTAAAAAAAGAACATTTTTTAAATTATATGGAATGATAATATTTTTCCAACATCATGAAACTTTAATTATATGATGGTTCCTTTATAATATTTCAAGGTTATTTTCAAATAAAATGGTCTCTTTATGATGTGCACAGTGATTCAATTTTAAAATTATTTTTTTTAAAAGAAAGGGTATTTTGATTATGTTATGAGTTTATAAGATTTTTTAAAATACTTTATGATACAAAAATTACAATCATAAAATGATTTTTTATTTATATGGTACTTGAGAATTAAAAATGGGGGGGCCAAAATAGTATTTTTAAAACCCGTTACTGCTTAACATGGGGTGGCTCAGATAGCACCGGGTAAGCCTGTTTTAGCTTAACATGAGGTGGCACAGATAGAACCAGAAAATATCATTACAACTTAATATGGGGTGGCCCATATAGTGTCAGGTAAGCCTATTACAAATTAACATGGGATGGTCTAGATAGCACTGGGTAATCATATAATAGCTTAATTGGGTAATGAAAATTTTGGAAGTCGGCCATATGGTTATTCCAATTAAATGGGGTTTGAAAGGGGTTTATTAAAAATTTTCTCTAATACACCTAAAAGAGTTTTAATTGATAAATATGTGTTTTAATTATTTTACATTGAAACAAATGTGTGTTATTGTTTCATGTGAAAATGTTTTATTTCATATTCTCAAAGAACTTTGAAGATAAAGGAAAACATTATATGATTTTTCATGTTTTTACTGAACTAATGGTTTCATTTATTTTTATATCCATTAATGAGATTTTGTATTCATACCATGTTTTGAAAATGTATTTCATAGGTTTTAAGGGGGAATAGAGACATGGATGATATCAATGGAATAATTGTGAAGATTTTTCATGATGAGAAATCATGTTTTATTTTAAATATTTTTATATTGTGGAAAAAATGGACAGTGAGTATAAGTGTCCACTTATAATGTATGGGTTTAATTTTTAAGATTTTTTCCTAATTCTATAAAAACCTAAACTAAAAATATCCTAAAATGTGAATTATAGTTTAAAATCACTTGAATATGTAACGTTTAAGGTTGGTTCCTTACATTTTGGATTGAGGTAAGAGATTTGGTGGCTGTGAGGTTAATGAAACCATAAATTTATTCATGTTTAATCTGTATGGATAGAGTATATAAGAAAATGAGTTTTTAGAATCATCTATAATCATAAGAACCTTATAATGAGAATACTCATCAATTAAAATAAAAAATACACTTTTCTAAAACCAAACAACAATCAATACGCGACTCAAAACCCATTGTGTCAAAGAGTGAAGAAAATTCAGAATGGGGGTCAAGAAAATAATATAGTGAGTGTGTGTCATTGAGGATATATTATATTGTATAGTTAGGTAGAGTTTAATGATACAAAAATAGGTGGTTTATTACACCAAGGATATTAAAACTTACCTTTTCTACCTTGAATTCCTTGTACAATGTTCCATTGTTAATGTTGTCGATTATATTCACTGTTTTAAGAAATGGTCTTTCTATTATAGGATGATCATGTACTTGGGTTTTGATTATCTTCCATATTAAGAACATAAAAGTATACAGGGAAGATGATATTCTTCACTCACATGAGTAATTCCTCGATCACTCTAGTTGGGTGTGTTATGTTCCAGTTGGAAAGTTTAACTATGATGCCCATTGGTCGAAGCTCTCCAACTTGAAAATAAGTATACATACTGTATCAAACCCAAATATAGTAACCCATAGTCAGTGTATACTTTATTACATTGGTATAAGATACATGAATTCATATAACCAAAGATATATTAGTTTAATAGTCTTAAAGTACTATATATAATCATGCTTCCACTTTTACATTGAAAATAAAATATGAAAATATAGTGATAGTAAAATTCAGCATCCTTGAACTCATTCAAATATTTATTCTTCATATCTTATGGAAAAGAAATAAAATAAGTATGAGGTAAAATACATAGTAATGGTTACTTATAGTGGAAGATATCAAGAGTAAATAAGAAATAATCAATATGGAAAGGTAAATAACTAAAAAACATGCCATTTAATCAATAACTTGAGAAAAAAATGCATCCATGTATAATATCAATGAAATAATCTCATGGATAATAATAACTAAATTATAAATAAAATAAATGCATAATATTGTATATCATGATCTCAGACATCATGATATCTTTACCATCAAGGCCTTGTGCTAAGATAATTTAGTTGATGGGTAGGTATACACCAAAAAATATATTTAATAATTTAGTCAACATGTTTGTCTCATGAGACCCGTCAATGCATCGAGGGGATATATTTAACCAAGACCCACCTGAAACTATATTTCCAATGGATTCCTCATATATTTTATGATCAATTTAATCCATCAATAATATGCCTTATCAAAAAAAAAATTAATATTGATTAAAGAATATAGAATATCCATATTTCTTCAGTAAATCATATAACATTTAAAGTAAAACAACATATGTAAAAATGGAAAATAATTTAGACAATAATCATATCCTTGATACAGATAATATTTATATTTAAAATAAATGTAATTTATAATTAAAAATAATAATAATAAACTGAATGTTTTTATGGAAATCTAACGACCAAAAAATTAATAAGAAATAAAATATGACCATAAATTAATTGAAAATATAGGTTTTGTAATAAAATAATATCCTTTGGAGAATAAAGGAAAATAAAATTAAAAAATTAATATAAACTTTAATTAATTATTTTTATTAGTAAAACCATTGAAAACAGTTAGAAGAAGCTAAATATCATAAACCAATTATGGTAGTGGGAAAGTCTGTTAATGCTGTATATGTTGAAAAACATTCCTTTTTGATTTTTTGTAAAGAAATCGAAAAATAACCATTTTGGAGAACATTATAAATATTACTTTAAAACTTTTTTAAAATACAAGGATAACATAAAATATCCTTAATAATTATTTTTGAGTGAATAATGAGGACTTTTGGAAAATAAATGTTCAAAATATGGATATGTAATAAAAATATTCCAAATAAAAAAGAGAAATAAGATTGAATTTTATTTTAAAATTTTCATTTCTTGATTAATATTACGGAGATAGAAAAATTTGTAAAAAATATGAAAAATCCTTAAATATCTATAGGTTCATAATATGTCTTAATGGAGTAGAAACTCAAAAAAAATATCTTACCTCACACTTCCACTTTGTTGAACATGATTTAACCTTACATATAATGATTTTAAAATTGTTATTAATTTATAAAAAAACCATATTTATATTTATAAAATCATATATGATCCACTTATAACATCTTATCACCTATTTGTCGATAATCTTTCATTATTATTATTATTGTTTTGGCTGTTAACTGCTTAGTTTTCTCATGTATGTTTCATCATAAAAGTTTTATTCTTGAAAAGAGGTTATGGTTTAAAAATATATAGTATTATATTAATTTTATAAATATAATATTTATTCATTAGATACATTTTTATAATCATTCTTGAAAGGTGGTCATAGAAAAATGAATGACATCGCTTTGTGGAGATGGTAGGTTGTACATACGCAAAAGTGACATTATCATTTTTTAATGGGTGAAAGGGTAAGGAAGTGTATGATATATTAAATTTATGGAATCAATATTATTTCATAATTATCATATATATTCATTAGTTTCATCATTATTACTATCCATGTGAGACAGTGATGGAAAACAATTTACATTGGTTCACAAGGTGATAGTCCTCCGCACACTTAAGCGACGGTTTTGTTTCCAATTTGATGGAGAAGAAGATGGATAAATATATTGAGAAAAATATAATAATATCTCAATACATTTGATATTATGGTTTTATTATGTTGTATTTTTTTGGACATAATTGAAGGTGGTAAAAGAAGAAGTAAAAAATAAAGAGCTTTGTTTAGATGATTACCTTCTCTTAGAGAAACCTCCTTTGGATCTATTCTTAAGGACCCCAGGGTTGGTATTTTTGGAATAACAAAATCTGTAGAATTTTTAAAAAGACTTTTGGGAGATATTTTTTAAGGGTTTAGTTGAGACAAATGGTTAAATACGTGTGAATAAGTGAGGGGAGGATGTGCCCTTTTATTATTGAGGTGAGTGGCACACTTGTAATCTTTCAAAGATTTAAAATATTATTAAGTCATTTTCTTGGAAAAATGGATCCAAAATTACTAATATTAAAAGTAGATAAGGGTAAGACCTAAATATGACCAACCAATGAGGTTTAATAAAATTTTTAGGTCAATTTAACCCTTATTTTTTTGATTAACCCCCCCATAAATTAACTTTAACCTTAACCATGGTAATCAATTTTTACAATTTTTACTATTAAATAGTACACTCCCGTGCATTCTTATGGTGATATGATTACAATTCTCTAAAAAATGATCCATTTCTCAATAAAAATTCCTGATCCACTACTCAAATAAAATAAAATTTTCAATGCTCTTAAAAAAAATCCAATGCTCAAATTAAACACATGATACACTTCTCAAAGAGAGTACATGATATAGTGCTCTCAAAGAAGAGAAACACCCTCGTCAATATCAATGTAGAGTATACTATATGTGTGAAACATATGGTTTGGTAACCTGAATATAGAAATATCATGTCATGTTTAAATTTTGATCAACACAAATAGAAAAATACATCACAATGTTACAAATAATTTTAAGAAATACTGTAGTAAAAAACTCCTTGATGTGGTATGCCTTCAAAAATATAACATAACATCATGGAAAACATTTCCAACTACACTAAGAGCATCAGAGTTTTATGAAAATTAATTTTTTGGGGTAAACTATATATATAGTAGGAGTTGATAGATATTATATAGTAGGAGTTGAACCAATATTATCCCCAAAGAAAGCGAGTATATAGTAAAAGTTGAAACAATAATAGGAGTTGAAACAATACTAAACCTCAAAGAAAGATAATATATAGTAGGAGTTGAACTATCATAATATTTATATAATTCTATAAAATATATGAAAAGTGCACTTGAAGACTTTCTTCCATTGTTTTGATTTTCTTTAGTTAGCAACTGGACTGCAGTATCAATATCATATTGCCACGTAAGAAATACTAAAACATCAGTCATAGAATCCTAAATAAGTATATGTGAAATAAATATTTAAGATTTCATTTAAAAAAAACATTTATTTATATTTGATATAAAACTATGAGATATAACATGAATAAAATAAGTGTAAATGAAAATAACTGAATAAAATTCCATAAATGAAAATGAAAACCATTTGAAGGATAAATCATTAATAAGAATATGATCCACTACTAAAATAAAATACATGTTTCAATGACTTAAAAAAACATCCACTAATCAAATTAAAAGCGTCATCCATTGCTCAAACATAGTACATGATCCATTTTTCGAAAACATATATCACAAGAGATATATAGTACAAGTACAAGAAACTAATAATTGAGACAAAATAAAATGATAACTATTGTATTTATCCAGAATAATGTTATAGTAAACACTAAAACATTGTATGTAGAAAAGAAACCCTGTATTAATATTGACTATAATGAATATATTGAAAATTTTTATTAGTTTTTTTTTGAAAAAAGTGAGAAGGGGCTCTTGGAATATATAAACTGAAAAGGTTACAATATTATGAAAAAAGAAACTTTACATTTGTCTCTTAGCCATGCCAATAGCAGCGATCTTTCCCATCAGCGATCAATCCCATCATCTCTGCTTCTAACGTAGTGTAAGATCCATAGGGTCCATGTTGACATTAAATAACATCACCATTATGATTCTAGAACACCACTCCAAATCCAGCTTGATCTGGATTCCGCTTCGATGCCCTGTCCGTGTTACCCTTGAGCCAGCCAGCGAAAGGAGGCAACCAAGTATTGAACGAAGTTTCTGCAGTGATATGTAAGCAAAAAATTGGCATTTGGGACAACATCAAAAATATCAGACAAGTAAGACTGACATAGGAAAGGGTTCTTCTCATGAATGACCTTGTTTTGACCTCTCTAGATGACATTAAGAAATTCCACACATGAAACTGTAAACATATTTCTTATATAGTTGGACAGTTGAATTTTCAGAAAAGCAGGGAAAAAGTTTTTAAGAGTGTTTTCCTGTGGTGGGTGAGTTTCAAAGATGTCAAAGATAGTGGCAATGTATATAAGGAAAAAGTGATAACAAAAGAGGTGAAATATTATGGATGAAAGTTGGTCTGCTACCTTTTATCTTACAAAACAATGATTCATCTTCAACCTTCAAGGGGCACCCATCGATGACCATTTGAATCTGAACCTTCTAATAAAACCTTTTACAAACCAAATATTCATTGTTTTAAAACCTGAAACAGAGAATATATTATCTCTTAGATAAAAATATAAATCTATTAAGGAAAATAAAAAATAAAAGTAATAGAAACGAAAACAACTCTATTAACAAAAAAACATAATAATTTAACTATTAATCAAAAATAAAAATAGAATCTTCAGTTGAAAATAAAGCATCACATATGAAAACTAATTAATTAAAAAAAATTAACCACTAATAAAAAATTAAACTTAATTTTTAGCTTTAAAGGAAAAAATCAAAACAGAATGCATGTTTTGTATATCAACTAAACAAACTGCAACAGAAGACATTTGATATCTATTCAATGTATCTACTATAAACAGAATAGTCAAGTAGATGGGAATATTTAGAGAACATGTTGGATAAAAAACACATGAAATAAAATACACAAACATATAATGACATTTCATACATCATTTGATATCTATACAAAGTATACACCATAAAAACATGTTTTAAATATTAGAGTATTGTTCATGTTTGAAGTTAAAAAAGACATGAAAATTGAACATAAGAACAGTAGGTAAATGAGAAGTCTCACATCATTTGAAAAAATATATTTTATAATCATATTATTGATTATGGAGTTTGTTCCAATGTAGAAAACCTAAATGATAAGAAAGATCAGAAGAGGAAAATAAATGTTACAGTATAAGTTCATACCACATAAGAAAATAAGTGATGACATACATACAAATAAATGGAAGAATATGTAATGAAACTTTCTCTGGTGAGTTGAATACTAGGGACTTTGTTACTACTCTATTTTTGGGAACTTCAATGGTCATCTATGGGTAGGGGACATGGCAAGTTCATATTGTATTGGCGACGACCCTTTTATTTCTTAGAGTGGTCGATGATTTGGCTGGCATGACCAGTTGCTTGAACTCCAGTTCAACATCTTTGAATTTTTGGGAAATTTGAGAAACCAGAGGTAGTCTTAAAAATGCAGAAATCCCTTTATATTTTTCTATGAACTACTTGTTTCATCATATTGAGAAAGATTCATGGAAACTAATCTTAAGTCAAAAGTAGAAACTCCAACCTTGGAATAAATATGACTATAAACATCATAACTTCTAGTATCCAAACAAAAACACAATTAGAATTATTTATTTATGGAGGAAAAAACAATGGAATAAAGTCATGTAGTAACTAATATATATATTATATTCAAGATTTTATTGAATCATTCATCCTCAAAATAATTTTGAATTTAGATTCAAAGTAGAAACTAAAGATTTTTTAATATTTCAAAATTCTTTATTTGAAGTTGAAACTGGTTCAGCCTATAAAAAATTAAATGTGATTTTTTTAACCATAATCATATTCATCTGATTTAATAACCTTATCCAAAACCATTCAGAGACAAATCTTCTGGTGATAGGAGAAAAAAACCAACTGTAGAATTCATAAGTATATCTAATTTTCCAAAATGTTTCATAGTTGATTCAATAAATCCTTGAATCTTCCTAATTGAGAACATACCAATAAAATAAAACAACCTATTAATGTCACATAAAAACACAAAACAACTATTAATGTTGTATTCATGACCTTCAATCAAGAAAGATGTATTAGTATCAAGGTGGATGAGAATATCATAGAAAAATTATCTGTCACCCAATCAATGATTGACTATTTAAATCATGGCACTATCAACTAGAAAGTCACTAAGAAATGAATAATCTCCTTATAATAATTTTTCATAGATCTTATTTCCAATCAATTGATATGATTTCCATCTGTGACATGAAATCATTATTCCTAAAATGAAAATATGAAAATTTGATATGAAGTTTCAGAAAGAGGATATGAGATCCCTCTCTTATTTAATTAGTTTACAGTTTCATCGCTTTTAGTATTTTGGAATTATTTCTACTGAAATAAATAAAAATATAAACAATATAATAAAATATGACTATATGAATACATATCAAAAATTAACCTGCAAGACACTAATTCTAAGGAAGTATTTATAATTAGAAGTATAAAACAAATAGCCACCAATAATCGGTTCAACTTTTTCATGGGCCACAATGACCCGCAACAATAACTTGAATCCCCTCTAAATAACAGATTCATTCAAATCACGATGACAGTTGAAAATCTAAAACATAACGATTATGAGGTGTACAAATATGATCCAAAAATACCTGAAAATGCAGTAAACTATATGTTATAAAATGAAAAATGTAAAATAATGGCAATAATAAAAAACATGAAATTTTCAAATTTAAATTTGAATTAATAGAAAAATATATCTGGAGAATTACCCTGAAGTTATGTTACCATTGCATTCAAAAACTAGATATGGTGATAAATAAACCTAAATTAAATAAGACATGTCAGCACATTGGGCACCATTACAATGATCTTTCAACATACAAAAAATTTACAAATCGTGGATAACATTGAATTTAGTAGAACATGCATCAAAATAAAATGACCCACTGATCCAAACTATTATCTGCAATTAAGCACATACCTTTTGCAAGATCCCTGGTTTAGAAAATCCCTTAAATAAAAATGATGTAGTTATAAACATCTGGGGGGTATTCCACAACTTTTCATTTCTTTAAAAACAATAAACGCGTCGGACAGTTCACTGCTGAGACACATACCATAAATAAATTCTCCAAAATATAGTTGATATTGAATGAAAGAATAAATTACTAGAAAATGATTAAAAATATTGGGGACATATATAAAAATTTATAAATTTAAATTTATAGACAAGTATGAAAGAAAAATTTACTATATATGGAATGAACCATCACAATTTCATCGAAGGAATAGAATCTTTTTATGTTGATGGAAAACAGATGTGCCCGAGAAGATGAAGAGATTCTGAGAATATTTGTAGGGTGAGAAACATGTTGACCGAAGGCCTTTAGCAAAAAGATACAGCTACTATAGATGCAGGAGTATGTCAACTGTGAAGAAATTCCTCATCGGGTTGAAAGGGGTAGAGGATACAACAGAACAAATGTTGTGGGTACCATAGGAAGACCCGATAGAAATTGTGAGTCGCAGAGGGTTCAATGCAATGGGATGATATTGGTTTGAAATGGATAAAGGATTTGCTTTAAGAAGTTAGTTGGAGCATAATTCCAGCGTTGCTAGACAGGAACCGTAGGATGAGATGTGGGGAATTGCTAGGAGGAACCTAAGTCAAAGAGGATCGACATTTGTAGGAGAAGACGTAGGTGTTTTGTGGGATATATAGGAATAGGGGAGGGCTATCGCGACTTAGAACCTTTAGAAACAAAGTAAAGGAGCCATAGGCGGAGCTAGCTGAGGGCGACAGAGGATGGACAGGAGGAGGCGGAGCAGGAAGTAGGTGGAGGAGTGTATGGAAGTCTTCTGGAACCCTAATCGTGAGTGTGGGATGATATGGAGGGAGGGAATGAAAAAATAGATGGGGAGGGGTGACGTGGAGGGCTGAGGTGGTGACACATAAGCCATAAAAATTCCAACTTTAGTAAATATATAGATTATGACAAAAAAAAAGTTGAAATTATTACCTAATATTAATTTTTCTAATTAAAAATATGGAATCATTTTTTTCAAATTAAATTCATATAAGTGGTATAATTTAATTTAAAAATAAACCCCAAAAATGTGACGAAAAAAATAGGTTTTTAAGAAATGTATTTTTTAGCATTTGATGATCTTAAATTAACTATAAGACCAATAATCATCATTATATGAATTTAAATTAATATATTTAGATATATAATCTATAAATTTAATATAAATAATTCATTAATATTATTTTAATTAATTAAATGAAAATTTATTATGCATTTTAAAAAAGTTTTCTAAAAAATATCATTTTTTACCTCCAAATGAACATATATTTATTTATATAAGATTTATAATATATACATGGTTAATTATACATGTTATAAAAAACTATTATAAATAAAAATAGTAATAGTTAAATAATAATTTTTTAATTATTCCTAAAATCTTATTTCTAAGGGAAATTTTCAAAAACTCATTCTAGGATTATTTTGACCTAATAAGTTCAAAATCGATATTCAAACTATGAAATTATTTTTTTTGTGCCATGAAATATTAAATTTTGAATTGTATTATATTTTTATTAAAATATAATGTTTAATTACTATAATTAAATCTCAAGTGTTACATTCTCCCCTCCTTTAAAAATTTCATCCTTGAAATTTTCATGGATATTACTTTATAAAAAAGGGTGGTTCTTATTTATAACATCCTCAGGTTCCCATGTTGCTTCCTCTATTTTATGATTTCTCTAAAGTACCTTCACCAGTCAATTCATCTGATTCTTTAAAAATTTATCTTTATTTTTAAGAATATGGATAGACTCTTTATAATAAGATAGATCAGGTTCCAATTATATTTCTTCATAGATGAGAAAATTCATTGGGTCTGACATGTAATTCCTAAACAATGAGATATAGAACTGATCTTTTACTTTAGAGAGGCTCAATGGAATTTCAAAATATTAAGGTATAAATATAATTCTTTCTATAATTTCAAATGTTCTTATGTACATGAGGCTCAATTTTACTTTTACTAAACCTTATAATACCCTTAAATGTAGATACTTTTAAGAAAACATGATCCCCCACTTGAAATAAAAAATATTTCCTCCAGTTATTGGAATAATTATTTTTATTAATTTGAGATGATTTAATATGAGTCTAAATAGTATTTAACTTTACCACTATCTCCTCAGAAAGTTTTGGGCCCAAAAAATTCATTTCACCAACTTTATCCCAACAAGTTGGAGTAAAAAATCTATTTCCATATAATGTTTTGTATGGTTCAATTTAAATAGTTGAATGTAATATATTGTTATATTAAAACTATACCAAAGTTAAATACCAATAGAACTTACCTTTAAAGTCAAGTGATCACAATATCAACATGTTTTATAATGTTTGGATATTCCTTTTAGTCTGTCTATCAATTTGAGGATGATAGATAACGCTCAAATGAAGCTTGATATCAAGAGCCTTATGAATACTTTTCCAAAATTTTGATGTAAATCGGAGAAGATGACCATACACAATTAAAATAGGTACAGACTGAAGTCTTAAAAATTCATTAATATATATCTATGAAAGGATATCAATAGGTAAATCTTATCTTATAACAAGGAAATGTGCATATTTGGTAAGTCGATCAATAATAACACATATTTCATCATTATTTATAGGAAAATTTGGTAATGTAGTGAAAAGGTGCATAGTAATTTCATCCCATTTCCACATAGAAAAATTTATAGGTTGCATGACTTCTATAGGATTATTCCTCTAAACCTTCACTTATTAAAAAACCAAGCATCTTGATACATAATCATCAACTTCCCACTTTATATTATCTCATAAAAAATGTTCCCTCAAATCCCTATACATTTTGGTGCTAATAGGGTGCATAGATAAATTTGATCTATGAGAATCATCCAATAATTATATTTTTAGATCAGGTATATATGGAACACATAACCTATATACAAATTTCAAAATCCCAACTTCATATATGAATTCTGCTAATTTCCCATCATTCAAGAATTTAATTTTCTTTTGAAAATTCTCATCATTAGGCTGAGAAATATTTATATTTTCAAACAAATATAGTTTGGAAATAATTTGAAAAAGGAGTGATGTTTCCCTTTCATTAATAATTACCATATTCATATTTACTAAATCCATGAACATAGGAACCCTACCAATCCCCATTTTGGCCATAAACCCATGATATTTCCTTCTTAGTGCATCCACTACCTTATTTTCCTTCCCTGGGTGGTAGTGTATTGAGAAATCATAATCATTGAGTAGCACAAGCCATCTTCTTCGAATCATTTTAATCTATTTTTTTTGAAAATATGTATTTAAAAATATTATAATTTGTGTATGTATCATATCTTTCAGTATAGAGATAATGTATCTATATCTTCAAATAAAAGATTATAGATGCCAACTGAAGATCATGAGTTGGATAGTTCTATTCACAAGTCTTTAATTTTCTTGATGCATAGGAAATAACTATAGCAACCTGACCCTAGTATCCTGGAGCTAGTTTCTATTTTATTACACTGGTATAAGATATAAGGAATCACATCCCGAAGGACCATATAGTTTAATAGTCTTGGTAAACTAGATACATGCATAATTCTTATATTACATTTGAAAACAAAAATTACAACATATTTTTTATCAGAAATAACATTATTTCCTCTAGAATATACCTGAATATCATTCTCAATACACTTAATTGATTCCTATGAAATAAAATAGAATAAGGGTGAGCTCAAATGATCAGTAGAGGTTAAGTATAATGAAAGCTATCATGAATAAAAAAAGCCATAATCAAATGGAAAGGTAAATAACTAAAAACACATGATATTTAATCAATAACATGACAATCATAAATGAAAAATTCTTAATCAATATGGTAAGGTAAATAACTAAAAACACATTCTATTTAATCAATAAAATGAGAATAAAATGAATCCAAAGATAATACCATGGAAAAATACCATGGATAACAAAATAATTGAATTCTCATTGAAGGAAATTATTAATTATTGGACATCATGTCTCAGGAACATAAAAACCTATACTATCAAGATTTATCCTCCATAAAGTTTAAAACTACTGGGTAAAAATAAATCCATTTTAACCAACTATATATCTACTTTCAAGACCTTTCACAGGATAATTTAAAACTACTAGGTACAAAACCTTCAAGTTTGGCCAACTGATTTGTATTATGATACATGTCGATGCATCAAGGGACTTTTTATAAATAGCCCCCACCCAAAACTGCATGTTCAAAATAGTCCTCATATATTGAATAATCTATTTTATTCATGAATCAACATGCCTTACCATTAAATATACATATTGAAGAAATAATATAGATTATAAATATTTCCATAGTTAATTAAATAAATTCCGAAGTAAAACCTCACATGTCATAATGAGATAAAATTTAATAAATAAACATATTCATGATAAATAATATGGATATTTATGGTAAATTTAATGTCTAATGATCACAGGAAAGTGAATATTTCAAGGTAATGTTACTGACTACAAAAATGAATCAAGAAAGTGAATGTTAATACTTTCCTTATTCAAAATGATCATAAAACATCCATATAAAGAATAAGTATGGTATCAATAGAAAATATACCTATTAGAGTAATAATAAAGGTTTGTTTTCATTGATTAATAGAAATGACACAAAAAGGTCTTTAAAAACATTATTGATGATAATTTCCTTTTCATTTTGAAAATCAGTTTTTCAAACATAAAAAAATTTCAAAATAATTTTCTTTGAAAATAAACCCAAAACATTATAAAAGAATATTTATAAATTTTTTCGATCAAAATGGTGAAATATTCCATACATTCCATGCATGTTAAAAAAATATCCCTTTCATATTTTTTGGTAAAATCTAAATGGGTATTGTTTAGAAAATAACATCAAGATTCCTTTAATTTTATTTTTTAAAAATTTAAAAATAGTTAAAAACATATTTAATAAATAATTTTTAAAATGTTAAAAACATTTTTAAAAACACTTTTATACAATATGGTTCTGGAAGAAAATATATTTTAGACCGAAGAGAGAAATAAAGTCGGATTTTCTTAAAAACAGTTTCTCAATTATTTTAAGTACCAAAGAGTAAAAAATGGTAATATTACTTGAAATATCATGAGTAATAATAGGATAATATAATTCATGAGTTTATCGAGGGATATATTTTAATATTTCATTATTGGAATAACAATCATGATAAATCCTGATAAATGATGATATTGTACTATAAAACTATGACCACTTTCATAAAATTGAATCATAAGCCCCATGAAAGAGAGATAATCAAATGGATATGAAAATATACATAATTTTAATTATAATAAATTTAAAATTCATTCATTCCCATTATATATACCATATAAAAGAAATATGCGGTGAATATGGCATGTGTCTCACAGAAGTAAAAAATGAGATGAAAATCCCTTACCTCACATTTCCTTTTGGCTGAACATGATTTAAACTCCTTTATAATGATTTTAAACATGTTATTAACTTATATGATAACAATATTAATATTTTTAATATTATAAATGACCCTTTTATAACATATTATTACCCTTTTGTTAATAATCTTTCATTATTTTTATTGTTTCGGGTGTTAATTACATTGTTTACTCATGCATGTTTCGTCATGAAAGATCTAGTTCTTGTATGTATTATATACTTATATCATCTAGAAAATAATAATCATGAAATAATAATCATATTTATATATACATTATACTTTTAATACCAATCATGAAATATGATTTTTAGAAATAAAGTATGTTACGATCATGGAGACGGTGGGCCGTATGTACACACGAGTAATGTTTTCATTTTTCAAAGATCATTATGGAAAGAAGGTAAGTAATATTTTATCTTTGTAGAATGATAATAATATCATAAGTACCATATTTTATTTCTTTAAATATAATTATATATATCATTCATGTGGTGAGGTGATTAAAAGAGATACACATCGTTTCGTGAAGGCGCTAATACACATATACACGAATAATGTTATCATATTTCATTGAGTGAAAAGGTAAGAAGGAAAATTATATATATTATTATTTAAGAATTATAAATATAAAATTAATATTATAATTATTTAATATATATCATATATAATCATTAATTTTATCCTTATCACCTTCTATGTATATCATTATTGAAAGACTAATCACATCGCTTTGTGAGGTAGTAGTCCACTGTACACACGAACAACATTACCATATCTTCTAAAAAATGGAATATAAAATTTATATAATATATAATGAATAAATAGGTATAATTATGTTATAAATATCATATATAAACTTTTTATCCATCATGATACCCAACTGTGAGAGGTAGAAAGGGAAAAATGAATGACATCGGTTCGCAAGGCGGTAGTCCGCTGTACACATGAATAATGATTTTATAACCCATTTGATAGAAGTGGGGATGGTTTTAGGTCATGAAATTAACATAAAACATATAATTATATGGAATATACTTATGTTATTATGTTATAATTTTTTTGATAATAATAGAATGATGTTTAGGAATAAATAAAATAAAAATTCTTGTTGAAGAATGTTAACTCTTCTTCAGGCATCCTCCTTAGGTTTGCACAAAATACTTCCTAGGTTGGATTTATTCTAAAAATAAGGATTATATGATAATGGTATGGACTTTGAGAATTTATTTTTTCAGGTATTATATAAACCAAAATGGTTTTAAGGTGTGAAGAATATAACGACCCATACTTTACATACATTGTTATTACTTCAGAATTGAAGCACACTTATTACAACATATAACAAAACCAATAAAGGACCATATAGGTATAGTGTCTTTAGAAACTAGGAAACATAAACAACTGGTTCATAAAGCATCTACTTTGCCTCCCATTTATTTCATCATATCTAGATTCCCTTTTTGGTATATTCTACTTAATAACCTTCTTCCTGACCTGGGGAAATAAAACATACAAAAGGGTGAGCTCAAATGCTCAGTAAGGGTAAAAAAAAGAAATATCAATCACATCATATTCATAAGAACATAACATTTTGGAAATCTTAACCTGCAAAAGGGAGCATAATTTCATAACATGGGATAAATCATAGTAGTGAAATGAAATCTCAATAATCATAACTTAAAACATGAAACTTTGTGGCATACACACATAATCATAGAGAATCATTTCTTATTAGTCAAGACTCATTGCCAAGACTATCTTAGTGGACAAAGTCCATTTCTGAACCGAGTTCACTCCTCGTTTCAGTCCCGTTTCAATGAACCAGTATAACCTACCATTCCATCCATGTCTATCTCATGAGATATAAAATCTTTACTCAATGCATTAGAGGGAGATATAGGTCCCACCCATCTCATAATGATACCATTCTTATGTGTGCCACAAAATCATAAATCATACATCATTGCATAACCCATGTAATAAAAATGGGAATCTTAAACATCATGACATCATAAAACAATTCATACAAGATAAAGGAATTCATAAAAATATTTTCATCACAACATAATCAAGTAAATTTAATAATAGGGATAGAAACAGAACCCTATATTATCTTAGTTGGAAAATAATTTTGATAAAACCCTTGAACTCCATTCTTGAGGAAAATATCCTTTCTACTTCAAAAACATTTTTCCTTTCTTAAAATGTCATACAATTTTAAACTAAAAGAAGTTGATTAAAAATAAACTTGAAAAAATTTAAAGGAAGCTTCTTGTAAATAATGTTTTAAAAATCCATTCATGCCGTATAAGTTAAAAAAACATTCTTCTCATACTTTTGTCGGAAAAGTCAAAAAATACCTCGTACGAAAAACGAAAAAAGATTCCTTTTATATCTTTTACTAAAAACTCACCGAAGGGTAAAATTGGATTTAAAAAATTGTAGGTGAATGGAAATAATATTACATATTGAGGAAACATGGATGTGGATGATAAAATACACCCCAGTAAATACCAAAGTATAAACAATCTCGGATAAAAATGAGATTGTGATATTTCCCTTACCTTAGGTCCGATATGCTTTGTACGTGTCCGAACCTCCTGTATAATGATTTAAATAATGTTATTGACTTATTCCAGAATCATCCATATTTTTATGATATCATATTTGGTCATATTCTTAGCTTCTTAGTAGTAATATTTCATTGCTACTTGTTATTTGGGTGTTTATAACTTTTTGTTCTTATGCGTGTTTTGTCGAATAAATTCTTATTATTCTCTTTAGGTTATAGATACCTAATTTACAGAATGGTATTAGTGTAATATATATCATATTCATTCATTCAATTCATTTGTATAATCATTATGCAATGAAGATCATGTAGAACGAGTCGCATCACATCGTGGAGACGGTATTCCGTACGTACGCACAAGTGATGATATCGTTCCTGTGATCGTGGAATTGTATTGGAGTGTATGTATACTATTTCAGAATCCATATCACTTTATAATAGACATATATAGTCCTTAGTTACACCATTATACCCATCCAAGTATGGTGGTGGTGGAAAATAGATTACACCACGGCGTGAAGACGGTATTCCGTACGTACGCACGCGCGGTGATTTATTTTTCCGTAGGATGGATAGATGGTGAAATAGGGTTGTTTCATACTTATAATAACATATCGGTATATGAGTGATACTGATGTTATTACTTCATAATGAAACAACTAAAGAAGAATAAGTGGAAGAAGAAATAAAGATGAAAGAATCGGTAACGAACATTACCTCTTCTTTGAAGTGCTTCTTTGAGACCTCCTTTTAGGGAACTAAAATGGGTCTTTGAAGAAGACCAGAACCTCTAGGATGTTTCTAGGGAAGTGGAGAGAAGAAATTGGAAGGGGTTGGACGATCTTGAAGGCTCAAAGTGGTGTAAGGAAGAGAGGGAGGAGGTTCCCTTTTATAAGGGAGGAGAGGGGCACCTTTGGAATAACTAAAAATATTATTTTATTATAAAGTCAAGTTCGGTTTTAAATAGATCCAAATTGATTTATTTCGAGGATAAGGTAGGGATGGGTCTAAATCCTCTCATACAATAGAATTTAGAAAAGTTTAAGTTCCTATTTTAACCTTATCATGTAGATTTAACATTAAGTTAAATAATTTTACTTTTACCGTGTCTTCTTGTGTTCTTATACTATAAGGTTAATAAACTTACTATATCAAGACAAACGAACCCCAAGTTGTTTATTATTAATATATATAACCTTATCTAAGTAATTTGGCCAAAATTTAGATTTTTAGGAATAAAATAACAATTAATAATATAATATTTGTTTTAAAAACTATTTTATGTCAATTTTGACACTATTTAGTAATTGATTTTTGTGAAAATCATAACAGAATTATAAGTTCGAACAAAGTTAATTAAATCAATACTAAATGTCATATTAACCTATAAAATTAGTGTAATTCATAAAAAGTCTCAAATTATATTTATTTGGGTATTTATAACATCAATTATGTCAATATTCCATTAATAAGATAATTACTGCATCATCTCTGTGTCATAAATAAATTAAATTATTTAATGTCTAAAAATTACAGATAAAATAACATTATGTAGGAAATTTTTTATCTTTCTAATGAATATTTATAGTCGAATTTATCTTATTTATAACCCCATATTAAAAATGATTTACTTATTAAACTTTGATTTTAACTATTTTAACCCTTCTTTAAATAAATTAATAATAAATGTCCTAATCTAATCCAAGTGGGCCTAAATGGTCATATTTTATTCCTAAGGTTGTTTTTGGTCGAATTAAACTTGTCCAATAGAATTAGGACATGTGTTAGGGTAATAATAATAATATAATTTTTACCCTTAATTACCCTATTTACTTTTAACCGTGGTAAAAAAAAGTAAAAAGTTACTATTCACCAAAAAATTATTTTCATCTCATTGAACCACATTTTACTTACTGACATCAACCGTGTCTCTCGGATTTTCGAAATTCCACTCACAGAAGCGGTAAAATTAAGTTTTATGAAAAATTCAGTTTTTTTTAACTACCACTTAGTGGTTTCACTATTCATCAAAAATTGAAAGATTTCAGAAAAATACCAAAATTTCACCCTATGCTAATTTCGATATTACGAAACCAAAAATGAAGTCCATTTTGAAAAATAAAATTTATAAAATTTCAAAAAGTGGTTATTACTATTCATAACGGCTAGTTTTAATAATATTTTAATAGTATATCGTTGTTTAGTGAAACTCGGTATTGCGTACGACGCAAGCTATCGAGGAAACTCTCGATTTCGTGTAAAGAAAGCCAAGAAAGTGTTGTGTGTAGAAAAAGATTCCTTTGATGATTTATATAACATAAAAGTCTCGGGTGTTACATTCTACCCCCCTTAAAATGAATTTCGCCCTCGAAATTCGTCACTTTGTAACAAACAGATGAGGATACGTCTCCCTCATCATATCCTCAAGCTCCCATGTAGCTTCTTCTAATTGGTGGTTCCTCCATAAAACTTTCACCAATAGAGTGGTCTTGTTTCGTAGGACTTTTTCGCTACGATCCAGAATCTCTATCGGTTGTTCTTCATAAGAAAGATCTTGCTCCAGTGGTACAACTTCTGAGCTGAGTACATGTGAAGGATCAGGTATGTACTTTCTCAGGAGAGATACATGGAACACATCGTGAACTTGAGAGAGATTCGGTGGAAGCGCCAATCGGTAAGCTACCTTCCCAACACGATCCAGTATTTCGAAAGGACCGATATATCTAGGGCTCAACTTCCCCTTCTTTCCAAATCTCATAACCCTCTTCGAGGGAGATATTCGTAAGAACACTTTATCACCCACTTCAAACTCTAGGTCTTTTCTTCGGTTGTCGGCATAACTTTTCTGTCGACTTTGAGCTGCTCTTATGTGTTGTTGAATAGATCTGACCTTTTCTGCCATTTCATCAACGAGATCGGGTCCTAATAGCTTTCTTTCCCCAAATTCATCCTAGAAAGTTGGAGTCCTGCATTTCTTTCCATAGAGAGATTCATAAGGAGCCATCTGAATACTGGAGTGAAAGCTATTATTATAAGAAAATTCCACCAAAGGTAGGTGTTGATCCCAACCAACTTTGAAATCCATAGAGCAAGCTCTCAATATATCTTCTAGAGTTTGAATTGTTCTCTCAGACTGACCGTCTTTTTGAGGATGATAAGCAGTGATGAAACTCAACTCTGTATCCAGAGTATGCTGAAGACTTCACCAGAACTTCGAGGTAAATCTCGGATCCCGATCAGATATAATAGAAAGTGGTACTCCATGAAATCTTACCACTTCCTTTACATATATCCTGGCAAGCTGATCCAGAGAGAAATCCTCTCTAATAGCAATGAAGTGTGCAAACTTTGTAAGACGCTCAACTATGACCCATATAGCATTATTGACTTTGGATGTTTTAGGAAGTCCTGTGACAAAGTCCATAGTGATGTTTTCCCATTTCCATTCGGGTATGGGTAATGGTTGTAACATCCCCTTAGACTTCTGTCTCTCAGCTTTAACTTGTTGACAAACCAAGCATCGAGAGACATATTCAGCAACATCTCTTTTCATGCCGTCCCACCAGAAGTACTCTTTCAGGTCCCTATACATCTTCGTGCTTCCAGGATGAATAGAGAATGAAGAACTATGTGCCTCATCCAGCAGCTCCTTCTTTAATTTGGGGATGGGAGGAACACAAACCCGATTCATGAACTTTATTATCCCATCACAATCAAGGTTGAATTCAGGAACATTTCTCACCTTCTTTTGTAACTTGACATCTTCTTTATGTGCCTCTTTAATCTTCACATGTATAGATGGTTGAACATTCATTTGAGAAAGATACGATTTTCCCCTTTCATTATAATTCCAAGATCCATCCTTTGTAAATCCATAAATATTGGATCTTTTGTGATCCTCATCATGGATAAACTAGCATGGTCTGTCGACTTAATGCATCTGCCACCTTGTTTGCTTTCCCAGGGTGGTAATGGATTGAGCAGTCGTAATCCTTAATCAGCTCCAACCATCTTCTTTGGCGCATATTCAGCTCCTTTTGTGTGAAAATATACTTTAAAACTTTATGATCAGTATAAATATCACACCTTTCACCATAAAGGCAATGCCTCCAAATCTTTAATGCAAATATTACCGCAGCTAACTCTAAATCATGTGTTGGGTAATTTTGCTCATGGATTTTCAACTGTCGTGAGGCATAAGCTATCACCATATCATTTTGCATAAGAACACACCCCAATCCCTTCTTGGATGCATCACTATAGATCACAAACCTTTCTCCACTACAAGGCAGTGTGAGCACAGGTGCACTGGATAACCTTCGTTTCAACTCCTTGAAATTCTCTTCACATTCCTCCGTACAAACAAACTTAACTCCTTTCCGAGTCAACTTGGTGAGTGGATTAGATAATCATGAAAAATCTTTTACAAAACATCGATAATATCCAGACAAACCAAGAAAACTTCGGATCTCAGTCATTGTTGTTGGTCTCGAACATCTTTCGATAACCTCTGTTTTTGCTGGATCCACAGATATCCCCTCTTTTGAGATTATGTGACCCAAAAATGCAACTTTTTGAAGCCAAAATTCACACTTGGTAAATTTGGCATAAAGCTTCTCCTTTCTCAGGGTCTTCAATATAATTCTCAAGTGATCTTCATGTTCTTCCTTGCTCTTTGAATAGACAAGAATATCGTCTATAAAGACTACCACAAACTGATCAAGATAGTCTTTAAAGACTCTATTCATTAGATCCATGAAGATAGCAAGGGCATTAGTAAGACCAAATGAAATCACTATAAATTCATAGTGTCCATAACTTGTATGGAAAGACGTCTTTGGTATATCCTCCCTTTTGACCCTTAATTGATGATACCCTGAACGAAGATCAATCTTGGAAAAGTATTAAGCTCCGCGTAGTTGGTCAAATAGGTCATCAATGTGTGGGAGAGGATATTTGTTCTTAATAGTGATCTTGTTAAGTTCTCTATAATCAATGCAGAGTCTCATTGATCCATCTTTTTTCTTAACAAACAGAACAGGTGCTCCCCAAGGTGACGCACTAGGGCGTATGAACCCCTTATCAAGATTCTCTTGGAGTTGCTTCTTCAATTCCTGAAACTCAATTAGGGCCATTCTATAAGGCGTCTTTGAAATAGGCAAAGCACCCGGTACGAGTTCTATTGAAAACTCAACTTCACGATTCGGTGGAAGACCCGGTAATTCCTCCGGAAATACATCATCAAACTCCCGTACAATGGGCATATTCTTAATCGTGAGTTTCTCACCAACCATTTGAGATAAATAACCTTCATTTAGTGGAATCAATACCCATAAAATGGAATAAATTTCCACTGGAAGGTTATGTTCATCCTTGCATCAATAGACGATCATAGATTGATCTGGAATATGAAATGTGACTTCCCTTCTTTGGCAATTGATATGAGCTCCATGTAGAGAAAGCCAATCCATGCCAAGAATCACATCAAATTCCACTATAGGAAGGATCACAAGATTTTCAGGAAGCACTTTCCCACAAACTTCAATTGGAGAAGAATTATAAACTTTTGATGCGACTATTGTGCCATTAGGTGTTGTCACAGCTAACTCAACATCTAATTGTTGAGGTAATATGGTGATACCCTTAGAAAATTCTTAAGAAATAAAGGAGTGGGTGGATCCAGAATCAAATAAAACATTTGCTACTTTAGAGTGGATGGTAAGTGTACCTTTCACCACATCGTTATCTTACTCCACATCACTGATAGAAATTGCATGTGACTTTTCTTTGTCTTTAGCCTTAAGAGTTTGTTGACGTCGACCATTATCATCAACCCTTGGATTAGGGCATTTATTGGCATAATGTCCCATCTCCTTGCACTTGAAACATTGAAGTGTAGTAGGTTCATTTTGTGTATCCCTTCTTTTGTTTGCATCATTAGACATCTTCTTCCCATCATCGCGGCATTCAAATGCCCGATGACCTTCCTTTCCACATTTGAAACATTTACTTATCCCTTTAAGAAAACTCCCTCCATGTTTCTTTCCACACTTTGAGCATAAGGGAAAGCTCATCTTCTTTTCAGTGTGCTCTTTAGATTTTCCTTTGAATTCCATTTTCCTCTTCTTATCAAACCCATATGACTGATGGGTTACTCCAATCTCCATATCAACTTTGAGAGCACATCGAACGATTTCCTCATAGCTATTGAAGTCCCTTATGGCTAAGGCCCTTCGTAGACTTGGTTTTAAGCCACTAAAGAATCGATCGATCTTACTCTCAAGTTGGATAATAATACCAGAAGCGTACCTTGCAAGTCTTGTAAAATTTGCTTCATAGGTACCAACAGATTCATCATCCTTTTGCTTCAGTTCAAGAAACTCTTTCTCCATCTTTGTTCGAAGAATACGAGGGAAGTACTTATTGAAAAATAAGTTCTTGAACTCGTCCCATTCCATGGACTCAATTTCATCCCTTTGCCTCATATTCTTAATAAGATTCCACCATTGATCAGCATCACCTTCCAAACGATACACTGCTAAGATGAATTTATCATGCTCAGAACATTGAAGAACTGAAAATATCTTTTCAGTAGTACTAATCCATTGTTCAGCAACTAATGGATCAGTAGACCCGCTGAATGAAGGTGGACGCTGTCTCATGAAGGATTCAACAGAATGTTGCTCCTTCCTTTTCTCTTTTGGAAGTCATGCATGATTCATAGCTTGAGAAAGTTGTGTGAGCATGGCTACAAGATTTTGCATTCCAACTCCCATAACGTTTGGTAGTTCAGGGGGACAATAATTGCATTGCCCGTCGCATTCCGCATTAACACGGTTCCTTCGGGTTCCAGCCATTGACTAAAACCAAGAAGAATAGTGTGAGAAAAACTAATTATAATAGGAAAACCACATAATCAAGAATAAAATTTCACACTTAAGGTCTTATCCTAGGTTATTCATGGCCATTTCTAAAACACTAAGATTGTGTTCTATGCTTAGACTTATCCTTAGGGTTCTTACTAAGGCTTTCACATCCTAGTTTCCAAAGGTTGACTATACCTTTCCTCTGATACCAACTATAACGACCCATACTTTATATACATTGTTATTACTTCAGAATTGAAGCACACTTATTACAATATATAACAAAACCAAGAAAGGACCGTATAGGTATAGTGTCTTTAGAAACTGGGAAACATAAACAACTGGTTCATAAAGCATCTACTTTGCCTCACATTTATTTCATCATATCTAGAGTCCCTTTTTGGCATATTCTACTTAATAACCTTCTTCCTGACCTGGGAAAATAAAAAATACAAAAGGGTGAGCTCAAATGCTCAGTAAGGGTAAACAAAATAAATATCAATCACATCATATTCATAAGAACATAACATTTTGGAAATCTTAACCTGCAAAAGGGAGCATAATTTCATAACATGGGATAAATCATAGTAGTGAAATGAAATCCCAAAAATCATAACTTAAAACATGAAACTTTGTGGCATACACACATAATCATAGAGAATCATTTCTTATTAGTCAAGACTCATTGCCAAGACTATCTTAGTGGACAAAGTCCATTTCTGAACCGAGTTCACTCCTCGTTTCAGTCCTATTTCACTGAACCGGTATAACCTACCATTCCAGCCATGTCTATATCATGAGATATAAAATCTTTACCCAATGCATTGGAGGGAGATATAGGTCCCACCCATCTCATAATGATACCATTCTTATGTGTGCCACAAAATCATAAATCATACATCATTGCATAACCCATGTAATAAAAATGGGAATCTTAAACATCATGACATCATAAAACAATTCATATAGGATAAAGGAATTCATAAAAATATTTTCATCACAACATAATCAAGTAAATGTAATAATAGGGATAGAAACAGAACCCTATATTATCTTAGTTGGAAAATAATTTTGATAAAACCCTTTAACTCCATTCTTGAGGAAAATATCCTTTCTACTTCAAAAACATTTTTCCTTTCTTAAAATGTCATAAAATTTTAAAATAAAAGAAGTTGATTAAAAATAAACTTGAAAACATGTAAAGGAAGCTTCTTGGAAATAATGTTTTAAAAATCCATTCATGCCGTATAAGTTAAAAAAACATTCTTCTCATACTTTTGTCGGAAAAGTCAAAAAATACCTCGTACGAAAAACGAAAAAAGATTCCTTTTATATCTTTTACTAAAAACTCAACGAAGGGTAAAATTGGATTTAAACAATTGTATGTGAATGGAAATAATATTACATATTGAGTAAACATGGATGTGGATGATAAAATACACCCCAGTAGATACCAAAGTATAAACAATCTCGGATAAAAATGAGATTGTGATATTTCCCTTACCTTAGGTCCGATATGCTTTGTACGTGTCCGAACCTCCTGTTTAATGATTTAAATAATGTTATTGACTTATTACAGAATCATACATATTTTTATGATATCATATTTGGTCATATTCTTAGCTTCTTAGTAGTAATATTTCATTGCTACCTGTTATTTGGGTGTTTATAACTTTTTGTTCTTATGCGTGTTTTGTCGAATAAATTCTTATTATTCTCTTTAGGTTATAGATACCTAATTTCCAGAATGGTATTAGTGTAATATATATCATATTCATTCATTCAATTCATTTATATAATCATTATGCAATGAAGATCATGTAGAACGAGTCGCATCACATCGTGGAGACGGTATTCCGTACGTACGCACGAGTGATGATATCATTCCTATGATCGTGGAATTGTATTGGAGTGTATGTATACTATTTCAGAATCAGTATCACTTTATAATATTCATATATAGTCATTATTTACACCATTATACCCATCCAAGTAAGGTGGTGGTGGAAAATAGATTACACCACGGCGTGGAGACGGTATTCCGTACGTACGCACGTGCGGTGATTTCTTTTTCCGTAGGATGGATAGATAGTGAAATAGGGTTGTTTCATACTTATAATAAAATATTAGTATACGAGTGATACTGATGTTATTACTTCATAATGAAACAACTAAAGAATAAGAAGTGGAAGAAGAAATAAAGATGAAAGAATCGGTAACGGACATTACCTCTTCTTTGAAGTGCTTCTTTGAGACCTCCTTTTAGGGCACTAAAATGGGTATTTGAAGAAGACCAGAACCTATAGGATGTTTATAGGGAAGTGGAGAGAAGAAACTGGCAGGGGTTGGCCGAGCTTGAAGGCTCAAAGTGGTGTGAGGAAGAGAGGGAGGAGGTGCCCTTTTATAAGGGAGGAGAGGGGCACCTTTGGAATAACTAAAAATATTATTTTATTATAAAGTCAAGTTCGGTTTTAAATAGCTCACAATTGATTTATTTAGAGGCTAAGGTGGGGATGGGTCGAAATCCTCTCATCCAATAGAATTTAGACAAGTTTAAGTTCCTATTTTAACCTTATCATGTAGATTTAACATTAAGTTAAATAATTTTACTTTTACCGTTTCTTCTTGTGTTCTTATACTATAAGGTTAATAAACTTACTATATCAAGACAAAAGAACCCCAAGTTGTTTATTATTAATATATATAACCTTATCTAAGTCATTTGGCCGAACCTTATATTTTTAGGAATAAAATAACAATTATTAATATAATATTTGTTTTAAAAACTATTTTATGTCAATTTTGACACTATTTAGTAATTGATTTTTTTGAAAATTATAACAGAATGATAAGTTCAAAAAAAGTTAATTAAATCAATAATAACATGTCATAGTAACCTATAAAATTAGTTTAATTCATAAAAAGTCTCAAATTATATTTATTTGGGTATTTATAACATCAATTATGTCAATATTTCATTAATAAGATAATTACTGCATCATCGTTGTGTCATAAATAAAATAAATTATTTAATGTCTAAAAATTACAAATAAAATACCCTTATGTAGGAAATCGTTTTAGATTTCTAATGAATATTTATAGTCGAATTTATCTTATGTATAACTCTATATTAAAAATGATTTACTTATTAAACTTTGATTTTAACTATTTTAACCCTTCTTTAAATAAATTAATAATAAATGTTCTAATCTAATCCAAGTGGGCCTAAATGGTCATATTTTATTCTTAAGGTTGTTTTTGGTCGAATTAAACTTGTCTAATAGAATTAGGACATGTGTTAGGGTAATAATAATATAATTTTTACTCTTAATTACCCTATTTACTTTTAACCGTGGTAAAAAAAGTAAAAAGTTACTATTCACCAAAAAAATTATTTTCATCTCATTGAACCACATTTTACTTACTGACATCAACCATGTCTCTCGGATTTTCAAAATTCCACTCACAGAAGCGGTAAAATTAAGTTTTATGAAAAATTCAGTTTTTTTTAACTACCACTTAGTGGTTTCACTATTCATCAAAAATTGAAAGTTTTCAGAAAAATACCAAAATTTCACCCTATTCTAATTTCGATATTACGAAACCAAAAATGAAGTCCATTTTAAAAAATAAAATTTATAAAATTTCAAAAAGTGGTTATTACTATTCATAACGGCTAGTTTTAATAATATTTTAATAGTATATCGTTGTTTAGTGAAACTCGATATTGCGTACGACACAAGCTATCGAGGAAACTCACGATTTCGTGTAAAGCAAGCCAAGCAAGTGTTGTGTGTAGAAAAAGATTCCTTTGATGATTTATATAACATAAAAGTCTCGGGTGTTACAAAGAATATAAGAGAGTGGGTGACCTTTTATAAGTAAGGTGAGTGACACACTTGAAATATTTTAAAAGAATGAATTAAAACCATGTTTTTTTCATATATAAAGGCACCAATAATAGGATATTATTAAAAATAGAAGATATAATGTCTAAATATTTCCATCCAATAGATTTTAGATAAGTTTTTAGGTCATTTAAACCCTTATATTTTTAGTTTAACCCCTAGTAAACCCATTTTTACTTTAACTGTGGTAATTAATTTTTACTATTTTAATTATATATTTTGGTCAAAAATTAAGTTAAACTTATTATAAATTATGAATTATTATTAATCCAAATACATAATCAATTTTTCACAATTAAATTCATATAACTAGAAAAATTTAATTTAAAATTAATCACATAGATGTGACGAGAAAGCGAGCTTTTAAAGAGAAAATGTTCAAAAGTTTACAAGTTTTTTTTAATCAAAAATCAGTATGATTTTTTTTCAATGAACTAAATTGGATCAATTAATATATAATTTTACTAATTTTACTTTAAATCCAACTAAAAATATAATTTAATATTATAATTTATTTAAACATAAATGAAGTTTTCAATTAAAATTCAGCATTTTCACTATTCATCAAAAATTAAACTTTTTAGAAAAATACCAAAAAATCACCCTAATATAGTTATGATATTATAATTTCAAAAACTAGGTTTATTTTATCATATAAATTTTCTAAAATTGGTAATAATTAATTTTAAATTAGGTTTTCAAAGCGTGACTAAACTGTCTTTTAGAAAAAAATATTGTTTTTAAGAAAACCTTTCTTTCTCTTTTAAACGATTCATATTTTATCTCTAATAAATTGATAATCAATGAATTTATTTTTACATGTGAAGACCATGTAATTTTAATAATTTATATAGTACTATTCATACCCTTAAATTTAGCATCTATGTTATAATAGTATTCTATATTACCATCCATTTAGACTCTGGGTTATATGTTCTGCAAGCTATCGAAGGGATTAAATTTAAAGAAATATATTTCATGGGTTACTTAATATTAGGATTTCATGTCATATACAATATCAAATAAAATGTTATTCTTTTATAATTTTGGGGTGTTTCATTCTCCTCATCTTAAATAAATTTTTTTCTCACAATTTAAACTTGATCTTGGTAATCAAGGGTTTGAAATTTGAAAATACCATTATTGAAAAACCCACATCATAAAAGGGTTAATAAAATAGACTATTAATAAGATAGAAAGGGAAGTATGAAGTTCATATGGAATAATTCATAAATAGGTTTCTAAGTTGGAGAACATTAGTTTTATGTGAATATATAGACATAAAAGACAAGCTTAAATAATTATAGAGAGTGATTGTGGTCATGGATCATAAGAAAGTGAATAATCAATGGAAAGTTAAGCTCCTTAAAACCATAAATTTGTGATGATTGAAAATACTATCGGATTCATCAGACATGAATGTAGTAATATAAAAATTTTGTTTCAAGATAATTTTCCTAAGGTTTAGGAATTATTTTAATATCTAAGGAAATATAATTACTTGATAAATTTTAATTTTATAAGAACAATTCCATCATTTAGTTATAATTCAATCAATTTCTAATTCATCGCTTAATCCAAGAAATTAATATTCAAAAATTAATTTTGTATTATTAAAGCACTAAAATTTTATTTTAATGGACCATAAGATCCATAAAAGAGTGACATGTCTCTTCATTTATCTCAAACTATTCTCCAAAACCAATATGCTTAGCACAAATTATCCAATACTCACAAATAATCATACGGTGAAGCAACAAATTAATCTCTAAAACCTCATCCAAAGTTCAAAAAAACCATTTCATAAATAGTTAACCTTACAAACCTTCCAAAAGATCAATATACAAAACTTTAGAAATAAGGTCACTGAATTTTCAAAATGAACTTTCCATTAATACCTCAAACAATATAAAGGTGCTCTTAACCATCACATACATAACATATGAATACCTTAATCATGGATTCTTTTGAAACATGGTAATAACATGGATTACCGTAAAACCTTATTGAAAACATGAATGTTTCCTTACTCCTTAAGTAAAACATAGATTATTGGATATATTTCTAAAATAAAAAAATGCTGTAAACTCCATCAATGGAAGTATAAAAAACTTTATCAAAAAATCATTAATCAGTTCCAAGGTAGTCAGTACTATCTATTTTACTTTATCAATATCAATAATTTCTTATCCAAATATCATTATCTCAACACCAGTAACATATTAAGGGTTATCTTTCCCTCTATAATGTGTTTTCCAAGAAGTTAAACTTTCCATTGAACCGTTGTTCTTAGTCATCAATACCATTCAACATATGCTTTTAAATCCTTAATGAAAAATCCTTGCATTAAAATACTTATATTTTTTATAATTATTATAACCATTATATCATTGATAAAATAATCAGGTGATATAATTCATTAATCCAAAAATTGGAATATTAATCATTACTCTTTTTCCATGGTAATAACATAACATTGACCATGATCTATTATCTTATCTTGAGGTATATTCCTTTGACACTTGATAAATTGATTTGCACAGTGTCCCATATCCTTACAGTTGAATCATTGAAAATTGGAAAAAAAAAAAATCTTACCCTTTAAATATCAATCATGATGGAATTTATCTCTAAACTTGTATAAAAATACCATTCCTTTTAAGCAAGAACCAAGATGTTTCTTTCCACAATTATAACATGTTAGAAAATCCTTCTTTCCCTTCTTACCTTTATCCGTCTTTTTACATGCTATCCTCTTCTTCTCTTTCTACCCTTAAAATCCATAATATTTAGATAATTATTTATCTATATTTTCATCACTTGATAATATATATTTATATGATTATAATGTTTGGGAGACCATTTCCCTTAGAAATATTGGCTTAAGCTGATCAAAGAAAAACCATTCTTTGGATTACATGCATTGATGCAATTCTCATTCCTTTTACTAGGTGACATTTATAAATGATGGAATACACTAGATTAGATCATGTAATTATGAAACATAATGTATAATCCAAAAAATAGTGAAATTCTAAACATAAATTGAAAAAAATTATGCATAGCTAATCTCATAATCCTAAACATGGTATCTTTGGGGATATATATATTTTAAAATCCTTCATAATTATTTGTAAAGAAAATGTGAATTATCCTATGAATACCCCATGGTAGTGTTAAACTAGGTGTAGAGTATGACCAATTTTCATGCACCAGGTGATGATCAGGTCTATCCCAATGTACCCTTTTCTGATTTTTTATCCATAGGTACCTCTGTGCCAAAACCACATCCACTTTTAGTATCCATATAGAGACATATTTCTAGGAAAACCCACATAATATTTTCCTTACCAAAAATTTAAAATGTTATTCTATACTTATCCTCAAAGTCTATTATAGGGTTATATTACCTAATATATATTTTCCTTAATCTATTTCCCAAGGTTTCTACTAAAATTTCTCCAATACCAACTGTAGAAACCCTAACCCAGTAGCCCGAAGTTGATGTCTGCTTTATTACATTGGAATAAGATATAAGGAATCACATCTAAAAGGAATGAATAGTTTATTAGTATTAGTATACTAGGTAAATACATGATTCCCATATTACAATTAAAAATAAAAATTACAATATTTTTTTTTTCAATAATAAAATTATTCCCTCTATAATTTCTCTAAACATCATTTTTATTAAACTTCATGGATTCCTAAGAAATGAAAAAATAAGGGTGAGAATAAATTCTTAGTAAGGGTTACATACAATAGAAGCTATCATTAATAAATGAAGCATAATCAAATTGAAAGGTAAATAACTAAAAACACATTCCATTTAATCAATAATATGAAAATCATAATTGGATAAAGTATAATCAATATGGAAAGGTAAATAACTGAAAAAATGAAATTTAATTAATAAACTAAGAATAAAATTCATCCAAAGATAATATCATGGTGAAGATATCATGGATAATAAAACAACTTAATTCTAAATAAAGGAAATTCTTAATTATTGAGAATCATGTCTTAGGAACATGAAAAACTATAATGTAAAGATCTATCCTCAAAACTGTTTAAAACTACTAGGTACATACTAATTCATTTTTTCCAAATATATCTATACTATCAAGAACTTTCACAAGGAAATTTAAAATTAATGGGTATAAACCCATCCGAGTTGGCCAACTTATTTGTATCATAAGACTTGTAAATGAATTTAGTGGATTTATATAAATGGTCTCCACCCATAACTGCATATCCGAATCATTCATCATATATCTAATAATCAATTTAATTCATGAATCAATATTCCTTACCATTAAATATCCATATTGAAGAAATAATATTGATTATCAATATTTAACCATTCAATAAAATAACTTTCAAAGTAAAACATTGTATGTAATAATGAGTTATGTTTCAATCAATAAACATATCCATGATAAATAATATGGACATTTATGAGAAATTTAATGTCTAATGATCATAAGAAAGTGAATATTTCAAAAGAAAGTTAATGACTACAAAAATAAATCAAGAAAGTGAATGTCAATAATTTCCTTGGTAAAAATGATCATAAACCATCCATATAAATAATAAGGGTGGTATCAATACAAAAAATACACATTAGAGTAAGAATAAAGGGTTATTATCATTGATTAATAGAAATACTATAAAAAGGTCTTTAAGAACAATATTGAGGAAAATATCCTTTTCATTTTGAAAATTAGTTTTTAAAACATAAGAAAATTTTAAAATAATTTTCTTTGAAAATAAATTTGAAAAATTTTAAGGGAATCTTTAAAAAAATTTTAGGTTATAAAAATAGAAAATTACACACATTCCGTGCACGTTAAAATAAATATTCCTTTCAAATTTTCAGTAAAATACAAATGATATTTTTTTTGGAAAATGGAATGAAGATTTCTTTAAAATTTTTTTTATAAAAATTAAAAAATTGGTAAAAAATTATTTAATAAATATTTTTTTTGGAATTTTAAAAATATTTTTGAAAATACTTTTATAAAACATGGTTTTGGAAGAAAACAGATTTTCGACTGAAGAGAGAAATAAAGTTGGGTTTTATTATAAAATTTTCTCAATTATTTTAAGTACCAAAAAGTGAAAAATGGCACTATTACTAGAAAATATAATGAATAAGTATATTATAAAACAAATAACGAGTTTCTTGAGGTATGGATCATAATATTTCATTATTTGAATCATAATCATGAGCAATTCTCATAAATGATGAGATTGGAACATAATTTTTTAACCAATTTTGTAACATTGAATCATAAGCCCCATTAAAGAGAGATAATAAAATGGATATATAAATCCCCATTATTTTAAGTATAATAATAATTAAATGAATTCATGTGCAGTATATAAACCACATAAATGAAATAGGTGGTGAATATGGTATGTGTCTCACAGAAGTAAAAAGTGAGACAAAAAATCCCTTACATTATACTTAATTTTGGTTGAATGTGATTTAACCTTATGTATAGTGGTTTTTAAGATGTTATTAACTTATAAAAGAACCAAATTAATATTTTCAATATCATATATGACCCCTTTACAACATCTTATCACCCATTTGTTAATAATATTTAATTATTTTCATTGTTTCGAGTGTTAATTGCCTTGTTTTCTCATGCGTGTTTCATCATGAAAGATACAGTTCTTTCATATATTATATAGTTATATCATATAAATAATAATAATTATGACATAATTAACATATTTATACATCAATTATACTTTTAAGACCAATCCTAAAATATGTTTTTGTAAAATAAAGTACGTTACGATAATGAAGATAATAGGGCGTACATACACATGAGTAACATTTCCATTTTTCAATGATAATTATAGAAATGGGGTACGTAATATGAATTCTAATAATATAAAAAATAACATATTATTTATTTAAACACACACAAACACACACACATATATATATAATCCATGTGGTGTGGTGATGAAAAGAGAGTCACATCATTTCGTCAAGGCGGTAGTCGTCACATACATGACGGACATTATAATCTTTCAATGAGTGAGAAGGTAATAAATAAAATGATAAATATTATCTTTTCATAATAATAAATATATCATGAATATCATAATTATGTAATTTATATCATATATAATCATTAAATATATCCTTATCACATTCCATGTAAAGCGTTTTTGAAAGACGAATCACATGGCTTCGTGAGGTGATAGTCCGCCGTACTCATGAACGACATTATCGTATCTTCTATGGGATGGAAAGTAAAAGGGTATATAAGATATAATGACTAAATATTTATAATTATATTAAAAATATCATATATATACTTTTTATCCATCATTGTACCTAATCATGATAGGTGGGAATAGAAAAATAAACGACATCGGTTCACGAGGCGATAGTCCACCGTGCACATGAATGATGACTTCATAACCCATTTGATGGAAGTGGGTATGGTTTTAGGTAATTAACTTAACATAACAATATATTATTATATGGAAGACACTGAGATTATTATATTATCATAGTTTAATAATAATTGAAGGTGGTGGAGGAAGAAATAAAATAAAAATGCTCGTTGAAGAACGTTAGCTCTTCAAGGCATACAAAGTTGACAAAAGAGATATGTAGACAATAATCGTTGATACCTTGAGTTTAAGGTTGAATACATGGTATTACTACACATATCTATATGTAATAGTATCATGAGATTTGTGAATAAATGAAAGCTAAGTACCAGGTACATCGGCCCCTTCGAGATCCTTGATCGTGTTAGAGCTATGGCCTATCGACTATCACTTACACCTATCATGTCTCAAGTACACATTGTATTACATGTATCCATATTGAGTAAGTGCATACTAGATCACTCACATGTATTAAATTCAAAGGTGGTACATTGGGAAATGATCTCTCTTATGAGGAACAACCGGTGTAGATCTTGGACCATAGAAATAAAGTTCTATGCAATATGACTACTCACCTGGTCAAAGTACTATGACAGAACCATAAGTATGAAGATGCAACATGGGAACCATATGAATTGACTAAGGAGACGTACCCTCACCTATTTTACCTATAGTATGTAAAACAAAATTTCAATGGTGAAATATAAGGGGGGAAGAATGTAACAACCCAAAATTCTATTAATGGAAATCTATTTCTTATAATTATGTCATATAGTATAATAAAAAAAACACATTAAAAACACAATAAAAAAATTATAAATGAATAATGAATAAAATAAGAGGTATTTATAGAAGTTAAGGAACCTATAGTGATGAAATAGTAACTTGACCTTAGGAATATTGATATGATGCTTATAAATAGTAATCCGACCAAATTAATAGTAACCTCATCTATGAAAGTATAAATAAAATTTATCCATTTTATAAATGAAAGTATGATATAATTGTATCATATTATAATTAAATAAATTTTTTAAAAATTATTAATTAAGTGTTGGTGGTTTTGTAAGATATAAATATTTAATTAAAATTTTATAATTATTATAAGAATTTAAAAGAAAATGTATTTTCATAAAATTTATTCATAAATTAATATTTTTTTGTATTATGATTTTAAGATAATTTTATGAGACCTTATTTAATTTCTCAAAGTGTTATAAAATTTGTTATAATTTTAAAATCTATATTTTTCGAGTAAATGATGATTTTAATAAAAAAATAAATTTACCATTTTTAGAAAATTATTTTCATAAAATGGAGTTAATTTTTAAATTCTACACATAAATAAATAGTTATAGTGAATTTTTGGGATTTTTCTAAAATACTTAAATCTTTGGTGAATAGTAAAATACAATAATTTATGATAAATGCTAAATACATGAATTTTTGAGTCATTATTGATGTAAGTACGAGGTAACCACCATTATTTAGAACTCAAATGCAATATTTAGTGTATTTAGTCACAAGGATCAACACTATTTCTTTTTATGATCTAAAATACTAAACTAATTATTAAAATAATGAGAAAACAACCCTATCCTCCACTATAAATACCACCCCTAAAAACCTCCTCTCCACACACCTTCCAAGTTTTGATCCTTGTCAAAATTATGACCCATACTCTTCCAAAACCCCTCCCCCAAATCCAGGATCTCTTGGTCTCATCAAAAGACAGAAACCTTTTCCCTAAGGAGGTTCTCAAGGAGGATAAATTCAAGAGGTAAATTCCTCTTTATTTTCTTTTAATTTCTTTTTAAGTTCTTTTATTTTCTTAATATCTCCTAACATTATCTCATCAAAATGGAATGATAAATAAATTAACTTACATATACTATAATTTTATTATACTAATGGAATAATCCATCATCAAACCACCTTCTCCCCTCTCTTTTATTCTAAAAATGAAATCGTCATTCGTGAGGTGTTGATTTATCGCCTTAATGGACAACAAGTTTTAATTTTCTTTATATCCTTAAAATATGGGCTTAAAACCATTATAATGGTTTAAAATATTTTTAAATGTATGTTTCAACCCTTTTTATGTTATATAACTAACATATATACATAATACTAAATGATAAAACAAAACAAGTTCGTTATGATAAAAAAACCTAAAAACTTATTCTAAATGATCATCATTAACATGTTATCTAATGATTAATACTAATATGTGAAAAAAATAATATATAAGACCAATTAAACTTCTAGTTGTTCATTAATAACATAAAATTTCAATTCTTTCTAATTATATCTATTATACATGAACTTCCATACTCATATACAAGAGAACTGATCATGGAAACTATGAAAATGGACACTCTTGAACAATGAAATTGAACACCATAACTCATAAAAAAGGCCCTAATTGAACTTAATAAAATTATAATAAATAAATTAAATGTATAAAAGGTTCTATAATTATTAATTAATTAATCTAATTTTGTTATTCAGGATATTAAGATCAAGTGCAGAACTGTTTCAGACATAAGGTAAGGGTTTCTACCCGAACCACTATTTTTCATTCAGGTTACTATTTCTCTCTCTTTACCCCAATTTAATGCTTATTTAATTTTATATAATTATTCTAAATTATATTTATATGCTAAAAACTCATATATCTATATTATATCATCCCTCTTTTATGGGGAAATACATGTTTTTAAAAAGTTTACCTTCTCAATTATTTCCGACAAGCAAGCACGATTCAAGGGAACTTCCCGATTTCTTACCATTTTTAAAGTGCACTAAATAATACATTTTAAGGCACCATTATTTTTTTTAAAACCAATAATTTATCATTAAAATATATCTCAGTTAATTTTTGGTTATATACAAATAAATACTCCTTTTTTTAAATAATCTTTAATATTTTCCTTAAACCGTACTAAAATGTTTTATTTATAAAGTTTCTAAAACACTATTTTTACATGTATTAAATTAAGTTTGAAATAAATTATCATGATATGTTACTATTTTCCATTATTAATGTCCATGTATGGTTTAAATCTTTTCTTTCATGGACACTATTATGATATTCCCTTATGTTATGCCTTTTGACATGATTATGATACCCAATTCTTACCATGGGTAACCCTTATTTTTATGTTTGATTCCTTATATACGATTCTTCATGTGGAACACATATTCATGAACTTGTTACTATGGGTGTACCTATATATATCTCCAATTAATTGGTTAATTTTTAGTCTCATGAGACGTAATGTGAAACAGTCTTGGTGGTTAGCCTTGATTCGTGCTCCATGCACAATGGTCTTAGTGGTTATCCTTGACTTGTGATCCATGTACAATGAGCCTTGACTCATGATTAAGTCATTTTTATGTTTTTTCTACATTTCTATGATACCATTTTTATATGATTCCATGTTATACATGTTATGAATCCTTATGTTTATTCATGTTCCATGTTTTTTTATTTCACCATGTTATGCTTTCTAACCCATGTGTTATGATTTATTAATATGTCTATTACCTTACTGGTATTTTAAGCTCATCCCTTTGCTCATGTATTCTCTAGGGTATCCTATGTAGATGTAAGAGCTCAAAGGAAGTTAGTATCTCCTTATGAAGATTAAATAAAATATGTTTTATTTTGGTTTCATGTTGTTTAATTATGTATCCAATCTTCCAAATACACTAGAATTTATGATCCTTGGTTTGTATTTAATGGTTAAGTATGATTAAAATCATGTAATAATATGTGTAAAAGACTAGGGTCTCTATACTCATACTCTGTAACACTTTCTCATTCTTCTTTTTTAAGATGAGGAACTTTGTCTTCATTTCGGTTTGTTGTTCATGAAAGAAATATTTATGAAATAACGTTACTTTAAAATACCTCAATTCCATATATTCTATTTCTTATTCATCCCTAGTATTCTATATTAATGAACATAATTGATCAACATCACCTTTGAGATAATATACCGTGAGTGTAACCTTTTCTCTTTCACCATATCCCAAATCTAGAAATATCTTTTCAAGGGACTTAATTTATTTCTCAGCTACCAATAGATTAGTCATTACACTAAAATATGGAGACTTTTATCAATATAGGTTTATCATATCATGTAACATCATTTTTCTCCATATATTTAAGGTTATTAGTTATAACTTGGATCAACTGCCTTAATATGGCCATGATCTACTTAGCTCCAACACTAGTTGTATTGGCTTGCTCAGTAGGGAAATTTCTATATTAGATATGATTATTGATACCATTTTTTCTACTAGACACCATTTATAAAAAATGAAATATACTATATTAACTCATAACATTATGAATTTTAAATCATAATATTTAATTATATGTCTGATGTAATACTTAACATAAATTGAAAATTTATGCATTGTTAATCTCAAAATAAAAAACTTGATTTCCTTTTGAATATATTTAAATCATAAAAATACTTTAAAATATTTCATAATAATTTTTAAATAAAATTTGAATTAACCCAAGAATATATTTTGGGAGTGTCAAACTAGGTGTATAGTAAGAGCCCATTCACCACACACCAGAATGTTGGCTAATATATACTCGAACAACTCTTTTCAGAGTTATTTCTTCTAAATGAATTTGTTCCAAAAACACATCCACTTTTAGTATCAATAAATGGATGCATTTTTAAGAAAACTACATAATCTCTACCTTATCACAACTTTTAAAATATTTTTCTATGATAATTGTAATTCATGTACACATTTCTAAATATTAAATAAAATTCTTATTTAATTAAATTTCTAATTATTTCATGAATATTTATTGATTTTATTTATTTTATGGAAGGATAAATTGGAAATAAATTCATAGGAAAATGAATGAAAATCGATGAATTTAAGGAGTATAAGGCACTTCATGTTGTGAAACTTCATATCGCAGTGTGACATCAGAAAATTGAAGTTGGAATAGAGATGTATAGAGTTAAAGAATATGGAAAAAATCATATTCATTCCTTTTAAATTATTTACATCATTTGTGGGATGAGGTATAGATATTATGAAATATGTGTTTCTAATTCATGCTTTAAAAGATGGTTTTACACCTTGTACAAAGCTCCAAACAAGGGATTCATGTAGTGTATTTAACTCACAATGTTAGTTGTGTGGGAAAGATTAGATTCACATTTTGAATTTGTTTTACACTATAATTTTATTTAGAAAGAAGATACGTAGAACTATATCCATTCTATTCATGAATTAAATTTTCTATTTATTTCATGAAACCATAATCAATAGAAAATAATGAGTGATTCAAATTAGTGATATTTTAGAGGATCTCAATTTATTTTACTAGGAAATTTTTCATGAAAACCTGAACAAATTTCATGGCCATATTAATTGAGATTTAACACAATATAAGAACCTTGAAGATCTATAAATAGAGGAATAATAAGTTTCTATTGAGGATTGATCCAGAGTCCAGAGCCTGGGATGAGTTACTGTGCTGTTGAAAATCCCTCCACCAGTTTTTTCTCTATTTCATTTCATACTTTATTTTATTATTCTCCTTATCCCCTACTCCATAATTACTATAATTATGGGTAACTCCCTCAATGTTCTAGGGTGATTTAGGTAAAATGGTGGAAGTGATTTGGATTGTATATTATTATTTTATTCTTGTTGTGTTACTATAATAAATTGTTTTTTAATTACAATCTATTGTATTTTTCTTTTATCATAACCATTGATGTTTGAATTTGAAAAGAAAAATTTATAATTTCCCAAATAATTAACCAAAACTAATTCATGACCATTGAATAGTCTAGGAAAATTAGGTTTAAATATGTGATACACTCTTGTACATAAGAAATTTCTTCCCATTTAAGAGTATTGAAAATGGTTGTTTTTGTTAAAGTGTTATGATTTTAAAACCTTAACACAATTTTATAGGTATAATTTAGTCATTAAAGGAAGTTATCTAAATATTTTTCATAATTGGGAAATTTATATGGGAATCAGAGGCTTCTGGACCCTTTTTCCAGGATGCTTACTACTTCTAAGTCAACCAAGCTGAGCAATCCAACCCTGAAGGCCAAATAGAACATGGAGAACAAGGTAGTGACTCCTGCACAGTATCTGCATGGTCTCCATATGATTTGTAAAACTGTATGAGATGTTTAGGATTAGATAAAGGACTATAACACGGTGTCTTCATGACCATGCAGACCAGCCCAGGTAACCATGCACCACCTCCCTTTGTGGACAGAACCAAACAGACGGTTTGTGCACGGTTTACCTAACAGTGTGCTGTAACTATGAGAGAGTCAGCAGGCCCCCACTACTTTCTATCTACCCTTACTACCCATACTTTTACCCAAGATTTGAAACCCTAATCACTTGGGGGATAGGAGGTACGTCCAATTAAGGATGGGGGAGAATCTTTTTAAGGGGTATCATCATTCGGAGGAAGAGCTTGAAACTCATGCTAGGAGATTTTTGAGATTTTTCTCTTGTGAACATTGAAAATTCTCTTTTCCATTTCATCCATAATGAAAAAATTAGGCATTAAGAGCTTGTTTTTCACCATTTATTTGATGTGTAGCTAATGAAGGTTCCGGGCATAGCGGAAGCATGTGGGTGGATGTGCCCAATTGGCTTTTTTTCATTAACAATGATCAATCCGGGATCAATACGATGATAAACGCCAGTCTCCATGGATCGAATCACAGAAATATACAAAGAAAAGGAAAGTCTCGGAACCACAAAGTAGGATCGTTAAAGGTTGATTATAATTAATTTAATCAATTGAAAAGAAATACCTTTTAGGTGTTCTTTATTTGTTGATGTTCTTGATCACGTTCTGATGTGATTCGTCGTTGCGTCGTAGAAGCCAAGTGTAGACTTCCTCTAGAGGTGATCCACACATGTACCTCGTATCTTAGGATGTCGCCAAAGGAGTCTCCGGGTGCTAGCGTGGAGAAACCTTTGCTTGCGTTGTCTGCCTTATATCGTCTTGATTCGATGGAAGATGACCTCTCTCGGTCTTGAGAGCGTTCTTGGAGGAGAGGTTCTTTCGGCCTTGAAAGAATTCTCCAGAATTGTTGTGCACAACGATTATCTTGGGGTTGGGAAAAGAGTTGGGGTTGTGAGGATATTTATAATTGTGTTTAAGGTTGTAGAGTTATGACAATAAATAAACACGTTACGCGTTTTATTTATTTCATTAACTCCATTTTGAAAACCCCATGTCAAGTCATTAATTCCTTTACATGCGCCCACACTGATTAGAATAAATATCATTTAATAAAACAATATTTCCTCAAAACCCGATTGAAAAAACTACACGGCGTGTATTAATAAATACACGGCGTGTACTTGTTTTTCATTGAAAACTACACGGCGTGTACATTCAATGTACACAACGTGTATATCTTGTTTTCATTTATTCATTTCCTTTCCAAAATGAAAACTACATGGCGTGTACATTTAATAATACCTGACATGTACTTGTTTTCAAAATAAAACTACATGACGTGTAATCAATGATACACGGTGTGTAGTTGTTTTATTTTATTCTTCCACCAAAATTAAAATGGTTTTAGGATTCCTTGAATAATTATTAAACCACGTACGAGAGTAATCTTTATTCTACTTGAGATACTTGAATACACTTAGTGTGTAACCCTCTAGGCCTCTTTATTGTTGGCATTATGTGGTCTTACCTAAAGTCCAATATTACTGTCTACCAACGGGTCAAGGCACCCAAGAGAAAGAAGTTGACGCCACATTGATGTATCACCTCATATGAATGCTTACTGTGTAATTTAATCCCTTTGTCTCAATATCTCATCAAGAAGGTTTCATGGCAGTGTCACAAACCTATATGCTTGATCCATCGTTCTTTGACTACCTGAAATAAACACGTCGTTTACACCATGGCCATGGAATTTAATGCGACAGTTCTATTTCAATCAAAGCGCTGAGATATCAACTTCCATAAATGGAAGGGACAAATCCTTCCTCGACTTATCCATTAACAACATGTCATTCGTGACGCACCCAACATACCCTACTTCCCGCCAACTGTCTGCGTGACGGTTTTCGTCAGTAAATCTAAGTGCGCGAGTCATGAAATGAGTTAATGATAATATGCCAGTCTAAGGACCATTACACACGCTCATAGATAACAATGTCCAATGACACCAAGACATGCGGAATTGCTACTGGCGGGTCTGTTCTCATAATCTACCATCTTGGAGATTACCAAGTGTGAACTCTATGAGAGAGAGTCTCGTCTTCTTACGAGTACTCACACATGACAGTCTGTATACTATGTGTCCTATCATAGTATGTCATCCAACCATATAACTTTATTTAAGAATATCGTTATAGACTTTCAAGGTTCTCATCATAGTAGGGATCTGCCATGACCTTATCAATGAAACAAATATTCCAGGACATTATTATATTATAGTCATGCAGAACAATGAACAATATATAATAAGTGAACATTCATGTAATCAAAGTACAAAACAGTTGGTTCTAAGGACACCAACCCTTAAAAACTCCCACTTGGACTAGAGCCAACTGCCTACGACCTTTAGTATACTAGACCTCACATGATGATCATGTTTCTGATGAGTCAAGGATTTATTCAAGGGGTCCGCCACGTTGCCTTCCATGGAAATACTGCTCACTGTAACTTCACCTCTCTGAGAAAAATCCCTCAAGATATGATACTTCCAAAGTATGTGCTTTGTCCGCTGATGTGACCTTGGCTCTTTTTCAAGTGCCACCGCTGCAGTATTATCACAATAGAGTGTGATAAGATCTTTACTACTCGGTACTACATACAGCTCTTGGACGAAGCTTCACATCCATACTGCTTCTTTATCTGCCTCAGAAGATACAATATACTCGGACTCTATTGTAGAATCTACCACCACACTTTTCTTTGAGATTTTCTAGCTCACTGCACCTCCATTCAAACTGAAGATGTATCTAGTCTGCAACTTCATGTCATCTTGATCAGTCTGGAAACTAGCATCTATATGTTCTCTAATGACTAGTTCCTCATCTCCTCGATAAACCAGGAACATATCCTTAGTACGCCTCAGATACTTGAGGATAGTCTTGACTGCCATCCAATGGTAGTCTCCTGGATCAGCTTGATATCTTCCTACCGCACTTAATGCGTAAGAAATATCTATCCTCTTACATAGCATAGCATACATGACTGACCCAATCATGGATGCATAAGGGATCCTTTCCATTCTCTTTCGCTCCTCATGTGTCTGAGGACACATTTTCTTGGAAAGATGAATGCCATGTGAGACTGGCAACAATCCCCTCTTGAACTGTTCCATATTTAATCTCTTCATTATCTTGTCAATGTACGTACTTTGACTCAGGCCCATCATTCTCTTAGATCTATCACGATGGATCTTGATCCCAAGAATATATTCTGCCTTGCCCAAGTCTTTCATGGAGAATAATTTATGAAACCATGCCTTAATTGATTGTATGACAGGTAATTCGTTTCCAATTAGTAATATGTCATCAACATATAAAATTAGGAAAATGACTGCACTTCCACTAAACCTTTTACAGATACAAGGCTCACATTTGTTCTTAACAAAGCCAAATTCTATTACAACTTCATCAAAACAAATGTTCAATGACCTTGATGATTGATTTAATCCATAAATGGATTTTTGCAACTTGCATACCTTATTGGCATCCTTTGGAGTCACAAACCCTTTAGGTTGTGTCATGTAGACATATTTCTGGAGGTTCCCGTTAAGGAATGCTGTTTTGACATCCATTTTCCAAATTTCATAGTCATGGTAAGAGGAAATGGCCAATAAGATTTTGATGGATTTCAGCATCGCAACTGGTGAAAAGGTTTCATCACAGTCAATTCCTTGACACTGTCTAAAACCTTTTGCAACCAGTCGTGCCTTATAGGTGCTGACTTTCCCATCCATGTCCACTTTCTTCTTGAATACCCATTTATTACCAATAGGCTTTACATCAACTCGAGGATCTACCAAAATCCAGACTTGGTTTTGGTACATGGAATCCATTTCAGAATTAATGGATTATTTCCACTTTTCAACATATGTGCCTTCAACTGCTTCCTTGTAGGTAAGATGATCATCATTGTCAGCCAATAATGAGTCAACATCCTTGGGTACAAGAAAACCATATCATTCTGGTTCTCTCACCTCTCTCGTTCTCCTACACAATTCTTGTGTCTCTAGAACAGATTTTTCTTCCACGGGGCTTTGTGGAATTTGTTCTTGTACCAACTTTTGTGTATCTTGAGCCTCAAATTCATTGAAGTCTATCTCGCTCCCACTATCTCTTTTGTAGATGTGCTCCCTCTCAAGGAATATGGCATGTCTTTCCACTGTAACCTTTTTGTATGAGGGGTTGTATATATAATATCCCCTTTTTTACTTGGGATATCCTATAAAGATACACTTTGTGCCTTAGGGTGCAAGTTTGTTACCTAAAGAGGCCTTAACAAATGCCTCGCTACCCCACACATGTAAATTCGATAACATGGCTTTGTGTCAACTCCATAACTCGTATGGAATACCATTTATCAATTTTGTTGGTACTTGGTTTAGTATTTGTGCTGCTGTTTGTAATGCATATCCCCAAAAGGATAATGGAATACTCGCATGACTCACCATTGATCTCACCATGTCCAACAAAGTGCAGTTCCTCCTTTCACTTACACCATTCCACTGGGGCGTGTATAGAGGAGTGAGTTGAGATAGAATCCCAAACCCCCGTAAGAAATCAATGAAGTCCTAATTAAGATATTCTCCTCCTCTTTTTGAGTGGAGTTTCTTAATATTCCTACCAAGATGGTTCTCAACTTCATTCTTGTATTCTTTGAACCGATCAAAATAATCTGAATTATGCCTCATTAAGTAAATATATCCATATCTACTAAAATCATCAGTAAAAGTTATGAAGTACAAGAACCCACCCCTTGCTTCAACTGGAAATGGCCCACATACATCTGTGTGAACTAATTATAGAATCTCTTTAGCCCTTTCAACTTTCCCACTAAATGGGGATTTGGTCATTTTTCCTTGTAGACACGCATGACATACACCAAGTGGTTTTAGTTCGAAAGAATCTAAATACCCATATTGATGTAATTTTGTCAAAATTTTCTCATTGACATGACCTAGTCGGTGATGCCAAAGTTGGATGTGGTATGAGTCATATGAATTAACTTTGTCATCTATTGCCATTACTTGGTTTGTGTAGTCTACCACATAAAGGCCGTTATATAAATGTGCCCTACCAAAAAAAATGCTATCTTTATAAAAGTAGAAACATCCACTTCCAAACTTGAAGATGTATCCATCAGTATCTAATCTGGATACTGAAATAATGTTTTTGGTTACAAAGGGTACATAATAACATCCTTTCAATACCAAGACCATCCTATTAGGCAATGTGTGGTGGTAGTCCCCGACAGCTACAACAACAAGTCTGGCTCCGTTGGCTGCTCGTAGATCTACCTCCCCTCGATCAATATTATTGAATCTACTTGGTTCCTATATTTGAATACATATGTGAGAACCAAAAGATGTATCTAATACCCAATTTGTAGAAATAGATAGATTGCATTTGATGACAAACACACCTGAAGCTTCCCCATGCTTCCTTGGTTGGGTACAGTTTTTCTTCCAATGGACCTTCTTGCCACATGCGAAACAAACAACATCATGTTCCCTTTCCTCCCCTTTGATCTTCCTTTTCTTGGAAGGCCTTGAAGAATATTTGGGCTTAAGGATCTTCGCCTTCCCTTTCCTTTTATTCACCAAAAGGACATAAGGTTTTTCACGCTTCATGTCATTATTCACTTGGAGAATGAGGATAAGAAGATCAGACAGAGACTTCTCAATGTTGTTCATGTTGAAGTTCACAATAAATTTTGATAAGCTATGGGGGAGTGATGCAAGAATGAGATCAGTACCCATTTATTCGGGGATTTTGAACCCTAGAACCTCCAAGCGCTCAATGTACCCAATGAGCTTGACTACATGAGGCCTAGATGGGGCACCCTCTCCAAGCTTGATCTGAAATAGAGCCTTGGAGATCTCAAACCTTTCCTGTCTTTCTCTCTCCTAGTATAGACCACGGAGGTGCTTGAGCATACTATAGGCATCCATGTCTTCATGAGACTTCATGAGCTCACTAGATATTGATGACATCATTAAACATTGAACGTCGAGTGCATCGCTCAAATGTTGATCATAGACCAGGAAATCTTCATCACTCGCCCCTTGGGAAGGAGGATCAGGAAGTGAGGAATCCAGCATGTAAAACTTTTGTTCATGGCATAGTATAACCCAAATGTGCCTAAACCATTCCTGAAAGTTACTGCCAGTGAGGATATTGTCTTTATCCAGAATTGATCGCAGAGAAAATGTGGTTGACGAGTTTGTCATTTTGATTCTACAAATTAAAAGAGCATATTTATCAGTAGCTTTTGATTACATTTTATGAAAAATAATAAATGAATTTATTAATTCTCCAACTATTTTATCAAGTCCCAATGGCCATCACCATTGAACTCGGAATTTCCAGTTTCTTTGACAATCTAGTGGAAAGGATCCATATTCCCCTTCTCATAACCCCAACAAGGGTTGGTCAAGCTATTTGAAGGTATTTAAGTAGGCAGGTCTTTGCCAACTGTGAGCTTACAGTTCCTTGATTTGTTGAGTGGAATCCCCAATCCTGAAACCCTGACTTGGATTTTCTCAACTCTTGCCTCCAATATTACATTAAGTCTAGCAAGGGCTACTCCTCTTGATGTAATATGGTTAAGTCAACCCGAAACCTTTCATAAGGGATTCCTTTATAAAAGTAAGTGTCCCAACAAGGGTTGGTCAAAAACATAGTTTTATTGAGTCTTGCCCTTAATCAAGTAACGAAAGGCTTGGTCTGACTTAATATGATTTTTGAGGGATTTTATTCTTTATGCGTAGTTTCGCATTATCACATGCTTGTTAATATTAAGTGATTCTTGCTTAAGTGATTAACCATGTTCTGATAATGTTTACGCATAGTCTAGTTTTTATTTTATTCCATCTTTGCATGCTTGTTTATTAATTATGTTATCGTGATAACACATACATAATAAATAAACCATGAAATCAGACAGAATTAAAATAATATGGCATGGTCATGAGCTTCCATTGGTTATCTTATCTAGTGGTTTTGATAAGCTAACCCTGACCTAGGGAAAACACCTTGAACCTGATGGTTCATGTTTTGCAGCTCCCACCTGTCCACATTTGTATCTTCTTGGGTTGTTTTCACCTCATCTTCGGATTTTGAACCGTCTCCTCTGGCTTGGGAGATCCTCCATTACATGGGTTTACATTAAAGAAACCATGGGCATGCAGGCCCTATATTTTATTGGAAGAAGTCTCGTAGGCCAGCAAATTTAAATTAAATAAATTTAAATGAAACCATAAACATACAAAGGGTCTTTGGTCTAGATCATGATCACCCATAGCATGCAACGACATTTACGCATATTTAGAATTCAAATTCTTTTAATCGTTCTATTATTTAAGATGAGTTGTTCTTGAAATTAATTAATTATGATCTTATAATTAATCAATTCTTTATCTTAAATTCCTTTCTGAATTTCCTTGAGATTCTTCTTATCCATATTCCTTGTACAAGTATTTGTACTTTTGGAGGAAACCTGGTGAAATTTATGGAAAGTACATGGCGTGTAGTTTATATTTACATGGAGTGTATTTCTTTTCACCCTTTATCCAAAGTACACGCTGGGGGCTTTAGCATGTTTTCTCTACTTTGGAAATTTTGGAGTACACGGTGTGTAGATAAATTATAAATAGCGTGTACTTCCTTGTTACGTGGTAACCATCCTGGAGATCCCGTGTACATGGTATGCGGCTTCTCCTTTGTACACGGTTTCACTTGGGCCGGATCGGACTACACGGCGTGTTACTCCAACATAAAAGCCGTGTATTCTGGTTCCCACGTGCCATTTAATTATGGTCAACATGGGGTGTTAAATGCTTAGGTGTAATCCATTCACATGGCATGGTTTGGTGGACCAGTATCAGTTCGTTGAACCTAAGTACACAGCGTGTATTTTTCATTACATGCCGTGTATTCCCGTGTTGTACAGACAGAAAGAGTGGCTCCTCCAGATGAGATCCTCATTTTTATTTTAATCAAAATTAAAATTAAAAGTCTGTTTCTGTGATATGAATCGAGAAACGAAGGAGGAAGAACAAATATCATTTATTCAGATTTATAGAACGATTTACTTCGAATTGAATCAAATATAAATGTGTAAAATATCAAAGGAAATTAAATAACTATAATCAATGTTGTAACCTCCCTCTGATACCATTTGAAGGTTCTGGGCGTAGCGGAAGCACGTGGGTGGATGTTCCCACTTGGATTTTTGTCATTAACAATGATCAATCCAGGATCAATACGATGATAAACGCCAGTCTCCACGGATCGAATCACAGAAATATACAAAGAAAAGGAAAGTCCCGGAACCACAAAGTAGGATCGTTACAGGTTGATTATAATTAATTTAATAAATTGAAAAGAAATATATTTTGGGTGTTCTTTCTTCGTTGATGTTCTTGATCATGTTCTGATGTGAGTCGTCATTGCGTCGCAGAATCCAAGTGTAGAATTCTTCTAGCGGTGATCCACACATGTACCTCGTATCTCATAACATCGCCAAAGGAGTCTCTAGGTGATAGCATTGAGAAACCTTTTCTTGCGTTGTCTACCTTAGATTGTCTTGATCCAATGGAAGATGATCTCTCTCAGTCTTGAGAGCATTCTTGGAGGAAGAGGTTCTTTTGGCCTTGAAATAATTCTCCAGAATTGTTGTGCACAATGATTCTCTTGGGGTTTGGAAAAGAGTTGGGGTTGTGAGGATATTTATAATTGGGTTTTAGGTTTTAGAGTTATGACAATAAATAAACGCGTTACGTGTTTTATTTATTTCATTAACTCCCTTTTTAAAACCCCATGCCAAGTCATTAATTCCTTGACATGCGCCCACACTGATTATAATAAATATCATTTAATAAAATGATATTTCCTCAAAATCCTGACTGGAAAAACTACACGGCATGTATTAATAAATATACATCGTATACTTGTTTTTCATTGAAAACTACACGGTGTGTACATTCAATGTACACAACGTGTTTATCTTGTTTTCATTTATTCATTTCCTTTCCAAAATGAAACTACACGGCATGTACATGTAATAATAAACGGTGTGTACTTGTTTTCAAAATAAAACTACACGGCATGTAATCAATGATACACGAAGTGTACTTGTTTTATTTTATTCTTCCTCCAACATTAAAACAATTTTATGATTCCTTGAATAATTATTGAACCACGTACGAGAGTAATCTTTATTATACTTGAGATACTTGAATACACTTAGTGTGTGACCCTCTAGGCCTCTTTTTCATTGGCATTAGGTGGGCTTTCCTAAAGTCCAAGATTACTGTATAGAAATGGGTCAAGGCACCCAAGAGAAAGAAGTTGACGCCGCATTGATGTATCACCTCATATGGACTCTTATTGTGTAATTTAATCCCTTTGTCTCAATATCTCATCAAGCAAGTTTCATGGCAGTGTCACAAACCTATATGCTTGATCCGTCATTCTTTGACTACCTGAAATAAACTCGTCGTTTACACCATGGCCATGGAATTTAATACGACGGTCCTATTTCAATCAAAGGGCCGAGATATCAACTTCCATAAATGGAAGGGAAAAATCCTTTCTCAACTTATCCATTAACAACATGTCATTCGTGATGCACCCAACAAACCCTACTTCCCGCCAACTGTCTGCGTGACGGTTTCGTCAGTAAATCTAAGTGCGCGAGTCATGACATGAGTTAATGATAATCTTCCAGTCTAAGGAACATTACACACGTTCGTAGATAGCAATGTCCGATGACACCAAGACATTCAGAATTGCTACTGGCGGGTCTGTTCTCATAATCTCCCATCTTGGAGATTACCAAGTGAGAACTCCATGAGAGAGAGTCTCATCTTCTTACGAGTACTCACACATGACAATCTATATACTATGTGTACTATAATAGCATGTCATACAACCGTAGAAATTTATTTAAGAATATTGTTATAGCATTTCAAGGTTCTCATCATAGCGGGGATCTGACATAACCTTATCAATGCAACAAATATTCCAGGACATTATTATATTATAGTCATGCAGAACAATGAACAATATATAATAAGTGAACATTCATGTAATCAAAGTAAAAACAGTTGGTTCTCAGGACACCAACCCTTACAGCTAATCCCCCTATGTGTTGGGGCTATGGGAAAATGTAGGTTCGTTATTGATCAATTTTCTTATGTGTTCGTGTTGTTCATCTTCCTCTCATAAATTCTCCCAAAACCTCTTATTAAATATCATTAGAACCCTGTATGAGACTAAGAACAGAGTTTTCAGGGATCATTAGGAAAGTTACGAAAAATTAATCCCATGATCATTGGGTGTACTTGCCGTCTTAGAAGGGTAAACTTTAATAAAATTAATAAGTATTTATTTCTAGACCAAGGACTTGATATCTAATAATTTAATCAAAACTCACATGACCAAAGGAATTTTCATTACATTCGAAACCTAGAGATGTGAGTTATTATGAACAAAAAAATACTATAGGCAAAATGATTCTTGATGACCTTCACAAACACCCACAGTCTCAACACATTTTTATTATTAATCGTCAAAACAATAATTTTACGTGGTTTTTATATTTTCTTTAAGTTAATGATTTTAGAATTAGAGGGATTAATCATTTCATCTTTAGAAACCAATCATCACAAACAACCAAAAAATGATTTTATATTTAGAAACCCTTCATTTAATTAATCACAACTCAAGGAGTAGAACAACTTAAATCTCCCCGTGGATCGACCCCGTACTTACACTATACTATTAGTAAGAGTGGGTAAATAAATTTGGGCCACCGAAATAAATACTTAGGTTGGGACGACAACAAATCTTGGTATCGTTTCCAGGGAGCTAAGTTAATGGTGTTTTGTTAAATTAAGTTTGTATAAATTAAGTGAAAAAAATAAAAAATCTTGAAAAATTTCTGTTCTTAACCTCATTTCTGTTTTTGATTATTTTTAGTTTTTCCTTTTTATGATTGGTGTGTTGTTTAGTTTTGTATAGGAGCATAAGTGTATGAGTGGCTAGATTACTCATTCCAAGAGCACCAAGTCATCAGAAATAATTCTTCTTAATCCTAAAATTGAAAAAACTTTATCTAGGAGATGTCAGTTACTTATGGGAGAGCACAACCAAAACACCTCCATGGAGATTTTGGAAGAGGAAGAGCTAGCTGCCATATAAGGAGTGGGACAACAGCTTGGGATTGATGGAAACCAGAACCAACATATTGCTACTAAGGATGAGAAGAACCAGCTTCCACTGGCTAACTTTATGGAGTATGTGCCATGAAACCAACAACGACCACCATTTCAGTTTATGCAGGGCTATAGACCACAACAACCACTCCAATAAATTCCACAAGATCCACTACCACAATTACCTCCAAATCAATAACGATATTTCTCATAGGAGAAAAAATTTATTCCCCTAATGCCTCAAGAACAACTACCTCTATGCCATACCCTTATTGTATGGGATGCCTTCCATTCATGGAGAAAATACAGGTATTATTAGGTCACTAGTGAAATTATAGCATTTTGAGATCAAACCAGCCATCTTGTAGCTCATCCAAAATACAGTTCAGTTTAGAGGTTTACCAAGTGAATACCCTAACACCCATATCTCCAATTTTCTAAAAATATGTGATACATTCCGTTACCATGAAGTGTCCGAGGATGCAATTCATCTTTGATTGTTCCCATTCTTATTAAGGGATAAAGAAAAGTACTGGATTAAAGGATTGCATCAACGTTCCATCCTCACATGGGAGGCATTGGCCCAAGCGTTTTTTTCTAATTATTTTCCTCCCTCCAAGATGGTGACATTATGGAATGAAATTCACAACTTTCAGTAGCATGAGTCAGAGTCACTATATGAGTTTTGGGATCAATTCAAGGAGATGTTGAGGAAATTACCTCATCATGGAATTTAGTTGTGGATGAAAGTCTAAATTGTTTATGGAGGTCTTACTAAGAACACCAAATCAGTGGTGGATGCAGCTACTAGAGGAATGGTCATGAGAAAATCTCATGAGGAACTCTTTAAATTACTAGAAGATATGTCAAAAAATAGTTTCTAATGGAATTTTGAGCAGGGAACTCCAAAGAGAGTCATGAACAACATTGATGCCACTATAATGCTTGCTACCCAACTCAATGCTGTGTTAAAGAAAATTTATTCATTGAATTTGAAAACCACATCACAAGTTTAAGATTTTAATCATCCAGCATGCATAGAATGTGGTGAAAACCATGTTATGGGAGAATTACCAAGGTTAAGTGTCAGTCCTTACACTAGTGAAGTAAATCATGTTTCTCAGAACTGAGGGCCAAACATTTACCATAAATAGCAAAACCTAGCTTGGAAAGATAATGCGAACATGGGTTGGGGAAAACAGTAAAAAATTCCTCATCCATGACCACATAGTCCACCTAGCTATGGTCAGCAGTAGTATAAAAATACTTATCCTAGAAAAAAATAGGGAAATTAGTTTTAGTAGGGATCCTTCCAGCAGTAAGCGTATCAAAAACCTCATCTGATGAAACCTCCAAGACAACCACAATCTCAACCAGCTACACAATAACCTCAATAGGAACACCCATAAAGGCTAGAAGAAATGATGTTGAAATTCATTACAACCATTGAGACAAGATTTCAGAATCATGAGGCATCTATTTGATACCTTGAAAATTAGATTGGACAACTTTCTAATTATCTCTTTTTAAGGAAACCTAGTGCACTACCAGGTAACACTAAAAAGAATCCATGGGAGGAGGCTAATGTTGTCACTTTACAAAGTGGGAAGAAGATTCCCCAAAAAATGAATTCAAATCAAGATGAAGCTAGAAATCTAGATCAACCCACACCCTCTTCGGATAGAGAATCCAAAGTTGAGGAGTCCCCATCATCACAAGGATTATCAAAAGAGAAGGAGGCCCTACATGGTGAAGGGAAAGAGGAATTCAACCCTTATAAAACCACCTTACCATTTACCAAATTAATGAATCATAGGAAGTTGGATCAGTAGTTTGGAAAATTTATGGAGGTATTCTGAAAAATTCACATTAACATTCCTTTTGTAGAGGAATTGACTCAAATGCCAACATAAATAAATTTCATGAAGGAAATCCTATCCAACAAAAGGAAGATGGAGGATTTTGGAACCATTCCTATCACTAAGGAATTCTCAGTGGTGGTTCATCACTCTATTCCTCCAAAATTCCAAGATATTGGAAGTTTTACTATCCCATGAACAATGGGATCTTCTGCGTTTGGAAAGGCACTGTGTGATTTAGGGGCTAGTTTCAACTTGATACCCTTTATATTATTTTAGAAGATGGGGATTAATGATCTAAAACCAACCTAAGTGGCACTATAACTAGAGTAAATCTCCATTAAATATCCTAAAGGGTTACTTGAGGATGTGCTGGTTAAAGTAGGAAGGTTGATTCTTCCTTCTGATTTTATCATACTTGACAAGGAGGAATACTAATAGGCACCTCTTATTTTGGGAAGAACCTTCTTGGATATAAGAAAAGTATTGATAGATTTTCACCAAGGAGAATTTATCTTTAGAGTGGGATATAAAAAGGTATCCTACAAAATCTTCAAAGCTGTTAAGCAAGTTTCATTTTTGGAAAATGAGGACCACTGTGCATTGACTATAGTGGATAATCAATTTGGCTACACAAAAGGTTACATGGGATGTTGTTCTATCACCGATGAACTGGTATTCGAAGACATCCAGCCCGATTACGAACTAGAGGAGCTGCAACTCATCTCAGGATAAGGCGGTTAGTATTGGTAGAGAACAATAGTTCCAAATATGTTAGAGAGGGATGAGGTAGAACTGATTGTGCCCTAAATTATTAAATCCTAACATCTTGAGTTTAAACCTCTCCCATCTTCTTTAAAATATGGATACTTGGGTGATAAGAACATGCTTCCATTTATAATCAATGAATAGCTCTCACAAGATCAAGAAGATGTGCTTTTATAGGTTCTAAGGCGAAGAAAGTAGGGTATTGGTTGGATAGTCACTGATCTTAAGGGAATTAGTCCAACTATTTGCACACATAAGGTGCTTCTTAAAGAAGGATCCAAGCCCTCTCATAAATTTTAGTGATGTATAAAACCTCCAATTAAGGAGGTAGTAAATAAAGAAGTGATCAAGATATTGGATGTAGGAATCATCTACCAAATTTCTGACAGCCCATGGGTGAGTCCTTTGCAAGTGGTGCCCAAAAAGGGGGGTATCACCATGATTTGAAATTAAAATAATGAACTCATCCCAACAAGAATAGTTATGGGATGAAGGGTATTTGTAGACTACTGGAAGCTCAACGATTCTATAAGTAAGTATAACTTTCCACTTCCTTTCATGGATCATATGTTAGAGAAATTGGTAGGGCACGAGTTCTAATGCTTTCTAGATGGTTATTCAGGATATAAATAGATTTATGTTTCCCCTGAAGACCAAGAGAATAAAAACTTCACATGACCTTACAAACCTTTTTCCTATCGATATAAGTCTTTTGGAATGTTAAATTCTCCATCCAATTTCCAACAATGCATGTTGGAAATATTCCATGACATGGTGGAGCATATTTTGGGAGTTTTCATGGATGATTTCTCAATCTATGGAAAATCATTCTCCACCTACTTGAAAAAATTGTAATTAGTCATAGAATGATGCATGCACACAAATATGGTCTTGAAATGGGAGAAATGTCACTTTATGGTACCTAATGAGATCATCTTAGGCCACCATATTTCCATGAAAGGAATTGAAGTTGATCCTACAAAGATTTAAGTAATTTCACAACTGTCCATTACATCTTCTATCGAAGAAATAAGGAGTTTTCTAGGACATGAAAGTTTTTATAGATGATTCCTTCATGACTTCTCAAAGATAGCTCAACCAAAAAAAAATATCATTCCAAATTATGCTATCTTTTAATTTGATGAAACATGCACTGCAAACTTTCATCTCTTGAAGCAAATATTAGTTTAGGATCCTATCATGATTTCCCTGAACTAGGAGGAATAATTTGAAATTATGTGTGATGCAAGTGATTATGATATGGGAGTAGTACTTGGACAACGACTGAATCGCATCTTCTGGCCAATTTATTATGAAATCTAAGCCTTGAATAAAGAAAAAATTAACTACACAACAACTAAAAAGGAGATATTAGAGGTGGTTTTTTCATTCAATAGATTCTGCTCGTGTTTAGTGCTATCAAAATTCATTGTTTATACTGACCATGTGACACTTAAATATTTTTTGAATAAGAAGGATTAAAATCCATGAATCATTCTTTGGGTGATTCTTCTCCAAGATTTTGTCTTGGAAATCCATGAAAAGAAAGGAAGTGAGAACGTCTTCACTGATCATCTCTCCTGTCTGAAATCACCTCATTTAAAAAGAGAGGATGATATATAAATCAAGGAAGACTTCCTGGATGAGCATATTTTCTCAGTTGGAGTTACACCTCGCCCATGGTATTCCAACATCACCAATTGCTTGGTTATGGGAGTGGTTCATCCTGATCTTACTTTCCAACAAAAGAAACGATTTTTTTAGATGTAAAAAGATATTTCTAGGAATACCCACTGCTCTTCTACTCATGTGGAGATGGGGTGATTTTTCGCTGCATCCCGAAAGATGAAATTAAAGAAATTATTGAGTTGTTTCATTCCTAGTTGGATAGGGGGCATCACGGGATAGACCATACAATTGAAAAGATTCTAAAATCTAGATTTTTCTGGCCCACCATGCTTAAGGATTCCTGATACTTTGTAACAGGCTGTGATAGGTGTCAACGAAATGGTAACATGGGGCACTGATCTAAAATGAATCAATACCCCATCCTTGAGGTTAAGGAATTTAACATATAGGGTATTGGTTTCAGAGGTCCATTTTCCCCATCATATGGAAAATCATAAATTTTGGTTTGTGTGGATTATGTATTCAAATGGGAGGAAGCTGCTTCCATGACGCAAAACACAATGAAGGTCTTCATTTCCTTTTTAAAGAAAAATGTTTTCATCATATTTAGTGTTCCTCGATTTCTGATCAATGATAGGGGGACCCATTTTGACAATGATTTGATACAAAATGTGCTCATAAAATATAGAGTGAGTTATAACATGGGGAAACCTTATTATACCTAATCAAATGATGAGAACATAATTAGATTCTGGAGAAGACCGTGGGAGCATCAGAAAAATACTGGTCTAAGAAGCTTGATGATACTTTATGGGCATACAAGGATGCTTTAAAAACACCAACGTGTATGTCCTAATTCATTTTAATCTATATAAAACCATTTCATCTACCATTGGAACTTGAGAATAAAGATTATTGGGATTTGAAGGCCTTGAATTATGATCTAAAGGCTGCAGAAGAGAAATAAAAATTTCAACTGACAGAGCTTGATGAAATCCAACAGAAGGCCTATGAGAGTGCCAATCTATACAAAGAAAATAAAAAGGCGGTCCATGACTGCATGATTTCATGGAAGTCATTCCAGCCAGATGATGAGGTATTATTATTCAACTCTTGCTTGATATTATTTCCAGGAAAATTGAAGTCCTGATGGTCGGGACCTTTTCGAGTGATCAAAGTCTTCCACCATGGTGTGGTGAAGATTACTAGAGAAGATGAACATTCATTCAAGGTGAATGGGAAATTCCTAAATCCCTATTTTCAAATAAATAATGTGGTGGGAACGGTTTCTACCATGCATTTGGGTGATAAGAGGCCTAGATATGTCGATCTTGATACATTAAACAAAGTACTGACCGGGTGGTAACCCAATATTTTTGAAAATCTCATAAACAAATTGTGTGTTTTCTATGCTTAAGAGTGCATGTTAATGTGTTTTTCACTATTTGTGTATTTTAGTCATAGGATCAATATAATGTGATAGATAGATTATTTAATTTTATTATTATTAACACAAATTTCCTATGGAAATCCTAAATCATCTTTTAAAATAATTGGGAACAAGCCCTTTCATTCAAAAAGGGGTGCATTTTATTCAATTAGGGAGATTTTTAAAAAAAAATTAAAAATAGAACCATACACACGGTTTGTGCATGGTTTGTAAAACTGTGCACATTAACCGTGCACATTGTCGAACCATTCCAGTGGCCATACACACGGTTTTCTCACGGTTTGACAAACCGTGTGATGAAACCATGCACATCATTAAAAAACCTGAAAATTTATAAAACCTAAAAAGAATTCCCCCTCTCTCAAACCCTAATCATGCCACTACCTTCCTCCTTGCTATGTGACACACCCTCTCCCCCCCTCTCCTCCTTAAACCCTTCTTCCTTCTACTGGATCAGTGGCTTAGGTATTATTCTCATTCTTTTCCTACTCCTCTTTTATTTCTTCCATTCTTCTTCTTCTTCATTTTCTCCCTAGGGTTCTTGTACTTTTATTTTCCCGCACTCGTTGTTTTATTTTATTTTGTTTTTCATTTTTATATTGATTCTTCATTCTCCACATCCGTTTTTCTTAAAATCTCCACCCCACACATGAAAAACACTATGATTTTCAAAAAAAAATTCCTCATTTCCATGTCTTAAGTTTTCTAGATTTTTACTTGGCCATAGTGAATTTTGGTTTTTCCTAATAATTATTCAATTTCCTATCTATTTTTGTTGTAAAATGTACATTTTATTTGTGCGCCCTCTAATACCTATAGGTTTCCACAAACTTCTATCATGTCAACCTCCAAACACACATGCACCTCAAGTTCCACCAACCCTCTTATTCCTCATTTGAAATTCAGCAAGAAATAAGAGAATAACCAGTCCAGGTTTTTGGTCACCCGTAAAGTCAATACCACTTACTTTTTTTCCTTGGAAAATCTTACGGCCTTGGTAATTTCTAACAATATTCGGTGATTGATTGACCAAGGTCACCTCACTCAGGCACTTTCTGTATCCCAAAAAACTTATACAGAACTTGTTTTGGAGTTTTCGGCCACCTTCTAGTTCCATGACAAATACACTAAGGATGAAAATGGGTATTTGGATAAGGTAGAGGGTGATGTCTCATTCCACCTCATGAACCGATGCTTCAAATTTAACCTCAACAAGTTTTCCACCTTCATTGGGATATATGGTCACACTCATGTTGAGACTGTTTCATATGCCAAAGAACCCCTAGAGTGGTATCCCACCTTAAAAAGAGATTTCTGGGATACCATTTCCCATCCCGGAGATCCTTATGTTCCCCAAACTGCCAAGGCATCCCAGCTTCTCAACCCTGTTCACCGAATCTTGCACTGAGTCCTTACTACATGTTTTACCACCCGATCTGATAGTGAAGGAAATTTTAGCCTTCAAGACATGTTTATCCTTCATTCCATGTTTATAGGTTTAGATATTAACCTCTCCTACCTTTTCCCTCTATAACTATAACACATGTTCTCCAAACTGAAGGGGGAAATTTTTGGAGGACCCATTATCACTCTGCTTATGGACTGATTAGACATTGTTTATGATGATGATGCTTTCAATACGTTGCCACTTCCACCTGAATTTGATGTTACTCTCATACTTTACACGAGGATAATCGAGTACAATGATACCCATTATTGGTTTTGTGGTCAGCATAGAGAAGGACCGACTCATCTACCACATGAGGCTGCCAAGGATGAGGCCCCTCCCATTGCACCAAACTGCCTCCCGCTACTCCTCTCCCCATCTCGAGGACTAACCACCACCCGCATCTCCCACCTTAATGTCACCAACATAGTTCCCACTATACCTCATACCCCCACCTTCAAGGAATCCCCTATGGAGATCCAAATCATTTCTAGAAATGGAAGTCTGACTCATATGTGATGTTTGATTAGCAGATGGAGGCTACTCGGTGTCAAGTGGTAGGCCTCAATATGGCCAAACTTTCTGAGCTTGATCTTTATCACGTAGTGACCAATCGGCCTCCCTCTTATTACATGAACGGTGATGCACCTTCCATCCCGATCCAGACTGGGGATCCTCTCTATTAGTAGGTCCATCAGAAGCTCCTTCCACCACAAGCATGGACACCGATCCTCCTCTTACTGACCCATCATGGGATGCAGCTTCTCATGCTTTGTCCTATGAACCCTTTGATCCCTCCATAGGTTAGTACTAGTTCTTTTTTGTTTGATATTTATTTTCCTTCCTTTATCCACAATGATTGTATTGATGCACCTATCTTATCTGTGCCTATTATTGTATTTCATTTGAAATGGTGTGATTGTTTTCTTCACTTATTTTCCACCTTCTAATACTTTTCCTTTTTTTATTTCACTTGGTTTGATTTCTTTGTTATGTAGACAAGTGGATCCCAAACTATAGCTCGAATACACTCTTCCTCTTGGCGGGATCTCGCACACCAACCACTTGTTGGCCTCTTTTCATCTTTATTCAAGGCGAATTTTTCAGTTCTTAATTCCACTTTCATTATTCCTCTATTTCTCCCTCCCCTTTTCTATCTTCTCCTTACCCACCCTTCTCCCCCTTACCACTGTCATAGAGGAATATGCTTGGTTTTAAGTGTGGGGGAGGGTTCCCACATATGGTACCCCATTTTATAGTTTCCTTAAATGTACCTAGGATGATATGATTTTCTTAGGGGTCTCTTAAAGGGTTCTTATAGGTGTCCCATATGTATATCAGTTGGATAAAAATAGATTTTGGGAAATTATTTATAAAATTACTCATATGTAAGGATTGATAAACTTGTTTTTGATTTGAATAAACATTTTAATACTTAAGGAGAAACTTTTAGATATTCATTCAGAAAACGTTTTTTTTAAAATGAACTTTGTGATGGAGTAATTCAAATTAATAAACCCATTAAAATGAAAATAAATTTATGCATAAAGGGAGTTAAAGTATGGGATTTTTTTTCCTACACTTGTGGATATTACACGGTCTTAATTTCATGAACTCTTGACTTTATCCCTATATTCATCATGATTAGACATGAAAAATTGGGCCAAAATATTTATGCTAGTATCTCATCCCAATGGAAAATAATTTGAGATATGCAAAGGAAGGCCACAAGTTGTTGATGAACTTTCATCATTTTTCAAAAGTTGAAAGTAAATGAGGTTTTTTTAACTATAAAAGTGAGAGACTTACATTTGGTGATGAAAAAATCAGTGCTTAACTAACCTTAGTGTATGATTAGATGGAAATAGAGGTTGGAACTTTGTTTGAATGATGAAGGAAAATTTCAGTTTTTAACCAAAAATGATTTCTGAATGAATGTTTGAATTTTTTTAATTATTCTTACTTTGTTGGATAATTTAAAAAATTGGTGAGTCAAGAAGAATTAATATAGAAATTTTAATGATAATTTATCAAAAATCCATATTCATTTAGTCGATATAACCTGTGACCCTTATACTTGTTTCTTTAATAGCTCCTTTGAAACGATTGTCTAGGAATTTGTTTTAGAAAAAATAATCAATAAAGTGTGGGGGAATTTGATGCACTCTTGTGAATAAAGAATTTATTCTCATTTAAGCATATTGAAAATGGTTGTTTCTATTAAAGTGTTATGATTTTATAACCTTAAAATAATTTAATAGCTATAATTTAGCCATAAAAGGAAGGGAGCTGGAGATTTTTCATAATTGGGTGATTCAGATGGGAATCAAAGGCTTGTGGACCCTTTTTCCAATGGTTCTTGATACTGATAAGTCACCAAAGACAAGAACTCCAACCTTGATGGCCAAATGGAACATGGAGAATAAGGCAGTGACTCCTATATGCTATCCTCACAGTCTCCACATGATTTTATAAACTGCACAGGGTGTTCAGGATCAGACTGTGGCCTACAACATGTTGTCTGCATGACCATATAGACCATCCCAAGTAACCATGCATCGCCTCCCTTCATGGATAGAACTGAACACATAGTTTTTGCATGGTTTACCTAACCGTGCACCGTAACCGTGCAAGAGTCAGTAGGCCCCCACCTACTTTCTATCTACCCATCCTACCCATCCTTTGAGCCAAGATTTGAACCCCTAACCACTTGGGGATAGGAGGGACGACCAATTAAGGAGGGGGGAACTCTTTTGAAGGGGGGTAATCATTTGGAGGAGGATCATCTTGGTATAGGAGGAGCTTGAAACTCATTCTAGGCAATTTTTGAGATTTTTCTCTTGTGAACGTTGGAAATTATATTTTCCATTATAGCTGTAATGAAAACATTAGGTATTAAGAGATTTTTTTATCATAATTTATTTTATATGTAGCTAATCCCCATATGTGTTGGGCCTGTGAAAAAATGTAGGTTCTTTATTGATAAATTTTTTTGTGTGTTCGTGTTTTTCATCTTCCTCTCATAACTTCTCCCGAAACCTCTTGTTAAATATCACTAAAACCCTATATCAGACTAAGAACAGAGTTTTTAGGGATCATCAATGAAGTTACAAAAAAGTAATACCATGATCATTGGGTGTATTTGTTGTCTTAGAAGGGTAAAATTTAATAAAATTAATAGGTATTGATTTCCAGACCAATGACTTGATCTCTACTAATTTAATCAAAACTTACCAGGCCAAAGGGAGTTGGATGAGCGTTGTCGCACACGCTCTCAAAAAAATGTTTGTGATTTAACTAAGTACATCATAGTGGCTGACCTAGGTTGTTCTCTCAAGGTGGAAGTGAATTAGAAAACTATTAATAGGCTTTAAGTAAGTAATAAAATATTTCAAAACAAATGAAAATAAATATGGGGGGGGGGGTTGTTTTGTGAATTTTCGAACAGTAAACTAAACAAGAAAATGAGAAACAATAATCAAAGATACAATTTATTTAAAAACACTTATATGAGAAGACATAGTTTATATAATATACCCACTTCACCATTAATTTATCATTATTCCATATTATTATAATTCATTCAATTATGATCCTCTAATCTTGTCAATCCCCAGAACCCTACGGAAATTAACAAGACCACAAATTTTTGAAAATGAGCCCTAGTTTAACTTCGGTACCTCCAATCGCAGCACCCTACTTTGATATAGATCCAAAAGCCAACTTGTGGTTAGTGTTAAATTAAGGAATAATATCCTCCTTGGAGTGGAGAATTAATTGATTTTGGGATGAGACTTAAACCCTACAATTCTATCCCAAGTTGATTGGAGTTTGTGGTTAAAGTTTCACTCTCATGATTTACCCAAGCCTGACCAAACGGTCAAATTAAAGTCAATCAAGTAACTTAGAAATTAAAAATCAATTAATTGATCATAATTTATGAATTATAGTATTTTTATATATTCAAAATGATTAAATTAAGGGAGTATGTATTAGATCAACTACGAAATAAATCACACTTCCATGGGCGGAGTTGTCATCGTGGAGACGTTTTGCATAAGGAATGGATTGATTGGGGGAACACCCAATATCATCTACACTCTTATATTAAAGCCCAAGAAGAATAATAAAAAAATGAAAAAGAAAAAAAACATAATATTAATTGAAGAAAAATTCAAGATACAAACAGGAAAGCAAATAAATACAAAGAGGAGGTGGGAGAGGAGAGCCTTCTTAGAAGAGATGTTTGCACAAGGAATTACTTATTCCAATAAATTAGAGGGGTTCCCAAGAGCCACCATTTTGTCCACACATTCCCAAATCCTATAATAACCCTCCCAAAGAGTGAAAACAACCTTTAAATAGATTTGGGAAGGGATAGGGTTACAAATATTTTTTAAGTGTGAAATGGAAATTCGTCTAATTGTTTTAATCCCACTTTAACCACATATTTGACCTCCAAAACTCATGAATTATCTACCCTTAAAGAAGTCTTATTTGTTCGTAATTGGGTCTTAGATCTCCCCTCCAAATTTGGGCCCAATACAATAACGTATGAAGAAGATACGACCCAAACACTGAAGTGATATCCAATATACTAAATCCAGTGCATCTTTGACTTCATAGCCCATTTAGACCACTCAAATGCACGATTCAGCTCCCATGTCATAAATATAATTTGTATCCCATTACATCAGGAACACATTTACAAAATTTTAAGTCAAAATAATTTACATAAAATATTTATGTCCGAAATACTGCAATGAATTTTAAAAGGGTAAAACTGGAATTTCCAACAAATTTAAAAATGAATGATATAATCCCGAATATTATATAAATTAACATATTTAGAAAAATGTGAGGAAATTATTTCATTTATTATCAATAAAATATTCAATAAAATTGTGTTTTATCAACTTCCCCACACTTACCCTTTTGCACTCCTGGGAAAAACCTCATATCATGTATTCCAAACATTTTTTTGATAAGATATGCATGTTCATATTCCACAATACATAGTGGAAAAATAGGTAAAGTAAGAATCCAATAAAGAGTCAATATCAATAAATTTTAAATTAATTTTCTCATAGGTTGTGTCAAAACAAAATTCCATGAGACTAATAACACTAATCAGAGAAAAAATAATTCATGGGTATACCATGCCACTAATTCCCCACGTGTGTGTGTGCCAATCATTTCAAGATTGTCTCTACATTTTTTATCCAGTATATTTAGTTCAATAAAAACTTTTCTTCTTAACTGATTATATTCCCCCAAACATGTTCAACATCCTTTTCAATCAAATTCCAAAACCCACTCATTAAACCATTCCCAGAAGTCAAACCATGAGATCTTGACCTAAATATCCCCACATGTTGTACATTTCTTCACTCCCCTATTTATTGATTTTTTCTATTTTTGATATATATATATATATATATATATCTTTTTTAGGGCGTACAATAGTCAGATATTAGGTTTAAACGCATAGGTCAATCTGGTACAGTAATGGAAATGATCGGAAGAGAAACGAATGTATGGAAAGAACATTTTATAAGATGAAAATAATTAATTACTCTAACTACACATTCAATTGAGTAATAGAAACTCAAAAGTCATGATTGTGTGAAAATATGTGTGGAGAAATTAATGACATAATTTACCATGAACAAAAATCACAATGAATGGTGTCAAAATCTAAAAGGTTTTATTATGAAAAAACCATTCATATCATCGACGAATTCAATTTTTATAAAAATCAACCCTTGATAATGAATTCTTACTCATGCTTATAATTATACCAATGAATTTTAAAAACATGCATTTTCTATATGTTTTACATGAGAATATTACATGATATATATATATATATATTTTTTTCTGTTTTGTTTTTTTTTCTGTTTTTTTTTTGAAAATTTTACCCAAAAAACTTAATAGAAAATACACAAAAAACACTCAAATGAAAATCCTAAATATCTAACCCAAAATATTGTCCCCTCACCCACACTTAAAATATTGCATTGTCCTCAATGTGATCATATGAGATGATATGTGCACATGAAAAGAAAAATTTTAAATAGGAAAAATAATATAAAAGTGAAAGGGTTAGGAACAGCTTGATATGCTCAAGTGATGATGGGGTTATACAGTGTGATGAAATCCACTACATCAGTAGGAAGTAACTCAATGCATTTCTTCAAACATTACCCTTTGACTGTAAAGATCCTTCCAGTTTCCTCTTGTGTGATCTCCACTTCACCATAAGGAAAAACATTATATACAATATATGGACCTAACCACCTGGAACGTAACTTACCAGGCATCAGCTTTAGTTTTGAATTGTAGAGAAGGAATTTATCTCCAACATGAAACTCCCTTTGTTGGATGATTCTATCATTAGCTACTTTTGAACTTTCCTTATATAACCTTGAGTTCTCATATGAAGACAATAGAATCTCCTCAAGCTATTAAATTTGTTGCTTCCTTTTGATTCCAGCTTGGGCCAAATCCATGTTGCATTTCTTTATAGACCAATAAGCCCAATGCTATACTTCCACAAGGAGATGACAGGCCTTCCCAAAGACAATCCAAAATGGGTACATACCAATGGGAGTCTTGTATACTGTTCTATAAGACCATAGTGCGTCATCCAAGCGCTTGCTCCAATCCTTCCTATTCGGCTGCACAATTTTCTCCAAAATTTTGTTTCAACTCACAGTTTGAAAACTCAGCCTGGACATTTGTTTAGGGGTTGTATAGTGTTGAAGTTTTATGTGTCACACCATACTTATGAAGGAGGGAATCCAAATTCTCATTGTAAAAGTGTGTCCCATGATCATTGATGATAGCCTTTGGAACTCCAAACCTACAAAAAATCTGTGCTTTGACAATTTCCACAACAACATGAGAATCATCAGTCCTGGTGGCCTTATCCTCCACCCATTTACTCACATAATCAATAGAAAAAATATATACAAAAAACCAAATGAACTAGTAAAAGGACCCCTAAAATCAATTCCCAACACATCAAGAATCTCACAGAATAGTATGGGTTTTTGGGGCATCTCATGTCTCTTAGAAATGTTTCCCGTGTGTTGGAAATGAGAGCATGACTTACAAAACACATGGGCATCATGGAATAATCTAGGACAATATAATCTAGATTCAAAAACTTTCCTAGCCCTCCATTGGGGTCCAAAGTGTCCACCACAAGAAAGTGTATGATAGAATTTAAGAACAAACTAAAACTCATGATCAAGAACACACCTCCTAATAACTTGATCACTACACATGCGACAGAGGTATGGATCATCCCGAACATAAAATATTGACTCACTCCTTAATTTTTGTACTTGATGTTTCATTAAATTTGAAAGGATTTCGGATGCAACAAGGTATTTCACTAAATCAACATACCAAGGATGCGTACCTGAGATGGAATAAAGATACTTATCAAGGAAAGTGTCATGAAGTGGTACCTAGTCCAAGGTGTCATCCTCTAATTCATGAGTAATCCTAATCATGTGGTCTTCCACTAGGTTTTATGACACCTTCTTGTTCTTTATCTCAATGTAAAATTCCTAAATAAGGAGAATCCATTTGATTAGCTTGGGATTTTCATTTGACTTCTTCAATAGGTACCTCAGAGCTGCATGGTCAGAAAAAACAACTACTTTAGAGCCTAATAAATATGAATGGAATTTATCTAAAGAAAATATGATGAAAAGAAACTCATTTTCCTTGGTAGAAAAGTTTTATTGGGATGAATACAATGTACTTGATGCATATGAAATCACATGTGAACATCCTTCCACCCTCTGTGATAAGACAGATCCAACTGAAAAGTTGGATGTGTCACACATAAGCTCAAAAGGAATGTCCCATTTTGGGGGTTGTATGATCAGTGGAGTGGTCAAACACTTCTTCATCTCATCAAATGCTACCTTGCATGAATCATAAAACACAAAATCAGAATCCTTTTGAAGTAATCGTGACAAAGGAAGAGCAATCTTACTAAAATCTTTGATGAAGTGCCAATAAAACCATGCATTCCCTAGGAAAGATCTAACATCACACACACACAAAGGATAGGGTAAGGATGAAATTATATTTACCTTAGATCTATCGACCTCTATTTCATGTTTTGACACTACATTCCCTAACACAATGCCATGCTCTACCATGAAATGACACTTTTCAATGTTCAAGACCAGATTCTTCTCAATATATTGATTCAACACATTTACCAAACTACTTATACATTCATAAAATGAGGATACATATACTATAAAGTCATCCATAAATACCTCCATGCAGGTCTCAAGAAAGTCAGAAAAATACTCACCATACATCTCTGAAAGGTACCTGGGGAATTGCAAAGTCCAAATGGAATCCTTTGGTAGGAAAACATACCGAATGGACAAGTGAATGTTGTCTTCTTCTAATCCTCTAGAGCAATAGGAACCTAAAAATATCCAAAAAATCCATCCAATAAATAATAACGTGTTTTCCTAGCTAGTCTCTCAAGAATTTGATCAATAAATGGTAGGGGAAATGGTCCTTGTGAGTGGTTTGATTTAGTTTTCTATAATCAATACACACACACCAAATTTGTTTCACCCTCATTGGAAATAACTCATATTTATCATTTTTAACAATTGTAACACCACTTTTCTTAGGCACAACCTAAATAGGACTTACCCACTGAGAATATGAAATGGGAAATATTATACCCGCCTCGAGAAATTTATCAAATTCTTTTTTAACTACTTCCATAAGGGTTGGATTGAGTCTCCTTTGTGGATGCCTCACTTGTTTAGCCCCATCCTAAAAAATAATCCTATGAATGGAAATAAAGGGGCTAATACCTGATATGTCCCCGAAGGTCCACCCAATTTCCCTAATGTTCTCCCTCAAAAGTTTAAAAGTTTTTCTTCATGTTCAAAAGAGATATTGTTATCAATGAAAACAAGTAATATTTTACCACTCAACAAGTATGAGTATTTGAGATTAGGTGGAAATGGATTGAGTTCCAATATAGGGGGGTTCTGTATGGATGGATATAGTGAAGGAGCTGAAATATGTGCACAAAGAGCATTAATATCAGAATAGAATTCATCAAAATCAGAGAATAATTCATTAAATCCATCAGCATACTCAACAACCATGTCACAATCAGAGTTCACATGATCAAAATTAGAATATCAATGCATTTAAAAATCAAATCTAAGAGAGTATTGTTCATTAGAAATGGGTGTGGAAGTGCTTTTAGACATAAAACTAGAACCAATGATCATAATCTCTTTAATCACAGGATAATCAAATTCCATGGGTTTTTTATTTGGTGGTTCAAAATGGGAGATAAAAAAAGCAGAATGGTCCTTTGAGGGGTACTTCATAGATTCCATAACATTAAATATCACAACTTCATCTCCAAACTCCATGGAAAGTGTACCCTCATGGACATTTATGATAGTTTTTTCAGTTTTGAGGAAGGTCCTACCTAAGATAATTGGATCACGAGAACTTACTTGATCATCCTCCATGTTAATAATGTAGAAGTATGCTAGAAAGATCATGTCTCTTACCCTGACAAGTACATCCTCAAGGACTCCCACTAGATATGATGTAGCTCTATTCACCAACTACACCACTACTCATGTCATATTCAACTCACCAACCTATAAAGAAGAGAATACAGAGTGAAGAATCACATTTATGGAAGCTCCCAAATCACAAAGAGCACCATAAAAATGAAAGTCCCCTATGGTGCATGGGATAGTGAATGTCCCCAGATCCTTGCACTTTGTTATCATTTCTGGAGTTGGTGTAATGAGTGATGACACATTCCTTCCAATATTTATCCTCTCATTTCCCGTGATTCCTCTTCGATTGGTTCAAAGTTCTTTTAAGAATTTTTCATACCTTGGGATTTGTTTAATGGATTCAAGTAGAGGGGTGTTTATCTCCACATGCTTGAATGTGTCCAAAACCTCTTTTTTCATCACCTCTTCAGCCATCTTCTTGGTTTGTACAACCCTATTTGGGAAGAGAAGGGGTTTAGGAGGAACTTCATCAATATTTTTCTTACCTTTATCTTTCTACTTTGGTTTCTCTTCAGCTGGTCTTGAATGGAGCTTCTACGGAGTTAAGGTGAATCCTGATGGAATGGTGGGTGCAGAAGTATCATTCATTTTCTTCCCACTTCTCAATGTGATGGCACTAACATTTCCATTTGGATTTGGAGTAGGTTGGGAAGTTATATTTCCAGAATTCTTACTTAAAAGTTCATGGAGGGTAGTGGAAATCTGGATCATTTGAGTCTTCAACTCCCTCAGCTCCGAACCTTGACTCTTCAGCTCATTCTATTGATTAAGAACAATTTGTTTCAAAAGATCACCAGTATTAGAATATACCTTTGGTTGAGAAGTCCCTTGTTGTTGGATTGTTGATGCTTGGGATTCAAATCTCTTTTGGGGTTTTTGAAAACCCTACTAGTAAGGCGGAGGCTGCTGGAAGTTTTTTTTGAACGGGGGCCTTTGTTGTTGTCCAGAGGCATACCTCATGTTTGATTGATCCTTCCACCCTTGGTTGTATGTTGAAGAAAAAAAATCAAACTTTTTTTGGGGATATGGTTGTTTTTGTGGATGACATGGTCTCCCAGGAAACAATTCTGTACAATATTCTATTTCTTGTAGTTGGGGGCAACAGTCTGTTGGGTGGCTTGTCTCAGTGAAAATTCCACTAGGCCTTGAAGGAGGAGGTTGAGATGTCTTTTGAGCCAAAGCAATCTACCTCACCATATTTGTCAATTGTTCCAACTTAGTATCAATTAAATGACTTTATAGAGAATATGGAGTTACATGATATACTCCTCTAACATGTGGGGTACCTCGATTGCCAAATTGCTGGGAGTTATGTGCCATCTTGTCGATCAATGCACGTGCAGCTGCTGGTGTTTTGTCGACCAATGCTCCTATAGCCGCAACATCCACCATGATCCTCTCTATAGGATTGAGTCTTTCATAGAAGTACTGGATGATGATTTTCTCACTGATTTGGTGATGTAGGTAGCTTGCAAACAACTTCTTGAATCTCTTCTAATACTCATACATCGACTCCCCATGTGTCTTCTTGATCCCTAAGATATCCTTTTGAATAGAAGTGGTCCTTGATGATGGAAAAAATCTCTTCAAGAAAAGATGTTTCAAATCATTCCAACATGTTACATCTTCAGGTTTTAAATAATACATCCAATCCTTTATAGTTCCATAAAGTGAGAATGTGAATGATCTAAGTTTTATTTGATCTTCATAGAAATTTATTGGTTTCATTATTGAGCATACCAAATTGAATTATTTTAAATGTTTGTTTGGATCCTCACCAAATAAGCCATGAAATTTTGGAAGAAGGTGAATTAAACCATATTTTAGTTCAAAGTATGATTTAAGGGTTGGATATGCAATGCATGTAGGTTGATAATTAATATCAAGTGCAACCAACTATCGAATAGTCCTATTGAGTTCATTGTTGTTATTTTCATCTATTGTATCTCATTTAATATTTTATTTAGAAGAGTTTCCAATTTCAAAATTCCTAGAGTGGAGGAATTCCCCAGTTGGGTAAATTTGGACACTCCCTGTAGACCGAGATTGTATGATTCTATCCCTAAGTCTACACTCAATCTAGGGGTATATATTAAGGAGATCCTTAGGGTGGGATCATGTCATAAATCATAGAAAAGAGAAATAAAAACAGCTGATACCAATATCATTAATTGAAGTTTCAATTTATGGTCTAAGAAGGAAAAAAAAGAAGTGGGGAAGAAAGAACAGCAAAGAAAAGTGAGGAGAAAAAAAGAAAAAAATAACAAATAATAACAAATAACTTACATAAAATTAGTTGAATAAGACACTTTACTCCCTGGCAACGGTTCCAATTTGATGAGCATTGTCGCACATGCTCTAAAAAAATGTTTGTGATTTAACTAAGTGCAACACAATGGATGACCTAGGTTGTTCTCTCAAGGAGGAAGTGAATTTAACAAATATTAATAGGCTTTAAGTAAGTAATAAAATAGTTCAAAACAAATGAAAGGAAATATGGGGTGGGGGTTTGTTTTGTGACTTTTCAAACAGTAAACTAAACAAGAAAATGATAAGCAACAATCAAAGAGACAATTTCATTAAAAACACTTATATAAGAAGACATTGTTGATCTAATATAACCCATTAATGATTAATTTATCATTATACCATATTATTATAATTTATTCAATTATGATCCCCTAATCTTGTCAACCCTCGAACCCTACAGAAATTAACAAGACCACAAATTTGTGAAAATGAGCCCTAGGTTAACTTTGGGACCTCCAATCACAGCACCCTACTTTGATAGAGATCTAAAAAATAACTTGTGGTCAATTAAAAAAGAATATCTTCCTTGGAGTGGAGAATTAATTGAGTTTGGTATGAGACTTTAACCCTACAATTCTATCCCAAGTTGATTGGAATTTGCGGTTGAAGTTTCACTCTCACGATTTACACAAGCCCGACTATGCGATCAAATGCAAGTCGATCAAGTAACTTATAAATTAAAACTCAATTAATTGATCAAAATTTATGAATTAAAGTATGTTTATGGATTCAAAATGAATAAATGAAGGGGGTATGGATTAGATTAACTACGAAAGAAATCACACTTCCATGGGCGGAGTTGTCATCGTGGAGACGTTTTTCACAAGGAATGGATTGATTGGGGAACACCCAATCTCGTCTCCACTATTATATTCCAGCCCAAGAAGAAGAAGAATAAGATTAAAAGAAAAAAACACAGAATATTAATTGAAGAAAAATTAAATATACAAGTATGAAAGCAAAGAAATACAAAGAGGAGGTGGGAGAGGAGAGCCTTTTTGGAAGATATGTTTTCACAAGGCCTTACTTCTTCCAATAAATGTAAGGGGTTCCCAAGAGCCCCCATTTGTACACAAATTCCAAAATCCTCTAAAAACACTACAAAAGAATGAAAATAACCTTTAAATAGAGTTGGGGAGGGATAGGGTTACAAATCCTTTTTAAGTGTGAAATGGAAATTCGTCCAAATATTTTAATCCCACTTTAAACACATCTTTAACATCCAAAAAGTGTGAATTAGATACACTTCCAGAAGTATTATTTGTTAATAATTGGGTCTTAGAGCTTCCTTCCAAATTTGGGCCCAATAAAGTCACGTATCAAGATGATATGGTCCAAACACTGAAGTGATATCCAATCTGCTAAATCCAGTCCTTCTTTGACTTCATAGCCCATTTAGGCCACTCAAATGAACGATTAAGCTCCCATGTCCTACATAGAATTTGTCTCCCATTACTTCAGTAATAAATTTAAAAAATTTTAATTCAAAATAATTTACAAAAAAATATTTATGCCCAAAATATTACAGTGAATTTTAAAAGGATAAAACTAGAATTTCCATCAAATTTCCAAATAAATGATCTAATCCCAAATATTCTATAAATTAACATATTTAGTACAATGTGAAGAAATTATTTAATTTATTATCAATAAAATATTTAATAAAATTGTTTGTTATCAGAGTTTCATTACATTAAAAACCCAGATATGTGAGTTATTATGAACAACACAACACTATAGGAAAAATGATTCTTGACGACCTTCACAAACAACTACAGTCCTGAATTTTTTTTATTATCAATCATCAAAACAATCTGTTTACATGGTTTTTCTATTTTTATTAAGTTAACCATTTCCAAATTATAGGGATTAATCATTTTATAATTATAAACCAGTCATCACAAACAAAAAACAATGATTCTAAATTTAGAAACCATTCATTTAATTAATCACAACTAATGGAGAAGAACATATTAAATATGCCTACAAATCAAACCCTCAATTAAACTATACTAGTAGTAAGAGTGGGTAATTAAATTTGGGACACCTAAATAAACACTTATTCTAAGATGAAACCAATATGTCATCAAGACAAACATAATTCAATAATGACCTAAATTACCTGACCATGGGAAAAGGGGGAGTGCCACGTTAAGGGGGGGATACCATGACCATTGAATATCTCTCTCATAGACTCTAACCCCAATGAATAATCAATAAATTTAATTCATAAATCCAATTACACATAAACCCTAAATATATAAAACCTAACACACTTTTTCTAATGGATTTCCAAAACCCAACTTTATTTCTACCACTTTATCACTTTCTTAATAAAAAAACAAAAAATTGCTTCTTCTCCCTCTTCTTTAAATCAATTAAAATAATTTTTTTCTTTAAAATCACTAAAAAATTATTTCACTTTCTCTGTGGGTTCGACATAAAAATTACATCTTACTATATTTTAATTAATTAGTAACACTATTTGAGTCTTTTTATAAATATTTAATTCTTTTATCCCCATAGGAAACCAATGACACCCCATGGACAATCATCCTATAATTAGGAATGTCCTCAAAGTCTTTCACAAGGTCATGTTCCTTAATATATGTTTTCCTAAATCTAGTTCCCAAGTTTTCTATTAAACTTACTCCGATACTATCTATAGAATCCAAACTCTAGTAACTCAAAGCTAGTGTATACTTTATTACATTGGTTTAAGATATAATAGATCACATCACCAAGGATAGATTAGTTTAGTAGCCTTGAAGAACCAGATACAACCATTATTCTCATTTCACATTAGTAATAAAATATAAAAAACACAGTAAAGTTAAAATTTTACATCCTTGAACTCAATAAAATATTTTTTCTTTATATCCCGTGGAAAATAAAAAATAAGGGTAATCTAAAATTCATAGTAAGGGTTATGTACAATGGAATCTGTCAAGAGTAAATAAGGAATAATCAATAAATTGAGTATGAAATAAATCCATGGATAATATTAATGCAATAATATCATGGATAATAATAACTGAATTCTCAATAATGTAAATGAATATTGTTGGATTTCATGATCTCAAACATCATGATATATTTACCATCATGACCCTATGCTAAGATAGTTTAATCGATGGGTAGGTATATAGAAAAAACCCATTTTATAATTTTGGCCAACTAGTTTGTCTCATGAGACCTATCAATGCATCATGGGGATATCTATAACCAGGAACCAACCATCATTGTAAATAAAATACATTCCTAAAATATTGGATGATTTATTTAATCCATAAATAATATTATTTATCAATAAATATCCATATTGAGTAAAGAATATTGAAAATAATTATTTCCTCAGTTAATCAAATATAATTCATAGTAAAACATTATATGTAAAAATGGTATATGGTTTAGAAAATAATCATATCCATGATAAAAATAATAAAGATATTTAAGAGAAATGAAACATCTAATTAAAAATTATCACAAGAAAGTGAATATTTCCAGATAAATTTAACAACAAAAAATTAATAATAGATAAAATATGACCATAAATTCATTGAAAATATAGGTTTTGTAATAAAATCATATCTTTTAGAGAATAAAGGAAAATGGAAGAAAAAAATTAATATAATATTTCATTAAAGAGTTTTATTTTTAAAACCATTGAAAACTTATAGAATAAGCTAAATATTTTAAAATTGTTATGGTGGTGGGAACGTCAGTTAAAGTCTTATACGTTAAAAAGAAAAATTCCACTTTACTTTTTATAAAGAAAGATGAAAATAAAACTTTTATATAAAATTAGAAATATTCCTTTAAAAACTTATAAAAATTAAAGGGTAAAAAATGTCCTTAAGAAGTAATTTGAGTGAATAAATAGAACTTTTGTAAAATAATTTTTCAAAAGATTGACATGGAAGAAAAATATACCCGATCAAAAAGAGAAATAAGGCCACATTTTATTTTAAAATTATAATTGGTTGATTAATGTTCCAATGAAAGGAAAATTTGAAATAAAATATAGAAAATCCTTAAATATATAGAGGATAAGAAAATAAATTTAGTTTATGAAGGATAGATTATAAGATTACTTCAATGAAAATATAAGAAATCCTAAAAGAAAATAATATTGTAAAATAAATTCTTACCTCTTTAGAATATTTTAAATTGTAACCCATTTAAATAGTAAATTTATTTGAAAATTTAATCATCATGAATATATATATATAGTCTTGTTAAATAAATTAAATGGTTATTATATACAATACATAAAATTAAATAGGGTTATAATACCATAATATGTCTCAATGAAGTATAAATTGAGACGAAATCCCTTACCTCACACTCCCACTTTGTTGAACATTCTATGACCTCCCATATAATGATTTTAAACATTTTATTAATTTATAAAATAAACATATTCATATTTATAAAATTAATATGACCCACTTATAATATCTTATCACCCATTCATTGAAAATATTTCATTATTATTATTGTTTTGGGTGTCAACTGCTTATTTTTCTCATGTATGTTCCATCATGGAAGTTCTAGTAATTGCATAAAGGTTGTGGTTTCATATTATACAAAATGATATTAATGTTATAAATATAATTTTTATTCATTATATACATTTTTATACTCATTATTTAAAGGTGTACATGAAAAAAATGAATTGCATCACTTCACGAAGACGGTGGGACATACATACACACGAGCGATGTTATCATTTATTTAATGGGTGAAAGGGTAAGGAATTAGATGACATATTAAATTTATATAATCAATATTATATGATAATTATCATATATATTAATTATTACCATCATCATTACTATCCATGTGAGGCGGTGATGGAAAATAAATTACATTAGTTTGCACGGCGGTAGTCCGCAGTACACACGAGCGATGGTTTTATTTACCATTTGATGAAGAAGAAGATGGATAAATATTATGAAATAAAAATAATAAAATATAACTATATGATATATAATTGTGTAATTATATTTTAATTTTTAGGACGTAACTAAATCCGGTAAAATAAGATGTAAAAATAAAGAGCTTCGATAAGACGATTTCCTTATCTTAGAGAAACCTCCTTTGGATCTCTTCTTAAAGACCTTAGGGTTGGTCATTTTGGAATAAAAAAATATCTAGAAAATTTATAATTATGTTGGGTAGATATTTTGGTAGTTTTTTTGAGATAAATGGCTCAAAATGTTTGAATAAGTGAGATAAGGAGGTGCCCTTTTATAATTGAGGTGAGTGACACACTTCTAATTTTTCAAAGTTTTAAAATATTATTAAGTGAATTTCTTGGAAAAATGGCTCCAAAATGACTCATATTGTAAGGTTATATGGTTAATTCCAAAATTAAACCAAAAAATTAGTTTCAATCAAGTTTTTAGGTCATTTTATTCCTTATATTTTAGATTAACCCCTGGTAAACCCATTTTCACCTTAACTGTGGTAATCAATTTTCACTATTTTTACTATTCATTTTGAAAAAATAATTTGAACTTATTATATAATATTAAATATTCTGATTCAAGATATAGAATCCATTTTATCAAATCTAATTCATAGAAGTGGTAGAATTTAATTTAAAAATAAACCAGCAAAACATGATGAAAAAATGGTTTTTTTATGAAATGCATTTTTCAAGTATGATTTGATCTTACTTTAAATATATAACTAATAATAATTATTATATGGATTTAAATAAATATATTTATATATATAATCTATTAATTTCATTTAAATCATTCATGATTAAATATTATTTTAATTAATTAAAATGGAAAGACATTATGCATTTAAAAATAGTTTTTTAAAAATATCTCATTTTTACCTTTAAATGATCTTATCTTTATCTATATAAAATTTAAAATCCATAAATTTTTAATTATACATATTATAAAAAATTATTATAAATTAAATAATTAATAGTTAAATACCACATTTCTAATTATTTATAAAATCTTATTTCTAAGAGAAAATTTCAAAAACTCATTCGAGGATTATTTTGACATGGTAAGTTCAAAATTGATATTCATTCTATAAAATTAGATTTTTTGTACCATGAAATATTAAAATTTTAATTTTATTATAGTTTTATTAAAACAGAATGTTCACTCACTATAATTAAAGCTCGTGTGTTACACATAGAGTGGGATAAGACATTAATTGAAGTGCCTTAATCAAGAACTGTATTAGAAAAAAAGTCTCCCATATTATTCAAGGAATATTAAATGTTACCAGATCCTTGAATTTTCTTTTAAACATATATTTTATCAATTTTTAAGAATTCCTTCCAAGATTTACTCCCTCATCCCCCTTTAATTTTTTTTCATGGGTGTAAAGATCTTTTAGGAAATTGGCGTAGTGAGGAATTTGATTAACTACATCCAAGATAGGAATAATAACTTTTATATTTTTAAATTTATCCATGATCTCTTTATTTATTTCATTATAGAATTTTTTATTAGATTGATAAAGTCTTTTGGTAAAATTTAGAGGAATAGATTGATTAGTTCAATCCTTAATGATAACCTTTTTACTAGTTTTATTTTGTTTATCTTTACTTGAATCTTTTGAGGATCGAGAGAGTGTGTGTGTGTGTGTTTTTAATAGAATGATATAAATTTTGTGCATATAATTTGGAAGGAGAAATTTTCTTACCACTATAAAGTTTATTGGAACATAGATTACCTTTGTCTTTATGATTTATAAAAGGATGGGAAGAAAATTTTATATAACTCTTCTTATTTATCTTACTAATGGTGTTTTCTAGTTGTCCCACTTGAGATTGAAAGTCCTAGATAATTGATTGTGTGGTCTGTTGGAACTGATTTTTTTATTCCTTTTTCATCACCATGTCCTCTAGGATTGGTGAAGGTTTTGGAGGAAGAAGAGTATTACTATGGGAAGGTTAAGGATGATAAGGATGTGTACCTTAGAACTGATGATATTGGTTTTTTCTAAGATAACATGATTTAAATTTTTATTAGTACTATGGATTTCTTGGAACCCAGGGTGGGGATGTTGCATAATGTTCTCTTTGTAAAAATATGGATGTTTCTTAAATGGATTCCTAGGAAATAAAACCACAAAATACTTAGATGAATCCTGAAGTTGGGGGAATTGATCAAGTAATTAGGTGTTATTAGAACAAATATCACAAAAAAAAGGAACATATGTAGACTGTGAATTTCCTTAAACTTATGGAAATTGTATTAAAAGTTTATGAATTCCATTAAGTTTATTATATAACTTTTTTTCTAATAAATATTGGTTTAACTCATATACTCATTGATTGGGTGATATTTGTTAGGTACCAAATTATTGTGATTATTTAGCCATGTCGGATAATATTTCAAGAGAAATAATATGAGTTTTATCCACTAAAGAACCACCATATTCAAAATCTATCATTCCATGAATAATAGGGAAAAGTACATTATTAAATTATTTAATTAATAGTTGTTTTATAATTTTTTGGTTGGGGAAACAAGAGAAAATTCTTTTAAATCTCTCATAATATTCATGAATGTTCTCTCATTGTTATTTTCTAATTCCAAAAAATCTATTTTCTAATAGATTATGTTCAAGAGGTAGAGAAAAATTCCCTATAAAGAGACATTTAATTTCATTATATCTATTAATTATGGTGGATAAATAAAATAGATAGTCTTTGGTTACGCCATCAAGGGATAAATTTAAATCCCTATATTTTATGAGGTCCATTGACACACCTTGGGGTTTCATGGTGAAGCCTACTATGTGAAACACCTTGAAGTGTTTATGTAGGTTCTCACCAGGAATACCATGGAATATTGGAATATGGTGGATGATTATTGATCTTAGCTCAAATTTGGATGCTTCATCAGGGTATTGGATATACGTAGGTTGGTACTTTATATCAGGGGTAGTTAATTAATTTAAGGTCTGGTTATTTTCAGCCATGTTATTATTTTATTTATTTGGTTCACACTTATCTTGGGTTCAAACCTCTTGATTTTCTAAAATTGGTTCCTCTATGATGGCTTCTTTATCTTCCCTAGAAGATCGAAGGTGTTTGTGAAGTTTTTTTTTTCAATTTATATCTCTATATAATTAGTTTTTTCTTTCCTGATCCAGTCATGAAAATAAATGTGAGTGGAAGTGAGTATTTTTATTTTCTTAAATTCAATAAGTCATATAAAATAACAATAAAATAAAAATACTTTAAAATACTATATTATAAACTATAGAGAATATTAAATAAGAAAGAGGGAGAGAGATAAAAAAACACACAAATGATAAAAAAATAAAAAGGATAGGGGAAAGGATAGGGGAAATTAAGTAAGGAAAGGTAAATAAATTAAAATAAAAAATAAAAAATAAAACAAAAAAGATTTCTTGGATTTTTTGAAAATTATGGAAAAATTTGACCGCACTATCGAATGCGTCAAATTAGATATTGTTTTTTTATAGAATTTCCATAGTATAATAGGTACCGTAGGTCATCTATTGATAGAGACTTAAATCAAAAAATTATAATATGGTCTAATTGAAGAAAATTCTATGGAGTTTTGAATGAATGGATATTTTTGGGGATTAAGTAGAAATAATTCATGAATGAAGACTAAATGGAAATGAAAATTTAATGAGATAATTAATTGCGATCAACCTGAGGAAATATCAGTCCTTCACCAATTTAATATATTAGGTTTTGATCTTATGATAATTTATTTTTAACACTTATAACTATAATGTTACTAATTTTATACTAGGATACCTCTTATGTTTCAGTCATAAACACAAAATGATTCATCAGCTACCATCGATGATCTGGTGATTTGTGTTCGACTTCATAACCAAATCCCACTAAGGAAATATGTGAGGAACTCACTGTATTTTATAAGTTTGTATGTTATTTTAGTATGATAACATGAAATAAATTTAAATTTAAATTAAAGTGTTTTTGTGAGTTTAATATACTAATATGGACTACACAAAAAACATGATTGAAAAGGGGAAAGGTGGTGAATGATGTGTGAAATATCATATGAATGGGTTCCCCCAAACATAATAATATTAGTGTGAGTGTGACATATCAGTAATAAAATCAATTAAAGAAGAAAATAATATGGATAATAACAACACACACACATATAATTAAAAATATCATTCATATAATAAAAACATAAATCTCTAGAATTGCATCATGTTCATCCCCGAGTGATCACAAGGAGATTAGAACTTGATAGAAGGAGAGTAAAAAAATAAATTAATAATAATAACATCTCAAGAGATATAAATTATCCCTATAGTTTATTACACTTTTATAATGAGGTATAAGAGTCATTTTATAGGCTTTTCACACAATATTGTTCCAAAACAAGGTCAATGGCCTATGGATATAAGTGATCTATCCAGAAATATTTTTCCCACCAACTTGCACTGCCTATATAAATAACTTATCCATTGAATTTTGACTTTATTTGTTTGGAAATATAGGAATTAGAGTCTTCTTTTTAATTCTTCTATAATTATCCAAATTGTACTTCTCTATCACAAGTTATGGCCTGATTACAAAAGGGTAATCCAATATGCCTCGCTTATATTTTATTATCTTTATTGGACACATTGGGCCTCTTATGATTGGATCCAACTCTTGATACAATTAAATAATTTTTATATAATTTAACTAAGAATCCAATTTTTTTTAAGTTTGGATCAATATATTGATCATTATTATAAATATACACACATGCTATTTATTTTTACTGTAATGAAATTTTGAAATTTTGAATGTTTTTTAACTAATGAATAGAAAATATATGCTAAGTGAAAAAGGATTTAATAATGGGATACTAAAAATGATAAACAATGTAAATAATAATTATAAGGGTGAAAAAATAATATATCAATGTACGATCTATAATAAATTCCATATTTCTCTAAAGGGAAAACATTTCCAATGTAAATCGTTGGTGCACGATTGACTTTGATGAAGTTGAAGCTCCATTTGCACAAGAGTTGGCACATGAACAAACTCTACAAGAGATAGAAGGAGAATAAGAAGTTTCTAAGACACAAGTACTGCATAGTTATATATGTGAGGTTATATAACTAGAGAGATATGATTTTCTTATCATTGATTTAGGTGGCACACTATTCCTTGAGGATAATGAATCTTTAAAATACAAGGAATTAGTAGATGGAAATGATGTTTCTAAATGGTAATAATACCTGAATTCTAAAATAATGTCCATGCACCAAAACCATGTTTGGAATTTGGTATACCACTAGCTAATGTAAAACCTATTGGCTAAAAATAGACATTAAAGAAAAATTTGGACATGGATGGTATAGGAAATACCTACAAAGAACGATTAGTTACAAAGGGTTTCAGACAATGTCAAATAATTAACTATGAAAATACTTTCTCATTGGTCACAATGATAAATTCCATTAAAATATTACTTGTAATAACATCCTTACTTGATTATGAAATTTTAAAATAGATGTTAAAACTACTTTCCTGAAAGGGAAGTTGGTTGAAGATGCCTATATGACACAACTAAAAGGGTTTATAATGTCTAAGAATGAAAACAATGTATTAAATTTTTAGATACCTATTTATGGATTAAATAATTAATAATTATTAAGGAATTTTCATATAATTAATCCATAAGAAAATTTGGTTTCATTAAGAATAAAATTGATCCATGTGTCTACATGAAGGTTAGTGGGAGTTCTATAATTTTTCTAGTATTATATGTTGATGACATATTATTAATGGGAAATAAAGTACATGTATTAAATTCAATAAATAATTGGTTAAATAAATGATTCTACATGAAATAATTTGGTGAATCATTCTACATTTTAGGTATGGATATTTATTAATATAGATATAAATGGATTCATTAACTAAGTCAGAGTATATACATTGAAAAGGTACTTACAAGGTATAATATGGAACAATCCAAGGTGGATTTATTATCAATGTCACATAGAATTAATATCTCTAATAAAATGTGTCCACAAACATAGGAGGTGATAAATAGAATGAGTTAAATACCTTATGATTCATCAATGGGATTTATCTTATATTCCATGCTATATACTAAGTTTGATGCTTTCTATGCTTTAAGCATAATGGTAATATATCAAGATAATCTAGGAGAGCTATATTGGGAAGAAATTAAAACTATCCTAAAATACTTAAGACATAAAAAAGATATATTCTTAGTGTATAGAGAAGATTAAGAGGTATTAGTAAGGTGATTACCTATTTTATATTTTAGATAGATCAATATGATCTTAAATCATAGTCATGATATGTATTTTTCATAAATGGTGGTGTAGTGAGATATAGAATCTTAAAGAAACTAGTGGTCACCAATTTTATAGTATAATCCAAGTACATATCATTTTCTGATGTAGATAAGGAAGTAGTTTAGATATAAATATTTTTATCAGATCTTAGTTTCATACCTACCAGTGTAGACCCTATTATAGTATACTATTATAATGCTATAGTAGTGGTAATTTTCAAGGATCCCAAGTCACACTGGAGGAAAAATAATATACTTCAAAAGTTTTATATATTAGGGGATTTTTATCAAAGAGGTGAATTTGTAGTTAATAGAGTATCCACAAAGGATATTTTGGCAGAACCCCTGATTAAATACATATATCATCAGAAGCATGATTCTCATGCGATAGATGGTAGATTGAGAGTTGTTAGTATTTTTATCTAGTGAAAGTAAGAGTGTTGTGAGTGTGGGAGCCCTAAAATCAACTCACATATGTACTTTGATTACTGTTACATGTATAAAACAAGATATTTACATGAGTTTCACTTTCCATGATAGTAATATTACTTCTACATATACTATATATATGGTAATTTCATTAGATTACACATAACATTAACAGGTTATAATTGTTCCCAACTATAATGAGATCCTCTAGATACTATTATAATAATCTTTAACATATATCCTATTGTATAGATATATAATTATATAGGGACACATACGATGTTTGACTATCAGGTGATGGGGGATTATCAGAATTGAGAATTTTTTCTCATGAATTTTAATCTTGGTGATATTAAGTAAATGAGATCTTGTAGACTCTTTTGTCAATAGAAATAACACCTATTTTGGGTGTCATTGATTGTTACTATCTATGAAAAAGTGTATTGGTCTCCTGAGTTGAGATTATTACTAATTTATATAATTGATCAAGTACTTTGGTGTTTGATGAAAATCCTGACATTTCATCTCCATGTTGAGGTAGATTGTGCTAACTTCATCATTAATGATATGACATTTATTGAATAACCAATAAAGGATTTTTCTATTTTTATTTTAAGAAGAGATATCTCCAGTCTTGTTGATTAGGATGGTATTACCTTCCCTAAATCCATATCTTTATTCAAAGGAGGTAATTCAATCTGGTATAGTCAAAGAATGAATAAGTAAGTCATGCAATGATGGTGACATAAGATATACATCCTGATTTATGAGATGTATTGATATAAAAAGATTATATTACACTGTGTATGTTTATAGTGGAGTTTTTCATTACTATGAATTAAAAATTATCTCTTTAAGGGACTTGATGTTTTGTTAGAAACCAATCTTTATCTATGTGTGATTCTCACTTCTGTCGATATAAGGGCCTAGAGGGAACACACAAAGTGATTTCAAAATTTTGGCCAATTCTAATAAATTATGGTTTAAGACATGGTGGGCCCCATTGTGAGAGTCAGGCAATGACTGAGCTTAAATGATCATAAGAAAATAAATAAATTAAATATTATTAAAGTTTAGAATAATAAGTTTTGAATTTATTAAATCAAAATATTCATAAGTTATTAAGTGAATACAAGAAAATATTTTCCAAATGAAAATTTGTTATTTAAGGTTTGTCAAATATTTATAGGATAAATGAGTCAATTTAATGATTTTTATTTTATCAAGTAAGATAATATTTATGTTAAAAGTAAGTGATAATATAATTATGACATTTTTATATGTTTTATAGGCCATAAGTTTCATTTATGGTTTATTTATATGGTTAAAATTTTTAAAGGACTTGAGTGAAATTTTAACATGTTATAACCTACCTATATAAACCAAATTATTTTCAAATTCGTGGGTACTATTTATTACACAATTTTTAGAGCTTACTCATCATCTCTTTCACTTTATATAGTGAAAAAGAGAGTTTTGAGCACCTAAATCAAAGTTCTCCTTCCTAGATCGAGTATATAGTTCCCCAATGATCACGAGTATATAGAAATCCCCTTCATTTCTCCATGATAACACCTGAAGTGATGTTTTTTATTGGATCATCATATCACCCTTGAAAGTGGAAGAAAAACCAACCATATAATAATTTATCTTTGAAGATTCAAACAAGTAAGGTTTACAAGAAATTGAGAATATGTACAACATACCTGAAGTTTCCAAAAGTCATCAGCTTCCACAATCTTTTATAATGGAGTGTGTTTGACGAATATCACTTAGAAAAATAGATTAATTCCTCCTACCTCCAAGGGGGATACACCAAAAAAATGATCAAAAGAATTCTTAATGAGGACTCCCATACACTCAAAGGGGTGTTAGCGCTTTTGTAGAGTGATAAATGTGCTTAAATAATAGAAGAGTGATTTGTATGGTTTGTGATTAGTCACATGAACTACACTTATAAATCACCACCAATAAGAGAATATCACATCCTATTATAGGCATCCTTTATTCTCTTTATTAAATAAAGAGGCATTGTCTATATAAAATGGTTTTAGTGTCATATCATGACACTCAAATATTATGCATGTTGAAGTGTTCATTCATTGAACAGTTTAATGAATGAAGTATTCCGATCATAAACAAACCAACCTTTTTTGGATTGTAACTGATGAAATCATATTAGAGGATGGTGTGGCACCAAAATATCTTCATTTTGGAAAAATTTTTGTCCCAAAATTAATCCTTATATAGGGGCCTAATTGTGTAACCTTGTGGCCCTTAATGGTGTTGATAAAAAATATGAAATCCATATTTCATAGATATAAGAAAAGATAGGCCTCTAGAAAAATGTCAATGATATATAAGATACTAAGGGGTCTGGTGTGATCTCTATAAAATATACTCATATCTCTATGAGAATATTTCCACCACAATATGTATCATATATATCATATGTATACCTATATAAACCCTTTCTCTATGACAATGAGCAATCACTATACATGGAAAATGAAAATATAGTATATGCCCCTCATCATTTCTTGATTCTCTAATACATACTTAATGAGTTGATGAATATATCACATTTCATTCATCAATCTGATAATAACATCACATGTAACTTATCAAAGTAGTTGATCACATCATATCTAAAATAAAATAATCATGACCATGCATTTCCTCAATATGACTCAATCAAGGGTTATATGTATTTCATCATCATACAAGTGGAAATATGACATCTCGGTTTTACTCCAACCTACTACATGTTAAAAAACATACCCAACCACCCTATGATTATCTAAGTCAATGTGTAGACATATGTACGTATGGTATCAAAGTTTAAGGGTTAAAATTCTAGGTATCTCACCAACCTTAGGTAAGAAAAAATGATAATAAGTATACAAACCTAGGTATATCGATGACTGTGTGACATTCCATGGGATATAATTTAGTAGATAACTCCAAGAAAAAAGTCTCAACTTGTTACCCCATAAATATTTTCTTCATACTTTACATACAAATACTTTTATTGAGTAAAATATTCTATTCATACTAATATTTTCATTTCATCACAACCCATAATAATTTGTGATGAACATCGATTGAGGACAACTCAAATTCTCACTTTGATGGGATATTATCATTCAAAAATTCATGTAAAATAAATTATAGCATACATGAATGGTTGATAATTGGAGATTTAATTTATTATAATAACATGATATATTTATAATCGTTTCATCAATTTCTCAAGTATCATATAGCATAAGATTTCAAATGACCCTCTTACTTTTGCTATAATAATGGTTTTGTCAATAGATCTACTATATTTTCCTTAGTAACTACCCAAATAATCTTTACATTTCCCCTCTTAATGATATATTTTATGAGATGATATTTTTAAAGAATGTGTTTAGTACTTTGGCAAGACCATGGTTCCTTATCAAAATAAATAGGCCCATTGTTTTCAAAATTTAGCTCAATTTCTCCCTCAATGCTATGAAACAACTCTTATTTAGTAATGAAATTCTAGATCTAAACATCTTCCTTCATAGAATCCGATATAGTAATGTACTATAGTTCTATTGTTGACTATGCTATGGTGTCTTGTTTGGAAATTTTCCAAATGATATCTCCACCATTTAGGAAAAAGATGAATCCATACTAGATATTTATATACTATTTTTTAAATTACAAACTTTCATATGTGTAACCCTTTACACAAATATCATACTCTCCTTAAAAGACCAAGAAAATATCCTTAGTCATTCATAAGTATTTAAGTATGTTTTTCACAGCAATCAAGTGACTCTCACAGGGATTGGATTTGTATATACGTGTTATTATCAAAGTATAAGAGACATCGGGACAAGTATATAACATGGAATAAAAGATAGATCTTATGGAGGATGCCTAAGGAATATTATCCCTCATTACTAAATCCTTATAAGGATCCTTAATCTTTTTTCTGCCTTCGAGGTGGCACGTTTACAAGTGGTGCAGAAATGGAATGATGAGGATCATCACCTGTCCCTTTTTCCATAGAGACAGGCTCCTGTCGAGTTTACCACTTCTTCATTTCGACCCGTTAAACATCATTATCCTTTAAAGAAGGTTGAATTAACCCTGTGGGGAACTATTGGTCCCAGTGGGTGATTGCATGGGGAGAAAGCACTCATGAAATCAGTCATTCTCGGATATAACTTCCTCTGATGGTCTCCATTGAGTTTATTCATGGAGCCAAGAATTGCCAATGACCCTGATATCCATGATTCATGGACCTGCTTTTCAAAGGCAGGTGCTCGTTGGTTGGTGATTTGGCCAACGACACTTGAGAACTCCATTGGTCAAGAGGATGGGAGATCAGGCTCACCGCACCCTTCTTGGGGAGGATTGTGGCCTCTTCTAGGACTCTCTTATAAATTTAAATTGTGTTCATATGTTTGTGAATCCTTGGTTCATTCCCAAATAGTGTGTCCATGGGCTACCCTTAATTTTCAAGATCGTCGTGAGCATGCATATGTTTGATGCCACCGGGGTGATGTTAACTTAGCCATATTGTAAGGTTCTTTGAATTTTATTGTCATCCAGGGGGACGAAAGGTGACTTGATGTTGGTATCAGGCCCATAAGGAGGGATTCCTATGTATCCTCAGGAGAGGAATTAGAACCCACATAGTTCAGAATGTGTGGGGATTATGCATGGAAGTTTCCCATTTGAAACACATGATTGGGTGGACCCTTTTGTAATGGTCACCCTTTTGAGCTTGGGACTTCTAGAAGGCATCCTATATATCCGGATTTGATCATGAATTAGAGTTCTCATAGTTCAGAATATGTGGGGATTACGCATGGAATCTTCCCATTTGAGGGGGCATGGTTGGTTGGTCACTTTATGGGTGATCACACTTTGAGCTCAATCCTTTTGGTAGGTGTCCTACGTATCCTGATTTGGTCAAGAATCAGAGTTCTTGTAGTTCATAAGATGTGGGGATTATGCATGGAAACTGCCCATTTTATGGGACATGATTGGGTGGACCCTATTAAAATGGGTACCCTTTTGAGCTCGGGCCTTCTGGCATGAATCCTACATATCCTGATTTGGTCAGGAATCAGAGTTATCCTAGTTCAAAATATGTGGTGATTTTTTAATCCTCACAAACCTCTAAGCCCACGTGAGCCATGATCGGTGTGAGAAACAATAGGATGTGAAAGATTGGACAATGCACATTCCTCCTCCCCTATTGTTGGGGGAGGGAGAGCCCGCGAAAGAAGAGGTTGGGGTGACCATGGGTGAGGGCGCAGAGCAATGAACCTTTCCATGTGAAATGGAATGAAAGGTCATGCGGTCTGGCCTCAGAGTATTGGGTACCTACCTCAGTGGGAGGGCCCCAGAATGTCATGTGTGGTATACTACAGTTTAAAGTCACATAGCTTGGACAATGGCATCAAAGTTTAATGTCATGTGGATGGGACTATTTGGGGTCTTGCAGTTTAGGGTCATGCGATGAGGACTACTTTCTATAAAACCATGATTAACTAGAGGAAAATCATGTTTGGATGTTCCGATGTGCCTCGAACATGAGAGGGATGGAATGTGTAATCCATGATTATGGAAGATTCTAGATCAGGAGAAATGATATGGGGCATGATATCCATTACGGCGTACAGAGGTAGGAAAGGACTCTCCTGAGGAAGATTTTTTCTCTTATTGAGAGGCCATTTTTGTGGGCAACGTATGCAGAGCCACCAGGGCATGATGTGCATAGTCAAGTAGAGGTGTCCTCAGGACACTGGCCTTCCATCTCCAATGGACGAGGATGTTTATGAAGATCCAAATTCACCCAACATATTACAGTTTAAATTCATATATCTTGGACAATGGAATCACAGTTTAATTTATTATTGTAGGGACTATTACCATACAGTTTAACGTCGTGTGGTTATAAAGATAACTCCAAGTTTATAGTCAAAGAGTTTGGACTGTGGACGGAAGGAACCATAATTAACTAAAGTATAATTAGGCTGGGACGTTCTGACATTCCTCGAACATGAGAGGGAAGGAATGTGTAAAATATGACTTTAGGGATTCTCAGATCAGGAGAAATGATATGGGGAATGTGAGCCATTGCAACATACATATGTAGGAAAAGACTCTCCTAAGGAAGAGTTTGTCTCTTTTTGACATGCCATTTTTGTGGGCAACATATGCAGAGCCATTGCGGCATGATGTGCATAGTAAAGTAGAGGTATCCTCAGGACACTGGCCTTTCATCTCCAATGTCCGGGGATGTTTATGAAGATCCAAATTCAAAAAAACATACTATAGTTTAAAGTCATATAACTTGGATGATGGCATCAAAGTTTAATGTCTTGTTGTAGGGAATATTACCATACAGTTTAACTTCATGTGGTTAGGATGAAAATTCATAGTTTATAGTCATAGAGTTTGGACTGAGGAGGTAAGGATACATCATTAACTGAAGTATAATTGGGATGGAATGTTCTAACATTCCTCGAACATGAGAGGGAAGGAATATGTAAACTGTGACTTTAGGGATTCTCAGATCAAGAGAAATGATATGGGGCCTGGAATCCATTGCAGTGTACAGGGGTAGGAAATGACTATCCTGAGGAAGAATTTATCTCTTGTTGACATGCCATTTTTTTGGGAAATGTATGCAGAGCCACTGGGGAATGATGTGCATATTCAAGTAGAGGTGTCCTCAGGACACTGGCCTTCTATCTCCAATGGCCGGGGATGTTTATGAAGATCTGAAGTCACCCAACATACTACAGTTTAAAGTCATACATCTTGGACGATGGCATCATAGTTTAATATCTTGTTGTACAGACTATTACCAGATAGTTTAATGTCATGTGGTTAGGACAATAACTCATAGTTTATATTCATAGATTTTGGACTGTAGAGGGAAGAGCCATCATTAACTAAAGGATAATCAGGCTGGGATGTTCTGACATGCCTTAAACATTAGAGGGAATGAATGTGAAAACTGTGACTTTAGAGATTCTTAGATTAGGAGAAATGATATGGGGAATGGAAGCCATTGCGGAGTATAGAGGTAGGAAATGACTCTACTAAGAAAGAATTTGTCTCTTTTTGACATGCCATTTTTGTGGGAAACGTTTGTAGAGCCACTGGGGCATGATGTGCATAGTCAAGAAGAGGTGTCCTCAGGACACTGGCCTTCCATATCCGATGGCTGGGGATGTTTATGAAGATTCGAAGTCACCCAACATACTATAATTTAAATTCATATAGCTAGGATGATGACATCATTGTTTAATGTATTTTTTTTAGGGACTAATACCATACAGTTTAACGTCGTGTGTTTAGGGCGATAACTCATAGTTTATAGTCATAGAGTTTGGACTGTGGAGGGAAGGATCCATCATTAACTAAAGGATAATTAGGCTAGGATGTTCTGAAATGCCTCAAACATGAGAGGGAAGGAATGTGTAAACTGTTATTTTTAGGATTCTTGGATTAGGAGAAATGATACAGGGCATGGAAGCCATTACAGCGTACAGAGGTAGGAAATGAATATCCTGAGGAAAAATTTGTCTCATGTTGAAAAGCCGTTTTTTGTGGGCAACGTATGCAGAGCCACTGAGAATGATGTGCATAGTCAAGAGGAGGTGTCCTTAGGAAACTGTCCTTCTACCTCTGATGGTTGGGGATGTTTATAAAGATCCAAAGTCAACCAACATACTAATAATAGTTTATAGTCATAGAGTTTGGATTGTGGAGGGAAGGAGCCATCATTAAATGAAGGATAATTAGGCTGGGATGGTCTAACATTCCTTGAACATGAGAGGGAAGGATTGTGTAAACTGTGACTTTAGGGATTTTCGGATCACGAGAAATGATATGAGGCATGGAAGCCATTGTGGCATATAGAGGTAGGAAATGACTCTCCTGAGGAAGAATTTATCTTATGTTGACAGGACATTTTTGTGGGAAATGTATGCAGAGATACTGCGACATGATGTGAATAGTCAAGCAGAGGTTTCCTCAGGACACTGACCTTTCATCTCCAATGTTCAAGGATGTTTATGAAGATCTGAAGTCACCCAACATACTACATTTTAAAGTCATATATCTTGGATGATGTCATCACAGCTTAATGTCTTGTTATAGGGACTATTACCATACAATTTTAACGTCATGTGGTTAGGATGATAACTCATAGTCTATATTCATAGAGTTTGGATTATGCAGGGAATGAGCCATCATTAACAGAAGGACAATCAGGATGGGATGTTCTGACATGCCTCAAACATGAGAGGGAAGGAATGTGTAAATTGTGACTTTAGGGATTCTCGGACCAGGAGAAATGATATGGGGAAATGAATCCATTATAGCATATAAAGGTAGGAAAGGACTCTCCTAAGGAAGAATTTGTCTATTGTTCACAGGACATTTTTGTGGTTAACGTATGTAGAGCCACCGGGGCATGATGTTCATAATCAAGCATAGGTTTCCTCAGGAAACTAGCCTTATATCTCCGATGGTCAGGGATGTTTATGAAGATTTGAAGCCACCCAACATAGTACAGTTTAAAGCCTTATAGATTGGATGATGGAATCACAGTTTAATGTCTTGTTGTAGGGACTATTACCATACAATTTAATGTTGTGTGGTTAGGATGATAACTCAAGTTTATAGTCATAGAGTTTAAACTGTGGAGGGAAGGATCCATCATTAACTGAAGGATAATCATACTGGGATGTTCTTACATGCCTCAAACATGATAGGGAAAGAATGTGAAAACTGTGACTTTAGGGATTCTCAGATAAGGAGAAATGATATGGGGAATAGAAGCCATTTCAGAGTACAGAGGTAGGAAATGACTCTCATGAGGAAGAATTTGTCTCTTGTTGATAGACCCTTTTTTTGGGAAACGTATGCAGAGCCACTAGGGCATGATGTTCATAGTCTAGAAGAGGTGTCCTTAGGACACTGGCCTTCTATCTCCAATGGCCAGGGATGTTTATGAAGATCTAAAGTCACCTAACAACTACAATTTAAAGTCATAAGATTGGAAGACGGTATCATAGTTTAATGTATTATTTTAGGGACTGTTACCATATAGTTTAACGTCATGTGGTTAGGATGATAACTCATAGTTTATATTCATCAATTTTGGATTGTGGAGGGAAGGATCCCTCATTAACTGAAGGATAATCCGAATGGGATGTTCTGACATGCCTCGAACATGGGAGGGAAGGAATGTGTAAACTGTGAATTTAGGGATTCTTGGATCAGGAGAAATGATATGGGGAATGGAAGCCATTTTGGTTTACAAAAGTAGGAAAGGAATCTCCTAAGGAAGATTTTTTCTCTTGTTGACAAGCCGTTTTTGTGGGCAACATATGCAGAGCCACCGGGGCCTGATGTGCATAGTCCAGCAGAGGTGTCCTCAAGATACTGGCCTTCCATCTCCGATGGTCGAGGATGTTTATGAAGATCTAAATTCACCCAACATACTACAGTTTAAAGTCATATAGCTTGGATGTTGACATCACTATTTAATGTCTTGTTGTAGGGACTATTACCACACAATTTAACGTCGTGTGGTTGGGACGATACCTCATAGTTTATAGTCATAGCGTTTGGACTGTGGAGTGAATGAGCCATCATTAACTGAAGGATAATCCAGCTAGGATGTTTTGACATACCTCGAACATGAGAGGGAAGGAATGTGTAAACTGAAAATTTAGGGATTATTAGATTAGGAGAAATGATATGGGGCATGGAAGCCATTACAGTGTACATAGACAGGAAAGGACTCTCCTGAGGAAGAATTTGTCTCTTGTAGACATTCCATTTTTATGGGAAACATATCCAAAGCCACTGGTGCATGATTTGAATAGTCAAGAAGAGGTTTCCTCAGGAAACTGTCCTTCCATCTCCGATGGCCAGGGATGTTTATGGAGATATGAAGTCACCCAACATACTACAAATTAAAGTCATATATCTTGGATGATGGTATCAATGTTTAATGCCTTTTTGTTAGGACTATTACCATACATCTTAACGTCGATTGGTTAGGACGATAACTCATATTTTATATTCATAGAGTTTGGACTGTGGAGGGAAGGATCCATCATTTACTGAAGGATAATCAGGCTGGGATGTTCTGACATGCATCAAACATGAGAGGGAAGGAATGTGTAAACTGTGACTTTAGGGATTCTCCGATCAAGAGAAATGATATGGGGCATGGAATACATTGCGGTGTAAAGAGGTAGGAAAGGACTCTCCTGAGGAAGAATTTGTCTCTTGTTGATAAGAAATTTTTGTGGGCAACGTATACAGAGCCACTGGGGCATGATGTTAATAGTCAATCAGAGGTGTCCTCAAGACACTAACCTTCCATCTCCGATGTCCGGGGATGTTTATGAAGATCCGAAGTCACCCAATATACTATAGTTTAAAGTCATATAGCTTGGATGATGGTATCATAGTTTAATGTATTTTTGAAGGGAATATTAAGATACTGTTTAACTTTGTGTGGTTAGGATGATAAATAATAATTTATAGTCATAGATTTTGGACTATGTAGGGAAGAAGACATCATTAACTAAAGGATAATCAGGCTAGGATATTCTAACATGCCTCAATAATAAGAGGAAAGAAATGTGTAAACTATGACTTTAGGGATTTCCAAATAAGGAGAAATGATATGGGGGATGGAATCCATTGTAGCGTTCAGATGTAGGAAAGGACTCTCCTCTGGAAAAATTTGTCTCTTGTTGAGATGCCATTTTTGAGGACAACATATGCAGAGCCACCATGGCATGATGTGCATAGTCAAGAAGAGGTGTCCTCAGGACACTAGCCTTCCATCTTGAATGGATGGGGAGGTTTATGAATATCTTAATTCACCCAACATACTATAGTTTAAAGACATATATCTTGGATGATGGCATCAAAATTTAATGCCTTGTTGTAGGGATTATTACCATATAGTTTAACGTCTTGTGGTTAGGATGATAACTCATAGTTTATAGTCATAGAGTTTGGACTGTGGAGCAAAGGATCCATCATTAACTGAATTATAATCAGATTGGGATATTCTGACATGCCTCGAACATGAGAGGGAATGAATGTTTAAACTGTGAATTTAGGGATTTTCAGATCAGGAGAAATGATATGGGGCATGGGAACCATTGCGGCGTACAGAGGTAGGAAAGGAATCTCCTGAGAAAGAATTTTTCTCTTGTTGACATGCCATTTTTTTGGGCAATGTAATCATATCCACCTAGGAATGATGTGAATAGTCAAGAAGAGGTGTCCTTAGGACACTGACCTTCCATCTCTGATGGCCGGGGATTTTTAGGAAAATCCGAAGTCACACAACATACTATAGTTTAATTTAATATAGCTTGGATGATGATATCACAGTTTAATGTCTTGTTGTAGGGAATATTACCATATAGTTTAATGTAATGTGGTTAGGATGATAACTCATAGTTTATAGTCATCGAGTTTTGAATGTGGTGGTAAAGAATTATCATTAACTAAAGGATAATCAGGCTGGGATGCTTTGACATGCCTCGAACATGAGAGGGAGGGAATGTGTAAACTATGAATTTAGGGGTTCTTGGATCAGGAGAAATAATATGGGGAATGGGATCCATTGCGGTGTACGGAGGCAGGAAAGGACTCTCCTAAGGAAGAATTTGTCTCCTTTTGACAGACCATTTGTGTAGGCAACGTATGTAGAGCCACTAGGGCATGATGTGCATAGTCAAGAAGAGGTGTCCTCAAGATACTGGCCTTCTATCTCCGATGGACGGGGATGTTTATGAAGATCCTAAGTCACTCAACATACTACAGTTTAAAGTTATATAGATTAGACGATGACATCACAGTTTAATGTCTTGTTGTAAGGACTATTACCATACAGTTTAATGTCATGTGGTTAGGACAAGAACTCATAGTTTACAGTCATAGAGTTTTCACCGTGGAGGGAAGGAGCCATTATTAACTAAAGGATAATCAGGTTGAGTTGTTCTAAAATGCCTCAAACATGAGAGGTAAGGAATGTGTAAACTGTGACTTTAGTGATTCTCGGATCAGGATAAATGATATGGGGCATGGAATCCATTGGGGCATAAAGAGTTAAGAAATGACTCTCATGAGGAAGAATTTGTCTCTTGTTGAAAAGCTATTTTTCTAGGAAATGTATGTAGAGCCACCGAGGCATGATATGCATAGTCAAGAAGAGGAGTCCTCAGGACACTGTCCTTACATCTGCAATGGTCAGGGATGTTTATGAAGATCTGAAGTCACCCAACATACTACAGTTTAAATTCATATAGCTTGGATGATAGAATCACAATTTAATTTCTTGTTATAGAGACTATTACCATATAGTTTAACATCATGTGGTTGGAACTATAACTCATAGTTTATAGTCATAGAGTTTGGACTGTGGTGGGAAGGATCCATCATTAACTAAAGGATAATCAGGATGGGATGTTCTGACATGCCTCTAACATGAGAGGGAAGGAATGTGTAAACTGTGACTTTATGGATTCTCGGAATAGGAGAAATGATATGGGGCATGGAATTCAATTTGGTGTACAAAGGTAGGAAAAGACTCTCTTGAGGAAGAATTTGTCTCTTGTTGGCATGCCATTTTTGTGGGCTATGTATACAGAGCCACCGGGGCATGATGTGCATTGTCAAGAAGAGGTTCCCTCAAGACACTGGCCTTCCATCTCCGATGGCTGGGGATGTTTATGAAGATCCGAAGTCACCCAACATACTACAGTTTAAAGTTATATATCCTGGACGATGGCATCATAGTTTAATGTCTTGTTTTAGGTTATACTACTATATAGTTTAACGTTGTGTGTTTAGTATAATAACTCATAGTTTATAGTCATAGAGTTTGGACTATGGAGGGAATTAGCCATCATTAATTGAAGGATAATTAGGCTGGGATGTTCTTACATGCCTCGAACATGAGAGGGAAGGAATGTGTAATCTATTACTTTAGATATTCTTGGATCAAGAGAAATGATATGGGGCATGGAATCCATTACGGCGTACATAAGTAGGAAATGAATCTCCTGAGGAAGAATATATCTCTTGTTGATAGGCTATTTTTGTGGGAAACGTATGCAGAGCCACTAGGGCATGATGTGTGTAGTCAAGCGGAGGTGTCCTTGGGACATGGGCCTTCCATCTCCGATGGCTGAGGATGTTTAAGAAGATCTAAATTCACCCAACATACTATAATTTAAATTCATATATCTTGGAGGATGGCACCACAATTTAATGTCTTGTTATAAGGACTATTTCCATATAGTTTAACGTCATGTGGTTAGGACGATAACTCATAGTTTACAGTTATAGAGTTTGGACCGTAGAGGGAAGGATCCATCTTTAACTCAAGGATAATCAGGATGGAATGTTCTCACATACCTCAAACATGGGAGGGATGGAATGTGTAAACTGTGACATTAGGGATTCTCAGATCAGGAGAAATGATATGGGGCATGAAATCCATTGCGGTGTACTAAGGTAAGAAAGGACTCTCTTGAGGAAGAATTTGTCTCTTGTTGACAGGCCATTTTTGTGGGCAATGTATGAAGATCCATTAGGGCATGATGTGCATAGTCAAGCAGAGGTTTCCCCAGGACACTGACTTTCCATCTCCAATGGCCAAGGATGTTTATAAAGATCCTAAGTCACCCAACATACTGCAATTTAAATTCATATATCTTGGATGATGGAATCACAGTTTAATGTCTTATTATATGGACTATTACCATATAGTTTAATGTCATGTGGTTAGGATGATAACTCATAGTTTATAGTAATAGATTTTGGACTTTGGAGGGAAGGATCCATCATTAACTGAAGGATAATCAGGCTGGGATGTTCTGACATGCCTCAAATATGATAGGCAAGGAATGTGTAAACGGTGAGTTTAGGGATTCTTGGATCAGGAGAAATGATATGGGACATGGGAGCCATTGTGGCGTACATTGTTAGGAAAGGAATCTCCTTAGGAAGAATTTGTCTCTTGTTGACATGCCATTTTTGTGGGAAATGTATGCAGAGCCACCAAAGCATGATGTACATAGTCAAGAAGAGGTTTCCTGAGAACACTGGCCTTCCATCTCTGATGGCTAGGGATGTTTATGAAGATCCGAAGACACCCAACATACTACATTTTAAAGTCATATATCTTGGATGACAGAATCAAAGTTTAATGTCTTGTTGTATAGACTATTACCAAAAAAGTTTAAAGTATTGTGGTTAGGATGATAACTCATAGTTTATAGTCATAGAGTTTGGAATATGGAGGGAAGAATCCATCATTAACTGAAGGATGACCAGGCTGGGATGTTTTAAAATGCCTCAAACATGAGAGGGAAGGAATGTGTAAACTGTGAATTTAGGGATTCCTAGATCAGGAGAAATGATATGGGGAGGGGAGCCATTGTGGTGTATAGAGGTAGGAAAGGACTCTCCTGAGAAATAATTTGTCTCTTGTTAACATGCCATTTTTGTGGGCAAAAAATGCAGATCCATCGGGGGATGATGTGCATAGTCAAGCATAGGTTTCCTTGGGACACTGTCCTTCCATCTCCGATGGCCAGGGAAGTTTATGAAGATCCAAATACTTACAACATACTACAGTTTAAAGTTATATAGATCTGACGATGGCATCACAACTTAATGTCTTGTTGTAGGTACTATTACCATACAGTTTAACATCGTGTGGTTTGGATGATAACTCACAGTTTATAGTCATAGAGTTTTTACTGTAGAGGGAAGGATCCATCATTAACTGAAGGATAATCAGGCTGTGATGTTGTGACATGCCTTGAACACGATAGGGAAGGAATTTAGAAACTGTGACTTTAGGGATTCTCGGATTAGGAGAAATAATATGGGGAATGGGATCCATTGGGGCATACAAAGGTAATAAAGGACTCTCCTGAGGAAGAATTTGTCTCTTTTTGATAGGCCATTTTTGTGGGAAACGTATGTAGAGACACTGAGTAATGATGTGAATAGTCAAATAGAGGTGTCCTCAGGACACTGGCCTTCCATATCCAATTACCGGGGATGTTAATGAAGATCCGAAGTCACCCAACATACTACAGTTTAAAGTCATATAGCTTGGCTGATGGCATCACAGTTAAATGTCTTGTTGTAGGAACTATTACCATACAATTTAAAGTCGCATGGTTAGGAAGATAACTCATAGTTTGTAGTCATATATTTTTGATTGTGGAGGGAAGGATCCATCATTAACTCAAGGATAATCAGGCTGGGATGTTATGACATGCCTCAAACATGAGAGGGAAGGAATGTGTAAACAGTGAATTTAGGGATTCTTAGATCAGGATAAATGATATGGGGCATGGGATCCATTGCGGCGTACAGAGGTAGTAAAGGACTCTCCTGAGGAAGAATTTTTCTCTTATTGACAGGACATTTTTGTGGGCAACGTGTGTAGAGCCACCAGGGTATGATGTGCATAGTCAAGCAGAGGTGTCCTCAGGACACTGGCCTTCCATCTCTGATGGTCAGAGATTTTTATGAAGATCCGAAGTCACCCAAAATACTACAGTTTAAATTCATATAGCTTGGAAAATGGAATAACTATTTAATGTCTTGTTGTAGGGACTATTACCAAATATTTTAACGTCGTGTGGTTAGGACGATAACTCATATTTTATAGTCATAGAGTTTGGACTGTGGAGGGAAGAAGCCATCATTAACTGATGGATAATCTAGTTGGGATGTTCTGACATGCCTCGAACATTTGAGGGATGGAATGTGTAAACTGTGACTTTAGAGGTTCTTGAATCAGGAGAAATGATATGGGGGATAGAATCCATTGCGGCGTACAGAGTTAGGAAAGGACTCTCCTAAGGAAAATTTTTTCTCTTGTTGACAGGCCATTTTTGTGGGCAACGTATGCAAATCCACTGGGGCATGATGTGCATAGTCAAGAAGAGGTTTCCTCAGGACACTAGCCTTCCATCTCTGATGGCCGGGGATGTTTATGAAGATCCAAATTCACTCAACATACTACAATTTAAAGTCATATAGGTTGGACGATGACATCACAATTTAATGTATTGTTATAGGGACTATTACTATACAGTTTAATGTCGTGTGGTTAGGATAATTACTCATAGTTTATAGTCATAGAGTGTGGACTGTGGAAGGAAGGATCCATAATTAACTGAAGGATAATAAGGTTGGGATGTTCTGACATGCCTTGAACATGTGACGGAAGGAATGTATAAACTGTGACTTTAGGAATTATCAGATCAGGAGAAATGATATGGGGCATGAAATCCATTTCAGCATACAGAGGTAAGAAATGAATCTCATGAGGAAGAATTTCTTTCTTCTTGATAGACCATTTTTGTGGGCAACGTATACAGAGCCACTGGGGCATGATGTGCATAGTCAAGAAGAGGTGTCCTCAGGACACTGGACTTCCATCTCTAATGGTTGGGGATGTTTATGAAGATCCAAAGTCATGCAACATACTATAGTTTAAAGTCATATATCATGGATGATGGAATCACAGTTTAATGTCTTGTTTTATGGAATATTACCATACATTTTAACGTCATGTGGTTTGGATGATAAATCATAGTTTATGGTCATAGAGTTTGGATTGTGGAGGGAAGGATCCATCATTAACTGAATGATAATCAGTCTGGGATGTTCTCACATGCCTAGAACATGAGAGGGAAGGAATGTGTAAACTTTGACTTTAGGAATTATCAGATCAAGAGAAATGATATGGGGCATGGAATCCATTACGGCGTACAGAGGTAGGAAAGGACTCTCCATAGGAAGAATATGTCTCTTATTGATAGTCCATTTTTGTGGGCAACGTATGAAGAGCCACCATGGCATGATGTGCATAGTCAAGAAGAGGTGTCCTTAGGACACTGGCCTTCCATCTTTGATGGCTGGGGATGTTTACGAAGATCCAAAGTCACCCAACATACTACAGTTTAGGTTCATATATCTTGGATGATGGAATCATAGTTTAATGTCTTTTTATAGGGACTATTACCATAGAATTTAACATCGTGTGGTTAGGATGATAACTCATAGTTTATAGTCATAGAGTTTGGACTGGATAGGGAAGGAGCCATCATTAACTACAGGATAATCAGGTTGGGATATTTTGATATGTGTCGAACATGAGAGGGAAGGAATGTGTAAACTATGACTTTAGGGATTCTCAGACTAGGAGAAATGATATGGGGCATGGAAGCCATTGCGGCATACAGAGGTAGGAAAGGACTCTAATTAAAAAGAATTTGTCTCTTGTTGACAGAACATTTTTGTGGGCAACGTATGTAGATCCACAAGGTCATGATGTGAATAGTCAAGTAGAGGTGTCCTCAGGACACTGGTCTTCCATCTTCGATGGCCAGGGATGTTTATGAAGATCCAAATTCACCCAACATACTATAGTTTAAACTCGTATTTCTTAGATGATGGAATCAAAGTTTAATGTCTTGTTGTAGGGACTATTACTATATATTTTAACGACGTGTGGTTTGGACAACAACTCATAGTTTATTGTCATAGAGTCTGGACTGTGGAGGGAAGAAGCCACCATTTACTGAAGGATTGTCAGGCTGGGATGATCTAACATGCATTGAACATGATAGGGAAGGAATGTGTAAACTGTTACTTTAGAAATTCTAGGATCAGGAGAAATGATATGGGGCATGGGAGCCATTGTGGTGTACAAAGGTAGGAAAAAATTCTCCTAAGGAAGAATTTGTCTCTTGTTGAAAGGCTATTTTTGTGGGAAACATATGCAGAGTGACTAGGACATGATGTGCATAGTTAAGGAGAGGTGTCCTTTGGACACTGTCCTTATATCTCTGATGGATTCGGATGTTTATGAATAATAGAATTCACCCAACATACTACTGTTTAAATTCATTTATCTTGGACGATGGCATCACATTTTAATATCTTTTTATTGGGACTATTACCATATAGTTTAAAGTCACATGGTTATGATGATAACTCATAGTTTATAGTCAAATATTTTGGACTATGGAGGGAAGGATCCATCATTAACTCAAGGAAAATCAGGATGGGATGCTCAGACTTTCCTCGAACATGAGAGGGAAGGAATGTGTAAACTATGACATTAGGGATTCCTGGATCATGAGAAATGATATGGGGAATGGGAGACATTGCAGCATACATCAGTAGGAAAGGACTCTCCTGAATAAGAATTTTTCTCTTGTTGACATGCCATTTTTGTGGGCAACATATGCAGAGCCACTAGGGAATTATGTGCATAGTCAAGCAGAGGTGTCCCCAGGACACTGGCCTTCCATATCCGATGGCCTGGGATGTTTATGAAGATCCAAAGTCACCCAAAATACTATTGTTTAAGGTCATATATCTTGAATTATGGCATCTCACTTTAATGTCTTGTTTTAGGGACTATTACCATAAAATTTATCATCATGTGGTTACGATGATAACTCATAGTTTATAGTCATAGAGTTTTGATTGTGGAGGTAAGGATCCATTATTAACTAAAGGATTATCAAACTAGGATGTTCTGACATTCCTTGAACAAGATAGGTAAGGAATGTGTAAACTGTGAATTTAGGGATTCTCAGATCATGGGAAATTATACGGGGCATGAGATCCATTGTGGAGTATAGAGGTAGGAAATGAATCTCCATAGGAAGATTTTTTATCTTGTTGACAGGATGTTTTTGTGGGCAACGTATTCAGAGCCACCATGGCATGTTGTGCATAGTCAAGAAGAGGTGTCCTCAGGACACTGGCCTTCCATCTCCGATGGATGGGGATATTTATGAAGATCCGACATCACCCAACATATTATAGTTTAAAGTCATATATCTTGGATGATGGCCTCATAGTTTAATGTATTGTTGTAGGGACTATTACCATACAGTTTAATGTCATGTGGTTATGAATATAACTCATAGTTTATAGTCATAGAGTTTGGACTGTGGAGGGAAGAAGCCATCATTAACTGAAGGATAATTATACTAGGATGTTCTAATGTTCCTCAAACACGAGAGGGAAAGAATGTTTAAACTGTGACTTTATGGATTCTCGGATTAGGAGAAATGATATGGGGAATGTGAGCCATTACGGTGTACATAGGTAGGAAAATACTCTCATGGGGAAGATTTTTTCTCTTGTTGACAGACAATTTTTGTGGGAAACATATACAGAGCCACCAGGGCATGATCTGCATAGTAAAGTAGAGGTGTTCTCAGGACACTTTCCTTCCATCTTTGATGTCTGAGGATGTTTATGAAGATCCAAACTCACCAAAACATACTATAGTTTAAAGTCATATAACTTGGATGATGGAATCAAAGTTTAATGACTTGTTGTAGGGAATATTACCATACAGTTTAACGTCGTGTAGTTAGTATGATAACTCATAGTTTATAGTCATAGAGTTTGGACTGTGGAGGGAAGAAGCCATCATTAACTGAAGGATAATCAAGCTGGGATGTTCTGACATGCCTCGAACATTTGAGGGATGGAATGTGTAAACTGTGACTTTAGAGGTTCTTGGATCAGAAGAAATGATATGGGGCAAGGGAGCCATTACGGCGTACAAAGGTAGGAAAGGAATTTATTGAGGAAGAATTTGTCTCTTGTTGACAATCCATTTTTGTGGGCAATGTATGCAGAGCCACCGGGGCATGATGTGAATAGTCTAGTAGAGTTTTCCTCAAGACAAGGGCCTTCCATCTACAATGGCTGTGGATGTTTATGAAGATCTGAAGTTACCCAACATACTACAGTTTAAAGTCATATATCTTGGACTATGGAATCCTAGTTTAATGTATTGTTGTAAGGACTATTACAATACAGTTTAACACCATATTTTTAGGACGATAACTCATAGTTTATAGTCATAGAGTTTGTACTATGGAGGGAAGGAGCCATCATTAACTAAAGGATAATCAGGCTGGGATGTTCTGACATGCCTCGAACATGAGAGGGAAAGAATTTGTAAACTGTGACTTTATGGATTCTCAGATTAGGATAAATGATATGGGGTATGGGATCCATTGCATCATATTGAGGTAGGAAAGGAATCCCCTGAAGAAGAATTTTTCTCTTATTGATAGGCCATTTTTGTGGGCAATGTGTGCAGAGCCACTGGGGCATGATGTGCATAGTCAAGAAGAGGTGTCCTTAGGATAATGTCCTTCCATCTCCGATGGTTGGGGATGTTTATGAAGATCTAAATCCACCCAACATACTATAGTTTAAAGTCATATAGCTTGGATGATGACATAATAGTTTAATGTCTTGTTGTAGGGAATATTACGATACAGTTTAACATCGTGTAGTTAGGACGATAACTCATAGTTTATAGTCATAGAGTTTGGACTATAGAGGGAAGGATCCATCATTAACTGAAGGATAATCATACTGGGATGTTCTGACATGCCTAGAACTTGAGAGGGAAGGAATGTGTAAACAATGACTTTAGGATTCTCGGATAAGGAAAAATGATATGGGGCATGGGATCCATTGCGGTGTATAGAGGTAGGAAAAGACTCTCCTAAGGAAGAATTTATCTCTTCTTGATAGGGAATTTTTGCGGGAAACATATGTAGAGACACCTGGGCATGATGTGCATAGTCAAAAAGGTGTGTCCTCAGAACACTAGCCTTCTATCTAAAATGTTCGGGGATGTTTATGAATATCTGAAGCCCCCAAACATACTACAGTTTAAATTCATATAGCTTGGACGATGGAATCACAGTTTAATGTCTTGTTGTAGGGACTATTACCATACAGTTTAACGTCGTGTGGTTAGGATGATAACTCATAGTTTATAGTCATAGAGTTTGGACTGTGGAGGTAAGGAGCCATCATTAACTGAAGGATAATTTGGATGGGTTGTTCTGACATGCCTCAAACATGAGAGGGAAGAAATGTGTAAACTGTGACTTTAGAGATTCTTGGATCAGAAGAAATGGTCTGGGTCTTGGAAGCCATTGCAGCATACAGAGGTAGGAAAGGACTCTACAGAGGAAGCATTTGTCTCTTTTTGATAGGCCATTTTTGTGGGCAACATACGAAGAGCCACCATGGCATGATGTGCACAGTCAAGCAGAGGTTTCCTCAGGACACTGGCCTTCCATATTTGATGGATGGGGATGTTTACGAAGATCCAAATTCACCCAACATACTACAGTTTAGATTCACATATCTTGGATGATGGAATCATTGTTTAATGTATCGTTGTAGGGATTATTACTATAGAATTTAACATCGTGTGGTTTGGATGATAACTCATAGTTTATAGTCGTAGAGTTTAGACTGGAGAGGGAAGGAGCCATCATTTACTAAAGGATAATCAGGTTGGGATATTATGATATGCGTCGAACATGAGAGGGAAAGAATGTGTAAACCGTGACTTTTGGGATTCTCAAATAAGGAGAAATGATATGGGGGCATGAGAGACATTGTAAATATAAAATCCTTTATATTTAAGCCTCATAGTTCATAACCCTTTATAAACTGTTTCTTATGACTTCTAAATAAACACTTTAATTCTAGATTATAATATATTATATATAATTTGAAAAATATGTTTTTAATATTACCATTTAATATTGAGGAATATTTAAATGTTTTAAAAAATTTAATTAGGTATAAAAAAATTGGAATTAATTAATTTATAAATCTTTTATAAATTAAAATATCATATAAATACATTTTTAATTGATTTATAAACATTTTATAAACTATTATCAAATTTTTTAAAACAATTTTGTAAACATTTTAATCTTCATCATATATTTTAAAACACCATGGTGATCACACTCTAGCTGTTTTTCTTAGAGAACCCAGCGAATAACCATCATGGGCATCACTACTCCATGGTGTCCAAGACCAGGCTATTTTGAAGCAATACAAGAATTTTAAATTACCACTATGACCGTGGTTCCTAGAGAATCTAGGTAAAGAATCACCATGGGCATCACTACATCATAGTGTTAGTGATATGGTCATTTTTGAAGCCACTATAGCTACACCACTATGACCATTTTTCCTATATAATCTAGTTAAAGAATGACCATGGGCATCACTACATCATAGTGTTAGTGATATAGTCATTTTTGAAGCCACTATAGCTACACCACAAGTACTCCAACTCCATAGTGATGGTACTAAATTATGAAATCTTGAATTAAACACATTAAATCCTTGAAGAAACTCACTTTTATATCACTTATGGGTTTCACTAGATCATCATATGACCCTTGGCAGTGAAGATAACCCAAATACAAAAGTATCTATGTCTAAAGAGTCAAAAATGCAAGGTTTCCAAAAAATAGAGAATATGTACATCCTACTTGAAACACCCGAAAGTAAGTAGCTTCTTTCCACTTGTATGATAATGTGTTCTTGATGAAGATCACTTGGAGAAATAGATGAATGCCTCTTTCCTTAAATGGGTATACACTAGAAAAATCATCCATGAACACTTCTTGAGGACTACTAAATGCTTGAAGGGGTAATATCACCTTCACCTAGTGATGAACGAGATCCATGAATGGAAGATATATTCAACTAAATTGTGATTTTTCACATGAACCAAACTTCTCAATCATGAAAAAATGGAGTGGATTATGTATACTTATAGGCATCCTCAGTGCTCTTCATTAAATGAAGATGCATCAGGTATATGAAATGATTTGGGTGTCATAAAATGAAACTCAAATGTTATGCATATTGGAGTGTTAATTCATTGAAAACTTTAATAAATTAAGAACACTATCCATAAATTAACCAACCTTTTGGTTCATAATTGAAGAAATCATGTAGGATAAGGACATGGAACCAAACATGAATCACATGCATGTCAAAACAACCTTGGATTCTTACCATATTTTCAAATGCACTCCCATGATGTGGTGGTGCTTGCTGTAGTTCATATCCAACATAGAGTTCTAAGATCAATGTATTGGAAATATTTTTAAGCACATGTGGATGATATAGAGGGTTACTACTTTATATCCTTCCAGAAAAGATCATCTGTTATGAGAGTAATGTACCAATGATTATAAATCAAATGTGGTATTATTTAGTTTTAGATTTTATGATTATTTAAATTACATGAGACTGGCATGTCGATAATCAGATACTATAGTATTAGATATGATGTTTCAACATCAAATTTGAAGGAAAAATTTAATTTTTACGTACTTCCAAACTTTCACGGAGCACCCAAAACTAATATAAATCACCTTTTAAGGGTAAAGGGAAATGAGCTAATGATTTTTTAGAACTCATATAGATTGATGCATGTGGTTCTATAAGTAAAGTATCTCAAGATGTATTTTAGTAATTCATTATATTTACTAATGACTTCAATAGGTATAGATATGTGTATATTATTAAACATAATTGTGGATCATTTTAAATGATTAGAGATTTCAAAAATTTAAGTATAAAATAAACTTGAAAAAATTATTAATACACTTAGAACTCGTCATGGTAGAGAATATTTAATTCAATAATTTCATAAATATCTAGGTGATTGTGGTGTAGTATAATAATTCACTCCACCGCATACACCACAGTTAAATGGAGTATCTAAAATGGAAAATTAAACTTTTTTGGACATGGTTTAATCAATCATGAGTCATGAAGACCTTACTATTTCCTTTTGGGGTTAGTCTCTAGATTTTATTATTTACACTAAAGCATATTCCATTAAAGTATATTAAAAATACACCACATGATATGTGGAATAGAAAGCATCCTAATTTTTCTTTTATGAATATTTGGGTTAGAATATGTGAGATATATTAGCTCAATTAAATTTGAACCCAAATAATATAAATGTCTATTTATTAGTTATACCAAGGCGATAGTTGACATGATATATCCCATTTTAACCCTATATGGGATGAAAGTAATCCGAATGTACCACACCAAACTAAACACTAATAGGATATGTTATGGTGACTAAAACTGAGTATTCATATCACACATGATGGAATACCTTATCATAATGAATGTATAGACAACACATAACTCAACACAAGACATAATAATACCGGATAGAAAAATAAAAAAAACTAAAATATATAATTAATGTGAAAGATGCTAAGATTCACAAAGGAATAACTATTCTATTAACCATAAAGTAAAGGAAAACAATACAGACCCAACAAACCCAAATGGAAAACAACCTAAAACAACTAGGGTGAAGGGATGTACATAATGAACTAGATCCAAATAAAAACATAATTTTCTAATATCACCTATGGATACTATTGAGTGAATATTTGACACTTTATTTATGTTTTGGTAATTAATTTATCCCTAAAATTTTATTTCATATGTTTTATTAATCCCTCTCACTATGCTTTAATGATTTATTATTATTTATTATTAATTATTATTATGGAATTTATATTATGTGATCTCCCACATTTTAGTTGAATATTTTTTTTAAGTATAGAATATTATATATGGTGAAGAATATTGGAAATTATATTGAATCCTAGATTTTTTTATTTTCTATAAGTTAAAATTATTTGTAAATTTGGGTAATATTTTACTTTTACAAATAGTTAAATTACCCTTACATTTGGTCAATTTCAAAAAGGGAAATACCTTTACACATACAGAGTAAGTGTAGATTTACTCTTAAATATTTGATATTTGATTTACTATATTAATATTACAGATTATTAAAGATGAATCTTATGTTTTGAATTTTTTACTCTTACATATTCTATGAAGTGAAGATTTTACTTTTATGTGTTGAAGGTGTTCCAAAAGTTATAATTTTCTCTAAGTGATGAACCTACTGGAAGTTACTTTTATATATACTATGAGAAGTGACTTTTACATATCTATAAAAATTTAATAAAGACTTGATATTTTAAAAGTATTGATTATAAGTTAAATTAAGTTACTTTTACATACTAATAATATTAATTATATGTATTAAAGTGAAAGTATCATAAGTTATAGAATTTGGAAATGTGTTTGAAGACTCAAAGAATATTACTTTTACTCATGAATAATTATTCAATCATGACCATGAAGAAGATTACCACACTGTGAATACATGAAGAATTTATAAGTTAAGTATGATTTTTTTATTCAAAATTCAAATGTTTAATTTTTTTAAGAAAGAAGCTATATCATGCGATTTTAGGGATGATTAAAAGATTAGATCCTAATTAAATCGGGTAATTCATTGAAATCTGTTGAATAATTTATTTTGAATTTATTATATAAGAAAGAGAGAATTCTACAGTGGATGTTTTCAAAATTTTATTTAAAGGAAATTTTGTAATTCATTATATTATTATGGAGGAAATTGTGAAATACGTTGACTCTATATATTTTTAATTATCAAATAGAGAAGACTGTGATAATAATTATTTTTATTATATATATTTTTTCTAGAAGGATCGATATAAATAAGTGATAAATGGTTACACAATATACCAAAACTTCTACTCAATAATTGTACATACATATAAGAGAAGAAAAATATTTTATTCATTATTTGTTTCTATTATTGCTTATATCACTTGACTAAATGTAAGAGAAGTACGAAAAAAGAATGAGAAGTAAGAAAAAAGGAGGATAAAAAAGAAACCTTTTCTATCTTAAAGATTACATGTTCTTTTTGTACTTTATTTAATATCTTGATAGTATTTTACAAGAGTTAAACATTGATGTTTCATTCATTATCTAGAGAAATATTCTATAGTCAGTTGCTAGAAGCTAGAGGAAACTGTGCAATAAAGCTAATTTCATTCCTACACCTCATCTATTTCTTATAAGTGTCAAATTCTTATACCCAGTTGTGGATTAAGTGTCATCTATTTGTGCTTAGATGTGAGTTAAGTTTTATCTAATTGTACTTATTTATGATTCAAGTACTAAAAACTTATAATATATTGTGAGGTCTTCAATAAAAGGATATAAAGGCCTAATAAAATCCTTATATTAAGGGTCTACTACTTTCAATTAGTTGTGATATTCATAGGAAAAGGATCTGAATAAAATCACTAAGACTGTATTGTGTGTTGGTGGAATTTTTTTGTGGAAATTATTATATCTCCAAACCACTATAAAAATATTATTATTTTTCTATTTTTTATATTAATTGATTAAAATACAATGGAAGATTATATAATACTTGAAAAGGTAAGTTTAAATTGGTGAAATTATTTAAAGTACTCAATTAACCCCCTCTTGAGTCTTTTTATGTTACCAATATAAGACAAAACTTGATATCAATGAGGTTATATTTAAGGGTACCATCTCTTTCCTGATACCAAAATTTGTATCAGAACCTTTTTTTCAAATATATTATATTTATAGCCTTAATAAGATAGAGAGAAAGATTCCAATAAAAAATGACAACTGATCTGAGAGAAGGCATTTTTATGATTAGAGATACCTATTTGAATGGTGATAATTATGATTTATATAAATATAGAATGATTATTCATTTGAAAAAGATTTGTTTAAATGTTTATATAAAGGTGGTGAAACCCTATAAGATTCCTGATAGAGAACCTAAGTTATGGAGTGATACTCAAGAAGCTAATTATGAATTATGCTCAAAGGCTATGAATTCTATAATTTTTGGATTAGAACTAGATGAATTAAATAGAGATTCTTAGTGTGATACTACCTATGATATGTGGTAAACTATTTCGGTTTCCCATGATGAAAATGAAAATGTAATAAAATTAAGATATAATACTACCAGGTTGAAACTTATTACTTTTAGGATGGTTGATGGATAAAAGTTTACTCAAATGAATGGAAGACTAATTGAGATAATGAATGATGTTTATGGTTTTAGAACTATTATACTGAAACTTGATCAATATTTAAAAGTTCTTAGAATTATACTAATTAAAAATAGTGGAAAAGTTTCTACTATTAGGTATTATACACCTATTAAATATTTAAAAATGAATTATTAATTAGAATACTATTGATTCCTGAAGTTGAGATTAAAGAAAAATTTGATGATCATAAGTTAGTCAAGAAATAAAATGTTTCCCTTATGGTGTCTATTTCAAAGGATGATAGAAATGATAAAGAGATATATTCTGAACCATCTAATGAAAATTATAGTAGTTCAAAATCTAGTGATGAAATTTCATTAATCTCTAGAATATTTAATAAGTTTAACAAAATTATAAAGGTATTGTTTAAAAAATTCATGAATATTGATGGAAATTCAAATGAGGTCAGATGTTATGAATGTAAGAAAAAGGGACATGTCATAACTTAATTCCCTAAACTCAAATATGGAATGAAATAAAGAAACAAATATTATTAAAGAAAATTAAATAATTCTATGAATGTTACTTGTAGTCCTTATGAGGATTTTAGTGATGAATATCTTTCTAACCTTGAAGTTGAGAATTTGAATCAAAAAGTGAATTTCTATCTTATAACTCAGACCGAAGAGGTATAATCTAAAAAATATTATATTAATGAGATTAATGAGTAGTATTATATAATAGAAGATAAATATGATAATTTAAAGGTAAATCATAAATCTATAAAGATATATTATTATTTTTTTCCCACTAAAAATAATGATTTGTTTGAGAAACTTTTAGAGTTAAATTCCAAACATAAAAAATCCATTCCTTCTTATGCTATGTATGATAGTAGAATTAAATATTTATATCTGAAGTTGATTATTTGAAATTAGATACTATAATTTTTACTAAAGGATAAGATCAACTTAAAAAAATACTTTTGTAATTTCTAAGGAAATAAAGTTAAACCTGGAGTTGAAAGCAACAGTGAAAAACCTAAGATTTATATATTTTATTATATATCTATTTTAAATAGTAAAATCATGTATACTATAAATTTTTTTAATTATATAATCACTGTAAATTATGATAATTATTTTTAAAAAAAAAATCCTCAATTTTTGGGCGTTAAGCATGATGAAATTTCCAAATATTTATCTAATTTTAGGGCTGGAATTCCTATTCAAAGTAATTATATTTGGTTACATAAATCTATTTTTTATAACATTACTGGATCAAAAAGAATATGGGTATCAAAAAATATTTTTGTTTGAATGTTTTTTAGGAATGATCTATTGTTTTAGATATGTTAGGCATATAACAATTCAAACACTCATAAAATGATATTATATAAACAAACTCACTTTAAGCTTAAGCAGTAAGGAAGTTTGTAAACTTAACTTTTGGTATCCTCGATTTCATACCTATAAAAATGTGTATATTAATATCCCTATAATCCCTTGAATTAAAACCTTGTAGAAGTTTCTTTATATTTATATCCTTGAATTTCCTCAATCTAGATGATCAGATGCACTTTCTTCACATCATTAAGATCCATTGATCCAAATAATCTGATACTCTATCTTTCTATCCACAAAATCCTTTGATCCAGATGATTATATATTCAATTATTACAATATAAACTAAGATATTTTATAAGGAAAACCTCACATAATAGTATATTTTAGCTAAAACACTTATAAATAAAATTTACACTGATCAGAAGTTCTCTCAAGGAAACAATCTATTATAGTGCTTAAAAATGAATATAGATCTTCAAAGAATCAAGTAACACCATCTTATACATGAAGTTATAAATCCATTTATAGACTTCATAGTTATTAATTACAATATTTTAATTCTTCTTTCTTCAAGATTGGATGTAACTACATCATAAGCTCCATCATCATATTCCGATAAAATTTTCTTATTTTTTTTTCTTATAATGGAGTTATTTCTGAACCTCTATAATGTTAATACATACAATAAATGTAATCTATCATGAAAGTTCATATCATTATATTTTCATGTTTCTTATTATGTTATTGATAATTTCATTTATCAAAAAAAAAAATTTTGCACACCAAAATAACAAAAAAGGATTCAAGTTAAATCATATTCTTATAAAGTATATTGTGATTTGTAAATCAAAAGAAGAAAGTGAGTTATTAAATCAATAATATCCCCCTTTTTTAAAAATATAATACATGCATGAAAAATTTAAAAGTTATATTTAATTTAAAAATAAAGCTCCCTATATGTTCTGATGGAATTAATTTCTTCCTTATAATTTAAAACATTCAAAAATTAAACTCATTAAATACACATAAGATAAGTATATAAATAAATTATCCCAATTCATAAAAATTTATTAGCCTTTTTGTTTTATACCCCATTTTCAAACAATAACTTATTAAAAAATATACATCCTTTATAAAAGTATGAAGACTTAAAACATAGTTTTTTACTAAAAAAACTTACAATTTTTCTTAATTTTATCCCCATTTTTTGTTTTAAAAAAAAGAAGGAAATAATTTTAAAACAAGTAAACTCCATATTGAAAGTATATATCTCTCCATTAATTTTACAATAAACGCATTGGGAATTTTTTTTTAAAAAAATTAACATAATATAGAGTTTAAGAAATTGAACATCTTGAAAGTTATCTTCCAATTTTTATATTATCTTACTCTTACAAGGATGGTTCTCAGAAAAGTTTTCAACTTGAACTTTCTTATATTCAATTGTATTGAAGTTATCCATCTCTCAAAATACTAAATAAAATTATCCTTTTTTAGGAATTATTTCATATAATCTTTAAATATTAAACAAAACAAGAATAATATTCAAATTTAAGTAAATAAGATTATGTTCAATTTAAAATACATCTTTTGTTAGATGGAAATCAGATAAAAATTAAAAAATTAGAGAGTAATAAAACTTTATAAAAGAAGATAAAAAATGTCCACCCCCATTTTCAAAGAGTTTCTCAATGTCATCAGATAGTTTAAATAATAAGTATATTTAATATCAATTAAATTTTATCATTCTCAAATTGTGTTTAACTTATTAAAATATATTGAAATTTAAAGGTTTTGTAAAAATATAACAATTTGATATTCATTTTTTATAAAGTCAATAATAATATATCTTTTTTTATGTGACCCCTAATTAAATAGTGTGATATATCTTTATTATTTACATGTGAGTGATGTGATAAGTTCTTAGAGAAATAAATAACAATTTTATGATCACAAAATATTAAAGTTCAAGTGAAACTAAAACCAAAATAAGAAAGTGTGTGTTGTATCCATAACACTCATGCACAATAACTTCCAGGTGTTATATATTCAGCTTTAGTAGTGAAGAGTAAAAATAAGTGTTTCTTTTTTATAAAACAAAAAACTAAATCTTCTCTTCAGAAATGAAACTTTCCTAGATTACTTTTCCTATCCAACATAAAACCTCCATATTCAGTATCTAAGTAACTTTTTATTAAAAAATCATTTAGGTAAGAATAAAAAATACCATGTTTTGAGGTTCCTTTAAGGTAACCGAAAAAGTTTTTTACCTATTTTATATGCGATTACTTATAATTACCTTGTAACCTTTCACACAAAAATACATAAAACATTATGTTTGGTTGACTAGTCATTAACTATGAAAAACATCTATCATACATCTATAATTGTTTTGATAAACTGGTTTCCCAAATTCATCAATATCAAGTTTCATAAAAGTTACTATCAAAGCACGTATACTTGAAGAATTATAAAAAAATGTTTGAATGAATCTATAATATATATTTTTTGAGTTAAAATGTTTCCTTTTGGTTTTTGAGTGATTTGAAAACCAAGGAAAAAGTTAAGTTCTCCCTCAATGCTCATTGTGAACTCACTTTTGATAAGTTCCAAAAAATCATTGGAAATATATTTTTGGGTCAAACCAAATATAATTTCACTAACATAAATTTGAGTAATGATGGTTCCTTTGAAAATATTTTTTTATAAAAAGTGGGGGATCAACATTTCAATTAACAAAATTATTTTGAATTAAAAATCAGGTAAGTATATCATATAAATCTCTTGGGAATATTTTTATTTCTTAGAATGATTTGGTATATTTTAATACAATATTTTAAGATTTAATATATTCAAAACTAGAGGATTGTTCAATATAATCTTTTTACTAAAAAAATTCATTTAGGAAATTATTTTCACATCCATTTTAAATAAACTAAAATTGTGATATTCTATGAAGGCTAGTAAGATCTAGATATATTCAAGTCTAGATACTGGTGAAAAATTATCACCATAGTCTATACCTTAATATTAATAATAAAATTTAGCAACAAGTATTTACTTATTAATTACTATAGATTTAGTCTCTAATTAAAAACCAAACATTATGGGTATTATTTAGCTCTTTTATGGAAAATGGGTTCATCCACAGATCTAAGGTGTAAAAAAATGATAACAATTCTACCCATAATATATATGTTTGTTTTTTGTTTGAATAATTGATAAAAATGAATTAATTATTATATAATACCTCTAGAAAATTGTTGATTAGTCATATTATTTCTAGTTACTTCATTATCTATGTTCTATCTATCTGAATAATATAATTATTTCTAAAAACCCATTTTACTCTAATCACTATAAGTTATTTAGAATGTTTAACTAAATTCCAAACTTGATTTCATTCAAATTAATTCATCACTTAATTCATTTATTTAATCCAAATTTCATCACCCAAGACATAATATTAAATTTTAGGTTCAAATTGAGATAGGAATGCATAGTGATCACATTGACTTCTTAATGAATTTCAGGCTTTTTCTGGTTGGATTACAACTCCAATGATATTATCAATGGGATGAATCCTTAAGATCAACTAGTTCATAGGCAAAGTGGTATGTTTATCCTCAACTATTAGTTTTACATATTCTATTGAAATATTTTATAGATATTGAAAATCCATTGAAGATAATAATGGAGGGTTTAGTACTAATAGTTTTGAATTATATTCTGTTAAACATATAAAAGTATTTTTTAAAATAATATGAAAGATTAGATTTTGGACATTTTATATAAATAAAAGGACTATTTTAATCAAATTTTACCTAAAATATTTATTCAATACAATTTTTTCATTTATTAAAAATTCTATAAGCCTTACTAGTTATAGAGTAACCAAAAAATATTCCTTCATTATCCTTAGGATCAAATTTATAAAGTTGATATTTTGTATTATTGATGAATATTTTACACCCTAACACTCTGAAGTATAATTTTTTTTATCTTTTTTATAGATAACTCATAAGGAGTTTTTTTATGAAACGTAAGTAGTAAAAATTGATTTATAGTATAGTATGAAATACTCACTACTTTAGAAAAAAAGTCTAGCAGTAGAATATTAAACCAAAAGAGTTTGAGTAATTTATTAAAGAATTATATTTCTTTGTTATACTGAACCATTTTGTTGAGGTTTTATTGTTACAAAAAATACATGAGAAATAACTTTATTACTATAATTTTTTTTTCTAAATTAGAGTTTTACCGAGGATAGTAATGAAAGGTAATTTTTCTCATTTTTAACATAATCATGAAAGGCTTTGAAATGAGAAAGTACTTAATATTTTCATGTGAGAAAATAAGTCGATATAAATTTAGTGAAATCTTTAACCAATTAATACAAATATTATTTCCCACCAATAATCTTAGTTTTTTAGGACTAAATAAATCCATGTGAACTAATTGTAAAGAATAAGAAGTTGATTCTTTACTTTTAGGTTTAAAACTGGACTTATGTTTCTTACCAAATTGGCATTAATCACAGATTCTAGTTGAGTTAAATTTACATTCTAGTAATTCTAAAATTTTCATTTTTTATAAAGTTTATCTAAAGTATTAAAGTTATTATGTCCTAGTATTCTATGACACCACCAAGAAAATTCTTCAGTTTCATGTTGATAAGGTAAGTTTTCATTTCTTAAATCTTCTATGTAAAGTGTATATACGTTATCAATACTATCGATAGATAGAATGAAAGTACCTTCTAAACTTTGAAGAATAAATTTTTCATTCATGAAATTCACAAGGTAACACTCATTTAATAGTTGAATAATGGTGATATGGTTGTTATTAAGTCCTATAACATACAAAACATTATAAATTAATATTTTTACAAGAAAATAAACATCACTGATTCTGATGATACAATTCTTTTCATTTTCACCAAAAATGACTCGTCCTCCATTCAATTTTTTTAGATTATGTAAGTTAGAATTGTATCTATACATATGTTAATGAAAAACATAATCTATATACTATTAATTTTATATTTTTTAAACCTATTATATTTTCCTAAAAACAATAAAACTAATTTATTGGCACTCAAAATTTCTTGGGTTTCGTTACATTATAAAATAAAATTTTAGGAACCCACATCTACCCTACTATTTTTTAATAGTTTCTAGTTTTTCATAAATAAAATATCTATGAAAACCAAAACATTTAACTCTTTTTAAAGAGTAATATTTTCCCAATGACATCACCTTTTCCATTTAGTGAAAAACATGCACTTTTAGGTAAAATATAATTTTATCATAAATGTGTTTTATTGAAAGTAAAACCTATTCCATTAAAATTTTGAGAAGGTATTAGTTTTATATACATATTATAAAGATTTTATTTAATGTAATTAAAGATATAAAATAGTTTATTTAAACTAATAAATTCAAATATGATTTTAACAACTAATTTTTAATTATCTAAATAGGAACTGTAACTAGAATTAGTGTCTAATTCCAATAAAAGTTTAGAACAATAAAAATTTATTAATGAAATTATTTTATTAGTTTTAATGAGATTTTACTCTGTACAATCATAGTTATTTTTCAACATTTTATCTTCCTATTCCATAAGATTTACATATCTAACCATTTCTTTAAAAGTAGTCAGATCATATTCTTTATCTGATGAATTATTTTTTTCAATGTCCGATGGATTAATTTTCATCATATGATGATGCTCAATAATCACCATTAGATGTATAAGTAAATTTAGAATCTAGTGTTATGTTTTTCAATGATTCCACAATTACCTTATTTATGAAGCATTATTAATCCTTTAGAATATTTAAATAAAAACTTACGATCATCTGAACATCAGTTCCACTATATTCTAATGAATTTTTAAAATTAGTGTAACCTTTACTAGCACTCTATATTTACATATATTTTAGATTCCTTTTATCTCTAATCTTATAATATTTCTTTAATTTGAGATATTTATTCTTCAATTTTGGAAAATCTATTCTAATATGACCTATATTCTTTTATTCATAGAAAACAACATCTGATGATTCCTTTTTGTCATATATATCCTTTCTATATTTATAATGATTATATCGCAAATTAATATTTATGAAAATCATATTAATTCTTTTATCAAGGTGATAAAGTTCATTCTCACTATCATCTAAACTTCTTTGATCTAAATTCTTTCATTTCTTATTTGAAACCTGATATCTTGAAACATTAGAAAAAGATTTAAAATCATAGGTAGTGTAATTAAATAAATTATAAATAAATTCTATTATATCCTTAATTTTATCTTTATCATAATCTCTCTTAAATCTTGTTTCATATTGAATTAATGTAATAATCAAGTCCTCAAGAATTAGTTTAGAAAAATGTTTAGTATCATTGATAATCTCTGTCTTTTATTCCCAGTACTTTAGCATAATATCAATAAATTTTTCAACAAACTGACCTTTCATTACTTATTCCTCACACATGGATTATAAACTATTTATAGTAGTCATAAAAAATTGATACATTTGAGTCACTATTTTACTAGGTATGAAATAAAAAGCCCGATAGTCTACTCTTAACATAGTTCTTTAAGTTTCTAACACTTTATAAGTTCTAAAATGCGTAGCCTATAAATTCTTCCAATTTTTTCCCATTTCACAAAATGATATACAACTATAAATATTTATAGTAAATAAACATAAAAATTATTCCACACTTTGTGATTTTCATGATATTCCATATTTTCTTAAATTTTGTTGAACAACCTCTTTCTTTATAACTTCATAAATTTTAGTCATCATGAGAAAATTTTCAACACCAATATTAATGAAAAAATATTTCATACATTCATTAAAATATTCATAATCTTCTATGTTGAATATTTGTGGTCTTCTTGGATTTAAATTCTCAAGAGTTCCAATCAAAATTCTTTATATAACAAAAACAAGAGAATCTTTCTTATAAAACACAGTTAATGTTAGAAGGATAACTGATATAATTTCTAGTAAACTAAAAAAAATAAACATGCTTCATTCCAGGAAGAAACAAGATTTTATACCAAATTTTATACTAGATATGTTAGTAATATACACTACAAGAGGGGGGATAATAGTTTAAAAAAAACTTATAAATTTCTGGTTCACTTAGGTTTTTCATTGATCATTAATATGTTAATATAATCAAGTTAAAAACTATTATAGTTTATATGTAAAATAAATAGAAATTAAAACCATCATAAATTAAATAACTTTTTTTAAGTTAATAAAAAAATTAGAAGAAAAGTATAAAACGAATGAATAGAGAGCTGAATGACAATTTGAAAACTCCTAAAATGATATTATATAAACCAACTCTCTTTAAATTTAAGTGGTAAGGAATTATGTAATCCTAAATTTAATAATCCCCTATTTTATACCTATTAGAATTTATATCTTCTAATCCTCATAATACCTCAACATAAAACCCATTGTAATGTGCTTTGTCTTCCTATCCTTGAAATACCTTGATCCATATGATCAAATGGTTTATCTTCTTATCTATAGAATCCATAAATCTATATGATTAGATTATTTTTGTTCTTATCTCTAGAATCCCTTGATCTAGATGATTAGATGTTCAATGACTATAAATAAAACTAAGAGTGTTTATAAGTAAAACCTCACAAAATGATATATCTTAGCTAAAATGATTAGAAACAAAATTTATACTGATGGAATGTTATCTTAGGGAAAAATGTTATTGCACATATTCAAAATGACCTAAGACTTTCAAAAACCAAGTAACATCATCTTCTCCATGATACTACAACTCTATTTAAAGACTTTATTGTAAAAAATTCCAACATATGAATTATGCTTTATTTGGTATTAGTTTTAACTGCATCAAAATATACATCACCATATTACAATGAACTTAGCTTATACATTTATCTTTTTAGGGAGTTACTCATGAACCTTTATAGTGTGCATACATATGATGAATGTAATCTATCTTGAAACTTTATATCACCAAATTTTCATGTTTCTAATTTAGTGATTCAGAATTTCATTTATTATAAATCTATTTCTACACAAAAAAGATAACTAAAAACAAGAATTAAGTTAAATCATATTATTATAAATTTTATTGTGATTTTAAAAACAAAATAAGAAAGCGAGCCATTGATTCAACATGAGACACAAAATATACAATATTAAATGGTTTATGCATAATGGATATATATGAATGAAGACTTCTTGAAATTATATTCCTATTAATATTGATAAAATTCATGAAAATAATTCCAGGAGAAATCTCTCTAAAATTAGATCTATTAGAGATCATGAATCATTAATTTTTAATGATGTAATTTGTGATTAAGTTTTATAGACCCTTGTTCTTAGTTGTTTAATCCAATGGAATTTTACTAAAATTGTACTTACATTTGTACAAGAATTATTTATTTTCTATATTTACTTCTTGATATGAACTAATTATTATATATAAGGAGAGATATTTTAAAAAATGATTTGTATTATATCCTTCTACATTATATGTTACTATTTAGTGATTTCAGACCTTATATCATAATCATCTAATATCTTATTTTGAATACATTTTATGGAAAGTGAATGTGATTAGTTGTTTATCTATTTCACTAGATCCTCTATTTTTTTGTGTTAAAATGTTAGCTTGAATTATTCAATTAACTTTTAACCAACATGAATACTATTTTTACTTTTATTTACTGGTGTGTTAGCATGAGTTGATTTGTAGGTTATTATTTTTTTCTAACGAGAATGTGTTTAATATTTTATCTATTGGTTTACTATTATATGATACTATTTGATTATTTCATGTACCAAAAAGGTAATTTGTTGTATTTTATTATATTTTGGTCATGTGTTATGAGTTATTTCTTATCTTTAGTATACATGACATATGCTAGATCTGTTTACATTTAATTCATTGAAAATAAATTACATAATTATTTTAATATTTTTTAACTTGTTTCCTGGATCCTTGTACTTAACTACCTTATACACTGGAGTTTTCTTTTATGAATATTCACTGGCCTATATTCTCAATAAAGGAATCTCTCACTATCAAATTTTTTATGAGGAAGCTTATATTAAGAGGGAGTTTTTTACTTATTTATGATTTTTTTATTCTTTTAATAGAAGTTATTCTTTTAAATTTTTTTATTTTAGTCTAGCATGACAATTTTTCTCATGTTTAGTGTTTTGAACTACGTTTTTTCTGTATAATTTATTCAAAGGGGGAGAGTGTATTAAAAAATCCCAAGTGTTTTTATTTTATTTTATTATGAAATAATGTATTGATTATATTTTATTATTTAATTTTACTCAATCCACTCTTTATTATCTTATTAGTTTTTATCCTTACAAAAAGGGATAGATTATGTTTTATGTGTTAGGGTTTTTTAATTATCAAAAAGGGCGAGAATGTTGAGTGACTCTTTTCAATTTTTTTTTGATAATTACTTTATCCCTCAAACTTTGTTTTGTATGTTTTTATTAATCTCTATTATTATCCTTTAATGATATATCATTTTTTATTATTCATTATTATTATGAAATTTATATTATTTGATATCTGAAATTTAACATTGAAGAATTTTTTAAGTATAAAATAGTATGCCTGGTGAAGTAAATTGATATTGAAGACTCGATATTTTTATTTTCTAAAAGTTACAATGATTTTTAAATTTGTATAAGTATTTTACTTTTATGAATAGAGATTCTATCCTCATGTTTGGACAATTTCAAAAAGGTAAGTACATTTATGTATACAAAGGATGTGACTATTGAATCTTATTTATTTGATATTTGGACAACTGTATGACTCTTACACATTACAAGATATGGCTCTTACATTCTAAAGTTACTACTATAATGTATTATATGAAGATAATATTTTACTTCTATGCATTGAAGGAGTTTCATAAGATGTAATTTTCACTAAGTGATAAAACTAATGTTACTTTAATGTATATTGTGAGAAGTACTTTTATAATTCTTCAAAGTTTAACCATAACTTGATATTTGGAAAAGTATTGATAATATTTTAAAGGAAGTTACATTTATCTACTATGAATATTACTTATAATTATTGTAATGAAAGTATCAAAAGTTATGGAATTTGTAAAAGTGTTTGAATACTTGAAGAAGATTAATTTACACTTTATAGAGATTTTTTCATTCATGATCATAAAGAATATTTCCAATTCATAAAGACCTTAATATTTAAGAAGTTAAGTATAAATTATGTTTAATAAAAATTTTATTTTCTAAATTCTTAGAAATAATCAGTATTAAGATATTTTATAGAAGATTCAAAGTTTAAAGTCTGATTGAATTAGAATAATTTATGGAAAGTTGTCTTGGTTATTTTGAAATTATTACCAGAGAAAAAGATAAGTCTACAATGACTTTTATTCAAAGATATATTCTTTAATGTATTTTATTACTCAACTGAAAGAAGGGTAAGGTATAAAAAAATTATAAGGAAGAAAAAAGGAGGAGAATAAGGAATAAAATGATATTTTAAATATTAATTGATTCTGTTATACTATATTGAATATCTTGAAAAATTATTTTTCATGTGATACACCTTGAAGTTCCATTAATTCTCTGGAGGAAGACTCAATTTTCAGTTTCTATAAGATAGAGGAAAATGTGAACTGAAGTTATTTTCCTTTCTATACCAGAAAAGTCTGGGTTAAGTGTCAGCTACTTATACTTAGCTGTGGAGTAAGTGTTAGCTACTTGTAATCAGTTGTGAGGTCCCAAAAAATGGATTTTAAGGCCTAGTAAAATACTTGTACTAAGTGTCAACTTCTTTCAATCAGTTGTGATATCCATAGGAAAATTAACTAAATAAAATAACTAATCCCGAATTGGATGTTGGTAGAGTGGACAAGGGGAAGTTCTTATAGCCTCAAACCAATATAAAAATATCATGTTTCCTTCTCTTTACTTTATTTGTTTCAATTACATTAATTGATTAAAAAATAAGGATATATTCTATAAAAATTAAAAGTCCAAGTTTAAATTGGCGAAATTATTTTAAGGACTCAATTAATCCCCTCTCCATTCATTTTCTATTACCAATATAGGAAACCATGCACCACTAAGATCCACCAACACCATTCACACCAAATTCACCGTTGAGTTGTCCATCATTTCCATTTGACATAACATTTTTGGGTGAAACTCCCATGTAGGGACGAGTATATATATATCTAGTAGGACTCATTGAAAACCAAAAAGGAGAAATGAGAAATACTAAATATCTAAAAATTATAAAATAAATAGGTAAATAGAAAACCCAAATATTATTAGAAGGAGTGAACATAGGATATATAAGAGAATACTACTCAACATAACCCAAATATATAATAATCATCCCATAAAACATCCCAATAATATGAATCACCTATACTTGTAATCCCATGTCACCTTTCAGAATTTGTATTAGGGAACCCACACCTCACCAAGTGATAAATGTCATTAGAGGGTGTTACCAACCCTAGTGGAGGAACCAAACCCCATTATATAGCACTCTTTATATGAGGGAGTACCAAAATCCATGTATAAGGGACCTTTTCCCCATGAGTGGTAGAGTTCCTAACTCTATTCATCAAAGGAGACCCACTCCATGTGATAAACACATTTCTAGGGGAGTGCCTACTACCCATTGTTGGTCATAAAAATCTAAGGAAATTAAAATATATGAATAACCTATTGTATCAAATTTGATACTAAATAAATGTTTACCCTCATGTTTTATATAGAAAAAAACTCATGATGGACTAATCACATGCCCAAATATGAGTCCCAATTAAGGAGAAACAAAAATACACCAAGGTTAGAAAAGTACATGATGTGTACTATAGGGGTACATGGTGTGTAAACCCTTAGGGAATGTTTGTTCATGTACTTATCTTTACATTCCATGTATATTTCAACCTACTCAATGTGTGTATTGGGGTACATGACATGTGGGAACAACAGGGTACTTGACATGTACCACCATAGTGCATGTCATGTAAGGGTCTGGGGCATATAGCGTAGAGATACAACTCACTCACTTAGAGTGTACATGCATGGTTTCTTAGTCATGTATTCCCAATGGAACAAAACATGTTGTCTTAACAAACACATCGTGTAGGTCTAGAAAACCACTTGGGAGTGTGCTCTATGTACACACCAAGTTGATCGGTTGAGGGGGTAAATAGAGTGTATCCCAAGGGTACACACTATGATACTTAACAGAGATGAAATCCTAGTCATTTATTCTTAAGTGATACAAGGCATATGGAATTAGAATAAACATCATACGATCATGTCTTTAAGCCTAGAATCTATTAATCACTGGTAAATGATTCACTATCCCAATTTTTTCCTCTTTCTACACCTGGAACTCTTCTAAACACATAATCCATCATTGTTTCAACTTCAATGGTCATTTTATAACTATCATTTTCTAGAAAATTATTGATAATGGGTTCACACATAACCTCAATGCTCTAGGTTCCACTACCCTTCAAGATCCTACACCACCACACCACTAAGGAAACCTTCATCACTCATTTATCCTCTCATGTGCCTTGTTCTTTGATACCATTCATGAATCAGTTTTCCATAGAAAATAATAATAATCATTAATTTTTCTATGGTTAAGATTCATCAAACTACTATCCATAGTGAATACTAGAGGTGAATTTGAAAATAATCAAGGAGAAAATTGTGGGGAAATATTATAAAATAAATTTTTTGAGATTGGTGTGAAACCTGAACTCTAATAGTTGGGCATGGATTTGAAAATGGTGGAGAATACATGGGTAAGGATTAAAATTGACAATAATATTACATTGGTCAAGGGAGGTGGGAATAAAAAAAAATGAAAACCTACCTAATTGAACATGGAGAGTCTTGAAATCGTGACCTCTCAAACACCAACATAGGATGCAACCACTAGGTTGTGCCCGTGGGGTAGGATAAAAATTGAAAATAAAATTCAATTTAAATTTACAAGTAAATGTGATTTAAAGAGATAATTCAAGAAAAAATTCCATGATTTTAAATAATGAATAATTGAGTATAATAATCAAAACAATGAGTCTTAACTTGATTCATGTTTGATCATTAGTGAAGATACCATAAACACTAACTCTGTTGGCAATCTATGGTGAAGAATCAGTTCTTTAGCTATGTTGATCTCTAATTCGTTCACTTTCTAAAGTTATGTTTATGGTATCTAACCCAAGGAATAGAGTTTAAGGATGATTAAAAATGGATTCGTAGGGTATTATAGAAATAATTCATTAATTAATAAATAAATTAATTTAATCAAATTAATTAATTAATTTCACCCATGACACTCTAATCCCGGGGACCCTATATGCATACATAGATTATACTTAACCTAGGGTAAGCCTATATTTTGGATGAAACCATGATAATAATTTTTCTATATGAGACTCCATTTATGAGGAATTATAACTTTATCATGGTCATGCGTTCATAGAGTAAAAATAATATATTATTTTAAAAAATTATTATCAAGGCTATATGAAACTTATTTAATGAAAAAGGCTCAGAGACCCATATATAATATATTATTTTAAAAATTATAAGGGTTTCAACTTAAAAAATATATGTTGCTACATTTTCCCCACCATCAAGGCTTTTTTCCCATAAAAGCATAACCTACATGAAAGAAAGAGGGTATTGGGCCTGTATCTGACTCTCATCTAATAATGATCTATCTTGTAGGTTCCCATTCTACTACATCACACAAACTAATAATATCACCTGACATCCAATGGTACTCTCTATTTAATCCTCGATCACCACTGGGTACTCTAATAATTTACCACCATCCTTGATGTCTAGTGCACTCCAGTCAATGACATGTGATAGGTTGTGCACATATATGCTTAGCTACAATACATGGAAGATTTTTTGAACCCAAAACAATAGAAAAATAAATTATAAGTGATAAAAAAGCTCACCCACCCTACATATATTATAAAATAAACCAACGAACCCTAGGGATAACTTCCTCCCCTGAAAAAACCACCACAAACTTCATCATGGAGAGAAATTCAGGAATAAATAATCCCATTACTCAAAATATAAAGTCTTATATATCAAATCCATGTTGAACTTATAAAGACACTGATATGTACTCATCTTCTCTCAGATCTCCATCACCTTATTCTTCATCAAACACATGAGCTCTATCCCCATAAACTATATCTCCCTAACCTTTTTATACCATCAGGTTGACTTGTAGGGTCTTCCATATAGAGATTTGAAATTTTACATTCTAATAGTGGAGAGGTAGAGGTTATTGTACAAAATAATAAATTAAAGGTAATTTATCCTCCCAATTCTAGCTAAAATATAACACGTAATCCCTCAACATATCCTTAACCAAAATAGTTTTCTATATATGTCTATCAGTCTAAGGGTGAAACAATGTAATCATCCATAACTACATCTCAAATGACCCTGTAAGATCCTACACAATAAATATATTAATAAAAACTCTTTATAAAAAATTATTGTCAAAGTCACCTCATGAAACTGGACTATCTCCTCCATGTATAAGAATTCAAATTTATCTACTGAATTTTTCTCATAAATAGGAAGGAAGGTGGATGACTTGGTCATTGGGTCGATGATCACCCAGATAGTATTATAAACCCTATCTAATTGAGTAATGGTAATCAAAATTTCCATCGATATACCATCTCAATTATACTATAGAACTTTAAGGGGTTAGGAAAAATCTACTGGGAACTGGTGCTCTACCTTCACTTATTGACAACCGAGATATCACAAGATAAAATAGACAATAGTATGCCTCATACTTGGATAAAAGAACTGACACATGAGGTATTGGTATATCTTTATCACACCCATATACCACTAAGGGTGATGAAATATCCCATTTTTTTAAAAATTAATACAATGTTTGATAGTGTACATGATACGCCTCATCGAGCTTAAACGAAAAGCCAAATATTATTATTTAAATGTTATCGTTATAACCTAGTCGTTGGAATGGAAGGAATGGGAAATATTAAATGAATCATGAAAATATATTAAACATGTATACATAATTAATTATTTATTGAACAATTAATTATAAATTAAAATAAAACCCTTTTTAAATTAATGGAAATGTTTTTATGAAAAACTATTTAAATATGCACAAGTGTGTTTTATACCAATAAATAAAAAAATAACCCTTGTTGGATTATAGTAATGATATATATATATATATATATATATAATATTCAATTTAAAAGTTAACATTAATATTATCTGTTTTCTAGGCATGATATCACAAAAAATCCTATTTTACATATAAAAGAAGTATTTTCCTACAAAGGCAGTTTTGCCGCCTTTTGATGGTGCACTTGTTTTATATATAGTTTCTAAAAAATTTATAAATTATATTTTAAAAAATAAACTTATTATTTTAAATAATAATATAAAAAATTACATTTCTTTAATTTTTTGTGTTTTTCTGATAAGTTTCATTTTTTGATGAATAATAAAAAAATAATGAATTTTAATTGAAAAAATATTTTTCATCTAAATAATTTATAGTGTTAAATTATATATCTGATTGGTTTTAAAGTATAATTAGATAAATTTTATATAATTTAATTCAATTTTTCTCATTGGAATCAAATTTACATTGAAATTGGATATAAAAACATTTCAAACTTTTGAACTTTTTTACTTAAAAAACTCGTTGTTTCGTCATGTCTGTGAGATTAATTTTTAATTAATTTCTAAAAATTATGTGTTTTGAATTATGAAAAATGAATTCCATTTTTATAATAAGATGGTTTAAATTTATTTCCTTTTATTTTTGGACAATATGTATAGTAACTTTGGTAATTTTTATTACCACAGTTAAGGGAAAATTAGAAAATTAAGGGTAAAAATAATATTATAAATATTAGAAAAATACCCTAAAACTTATAATAATTTTATTATATGAGTTATTATTGAACAAAATTATATTTTATATTATTTTATTTCCACTTGGATCTACTTGGATGGATTTAACCCTTTTATAGTATTTTATTCAAAGAAAAGTCAATTTTGTCATACTTTTGTTTTTAACAAGTTGAATACTTTTAATATGGGGTTATATAGGAGGTATATTTGACTATAAATTTTCTTTTTAAATATAAAATGTTTATATTTATCATTATAATTTATTTTTAATTTTTAGTAAATAAATAATTAAATTAAAGGCTTATATAATGATGATGTAGTAATATTTAATTAATTTAAATTTTCAATAAATGATATTAAAAGTATTAAAATAAACATAATTTGATATAATTAATGTCATAAAATAATTTTAAACATGACTTTGATATGGTATTGGTGTTTTTATAAAGTTGGTTCAAATATATCATGTTGTTATGATATTTTTGAAAAGTCAGGTAATGAATAACGTTAAAATTGACATTAATGATATTTTAAAGTAAATAATGTCTTATTAAATGATATAAATTTTATAAAAATCTAAAATTATGCCAAATTATTTTTATATGGCTTAAAATTTCATCAATTACTCATTTATTAGATTTTTTTTATTTTATAGTAATTATTTAACCCTCAAAGTGTAAATTATATGATATCACGATTAGAGTTAAAAGGGTTAAAACAAAACAATAAGGATTAAAAATGATAAAAAATTGTATAATTTTAATTGGATTAATGTATTTAGACCCATAAACATCCTATATTATAAATAAATTAGTTTTTATCCATTTTTAATAGAAAATTAATTTATATTAATTTAATATTTCGAGGAATTCCAAGAGTGCCCCTCCATTCTCTTATAAAAGGGAACCCCTTCTTCTCTTTTGTTGACACTTAAAAACCTATTTTTATTGGACTATATATGACCAAATACCTTCCTATAATCTATAAATAAATTATATAACTATTATTTTAGCCATAACACCACACTTAGTAGTCACAAGGTGTTAAGGAAATAAGATCGTCTAAAGAAAGGTTTTTGTTTTAATCAAGTATTTCTGTTTTATTTCTTCTTTAACTTCCTTGAAATATTATAAAACCATGTTGAAATAAAAATTGCATAATTTTAAATATAATTATATTTTATTATGTTAATATCATCACCTAAATCAATATACATATTAATCAAATGGAAAATGAATTATTTGTTCGTGTGTGTGACAAACTACCACCTCGCGAACCGATATAATTCGTTTTCCATCACCGTCTCTAAAAACTGGTTATAATTATGAAATTAATGTTTATATATTATATCCATGAAAACTTTATAATTATTAAATAATAATATATCATTTATTTTATTACCTTTCCATGCACATAAAAATATTAACATCATTTGTGTGTACGTGTGAATTATCACCACCACGAAGCGATGTAATTTGTTTTTCATCACCACATAACATGGATGATATATATAAGTATATTTAAATTATTTATATGATATTTATGATATTATTATAATTATTTACATATAAAATAATAAACACCTTCTTTCTATAATGATCATGAAAAAATGGAAACGTTACTCATTCATACGTATGACCTACCATCTCAATCATTATAACATATTTTTTTAATAAACATACATAATGGTTTGATTTGAAAGTATAATTGATGTATAAAAGTGATTATTATTTAATGTATATTATTCTAGATATTATTAACTAATTAAACTTTGAATATTGACATCATACCGATTTCATTTTGGACTCAAGTATCGAATATCATCAAAACATCTGACACGAACTTAAATAATTAAGTAATTTTTATAACATGATAATAAGTGATATAAAAGGAATAATAAAATTTAAAAATGTTCTAAATAAATTAAATAATCTACCTAATTTTATTACTTAGAAATATAAATACTGTACATGACGATTCAGGCTCAAGGTAATGGACTTTCTTTTAAAAACCTCTTTTAAAGTGACTCTTTCAATTATTTTTATAAAATCCAAATGGAATGCTTTTTTTATACTGAATGAATGGAATTTATTAATTTCACGTTGATTTACTATTTTTATTCTTAACTTATAAGTTTTAAATTTTATTTTCAAATAATATTTTTTCATTTATGACTGTGCGACTTTGTAAAAATGAAAAGTGATTTCAATGTGGAAAAGTTATTTTTCTTTTATGCAAGATTTATATGTTATGCTTATGTTTTGGTTCATAGGAAAGTTTTTATGAGTACATGTGGTTTTGTGATATACCAAGGGAAAGTGAGCCTGTTATAGCTCTATAATGCATTGGGTAATGAGACGGAGTTAATAAGTTGGGTTTCACCTAAGAGATTAAGTTAATATATTGCGGTTGGTATTCCAAATGCAATTATGAAGGTTACTAACTATATAGCCATGATAAATACAATAAATGTAAGAGTGATATGTAAATTATTCCACAATTTACCTTTATGATTTATTTTTTCTATAGAGTTCTATAGGAAACTTATGATTTCATGAGGGAAGGTAAAAAGATTATGTTTTTTGGGTCAAAAGTATAACTTTGTGAAAATGTATTCATGGGTTTATAAGTATTCATGGACTAAAATATTATTTATTTATTTTTATATACCATAATGAGCATTCTATACTCATCCCAAGTTTTAAAATGTTTTTCATAGTGTATAAGGATGGGTAATAGAAAGTATGAATTCAAGTTTAAAGTTATGAAGATTTTTCATGAAAAAAATCATGTTTTTTAAAAGTTTTATATTTTGGAAAATATGGATACTGTTTTAGTAGTATCCACTTTTTATAAATGTGGGATGTTATTTATGAATTATGGAATAATTATATAAAACTATAAACCTAAAAATATCTTTAATGTGAAATAAATTATATTCTTGACTAAAATTAAAGATTTGTTATTGTTTAAGGCCAAGCCATTAGAGTTGGTATTAAGGGATGGTTTAGATAAATTTAGAGGCCAGGATTTTATTTAATCATAATTTACAAGTAATATATAACCACAATTGTTTTTTGATAAATTTAATGAGTTTTAGAAAACATGAATAAGTATATTTTAGTGTTCATCATCCGCATAAGATGGTATATTATGATTTTATTGCTCACACTAACCTTTTTTGTTTTAGTAAATGGCTGGATCCAGCAGGCACAAAAGTAACAATGGATGTGAAATAAAATGAGGTGTTTCTCTAAATAATAAACCAAATGAAATGGTAGCTACAATGAGAACTCTTATGGTTATTATAAACCAACTATCATGATTAATTATTAACCACTTTAAACTTGGTGAGTTTTCTAATGCATCATATATAATAGAAATGAATCCTTTTGGAAGTTCATGAAATAATGATCATAAAGGTAAATATATTCAATGACATATGTGTCAAGGATGTGAAAAAAAACACCTAGGAAAATTTCTTAAAGGGATGATAATATGTTTTAAATGTGATGAAGGAGGACATAAATCAATAACATGCCAAGTAAAAAGGAAGCATTAAGTTGGCTCCATGAAAGGGAAATAAGTTCTTCCCAAGTTATCAATTGAATGTTTTAAATGTTGGGAGTATGGTCATTCTGAAAATCGATGTCTTAAGAATAAGGTACATGAATGGGATCAGAAATAACTATAAGATATCTATTTAGGAATACCTAATTCCATTACAATTGAAGATAAAGAAAATTTAAATGAAATATGAAAGGTATGGATTATTTCTTGGTTCATGTTTTAACATTATTAAATCTTAGGATATGATCCATATTTTTTTTATGAAAGTAGTATTAAATAATAAGTTGTAAAATCATGGTTAAGAGATTATGAATAATGATGAATGATTAATATTTATACATACAATGAATTCAATAGTAATATTAGATCTAAGGATGATGAAATGTTTAAAATTTTTATTACTCTTTTGATTATGTAAGAAATTTGGAAGAATTTTTTAGTTTGTGATATATGCAGCCCTTAAGTTTGTTATCTGAAAATTTTATTTGAGGAAGAATTATCCATTTGTTTTTTAACATAAATTTAAAGTTATGGGTAACCATTAGGGTTTATATGATATTTGATTTTGAGGTAATTATGGGATATTACATTTTTGGATTCAAAATGAGAGGTAAAATTTGAGGTTATAACATGTTATGGTTATTTTTGAGGATTTTATCATATTTTGGGAATTTGATAAGAATTATATAGTTTTAGAATAAGGAAAACTTGCAGAATGGGTGAAAAATCATCATTTCTGGAAAGTCCATGAGAATCGAACCCACAAAAAAAGGGTGAAGAGGGTGCATTTCCTACCACTGGCCTACGTGAAGTCCTGGTTAATACGGTTTTTTCTTTCTTTTTTAGTTAAATGATTTGATGGATGAAGAATACATTTATTTTGGGAACCCTTTTTTGATTGAGGTAAATAGAGTACTATGTGATTTTATTTAAGGAATAATAGTTGAATTATATTTTGGAAGCTTATATGATTTTATTATGGATTTATGGTGGTTTAGGTTATTTATGGAAATGGTTAGAATATCTTGAAGTTTATTAGGACAATTAATTTTTGGTACAATACTTCATTAGTAATTGATGTTATTTGGAGATAATTCTTAAAATATATCTTGGAGGACTATGTGATCAAATACTTATAGATTTTAGGTTTTAGTCTTAGTTTGGATTTTTTTTGTGGAATTTTAAGGACAAATATTTATCAAATGGTTTATGTTGAACTTTGGGTATTACTGTTTAATTTTGGAGATTAAATATAGTTTTTTCATCATATAAAAATTTATTATTTTTGGCGAATTATCCTATTTTATCCTAATAATTTTGGTATTGGTTAATGATTTAATACATGATAAATATATAGTTGATCTTTTTTGGACCATGTGATTATCTCGAAGTTATTAATAGTACTTTAGGTTTTAAAAATTTCATCTTGAATACTCATTTTTTGGAGAAAAAAATGAGTTTGTGGTGGAAATTTCTTAAAGGATGAAACTATACTTGTAAAGTAAGTATATCTCTTTATTTTATTAGTACAAGTAGTAAAATAATTCGATAAATATATGAAAATAATCTCCAAAAAAACATTATCTGTTTACTTTTCTTTCTAAGTTATTAATGACCTTTTAACCCATCATAGATTTATGGTTCTGTGATTCTAATCTTTCTCATGACAAGGTTTTCTATTACTATCCATGAGAACTTTATAGTTATTTTTTTCTTCAATGTCCCCGTGTTTTCCTATATGGATCCCTAATATGTGTTTTCTTAGGTGACCTTTGTACTTCCCTTTCTTTCTTTTAAAGTAGAAGTTTTATTAATCCTTTTTTCCAATGTGGGATTTCAATAATGGTATTTTGAATAGTCAAACCCTAGTTACCAAGCCCAAATTAAAAATTGTAAGGATTAAATTTATAAAAGTGGAGAGAATTTAACATTCTATGTTTTTTAAAAATAAATACTATGTTCTATAGCGTACATGATACGTCTCATCAAGCTTAAACAAACAACTAAAAATTATTATTTAAATGTTACCATTATAACCTAGCCATTGGAATGAAAGGAATGAAAAATATTAGCTAAATTATGAAAATATGGTTTAAAAATGTATGTATAATTAATTATTTGGTGACCAATTAATTTTAAATTAAAATAAAACCCTTTTTAAATAAAATGAAATATTTTTTCCGAGAAACTATTTAAATATACACAAGTGTGTTTTATACCAATAAATAAAAAAATCATTCTTGTTGGATTATATTAATTATATATATGTATAATATTCAATTTAATGTTTAAAATTAATTTTATGTGTTTTCTAGACATGATATAAGAACGAATCTAATTTTACTCATAAAAGATGTATTTTTCAAAAAAGGCAGTTTTGTCGCCTTTTGATGGAGAACTTATTTTAAATCTAGTTTTTAACACTTTTATAAATTATATTTGAAAAAATAAACTTATTAATTGAAATTGTAATACCAAAATTTACTTTTTTAGATTTTTTGGTATTTTTATGATAAGTTTCATTATTTTATGAATAGTGAAAAAATACCAAATTTTAATTGAATATAGTTTTTTTCGTCGAAATAATTTATTGTTTTAAATTATATTTTTGATTAGTTTTAAAGTATAATTAGATAATTTTTTTATATTTTAATATAATTTAGTTAATTTTAATCAATTTTACATTGAAATCGAATATAAAAACATTTCATACTTTCGAACTTTTTTACATTAAAATCTGTTGTTTCGTCCCTTATGTGAGATTAATTTTTAATTATTTTTTGAAACTTATCTATTTTAAATTTTGAAAAATGAATTAAATATTTTGAATCATAAGGTCCAATTTTAGTAAATATTTCCCTTTTATTTTTTGGATAGTATGAATAGTAACTTTGATAATTTTTATTACCACAGTTAAGGGTAAATCGAGTAATTAAGGGTAAAAATAATATTATAAATATCAGAAAACTACCCTAAAAGTTGTCCTAATTTTATTGGATGATTTATTATCGGCAAAAATCATCCTTGGGAAGATTTTATGTCTAAATAGATTCATTTTAAGAAATTTAAACCTTTTACAGTATTTTATTCAAGAAAAATCAATTTTATCATATTTTTGTTTTTAAAAATTAAAATATTTTTAATATGGGGTTATACAGGGTTTTTATTTGACTATAAATATTATTTTGAAGTATAAAATATTTATATTTACCATGATAATTTATTTTTAATTTTTAGGAAATAAATTACTAAATTAAAGGCTTAAATAATGATGATGGAGTAATTATCTAATTAATGAAAATATCAAATAAATGATATTAAAAATATTAAAATAAATATAATTTGATATAATTAATGACATAAACGAACTTTAGAGATTCATTTGACATTTTAGTGATGTTTTTACATAGTTCATTCAGATATATCATGTTTTTATGATAACTTTAAAAAGTTAAGTAATGATTAGTGTCAAAATTGATATTAATGATATTTTAAAGTAAATAATATTTTATTAAATGATATAAATTTTATAAAAATCTAAAATTTGGAAAATTTATTGTTATAATTCTTAAAATTTCATCAATGACTCATTTATTGGTAGTTTTTCATTTTATTGTTATTTTATTAACCCTCAAATTATAAATTACATAACATCACGGTAAGAGTTAAAATGATTAAAAAAATGATAAGGATTAAAAAATAATAATAAAATTGTTAATTTTAATTAGATGAATGGATTTATAACCATAATAATCTTATATTATAAATAAATTGGTTTTTATCCATTTTTAATAGAAAGTTAATTTATATTAATTTAATATTTTGAGGAATTCCAAGAGTGCCCCTCCCTTATATTATAAAAGGGCACCCCTTATTATCATTTATTCAAACTTAAAAAACTATTTTATTTGGACAATATCTACAAAATTATTTTCCCATAATCACTCACCACATTAGAGAGGTCTTATTTTATGCATAACACCACCCATAGCGGTCTTAAGGTGTTAAGGAAAGGAGATCGCCTGAAGAAGAGGTATTGTTTTAATCAAGTATTTCTATTATATTTCTTATTAAAATTCTTTAAAATATTCTTCAACCATGATGAAATAATGACACAAGTATATTCAATATACTTATATGTTATTAATTTTTTATCTTAACCTAAATCCACTTCTACTTTCATCAAATGGGAAATAAATTATCTGTTCATGTGTACGGTAGAATATCACCTCGCAAACCGATATAATTAATTTTTCATAACTAGCACTCAATACTGGTTATAATAATAGAATTAATGTTTATATATGAAATTAATGACATATTTATAATTATTAAAGAATAATATATCATTTATTTTCTCATCTTTCTTTGCACATAAAAATGATAACGTCGTTCGTGTGTGCGTGTGAACCATCACCTCCATGAAGAGATGTGATTCGTTTTTCATCACCAAATCACATGGATAATATATATAAGTATATTTAAATGATTTATATTATATTTATGATATAATGATAATTATTTAAATATAAAATAATAAATAACTTCTTTTCATAATGATAATTGAAAATGGAAACATTACTCATGAGTACGCACGACCTACCATCTCCATGATTATAACGTAGATAATTTTTAATATCCATAAATAATAGTTTTATTTAAAAGTATAATTGATGTATAAAAGTGATTAGTATCTCATGAATATTATTTTTGATATTATTAACTAATTCCACTTTGACTATTGACATCATACGAATTTCATTTGGACTCAAGTACTGAATATCGTCAAAACGTCTGACATGAAATTAAATAATTAAATATTTTTTATTACATTATAATAAGTGATATAAAAGGAATAATAAAATTTAAAAATTTTCTCAAGAAATTAAATAATTAACCTTATTTTATTATTTAGTAATATAAATATTTTACATGACAAGTCAGACTCAAGGAAAAATACTTTCTTTTAAAAACCTATTTTAAAGTGACTCTTTCAAATATTTTTATAAAATAAAAAATGAATGTTTTTTCATAAAACATGAAAACAATTTCTCACTTTCATATTTCCTTAATGTTTTTATGCTTCCTTTACAAGTTTACAATTTTATTTTCAAATAAAGTGTTTTCATTTATGAGTGCATGGCTTTGTAAAAATGAAAAGTTATTTCAAAGTGGAAAAGTTATTTTTCTTTTATACAAGAATTATGTGTTGTGATTATGTTTTGGTTTTTGGGATTTTTTATAGGTACGAGTGGTTTCATGATAAACAAAGGGTGTTTGAGCCTGTTATATCTCTCCAATGCATTGAGTAATGGACAGATTTAAAATGTTGGGTTTCTCCTAAGATATTAAGGGAATATATTACTATGGGTATTCGAAATGTACTCGTAAAGGTTACTCTTTATATAGTCATGATATTAATAGTAAATGTAAGATTTATATAGAAATGATACCACAAGTCACCTTTATGTTTTTTTCTATGTTTTTATAGGTAACATATGATTTCATAAGGTAAGATAAAGAGCTTATGTTTAATGGGTGACAAGTATAACTTTGTGAAAATGTTTTCATGGGTTTATAAGTTTTCATAGACTAAAAATTTATTTCTTTTTATATCCCTTATTGAGAATTTTGTGCTTATCCCAAGTTTTAAAATGTTTTTTACAGGGTATAAGTATGGGTAAGATAAATTATGAAGTCAAGTCTAAAGTTATAAATATTTTTCATAAAAAATAAATCATGTTTTATTTTAAAAGTTTTATATTTTGGAAAAATGGATACTGTTTTAAAATTATCCACTTTGTCTAAATGTGGGATTTAATATATCAATGATGGACTAATTCTCTAAAAATCTAAACCTGAAAATATACTCAATGTGAAAGAACTTATATTCTTGACTAAAATTAAAGATTTTGTAATGTTTATGGTTGGATCCTTATAAGTGATGTGTGGAAATCCCTTAAAACATCATCACACATCATGAATCGAACCATTTTACACCCTCAAGATATAATGATGTACTACCTACATTTAGAATATACACTTGGTTAGTTAACTAGGTATATCTATTCATGAATCACCTCACAATCAATGTATCTCATATGGGCCTCCCTCATGTGGAGAAGAAGCATAGTTTCCACCAACATCTATCAAAGATAGAACATTTCCTCCTCATTCACCAAGTAAAACTAACTAAAGGATAGCTCCATAGATGAATCCTCCAACAACAACACATTATATTTTTTACTAAGAGAATATTATAAATTTTTTGTCTTTCCCAGAGTATAGACAATCTCAAAGTCATATAACTATAGAAATTTCAACCAAATCCTCTGCCACACATTAAGATCTCTCCAAGTGAAGATGTACTTGATACTCTTATGATTCATATAGAATATGAACCACTCACCATGAAGGTAATTTCTCTAATTATTCAAGGTTAATTATACCATTTATAACTCAAAGTCATTTTTCATTTAGTTCTAATCACAAGATCTCAACTTTCTTGACTTATAAGAAATCACTGATTACCTATACCAACACACTATTGGAATTTAAAAACAAAATTCTTCCAAGAATAGACCAAAATTTGAGGACCCTAATCCAAAAAAATATTTCATTACATAGCTTTTTATTTTACTGGTCATAGAGCCCAAATAGAGTTACATATCAAAATTTATATCCATTTGAAGTCAGAATACCAAAAATGGATAGAAAAGGTGATTCTTGAACAAAGTATAGAATTTTATGAAAGTAAAAAATTCACCGAAGTCATAAATTTTGAAAATATAAATATTTCATACAGTTAAAATTCCTTGAAATATGGTAACCAATGTTCATTGTAACTCTGGTTCATAGAAGTCCCCATCCGCATAGAGCTTGAGGTGGTAACATTTACGTAATGTAACTCTGGTTCGCACAAGTCCCCATCCACACAGAGCTTGAGGCGGTAACCTTCACGTAATGTAACTCTGGTTCGTGGAAGTCCCCAACCATGAACAAGTATTAATCTATCTTGAAGGCCTCTATATTTTGTGAAACCATGTAACTCACCTCCATTGAGCCTATAAATACCCCCCTCAAGTCATCATTAAGAGGGGTAGATGCCGATCTGTGATATAAAACTATCAATTCTCTAAACTCCAAAGAGTTTCACGAATTCACATCACCAATTTCCCCATGGGTAATCTTTAATGAATTCCATCATGTGATAACTTCCATATATGGGTTAGTGTTTGAGTATTTTTCATTAAACATCTATCCATTAATAATACTATTCACATAAGATGAACATTCCTTGATAAACTAAAACATTTTTACAAAACATTGTTTTCCATATCTATTTGGATTCCTCATTTCGATGAGCGTACTTTTAAAAAAGTTGATCATCATTTCAAAACCCCTATTTTCAAGAAACTCATACCTTTACACCCATTGGTCAATACTTAGATGCTATTCCCTTAAACCCCAACTTGGGATCGGTGTCGAGACATGTTCCTAGAACTCTAGTGTGGTCCCTTCACCACCTTCACTGACCCCCATGAAAAATGGAGAGTCACACTGCAAAATTTTTGGATCAGGTTGAGGATGTTTTCTATTGCAGACTATACATACCCAACATCCACCCCCCAAAATACAATTAGTCAAGATACCCATCTACACTCTCTAAAATACCTTTACTCAACCTACTCCTCTTGGTCCCTCTCTTATGTCACAAGTTGAGATTATTCTCTTAGATTCCCTGAGCACCTTGAGTCAAAACACTCCTCAAGAAAATCATGAATCCTCATCACATTATTCCTATGCTAGGTTAAACTAGAAAGAGACTTTCTTGAATAATCCCTACACCATCCATTTCTAGGAATCTTACACCTATTAGTTCTCATTACATGATGTTAAATTGTAGTATATCCTATATGGAAATTATATGAATACTCATGTGGAAAGAATGATATGCCATACATATCTAGCATTAGATTCCATATATTTTGATCATGAAACTCCCCTAGTCCTCACTATATGAAGTTAAAATATAGTATAACCTATATGAAAATAATGATATTACCCTTGTGATAAGAACAATATTCTTTATGCATCAAGCGTAAGATGCCTCATGAAATGATCATGATACAACCCCCTTAGTCCTCACTACATGACTTTAAACTGTAGTATACCCTATATGATGAGAATAGGATTCCTCCTATGAAAATAATGAGACAAATTATGTTTCATTCATAAGATGTCTCATGTAATGATCATGATATGACCACCAGAAAACCACCATGGGACTCAATCTCAAGTGTAATACCTGATCATATCCCTTGACCCATCAGAGGGATGATATGAAATCATGGTCTAATGTGAGGAAGAAGAATGGGAAGGCATAGAGTGAAAGCCCCACATATATCACTACTACTCCCAAGTATCCCCCATGGGTATCCTCCTTAGGTGTAAGCACCAATAATATTCCTTGACCAATTAGTTTGTCGACATGCCCTCATGACTGGACATGATGAAGATAGAATGGATCACGTAATGCATAATCCCCATGCACCATGTCCTTTCATAAATGTTAAAATATAACCTTACCCTATGTAATGAACTTGGGACACCCTGTGTAATAATCACAGGATGCATCATGAAATAATCATGAGATGCCTCATGTGATATGTGTTAGAAGATAGCCCTATCCACCTAGGAAGCTCCCATGTGTAAGCCTTATCCACACTATCGTTGCTCCTAGCAGCACCTGGGTATCTCCCACACGTAATCCCCATCCACACCATCACTACTCTTATAATCATCGGGATAGATTCCACACTTAATCCCCATCCACACCATCACTACTAGTAGAACCTTGGTAGCTCCCACACATAATCCTCAACTACACCATCACGACTCCCAATAACACCTAGGTGGCTCCCACATGTAATCCCCATCCACACCATAACTACTCCTAGAAGTACCTAGGTAGATCCCATGCATAATCCCCATCTATAACATCACTTAAACTAGTATCTATTGGGTATCCCCATTCATAATCCCCATCCACACCATCATTTCTCTTATTAGAACCTAGGAATATCCCATGTGTAAGCCCCATCCATACCATCTATTCTCCTATAAACACCTAGTTAGCTCCCACGTGTAAGCCCCATCCACACCATAACCTATCCTAGTAGAACATGGTAAGATCCTATGTGTAAGCCCGATCCAAACCATTACTTCTCTTAGAAACACCTAGGTAGCTCTCATGTGTAAGCCCCATCCACACCATTGCTGCTTCTAGAAACACCTGGGCTGCTCCCATGTGTAAGCCCCACCAACACCATCAATACTCCTAGAAACACCTAGGAATACCTGAAACATAATCCCCATCAATACCATTTCTGATCCTAGTATCACCTAACCCCCCCCCCCCCCCCCACACATTTAAGCTCTATCCACAATATCACTACTACTAGTAGCACCTAGGAATCTCCCACATGGAATCCTTATACACACAATCACTACATCTAGCAGCACCTGGGTAGCTCACATGTATAAGCCCCACAACATCCTATAAAAATAAGAAATATCACATGAATAAACTCCACCCGATTATTAATTAAACTCCTACCCCAAAAATATTTCACACATAGTCCCCACACCATCCGTATTTTATGCTTCTTTAATGACATGATCATCCTTACCACTTGATATTAAACTGCATTGACTATTCTTGTAACACAACCTTAAACTAAGTCATGAACTACATGGGTTTTGATTCCTATTTATTAATAGGGTATGGAGGAAACCTTCATGAGGTTTCATCCTGATATCTCATTAAAACAGGGATACCACTGTGAGGTTCAATCTCAAAACACCAAAGACCAAGTGTGAAATATTCTCTCCTGGGGACACACTTCACCAAATACCAAATGTGAAATATTACCCCTAGGGACAAACTTCACCAAATCTCGAGTGTGATCATCTTCCCCCTTGGGAACAAACTTAACCAAAATCTTCAAGTGTGATCATCTTCCCCCTTGGGGGAACAATTAGCTATTCAATTGTCCTTGCAAGATGTTAAACCTGTGAACCAATGTCCCCATAATACATTAAATTTATGACCCATCTATACCTACAATACATTAGACCTATGACCCATATATCACCACAAGATGTTAAACCTTCGACCCACCTATCTGCAAAAGATGTTAAAACTGTGACTCGATTTTCCCCACAAGATGTTAAACTTACGACCACTTCTCCCCTCAAGACATTAAAACTATGATCAATATGTACCTACAAGACATTAAACCTTTAACCCACTTGTCCCCACAAGATTTTAAACTTGTGACCCATCTATCTCTATAAGATGTTAAACTTTTGACCTAATCCAAAATCTCTACCCCATACCATACATAAGATTTATGAGGTAAAAATCCTTGGAAGACTTATCCTCTTGACTTAAAATATACCATGGTTGACACAAGATGACTTGAGTTCCATGTCTAAGATTCCTCACACATGAGATAAACTCCAAAATAAGAAGACTTTATTGGTTCCCAACATTCCCAACACTGAGATATTCGCAGTCATGCCGGACATTACCATCTTCTCTAACTGAAGGTTTCTACCTTGTCAAGACAGAAGAAACATAATTAACTAGCGTCCACCTCAAGATGGCACTAGGAATGAGTTTTATGAACATTAATCAAATCTATGAGGTAGACAAGGACTAAGAAATATGATCCAAGAAATAATCCATGGAAGGATTAATCAACATCCCATCATCCCATTTTTATCAAGGAGTTGACATCACCGATTAAAGTGATGAAATCCACCCACCTTTGAAAAATGAGAATGTACAATACTGGAAACTGGACATATACCAATGGTTTTGGCCAAACCATTGGTATAGGTACCATAAAATGAATATATACCAACAGTTTTTCCAAAATTGTTGGTATAGGTAATGGATATACCAATAGTTTGGCCAAAAATGTTGGTATATCCTCCATTAAATGACCTTATACCAATGGTTCTTCCAAAACTATTGGTATAGGTCCCAAAATTTGAAACACCTATACCCAAAGTTTTCCAAACTATTGGTATAGGAATTTTTATTTTTAATGAATTATTTTATCAAATAATGTTGAAAAAATCAAGAATTATTTTACATATAAATATATACATAAATATTTATGAAATTATGTTTCAAAAAATAGTGTATCTTAGTAGTAAGGTCATTGGGTTATAAGTGGGAGGTCCAGGGATCAATACCTACCAGTTTTTTTTATTTTAACTATACTAATGGTTTTCAAAACCATTGGTATAGGTAATTCATATAATATATACCAAAAGTTTGGAAATTGTTGGTATATCCACCTATACCAATGCCACAATATCCCACGGTCACCCAAACCATTGGTATAGCCTATACCAATGGTTTTGGGACCTATACCAATGGTTCCAAAGCATTGGTATAGGTCCAGTTTCTAGTAGTGGTTGGGAAAGAGCAGTATGGGACAAAACCACAAAAGAAATCTTCCAAAACACACACATCTAATACTAGATACAGATTCATCACAAAAAACCATGTAATCAACTACTTTGTAATCCTTATTATAGGATAACTCATTAACCTCTACCAATCTCCTCAAAATCTCTCGTATATTCCTAAGACCAAACCAAAGGCTTCCCTTTTTGGGTATATACAATCATTGGATATACAATCCTGGATAATTTATACAAGAATATCTAACAATATCCTTCCAATATAAGGAATCTCCATACATAAAAAAAACTCTTGTATGTATCTAAATCTAGTAATTACATGATATTTTCTAGGTCTACAACTAATAAACCCTTTGATATGACATTTCCTAAGAATTGGATCCCTAAAATTCAGAACTAACACTTTGATAGATTACTATAGAACTTGGGATCTTATAGAATGTCTAAAAAATCCTCAGAAGCTCAACATACTCATTCTTATATAATGCATAAAAAAGGATTCCATTGATGAATATGACTAAAAAATAGTCTAATATGTCCTGAAACATCTTGTTCATGAGGCTCATAAATGCAACTAGGGTGTTCTTCATGGAAAATGTAATCACTAAAAACCCATAATGGACCTAACCACATTTGAAGGCCTTCTTCAGTGTATCATCTTCACAAACCTGAAGCATGTGATAGGTGAATTTAATATAGATCTTTGAGAACCAATTCACTCCTTTTATCTAGTTGAATATGTTGTTGATCCTTGATAGGGTGTTCTTGTTCTTAACTGTTTCTTGATTTAGTCCATGATATTCAATACAAATACTCAAGCTCACACCTAACTTCTTGGTTAACAATATCATAGATTCATTTTAAGGAAAACTTGTTCTAATCAAACCCTTCTCCATAATTTTCTATAATTTCAATTTTATCTCCATGATCTTAGTAATATCCATATGATAACTTTAGAAGATATAAGAGAGGTTCTAGGGTGTAGATCAATGCATATTTCAATCATTTGATGAGTGGTAAATCTAGGAACAACCTTGGGAAATAAATTTGTATACTCCTAAAAAACTTTAGGAAGATGATACTATAAAGTCTATTCTATAAATAGATCTAAAATCACCAACTAATATATTATTGGATGCAACTTCATCTGCATAGACCATTCTCATATTTACTAAAGCTCCCACTCACCCATGGAGGAAAATTTAAAAACATCAGCTCAGAAACACATCACTATCCAATGGTATACGTCTATCCAAGTAAAAACTAAGGATAACATACCAAGTATGAAGTTTTAGAGATTTATCCTAGTTATTATTAGGTCCCATGAAAATATCTCTTTACTGGGTGAAATCTTTCATCATTTGAAGATGTAGGTGAGCATGTTATTTCTTCTAGTAAGAGTCTCTAGATGCATAAGTTAAGCTAGGGGCTCTACCATGATTTATATCTCTCAAAGTAGGGATGAAATGATAAAATAATGGATCATTCTTGTATCTATGGTAATGTGTTCCAATGTGTAGAAGTTAAAAATTGTACCTTAGATCATATTGGTCACTACCTGATCATATCCTACAACCACCTATATCTAGTTGCATCCCTAGATTCTAGCTCCTTGATCCTAGAATGGACCACTTGGGGGTTTCATGGGTGGAAGAGGATAGTAGTGAATTTCTTATATTACTCCTCTTTGTGAACTTCTAGGTACTCTGATATAGCTACCTCCTTGAGGACCACCCCATACACCTTGGGGAGGTCCCTAATCATGCCATTATATTTGAAACAGATTCCCATCCATTTCTTAAATTCCCTATAATGTATATCAAGTTGGTAACTCATGAGGAAAATGAAATCATCCTCTAAAATCATATAAAACAACATCTCTTAACTGATTGGTTATTTTATGTGAATCTTGAGATACTTATACTCAATACTAGGACCATACAATCATATTACTCCAGTATTACAATCCTAAAGCCTACCATCGACCGACCAAAACTAATGAATCTACCCCTGGATAACCTCCACCAACACCTTCTTTCTAATTTCAATGTTCTAAGTATATCTTGATCACCAAGGATCTATCAAAAACCCAAACACATGTTTGGGTGTAGAGGGTAAAAATTCCAAATTAGATTCCTCAGTATAGTCCAGAATTTAACTTCATCACTCAAAAGAACCCAAAGTAAACCATATCTAGAGACTACCTCATGAGGTCAGTGGATCTCAATGAATACTCTATAACAGACATGATACCATGATAGAGATATAATAGATCCTATATGCATAAAAAAACCAATGTAGTTAGTAAATACACCTCATAGAAGATTCACTGAAACCCCTACCACTGACGGGCCACCTTGTCTTTGGTTTGGATGATCAAGGTCCACCAGTGAATTATTTCACCATGAAGGATGGATGATAACACCACTATCTGATCAACATGAATTTAATATAAGTGGAAAACTCAAATAAATTACTTAAGAAAGTCCTTAGCTTCCTAAGGGAAATAATTTACTCAGAACCTATGTGGTATCTATCACCAAAACTCACGAAGAGCACTTATCATACATGAATCCTTATCTTGTCTCATTAGAATGTTATGATTATTAGCAGGTTTAGGAGAAAATGCCTACACTACAGGAGGTGGGCCTTCTTACTTTATAATAGGAGGAGGAACTACTCCCTACATTACATGTGGTTGAATTTCATGATCTAGTCCTTTAATAAAAGATTTTTGGATTTTTTGATTAATGATGGGAGGCTCAATCATTGAAATAGTAATATTGGGACCCTACCTTAGGACTCTAGCTAGCCATATACATAGTGGAATAAAATATTTTATAAGATAAACCATTCTCATTAAGGAATATTTGAGTATATGACTTTATAATAACATCAAAATCCATAAGACATTTCCATATGGTGAATTCATCATTTACTTGTTCTTTGAAACTAATACCATAGACCTTAGAGTCAACAAGTAGGTTATTAGAGTCTTGGTGGATTGATATGTCAGGCGCTGCACTGACTCTGGATTCCTTATCCTAAAATCTAAACTTCTAACCCCTTGATAACATTTCCCTAATTTACCAAACCAATCCTCACATGACAACTAACTCCAAATTTTGTTCCTAATTCAAACCCACTTTGATACCACTCTAACATCAATTGACCCATCAAAACCACACCTTTTCTAATATTAGTTTGAGTGTTCCAACTCAATACCACCTCTAATAGGTGATGGGTTGGTGATTAACACCAAGTGGGAATATACAAACTGATGGGAGGCCTTATACCAATTCACATGTATACAACCAAACCTCTACACATGAAATAATTATGTTGGTTAGACAAATAAAACCAATGACAATATAAAATTCATTCACTAATATAAAAATAAATTATAACATTAATGTTTTAATATCATTTATTTAATACCCAATGTTAAAAATATTTTCCATGTATGTTATAAAATAACCAAATAAAAAACCTATTACGTGGGTACTTTTAACATAAATTATATAAATAATCTATGTGAAAAATATTTTCCGGAATATTTTTAACATTGATTATTTCAAAAAATTATGTTCAAGATATTATCGAATATTTTTAATGTCAATTATTCAAATAAATAACATTAAATATATTTTACAGAATATTTTCGATGTCAGTTGTTTCAATAAAATATGTAAAAAACCTAAAACAAGGGTATTTTTAACACAAGTTATGGAAATAAATAACATTAAAAACAGTCTGAAAAATGTTTTTAAGATAAGTTATTTAAATAACTAATGTTAAAAATATATGTAAATTATTATTTTTTTCACATCGTTCTAATAATTTTTTTTATCACCTATAAATTTATCCCAAAACACATGAAAATTTCATTTTTTCATATCTCAATCACATGATTTTCTTTCCCTCCTACAAATCTATTACACTATACACTCTTTTTTCCCTTTTCCTCTCAACAATTCATCTATCCCTCCATATTCAAATATATCATGCCTATGCAGTTTTTTTCTAAGTTTTCATTTCTCTCTTTATTCTTCATTCATATATTTCAAATTGTAAGTGAATATCCTTTATGAATATGGAGAAGGTGGTGTTTAAAATTTGTGAAACATTACCAATGATTTCTATGATGATGATGATATATGTTCGAACATAATGATTTATCAATGATCTACTTATATTGGTAAAGACCTTAAAATGATAAATTTTATTTTCATTTTATTTATTTTTTCTATCATTTTTAACATTATTTTTTGATTATTATCATGATATATTTTAATTGAAATTGTTTGTTATGTTTTATAATTTTAAACTAATTATTTTATCATATCAAATTTTGAATATTGTTGTTGATTCTCTAAAAAAATGAGCAGGGATATGTCGTATAATATATATATTTTTAATAATATATCTTATCACTTTGGTTATTTAAATAACCAATATGAAAAATAATTCTCCACATTGTTAATTGGAAAAAAATTACATGAAGGATCATTTTACATGTCATTTTTTAAAAAATTGACCTGGAAAATTATAATTTTTTAATTTGATTAATAAAATATGTTGTAAATATGTTTAATTTTGATTATAATAACTGATGTAAAAAATATATTTACTTCATCACTCATAATGTCTTCAGCTCAAAATTGATGTGAAAAGTATAAAAAATGATGTAAAAAAAATCCCTTTTTTGTACTAGTGATTTGAAAAAGGTTAGGATCAACAAATGAATAAAAAGTGTATAAACAAAAAAGGTAATGAAAAAAAAACATGCCCAAAAAAACTAATAAGAAACCAACCTAAGGAAACTGAGGTAAAGGGTTCTCTATGGGGAATTAGATCTTGACACAAATTACGTCCGCTTCTATCACTATTAGATACCAATAAGCTCCCCCCCAACTTTGTGTCCACAAAAGTCACTACTGAATTCTCCATCATCTTTATAAGACACAACATATGTGGGTAAAACTACCATGTAGGGGTGAATATATACATACCATATAGGATGCCCCAAAAACCATATAGGAAAGAGGGAATGACACCACCCAACCCACCAGGACCTACTTAGCCGGTGGTAAGTTGAGTGTTCCACCCAAATTCTACCTCCAATATTCTAGGGAATAGTAAATAACATCGAGTAGGCATATCACACACATATGGAATGTGTTAGAATAATTTAATTATATAAATGTAAAGGTATCTCTATATACACTGGATAAATGTAGAGTAGAAAAAAATATAATAGTAAATGTATGCATAAACTCTAACATCCCATAAGGGAGTATGATAGTTCATAAAAAAGTAAATAGGGAAAATACAATCTGAACCATAAAAAATTAGGTCTAAACTAATAATTAGTGAAGTATCTCTATCAAAAAGCCTTTTATCTGCATAAGACATGATAAGTGTAGGAATATCCCATGTAAAGGTGAGCATATACATTCATAGTAGGAAATCTCAAAATAAAAAATAAGTAAAGAATCAAAATTTGAGATTCATCTCAAAACCATAATCAATAGGGTAAACAAAAGTGAACCCATATATGCTCATAGGAGGCACTCAACTTATAGAGTATAGTCATAGAATTCATCTCTAGTTTAATGATCAAAATTCATCATAATAATTCATGAATCAATACTATCAGATATCCAATAAATGCATGATGGTAACACACACCTTGCTGGAAGATAGCTCAGGTAAGGGAATTTAACTCATGGATAGAGGATCACGCCCTAGGACCCATGGGATACCTAACTCAGTATCTAATATCCCATAGGAGGGTATCACATCCCCCTCATATAGAAGATAATATACCTAACCCTATATAGGGGAAAGAAATAAGGGATCACGACCTCAATCCTTATAAGTGGATACCTGGACCTATCTTCAATCAACCTGTAGACAAGGGATCAAACAACATGAGGAGAAATATGGGATACCTGAACTTATCTAGGTAGGATGAGATACTCTATGACCATATCTCACATGGTAATCCACTTATAAGAGACCACTCAAAGAGAGTAATCCAAGAAAATTAAAGTGGACAACTTGTCGAAGGAGGGTACATAGCGTGTCTTCTTAGGTTGCTAAGATGGTTGTGTCACTAGTCTACATTGAATGAAAAAGACCAACTACATGAAATGCAATTCTGGTCACACAATGTGTAGTTCTAGGTTTGGCACTCAATGTGTTCTTTCATTTCTTGAGTTGTGTTCCACCGGGTGATACATGGGGTGTGGCTTATGCTGAGAAGGTGTGTGGGTCACCTAAGATTTTCTTAGCGTGTACCTTATATATATACTAATTCAAGACATCTTGGTTCATAGGGAATTAACCTTAGCCACATGAACATGTGATATTTTTCTCCATAGTAAATCCTAGCACTGTGCCTTTTGAGAAACATAGCGTGTGTTCTTCTGAACTATAGGTTGTGTAGTTGGGAATTTTTCAAATGAGTATATTCCTCTTGAATATTCTCTATTTCCTTCTTCCCCACAAAAATTTCCACTAAAAACCAATAACCACATTTTGAACATCATCAATTCCTTTCTATAAAATATATTATGGCCACTTTTTTTTTGAAAATTGAATCTTCATCACCTTTCATTGAAATACCATCATCCCACATGCCACGAATCATGAAAACCACTATCACTTGATCCTTATATGGATTTACATCAACATAATCAAACCTCCATAATGATGTAATATGTGATGTTGTACCTATAATAACAATCCACGAGACCACTTCTCGATCTCACAATGAATTGGTCCACTAAAATGTTTGAATCACTGTAAAAACAGAATATTGGTGACAGAAACATGAAGAATGAAGGGAGAAATCCATAAACAAAATAAGACATCCATCAATGATGTACAAGTTCATATTATCCATCATTCATGGTTAGTAATTAAATAATCAAGAAAAAATGCAATATCTAAGGACAAATAAATTGTAGATCCTAAACTACAGGAAATGAATAAATTGACAGGGACATGCTTTGGTCAGCCATGATTAGATTATTAGAATAATCAATCTATAACTCAATGATATAAAAAATGGGGAATAAAACCAACAGAACCAAATGAACTACCTCAGGTTTGGATTAATCATTGAAAAATAATACACTCACTATCAATTCCATCAATAATGATTCTCACCATGCTCATTGTCGACCCTTGATCCCACATCCACCAATGATCCCACCATGGATGTCACCTATCCAATATCTAGTGTTATGCAGATAACCCGATAGATTAATCATAATGATGTTTATAAGGAATTTGTATAGGGTTAGGTAATTAAATAAATAATAAATTAATCATTTAATTTAATCACATATTAATCTTCCAGTGACTGCACTCCACTGAATCACCCAATGTGAATGAATCTAATGTCGCACCTAGGATAAAACCAACGTTTTAGAATCAATGAAGGTCCCGATTTTCCCATTCACGATTCTGTTTAGGATAAAATCCATATTTTTTAGAATATAGAATTATTTTGAGTCAATATATTAAATTTATTGATACAGGGGCCACATGATACCCAAAACTCCCTAATGACTCTATGAATAGCTCCAAAAATACTATTAAAATCATTATAAGGGCCAAACTACAAAAAAATAAAGTCATTATACTCTCCCCACCTTCAAGGATTTTCACCTCAAAAATTAGAAACTAATCATACATGTGAGGATAATAAGCTCTCACATAGTTCCCTACTCCCTGAAACTCTCTTGAAGATCCTTGTGTTTCCATAGTATATGCATAAGGGGAACCATCCTACCATGAAATATATTCTCTAGTCAATCCTTGATCACCATTTGGTACTCTAAAAAAGTGTCTTATTCTTATTTTTTTAGTTATCCCTAGTCAATAACGTGTTACATATTATTCATGTATCTCTTTAGATATGACACATGGAAGGAATTATGAACTCAGTTTGACCACAAAAGTAAATCCAGGTGGTACACAACCTTTCCAATACCATTAAGAATTTTAAATAGACCAATGAACCTTTGATATAACTTCCCACCTAATCCAAATATTCGTAGTCCATTCCAAGGTGAGACCTTTAAGAACACATTGTCTCCCACACTGAACTTTAAGGGCCACCATCATCATTCTATATAGAACTTATGAAGACTCTGAGTTATCCTCATCCACTCCTGGATGATTTGAAAATTTCCTATCATCATCCACACCAACTCTATCACTCTCAGTGTTTACTCTCCCAACTATGAGAAACATAATAGTGACCTATAAGGTCTCCCATAAGGGGCCTCGAATGGTACCATACCAATAGTATATTGGTAGTTATTTTTGTATGAAAAATACACTAAGGGTATGTGATCCTCATTGATTTGGACAAAATTCAACATGTAATCCTACTCCATGTCCTCCAGGACCTGAATTATCTAATTGATATAACCATCTTTCTGAGGATGGAACACTGTTGTCATCCATAACCAATTCCCAAAATCATACTACAGTACTCTCCACAATGGTTATGTGAAATGAACATCACGATATTATATAATCATTGAGGGAACTCCATAAATATAGATGATCTCCTATATGTACAAGCATCCCAATATTTCCATTGAACTATTCTCTCTGATGGAGAGGAAGTGGGCTAACATAGTGAATTGGTTGATGATCACACATATGTCATCATGAACTATCACTATCTTTGAAAATACTATCAAAACATACATGGATATACTATCCCACTTCTATTCTGGTACCCCTAGGGGTTGGGTCAAACCCACTGGTACCTGATGCCTGACCTTCACCTTCTTATTGGTGAGGTATCTAGAGGTAAACTTTGAAACATTATTCTTTATTATTGGCCACCAAAACTAATATTTAATATATCAATACATATTTATAAATCCAATATTTAATACCAGATGAGATTTATGAAACTCTCTTAGAACATCCTCTCAGAGTGAGACTGGAACTACTGTTTGTCCTTAGAATAGGATGACATGCACCCAATATTTAGATAATCCATTAGGTGTATATACCATGAATATCTAGTCACACAATACATTATAATAAATATTTATAAGTTGTGCTTCCATCACACATTATAGAATCATAGGAGTCACAACCATAAATCATAGTTATGATGCTCCTACCTCTTCCACCTTGGATATCTATAATGAGGTCAACTGTTCTGACACCTCACCTAGTAATTGGGAATGAGATTTCCTATTGAGAGCATCTTACACCACATTCCCCTTTCTAGGAGTATAAATTATCTCAAAGTCATAATCTTAAAGGAACTCTAGACATCTTTTCTATCTTAGGTTGAGATATCACTAAGTGAAGTTGAACCTAAGACTCTTTTGGTCAAAATAAATGAAACAATGCTCACCCAGAATGTAATGTCAACAGAATTTCAGGGTAAACACAATAGTTTCTAGATCCAAATCATAGACCACATAGTTTTTCTCATGGGGAAACACTTATTGGGATATGTAAGTAATAAATTCCTACATATACATCAAAAACCACTTGATCCCATCCCTAGAGTAATCATAGAACACTGCACATTCAACCCCCTATTCTAGAAACCTATAAATGGTAATGCTTGTCAATATCAACCAAAAATCCTCAAAGGCCTCTTGTAACTCCTCTGACAAAAAAAAGCTTCCCCTTATGGGTCAAGGTTGTCAAGGGAACCACAATTATAGAGACAATTTTCATGAATATATAGTAATAACCATCCATCCCAAGGAATATCTACACCTTAGTCACACTCATGGGTTTATCAGAAGAAATAAATGTCTCAATCTTTTCTCTGTTCATAGATACACCCTCCTTTTAGAAGATGTATCCCTTAAAGTGGATCTCTCGAATCCATAACTAAAAATTTGAGAGTTTTACATACAAAAAATAATCTTGATTTATATTAAGGACCATCCTCAAATTCTCTACATGATTTGCCTATGAAATTGAGTAAATGAGAATGTAATCAATAAATACCACCATGAACTGGTCTAGAATAGGATAAAAGATCCAATTCAGGAGTCCCATAAACACTATTGGGGCATTCTATATTCCAAAGAACATCACCCGGTACTCATAATAACCATAGAGACATTAGAATACAATCTTTAGAATATACTCATTGAAAACCCATAGCTAGCGATAGACTGACCTGAGATTAACATTCGATAACCACTTATCCCATTTTATATAATCAAAGAGATAATTGATTCTTGGTAGTAGATACTTATTCTTGATGGTCACTTGTTTCAAGTGATGAAAATCCATACAAAACCTTAGGTTCCCATCTACCTTCTTAGTGAAAAAAATTAGACCTACCCAAGGGGACACACTAGGTTTGATATATCCCTTTATTTAGAGGTTCCCCAAATGCACCATAATCTCTTGAAACTCAATAGGATCCATTTGATATGATATTTAAGATATCATAGGAGTCCCAAAGTGCTATTCAATATATAATTAGATGTCCAGATAATGAAGTAAAGCTGGTATGTCCTTGAGAAATATATCCAGGTACTCCTATACCATTGCAGGGAACCAAATGTCCCCTGAATCTACTACACAAAGAGTCAAGTTTTCCAAATGATGGGATATTGGTTGTAATTCCTCTACATGATCCCAACCATCTTTGATAGTATTTTTTTCTTACCAATGAAGGAAAATATAGACCCATTTGTCTAGGTTCACCAAATACTCCACCAGAAACAATCAATATATAAATGTATAATAGATAACCAATATATAGTAAGAATTCATAATACGGTCTCATCGAAGCTATGAAAAGGACCCATGAGAAATTAACTCCTCCAAGAGCTAGGTCACTCTACTGATAAAAAAGTGTGACCATAGAATATCCTCTAGTAGGTATATCTAGATTTAAGGGTTATGATAGAGGATATACCAGAATCTCTAGTTCTCAAACATGGGATAAGGATAGAAAAAAATGGATCACACCTATTTCTACTAAAACTTATGATAATGTGACAAAGAAAAAAAATCATACCTCGAATGTTGGGATCCAATGGTTTATAAGACTCACCAACATATAACTTTATGAGTCCCTGAACATCATACCTATAATACATTCATGGTACACCTAGAAGTAGTAGTGGTATAATCAAATTATAATGTTTTCCAATCCCTGAATCTCCTCCAAATCCTCTATAATGATTTCTTATATGAGGATATCCATGACTACCCCTAGTTGGTCCCTAGTAATGTCGCACCCTCAGATGCAGTGGTATATCCACTACCTGAACATCTACTGTATCATGATGGGTATGGTAGTACTGATTAATATGAAATCACACATCATAATAGAATCAATTCATTTACCATGAATAACTGAATCCTTTCTTTGAACCCCAATCCACTAATTTTTTAGAATAATATTACAATTGAGAACACATCATGTGCCTAGGTTCTAAATCCTCCCACCGAATGCCTGATGTTGAGGTATATACCCTTGGGTGACCACTAATAGCACATGGAGACTTTTTATACTATTCTATAAATCTCTCCACCACCAAGGAATTATTCATTACCCTATCATAGGTGGATATACAAAGAGTCATCTCCCCAGCTCAAACATCTCTATGAATCCCCCACTCAAACATTCGTGCCCAAAAGTACCCATCATAAAACATATCAATGGAGTATCATGTGTGTTCATTAAACATAAATTAATACATATCCACAAATAAAATCCCCTAATTCACCTCAAGGATATCCTAAATGTGTACTTCTCATAGATTCGTTGGAAATAATCCCTCTCGGAAGTAGCGCTCAAACTCTGTCCAAGGAAGAGTTGCATCAACCTATATTTGAGTCACAAATATACAATCTCTTTACAATAAACCATATATAATACTATCCATGAGAATACAAATATAGTACATAGTGGTTTGAATAATATAGAATACTCTAACTATCGACTCAACCCAGTCCTCTACTCTTTTTGGGTTCTCCATGACTCAAAACTTGGGTGGTCTCAATCTCTGAAACTCATGGAGTGTTATAAAACTTTACACATCATCATCATGAATTTCTAGAATGACATTATACCCATAAAAGGAACAAATTCATCCAATTATATCGATAATAGGTCTGATCTCTATCCATATAGAGGGAACACTTTGCGAATAGACCCTTGCACTGAGTCCTCATTATTAAGATTACCATCATCGTGATCCTGTCATAGAATTCTCACCTTATGTTGTGTGGAGAAATCCTACCATAAGATAGATGTAACAAAGTTAAAACAGAATATTTTGGGAGAATACTCAAGAAGTACATGAAAACCATAACCCATTCCTATATGATACACGTTCTATTATTTTCCCTATAACTGGGGTCTCAGGGTACCGAGTTGAAAAATGGGTTATTAAAATTTTAATGAATGAATCATTGGTCACTAAACCACCACTGGGGTCCCTATAATGATATCCTAAATCAATACACATTAACACCACCACCATAAATACCAAACCAATCCTCACAAATACCCTATCTCTAAACTATTCCATAAAAAAACATATTCTTCAATATTACTTTATCATGAACCGACACACTAGGGGTTTCTTGGCTATTGGTAAACTAAGTGTGTAATCATAAGACCACCTCCAATAGTCTAGGGGTTGGTAATTAGCATCTATTAGGCATATCAAACACATATGGTAGGCCTTAGCCTAATGTAAACACACCCACACACATGTATCTCTAAATACACCACTGTAATGCAGAATACAAAACAATAGGAATAGTAAATGCATGCACAAACTATAACATCCCAAAAGAGAGTATGAAATTATATAAAAAAGTTATTAGTAAAAATATAGGACCAAACATTAGAAATAAGATCCAACCTAATAACTATATAAGTACTATCCTAGCATGTCAAATCCAAAGTCTAAAAAAAACATCCACCAATCACCACTATGCACCTCCCACTCCAAAACCACCTAGATATTTTTTCTATAGCCTGTCATATATATATGAAATAACACATGTGGGATGATCCCATGTAGGGGTGAGTATATACAAACATAGTAGGGGACTCCAAAATCACTAATAAGTAAATAATCAAGATTAGAGATTTATCTTAAAACCATAATCAATATGGTAAAATATAAAACCCAAATATGGTCATATGAGGTACTCAAGACACAAAAAGAATTCATAACCTTCACTGCTATTAAAATGACTAACATTCATCAAAAGAAATAACAAATATGTACTATAGTATATCCAGGAGATGCATGAAGGTAACACATACTTCATTGGAAGATACCTCTAGCAAGGGAATTCAAATCATAGACAGAGGATCGCACCCTGGGCCACAAGGGGTATACCTGACTCCATCTGTACTATCCTGTAGTAGGGGATCACATGTACCAAATATAGGTGATGAGATTCCTAACCCAACACAGGGGAAAATAATAGGGGATAAAAGTCCCAAGACCTATGGGGGGATACCTAACCCTATCATTGGTCAACCCATAAACAAGGGATCACAAAAGAAAAGGATCAGGTTAGGATATATAACCTTATCTGGGGGGAATCAAAGACTCTACCATTACATTCCTTATGGAAGTCCACTTAGAAGATATGTATTTTAGTACCTAATTCGAGAAAAAGAAAGTATACGATGTGTCCAAGGAGGGTACACAGTGAGTCATCCCAATTCATAAAGCTGGACATGTTTCCAGTCTATATAGAATGAGAAAGGGAAACTACAAAACACGTGAATCTAGTCTCATGGTGTGTAGGTCTAGGTCGGGCACTCAGTGCGTTCCTCCACTACCCAAGTCACGTTCCACCGAGTGATACACTGGGTTTTTCCTAATCCCAAATGGTATGTGATCCACCTGGTCTTCCATGGGTATGTAACACCTATATATGCTAAGTCAAGACATCTAGGGTAATAGGGTGTGCGACTCAGACACATAGCCATGCGATATTTTTCTCCACCCAAAACCCCGTGCCGCACCTTATGAGAAACACAGTGTGTGTTGTTCGGAATTGCACATCGTGTAATCATAATTTTTCTAGAAGACTGGATTCCCCCAAAATTTTAACCATTTAATTTGACCCCAATATGATTACCAATAAAATACCTATAACCACATGTTGAATTCTATAAATTCATTAAATATAATGGATTATGTCCATCATTCATAAAAAAAATGAAATCTTAATAACCTTTTCTCCGAAGATCATTATCCTACCCACCACCGATCAAGAAAAACACAATCACTCAATCCTTCCTCAAATTTAAAATTTCATCATCGAAACTCTATCATGTCAAGTCTATAATTCCAAACCCACAATTTTGTTCTATTAATCAATTTCACATTCGTGAAATGAATCAGTTTACAAAAAAGGTAGAATCACCGACCAAAGAGAATTCTGATGAAGAACACCTGAAGAACATAGGGAGAAATCAGTAAACCACAAAAGTGATCAATAAAAAAGGGTCATGTTCAATTTGTCCATCATTCATGACTGGGAATCAAATAATCAAGAAAAAAAATACAATATTTGTGGCCAAATAAATTCTATATCCCTAAATCTATGAAATAAAAATATTTTTAGGGCTATGATTTGGTTATACTAGATTAAAATTTTAAAATAATTCATCCAAAATTAAATGAAATAAAAAATAAGGAACAAATAAAATATAATGAAATTACCTACCTCATGTTTGGATATATCTTTGGTGGAGAATACACTCTCTATTTATGTCATAGATTATTATTCTTGTTGCACTCATCATTGATATCTGATCCCACATTTTCAATGATTCCACCATAGAAATTAATTCTTTAATATCTAGATTCATGCAGTTAGCCCTATAGATTGATCATAATGAGGTTTATAAAGAAGCTGGTTAGGGTTAGGTAATTAAATAAAAAATAAATAAATCATTTAATTTAATCATATATTTATCCGCCAATAACTGCACTCCACTAAAACAACCAATGAAAATTAAAATAATATTAAACATAGGTAAAAATATACATTTCATATTCAATGAAGATCCCATTTTCCCATAAAATAATCCATTCAGGAGAAAATCCACATTTTCTATAATATAGCATGTGTGTGAGTTCATATATTTAATATTTTTAATTTATCAATATCGGTAATTCATGATACCTAAAAATCCACGATGACTCTATGAATAGCTCCAAAAAATACTTTTATAATTATTCATAGGGTCAAAATAAAAAAATAAATGTCATCATAGGGAAAGAGAACCCCAAATATGCTTAGAAAAAGAGAACCCAAGACATAGAAGAGAGTCCCACTCAACACAGTACAACTATAGAAGAATCATCCCAGAAAGTATTCCAAGAATCAAAATCACCCAACTTTATAACCCAACATCACTTATTAGAATCTATAGTGTAGGAACCATGCCTCACCAAGGGATACATTGTAGTCTAGAGAGTAATCTACCTCAGTGGTGGTCACCCACCCTAATTATCCACTAAATGAGGATAATATTCATTGTTAATATATATAATATTCATGTGATTTATTATTCATAAACACAATTTTAGTGAATTTTACACTTTGAACATCATTTCACATTATGATTGTAATTCCTTCTTAAAATGGACTATTATGTGGTACATTTTTGAACATCATTTAAAATACCCAATGAAATTGATTTTATTTTCATATTTAATTTTATATTTTATAATTATATTGGGAACAATTCATACTTGTGGAGTGTTGGAATATTCACATTGGAAGACCACCAAAACGGGATTTCATGCAAACAATTCTGGAGAAGGTAGATTGGACACCAACCCGCTGATGAGAATGTGGGGACCAAAATACAGGACCAATGAAGCCCAAATTTCTTGGTATGATATAATATATATATAGGAACAAATAATTCTTCATAAGATAGTGCTTATTAGGCACCCATGGTGGTTTTTAAGGCGGACCAATTTAGAGATAAAATTATGGGGTAGATTCTGTGGCCCCGAAAAACAGCCAACAAATTTAATCATATATCGGAAACCACATATCCATTTGGGCTGAAATTTTTCAGATATCTAGGAGAAATCCTGATATTAAATGTTTCCATCTATGGCCCACTCCAATTCATCCATCTATAAGGACATCCATATGCGTCTTTTCGGTGGATGAATGATGGCTGCCTCCTCGGGTCAAGGGTGGAAAAATCAACTCTCCCTCAACCTTCCACCCACCTATGGCCTACCACAATTAATTTAGGAGACTTGTAATATTGGAGTCTCGACCCAAGGCTTCAAAAATTACTATTTAAGGTAGTGGTGGTGGAGGAGTTGATGATCTTTTGAGCTTCCTTTCATTGTAATGTTATGATGTGATTTTGTTGTCTCAAGTTGTCTTTCACATGTAAGTTGTTCAATTCACTCTAGTTTCTTAATAAAATTTCTTGTTCTCATCTTATTCTATTGTTCTTAATATCAATTTGATACCTTTGGTTCAAGGTGTGAATTTATTCACACCAAACCTTGTGAAATTATCACACAACGGTGGAGTGATTGTTATTTCATTGTTTTTTTACTTCTCTATTTTCTCCATCGTGAGTCTACTTCCCGCTTCCATTGAAACCATAACATCAATGTAGGGCCAACCCACTTATGGGTTGATAAAAGGGAGTAGAAAGGGGTTGGATTGGATATTTTTTTGTCACCCCATTAATGTATAATCACTTCTTTAATTGAGTTTTTTATTTGATGATTTTTAAACTCCATCATCCTTGTTGAATTTAAGGCCACACACTTCAAGTGATAATACGAATGTTTACCTTGAAGTGTTAAAAACTTTGATACTTAAAGTGTATATGTGATTATTATTAGGTTTTGTAGGCATTAAACTAGTAAGTTATGATTTTTTTTTATCTTCTTAAACAAACCCATATCAAATATAAGAAATTGAAATCATTAAAAAAGAAATTCATCCAATCCACCCCGAGCGATAACCTAGGTTCAACTCATTACCTTAATTTTAATTAACTTAAATCTGTTAGTGATCCTTTAAACCCATCTAAAACCAACCCAAGTTGGCCACTTCATAGCCAAAAAACAGTCCTTAGAATGTGTGTGTCTATATGTTACTTCTTAGGTCTCTGAGGATTAGACAACCCAAGCTAGACTACAAAGACCATTCTACCTTCTTCTCTTGGGTAAATTTGAGCGTGAATCAAATTTTGGCGCTGTTTCCAGGGACCTAAGTAAGTTATATTAGACACTATAATCCTTTTTTTCATCCCACTTCTTTGTTATCACCCCCTCACTCCTATGGAAGGTAATTTTGAACAAATCCAAACATGGGGAACCTCTCCCTACTTTGACTACCCCACACCAGTAATGATGTAAAATGACCATACTAGTTTATATTGGTGGGACAATCAACAACCGATTGTTACATAATGTTTTAAATCCTATGATTCACAAAACATTCTAACCTATAATGATTTCCAATCCCAACAAGGCCAATCAGAACTTCCTCCTATGGAATTCCAACAACTCAATTATCCTTCTGGAATTGACCATCTGTCTCAAACCCTTATCCATCCTAATCCACATACATTACTTGAAAAACTATGTCAAAAAATGGAGATAACGAATATTGAGGTTTCATCATTGATATTTGAACTAAAAAACCTTGATACGGTTATGGAACCCATTCTCACTCATGCTATCCCTTTATCGTCATTGATAGAAGACTATTTTCTCCCACAAACCTCTCATGAATTTATTAAAGAACCATCCTTTGGATTCGGTATAGATAAATAGGATAAAGGAATTTTTTAAGGGTCTTTAAATCAGGAGGAAATTGATTTTTTGGATTCAAAAGAGGATAATTTGACATCATGGATTGAGTGTCATGAATATAACTCCATTGATGATTTTTCAAAAACACCAATCACTGATTAATTAAGAGAAATCACAAACATTGAGTTCATACTCATTCCTAACACTGATCATTCCAATTTGGTAGTTGAATATTATATTCAAAAGTAACCAATTATGTTGAGAAATTTTGATAATGAAACTGAGTTTGATTCAAAGTTCAAACTTATATCTGAATTTCCTATCCAAACAGAGCTAAAAATTAGTGTTCTTCCTTCCTCTCTCAAGTATCCCTTCATAGTTTATAACCATGAACTTTTTGATGGAATTAATTCTTCTCTTGAAACTAATAATGTAGGAATGATCATTGATGTCTCAGGCAAGACTAGATAAGCAACTAGATCCACCATTTTTGATATTCCTTGGATTTACCCACTCATTTTAGAACATAGGTTTGTGAAAGAAACAAATTCTAAACATAGAATCAATCTTAAACTAGTATAATTGGTGAAAATGTGGTCCTTAAAATGTTTAAAGTTGGTATTAGTTAAGTTGTGGGGTTCAAGTCGAGCTAACAACGTTAAACAAAAGTGCTACATGAGAGGAAACCCGTGGTTTTCATGTTTCAAATATTTGTGAATATTCTTTATTTTTCAAATAGGATTTATAAATAATTTTGAAATTTTTTAAAATAAAAAAATAAAAAAATATATTGTTGACCTGTTCTTCTATTATGAGTATGGATGGGTATGAAAGAGGAGCGCCATATTCATCTATGTCGTGGAGTGATCCTTGAGTAATACCTTACCCAGAAATTTAAAAAGAAGACAATGTATCATCGGTTCATTTTATTTTTATGTTTTTGTAGGTTAAAATAAAAAAATATAATAATAATAATAAAATTAAAAGGCCACATTGTAGGTCATGGGGCAAACCCCGTCACAATAGGCGAAGACGCAGGGACTCAAACCTGGGACTAAAGGGAGACAGGGGCACACGCTTACCACTGACCTACAACTTATTGTGCTTCCTTATTCTATAATTTTTATATATATACTTATATTTTACTTTATTTATTATATAAATATATAGATATATAGTTTTGTTTGTTTGTTTGTTTTTCCTTTTTTTCCACTAGGGAATTCTCAGAGTGACATCGAGATCAAGGGATTACAAGGGAGCAACAAGAATTTCAACTTCAACTACTAGGTGACTTCATTCCATGATCATAATTTTCAATTTCCTTTTTCAACTCTCATTCTCTACCTCTACCGCCTTTGAAATTGTATTTTTATTAAGCATTGGGGACAATGTTATTTTAAGTTGGGGGGGAGATAAAATAAAATTGATTTTGTGTCAAAAAATGAATGATTTGAAAAAAATTGTGTCTTAATGGAAGGAAAAATTTATTTAACCTTGAATATGATAATAGACATTTTAAATTTTGAAACCAAATATCAAATAATTTAGAAATCCCTAATTTTGATTTTATCCATGTATAATTTCATGAGCATAGATTTTGGAAAGTGTGGCTATCTAATGTGATATTTCATGGTTTATATTTTCATCCAAATAAAAAAAATCACAACGCACGTCCTTTGGATAGTGGGGTATTAATTTGAGTTCTTGGAGTCACACAAATAAATATCATAGTTTGGTGATCATTTTAGTTCTAATATGAGTATTCAATAAAAAAATACAAAAAAAACAATAAATTTGTGCGTAGAGCAATGAAATGACCTAATGCATGGATTTCAGAACTTGGGGATCCTGACTCCATAGTTGTCTGGCCCAGAGTTAGTAATTTTATCTATATTTTTGGCAATTTTAATTTTTTTACTGTGTTAACTCTAGATAATGCTCGAGTATGTGGGCTTCACTTGGTGCCCTAAGGTCTTTGAGCCTGGGAGTCATCGGCAAAGTCTCGCTACATGGGTTGACTCTTTTGAGGCAATTTCAATTACCATGTAAAAATTACAAAAAAAAAACAAAATACAATAAAAAAAATTTAATACTCATCTTAATATTGAAATGTTATTCCACCTAGTGCTTCCATCATTTCCATATTGAATAAAGATGAACCCCCATGTCTAATGTGATGCACAACACATCATCACTCTTAATTGATATTGGATGAAATATGGTGATAAATTTGAACAAAAGAATGGGCTTTGTATTGGGATATTCTTATGAAACTATCATGTATTAAAATATTTTTTTGGGTTTCATGATTTTTTGGTATAAGGGTTTTTGGTGATCATTGTGTATTAAAATGTTTTTGGAAAATGGAATTCAAATTTCATATTGTTGAGATATATTTTGCTCGAGACAAGCAAAAATCAAGTTGGGGGTGTTATTAGCCAATAAATGAGGCTAATATTCATTGTTAATATATATAATATTCATGTGATTTATTATTCATAAAAACTATTTTAGTGAATTTTACATTTTGAACATCATTTCACATTATGATTATAATTCCTTCTTAAAATGAACTATTATGTGGTACATTTTAGAAAATAATTTAAAATACACAATGATATTGATTTTATTTTCATATTTAATTTTCATGTTTCTAGTTATATTGGGAACAATTCATACTTGTGTATTTTTGGAAGATTCACATTGGAAGACCACCAAAATGAGATTTCATGCAAACAATGCTGGAGAAGGCAGATTGGACACCAGCCCACTGATGAGAATGTGGGGCCCAACATACAGGCCCAATGAAGCCCAAATTTTGTGGAATGCTAGAATCAATATATAGGAACAAATAATTCTGCAGAATCTAGTGCTAATTAGGCCTCCATGGTGGTTTTAAGGTGGCCCAATTTAGAAATAAAATTCTGGGGAAGATTCTGTGACCCAGAAAAATAGCCCATCAATTTAATCATATCTCTGAAACCACATATCCATTTGGGATGAAATTTTACAGAGATATAGGAGACATCAGGGGATTCACTTTTTTCCTATATGGAATACTCCAATTCTTCCATATAGAAGGCCATTCCGACATGTCTGTTCGGTGGATAAAAGTTGGCTGCCTCCTCGGGTCAGGGGTGGAAAAAATCAACTCTCCCTCAACTTCCCACCCACCTATGGCCTACCAAAATTAATTGATGAGACTTGGGATATTGGAGGCTAGAACCAAGTATTAAAAAATTCCTATTTAATGCAGTGTTGGTGGAGGAGTTGAGGATCTTGTGAGCTTCCTTTCATTGTAATGTTATGCTGCGATTTTGTTGTCTCAAGTTGTCTTTCACATGTAAGTTGTTCAATTCACTTTAGTTTATTAATAAAAGTTCTTCTTCTCACCTTATTCTATTGTTATTAATATAAATTTGATACCATTGGTTCAAGGTGTGAATTTATTCACACCAAACCTTGTGAAATTATCACACAACGGTGGAGTGATTTTTATTTCATTGTTTTTTTACTTCTTCATTTCTCCCTCATGAGTCTACTTCCTGCTTCCATTGAAACCAGAGCATCAATGGAGGGCTAACCCACTTATGGGTTGATCCAAGGGAGTATAGAGGGGATGGATTGTATATTATTTATCACCCCATTAATTTCTAATCACTTCTTTAATTGATATTTTTTTGATGATTTTTAAACTCCATTGTCCTTGTTGAATTTAAGGCCACACACTTCAAGTGCTAATACGAACATTTACCTTGAAGTGCTCAAAACTTTGATACTTCAAGTTTATATGTGATTAGTATTAGGTTTTTTAGGAATTAAACTAGTAAGTGATGATTTTGTTTGATCTTTTTAAATGAACCCATCTCAAATATAAGAAATTTAAATCATTAAAAAAAGAATTCATCCAATCCACCCTAAGCGATAACCTAGGATCAACTCATTACCTTAATTTGAATTAACTTAAATCTATTAGTGATCCTTTAAACGAATCTAAAATAAACCCAAGTTGGCCAATTCATAGCCAAAAATATTCCTTATAATGTACGTGTCTATAGGTTACTTCTTAGGTCTCTGAGGATTCGACAACCCAAACTAGACTACAAGGACCGTTCTACCTTCTTCTCTTGGGTAAATTTGAGCATCAATCACACCCTATCACATAGAGAAAATTAGATGAGGGAGTCCCAAACTCCATGGATAGATGAACCATACCCCATAAGTTGGGGATTTTATAACTCTTTCAGTCATATGAGGGACCCATGGCCTATTATAAAAAATTTTACCAAGGGAGTTATTATACTAGTGAATTCTTCGATCATCACGCTTGACCCTTGTCATCATTCCTATAAAGCTAAGGAAACCGAACTTCCCAAATCACCATGCATATCACCTCTGATTCTAAAGATTAGTGAAACAGCTCATTTTATGTGAAACAATACATAGGATAGACTACTTACCTACCCAAATATGAATCTTAAGAAAGAATAAATGAAAATACACCAAGGTTGTAAATGTAAATAATTTGTACTATAAGGTTACATGGATTATAGACCATCAGGGGAAGTCTTCTTTGTATTTTTGTTTAAATATTCCATTTCTTGGTCTACATACACATTGTGTATACTATGGTATATAGTTCATGGAACTAGTAGGGTACTTAGTGTGTACCACTATAGATCAGGTCATGTAGGGGGCCATCAAACACAACATATAACACCAACTAGATCACTTGGTGTGTATTTCTATGGAGGATGAGTCATAAGGGCACACAATATGTGGTCCTGACATACATGTTATATAGAGATAAAAAACCATATTGGCATGTAATAAATATACATTCCAAGATGGTCAGATGAGGGATACTTGGAATTTATACTAAGGGTGTATGTTGTGTGATACCTAACTCAGATGAAACCATAGCTACTAATTCCTGGATGATTCATGTCTTGTGGCTCTGGATTACACACTGCATGATCATGTCTTCAAGCCCAAAATATGAATATCAGTAGAAAATACCTTTCTATATTTGGTCTTACCTTTATCTATGCCCAAATTTTTTCCAAACACCTCTTTCATAATTACTTCACCTCTAGTGATCGTTTTCTGACCATCATTCACTGTAAAATGATCTAGCATGGGTTCACACATGACCCTAATTTTTTCAGTGTTAGTGAACTTCAATATCTTATACTCTCTCACTACTAAATGATCTAATTTTATTGATCAATAATCTTACAAACACTATTCTTTTCTACCATGATCAAAATAATTACTCGTAGACTTGAATACTTATCATTCATTTAACTCATATCAAGATTCATCGAATCATCATCCATATAGAATAATAATACTGAAATCATGAAGAAACAAGTGGGAAATAGTGGGGAAATATCATTGAGAAATTATTAAATATCTACGAAAGTTATGACTCCCGATAATTAGGAATAGATTCACCAATTATGAAGAACACAATGAAAGAGATTAAAATTTTCAATAAAAATCAATTTAAATTGATGGGGACATGCGATTTTAGAAAATAATTTATGAAAAATATCGCATGCCTATAAATTATGAAAAATGAAGAATAAAAATAAAAATAAATACTCCTATCTCAATTTAGGTTCGATCATTAGTGAAGATCCCATCTACACCGGCTCCGTTGGTGATATTCGATGAATAATATATTTGTTGGCTCCATAAATATCTAGTTCTTTCACTCTTTCTCCCTCTGAAGTTAGTTTGTTTTATGTTTTCTAATCCATACAAGAGATTTTAAGGATGATTAGAAATAGATAATAAGAGTTTTGTAGATATAATTGATTAACCAATCAATTAATTATTTAATCAATTTAATCAATTAATTAAACTTGTGACAGTTCAACAATGGGGACCCAGAATGAATATATGGATTATACTACCCTTATGGTAAACCCCATATTTTGTACACAACTATGATGTTGGTTTTACGATCTGAGTATTTTTATGAGGAAATAGTACATTATCATGGTAATGTATGTAGAATAAAAATAAAATATTATTATCAAGGATACACGATGCACGTTTGATGAAAAAACTCAGCAAATCATCAATATATATATTTTAAAATTTTATAAAGGTTCAGACAACAAAATAAGGGTCACTAAAATATTGGGTTATTATTTCTATAATCTTTTAGAACATCAAGTGTTTGTGTCCCAATTTATTTTATTTTTTAAAAGAGAGTTTATTTCTAGAATATTTAGTGGGTGTAAATTTGAACTTGATGAAGTTGAATAATAAAAAGATGATGGTTAATCCTAATGTGAGTGAGTTGAAAACAAAAATGGTTATAAAATTTGAATTGAATCAATATAAAAAAGAACAATTAAGGTTTGATAGATTTTTTCAAAAACATGAGAGATATGGATTTATCATTTTTGATTAAGGTGATGTAATAGTCATAGTAGATGATCTAACAATTTACCAGGATTCCATCTTGAGTTCTAAATATGATAAATGATTAAAATAAATGAAATCTAAAATGAAATACATGCACACTAATTATGTTTGGAATATGGTATATCCACTTGAATGGGTAAAACCCATTTAATAAAAGTGCGTCTTTCCCAAAAATACTAACATGTATGGAAGAGTGTCTATCTAAAAATCTCACTTCCTATCTAAAGCTTTTAAATAAATTCATGATATGTATTATGAAAAAATATTTTCTCCATTGAATATGCTCAAATAAATTTAGTTTCTTTTATCTATAATAATATATATAATATAATTTTGATATATATTTAATGGATTTAAAAACTAAATTCTTGTATGAGTATTTGTTCGATGATGCATATATGATAAAACTTGAAGGTTTTTAATTTCCAAGAAATGGTGCTAAGACTTATAACAAAAAAAAATCTATTCATAGATTAGAAAAATATTCATAGTTCTAGAATATTCATTTTAATGAATCTATCAAAGAGTTTAATTTCATAATAATTAAATATGAACCTTGTGTACATACATGTGTTAGTGATATAATGGGTGTTTTTATGGTGTTGTATGATAATGAAATAATTATCATTAGAAATGAAATACCAATGTTATAATTAATAAAAAATTACTCGGAACATTTCTTCTCAATAAAGGATCTTGGTGAAGTAAAATAAATAATAGGTATGAATATATGTAGAGATAGATCTAAACAAATTCTTAGCCTTGGTCAAAACACATACATTGATAAAGTGTTAAAAAATTTGACATAGAAAACTTTGAAAAGGTTTATTTTATAAAGTTTCATGAAAAGAGTTTTTCAAACACACAATTAACTTCTATTATTGATGAACATTAATTCATGAATAAGATTTAATATTCTTATACCGTTTGATTAATCATGTATGCTCAGTTATGTACTCATCCTAATGTATCTTATACATTAAGTATGAAAAGTAAATACCAATCAAATATCAATGAATGTCATTGGGTATATCCATAAATAGTATTCTCAAGTAATTAATAAGAACTACATATAAATTCTCAGTATTTTCTTAGTTAGGATTTTTATTTTACCAAAATGGTGTAGTGGTAAGCAAGAAAAGTTATAAGAAACCAATAGTTTTTGATTCCATAATAGAAGGTAAATATATCATAACATATAATATGTATAGAAAAGTTGTTTGGATAAAACAATTCATTACCAAAATAAGGGGTTTCCCAAGCATTATGCTTATGATTAAACTCCACTATGATAATAATAGAGTGGCTTCAAAAGATAGGTAACCCAGGTATCACCAAATATCTAAACATATTATTCATCGATTTCCTCTCATTTAAGAGATAATTGAAAGGGATGATATTAGGGTTTGTCAAATTCATATATTTGAAAATATTGTGTATCTTCTAATAATTCTCTTTACACAATATATATATGAAATCCACACTAGTTTTCTTAGTATTAGAGACATGTGTAACTATATTTAATTAAAGTGGGATATTTTTAGTGTTTTCTGCCTAAATAATGAGTTATTTATTTTATTAATACACAGGCATGAGTAAATATAAAATATCGAACAAGATTTATCCTTGATATTGGAATAATTGGATTTAAAGTCCCATTATATGAGGTAAATTTATAGGGTTACTTATAGAGGACATTTAAACACCCCATTTTCCACTTTTAAACCATTTAGAGGATGATCAATTCACTCAATAAGGTGGTTTGGGAATTGAGCCACTTTTAGAGACTATATATTATGGGTTTTGTAGGGGAAAAACATATCCAAAGGTTGTGGAAAACATCAACCAAAACCAATTATACAAGAGGATGTTTCTATTCATATTAAACTGAATAAAATAAATGAAGAATGATGTAACTTTTTTTCTATGAAAAGTTGAATTTTTCTATGATATTTTTTACAATCTTGATAAAAATAATTTAGAAACAACCAATGTAATACTTACTCCTTAGGTCTCCATGAGATTTAGGAACCTCCTAATGCATGATAAGGATCTCAACTTTGCCATGGTTTTCTATAACCTTTGAGTTAAAGAAAAAGAGGGAGATAAATCTAGAGAGCATTGTCTTTGATAAGTTTTCATAGTATGAATCTAGTATTTTTCTACCCTACTCAAATAATATGATCTCCATTATATATCCATATAAGGAGACTTTTTAGATTACAAATTTTTAGATATCAAATGAAAAGTTTTATAAGAATTTCATAATTTAAAAATCTTTGTAACTTATAAATCATCATTGTGATTTACTTTTTTAATGTTTTGGTAAATAATTTTTCTTCTAAAACTCATCAATTAATTATATCTTGATGATAAAGTAGAGTAAAATAAATTTTAGTAGGAGAATTAGAAATTATCACATGTTATGTAATAACACATAAATCACCATGCACTAAAACACGATGTAATGAAATTCACCAAATTTTAGTCTATATAATCACATACTACAACATGATCCAAACCACCCTACCATAAATATTCAATCAATTCATATTTCTATCTTTTTATCACTTTAACTAAATCATCATATACTAAACACATTTTCACATTATGTCACATCATATGTAGTAACCTTTGAAACCATATCCAAAACTCCTTTTTGAGAATTTATCTTTTATTTTAATTACATGTTACATATTATGTAATAACTTGTGAAAATATATCAAAAAATTAATTTTAATATCCTCTAATTTTTTTTATAGCTCATAGAGTTTTATACAAACACTTTGTAACAAAAATTTAATTCACACAAATACAAAGTGTGATATCAAGGGACTTTATATCATTGAAAAAAATTATGAATTCCCTAACCCATAAATGTAACAAAAGATAAACCTCTAGAAAGGAATCAATGATACTCAAGATACCTATGGATATAAAATGATCTTTATTGAACACATATATCTACTAGCTATATTATATAAAAGTATACACAATAATATAATTAGTAACACCCTTATATTTTGGAATATATTTATCCTTAAATAAATTTAATTTATTAGATATCTTGCATTTCATGCAACACCGAGTTTAAATGAACCACTATATACTATTAAAAAATTATTATTTAAACATGACCATAATAAACTAGCTATTAAAATTGGTGATATAAATATGAATAAATATATTATTAAAAATATGTATAAAGGTTTTATATATTTTAAATTCATTGATAAATAAGTATTCAATTTTTAGTGAAATTATTTTATGCTTCAAAAATACATTTTCTTCAAAAATGGTTTTTATATATTTTTGTGAGAAGATAATATAATTAATTTATTCTAATTTAAAAAAAATGTTTTTAAAAAATAAACACAATTTTTAAAATCATAATATCAAAATTAAATTAGGTTAAAAATTTGGGATTTTTTGAAATGATTAATTTGTTAGTGAATATTAAAAAAAGTACTGATTTTTCAAATACTGTCATTTATTTTCATTGAAAAAGGCCCATAATACTTTTAAGTTGATCCTAAATTAATATATATATATAATATATTTTATAAATAATATAATTAATTACATTCAAATTAACACTATACTTGATCTTAGTATAAAAATGATTTTAGACTTAAAAATAAATTTTTTCTTCAGAAAATCATTTTTTTATCATGATTTGCAGGATTTTTATAAAATTAATTTCTACCAACTATAGATTTTTAATTTTTTAAAATGGATTCCATATTTTAAATCATAATAATTAATATTTTTTAATATTTTTTGCTTAATCTTCAGTCATAATGAATAGTAAAAATAGTAAAAATTTATCGCCATGGTAAAAGGTTAAATCGGGTAATTAAGGTAAAAAATGATATGGAAAGGACTAAAAATTGACCCTAAAACTTTACCTTTTCCTATTGTATGAGTTTAATTTAGCCATTTCCATCCATTTCTTGAATATTTGGTGACTTTGTTCCATATTTCTTTGATTTTTACCTTTATATTATTTAAGTAAAATATAAAGATAAAAATATCAATTTCTTACTTTTAATAACTATATAATTTTGTGATAGGGATAAAAAAAATATTTTAATGTCCAGGTCTAGGTGCCACACACCAGTGCCCCGAGCTAGTCGGTTATGTGACCTCAAGCACACCTACCCATATGCCAGAGGCTTCCGACTAGTAGCAAGGGTATGATAAGTCAATCATTGGGAGACTATACCCTATTTTATTAGAGTAACACACCAATGAAAATAAATAAAAATAGAAGAATTATATATTATCACAAACAATACTAGAAACTAATTATAATTAAATAAATAAATACAATATCCAACTAAAGAAGAAAAAATTCCGTGCTAATGTAAGTGCCAAGTGTCTAGAATGAAACTGAAAATAAAGACACCAACAACACCCAAGAGGGCCCAGAACCACATATAGTTCCCTCATCCAAGATCCATCCCAACTCATCCATCTAACCCAATGCATTTTCCCTTAAACTATCTAGAAAACACAAAGTCTATTCGGGTACCGATCAGGAAGTTCGAGTAGGGTGTGAGTACAACTCAGTAGGCCACCACCAATAGCATCTAAAATGAATACAATAAATAAACAGTGTATGAAGTTTTATAAATAAATAATTACAATGCATAATTAAATAGTTATCACATTATAAAATTAATATTCATTTAACCACATAAACTCCATGGTTCTCGAGGACACCCGTACATTAATGCTAGCTTTGGCTCATGCCAGAGCCGGAAGTTTTCCTAGGTAATAACATATCTTAATAATATCTTTGACTCATGTCGATGCTCCAAGTATTCAAAGGTGATATCATATCTCAATACCTACTTCAAATTATGTTGGAGCCTAATGTATTCTCAAGTGAGGCAAAATCTTGGAGTACTCTTGTTACCATTTTTTAGTTTTATACTTGATTTCCTACGTTACCAATATTAAATTCATAAGTATGATTCCCATGTTACCATACTTACTTCTCAATAGAATATCCATGTTTCCATTCATTTAATCACTAGTATAATGACCATATTACCATTTATACTTATCAAGTAAATGACCATTTTCCCATTCCTTTACTCATAAGTACAATGACCATGTTATCATTTATACTTATCAATTTAGAATGACTTTGTTCCCATTATTTTACACATAATTAATTAATTAATTAATTATTCAACATCAATCTCATTACTAATTAAATAATTAGTTTATCACATAAATATTTTTAATTAAATCCCTAATTAATTAAGTACATCAAGTCATTAATTAAATAATAAATTCATCAATTAATCATCTCAAGTCAACCATTTCAATATCACATAATTAATTCTACACTTATTTATCTTAAGGAAACCATTTCAATATCACATAATTAATTATAAAATTAATTATCTCAAGTAAAACATTTCAATATCACATAATTAATTCTACATTTATTTATCTCAATAAATAACCCAAATATCTCATAATTAAATCTATAAAAAATTATCTCAATTTATAACATCAAAAGATCATAATTAATTCCACAATTAATTATCAAAATCACTATCCTCAAATCTCATAATTAATTATACAATTAATTATCCCAAATCCCATAATTCATTGTTCAATAAAATTCCACAAATTTACAATTTCTTTAATTCACCACAATAATCAATTCAAATTAGGAATTAAAATTTCTAAGAAACCATAGAAAACCCACAATTTCATACATGTAAACAAATTCACAACTATGGGGTATTAATTATAGATCTCTGACCTCAAACATTGATGACCGATCACCCAATGAAATTCCCCATAATTGAGAATTACAATGACATAGATCATGATCTACATATAAACCCTAAATCAAGTTTAAACACTTCAAAATATCTTAATATTAGATCTATATAAAAATATTAGATCGAGATTCATAAAATATAGATATAGATCCAACAAAATAGAAGATAACATCTACTGAAATAATAAGAGAAGGAAGGATGATGAACGAGAAAGAAGAAAAATAAGATCCACTTATCGATAGAGGAGAAGATCTTCGATCTAGGATTAGAATCATGAATAATTGAGGTCTAAAGGCCTTGGAATCCCTCTGAAAAGCTCTAAAATTAAAAAAAGGAGTTGTATTGAGTTTGGATTAAATGGGGGAAGTTTTGAGGGTTCGGAAGAATTTAAAACCAATTTTCAGGAAATTAAAATTACCATGCATGATTTCTTGGGAAGGGGTGCACAATTTTCTCTAACCATGTTCCAACCATGCGCTTATTATTTTTTGGGGTACAAAGTTTGAAAATCCATGTGCCAGTCGTGCAAACCTTCACTATCAAGGGCAACACATTTTCCCGATCTAGGCACACTGTTTTCTCTAATTGTGTGCCAATCATGAATAACCCCCTTTTCATCCATTTTCACCCAAACATACCTCAAGGTAAAACCCAATATAAAGGTACTTAAATAAAAAAATTTACCAGAATTCAACCCTGAGTTAACTCTAGAAAAGTACATGATCTTAAAATCTCCCTAACTTATAATAGCTCATCCTTGAGATGAACTCCCAAGCTTCTATAAGATTCCAATTTAAAAATATTGGGACACTGAGCCCGTATATCTGCTTCCCTTTCCTATGTTTCCTCCTACACACACCCATGTTTCCACAATACATAAACAATATGAATAATTTTTCACAACAACACTTTCTCACTACGATCCAACACACATATCAGATACTCCTCAAAGGACACATCTATCTCAAGGTCAACCTCATCAATATTGATCACATGAGAAGGGTTGGGGTGATACCACCAAAGCTATGCTACATGTAAAACAACATGTATTTCACTTTATTTCTATGGAAGATCCAATTGGTATGCCACCGGCCCAATTCTCTCCACCACCTCAAATGGTCCAATGAACCTAGGTGCCAACTTTCCCTACCTCTATATCCTGTAGTGACCCAACCTAGGTGACACATGAATGAATACATTATCACCCTATGTAAACTCTAGGGGTCATCTCTATCTATCATCATATGACTTATGCCTAATTTGATCCATAACCACAAACTTTTGAATCAACTTCACCTGCTCTGATGTCTCCTATACGAGACTCAACCCCAAAAACTCTGACTCACCTGCCTCCATCCAGCATAAATGTGATCTACATGGCTTACCATAAAGAGCCTAATATAGTTCCATCTGTATAGTTTCTTGATAAACATTATTATAGGAAAACTCCACTAAATCCAAATTTTTATCCCAAGACCCACCTAATTCAAGAACACAAGTTCACAACATATCCTCAAGAACTTGTATAGAACACTACGACTGCCCATCTATTAGTGGGTGGAAATCAATACTCAATAATACCTATTAACCATGCCATTTATGGAATAACTACCAAAATTGTGAAGTAAAATGTGAGTCATGATCTGAAACTATAGTCTGTGACACCCCATACAGATGGACTATCTCCCAAACATATAAATCTACCAACTATTCTATTGATAAGGTTTCTCATATAGGTAAGAAATGTGATACATTCATTAGTCTATCCACAATAACCTAGATAAATTCATTCATCCTATGAATACTTAGAATAACTACCACAAAATCCATGGTCATGTCTTCCCAGTTCTATTCTAGAATGTGAAATGGATTTATCAAAACACTAGGTCATTGATGCTCTACCATCACCTATTGAAAGGTGAAGAATCATGTTACGTATCCTGCTATCACCTTTTTCTTAAATGGCCACCAAAACCATCATCATAGGTCATGGTGAATTTTGGTCACACCTGGATATAATGCCCACTTTGAGGCATGAAATTACCACATCAAATCCTCCCTCATACTCATAGGCACAAAAACCAGATTCCTAACATAGATTATTATATACTCATCTATCGACTAGTTTGAAGGTGCCTCCCCAACTTCAAGTATTTCCCTAAAAGATAAACACTTTGCATCCTCATACGGTTGGTCCTTGATCCATATCAAAAGCGTAGAATCCACTAAAACTGAGTTGAGATTCATCTGCTACTGACTCTCCTGAACCACATTGTGCATCTCAGCCAGTAAAGTCATCATCTTTTACTCAGCACTAGACTCCTGAACCATCTAAGTCTGAGTTTTTCTACTCAAAGCATCAGAAACCCTATTCCCTTTTCTGAGCATATACGCTAGTTCAAAGTCAAACAACTTCATATACTCAACCCATCTCCATTGTCAAAGATTCAAGTCTCGTTGTGATAATATATACCTTAAGCTCTTATGATCTTTATAAACTGTAAACTTTTCTCCCAATAGTTAATGCCTCTAACACTTTAGAGCATAAACCACAATTTCTAGTTTGAGGTCATGAATAGGGTAGTTCCTTTCATGTGGCCTAAAATTCCAAGACCCATATGCCAAAACAAATCTTCCTACATTAACAGAACTCTGAGTCTAATCCCAGAAGTGTCACAATACACCATGTACTCATCACCTAAATCAGGTAGGATCAAGATTTTTGCTGACATCAAACACTTCTTTATCTCTTAGAAAGAATTCTAAAAAGATTCAAACTATTAAAAATTTATCCCCCTTTTGTTCAAGCTTAAAAATGGAACTTCCAGTCAAGAAAAGTCTTTGATGGATCCCCAACAATATCCAACTAACCCTAGAAATCTACAGATACCAAATACGTTATTGGGATGTTCCCAAGAAACCATTGCCTGAACTTTCTTCGGATGTACTAACACACCTTCCTATGAGATGATGTGTCCCAATAAGTTTACCTAATCAATAGAAACTAAAAAATTGATAGCTTGGAATATAACTAATTCTCTCTCAGTGTACTCAAGATGATGTCAAGATTTTGGAAATAATCATCATGAGTCTTAGAGTACACCAAGATGTCATTTATGAACACTACTGTAAACTGATCTAGGTACATATAAAAAATCTTATTCATAAAGACTATAAAAATTTTTGTTGTGTTTGTAAACCCTAAATGAATTACAAAAAACTCATAAAGTCTATACCTTCTTCTAAAAGCAATCATTGGTATATCATAAGTCCAAACACTTTACTGATGATACCCCAACCTCGAGTCAACCTTTGAGAAAACACAACCTCCTATAAACTAGTCAAACAGATCGTCAATACATAGAAGATGATACCAGTTATTTATAGTCATATTTTTCAACTTTAGTATTAAATAAATAGACACAAAATCTCTTCATACTTATTTTCTAATAACATGGATGATTCATAAGGCAACGTTCTCAGTCTGATAAATCCCTTATCCTCCAACACCTCCAGCTGAGTCTTGAGCTCTTGAAGCCCTGTTTCTGCCATTCTATACAATGGAATAGATACTAGATCACCCCTACATGATCTCAATAGTGAATTACACATATCTCTTATGTGTAATACCTAAGAATTATTCAGGAAACACATCCTAAAATAGTTCCACTATTGGTGAAAAAACAATAGGTTTCACACCTCTATAATATGGAAAAAGACTAGAAACCTGGGATGTGAGCTCTTTTAGTTGCTGAGTGATTGGACTTGCTTAGCCTGTATGAATATCCCACTCCCCATAGTGAATTTAATGGTCTCCCTTATGAGACATAAACATCACCCTCCTATGGTAACAGTTAATGTATGCTTGGTATAGGACTATCCAACCCAAAACCATAATTAGGTCAAAGCGAGACATATCAAGGATATAAAGATCCCATAGAAAATGATACTCCCCAACATTAAGAGAAAATTACATGAATATACAGATGTCTCCAGACCATACTTAGAACGGTGTATCTATCTTCATTACCCAACTCACAAATTCCACCACTAGGCTCAAACCATTAAAAAGTATTGTAGATATAAAGGAATGAGAGGAACCAATATCAAATAAGGCACTACCTAACATAGAAGATACAAGAATAGTACCTCTCACTATTGATGGTCAAGCCTCTCTATACACAAGTGTAGGCTATCCCACGTACAACGTTCCTACCCCTCTCTATCATGATGTTGTCTAACTCCCCTAAGTCGCACCACTTTGCTGATATGGATGCTCTTTCCCAGAAGCACCACATCCACTACCTCTATAACCTCATTTAGTATAACTCCAACTACCAGTATAATAAGGTGTATAATATAACCTTACCATACTCTAAATCTATCTAGATGAACCCTCACTAACCATCTATCATTGTGACCTACAAATTTTTTTTCGGAATCCCATTTTTTCATAAGACTGACACACTACTGGTAGTCGAGGACAATATCAATGATAGCATCCCATCCTACCACACTGATGAAAGATCACTCGAGTAACTTCATATACAACTTATCCCTCTGTCTGGGCAATCTGATTTCTACTACATCAGCTAAATTTATCATAACAACACTTTATAATCTCAGAATTCATGCCTCCTGATCATCCAGTAGTAACCATATGTCCAGAACTAGAAGCATATTTCAAGTTCCCCTCAACTATAATATTCTGATCCACAACCTCAGTAAACTTATTTAACCTAAATAGGTTGACTTTGGACTTAATCTCGGAATTAATTCCATCTTGAAAATGACTCATTGTAGCTGTCTCTTATCATGTCAACGATAGAGAAAAAGAACTGCAAGTATATAAATTTTACAACATAATCCATCACAGACATGCTCCCCTGAGTCAGCCTTATGAACTCCACTGTTTTCTCCTACCTCAGTATCTTTGGGTAGAAGTGCTCCAAGAACCTATCCAAGAAGTCCTTCCACAATATACTATCCATTTGTCTAGTCCACGTCTAAATGTCCCACCATCTCTTTGCTGATACTCATAACATATAAGTATCCAACTTGACCCTACTCTACACATGAGTATCCATATGTTAAAGTATCATCTTGATGGATTCAACCCAAAACTCAACTCCCTTGTGTACACCCTCTCTAGTGAATATCAGAGGGTGCTAGAACTAAAACTCCCTTATTAGTTCAAACATGTTCTTCACAACCCACCTAATGTCTCTTTCAATAAATTGAATGAAGTGAGGGGTGTTATATTAGAACTTATCCCTTAATTCCTCACCCAACATGATCAGTTCCATAGGTTCCATCACTGGAAGTTCATTCCTATCCATGACCCCCGATCATCCTCTCAACAAGCGTCATCATGGAGGAATATTCTCAACAATTACAAACACATTTCATAGGACCCATAACAAAACTTTATCATATTTACAAAAGAGGAAAATCATAACAAGTCATAACAAGTCTTCTCCCCCAGTCGCTACACCAGGTCAAAATCGAGGCACTATTACCACCCTTAACTATCCTACACCTAGGTCTTGGTTAACAAGGGTAAACACATTCTCACATTTGGTTTATCAATGACATGTGATAGGTTGTGCACATATATGCTTAGCTACAATACATGGAAGATTTTTTGAACCCAAAACAATAGAAAAAGAAATTATAAGTGATAAAAAAGCTCACCCACCCTACATATATTATAAAATAAACCAACGAACCCTAGGGATAACTTCCTCCCCTGAAAAAACCACCACAAACTTCATCATGGAGAGAAATTCAGGAATAAATAATCCCATTACTCAAAATATAAAGTCTTATATATCAAATCCATGTTGAACTTATAAAGACACTGATATGTCCTCATCTTCTCTCAGATCTCCATCACCTTATTCTTCATCAAACACATGAGCTCTATCCCCATAAACTATATCTCCCTAACCTTTTTATACCATCAGGTTGACTTGTAGGGTCTTCCATATAGAGATTTGAAATTTTATATTCTAATAGTGGAGAGGTAGAGGTTATTGTACAAAATAATAAATTAAAGGTAATTTATCCTCCCAATTCTAGCTAAAATATAACACGTAATCCCTCAACATATCCTTAACCAAAATAGTTTTCTATATATGTCTATCAGTCTAAGGGTGAAACAATGTAATCATCCATAACTACATCTCAAATGACCCTGTAAGATCCTACACAATAAATATATTAATAAAAACTCTTTATAAAAAATTATTGTCAAAGTCACCTCATGAAACTGGACTATCTCCTCCATGTATAAGAATTCAAATTTATCTACTGAATTTTTCTCATAAATAGGAAGGAAGGTGGATGACTTGGTCATTGGGTCGATGATCACCCAGATAGTATTATAAACCCTATCTAATTGAGTAATGGTAATCAAAATTTCCATCGATATACCATCTCAATTCTACTATAGAACTTTAAGGGGTTAGGAAAAACCTACTGGGAACTGGTGCTCTACCTTCACTTATTGACAACCGAGATATCACAAGATAAAATAGACAATAGTATGCCTCATACTTGGATAAAAGAACTGACACATGAGGTATTGGTATATCTTTATCACACCCATATACCACTAAGGGTGATGAAATATCCCATTTTTTTAAAAATTAATACAATGTTTGATAGTGTACATGATACGCCTCATCGAGCTTAAACGAAAAGCCAAATATTATTATTTAAATGTTATCGTTATAACCTAGTCGTTGGAATGGAAGGAATGGGAAATATTAAATGAATCATGAAAATATATTAAACATGTATACATAATTAATTATTTATTGAACAATTAATTATAAATTAAAATAAAACCCTTTTTAAATTAATGGAAATGTTTTTATGAAAAACTATTTAAATATGCACAAGTGTGTTTTATACCAATAAATAAAAAAATAACCCTTGTTGGATTATAGTAATGATATATATATATATATATATATAATATTCAATTTAAAAGTTAACATTAATATTATCTGTTTTCTAGGCATGATATCACAAAAAATCCTATTTTACATATAAAAGAAGTATTTTCCTACAAAGGCAGTTTTGCCGCCTTTTGATGGTGCACTTGTTTTAAATATAGTTTCTAAAAAATTTATAAATTATATTTTAAAAAATAAACTTATTATTTTAAATAATAATATAAAAAATTACATTTCTTTAATTTTTTGTGTTTTTCTGATAAGTTTCATTTTTTGATGAATAATAAAAAAATAATGAATTTTAATTGAAAAAATATTTTTCATCTAAATAATTTATAGTGTTAAATTATATATCTGATTGGTTTTAAAGTATAATTAGATAAATTTTATATAATTTAATTCAATTTTTCTCATTGGAATCAAATTTACATTGAAATTGGATATAAAAACATTTCAAACTTTTGAACTTTTTTACTTAAAAAACTCGTTGTTTCGTCATGTCTGTGAGATTAATTTTTAATTAATTTCTAAAAATTATGTGTTTTGAATTATGAAAAATGAATTCCATTTTTATAATAAGATGGTTTAAATTTATTTCCTTTTATTTTTGGACAATATGTATAGTAACTTTGGTAATTTTTATTACCATAGTTAAGGGAAAATTAGAAAATTAAGGGTAAAAATAATATTATAAATATTAGAAAAATACCCTAAAAATTATAATAATTTTATTATATGAGTTATTATTGAACAAAATTATATTTGATATTATTTTATTTCCACTTGGATCTACTTGGATGGATTTAACCCTTTTATAGTATTTTATTCAAAGAAAAGTCAATTTTGTCATACTTTTGTTTTTAACAAGTTGAATACTTTTAATATGGGGTTATATAGGAGGTATATTTGACTATAAATTTTCTTTTTAAATCTAAAATGTTTATATTTATCATTATAATTTATTTTTAATTTTTAGTAAATAAATAATTAAATTAAAGGCTTATATAATGATGATGTAGTAATATTTAATTAATTTAAATTTTCAATAAATGATATTAAAAGTATTAAAATAAACATAATTTGATATAATTAATGTCATAAAATAATTTTAAACATGACTTTGATATGGTATTGGTGTTTTTATAAAGTTGGTTCAAATATATCATGTTGTTATGATATTTTTGAAAAGTCAGGTAATGAATAACGTTAAAATTGACATTAATGATATTTTAAAGTAAATAATGTCTTATTAAATGATATAAATTTTATAAAAATCTAAAATTATGCCAAATTATTTTTATATGGCTTAAAATTTCATCAATTACTCATTTATTAGATTCTTTTTATTTTATAGTAATTATTTAACCCTCAAAGTGTAAATTATATGATATCACGATTAGAGTTAAAAGGGTTAAAACAAAACAATAAGGATTAAAAATGATAAAAAATTGTATAATTTTAATTGGATTAATGTATTTAGACCCATAAACATCCTATATTATAAATAAATTAGTTTTTATCCATTTTTAATAGAAAATTAATTTATATTAATTTAATATTTCGAGGAATTCCAAGAGTGCCCCTCCATTCTCTTATAAAAGGGAACCCCTTCTTCTCTTTTGTTGACACTTAAAAACCTATTTTTATTGGACTATATATGACCAAATACCTTCCTATAATCTATAAATAAATTATATAACTATTATTTTAGCCATAACACCACACTTAGTAGTCACAAGGTGTTAAGGAAAGAAGATCGTCTAAAGAAAGGTTTTTGTTTTAATCAAGTATTTCTGTTTTATTTCTTCTTTAACTTCCTTGAAATATTATAAAACCATGTTGAAATAAAAATTGCATAATTTTAAATATAATTATATTTTATTATGTTAATATCATCACCTAAATCAATATACATATTAATCAAATGGAAAATGAATTATTTGTTCGTGTGTGTGACAAACTACCACCTCGCGAACCGATATAATTCGTTTTCCATCACCGTCTCTAAAAACTGGTTATAATTATGAAATTAATGTTTATATATTATATCCATGAAAACTTTATAATTATTAAATAATAATATATCATTTATTTTATTACCTTTCCATGCACATAAAAATATTAACATCATTTGTGTGTACGTGTGAATTATCACCACCACGAAGCGATGTAATTTGTTTTTCATCACCACATAACATGGATGATATATATAAGTATATTTAAATTATTTATATGATATTTATGATATTATTATAATTATTTACATATAAAATAATAAACACCTTCTTTCTATAATGATCATGAAAAAATGGAAACGTTACTCATTCATACGTATGACCTACCATCTCAATCATTATAACATATTTTTTTAATAAACATACATAATGGTTTGATTTGAAAGTATAATTGATGTATAAAAGTGATTATTATTTAATGTATATTATTCTAGATATTATTAACTAATTAAACTTTGAATATTGACATCATACCGATTTCATTTTGGACTCAAGTATCGAATATCATCAAAACATCTGACACGAACTTAAATAATTAAGTAATTTTTATAACATGATAATAAGTGATATAAAAGGAATAATAAAATTTAAAAATGTTCTAAATAAATTAAATAATCTACCTAATTTTATTACTTAGAAATATAAATACTGTACATGACGATTCAGGCTCAAGGTAATGGACTTTCTTTTAAAAACCTCTTTTAAAGTGACTCTTTCAATTATTTTTATAAAATCTAAAAGGAATGCTTTTTTTATACTGAATGAATGGAATTTATTAATTTCACGTTGATTTACTATTTTTATTCTTAACTTATAAGTTTTAAATTTTATTTTCAAATAATATTTTTTCATTTATGACTGTGCGACTTTGTAAAAATGAAAAGTGATTTCAATGTGGAAAAGTTATTTTTCTTTTATGCAAGATTTATATGTTATGCTTATGTTTTGGTTCATAGGAAAGTTTTTATGAGTACATGTGGTTTTGTGATATACCAAGGGAAAGTGAGCCTGTTATAGCTCTATAATGCATTGGGTAATGAGACGGAGTTAATAAGTTGGGTTTCACCTAAGAGATTAAGTTAATATATTGCGGTTGGTATTCCAAATGCAATTATGAAGGTTACTAACTATATAGCCATGATAAATACAATAAATGTAAGAGTGATATGTAAATTATTCCACAATTTACCTTTATGATTTATTTTTTCTATAGAGTTCTATAGGAAACTTATGATTTTATGAGGGAAGGTAAAAAGATTATGTTTTTTGGGTCAAAAGTATAACTTTGTGAAAATGTATTCATGGGTTTATAAGTATTCATGGACTAAAATATTATTTATTTATTTTTATATACCATAATGAGCATTCTATACTCATCCCAAGTTTTAAAATGTTTTTCATAGTGTATAAGGATGGGTAATAGAAAGTATGAAGTCAAGTTTAAAGTTATGAAGATTTTTCATGAAAAAAATCATGTTTTTTAAAAGTTTTATATTTTGGAAAATATGGATACTGTTTTAGTAGTATCCACTTTTTATAAATGTGGGATGTTATTTATGAATTATGGAATAATTATATAAAACTATAAACCTAAAAATATCTTTAATGTGAAATAAATTATATTCTTGACTAAAATTAAAGATTTGTTATTGTTTAAGGCCAAGCCATTAGAGTTGGTATTAAGGGATGGTTTAGATAAATTTAGAGGCCAGGATTTTATTTAATCATAATTTACAAGTAATATATAACCACAATTGTTTTTTGATAAATTTAATGAGTTTTAGAAAACATGAATAAGTATATTTTAGTGTTCATCATCCGCATAAGATGGTATATTATGATTTTATTGCTCACACTAACCTTTTTTGTTTTAGTAAATGGCTGGATCCAGCAGGCACAAAAGTAACAATGGATGTGAAATAAAATGAGGTGTTTCTCTAAATAATAAACCAAATGAAATGGTAGCTACAATGAGAACTCTTATGGTTATTATAAACCAACTATCATGATTAATTATTAACCACTTTAAACTTGGTGAGTTTTCTAATGCATCATATATAATAGAAATGAATCCTTTTGGAAGTTCATGAAATAATGATCATAAAGGTAAATATATTCAATGACATATGTGTCAAGGATGTGAAAAAAAAACACCTAGGAAAATTTCTTAAAGGGATGATAATATGTTTTAAATGTGATGAAGGAGGACATAAATCAATAACATGCCAAGTAAAAAGGAAGCATTAAGTTGGCTCCATGAAAGGGAAATAAGTTCTTCCCAAGTTATCAATTGAATGTTTTAAATGTTGGGAGTATGGTCATTCTGAAAATCGATGTCTTAAGAATAAGGTACATGAATGGGATCAGAAATAACTATAAGATATCTATTTAGGAATACCTAATTCCATTACAATTGAAGATAAAGAAAATTTAAATGAAATATGAAAGGTATGGATTATTTCTTGGTTCATGTTTTAACATTATTAAATCTTAGGATATGATCCATATTTTTTTTTATGAAAGTAGTATTAAATAATAAGTTGTAAAATCATGGTTAAGAGATTATGAATAATGATGAATGATTAATATTTATACATACAATGAATTCAATAGTAATATTAGATCTAAGGATGATGAAATGTTTAAAATTTTTATTACTCTTTTGATTATGTAAGAAATTTGGAAGAATTTTTTAGTTTGTGATATATGCAGCCCTTAAGTTTTTTATCTGAAAATTTTATTTGAGGAAGAATTATCCATTTGTTTTTTAACATAAATTTAAAGTTATGGGTAACCATTAGGGTTTATATGATATTTGATTTTGAGGTAATTATGGGATATTACATTTTTGGATTCAAAATGAGAGGTAAAATTTGAGGTTATAACATGTTATGGTTATTTTTGAGGATTTTATCATATTTTGGGAATTTGATAAGAATTATATAGTTTTAGAATAAGGAAAACTTGCAGAATGGGTGAAAAATCATCATTTCTAGAAAGTCCATGAGAATCGAACCCACAAAAAAAGGGTGAAGAGGGTGCATTTCCTACCACTGGCCTACGTGAAGTCCTGGTTAATACGGTTTTTTCTTTCTTTTTTAGTTAAATGATTTGATGGATGAAGAATACATTTATTTTGGGAACCCTTTTTTGATTGAGGTAAATAGAGTACTATGTGATTTTATTTAAGGAATAATAGTTGAATTATATTTTGGAAGCTTATATGATTTTATTATGGATTTATGGTGGTTTAGGTTATTTATGGAAATGGTTAGAATATCTTGAAGTTTATTAGGACAATTAATTTTTGGTACAATACTTCATTAGTAATTGATGTTATTTGGAGATAATTCTTAAAATATATCTTGGAGGACTATGTGATCAAATACTTATAGATTTTAGGTTTTAGTCTTAGTTTGGATTTTTTTTGTGGAATTTTAAGGACAAATATTTATCAAATGGTTTATGTTGAACTTTGGGTATTACTGTTTAATTTTGGAGATTAAATATAGTTTTTTCATCATATAAAAATTTATTATTTTTGGCGAATTATCCTATTTTATCCTAATAATTTTGGTATTGGTTAATGATTTAATACATGATAAATATATAGTTGATCTTTTTTGGACCATGTGATTATCTCGAAGTTATTAATAGTACTTTAGGTTTTAAAAATTTCATCTTGAATACTCATTTTTTGGAGAAAAAAATGAGTTTGTGGTGGAAATTTCTTAAAGGATGAAACTATACTTGTAAAGTAAGTATATCTCTTTATTTTATTAGTACAAGTAGTAAAATAATTCGATAAATATATGAAAATAATCTCCAAAAAAACATTATCTGTTTACTTTTCTTTCTAAGTTATTAATGACCTTTTAACCCATCATAGATTTATGGTTCTGTGATTCTAATCTTTCTCATGACAAGGTTTTCTATTACTATCCATGAGAACTTTATAGTTATTTTTTTCTTCAATGTCCCCGTGTTTTCCTATATGGATCCCTAATATGTGTTTTCTTAGGTGACCTTTGTACTTCCCTTTCTTTCTTTTAAAGTAGAAGTTTTATTAATCCTTTTTTCCAATGTGGGATTTCAATAATGGTATTTTGAATAGTCAAACCCTAGTTACCAAGCCCAAATTAAAAATTGTAAGGATTAAATTTATAAAAGTGGAGAGAATTTAACATTCTATGTTTTTTAAAAATAAATACTATGTTCTATAGCGTACATGATACGTCTCATCAAGCTTAAACAAACAACTAAAAATTATTATTTAAATGTTACCATTATAACCTAGCCATTGGAATGAAAGGAATGAAAAATATTAGCTAAATTATGAAAATATGGTTTAAAAATGTATGTATAATTAATTATTTGGTGACCAATTAATTTTAAATTAAAATAAAACCCTTTTTAAATAAAATGAAATATTTTTTCCGAGAAACTATTTAAATATACACAAGTGTGTTTTATACCAATAAATAAAAAAATCATTCTTGTTGGATTATATTAATTATATATATGTATAATATTCAATTTAATGTTTAAAATTAATTTTATGTGTTTTCTAGACATGATATAAGAACGAATCTAATTTTACTCATAAAAGATGTATTTTTCAAAAAAGGCAGTTTTGTCGCCTTTTGATGGAGAACTTATTTTAAATCTAGTTTTTAACACTTTTATAAATTATATTTGAAAAAATAAACTTATTAATTGAAATTGTAATACCAAAATTTACTTTTTTAGATTTTTTGGTATTTTTATGATAAGTTTCATTATTTTATGAATAGTGAAAAAATACCAAATTTTAATTGAATATAGTTTTTTTCGTCGAAATAATTTATTGTTTTAAATTATATTTTTGATTAGTTTTAAAGTATAATTAGATAATTTTTTTATAATTTAATATAATTTAGTTAATTTTAATCAATTTTACATTGAAATCGAATATAAAAACATTTCATACTTTCGAACTTTTTTACATTAAAATCTGTTGTTTCGTCCCTTATGTGAGATTAATTTTTAATTATTTTTCGAAACTTATCTATTTTAAATTTTGAAAAATGAATTAAATATTTTTAATCATAAGGTCCAAATTTAGTAAATATTTCCCTTTTATTTTTTGGATAGTATGAATAGTAACTTTGATAATTTTTATTACCACAGTTAAGGGTAAATCGAGTAATTAAGGGTAAAAATAATATTATAAATATCAGAAAACTACCCTAAAAGTTGTCCTAATTTTATTGGATGATTTATTATCGACAAAAATCATCCTTGGGAAGATTTTATGTCTAAATAGATTCATTTTAAGAAATTTAAACCTTTTACAGTATTTTATTCAAGAAAAATCAATTTTATCATATTTTTGTTTTTAAAAATTAAAATATTTTTAATATGGGGTTATACAGGGTTTTTATTTGACTATAAATATTATTTTGAAGTATAAAATATTTATATTTACCATGATAATTTATTTTTAATTTTTAGGAAATAAATTACTAAATTAAAGGCTTAAATAATGATGATGGAGTAATTATCTAATTAATGAAAATATCAAATAAATGATATTAAAAATATTAAAATAAATATAATTTGATATAATTAATGACATAAACGAACTTTAGAGATTCATTTGACATTTTAGTGATGTTTTTACATAGTTCATTCAGATATATCATGTTTTTATGATAACTTTAAAAAGTTAAGTAATGATTAGTGTCAAAATTGATATTAATGATATTTTAAAGTAAATAATATTTTATTAAATGATATAAATTTTATAAAAATCTAAAATTTGGAAAATTTATTGTTATAATTCTTAAAATTTCATCAATGACTCATTTATTGGTAGTTTTTCATTTTATTGTTATTTTATTAACCCTCAAATTATAAATTACATAACATCACGGTAAGAGTTAAAATGATTAAAAAAATGATAAGGATTAAAAAATAATAATAAAATTGTTAATTTTAATTAGATGAATGGATTTATAACCATAATAATCTTATATTATAAATAAATTGGTTTTTATCCATTTTTAATAGAAAGTTAATTTATATTAATTTAATATTTTGAGGAATTCCAAGAGTGCCCCTCCCTTATATTATAAAAGGGCACCCCTTATTATCATTTATTCAAACTTAAAAAACTATTTTATTTGGACAATATCTACAAAATTATTTTCCCATAATCACTCACCACATTAGAGAGGTCTTATTTTATGCATAACACCACCCATAGCGGTCTTAAGGTGTTAAGGAAAGGAGATCGCCTGAAGAAGAGGTATTGTTTTAATCAAGTATTTCTATTATATTTCTTATTAAAATTATTTAAAATATTCTTCAACCATGATGAAATAATGACACAAGTATATTCAATATACTTATATGTTATTAATTTTTTATCTTAACCTAAATCCACTTCTACTTTCATCAAATGGGAAATAAATTATCTGTTCATGTGTACGGTAGAATATCACCTCGCAAACCGATATAATTAATTTTTCATAACTAGCACTCAATACTGGTTATAATAATAGAATTAACGTTTATATATTAAATTAATGACATATTTATAATTATTAAAGAATAATATATCATTTATTTTCTCATCTTTCTTTGCACATAAAAATGATAACGTCGTTCGTGTGTGCGTGTGAACCATCACCTCCATGAAGAGATGTGATTCGTTTTTCATCACCAAATCACATGGATAATATATATAAGTATATTTAAATGATTTATATTATATTTATGATATAATGATAATTATTTAAATATAAAATAATAAATAACTTCTTTTCATAATGATAATTGAAAATGGAAACATTACTCATGAGTACGCACGACCTACCATCTCCATGATTATAACGTAGATAATTTTTCATATCCATAAATAATAGTTTTATTTAAAAGTATAATTGATGTATAAAAGTGATTAGTATCTCATGAATATTATTTTTGATATTATTAACTAATTCCACTTTGACTATTGACATCATACGAATTTCATTTGGACTCAAGTACTGAATATCGTCAAAACGTCTGACATGAAATTAAATAATTAAATATTTTTTATTACATTATAATAAGTGATATAAAAGGAATAATAAAATTTAAAAATTTTCTCAAGAAATTAAATAATTAACCTTATTTTATTATTTAGTAATATAAATATTTTACATGACGAGTCAGACTCAAGGAAAAATACTTTCTTTTAAAAACCTATTTTAAAGTGACTCTTTCAAATATTTTTATAAAATTAAAAATGAATGTTTTTTCATAAAACATGAAAACAATTTCTCACTTTCATATTTCCTTAATGTTTTTATGCTTCCTTTACAAGTTTACAATTTTATTTTCAAATAAAGTGTTTTCATTTATGAGTGCATGGCTTTGTAAAAATGAAAAGTTATTTCAAAGTGGAAAAGTTATTTTTCTTTTATACAAGAATTATGTGTTGTGATTATGTTTTGGTTTTTGGGATTTTTTATAGGTACGAGTGGTTTCATGATAAACAAAGGGTGTTTGAGCCTGTTATATCTCTCCAATGCATTGAGTAATGGACAGATTTAAAATGTTGGGTTTCTCCTAAGATATTAAGGGAATATATTACTATGGGTATTCGAAATGTACTCGTAAAGGTTACTCTTTATATAGTCATGATATTAATAGTAAATGTAAGATTTATATAGAAATGATACCACAAGTCACCTTTATGTTTTTTTCTATGTTTTTATAGGTAACATATGATTTCATAAGGTAAGATAAAGAGCTTATGTTTAATGGGTGACAAGTATAACTTTGTGAAAATGTTTTCATGGGTTTATAAGTTTTCATAGACTAAAAATTTATTTCTTTTTATATCCCTTATTGAGAATTTTGTGCTTATCCCAAGTTTTAAAATGTTTTTTACAGGGTATAAGTATGGGTAAGATAAATTATGAAGTCAAGTCTAATGTTATAAATATTTTTCATAAAAAATAAATCATGTTTTATTTTAAAAGTTTTATATTTTGGAAAAATGGATACTGTTTTAAAATTATCCACTTTGTCTAAATGTGGGATTTAATATATCAATGATGGACTAATTCTCTAAAAATCTAAACCTGAAAATATACTCAATGTGAAAGAACTTATATTCTTGACTAAAATTAAAGATTTTGTAATGTTTATGGTTGGATCCTTATAAGTGATGTGTGGAAATCCCTTAAAACATCATCACACATCATGAATCGAACCATTTTACACCCTCAAGATATAATGATGTACTACCTACATTTAGAATATACACTTGGTTAGTTAACTAGGTATATCTATTCATGAATCACCTCACAATCAATGTATCTCATATGGGCCTCCCTCATGTGGAGAAGAAGCATAGTTTCCACCAACATCTATCAAAGATAGAACATTTCCTCCTCATTCACCAAGTAAAACTAACTAAAGGATAGCTCCATAGATGAATCCTCCAACAACAACACATTATATTTTTTACTAAGAGAATATTATAAATTTTTTGTCTTTCCCAGAGTATAGACAATCTCAAAGTCATATAACTATAGAAATTTCAACCAAATCCTCTGCCACACATTAAGATCTCTCCAAGTGAAGATGTACTTGATACTCTTATGATTCATATAGAATATGAACCACTCACCATGAAGGTAATTTCTCTAATTATTCAAGGTTAATTATACCATTTATAACTCAAAGTCATTTTTCATTTAGTTCTAATCACAAGATCTCAACTTTCTTGACTTATAAGAAATCACTGATTACCTATACCAACACACTATTGGAATTTAAAAACAAAATTCTTCCAAGAATAGACCAAAATTTGAGGACCCTAATCCAAAAAAATATTTCATTACATAGCTTTTTATTTTACTGGTCATAGAGCCCAAATAGAGTTACATATCAAAATTTATATCCATTTGAAGTCAGAATACCAAAAATGGATAGAAAAGGTGATTCTTGAACAAAGTATAGAATTTTATGAAAGTAAAAAATTCACCGAAGTCATAAATTTTGAAAATATAAATATTTCATACAGTTAAAATTCCTTGAAATATGGTAACCAATGTTCATTGTAACTCTGGTTCATAGAAGTCCCCATCCGCATAGAGCTTGAGGTGGTAACCTTTACGTAATGTAACTCTGGTTCGCACAAGTCCCCATCCACACAGAGCTTGAGGCGGTAACCTTCACGTAATGTAACTCTGGTTCGTGGAAGTCCCCAACCATGAACAAGTATTAATCTATCTTGAAGGCCTCTATATTTTGTGAAACCATGTAACTCACCTCCATTGAGCCTATAAATACCCCCCTCAAGTCATCATTAAGAGGGGTAGATGCCGATCTGTGATATAAAACTATCAATTCTCTAAACTCCAAAGAGTTTCACGAATTCACATCACCAATTTCCCCATGGGTAATCTTTAATGAATTCCATCATGTGATAACTTCCATATATGGGTTAGTGTTTGAGTATTTTTCATTAAACATCTATCCATTAATAATACTATTCACATAAGATGAACATTCCTTGATAAACTAAAACATTTTTACAAAACATTGTTTTCCATATCTATTTGGATTCCTCATTTCGATGAGCGTACTTTTAAAAAAGTTGATCATCATTTCAAAACCCCTATTTTCAAGAAACTCATACCTTTACACCCATTGGTCAATACTTAGATGCTATTCCCTTAAACCCCAACTTGGGATCGGTGTCGAGACATGTTCCTAGAACTCTAGTGTGGTCCCTTCACCACCTTCACTGACCCCCATGAAAAATGGAGAGTCACACTGCAAAATTTTTGGATCAGGTTGAGGATGTTTTCTATTGCAGACTATACATACCCAACATCCACCCCCCAAAATACAATTAGTCAAGATACCCATATACACTCTCTAAAATACCTTTACTCAACCTACTCCTCTTGGTCCCTCTCTTATGTCACAAGTTGAGATTATTCTCTTAGATTCCCTGAGCACCTTGAGTCAAAACACTCCTCAAGAAAATCATGAATCCTCATCACATTATTCCTATGCTAGGTTAAACTAGAAAGAGACTTTCTTGAATAATCCCTACACCATCCATTTCTAGGAATCTTACACCTATTAGTTCTCATTACATGATGTTAAATTGTAGTATATCCTATATGGAAATTATATGAATACTCATGTGGAAAGAATGATATGCCATACATATCTAGCATTAGATTCCATATATTTTGATCATGAAACTCCCCTAGTCCTCACTATATGAAGTTAAAATATAGTATAACCTATATGAAAATAATGATATTACCCTTGTGATAAGAACAATATTCTTTATGCATCAAGCGTAAGATGCCTCATGAAATGATCATGATACAACCCCCTTAGTCCTCACTACATGACTTTAAACTGTAGTATACCCTATATGATGAGAATAGGATTCCTCCTATGAAAATAATGAGACAAATTATGTTTCATTCATAAGATGTCTCATGTAATGATCATGATATGACCACCAGAAAACCACCATGGGACTCAATCTCAAGTGTAATACCTGATCATATCCCTTGACCCATCAGAGGGATGATATGAAATCATGGTCTAATGTGAGGAAGAAGAATGGGAAGGCATAGAGTGAAAGCCCCACATATATCACTACTACTCCCAAGTATCCCCCATGGGTATCCTCCTTAGGTGTAAGCACCAATAATATTCCTTGACCAATTAGTTTGTCGACATGCCCTCATGACTGGACATGATGAAGATAGAATGGATCACGTAATGCATAATCCCCATGCACCATGTCCTTTCATAAATGTTAAAATATAACCTTACCCTATGTAATGAACTTGGGACACCTTGTGTAATAATCACAGGATGCATCATGAAATAATCATGAGATGCCTCATGTGATATGTGTTAGAAGATAGCCCTATCCACCTAGGAAGCTCCCATGTGTAAGCCTTATCCACACTATCGTTGCTCCTAGCAGCACCTGGGTATCTCCCACACGTAATCCCCATCCACACCATCACTACTCTTATAATCATCGGGATAGATTCCACACTTAATCCCCATCCACACCATCACTACTAGTAGAACCTTGGTAGCTCCCACACATAATCCTCAACTACACCATCACGACTCCCAATAACACCTAGGTGGCTCCCACATGTAATCCCCATCCACACCATAACTACTCCTAGAAGTACCTAGGTAGATCCCATGCATAATCCCCATCTATAACATCACTTAAACTAGTATCTATTGGGTATCCCCATTCATAATCCCCATCCACACCATCATTTCTCTTATTAGAACCTAGGAATATCCCATGTGTAAGCCCCATCCATACCATCTATTCTCCTATAAACACCTAGTTAGCTCCCACGTGTAAGCCCCATCCACACCATAACCTATCCTAGTAGAACATGGTAAGATCCTATGTGTAAGCCCGATCCAAACCATTACTTCTCTTAGAAACACCTAGGTAGCTCTCATGTGTAAGCCCCATCCACACCATTGCTGCTTCTAGAAACACCTGGGCTGCTCCCATGTGTAAGCCCCACCAACACCATCAATACTCCTAGAAACACCTAGGAATACCTGAAACATAATCCCCATCAATACCATTTCTGATCCTAGTATCACCTAACCCCCCCCCCCCCCCACACATTTAAGCTCTATCCACAATATCACTACTACTAGTAGCACCTAGGAATCTCCCACATGGAATCCTTATACACACAATCACTACATCTAGCAGCACCTGGGTAGCTCACATGTATAAGCCCCACAACATCCTATAAAAATAAGAAATATCACATGAATAAACTCCACCCGATTATTAATTAAACTCCTACCCCAAAAATATTTCACACATAGTCCCCACACCATCCGTATTTTATGCTTCTTTAATGACATGATCATCCTTACCACTTGATATTAAACTGCATTGACTATTCTTGTAACACAACCTTAAACTAAGTCATGAACTACATGGGTTTTGATTCCTATTTATTAATAGGGTATGGAGGAAACCTTCATGAGGTTTCATCCTGATATCTCATTAAAACAGGGATACCACTGTGAGGTTCAATCTCAAAACACCAAAGACCAAGTGTGAAATATTCTCTCCTGGGGACACACTTCACCAAATACCAAATGTGAAATATTACCCCTAGGGACAAACTTCACCAAATCTCGAGTGTGATCATCTTCCCCCTTGGGAACAAACTTAACCAAAATCTTCAAGTGTGATCATCTTCCCCCTTGGGGGAACAATTAGCTATTCAATTGTCCTTGCAAGATGTTAAACCTGTGAACCAATGTCCCCATAATACATTAAATTTATGACCCATCTATACCTACAATACATTAGACCTATGACCCATATATCACCACAAGATGTTAAACCTTCGACCCACCTATCTGCAAAAGATGTTAAAACTGTGACTCGATTTTCCCCACAAGATGTTAAACTTACGACCACTTCTCCCCTCAAGACATTAAAACTATGATCAATATGTACCTACAAGACATTAAACCTTTAACCCACTTGTCCCCACAAGATTTTAAACTTGTGACCCATCTATCTCTATAAGATGTTAAACTTTTGACCTAATCCAAAATCTCTACCCCATACCATACATAAGATTTATGAGGTAAAAATCCTTGGAAGACTTATCCTCTTGACTTAAAATATACCATGGTTGACACAAGATGACTTGAGTTCCATGTCTAAGATTCCTCACACATGAGATAAACTCCAAAATAAGAAGACTTTATTGGTTCCCAACATTCCCAACACTGAGATATTCGCAGTCATGCCGGACATTACCATCTTCTCTAACTGAAGGTTTCTACCTTGTCAAGACAGAAGAAACATAATTAACTAGCGTCCACCTCAAGATGGCACTAGGAATGAGTTTTATGAACATTAATCAAATCTATGAGGTAGACAAGGACTAAGAAATATGATCCAAGAAATAATCCATGGAAGGATTAATCAACATCCCATCATCCCATTTTTATCAGGGAGTTGACATCACCGATTAAAGTGATGAAATCCACCCACCTTTGAAAAATGAGAATGTACAATACTGGAAACTGGACATATACCAATGGTTTTGGCCAAACCATTGGTATAGGTACCATAAAATGAATATATACCAACAGTTTTTCCAAAATTGTTGGTATAGGTAATGGATATACCAATAGTTTGGCCAAAAATGTTGGTATATCCTCCATTAAATGACCTTATACCAATGGTTCTTCCAAAACTATTGGTATAGGTCCCAAAATTTGAAACACCTATACCCAAAGTTTTCCAAACTATTGGTATAGGAATTTTTATTTTTAATGAATTATTTTATCAAATAATGTTGAAAAAATCAAGAATTATTTTACATATAAATATATACATAAATATTTATGAAATTATGTTTCAAAAAATAGTGTATCTTAGTAGTAAGGTCATTGGGTTATAAGTGGGAGGTCCAGGGATCAATACCTACCAGTTTTTTTTATTTTAACTATACTAATGGTTTTCAAAACCATTGGTATAGGTAATTCATATAATATATACCAAAAGTTTGGAAATTGTTGGTATATCCACCTATACCAATGCCACAATATCCCACGGTCACCCAAACCATTGGTATAGCCTATACCAATGGTTTTGGGACCTATACCAATGGTTCCAAAGCATTGGTATAGGTCCAGTTTCTAGTAGTGGTTGGGAAAGAGCAGTATGGGACAAAACCACAAAAGAAATCTTCCAAAACACACACATCTAATACTAGATACAGATTCATCACAAAAAACCATGTAATCAACTACTTTGTAATCCTTATTATAGGATAACTCATTAACCTCTACCAATCTCCTCAAAATCTCTCGTATATTCCTAAGACCAAACCAAAGGCTTCCCTTTTTGGGTATATACAATCATTGGATATACAATCCTGGATAATTTATACAAGAATATCTAACAATATCCTTCCAATATAAGGAATCTCCATACATAAAAAAAACTCTTGTATGTATCTAAATCTAGTAATTACATGATATTTTCTAGGTCTACAACTAATACACCCTTTGATATGACATTTCCTAAGAATTGGATCCCTAAAATTCAGAACTAACACTTTGATAGATTACTATAGAACTTGGGATCTTATAGAATGTCTAAAAAATCCTCAGAAGCTCAACATACTCATTCTTATATAATGCATAAAAAAGGATTCCATTGATGAATATGACTAAAAAATAGTCTAATATGTCCTGAAACATCTTGTTCATGAGGCTCATAAATGCAACTAGGGTGTTCTTCATGGAAAATGTAATCACTAAAAACCCATAATGGACCTAACCACATTTGAAGGCCTTCTTCAGTGTATCATCTTCACAAACCTGAAGCATGTGATAGGTGAATTTAATATAGATCTTTGAGAACCAATTCACTCCTTTTATCTAGTTGAATATGTTGTTGATCCTTGATAGGGTGTTCTTGTTCTTAACTGTTTCTTGATTTAGTCCATGATATTCAATACAAATACTCAAGCTCACACCTAACTTCTTGGTTAACAATATCATAGATTCATTTTAAGGAAAACTTGTTCTAATCAAACCCTTCTCCATAATTTTCTATAATTTCAATTTTATCTCCATGATCTTAGTAATATCCATATGATAACTTTAGAAGATATAAGAGAGGTTCTAGGGTGTAGATCAATGCATATTTCAATCATTTGATGAGTGGTAAATCTAGGAACAACCTTGGGAAATAAATTTGTATACTCCTAAAAAACTTTAGGAAGATGATACTATAAAGTCTATTCTATAAATAGATCTAAAATCACCAACTAATATATTATTGGATGCAACTTCATCTGCATAGACCATTCTCATATTTACTAAAGCTCCCACTCACCCATGGAGGAAAATTTAAAAACATCATCTCAGAAACACATCACTATCCAATGGTATACGTCTATCCAAGTAAAAACTAAGGATAACATACCAAGTATGAAGTTTTAGAGATTTATCCTAGTTATTATTAGGTCCCATGAAAATATCTCTTTACTGGGTGAAATCTTTCATCATTTGAAGATGTAGGTGAGCATGTTATTTCTTCTAGTAAGAGTCTCTAGATGCATAAGTTAAGCTAGGGGCTCTACCATGATTTATATCTCTCAAAGTAGGGATGAAATAATAAAATAATGGATCATTCTTGTATCTATGGTAATGTGTTCCAATGTGTAGAAGTTAAAAATTGTACCTTAGATCATATTGGTCACTACCTGATCATATCCTACAACCACCTATATCTAGTTGCATCCCTAGATTCTAGCTCCTTGATCCTAGAATAGACCACTTGGGGGTTTCATGGGTGGAAGAGGATAGTAGTGAATTTCTTATATTACTCCTCTTTGTGAACTTCTAGGTACTCTGATATAGCTACCTCCTTGAGGACCACCCCATACACCTTGGGGAGGTCCCTAATCATGCCATTATATTTGAAACAGATTCCCATCCATTTCTTAAATTCCCTATAATGTATATCAAGTTGGTAACTCATGAGGAAAATGAAATCATCCTCTAAAATCATATAAAACAACATCTCTTAACTGATTGGTTATTTTATGTGAATCTTGAGATACTTATACTCAATACTAGGACCATACAATCATATTACTCCAGTATTACAATCCTAAAGCCTACCGTCGACCGACCAAAACTAATGAATCTACCCCTGGATAACCTCCACCAACACCTTCTTTCTAATTTCAATGTTCTAAGTATATCTTGATCACCAAGGATCTATCAAAAACCCAAACACATGTTTGGGTGTAGAGGGTAAAAATTCCAAATTAGATTCCTCAGTATAGTCCAGAATTTAACTTCATCACTCAAAAGAACCCAAAGTAAACCATATCTAGAGACTACCTCATGAGGTCAGTGGATCTCAATGAATACTCTATAACAGACATGATACCATGATAGAGATATAATAGATCCTATATGCATAAAAAAACCAATGTAGTTAGTAAATACACCTCATAGAAGATTCACTGAAACCCCTACCACTAACGGGCCACCTTGTCTTTGGTTTGGATGATCAAGGTCCACCAGTGAATTATTTCACCATGAAGGATGGATGATAACACCACTATCTGATCAACATGAATTTAATATAAGTGGAAAACTCAAATAAATTACTTAAGAAAGTCCTTAGCTTCCTAAGGGAAATAATTTACTCAGAACCTATGTGGTATCTATCACCAAAACTCACGAAGAGCACTTATCATACATGAATCCTTATCTTGTCTCATTAGAATGTTATGATTATTAGCAGGTTTAGGAGAAAATGCCTACACTACAGGAGGTGGGCCTTCTTACTTTATAATAGGAGGAGGAACTACTCCCTACATTACATGTGGTTGAATTTCATGATCTAGTCCTTTAATAAAAGATTTTTGGATTTTTTGATTAATGATGGGAGGCTCAATCATTGAAATAGTAATATTGGGACCCTACCTTAGGACTCTAGCTAGCCATCTACATAGTGGAATAAAATATTTTATAAGATAAACCATTCTCATTAAGGAATATTTGAGTATATGACTTTATAATAACATCAAAATCCATAAGACATTTCCATATGGTGAATTCATCATTTACTTGTTCTTTGAAACTAATACCATAGACCTTAGAGTCAACAAGTAGGTTATTAGAGTCTTGGTGGATTGATATGTCAGGCGCTGCACTGACTCTGGATTCCTTATCCTAAAATCTAAACTTCTAACCCCTTGATAACATTTCCCTAATTTACCAAACCAATCCTCACATGACAACTAACTCCAAATTTTGTTCCTAATTCAAACCCACTTTGATACCACTCTAACATCAATTGACCCATCAAAACCACACCTTTTCTAATATTAGTTTGAGTGTTCCAACTCAATACCACCTCTAATAGGTGATGGGTTGGTGATTAACACCAAGTGGGAATATACAAACTGATGGGAGGCCTTATACCAATTCACATGTATACAACCAAACCTCTACACATGAAATAATTATGTTGGTTAGACAAATAAAACCAATGAAAATATAAAATTCATTCACTAATATAAAAATAAATTATAACATTAATGTTTTAATATCATTTATTTAATACCCAATGTTAAAAATATTTTCCATGTATGTTATAAAATAACCAAATAAAAAACCTATTACGTGGGTACTTTTAACATAAATTATATAAATAATCTATGTGAAAAATATTTTCCGGAATATTTTTAACATTGATTATTTCAAAAAATTATGTTCAAGATATTATCGAATATTTTTAATGTCAATTATTCAAATAAATAACATTAAAAATATTTTACAGAATATTTTCGATGTCAGTTGTTTCAATAAAATATGTAAAAAACCTAAAACAAGGGTATTTTTAACACAAGTTATGGAAATAAATAACATTAAAAACAGTCTGAAAAATGTTTTTAAGATAAGTTATTTAAATAACTAATGTTAAAAATATATGTAAATTATTATTTTTTCACATCGTTCTAATAATTTTTTTATCACCTATAAATTTATCCCAAAACACATGAAAATTTCATTTTTTCATATCTCAATCACATGATTTTCTTTCCCTCCTACAAATCTATTACACTATACACTCTTTTTTCCCTTTTCCTCTCAACAATTCATCTATCCCTCCATATTCAAATATATCATGCCTATGCAGTTTTTTTCTAAGTTTTCATTTCTCTCTTTATTCTTCATTCATATATTTCAAATTGTAAGTGAATATCCTTTATGAATATGGAGAAGGTGGTGTTTAAAATTTGTGAAACATTACCAATGATTTCTATGATGATGATGATATATGTTCGAACATAATGATTTATCAATGATCTACTTATATTGGTAAAGACCTTAAAATGATAAATTTTATTTTCATTTTATTTATTTTTTCTATCATTTTTAACATTATTTTTTGATTATTATCATGATATATTTTAATTGAAATTGTTTGTTATGTTTTATAATTTTAAACTAATTATTTTATCATATCAAATTTTGAATATTGTTGTTGATTCTCTAAAAAAATGAGCAGGGATATGTCGTATAATATATATATTTTTAATAATATATCTTATCACTTTGGTTATTTAAATAACCAATATGAAAAATAATTCTCCACATTGTTAATTGGAAAAAAATTACATGAAGGATCATTTTACATGTCATTTTTTAAAAAATTGACCTGGAAAATTATAATTTTTTAATTTGATTAATAAAATATGTTGTAAATATGTTTAATTTTGATTATAATAACTGATGTAAAAAATATATTTACTTCATCACTCATAATGTCTTCAGCTCAAAATTGATGTGAAAAGTATAAAAAATGATGTAAAAAAAATCCCTTTTTTGTACTAGTGATTTGAAAAAGGTTAGGATCAACAAATGAATAAAAAGTGTATAAACAAAAAAGGTAATGAAAAAAAAACATGCCCAAAAAAACTAATAAGAAACCAACCTAAGGAAACTGAGGTAAAGGGTTCTCTATGGGGAATTAGATCTTGACACAAATTACGTCCGCTTCTATCACTATTAGATACCAATAAGCTCCCCCCCAACTTTGTGTCCACAAAAGTCACTACTGAATTCTCCATCATCTTTATAAGACACAACATATGTGGGTAAAACTACCATGTAGGGGTGAATATATACATACCATATAGGATGCCCCAAAAACCATATAGGAAAGAGGGAATGACACCACCCAACCCACCAGGACCTACTTAGCCGGTGGTAAGTTGAGTGTTCCACCCAAATTCTACCTCCAATATTCTAGGGAATAGTAAATAACATCGAGTAGGCATATCACACACATATGGAATGTGTTAGAATAATTTAATTATATAAATGTAAAGGTATCTCTATATACACTGGATAAATGTAGAGTAGAAAAAAATATAATAGTAAATGTATGCATAAACTCTAACATCCCATAAGGGAGTATGATAGTACATAAAAAAGTAAATAGGGAAAATACAATCTGAACCATAAAAAATTAGGTCTAAACTAATAATTAGTGAAGTATCTCTATCAAAAAGCCTTTTATCTGCATAAGACATGATAAGTGTAGGAATATCCCATGTAAAGGTGAGCATATACATTCATAGTAGGAAATCTCAAAATAAAAAATAAGTAAAGAATCAAAATTTGAGATTCATCTCAAAACCATAATCAATAGGGTAAACAAAAGTGAACCCATATATGCTCATAGGAGGCACTCAACTTATAGAGTATAGTCATAGAATTCATCTCTAGTTTAATGATCAAAATTCATCATAATAATTCACGAATCAATACTATCAGATATCCAATAAATGCATGATGGTAACACACACCTTGCTGGAAGATAGCTCAGGTAAGGGAATTTAACTCATGGATAGAGGATCACGCCCTAGGACCCATGGGATACCTAACTCAGTATCTAATATCCCATAGGAGGGTATCACATCCCCCTCATATAGAAGATAATATACCTAGCCCTATATAGGGGAAAGAAATAAGGGATCACGACCTCAATCCTTATAAGTGGATACCTGGACCTATCTTCAATCAACCTGTAGACAAGGGATCAAACAACATGAGGAGAAATATGGGATACCTGAACTTATCTAGGTAGGATGAGATACTCTATGACCATATCTCACATGGTAATCCACTTATAAGAGACCACTCAAAGAGAGTAATCCAAGAAAATTAAAGTGGACAACATGTCGAAGGAGGGTACATAGCGTGTCTTCTTAGGTTGCTAAGATGGTTGTGTCACTAGTCTACATTGAATGAAAAAGACCAACTACATGAAATGCAATTCTGGTCACACAATGTGTAGTTCTAGGTTTGGCACTCAATGTGTTCTTTCATTTCTTGAGTTGTGTTCCACCGGGTGATACATGGGGTGTGGCTTATGCTGAGAAGGTGTGTGGGTCACCTAAGATTTTCTTAGCGTGTACCTTATATATATACTAATTCAAGACATCTTGGTTCATAGGGAATTAACCTTAGCCACATGAACATGTGATATTTTTCTCCATAGTAAATCCTAGCACTGTGCCTTTTGAGAAACATAGCGTGTGTTCTTCTGAACTATAGGTTGTGTAGTTGGGAATTTTTCAAATGAGTATATTCCTCTTGAATATTCTCTATTTCCTTCTTCCCCACAAAAATTTCCACTAAAAACCAATAACCACATTTTGAACATCATCAATTCCTTTCCATAAAATATATTATGGCCACTTTTTTTTTGAAAATTGAATCTTCATCACCTTTCATTGAAATACCATCATCCCACATGCCACGAATCATGAAAACCACTATCACTTGATCCTTATATGGATTTACATCAACATAATCAAACCTCCATAATGATGTAATATGTGATGTTGTACCTATAATAACAATCCACGAGACCACTTCTCGATCTCACAATGAATTGGTCCACTAAAATGTTTGAATCACTGTAAAAACAGAATATTGGTGACAGAAACATGAAGAATGAAGGGAGAAATCCATAAACAAAATAAGACATCCATCAATGATGTACAAGTTCATATTATCCATCATTCATGGTTAGTAATTAAATAATCAAGAAAAAATGCAATATCTAAGGACAAATAAATTGTAGATCCTAAACTACAGGAAATGAATAAATTGACAGGGACATGCTTTGGTCAGCCATGATTAGATTATTAGAATAATCAATCTATAACTCAATGATATAAAAAATGGGGAATAAAACCAACAGAACCAAATGAACTACCTCAGGTTTGGATTAATCATTGAAAAATAATACACTCACTATCAATTCCATCAATAATGATTCTCACCATGCTCATTGTCGACCCTTGATCCCACATCCACCAATGATCCCACCATGGATGTCACCTATCCAATATCTAGTGTTATGCAGATAACCCGATAGATTAATCATAATGATGTTTATAAGGAATTTGTATAGGGTTAGGTAATTAAATAAATAATAAATTAATCATTTAATTTAATCACATATTAATCTTCCAGTGACTGCACTCCACTGAATCACCCAATGTGAATGAATCTAATGTCGCACCTAGGATAAAACCAACGTTTTAGAATCAATGAAGGTCCCGATTTTCCCATTCACGATTCTGTTTAGGATAAAATCCATATTTTTCAGAATATAGAATTATTTTGAGTCAATATATTAAATTTATTGATACAGGGGCCACATGATACCCAAAACTCTCTAATGACTCTATGAATAGCTCCAAAAATACTATTAAAATCATTATAAGGGCCAAACTACAAAAAAATAAAGTCATTATACTCTCCCCACCTTCAAGGATTTTCACCTCAAAAATTAGAAACTAATCATACATGTGAGGATAATAAGCTCTCACATAGTTCCCTACTCCCTGAATCTCTCTTGAAGATCCTTGTGTTTCCATAGTATATGCATAAGGGGAACCATCCTACCATGAAATATATTCTCTAGTCAATCCTTGATCACCATTTGGTACTCTAAAAAAGTGTCTTATTCTTATTTTTTTAGTTATCCCTAGTCAATAACGTGTTACATATTATTCATGTATCTCTTTAGATATGACACATGGAAGGAATTATGAACTCAGTTTGACCACAAAAGTAAATCCAGGTGGTACACAACCTTTCCAATACCATTAAGAATTTTAAATAGACCAATGAACCTTTGATATAACTTCCCACCTAATCCAAATATTCGTAGTCCATTCCAAGGTGAGACCTTTAAGAACACATTGTCTCCCACACTGAACTTTAAGGGCCACCATCATCATTCTATATAGAACTTATGAAGACTCTGAGTTATCCTCATCCACTCCTGGATGATTTGAAAATTTCCTATCATCATCCACACCAACTCTATCACTCTCAGTGTTTACTCTCCCAACTATGAGAAACATAATAGTGACCTATAAGGTCTCCCATAAGGGGCCTCGAATGGTACCATACCAATAGTATATTGGTAGTTATTTTTGTATGAAAAATACACTAAGGGTATGTGATCCTCATTGATTTGGACAAAATTCAACATGTAATCCTACTCCATGTCCTCCAGGACCTGAATTATCTAATTGATATAGCCATCTTTCTGAGGATGGAACACTGTTGTCATCCATAACCAATTCCCAAAATCATACTACAATACTCTCCACAATGGTTATGTGAAATGAACATCACGATATTATATAATCATTGAGGGAACTCCATAAATATAGATGATCTCCTATATGTACAAGCATCCCAATATTTCCATTGAACTATTCTCTCTGATGGAGAGGAAGTGGGATAACATAGTGAATTGGTTGATGATCACACATATGTCATCATGAACTATCACTATCTTTGAAAATACTATCAAAACATACATGGATATACTATCCCACTTCTATTCTGGTACCCCTAGGGGTTGGGTCAAACCCACTGGTACCTGATGCCTGACCTTCACCTTCTTATTGGTGAGGTATCTAGAGGTAAACTTTGAAACATTATTCTTTATTATTGGCCACCAAAACTAATATTTAAGATATCAATACATATTTATAAATCCAATATTTAATACCAGATGAGATTTATGAAACTCTCTTAGAACATCCTCTCAGAGTGAGACTGGAACTACTGTTTGTCCTTAGAATAGGATGACATGCACCCAATATTTAGATAATCCATTAGGTGTATATACCATGAATATCTAGTCACACAATACATTATAATAAATATTTATAAGTTGTGCTTCCATCACACATTATAGAATCATAGGAGTCACAACCATAAATCATAGTTATGATGCTCCTACCTCTTCCACCTTGGATATCTATAATGAGGTCAACTGTTCTGACACCTCACCTAGTAATTGGGAATGAGATTTCCTATTGAGAGCATCTTACACCACATTCCCCTTTCTAGGAGTATAAATTATCTCAAAGTCATAATCTTAAAGGAACTCTAGACATCTTTTCTATCTTAGGTTGAGATATCACTAAGTGAAGTTGAACCTAAGACTCTTTTGGTCAAAATAAATGAAACAATGCTCACCCAGAATGTAATGTCAACAGAATTTCAGGGTAAACACAATAGTTTCTAGATCCAAATCATAGACCACATAGTTTTTCTCATGGGGAAACACTTATTGGGATATGTAAGTAATAAATTCCTACATATACATCAAAAACCACTTGATCCCATCCCTAGAGTAATCATAGAACACTGCACATTCAACCCCCTATTATAGAAACCTATAAATGGTAATGCTTGTCAATATCAACCAAAAATCCTCAAAGGCCTCTTGTAACTCCTCTGACAAAAAAAAGCTTCCCCTTATGGGTCAAGGTTGTCAAGGGAACCACAATTATAGAGACAATTTTCATGAATATATAGTAATAACCATCCATCCCGAGGAATATCTACACCTTAGTCACACTCATGGGTTTATCAGAAGAAATAAATGTCTCAATCTTTTCTCTGTTCATAGATACACCCTCCTTTTAGAAGATGTATCCCTTAAAGTGGATCTCTCGAATCCATAACTAAAAATTTGAGAGTTTTACATACAAAAAATAATCTTGATTTATATTAAGGACCATCCTCAAATTCTCTACATGATTTGCCTATGAAATTGAGTAAATGAGAATGTAATCAATAAATACCACCATGAACTGGTCTAGAATAGGATAAAAGATCCAATTCAGGAGTCCCATAAACACTATTGGGGCATTCTATATTCCAAAGAACATCACCCGGTACTCATAATAACCATAGAGACATTAGAATACAATCTTTAGAATATACTCATTGAAAACCCATAGCTAGCGATAGACTGACCTGAGATTAACATTCGATAACCACTTATCCCATTTTATATAATCAAAGAGATAATTGATTCTTGGTAGTAGATACTTATTCTTGATGGTCACTTGTTTCAAGTGATGAAAATCCATACAAAACCTTAGGTTCCCATCTACCTTCTTAGTGAAAAAAATTAGAGCTACCCAAGGGGACACACTAGGTTTGATATATCCCTTTATTTAGAGGTTCCCCAAATGCACCATAATCTCTTGAAACTCAATAGGATCCATTTGATATGATATTTAAGATATCATAGGAGTCCCAAAGTGCTATTCAATATATAATTAGATGTCCAGATAATGAAGTAAAGCTGGTATGTCCTTGAGAAATATATCCAGGTACTCCTATACCATTGCAGGGAACCAAATGTCCCCTGAATCTACTACACAAAGAGTCAAGTTTTCCAAATGATGGGATATTGGTTGTAATTCCTCTACATGATCCCAACCATCTTTGATAGTATTTTTTTCTTACCAATGAAGGAAAATATAGACCCATTTGTCTAGGTTCACCAAATACTCCACCAGAAACAATCAATATATAAATGTATAATAGATAACCAATATATAGTAAGAATTCATAATACGGTCTCATCGAAGCTATGAAAAGGACCCATGAGAAATTAACTCCTCCAAGAGCTAGGTCACTCTACTGATAAAAAAGTGTGACCATAGAATATCCTCTAGTAGGTATATCTAGATTTAAGGGTTATGATAGAGGATATACCAGAATCTCTAGTTCTCAAACATGGGATAAGGATAGAAAAAAATGGATCACACCTATTTCTACTAAAACTTATGATAATGTGACAAAGAAAAAAAATCATACCTCGAATGTTGGGATCCAATGGTTTATAAGACTCAACAACATATAACTTTATGAGTCCCTGAACATCATACCTATAATACATTCATGGTACACCTAGAAGTAGTAGTGGTATAATCAAATTATAATGTTTTCCAATCCCTGAATCTCCTCCAAATCCTCTATAATGATTTCTTATATGAGGATATCCATGACTACCCCTAGTTGGTCCCTAGTAATGTCGCACCCTCAGATGCAGTGGTATATCCACTACCTGAACATCTACTGTATCATGATGGGTATGGTAGTACTGATTAATATGAAATCACACATCATAATAGAATCAATTCATTTACCATGAATAACTGAATCCTTTCTTTGAACCCCAATCCACTAATTTTTTAGAATAATATTACAATTGAGAACACATCATGTGCCTAGGTTCTAAATCCTCCCACCGAATGCCTGATGTTGAGGTATATACCCTTGGGTGACCACTAATAGCACATGGAGACTTTTTATACTATTCTATAAATCTCTCCACCACCAAGGAATTCTTCATTACCCTATCATAGGTGGATATACAAAGAGTCATCTCCCCAGCTCAAACATCTCTATGAATCCCCCACTCAAACATTCGTGCCCAAAAGTACCCATCATAAAACATATCAATGGAGTATCATGTGTGTTCATTAAACATAAATTAATACATATTCACAAATAAAATCCCCTAATTCACCTCAAGGATATCCTAAATGTGTACTTCTCATAGATTCGTTGGAAATAATCCCTCTCGGAAGTAGCGCTCAAACTCTGTCCAAGGAAGAGTTGCATCAACCTATATTTGAGTCACAAATATACAATCTCTTTACAATAAACCATATATAATACTATCCATGAGAATAAAAATATAGTACATAGTGGTTTGAATAATATAGAATACTCTAACTATCGACTCAACCCAGTCCTCTACTCTTTTTGGGTTCTCCATGACTCAAAACTTGGGTGGTCTCTATCTCTGAAACTCATGGAGTGTTATAAAACTTTACACATCATCATCATGAATTTATAGAATGACATTATACCCATAAAAGGAACAAATTCATCCAATTATATCTATAATAGGTCTGATCTCTATCCATATAGAGGGAACACTTTGCGAATAGACCCTTGCACTGAGTCCTCATTATTAAGATTACCATCATCGTGATCCTGTCATAGAATTCTCACCTTATGTTGTGTGGAGAAATCCTACCATAAGATAGATGTAACAAAGTTAAAACAGAATATTTTGGGAGAATACTCAAGAAGTACATGAAAACCATAACCCATTCCTATATGATACACGTTCTATTATTTTCCCTATAACTGGGGTCTCAGGGTACCGAGTTGAAAAATGGGTTATTAAAATTTTAATGAATGAATCATTGGTCACTAAACCACCACTGGGGTCCCTATAATGATATCCTAAATCAATACACATTAACACCACCACCATAAATACCAAACCAATCCTCACAAATACCCTATCTCTAAACTATTCCATAAAAAAACATATTCTTCAATATTACTTTATCATGAACCGACACACTAGGGGTTTCTTGGCTATTGGTAAACTAAGTGTGTAATCATAAGACCACCTCCAATAGTCTAGGGGTTGGTAATTAGCATCTATTAGGCATATCAAACACATATGGTAGGCCTTAGCCTAATGTAAACACACCCACACACATGTATCTCTAAATACACCACTGTAATGCAGAATACAAAACAATAGGAATAGTAAATGCATGCACAAACTATAACATCCCAAAAGAGAGTATGAAATTATATAAAAAAGTTATTAGTAAAAATATAGGACCAAACATTAGAAATAAGATCCAACCTAATAACTATATAAGTACTATCCTAGCATGTCAAATCCAAAGTCTAAAAAAAACATCCACCAATCACCACTATGCACCTCCCACTCCAAAACCACCTAGATATTTTTTCTATAGCCTGTCATATATATATGAAATAACACATGTGGGATGATCCCATGTAGGGGTGAGTATATACAAACATAGTAGGGGACTCCAAAATCACTAATAAGTAAATAATCAAGATTAGATATTTATCTTAAAACCATAATCAATATGGTAAAATATAAAACCCAAATATGGTCATATGAGGTACTCAAGACACAAAAAGAATTCATAACCTTCACTGCTATTAAAATGACTAACATTCATCAAAAGAAATAACAAATATGTACTATAGGATATCCAGGAGATGCATGAAGGTAACACATACTTCATTGGAAGATACCTCTAGCAAGGGAATTCAAATCATAGACAGAGGATCGCACCCTGGGCCACAAGGGGTATACCTGACTCCATCTGTACTATCCTGTAGTAGGGGATCACATGTACCAAATATAGGTGATGAGATTCCTAACCCAACACAGGGGAAAATAATAGGGGATAAAAGTCCCAAGACCTATGGGGGGATACCTAACCCTATCATTGGTCAACCCATAAACAAGGGATCACAAAAGAAAAGGATCAGGTTAGGATATATAACCTTATCTGGGGGGAATCAAAGACTCTACCATTACATTCCTTATGGAAGTCCACTTAGAAGATATGTATTTTAGTACCTAATTCGAGAAAAATAAAGTATACGATGTGTCCAAGGAGGGTACACAGTGAGTCATCCCAATTCATAAAGCTGGACATGTTTCCAGTCTATATAGAATGAGAAAGGGAAACTACAAAACACGTGAATCTAGTCTCATGGTGTGTAGGTCTAGGTCGGGCACTCAGTGCGTTCCTCCACTACCCAAGTCACGTTCCACCGAGTGATACACTGGGTTTTTCCTAATCCCAAATGGTATGTGATCCACCTGGTCTTCCATGGGTATGTAACACCTATATATGATAAGTCAAGACATCTAGGGTAATAGGGTGTGCGACTCAGACACATAGCCATGCGATATTTTTCTCCACCCAAAACCCCGTGCCGCACCTTATGAGAAACACAGTGTGTGTTGTTCGGAATTGCACATCGTGTAATCATAATTTTTCTAGAAGACTGGATTCCCCCAAAATTTTAACCATTTAATTTGACCCCAATATGATTACCAATAAAATACCTATAACCACATGTTGAATTCTATAAATTCATTAAATATAATGGATTATGTCCATCATTCATAAAAAAAATGAAATCTTAATAACCTTTTCTCCGAAGATCATTATCCTACCCACCACCGATCAAGAAAAACACAATCACTCAATCCTTCCTCAAATTTAAAATTTCATCATCGAAACTCTATCATGTCAAGTCTATAATTCCAAACCCACAATTTTGTTCTATTAATCAATTTCACATTCGTGAAATGAATCAGTTTACAAAAAAGGTAGAATCACCGACCAAAGAGAATTCTGATGAAGAACACCTGAAGAACATAGGGAGAAATCAGTAAACCACAAAAGTGATCAATAAAAAAGGGTCATGTTCAATTTGTCCATCATTCATGACTGGGAATCAAATAATCAAGAAAAAAAATACAATATTTGTGGCCAAATAAATTCTATATCCCTAAATCTATGAAATAAAAATATTTTTAGGGCTATGATTTGGTTATACTAGATTAAAATTTTAAAATAATTCATCCAAAATTAAATGAAATAAAAAATAAGGAACAAATAAAATATAATGAAATTACCTACCTCATGTTTGGATATATCTTTGGTGGAGAATACACTCTCTATTTATGTCATAGATTATTATTCTTGTTGCACTCATCATTGATATCTGATCCCACATTTTCAATGATTCCACCATAGAAATTAATTCTTTAATATCTAGATTCATGCAGTTAGCCCTATAGATTGATCATAATGAGGTTTATAAAGAAGCTGGTTAGGGTTAGGTAATTAAATAAAAAATAAATAAATCCTTTAATTTAATCATATATTTATCCGCCAATAACTACACTCCACTAAAACAACCAATGTAAATTAAAATAATATTAAACATAGGTAAAAATATACATTTCATATTCAATGAAGATCCCATTTTCCCATAAAATAATCCATTCAGGAGAAAATCCACATTTTCTATAATATAGCATGTGTGTGAGTTCATATATTTAATATTTTTAATTTATCAATATCGGTAATTCATGATACCTAAAAATCCACGATGACTCTATGAATAGCTCCAAAAATACTTTTATAATTATTCATAGGGTCAAAATAAAAAAATAAATGTCATCATAGGGAAAGAGAACCCCAAATATGCTTAGAAAAAGAGAACCCAAGACATAGAAGAGAGTCCCACTCAACACAGTACAACTATAGAAGAATCATCCCAGAAAGTATTCCAAGAATCAAAATCACCCAACTTTATAACCCAACATCACTTATTAGAATCTATAGTGTAGGAACCATGCCTCACCAAGGGATACATTGTAGTCTAGAGAGTAATCTACCTCAGTGGTGGTCACCCACCCTAATTATCCACTAAATGAGGATAATATTCATTGTTAATATATATAATATTCATGTGATTTATTATTCATAAACACAATTTTAGTGAATTTTACACTTTGAACATCATTTCACATTATGATTGTAATTCCTTCTTAAAATGGACTATTATGTGGTACATTTTTGAACATCATTTAAAATACCCAATGAAATTGATTTTATTTTCATATTTAATTTTATATTTTATAATTATATTGGGAACAATTCATACTTGTGGAGTGTTGGAATATTCACATTGGAAGACCACCAAAACGGGATTTCATGCAAACAATTCTGGAGAAGGTAGATTGGACACCAACCCGCTGATGAGAATGTGGGGACCAAAATACAGGACCAATGAAGCCCAAATTTTGTGGTATGATATAATATATATATAGGAACAAATAATTCTTCATAAGATAGTGCTTATTAGGCACCCATGGTGGTTTTTAAGGCGGACCAATTTAGAGATAAAATTATGGGGTAGATTCTGTGGCCCCGAAAAACAGCCAACAAATTTAATCATATATCGGAAACCACATATCCATTTGGGCTGAAATTTTTCAGATATCTAGGAGAAATCCTGATATTAAATGTTTCCATCTATGGCCCACTCCAATTCATCCATCTATAAGGACATCCATATGCATCTATTCGGTGGATGAATGATGGCTACCTCCTCGGGTCAAGGGTGGAAAAATCAACTCTCCCTCAACCTTCCACCCACCTATGGCCTACCACAATTAATTTAGGAGACTTGTAATATTGGAGTCTCGACCCAAGGCTTCAAAAATTACTATTTAAGGTAGTGGTGGTGGAGGATTTGATGATCTTTTGAGCTTCCTTTCATTGTAATGTTATGATGTGATTTTGTTGTCTCAAGTTGTCTTTCACATGTAAGTTGTTCAATTCACTCTAGTTTCTTAATAAAATTTCTTGTTCTCATCTTATTCTATTGTTCTTAATATCAATTTGATACCTTTGGTTCAAGGTGTGAATTTATTCACACCAAACCTTGTGAAATTATCACACAACGGTGGAGTGATTGTTATTTCATTGTTTTTTTACTTCTCCATTTTCTCCATCATGAGTCTACTTCCCGCTTCCATTGAAACCATAACATCAATGTAGGGCCAACCCACTTATGGGTTGATAAAAGGGAGTAGAAAGGGGTTGGATTGGATATTTTTTTGTCACCCCATTAATGTATAATCACTTCTTTAATTGAGTTTTTTATTTGATGATTTTTAAACTCCATCATCCTTGTTGAATTTAAGGCCACACACTTCAACTGATAATACGAATGTTTACCTTGAAGTGTTCAAAACTTTGATACTTAAAGTGTATATGTGATTATTATTAGGTTTTGTAGGCATTAAACTAGTAAGTTATGATTTTTTTATCTTCTTAAACAAACCCATCTCAAATATAAGAAATTGAAATCATTAAAAAAGAAATTCATCCAATCCACCCCGAGCGATAACCTAGGTTCAACTCATTACCTTAATTTTAATTAACTTAAATCTGTTAGTGATCCTTTAAACCCATCTAAAACCAACCCAAGTTGGCCACTTCATAGCCAAAAAACAGTCCTTAGAATGTGTGTGTCTATATGTTACTTCTTAGGTCTCTGAGGATTAGACAACCCAAGCTAGACTACAAAGACCATTCTACCTTCTTCTCTTGGGTAAATTTGAGCGTGAATCAAATTTTGGCGCTGTTTCCAGGGACCTAAGTAAGTTATATTAGACACTATAATCCTTTTTTTCATCCCACTTCTTTGTTATCACCCCCTCACTCCTATGGAAGGTAATTTTGAACAAATCCAAACATGGGGAACCTCTCCCTACTTTGACTACCCCACACCAGTAATGATGTAAAATGACCATACTAGTTTATATTGGTGGGACAATCAACAACCGATTGTTACATAATGTTTTAACTCCTATGATTCACAAAACATTCTAACCTATAATGATTTCCAATCCCAACAAGGCCAATCAGAACTTCCTCCTATGGAATTCCAACAACTCAATTATCCTTCTGGAATTGACCATCTGTCTCAAACCCTTATCCATCCTAATCCACATACATTACTTGAAAAACTATGTCAAAAAATGGAGATAACAAATATTGAGGTTTCATCATTGATATTTGAACTAAAAAACCTTGATACGGTTATGGAACCCATTCTCACTCATGCTATCCCTTTATCGTCATTGATAGAAGACTATTTTCTCCCACAAACCTCTCATGAATTTATTAAAGAACCATCCTTTGGATTCGGTATAGATAAATAGGATAAAGGAATTTTTTAAGGGTCTTTAAATCAAGAGGAAATTGATTTTTTGGATTCAAAAGAGGATAATTTGACATCATGGATTGAGTGTCATGAATATAACTCCATTGATGATTTTTCAAAAACACCAATCACTGATTAATTAAGAGAAATCACAAACATTGAGTTCATACTCATTCCTAACATTGATCATTCCAATTTGGTAGTTGAATATTATATTCAAAAGAAACCAATTATGTTGAGAAATTTTGATAATGAAACTGAGTTTGATTCAAAGTTCAAACTTATATCTGAATTTCCTATCCAAACAGAGCTAAAAATTAGTGTTCTTCCTTCCTCTCTAAAGTATCCCTTCATAGTTTATAACCATGAACTTTTTGATGGAATTAATTCTTCTCTTGAAACTAATAATGTAGGAATGATCATTGATGTCTCAGGCAAGACTAGATAAGCAACTAGATCCACCATTTTTGATATTCCTTGGATTTACCCACTCATTTTAGAACATAGGTTTGTGAAAGAAACAAATTCTAAACATAGAATCAATCTTAAACTAGTATAATTGGTGAAAATGTGGTCCTTAAAATGTTTAAAGTTGGTATTAGTTAAGTTGTGGGGTTCAAGTCGAGCTAACAACGTTAAACAAAAGTGCTACATGAGAGGAAACCCGTGGTTTTCATGTTTCAAATATTTGTGAATATTCTTTATTTTTCAAATAGGATTTATAAATCATTTTGAAATTTTTTAAAATAAAAAAATAAAAAAATATATTGTTGACCTGTTCTTCTATTATGAGTATGGATGGGTATGAAAGAGGAGCGCCATATTCATCTATGTCGTGGAGTGATCCTTGAGTAATACCTTACCCAGAAATTTAAAAAGAAGACAATGTATCATCGGTTCATTTTATTTTTATGTTTTTGTAGGTTAAAATAAAAAAATATAATAATAATAATAAAATTAAAAGGCCACATTGTAGGTCATGGGGCAAACCCCGTCACAATAGGCGAAGACGCAGGGACTCAAACCTGGGACTAAAGGGAGACAGGGGCACACGCTTACCACTGACCTACAACTTATTGTGCTTCCTTATTCTATAATTTTTATATATATACTTATATTTTACTTTATTTATTATATAAATATATAGATATATAGTTTTGTTTGTTTGTTTGTTTTTCCTTTTTTTCCACTAGGGAATTCTCAGAGTGACATCGAGATCAAGGGATTACAAGGGAGCAACAAGAATTTCAACTTCAACTACTAGGTGACTTCATTCCATGATCATAATTTTCAATTTCCTTTTTCAACTCTCATTCTCTACCTCTACCGCCTTTGAAATTGTATTTTCATTAAGCATTGGGGACAATGTTATTTTAAGTTGGGGGGGAGATAAAATAAAATTGATTTTGTGTCAAGAAATGAATGATTTGAAAAAAATTGTGTCTTAATGGAAGGAAAAATTTATTTAACCTTGAATATGATAATAGACATTTTAAATTTTGAAACCAAATATCAAATAATTTAGAAATCCCTAATTTTGATTTTATCCATGTATAATTTCATGAGCATAGATTTTGGAAAGTGTGGCTATCTAATGTGATATTTCATGGTTTATATTTTCATCCAAATAAAAAAAATCACAACGCACGTCCTTTGGATAGTGGGGTATTAATTTGAGTTCTTGGAGTCACACAAATAAATATCATAGTTTGGTGATCATTTTAGTTCTAATATGAGTATTCAATAAAAAAATACAAAAAAAAACAATAAATTTGTGCGTAGAGCAATGAAATGACCTAATGCATGGATTTCAGAACTTGGGGATCCTGACTCCATAGTTGTCTGGCCCAGAGTTAGTAATTTTATCTATATTTTTGGCAATTTTAATTTTTTTACCGTGTTAACTCTAGATAATGCTCGAGTATGTGGGCTTCACTTGGTGCCCTAAGGTCTTTGAGCCTGGGAGTCATCGGCAAAGTCTCGCTACATGGGTTGACTCTTTTGAGGCAATTTCAATTACCATGTAAAAATTACAAAAAAAAAACAAAATACAATAAAAAAAATTTAATACTCATCTTAATATTGAAATGTTATTCCACCTAGTGCTTCCATCATTTCCATATTGAATAAAGATGAACCCCCATGTCTAATGTGATGCACAACACATCATCACTCTTAATTGATATTGGATGAAATATGGTGATAAATTTGAACAAAAGAATGAGCTTTGTATTGGGATATTCTTATGAAACTATCATGTATTAAAATATTTTTTTGGGTTTCATGATTTTTTGGTATAAGGGTTTTTGGTGATCATTGTGTATTAAAATGTTTTTGGAAAATGGAATTCAAATTTCATATTGTTGAGATATATTTTGCTCGAGACAAGCAAAAATCAAGTTGGGGGTGTTATTAGCCAATAAATGAGGCTAATATTCATTGTTAATATATATAATATTCATGTGATTTATTATTCATAAACACTATTTTAGTGAATTTTACATTTTGAACATCATTTCACATTATGATTATAATTCCTTCTTAAAATGAACTATTATGTGGTACATTTTAGAAAATAATTTAAAATACACAATGATATTGATTTTATTTTCATATTTAATTTTCATGTTTCTAGTTATATTGGGAACAATTCATACTTGTGTATTTTTGGAAGATTCACATTGGAAGACCACCAAAATGAGATTTCATGCAAACAATGCTGGAGAAGGCAGATTGGACACCAGCCCACTGATGAGAATGTGGGGCCCAACATACAGGCCTAATGAAGCCCAAATTTTGTGGAATGCTAGAATCAATATATAGGAACAAATAATTCTGCAGAATCTAGTGCTAATTAGGCCTCCATGGTGGTTTTAAGGTGGCCCAATTTAGAAATAAAATTCTGGGGAAGATTCTGTGACCCAGAAAAATAGCCCATCAATTTAATCATATCTCTGAAACCACATATCCATTTGGGATGAAATTTTACAGAGATATAGGAGACATCAGGGGATTCACTTTTTTCCTATATGGAATACTCCAATTCTTCCATATAGAAGGCCATTCCGACATGTCTGTTCGGTGGATAAAAGTTGGCTGCCTCCTCGGGTCAGGGGTGGAAAAAATCAACTCTCCCTCAACTTCCCACCCACCTATGGCCTACCAAAATTAATTGATGAGACTTGGGATATTGGAGGCTAGAACCAAGTCTTAAAAAATTCCTATTTAATGCAGTGTTGGTGGAGGAGTTGAGGATCTTGTGAGCTTCCTTTCATTGTAATGTTATGCTGCGATTTTGTTGTCTCAAGTTGTCTTTCACATGTAAGTTGTTCAATTCACTTTAGTTTATTAATAAAAGTTCTTCTTCTCACCTTATTCTATTGTTATTAATATAAATTTGATACCATTGGTTCAAGGTGTGAATTTATTCACACCAAACCTTGTGAAATTATCACACAACGGTGGAGTGATTTTTATTTCATTGTTTTTTTACTTCTTCATTTCTCCCTCATGAGTCTACTTCCTGCTTCCATTGAAACCAGAGCATCAATGGAGGGCTAACCCATTTATGGGTTGATCCAAGGGAGTATAGAGGGGATAGATTGTATATTATTTATCACCCCATTAATTTCTAATCACTTCTTTAATTGATATTTTTTTGATGATTTTTAAACTCCATTGTCCTTGTTGAATTTAAGGCCACACACTTCAAGTGCTAATACGAACATTTACCTTGAAGTGCTCAAAACTTTGATACTTCAAGTTTATATGTGATTAGTATTAGGTTTTTTAGGAATTAAGATAGTAAGTGATGATTTTGTTTGATCTTTTTAAATGAACCCATCTCAAATATAAGAAATTTAAATCATTAAAAAAAGAATTCATCCAATCCACCCTAAGCGATAACCTAGGATCAACTCATTACCTTAATTTTAATTAACTTAAATCTATTAGTGATCCTTTAAACGAATCTAAAATAAACCCAAGTTGGCCAATTCATAGCCAAAAATATTCCTTAGAATGTACGTGTCTATAGGTTACTTCTTAGGTCTCTGAGGATTCGACAACCCAAACTAGACTACAAGGACCGTTCTACCTTCTTCTCTTGGGTAAATTTGAGCATGAATCACACCCTATCACATAGAGAAAATTAGATGAGGGAGTCCCAAACTCCATGGATAGATGAACCATACCCCATAAGTTGGGGATTTTATAACTCTTTCAATCATATGAGGGACCCATGGCCTATTATAAAAAATTTTACCAAGGGAGTTATTATACTAGTGAATTCTTCGATCATCACGCTTGACCCTTGTCATCATTCCTATAAAGCTAAGGAAACCGAACTTCCCAAATCACCATGCATATCACCTCTGATTCTAAAGATTAGTGAAACAGCTCATTTTATGTGAAACAATACATAGGATAGACTACTTACCTACCCAAATATGAATCTTAAGAAAGAATAAATGAAAATACACCAAGGTTGTAAATGTAAATAATTTGTACTATAAGGTTACATGGATTATAGACCATCAGGGGAAGTCTTCTTTGTATTTTTGTTTAAATATTCCATTTCTTGGTCTACATACACATTGTGTATACTATGGTATATAGTTCATGGAACTAGTAGGGTACTTAGTGTGTACCACTATAGATCAGGTCATGTAGGGGGCCATCAAACACAACATATAACACCAACTAGATCACTTGGTGTGTATTTCTATGGAGGATGAGTCATAAGGGCACACAATATGTGGTCCTGACATACATGTTATATAGAGATAAAAAACCATATTGGCATGTAATAAATATACATTCCAAGATGGTCAGATGAGGGATACTTGGAATTTATACTAAGGGTGTATGTTGTGTGATACCTAACTCAGACGAAACCATAGCTACTAATTCCTGGATGATTCACGTCTTGTGGCTCTGGATTACACACTGCATGATCATGTCTTCAAGCCCAAAATATGAATATCAGTAGAAAATACCTTTCTATATTTGGTCTTACCTTTCTCTATGCCCAAATTTTTTCCAAACACCTCTTTCATAATTACTTCACCTCTAGTGATCGTTTTCTGACCATCATTCACTGTAAAATGATCTAGCATGGGTTCACACATGACCCTAATTTTTTCAGTGTTAGTGAACTTCAATATCTTATACTCTCTCACTACTAAATGATCTAATTTTATTGATCAATAATCTTACAAACACTATTCTTTTCTACCATGATCAAAATAATTACTCGTAGACTTGAATACTTATCATTCATTTAACTCATATCAAGATTCATCGAATCATCATCCATATAGAATAATAATACTGAAATCATGAAGAAACAAGTGGGAAATAGTGGGGAAATATCATTGAGAAATTATTAAATATCTACGAAAGTTATGACTCCCGATAATTAGGAATAGATTCACCAATTATGAAGAACACAATAAAAGAGATTAAAATTTTCAATAAAAATCAATTTAAATTGATGGGGACATGCGATTTTAGAAAATAATTTATGAAAAATATCGCATGCCAATAAATTATGAAAAATGAAGAATAAAAATAAAAATAAATACTCCTATCTCAATTTAGGTTCGATCATTAGTGAAGATCCCATCTACACCGGCTCCGTTGGTGATATTCGATGAATAATATATTTGTTGGCTCCATAAATATCTAGTTCTTTCACTCTTTCTCCCTCTGAAGTTAGTTTGTTTTATGTTTTCTAATCCCTACAAGAGATTTTAAGGATGATTAGAAATAGATAATAAGAGTTTTGTATATATAATTGATTAACCAATCAATTAATTATTTAATCAATTTAATCAATTAATTAAACTTGTGACAGTTCAACAATGGGGACCCAGAATGAATATATGGATTATACTACCCTTATGGTAAACCCCATATTTTGTACACAACTATGATGTTGGTTTTACGATCTGAGTATTTTTATGAGGAAATAGTACATTATCATGGTAATGTATGTAGAATAAAAATAAAATATTATTATCAAGGATACACGATGCACGTTTGATGAAAAAACTCAGCAAATCATCAATATATATATTTTAAAATTTTATAAAGGTTCAGACAACAAAATAAGGGTCACTAAAATATTGGGTTATTATTTCTATAATCTTTTAGAACATCAAGTGTTTGTGTCCCAATTTATTTTATTTTTTAAAAGAGAGTTTATTTCTAGAATATTTAGTGGGTGTAAATTTGAACTTGATGAAGTTGAATAATAAAAAGATGATGGTTAATCCTAATGTGAGTGAGTTGAAAACAAAAATGGTTATAAAAGTTGAATTGAATCAATATAAAAAAGAACAATTAAGGTTTGATAGATTTTTTCAAAAACATGAGAGATATGGATTTATCATTTTTGATGAAGGTGATGTAATAGTCATAGTAGATGATCTAACAATTTACCAGGATTCCATCTTGAGTTCTAAATATGATAAATGATTAAAATAAATGAAATCTAAAATGAAATACATGCACACTAATTATGTTTGGAATATGGTATATCCACTTGAATGGGTAAAACCCATTTAATAAAAGTGCGTCTTTCCCAAAAATACTAACATGTATGGAAGAGTGTCTATCTAAAAATCTCACTTCCTATCTAAAGCTTTTAAATAAATTCATGATATGTATTATGAAAAAATATTTTCTCCATTGAATATGCTCAAATAAATTTAGTTTCTTTTATCTATAATAATATATATAATATAATTTTGATATATATTTAATGGATTTAAAAACTAAATTCTTGTATGAGTATTTGTTCGATGATGCATATATGATAAAACTTGAAGGTTTTTAATTTCCAAGAAATGGTGCTAAGACTTATAACAAAAAAAAATCTATTCATAGATTAGAAAAATATTCCTAGTTCTAGAATATTCATTTTAATGAATCTATCAAAGAGTTTAATTTCATAATAATTAAATATGAACCTTGTGTACATACATGTGTTAGTGATATAATGGGTGTTTTTATGGTGTTGTATGATAATGAAATAATTATCATTAGAAATGAAATACCAATGTTATAATTAATAAAAAATTACTCGGAACATTTCTTCTCAATAAAGGATCTTGGTGAAGTAAAATAAATAATAGGTATGAATATATGTAGAGATAGATCTAAACAAATTCTTAGCCTTGGTCAAAACACATACATTGATAAAGTGTTAAAAAATTTGACATAGAAAACTTTTAAAAGGTTTATTTTATAAAGTTTCATGAAAAGAGTTTTTCAAACACACAATTAACTTCTATTATTGATGAACATTAATTCATGAATAAGATTTAATATTCTTATACCGTTTGATTAATCATGTATGCTCAGTTATGTACTCATCCTAATGTATCATATACATTAAGTATGAAAAGTAAATACCAATCAAATATCAATGAATGTCATTGGGTATATCCATAAATAATATTCTCAAGTAATTAATAAGAACTACATATAAATTCTCAGTATTTTCTTAGTTAGGATTTTTATTTTACCAAAATGGTGTAGTGGTAAGCAAGAAAAGTTATAAGAAACCAATAGTTTTTTATTCCATAATAGAAGGTAAATATATCATAACATATAATATGTATAGAAAAGTTGTTTGGATAAAACAATTCATTACCAAAATAAGGGGTTTCCCAAGCATTATGCTTATGATTAAACTCCACTATGATAATAATAGAGTGGCTTCAAAAGATAGGTAACCCAGGTATCACCAAATATCCAAACATATTATTCATCGATTTCCTCTCATTTAAGAGATAATTTAAAGGGATGATATTAGGGTTTGTCAAATTCATATATTTGAAAATATTGTGTATCTTCTAATAATTCTCTTTACACAATATATATATGAAATCCACACTAGTTTTCTTAGTATTAGAGACATGTGTAACTATATTTAATTAAAGTGGGATATTTTTAGTGTTTTCTGCCTAAATAATGAGTTATTTATTTTATTAATACACAGGCATGAGTAAATATAAAATATCGAACAAGATTTATCCTTGATATTGGAATAATTGGATTTAAAGTCCCATTATATGAGGTAAATTTATAGGGTTACTTATAGAGGACATTTAAACACCCCATTTTCCACTTTTAAACCATTTAGAGGATGATCAATTCACTCAATAAGGTGGTTTGGGAATTGAGCTACTTTTAGAGACTATATATTATGGGTTTTGTAGGGGAAAAACATATCCAAAGGTTGTGGAAAACATCAACCAAAACCAATTATACAAGAGGATGTTTCTATTCATATTAAACTGAATAAAATAAATGAAGAATGATGTAACTTTTTTTCTATGAAAAGTTGAATTTTTCTATGATATTTTTTACAATCTTGATAAAAATAATTTAGAAACAACCAATGTAATACTTACTCCTTAGGTCTCCATGAGATTTAGGAACCTCCTAATGCATGATAAGGATCTCAACTTTGCCATGGTTTTCTATAACCTTTGAGTTAAAGAAAAAGAGGGAGATAAATCTAGAGAGCATTGTCTTTGATAAGTTTTCATAGTATGAATCTAGTATTTTTCTACCCTACTCAAATAATATGATCTCCATTATATATCCATATAAGGAGACTTTTTAGATTACAAATTTTTAGATATCAAATGAAAAGTTTTATAAGAATTTCATAATTTAAAAATCTTTGTAACTTATAAATCATCATTGTGATTTACTTTTTTAATGTTTTGGTAAATAATTTTTCTTCTAAAACTCATCAATTAATTATATCTTGATGATAAAGTAGAGTAAAATAAATTTTAGTAGGAGAATTAGAAATTATCACATGTTATGTAATAACACATAAATCACCATGCACTAAAACACGATGTAATGAAATTCACCAAATTTTAGTCTATATAATCACATACTACAACATGATCCAAACCACCCTACCATAAATATTCAATCAATTCATATTTCTATCTTTTTATCACTTTAACTAAATCATCATATACTAAACACATTTTCACATTATGTCACATCATATGTAGTAACCTTTGAAACCATATCCAAAACTCCTTTTTGAGAATTTATCTTTTATTTTAATTACATGTTACATATTATGTAATAACTTGTGAAAATATATCAAAAAATTAATTTTAATATCCTCTAAATTTTTTTATAGCTCATAGAGTTTTATACAAACACTTTGTAACAAAAATTTAATTCACACAAATACAAAGTGTGATATCAAGGGACTTTATATCATTGAAAAAAATTATGAATTCCCTAACCCATAAATGTAACAAAAGATAAACCTCTAGAAAGGAATCAATGCTACTCAAGATACCTATGGATATAAAATGATCTTTATTGAACACATATATCTACTAGCTATATTATATAAAAGTATACACAATAATATAATTAGTAACACCCTTATATTTTGGAATATATTTATCCTTAAATAAATTTAATTTATTAGATATCTTGCATTTCATGCAACACCGAGTTTAAATGAACCACTATATACTATTAAAAAATTATTATTTAAACATGACCATAATAAACTAGCTATTAAAATTGGTGATATAAATATGAATAAATATATTATTAAAAATATGTATAAAGGTTTTATATATTTTAAATTCATTGATAAATAAGTATTCAATTTTTAGTGAAATTATTTTATGCTTCAAAAATACATTTTCTTCAAAAATGGTTTTTATATATTTTTGTGAGAAGATAATATAATTAATTTATTCTAATTTAAAAAAAATGTTTTTAAAAAATAAACACAATTTTTAAAATCATAATATCAAAATTAAATTAGGTTAAAAATTTGGGATTTTTTGAAATGATTAATTTGTTAGTGAATATTAAAAAAAGTACTGATTTTTCAAATACTGTCATTTATTTTCATTGAAAAAGGCCCATAATACTTTTAAGTTGATCCTAAATTAATATATATATATAATATATTTTATAAATAATATAATTAATTACATTCAAATTAACACTATACTTGATCTTAGTATAAAAATGATTTTAGACTTAAAAATAAATTTTTTCTTCAGAAAATCATTTTTTTATCATGATTTGCAGGATTTTTATAAAATTAATTTCTACCAACTATAGATTTTTAATTTTTTAAAATGGATTCCATATTTTAAATCATAATAATTAATATTTTTTAATATTTTTTGCTTAATCTTCAGTCATAATGAATAGTAAAAATAGTAAAAATTTATCGCCATGGTAAAAGGTTAAATCGGGTAATTAAGGTAAAAAATGATATGGAAAGGACTAAAAATTGACCCTAAAACTTTACCTTTTCCTATTGTATGAGTTTAATTTAGCCATTTCCATCCATTTCTTGAATATTTGGTGACTTTGTTCCATATTTCTTTGATTTTTACCTTTATATTATTTAAGTAAAATATAAAGATAAAAATATCAATTTCTTACTTTTAATAACTATATAATTTTGTGATAGGGATAAAAAAAATATTTTAATGTCCAGGTCTAGGTGCCACACACCAGTGCCCCGAGCTAGTCGGTTATGTGACCTCAAGCACACCTACCCATATGCCAGAGGCTTCCGACTAGTAGCAAGGGTATGATAAGGCAATCATTGGGAGACTATACCCTATTTTATTAGAGTAACACACCAATGAAAATAAATAAAAATAGAAGAATTATATATTATCACAAACAATACTGGAAACTAATTATAATTAAATAAATAAATACAATATCCAACTAAAGAAGAAAAAATTCCATGCTAATGTAAGTGCCAAGTGTCTAGAATGAAACTGAAAATAATGACACCAACAACACCCAAGAGGGCCCAGAACCACATATAGTTCCCTCATCCAAGATCCATCCCAACTCATCCATCTAACCCAATGCATTTTCCCTTAAACTATCTAGAAAACACAAAGTCTATTCGGGTACCGATCAGGAAGTTCGAGTAGGGTGTGAGTACAACTCAGTAGGCCACCACCAATAGCATCTAAAATGAATACAATAAATAAACAGTGTATGAAGTTTTATAAATAAATAATTACAATGCATAATTAAATAGTTATCACATTATAAAATTAATATTCATTTAACCACATAAACTCCATGGTTCTCGAGGACACCCGTACATTAATGCTAGCTTTGGCTCATGCCAGAGCCTGAAGTTTTCCTAGGTAATAACATATCTTAATAATATCTTTGACTCATGTCGATGCTCCAAGTATTCAAAGGTGATATCATATCTCAATACCTACTTCAAATTATGTTGGAGCCTAATGTATTCTCAAGTGAGGCAAAATCTTGGAGTACTCTTGTTACCATTTTTTAGTTTTATACTTGATTTCCTACGTTACCAATATTAAATTCATAAGTATGATTCCCATGTTACCATACTTACTTCTCAATAGAATATCCATGTTTCCATTCATTGAATCACTAGTATAATGACCATATTACCATTTATACTTATCAAGTAAATGACCATTTTCCCATTCCTTTACTCATAAGTACAATGACCATGTTATCATTTATACTTATCAATTTAGAATGACTTTGTTCCCATTATTTTACACATAATTAATTAATTAATTAATTATTCAACATTAATCTCATTACTAATTAAATAATTAGTTTATCACATAAATATTTTTAATTAAATCCCTAATTAATTAAGTACATCAAGTCATTAATTAAATAATAAATTCATCAATTAATCATCTCAAGTCAACCATTTCAATATCACATAATTAATTCTACACTTATTTATCTTAAGGAAACCATTTCAATATCACATAATTAATTATAAAATTAATTATCTCAAGTAAAACATTTCAATATCACATAATTAATTCTACATTTATTTATCTCAATAAATAACCCAAATATCTCATAATTAAATCTATAAAAAATTATCTCAATTTATAACATCAAAAGATCATAATTAATTCCACAATTAATTATCAAAATCACTATCCTCAAATCTCATAATTAATTATACAATTAATTATCCCAAATCCCATAATTCATTGTTCAATAAAATTCCACAAATTTACAATTTCTTTAATTCACCACAATAATTAATTCAAATTAGGAATTAAAATTTCTAAGAAACCATAGAAAACCCACAATTTCATACATGTAAACAAATTCACAACTATGGGGTATTAATTATAGATCTCTGACCTCAAACATTGATGACCGATCACCCAATGAAATTCCCCATAATTGAGAATTACAATGACATAGATCATGATCTACATATAAACCCTAAATCAAGTTTAAACACTTCAAAATATCTTAATATTAGATCTATATAAAAATATTAGATCGAGATTCATAAAATATAGATATAGATCCAACAAAATAGAAGATAACATCTACTGAAATAATAAGAGAAGGAAGGATGATGAACGAGAAAGAAGAAAAATAAGATCCACTTATCGATAGAGGAGAAGATCTTCGATCTAGGATTAGAATCATGAATAATTGAGGTCTAAAGGCCTTGGAATCCCTCTGAAAAGCTCTAAAATTAAAAAAAGGAGTTGTATTGAGTTTGGATTAAATGGGGGAAGTTTTGAGGGTTCGGAAGAATTTAAAACCAATTTTCAGGAAATTAAAATTACCATGCATGATTTCTTGGGAAGGGGTGCACAATTTTCCCTAACCATGTTCCAACCATGCGCTTATTATTTTTTGGGGTACAAAGTTTGAAAATCCATGTGCCAGTCGTGCAAACCTTCACTATCAAGGGCAACACATTTTCCCGATCTAGGCACACTGTTTTCTCTAATTGTGTGCCAATCATGAATAACCCCCTTTTCATCCATTTTCACCCAAACATACCTCAAGGTAAAACCCAATATAAAGGTACTTAAATAAAAAAATTTACCAGAATTCAACCCTGAGTTAACTCTAGAAAAGTACATGATCTTAAAATCTCCCTAACTTATAATAGCTCATCCTTGAGATGAACTCCCAAGCTTCTATAAGATTCCAATTTAAAAATATTGGGACACTGAGCCCGTATATCTGCTTCCCTTTCCTATGTTTCCTCCTACACACACCCATGTTTCCACAATACATAAACAATATGAATAATTTTTCACAACAACACTTTCTCACTACGATCCAACACACATATCAGATACTCCTCAAAGGACACATCTATCTCAAGGTCAACCTCATCAATATTGATCACATGAGAAGGGTTGGGGTGATACCACCAAAGCTATGCTACATGTAAAACAACATGTATTTCACTTTATTTCTATGGAAGATCCAATTGGTATGCCACCGGCCCAATTCTCTCCACCACCTCAAATGGTCCAATGAACCTAGGTGCCAACTTTCCCTACCTCTATATCCTGTAGTGACCCAACCTAGGTGACACATGAATGAATACATTATCACCCTATGTAAACTCTAGGGGTCATCTCTATCTATCATCATATGACTTATGCCTAATTTGATCCATAACCACAAACTTTTGAATCAACTTCACCTGCTCTGATGTCTCCTATACGAGACTCAACCCCAAAAACTCTGACTCACCTGCCTCCATCCAGCATAAATGTGATCTACATGGCTTACCATAAAGAGCCTAATATAGTTCCATCTATATAGTTTCTTGATAAACATTATTATAGGAAAACTCCACTAAATCCAAATTTTTATCCCAAGACCCACCTAATTCAAGAACACAAGTTCACAACATATCCTCAAGAACTTGTATAGAACACTACGACTGCCCATCTATTAGTGGGTGGAAATCAATACTCAATAATACCTATTAACCATGCCATTTATGGAATAACTACCAAAATTGTGAAGTAAAATGTGAGTCATGATCTGAAACTATAGTCTGTGACACCCCATACAGATGGACTATCTCCCAAACATATAAATCTACCAACTATTCTATTGATAAGGTTTCTCATATAGGTAAGAAATGTGATACATTCATTAGTCTATCCACAATAACCTAGATAAATTCATTCATCCTATGAATACTTAGAATAACTACCACAAAATCCATGGTCATGTCTTCCCAGTTCTATTCTAGAATGTGAAATGGATTTATCAAAACACTAGGTCATTGATGCTCTACCATCACCTATTGAAAGGTGAAGAATCATGTTACGTATCCTGCTATCACCTTTTTCTTAAATGGCCACCAAAACCATCATCATAGGTCATGGTGAATTTTGGTCACACCTGGATATAATGCCCACTTTGAGGCATGAAATTACCACATCAAATCCTCCCTCATACTCATAGGCACAAAAACCAGATTCCTAACATAGATTATTATATACTCATCTATCGACTAGTTTGAAGGTGCCTCCCCAACTTCAAGTATTTCCCTAAAAGATAAACACTTTGCATCCTCATATGGTTGGTCCTTGATCCATATCAAAAGCGTAGAATCCACTAAAACTGAGTTGAGATTCATCTGCTACTGACTCTCCTGAACCACATTGTGCATCTCAGCCAGTAAAGTCATCATCTTTTACTCAGCACTAGACTCCTGAACCATCTAAGTCTGAGTTTTTCTACTCAAAGCATCAGAAACCCTATTCCCTTTTCTGAGCATATACGCTAGTTCAAAGTCAAACAACTTCATATACTCAACCCATCTCCATTGTCAAAGATTCAAGTCTCGTTGTGATAATATATACCTTAAGCTCTTATGATCTTTATAAACTGTAAACTTTTCTCCCAATAGTTAATGCCTCTAACACTTTAGAGCATAAACCACAATTTCTAGTTTGAGGTCATGAATAGGGTAGTTCCTTTCATGTGGCCTAAAATTCCAAGACCCATATGCCAAAACAAATCTTCCTACATTAACAGAACTCTGAGTCTAATCCCAAAAGTGTCACAATACACCATGTACTCATCACCTAAATCAGGTAGGATCAAGATTTTTGCTGACATCAAACACTTCTTTATCTCTTAGAAAGAATTCTAAAAATATTCCAACTATTAAAAATTTATCCCCCTTTTGTTCAAGCCTAAAAATGGAACTTCCAGTCAAGAAAAGTCTTTGATGGATCCCCAACAATATCCAACTAACCCTAGAAATCTACAGATACCAAATACGTTATTGGGATGTTCCCAAGAAACCATTGCCTGAACTTTCTTCGGATGTACTAACACACCTTCCTATGAGATGATGTGTCCCAATAAGTTTACCTAATCAATAGAAACTAAAAAATTGATAGCTTGGAATATAACTAATTCTCTCTCAGTGTACTCAAGATGATGTCAAGATTTTGGAAATAATCATCATGAGTCTTAGAGTACACCAAGATGTCATTTATGAACACTACTGTAAACTGATCTAGGTACATATAAAAAATCTTATTCATAAAGACTATAAAAATTGTTGGTGTGTTTGTAAACCCTAAATGAATTACAAAAAACTCATAAAGTCTATACCTTCTTCTAAAAGCAATCATTGGTATATCATAAGTCCAAACACTTTACTGATGATACCCCAACCTCGAGTCAACCTTTGAGAAAACACAACCTCCTATAAACTAGTCAAACAGATCGTCAATACATAGAAGATGATACCAGTTATTTATAGTCATATTTTTCAACTTTAGTATTAAATAAATAGACACAAAATCTCTTCATACTTATTTTCTAATAACATGGATGATTCATAAGGCAACGTTCTCAGTCTGATAAATCCCTTATCCTTCAACACCTCCAGCTGAGTCTTGAGCTCTTGAAGCCCTGTTTCTGCCATTCTATACAATGGAATAGATACTAGATCACCCCTACATGATCTCAATAGTGAATTACACATATCTCTTATGTGTAATACCTAAGAATTATTCAGGAAACACATCCTAAAATAGTTCCACTATTGGTGAAAAAACAATAGGTTTCACACCTCTATAATATGGAAAAAGACTAGAAACCTGGGATGTGAGCTCTTTTAGTTGCTGAGTGATTGGACTTGCTTAGCCTGTATGAATATCCCACTCCCCATAGTGAATTTAATGGTCTCCCTTATGAGACATAAACATCACCCTCCTATGGTAACAGTTAATGTATGCTTGGTATAGGACTATCCAACCCAAAACCATAATTAGGTCAAAGCGAGACATATCAAGGATATAAAGATCCCATAGAAAATGATACTCCCCAACATTAAGAGAAAATTACATGAATATACAGATGTCTCCAGACCATACTTAGAACGGTGTATCTATCTTCATTACCCAACTCACAAATTCCACCACTAGGCTCAAACCATTAAAAAGTATTGTAGATATAAAGGAATGAGAGGAACCAATATCAAATAAGGCACTACCTAACATAGAAGATACAAGAATAGTACCTCTCACTATTGATGGTCAAGCCTCTCTATACACAAGTGTAGGCTATCCCACGTACAACGTTCCTACCCCTCTCTATCATGATGTTGTCTAACTCCCCTAAGTCGCACCACTTTGCTGATATGGATGCTCTTTCCCAGAAGCACCACATCCACTACCTCTATAACCTCATTTAGTATAACTCCAACTACCAGTATAATAAGGTGTATAATATAACCTTACCATACTCTAAATCTATCTAGATGAACCCTCACTAACCATCTATCATTGTGACCTACAAATTTTTTTTCGGAATCCCATTTTTTCATAAGACTGACACACTACTGGTAGTCGAGGACAATATCAATGATAGCATCCCATCCTACCACACTGATGAAAGATCACTCGAGTAACTTCATATACAACTTATCCCTCTGTCTGGGCAATCTGATTTCTACTACATCAGCTAAATTTATCATAACAACACTTTATAATCTCAGAATTCATGCCTCCTGATCATCCAGTAGTAACCATATGTCCAGAACTAGAAGCATATTTCAAGTTCCCCTCAACTATAATATTCTGATCCACAACCTCAGTAAACTTATTTAACCTAAATAGGTTGACTTTGGACTTAATCTCGGAATTAATTCCATCTTGAAAATGACTCATTGTAGCTGTCTCTTATCATGTCAACGATAGAGAAAAAGAACTGCAAGTATATAAATTTTACAACATAATCCATCACAGACATGCTCCCCTGAGTCAGCCTTATGAACTCCACTGTTTTCTCCTACCTCAGTATCTCTGGGTAGAAGTGCTCCAAGAACCTATCCAAGAAGTCCTTCCACAATATACTATCCATTTGTCTAGTCCACGTCTGAATGTCCCACCATCTCTTTGCTGATACTCATAACATATAAGTATCCAACTTGACCCTACTCTACACATGAGTCTCCATATGTTAAAGTATCATCTTGATGGATTCAACCCAAAACTCAACTCCCTTGTGTACACCCTCTCTAGTGAATATCAGAGGGTGCTAGAACTAAAACTCCCTTATTAGTTCAAACATGTTCTTCACAACCCACCTAATGTCTCTTTCAATAAATTGAATGAAGTGAGGGGTGTTATATTAGAACTTATCCCTTAATTCCTCACCCAACATGATCAGTTCCATAGGTTCCATCACTTGAAGTTCATTCCTATCCATGACCCCCGATCATCCTCTCAACAAGCGTCATCATGGAGGAATATTCTCAACAATTACAAACACATTTCATAGGACCCATAACAAAACTTTATCATATTTACAAAAGAGGAAAATCATAACAAGTCATAACAAGTCTTTTCCCCCAGTCTCTACACCAGGTCAAAATCGAGGCACTATTACCACCCTTAACTATCCTACACCTAGGTCTTGGTTAACAAGGGTAAACACATTCTCACATTTGGTTTCTCATTTAGACACCGATTTATTCTCATTTTGCATCATTTTAATCTTCTAAATTTAATATTAAAAACCATTTTCAATTCAATCTCACATGAAAGGAAAAATATTATAAGTTAAAAAACTAAACCAAAACCCATTTTCCATGCATTCCTCAAATGATGCATGTCAAAAAATAATACTGAGTACCTGGAATGATGCATGAAGTCTCAAATCTTGTTCCATACCAGGTCACAGGTAAATTATCAAAAATTTTCAGAAACAATAATCCAACCACATAATAAGTGAATCACCCAAGGTGAAATAATATCCAATTATAACAGAAAATATAAATAACAATAATCCCACCCTGAGTATTTGGGTTTCCCCCCATACATGGGTTTGAAACTCATTGGAACGAGCTCATTACCAAGCCATGACTCTTCCTATTATTTTATCTACCTTACCCAAATAGTAAGAAAAAAATAATAATAAATGAAAAATGGACCTCTGATATAACTTTATAACATCCCATTCTGGGTTCCACACATTGGTGCACTGAGCCAATCGATCACATGACCTCAAGTGCACCTCCCCATATACTAGAGGTTTCCGACTAGCAGTGAGGGTCTAATAAGTCAATCATGGAGATAATATACCCTCTTTTATCAGAGTAAAAATCTAGTGGAAATAAATAGAAATAGCAGAATCATATATTACCCCAAACAATACCATCAACTCATGACAATAAAAGCAAGAAATGCAATATTCAACTAAAGCAGAAAACATGACATGCTAATGTAAGTGTCAAGTGTCTAAAATAAAAATTAAAAATAAAGATACCGATGAATCCTAAGTGGGTATTGAACCACACCTGGTTCCCTCATCCCCGATCCATCCTAACTCATCCATCTAACTCAAAATACTTTTACCTTAACCTATAAAAAAACAAAGTCTATTTGGGTAAAGATCAGGAAGCTAGAGTTGGGTGTGAGTACAACTCGGTAGGACATCACCAATGATTTATAAAACAAATCTAGTCAATAAAAAATGTATGAAGTTGTATAAAATAATAATTAAAATTCATAATTAAAAATTTATCACATTATAAAATTAATCTTCATTTAACCACATAAACTCCAGGGTTCCTGAGGACACCCGAACCACAATTCCTGATTTGACTCATGCTAGAGCCTAAAGTGTTCCTAAGTAAAATCATATCTTAATACATGGTTCAACTCATGTAGGATTTTTACGTATTCAAAGGTGATATAATATCTCAATACCTACTTCAGCTCATGCCGAAGCCTGATGTATTCTCAAGTGAGGCGAAATCTCGGAGTACTCTTGTTACCATTCTTTAGTTTCATAATCGATTTCCCACATTACCCATATTAAATTCATAAGTAACATGACCATGTGACCATACTTACTTATCAATAAAATAACCATGTCACCATTCATTTAATTACAATTATATTGACCATGTTACCATTTATACTTATCAATTTAATGACCGTGTTCTCATTCCTTTACTAATAAGTACAATAACCACGTTACCATTTATAATTCTGAATTTATAATGACCATGTTCCCATTATTTTACACATAATTAATTCATCAATTAATTATTCAACATCAATATAATTAATAATTTAACAGTTATTTCATCACATAAATACACTTAATTAATTCCCTAATTAAGTAAGTACGTTAATTCATTAATTAAATAATTAATTCATCAATTAATCATCTTGATCCAACCATTTCAATATCACATAATTAATTATACAATTAATTATCTCAAGGAAACCATTTAAATATCAAATAATTAATTCAACAATTAATTATCTCAAGGAAAACATTTCAATATCACTTAATTAATTCTAAAATTAATTATATCAAGCAATAACCCCAATATCTCATAATTAACTCTATAATTAATTATCTCAATTTATGACATAAAAAGATCATAATTAGTTCCAAAATTAATTATTGAAGTCACAATCCTCAAATCTCATAATTAATTCTACAATTAATTATTCCCAAATACCAGAATTCATTATTCAATCAAATCCCCCAAATTCCAAATTTATTTAATTGACCATATCAATTAATTCAGCTAAGAAATTCCAATTTCTAAGAATCCCTTGAAAAAGTATAATTTCATAAATGAAAAAAAATCATGACCATGGTTTTGAATTGTATACAACCTACCTCAAAAATTTACGATCGATCGCCTAATGGAATTTCCCAAAATTGAGTGGCACAATGACACAGATTGGGATCCGGATCTAAACCCTAAATCATGATTAAACAATTCAAGATATCTTAATCTTAGATTTAGATCTAAAAGTCTAGATCTAGATTAATCAAATATAGATATATATTTATAAAACATAAGATAACATCCATAGAAAGAACAAGATAAGGGAGGAGGATGAATTGGAAAGTAACAGAATAATATCCAATTACTGGGAGAGGAGAAGATCTTCGATCCGAGATTTGAATCGTGATGAAAATAGGTCATATGGCCTTTTAATCCCTCAAGAAAGCTCTAAAATCCTAAAAAAATGAGTTTTCTTGAGTTTGGATTTAATGGGGGATGTTTTGGGGGTCTGGGAGAATTTAAAACCAATTTCGAGGCAATTAAAATTATTATGCATGGTTTCCTAGGCAGGAGTGCACGATTTTACCTAAACCTACACCAACTTTGCACCTATTATTTTTGGGGTGCCTGGTTTGTCTCTTTAGGGTACATGGTTTGAAAAACCCTAAACCATCCATTCAAACCCTAACTATCCAGGGCTACATGGTTTCCTGGACTGGGTGTATGGTTTTCTCTAACTATGTGTCAATCGTGGAAAATCCTTTATTTCTTCCAATTTTCTAAATTTTCACCCAAACATACCCCATGGTAAAAACTAATAAAAATTTACTTAAATAAAAACAAAAAGTGTCTGAATTATAGACTGATTTAACTCCATAAAAGGCCAGGATCCTACATTTACACAACACTAACACAATATTTATTCAATTAAAAGAAAAATAAAAAAAATAATTTTAAAAATATTAAAACTAATATAAATTGAATGAATTATATTTTTCTAAGAATTTTTTATATAATTTGAACATTTTTGTGATATGTGAAAGGATTATATTGAAATTTCATTATTTCCATTTTGTTTTCAATGTCAAAATAAATAAATAGTTCCAAAAATGACATTAATGATATATTATAATAAGTAATATTTTATTAAATGATATCAAATTACTAAAAAATATATCTTTGAAAATTTTATTGTAATATAGTTTAAAATATCAACAATGGTATATTTATGGTCTAATTTTCTTTTTATATTGACTATCCTATCCCCTAAAGATAAAATCCTGGCTATCGTGGTAATTTCCAAAAGGCTTAATATCGGTTAGAAATAAACGATAAGAGTGAAAAGATCACATAAACTTGTCTAAATTTTATTAGATGAAATTATTTTGACCCATAATCATATTATATTAAAATTATATTAGTTTTTATCCATTTTTCCTTGAAAATATATTTATATTAATACTTTAAGAAATTCAAAGAGTGCCCCTCCCCTCACTTATAAAAGAGCACATGCTCTCCTCTTTTCTTCACACTTATTTGTTTGTTCTTAAAATACTTGGCAAAATTACTTTATGAATTCCTTTAAAACATTAGAGGACTTTTTATTATTATAAACCCCTCCTAGGAAGGTTTTTTGTGTAAACCTAAACAGGCCGCCCAAAGAAGATGTATCATTCTTAAATGAGCATTTTTATTTTATTTCTTTCTCCACACCCTTCAAATATCACTCAATGATATTGATATTATAAAATTATTATCTCCCATATAATGAAATTTTATTATATTAATATAAAACCTGAATTCATATCATTTTCCATTAAATGGGAAACAAAACCATCATTCGTGTGTAAGATGAACTAACGCCTCACGAACCGATGTAATTTGTTTTCCATCATAACCTCTCAAGGATGTTTATGATGATTAACTTAATGTTTATATATGATATTCAAGATATAATTATTATTATGAGAATATAATATATTAGACTTTTTCTTACCTTTCCATTTATTGATAAATGATAACTTCGTTCATGCGTACATATGGACTACCACCTCCACAAAGCGATGTGACCCATTTTCATCACCACATCACATGGATGGAATATATATGTATATTTATATAACTAATATGATATTTATGAAATAATTTTCATTATATATTGATAAAATAATAATTTACTTTTTTCTATCATGATAGTTGAAAAATGTAAACGTTACACATGCGTACGTACTACTTACCATCTCCATGATTGTAACATATTTCATTTTTAATAACCATATTTCATGGTTAGTTTTAAATTTATAATTTATGTTTAAAAATGATAATTGTTTCATGATTATTATTATGGATATGATAAAATAATGACCTTATTGACCATAGTCAACCCATCGAATTCATTTTAGACATATGGGATGAATATCATCAAAACATCCAATATAAACTTAAATGATTAAGTAATTGAATAAAACATGGTAATTGATAAAATAAAATGAATAATAAAATTTATAAAGGTTCTTAAAAAATTAAACAATTAACATAATTTTTTTATTCAGGAAGATAATGAATGTACATGATGAGTCAGACTCGAGGTAATAGATTCCGTCTCAATTTCCTTTTATTAAGGAATATTTTAATGTTATGAAAAAATTTATTTTATATAGTGCACATAATTACCTTTTACATTTTATATCATGAATCCTTAATATTTCATGGAATTTTAATTTTCAATTCAAATTATTCCATCCAAGGGGTTTTTTCTTGAATGCTACAAAGTGGTAAGAGGTTTCTTAACTCAATTTCCATTTATTAGCTTATACTTTCACCTTATTGACTATTTTATTCTAGGATTATGTACCTAATAACCTATAATTGAATTATTTTTATTTATACTTTTTTATGGATTTAATATTTTACACATAATCACTTTATTGATTAATTCTCATTTTGATGATATGATCTTTGTAAGGGGTTTTCATATAAAATGTTTTTAAGGAAATATGTAATCTAATACACATATCTTATTTTATGAAGTGAATTTATTAACCTTTTTATATGTTATATCATGATTATGTTTCCATTAATTTAATTTAATTATTTATTTTAATTCATTTCATTCATAGTGGTTATTATTCGAGAGTTACTAAACTGGTAAGGGTTTATTTCACAATCTCATCATTTTTTGAGATTGTTTATGTTAAAGTATATATTAGGGAAATTATTTTATGATTTTATCTTAAAAATATATATTTTATAATACTCTAGTTATTTCTAGAAATTTTAAGTTTTTATTTCATTTTTCTCCCTTTAAGTACCCAAGATATCAAAATCATGCTTTTATGGAAAATCAATTTTTTTTCTACATAGTCATGAATATTTTTTTCCATGTCTATATTTTATTTAATTGATTAAAAATGTTTTTAATATTACCTAATGATTTATTAAACAAATTTTTACCCATGTTTTAATTTTTAATTTTTTTTAAAAAATGAATCTCTTGTCATTTTCTATACGAGGTATTTTTTGAATTTTACCAAAAATGTGAAATTGATCTTTTTTTAACATACTCTACATGAACATAACTTCCCAACATCATGAAAACTCTATGCTTTAAAGATAGCTTTACAATTTTCCATGATTATTTTAAAATAATTTTTTTTATAAATTCTAAAAAAAATTAGTTTTTAAAAGTGGAAATCAAAGTTAAAAGGGTATTTTCCTCAATAATATATTTAATGTTATAGACATGATATTTCTATTCATCATAAATAAAATCCCTTTTATTTTACACTAGAAATATATTATAATTATACCATACTTATTATTTCTCTGGATGGTTTATGATTGGTTTGACTAGAGAATGTATTAACATTCGTTATGTTAGTTCTTCCAATATGAATAGTTTCTAATTATTAAGGCATGTTGATTAATTTATATGGTTTATTAATTGGAATTATTAAGTTATAGTTAGGGACTATCATTACATATCCCTTTGATGCATTGGTAATTCTCATGAGATAAACTAGTTTTAGTTTTTATCCAAGGACTTACCTATTTAAATAAGATGTCTTGGCACGAGGCCTGTGCAATAAGTTTATGAAGTTCCAAAAATATTACTTCTATCATTATGAAACTAGATATTATTATCAACGTGATTATTTATGTTGTTATTTCATACATTAATTTAGTACGATTTATAAGGTACAATTATATGATCACCATTTATTCTCACTATATTATTATTAGTGTTCAAGTTATTGATTAAATGACATGTGTTTTTAGTTACTTACCTTACCGTATTTATTATTCCTTATTTATTCAAGATATATTCTACTGTATATAACCCATATTGAGATTCTAAGATCACTATTTATTTTTTTTACTTTCTAAAAGATCACAGGAAGTGTATATAATTTACATGAAAGGATATGCTAGAGAGAATAACCATGTTTGCAAATAAAATATTTGTTTTTTTATGTTTTCTAATGTAAATGAGATTCAATAATGTGTCTATTTTACTAAGACTAATAATCTATTTACTCCTTTGGGATGAGATTCATTGTATCTAGTTTAAATATAATAAGGTTACCACTGAGTTTGGGCTACTACGTTCGGGGTGTTTACAGTTGGTATGTGATGAAGTTTAATAGAAACCTTGGGAACTAGATTTAGAAAAAAATAGGTTATAGAACATTACCATATGAATTAATTTTAGGATAAGTGTAAGTGTAGAATAAAATCCTAATGTTTTTGGTAATGTTGAAATTATGTGTTTTTTTCGAAATAAATCCCTGTATGGATACTATAAGTGGATGTAGTTTTGGAATAGATGACTATAGGGGTAATAAACCTAAAAATAGTTTTTTGAGTATATCTCATCCATAATTTTAGTGCACGGTGATTTCAACCTTATTTTAAACTTGTTTTGACACCCCTAGGGTATATTCTTGGGTTAATTCAAATTTTTATGAACCATTATGATGAATGAGAGAATAGATCCTATCGAAACCGATGATATGGTATAGTTATATGGGATAAATCTAATGTTTGTAGGGTTGATAAGTATAAGGTTGATCACAAGTTTAAAGGAACAAATAACCCTTTTGTGGTATTATGTGATGGGAATTTAACATGATTAAGGATATTGTGGGAAATATTTATGGAAATACAACCCTTTGGTTTATTATATGTTTTATAGAAAAGGTTATTAGAGGAATAATACTTTTATATTTTATAGACACAAGTTTAAATATATTAATAACCTTAAGATTTAATATAATATTTGATATTGAAGTAATTATGGATTATTAAAATTCAAGAACATATGTTTTATCATATAGAAAACCATGGGATTGAAAAGTGATTTGGTGAAATAAGTGATTAATGTTAAGTACACTACATTGGGAATAATATATGATTAAGGTAAACATAATTTTTGGAATAAAGATTTAGTTGATTTTGGGAATCATATTATAGGATCAAATATTTTGAATTTTTGGGATTTTGAGGTGATTAATGATATTTTTGAAATGCTTACTTGGGTATAATTAAATGTAAAATTTAGTATTAACATGTGGTTTAACATGAAAAATTATTTGGGAAGAATGCAATTAAATTTTTGTGGATGTTATTTAAAAGGCATGAGATCACTTTTGAGGGTAAACATTATTTAATATTTAGTTTATTGAGGTTAATTGGGATGTAGTGTTATTTATTATTGGAATAATATAAGTTTAATATTTGGTGTTTTTGTGGAAATTTTGAAGTAAAATATATTATTTCTTCATATAAAGGTTTATACATTTTGGATATTATCTTAACCTATGGTAACCATTCCAGTTTTGGTTAATATTTAAAGATAGAAGGAATAGCTTGATATAATTTTTGGAATATGTGATCCTCTAGAATTTTATTTTATTACTTCAAGAATGAAAAATTCATCTTTAATACACATTATTTATAAAAAAAAGATGAGATTATGGTGTTAATTGATTAAAGGATGAAATTATACTTGTCAAGTAAGTATATTTCCTGATTTTTTCAGTCTATATGGTGAAGGAATTCCTTAACTCTTATAAAAGGATCTTTAAAAAAAATTCATCCTATTATATTCATTCCTAAAGAATCAATGGTCTTTTTAAAACCTTATTGGTTTATGGTTTTATGGTCGTTAACTTTCTCATGATTTTTTCACTTTCTTATGATCAATATTCTATGTCACTCTCCATCATTATTTTGATATTTATTTTTTACTCCATTTCCATATATTCACTTCCCAATAAGGTTATTATATTTGAAAACCTAGTTATGTGACCTTTACATTTCCATTTCTCTCATTTAATAGGAAGTTTTATTAACCCATTTTATGATGTGGGATTTCAATAAAAGTATTTTTAAATATTAAACCATTGATGAATAAGATAAAATAATGAGGGAACTATTTATTTAAGGGGATATAATATAACTTCCAAATATTTTAGAATATATTTCTCTTTAAATATATTTAATTTTATTAATAGTTTGCGTCACATACAACACCGAGTTTAAATGAACTGTGATCTACTACTAAAATAATATTTTTTAAACGTGAACATTATAACCTATATTTTAAAATTTTAGATATGAATAGGAATAACTACTTTATGAAAAATATTTATAAAGGTTTTATATATTATAAATTAATCTCTAAATAAGTACTTAATTTATAGTGAAATCATTTTAGTCTTCAAAAATAAATTTTCTTCCAAATGGGGTTTATTATTTGTTGTGAGAAAATAATATAATTAATTTCTGCCAATTTTAGAAAATTTATTTCAAAAAATAAAAACCATTTTTTAAATAATCATATAAAAATTAAATTTGGGTGAAATTTTTTTATTTTTCTCGAATGATTAATTTTTTAGTGAATCGTAAAAATACCGATTTTTTAGATACTATCATTTATTTTCATCGAAAAAACCCCATAATATTTTGAAGTTGATCATAAATTAATATAAGACTCAATTAGTTATAAATAATCCAATTATATAGGTATAAATAAATATTATACTTTTTCAAATTATAAAAATACTTTTAGGCTTATAAAGACATTTTCTTCTTCCAAAAACCATTTTTTCGTCGTACTTTGCGGTATTATTATAAAACTAATTTCTTCCAATTATAGATATTTAATTTAATAAAATTTATTCCATATTTAGAATCAAAATAATTAATATTTTTTAATATATATAACTTAATGTTATTTCATAATTAATAGTAAAAATATTAAAAATTTATCACCATGGTAAAAGGGTAAATTAGGTAATTAAGGTTAAAAACTATATGACAAAGACTAAAAATTGACCCTAAAACTTTCCTTTTTTTCCTATTGGTTGAGTTGAATTAATCCATTTCCATCCAAGAATCTAATATATAGCCACTTAGTTCCATATTTATTTTATTTTTACCTTTATAATATTTAAGTAAAAGATAAGGACAAAAATATCACCTTCTTACTTTTAATAACTATAATACTTTGGGGGAAGGGATAAAAACAAATTATTTTTGTTTCTAGAGATGAATTTTAATGATAAATTATTTTTATCATGAAATCTTATTTATAATTTTTTTATAATTAAATATTTACCCTAAATGCTTATGTAACACTGACACAACAATTAATCAATTAATAGAAAAATAAAATAAATAATTTTAAAAATATTAAAAGTAATATAAATTGAAATAATTATTATCTTCCAAGAATTTTTTAGATAAATATAAAATTTTAGTGATGTGTGAAAGGATTATATTTAAATTCTATAATTGTCATATTATTTTTCATAGTCAAATTAATTGAATAGTTCCAAAAATGAAATTAATGATATTTTGTAATAAGTAATATTTTCTTAAATGATATAAAATAAAAAAAATACTATCTTTATCCAATTTATTTTAATATGTTTTAAAATATAAATCATGGTCAATTTTTATAGTAACTATGTTGACCACTAAAAAATAAAATTATCATTATCGTGGTAACTGTCAAAATGGGTTAATATGTGTTAAAACTTAAATATAAGGGTAAAAAATCACCTAATACTGTATAAATTTTATTTTATGAGTGTATTTATACCCATAATCAAATTATCTTATAATTATATCTTTTTGGATCCATTTTTCCCTAAAAATTATTTTATATTAATACTTTAAAAATTGAAAGAGTTCCCCTCCCCTCACTTATAAAAGGGAACTTCCTATCCTCTTTTGTTCACACTATAAAAACCTTTGGGTTTATAAAATACCTACCAAAATAGATTCTTTACTTATTTATACATTTACTAGAGTCCTTTTCTTGATTTGAAAATCATTATAGGAATGATTTTGGTGTAAAACTAAAGAGGTTTTCTGAAGAAGAGATATCATTCTTAACCAAGATTTTTTGTTTTATTTCTTATTTCACCTCCTTAAAATATTATTCAAAAATTATAATATAATAAAATAATTATATACCATATTAATATATGTTATTCTTCTAATAGAAAACCTACAACCATCACAACTTACATAAAATGGGAAATGAAACCATCATTCGTGTGTGCAGCAAACTACCTCCTCAAGAATGGATGTAATTATTTTTCCATTAACAGCTATCATGGATGCTTATAATGACAAATTTAATGTTTATATATGATATTATTGACATAATTATCATTATTAAGAGATAATATATTATATTTTTTCTTAACTTTCCATCCATTGAAAAATTATAACGTTGTTCGTGCATATCTATGGATTACCTCCTTTATAAAGAGATGTAATTCTTTTTCACAACTTCAATACATGGATGATACATATAAGTATATTCAAATAAGTATAATAATTATCTTTATTTAAAGGTAAAATATTAAATTCCTTCTTTCCATCATGATTGTTGAAAAATTGAAGTGTTACACATATGTACATACGACCTACAGTATCCATGGTTATAACATACTTCATTATTCATAACCATATTTATTGGTTGGTTTTAAAAGTATGATTTATGTTTAAAAATGATAGATATTTCATTGTTATTATTATGTATATTATTAAATAATCACCTCATTGACCATTGTTAACCTATCAAATTCCTTTTATACATATGACCCAAATATCATTAGAACCTATGATATAAACTTAAATGATTAGGTAATTGAATAAAATATGGAAATAGATAAAGTAAAATGAATAATAAACTTGAAGAATTTTGTTAAGAAAGAAACATAAATAGCATAAATTTATTATCCAAGAATATAAAGAACACACGTGATGAGTCAGACCTAAGGTATGAGATTTCATCTCAATTTCCTTTCATTGAGGTATATTTTAATATCATGAACCAATTTATTTAATAGTGTATATAATGATTTTTAAATATTATATCATGAATCCTTCATAATTCAGGATATTTAATTTTTTAATTCAAATTATTTCATTTATGGGGGTTTTACATGAAAGTTACCCAGTGGTAAGTGGTTTCTTAACTCAATTTCAATTCATTATTTTATACATTGGATCCATAAGAGACTGTAGTGAGATATTATATGGGGGGTGAATTAGGGTATGAAACTCATTCGTGTTTTCCCATGTACCTATGAATCTCTCATTTTCCTAACTGATCATGACCTCACTTATTAGTTGGGTCACTCTTATTTTCACTTATTATGTGATGATATGATTAACTTGTGTTTCTATATTACCTTTATTCAGATAAGATTTATGATTTATAAATCCACATTCATTGATTTTATTATTAAAAAATACAAGACAAGAAAGAAAATACACTTGTATTTTACTTGGTTCACCTACAATGGGCTACGTCCAAGGATTATACACTGATGTTTTGTCGATGTGCTAAAATCCACTAATCTTCACTAGTATTGTGGAAATAATGATTTAGCTATGATCACTTCATGCCAGACTCACCACCTTTTCAAGATTTAGGGCCTAGATAACTACCACCCAAGGGTCATTGCCTTTTTTCTCTCCCTTTTCTCACTAATTCAAGAGGGAATTATTTTTGGATCATAAGACAATAGAAGTCTTCATTTTCTGATAGTTGAATCACTGATTAGTGCCCATTAATCTTCGATCTTCTGTTTTAAAAATTTGTTGTTAATATCACTATTTACATAGATTCAATTTTCCTATTTAAATGGTATTTAAGTAATACCAACATATAGTAGAAAATTCTTTAAGAAGTGTAAATAAATTTTTGTCTTGTGAGACTTAACACTTTCACAGAACCTTTGCACTAATTTCATGAAACTTTCCTTATATTTGAAAAACTTCATATATTCATGAAACTAATTGTATTTCATGAAACTCATAACGCTTCACAAATATTGGTAAACCTTCACAAAAACACTTGGTTATAATGAAAAAATTAATTTATTCATGGAACACATGTTCATATGAATCCTTTATGGAAGAAAAACCTTCAAAAAAATATTTAATGAATTCAGAGTGTTTGGATCTTCAACAAGTATGGCTGCTTCAAATGAGTGGGGCATTAATTCCCATTTACAAAACTTTATCACTCACCGCCGCCTTTTCATGAAAATATTCATACCAATTCATGAAACTCCACGCCTCTGTGAAACTTCAAATAATTTTTCTATTTGTGAAACTTCTCGTAATCTCATAACTTACCACATTTTTTCCATTTTTTAAACTCCTTGTAATTTCTTAACATACCAAATATTTATTTAATGTCTTACAAGTCCTTCGCAAAAAAATATTTCACAAATTTCCAAACCTTCTTGAAATTAAACTTTAATGAATTCCATGATTTTTTCATATTATCATAAAGAAGTAATGGAAATCCATTTTCAAAAAACTTTTCCCTTCTACCAAATTTTAGACCCCAATTTTTTTGAAAACCCTACGAATTGACACCATCTTGTACACACAATTTTATATAACACTTTTAGAGAATAAATACCACTATCTTGAAGATTTTTTAACATACCTGGACAAAAATCATGATAGAACTTCACAAATGACCTTTACATGATGCAGCCTTATCTAGGTGCTCCTCTTTATTCGATATCTTCAACATATCTCTCAGTATTATCATGATCGACATTTCGAGATCTCATATTTATTTATACACTCTTCCAATTTTCCTCTATTAGGAATGACACTATCTCATTCAATGTTTGACATGGTGAAAAAACAATCTAGTGTGCTTCACCACACCATGTTAATGGAAACACCATATCAAACACACCAACTCACTAGGGTTGATAGTGATAAGGATGATAATGAATCCAACACACAACACATGGAAACACCAATTTTCATTGGTGTCCAACAATATCCTCCTTTGAATTTACTGGAATCACTTTCATGAATCCTTTACCTCTATCTCAATACCACCCAATGAACCTTTTTCAACACATATTATCCATGAATTCCAATAACACTTATTGATTTCTCTTGGCGATAGATATCTGCTATTACATACCGTGTGGAATATAAGAAGAACAATTATTCAACCCCCTTGGAAAATGATTTCATCATAAACTCCTTCCATGATTTATCTTTATTAAACAAACAAATTAAGAATCATCATATTTATATCTTTCACTTAGTATTCCCTCTATGAATGGCTGGGTAGGAACACACACAAATTCACGATCCTTTATTTTTTGGATATAAAATTCTCATGGATTCATGATCCTTTATTTTTTACCTCTAACATCAAATAAAAATTATACTTAGTACCATATGTAAAAGATATAAAATCCTTGTATACATGTACCTTGGGAAACATGGGTTTCATTTTTATCATTTTTATTATTCTCCCTCGATATTCTTGATGCCAGAGAACATAATCTTCCATCCATTATAAACCATTGAGACTATCCATTATCTCATTGAAATCTGTAGCCTTTATCAATGATATGCATGAGGATATTTTTACTTCTCCCACTTTGTTAATATGGTCCTTGCATATGATAAGGATAAATAATTATCCATTTAAGATATGTAACTATTCCTTTTGTTAGTACCATTAGTTATACCCACAAACTCACTTCTTCTCCTATATCATTTATTTACATGTGAATACAGGTCTAAGAAAAACTTTCCCACTAAAAAACATCTTCTAGTTGTATTTTCCTTCAAAAATATTTTCTTTGGGTGAAATTAACAATTATAAAATAGCCATCAATAAAACATCTAGGCCTATTGAGTTGGGATTAAGTGTAGGAAACGAGAGATAAAGTTAATAACACCATTATTATCCATTTCACTCACTTACTTCCAAATATATTTAGCAGCCATAGATCTTTATCTTATTTTAAGGAATTATTCTAGATATCTTATTTATCTATAAACACAATATAATAACCTAGGATTCTCATACATGGATATTACATATTTTTATATGAATATTCATTACATTAAACAAACACATGCCTAAGGAACATATAGTTTGGTTCCTTTCAAAAATTAGAACCCAATTTTCTTAATTATTGAAATATCTTCAATATATACCATAAAGATATTCCCCTTTAGTACTCCTACTTAAAAACCATTATTCATAACTTGGGGAGAGAAAACATATAAAAGGGTGATCTAAGATGCTCATTAAGGGTAAATAATATAGATACATAAGTATAATATGATTATAAGGGTAAGGGAATACGAGAATAACATTTGAAAACTGTACCCTACATATAAAAGGTCATAAATTGAGTCATGGAATAAATATTGGAAGTTTATAAGACATTAATCATAATGTAATCAAAGAATATGATCCATGGAAGCATTACAATGGCATAAGACATGAAATTTATGACATAAAAATACACATAGAAAATCATTTCCATATTAGTCATGGATCACTACCAAGACCATCATAGTGGGATAAGTCCTTTATTAAAATGCGTTAACTCCCCTTTATAACAGTTTCTTACTGAATCTATGTTGACTCTCCTTTCCGTCACAGAGTCCAAATGAATTGAAAAGGGAAATACCTTGAACCCAAAGTGATTCATCCTTTGAAGAAACATCAAAAATTGACAAAGGCATGAACAAAGATTCAAATGCACTTGGGTCGCGCAAGTTTCACCTAGGTCGTGCAAGTATACTTGTGCGCCTCCCAGTGGTCACGCATGTGACTTGCATGCCTCCCAGTGGTCGCGCATGTGACTTGCATGCCCTCTTTTAATTTTCACCCAAGGTCTTCTCCAGCCTATAAATACCCTCTGTGGGCCCCCCATTCAAAAAGGAAAAATTCCAAAAACTCATATTTGTGCTTCCGGCGCCCTAGTCTCTTATCAAAGGTTCTGAACACTTCTAAGGTAATTTCTTACCTAGAATGGAAGACCTAAAGAGAGGGAGGAAGGCCTAAGTTTTGAAATTCATCAACACTTGCGTGCCTAAGTGGACAACCCTTAAGGGAAATGGCCACACTTGTGCGCCGCCTTACCCCTTCAACAGAACTTGCATGCCTCTTTTCTGGAAGCCTCTAGGGATAGTACTAAAGTCTTGAGCCAAGCCTCTCCCAAGTATTAACTTAAGGGTGGACCTCCGTGCAAGTACCCATGTATCGCGCACGTATACCTGCGTGACCAGCACTGCGCGCCCACACAGGACTTGCATTCCCCACTCTTTTTGGGTGCCCTTCCTGGCCATTCCACCTCTCCTATGCCTATCCACCTCTCATATTCAAGATTCATCCTTCAAAACCCACATTAAAGACATTTTCTTTGGCATGGTTCCCTTGTTGGATTCCTTATCTGAAAGGAATTCTGTGGAACATCTCTCAAAACTTAGTGATTTACATATCTTTATGTCACTAAGGTTAGAGATTTCATTCATTCAACCTCATCCTTTAGGATGAGAGAATCCTTAACTTGGGCCTCTTTTTCAGAAGTAAGCCCCAGTCCAAATTCTCCTAATTTGTTCATCCTCCTTAGGAGTAAGCCCCAGTCATAATTCCCCCTAACCTGGGCATCCTCTTTAGGAGTAAGCCCCAGTCATAATTCCCTTAACCTGGGCATCCTCCTCAGGAGTAATCCCCAGTCTCAAAGTCCCCAAATTTGGGCATCCTCTTCAAGAGTAAGCCCCAATCTCAAAGTTCCCAAATATGGGAATCCTCCTTAGGAGTAAGCCCAAAGTCCCCTAAACTGGGCATCCTCATTAGGAGTAAGCCCTAGTCATAATTCCCCTAACCTGGGCATCCTCCTTAGAAGTAATCCCTAGTCATAATTCCCTTAACCTGGGCATCATCCTCAGGAGTAAGCCCCAGTCTCAAAGTCCCCAAATTTGGGCATCCTCTTCAGGAGTAAGCCCCAATCTCAAATTTCCCAAATATGGGCATCCTCCTTGGGAGTAAGCCCTAAGTCCCCTAAACCGGGCATCCTCCTTAAGATTAAGCCCCAATCATAATTCCCCCAACCTGGGCATCCTCTTTAAGAGTTATCCCCAGTCATAATTCCCTTAATCTGGGGCATCCTCCTTAGGAGTAAGCCCCAGTCTCAAAGTCCCCAAATTTGGGCATCCTCCTCAAGAGTAAGCCCCAATCTCAAAGTTCCCAAATATGGAAATCCTCCTTAGGAGTAAGCCCCAAGTCCCTTAATTCTAAAAATACCTTAACCTGGGCCTCTTCCTTGGGAGTAAGCCCCGATTTTCAAATTCCTTTAACCTGGGCCTCCTTCTTAGGAGTAGGCCCCAGTCTTAATTTCTCTTAACCAGTCTTAATTTAATTTTGATCTGGGATTCCTTCTCAGGAATAAAACCAATCATAAGTCCCTCATAATTTGGGCATCTTTCTCAGGAGTAAGCCCCAAGTTAGAGTATCCAAATCTTTATAAAAGCACATATACCTTTATGGACCCTGTTCTGGACTTCTTTTCTGAAATAATTATTGATCTCTATCTATTTGGGAAGTCATACATACATAATCCCCACAATCATTTCTTATGATTGCATCTTTCATGGCACAATTGTCTGGTTTTACCAATACCTCTTGTTTCTCACACCGAGCATGACTCACATGAGCTTAGAGCATAAAGGTAATTATGAAATCTTTCTTTGAGCCATCAATCATACATAAACATCATACTCCTTTACTCGAACTACATGGGTTTTGATTACTTTTCTAAATAAAGGATAAATAGGTAGCCCATCTGAGGGTACGATCCCAACTCAGAAATAATCCATGTCCTTCTGAATGACAATAAACTTCAAGTTCCCCACTGAGTAGATTTAAAACCAGTATGGTCATCATAATGACCAAGAGACTTTTATATAATGTATTAAAGGATACCACTGACTAAGAATCTCTTACAAATATAGATTATTCTCTATCGATGACGAACCTCGAATACATATAAAAGATTCTCTAAATTTCCTACATATCAATCATTGATTGTCAGATCTAAAGGAAATCTTATTCTTATACTTGGTAATTTAATAAAGATTCATGAACATAAATTAAGTCTATAAAGAGAGTCCCATAGTAGAAAATAATTCCCCTAAAAAAGGTGTGATGAGTCCGACCTCCCATCCTCTCGACCAATGACAATTCTTAAGCCTTATCAGTTCACAACTAATGAGCACCTAGCTTTGGAAAGTAGGTCCAAATGGATATAGAATCATTGGATGTTTCCGGTTTCTATGAACAAACCCCGTTAGAACCACTTGGAATGTTTGAACCATAAACCAATGAGGTCATCCCCAATTCCATAGGAAACAAAAAATGGTGAACCCGACGTGAATCCTTGACCAAGTTAAAGTGATGTTTTTACCTATTTGTTAAGCCCCTATTTAAACTCAATGAGAGGTCCAACAAGACAATCGATAACATATGTGCTTATCCAAGAGATGTAGTGGCCGGAATTATCTTGATTACATATGTTATATCAAACATTCACTCTTTTCAAAGATCTTATACGTTACAGAAATGGATTCTCTTAAGTTCACACCCGTGAATACTTCTACTGTGAATACTTCTGCTGGGAAGGCCTCTGGCTGCTACTCCTCCTAGATCATTGTCTGCTCTGAGGATGACATCACCTACTCATCATCTTCAACGTTGGTTATCAAATGCGCTGGTTTAGTAGTACCATCAAAATGGTACTATTATGACCCTGGAGGCTGCTCGACAAGCCCTCCAAGTCAATAATTCACCCTGGTCGTCCAGACAGCGATGACCATCGATCAAGAAGCAGGTAGTACCAACCACCGTCTCCAACCATTTCGAGTCGTTATCCCCGGAATGCAATCACCATTTACTCCCATATTCTGGGGAGGTCAATGAGTATGTCCCCCAGGGCCTTAATTCAAGGAGACATGAGTCCTTCTCGAGGGCTCCCATCAACAATCGCCGCCAGACTCATGCGATAGTGCTCCCTCAACATGATGAGGGTATCGTCTCCAGGAGTTCGGCTTAGGTTCCTCGAACCCGAGCAGGCAAGATGAACCTCCAGAGGAAAAATTCGGTCAACAGTGGGCATGTTCTCTTCTCTTCCATATCCGGAGAAGTCCACTAACCTAACTTGGTGGCAAGCAACGAGAGGGAACACACACCTATCTGTTTTAATTCCGCTGTCCAGCAGACTCGTCTGGCAACAGCACGCCAATCCCGTCAGGTAATTCCAGTGGAGTACTATAGACAGGAATATACACCTGTTTATAAATCATCAGCTAGTCAGCAGGCTTGTCTGACTACATATGATGAAGCCCGCCAACCCAATGTGTTGACAATTGGTAAACATGCACATACACCTGCTTACACTCATCAATCCTGCCAGCAGCCTCTTCTGTCAGTATTGAAGGAAGCTCATAAACCACATTCGGCGGATTGCAATCAGTAGGCACATACACATGCTAATATTGATCAAGCCTACCAATAGTCTTGTTTGGTAGCATTCAGAGAAGTCAGTTGGAAAGCTCCGGCGACAAACAGGAGGCAGACTCAACTCTTTCCCCCACACTTGAGTACTATCAGGATTCACTGACAGGAAAAGGAGGATAGGAGTAGAAACAAACACCTAATCCAAGCATGGAATGGACGTATATCCCCGTTCCGGCAGCTGAAGTCGCCATGTACATTCTGTCAATGGTAAAAGAGCAGAAGCAAATCCCTGCTCATATTCTGGATGCCTGCCAGGATATTATAACAGCTTCAGCAGCATCTCAGGGAAAGATACATAAATCTATCCCTACCAATGGAGTGAAACATCAACAGTTCACTCCAGAACAGACACACACCTCTGTTCCAGTCCAAGATGGTTGTGGGGCATACTCCCCCATATCATACAGACAACCAAGTCAAGCACATACAGCTGATTTGAGCAGAGATAATCAGCCTAACCTAATCATTTCTCTTGAGCAGGCACATACACCTACCCATAATGACCAATTTCCTCAACAATTGGTTTCTAAAGTGAGTAAGAAGGTGTCTAAAAAGAAGACCCTCCCAGCACTGTCAAAAAATCAAGAGCTGATTTGTAATAAGTCCTTGCTCGATGCTGGAGTTTTTGATGCACTTAGACAATTCTCTATTGGAATTCAGGATTCTACTCCCTCATTTCCCAATAGTGGGAACTTTAATTCTGAAGTTCTTCATCAGAAACTTCCTCATGAAGGCTTGCTTCATGACAATTCGGTCAATCTCAAAGTTTCATCTTCAGATGAGAACCACAGGAACCGTCTGTGTGGTCAGAAGACCAAGGAGCAAAATGTTTCATCTTTTGCTATAACCCACCATGGTGGTCCTCCCGATGATGATGAATTTATCTGCGAAAGTCCTCTCTACATTTATAATACACATTTCCAGGAAAATGCTCCAATGGACAAGGTAGTGACGAGAAAGCCCTCTTATCTTGAGGCACATGCAAATGTAAAGCCAGTCATGTTTGATGCTTTACCACTAGCAGGTGAAATAATTTCTCAATCCGAAGATATCCTAGGGTGTAGGTCATTCTCCGAACCACCCCTGGGTCATTCATCTTCTAGTTTGATCAATGAATTCTCTACCGATCTTGTTGAATCTGATGAAGTAACAAGGAAGCACCAGCTCTGGTCTAATCTGGTAGAATAATCTTCGTCAAATGAAAAAGAGGAAGTATTGAATATGAGAAAATAGCTGGAAAAGGTGAAGTGCCAGTCATGTTTTGGACTTTGGCTGATTCTCAGTATGACATTCCAGAGATGTTGATAGAAGATGGAATTCATGATATTCGTCTCAACATATGGAAAACTCTTTGTCAGTTGAAAAAGAAAATATTATCTTATGATGAATATGAAAATCATATCAAGATAATAGAAGGGTTACAATGCCAAATTGACTTGGCTTCTCTCTCAGTTTCTCAATATCCAAATGCTGAAAACAGTAGAGAGCCCTTCAGCGTTCATGCCTTAGCGCACTAAGAGGATTGCACCTGTTAATTTCCAATTCCCCATCTGGTATTCATATCAGGGGATGGGGTTTTCATGGAGCACTAAATTTCACTGTACTCTCCAGTCAGCAAAGTCCGCCAAAAATGGTCTCATGAAATGTTATTGCCCATGGCCGGCCATAGTCAATTGGATTTGTTTGTAATCAAAGGATTTCTCAAGAACAGAATTCAACTAGTTCTTCTCAAAATCAACCATATAGAGAACAAGTTGTTGAATTACTCCTGCATCAAGTGAACAAGAATATTGAACAGGCCTCTCATTTGGAGAAAGCACATCATCAAGTGACAGAAGTGTCAGAAATCATCCAACGGTCTTTTGAGCCGAGTGATAAAAGTGGATGCAAGTTGATGCATCCAGCCAATTTCTAGACTAAAGTCTGCAAGATCATGAGAGATTTCAAGAAAGTCTCAGATATATCATGTCAAGAACCACCCCAGCTTTCCAGACTGGGGAATCTTTTAACCCAACCCCCGGAATCAACAAATGGGATTCAAGGAGTTGAGCAGGAACAGCAAGAACAGCCCCAGTCTAGTGGACTGGGGACTTTTTTAAATCCTCAATCTCTTCCTCAAAGAAAGTCAGTCTTATCTCGATTAGGGAAGAAGCCCCAAGAGGAATGAAGAGAAAAATTATCAGGATATTCCCTCCAAATTAGGGTTCGTCAAGAAGTTCCTAAGGGATCAAATCAACAAAAGGCAATGTCTCATTAGGGAAATGGAAGAAGACATTATTGTAGGAATGATGATGGAAGAGATGCAATGAATTATGCATCAATTAATTTCATTAATTCCATTGTTGCTGATCCACCAGATAGTATCACTCAGAGTGATCAGATGAAGAAGTTCGTGCTCAATAAGTTGTACACACAGACACAAATCAAGAAGGTGTGCGTACAAAAAATCAAAGGCTTACCCAGAATCTGGGTGTTCATTCAAGTAACCCACTTCCCCCTCTTCTAAAGTGATCCAACAAAGTAAAGGGAAAGAATCAGGTTACATACCCTTCCTCTAGAGAAGGCCAATCGCTCTCATTAGAGAAAATATTTTCACAACAGGAGGAAGAAATGAAGGAATTGAGGAGGATGAATGAAGAACTACTTCAGGGTAGTCTTCCTCCTAAGCATGTTGGAGTCATTCAGACAAAGGAATTTGTTGTAGCTACTTAGATGGATCATGAATATCCTCCTTTGTCAGTACACCCTCACAGGTCTAATCCTACGGGTCAGGTGCAACAACAATCAGCAGTGCTACCATCGGTTGCAGTACCAGCTGCCACATCTACCCAAGCTCCAGTCATTGAACCTATTCAGGTCCAAGATCAACCGGATGTTTCTCAAAAGTTAATAACTACTATTGAGTCATTAACAGCTCGGTTGGAGGCTATGGAGGGAAAGCATGCTCAAATTCAGCCAGAAAAGAGAGCTTACCCTGAATGGGTTGATGCAATTCCTCCCCCATCAAATTTTGCAAGTACCACATTCCCAATATTTAATGGTTCGGGAGACCCAGAGCAACAATTAACACATTTTGTTTCTCTTTGTGATCCTATGATTGGAAAACTTAAGCAACAAGAACCAGTTAAGCTCAGGTGTTTTGTACAGTCATTACAAGGGCCTGCCTTTGTCTGGTAAACAAGCTTGCAATCCCGGTCAATTACCGGATGGGAGGATCTTTGCCAAAAATTCATTCTTCAGTTCAGATCAACATTTCCAAAGAAAACAGTTTTTGATCTTACAAACTGTAAGCAAAGGGAGAATGAAAGGGTTTTATATTTCATTTCTCACAGGAAGGGATTAACATATTCCCTGATCTTAGCACTCCCTCAAGAGGAATTGTTTCCAATCTGTGTGGAAAATCTGCGTGATGAGTTACGCACGCCGTTGATCCCTGTGAAATACACAGGAGGGTTTCGAGACCTTACTTCGATTGCTCAAAAGATTGAAGATTCTATTATGAAGACTAAGGATAAAACTCATGTAATTCCATCAGATCCAGGAAAGAGAATGTGTAAAGCAGTGACTGCTACAGTTATGCTTAAACAAGCACCTGTACCTGCTTCTACTTTAAGGACTTCATCTTCTCGAAGGGCTCCACCTCCTGAGCGCCAACAACAGAGGTCGTTTCATCAAGATGATCAAAGAGATCAAAGACAGAAACAGTTTGAGGATTTCAAGAGTAAAGTTTACTCTTTCCGAAATGAACAAGTTCTTGGCTACTTCATTTCGACTCTGGAAAATAATTTGGTCCAATTGCCAAGGCCCAATAGGCCGAACAAGGAAGGAGATGAGGGACCGTCCCAATAATTTCCCATTTTATCAGATGTTGGGGCATCCCATCCAGGAGTGTTTTGTCTTCATGGACCTCCTGAAAAAAATGGTCGACTCGGGACAAGTCAAACTGAAAGGTTCTTCAGCTCAGGTAGCATGTGTTACAGCTACAGATCCAGAGGAGGAAGGCGAGTGGCAAGAAGTCAAGAAAAAAAATGCGCAAAAATATGATGATTGGATGGTCAAAAAAACGATCAACCAAAATCATGCTATTTTGCGAACACAATTGAAGAAACCAATTGTGTCTTCTGCCATGAATGCCACAACAAAACCCTCTTAATTAGAGGTAAAATCCTCAAAGAAACGACATAATTCAAAGAAAGAAGAGCAATCAGAAGAAGATGAAATCATGTCAAAGCCCAAGTTGTCTTTGAATCTGGCAGATTTTATGCCATCTACTTCGAAGCCACGGGCACCATCCCACCAAACGGCACAACCTAAATTGGCTAGTCAAGTAGAGTCTTCATCGGATGAAGAGTTAATCTTTTGTCTTGTTAACATGATTCACTTAACAGATCCTTATTCCAATCACAGTTTCGATCTCGATGAACCTGGGTTCCCAATATCAAACAGAAAAATCAGAGGAAGTTCCAGAGGCTCTGGATACAAAGGAAGATGTGGATCTTTCAGAGGCCACTATTCCAATTCTACCCCTTCTAGAACTGTGTATGCGGCAGAAACTCATGGTAGATCCCTTCAACGATCTCAACAAGAACAAGCAAGTACTTCCACACAAAGAAGATTCAGTCATAGCACAATTATTCTGGAGGATCGGTTGGAAGTTACACCTTCTTCCTCTCAGCAAGAAAATAGACCTATTCAGTATAATCTTCCAAAACCAGGAGTATTATCAATTCCTACCCCAATACAAGATACACCAACTTCCAAAGCATCAACTTCCAAGGCACCTGCTAAACCACATGTTCCTGTATGGAAACGTAGAAATTTGGATCAAAAGTATGATGTATCGAAACACCTGGCCCAAGTACCGACCAAGTTATCAATTTCGGATGCTTTGAATTTATCAAAGGATCTTCGGGAGGCACTCATTGAGGCTTTTTCAAGTCCTCAGGAGTTTGAAACTGAGATTTCTGTAGCTGAAGTCTACCATGTAGAGAATAATCATGCAGAATTCCATGCAGTGATATCTTTCACAGATGAAGATGAAGATGATGTCATACATGGACATATTAGACCTTTGTACTTATCTGAAAAGGTCAATGGTGTAGACATCCGAAGAGATTTCATTGATAATGGTTCAGGAGTCAACCTCATGCCCATTTGTACACTTCGTCGATTGGGCCTCACAAAATCTGAGTTATCTTTTTCTACTATGATGTTATAAGGATATGATAAAAATGAACAAGAACCACTGGGCGATATGACACTCAGAACTCAGTTTGGAGATCTTGTATCCAATTCAGATTTCATGGTTGTTGATCAAGACTCAGCCTTCAACATCATGCTTGGAAGACCCTGGCTACATCAACATGTGGATATCCCTTCATCATACCATTAATGTCTCAAGTATTGTTTTGATGGTCATATTGGGACGTTTTATGGTGATAAGGCCCCGTTCAATACATGTGAATCTCAATACATTTAGGTGGAATTCTATCACATGAAGGGTAAGGAGAAATCCACAACAAGGGAGATTACTAAAGATAATGCTCCATATGGTTTGGAAAATATTCCAGTAAATCCATTTGCACATGTGAGTATAGAATATATGTTGCCTATCAGTCAAATTGATAGGATAGACCCAAATCAAAATACTCTTATGGAAACTTCCATAATTTCAATTACGGCAATCATGCCAGACAGTATGGGAGAAATTGGTGATTCACCAAGCAATGATGAAAGCTCAAATGGGGATGTCTTCATTTCATCTTCTGAAATCCAGAAAGTCTATACTTCACCAACCAGGATAGAAGAAGTTATAGCAATGCCAGAGATGAATGATGATGTCGATTCTCAGTCCATCATCTCCTCTTTATTACCCAAGGAAGACCCTTCATCATCAATAGGGTCAGAAATGGAAGCCTCTTCTTCAAGATGTTCAAATTGTAACATCTCTTCTGATCATGAAAATTCCACTTCATCATCTACTATGAAAGTAGAAATAGAAGAAGCAGCACATGTTGAAGAAGAATAGGAAGATCTCAGGGATGCTCCTCCATCATTTGAAGAGGGTATCTCTACTACTATAGATGAACTCAGAGAAATAGATCTGGGTTCAAAAGAAGATCGACGCCCTACTTTAATTAGTGCGGCCATGACTCTTAAAGAGCAAGAAATGTATATTTCATTTTTGATGCAAAATCGAGATATATTTGCTTGGAACAATACATAGATGATAGGCTATAATCCTGATGTTTCTACTCATCATTTGGGTTTTCCAAAAGAACATCGAGGATTCAAGAAAGCTGCCAGAAGAACACACCCAACTTATGCTTCCAAAATTGAAGCTGAAGTGGATAAGATTATCAAAGCTAAATTCTTCAGAGAAGTTCAGTATCCCAAATGGTTGGATAATATTGCCCCTATGAAGAAGAAGAACGGACAAATTAGAGTTTTCATTGATTTCAGAGATCTTAATCGGCATTTTCCTAAGGATGATTTTCCAGTTCTGATCACAGAACTCTTAATTGATGCAACAACTGGATATGAAGTAGTTTCCTTCATGGATAGATATTCTGGGTATAATCAAATCCTAATGGCTCTAGAAGATAAATAATCTACAGCCTTCAGAGCCCCTCAGGGTGTGTTCTACTATCGGGTAATGCCCTTTGGCCTAAAGAATGAAGGCATAACATATCAGTGTGCCATGCATCATATCTTCAAACCCTTTTCATGGAAGTTCATTGAATGTTATGTGGACGATTTGGTGGTTAAATCCAAACAACGTTCTAACAAATTGGATGATTTGGAAATCATATTCCACAAACTTCGACAATATAATTTGAAGATGAACCCCTTAAAATGTGATTTTGGGGTAACCTCAAGAAACTTTCTCAGCTTTTTTGTACGCCATCATGGTATTGAAGTTGATTCTGATAAGACAAAGTCAATCCTTGTTATGTCACATCCTCAAAATTTGAAATAATTGAGAGGGCTTCAAGGACACTTAGCCTATATTCGGAATTTTATCTCCAATTTGGTAGGCAAGAGTTTACCCTTCACCAAGTTGATGAAGAAGGGAGTTACTTACTAGTGGACTGAATAATGTCAAGAAGAATTCGATATTCTCAATAAATACCTCTTGAGTCCACCAGTACTTATTCCACCTGTTGAAGGAAGACCACTTATCCTATATGTGACAGCTTTGGAGCGATCACTGGGTGCCTTTCTTGCTCAGAAGAATGATGTTGGGAATGAAAACAGCCTCTACTATCTCAGTCGGACTATGCTTGAAGAGGAAACCCGATACTCAAGTATTGAGAAGTGCTGCCTAGCATTAATTTTTGCGGTTCAGAAGTTGAGACACTACCTGCAACATCATGAGGTCCAATTGGTATCTTGCAATAATCCACTCAAATTCATGCTTAGTCATCCAATGCTTACAAGACGTTTTGTAAGGTGGGAAGTTATTTTGCAGCAATTTGATATCCAATATGTGTCTCAAAAGGCAATAAAGGGCCAATATCTAGCTGATTTCCTTGCTAAACACCCTTTAGTAGAATATACATCTTCAGATATTGAACTTCCTGATGAAGAAGTCTTCTTTATTCAATATAGTCTTCAAACATGATAAATGTACTTTGATGGTGCTTCCAGAAGTCCAACAGGGAGGAAAATAGAAAATCCTAAATTCAACAAAGTTGGGTTAGGAATTGTTCTAATTTCTCCAGAAAAGGCAGTGTTACCCTATTCCTTCTCATTGTTGGGAGGTGGTACAAATAATGAAGCAGAATAACAAGATCTCATCGCAGGCTTGGAGTTGGTGATTCAAGCACAAGTGAATCAATTGAAGGTGAAAGGTGATTTAGACCTGGTAATCAAACAAGTCAATGGGGATTATGCCATCATAAAAGAAGAACTAATCTCTTTGTATGATTATGTCATAGAGTTAATGGCGGAATTTCCTATGAAACCGACATTTTCTTATGTCCCGCGATCACAAAATTCCCAAGCTGATGCATTGGCTAATATAGCCACAGCTCTGGCAGATCCAAATTGGGACAAGATAAGCATCAGTATTTCCCACCGTCGTACAATTTCACCTTATGTTCAAACCATAACAGAGGAAATCAATGAAATTAGTCCCATTCCTGAATCATATGGTCATACTACATTATAGATGACACCTATTAGGGAATACATTCAAAATGGAACACTTCTACCTAATAGAGCTAGGAAAGAACAAGTCCGGAGACATGTGGTCAATTTTACTCTTTATGAAAGCCTAGATCACCTAGATAAAATTCTCTACAAGCATGGTTTTGATGGAGTTCTCTTCAGATGCATTGATGGTGAAGAGACTGTAGACGCCAAAAAAAGTCCGTAACTCCTAGAGGAAGTTTCAAAATGGCAAAGCGAAGTCATATTCGGAATTAGAGGCCCGGTCTGGGGGCCAGGGAAGTGGTGCGTGAAATAAAGGAGGACTTGTGCGAAATAATGATGTGTGCGTGAAGCATTCCCGGGATTTGTGTAATCGAGCCGATGGCGTGCGCAATTTTGCGCGCCCCGGTTCCGCGCGGTGAAGATTTGCGCGCCGACAGTTCCCGTCACGGAAAATTTCGTGTGCCGCCTGGATTCCGTGCCGGCCGATGCCTATAAATAAAAGGCGACCCCAAATGGTTTGGGGTTGCGGAATTCGGAATGGCTCCCGTGCGCGCAAGTCAACTTCCCCCCATGCGCAATATGACTTCCAAGTAATTCCCCTTTTTGCACAACCCTGCCCTAGGGTTCGCCTTTGCGTGCAACTCCACTGGCTTAAGTGAATTTTCCCACTCCTCCAGGTACTTCCCTTGTGCTCAATCATTGCCCCTTGCACGCAATCCCCTTCTATGTGCGCAAATACCTTGCACGCAATCACCTATCCGCGCAATCCTCTGGCCCTATTGTGCGCCATCCCAGTGTTTTGCGCGCAAACCTTCTTTTTGCGTGCAACACCCAGGACCCCTTTACCTTGACGCCCCTTGGCTTCCTTTCCACGCCGACACCTGATGTCTCCCCTGCCGGGCATGCACACCATGCGCTGTTTTCCCATACGGCCTTCCAGGCTCGTAAGAAGTAACCTCAAGGTCCCTTGGGTGGTGTTTCCTGTTGCGTTGATTTGCCTTATGCTTCTACTCATAGGCACGCTAACGGCTATTGCTTCTTCGCATAGCCACGCTAACGTGGACCCCTCAATGGTTCACCCTACAGCCCCCCTTCATTATGGCCTTGCCGATGCCTTCCCTCCCAAAATGGGTAGAGGTAATTGGGCATGTAAGCCCTAGGGGTGTGGAGCGAACCCACCTCATCCAAGCTACAAGACATTAAACTGATAACCACCTCATCCTTAACACATGATGTTAAATTGTGGTCCGACCCCATGCTTTACACGCAGGGTCCCCCTGTCTCGGACATTCCTTATGCCCACTCATCTCCACGGGAATGGACTCTTCCTCACATGGAATGAGATCCTCCTTGTTGAAGTGGAGTTTGTCCACGGGGGAAGGGCTTCCTCAGAGCGTAAGCCCCTAGCCTCTCTTGTGGAAGGTTTCACCCATGCACCTCTGTACATCCCCCTGGCAAGGCCAATGGAGTCCCTTTCCCACTGTGCTTTGTCTCACCACGGGCCTCCATCCTGGAGTAAGCCCCGACACCCAGGGCCGCTAACCACGCGTAAGCCCCTGTTTCCTCTTTGGGCCACTCAACGCGTAAGCCCCTTTCCGCTTCTCACGGATGCACCCTTTGCGACGTGATCGTCTGGTCCCTACTGCCTCATGTTTCTCACACTGAGCATGACTCACATGGGCTTAGAGCACGCATCGACCATGACATCCTCTTATGGGCCGCCTCAGAGCATAAGCCCCATACCAGCAAACTACGTGGACTTTGATCCATGCTAATGCATGGTACGTAGGAAGACTCCATGAGGTTCAAGCCCACCACCCGGTCGTTCCGACCTCTCCACGTCGGTTTTCCGACCACCATGGGCCACCTCAGAGCATAAGCCCCATATCCACTCTAGGCCGCCTCAGAGTGTAAGCCCCAGATTCCTCATCCCGCATGACGTTAAACCGTATGCCCTCGTCCCGCATGACGTTAAACTGTATCTCATCCCGCATGACTTTAAACCGTATTCCCCCTCTTGGGCCGTCTTAGAGCATAAGCCCCATGCCTCACACCCACGTCTCATCCTGACTTCCCCCCTCAAGCCCACGTGCTGTGGGAAGCTCATGCCCTAGCCCGGAGATCTTACTTCCTCCAGGCTCCAATCCATGTGTCCATTCTCACAGGTCGCCTCTTCAGGTGTCCCACCGTATCAACGAACTATGCAGACTTTGATTCCCTACCATGGGGTTACGTAGGAATCCTCCACGAGTTTCAAGCCCGTCACTCCATCATCCATTCTGATCCTTACCCGGGCCACCACATCCCGGTGAGATCATGCCACCCCATCCCACTCCATGGTATCCGGGAAGCCGCCAACGTGCTGGCCCCAACATCGGTGTTCCCCCTAGGGGGTCCTTCAATCTGATCCACTCTCAGTGTTTCAATTAGTCTGATCCATCTTCGCAAGATGTTAAACTCGCGGCATACCTCATGTTAAACATGGGAAGCTGAGGAAAACCTCAGATGGTATACATTCCCCGCGTTCGATGTGGGATGCCTCAGGCTTCCGCGCCCTCGAGAAGCCCTGTGATAAGGGACAAAAGACAGACATGCCAATCCCCAGTGTCAAGACATGCCAACGACACCCCAACGTGACCATTCTCCTCACCGAAGGTTGCTGCCCCGACAAGACCCCTTGGAGCGTCTCGACGAAAGCAGCGTAATTAACTGGCGTCCATGCAGATATGGAACCAGGAACGAGCTTCACGAACCCGTCTTAAATCTATAGGGGAGACCCGGACTAGGTGACGAGCTCCGAGGAGGAATCCACGGAAGGAAGAACCAACATCCCATCATCCCAGTTTCGATCAAGGAGCAGACTTCACTGAATAAGGAACGGATTCTGCCCGCCATTGGAAAGAGGTAATGCGGGGAAATGAGCCGTGCGTCCTCCCATGCGTGATGGATACGCACGCGCGCCCTAGCGTAAAAGCGTTGGAAACAAAAAATGGTGAACCCGACGTGAAGCTCTTCTCCTCAATACAGAGACGGGTAGCATTTGGGGTGTCGGAAGATTAGCATGTCACTAGGTCCGAGTACCTATCACCGGGACGTGAAACCCACCAGGGGTTGAGGCAGTCAGGATGTTGAGCACTCTGTTCTGCGGCGTCGTCAGCGTGGATCCATCTCGCCGACCACGTAAGACGGAATGATGTTGGGCTATTGGTTGTCGATTTTTTTCCTGTTAGTACTAATGGGTTCATCTCCCTGCTTCCAGGAATCAGATCACTGCATTCGGAGCTCGATCGCCACTTGCCCACCGGTGCAGGGGCAGGGGCAGTACCGACGCGGCTACCCCGCGTGGTCTCACCTTTTCCACAGTCACTCTGGCTTCGATTGCCATGACCATCGGGCACTCTCTCCCCCCTCCCCATCATAAATCAGCCAGCGAAGGGTGATCAATGAACTGGTTCATAGGTACGATGAGGAAGGGATCATCCCCACCAGGGGCATGGCCCATTTGGATCTAGAGGCGGTTGTGCCTCACTATCTTCGCCGCCCCCGAGGGCCGTGCAGGGAGCCGCCGCTCTCCACTCCGACATTCAACCGCTTCGGGAGCCTATCCTCAGAGCGACCTGACACATCCTTCCCCTACGCCAATGAGGTGGGGGATGTCCGGGTCTGCCCGATTGGACACCCGTCCCAGGGGTTAACGGCAAGAACCCCCGCCAGGCTGCGTCGACGTCATCGCCCGACTCCCTGGGCCGAGGACCAGACAATCTTTGTGCCTGCACCACCAGTTCCAACCCATCTGACCCGACGCCAGTGTCGGGCGCGAGCGGAAGAGAATGCCCGTCCTGGGGCACCAACGTCAGAAACCACTGTGGCCCGAGCCACTGCTGACTCCTACTACAATACCCCCGCACACGTTGAGTAGGGGCAGTCACATGCCTGACTGGGATCGAGGCCACGACCGCCCTACAGGCAGGTTGGGTCGACTCTCCCGGTCGCGGGCACAGGCAATGACCACCGCGGACCAATCCACGGTAGTGCCACCCACCATGAAGGCTCATTCTGTGCCACTGATCTGGAAATCCGAAGGCTTCTTTGCGACAGCTACACTCCGGGTATGACTCTTTCCAGCACCCACTGCACTGGGTATGAGGTCACTCCCCCTACCGCTGGACGCGAGTATGGATCCGTTGCGTATCCAGTCGCTCACTCACATGGAGGTCCTCCCCATGTCCCTTTCGACATCTGTCCCGGTGCTTCCCACACCCCGGCCTTCAGTCCCCTTTGCCCCAGCACTATTGTGGCCAGGGGACTCCTTGACGGAAATCATCCTTACCATGAGGAGATACCCAGGGGCAGGAAGGCGGGGCGTCGTCGCCGTAGGAGGAATTTCAGGGGAGTCTGGATGGAAATTAGACCATTCCATTTCTCGGACTCTGAGGCGGAATACGAATCGACGATGGAACCTTCCCCCCAACCCTTTGAGTCAAGGGTAGGGATGGGGATGCGGTGTGTCAGTATCGTACTCCCCGAATGTGAGATCCGTATGATTCCCTCCTCCCTCTGAAGGTATATCTAGGAGGACGAGAACTTGGCGTACCCCCAGGGGTCAAACCCGTAGTTATCACTGGCCTCCTCGGAAGCACCTTCCACCTTAGTCAGGGAGGGCAGGGAACTTTTCTGGGGACCGACGGAATAGTCGCAATGTGACACACCCTCGGCAATCACTGACGCTGTGACAGGAGGCCCATTCACTGACCCATCCTATTGTGACGTGGCATCCAGGGTACTGAAACCCTTGGAGGATGACTCAAAGATTGACGGCCAATCGGCCTGTTCGCCGTATTCCCCGCCGGCCAGCCCACCGGCCCGACGACCTGCCTCGACGCCGTTGCTAGCTCGCCTGCAATTCTCGGTTGATGAGCAGGGGAAACAAGGTACGGACCCCGAACCAGAGTCATGGAGCTTCTAGACCGTCCTCGCAGCAGGACACTTCCCTGAGAAGTTTTGGCCGGTCGTAGGATCAGATTTTGATATGCCAGAGTCACTCACCCCGGGAGAGTTTGAATGTTTCCGCCAGACTCTTCGGGTGACTCACTCTCGTCTTCTCCATCAGCGAGCGCCTTATCCTGGGAGTCGAGCACATCTTGAGGTTATCGGTGAGCAGCGCCATCGGGTTGACCTGGCAGCGATCCCTGCGGTTCGCCAGCCCGAGTCACTTGACCACCGTAGGGCCCTACAGCAACAATGCATCCAGAGTTTTCAAGTACTCCACAAGTTTATCGAGGAAGCCACCCCCCACGCGCACATCCGCGGATGGGGGCAGTATGCTGCCCTTCTTTTCTGTGCGATCCACTGATAGCCCGATTCACCGGGCGGCCCTGAGGGAATGTCGCCAAAGGCAGTGGCGGTCAACATGGATGACCTTTCAGATGAGGGAAACAGTGTGGAGCTCCTCGATCGGGACTCACCCCCTGAAGAACAAGCTGCTACTAGACCCATCTAGGAGGATTACTCGCCACCAGAGGAGCCTCCTAGGTCTCCCCACACCCACTGAGGCATTAACACTGAGCCGAAACATCGGCAAGGGTAAAGAGCATGTCGGGGATTTCAAGATCGCCGACCCATCTGCCTCGGTGCAGAAGGCAGAGGAAGACTTCGAGAAGGCCACGCTATGCCAATAGCTTGCTGAGCAAAAGAGGCTGGTTGATGAGCTCTTGTCCGAACGCATTGCAGAGCGGCGGCCTGACTACGGTAATCCTAGGCTAGGACAGTAGGGGCAGGAGCACCTACCCCTTGCCGAGATTCCCCTGGGCAACCGCGACCATGTCGCATTCTCCTACAGGGGAGAGGCCGGAGCCCATGTCAAGAGGGCACGATACGTCTCGCCGAACCCTCCCGAGTGGCAGGATCACCTGGGGGACCCTGCTCGGTTTCCTCCCGCTACCCCGAGAGTCGCTCCGCCAGCTGCCCCGCGAGCTGCTGAGCTTGACTAACAGATTGAAGAGCCTGAGAATGCTCTTGTGGTTAGAGATCACCATCAGGAAAGGAATCCACGTCCGGACGATCTGATGGAAGTACTCATCATTCGCTTGGAGGCCCTGGAAACTCAGCAGGTGGTAATCCCACCAGACAGAAATCCATACCCAGCATGGGTGGATGATATGCCGGCCCCTCCGGGATTTGGGAACCCCACTTTATCCCCCTTTAATGGGACCGAAGACCTGCCACAACACCTGGCCCACTTCAACTCGAGGTGCGGGCCTATGTTAGGGACTCCGGCGTAGTAGGAGGCTGCCAAGCTCCGTTGCTTCATTCAGACACTGGAAGGACCAGCATTCGTCTGGTACAACCAGCTCCCTATTGGATCTGTGACTATCTGGGAGGACCTTCTCCGGAAATTACTCTACCAGTTCAGTTCCACAACCCGGAAGATGAGCATTGCAGACCTCTTCAGGTGCAAACAAAGGCCCAATGAGCGGGTCGCGGACTTCGTCGCCCGGTGGAAGGGGGTCACGTACTCCCTTGACATGCCACTAACTCAGGATAAATTACTGACAATGTGTGTAGGGAATGTCAAGGAAGAGCTGGTTCCTTCTCTGATCACTCAGAATTACCCTGGAGGGTTCCGGGATTTCTCAGACAAGGCTCAGCGCCTCAAAGAAGCGCTGCAACAGGCCAGTCAGGCACACTCCCTGCCTCCTGTAATCCCTGCAAGGAGAGCCGCCAGAGCCGAGCCCGCTGCTGTAGCCTAGATAGAGGCCCCCAGATAGCTAGAGTTGCTACCAGTAAGGCCAGCTCAGCAGTCCCATAGGGGTCCACCCCCACAGGCACGGCCTCCATCCCAGCAGCGACCGCCTCAAAATCAGCAGGCGCCTCCGCGTAACGCACCACCACCACTTAGGAGAGATAATCAGGCTCTGCCTCCTTGGCATGCTCCTCCGGCCCCTGGTCATGGTCAGCCTCCAAGATCCCCCTTTCCAGACAGAAGGAATCGGACTTACTCATTTGACGAGGCCCAGGTCCCCGATTATTTCCGTAGCGCCTTGGAGTAGAGGATCGTGCGGCTACCTGAGTGCCGGAAGCCAGAAGAGGCGCGTCTAACTGATCACCCTAACTACTGCCCTTATCACTGGATCCTGGGGCACTCCATCCAATGATGATATGTGTTCAAGGACTAGCTCCAAGACCAGATTGACAACAACATAGTCAGGTTGGGCCCGACCCCGGCGCATGTGGCAGGTGTCTTCGTGAGATCAGATGGAATCAGTGACAACGAGGATGAGTGGGAACAGGTTTCCGACCATGGGTACCAGAACTATAATGACTGGATGGCCCGCAAGACGGTTGCCCGTGCCCATGGCATCATCAGTGCCCACCTGAGTCAGCTAGAGCCCTCAGAATTTGCGAGCGCCTCTTTGACATCGTCATCCCAGCCTACCTCTTCCCAGAAGAGAAAGCGGTGGTGCAAGAAGAAATAATGCGCCCTTCCAGTGTCGTAATCTTCCCGCACGCTTGGAGATTTTATGCCCCCCGAGATGGGGATCCCTCCGATACTCCGTCTGGTAGTGGATGAATCCTCGAGTGAAAGCCCGGGGTACACTTCGGTTAACACCGTAGAGTTGGTAAATCCCTTTTTGACTCCCGACGATGAGGAACGCCAGGTGGACCTCCCCAATGTCCCTAGCCTTCTCCAACGTCGGCGGAGCCGTGGCTACGTGAATCACCGGGGCATGGCAGTTGTCACCTCCAGTCAGGACGTGCACGATACTGAGACCAGGAAGCAGGCCCGATACAGAGATCAGCACACGCGACCCCCTCACCCAGTGTCGACAGGTTTGCCTCCACCACCGTTTGTGTTGCTGGATCAGGCGGGACCACCTCATCCGTGTCGCAACCAGCCCAGCCCTGCCACCGGCCGACTACAGCCTTCTGGTCCTAATGCAGCGACCACCTCCCGGGCTTCGACTAGTGAACAACGAGACATGCCTAGTACTACTCAGTCACCGGTCCCGCCGGCAGGGCCTGTCATGTCTCTAATCGTAGAGCAGCCTCCTGTAAGAAGAAGCTCACGTTTGGCTCGAAAGTATGATGTTCTGAAGCACCTGGACGACATTCCGGAAAGGCTTTCTATCCTTGAGGCCCTTCTCCTGTCTTCTGAAATGCGCAAGGTGCTCACCGAGTCTCTAAGGAGACCCCTCTAGTTTGAGACGGAGGTGGAGGCCGTAGAAGCCTTCCACACCGAGGCAATTGAGGATGCCAAATTTCAGGCGGTTATCTCGTTTTCCGGTGAAGATGAAGACCTTCCCATACAGGGGCACATTCGCCCACTGTACATCACCAGACAGTTTAATGGCATGGAAGTCCTCCGCTATCTTTTTGACACGGGTTCTAGGATTAACCTAATCCCAACTCGGACACTGCAGAAACTGGGGTTATCTGAGGATGATTTAACTCCCTCTGACCTCAAGATCCAGGGGTATGACAGGATCGACCAAACTCCACTCGGAAAGATTCATCTGAAGACCCAGTTCAGTGGCCTAATTTCCAATACCGAATTCATGGTTGTCTCTCAGGACACTTCCTACAACGCGTTGATGGGCAGGCCGTGGCTCCACCTTCACACAGCGGTCCCCTCATCGTATCACCAGTGCCTCAAATACTCCCTTAAGGGTCGAGTGGGCGTGCTCCAAGGAGATGCGTCTCCTTTTGCCTGGTGTGAAGCCTGTTATCTGGACGTTGACTATTACAAGAGCAAGGAAAAGTAGATCCTGGCAGGTGAGGTCGAGCCTGCCACTGTCGCAAGTGATCCCTGGGCAGGTTTGGACGACGCATATGTCTTCCCAATCCATCGGTTGGAGGCCATGTCCCCCGACATGGGGAAGTGCTTTGTTGTTTCGAGTACCAGAGGAAGGCATATTTCCGGGTCCAAGAGACGGAAGGAAATCACCTCGTACTCTTACAAAAACCAGGCTCAGGTGATCCCCGAGCCCCCTACCCCTTTACGATATCGGGACGTTGGGCTCATGGAAACGATAGTACGTCATACGTGTCTGTTTTGCCGAGCTGGAATCGATCAGCTCAATCCAACATGCCACTAATGCTTTGATGTCATAAAGTGTGGACCCTTGGGCTGAATTCCAGATGGGATTGGATCAACCACCTTTGTCGCCATGGTCTCTACAGTGCATGGGTCCCCTGACGTGATGACCTTTGCCGCCCAAGCCAGAACCAGCTTCCCATCAGGGTCTGGCAGCCTTGAAATGGCTCGCCTCATGGATGATCCCTCCACAAGCAGAGAGGAGGACATGGACGATGCTCCTCCTTCCATTGAGGAGGGCGTCCCCACCACGGTCGACGAGTTAGTGCAGGTGAACCTCGGTAGCAAGGCAGACCCGAGACCCACATTGGTCAGCGCCGCTATACCCCCCGAGGAATGGAAACGGTCTGTAGACTACCTCAGACAGCACCGTGATGTGTTCACCTGGAGTTATTAAGAGATGCTAGGACAAGATCCCCAGGTAGCCGTCCACCACCTTGGCCTTCCAGCAAACCATCGCAGGTTCAATCAGCCTCCCAGAAAGATGCACCCCTATCACGGTGCCATGGTTGAGGTCGAAGTTGATAAGCTCATCAAGGAAAACTTCATCAAGTAAGTCCAGTACCCCAGGTGGCTAGCCAACATTGTGCCAGTCAGGAAGAAGAACAGGCAGATCATGGTCTGTATCGAATTCTGCAATCTCAATTGCCACTGTCCGAAGGATGAATTTCCCATTCCCGTGACAGAGTTGTTGATCGATTCCACAACCGGGTTCCAAGCCCTCTTCTTCATGGATGGGTACTCCGGGTACAACCAGATCCGGATGGCCCCCGAGGATGAAGAGTTCACTACCTTCAGGGCCCCCCAGGGTACTTTTTTCTACCAGGTTATGCCCTTCAGCCTAAAGAATGTAGGTTCCACCTATCAATAAGACATGCACCGCATATTCAAGCCGATTCTCGGGACGCTGGTGGAGTGTTACGTGGATGATCTGGTGGTTAAATCTCGTCAGCGCTAGGACCATCTCAAAGACCTTGAGAAAGTGTTCAGATTCCTCCATTCTCGCCACTTGAAGATGAACCCATTGAAGTGTGCCTTCGGGGTCACCTATGGAAAGTTTCTTGGCTTCATTGTTAGGTATCGAGGCATCGAGATCGACCTAGAGAAGATCGATTCCATCAGTCAGATTCCTCCCCCAAATAATATTCGGGAGATAAGAGGCCTTCAAGGCCACTTAGTCTTTATATGTCGATTCATTGCGAATCTGGCCGGAAAGTGTAATCATTTTTCTTGGCTCATGAAGAAAGGCGCTGCCTATGAATTGGATGAAGAGTTTCAGATAGCTTTTGAGGAAATCAAGCAGTATCTGCTTCAACCTCCGGTCTTGATGCCACCCATTTTCAGAAATCCACTGGTCCTTTACGTGACCGCCCTGGAGCAATCCCTCAGTGCACTTCTCGCCCAGAAGAACAACGAGGGAACATAGAATAGCCTCTACTACCTCAGCTGCATGCTCCTCGATGCAGAAATTAAATATTCTCTCATCGAGAAGAGCTTCCTGGCGCTCGTATTTTCCGTCCAGAAATTGCGACACTACTTGCAGCACCACGAGGTACAACTGGTCTCTCGGGTGGACCCGTTGAAATACATCCTGAACCAACCTATGTTGACCGGCTGATTGGCGCGCTGGGCGGTGATCCTCCAGCAGTTCTAAATCAGGTTCGTACCTCAGAAGGCCGTCAAAGTACAGGCGTTGGCAGACTTCTTAGCTGCCCACCCAACCTTTGCGGACCAACCACCGGATCTAGGCTTTCCAGATGAGGAAATCCTCTCAGTCGATCACGCCATCCCATGCTGGCAGATGCACTTTGATGGTTCCTTCAGGAGCCCCACCGGTAGAAGGCTCAATGATCATAGGCTTAACAGAGTGGGCCTGGGTATCGTCTTCATCACCCCGAAGCAATCCGTTCTGCCGTATTCATTCCTGTTTTCAGAAGGCTGCACCAACAATGAGGCAGAGTATCATGCCCTCATTACTGGCCTCGAGTTGGCTCTCGAGATTGACGTACCCCATCTGTATATAAAATGGGACTCCGAGCTAGTCATCAAGCAGGTCAATGGTGACTATGCTGTCAGAAATCTAGAACTCATGCCATTGATGGAGTGCACCCTCCATCTAATGGCTAAGTTCCCCTCCCGGCCAGAGGTCGTTCACATTCCCTGGTCGCAGAACAGTCGAGCAGATGCTTTGGCCAGCCTGGCCACATCACTTGCGGAGCCCGAATAGGATGACCTAATCATCCACATGCCGCACCGGAGAGTCATTGATCCTGTTATTCTGGAGGGCGATCGTGGCCCGCGAGTGAACCATCTCACCAATGGTTCCCCTACATTAGGATCCCCAAGGGCTTCAGGTGCGGTAATCGAGATAGTTCCTGACTGGAGGACGCCCTAGGTTGAATATCTCCATCACGACAATCTTCCTCCAGACTGAGCCGAGCGAGAACGAATCCGACGTCGCGTGCCTCAGTTCACCCTTCAAAGCGGTCCTAGCCTTGAGAAGCTCCTTTAAAGGCATAGATTTGATGGTGTTCTCCTCCGTTTCCTTCAAGGAGTCGAGATCCCACATGTCATGCAAGAAGTGCACACTGGTTCCTATGGCGCCCACCAGGCCGGGTTGAAGTTGTCCCTCCAGATTCGGAGGCTGGGATACTTCTGGCCCTCCATGATCTATGACTGCATCGAGTATGCCAAGAGGTGTCATGTGTGCCAAGTTCATGCTAACTTTGTGCATCGGCCACCGAAGCCTCTCCATACTACCAATTATTCTTGGCCCTTTGTAGTCTGGGGGTTGGATGCCGTAGGGCCTTACCCGCCAGCGATGGCCTGCCAGTGCCGGTTTATCTTAACCGCTACGGATTTCTTCTCAAAGTGGGTAGAGGCAATCCCGCTCAGGGAAGTCAAGGCCCGTTCTATCGCTGACTTCATGAGCTCCAATATCATCTATCAGTTTGGAGTACCTCACGCTATCCTCACGGATAACAGAACCAACTTCCGAGCATTCGAGCTGAAGAAATTGTATGCTTAGTACAACATTCACTATAACCACACCTCCTGCTACCACGCACAGACGAATGGACAGATTGAGGCATTTAACAAAACCCTCTCTAACATTCTGCAAAAGATGGTTGTTCAGAACAAGAAAAGTTGGCCGGACAAGCTCCCCAACGCCCACTGGGCTTATAGGAAGACCACTCGTAACTCCACCCAGGTGACTCCGTATTCCCTTGTATACGGATTTGAGGCTGTCCTACCCATCGAGATCCAGTTTCCCTCATTACGCACGGTGGTCTATGACCAACAAGCGCCGGATAGAGTTGCTGAAATCCGTCTAGACGAATTATAAGCGCTGGACGAAAGTAGGCTTCACGCTTTACATAACTTGGAAAGGCATCAGAGCAGGATGGCTTGAGCTTTCAATAAGAAGGTTCGCCTCCGCTCCTTCCTGCAAGGTGACCTGGTGCTGGCTCTCAGAGCGCCAATGATTCCTGGCAGGAAACCACCCAATTTGGAGCCCAAATGGGATGGGCCTTTTATTGTCCATAAGGTCTATCCCAATGGCGCGTATTCCCTGGTGACTATGGATGGTGAGCACGTAACTCCTCCCACCAACGCCAGGTTCCTCAAACAGTACTTTACCTAAGCCTCCTATGGTCCTGCATGACCTTAAACTGTACGGTCCTGCATGACCTTAAAATACACCCGGTCCAGCACGACCTTAAACTGCACCAGGGTCCGAGTTCTAAGACTTAAAACTAAGATCCTCTTGTGGTCCCACATGACCTTAAACTGCACCCGATCCAACATGACCTTAAACTACACTTTTCCCTACATCTAGGCTCCTTGGTCCGAGTTCTAAGACCTAAAAATAAGATCCATATTTTGTCCAACAAGATGTTAAACTGTGTTTCTAGAACTACGTGTGGCTTGATTCTCATCCTAATGAGATATGTAGGAACGCCATGACATTTTGTCTTGGGTCCATCCCCAGTTATCTCTCCTCCTATGGTCCTGCATGACCTTAAACTGTACAGTCCCACACGACCTTAAACTGCACCTTGGTCCGAGTTCTAAGACCTAAAACTAAGATCCTTATTTCGTCCAACATGATGTTAAAATGTGCTTCTAGAACTACGTGTGGCTTGATTCCCATCTTTATGGGATACGTAGGACCACCTGAACACTTAGATTTCAGGTCCAACCCCATCCCTTAGGAGATACCAAGATCTCCCGGTTGCCTCGGTCTTTTGGCCCACCCTTCCCTCAGAAATCCACCATCTTTTGGCCGCTCTCAGACTGAGCCCTTTGACCCTCTCTAGTGGTCTGCTAATGTGTTCAGAGTACTCTGGTCTAGGACCTGGAGTGTCAGATTCGACTTAGGCAAGTTTTTGTCCCTTTGTCAAGCTTCGTGTTCCCCTTCATTCTGGCCCCACCATCCTTCACACTCGGAGGGACCCCCAAGAACGGCCTGGATACAACGCCTAAGGGTTCTCCTACCGTCACGGGACAACGCCCCTAAGGGTTTTGGGCGACAAATTGATACAAATCTTATGTTGTGAATGTGGTCAGCGGTTTATGCTCATTTGTTTACCACTACTTCTAGGCTAACGTGACAGGATGATGTGTTGCGAACGTGGTCAGCAGTAATCCTCAGTCGTCACGCCGTCTTCCTCGGGCCTTGAATGTTGGTTGCATGATTCACATTGTGTTCTACCCCACCGTGTTGAGGTGGAATCTCGACACTCCTTGTACTAACCCTCAGTAAACACCCCCACATCAGACAGACCGAGCTGCGTAACGGTGTCTCTCGAGGCTCCCGTGATCTGAGCGCTAGAGTATGTGCTTGGGTTTCTTCTTTACAGGTTGCGTGCAGCTTGACCCTCATCCCCATGGGGAATGAGGAGTCGCCCAGACATTGCGTTTCGGACCCAGCGTAGCTGGTAGCTAGCATCTTCTTCCCCCCCTGATTGTTGAACCCTCGTAGGCCCCTTTGGCCTGAGGCTCCTCTCTCGGAACCGCGCGCGATGATGGTATGGGATTACGCCCTCACCCGCATCAGGTATGCTTTATCGTATCGTGCGTGTTCCTATTGGTCCAAGCCTTATGACCTTAAATTGTGCTGTTGGTCCAAACCATACGACCTTAAACTGTGCTGTTGGTCCAAACCATATGACCTTAAACTATGTTGTTGGTCCAAGCCTTATGACCTTAAACTGTTCTGTTGGTCCAAGCCTTACGAACATAAACTGTGCTGTTGGTCCAAACCATATGACCTTAAACTGTGCTGTTGGTCCTACCACGCGACCTTAAACTATGATGATATCGTCCTGGCCGCACGAAAAAAATGGCATCACATTGTGATGACCTCCCCATGGGGGACATCACGCCAGGTATTGGTCGATTACCATGCCGCTTGTCAATTCCTGTTATGGCTTGATTATTGTGGAGATGCCAGGAATTTCTACCCTAGGCCAGTCTCCCCACAAAATAAAAACCATTTACCTTCAAGAAGAGACAAGATATATTAAATGCCGCTTCTTTTGGTGCGAGGGATAGACCCGCATGACTCCTTCTTCCTTTGCACAGGCTCCATATCGCGCCATGCTGCCTTTCAAGAATTACATACGGCTTGATTATCATCCTTATGAGATACGTAGGAGCGCCTGGGAACTTCCCCGCAGGCCCAGCCTAACTTTTTGTGTTCGGTCTCTCGGCCTAAACGCGTCCCCAGGAGCACATAGTAAGTAGGGATTTTTCCCATTCACGTTGGGTTTTGAAACTGATTTACCGTGTGTCTCCCATTACCCTTCTCCTTTGGTCCGAGTTCTAAGACCTAAAACTAAAATACTTTGTTTGGATTTCCATGACTCGGTCTCTCTTGTGGGATTGTACGGTGTGGTGCAGGATTATGTCCTCATTCACATCAGGTTACTCGTCGTGTCGTGCCTATCCCCAGATGAGATGTGTCCCCCATCCCACATGACGTTAAACTATATTTCATCCAACAAGCCGTTAAACTGTGATTTCAAGAACTACGTGTGACTTGATTCTCATCCTAATGAGATACGTAGGAACGCCCGGACATTTCGTCTTGGGTCCAGCCCCAGGGATAACCAAACCCTATCCCTTCTTATTGTTGGCCCCTCGGCCTGACTTCATAGAAAGTGGTGTAATCGTTACATTTACCCCGAATAAGTTTGGGATTCCCTATAGTAATAATGGGAAGTGGCAGTTCTCTCTCCAGAGAGGTCCTGCCTGAAAATTGGGACAACCCGTGATCAGGTTGGTACATCCGCCTAATGTGCCTCCGCCTCGGTGGTGCAATTTCGGGAGTGTTGGACTCTGTTCGAAAAAACCACCACTCCACCTTCCACTCTTTGTGTGCCTCTTTATTTGGATCCTCATTCTCTTTCATGTCTGACGGGACCCCCTAACATTATGGATGATAGACCTACGGTCCGCCTACTGTCTTGGGCCAACGTTCTGGAGGACTGGTCATGTTTGACGGGACCCCCTAACAGTATGGATGATAGACTTTGGTCCGCCTGCTGCCACAATATGGATGATAGACCTTTGGCCCGCCTATTGTAGAAATATGGATGATAGACCTATAGTCCGCCTGCTGTCCTAGGCCAACGTTCCGGGAAACTGACCGGCGATATTTGAGTTAGGCCCCATGTTGCGAACATGGTCAATGTCCAGCCCTCATTTATTGTCCCCACTCCAGGCCAACACGATATGGATGCTGCGTTTCCATCACGGTTAACAGTTATCCTCCATCGTCGCTCCCCATAGTTTTCTGAATTCGGGTAGCGTGAGTCACCTTTCCTTTCCATCTCTCTATGTTCGGATGGATTTCAATGTGCCCGGAATTTCTCCTCTCATGTGTCAGAGCACATTGATAAGGTGATATATCAATCGGTTTGAGGTCTTCTCCTCAGAAATCTAGGCCCAATTTTGGATGCCTGAGGCTTGGTCAATGCCCCATAGTTGGACGAAATGATAGCACGAGTATCCTTTGCTTCTCGCGTTGGGTGCGACCCACAAGAGCTTAGGGGTGATTTGTTATTCATTTTGGAATTATGGTTGAACATATTAAACCAAGGGTACAAATGAATGGATTTGGTCATGTATTGGATTGAGATGATGAGCAGTACAAGCAAGAGGTTCATGAGATGGACAAAATAAATCCCTTAAGGATCAGCGTGCTGAATCGACCTTTCCAGTGCTGCTACCCTTTGGCTAGTAGCCTCGAGGACCAATTCTCGCTCCTCGAATACTCTCTCCTCATCAGTCGCCACAGAGCGCAGCTCGCCAATCCTAGCTTGTGCATGCGCCCGCTCGGTTCGAAGTACGGTCATCTGGTGACTCGCCTCCATCAGTTGTTCCTGCACGTCAGCCAGCTGGGCCATCAGTTGCTCCACAAGCTCAGATCATGTTGCAATGAAGGCCTCCTTATCTGCCGCCTGACCTTCGAGGTGCCGTACCTCCCGCTACGCCCTTAGCAACGCTCGGGTGCTCGCTGATATTTCCCGACACTGGGTAACATTGGTGCGCCGGATGCTCTCGCGTATCTTCTCGGCCATGTAATCATGAATCGTCAGATGAAGGCACTGAGCGTCAGCCCCTACTGTGCACAGGAAGCGCAGCTAGGTCTGGAGTGATCCCATCCGCCTCAGCCAATCCGACTGGGGCTGTCTGAGAAAGCGCTGGATACACTTCTACCCTTTGCGACGTGTCATCTGGCTCTCTTCTCCTGCCTCTAGGTCCGAGTCATCTACCTCCTCAGGGTCAGCAGGTCGGTACGTAGGGAAGGCAGCCAGCAGATCGGCAGCAGGATCTTCCTCAGGGATGTCTTCGCGAGGAATAGGATCCTTGATGTCCGGGAGACCTTCCTCTCTCGCCCCAACAGTGACGATGCCTCCGTCAGCTTCCGGCCTCGCCTCAAGAACAGCGCCGCTGGTGTCCGATGCCCCCTGATCACCAATTTCCAGGGTCGACTCTGTGTAGGGAGCATGTTCTGAATGAGGTGGTATGTCCGCCACTGGTCCGCTCACGGACAGCCCGGGCTCTGCAACCTGACAAGCCTCCAATTTTGAGATCACTGCGCAAGGCATACGCTGATTAGTTGGGATCTTTTGATAACAAGTGCCAGTAGTGAAGCGTGAGACTTACAGGAGTCCAGAGCATCGATCTCCAGTGTTCCGCCCGCTGCAGGATCCTCCATGATGGGAGACCCCTTTGCGCTTGTTAATTCAATGATGGGTGTCAGAACCCCATCCTGACCCACTGGTTCCTCTCCTCCCTCCTCTAGTGGGGATGCCCATCCAACACTCAGCCGCTCCTGAGTGAGGCAGAGAGATGGTTTGGAAATTGAAAATGAGAATGGATGAAAACGGGAAATGAATGAGGATAGAGACAAACCTCGAGTATCTCGATTATGTTGAGATCAGAGCCGACAATCTCACAGCTCTCTCGGAGACTCCCTTGGTAGGTCACCCCCTGTGACCCCTCACCTTTGGGTTCTCCTTATTCTTCATCTTCTCCTTCGCCTTCGTCTTCTCCGGTCTCCTCCTCCCCCTCTGACTCCTCGTCACTGTCGCCTTCTCCCGGCGGCATCATTTTCGGATCGTGCTCCTGGCCAAGCATCACTTTCACTAGGAAAGGTGGCTCCGCATGCCGACCCCTTTGGCGCCCGTATGTGTCCATGGCCATCAGATAAGCATGCTGCCGATGGAAATTTACCTGGTCGGTAACTCGAACGAGCCCGACCTCTGGCAGGTGGATCCCGTTTTTCATTATCTTCTGCCAGATAGCTTCAACACTCATCGATTTTCGCAGGGTCATCCAGGCCAACCATAGTTCCGGGAGGATTCCATCATGGGAAGGTTCGATCAGGTATCTTATTTTCTTCCCAGGAAGCTCCCTGGCCGCCTCATGTGACCCCCCTACGGGCAATAAGGTCGCGGCAATGCTATGTGATGTTCTCGCTGCTGAAGTCCCGGCCTGCGCAGGCCTCGCTGCCTAATGCACCCATGGTTCCCCCATTCCAGCAGCACCTTGCCTTCTCCCCCGTTGCACGGTTTCTGTGCGAGTAACCTCGAGTTGCCGGACTCGCTTGCATAAAAGGCCCTCAGGGTACGCGATGGTCCAGTGTTCGACATACTCGGTTGCTAGGCCATCATCAACCCCGGTGGGAGGAAGAGTAACAACGTCGCCAGAGCCGAAAGTGGTAAACATCAACCACATCTGGCGCAGAACGTAGGGATTCTTCTCCTGGTAGACAGCCGTGAATACCTTCTTCAACATTCGTTGGAGGCACCCAAATTGCCTGGCGAATCAGGATGGAACGTAAGGCTCGCAGATCACCTTCCTGTCGATCCAAGCCACGAGCACCCCTCCTCGAATGATTTGGAAATACTCCTGCTATTCCAGAGAGCCTCACCCATTGTCCACTATCTGGCCGACCGGGTTGGGGAATGGGCTAAAGTGGAAGTTCTTGTTGTTGCCAATGCGGATTCTCACACCCTCCTCATTGAGCGTCATTGGCGCCACCCCGACGATGTTCAGCAAGGACGGTCACATGCCATTTCCCAGAGGACAGATGGCATTTGGGAAAGTGTACCCACCAAGATGAGCCGCCACCCAGCCGTGGAAGATCTGGAAGGGGACAAATACTCTCCAAGGCGACCCCCCTCGTGAGATGCGTCCCAGGATGGCATACAACTTGGCCAGAACGGGGACCCCCAAGTTGAATCACTTTTTTGGTAGCCATGGTGCCCGCCATCACTAGTGTTGCTGGACGGACGCCCATCCTCGCGTTCCACACCAGAAGGAGCCACCCGCTCAGGAAGGCGGCAAGGAATGCGGAGTACCGGATGTTCGGGTCCTGGGACTCAATGACGCGGTAGCCCCATGATTGGTATTGCCCCGCCTCTAGGGTCCTCCAGTATGACCCATCCCTGCTCCTCTGAGCCGTGGTTGGGCACCGTTTACCCCGTCCCGACATCTTGACGGCCGAATCCTTCTCAAGGAACTGGCTGAACCAGCCCTTGTAGGCAATGTCCTTCAGGAAGTCCTTAACCCCCAACCTCTCTTTGGCCAGCTCCAACAGGTTCCACATCAGCATGGGTGTCTGTGACCTGTCTTCCCAAGTGTTATTTGGAGGAATGAACTCGTCGTATTGGTAGACCGCTAGTGGGATACCTCTGATGTAGTGAACATCCCAGAGACTGATGCCAACTTCCCTATGATGAAGGTGGAATGTGTTGGTATCAGGAGACCACCGGGTGAATAGCTCCGGCCCGAGCTCAGGTTGGCGGTGGAAGTGGAACTGCGACGTCCATACCGCCTCGAACAGGCCAATATACTGTAGTTCATCCCTGAACTGGTCGTAGGTATGGCGAACCTAGAATGCCCAGGCCCACTCACTGGTGAAGTTACCCCCATACTGCAGGACCCAATCGTTCAGCCATCCCTTCGTGTCATCCGTGATGCTCTGACGGAACATGATCGCGTAGAGGTCCGGAGAATTCTCTATGACAGGCTCGTCCCCAGTAATGGTCCTGGTCCTCGGGTTCAGGACATATACGTCCATATGTCTGGTTTCCCTAGCAGGATGGCCGTTGTTGGTGATGTTGTAGAGAGAAAGCTCGTCCTCCCGGGTCACCCATGACCGCGGTGTGTCCACCTCAAAACCTAACAAGGGCACCTCCTCCATAATGCCAAAATTTCAGAGCGAGAGGTTGTCAGATAGGGGATACATCTTATTGGGCTGGGGTCAGGAGATTGAACAAGGTTAGGTTGTTGGAAACGATCACCTTGGCGCCATAAAACTCCTCGTTCGCCGCCATTTCGGTCCTACGAGCGGCGGCTTCCCCCTCATCAACTCGGTTTGCGGCCATCTCGAATATCTCGGGTGTTGCACGAAACCAGGATGTAGTGCGCGGAATCGAAGAGTGCTGCGCGGAATCTGAAGTGGCGACGCGAAATCCAGGAGATGGGCACGCAATCGGTGCATTACGAGTGGAATATCCCAAGTAGGCGCGCAAGGACGGCCAAAATTCAGAAGGAATTCCGCGCTGCCAGAGCGTTTTTACACGCAGCTACGAGAGCAATTTCGCGCACGAGAGAGATAATCCTATCGCGCGGAAAAGTTGGAGTACTGATTTGGGACCCAGATCCTTTTTTTATAGGTGAGACTACGGTTCCGCGCCGCGCGAAAAGATAATTCTGCGCCGATCCGTCGTTTTGCGTGCCGCATGGGTTGTTTGCGCGCTAAGCGCCCAGGAGTGGCCCTACTTTGGCGTTTCGGAGTTTCCCTTGGAATCCGACTGTTGCGACCTCTCGCCGATCCAATTCTGAGGGGGGACATTTGTAGACGCCGAGAAAAGTCCGTAACTCCTAGAGGAAGTTTCGAAATGGCAAAGTGAAGTCATATTACGAATCAGAGGCCTGGTCCGGGGGCCCGAGAAGTGGTCGTGAAATAAAGGAGGACTTGCGTGAAATAATGATGTGCGCGCGAAACATTCCCGGGATTCGCGTAATCGAGCCGATGGCGCACGCAATTTTGCACTCCCCAGTTCTGTGCGGTGAAACTTTGCGCGCCGACGGTTCCCGTCACGGAAAATTTCGCGTTCCACCTGGATTCTGTGCCGGCCAATTCCTATAAATAGAAGGCGACCCCAAACGGTTTGGGGTTGCGGAATTTGGAACGTCTCCTTTGCGCGCAAGTCGACTTCCCCCCGAGCGCAATATGACTTCCAGGTAATTCCCCTTTTCGCGCAACCTTGCCCCGGGGTTTGCCTTTGCACGAAACTCCACTGGCTTAAGTGAATTTTCCCACTCCTTCGGGTACTTCCCTTGTGCGCAATCATTTTCCCTTGCACGAAATACCCTTCTATGCGCACAAATACATTGCACACAATCACCTATCCACGCAATCCTATGGCCCTATTGCGCGCCATCCCAGTGTTTTGCGCGCAAACCTTCTTTTTGCGCACAACACCCAGGACCCCTTTACCTTGACGCCCCTTGGCTGCCTTTCCGCTCTGGAACCTGATGTCTCCCCTGCTGGGCATGCACGCCATGCGTTGTTTTCCCGTACGTCCTTCCAGGCTCATTGGAAGTAACCTCAAGGTCCCTTGGGCGGTGTTTCCCGTTGCGTTGATTTTCCTTATGCTTCTCTGCATAGGCACGCCTAACAGATATTGCTTCTTCACATATCCACGCTAACGTGGACCCCTCAATGGTTCACCCTGTGACCCCCCTTCATTACGGCCTTGCTGATGCCTTCCCTCCCACAAGGGGTAGAGGTCATTGGGCATGTAAGCCCTAGGGGTGTGGAGTGAACCCACCTCTTCCAAGCTGCAGGACGTTAAACTGCTAAGCACCTCGTCCTTAACACATGACGTTAAATTGTGGTCCGACCCCGTGCTTCGCACGCAGGGTCCCCCTGTCTCGGACATTCTTTACTCCCACTCGTCTCCACGGGAATGGACTCTTCCTCGCATGGAATGAGATTCTCCTTGTCGGAGTGTCGTTCGACCATGGGGGAAGGGCTGCCTCAGAGCGTAAGCCCCTAGCCTCTCTTACGGAAGGTTGCACCCATGCACCTCTGTACTTCCCCCCTGCCAAGGCCAGTGGAGTCCCTTTCCCACTTTTCTTTGTCACACCACAGGCCTCCATCCTGGAGTAAGACCCGACACCCAGGGCCGCTAACCACGCGTAAGACCCTATTTCATCTTTGGGCCGCTCAACGCGTAAGCCCCTTTCTGCTTCTCACGAACGCACCCTTTACGACGTGATCATCAGGTCCCTACTGCCTCTTGTTTCTCACACCGAGCATGACTCACGTGGGGTTAGAGCATGCATCGACCATGAAATCCTCTTACGGGCCGCCTCAGAGCATAATCCCCATACCAGTGAACTACGTGGTCTTTGATCCGTGCCAACGCATGGTACGTAGGAAGCCTCCACGAGGTTCAAGCCCACCACCTGGTCATTCCGCCCTCTCCACATCGGTTCCCCGACCACCATGGGCCGCCTCAGAGCGTAAGCCCCATATCCACTCTGGGCCGCCTCAGAGTGTAAGCCCCATATTCCTCGTCCCGCATGACGTTAAACTGTATGCCCTCATCCCTCATGACGTTAAACTGTATCTCGTCTCACATGACGTTAAATCGTATTCCCCCTCTTGGGCCGTCTCAGAGCATAATCTCCATGCCTCACACCCACGTCTCATCATGAATCCCCCCTCAAGCCCACGTGCCTTGGGAAGCTCATGCCCCAGCCTGGAGATCTTACTTCCTCCAGGATCCAATCCATGCGTCCATTCTCACAGGTCGCCTCTTCAGGTTTCCCACCATATCACCAAACTATGCAGACTTTGATTCCCTGCCATGGGGATACCTAAGAAGCCTCCATGAGGTTCAAGCCCGTCACTCCATCATCAATTCTGATCCTTACCTGGGCCGCCACATCCTGGTGAGATCATGCCACCCCATCCCACTCCATGGTATCTGGGAAGCCGCCCACGTGCTGGCCCCAACATCGGTGTTCCCCCTAGGGGTCCTTCAATCTGATCCACTCTTAGTGTTTCGATCAGTCCGATCCATCTCTACAAGACGTTAAACTCGTGGCATACCCCGTGTTAAACACGGGAAGCTGAGGAAAACCTCAGATGGTATACATTCCCCGCATTCGATGTGGGATGCCTCGGGATTCCACGCCCTTGAGAAGCCCTGTGATAAGGGACAGAAGACAAACATGCCAATCCCCAGCGTCAAGACATGCCAATGACACCCCAACGTGACCATTCTCCTCACCGAAGGTTGCTCCCATGACAAGACCCCTTGGAGCGTATTGACAGAAGCATCGTAATTAACTGGCGTCCATGCAGATATGGAACTAGGAATGAGCTTCACGAACCCGTCTTAAATCTATAAGGGAGACCCGGACTAGGTGACGAGCTCCGAGGAGGAATCCATGGAAGGAAGAACCAACATCCCATCATCCCGGTTTCGATCAAGGAGTAGACGTCCCTAAATAAGGAACGGATGCCGCCCGCCTTTGGAAAGTGGGAATGCGGGGCAAAGAGAGGCGTGTCCTCCCATGCGTGACGGACACACATGTGCGCCCCAGTGTAAAAGCGTCGGAAATAGAGATAATGGTTGTCATGAAATAAGTGCATGCAGGAGTCTGTGGTGCCCACCAGTTTGGACATAGACTGTCTGATCAAATTCGAAGGCTTGGATACTTTTGGCCTTCAATGATACAAGATTGTGTTGATTTCACAAAGAAGTGTCATTCATGCCAAGTACATGCCAACTTCATTCATCAGCCCCTAGAGTTGCTTCATACAGATAAATACTCGTGGCCATTTTACAAATGGGGAATGGATGTGGTGGGACCTTACCCTTCAGATACATCCATGTAATTTAAGTATATTCTTACTGCTACTGACTTTTTTTCCAAATGGGTAGTGGCAATACCTCTCAAATAAGTTAGTTCTAAAAGCATTGTTAGCTTCATCAAGTTTAACATCATTACCAGATTTGGTGTCCCTCATACCATATTGATGGACAATGGCACCAACTTCTGTTCATCCAAGGTGAGGAAGTTGTATCAAGAATACAACATCAAATCCAGTCATTCATCTTGATATCATGCAGTGTCCAATGGCTAGATAGAATCCTTCAACAAGACTCTTTCAAACATACTAAAAAAGATGGTGGATAAAGATAAGAATTCATGGGCTGATAAACTCTTTTGTGCTTTATGGGTTTATCGGACCACCACCCACACTGCAACGCGGTCAACTCCATATTCATTGGTATGTGGAACGGAAGCAGTCTTGCCAATTTAGGTTCAATTACCTTTGCTCAGAGTATCCATTTGTGATCAATCATCTATAGATGAACAATCTCAAAAGCGATTGGATGAATTGGAATGGTTAGATGAGAAAAGATTGTTCACCCTGCATCACTTGGAAGTCTATCAGAATCGAATAGCACGAGATTTCAATAAAAAAGTTCGTCTTCATTCATTCATTCAGGGAGAATTGGTATTGGTTCTTAGAACACCAATGATACCAGGAAATAAACCTCCCAAGCTTGAACCAAAATTGGAAGGAACTTACTCAATACATAAGGTCTATTCCAATGGAGCTTATTCTTTAATCTCAATGGATGGAGAACTCATCACTACTCCAAACAATTCCATATTTCTGAAGAAGTATTTTTTATAAACATAAAATACATTATCTATGGTCCATGTATATGACCTTAAACTATTTCCATGCTTCATGTCCAGCAAGACGTTAAACTGCACCATTATGGTCCATGTATATGACCTTAAACTATTTTCATGCTTCATGTCCAGAAAGATGTTAAACTGCACCATTATGGTCCATGCATATGACCTTAAACTATTTTCATGCTTCATGTCCAGCAAGATGTTAAACTGCACCATTACGGTCCATGCATATGACCTTAAACTATTTGCATGCCTCATGTTCAGCAAGACGTTAAACTGCACCATTAATGTCCATGCATATGACCTTAAACTATTTGCAATTTCATCCAACATGACGTTAAACTGTATCATCCCTTTTCCATTGTCCAACATGATGTTAAATTGTGAAAAAATCCCTAATACGTCTAACATGATGTTAAACTGTGTCCTCTTTTGTCCTTACTGCATGACATTAAACTGCACAATCCCCCTTTTGTCCAACATGACATTAAAATGTATTTTCCCCATCGTCCTAACTACATGACGCTAAACTGTACAGAAATCCCTCAATACATCCTATATGACGTTAAACTGTATTTTGTCCCTGTTACATGACACTAAACTGTGCATCACCAATATTCCTCACTACAAGACTTTAAATTGCATAGTCCCTTCATATGTCCTACATGACATTAAACTGTGCATCGTTAGGGCTGTTGCTACCTCTTGTTTCTCACATCGAGTATGACTCACGTGAGCTTAGAGTAAACTTCAACCACAACACCCTCTCTGGGCCATTAACCACGCGTAAGTCCCAACATCATTTTTTAGGTCATTGTCCCCAAGAACAACTTGATCACTAATTCATTTTTTAATTGAACTACGCAGACTTTGATGCTTGCCTTCTAGGCTGGGTACATAGGCAACCTCCCAAGGTTCAAACCCAAAACCAATCTATTCACATCGGTTCACCTCCATCTCATATGATGTTTATTCAAGAAATCACCCCCAGAATCAATATCTTTACATTGGTTCACCTTCATCCTTTCTATACGACGTTAAACTGTACAACACTTTTGTCCTGTACGACAATAAACTACAACATTCTTTGATACCCTCACCTGAAAGGGAATCATTATTTACATTGATTTCCAATCATATTACATTCAAAAGACTACGTGCATACATGGCAATGCCCGAACATTTTTTATTGGGTCAAACCATCATTTCACTAAAGTCCCCTTTTCACCCTTCACTTGTACGAACCAAATCTGTACAGAGGGTATTTCTAGAACTACGCGGGCTTGATTCCCATCCTTATGGGATACTTAGGAATGTTCGAGTGTCCCTCGAATCCAGCCCCAAGTCTTTTGGGCCTAACCCCAAATTCCACTTTCAGTCCCCTGGATGAAAAGTCACTGTGAAAACACACACTATGTATTCATTATTATGGTCCGAGTTCTATGACCCTAAAATAAGATCTCCTATACTTTGGTCCCACACGACGTTAAACTGTATTTCAAGAACTATGTATGGCTTGATTCCCATCCTTATGGGATACGTAGTGAAGTCCAATATTTCAATTCAGGACCCATCCACAACATGATTATGGTTAGCATTGGTTTGTGTATCTCTACTTTCATTGAACAAATGCCCATTTTTATGTGTCATAATCCTAACCTTAAATATTTTTAGATCTCCATACCTTTTTTTCCTCGACTTTTGGTCACAAAATGTCTGAAATCCGAGAGTTATTTTTCCTGACTATGCATCATGTGCCCTTAGGAGGCCTTACATAAGTAGTCTCATAACAGACATGTCAGCCAAAAGATGCTATTATTTGACTATGAAGCCAATGCCATTAGGTGGACCTGCATAATTCAACCCCCTAACGGGTTTGTTAAATAGTGGTAACTTTATTCTTGGAAATAAAACCTCTTTTTTACTTATTGGTCTTAATGAAAATATGTAGGAATCCAAAAAAATAGCCATCCTTAACATATTTGTCCCATGTTCTTTTTCATGATCTAAAAGTATTCAAGTCTATGGTTTATATTTTCTTTCCATATGCTTGGGTCAGACCTTCATAGGAGTGACAATCATCCAGTTCTTAGACAATCTTGTTTGGAAATCTCTTCTCTATATTGAAGTACCTATATCCATACAGAAAACTCTATGCTTTGGAAAATTTGAAGCCCCATAAACTTTCACTGGATTTTTATTAGTAAAAAAGTAAATTTCTAAGAGTTATTTTGCCTGACTATGCTGCACGTGGCCTTAGGCAGCCTTGAATAAGTAGTCTACATAATGGACCTGTCAGCCAAAAGATGCTATTATTTGACTATGCGGCCAATGCCCTTAGGTGGCCCTGCATAATTCAACCCCCTAACGGGTTTGTTAAATAATGGAAACTTCATTCTTGGGAACTACTTTTTCTAATGCCTTTTGGCCATTTTTCATATCATTCCTTAGATTCAAAATTTCTTAAGTCATCATTTACATTTTTCCCTCATACTTGAGTGTGTTAATATGTTTTTAGATAAGTTGTTAAGGAATTGAGTAAACATTAGCCCATTCAGTCAAAGCTATTTCGACCCTAAACATTATCCTTTTTATGTCTGACGTGCATGAATTTAAACCGCCCACAAAAGACAAGGGAACTCTAAACAAAAGTCAAGTTCCGGCTCACTAAACATACATTTCGTATGATTTAGGTAATATTGAGCAATTAAAAGATTCAACGTTTGTAGGGTTATTTATAATAATCCTAGAAAAAATCAAACTATGTTTACTAGGCCCATTGGATTAGATAAAAATTTAAAGCAGGTAGAAAAAGAAAGTATGCACAAATGATTGAAAATGAAAGTGTTTTTCCATTTTATTCACAAGAATTAGAAGGACATCCACTGACTAGAGTCTCTTCTCTTTTTCAAGAATTATAAAAGACTTTAAACATAACTCTTCATTTGATTTGTGACATCCCGAGGTTCATCAGCAACCACCTGGAATTCATTCATTCAACTGGATACAATAAGAGTTACAGTGATACTAGCTCTTCTTGGAACAATTGTAAAAGAATGTTCTTGAGTGCGGTTTGAGAAAATTTTATGCTGATCAAACAGTGACTCTGTTTCTCTCCAAGAGACTTGGAAGATGGATACATGGATTTGAGAATGAAGCATTGGAAGTAAAGAGCCATTTAGAGAGAGTACTCTTTTCAGATATTGTTCCAATACCATGATTATCTTCTCTCAACCAATCGGCAGAAGAAAAAATTTCATCCAATGGATTTTCCATTTTAATATCTGCAAGGAAATGGCATGGAAGAAAAATTTGAAAGTTCACACCATTTTTGTTGCTCCTAATGCACAGCATAACCGAAATAGAGGAGTAACAGTGCAGTTGCATCTCAGGAAAATAGTTCTTTACATCTGGAATGTTGACTCCTTGCAGATGACCATGACCATACAGAGGCATGTAGATGCTCTGTGGAAAATTAAGATGATATTTCTTCAAGTACTTAGCCAAATCTGGGAGATTGCTGTCGCATATATCATAGTAATCATGGCCAACAATGTTCATCATGTCATCAATCCACTTACTAGCCAAGTCATCAGCCGTTTCGATTCTCTTGGGAGCCATTGAATCTGCACAAAAGTTGAATAAATTAACTCTTAAATGGGTTGATTTTTCATGAAATTTATGAAGAAATTAGAAAAAAATTCTAAGGCATTAAGGCACGCAAGTCTAATTTTGGCGCGCAAGTATGGATGTGTCGCACAACTATGGATATGTCATGCAAGGTTTTGGTGCTCAAGTATCACCGCGCAAGTCCAAATACCTCTACGGCAGTGCGGCAGCAAAGAAACAGCAGAAAACAGAGCAACCTGTGTGGAAAAGGTAACTTGCACGGCGAGAGCTCGAAAATTTGAAATCCGAGTACTTTGCACGAGAATGGCTGCATATATATAGGCCAGGCCTCAACCCTGCGCACCTAAAAGCCAGCGCGCTCTAAAGCCAGCACGATCAACACCTGCCCAACACATGTGCGGCTCAACACTTGCACGCCTCCCTCTGCACGCTCAATACTTGCGCGCCGCATGTTCCTTGGTTTTCTTCTTTTTCCTCAAAGTCACATCCTTATTTCTTTCAAATCCAACTCTGAGGGGGGGACTTTTGTTGACACTCCTTTCCGTCACAGAGTCCAAACGAATTGAAAAGTGAAATAACTTGAACCCAAAGTGATTCAACCTTTGAAGAAACATAAAAAATTGAAAAAGGAATGAACAATGATTCAAATGTACTTGGGTCGCGCAAGTTCCACCAAGGTCGTGCAAGTATACTTGCACGCCTCCCAGCGGTCGTGTAGGTGACTTGCGCACCCTCTTTGAATTTTCACCTAGGGTCTTCTCCAGCCTATAAATACCCCCTATGGGCCCCCATTCAAAGAGGAAAAATTCTAGAAACTCAGATTTGAGCTCCCGGCGCCCTAGTCTCTTCTCAAAGATTCCGAACACTTCTAAGGTAATTTATTACCTATAATGGAAGATCTAAAGAGAGGGAGGAAGGCCTAAGTTTTGAAACTCATCAACACTTGTGTGCCTAAGTGGCCATCCCTTAAGGGAAATGACCACACTTGCACGTAGCCTTACCCCTTCAACAGAACTTGCACGCCTCTTTTTTGGAAGCCTCTAGGGATAGTACTAAAGGCTTGAGGAAAGCCTTGCTCAAGTATGACCTTAAGGGTGGACTGCTGTACAAGTACCCATGTGTCACGCAGGTATACCTACGCGACCAGCACTTGCGCGCCCATGCAGGACTTGTGCACCCCCCCTCTTTTTGGGTTCCCTTCCTACCCATTCCACCTCTCCTATTCCTATCCACCTCTCCTATTCATGATTCAGCCTTCAAAACCCTCTTTAAATCCATTTTCTTAGGCATGGTTCCCTTGTTTGCTTCCTTATCTGAAATGAATTCTGTGGAACATCTCTCAAAACTTAGTGATTTACATATCTTTATGTCACTAAGGTTAAAGATTTCATTCATTCAATCTCATCCTTTAAGATGAGAGAATCCTTAACCTGGGCCTCTTTTTCAAGAGTAAGACCTAGTCCAAATTCTCCTAATTTGGGCATCCTCCTTAGGAGTAAGCCCCTGTCATAATTCCCCTAACCTGGGCATCCTCCTTAAGAGTAAGCCCCAATAATAATTCCCTTAACCTGGGAATTCTCCTCATGAGTAAGACCTAGTCTCAAAGTCCTCAAATTTGGGCATCCTCCTCAGGTGTAATCCCCAATCTCAAAGTTCCCAAATATGGGAATCCTTCTTAGGAGTAAGCCCCAAGTCCCCTAAAATGGGAATCCTCCTTAGGAGTAAGCCCCAGTCATAATTCCCCTAACCTAGGCATCCTCCTTAGGAGTAATCCCCAGTCATAATTCCCTTAACCTGGGCATCCTCCTCAAGAGTAAGCCCTAGTCTCAAAGTCCCCAAATTTGGGAATCCTCATCAAGAGTAAGCCCCAATATCAAAGTTCACAAATATGGGCATCCTCCTTAGGAGTAAGCCCCAAGTCCCCTAAAATGGGCATCCTCCTTAAGAGTAAGCCCCGGTCATAATTCCCCTAACCTAGGCATCCTCCTTAGGAGTAATCCCCAGTCATAATTCCCTTAACCTGGGCATCCTCCTCAGGAGTAATCCCCAGTCTCAAAGTCCCCAAATTTGGGCATCCTCCTCAGGAGTAAGCCCCAAACTCAAAGTTCCAAAATATGGGAATCCTCCTTAGAAGTAAGCCCCAAGTCCCTTAATTCTAAAAATACCTTAACCCGACCCTCTTCCTTTGGAGTAAGCCCCAGTTTTCAAATTCCTTTAACCTGGGCCTCCTTCTAAAGAGTAAGCCCCAGTCTTAATTTCTCTTAACCAGTATTAATTTACTTTTGATCTGGGCTTCCTTCTTAGGAATAATACCCAATCATAAGTCCCTCCTAATTTGGGCATCTTTCACAGGAGTAATCCCCAAGTTAGAGTATCCAAATCTCCATAAAAGAAAATATACCATTATGGACCATGTTCCTAGACTTCTTCTCTGAAATAAGTCCTAATATCTATCTATTTGGGCAGTCATACATACATAAGACCCACATAATTTCTTATGATTTCATCTTTCATGGAACAATTTTCTGGTATTACCAATACCTCTTGTTTCTCACACCTAGCATGACTCACGTGAGCTTAGAGCGTAAAAGTAATTATGAAATATTTCTTTGAGCCATCAATCATACATAAACATCATACTCCTTTACTCGAACTACATGGGTTCTGATTCCTTTTCTAAATAAAGGATACATAGGTAGCCCATCTGAGGGTACGATCCCAACTCTGAAATAATCCATGTACTTCTGAATGACAATAAACTTCAAGTGCCCCACTGAGTGGCTTTAAAACTAGTATGGTCATAATAATGACCAATAGACTTTTATATAATGTATTAAAGGATACCATTGACTAAAAATATCTAACAAATACAGATGATTCTCTATCGACGAAGAACCTAAAATACATATAAAAGATTCTCTAAATTTCTTACATATCAATCATTGATTGTCAGATCTAAAGGAAAGCTCATTCTTATACATGGTAATTTAATAAGGATTCACGAACATAACTTAAATCTATAAAGAGAGTCCTGGAGTAGACAATAATTCCCCTAAAAAAGGTGTGATGATTCCGACCTCCCATCCTCTCAACCAATGAAAATTCTTAAGCCTTATCAGTTCACAACTTATGAGCACCTACCTTTGGAAAGTAGGTCCAAATGGATATAGAATCATTGGATGTTTCCGGTTCTACGAAAAAACCCATTAGAAACCACTTGGAATGTTTGAACCTTAAACCAATGAGATCATACCGAATTCCAATGGAAACAATCTAGTTCACTCCCCGTTCTATCCTTGTCTTAATAAATAGGGTTCAATCCTGTTACATCCATGAATTACTGAACTGGGTTCACTCTCATTCCAAACTTGTTTATCTCATGATATATGAATATTTACCCAATGTATTGGAGAGAGATATAAGTCCCACCCATGATGTAATGAAAACCATATTTATTTCTACCATAAGATCATAAACAGTCATCATATCATAACCCATGAAATGAAATGTGTATCATAAAAATTTCTTAATATTATAACTTTGGTAGAAGTGGCATGCTTCATAATAATTTCATCATAGAACAACCCATTAAAGGAATCATGTTGAATAAGTATTTGTTCATGGTATAACCCATGAAAACTTTATTTTTAAGACATAAAATATTTTTAAAACCTTTTTCTTTGAAAATAACCTTGAAAACTTATAAATTAATCTTTAAAAAACAATTAAAACATTTCTTGAGGAAAATATCATTTCCACTTTGAAGAGCGCTTTTTAAAACATAAATAATTTTGAAAATATTGTTATTTTAAAATATCCTTGAAAATTTTTAAAGTAAGATTTGAAGAAATTATTGGTTATGACATCATAAAATCATGTTCATTCCATACATGTTAAAATGAATATTCCTTTCATATTTTAGGTAAAATAGAAATGGAAATTATTTGGAAAATTATATGATTATTCATTTAAATTTTTTTAAAAAAATTAAAACATGGGTAAAAATTTATTTTAAAAATCATCATATATAAATAAAACATTTTTTAACTTTTTTAGAAAACATGATTTTGAAAGGAAATAGATTTCTGTTTAAATTGAAAAATAAAGTCATATTTTCTTAAAAACATTTTATATATAATTTTAATTAATAAAGAATGGAAAAATGGTACCTTTACTTGAAGATATCATGAATAAATATAGGATAAGAAAATTAATTAGAATTATTCATAAGTAGATCTTGATATTTCAACATTGGAGACTTAGTCACAAAAAATCCTGATAAATTATGAGACCGTAACATAAATTGTTTACCACTTTGGTAACATTGATTCGTAAGACCAATGAAGGAATGACATAAAATGAAATTTAAAATATCAAGAGGATAACTAAATTCATTTTATTACATGTAAAATGGGATTTATATACACCTCATAAAAGAATATAGGTGCACAACACAATGTATGTCTCAAAGAAGGCAAATTGAGACAAAAATCTCTTGCCGATTTATTAACTTTTGAACTGTATACCATAAGAAAGAGAGATCATAAAATGGATATTTAAACTCAAATATTTTTTATTAAAATAATAATAATATAAATTCATTGGTATTATATACACCACATAAAATAAATATGTGGTGAACATTACATGTGTCTCATGGAAGTAAAAAGTGATACAGAAATCCCTTACCTTAAGTCTTGAATTCCTTCACACTCATTGGGACATCCTATATGATAAACATTATTTTATTATACATATATTATAGAAACATATTAATATATATAATAATATATATTATTTTCTTATGATATTTTATTACTCTCTTATTAATGATTTCAAGTTAAAGTTACCTCTTGGGTAACAACTACTTTGTTTTTCGTATATGTTTTGATATGTTATATTTTTTGTCCTCTTAATTTGATCATGGTTCCATTATATATATAATTATATCCATAATATAAATATAATATATATTCAGTATATATGTGTTTATATTAATCCTTAAAATTTAGTGATAGAAAATTAAATACACCCTTCATAGAGACGGCAGGTCGTACGTACGCATGAACGCTATTTCCATTTTCTTATTGTATTGAATGGAATACAAGTAATTGATATATATTATCATTATGTAATAAATTTTATTTCATATATATTACATATTTTCATTAAAAACATCCTCAATACCTTCCATGTAAAGCGTGAACGAATCACATCGCTTTGTGTGCCGGTAGTCCACCTTACACATGAACGACGTTATTACATTCCAAAAAAATGTAAAATATGAATGTATGTGTTATATAATATTTATAGAATCATAATAACAACATAAAATCATATATATAATATATAAACAATAAATCCATAATTATGACAAACTGTGAGATGTGGTAATGGAAAAATGAATGACATCTGTTCACAAGGCTGCAATCTACTACACACATAAATGATGATTTCGTAACCCGTTTGATGGAAGTGGAGATGGTTTTAGTTAATTAGGTTCATATAAAAAAATATAAGTATACATAAGATAATTAGTCTATTATATAATAATGATATAATAATAATTTAAGGGGGTGGATTGAGAAATAAAAAAATGCTTATTGATGAATGTTACCTCTTCTTTAAGTATCCTCCTTAGGTTGCACTAAAATACTTATTGGGATGGATATCTTCACAAAATAAGGATTCTATAATGAGGGGAAATAATTTTAAAAGTTATTTTGGTAGATATTTGTTGAACCAAATAGGTTTGAAGGTATGAATAATGGAGTAGAGGGAGTGGTCTTTTATAAGTGGGGGAGAGGACACACTTGGTATTTTTTAAAAGAATTGAGTGGTACCACGTTTTTCACATGAAAAGAGGGTAAAAATGGATAAAATTAGAACATTATAAATTTTAATTTATAAATATGTCAATAAAATATTTTCTTGAAAAGCTTATAGTTAAAATTGAACCTTATCTTTTTAGTTTAACCCCTGATAAACCCGTTTTTTCCTTAACTATGGTTAATAAATTTTACTACATTCACAATTAATTTTGGTCAAAAATTAAGTTGAAATTATTATATAATATAACCTATTATTATTCCAAATATGGAATATATTTTTTCAAATTCCATTCACAAAAGTGACACAATTTTATTTAAAATTAATCTCATAGACACAACAAGAAAGCAAGTTTTGAAGGAGAAAATGTTCAAAAGTTTACAAAGTTTTTTATATCAATATTTAACATGAAATTGATTCCAATGACCTAAATTGTATTAATATATTTATAATTAAACAAAATTAAATTTAAAATTAATTTTAAATATAATATATCATTATAAATAAAATAAAGGAATGCTGATTTTCCATTAAAAATATAGTATTTTTTACTATTCATCAAAAAAATGAAACATTTTAGAAAAGATCTAAAAAATCACCCTAAGATAATTTTTACATTATGATTTAAAAAATTAATTTTATTTATTCAAATATTGTTTTTTAAAATTGGGAAAATTTAATTTAAAAATAAGTTCACCAATGGTGAAAAAACTTCTTTCTTTTAGAAAATACAGTTTTAAGCATAAAATTAGATTTATTATTATATATTGTATATAAAACACATATGATAAATGTTAAAAATTTTATTTAATATATAATATATAATATATAATTTTAATTAAATAATTAACCAAAAGTAATTTTGTTAATTTATTTATGTAAAAAATATTGGTGTGTATAAAAAAATAGTTTTCAGAAAAGATTTCTCTTATATTAAAAATGTTTTTATTTTAATTTATATTTAATATTTCACCAAATAATTAATTATATATAAATATGTAAACCATATTTTCATAATTGAGTTAATCCAATTCATATGTACCATTCTAATTACTGGATGATAAATATCTTATTAATTAATAATATTTTAATTATACGTAATGTTTTGTTTAAATTAAGTGTTGTGTGTAACGCAAGATAGAATTGGTGTAGCATGTAACGCAAGCCAAAATTAATGTTTCATATAACACAAGTTAAAATCAGTGCTTTAATGTTATAAAAAATATGGAAAAGATCAAATCTATTTGAATAAAACAATTTCACAAAATCTCTGGGTGTTACAATCTACCCCCTTATAAAGAATTTCACCCCTGTAATTCATCTCACTTACCAAAGGTTTAACATTTAAAAATTATTTCATATAAACCCACATCATACAAATTAATAATAAAACTTCCCTTAAAAAGGGGAAGTTGGAAACATAATGTTTTCCTAAAGTATCTCATAAACATAGGTGGGAAGTGAAGATTTGGACATAAAATAAAAGTGTAAATAATTATAAAGAGTGATAAAGATCACAGATCATAAGAAATGGGGTGATATAGAAAGGGTTAACGACCATAAATCCACAAAAAAGAGGCATAAAATAGGTCATCGATATCATCAAAAATGGTGATAAGAAAAAAATAATTTATTTCAAAATTTTCTTAAGAATTTGTACTTTATTGATTTCATTACAGTTCATAATCACAATATTACCCTTTGTTTATGCCTTTATCAATTTCTAATTCATATCTTACTTTAATAAATAAAGTTAATTTGTTATGACTCAAGCACTAATGGATCATAAGATCAATAATTGAATGATAAGTTAGTCCTTCTCTATCTAGTTGAAAAAATGTTTACATTGTTTTTCTAATATGGATAAGTATTCATATGGTGAAGTAATACATTAATATTTAAAACATCATTAAAATTTCCACATAAAATATTTAATAAGTGGTTAACCTTATGACCCATCCAAAAGATTAATATCCAAAACTTAAGTTAACTAAATTCCCAAAATTAACTTATCATTAATCCCCCAAACAACATGAAATATTTATTAACTGTCACATGCCATACATGCGAATACATTCATCATGTATTCTCTTGAAATTGGAATTACCAAAAAAACATTATTGAAAACATACATTATTCCTCTCTAATTACATAAAACACATATTATTGGATCTATTACTTAAATCTATAAATGTTGGAAACTCCATTAGTGATAAAATAAACCACTCTGTCAATAAATCTTTAATCAGTTCCAATGTAATCTATACTATCCAATCTACTTATTCATATCCAAAAATCTCTATATCCTGACACCATTATCTGAATATCTGAAACATTTTAAGGGTTATATTAAAAATATATCCTTTCCATTAAATTAATTTTCTATTCCATCAACATCGTTCAATATATTCTTTAAAATCCTTAATGATAAACATATATTGAACAATACTTATATATTTCTTGATTCAGATAATACAGTATTTGAATTCCAATATATAAATACTTAATTCATCCCACTTCATTCTCAAGACACTATCTTGGATCTATCATCTTATTCTTTAATGCCTCTTTCCTTTCACATATCATCTGTAGTATCTTAATCACCAGCAATATAACCATTAATCATAAAAAATTGTTGATTTTAAACACAAGATTTCTCCTTAGGACATCAATTTTCATAATTCCCATACTTTCCAAATTTAAATAATTCAATAGTATATGATATCTTATGGAGACCAATATTCCCATCTATTAAGTTAATTGAAATTTTAATTTTCCCTATGTAGTTATTTTCTTTGTGTTCTTCTTTTTCACAATCAAAACATCTTTCCATTCCCCTGAGACATTTAATTAGGTGCTTCTTTCCACATTCTAAATATATAGAAAACTAAATATTCTTTCCTCCATAGTTAACATCACCCAGAATCTCTATTAACTCTTTCCTTATCATCTTTGGTTAGTATGATAGTTGGTTAAGGTACACATTGTTAATCATGTTCTGTAAAAATAATTGGGCATAATCAAAAAATATTTTACTCTAGTCATCATCCCATCTAACTGATCATTAGTAAATCATCCATCACATTTAATGTTGATCCCTTTCCTTCTGGTTACTTATATTGAATAAGACCATAAATCATATCATGGGAAATTATTATCATAATGGAAAATCATATAGTTTGAAAAATAATTTATAAAGTTTAAATCAAGGAAACTTATATTTAATATATGTCGCCTTAGGTTTATCCTTGTTCATTCATAGTCATCATCTATTTAAAACTTTCATGATGGTTTGTAATGAGTTTGTGAATTTCAAAAGCATATCCCTTAATAGTGTCAAACCAGGTATACAACAAGGCCTATTTTCATGCACCAACTCTTAATTCATTCTAGTTTAATATGACGTTTTCAGTGTTGTTACCCCTAGGTACATATGTTCTAGAGCCACATACACTTTTAGTATCCATAGAGGGATGGAATTTCTTATAAACAACTCACTCTATCCTTTACCAAAATTATAGGACATTTTATTGTACTTTAACTTGTCCTTAGAATTATACTTAGAGACATCCCTAGATATATCATTATAAATATCCCTTGGGACCTCACCAAGGTGTTATCATCCTAGTTTCCAAAGGTTAACTAGAAATTTCCTCTGATACCAACTATAATGACCCAGGCTTCTTATACATGGATATCACATATTTTTAGATGAATATCCATTACATTACACAAAAACACTCTAGATGATCATAGTATTTTAGTCCCATTGGAAAATCGGAACACAATTTTCTTAATTCATGAAATATTTTCAATGTATCCCATAAAGATCTTACCATTTAATACTCATACTTAAAACCATTTCTTCATATCTTGGGGAAAGGAAATATAAGAAAGGGTGAGATTATATGGTTAGTAAGGGTAAAAAGGGATATACATAAGAAAAATAAAAGAATAAGTGTATGATAACAAGATCTTCATATTTAAAAACCATAGTTTTCATATCAAAGATTATAAACTTCATTCTTAGAATAAATATTGGAAGTTCATAAGTCATGAATCATAAGGGAATCAGAGAACATGATCCATGAGAGCTTAACATTGGTATAAGACATGGAATTTGTGGCATACACATAGGAATAGAAAATAATTTTCATATTAGTCAAGTCTCACTGCTAAGACCATCATATCTAAAAAAGTTCTTTATTAAACTTGGTTCACTCCTCATTCATGCCCTATCTCACTGAACCAGGTTCACTCCCTGTTCTAGCCTTGTCTTACTAAACCAAGTTTACTCCCATTCCATCCATTTCTTACTGAACTGTGTTCACTCCCATTCTATCCATGTCTTACTGAACCACATTCACTCCTATATTAGCCATTTATATTTCATAAGATATAAATATTTATCCAATGCATTGTAGCGACATATAGGTCCCACCCATAACATAATGAAAATCATATTTATGTGTGCCATAAGATCATAAATTTTAATCATATAATAACCCATTAAATGAAATGAGTATCAAAAACATTTCATCATATCGTAACCTATGGAAAATATATTGGTTTTATAATCATTTAATCATAGAATATCCTATTAAAGAAAGTAGGTTTCATAAGAATTTTATCATGGTATAACCCATGGAAGAGAAATGAGTTTCATAAACATCATGAAATCAAAATGGAAAACATTAAGAAAATAAATATGAATGGTATCCTTCGATCATATCCCCAGTGAGGCATATGTAACACCAAAATATGTCATCTCAAATGGAAAATAATTTTAAAAGATTATTTAGAAGATCTCTTAATGAAAACATACTTTCCAAAATGATTTTTTTAAAACATAAAATATATTGAAAACCTTTTTATTTGAAAATAACCTTGAATGATTATAAAGGAAGCTTTAAGAATCATTTAAAAATTTCTTTAGGAAAACATCCTTTACAATTTGAAAAAATATTTTTAAAACATAAATTTTTTTGAAAAACGTTTTCTTTGAAAATAAATTTGAAAAATTATAATGAAATATTCTAAGAAATGATTTTTCATAATATTGAAAATTTTCATTCAAGCTGTATATGTTAATACAAATATTCCTTTTCTTATTTTCAATAAAATCAAAATGATAATTGTTTAGAAATTACATAAATATTACTTAAAACTAAATTTTTAAAAATTAAAAAATGGGTAAAAATTTCTTTTAAAAATAATAAGAGTGTAATAAAACATTTTTGAAAACATAGTTTTGGAAGGAAACCGATTTCTAACCGAAGGGAGAAATAAATTCTTATTTTATTAAAATAATTCCTAATAATTTTAAGTATATAAGAGTGAAAAAATGGTACTATTACTTAAATATATCCTTAACAACTAGAGGATAAGAAAATTAATGATAATTATTGAGAGTTATATCATGAGATTTCAAAATTGGAGACTTATTCATAAATAATACCAATAAATGATGAGATTGTAACATAAAACCTTTACTATGGTAACATTGAATCATAATACCCATGAAGGAATATCATAAAATAATACTTAAAATAACATGATGATGAATAAATTCATGACATCAGATGTCAAAGGGGATGTATTTACACCTTGTTAAAGAATATATGTGCACAACATAACATACATATCAAAGAAGGAAAATTGAGACATAAATCCCTTATCAATTTATTAACTTTTGAATCGTAAAACCTATGAAAAAGAGATAATAAAATGGACATGTAATCCCAAATATTTTTAAATATAATAATAATAATACACATTCATGGTCATTATATATAACACATATAATAAATAAATAGTGAATTTGACATGTGTCTCATGAATGTAATAAGTGAAACAAAAATCCATTAAATTTAGTCTTGACTTCCTTTATAGCCATTAAAAACTAAAATATAATAAATATAATTTTATTATAAATCTATTATAGAACCATATTCATATATATCATACCATCACTACTAGAAAAACAGGTATTTGCGACGGGCTATTTGCGACGGGATCCCGTCGCAAATGGCTTTTTGCGACGGGACCCCGTCGCAAATAGCCCGTTACTGAAAACGCCGTCGCAACTACACTTATTTGCGACGGGCCCGTCGCTATAGCGTTTTTTTGCGACGGGAATTCTCCCCGTCGCAAATAGTATTCCGTATTTTTGTAAAAACTTTTAAAAACGTTTTTGCGACGGGACCCGTCGCAAATACCTTTTGCGACGGTACCGTCGCAAATACTATTGGCGACGGTACCGTCGCAAAAACGTTTTTAAAAAAATAAAAAAATATTAATAATACTAGTATTTGCGACGGGCATCGCATCCCGTCGCAAATAATATTGATAGTATTTGCGACGGGTCCCGTCGCAAATAATATTTTTTAAAAAAAATAAAAAACTATTAATAATACTAGTATTTGCGACGGGTATAGTATCCCGTCGCAAATACTATAAAAAAAATAAAAAAAATAAATTTTTAATAAATTATTTTAATGAATATAATAATAGAATTATAATTTACAAATGAAAATAATAAATTATTTTAATTACTATAATAATAGTAAAATTATAATTCAAAAATAAAAAATAATAGAATATTAATAAATGATTTAATTAATATAATAATATTACAATTATAATTCATAAATAAAAAAATATTAATAAGTTATTTTAATTAATATAAAAATAATAGAATTATTTTACATTCAAATATTAAAATAATTCAAGTATTACAAAAAAAATAATTAAATTATAATATTATAAAATTTTAATATATATATAAAATTTAATATTATAAAATATAAATAATATTATTATTCATATTAATATTGTTATTTAAAAATATAATATTATTAATTAATAATATTACAATTATAATTCATAAATACAAAAATATTAATAAGTTATTTTAATTAATATAAAAATAATAGAATTATTTTACATTCAAATATTAAAATAATTCAAGTATTACAAAAAAAATAATTAAATTATAATATTATAAAATTTTAATATATATATAAAATTTAATATTATAAAATATAAATAATATTATTATTCATATTAATATTGTTATTTAAAAATATAATATTATTAATATTTTATAATGAGACAGAAACTACGAATAGAAAAAAAAATTTGATTTCTCAAATTTTATAACTGAAATACATAATCTAATCTGAAGGAGGGGGGGGAGGTGGGGGATCTGCAGATGGTGGTGGAGGAAACTCCACCCCTAAAGCATGAGTGAGTCGGCGCATGTACTCCATCTGCTCCTGATGCTGCTGCTGCCACCGACTCGTCTGCTCCTCGTACAGCTGCTGCTGGCGTCGACGCTCCTCCTCATGCTGCTGACGCATCTGCTCCTGCTCCTGTCGGAGACTCTCTATCTGTGCAGTCTGAGATCGCAACTGATCCTCATACTGTGTAGAAAAAGATGCACGAGCTCCTCTCGAGCTGGACGCCGACATCGCAGCACTGCCATAATAATCTCCGGGAGTCAGTCGAGAGCCGATACCAACTACCCGGCCCTTCTCGAAAGCATACTGGGTGGCCTGCATCCATGCCGCCTCATCAAACTGACGGGCAGTGGTCTGATCTGATGACTCGGCCTGACTCTCAGGCCGGGTCTGTGACGCTGCGGCCTCATATGACTCCTATAGTTGCAATTTAAAATTAAAATTGTGAATATATTATATGCAGTTAATTTTTAAACTTGAAAACAAATTATACTGACCACGATGTGATGCTGACGATCACCTCTGAGCTCCCCAGTAGCAGGATCACTATACATCCTCCGATATACGTCGTACTCTGTAATATCGGGGTGCTCGACAGCCTATAAGAATAAAAAATAAACTGTTAATATTTATAGTTATATAAAATATTTATAAATAATGTACGTACCAGATGCTGTCTATGAGTACTGAAAGAACGACTCCCAGCTCGATGAGTCACCTCCTGTCTCCCCCGATTCTGCCTCCCCAGCGATGATCTCCTCTGAAAGGCACCACTCAACCAGTGCGCACATAATCCATCCCATACATGGGATGAAATATACTCTGGTCGGTGTGCTCTACATGACTCCTCAAAATCTGACACTCCTGCTTTCTTCATCGCAGCTTTTCTTAAATTGTGCAAAAACTGACGAAGGCGATCACGCATGGCCACCTCCCATGCCTCGTGGATGGCGTCACGCATGGTATCCTCGATCGGATACCATAAACCCTACAAAAAAAATCAAAATATCAAGTTAGAAATGAAATAATTTTCAAAATAAAAATTATTTATTTACGTACGTACCAGCCAATGGTCGAACATGGCCTGCTGCACATCAATGGGAATCTGCTCCCATGTGGTCCACGGCTGAGAGAAATAGTTGCGCAAAATAGCGCTGCCCTGTTCGACTGCTATATGCGGAAAACTGAAAAAAAAAATAATAAACATTTATTATGTGAATAGATTAATGAAATCTTAGTCAAATCCACGGGTTATCACACAGGTTATCACACCTCCGGGTGCGCGGATCAAACCCAAGACGTGGACGTCGCTCGGGGACGGGGTCAGGAATCATCAATCGTGCAAGACCGCGCCCCCTCCGCGTACTCCCTGGAGCGCCTGCAGGCTGAGGGTCATCTGCCAGCAACTCATCCGCATCGAAAGGCAGGTCAGCATCCGCCAACTCACGAAATGTGGCCTCGTCCATCTGAAACAGAAAATGTTAATGTTAGAAAATAATTGATAATTACTATTATATATACATATATACATGTTATGATTGTATATAAATACCATGGAATTCTATTAGTGTTCATCTTCATCATCATCTTCATATATGTCAATGTCATCTTCATATTCCTCCTCAACATCATCGATATCCATTCGAGTTGCAGTTGCTTTATCTCTTACCATTTCAAATTCATGTGTGACATCATTAACATCATCGTCATCACCGACTCTTAAATGTGGGGTGTCGTCATCGATACTCATGTCTCTTTGTAAAAAAGATTGATTTTGAGTACTCTCTTGAAAAACTTCAATTCTTTGCACATCAGTGAAAGCACATTCACTTTGACTAAACTGATTGTCTCGAATTTTGATTTTTATTACACTCCACCAATCAGTCAAGTCTCTTGATGTTGCACAGTACTTTGCATAATAATATTGATATGCCTGTTGAGCCAATAAGAATGGTTCATTTACTGCGAGAACACTTTTACATTTAATATCGATGATTCCATGAGTCGGATGAACACGCACGGCTCTCTCTGTATCCAACCAACGACATTTGAACATGGTTATGTAATGTTGTCCAAGATAACAGAGTTCAATGATTTCATCAAGTATGCCATAAAAGTCAACTTCATTTTCTCGATGATGAGATCCTCTCAAGCTAACTCCACTGTTCATTTTTTTTTTTGATTCCCCATATGCATGTGTGTGGAATCGAAATCCATTCACCACATATGCATTATAAGTTTTAACAAGTTTGGAAGGTGGGTTACTCAATACACACAGCCGTTTGTCAATTTTATCAGCATGTCGAGACACCTGAAAATTTGTGAAATAATTATCAATATAGTAAACTATACATTGAATGAGTTGCTAAAAGATAAAGAATTTATGTTACCAGTTTTTGAAACCACTGAGAGAAATTTTTCAGTCGACGTTCTTCGAGAGCAGCTGCTGTAATTTGTGGAATTTGTTTCTTGATATGATTATCATACAACCTATAAAAACCAAAGTTATTTACTATAACATAAATGATAGAATAAGTGATATAAACACTTACAGTACAACTGATGTCATCTCTTCACAGTTGAGCAGAACATACGTATGAGCTGTATGATGTTCATCATCTGAAAGCCAGCGTTCAGAAACTCCACCAAAACCAAGCTCTGACTGGTTGAAAACAGATAATTGATTGTCGATTTCATCAATATTTCTCTCATTCCGTCCCATTCGGTTGTGTTTTGAAGGATACTCAGATTCAAAATAATGGGAGCAGAAAAAAGATATTTCCTCTTGCAAATAAGCTTCTGCAATAGATCCTTCAACAGATGCTTTGTTGCATACCTTTCTTTTCAATTTTTTCATGCATCTCTCAAATGGGTACATCCATCGAAACTGTACCGGACCTCCACATTTGGCTTCATATGGCAAATGTAACATCAAATGTTCCATTGAGTCGAAGAAAGACGGCAGAAATATTTTTTCCAGTTTACATATAATTACAACAACATCTTTTTCAAGTTTGCCTAGAGCATCATAATCTGCCGTAGCCGCACAAATTTCTCGAAAAAAATGAGACATGTCTGTTATGGAATCCCAAATCACAGAATTCAACAGACCTCTTAATCCAATGGGTAGAAGTCTCTCCATTATAACATGACAATCATGACTTTTTAATCCAGTAATATGACCATTCTTTACACATCTACCCAAATTGGAAGCACAACCATCTGGAAGTCTCAAATCTGCAATCCACTGACAAAATAATAAACGGTTTTCTTTAGACAGTGTATAAGCTGCTTTTGGTTTTAGTAACCTTTCTGTTCTGACATTCTCAAATAGTTCCAATTCTGGACGCCTGCAAATTTGGGCAAGATCTAAACGTGCATTTACATTGTCTTTGCTCTTTCCTGGCGTATCCAAAACTGTATGAAACAAATTATCAAAACAGTTCTTCTCAATATGCATGACATCTAACATGTGTCGGACCAACAAATCAGACCAATATGGCAAATCCCAAAATATGCTACGTTTAATCCAATTGTGTTCTTTCCCAAAACCAGAAATTTTCTGTTGGTTTATTGTGGGACCAAAAGTGATGGGAGGTAATGAAAATACAACCGATTTTAACTCTGAACCTGATAGCATTTTTGGAGGTACATCCCTTTCAGCTGTTCCTTTTCTGAAATGAGATCTGTTTCTGCGAAAAGGATGATCAGCTGGAAGAAATCTGCGATGATAGTCAAAATAACAAGGTTTCTTTCCATGAATGAGCATAAATGCTTTGTTCTCTCCCATACAGTAAGGACATGATTTCTGACCATGTGTACTCCAGCCAGATAACATCCCATAAGCCGGGAAGTCACTTATTGTCCACATCAATGCTGCTCTCAGTATGAAATTCTGTTTCGTTGCAACATCATATGTACTGACACCAGTACTCCACAGTAAATTTAATTCATCAATCAATGGCTTCAAATAAATATCAATATTTTTCTTTGGATGTCCTGGAATTAGTAAAGTCAAAAAGATATATGGCTCCTTCATCAACATCCATGGAGGTAAATTGTACGGAGTTAAAAAAACAGGCCAACATGAATATTGACTACCATAAGATCCAAACGGACAGAAACCATCAGTGGAAAGGCCCAGTCGAACATTTCTAGCTTCTAAAGCAAAGGATGGATGCACTCTATCAAAATGTTTCCATGAATCACCATCGGCTGGATGATTCAAGCTTTTATCGGTTGAACTATTCTCTTTATGCCATGACATCATTGTCGCTGTATTCTTAGACATGAATAAACGCTGAAGTCTGGATGTAAGCGGAAAATATCTCAACTGTTTTACAGGAATCAAACCAGACTTCCCGTGTTGTCCTTCTTTATATCTCAGTTGCCCACATGTGGGACAACTATCCAACGACTCATTTTCCCCTGAATATAAAATGCAGTCATTTGAACATGCATGAATCTTCTGAAAAGTAAGTCCCAAATTTCGAACCAACCTCTTACTTTCATAGTAATTTTCAGGTAAAACATTTCCTTCGGGTAACAGTGTTTTCAGCAAAGAAAATATCTGGTCAAAACAGGTGTTTGACATTCCGTTATCTGATTTGATAGCCATAAATTTTGCAACTGCTTCTAATTTGCTCATCTTGCAGCCATGATATAATGCATCCTCAGCAGACTTCAACAACTCATAAAATTCAGACGGTCCCAACTCAGGATTTGAAGCTATATCAGCCGGAGTTTCTGTATGTTGAACAGATGAACCTGCAACATCATGTACTAAATCTTGAAACTGGGATGGATCCGGAATCAAGTTGGTATCACCTACTCTGGAACTGCGTTCACCGTGTTGATACCAAAAAACATAATCTGCTTGAAAACCAAAACGCAAGAGATGTTCCCCCACTTTGTCAAATGTGTCAAACGTTCTCAATGCACATTTTCTACAAGGGCATTTTATCTTTCCTTCTGAAACAAATTCTGGATTTGATGCCGCAAATGATAAAAAACTCTCCACACCCTCTATATATACTGGATTTAAACCAGAACCATTTGGATTTCTACGTTGATTTATCCATATGCGGTCATCTAATAATGACTGTTGAAGACCTCGTTGTTCCATATTTTTCTATAAAATATAAAAGCATTACTGGTTTTGAATAATTTGTTAGAAAAAACACAAGCAAGGATTGAATATATTTAGAATAAAGCAAATAATGTAATAAGGTAATTATTCCAAATTATAGGAAAGTATTTCAAATTATTTGTAATTATTCCAAATTATTGGTAATTATTCCAAATTATTGGTAGTTATTCCAAATTATTGGTAGTTATTCCAAATTATTGGTAGTTATTCCTAATTATTGGAAAATATTGGTAATTATTGGAAAATATTGGTAATTATTGGACAATATTGGTAATTATTGGTGATTATTGGTAATTATTGGTGATTATTGGTAATTATTGGTGATTATTGGTAATTATTGGTGATTATTGGTAATTATTGGTGATTATTGGTAATTATTGGTGATTATTGGTAATTATTGGTAATTATTGCTAATTATTGGTAATTATTGCTAATTATTGGTAATTATTGCTAATTATTGGTAATTATTGGTAATTAATAATCATTATTACTAATTATTGGTAAATATTACTAATTATTCCTAATTAATACTAATTATTCCTAATTAATACTAATTATTCCTAATTATTCCTAATTATTACTAATTATTCCTAATTATTACTAATTACTGGTAATTAATACTAATTATTGCTAATTATTACTAATTATTGCTAATTATTGCTAATTATTGCTAATTATTGCTAATTATTGCTAATTATTGCTAATTATTGCTAATTATTGCTAATTATTTCTAATTATTGCTAATTATTGCTAATTATTACTAATTATTGGTAATTAATACTAATTATTGGTAATTATTACTAATTATTCCTAATTAATACTAATTATTCCTAATTATTCCTAATTATTACTAATTATTGTTAATTATTCCTAATTATTGTTAATTATTGTTTATTATTCCTAATTATTACTAATAATTGGTAATTATTACTAATTATTGGTAATTATTACTAATTATTGGTAATTATTACTAATTATTGGCAATTAATACTAATTATTGGCAATTAATACTAATTATTGGCAATTAATGCTAATTATTCCTAATTAATGCTAATTATTCCTAATTAATGCTAATTATTCCTAATTAATGCTAATTAATCCTAATTAATGCTAATTATTCCTAATTAATGCTAATTATTCCTAATTAATGCTAATTATTCCTAATTAATGCTACTTATTCCTAATTAATGCTACTTATTCCTAATTAATCCTACTTATTCCTAATTAATCCTACTTATTCCTAATTATTGGTAATTATTACTAATTATTGGTAATTATTACTAATTATTGTTAATTATTACTAATTATTGTTAATTATTACTAATTATTGTTAATTATTACTAATTATTGTTAATTATTTCTAATTATTGCTAATTATTGGTAATTATTACTAATTATTGGTAATTATTGCTAATTATTGGTAATTATTGCTAATTATTGGTAATTATTGCTAATTATTGGTAATTATTGCTAATTATTGGTAATTATTGCTAATTATTGGTAATTATTCCTAATTATTGGTAATTATTCCTAATTATTCCTAATTATTGGTAATTATTGGCAATTATTGGTAATTATTGGCAATTATTGGTAATTATTGGTAATTATTGGCAATTATTGGTAATTATTGGCAATTATTCCTAATTAATACTAATTATTGGTAATTAAAACTAATTATTGGTAATTAAAACTAATTATTGGTAATTAATACTAATTATTGGTAATTAATACTAATTATTGGTAATTAAAACTAATTATTGGTAATTAATACTAATTATTGGAAATTAATACTAATTATTGGTAATTAATACTAATTATTGGTAATTAATACTAATTATTGGTAATTAATACTAATTATTGGTAATTAATACTAATTATTCCTAATTATTGGTAATTATTCCTAATTATTGGTAATTAATACTAATTATTGGTAATTAATACTAATTATTGGTAATTAATACTAATTATTGGTAATTAATACTAATTATTGGTAATTAATACTAATTATTGGTAATTAATACTAATTATTGGTAATTAATACTAATTATTGGTAATTAATACTAATTATTGGTAATTAATACTAATTATTGGTAATTAATACTAATTATTGGTAATTAATACTAATTATTGGTAATTAATACTAATTATTCCTAATTATTACTAATTATTGTTAATTAATACTAATTATTTGTAATTAATACTAATTATTGGTAATTAATACTAATTATTCCTAATTATTCCTAATTAATACTAATTATTGGTAATTAATACTAATTATTCCTAATTATTACTAATTATAGGTAATTATTACTAATTATTGTTAATTATTGGTAATTATTACGAATTATTGGTAATTAATACTAATTATTGGTAATTAAAACTATTTATTGGTAATTAAAACTAATTATTGGTAATTAATACTAATTATTGGTAATTAATACTAATTATTGGTAATTAATACTAATTATTGGTAATTAATACTAATTATTGGTAATTAATACTAATTATTGGTAATTAATACTAATTATTGGTAATTAATACTAATTATTGGTAATTAATACTAATTATTGGTAATTAATACTAATTATTGGTAATTAATACTAATTATTGGTAATTAATACTAATTATTCCTAATTATTACTAATTATTGTTAATTATTCCTAATTATTACTAATTATTGGTAATTATTACTAATTATTGGTAATTAATACTAATTATTGGTAATTATTACTAATTATTGGTAATTAATACTAATTATTGGTAATTATTACTAATTATTGGTAATTATTACTAATTATAGGTAATTATTACTAATTATTGTTAATTATTGGTAATTATTACGAATTATTGGTAATTAATACTAATTATAGGTAATTAATACTAATTATTGGTAATTAATACTAATTATTGGTAATTATTACTAATTATTGGTAATTATTACTAATTATTACTAATTATTCTTAATTATTGATAATTATTAGTAATTAAATAAATAATTATCAATAATTAGAAATAATTACCGATAATTACAAATAATAACATTATTAATATATTTTATTATTAATATTAAAATAATATAATTTTCTAATTTATATACAGTTCTTTTTTCATCTGTGCGTTTTCTATCTCCACATACAAATAATACATGTGAAGACAGCAAACACACAGATGAAAAAAGAACTGTATATATATAAAAAATTATATTATTTTAATATTAATAATAAAATAAACTAATAATGTAATAATGTTCTTATTCCTAATTATTGGTATTTATTACTAGTTATTAATATTTATTCTTAATTATTAAAAATTATTACTAATTATTCCTAATTACCATATAAACAATACTAATAATTTAAATTTATTAAGTAATAAAACAATGTAAACATAATTAAATTACAACTAATTAATAATAATAAAAACTAATAAAAAATTAAAAATAAATAAAAAATTAAAATAAAGATAAATACCTTGAAAATTGATCTGTTCTGATCGTTCTTCAAAACTTTAATATCGGCTCCGGAGAAAAAACTTAAACTAGAGAAAAACTCAACTCTAGAAATATGATTCTGAAAGAGAGAGAAGATAAGGAATGAGAATGAAATGAAAAAAACGGATGGGGGTATTTATAGGTTAGATTAGTTGCGACGGGCCCATTTGCGACGGGACCCGTCGCAAATACCTTAGCCAACATTTATTACGGTCAACCGGTAAATAGTTATTTGCGACGGGACCCGTCGCAAATAACCCTCTGCCGACATAGTATTTGCGACGGGGGAATATTCCCGTCGCAAATACCTTTTACCGCCGCCGGTTATTTGCGACGGGAATATTTCCCCGTCGCAAATACGTTTCCCGCGATTTGGCGCGCATCGCGGGAAAACTATTTGCGACGGGGAAAGCAATCCCGTCGCAAAAGCCTCCTTATTTGCGACGGGAAAATACCCCCGTCGCAAATAATTTTTTAACATGACTATTTGCGACGGGATTTATTCCCGTCGCAAATAACCCGTCGCAATTGCTCATTTTTCCCGTAGTGCATATATGATTTTATTATGAAATTTTATTACCCTCTTATTAACAATTTCATGTTAATGTTTCATCTCAGGTAATAACTGCTTAGTTTTTTGTATATGTTTTGATTTGTCATATTTTTTTCATATTACTTTAATCATGGTACCATAATATCTAGAATTATATCCATGATATAAATATAATATATATTCAGTATATATGTATTTATATTAATCCATAAATTTAGTGATAGAAAATGAAATACACTATTCATGGAGACAGAAGGTCGTACATACGCACGAACGCTATTTACATTTTCTTATTGGATTGAAATAAATAAAAGTAATTGATATATATTATAATTAAAGAATCTTATTTATGTAATATATCACATATTTTCATTAAACCCATCCTTAAGACCTTCCATGTAAATCATGAGCGAATCACATCACTTCTCATGGTGGTAGTTTTCCGTACACACAAACAACGTTATCGTATTCCAAAAAAATGGAAAATATGAATGTATGTGCGATATAATAATTAAAGAATCCTAATAACATCAAAAAAATCTTATATATAATAAAAAAAATCCATCATTATCACCATACTTGAGAGGTGATAATTGAAAAATGAATGACATCGGTTTGTAAGGGGGTAGTCTGCCTTGCACAAGAATGGAAATTTTATAACCCGTTTGATGGAAGTGTAGATGGTTTTAGTTCATGAACTTAATAAAACAACATATAAGTATATTTAATATATTGAGGTTATTATATAATCATGATATAACAATAATTTAATGGTATTGAGTAAGAAATAAAACCAAAAAGCTCATTGATGAATGTTACATCTTCTTCAGGTATCCTTCTTAAGTTTACACTAAAATCCTTCCTAGGATGAATTTATACCTAAAATAAGGATTATAGGATAAGGGGAGGGAAATTGGAAAGTTATTTGGTTTGGTCTTGTCTATAAAAAAGGGATGTGAAGGAGTGAATAAGGGAAAAATGGAGTGACCTTTTATAAGTGGGGGAGAGGACACACATGGTATTTAGGAAAATAATTGAGTGATACTAAAATTTTCATATGGAAAATGGTTAAAATATGGTTAAAATTAGAACATTAGACATTATAAAATCGAAATATGGCTATATAATATTTTTTTACAAGTTTATAGGTAATTTGTTACCCTTATATTTTTATTTTAACTCCCAGTAAACCAATTTTTATCTTAATCGTGGTAAATAATTTTCACTACATTATCTTTAATTTTATTAAAAAAATGATATTATTAGATAATATAAAATATTTTTATTCCAAATATGGAATCCATTTTTAAAAATTCAATCCTCATAAGTGTAAAATTTTAATTTAAAATTAATCCCATAGATGTGATGAGAAATCGAGTTTTTAAAGAGAAAATGTTCAAAGGTTTACTAAGCTTTTACATAAAAATTCAATATGAAATTGATTACAATGAACTAAACTGGGTTAATTTATATATAATTAAACTAGTTTAATAAGCATATCAGAAATATGAGTGCACGAGTTACCCTTTGAGGGAACAGCCTGTGGAAGGAATGGGGAAAGTTTGGGGAGGAAAGGAAAATTTGAGTCCTCCTAACAGATGTTCATTTAGTGAAATAGTCCAAAGTGGGAACCAGAAGATGTCTTCAGGTGAAAATCCTTCATCTGCAATGCTGGGAAGGAGACCAAGGAATGACTAATCCTATCTTCTGTGACCGATGCGGACTAGGGCTGCCTCGAAATGGAAAAGTGGAGTGGTTCTTGCGGTCAAGAAGGGCAACGGAGTTAAGAAGGCATCACCTGATATGCTTGTTGTTTATCACCTTAGGAATCAAGTACAAAGTGCAATCTTTTGGAGACAACCAGAGTGGGAATCGACCACTGGAGAAGAAGAATCATGCTTGGGATGCGGGGATGACTATTGGTACTATGATATGTAACTATTTGTTTACCTTTTTGTTGTTTCTGTCTTACTTGACTATTTTTGGCGTTGTATGTGGGACACCGGGAACCCTTAAACTGACTTTATAAAATGAAAAAAAATGATTTGCAGTAATTAAAAATTCAGTTTTTTCACTATTCATCAAAAAAATGAAACTTTTCAGAAAAAACAAAAACATTCACCCTAAGATAAATTTTATACTATGTTTTAATAAAATTGAATTTATTTTTTCAAATAATATTTCTAAAGGTGTTTGAAATTGATTTTAAAATAAGTTCTCCAAATACGATAGAAGTGATTTCTTTTAGAAAATACAATTTTAAGCATAAAATTGGATTCATTATTATCTATTATATAGAAAACACATATGATGAATGTTAAATTTTTTTATCAAATATATAATATATTATTTTCATTAAAATCATTCACTAAAAGAGATCATGTTAATTTATTTATGTAAAACACATTTGTGTGTATAAAAAATAGTTATCCATAAAATATTTCCCTTATATATAAAAAAGTTTTTATTTTAATTTCTAACTAATTGGTCAACAAATAACTCATTATATATACATATTTAAACCATATTTTTATAATTTAATTGATCATATTCATACCCTCTATTCCAATGGCTAGGTGATAACTATCATATTAAATAATAACATTTCAATTGTATATCATGTTTCATTTAAACTCAGTGTTCTGTGTAACACAAGATAGGATAGGTGTTGCATGTAACTCAAGATAAACTTACTATTTTACAAACATAAATGTAAACTTACTTATTTATTGTCACATTAAATATTGAAAAGATCAAATCTATTTGAAAAAAATAATTTCACAAAAACTTTGGGTGTTACACACCCAACCTATACCAATTTTTTAAATTGATACTAACTATCACAAATATCAATATGATGGATAATATCATTAATTGAATATTTATCATTACAAAATGATGAAATGATGACTCATTTGTTCAATTTTCAATATTTATTCCTAAATTATACTTAGTAACTAATTTATTCTCTTATTCACAAGATATATTTCCTTGTTTTTTAGGAATACCATATGTCATATTTTCATCTAAAAACTTTCCCCAAATTTCTTAGTTTTGTTACCTAATATAGCACTAAAAATCATCATGAGAGTTATCTATCCATAATAACCACTGATATCCTAAGAAAAATCAGATGAAATCACATGTTAGATTAAAAAATTAAATAAAATACGAGGGATCATTTTGTTGATGCTTCCCCATTTTTCTATCTTCAAGATCATATTCTCTGGACATCAATGCTTCATTATTCTTGATACCACTTGGAATCAATTGAAATGTCAACTCTAAATTCCCAATTCCAATAATTGTATATCCTCCTTTCTTCTCTGATTATTCTTCTATTCTCATTCATTTATATTTCAAATATAGTAAAATCTACACTTTTTCTGATTTGACTCAGTTTAAATTATAGAGGATGTTACAAAATAACTTTAAATATATTGATAATACTTCCCCAAGGATCATATCTCCCCTAAAACCTGAAACACTTCAACCATAGTTAATCGAATTTAATAACATGGAGATAGGGAATATTTCACTTCCTCGAGTAAAGGAATGAGATTGGTGATGGTGGACCACCCCTTCGGTGTAAAAATTTTCTTTTCCCCTTTTCAAATTCAAGGATAAAAATTTCATCACCTCATTGAATTATTCTTCTTCTTGATCAATATTTTTGAAAACACTCTTCAATTCCTTACAAAAGGATCTAATTTGAGTGATTTCACTTACAAAAAAATCATTTTGGATGTTTTCATTAGACTTCCCCTTTTCTATATTAGGTATTTAATTTTCTTCACAGACTAACTCACAAACGTTTCTTCACTGGGTACTCTTACCAATAAGGACCCCCTCACACGTTACTGATTGGATCCTTCTTCTCCACATATTCTTAAAGCTCTCTTTATCCCCACTTGATTTATCAGTTCTCATGACCCATGTATTGTTTTGATATGTATCTTTAATATGATCATATTTTGGAGTCCTTTCAATTTTCTAAATATTCTTCTTGTATTTCCATGAATCCTTCTCTTAAACACTTAGTTTGGAACTTCTCTTCAAACTACTATTTTACATTTTCATGGGAACTCCCACAATTCACTTCTTATCTTTACTTGGGGGTTATTTTTCAATACCACTTAATAAATCCTCATGCCTTTCCTATTTAATAAGAAATAGATCCACCTTAGATATTTTCTTCCATGTTGGATCTTTTATTACATGCTCATCCACCATTATCATAGCTAGAGTAGCATCCTTCCTTTTCCTCTATATTTGTTTTCTTTCTTTCCAAGAGGGATTATATGAGAAAAATAATGTTGATACCTAATGCACCTTTATTTTTGCTCCATTATTTTCCTATAGAATAGTAAATTTTTTCTCTAACTTAACAAAACTTATTTTAGTGAAAAAATTCTTATCATTAGTTACAATAATTGAGGAATTCCTTAAATCAATTAAATTAGATTTATGAAAAAAATTATTATCCATGTGACCATGGTTATCACAAATAAATAATCTCCCATTAAACCATATTGTACATAGTAGCACCTTTATTGAGATGATTTTATATTAGATGATTTCCTTCCTTTAAGGCCATGGACTTCTAGGAAGACACTCGTGGTATTTCCTATGATTCTATAGTAGTAAAACTTTATGGATACCTTTCTTTGACAGTTGTCTCATACATGTTTTGTATGGTGCTTCAAATTACTTGTTGGATTTGGATTTCTATATTTTTGGACTCTACTTTTTGATGTTCCCATAGAAGGGATTATTGTATTATCATTCAAGGTTTTCAACTTCCTTTCAAGCTATTTGATCTTCCCATCCTTCTCCTACAGTTGAGAATCTATATTCCTCATAATTGGGGTTACTTCTATTCCTTATTTTAACCTCTCTTCAAGTTGTGTTTTGAGAGGTATAATGCTAGTTTTCAACTCCTTCTTAGTGGATATATGTTTTTACACTTCATGTGAAAGTTCATCAATTATGTCACTTTGACTCTTTATCTTTTCACCCATATTCACATTTTCATCATTATGATCAATATTTAATTACCTTATCCTTTGGTTCTCATTAACCAACTTTTCAATGTGTGTAACCAATTCAGCATTCATAGCCCTCATATTTTGAACCTAATTTGAGTTAATGCTATTGTCTTTGAAAACATATTTACACTCTTACAATTTAGAAGACATATTATTTAATTCATCTGAATGATTATAATTTTTCTCCATCAAATTTTTATCCACATTAATCCATATTAGATTGAGGATTTTCAGTTTGTTAACCTCAATTTTAAACACTTCAACATAGATAACTTGAGATTCATTATTCTTTCTTAGCTCCATGTTTTATTCCTTTAACACCAGATCGATCTCCTCAGATATGTGAATAGGTTCCACCTTTGAATCTCTTGAATTATCATCATCATCAATAGTTTAGAAATATATTGGAATATCTGGATCCTTGGATTTACCCACAAATTTATTTTACTAACAAGTATATAGACAATTAGATTCATTCATACCTTCTGTTTGTGTGCCACTAGGATCCTTTATCTTGATCACACACTTCTCAAAAACTATTCCACTATTTGGAATTATTTTATAGATTTTATTGTTCCTCAGATTATTTCTATTTCCCATATTGTACGACCAAAAAAGATTTCAACTCAAAAACCCGATCAGATTAATTCAATTCAAAATAAATTCAAAAAAGTAAAACCATTACTATAAAACCAATTATTGGACCCATGGGGTACTTTAGTGGTAGTTTCCTTGGGGGGGGACTAGGGTATGAAACTCATTCGCATTTCCACATGTATCTAAGAAACTATCACTACCATAACTAGTCTTGACCTCACTTATTAGTAGGTTCACTCTTGTGTTAACTTGTTATGTGATGATATAATTAACTTGTGTAATTATCTTATCATTATTATCATAAGTTTAATGATTTTTGAATCTACATTCACTGATTTTTATCCTAAAAAATATAAGATAATAAAGAACACAATAAAAAAATAATTTTTCTTGGTTCACTCGCACTGGGATACATCCAAGTAGCACACACCGACGTTGTGTTAATGTTCCAAAATCCACTAATCTTTACAATTATTTTGGAAATATTGATTCATCTATGGTCACTCCATTTCAAAATAACTTAATTTAAAATATTAATGGTCTAGATCACTACCAACCAAGGGCCACTCCTTTTGTCCTCTCCCTTTCCTCACTACTTTATAAGGGAATGGTTTCTGGTCATAGGATAATACTAGTCTTCACTATCTGATAGTTTATCCACTAATTAGAGCCTATTAATCTTTACTATACTATTTCACAAAATAGTTATGAATATCACCATTGCATCAGCTTCTCTTTACCTATTGAACTAGTCTTCAAGGAATACTAGCTTCCTTTGGAAAATTATTCAATAAGCTCCAATAAATTTATGTGTCATAAAACTCAACACTTTCATAGAACCTTTGCACCAATTTTATGAAACTTTCCTTCTATTCATGAAAATTTGTACTTTCAAAAAACTAATATTATTTTATGAAACTTATAACCTTTTATGAATATTTCTAAACCTTCAAAAAAATTCATGGTTATATTGACACAATTCCTTTATTTGTGGAACATATGTTCAAATAAACCCTTCAATCAATAAAAAACATTGTGAAACTTTAATTTAGAGCCTTTAGATCTTCAACAAGTCTTTCTAGTTTAAATTAGTGGGGGGGGGGGGTAGTGATCTATTTTTAAAATTTTATACCCATTCATAAAACTTTCTCACACACCACTGAATTTTCATGAAACAATTCATATCTATTAACAAAACTCCACATCTTTCCAAAACTTCAAATAAATTTTCTATTCGTGAAACTTCTAGTAATTCTATAACATACCATTTTTTCAATTAACTAAGCTTTTAATAATAACATAACATAATTAATTTTTCCCATTTTTGAAACTTATCATAATTTCATAACTTACCGCCTTTTTATTTTATGCCTCAAAAGTATTTTATAAAAAAATCATTCATGAATCTCTAAATCTTCACATCACCAAACTTTCATAAATTACATGAATTTTACATATTTTAATGAGGAAGTCTTAGAAATATATCTTTCACAAAAAATTTACCTTCCTCTAAATTTCTAATGCCTAAAAATTTGGAAAACACTTGGAAATGATTTTTCCCTATACACTCAATTTTCTATACCACTTATAGAGCTTCTATAAATCTGTCTTGAATATTTGTTAACATACCTGGTCAAAAATCATGTTGGAACTCCAAAACTGACATTTTCATGATGAAAACCTATCTAGGTGCTCCACTTTCTTTGATAACTTCAAGTTGTCTCTCATTATTTTCATGATTGATATTCTGGGATTGAAAATTGCTTCATGCACTCCCCCACTTTCCCTCTATCAGAATCATAACCATATCATACAGTCCTTGACATGATGAAAATAAAATATAACATGCTCCCAATTCAAAAAAAACACAACATAAAATCCAACACACAACATACAACACACCAACACACTAGGGTTGACAGTGATAGGGTTGACAACGAATCCAACACACAACATATGGAAAATCCAATTCTTATTGGTGTCCAACATTATACATCAAATTCATTGAATATATTATTCCATTATTTTGTATATAATGAATTATACTTGAATTATGTTTTATTTAAACTTGTTTTTTTGGATTTACATTTGTCACACATAACCACTTCATTGATTAATTCTCATTTTGATTATACAATCTTTGTAAGGTATCTTCATTTCAAATTGTCTTCTTTCTGTCATATGTTATGTTATACACCTATCTTATTTTATAAAGTGTATTTAATGAAACTTTAATATGTTATATCATGAATAAATTTAAATTTATGTTATTTCATTTTTCATTTGAAGTTATTTCATTCATGAGGTTTATGATTTGAAAGTTACCAAAGTGGTAAAGGTTTATTTCACAATCTCATCATTATTCAAGATTGTTTTTGTTAAATTCTCCACTAAGGGAATTATTTGATCATTATTTATTAAAACCAATATATTTTATACTATAAATTAAAATTTTTAATTTAATTTTCCTCCCTTTAAGTACTCATGATACCAAAATAATATTTTTAAGGAAAACCAACTTCATTTTTCTACTCAGTCTGGAATATTTTTCTTCCATGTCTATATTTTCCTTAAAATGTTTTAAATAATATGTTTTCTATTATCGAATGATTTATTAAAAAAATTTCACCCATTTAAAAAATTTAAAAAATGGTTTATAAAGGAATATTCCTTCCGTTTTCTGTATGATGTACTTTTTGACTTTTACAAAAAAATTTAAAGGAATATTTGTTTTAACATACTTGGTATGAATATAAGTTAACCCATCATGATAAATCAATGATTTTAAGATTAATTTTCAATTTTTAATGTTTATTTTCAAAGAAAATTTTTTCCCTAATATTTTGGAAATTTTTATTTTTTGAAAGTGTATTTCAAAGTGAAAAGGGTATTTTACTCAAGAATTTTTAATGACATTTTTATTTCATTTCAATTAAACATAAATTAAAAACCATTTATTCTCTACTAGGGATATATTGTAATGATATCATACTTATTATTTCTTAGGTTGGTTTATGATTAGTTTGAATGTGGAAAGTATTAACATTTCATATGATAGTTCTTATAATATATCTAGTTATTGATTATTAAGGCATGTTGATTAGGTTGTATTGTTTGTTAATATGATGAATTCATTGGGATTATTAATTAATGTATGGTTCCAATAATTTCATAGACCCTTGTTGCATTGGTAGGTCTCATGAGATAAACTAGTTTCAATTTTTGGTTGAGGACTAATCCATTTATGTAAGATTTTTTAGCATTAGAAATTGGTGACATGTTTATGATGTTTGACATTATATATTCTATAATTATGAAGATATTTATTATTATCCATGTTATTATTTATGTTTTTATATTATCCATCAATTTATTCCTTTTTAGGGTATTAGTTATATAGAATTAATTTATCATCATTTATTCTTTCCATATTATTCTTAGCGTTTAAGTTATCCCTATTGGAATATTTACGTATACCCATAGTTAAAAACTATGGCTATAGATAAGAAAACCATGGGTATAGGATATAACCATGGTTTATAGAACCATTGGTGCTTAAGCTGTTGAGATAGACCTATAACCATGGTCTGAGAAAACTATTGGTATAGACCACCTACACCCATGGTTCATAAATCGATGGTTTAGACAATATCAATGGAAAGACCTATGCCTTACTGTTTGGTCAAACTATGGGTACACGTCTTTTATTGAAAAAAATACAACATTGGGAATTGATCCCAACACCTACCACATATACTCCAATGAATTTACTACCATCCTATAACATATTTTTTGTTCTTATATTAAAAAATATATTTATGTATATATATATATATAATTTTATTTATATTAAATTATTATTTATTATTATTATTATTATTATTATGCAAAAAAATGGGCCAACCTATTCCCACAGTTTGGTAAAACCGTGGGTATAGGTTCTTTATTAAAAAGAATACACCATTGGGAATTGATCGTACCATCTTCCACCTATAATCCAATGACTTTACCACTATCCCAAAACACATTCTTTGTTATTAAATTCATATATATATATATATATAAATTTATTTATATTAAATTATTTATTATTTATTATTTTTATTATGAAAAAATAATGGATCAACCTATACCCACATTTTGGTAAAACTGTAGCATTAGGTGACCTATACCAACAGTTCACCCAAAGCATTGGTATAGGTTCCCAGAAACATTTCCTATACCCATGATTTAGTCAAAATATGGGTATAGGTTTTCCCACATAATTCCTATAACCCCCCCCCCCCCCCCGTGAAACCTATTTCATTGATTTACAAAAATGTGGGTATACAGTTGACCTATACCCATTGTTTTTGGAGAACCATGGGTACAGGTCCTTCCTATGAATTTTCCCTTTAGCTATAGGGATGACCTATAACGACATTTTTTAAAAAATCATGGTTATAACCATGTTTTCCTATAGTGTATTGATTAAATAGCATGTTTTTTTGTTACATAACTTTCCATATTGATTATGACTTATTTATTTTAGATAACTTCCACTCTAGATAACCCTTACTGAGTGTCTAAGATTACCATTTATTTTTTTTCCTTTCCCCAGGATATATAGAAGTGTAAATAATTGATATGAAAGTATATTCTAGAGATAATAATGATATTCTCAAAGAAATTACTTATTTATTTTTTCAAATTTCTGTGAGATTCAAGTATGTATCTGCGTTACTAATAATATTAAACTATTCGGTCCTTCAGGATGCAATTCCTTATATCTAATGATAATATAATAAAGTAACCATCGACCCTAGGATACTAGGGAAGGGGTATTTATAATTGGTATCATATGAAGTTTAGTAGAAACCTTAGGAAATAGATTTATAAAAACATATATTAGGGAACATAACCCTATAACTAAATTTGTGGAAAAGTCTAACTATAGAGTAACATCCTAAGGTTTTTGGTATGGTAGATTTTTTTTTTAGAAATTCATCTTTTTATGGATTCTTTAAGTAGAAATGGTTTTAGAAGAGATTTATCTAGGGGTACTAACCCTGAAAAGAGTTGGTTAAGTATATCTTGACCATCATTATAGTGCACAATGATTGTGACCTTACTATACACCTAGTTTGACACCCCTAAATGATATTCTTAGGTTAATTATTGAGACATTATAATGAATGAGAGAATATAACTTATGGAGACCTAGGATCATAGTGATATGGGATAAATTTAAAGTTTATTGGGTTGATAAGTCTAATGTTGATCATAATTTTAAAGGAATCGATAAATTTTTTTTAGGTTTTATGTGATAAAAATTTAGCATGATTAAGGATATTATTAAAGATATTTATGGAAATAAAACCCCTTAATTTAGTATATGTTTTAGAGAATAGGTTATTTGTGGAATAATGATTTTACATTTACTAGAAGGGCTCCCTCGAGCTAGTGGCCATCTGTTTTCTTTGTTGTGCAAGGGATCAGAGGTGTGTAGGTTCATTCTTTCTTGTTCTGCTTTTATTCTCAGGTTTCCTTGTCTTTGGGTGGTCTTTTTATTGGTGTACTATTTGCTTGATGTTTTTCTGAATGGTTCCCACTCCCCCACAAAGTGGTTTCTTCTTGAAAATAAAAAAAAGGAATTTGGAGGAGGTTAAGTATAATAGATTGGGAATAATATATGATTAAGGTAAACATAATTTGAGGAATAAAGATTATGTTGATTTTGGGAAGCATATTATAGGATCAATTTTTTTTATTTTTTTGGATTTTTAGTTGATTAATAATATTTTGGAAATTATTCATTTTGTTGAGTTATATGAAACCTTTAGGTTTAACATGAATTTTTTTTGGAAGAATGTAATTAAATTTTTGGGGATGTTAGCTAAAAGTTACGATATCTCATTTAAGGTTAAAAATTATTTAATGTTTAGTTTATTGAGGTTAATAAGGTTGTGGGTTATTTAATTATGGAATAATCTAAGTTGAATATTTAGTGTTATTGTGGAAATATTTAAGAAAACATTATTATTTATTAATGTGAAGGTTTATACATTTTGGATATTATCTTAACTTTTGGTAACCATTCCAATTTTGGTTAATATATTAAGACAAGGGGAATATATTTTTATCCTTTTTTGGAATGTTTGATCCATTAGAATTTGATTATAGTGATTAAAGAATGAAAAAATCATCTTGAATACTCATCGTTTAGAGAAAAAGATGATATTATGGCGAAAATTGATTTAAGGATGATGTTCCACTTGAAAAGTTAGTATATTTCCTTATGTTTTTAATGTAAATGATAAATGAATCTTTTAAATCTAGGAAAAGGATCTTAATTTCTTTTCATAATAAATTCATTCTTGAATAATTAATTTTTTTTTCACACTTTATTGATTTATGGTTTTGTGATCGTTAACTCTCTCATGATCATTCACCTTCTTATGATCGATGTTCTCTTCCACTATTCATTATTATTTGGACATTTATTTTTCCTTCATGTCCATATATTCACTTACTAATAATGTTCTCCTATTTGAGAATCTAGTTATGTGACTAACACATTTCCCTTTCACTCTTTTAAGATGAAGTTTCATTAACCGTTTTTATGATTTGGGATTTCAATAAATGTATTTTCAAATATTAAACCACTAACAAACAAGATAAAATTATGAAGGTGAAATTTATTGGGGGGGGGGGGTAGATTGTAACACACCAATATTTTATAATTTATTTCTCTTTAAATAAATTTAATTTCATTGATAGCTTGCATTACATGTAACATCGAGCCTAAACGAATTACGATATACTATTAAAATATTATTTTTTTTAAATGTGAGCATTATATAATAGCCATTAAAATTGGAAGTATGAATATAAATAAATAAATTATGAACAATATCTCTAAATTTTTTATATATTGTAAATTCATCAATAAATAAGTACTTTATTTTCAGTGAAATCATTTTTTATTTCAAAAATGGGTTTTAATATTATTTTAGAGAAAATAATATAATTAATTTTCTAAAATTATATAAAATGTATTTAAAAAAAACTCTATTTTTTAAATAATAATATCAAAATTAACTTAGAGTGATATTTTAGGAATTTTTGGAAATAATTAATTTTTCAGTGAATAGTAAAAAACTGATTTTTTAGATACGTTCATTTTTTTCATTGAAGAAGCCCCATAATATTTTGAAGTTGATCCTAAATTAATATAAGTATACTGTAATTAAAAATAATCTAATTAATTATATAAAAATTAATATTATTCTTTATCTGAGTATAAAAATACTTTTAGACTTAAGAAGACATTTTTCCTTCAGAAAACACTTTTTTTCATCTTGCTTTGTGGGGTTATTATAAATTTTTTTTCCAATAATAGTGATTGAATTTAGTAAAATGGCTTCCATATTTGGAATAAGAATAATTAATATTGTTTAATTTGGTTAACTGAATTGTTTTTCTTAATGAATAGTAAAAATATTAAAAATTTATCACCACAATAAAAAGATAAATCGGGTGACTAAGGTTACACATAATATAATAAGAACCAAATATTGACCCCAATACTTGCCTTTATCCTATTGGATGAAATTAATTCGTCCATTTTGATCCATGCCTCGAATATATGACCACTTGGTTCCATATATATTTGAATTTTACCTTTATAATATTTAAGTAAAAGATAAAGACAAAAATATTTGTTTCTTACTTTTAATTACAATAATATTTTATGAAAAGAATAAAAAAAATATGTTCAGTTATAAAGATTTATCTAAAATAATTTTTTTTATCATGTTAATTTATTTATAATTTTTATTAACAAAATAATTACCTTAAATGCTCATGAAACACTTACAAAATATTTATTCAATTAATAAAATATTAAATAAATTATTTTATAAGTATTAAAATTAATATAGAATGAATTAATTATGGAGTTACTTGAATTTTTTAGATAAATAAAACATTTTTGTGATGTTTTAAAGGATTATATTTAAATTCCATTATTTTCATGTTATTTTCGAAGTTGAATTAAATTAATTGTTTAAAAAAAGACATTAATGATACTTTATAATAAGTAATAATTTATTAAATGGTTTAAAATTAATAAAAATACTATATTAGTTGAATTTATTTTAATATGTTTTAATATATCAACCATGTTACATTTATGTTCCAATTTTCATTTTATAGTAACTATCTTGACCCCTAAAGAGCAAAAATATGTTTATCACAATAATTGTCAAAAGGGGTTAACACAGGTTGAAAGCAAAAGATGATGGTGAAAAAAAACCTAAAATTATCCAAATTTTATTATATTATAGTATTTCAACCAATACTTATATTATCTTCAAATTACATTATTTTTTCTCCACTTACCCATGAAAATATATTTATATTAATACTTTAAGAAATTCCAAGAGTTCTCCTCCCCTCACTTATGAAAGGGTACATACTATTCTCTTTTCCTTACAATTCTAAAACCTTTTTTTTCTTCAAATACCTTAAAAAATACCTTCATTAATTCTATTATCACATACTAGATTCCTTTTTTGATTGTAAAACCCTAATAGAAAGCCTTTTGGTGTAAAACTAAATAGGTTGTCTGAAGTAGTGGTATCGTTTTTAACAAGACATTTTTCTTTTATTTATTCTTCCACCTACTTAAAATATTATTCAAACATGATGATATAATAAAATTATTATATCCCATATAAGTATAGTTTATTATGGCAATTTAATAACATAAATCCATCCCCACTTCCATCAAATGGGAAACAAAACCATCATTCATGTGAACGACGAACTAGCACCTCACGAACCGATATAATTAATTTTCCATCATTACCTCTCAAGAATATTTATAATGACAAATTTAATATTTATATATGATATTTATAACATAATTATCGTTTTTATAATAAAACATATCATATTTTTTATTACCCTTACCTATGTTGACATAGAATAACACTGTTCATGTATACGTGATTATTAACACCTCCACGAAGCGATGTGATTCATTTTCATCACTGCATCACATGGATGGTATATATAAGTATATTTCAAGAAGTAATATTTTATTTATGAAATAATTATAATTATTTAAAGATATAAAAATATTTACCTTTTTTTCATCTTAATCGTTGAAAAATGGAAATGTTGCACATGCGTACGTACGACCTTCGGTCTCCATGATTCTAACATAGTTCATTTTTTTAACCATATTTCATGGTTGGTTTTAAAAATAAAATTGAAGTATAAAAATGATAATTATTTTAGGATTATTATTTTTGAGATTATGGAATAATGACCTCATTGACCATACTCAACCTACCAAAGTCATTTTGGACATATGAGTCAAATATTATTAAAAAATTTGTTATGAACTTAAATGATTAATAAATTGAATAAAAAATAGTAATTGATAAAATAAAATGAATAAAAAAATTGATTTTTTTGTTAATAAAGTAAATAATTAATATAAAATTATTATTTAGGAATATAAATAATATACGTGATGAGTCAGACTTGAGGTAAGGGGTTCCATCTCAATTTACTTTCATTGAGGTATATTTTAATGTTATGCAACAATTTATTTTATATGGTGCATATACACCCATTTTAAATGTTATATCACGGGTCCTTAATTATTTATGTAATTTTAATTTTCAATTCAAATTATCTCATCCTAGGGGTTTTTACTTGAAATTTTCCAAGTGGTAAGGGGTTTCTTAACTCAATTTCCGTTCAATAGGTTATACTTATTATTAATTTAGTATGTTATGCCATGATTATGTGTGAAATTAAATATGATTTTATTATATTGTTTTTAATTTTTTTGTATTAATATTTTTCACACATAAACACTTCATTGATTAATTTTCACTTTGATGACATGACCTTTATAAGGGTTCTCCATTTCAAATTATATTCTTTGGGAAATATGTTATGTTATTCACATATCCTATTTTATTTTGTGTATTTACTACCCATTTGATATATTATATCATTAATGTATTTAAATTAATGGTATTGAATGTTTCATTTGAATTTATTTCTTCCATGGGGGGTTTTGATTCTAAAGTTAATGGATTGGTAAGGGTTTATTTTACAATCTCATCATTAATCATTATTTTTTCTATTAAAGTATCCACCAGGGTAATTATTTTATAATTATATATTAAACCCAATATATTTTATTATCATATAGTTATTTATAATATTTAAAAGTTTTTCTTTCATTTATCTTTCTTTAAGTAATCAAGATACCAAAATTATATTTTGAAGTAAAACCAATACTTGTTTTCTACTCATCCAGAAATATTTTTTTTCTTGTATATATTTTCAATAAAATGTTTCAAATAATATTTTTACAATTATTGAATTATTTATTAAATATATTTTTACTCATGTATAACTTTTTTTAAAACGGTTTGAAAATGAATCTTCCAGTCATTTTCTATGTGAGGTACTTTTTGACTTTTACAGAAAATATGAAAGGAATCTTTGTTTTAACATACTCATCATGAATGAAATTCCCTCCATAATGAACACTAAATTATTTGAAGCTTACTTTATAAGTTTCCATGATTTATTTTCAAAGGAAATTATTTTCCTAATATTCAAAAAAAATTAGTTTTTAAAAGTGGATTTGAAAGTGAAAATGGTATTTTCCCCAATAATTTTTTAATGTCATTTTTATGGTATATATATTTACAATCAATAATAACTTTTTTATTCTCCACTGGGGATATATTTCAATGATATGATCCTTATTATTTCTCTATATGGTTAATTATTAGTTTTATAATGTAAAGTATTGAAATTATGTATTCCATTACTTCCAATATAAACAATTGTTGATTATTAATGTATGTTGCTTAAGTTTCATTGTTTATTCATATGACGAATGAATTGAACTTATTAAGATATGGTTGGGGACCATAATTATATATCTCCTTGATGCATTGGCAGGTATCATTAGACAAAATAGTTTATGTTTTTTGGATGAGGCCTTATCCAAATATATATAAGATACCTTGGCATGAGGCCTTGAAGGTATGTTTACGATGTTTGAAATTATGATGTATATCATTATGAAACTAGTTATTATTATCCATGTGATTATTTATGTTTTTATTTTATCCATTCATTTAGTTCCCTTTTTATGGTATTATTTATGTGGAATTATTTGATCATTATTCATTCCTACCATATTATTCTTGGAAATAAAGTTATTGATTAAATGAAATGTGTTTTTAGTTACATACCTTACAAAATTTATTTTCCTTATTTATTAGAGATATATTACACTGTACATAACTCTTACTATGTATATAATCTCACCCTTTATTTGTTTTTAATCCCCTAGGATACCGGGAAGTGTAATATGACTGATATGAAAGAATATTATAGAGAGAATAATGACGTTCTCAAAGAAAATACTCTATTGTTTTTATGTTTTCAAATGTATTTGACATTCATCCATTTATCTAGTTTACCAATACTAAAAAACTATTTAGTCCTTTGAGATGTGATTCTTTACATCTAGTTCCAATATAAAAAAGTAACTACCAGTTCAAAGATACTTAGGTCAGTGTCTTTACACAATCTCTTTGTCTAATACATCGAGTGACCATGGTAAATATAGTATTTCAATACTATATAGACAACTCATACATTCTAAATTATTTGAGTATATACTTATTATAAGGATAAACACATTTCATATCATTCATCCAAGTGGATGAGTATATAACATTCCCCTCATCCAAATAGATAAGTTCATAACTTTTACCCTACTAAGGTATAACTACAAATATCCTCAATATATCTCAATTGAGGTCCCAAATTTCATATGCATCATATGGGAGGATAAATCCCGTCTTTATTAAGCTACAACTAATGACATGGATAGAAAAATACCCAATCATGCCTTTATTAGATCTGCCTCATGGATGGAATAATAAAGATAATAAAGTATAAAGGTTCCCATGATATGTGTTATTAAAATATTAGGTATAAGGATTCAATATGAAACATACACCACTAGCATACCGAAATCATAGTGTATGAAACTCTATGTGGTATACTTGGAAGTCCATCTAGCACACAAAACTCATTTTGTGTATCATGATCATATTGCATATCTCTATAAAAAATCTACTCATTATAACCTTAAAATTTCATCACATCCTATAATAATCCATGAAAAAAAACGGTTAGGGATAACTCAATGTCATACTCTGAGAGGTTTATTATCATTTAACTTCATGAAATATATACAAATAATGTGAAATATTATAAAGTAAAGACTGAATTTTGTATATAATGATACATTTTATATTCTTAAACTCTTTTAATAATACTAACAAAACCATATATAAGAATTAATCATATCATATCTCATATGATATACTTCCAAATAGGACATTTGTTTACTACACTTGTAAGTTTTTTTAAACTCATTACTTCTCTATATAACTGCTTCCACATATATTTGTGTCCATTTGATAACAATTCCCACTAAACTTCTTTAGTGAGTAACATTTATGAATATATATAATTTGAATAATGGTGATACTTAAGAATCATATTCCTAATGTTCAAATTTTTAAACATAATATTCAAAATTATTTACTACATAACATCCATAGATATAATGTTAATATATTGTGTTTTAAACATAGAACACTTTTTTAAGTACATAATTATCTTCATGAAACCATTCCATTCAATTTTTTTCCTTTGAGATCATTTGGTAACAAAACACGAATATTGAAATTAATATCCTTTTATACCAAAACATCCTAAACTCTTATGATATAAAGAAACATTCATTTTGAATTTGAATAGTATAATATTTTATTTGTTACACTTTAAAATGATCAAATTAAAAACCTGATCTCATTAGTCTCTTAGAAATTATATTTTCTCTAAAATATCATGGTAATAAACAAAAACTTCTTTAAGTTTGGAAATAACTCTTATTTCCTTTAGTGGGAATATTTAACAAATAAACTATCATCATTCACATATTTTATGGTATTCTATCTATTTGGAGAAATATTACGAAAAGAGTATTTTAATATTTATAATATTCCACTGTTGGGTGGTGGGAACTCTTTTCCTTATATTTTTAGAAATATTGATAAACTATTTTAATCTAGATAAAAAAAATTTATCATTATCTCATTTTAAATTTTTTTATAGAATTCGATGAATCATAAACCATGTGTATCAAAACTATCATGTCATTATATTCAAAACAACCTGTTGTTTCCAAAAAAACTTCTCTTATCATATAAAGGAAATATAATAAGATTAAACACCCTTTATTTAGATCCATATAAGCTTGAAATATTCCTGAACATCCAAATCTAAGATTTTAAAACCCTTTTCTTTATCATTTGAGTGAAAAATACAATCTTATTTAATATATTCCTTAATTTTGAACACCTATATATTTATAATAACTATAAAATATACATTTGGTATTAGAAACCTTTCAAAATTTAATAATAGGTTTATTTAGAATTAATAAATTACATGGAATCTCTATTTTTGGTTCTCAAATCCCTTTAATATTTATAGATAACTTCATATAATGAAACCATCTAACCTATTTCTTGACACCATCATTGTGTTTTCATGACCCAAGGTTGACTATTTGATCCAATAATCTTCTTCTTCCAGATTCAACATTTACCCTTCTGTACTATCAAAACAATATTAGAGCCTGAAACTATATTTTACTTCTCTAATATCCCCAATATATTGTGAATATTGTGAATAATTTTATTGAACTAATTCATGTTACAGTTTAAAATGAGCCATTGAAAACTTTTCCCAAGATATTATAGAATGAATTATATAGATAGATCAATCTTTAAAGAAGACTCTATTCTATCCAAGTCATTGGAATACATAATCACATTGACTATATGAGTAGAGACTAAATTTCCATGGGTTATTTTTCATCTAAATCCTTTTAAACCTCAAGTTAATACTTATATAAGTCTCATAATAATATAGATCCACTTGTTGAAAAAGTTCAATATTTGTCTAATTAGGAAAGGGTTACTTTAACACATACAATTTCCACTCTTGAGAAAAAATTCTACTAAAAATAATAATTATTTTATTTTATTAAGTTTTCTTATTTCATTTTTTATGCACAATGACATTTGGAAATAATTATCTCAAATCCAAAGAGATATCCCTTTGTATAAACCCAAACTATATATATATATATATTACATCTTAATAGATTAATATTCATTATATATCATTTCAACCCATGCCAAAATCATTTAGGTTTAATATCTTTGGAAACTTGGAAACATAAACAACTGATTAATAAAATATCTACATAGTATCCCATGTATTTCTTGATAACTAGAACAATTATTAGACATATCATTATTAATACCTTTCTCCATAATCTAGGGAAAGGAAACATGATAAAGGGTGAGCTCTAATGCTCAGTAAGGGTAAACAAAGGAGAAATCAATGATCATATAAGCATAATATGAGAAAAATTGTATGAGTAAATGATATTAAAACTTGAAAACCATACCTTGAATATCATAGATCATAATCATGAGTCATGGAATAAATCTTCATATCTCATAAGATATTAATCATAAAGGAATCAAAGAACATGATCCATGATAGCCAAACATTGACATTAGAAATGGAATTGTGAAAAACACATAAGCATAAAAAATCACTTTTTAGTATAAAATGATATTTTACAAGACTATCATTATAGAATGGGTTCACTCCCCAAACCATTATAGTATTCAAGGTTCACTCTCAATTCCAGTCCTATTTATCTCATGAGATGTCAATCTTGGACCAATGCATTGGAGGCAAATATAGGTCCCACCTATCACATAATGATAATAATACATATGTGTTACACAAGATAATAATACATTTATAATATTATATTCCATGAAAATAAATTGGTTTCATAAATATTTGATCATAGTACAACCCATGGAAAAGAAATAGTTTCATAAACGTTTCATCATTTTATCATAGCATAACCAGTGGAAAAGGAATCAGTTTTATAAATATCATTACATAATAAACATAAAACATATATATAAATAATTATGATGTAATACTTCGGTCATATACCCAATAAATCATAATAAACATCAAATTTTGTTTTTTTATGAATGGAAATATCATAAAAATACCATTAAAACATTTTTTAGGAAAATAACCTTTACATTTTAAATACAATTATTAAAGATACTACATAAATACAAAGGTAAAATTTATATTTAAAAATAAACATTTAAAATTATAAAGTAATATTCAAATTCAAAATTATTCATGATTATGGGAAAGTCCAATCATTATATATAATTTAAAAAAACATTCATTCTATACTTTTGTCAGAAATTTCACAAAGTACCTCATTTTGGAAATAATAAGAAGATTCCTTTCAAAAAAATTTGTAAAAACTAAAACATGGTTAAAAATTATTTTAAACAGTCATATTAGAATAGTAAAAAAACTTATCAATTTTTTTTAGAAAATATATATATTGAATAAAAAAGTTATTCGACCTAAGTGTGAAATGAAGTCAGTTTTCCTTAAAAACATATTTTCTATCTCTCGAGTACATAAGATGAGAAAAATGAAAAGAAAACATTTATTTTTAATAAATAATAAGATTAAAATAAAAAAATTAGTTTTTTGATAGATATATCATAATATTTCATCATTGTAAAATTAATCATAAATCTTGATAAATAATGAGATTGTGACATAAAACCCTTGCCCCGAGTTCTTCTTGATTCGAAAACACTCTAAAATTTTATATAATAATTTTAAATTTATTATAATTATAAAATAGATTAATTTTCATACTTATAATATCATATATGATACTTTTATAACATCTCAATACCCCCTTTTATCAATAACTCCTTATTACAATTGTCATTTTCTTGTGTTAACTGTTTTGTTTATCATGAGTATTTTAGTTCATTAGTTCAGGTTATTATAAATTTATCCTGGTTAAATCATATCCATAATATTAATAATGATATAAATATCATATATATTTATTATATTAATATTTATAGTCATCCATAAAAGTTAGATATAGATAAATGAATTACACTGTTCATGGAGACGGTAAGCCATATATATGCATGGACACTGTTTTCATTTTTCAATGGATAGAACGAAATAAATGTAAATATTAATTCAAATTTACAAGATCATTAATATATAATATATATAATATATATTCATAAAATTTATCCTGATTACCATCCCATTAAATATAAATGAAAAATGAATCACACCGCTTCATGGAGGTTGTAGTTTACACGTACGCATGAACGACATTATCATTTCCCACAGGATTGGATGGTAAGTAGGTAGATGCGATATTATATTTTAAAAATTATAATTATGTTATAAAAATTATATATAAACATTAAAACCATAATAATAATAATCCATAAAATATGGTGATGAAAAATGAATTGTATCACTACGTGGAGATGGTAGACTATACATACGCATGAGCGATACTTTCAATTATCATTTGATGGGAAAGAGGGTTTATAATGTTGTTTTTATAACCATAATAAAATTTCAGAATATTTAGGATAAATTATTTATTATTTTGTAATAAATAATAATTATTTATATGAGTTAAGTAAGAATAGAAAAAAAGTGACCGGTTAAGGTGATTACCGCTTCTTTGAAACGACTCCATTAGGTCTCCTCTAAAGGGCTCCGGGGTTGGACTTTTGGGAAGAAAAAAATATCTAGGATGTTTCTATGAAAGTTTAGAATATTAATGGGTAGATATTTATTGATATATATGTCTCAAAGTTGTGTGAATAAGTGTGGGATGATGTGCCCTTTTATAATTAAGCTGAGGGGCACTTTTGGAATTTATCAAAAGATTTATTTACAATAAATTCATTCTCAAAAAAATGCCTCAAAAATGAACATGGTTTCAAAGAAATGGTATAATAATATTTTAATACCATAAAAAATATAATTTATTTATTTTTGGTGTAATTTTAAACCTTATCATTTTGATTAACCCTTTGTTAACCAATTTTAATTTTAACTATAATAACATTTTTTAACAATAAAGGATCATAATTTTATACTTATAACCTGAAAATTTCCCCATAAATGGCCAATATATGAAATTTTAGACCACATAATAACTAAATTTTCCTTTTTAAATATTATTATTATTTTTAAATAATTTAATAAAATATTATTTTTATAAAAAATCATTATTGTCAATTTTGATACTATTCACTTAATTTGACATAAAATACATAGAGAAATTTTTTTAATTAGAATATAATATTTTAAAATTATACTAATATGTCATATTTACCTATAAAATCCATTTAACTGTATAAATTACTTAAATTATATCACTTTTAATATTTTTAAAATAATTTATTTTATTTTTTTATTAATTGAATAAATATTTTTTCTATGTTGTGTAAGAATTTAAGGTAATTATAAAATACCTAAAAATTATTAATAAATTTAAATAATTAATATAATATTATTATGCACAAAATTAATTTTAATATTCATTCATAACTAGTTTTTTCCCCATGTGAACACAAAAAGGATATTTAAAAATAAGAGAGTGACATTTTGTAACTTTATTTGATTTAAATAATATATAAATTATTCTCCAGGGAAATTTTCCATTAAACTAATAAAGTATTATACTAAGGTGATAATGGTATAATTACATTAATCCAATAATAATTATGATGAAAAATTATGTCATTATCACATATTTGTTTATCTAGATTAACTCTATTTACCCATTACTAATGTGATACATTTTACACCAGTTACTATTCATAATGAAAAAAATAAAGGGGTAATATTTAAACAAATAACCTTTTAATTAAATATTTAATTCATTTATGTAAGAAATTAATTTTAAATTAAGTGTGCAAAATGTGATAAAAACCGTTTTCTATAAAAAAAATATATTATTAAGCAAAACCAAATTTATTCTTATCCTATGCTTAGAAAAATATTTATTGAAGGTTTAAAACATTTGATCAAGTAAATAATTTATAAATTAAATTAAAATAATTTACTAATGTTGATTAATTTAATTTATTAATATAAAAATACATTGTTCACATAAAAATATTTTTTTAGAAAAAAATAACTTTTATTTTCAAATATATATTTTTTGTTTTTACTTTTAATCATTTTATAACAAAAGAATTTATTTTATAAATGGTTTGTAAATATATTTTTTATAATATAATTTTTAATATTGATACCCCCAATCCAATATCTAGGCGATAATGGACATATTATTTTTTAATAATGTTGAACAATTCATTTAAACTTGATGTTTGTATAAAGAAATCCATCGAAGAAATCAAATTATTTAAAGAGAAATATTTGATAAAAATATCAAGTTGTTATATTCCACCCCATTAAAATTATTTTTTCCATAAAAAATAATTTTTCTAGTACAAGTAAATGAGAATAATTCTGCCTCATCACATCCTTAGGTTCCCACATAGATTCCTCAAATTGGTGGTTTCACCATAAAACTTTGAACATGTGAGTCATGTTGTTTCATATACCTTTATCTCTGTGATCCAAAATATCTATAAATTTTTATTCATAAGATAGATATTTCTCCAGTGGTATGACTATTGAGTTCAGTACATGTGAAGGATCATGTATGTACTTCCTTAGGAGAGATACATGGAACACATCATGTACATATGATGGATTTGATGGAAGTGAAAATTGATAAGATACCATCCTGATCCGATCAAGAATTTTAAATGGATCAACATACCTAAATCTTAGCTTTAAATTATTTCAAAATATCATCACCCCCTTCCAGGGAGATATTCATAGGAATACCATGTCACTAACTTCAAACTCTATATTTTTTCAATGATTTTCAGCACAATTGTTTTTGTTAACTATGAGTTGATATTATGTATTGTGAATGGATCTAACTTTCTATGTAATTTCCTTAGAATGATCATACCTCAATATCTTTCTATCTCTAACTTCATTCCAGTATGTTGGAGTTCTACACTTCCTACCATAGAGGGATTCATAATAATCCATCTAAATTATGGAGTGAAAACTATTGTTGTAATAAGATTATACCAAATAAAGGTGTTGATCCCAAACACCTTTGAAATCCATAGAGTAATATCTCAACATGAATTCTAGAGTTTTAATAATTATATTAGACTGAAAATATTCCTGATCAAGATAAGTAGCGTAGAAACTTAACTTTGTGTCTAGAGTCTTCAAAATAATTCTCCAAAACATCTATGTAAACCTAGAATCCTGACCAGATATAATTGATATTGCTACACCATGAAATATTAACACCCCTTAATGTATAACCGAGTAAGTTGGTCAAAAAATAAATTTTATCTGATAGCAATGAAGTATTCTGAATTTGTAATGTGATCGAATACAACCTATATAACATTATTCCTTTTATAAGTTTTAGGGAGTCTGATGAAAAAATTCATGGTGATGTTTTCCCATTTGAATTATTTTATGAATAATGGTTATAACATACCCATATACTTATGTCTCTTATCCTTAACTTGGTGACATACCAAACATTGTGAAACATAATCTGTAATATCTATCTTAATCCCATCATACTAGAAATACTCTTTCAAATATCTATACAAATTCATACTTGCAGGATGAATAGAGAATAAAGGACTATAAGCTTCATCCATCAACTCCTTCTTCAAATCTAGTACTAAAGGGACACATATAGGGTTCCTAAAACTTATTATTCCATCACAATAAAGGTTTAACTCAGGAAAATTTATCACCTTGTGTTTTAGATCTATATCATCCTTCTCCACCTATTTAATCTTCACTTTAACAGATAGTTGAACACTCATTTGAAATAGATAAGATTTATCCCCTTCCTTTATTAATTCTATATACATCCTTTGAAATCCATAAATATTGGATCTTTTTCAATCCTAATCATAGATAAGATAGAATGATACTTTTGACTAAGAGAATCCTCCACCTTGTTCTCTTTCCTAGGGTGGTAATGTATTGAGAAATCATAATATTTTATCATCTCCAACAATGATATTTGGAATAGGTTTAGATCTTTTTGATTGAAAATAAACTTTAATATTTTGAGATCGTTATATATTTCACAAATTTATTCATAGTTATAATGCCTACATATATTTAATACAGAAATTACCATAGCTAACTTCAAATCATGATTTGTTTAATTTTTCTTATGGACCTTAAATTTTCATGAGGAATAAGCTATAAGAATATAATTCTTCATTAAGATTCATATTAGTCCCTTATTTGATAAATCACTATAGATTACAAACCCTTCCCCACTGTAGGGTAGTTTAAACATAGGTTCACTGTCTAGAATTATCTTTAGTTCCTTAAAACATTCCTCACATTCATCCATTCAAAGGAACTTAGATCACTTCTAAGATAAATTTTTGATTTTATTTGATATCTAAGAAAAATTATCCACAACGTAATGATGATATCTATCCAAGCCAAGAAAACTAAAAAATATTAGTCATAGTGGTTGGTCTGGGCCAATGTTCAATAATTTATATCTTTGAAGGTTCTATTGATTTACCCTCACTTAAGATTTTATGTGCCAAGAATGAAACATTATAAATACAAAATACACAATTAGTAAATTTTTCATAAATCTTATCCTTACTTAGGATCTTTAGAACAATTCTCAAATGATTTTCATTCTCTTTCTTACCCATTGAATAAATGATAATGTCATCTATAAAGGCTACTAAAAATGATTAAGATAAAATAAAAAGAATCAATTCATTAAATCCATGATGATATTATGATCACTATTAAAGCCAAATGACATCACTATAAATCCATAGTGTCTATAATTTGTATGAAATGATTTCTTGGGTATATCATCGTTCATGACCCTCAATTTAGGATATCCAGAATGAAGATCAGTCTTGAAAATTTATTGATCTATGTGATGTTTATTAAATAAGTCATTAACATGTGGTTGAGGATACTTACTCTTAATAGTGATATTGTTATGTTCTTGATAATCAGTGTTATGTGATGTTTATTGCTCGATATTTCTTCTTAACAAATATAATAGGTTCACCCTTGGTGAAAAACTAATCCAAATAAATCCTTTATCATGATTCTTCTAAATTTTCTTCTTCAATTATTGTAATATAATTGGGACCATTCTATACAAATTATTTGAAATGGATATAGCACTATGTATGAGTTATATTGAAAACTTGACTTCATGATTCAGAAAAATACCTTAAAACTCTTTCATAAAGACATCAATAAAAACCCTCACAATAGGTATATATTCAATAATGAGTTTCTCCCCAAAAAATATGATATAAATACCCCTTTTTAATAGGAATCACAAACTATATGATGGATGCAATTTCCATCATAAGTTCATTTTTTCATTGCACTAATTGGTGATCAAAGGTTGGTTTGAAAAATCAAATGTAACTTCCCTTCCTCATAAATTTATGTGGGATTTATGTAATTAAATAAAATACATGCCCAAAATAACATAAAATTAAACTATAGGATGAATGAAATGGTTTTTAGGAAAAACAATTCCTTAAAAAATCAACCAAATAAGAATCATTAACTTGGGATGCAATCATCGTACCATTAGAAGTTATTTCTACCAGATCAACATCTAATTTTTAAGGTGGTACTATGATATCTTTAGACAAGAACTTATATTTAAAAGAGTGGTTAGATCAAAAATCAAGTAAGACATTATTATTTATAGAGTGTATTGAAATTGTACCTTTCAACACATAATTATCACACCCTCATCAGAAATAGTGATCACATGAGATTTCCCTTTGTCTCTGGGCTTAAGAGTTTGTTGACATAAATCATCATCATTAACCTTTGGATTTGGGAATTGATTAGTATAATTAATTTAATCCTTGCATTTAAAACCCTATATTTTTAGTGGTGCATTCTGTGGAGCTATATATCTATTCACATAATTATCTAACTTCTTCCCATCACTTCAGAATTAGATTTCCAAATGACCTTACTTTCCACACTTGAAACATTTTCCAGTTACCTTAAGATAGTTTCCTCCATGTTTCATTCCACGCATAGAGCATAAATTATGGATCATATTCATCTCTATATGGTTATTATAATTTCCATGGAATTATATTTTTATTTTATTATCAAAACCATGATATTGATGGGTAACACCAATATTTATCTCTACTTTGTGATCACATAAAAACATTTATTCAAAGATAATGAACTCCCTTATGGGTAACTACCTTTGGATAGTTTTTTTAATCCATTAAAGAATAAATCAACCTTACTTTCAGGTTGGATGATAATAATAGAAGTGTTCCTCACAAGCCTTGTGAAAATTTCTTTATAAGTACCAACAGATTAGTTATCCTTTTGATTTAACTCAATGAATTATTTCTCCATCTTCGTATGAATAATATGAATAAAGTATTTATTAAAAATAAGTTTTTAAATTCTTCCCACTATATAGATTAAATTTATCCTTGTTCTCTCGTACTTTTTATAAGATTCCACCACTCATCTATTTCACCTTCCAAATGATAAAAAACTAGAATAACTTTCTCAAGTTCTGAACAATGAATAATTTAAAATATATCTTTAGTGGTAGTGATCCATTACTCAGTAACTAGTGGATCAATGGACCCACTAAAATATGGCATATGTTTCTTCATGAAGGACTCAAGATAACATTTATCCCTCCTTTACTAATTTTTAATCTCAATACGATTCATATCTTGAGAAAGTTGTATGAGAATACCAACATGATTTTTAATTATATCTCCCATAACATTAAGTTTCTCAAGAGAAATATTATTTCATTATACTTATATTTTAGTAGTAAAATGATTCCTTTGGGTTCCAACCATTGAATGAAATAAAAAATCATAGTGTGATCAATAATAATCATGGCGGAAAACCACATAATAGAGAAACATTATTTATAGGACGTCTAAATTATGAAAAATTATTATATAACCAATTATGTTTAACCTAGGTCATTCATGATATTTACCAAAGATTTATGATTTTATCATATACTTATACTTTTACCTAGGTTTCTCATTAAATTTTTTCTCCTCCTAGGTTCTAAAGGTTCACTAAACCATGCTATGATACCAAATATAGTGTCCCAAAATTTTCATACATAGATATTAACTCTTAATAGATGAATATTCATTATATAACATTTTAATCCATTCCATAATCATTTAGGCCTAGTATCATAGGAAACTTGAAAACATAAACAACTGGTTCATAAAATATCTACATAGTCTCCCACTAATTGTTTTATAACTATCACCCTTCTTAGATATATCATGATTAACACCATTATATATAACATAGTTAAAGGAAATATAAGAAAGGGTGAGCTATAATTCTTAGTAAGGGTAAACAAGGGTGATAACAATGATCATATAATCATAACATGAGAAAAGGGGTATGAAAACATGATCTTACCATTTAAAAAACATACCTTTCATATCATAGATCATAATCATGAGTCATGAAATATTTTTTTATTTGGTTGAGGGTAAAGTCCCCTTTCTTAAATAAAAAAACAAGAGAAAATCTTTTGAAAAATGGGAAAGAGGCAACCCATTACAATAACAAAGGCAATGATTCTGTGAAGAAACCAGTTCCAAAAGTGAAAAAATGGTCCCAAGAATCCGATGGTAAGAAAATTCCAAGATAAAAAATAAAAATAAGTCACATCACCCCCGGAAAGATAGTGCAATAGTTTTATCATTCGCAGAATAAATCATGGAATTTAAAAAGACATGAATAATAAATCAATCAAATAACATGATCCATGAGAGTATAACATCGACATAATATATGGAATTGTGGCATACACATAGGCATAAAAACCCATTTCCTTAATATTCAAGGACCTTTTCCAAGACTATAATAGTGGAATGTGTTCAATACCCTAACCATTATAATAGTCTAGGTTCACTCCCATGACTTTCATAGTGGATAAAGTCTCTTACTGAAATGGTTTCACTCCCTATTCAATAAATTTTATATCATTACATATCAATATTTACCCAATGTATTGTAATGAGATATAGGTCCCATAAATCACATAATAAAAATTATACATGTATGTGCCATAATATCATAAGCTATTCATCATATTATAATCCTTTTAAAGAAATTGGTTTCATAAACATTTCATCATAGCATAACCATAAAAAATAAATAGGTTTCATAACCATTTCATCATCTCATCATAGAATAACATGTGGAAAATGAACAAGTTTCATAAAGATAATTCCATCATGAACATAAACCATCTAGATAAATAATAAATATTGTATCAATGGGAAAATATCCCTAATAAATCAATAATAACATCAAAGGCCATTGTTGATGATGAATAAAAATACCATAAAAATAATATTAAAAAATTCTTGAGTAAAATAACCTTTCCATTTTAAAGTCACTTATTAAAAATACAATAAATATATGAAGGAAAACAATTTCTTAAAAAACATTTAATCTTATAAAGGAAGTTTCAAAGAAAAAATTAGTTTTGATGGTGGGAAAAACATTTCATACTATATAAGTTAAAAAAATTCCTTCCATACTTTTGTCGGAAAAGTCAAAAAGTACTGCATTTGGAAAATGACAAGAAGATTCATTTCAGAACATTTTGTAAAAAGTAAAACATGGGTAAAAATAAATTTAAAAATCCATATTATAATAGTATAAACCGTATTTAAAATATTTTTAGTAAACATGTATATGGAAGAAAAAATGTTTTTTTGACCGAAGTGAAAAATGAAGATGATTTTCCTTAAAAACCTATTTGTGGTATCTTGAGTACATAAGATAAGGATGATGAAAATAAAAAATGTATTTTAAATAAATAACCATATTATAAGAAAATTCAAAAGTTTATTGAGAGATAGATCATAATATTTCATCATTGGAAACTTAATCATAAAAAATCTCAATAAATATTGAAATTGGGACATAAAACCCTTAACTCGAGTTCTCTTTACTTTGAAAGAACTATAATATACTATATAATAATTTTAAATTTATTATAATTATATAATATATTAATTTTCATACTTATAATATCATATATTATCCTTTTATAACATTTTAACACCCCCTTTTATCAATAATCCCTTATTAAAATCTTTATTTCTGGGTGTTAACTGTTTCCTTTATCATGAGTATTTTAGTTCAGTAGTTACAGTACTTGTATATTTATCACGGTCCCATAATATAAAGAATATTAATCAAAATATACATATAATATATATTAACTATATTTATATTTAGAGTCATCCATAAAATTTTGAGATAGAAAAATAAATTACACTGTTCAATGAGGCGGTAAGTTGTATGTCTGCATGAACATTTTTTTCATTTTTCAACAGATGGAATAAAATAAAGGTAAATATAAATTAACCATAAAAATATAATTATTATTTCATATATATCATATATATTCATGAAATTAATCCTCATTACCATCTAATTAAAATATAAATGAAAAACAAATCACATCGCTTCATGGAGGTAGTAGTCCAAACATACATATGAAAGACATTATCATTTCTCAAAGGATTGGATGGTAAGTAGGTATATTTTATATTATAATTATGAATTATAATTATTTCCTAAATATCATATACAAACAATAAAATTATCATAATAACCATCCATAAAATATGGTGATGAAAAATAAATTGTATCCCTGCGTGGAGATGGTAGGTCGTACATATGCATGAGCAATACTTTCACTTTTAATTTGATGAAAAATTGGGTGCATGATGGTGTTTTCATAATCATAATAACATTTAATAATATTTAGTATAATAGAGTTATTATTTTATGATAAATACTATATATTTATATGAGGTAAAGAAGAGTACAAAAGAAAGTGATCAGTTAAAGTGATTACCTCTTATTCGAAATGACTCCTCTAGATCTCCTATAAAAGGATTTAGGGTTAGTATTTTGTGAAAAAAAACCTCTAGTATGTATCTATGTAATTTTATAAGAGAAAATTTTATATTTTGGTCAATATTGAAGGCTCAAAGTGGTATTTATAAGTGAGGGAGGGGGTTCCCTTTTATAGTTGAGGTTAGAGCCACTTCTAGAATTTCTGAAAAGATTAAATTATAATAAATTAATTATCAAGATAAATTCATCAAAATGGAAATGGATTTGAAGATAAGGTATTATAAGGTTGTAATTAAATAAAAAAATATAATTTATACGCATTTTGGTATCATTTTAAACCTTACCATTTTGATTAACCCTTAATTAGCCAATTTTAATTTTAACTATGGTAACCAATTTATAAATATTAAAGGGCTGTAATTTTTTTACTTATAAGGTGAAAATTGTCCCATGAATGGAAAATTTATAACCATATAGAACATATAATAACTAAATATTATTATTTTATTATTTTTATTATTTTTAAATAATTTAATAAAATATTATTTTGAAAAAATACCATTATTATTAGTTGTGACACTACTCAATTAATTTGAATTAAAATACATAAAGAAAAAGTTGGAATTCAAATATAATATTTTAAAACACACTAATATTTCATATTCACTTATAAAATTCATGGTAATCTATAACTTACTCAAATTATATCACTTTTAATATTTTAAAAATCATTTATTTTATTTTTTTTTTCGTTAATTGAATAAATATTATTTCAACATTGTGTAAGAATTTATGGTAATTATATAATAACTAGAAATTATATATAAATTTAAATCAATAATATAATTTTATTATACAAAATATTACTATTAATATTAATTAATAACTAGTTTTTTTGATATTTGAATAAAGGATATTTAAAACTATGAGAGTAACATTTTGTAACTTTCTTTGGTTTAAATAAAATATAAATCATTTTCATCAACAAGTGTCCATTAAAATAATAAATTTAGATTCTAATATGGTAAGGTTAAAATTATGTTAGTAAAATATGAATTATGAGGAAAAGTTATGGCCTTATCACTTATTTTTTAATCTATATTAACCAAATTTATCCTTTACCAAGGTGATAAATTTTACCAAGGTTACTATTCATATTAGAATAAAATAAAAGGAAAATATTTTTAAAATTTGAAACTTATGATTCTAAATATTTAATTCATTTTATATAATTCAATACCTATAAATTTAATACATTAATTTTAAATTAAGTGCAGAAAATCTGAAAAAAACTGCTTTTTAGAAAAAAATACTTTTTAAGCATAAAAATAGATTTATTCTTATCCTATACCTGGAAAAATATTTATTGAATGTTCAAAAAAATTTATCAAGAAAATAATATATAAATTGTCTTAAAATAATTCAACAATATTTATTAATTTAATTTATTAATATAAAATTACATTCACGCATAATTGTTTTTTATAAAAAAACATCACTTTTATTTTCAATTTTTTTAGTTTTTAATCTTAATAGTTTGATAACTAAATAACTCATTTTATAAATTTATTGATAATATATTTTTTATAATTTATTTATTACTATATATAAACACCAATCCATCAACTATGAGATAATGGACACATAATATTTTAATAATGTTACATGGTTTATCTAAACTTGTTGTTGCATGTAACACAAGATATCGAAGAAATATAATTATTTAAAGAGAAATATTTCATAAAAAACTCTGGGTGTTACACCCTCTATAATAAAACTATCAAAAACAGAGATTGATCCTCATCCAATTCCACACTCAAGTCTATATGGATCGAAGAGAACCCATCCATGAAGATATTTTTAGGGTGATAAAAGGAGAATGAAACAAGCATCGAGATCTACCACCCTATAATCTATGTATTCCTATGATGATGTTTAGAGGTTTTTATAACATATATATATCACCACCGAAGGGAATACACTCTTGATTCTTTCAATATAGTGATGGTATGGTGTAGATACATTAATAGATCCATCAACCCAGAAAGAATTCATCATAAGGTAATTATTTAATTATTTAAAGTAATTATAAATAATATGCAATGATCTTATATCTTGGTTATGGAATTCAACCATCAATTAATATTTGATTCAATTAAATTTATCATGATGTTTATGATCATGTAAATATCATATTATTCATTAATTACAAAAAAAATGAGTTGGGTATGACCCATTCAGTGCTTCTACTAAAACAGAACCATAAAGTTGTATCAGAATGGTCATATAATTATTTGTAATTATTTAAAGATAATTGATTGATTTATACATTTATCCTTAGTTTTCAATTCTAGTTTAATAATTATTTTATCTAAATCATGATATATTCTCTTCTTCCTCGTTGTTCTCACAAATATAATCAAATTGATTAATTTTATGAATGAAATACATTTAGAGAAATAATCTGGAGTTGTCGAGGATTTTGGTTGGTTAACACATGAGTACATGCCATGTATCCCATTAGTACACACCATGTACCCATGTTCAATGTGCCAAGAATTAATTCGAGACATGTTTATTTATTATACATGTTGTGTATTTAAAGACACCACATGTTAATTAGGCCAGGCTAGCACATGGTCATCCAAACTACAGGGCTTGTAACATCAATATTGGACATGTAGTCCATTATTCAAAGATAGACCATGTATTCTCTTACATGACTTACATGACTGGTGACCATGTAACTTAGATACCACATACTGCATAGCCCATGTATACATTTCATACTCTGTTATTTTCATGGAATAATTACATGCCAATTACTTTGGCATGTGTTGCAGATTGATGGTGAGAAATATACACACTCTTTATCTAGATTGTACACATAATGTATATTACCAAATTACATAGAATTAAAAATTAATTTATTAGATTGGTTAAACCTTATCAACATTTGTTCTCTATGTTCTTTAAGTTGATAGTATACTCTATGTAATGATATATATATATATATATATATATATATTAAATTTCTAATTAATTTCTATGAAATGTTCAAAACTTCATATCCTGTATAAGTCATAATATAGTGATTAATCTACATGCATTGAAATATAACATGCTATGTAAATACCATGTGTTCTATTTGGTCATTAAGTTGATAGTACATTCCATGAAATTAGGTGTTAAGTCATGTATGTCACATGTCTCATGAGTAAATAGTATAAAAATATAATACACGTTAGGTAGTTCAGATGGGTACTCACCATGTTACCTCCAAGATATATTTTTGTACATAGTTAATTTTAAATAAATTTATTTAACTTGTTTAAAATTATGATGTATGATAATCTCAAGAAAATTAAGATGAGAGTTAAGATAAAATAATTGATCAATTAAAGAATATAATTGATTGATTCAAGCATGATTTAATTCTACTGACGAAAGAGCTAATAGGATGATGGGAAGATATTTAAGGGTGGGTACCAATGAGGAGCAGAGTAACTGGGTTGAAAAATAGGATCTGATATTGATTAGGGGATTTAATGATGGGAGGCTCAACCTATAAGAGTACATTCAGGTTTGGGACAAACTGGCATATCATTTTGAAGATCTTCTGAAGGATGATCCCGATACTTAGGTTAGTACTATCTCTTGGAATCTAAGCAGGGAGATAAAATCTAATCAACTTAAGTTATTCTTTAATGGGTCTTCTATTTCTTTTAGTGACTGAAATTTTCTTTCTCACTTTTTTCCATAAAAGTGTTTCTTTGATAAAAATTTAATTTTCAGTCAGTCAAACATGATTTATCTTAAATAAGAATTATTATAATTGAATAACATTTTATTAAATGAGTAATTCATTGTATGTATGTGGATGATCATGATAATAGCCCAAAATTTTGTATGTGATTTTTTTCTTTTAATTTAATATTAAATTAAATTGATGGTCTTCATGTCATCCCTTCTCTCATTATATAAGTGCCTATGAGCCCATGGTTTCCTTTATGAAAACCCCATAATCAATACGTTGGTTACCCTCACCTAAATGTGAGTAAAAGAATATATATGGGATGGATCTCCTAGACTAGTGGTGGTGGTTTAAGTTTGGAACTGAGGAGAAACCAATCCATGAGAGATAAATAAGTGGAAAGGTGGAAAGTTTTAACATAATCAATTTCATGGTCCAAGGTGTTTCCCCCAAGGTTAGCAGTTAGTTTTTCACCCCTAGATAAACTAACCATTAGTAAAATATCATGATCATACCACTTTTTTATTTTATTTCAGTATAGTGTATGGTTAAACTCATTGTGATTTTTTTTTCATGATGAAATGAATTAACTAATTAACAATCAAGCAATATGGAACTAAAATAATTCAGGTTATGCGTAAAATTTATCAAATACATGGTTAATCATTAAAGTAAATCCACTTAATATTAAAAATCATGTAATAATAATAATAAACTGGGAAATTAATTCATAAAGATAAAATCCATCAATTATATATAATAAGTTTTTATAGAATTCCACTATGTAAGTTAAAATTGAACTATAATTCAAAGTGCTTTACCAGCCAAAGTCAGGGTGCTTTCAATTATCGAGGAATTTTGACTTGAATTTTTGGGTTGAATTAACATAGTTGAAATCATGATTTGACTTCTAAAGTAGGGCTTAGTGTAAATAAGAGTCTAAGTTTGAGGAAATCCAATTTAAGGATTTAAATAGTGGGGAGTTCACTCAACAGATCATGGAACTGTTAGTTAATTCAGTTAACATTTGTAATAACTACCTAAAACACTTAAAATTGTTTGACTAGACAAAGTCAGAGTAGTGAGAAGGGGAATATGTATCTTTTCTATTAGAATGTACAACCAACAAGATATTCCAAATCTAATGGTGATGGATATTATGTTTCAATAAAATTTTGGGAGATTAATGAATATAATATAATATTGATTTATCTACCTTTTATCAGATAAATTACTAAAATTATGCTTGTCTTATTTATAGAAATGAAAATAAAAATGATTTTAAACATATAATTTTGTTCCATAATTAAGAATTATAACATTCTCACTAGAATAAATTTACTAGAGTTGAAAAGGCACTTATATGTTATCCTACACTTTGAAAGGTAATTATATTTGTTGGAAGAACCTATTCCTGAAGTTCCTAGTAAAGGGGATAATGAGGATGAATTGTCTCTCTATGAGAAACATTTGAATGATTATATAGACGTTCAATGTTTCATGTCATCATCCATGACCAATGAGTTTATAAAGCAATATGAGGACATGGATTCATATAACATGATGTCTCATCTTGAGGATCTATATCAAGAGAAGAAGAGACAAGAGAGATATGATATCTACAATTCTATATTTACAACCAATCTTAGAGATTCAATGGTAGATGGGCCTCATGTAGTCAATAATATTGGATACATTGAATTCTTAGATATATTCGGTACTAAATTCCCAAATAAATTGTACATAGATCTCATACTTTTCTCACAACCTAAGTAATTCTCTAGTTTTATTATTAATTATAACATTATAAACAATGTGAAGAGTCTTTTAGAACTTATTAATCTGATTTTCCACATATATAAGGACATGAGGAATGATAAGCCCATGGTCCATATGATGAATAAGAAAATGAAGAATGAGAAAAAAGGCCCCTTGACTCATAGCAAGTTTAAATATCCCAAGAACCATCCTTACAAGAAGTATATGATCCAGAGGCAAAGAAAGGAAAAGGAAATAGTATGTTTTTCATGTGGAAACCAAGGCATTTAGGATAGTAACTTCCCCCTTGAGAAAGGAAAATCTAAAAATATGTTCTTTATAAAGTGTAATATTTCAATATCTACACATTAGGTATTGATATAGATTGAGGTTTTCAGATATTTATCCAAATGTAGGAACCAAGTAGATTATGAAATATTTCTAGAGGAGAGGTGGATTTTAGAGATATTAATTGTGTGATATTCGATTTTCTATCCATTTGAGACTACCACATTTCATTTTCAACAAGAATGATATTTGTTTTAAGATATTGTTAGTATATACTGACTGTTACTAAGAATTTGTTTTTGTATCCTGCCTATGAAAATATGGTTTTATTTTCAAATTTGGAGATAAAATTTGTTTATTTTGTAAATACAACATTTTTTTCATGGAAAATTTAAATAACACGATTTATGTATCAAATTATGAGAACCATGTATTATAAATTGATAATGAATCATGTTATAATGACTCACATAACACCCATCTATGATATCCCTATAGTAGTTATATAAATGATAAGTGTTTGAAAAATATCATTAAATATGGTTATTTAAATTTTTTTAGCTAAAACCAATTAAAATATTTCATTATTGTTTATGAAGGTTCCAGGAGTAGCGGAAGCTCATGGTTGGATGTGCCCACTTGACTTTTTGTCATTAGCAATGATCAATCTGGGATTAATACGATGATAACCGCCAGTCTCCATGGATCTATTCACATAAATAGACAAAGAAGAAGAAAGGTGTTGGAACCACAAAAGTGGATCGTCACAGGTTGATTATAATTAATTTAATTAATTGAAAAGAACTTTGATATTCTTGATTACGTTCTAATGTGATTCATCGTTGCATCGCAGAAGCCAAGGGTATAATTCCTGTACCGGTGATCCACACGTGCACCACGTATCTCTGGTCATCGCCAAAGGTGTCTCCGAGTGCTAGTGTGGAGAAACCTTTGCTTGCGTTTCCCACTTTAGATCTTATTGATTTGATTAAGAGGATCTCTCTCGGTCTTTAGAGCATTCTTGGAGGAAGGGGTTCTTTCGGTCTTGAGTGAATTCTTCTAGAATTGTTGTGCATAAGGATTCTCTTAGGAAAAGAGTTGGGGTTGTGAGGATATTTATAATCGGGTTTGAGGTTATAGAGTTATGACAATAAATATATGCGTTATGCATTTTATTTATTTCATTAACTCTTATTGAAAACCCCCATGTTGAATAATTAATTTCTTGACAAGCGCCCACACTGATTATAATAAATATCATTTAATAAAACAATATTATATCCTCAAAATCCCAACTCGAAAACTATATGGCGTGTAATCATTAATACACGGGGCGTACTTTTTTTCCATAAAACTACATGGCGTGTAATCATGAATGCACGGCGTGTACTTTTTTTTCATTTCCTTTCCAAAATGAAAACAACACGGCGTGTAATCATTAATACACGACGTGTACTTTTTTTCCATGAAAAACTACATGGCGTGTAATCATTAATACACGACGTGTATATCTTGTTTTTTCATTTCCTTCTTCCTCCATAATTAAAACTATTTAGGCTTACATGAATAATTATTAAACCACATACGGGAATCATCTTTATTCTACTTGAGATACTTGGATACACTTAATGTGTGACCCTCTAGGCCTCTTTCTCGTTAGCATTAAGCGGGCTTGCCTAAAGTCCGAGATTACTGTCTAGCAACGGGTCAAGGAACCCAAGATAAAGAAGTTGACGCTGCATTGACGTGTCACCTCATACGAACACTTATTGTGTAATTTAATCCCTTTGTCTCACTATCTCTTCAAGCAGGTTTCATGGTAGTGTCATAAACCTATATGCTTGATCTATCATTCTTTGACTTCTAGAAATAAACTCATCGTGTCACCATGGACATGGAATTTGTTCAACAGTTCTATTTCAATCAAATGGCCCGAGATATCTACTTCCATAAATATGGAAGGGACAAATCCTTCCTTGACTTATCCATTAACAACATGTCATTCGTCACGCACCCAATGTACCCTACTTCACACCAACTGTCTACGTGAAGGATCTCATCAGAAAATCGAAGTTTGTGAGTAATGACATGAGTTAATGATAATCTTCCAGTCTAAGGACCATTACACACGCTCGTAGATAGCAATATCTGATGACACTAAGACATGAAGAATTACTACTGGCGGGTCTGTTCTCATAATCTCCCATCTTGGAGATTACCAAGTAAGAACTGCTGGAGAGAGAGTCTCGTCTTCTTAGGAGTACTCGCACATGACAGTCTTTATACTATGTGTCCTATCATAGTATGTCATCCAACCATAGAACTTTATTTAAAAATATTGTTATAGAATTTCAAGGTTCTCATCATAGAGGGGATCTTCTATGACCATATTAATGCAACAAATATTCCAGGACATTATTATATTATAGTCATGCAGAATAATGAACAATATATAATAAGAGTACATTCATGTAATCAAAGTACAAAATAGTTCATTCTCAGGACACTAACCCTTACAAACTCCCACTTGGACTAGAGCCAACTTCCTACAACTTTTAGTCTTCTAGACCTCACATGATGATCGTGTCTCTGCTGAGTCAAGGATTTAATCAAGGGGTCCGCCACGTTGTATTCTGTGGAAATACTACTCACTGCAACTTCACGTCTCTGAGAAAAATCCCTCAAGAGATGAGACTTTCGAAGTATGTTCTTTATCCACTGATGTAACCTTGGCTCTTTTGCAAGTTCCACCGGTGCAGTATTATCACAATATAGTGTGATAGGATATTTACTACTAGGTACTACATCCAACTCTTGGATGAAGCTTCACATTTATACTGCTTCTTTAGCTACCTCCGAAGCTGTGATATACTCGGACTCCACTGTAGAATCTTCCACCACACCTTGCTTTGAGCTCTTTCAGCTCACTGAACCTCCATTAAAATTTAAGATGTATCCAGTGTGCGACTTCATGTAATCTTGATAAGTCTTGAAACTAGCATCTACATGTCCTCTGATGACTAGTTCCTCATCTCCTCCATAAACCAGGAACATATCCTTAGTACACCTCAGATACTTAAGGATAGTCTGGACTGCCATCCAATGGCGGTCTCCTGGATTAGCTTGATATCTTCCTACCTCACTTAATGTGTAAGAAACATATTTCCTTGTACATGGCATAGCATACATGACTGACCCAATCACGGATGCGTAAGGGATCCTTTCCATTTTATTTCTTTCCTCATGTGTCTGAGGACACAGTTTCTTGGAAAGATGAATGCCATGTGACACTGGAAACAATCCCCTCTTAGATTGTTCCATACTGAATCTCTTCAGTATCTTTTCAATGTATGTACTTTGACTCAGGACCAACATTCTCTTGGATCTATCACGATGGATCTTGATCCCAAGAATATATGCCGCCTCGCCCAAGTCTTTCATGGAAAAGAATTTATCTAACCATGCCTTAACTGACTATAAGACAGGTACTTCGTTTCCAATTAGTAATATGTCATCAACATGTACTATTAGGAAAACAACTGCACTTTCACTAAACCTTTTGTAGACATAAGGCTCACATTCATTCTTAACAAAGCCAAATTCTGTTATGGATTCATCAAAACGAATGTTCCTTGACCTTGATGCTTGCTTTAATCCATAAATTGATTTTTGCAACTTGCATACCTTGTTGGAATCCTTTGGAGTCACAAACCCATCAGGTTGTGTCATGTAGACATCTTCTTGGAGGTTCCTGTTAAGGAATGCTATTTTAAAATCCATTTTCCAAATTTCATAGTCATGGTAAGTGGCAATGGCCAATAGGATTATGATGGATTTCAGTATCACAATTGGGGAAAAGGTTTCATCTTACTCAATTCCTTGACGCTGTCTAAAATTTTTTGCAACCAGTAGTGCCTTATAGGTGATGACTTTCCCCTCCATGTCAAGTTTCTTCTTGAATACCCATTTATTACCAATAGGATTTACATCAACTGGAGGATCTACCAAAATCCAGACTTGGTTTTGGTACATGGAATCCATTTCGGAATTCAAAGCTTCTTTCCACTTGGCAGCGTCTGTGCCTTTAACTGCTTCCTTGTAGGTAAGAGGATCATCCTTGTCAACCAATAATGAGTCACCATCCTCAGTGACAAGAAAACCATATCTTTCTAGTTCTCTTACCTCTCTTGTGCTCCTACGCAGTTCTTGTGTCACTGGAATAGATTGTTCTTCCATGGGGATTTGTGGAATCTCTTCTTGTACTAACTCTTGTGTATCTTGAGCCTCGACTTCATCGAAGTATATCTCACTCACACTATCTCTTTTATAGATGTGCTCCCTCTCAAGGAATATGGCATGTCTTTCCACTGTAACCTTTTTATCTGAAGGGTTGTATAGGTAATATCCCCTTGTTTCCTAGGCATATCCTATAAAGATACACTTTGTGCCTCGGGGTGCAAGTTTGTTACCTGAAGATGCCTTAACAAATTCTTTGCAACCCCACACATGTAAATTTGATAACATGGCCTTGCATCCACTTTATAGCTCGTATGGAATACCATTTACCGATTTAGTTGGTACTTGGTTTAGTATGTGTGCTGCTGTTTGTAATGAATATCCCCAAAAGGATAATGGAATACTCGCATGAATCATCATTGATCTCATCATGTCCAACAGGGTGCGGTTCCTCCTTTCACTTACACCATTCCACTGAGGTGTGTTTGAAGGAGTGAGTTGAGATAGAATCCCAAAATCCCATAAGAAATCAATGAAGTCCTGATTAAGATATTCTCCTCCTCTATCTGAGCTGAGTTTCTTAATCTTCTTACCAATCTGGTTCTCAACTTTATTATTGTATTCTTTGAACCGATCAAAAGAATCTGACTTATACCTCATTAAGTAAATATATCCATATCTACTAAAATCATCAGTAAAAGTTATAAAGTACGAGAACCCACCCCTTGATTCAACTGGAAATGGTCCACACACATCTATGTGAACTAATTCTAGAAGCTCTTTATCCCTTCCACCTTTCCCACTAAATGGAGATTTGGTCATTTTTCCTTATAGACACGCATGACATACACCAAGTGGTTTTTGTTTGAAAGAATCTAAATACCCATCATGATTTAATTTTTTCAAACATTTATCATTGACATGAACTAGCTGGTGATACCAAATTTGGGTGTGGTATGAGTCATATGAATTAACTTTTTCATCGATTTCCATTACTTGGTTCGTGTAGTCTAACACATAAAGGCCATTATATAAATGTGCCCTACCAAAACAAATGCTATCTTTATAAAAGTAGCAACATCCACTTCCAAACATGAAGATGAATCCATTAGTATCTAATCTGGATACTGAAATAATGTTTTTGGTTATAGAGGGTACATAATAAAATCCTTTAAAAACTAAGACCATCCCAATAGGCAATGTGAGGTGGTAGTCTCCGACAGCTACAACAGCGAGTCTGGATCCATTGGCTGCTCGTAGATCCACCTCACCTTGGTTAATCTTTCTGAATCTACTTGGTTCCTATATTTTGATACAAATGTGAGCACCAAAAGCAGTATCTAATACCCAATTGGTAGAAACAGATAGATTTCATTCGATAACAAACACACCTGAAGCTTCCCCTTGCTTCTTGGGCTGGCTGCAGTTTTTCTTCCAATGGCCCTTCTTGCCACATGTGAAACAAACAGCCTCATGTTCTCTTGCCTCCCCTTTGATCTTCCTTTTCTTGGAAGGCCTTGAAGAAGCTTTGGGCTTAAATCTCTTCTCCTTCCAATTCCTTTAATTCACTATAAGGACAGAAGGCTTTTCACGCTTCATATCATTGTACACTTGGAGAATAAGGATAAGAAGATCAGATAGAGACTTATCAATGTTGTTCATGTTGAAATTTACAACAAAGTTAGAGAATCTCTATGGGAGTGATGCGAGAATGAGATAGGTACCCAGTTCCTCAGGTATTTTAAACCCTAGAACCTTCAAGCGCTCAATGTAGACAATGATCTTGACTACATGAGGCCTATCTGGGGAACCCTCTCTAATATTACTATGAAATAGAGCGTTGGAGATCTCAAACCTTTCTTATCTTACTCTCTCCTGGTATAGACCACTGTAGAGACCCCAACCCCAGAAACTCAGGAGTCGGTGCCTTCTGAACATGATGTGTTATCTTAAAATAAAACACACATTGTCAACAACACATCATGTCCCATACAAGGGATCGTTTGCGGTTCAGGTTCTGGGAAACCAGCAACTTCTAAAACAATTCATCTTTTAAGAGATGATACCTGAAAATTTTAAATCAAAACGTAGGGTGACCATTGAAATACTCAATAATGGGTTTAAAAAAAGAATGAAAACAATGTAACATTTGAAAACATTCTTTTAAAAGAGATTGAACCACTCATTAAAGGAGAATTTTAACACATAACATAAAATGCTCAATCAAGGTTTTCAAGAAGGACATGAAACAATTATGTTAATTCTCGAAGGAGTAACAATGGTTATCATACACAAGTACGACATGTGTCTTACCTAAGAATAAATTAAACAGTTAAAAGTAATGCATAATAGGAGTTGCGCATAAAGGAAACAACTAAATTTTCATATGCTGGTTACTATTCTATTAAGTGATAAACACCAATCATGCTCCAAGCTTATACCAGTGAAATAAGAACATTATGAAAACTTAAAGGCATTAGTCACGAAAGAACTTTATCTTTAGAAAGAACTTGTTACATAACTTGAATTATGTGGCATCAACATTCAATATTGACAATCGTTTCATTTCACCAAGGTCCATCCCCAAGGTGTCATTAAAAATTACCAAGGTTATTCACCAAGGTATTAGTCTAAGAGGTCATCTCTAGAGATTAAGTCTTTTCCCAATGCATTGGAGCACTATCGGGGCACACCCTTAAATTTTTCTTTATCATCATGTGAGCCACATCATTCATGCTTTACTTAAACCATTTGTATATTCAAGATGTCCCATACCACCTTGGATATCTCATTCATTTTTATTTTACCCAAGGTGTCCCATACCACTTTGGGTAATCTAATTTCTTAGATCTTTTAGTGATATGTCATAAGCATGCATTATGTGCAATAATAAATAACGAACCACCACAAATTTTTCTAATACAACGTATGATAGTTAACTTTGCAACATGTGTCAATAACTAATCAAAGGAATACATGGATTAGTAAAACATCCTTTTCACTAAAGCATATAAAATAATGATATACTAAATGATGAATCTTTGTCATTATAAATCCATGGAAAAAGGAATGCTTAAGGAAAACACTTGAAATCAGTTACGGTGATAAACAAGCCCTTGAACCAAAATACATATTTTATCATAAACTCATCAGGGCAATGTTAGATAAACTTCTTTAATAAAACATGTCCATTTGTGTGTATTTTAAAAACATGTTGGTTTAGCAATCACACAAATCATATCTTAATAAAATCTTACATGCATCAAAGAATAAATATGGTCCTGTTATTTATAAAATAATGTAATGGGGTTTGGAAATTATTCATATAAATACATATACATGTACCCATATATACCTGAAGTGTATATAGGGGTTTTACACAATTCAAAAACAAAGTCTATTAAATCCCTTAGGTAACTGAAGGTTTCTGACCATAAATTAGTTACATGGTTGAAAACTAAATCTATATAAGTTTTGTCATAAACGTAACCATATGTATAAAATTTGGTTTTACAAACATAACTTCACTTAAACCAAAAGAACATAGTTTGCAAATATATATCTAAAAATTTTATTTAATGATTGATACCCAAAATAGTCCGGGTTAGGTCATGATAAAACATTCATGAAACTATATATATACATACCATATACATTAAATACAAGTTTGGGATTTTTAGAAAACCATAAAATAAAACTGTATATACCGTTTGTAAAAAAAATACAACCCGAGGCATTTGTAGATGTGTATATATAAACTGTATATACCGTTTACATATATATGAAACCGTATATACACAATATATAATAACCGATGGATTTGTACATATACATATAAGAAGTATATACAGGTTTCTCAAAATGGAAACAAGGTATATACGCACCCTTACATATGCACCCCACTTGAACACGAAGGGAAAACTCCTTGAAGGCAAACCCGAGGGGTATACGTTTGGTTTTATAAATTATATAAAATATATATCTACACATCCGGGGTAAAAAAAAGAACAGAGGTTTTCTCCGAAAGAATGCGTGCAAGAACCCTTATATTTCTTGAGGAGAGAACTCAGACCAGGGTACGTCGCTGATCTTGCTGGGAGTTCGTGGGAGGGAAAGAGGAGGAACCGCCGTGGTTTTATGAGGCTAGAGGCGTTTATATAGGCCTCGGTATCCAAAGGTGACTCGACCCAAGAGGCTAGACCGACGTGGGTAAGAAGAAGGAACAAAGCCCTAGGAGGGGGTGTTCGGAAGTCAAGGGGAGCAGTGCAGGGGGGAGAGGTCGAGGCGTCCTTGCGCAGGCCTACTGGTCGGGTGCTACTGTGAGGAAGAAGACGATGGGGGTCAACGCGGTAAAGTAAAGGACGGCCGAGATTAGATCTCGGGGAAGATCGAACGGCTATGGGAGTGGGCAGGGCGATCGCGCGGCTAAAAGGGACGGACGGTCGAGATCGACACGAGAGTCGATCGGACGGTCCCGATCGTACGGAGCCCGTCCCAAATCGAAACGGAACGCGGTTGGCGAGAGGTTTATAACTCAAAGTGCGCCGGCTTCATTTCGATAACATGAACTCACACACATGGGGGTCTTACACATGGGATCCATGTGGGCTTTGGCCCACCCCTACGCAACGCGCACCGCGGGCCTTACAGACGGGCCCGCGCGTGACTGGACGAACCCATGCTCAAACCGGGCCTCGGTACCTGGTTGGAAACCTATGGTCCCCTGGGGCCTGGTCTCGGCCTAGAGGGCTTGTCCCTTAAGGGATTCCCTCGGCTTGGCCGGGCCCCAGCATAAATTTTTATTAAAATCTTATTTTAAATTTATAAAATAACCAGTATACTTATTTCAAAATAATGTGTACTATGAATATTTATACTAAAGAGAGTTAATACAATAAAAACCAATTGTTTTAACTAAAAAAAATCTAAATCCCTTTACTAGTTTATGTAAAATATTTCATATCAACATAATTTTTAATAAAAATTTATTTAGACTTTCGAAATAACTAGTTTAAGTATACTTAGTTCAAAATAGTGTGTAATATAATTATTTGTACAACAATGAGTAAATATACAATAAAAACAAATAGTTTTAACATAAAATTTAAATCCCTTTACCAGTTCATATATAAATCTTTTAAAAGATATACCTTTCTTATTTTACATACAAAACCATTATAATTAGTAGGATCTTTAGAAGAAAAAAAGGTTTTTCCCCAATTCATAATTTTAGAGATCAAAAGATATTATTATTATAGGTACCCTTTAAACATATCTTTTATAAAAAGAATACTAAGTTTTCAATATATAAGTATTCATCGGGATTTTTTGAAAACAAAAGGATTTTATTTCCAAGAATACTCTTTTTATTTTAAAACTATGATTATAATAATATCATAAATTATAAGAGCATAAAAGAAAAAAAAACAAACAAGATTTCATATAAAGATAAACTTTATCAACGGAAACCCAAAGGTTGTTTTGAAAACCTAACGACTATATTTTCCAACGGTCATATCTTTAAGAGACATTATAAAAGAAGGGGCATTTTTACAAAATCAAAACACTTGAACCAGAAAGGATGGCTCTCCTCATACCATTGGTGTTGAGCATGTGTGTCGTGGCCCTGGCTGTTATATTTTTCACGCTGATGGACTCTGAAGACGATGACTATCCGATTACTCGTGTTGTGATTCTTAGTAGTCTCGCTATGGCCGTGTTAGGTCTTGTGCATGGTCTTTTCAACTAGTTGGGTCTTTTTGTAATGTAACTTTTAAATATATACCAGTTTACTGTATTCTTCATGTTTTATTTTGTTTCAAATTCTTTAATAGCACTCAAAGCATAAAATAAAACCAGAGACATCATTAAAATCACAAAAAATAAAACAAGATACATTACTAAAAGAATAACGTTGTTCACTTGGACCCATTCATAAAACCTAGGGCGTCACATTATCCCCCTCTTTAAAAAATTGTGTCCTCGCAATTTATTTCACAACACTACAAGGTTCTGAAACGTTCTCACCATCTCTACCAACGTATAGGGTCAACAGGTACATTTAGCGGAATCCCCATAGCGAAGCTCACCTCTTCCAGTTCCCTAATCCACATACACCTAAGACAGGAGGGTATGCACTTATTTTCCGGGCCTTTAGGCTTCTATAGGGAAGCTCGAACAGTAAAAATTTCTGAAATGTCATTACAGACCATTGTATGAAGGACTCGCCGAATTATGTCTCAGTCGAGGACATTGAAGCCATAGATATGGTCAAACAAGCTAAAGCTGAGAAGTTGGAGTATATAAGCCACACAAATATTTCCCTCTAATGCAGCCTCATGAAATTTCACTCTGGCTGTGTAGTTTCGGCCTAGGGTGAAACACAAGAAGAGCCCTTCGTGGTAACTTCCTCGTCGTTCACGTCTAGCTAGCTGTGCAGAGCCAATGTGGTAATAGATGGAGGCATTCCCCTGGCAGGTGCGGAGAATCTCCGGACCGTTTGTTACCTCAAACCACTGCTTGCACGTTATTCGCAAACTTGCGAAGGGGTCATACTCATCCTCACACGTTTTGATTGAAATGATTTCCAGAATCTCAGTGGGAAGAGATAGCAGGTGGGTTTGTCCTTCCATCTGAAAGTTTTAAGGCAGGAGTTCAATCACTTGAAAATCATTCAAGGACAAAAACAAAGTAAAGACAAGGAAGGGGAAAGAAAACATTTCAATAAACATACGTTTATTATTATTAGTTCTTGAGTTTCCCTTATCCACTGACTAAACGAACTCCACACAGAGAAGCAAAATTCCCTAACTCCTCGAACCAAACACAGGCTGAGCATTCAGGAAAAAACTCATGGGGGAACCTATGACGTATTATGAGTATAGCATGAGGGGTATGAAGTTGAGAGACATCCTCATACACTTGTTTTCTGCAAGACAGTCGGGTGGACTCGTCTTCTAACCTTCTGAAGTTCAACAACTGACCCTAGAAGTTGTAGTTTAAAATCTGACAAAGGTAGCCCGCTTGGAGGTCTTTGTCAGCAGTAGCTTCTTGAAAAGGGTTATCAATCATAGTTCCAAAGCTCTCACCTGTCATGAAAATCTGGAAAAGTACCTCATATTACCTTCCTTGACGTACATAGGAGGGAAACTGGGTTATCATTATAAGGAGGTAATCTATTCCTACCCCTTGGTGTAACTGAAGCATCCGTGGTGAATTGGATATGTCGTAAAGGTGTTTTCATGTCATGCGGATATGGGCATAGTTTAGAAAATCCTCACGACTAGCTAAAGACACAATGGTCTCTAGGGCCTCTGTGGGGAGAGATAAGAGATTTTTTCCTTCGTTTTCCATATGAAATTTAAGAAAACCCAATTTTTAATAAATTGAAGTACATATACATATATATATATTTTTGTTACAGTTTCTGGCTTTCCAGAGTTATCCAAACCGAACCTCTGATACCAACTATAGAGAACCCAACCCCAGAAACCCAGTAGTAGGTGCCTTCGGAACATGATGTGTTATCTTAAAATAAAACACACTTTGTTAACAGCACATCATGTCCCATACAGAGGATCGTTTGCGGTTTGGGTTCTGGGAAACCGGCAACTTCTGAAACAATTCATCTTTTAAGAGATGATACCTCAAAATTTTAAATCAAAATGTAGGGTGAGCATTAAAATACTCAGTAAGGGGTTTAAAAAAAATAATTAAAATAGTGTAACATTTGAAAAAATTCTTTTAAAAGAGATTGAACCACTCATTAAAGGAGAATTTTAACACATAACATAAAATGCTCAATCAAGGTTTTCAAGAAGGACATCAAACAATTATGTTAATTCTCGAAGGAGTAACAATGGTTATCATAAACAAGTACGACATGTGTCTTACCTAAGAATAAATTAAAGAGTTAATGGTAATGCATAATCAGAGTTGCGTATAAAGGAAACAACTAAATTTTCATATACTGGTTACTATTCTATTAAGTGATAAACACCAATCATGCTCCAAGCTTATACCAGTGAAATAAGAACTTTATGAAAACTTAAAGGCATTAGTCATGAAAGAACATTATCTTTAGAAAGAGCTTGTTACATAACTTGAATTATGTGGCATCAACATTCAATATTGACAATCGTTTCGTTTCACCAAGGTCTATCCCCAAGGTGTCATTAAACATTACCAAGGTTATTCACCAAGGTATCAGTCTAAAAGGTCATCTCTAGAGATTAAGTCTTTACCCAATGCATTGGAGCGCTATCAGGGCACACCCTTAAATTTGTCTTTATCATCATGTGATCCATATCTTTCATGCTTTACTTAAACCATTTGTATATTTAAGATGTCCCATACCACCTTGGATATCTCATTCATTTTCATTTTACCCAAGGTGTCCCATACCACTTTGGGTAATCTAATTTCTTAGCTCATTTAGTGATATGTCATAAGCATGCATTATGTGCAATAATAAATAACGAACCACCAAAAATTTTTCTAATACAACGTATGATAGTTAACTTTGCAACATGTGTCAATAACTAATCAAAGGCATACATGGCTTAGTAAAACATCCTTTTCACTAAAGCATATAAAATAATGATATACTAAATGATGAATCTTTGTCATTATAAATCCATGGAAAAAGGAATGCTTAAGGAAAACACTTGAAATCAGTTACGGTGATAAACAGGCCCTTGAACCAAAATACATATTTTATCATAAACTCATCAGGGCAATGTTAGATAAACCTCTTTAATAAAACATGTACATTTGTGTGTATTTTAAAAAAAATTTGGTTTAGAAATCACACAAATCATATCTTAATAAAATCTTACCTGCATCAAAGAATAGATTAAGTCCTATTATTTATAAAATAATGTAATGGGGTTTGGAAATTATTCATATAAATACATATACACGTACCCATATATACCCGAAGTGTATATAGGGGTTTTACACAATTCAAAAACAAAGTCTATTAAATCCCTTAGGTAACTGAATGTTTCTAACCATAAATTTCTTACATGGTTGAAAACTAAATCCATATAAGGTTTGTCATAAACATAACCATATATATAAAATTTTGGTTTTACAAACATAACTTCACTTAAACCAAAAGAACATAGTTTGCAAATATATATCTAAAAATTTTATTTAAAGATTGATACCCAAAATAGGCCGGGTTAGGTCATGAGAAAAAATTCATGAAACTATATATATACATACCATATACATTAAATACAAGTTTGGGATTTTTAGAAAACCGTAAAATAAAACTGTATATACCATTTGTAAAAAAAATATACAACCTGGGGGATTTGTAGATGTGCATATATAAATTGTATATACCGTTTACATATATATGAAACCGTATATACACAATATATAATAACCGATTGATTTGTACATATATATATAAGCTGTATATACAGGTTTCTCAAAATGGAAACAAGGTATATACACACCCTTACATATGCACCCCACTTGAAACATGAAGGCCAAACTCCTTGAAGAAAAAACCGAGGGGTATAAGTTTGGTTTTATAAAGTATATAAACTATATATCTACACATCGGGGGTAAAAAAAAGAACGGAGGTTTTCTCCGAAAGAATGCATGCAAGAACCCTTACATTGCTTGAGGGGAGAACTCGGACAAGGGTACATCACTGATCTTGCTGGGAGTTCGTGGGAGGGAAGGAGGAGGAACCGCCATGGTTTCATGAGGCCAGAGGCGTTTATATAGGCCTTGGTATCCAAAGGTTACTCAAACCAAGAGGCTAGACCGACGTGGGGAAGACGAAGGAACAGAGCCCTAGGTGGGGGTGTTCGGAATTCAAGGGGGCAGTTCAGGGGGGAGAGGCTGAAGCGTCCTTGCGCAGGCCTACTGGTCGGGTGTTGCTGTGAGGAAGAAGACGATGGGGGTCGACTTGGTAAAGGAAAGGACGACCAAGATTAGATCTCGGGTAAGATCAAACGGCCACGGGAGTGGGCGGGGCGATCATGCGGTTAAAAGGGATGGACGGTCGAGATTGACACGGGAGTCGATCGGATGGTCCCGATCGCACGGAGCGTGTCCCACATCAAAACGGAACGCGTTTAGTGAGAGGTTTATAAATCAAAGTGAGCCTGCTTCGGTTCGATAACACGAACGCACACACACAGGGGTCTTACACATGGACCCCATGCGGGCTTTGGCCCACCCCTACGCAACGCGCACCGCGGGCCTTACACACGGGCCCGCGTGTGACTGGACGAACCCATGCTCGAACCGGGCCTCGTTACCTAGTTGGACACCTATGGTCCCTTGGGGCCTAGTCTCGGCCTAGAGGGCTTGTCCCTTAAGGGATGCCCTCGGCTTGGCCGGGTCCCAGCATAAATTTTTATTAAAAACTTATTTTAAATTTATAAAATAACCAGTATACTTATTTAAAAATAATGTGTACTATAAATATTTATACTAAAGAGAGTTAATACAATAAAAACCAATTGTTTTAACTAAAAAAAACTAAATCCATTTACTTGTTTATGTAAAATATTTCATATCAATATAATTTTTAATAAAAATTTATTTAGACTTTCAAAATAACTAGTTTATGTATACTTAGTTCAAAATAGTGTGTAATATAATTATTTGTACAACAATGAGTAAATATACAATAAAAACAAATAGTTTTAACTTAAAATTTAAATCCCTTTACCAGTTCATATATAAATCTTTTAAAAGATATACCTTTCTTATTTTACATACAAAACCATTATAATTAGTAAGATCTTTAGAAGAAAAAAATGTTTTTCCCCAATTCATAATTTTAGAGATAAAAAGATATTATTATTATAGGTACCCTTTAAACATATCTTTTATAAAAAGAATACCAAGTTTTCAATATATAAGTATCCATCGGGATTTTGTGAAAACAAAAGGATGTTATTTCCAAGAATACTCTTTTTATTTTAAAACTATGATTATAATAATATCATAAATTATAAGAGCATAAAAGAAAAAACAAAAAATCTTTCATATAAAGATAAACTTTGTCAATGGGAACCCAAAGGTTGTTTTGAAAACCCAATGACTATATTTTCCAATGGTCATATCTTTAAGAGCCATTATAAAAGCAGGGGAATTTTAAAAAAATCAAAACACTTGAACTAGAAAGGATGGCTCTCCTCATACCATTGGTGTTGAGCATGTGTGTCGTGGCCCTGTCTTTTATATTTGTCATGCTGATGGACTCTGAAGACGATGACTATCCGATTACTCGTGTTGTGATTCTTAGTAGTCTCGCTGTGGCCATGTTAGGTCTTGTGCATTGAATTTTCAACTAGTTAGGTCTTGTTGTAATGTAACTTTTAAATATATACCGGTTTACTATATTCTTCATGTTTTATTTTGTTTCACATTCTTTAATAGAACTCAAAGCATAAAATAAAACAAGAGACATCATTAAAAGCACAACAAATAAAACAAGATACATTACTAAAAGCATAACGTTGTTCACTTGGACCCGTTCATAAAACCTGGGGCGTCCCAACCACAGAGGGGGTCGATCATGCTATAGGCATCCATTTCCTCACGAGACTTCATGAGCTCACTAGACATTGATGAAAACATCAAACATTGAATGTCGATTGAATCACTCAAATGTTGATCATAGACCAGGAAATCTTCATCACTCGCCCCTGGGGCAGGAGAATCAAGAAGTGAGGAATCCAGCATGTAAAACATTCATTCATGGAGTAGGATAACATGAAGAAGCCTAAACCATTCCTAAAAGTTACTGCCGGTGAGGATGTTGTCTTTATCTAGAATTGATCAAAGAGAAAATGTGGTTGAAGATATTTTCATATTGATTATACAAATTAAAAGAGTAGACTTATCAGTACCTTTTGATTATATTTTATAAAAAATAATAAATGAATTTATTAATTCTCCCACTATTTTATCAAGTCCCAATGGCCCTCACCATTAAACCCAGAATGTCTAGTTGATTTGACATTCTAGTGGAAAGGATCCATGTTACCCTTATCATAACCCCAACAAGGGTTGGTCAAGCTATTTGAAGGTATTTAGGTAGGCAGGTCTTTGCCAACTATGAGCTTACAGTTCCTTGATCTGTTGAGTGGACTCCACAATCCTGAAATCCTGACTTGGATTTCCTCAACTCTTGCCTCTAATATTACATCAAGTCTATCAAGGGATACTCCCCTTGATGTAATATGGTTAAGTCAACCCAAAATCTTTCATAAGGGATTCCTTTATAAAATTAAGTGTCCCAACAAGGGTTGGTCAAACACATAGTTTTATTGAGTCTTTCCCTTGATCAAGTAACGTAAGGCTTGGTCTAACTTAATATTGTATTAAGGGACTTTAATCCTTTATGCATAGTTTCACATTATCACATGCTTGTTAATATTAAGTGATTATTGCTTAAGTGATTAACCATGTTCCGATAATGTTTACGCATTGTCCAGTTTTTATTTTATTCCATCTTTGCATGCTTGTTCATTTTATTAACTATGTGATCACGACAGCACTTTCATAATAAATAAACCATGCGATCAGACAAAAATAAAATAAGATGGCATGATCATGAGCTTTTATTGGTTAGCTTATCTAGAGGTTTGATAAGCTAACCCTCACCTAGGAAAAAACACCTTGAACCGATGGTTCGTGTTTTGCAGCTCCCACCTATCCACCTTTGTATCTTCTTAGGTTGGTTTCGCCTCAGCTTCGGGTTTTGAACTGTCTCCTCTGGCTTGGGAGAACTTCCATTACATGGGGTTTACATTAAAGAAACCATGGGCACGCATGCCCTACAATTTATTGGAATAAGGCTCGCAGGCTAACAAATTTAAATTAAACAAATTTAAATGAAACCAAACACACATACAAAGGGTCTTTGGTCCAGCTCATGATCATCCAAAGCATGCAACGACATTTACGGATATTTAGAATTTAAATTCTTTTAATCATTCTATTATTTATGAAAAGTCACGCTTGAAATTAATTAATTGTGATCTTATAATTAATCAATTCTTTATCTTAAATTCCTTTCTTAATTTCCTTGAGATTCTTCTCATCCATATCCCTTGTATAGGTCTTTGTACTTTTGGAGGAAACCCGATGAAATTCCATTTCTGGAAAGTACATGGCGTGTAGTTTATATTTACATGGCATGTATTTATTTTCACCCTTTATCCAAAGTACATGCTAGGGGATTTGGCGTGTTTTCTCTACTTTGGAAATTTTGGAGTACACGACGTGTAGATTAATCTAACATGGAATGTACTTCCTTGTTATGTGGTTACCATCCTGGAAATCTTGTGTACATGGAACACGACTTCTCCTTGTACACGGTTTCACTTGGGCCAGATCGGGCTACAAGGCGTGTGGATTCAACATACATGCCGTGTATTCTGGTTCCATGAGACGTTCATTTCTGTTCAACACAGTGTAATAAAACTCAGGTATACTCAATTCACACGACGTGGTTTGGCGGACCAGTACCGGTTCATTGAACCTAAGTACACGGTGTGTAGTTTTCATTAAACGCCGTGTATTCCGGTGTTGTATAGACAGAAAGAGCAGCTCCTCCGAATGAGTTTTTCATTTTTTATTTTAATCAAAATTAAAATTAAAAGGTTATTTCTATGATTTGAATCAAGAAACGAAGGAGGAAGAACATATCTCATTCATTCAGTTTAATAGAATGATTTATCATGAATTGAATTAAATATAAATGTGTAAATTATCAATAAAAATAAAATAACTATAATCAACGTTGTAACCTTGCTTTGATACCATTTTAAGGTTCCAGGCACAGTGGAAGCTTGTGGGTGGATGTGACCACTTGGCCTTTTGTCATTAGTAATGATCAATTCAGGATCAATACGACGATAAACGCAAGTCTCCACGGATCGATTCACAGAAATTGACAATAAAGAAGAAAGGTCCCAGAACCACAAAAGTGGATCATTACAGGTTGATTATAATTAATTTAATTAATTGACAAGAAGAAACTTTTGGGTGTTCTTTCTTCGTTGATATTCTTGATCACGTTCCGATGTGATTCGTCATTGCGTCGCAGAAGCCAAGGGTAGACTTCCTCTAGCCGTGATCCACATGTGCACCACGTATCTATGGACATCGCCAAAGGTGTCTCCAGGTGCTAGCATGGAGAAACCTTTTATTGTGTTTCCCACCTTATATTGTCTTGATCCGATGAAGAGGATCTCTCTCGGTCTTGAGATCATTCTTGGAGGAAGGAGTTCTTTCAGTCTTGAGAGAATTCTACAGAATTTTTGTGTACAACAATTCTCTTAGGAAAAGAGTTGGGGTTTTGAGGATATTTATAATAGGGTTTGATGTTATAGAGTTATGACAATAAATATATGCATTACACATTTTATTTTTTTCATTAACTCTTATTGAAAACCCCCATTTCGAATAATTAATTCCTTGACATGTGCCGATGCTGATTATAATAAATATCATTTAATAAAACAATATTATATCCTCAAAATCCCGACTAGAAAACTACACGGCGTGTAATCATTAATACACAGCATGTACTTGTTTTCCATAAAACTACATGATGTGTACTTGTTTTTCATTTCCTTTCTAAAAGTAAAACTACACGACGTGTAATCATTAATACACGGTGTGTATATCTTGTTTTTTTTATTTCCTTCTTCCTCCATCATTAAAACAATTTAGGCTTCCTTGAATAATTATAAAACCACGTACATGAATAATCTTTATTCTACTTGAGATACTTGGATATACTTAGTGTGTGACCCTCTAGGCCTCTTTCTCATTGGAATTAGGCGGGCTTGCCTAAAGTCCAAGATTACTGTCTAGAAACGGGTCAAGGCACCCAAGAGAAAGAAGTTGACACCGCATTGACGTGTCACCTCATATAAATGCTTACTATGTAATTTAATCCCTTTGTCTCAATATATCATCAAGCATGTTTCATGGTAGTGTCATAAACCTATATGCTTGATCAATCATTTTTTGACTTCTAGAAATAAACTCATCGTGTCACCATGGCCATGAAATTTGTTCAAATGTTCTATTTCAATCAAAGTTCCTGAGATATCTACTTCCATAAATATGTAAGGGACAAATCCTTCCTTGACTTATCCATGAACGACATGTCATTCATGACGCACCCAACGTACCATACTTCCCGCCAACTGTCTACATTACGGTTTTCGTGAGAAAATCTAAGTGCGCGAGTCATGACATGAGTTAATGATAATATTCTAGTCTATGTACCATTACACACGCTCATAGATAGCAATATCTGATGACACCAAGACATGCAGAATTACTATTGGCAGGTATGTTCTCATAATCTCCCATCTTGGATATTACCAAGTGCGAACTCCATGGGAGGGAGTCTCATCTTCTTACAAGTACTCGCACATGATGGTCTGTATACTATGTGTCCTATAATAGTATGTCATCCAACCATAGAAATTTATTTAAGAATATTTTTATATCATTTCAAGGTTCTCATCATATCGGGGATATGTCATGACCTTATTAATGCAACAAATATTCTAGGACATTATTTTATTATAGTCATGCAGAAAAATGAACAATATATAACAATAGTACAGTAATGTAATCAAAGTACAAAATAGTTGGTTCTCAGGACACCAACCCTTACAGTTTATAAGGAAAATTGACCAAACCACCATTCAGTGGACATGGTGAAAGGGTCACTAAGCTTCTAGGATTGGTGCACACAAATTTTTGTGAACAATTTCCAATAGAATCTAGATGTTGGTTCTCTTACTTCATAACTTTTACCAAATAATTTAGTAGATATGTCTATGTATTGATGAGGTATAAGTCTGAATCCTTTGAGAAATTCAAATAATTCATTAATTAAGTAGATAATTAACATGGAAAAAGATAAAGAAGCTTCAATTGGATCAAGGAAGTGAATATATTAACAAAGAGTTTATTGAATTTATAAGGGATTTTTGGATTCTATCTCAAATAAATCCACTTTACACACCATAGTGTAATAGTTGTAGTAAAATAAGGGATATTACCTTGCTTATATGGTCATGTGTTTTTGAACCATGGAAATTATAATGTAAATTTGAAATTTTTGTTCGGTAGATGGTCCAAATTATAAACGAAGCTTCAAAATTTAAATTAAGTCATTGGAACACTTAAAAGTGTTTTTATATAGATTTTATGGCCCTAGAGGTTTTTGAGGGGTTCAATTGTGTTTTGGGAGCATTAGGATTGGAAATACTATTTTTTGGAAAGAAAAATATAGGTGCATGGTTAGTGATAACTATGAACCTAAACCATGCAAGGATCAAAGGGTGTCATATGGTTTTTCAAAATATGAACCTGAGGCCACACAATTGTGTGAGTCTTATGAAGAAAAATGAGGAACTAAACTACACAGGCTACACATGGTTAGACAAACTGTGTGCCTGACCTATACACTTAGTTCCACTTAGGCAGTGGGTATGCATGGTTGGGGAATGGTTTGGCCAAACTGTGTGACTCATTTAAATGGGTGAAATTACCATTTTAACCATTAATTACTTAATACTTATTTTCTATTTTTTTAATCTCCACACACAACATCTCTCCATGTAATGATCTCTCCTCCTCCCATCCTAGTAATTAATGGGTTTCCTTTATTTGGAATCAGAATCGAGCATTGTTGACCACATATGATCACCTTCAGGTAGTCTATCATTACTCCATATTACTTTATTGTTTATTCATAGCATTAACTTATATTTAAATTTATTATAACATGATCTATTTTTATATTGTTTGTATATTATTCCGATTTCTCTTTAATCGGATCAAATCAAAGCTCAATAATGGAAAAGTGAAGTTTTATAAGAACAAGGTAGGTGGTTTATGGATTTTCCATTAAATTATAATTTTTTTATAAAATATTACATTGTGCCACATGTTGGATACTCCATGTGTTTAACTTTCAATATCTTATTAATTATTTGTAATTTAATTCCATGAATTTAATAGTCACTATGTATAAAATCTCACTATTGGAGTTTCTTCACATCAACTTGAACCACCCCTTTGGATGTGTTGCTTATATTCCTATGATATATGCTTCATCTAGGAAATTAATTCACAATTATTGGTTGTTATTTTTATTATTTTGTTTATAATTATCTACCTATGTTTTAATCACCTTTTAATGTAATGTGGACCATTTCCCATGAGAAACATTATTAGTTCGAATTAAATGAGTTAGTATAACAAACATAATTCATTTTATAATAAAACAATCTATGAAGTGCACTATATTCTCTAATAAAAGGGGAAAATTAATGGATATATTTAATTAATTAAGTGGAATTTTCATGTATATGGATTATTAACTACTTATAAATAGCATGGACCTTTTTATAGCCTTATTAATTACTTAAAAATGAAATGGATCAAATTCTACACTTGAATTATGATATGGAATGATTAAGGACATGGAAACTTTATTATCTATACTTGATTTGTGAGATAACATGCTTAATAACATGGATATATTTATTACTTATATTTAAATGGTTAGATGAATTATATTATACCTTGAGTAAAAATTGGTTTCCCAAGTGGGAATTCATTGGACAGGCTCATTGGTAAATGAATTGTATTAATACCTGAGCAATACATAGGTTCCTTTTTATAGAATTCCTTAGAAGGAGTCATAGTTTGAATGAATTATGTATGTATTTAGTGATACTTAGGTTCCTTATGCATAAAACCATGGACAAGATCAGAGGTTTCATGAATTATATTAAGCCTTTAGTGATACATGGGTTCCCTATATAGAAATCCTTGGATGAGCTCATTGGTTAATGAATTATAATATAGCATAGAGTGATACCTGAGTTCCTTATATGTAAAACCTCATACGGTATCATTGGTTTAATGATTTACATTTCTATTTGATAAATACATGGATTCCCAAGTAGGAATACCATGCACACGCTCATTGGAAAAAACATATTTTTCTACTTTCTTGATCACCTATATACATGGAAATCATGGGTTTATCCTAGTTACTCTATAGTTGTTATAATTTTATGTCCCTGGATATGTTTCCTTGGTTGGGATGTTTTGGATGATGCCTTAATTAATTAAATACTCTTTTACATGGGAGCTTAGAAGTACAGGACTGAGCTAGAGCTCAGGATGCTCATGGAGATATCCTTGGGGGGGGGGGTTTCTTTTCATTATGTATTGTTCATATATTTCCATATATATGTCTTATTCTTTTATATTATATCATCATATGGAAATTCATGGATGTATTATATTGGGTGTTTTTCAGTTCATTAGTGTTTTATTTTATTGGTTATTTCATGTCTTCCACTGCCTTTTTATTTATTATGATCCTCCTGACTTTTGATACTAACACAAAGGGTATAATATCCACATCATACCATGATTATACCCTCACTACTATTTAAAAGCCTCCAATATATGGAGAGATGATCTTGAGGCCATGTGACTGACCGACTTAGGATTCCATTTTAGTAGCTCTTGAGTCAGGACATTACAAAGTGGCATATAAGATTATTTTGACTTTTTCTTATAGTTTTATGATGTTATATAGGATACTAGAAATGTGTCGACACATGGTATATAGCCATTTCTTGCATTTATCAACCCACACATAAGGAAAAATCAAGTGTTTAGTGATGAGACTATTGTTCATACCAATTGTTATTACAATTGATTATTCTTTCACCATATATGATTTTTGTACATCCACTAGTTCTTGATTTATGGATTTATGATATTAACCTCTTGTCCTAGTATAGTGAGATACAAGGTGTGTTTACGAGTCATCATAGGCACATATATATTCAGATGTCCTTCATATGCCATGCCATGTAGACTGTGTTATATATTTTTCTGATGCATGATATTTGGTATTCCATTCTTGTGTGAATATTTGGTATGTCTATATGTATACCCTACTTCGGTGATTTTTACCATGTTTATAGTGTTTCCTATTTATGTATTGGTTTTCCATGTTAATTTAATTATTTCTCTATGATAGCATGCCTTGTTATAATAATGATAAATTATTGGTTATTAATGTTTTTGAATCAACCAAAATGGTGTTTTCCCATATAGATTAATGGTGGAACCTTAATTAACCAATTATGAAATGTTCTATCCATGGACTATTGGTTAAATGGGTTTAAATATTTATAGTTGTGATTAAATGTGTTCCAATAAAAAATTATAAATTATGTGGGCCTTTATAAATTTGGAAGGGTAACCCATGTAATCAAACCAATATATATGAACTTGTTATATGCTTAAACAGAAGATAAAAACTCTATTATGGTTGCATGAATTACAATTTTTAATTATAAATGAAAGTAACATTATAAACTAGGAATGGTAATTCATATATCTAAATCATGATAGATATATTCATTAAATGGATGAACTAAAATTTTAAGAAAATTTCTTTTATTTAATAAATTCAAACATTTTCTTATGGGTGTTGGTTAAATGGGTGTTAATTACAACTTAAAATGATAGTGCCTTGATAAATTGGGAATGAAGACCTATATGAATGGATCCTTATATGATTGGATCAACCCTTATTGGAAATTTTTAGCATTCTATGCTCGTATGATAAACCCACTGAGGTGTGTTTCAAATCTTAATGATTAAAATGTATTGGGTTGCATTTAGATAGAATAAGGATAGAATGGTGGACCCTTGTGGCATACCTTTATTTAGTAATTCATTAGTAATTAACCTCATGGGGGTATAATCATGATGCATGGAATAATTATTTAAAGTATTAAAAGACAGTTATAAGGTGTTATGTATAAATTTATGATGACATCATACTAAACCAATTCCATTAAAATGGTAAGATGACTTATGCTATACTTTTGGCCTTATTTTTACATAAGGATTTATTTAATTAAAATGAAAATAATAACATAAATTGTGTTTTTTTCTAACTTGGGACTAAAATTTTCTTTAACTAATCTGAATATGAGAATTTTTTGGATAAATAAAATGGATAAAAGTAAATTATAAGATAAATTTCCTAAATTGTGATAGGATTTCAGCTAAAAAAATAATTCTTGAGAGGAATTTGATATAACCTACCTATTTTTCCTTGTGGAGTTAGCTAAATAACGTACTAAGTATAGTTTTATTTCATTAATGGAACTTGATATTATTTAAATTAATCCTTTAAAATGTTTAAAAATCAATGTGAATTAGTGCAATGGATTAAATGAAACATTAATGCAGTGTTATTAGTTTCTATAATCACGAAATTTTTAGATTAAAATTTTCAATAAGTTTTAACTTAGATGGGAATAAGTACATTTACCATGGTTCTTTTTTGAACTTTTTCTTTAACAGTGATCTTATAGGTTAGTCTGGTAAGAATAGTAACATTTTGGAATGACTTATTTATAGGATCGATGCTTTATATTTTGGTAAGGGGCTAGCCCAGGGTAGGTTAACGACCCAAAATTTTGAATAAATTTTTTTTATAACTTTGTGTGTTATTTTATTTTATACTCAACAAAACTATTTCATTTAATAAATTGAGTATAATTAAAATAAGACAGTTGGGTTTCGACTGTAATATGGCCGTTGGTCAATATGACCGTTAGAAACTAAATGTTGCGATTATTGTCTATAAATACAAGTGATCTTGATAGAAATAGGATTCTATGGCCCCATTCAGTACTCTTGGGCTAATCAAAGCCCATCTGACAGAACTCGGGAAGGAGGTAGCACCTTTGGGCTTTTCTCTAGACCAAACCCAAGCCAAACTTCATCTTGTGAAGTTGGAACAGAATCGCCTTCACGAGAAGTTCAAGCTGATAGAAATCACTACTCATGCAATGTTGGCTGAGCCAAGATTCTATCACCCCATCACACCTTACTCTTAAGTCCTATGCCGGTGTTATAAGGGGTTATGGAATGAGACCATAACTGCCTTTTGTAATCCTTTGATTTAAATAAAAATTGTGATTTCTTCTTATGGTGATGTTTGTGAATTTTAAAATGTCCAGATAAATATAGTATTCATATTATTGATGAATTTTAGAAAAATGATATTTTAAAAATATTTATGTAAACCTCAAATAATTAATAATGTGTAATGATTTTCAAAAGACGGTCTTCTACAGTTATGTCCAGTAAGAAATTTAGAGTCTAATAAGATCAACTTAATTTTTGATGAATATTGAATTATGAATAGTGATTTTATGCTTATGATTAGTAATGTGATCAAATGGATTAAGTAACCTCACTTAATAAAGTACTAATATAATCTAGGCACCTTGATTAAGTAATGTAATTCAATAAAATAGGTAAATAACTGTTCCAGAAAGTACTGTTCAAGTATTAGTTTTTTCAGGTGAATAGTGTTTTTTATTTTAAAATTAAATTAAAATTATTTAGAAAATTATTTTTATAAAATGGATTTCATTTTTGAATTCATAGCATCGATATTTGGCTAAGGTGAATTTTAGGGATTTTTCTGAAACAGTTGAATTTTCAGTGAATAGCGTTTTTATTTAAAAATTAAATTAAAAATATTTAGAAAATTATTTTCATAAAATGGAGTTCATTTTTTAATTCAGAGAATTGATATTTGGTTAAGGTGAATTTTTGGGATTTTTCTGAGAAAGTTGAATTTTCAGTGAATAGTGAAAATACAGTTTTTGAGTTTCGGGTGTTTAATGACATCATTAAGGATGTAATAATTATGAAATAATTCTGGTCGACTTATGAATAGTAATATAAGGTATTAGGTGTCCCAAGTGGCCAATACTATGGGAAAATACCATGGTCAAGCCCATGGTTTTTCCAATACCACCGATGAGGTGTCCCTTGGCAATTAATGCTTTGTCCCCTCACTTCCCCTATAAATACCAAGCCTTTCCCTAATTCATTTCATTTCCAAATCCTCCTCAAAGAAGTTATGGTCTATTTACCTCCCAATAAGTCCTCCCAAGGTTCCCTAAAGCCTCCCAAGGTCCTGACCTTCATGCTTTTGAAGTTACTCTTCAAGGTAAGCGATCCTACCTCTCTCTTTCTTTTCAAGTACTCTCTTTTATGTCATTCCTTTTATGCCCCCTGTTCTTATGTTAGAGGATGTTATTTTATATTCAACTTACTTTAATTTATATTTTCATATGATGAGATACCCCCTCTTACTCTCATCAATTCATTTTAACAATTTTTAAGTGGCGTCGTTAGGCTGCCGAATTTTTGTAAGGGATTCTTTCACTCTTCCCATTTTCAAAGTTCTACTTTCATGTCAAGTATTTCAAGTTCCCTTTTTCAATGTTGGGGTATGATATCTATATTAATAATACTATCCTTTTATTTTCACATGAATAGATACCCTATGTAATATCATCAATTCATTTTTTGAATTTTTAAGTGATGCCGTTAGGCTGTCGAATTTTTCATAAGAGAAATCCTATTTTTGTCTTCCTTTCGGGTTTTTCATTTCATATGGTATATCCTTAAAATTTCATTACCATGTTCTTATATCCTTTATATTCTTCCCCCTACTGTTTTATGGATCATTTATGAGTGGGTGACCTATGTCGCCTTTCTTTTCAATGTTTTCTAAAACAGTGTAACATAGCCGTTATGCTGTAGAATTTTCGTCCCAAAATGCCTTTCTATTTTTCGCAAATTATTTTATTTTATTAAGTGAATACTAAAAGATATTTCTTATATAAGTGTATTCACATATATATCAAAATGTTCTGTTTTAATTCTGGGATTTACATACATGAAACCCACTTTCCTTTTCCATGGGTTTAAAGTGACATAAAGATCAAGTCTTTAAAGTAGTTTTTAAAACATTATGATTATGAAATGAAACCCATTTATTTTATTCTATATGGGTTATTTATGAAATTTTGATGATGATATATGTGGATCACATGATAATAATGACAAATTAAGGGTGCTCCCTAATAGCGCTCCAATGCATTGGGTAAAGACTTAATCTCTAGAGATGACCATTTTAACGATACCTTGGTGAATATCCTTGGTAATTTTTTAATGACACCTTGGAGATGGACCTTGGTGATACTGAAATTATTATCTAAGTTAAATTTTGTATCCACATATTCATGTTATGAAACACTTTATTTTTATTATGATATGCCTCATGATTTCTTTCTCATGCCTTAAAGTTATTTTTCATGACTTTATTGATGTATCTCAAGTTCACATGTTAAATGTTTCCCCTTGTTTCCCTTACTGGGCCTTCTGCTCACCCTTTCCTTTAATGTATGTCTCCAGGATATGAGATGCAGTAAATGTACAAAGGATGAACCTTTTATGAAGCCTTAAAAGTGGTTTAGAATAATGTTTATGTTGTTTTCAAGTATTATGTTCATGATTTCTAAGACACTAGAATTTAAAGATCCTATGTTTGTAAAATGTAATGAAATGTTATGTAATAAAAGGGCGGGATGCTATAGTTGGTATCAAAGGATAGTTTCGTTATTTATGAAAATTAGGCTATGAACAATTTAGGAAGAACCCTATAGAAATGTTTAAATATAGGAAATCTTCCTGGTATTTTGGTGAGTATTGAGTAAGTGGTTTATCAAGAAAATACATCCCTGTCTGATATGAGCAGGTAGAGGTGGCTCTGAAACAGATGTACATAGGGGTAAAACCCAAAAACACCACTTTGAGATAGACTCGAACGACAACTGGTACACAACAATGGGCCTTACTTCACTCTTGGTTACGACACTTCTGGGGGATATGTTTGATTAATCACAAACTTTTTATTAATCATTATGAAGGAATTATAGAAAAATGTAATTGTATAGGCATGAAGTTTTAAGAAATAAAATCCTTTTTAGTTAAAAGATTCATAAATGAACTAAGTTTCTCACAAAGGATTTATTCTTTTAGAAAATTTCCCCATCAACTAGGAATACGTTGATGCATTTCCTGAGGAGTTACCCGGACCCCCCAGAAAGAGAGGTAGAGTTCTCCATTGAACTTGTACCTGGATCTCATCAGATGTCAAAGACCCCCTACATGATGGAAAATGTGGATCTAGAGGAATTAAAGAAATAACTCTGAGATCTTTTGGAGAATGGGTTTATCTGACCAAGCGTGTCTCCTTGGGGAGCACCATTTCTCTTTGTGAAGAAGAAGGATGGATCGATGCAGCTATGCATCGATTATAGAGAACTGAAGGGGGTCACAGTAAAGAACAAATACTCTATACCAAGAATTGATGACTTATTTGACCAAATTAGTGGGACTCAATTCTTCTCTAAGATTGATCTTCTTTTTGGTTATCATCAATTGAGGGTGAAGAATGATGATATTCCAAAAACTTCCTTCCAATCAAGATATGAGCATTATGAGTTTGTTGTTATGCCCTTCAGACTAACTAATTCACCTGCTATTTTTATGGATCAAGAATAAGTTGATTTTAGAAACTTATGTTTATCAAATGGATATCCTTTGTATAATAAAATGATTTGTTGATTAAATGATAAAGGTTATTTTGGACGATGTTTTCACTTTTGGAGTACTATATGCCTAAGGGAAGTAAAATACTACCGGATTTAAATTGAGGAGGAATGGTTGAATTTTTTTTGTAAAATTTATGTATTTATTGTGGACATATGGTGATTTGGGTTATTTCTAGAAAATGATGAACCTAGCATAGAGAATATGTGAATAGGATAATTACACTTTAGTATGAGACTGTAATAGTAGTCAATATTATTTGGAGATAAATGTTAAGATTTATTGGGGGAAGACTATGTGATTAAATCCTTCTGAGTTTTGGGTTCCAATCTTAGTTTTTATTATTTTGAAGAAATTTAAGGATGTTTGTGTATTGAATGGTCTTTCTAGAAATTTGGGTACTTTTGTTGAATTTTGGATATTAATAGTCATATTTCTTTTTATAAAGGATTATCCTTTTGGGGGATTATATGATCTCATACTAACCTTTTTAGTTTTAGTTGATGACTAAAGACAAGGGAAAAATATAGTTATTATTTTGTGGATTATGTGATTCTCTAGAAGACAATTCTTGTGCTTTTTATGAGACCAAGTCTTTATTGAATGCTCATTGTTTGGAGAAAAGATTAGTCTTGGTGTAAAGTTATTAAGGGATGAAACTATACTTGAAGGTAAGTATATTTCCCTATGTTTTTATTCTATGTAGTAAATTAATTCCTCAAAATTATGAAACAGAATTTAAAACAAAAACTTTTTTGGTTTACGTTTCCTTTTGGGTGATCAAAGACCGTTTAACACATCTTAAGTTTGTGATCTTCTTGTGGTTAATTTTATCCTAATCATGTTTTCTATCACTCTCCATGAGAACTTTACCCTTTTTTTTCTCTTCCATATCCATGTTTTCCAACATGGGATCCTAATATGGGTTAACTCGGGTGACCTTTTTACTTCCCTTTATTTCTTTTAAAGTAATAGTTTTACTGACTTTTTTTCCGATGTAGGACTTTAACAAAAATTTCCAAGCCCAATTTTAAAATTGTGAGGACGCAATTTCTTAAGGGGGGAAGATTGTAATGACCCGAAATTTTGAATCAATTTTGTTTCCTAACTTTGTGTGTTATTTTATTTTATACTCAACAAAACTATTTCATTTAATTAAATTAGTATAATTAAAATAAGACCGTTGGGTTTTGACTGTTATATGACCGTTGGTCAATATGACCGTTGGAAACTAAATGTTGCGATTATTGTCTATAAATACATGTGATCTTGATAGAAAGAAGATTTGATGGCCCCATCCAGTAGTCTTAGGCTGATCGAAGCACATTTGATGAAACTCAGGAGGGAGGTAGCACCTTTGGGATTTGCTCTGGACCAAACCCAAGCCGAAATTCATCGTGTGAAGCTGCAACAGAATCACCTTCGCAAGAAGTTCAAGATGATAGAAATCACTACTTGGGCAATGTTGGCCGAGACGCCCCAAGATTCTATCACCCTAGCACACCTTACTCTTAGGTCTTATGCCGGTGTTATAAGGGGTTTTGTAACGAGACCGTAACTGCCTTGTGTAATCCTTTGATTTAAATAAAAATTGTGATTTCTTCTTATGGTGAAGTTTGTGAATTTTCAAATGTTTGGATAAATATAATATGCATATTATTGATGAATTTTAGAAAATGGATATTTTAAAAATATTTATGTAAACCTCAAATAATTAATAATGTGTAATGATTTTCAAAAGATGGTCTTCTACAGTTATGTATAGTAAGAAATGTAGAGACTAATAAGATCAACTTAATTTTTGATGAATAGTAAATTATGAATAGTGATTTTACGCTTATGATTATAAATGTGATCAAATGAATTAATTAACCTCACTTAAGAAAGTATTAATATAATCTAGACACCTTGATTAAGTAATATGATTCAATAAAATAGGTAAATAACTGTTCCATAAAGTACTGTTTAAGTATTAGTTTTTTCGGATGAATAGTGTTTTTTATTTTAAAATTAAATTAAAAATATTTAGAACATTATTTTTATAAAATGGAGTTCATTTTTTGAATTCAGAGCATCGATATTCGGTTAAGGTGAATTTTTGGGATTTTTCTGAAACAGTTGAATTTTGAGTGAATAGTGTTTTTATTTAAAAATTAAATTAAAAATATTTAGAAAATTATTTTCATAAAATGGAGTTCATTTTTGATTTCAGAGATTCGATATTTTTTTAAGGTGAATTTTTCGGATTTTTCTGAGAAAGTTGAATTTTCAGTGAATAGTGAAAATACAGTTTTTGAGTCTCAAGTGTTTAATGACATCATTAAGGATGTAATAATTATGTAAAAATTCTGGTCGACTTATTAATAGTAAGATAAGGTATGAGGTCTCCCAATTGTCCATTACCATGGGAAAATAACACGAGCAAGCCCATGGTTTTGCCAATACCACCGATGAGGTGTCCCTTGGCAATTAATGCTTTGTCCCCTCACTTCCCCTCTAAATACCAATCCTTTCTCTCATTAATTTCATTTACAAATCCTCCACAACGAAGTTCTTGTCTCTTTACCTCCTGAGGAGTCCTCCCAAGGTTCCCTCAAGCCTCCCAAGGTCCCAATCTTCATGCTTTCGAAGTTACTCTTCAAGGCAAAGGATCTTATCTCTCTCTTTCTTTTCAAGTACTCTCTTTTATGTCATTCATTTTATGATCCATGTTCTTATGTTGGAGGATGTTATTTTATATTCAACTTACTGTAATTTTTATTTTTATATTCTGAGATACCCCCTCTTACTCTCATCAATTCATTTTAAGAATTTTTATGTGGCACCATTAGGCTGCCGAATTTTTGTAAGGGATTCTTTCACTCTTCCCATTTTCAAAGTTCTACTTTCATGTCAATTATTTCAAGTTACCTTTTTACATGTTGGGGTATGATATCTATATTCATCATACTTTCCTTTTATTTTAACATGATTAGAGACCCTATTTAATCTCATCAATTCAATTTTTGATGTTTTAAGTGATGTCGTTAGGCTGCCAAATTTTTCATAAGAGAAATCTTATTTTTGTCTTCCTTTCATGTTTTTCATTTCATATGGTATGTCCTTCAAATTTAGTTACCATGTTCTTATATCCTTTATATTATTTCCCCCTACAGTTTTAGTGATAATTTATAAGTGGGTGACCCATGTCCCCTCTCTTTTCAATGTTTTCTAAAACCCTGTAACATAGCCGTTATACTACAGAATTTTTGTCTCAAAATGTCTTTCTCTTTTTCTCAAATTCCTTTATTTTATTAAGTTAATACTCAAAGATATTTCTTATACAGGGGTATTCACATATATATCAAAATGTTCTATTTTAATTCTTGGATTTACATACATGAAACCCGCTTTCCTTTTTCGTGGGTTTAAAGTGACATAAAGATCATGTCTTTAAAGCAGTTTTTAAAACGTTTTGATTAAGAAATGAAACCCATTTCTTTTATGCTATATGGGTTTTTTATGAAATTTTTATGATGATATATGTGGCTCACATGATAATAAAGACAAATTAAGGGTGCACCCTGATAGCGCTTCAATTCATTGGGTAAAGACTTAATCTCTAGAGGTGACCATTTTAACGATACCTTGGGGAATAACCTTGGTAATTTTTAATGAAACCTTAGGGATGGACCTTGGTGATACTGAAATTAATATCTAAGATAAATTTTTTAACCACATATTCAAGTTATGAAACACATTATTTTTATTATGATATGCCTCATGATTTATTTATCATGCCTTAAAGTTCTTTTTCATGACTTTATTGATGTATCTCAAGTTCACATGTTAAATGTTTCCCCTTATTTCCCTTACTGGGCCTTCTTCCCACCCTTTCCTTTGATGTCTATCTCCAGGATATGAGATGCAGTAAATGTATGTAACACCTCGAGCTTCCATGATACGCCTCTCTTTCAATAATGCAATAACTTGCATTGTACGCAAGTTCGAGTTCTAAAACACCGCGACTAATCAAAGTAGCCGTTATGAATAGTAATAACCACTTTTTAAAATTATAGAAATTTTATATTTCAAAATGGACTTCATTTTTGTATTCATAATATCGAAATTATCCTATGTTGAATTTTTGGTATTTTTCTGAGAACTTCTAATTTTTTATGAATAGTGAAAATTACTTAAAAACAACTTTTTTAATAAAAATAATTTATAGTGATAAATTATACTATTTAGTGGTTTTAAAGTATAATTAGAATATATTTTTACCATTCTATCCAATGGTGGTCATTAGAATTAATTTAACATTGAAATTGGACATAAACAATTGCCAATCTTTTGATATAAATTGTTTCTTAAAAACACGCTATTTGTTGTGACAGCGGGAATTAATTATAAAATTAATTAATGCAACTTATATGTTTGGAATTTTGTAAAATAGACATCATTTTTGAATTCGGAATATCAATTATAGCTTAGGGTGAAATTTTGGCTTTGTTCTGAAAAACTTCAATTTTTGATGAATAGTGAAACCACTAAGTGGTAGTTAAATAACTGATTTTTCATTTAAATGAAATATTACCACTTCTGTGATTTAATTTTCAAAAATCCAACATACATGGTTGTCATTAAGAAGTAAAATGTGGTTCAATGAGATTAAAATAATTTTTTGGTGAATAGTAACTTTTAAGTTCTTAATCGCGATTAGAGGTAATTAGTGTAGTTTAAGGTAAAAACAATGTTTTAATAATATGATATGAGCTTGACACTTATCCTACTCCTATTGGATGAGTCATGGACGACCAAAACAACCCATGGGTCAACTTGGGGACCCCATGGAGCCACTTTAGTTGGAAAATGACATTAATATATATTTATTTAATGTTAAAATTAAATTGACACAAACATGAGTTGTTTTACTAAAATAGTTTTTAAGTGGGGTTACACAAGTCCAAATTTTGATTATAAATACTCATTAGAAAGATAAAAAGATTTCCTACATCATAATAGTTTTTTTATAATTTATAGACATTAAATAAATTAAATTATTTATGACATCATTATGATGCGGCGATGACCTCATTATTTAACGATTTAAATAAAATGAGAAGATAATTCAAATTCCAAGGCTTACACTTGTCCAAAGCCTATTGGATGGGTATATTTCTAACCCTTATCACCTTAGCCTCGAATTATATAAGTGTGGGACCTTTATAATCCGAAAAGCATTGTGTAATAATGTAACATTTCAATCTTTCCAAAAGAGCCCCTCCTCTCCACTTATAAAAGGCCCCCACCTCTCCCACCTTATTCACACCTTAAAGCCATTTGGCTCGGCCAACCTCTGCCCAAATACTCTCCCAACTTCCCCCTATTACTCCTAGAAGCCTCACTTTGGTCAGAACGCTTTTCAAGGAAGCCTTTGGCTCAAATCCAAAAGAGTTACCCGATTTTGAGGTAATGTCTTCTCTAATGTTGTTTTGTTTTATTTTTCTTCTCCAACCCCCTAAACTCTTTTTATTAATTTTTTTTGTAACAAAACCAGTATCCTCAATATACTAGGATGTTTTTATAAGAAGGATTAGAGCTACACTTACACACACCTACATCTAATGGTTAAAGAACATACGGTTTCTGTGGATGGCGAATTTCTGCCTCACGAAACGATGATTGTTCAACACTCATATAACACCTTCAAAGGTGGCCATTAAGATGTCACTATTTTTATATATGATATATAATATGTTTATGTTTTACTTATGCTTCTGTATTTCTCATTTATGGCATAGTTTATTATTTCCATTATGGGTAAAACGCGATAATTTCATTTTAGGAAGTGCGGACTACCGCCCCCTCAAAGTGATTTGAATCGTTAATGCCATATGTGGGATGTATAAAGGATGGAGTAAATGGTATTATACACTATATTATACTTTAATTATATTATACATTTATATCATTATGATTTCGTTCCATTAAATATGAAATTGAAATGAAAGTAGCGTTCATGCGTACGTACGGCTTACCGTCTCCATGAACGGTGCATTTCATTTCTTACCTCTAAATGTTACGTAATATTATAAATGTATATACTGGATATATATGATATATATGACATCTAAACCATGAATATAATTCTGGAAATAATGGATATTCTACCACATAATCAACTTGTAATTATAAGAAGTTTATTGTTGACTCAAGTACCAAAGATCGACAAAACGATCGTTATTAACTTAAATAATTACATAATGTTCATATAATTGTAATAAGTGATATAATAAGGATAATGAAATTGAAAATGGTTCTTAATAAGGTATATATTAACTCTAGTTTATTATTCAGGAGGTTAAAGAACGGTTGAGTCAAGTCAGACACGAGGTAAGGAAATTTCATAACCCAACTTCCATTCTTTGGGTTAATCTCCTACTTTCAAATTATGTCATGATATTATTATGTCTTATTTTGTATTTTTACTTTCTTTATGTGTACCTATAGTTAATACACATAATAGATCTATTTTATTTTAAAAATTATCTTTTAAGTACTTCGTCTCAATCCCCTATCATTGAGGTATATTTGGTTTTATACACAACTTTCTTTTATACGGTGTATAAACCCCTTTGACTTTTACGTTTATTCAAAAGGAATCTTTTTTATACGAAGCGTTTACTAAACGACAAAAGGGAATGTTTTTGTCATACGTATGCGGTGACAACGACTTCTCCGCCGCCGTGACCACTATTTGAGTTTTGGCTTCCTCTACAAGCCATACCCTTTTTTTTATGAAAAATAAATACCATGTTATACTTTTCTTCTATTTTGGTATTGAAAATGGTTTTGAAAGAGTTTTTATTATATCAATGTGTTGTATTGATATCTTGTGATTGAAATGTGGAAATGTTATGTTTCCTTTATGCATGTTTTATGTGATATGATTATGTTATGGTTTATGATATGTTTAAACATATTCATATGAGGAATGTATTGGACTTAATAAGTGACGGGTGGAGCCCGCTATAGCTCCTCGATTCATCGGTAGGTCTCATGAGACAACTAGACGTGGAATTGGCCGAGGCCCTTTCCCAATTTGATTTATGGTTTTGGCCGAGGCCTTAATCATTTTAGACGTCTTGGCCGAGGCCTTGACAAAATGTTTCAGAATGTCTGGCATTATACATTCCCTCATTATGAAAGTGGTTATTGATTTTGCATGTGATTATTCGACCAGTAGAATATCCATCTGAAGAAGTGAATGGCATTATCTCGTTTTACTTTTGCCATATTATGTTGAAGTTCAAGTTTAAAAGGCTTTTGTTTTAGTTATACATTGCCTTAAATGTTAATGTTTATTTATGAAAGCTTCCGCTATATTGTTAACCTTACTGAGCATCTGAGCTCACCCATTTCAATGTTTTAATATTTTTCTAGGATGTGAAGAAGTATTTTATGAATGACCTGCAGGGATAGTCCGAAGAGGATAGAAGTGTGGACTATGGAGACCATGTTATTGTAGTTTGATTACTTTTTGATGTAATGAAAGACTTATGAATGTATCTAGTGTTTTCAAGGCTACTAAACTAATCGGTCTTTCGAGACTTGATCTTTTGTGATCATGCCAATGTTACGAAGTAATGCACCGACTCTGGGTAGCTGGGGTCGGGGCGTTACAATGTACATAGGATGAACCTTTGATGAAGCCTTACAAGTGGTTTATAAGAATGTTTATGTTGTTTTTGAGTATTATGTTCCTGATTTCCAAGACACTGGACTTTAAAGATCCTCTATTTGTAAAATGTAATGAAATGTTATGTAATAAAAGAGAGGGATGCCATAGTAGGTATGACCCTAATAAAATAAAACCTTGTTAAATTATTATGGAGAGTTTCATACGTGAGGTGTTGTGTATCCCTAGTGGGACTCTTAGTGATGAGATGAAACCCCCAGACAGATGTGAGGTTGTTCAGTAAGTTAATCATTGTTTAGGACATGGTAATTATGTAATTATCTAGTTAATTGGGTTAGACATGTCTAGGGAATTTTCATTCACATATTAGGTCATGTAACCCTTATTTTTAAGTGATTTACAGTTCGATAGGTCATCATCTAGATTATCAGTCATATGGGATAATATGAATATGGGATAAATCATTGTATGGGCCATTAGATATTGGGATACATAGTGTTGATAGGTATATGGATAATATCAAATGTCATTCCATTTTGTTGATGAAATATAGGTGTATTATGCTTTGATACATGTGGTAACCATAGAGTTCCATACGAGTTTAGTGGAAATTGATAAAAACACGAGCTATTATTCTATATTCTTCGGTCATTTCTATATTAGAATGACCTGGAAATATAGAGAAGATTGAGTTATCCCAGTGTGGGGGATAACATCAAAAAATTATCAAGTGTTGTGAAACTACATATCAGTTTAGTTTTGTATTATATGCATGATACCAATGATGCATGTGAGTATGGATCAAGAGATAATTATGCATATTTCAAAAGTAAATCTGATCCATCATTATTTTAAGGGGCTGGTTTCCCTCTCTTTTTGAATTGGTACTTGGTAAAATCATGTTGGCTACATCTATAACTCATGTTCGATTGTGGATGAAGTGTGTTCCATGAGATGAGATTCTATTATTAGTAAACTGTGACTAGGAAACTCTTATAGTGGGTAGAATCATGTGAAATGTGTTTTAGAATGTCCTTCTAAGTAGAGGGAGCTTATTTCAAAAGGAACACTTTAGAATGGTCACCTTTACTTCTGAAATCACATGAGACTAGTAGTTTAAGTTCTAGTCCTTGAAATGATACATGATATAAAACTAGTGATGGGTTTGGATGGAGTCTAGATGATAGATTCAGACTTGGGGTACATGATTGAATTAGGAAGTAATTATTATAATTCATTCCAGTGTTTGAAAGTTATTAGGATGATAAAATAGTTGGTTGTGTATGGAAAATTTTAAGACACCATGAGATAAGGTTATAAAATAGTGAAATTTTTGAAACAATCAGGTAATTCCTTAGTAGTGAGGGCATCATTGTTGGTTAATTATGACGTGTTAGTAGGTGAAGCCCAAATCTTTAAAGGAGGTCATCCAGAGGTGGTTTGACTATTCTTTCCTATGTGCAGTTGGATATGATTGTTGGGAAACCATGGCACACACTATGTCTTGGATATTAATGGAGTGTCTTAGGTATTATTGGTAATCATTAATATCATATTAGTGTACTATTGTTTTAGATACAATCTTTTCCATTATCTAGGGTACACTAGGAGAGCATTAGTTATATACTAAGCTAAAGAAATAAATTAAAAAAACCTTGTTGGCTTAATAAATAGACTATTTTAGAGTTATACTCTGACAATATGAATGATCATAAAGTTGTGGCTTATACTCAGTAATAATGGGATTCCCATGTAGAAAGGACTTGGATGGACTCATACACACTAGCTGATTCTTTACCTCGATATCCAGGTAATATACAGTTGTTGGGCTCAGTTAGTGTTCTTGATAAGTGGAAATTTCGTCTATATTCCGATGAATCACTTGTAAACATTATAGAATGGACTATCTTGGATGAACTCCATGGACTCTAGTAGTCGGTTCTAAGGTTACCCCAGACTTATGGTTAGGATCTAATGATATGATTTTAGTGTGAAAATATAAGGGTGATGGATTGGTTATACAGATATGTTCATGCTGAGGAGTGGCAATAGGAATGATCAGTTTGTTAGGGTGTGTCACTGGAAGCCAATTACAATATTCAGTGGGTGTTATCCAAATAAACTTGATATTCCTTGGATTAATGGTGTTTGTGTTAGGTTTTATATTTTTTGGTATCTAAAGCTAAAGATAATTGTAAGCGGTCAATTGATAGTGGATCAACTTGAATTTCTATTGGTTCATTGAATAAGGTTGGTGAGGATCCTCTTCAGGCACATTATCAAGATGACATGAGTACAATTAAATGGTCCTCTAAGGATTTTATTGAAAAATTTAGATCGACCATGATAAATGTGTTTGGCTAGTTTTCTATTATTCAAATGGCTAATAATCGGGCTGAGAGTATCATTAGAGTGCTAAGGGCTTGTCTGTTTAGGTAATTATGATGGTGGAATCACTATGACTCAAAATTACCCATTCAATCTTGAACCTATGGTGGGGAATTCCATAAGATGAATGACGGAAGAGATGGACACATGATCACATCTCAAGTTATATGGTATCAGGTAAGTTCCATCTCAATATTGAAATTTTCAATGCAAGCATTGGATCAAGTTTTAACAGATTAAGTACCATATATTGGAATGAATTCTAATATGTACTTTTTTTATTTAAAAGGAAAGTAGAAATTCTAGCATAATTCCATGGCCCAGGTAGGTTGAGTTATGTTTCATTCCTCCTCAAGGATTCTTGAGGATGAGAATTTATAAGCTGATGAGATTGTAAGGTTATGTATTTTTTAACCATGGAAATCCTAAATGAATTGTGATATTTTCATTTGGTAGATGGGATGAGTTCTAAACCAAGATTCATAATGTAAATATGATCATTGGAACACTTAAAATTATTGTTTTCAAGGAATTTTAAGGCCCAAGAGGTTTCTCGAGAGTCCCATTGAGTTTCAGGAATATCGAGATTTGAAATCCCGATTTCTAGAAATCCAAAGGGAGGTGCATGATTAGTGATAACCATGAAACTCAACCATTTGAGGCCTAGAGGCTTTCACATGGGTTTTCAAACCATGCATCGTGGTTTCACATCTATGTGACGCTTTTTTAGAAAATTGTAGAGCCAAACCACATGGGCTACACATGGTTAGAAAAACTATGCATCTAGTTCATGTACTTAGTACCACTTAGATAGTGGGTGCACATAGTTATCACATGGTTTGTCCAAACCATGCATCCAAATCATGTACCTCATTTAATGGGGTGAAATTACCCTTTTTTTCCTGCCCTATTAATATTTATTTCCCCTTTTTTGCTCTCCACACATAGTAGCTCTCCATTCATGGAGCTCTCCTCATCTCCTCCTAGGAATGGATGGTTCTATTTCATTTGGACTCAGAATAGATAATCTTCATTCATGTTTTATAAATGACAATTAGTATATGATTCCACCATAATATTTTATCATTTTATCTCACAATATTTAATTCTATTTCAATGTGAGATAATATACACTATTTTTAGGGTGTATTTCTATTCTTATGATTTATCTCGAACCAGATCAAATCAAATCATGATAATGGATGAGTGAAGGATAATGAGAATGATGTTAGTTGTAAATGAAATTTCACTTAAATTCTTGTTGTTTTATTAAATAATCCATTGTTCCACACACCATATTATTTTTGTGTTTCCCTTTAAATTTCAAATTAATTATGTGGAACTTAATTCCTTTAATTGAATAGTTGTTGTGTAGTTAATTTCACTGTTATAGGTTCTTCACATTAACTTGAACCATCATTTGGGGTTTATTTCATATATTACCATGATCTATGCTTCATCTAGGAAATTAAATCACCCATTTAGGTGTTGTTTTAAATATTTTTTTATAATGATTTACCTAAATCTTAATCACCTTTTGTGGTAATGTGAACCATTTCTCATGAGGAAAATGATTAGTTTGAATTAAATGGTTTGGTATAAAAAACATGATTTATTTTATAATAAAACTATCTATGAGGTTCATTGTCTTATCTAATAAAAAGGAAGAATCAAATGGAGATATTTAATTGCCTAAATGGAATGCTCATGTACATGGCCTATTAAATACTTTTAAATAGAATATACCTTTTTATGGTCATCTTAGTTACTTATAAATGAAAAATCCTAAATTTTATATTTTAATTATGAAATTAAATGTTTGATGGTATGGGAATCATTATTATTCAAACTTGATTTGTGATACATAAATACTACTAACCTGGAATTATTTATTACTTAGATTTAAATGATCGGAGTAATTATATTATACCTTGGGAGAACCTTGGTTTTTCAAGTGGGAATTCCTTATATGGGCTCATAGGTAAATGAATTGTATTAATCCTTGAAAAAGTTTTAGGTTCCATTTTATGAAATGCCTTGGATGGGATCGTAGGTTGAATAAATTATGTACATCTTAAGCGACACTCATGTTCCACACACAGAATTCCTTGGATGGGTTATGAGGTTACATTAATTATATTAATACTTTAGAGATACCTAGGTTCTTTATATGGAATTCCTTAGGAGGTCTCATTAGTTAATGAATTGTAATAGACCATGGAGCGATACTTGGGTTTCTTATACAGAACGCCTTAGACATGCTCATTAGTTAAATGATTTACATTACTCCTGGAGAGATACATTGATTCTCAAGTAGGAATACCATGCATGATATCACAGAAAAAATGATATTTTTTCTAATTACTTGATCACATTTATTCATTGATGTTGTGGGTTTACCCTGGGTCCTATACAACTATTATACTTTGATTTCCTTTTATATGTTTCCCTATTTGGGATGTTTTTTTAATGAATTAATTTATTAATATTTTACAGGTGTCCAAGGATAACATGAATATGAAAGATATTAGGATTCTCATGGAGATAACCTTTGGGGATTTCTTTCTTTTCGTTGTGTAGTTTTTATATATTTCCATATGTATGCATTATGATTGTATATTATAGCATCACATGGACATGTATAGTTGTATTATATTGGGTGTTTTCCAGTTTATCAGTTTTTTATTTTGTGAGTTATTTCATGTCTTCTACTTCTTTGTTATTTATTATGTATCCTATATCTTTCGATACTAATTCATAGGTTAGTCTCCCCTCCATACCATCACTATACCCTCACTACTATTCAATAACCTCTAGCTTATGGGAAGGAGCACTTAAGGCTATGTGACTGACCATCTTGGGACACCATTTTAGTGGATCTCAGGTCAGGATGTTACATTTCTAGATATGGTAAGGTTGATGATGAGTTATGTAGATCTTAAATTATCCTTTTTGGGGTATGAATTAAAAACCAAAACATACACACTAAAATTAGTACCAACTAAAGTGGCAAGTGAAATTTTCTTTGAGATATGGAGTGGAAAGAAACTCATTTTATTTCATACATGTGTATGGTGTTGTCATGCATTTATTAATTACTTATTATGAAATAAACTAGTACCCCAAGGAACAAAGTGTATCATTATAGGGTATCCTATGGAAATAAAGGGATACTACATTTACAACCCCTCATACAAGAAAGTGATTTTCACTAGACAAGATATCTTTCTTGAGTGGGAACACATCCTAAAGGAGGATGGTGGGATAAATATTGATTTTGATGAATTTGATGATCAAGATATAAAAGAGTTGGTATAGGGGTATATTCCATAGGTCTCCAAGGGAGAAGTTTTTCTTGAAACATAGGTACACATGTTGGAGAACTAGAGAGATAAGAGAACCGTAGAGATATAGTTTTCTAGTCACCAAAGATGGTGAATCATTATTGGTTGAAAATAATGAATATCTATCCTACCAAGAGATAATAGAGAGTGTATAATCCATAAAATGAAGAAAATCCATGGATTATGAAATGGATTCTATATATTAGAACCAAGTTTGGGTTCTGGTCAATCCACCATTTTATGTAAATCCTGTTGGGTGAAAATGGGTATTTAAGAGAAAACATGACATGGAGGGTAAAGTAAGTACCTATAAATAATGCTAGTGGATAAAGGGTGTAAACAATATCAATTAATTGATTACGAATAAACCTTTTTACCAGTTTCCATGTTTAAATATAGTATAATTCTATTTTCTATTGCAGTATACCATGACTATGAAATTTGCAAGACTGATTAAAAAATAGCTTTACTTAATGGGAAACTTTGAAAGATTTCTATATGACACAAACAGAATGATTTTTGATTCTAGTTTATGCCAAGAGAATATTATAGTAGTAGAGATATATTAATTAATTTAAGAAATAATCTAGGTTATAGAAAATTCAGTTCAATGAATATATAAAAGAATTTGGTTTCATAAATAATTTATGTGATACATGTGTTTATAAGCGATTTAGTGGGAATGAGGCTATTATAATAGTAGTATAAATTGATGACATATTAATTATTAAAAATGGAATACTAGTCTTATAGTCTATTAAGGATCGGTTAAATATGTTTTTCTCCATAGAGGACTTTGGAGAAGCACTCTACATTATAGGAATCAAGAACATTTATGATAAAAACAAGAGACTGATTAGACTAATTCAAGGTACAAACACTGACCAAACAATAAATAGATTCTGAATGAAACAATTAATGATGGTATCAGTTCCAGTTCCATGTGATATACATATTTCTAGGAAAATATTTCCTTAGAGACAACCGAAGAAATAAATAATGAGTAATATATCATATGCTTTGGTGATAGGATCAATCATGTATGATATGTTATGTACTAGAATTGATGTTTCCTATGCATTGAGCATCGCAGGTAGATATCAAGTCAATCCAGGTGAACAATATTTGTCTATTATTAAGGTTATCCTTATGTATCTGAGATGAAATAAAGATATTCTCCTTATGTTTGGAGGATATTAAGTGATGGTCGTCATGGGTTATATTGATGTTAGTTTTCAAATAAATTAGAATGATTTGAAGTCATAGTCATGATATATTCTTAGTATCAATAGAGGATATATGAGATGGAAGAGTTTCAAGTAGCAAGTGGTCACCTATTTTATTGTGGAGTCTAAGTATATAAAGGCTTTTGATACAGACAAAGAATCTATTTGAATATGAAACTTTTTTCAGGAGTTTGATGTGGTACCTAGCTGTATGGACCCTATAACATTGTATTGTGATAATACTATAGTGGTAACTCTTGAAAAAGATCCAAGGTCACACCAACAGAAAAATAACATACTCATAAAGTGTCATCTCTTGATGAATTTTCCTCATAGGGGGTGAAGTTGTAGTAAAAAGAGTTTCCATGGAATAAAACATGACATACCCCTTGAATAAATCATTATCTCAGTAGAAGCATGAGTATTATGAGAGAGATAACAAACTAAAGGTTGTTAATAATTTTCTCTAGTTAAGGTGGGAGTCTATTGAATTTGGTTCCCTAGAACCAACTTATTTTTACTTTATTATTACTTGAATTTATATTTTTTAATATTAATAAACTCTTTATCACATCAATATCGTTCTTCTATGTAATATAGTATGTGATAATCTCCTAAGAGTAGCTATCACACATAATGGTTATAGAAGTTCCTTGCTATGATGAGAAAGTAGAAGTGCCATGGAAGTATTCTTAAATATATGTTATATATTAAGAATAAATCATTTGAGGCACACAATTGATATAGGATATAAGGGGTGGATACTCATAGGACTTTGAGGAACCTTCTCATGGTGTATTCCCTTGATAATTTCCAGTGTAGAATATTATGAGAATAATAATTGGTAGTAGTAAATCCATATTTATATGTTTCATTGGATGTTCCTATCTATAGATGTGTATATTGGTCCTTACACTTTAATATTTTTATTAATATATATTATGAGTCACATAATTTTATTTATTTATGAACACCATGAAGATAAATGTTCATGATAAAGTTAGATATGTTAGGTGTGTCATTAGTAATACTTTATTAATGCATAATGAGAGAAAGGATTTTCCCTTCGATTCTTTAATAGAATTTGATATCTCATACCCTTTAATGTAAATGATATAGACTAAATAAATCCATGTCTATGGTGTTATGTAAAAAAGTTTAATTTCTAGAATGTTTAAGAAAGAGGCATCATCCACATATATTAATTAGACCAGCATTCAACCTTCTTGATCAGAGATATCCTGATAAAAGGATTATATTACATGGTAAGAATTGTTAAGAGGTTTTAATTCATTGAAAAATTAAATTATTTATCTATGGGTGCCTTGTTGAATTGTTAGATGCTAGCCTTGGACTTTTGGCTCCTTCACCTAATGGAACTGAGAAAGAGGCATAGAGGGTCACACACTAAGCATATCAATAACTTCAGTTATATAATAATATTATTTATTATTTTACAAGTTGAATAAATATTATTCCCACACATAGTTTAATAATTATTCATTTTTTCTTGATCAAATATATTCTATCATCTTTTATTCAAGAGAATATTTTTTGAGATGAATATTTAATAAATATTTATTTTCAATTTAGTCAATATAATATTTATTTATTTGTTGGTGAATAATGAAGTGATATTTATTTAATAAAAAAATAGTTATTATTCAAGGCTCGATAAATATTATGAATTAATGCAAGACCGAGTTTAATGGTCTGGTGAGAAATAATATATATTAAATAATATCTAAATATTAAATACTTAATTTAATTCTTTAGCTTTGTACATGTCATGATATAATAATATTATTTTGATTATTATAGACATGGGGTTCCATAGGTATTAAAGAAATAATAAATGGGCACTTGTGTAATTATTATTTTCTATCTTAAGGTATATAAACCTAATTATATTATTTTCTTAAGGGTTTCCATTCCATTTTGTTGTGCATAGTGACATCTAGAGAGAATCTTCTCAAATACCTAGAGAGATCCCTCTCCAAGAATGCTCTCTAGAATGAAGAGTGAAAATCCTCTACCTCCACTCTCAAGTTAGAGAGATCAAAGAGAACCCTTCTTTGAAGAGATTATCAGGGCGATAAAGGATAATAATGAAAGTGTCAAGATATACCATTCTAGAATCTAGAGATTCTAATAGAAATGTTTGGAAGTTTCTAGAACATGTGTGGATCACCGATGGAGGGAATCTAATATTGATTCATATAACACATAGATGGTACGATGTAGAGACTTTTTTAGATCCATCAATGAATAATAAATTTATCAGAAGTTAATTCTATACTTTTTCAAATTAATTAAAAAATAATATATAATGATCCCATGTCTTGGTTCCAGTATTAAATCGTCAATTAATCTTTGATTCAATTCTATTGATCATGATGTTTATCGTCTTGTAAATCAAAGATTAATCTTAGATTATGACAAAAAGATTATTTAGGAATGACCCATAAGGAAATTCCATTACACTTATAACCATTAATAAATTCATATTATTCATTAAATTTTGATAAATTATTTATGTTTTCAACTAATAAAGAAATAAAATAATTAACACAAAGAACCTGAGGCCGAGTAATGTGTGAATTGTGGGATTATAATTTTAATTAGTAAAACAAAACAGCATGGGATCCATTTGAAGAGTTAAAACAAAGTTCCAAAACATAAATTATTATCAATTTCAATGAGGATATGCTATCCTAATCAACCATAAACCCTAATTTCACTTTGGAACAACAATAAAATTAGGGTGTTGCGATCGATCATCATAGTGTTAGCCTATGGTTTAAAAGTTTTCATTATTTGTAGTCATGTTTAAAATCATAGGGTAAATTTTTTAACAAATTAGGGTATCTTATTTAAATAAAATAACAATTTTAACTAAAATGATAAATAATTTATTTATGTGGTGGGTTTGACTAGTTTTATTTTATTAATAAAATTTTAAGAAAAAGAAAACACAATATTATTCCAACATACTTCTTTTTATGTTATAAAAATCAAACAAACCCCCTATCATTTTTATTGAATTATTTATTCTATTTTATTTTCAAATTTCTATTAATATTTGTTTTATGTATTTCTACCTTAATGAATGAACTTGGTGAGCCACTCTGATACACCCAAGAACTAAAAACTACACATCATTTGAGTATACCCATTAAAACTCTCTTTAACTAGATATTAGTGATAATTTGTGTTCGTGGAGTCACTTCCATATGAGTTGTATTTCATTTTTCTATTTTTGAGAATTTTTTTGAATGAAATAAAATGAATTATATTTTGGTTTTTATTTCACATTATATAGAATTAATTGGTGGTTTTCTTCTTATTCCTGTGATTTATGAGGGAAATTCCCTAGAATGTGTGATTATATTCCCTCAGTGATCGTCTACAATATATGGCCTACTAGAAGAGGTATTCACGCGGCACTCTTATTTTCCCTACCATCCTATTAGAGGTTCTGGCGGGAGAGGTCCATGACAAAATATTTTATAGATATGTATTTCAAGGTACTGGGAATACATGAACTAAATATAAATTTTGATGATGATGAATCCAATGATCAATTCTTATCATTGATTCTAAAAAAAATAAAATTTGGAAATTTTAAATTTCAAGGTAAAATTATAATATGTTACATTAATTATGAAATGTTTTGTCAGAATTGAAACCTACAAGGATGCCTCTTATTTTTTTCATGATATTTATAGTGACCTCTAAATCCACGATTCAATAGTTCATGGGTTCGTGACGAGAACTAAGGGTAAGAAAATGTGATATTAGAGGCATTAACATTTACCAAGAAATAAAATAATCCACCAATGAACCTAAAACAATAGATAGTAAATACCAATAATCTCAATAAAACAATATAAAATGAATATAATATCATATAACCTAAAGAAACATAACATCTCTAGAAGTATATACTAATAGAAATAACTCCTAAAAAAATAGTGACTCCTTCATCATTCATCAACAACTAATGTCACAAGGTAGTAGTTTCACACCTGGGTTTTTATTTTCATCCTTTGTTCTAGTTTATTTTTGAATCTCAGTTTTTCTTGTGAGTTATAGGTGTGAGGAGTTTAACTTTTTAAGTGATATTTTGTTTATCTTTAGTCTGTATTAGTTTCCTATGGGATATTTTGTTAAAAAAGTTGAGTTTTTGGGATTAATAGTAGGTGGAGCATGGTTTGTTCATGGTTAGAGGAAACTGTGATGCATGATCCAGGAAACTGTATGGGCCTTGTGATATTTTTGGTTGAGGATTCACGAATTACACATGGTTAGAAAAACTATGAAGTATGCATGTGGGGAGGTTTTATCTCTAGTAAGAACTATCTTGCATGTTTGGTGAATAATTTACCAAACTATGCATCCAAACCCTACGAGATACCGAGGTCTTAATTTTTTTTGAAATTCCTATTATAACCTCTTAGGATTTTAACCCCAAAATGACACCCTTATTCTTTATCTAGTTTGTGAGACCCTAAGGGGACTCCTCCATTATTCTATAATCCTACACTCCTCTCCTACAGTGAAAATATAATGGTTCTTTAAGGTTTTGGGCTATATTTATCAAGGTAATCCTCTCCTCTCCTCTCTTTATTCCTCTTTCTTTTATTTTCTCTTGATTTCTCCATCTATAATGGTCTCTTTGACCTAGGGTTCATGTTTCCCCTTGATTTATGTTGGGGTTTTTACTTGTTTAGGTTTCCCCTTGGTTGTTCTTGGCTCTTGGAACCTTCATGAAGTGTGTGTTATTGAAGCACCATGAGTTTGAGGTAGGTTTCCATTTTCACTTGCCTTAAAATTTAAAAATAATTGATTTCTTACTTTTTTTCACCTCCCTTATATGTTAAATTTTTATGTTTGATCCTTGGAATATTTTTTTCATGTGCAATGTGGTGATTTATTCCTTGTTTTTTAATAAATGGAATTGTTTTGTTAAATGTTTCACACCAAGTGTTTGATGAAATGACTTATTAGATTTTTGTGAGTAATTTTTGGTATGTAAAAATGGTTTGAATTTTAAAATATATTTGTGACTTCTAAATGGTGGTTTTGGGTTTCTAAAATGAATTTTTAAATGGTTTTGTCTCTTGAAAATGGAATGGAATGTGATAAGAATGTGTGGACCGTTTGGCATTTTAATGAAAGTGAATTTGGTTTTTGCATGTGGATCAAGTACTCAAATGATATTTTATAAAGTGATTGTGAAATGGTGAAGGGTGTATTTGTACCTTTTTGTAAATATGGATTTGATTCTTTGATAAATAGATGCTTGAGTTCCATTTGTCACTTTTTTGAAACATGTGAAAATGATTATTATGAAAATAGTCCTTGAATAATCTTCTTTCATTATTTATATTTAATGGATGGGATGTACTTGATGTGGAATTCATGCAATCCATTTATGTGAATGGGTGGGAAGTCCTTTCTGTGAACTCCTCCTAACCCATTTACTCAGCATAAAATGGGAGATCCTTGACATGGACTCCTTTATGACCTATTTGTTCTAAGGCAAGAGATTGATCCTAAGATTAACTCAGATGATTCATGTTGTGTGAATTATTATTATATATTTTTGAATATGATTTTATGATCGGTTCACATCAGTTGGATCACCATCTTTACATATTTATAAGAGAACCTATCATAATGAGTGAATTTTATGAGAACGATTGATTTACTAGATTAGATTACACATTGGATAGTGGACCATAGGAGGGGGATATATATTATTGTTGTTACTATGGGATAGTGACCTAAGTCTGTACCATGCAGGGGGTGGATGAGAATGTGAGGGAATTATTGATGTCATCGAGCAAGGCATGCTTTCTATGATGAGTCAACATGCATTAGTATGTTCGGTATTATTCATGAGCTCCTAGGTTCACCCATGTTCATTGGAACCTAGTAGTGCATGGTGAATAATTGTGATGCATTGTTGGTTAGAATCTCTTGTGTGATATTTTCCCATTGCCCTTATTGTATAATCATCGTGCTTACTTCTTGAGCATTGTCACTTCTTTTAAAAAATGATAAAATGTTTTAAAGTGTTTATGGAAAAAGGTTTGGAAGTGTTTTATACTCTTTATCACCATTATAAAATAAATGTTAACATTCTTATTCAAAATGATAATGGTGTATTATTGTAAAATATTGTGGATTCAAATGGTAAAAATAGAAATGGACCATGTTTGGTTTTAAAGTGGAAAATTTCTGTAAAATCTTACTTTTATATATTATATTTCAAACTTGAAGTTTATTTTCCCTTATTTTAAATGAATTTCAATAGGAATAGAATTGTTCAGGAACACCTACTGAGTTTTAAAACACACAAATATAGTTATTTCTGGTTTTTAGTCTTTGGTGTAGGTTTTGGATTTGTCTTTATTATCATGGGTGGAGGCTGGTTTTGGTATCAGAGAGTGACCCTCGAGGTCACATGGATACATTGTGGTCGTTATGCTCAGTTTGTTTGTTTTTGTTCATTTTTTTGTATTTTTAGTTTTTGTATAAAATATTGTTCAGTTTTGGTATTTATATATATTGGGTAGCTTTGTTCATTTATGATGTTCTATTTATTTATTTATATTTGGAAAAACTATTCCCTTGGTTACTCTAATGATACCAGGCACTAGATTCCAAGTAGTGTGGATTGGGAATGCCCTTCAAACCTTATTTTGGGCCCGCTCAGGTTATTGATTTAGTGTCGACATAGGTTGGTTCATGAGAAAATGATATCAGAGTAGGTTTCCCTTAGATTACTTTTCTTTTAGAGCACCCTATGTTATTTTTGATGTCAAGGTATATAGATTAGGCTTGTCGAAACCTTGGGTGTAGGTATGAGGAAGTGTTTGGACAACACTTTCAATGTCAAACCTTGGGTTACCATGGGAATTCAGATTTTACTTGGTCTATTTAGTTCTGGTGGATTTTTTCATGTTTGGGATATGAAAAGGGAGTTGGGTTAGTGGTTGATGTGAGCTCACATGGCCTGGAAAGACATGTGGAGTTGGGGACATAGTCCTACAATAATATCTATGTTAGTGGTGTGATTAGAATGTGGCTGCCAACCATGTTTCCAAGTCTACAATCAACACTAGTTTCCCCTTGTGAGTTTCTTAGAGTTCCTCATGATTGAGGAATTATTTTGGGAACTCTTGTTTTGGGATTGTGAAAACTGTATTTAAAAATGGAAATGGTGTGGTTTTGGAAATATATAAAATTAATTTTCAGTTTTATTTTGAAGAAATAATTACAAAGTCTTCTTTCTTTGTAAAATTATTTTGATGGAATGGAATTTTTTGAGTTAGTGAAAAATGGTTTTAATGGGATTCATTGGATTTTTAGATGGAAATTCATGAGATTTTATTTTTAAGCATGAAGAAATGGATTGATGCGTGGAATTCGAAATTGATTTTTGACTAGTGGCTAGTTTTTTTAAATTTTTTTGTAAAAGATGAAATGGGAATTGTATTGAAAGTGAAGACCTAAGTGTAATATTTGTTTTGGAAAATATAAATGTTTTGTTTTGGCATTTGGTATTTTAATGGGTGATCACATACGTGATAAGTGTGGATAAGTGGGTAGATGAGTGCCCGGGGTGCCACAAGAATGTGCATGTGTGAGGACCCATGGAATACCATTGGAAATTATGAAAATCCACCAAGTTTGTTTTATTTTCAAAAGTGTTTTAAATAGGATATTTGTGATGTTTTGATTGATAGTAGTTGTGTGGCTTGTTTTCTTATGTCTTGAGTATGTTGATTATATGGTGTTTGATATTGATAACTCTTGTTTATGAGTTGGTTTCTATTGAGAACTTGGTTTTCTTATTGGTTAGTGTTTCCCCCCATTAAGATTCGATGGATAATCATGGTGCGTCAATGGGTGGTTCATCATTAGTAAACCCTCCAATTGATCAACCTAAGGATTTTGTTCTTGAGTTTCAGAAGTTGAATCCCCCTCTCTTTTATGGTCAAGAAGATCTTATCAAAGTGGAAGAGTTGATGCAGAAGATTGAAAGAAACTTTAGTTTCATTGAGTTGAATAACTCCTTTAAGGTGAATTTTTATACCTTTATTCTTTAAGGACTGACCTAGAAGTGGTGGAAGTTGGTCTCTCAAAACAAGCCATGGGAATATGTTACCTAGGAGTTCTTCAGTTATTTTTTCATCCATTGGTATTTCTATGAGACAAAAAAGTATTGAAATGGGATAGATATGTGCAATTTGCATCAAGGTAATAGATCGGTGTTGGATTACTTCTATTATTTCATGAATCTATTCCCTTACCTTATGATGTATGATGTGAATGATTTGATGAAGGATCAATGTTTTGAGTTTGGGATTCATCCTAATCTATAGTTAAAATTTTTATAGTTTAATCTAAATTCTTTTACTGGTGTAGTGAGGCAAGTAGTTCATGTTGATACTTTGATGGTGGGAATGATTAATATAGTCTTCCCGAATTTTGTCCCTAGAAGTGGTGAGGGGATTTCCAGTAAGGAAGTGGGGAGGATACCTGAATTTGGTGCCAATTATGGGATTAAAAATCCTCTAGATCTTTCATCAGCTTATTATGGGTCTGGGATCCTAGCGTTTCATCAGTGCAGCAAGTCGGGCCATAAAAAAATCATCATGTTCAGATTTTTTGAAGGATTATCATGCCTATAGACACCTAGAACACTTGCAATAGTTTTTTCAGCATGTTTCAAAAAAGTTATGTGGATACAGTTTTTGGGAGTAAAGTGATATTCTGGGCTTGATTTGAATTCCCTTATTCATTTGTAATGGTTGTTTCCACTGGTGTTTTGTGTTGTTGTGTTCTATTTAAATTGTAAAAGTGGAATTTTTGGGTCTCCAGTGAACATACGTTATAATGGAGGTGTGTTTGTCTTTTGGAAGTTTTAAATTCATTCTCTCATGAGTGGAAGTGTGTTCTGTTGTGTGACTCGTTTATGTTTTTTTTCATGTAAAGTGGAAAAGGTTGAGTGTGTGTCTTCTAAAACCCATGTTCTAGTGGAAAGAAGAAGTTATGATCATGGATTTTCTGCTCCTAACTGTGAGGGATTAGATGATTCAAACATCAGAGCTATAACCATAGGCCCCGAAGTGAAGCTGGTGCATAGTCAAAAATCCCAGGGGTGTGAGGGACCTTGTTCTAGATTTTTTCTTCACTACAAGAATGAAGATATTTTAAGGTTCCATGTTGCATCTCTTATTTTCACCCTTGTGGTGGGGGTTTGTTGATCAGTGTGGAGGAAAGTTTCCAAGTTTGATCATGTTGGGTTTCCCACGTTTGTTAGTTCATAAATGGTAGGGAGACCCACCATGATTCTCATTGAGTTTTCTTTATAATTCGATCAATTTTAGTCATTTTCTTATCATGGGGAGTCCATTATGGCCTCCCATGTTGATAATATGGTGTAGTTTCTAGTGTTGTCTTTTAAACATGTGGTTTCATTAGAAGTTATCTAATTTTGAGTTTTGTTTGGGGATGGTTGAGGTGTTCTTAATTTGAGAGGTTGAATCAGATGGTTGAGGGAATCCTTTGTCTTTGATCGATCAAATAAAAAATGTGGTATCTTTCTAAGGGTATAAAGTGTTATGGTGGGGAGAATTTTCACACCAGTTTTTTTATTTTCATTATTTATTCCAATTAATTTTTGGATCTTATTTTTTCTCTCGAGTTCCAGGTTTGATAGGTTTAACTTTTTAAGTGATATTTTTTTTATACTTGGTCATGAGGTTATTCCATAGTTTCTTCCCGGATATTTTTTTGAAAATTTGAGTTTTGGGGATTGATAATAGGTGACACACAGTTTGCGCATAGTTAAAAGAAACCCTATGGCATGCCCCAAGAAACCATGAGGGCCTTGGGATGTTTCTGGTTGAGGGTTCACAACCTAAGAATGGTTAGAAGCAGTATGGTAATCATGTAGGGAGGTTTTTTCTCTAGGAAAAAACTATATCACATGGTTGGCATGTGATTTACCAAACCGTGTGGCCAAACCATGCGAGCCACCCAGATCTTAATTATTTTTAAATTACTATTCTAGACTCTCGGTATTTTCACCCCAAAACAACTCCCCTATTCTCCCTCTAGTTCGTGTGGCCTTTTAGGTCCTCATCCCTTATTCTATAAGCCTACATTCCTCTCTTATGGTGTATATCTAGTGATTATTCAAGGTTTGGGGTTATATTTCTCAAGGAAACCCTCTCCTCTCCCCCTTCCTCTTTCTTTGATTTTCTCTTGAGTTATAATTATCCTATGGTCTATTGGACCTAGGGTTCATGTTTTCACTTGATTTATTTTGGGGTTTTTTCTTTGATAGGGTTCCTCTTGGTAGTTCTTGGCTCTTGGAACCTTTGTGAAGTTGTTTTGGGTGTGCGTTGTTGAAGCGTCGTGAGTTGGAGGTAGGTCTCCCTTTGCACTTTCCTTTGAATTTAAGAATTGTTGGTTTCCTTTTTTCTAAACCTACCTTAAATTTTAAATTTTGATGTGTTATCCTTGTAATATTTGTTTTGTGTGAAATTTGGTGATTTATTCCTTGTTTTTTAATAAATATACTTTTTTTCATAAATGTTTCACACCAGGTGTTCGATGAAATGATTGGATGGATTTTTGAGTAATTTGTGGTATTTAAAACATGTTATTCTTTATTAAATATATTTTTGAATTCTAAATGGTGGTTTCAAGTTTCTCAAATAAATTTATAAATGGTTTTTTCTCTTGAAAATGGAATGGCATGTGATAATAGTGTGTGGACCATTTGGCATTTTAATGGAAGTGAATTTGGTTTCTATATGTAGTGCACATAATCAAATGAGATTTTGTAAAATGATTGTGAAATGGTAAAGGGAGTACTTATACCTTTTTGGAAATATGGATTTGATTATTTTAGAAAGATGTACTTAAGGCCAGTTTGGCACTTTTGTGAAACTTGTGAAAATTTTTATTATGAAAACCCTCCTTGGATAATCTTCTTGCCATATTTATATTTAATGGATGGGATGTAATTTATGTGTAATACTCATGATCTACATATGTTAATGGGTGAGAAGTCATTATTGTGGAATCCTCATGATCCATTTACTTTTTATGAAATGGGAGATCCTCAGTATGGACTCCTTTGTGACCTGTTTGTTCTATAGAAATAGATTGATCCTTGGAGTGACTTGGGTGATTCCAGTTGTGTGAATTATTATTATATATGTGTTCATATGATTTGATGCTTAGTTGGCATCAATTGGATCACCATCTTTACATCTTGACATGGGAACCTAGCATAGTGAGTGAATTTTCTGATAATGATTACCACACTAGGTTAGATTATGTACTGTCTAGTGGCCCATAGCAGGGGATATATATTGTTATTATTTCTATGGGATAATGACCCTCAGTTTGCACCATGTAGGGTATAGTCAAGAAAGTGAGGTCATTATTTATGTAATCAAGTAAGACATGATTTCTGGGATGAGTCAACATGTATTAGTATGTTCTTTATTATTCATTAGATCCTAGGTTCACCCATGTCTATTGGAACTTAGTTGTGTGTGAAAAATGATTGTGATGCATTTTTGATTAGATTCTCTTATGTGACATTTTCCCATTTCCCTTTTGTATGATCATTTTTCTTACTTCTTGAGCAGTGTGGCTTCTTGTTAAAAATGAAAAAATGTTTTCAAGTGTTTATGGAAAAATATATTGGAAGTGTTTTATACACTTTCTCGTATTTTTAAAATAAATATTAACATTATTCTTCAAAATGATTATAGATACTTCTTGGAAAAGATTGTGGTTTCAAATGGTAAAAAGGGAAATGAACTGTGTTTGATTTTAAAGTGGAAAATAAGTGGAAAATATTAGTTTTATTTATTTTATTTCAAACTTGAATTTGGCGTTCCCTTATTTTAAAGGAATTGAATTGGGAATAGATTTGTTCGGACACACCTACCGAGTTTTAATACTCATGCCTATAGTTATTTCTTATTTTTAGACTTCGGTGTAGGTTTCAGCTTTCTATCGATTTCCATGGGATATGGTTGGTTTTGGTATCGAAGAGTGACCCTCAGGGTCACATTGAGAAATTGTGGTCATCATACTCAATTTGGTTTTTGTTGTTCAGTTTTTTGTATTTTTATATTTTTTATAAAAGATTGTTCGGTTTGGTTATTTATATTAATTGGGCTACTCTGTTCATTTATTTTTTTCAATTTATTTATTTATATTAGAAAAAATCATTCCCTTCGTTACTATAATGATACCTGACACTAGTTTCCAACTCATGGGGATCATAAATTCCCTTATAACCTTATTGGAGATCAGCTTGGGTGACTGGTTCGTTGTCAACCCAGGTTGGTTCTTGAAAAGTTGGATCCACATTCATTACAAAAACCAACATAAAAATCTAAAAAAAATATAAAATTAGGGTTATGTTTAATGTATACTTAATAGGTTCCTCACTAAGAACTCTCATGTCAATGTAAAAGAAACATATTGAACTTTTAATGAATAAATAGTGAAACCAAGACATTATCACATCCAATGTTATAAATGAACCCAACTCACCATAAGAACTCTCTCTAAAATTTCAGTAAAATATAAGTATAATAAAATAATGAAATATAACAAGAGAGGTACCATATGCCCACTTACCCACTTATATAATCTCTCTCATTTATTATCCTCATATGTTCTAACACTCCCATCCCTTCCCATGTTCACATACCACATCATACAGCAAATATAACCTTATATTAACAATAATAAAACCATGTTTTCCTTATACCACAACCAAAAACATATCACATTATCAAAATGGATAATAGGATAGGGTGAGTATTCAAACATCTCAATACACCAAATCTAAGATGTTAGGGGTTTACAAATGACCCAAATACACTTGGGAATCAATTATATTATTTGAATCAGGTTATGGTGTATATCAATGGTGAATATCACATCATCTGATACTAAAATAAAAAATTTATAATTATATTGACTCACATAAACCACCCATGGTTCTACATCCCATCATATTCACCTAAATCATTCCCATCCCATAATTTTTTAACATGAATTAATGTATATGATTGACCTTTTTAGACAAATCCATTTTACTATTTAAGGAGTATGGAGGCTACCTATGAAGGGAGATGATATTTTCCTTTCTTATAGAGGTTTAAGTGCTAATAGAAGGGAAACTGAAGGCTAAGTTAATCATACATTGCTTCATCTTGGGGGACTTGTACTGCTAGGGGGTTTATACTTTGTTCATGGGAACTTGAATCACTATGGTGGATTGTTTTGGTCTTCTTAGGTATTTTCATATACAAGGTGTTCATTTTCATCAGTTTCTCCAGGATAAATTCATCTTTTTTTCATTAACATGGAGACCTACTTCACTGTAGTGATTTTTGTCCAAAAGGATTTGAGTCAAAATTATTTTCTAACGTGAGGGGGAATTAATCACTTAGGTATTCATCCAAGAAGCTTATAAGAATCATATACCATAATTTTGATAGTGATTTCATCATTAATATGAACAATGGATGATCAAAAACCCTATAGGGAGATCATTTTAGGGTGTAATAGTGGATGGAAATCCTAAATCTAATGCATCAACCTGGATGAACATACTAACTGAGGTAAGGGGATTTGATCCAATCACATACATTAATTATAATTTTAACCACAAAATAAAACTAAAATAATCACAAAAAAATTAGTTTAATAAATTTCCCATTAATTATATCATTCATAATTTATTACTAGTTTATCATGTTATCCATTTACCAATTTACATAATAATGTACATTAATTCATTAATTCATTATATGTTATACACCCCATACCATTTCCTCTTCTTAATATCATTTATTTAGTAATTCCTTATCCACATATATATAATAACTAAAATTTCAATAAAATTACTCTAAATCTATTATATTAATATGTTATTTCTACTTTACCAATTGACAAATAGTTCTACTTTAGTAACTTCTAAAAAAAGAGGAATGAAAGAAATATGGAAATAATAGCATAATCTAGCATAAATCATGACTTCACCACATATCTACTAGTTTTAAATCAACTTTTATATTATTAATCTAGTCTTATCAATATACTCAATGAATAAAAATTATGATAACTCCATATCAATATTGGTAAAAGAAAAAGATATCCTGAATAATCTGCCTTAAATGATTATTGGATAATCACGTCATTGAAGAAAAAATATTTGAACTCTAACCTACAAATTATTATAAAGGGTATAAAAAAATCTATTAAAACTAATCCCACATATAGAACCCTTGTATTTTATGATATGTTTATCTTTAATTGAATTTATTTTCTTTAATATATTTCGTTACACACACCACAAAGTTTAAACGAACCTTGTTATACTATTGAATTATTATTATTTACATGTGATTATTATAACATAGATGCTAAATTAATGGTATGAGTAGGAATGAACAAATTATAAAAAATATCTATAAAATTTTTATATAATAAAAATTTATTGAGTAATTAATAATAAAAAAGTATTTAATTTTTAGTAAAGTCATTTTATGCTTCACAAATATGTTTTCTTAAAAAAAAAGGTTTTTATTGCATTTTTAAATAGACATTATAATCAATTTATGTCACTTTTTGAAATTATATTTTATAAAATGGCTATAGTTTTTTAAATAATCGTATCAAAATCCTCTTAATGAAAAACGTTAGTATTTCTTTTGAAAAGATAAATTTCTCAGTGAATAGTTAAAATATACCGATTTCATATAAAACTATATTTTCCATTCAAGTATTTAGAGAGTCCCATTTTTTGAATTGATTTTAAAATTTAATTAGTTTTTTATTAAAAATAATATAATTAATGTCATTTTAATTTTCATTATTCATTTTTAGTATAAAAACATTTTTATACTTAAAAATACATTTTTCCAGAAAATCATTTTTCATCGTGTTTTGAGGGATTTTTTAAAAATGAATATTTAAAAATTATAGATATTTAATTTTAGAAAATTAATTATATTTTTTTAATCATAATAATTAAAACTATATAATATGTTCAACTTAATTTTTGGTCATTACAAATATTAACTGAGTTAAAAATTCATCGCTACAACAAAGATTAAAAAGGGTTAGTGAGGGGTTAAAATAAAAAATATAAGGATTAAAAGAACCAAAAAACTTTTCTTAGTCCTATTGGATGACTATATCTAGGTTTTATATCATTATATATTTAAAATTGAGTCAATTTGGATCCATTTGGATTGATTAAAACATTAATATATTTTAATATTTTAGAAAATTCCAAGTGTGTCGTCTCCCTCCCTTATAAAAGGAAACCACCTCTTCTCTCTTCCTTACACTTCATGAGCCTTATAGTTCAGAAAATACCTAAAAAAATTCATTTATAACATCACTTACCATGTATTATAGTTACTTTTTTCTTATCATAATACCATCATTTTGAGGCTTATGGTGTAATTCAAAAGTGGGTTCTCAATGAAGAAGTATAACTATTAACCGAGTGCTTCCAATTTTATTTCTTCATAAATGTTATATAAACCTATTGTATTCATAATAACATGATTAATGAAGTATCATATATATACTGAATTGTTATTATGTTTGTGTAAAATCCTTTATTTATATGCTTCTCCATAAAATAAGTAACAAAAGCATCATTTGTGTAAACGTGCTGACTCTCGCCTCACGAAGCCATGTATTTGGTTTTTTCTCACAATAATTCATGGTTATTTATAATGATGGATTTAATATCTGTATATTATATTTATGAAAAAATTATTCTTATTTAATAATATTATATTTTCTACCTTCTTACCTTTCCATCTGCTGGAAAACAATAATATTGCTCTTGCATACATGTGGACTACCACCTCTACAAAGCGATGTGATTTGATTTTCATTTATGATTTATATTAATGGAAAAAAGATAGATTTAACGAATATATATGATATTTATAAAATAATAATGATTATAAATAGTTGAATTATTATTTAACTTTCTTTTATTCAATCCATCAAAATGCAAAAACATCACTCGTATGTATGTAAAGAGTATCATCTCCACGAAGTGATGTAATTAATTTTTCATCACCGCTTTATGTGAATGAATATAAAATTGTATGTGGTGAATAAATATGATACTTATTTAATTATTAATATTATTTGTATGATAAAACTACGACCAAGGTTCAAGGACATAAACCATCAAACCGAAACATACACGGAAAACACATCAGTTTTCACATGAATGTTCTTTTTAAGGATGAAATTGTTAACAAAAGGATAATTGGAAATTATAAAGGAATGATAAATATTAATTTATGTATTAATTTGGTATATTAATATATTCATAATAAATCTATATATATTATACAAGATTTTTTATTGCATACGAAGCATGAAAATACTTGAGGTAATGGATTTTTGTTACAATCTAATTTCTTTTCGGGATTGTCTACACTAAATTTCCATTGAGGGAAATTGTATAGTTATTATACTTAAAACCCTATATATTTTATTACCCTGTAGTTCTTAATATAATTTTCAAGTAATACTACCATTTTCCTCTCTTTGGTACTTAAAATTAGGGGGGAAATGTTTTTAAGAAAAACTATCTTTATTTCATCTTTGGTCTTGAATCTTTTTCATCCATGTCAATGTTTTCCTTAAAATGATTTCATGATTTTTTTACTATTATCCAATGATTATGTAAATTAATTATTACCCATATTTTACTTTATATAAAAAGTTTAATAGGAATCTTCTTATCATTTTTAAAATGATTTACTTTTTACCAAAGTTGTGAATGGAATCATTGTTTTAACATACACCACATGAAAATATTTTACCACTATATTTAATACACTTTTATTTAAATATTCCTTTACAAGTTTCCATTTTGGTTTTCAACTAAATGTTTTCCTCAATATTTTGAAATTTTTAGAATCAAAATAAGTGATTTCAAAATGAAAATTTTATTTTTCTGAAAAAATATTCCAGTGATATTTTAAAGGAACTTTACATCTATGATAACATCCTTTGATGTTAATTGTGATTTAATTGGGATATTATTATATGATACCATACTTATTATTTATCTTGATAGTTATTGGTTATGATGATGAAATCTTAGTAAAACACATATTTTTTCCATGGGTTAAACTATGATGAAATGATAAATATTTTGCGATTATGTGGCTTTCTTGTGAATGAATTATGATTATATGATCGGTGGATCAGTTATAACCCTCCAATAAAGTAGATCAAAATGGATTACTCATGAAATAATTATTTTTTTTTAACAATATTTTATTTTTATAACACTATACATGGACTTGGTTTCATGTCCATAAGTTTATGTGTGGGCCTGGTATTATGTCTATAAGTTTATGTGAAGACCAAATTTCATACCCTTAATTTAATGAGTGAAAAAAATTCTATTTATACATGTTCACAATGTTATAATATTATTCTTGTTACACATTCCCATGTTTATGATATTCTCCCATGTCTCATGATTGATTATTGTTTATTTTACACTCTTATGACTCTTGTCTTTTGTTATGACAAAACCTTATGACGTGACTCATGATTAATGATATTTAATTCATTCGGTATGAATTTATTATAGTATTATCATGTTCTAATACCATTATTATTACTTATGATCATTGATTTATATCTCCAACTTTTACCATTATTGATTATCTGATCCCACCTTTTCTTATGTTTCAATTTTTCCTAGGTTATAAAGAACAGTTTTAAGTAGTTTATGTATAAGGAAAGTACTATGATAAAAGAAATTTCTATGTGATGTGATGTTCATTACTAAAATAATATGTTAATGTATCTAATAACTAAAGACACTAAATGTTTTCTGTCCTCAGTCATATATCATTGTAAAATGTATTGAATATTCATCTAAAATGATGTAATATTTTTGTATGTTATACTTAGGTTGCCTCTCTATTATATATAAATACATCAATTTTTGTTTGAATATAATTGATAAGGGGAAAATATAGAATAAAGGAGAAAGGATAGATAAGAATAATGAAAAAATTATATGGATTCGTTCTCACTAATGATGAATATAACGAACTGAACCTAGTTTCCCTCAAACCTGACACCTGACCTGATCCACCACATACTCAAAGGGAATTCCTAATTCCCATGGGTTGAAGACAAGCACCTAGGAACCGAACAAAAAAGAAGAGGAAACTATTTCAACTAACATGTACAAACACATGGAATAAATATTTACACACATGGAATAGAAAGATATAGTGTAAGTTTAATAAATATATGCAACATCTGTTGGAAGGTAGTGATAATGAGAAAACTGTAAAAGTAGATAAAACTATAAAAGACAATCCCAATTGCAAAGGAACAAAACCAAATAGATATTCCATGTGATGGAATGGAATAACTCCCACCATCTCACCACCAGCTACCCAACTTAGCTGACATGAAACCTCTCCACCTCACAACAACTCCTTACCTTTCCCTACATTGGAATACATACAAAGTTCTACATACCACTGAAGAGGTGTGTAGGGTGTGAGCTAACAGGATCAATAGGATCCCACCCAGTTGTTCCATAGTAAATCACTGTATAAAAATTCCTATATGTTCATTCTAAATAAAACATGGCATGATAAGAAGTAAATCAGTTTTATAGAAAACATGGTAAGCATTTCCCTTTTATCACTGTTCTAAATCAAAAGCAGGTATATCAATTTCAAAGAACATTTTTGCATATTACATTTCACATGAATCAACATGAATGTCAAGGATAAATTAGTATAAAGACAAGAAATACCAAAACAAAAGTATCATAACATGCATAATAATACACATGAATACAAAAGGTCAAGCAGCAGACTACTCATACCAAAAATCTACGAACATTGCACTGTTGTACCTGAATCCAATGATATACACTCCAGGACTAGGAAAACACCCTAGAAAGTAAAACCCAAACATCATATACATAACTATAGCCAATAATATACACTCTAGAATAAGAGGAACACCCCAAAAAGTGAACCCCCATAATAGATGATGGACTCAAGCTAAACCTTCCACCTAGAACCCAAGGTAACCCATGTGCTCGTTTTCACAATCATCTTAGTGTTTTGAAAAACATTTCAAATCCTTTTCACAAAATCCTTTTCAATGATTTGAAAATACTGTTTTTCTTTCCATTTATAAACAATCAGGTAGAAACCATTTTTCTTTAAAAAATCTTTTTATCACACATAAATCAATCATGAAAATTCCTTGTATAAATCAGTTTATAAAGTAGGAATAATAAGGTTAGTCAATATATTCTAGAGACAAAACCACCTACTTAGAAACTCGATTTTCACACACCCACAATGGGATCCACCAAAAATGAAAACCCAACAACATATACGAAGGCCCTATAATCAAATCATCATCACAATATTGATCCAATTTAGAAAACAAGGGATTGGAAAAAAGGATGAAACATACACACCTTAAGAACGAACACCCGCCACACCACAACCAATTATGGAATGGCCTCCAGAATAATATCACACAATAGATCTCGAAGAATATGAGAGAAAAAACAAATTTATAACAAAAAATATGATAATGAAACCCAAGAGTGCAACCACGATCAAAGAAAATGAAGAAGCAGAAAGATCACTTACCTAGAGAGACAAACCACAATCGAAAAAAAGATTATATGTTGATCAGATAGTTATAGAATTATTATAGTCTCCCAAAATCTCCTAGGAATTTCCTTGGGTCGAGAGAAAAAGAGTTTAGAGAAAATAACCAAAACAAAGTAGCTTCATTCCTATTTTAAAAATTGTATGTGGGATGTTACAAGGCGTGTAACCTGGTTACACAGCGTGTAATCATCAAAGTCCCACATACACTAGAAAACCCATCACCTCAGATTAAAATTAATTATTTAAAACATTCATGATGTGAAACATATATTCACATAGTGTAACCTTTCAAAGAATTAAGTCTTTTCAAGATTTTTATCCAACAACTCTTGCACGTCATGTAACCTAGTTACATGGAATGAAATCCTCCTATAGCCTGTAGAAAATACGGTTAAAGCTAAGAGTCCAAGAAATATCTAAATTAAACATTATAGGTATCCTACCAATTCCATATCATACCTATATATATAACTAGAAAAGGAAAACCATGAAGAGTTTTAAGATGTACCTGATATATTGGTAACGAGCTGTTACAAACACCCCACCATAAATAATTTTCATCCCCAGAAAGTCATGTGGAAGATGTAATCCTTTGAAAAAGATGAGGCCAATCCTCCCTCATCATGGACTCACATTCCTAAGTCTCATGAGAATTTGATTTGTGTTTCCATATTACCCTTACCAACGAGATCGAATTCCCACACAATACTTTAACTTGAGAGTCAATAATCTCAACCAGCTTCTCCAAAACAGAAACATCTAGCTCTAACTCAATTTATTCCCAAATCAGAATGTGAGAAGGATATAGATGGTACTTCCTAATATGAGATATGTGGAAAACATCCTAAATATATGTAAAATTAATTGATAATTCTAAATGATAGGCATATTTTCCAAGACACTCGGTGACCTCAAATGGTCCAACATATCTTAGATCCAACTTTCCATATTTTCCAATCCGACAGTGACTCAACTGAGGAGAAAATTTCAGGAAAACCCAGTCACCAATGGAAAACTCCATAAGACAACACTGTAGATCAACATATGATTTCTATTAACTCTAGGCTATAACCAAATATCTATGTACCTATTGAATCTTTGCTGACATCTCCTAGACCAAACTTGGTCCAACCAAAGCTACTTCGCCCACCTCCTCCCAACAAAGAGGTGATCTGTACGGGAGACCATACAATGCCTCAAATAGAGCCATTCTTATCAATGGTTGATAAATATTTTTGTAAAAAGACTCAACCAATCCTAGATAGATATCCCATGATCCACTAAAATCCATGATATAAGAAAGAAGTATATCTTCAAGGATCTGAATCACATACTCTGTCTGACCATCTGTCTGTGGATGGTAAGTTGTGATCAACTTGACCTGAGTTCATGTTGCCTCTTGGATAATACTCTAGAACCTTAAGGTAAACTTAATATCCCTATCTGAAACAACTACATAAGGAATACAATGTTACCACATAATCACCTACACAAATATCTTACCTAGTTCTTCAACCTTAGTGGTATCCTTGATCAGAATGAAATGAGTAGACCTTTTCAATTAATCAAAAACCACCCATATAACATTCATCCCTCAAGTATTCCTTGGTAATACAAAAAAAATATTCCATGGATACCTCATCCCATTTCCATATCGACATCGAAAGAGGCTGAAGAAAACCAAAGGGCTTCAAGTGCATGGCCTTTATGTATTGGTAGGTGTAACAACGGGACACATAATCTACAATGTCATGCATCATACCCAGGCACCAGAATATCCATCTCATGTCATAAAAAATATTTTTAGTGTCTAGATGGATGGACCACAAATAGATGTGATAATTAAACAACACTAAACTATTCATGAATACTGGGATGACAACCTGCTTCTCAAAGCATAGTATACAATTTGAAGAGAGAGACCAACCAGAGACGGTCTCCCCACCATAAGGGATTTCTTGAACTTTAATAAACTCAATATCCTACTAATGACTCTGCAAGATAGAAAAAAGGAGTGAGGGTGATAACTAAACACTGGTTAGAACCATACTTAATACATCATCCTGATCATCTTGGTGTAACTAGGTTAAAAGACCCATAAGGTTCCACTCCTCCTTCGATTCTAGAACAGCCTACTGTGACACTTTTCTACTAAGAGCATCTGCAATGAAATTATACTTTTCCGGGGTGTATGGGATATTAGAATCAAATGTCTGAAGGTATTATACACATCATTTATCTCTGAGATTCAAGTCTTTATAAGATAAGATATAACTCGAACTCTTACGATTAGAGAATACTGTAATCCTCTCCCCAAAAATGATAGTTCCACCAACATTTAAGTGTATGCATAATTGAAGAAAGACCTAAATCATGAGTGGGGTAATTATTATCATGCAGTCAGAGATGAAGAGATCTATAAGATACCACATAGCCATCCTATATAAAAACACATCCCAAACTAGTACCATAAGCATAAAAAAATACCATGTACCCCTTACCAAGCTTAGGTAAGATCATAATAGGAGTCGATGTGAGAAGTCATTTCAGTTCATAAAAAGAATACTAACATTTTGAATCCCAGGTGACTATCATCTCCTTCCTGGTAAGATCAGTCAAAGGTGGCACCATCTTATAGAAATACTTATCTACCCTTTGGTATTATCCATAACGACTAAGGAAGCTTTGAATTTCAAATAAATTATGTGGTTCCTTCCATGACGAAACAACATTCACCTTCTCTAGATCAATTTATAATCCATGTTCAGAAATTTTGTGCCCAAAGAACATCATTTATTGAATCCAAAAACTATATTTGAAAAGTTTTTTGTACAAATGGTTACTTCATAGAATTTTCAGAAAAAAATTATATGATGCTCAGGCTCATGCTCATATTTCTAATAAATGAGAATATCATCCACAAACATTGCTAAAAAAGTGTCAATACATTGAAGGAATATTTGATTCATTAAATCCATAAAAACTGCATGAGAATTAGTTTGAAAAAAATGCATCACAAGATATTCATAATGGATATACTTTCTCCTAAAACTTCTAAACTCTAATATGATGATAACCTGATAGAAGATCAATCTTCAAGAACCACTTTTCCCCCATTAACTTATCAAACAAATAATTTACATGAGGAAAAAGAATATTTTCTCTTAATTGTTTCCTGGTTCAACTTTCGATAGTCCACACATAACCGAAGTGAACCATCTTATTTCTTGGAAAATAGCACAGGGATCACACTCCACTTGAAGCACATGAGAGCTTTCATCAGTAGAAAGAAACGATATATGCCGATGATAACAATCAACCTCATATAAATGAGATAAAAGCTAATCTATACCAATGATGACATTAAACATATCCATATTAAGAATGAAAAAATCCTAGACCAACTCTGTATTAGTAACCATTAATGAATAAGTAGGATACTCAAACCCATGATCTCTCCTCTTTCCAAGATGTTTTTCTAAATACATTATAAAGGAAATAAGTTCTGTTGGAAGTTTAATCATATCAAAAAAATGTGAAGATATAAATGAGTGGTAGGAACTAGAATCAAATATTTTCTAATGCTTTCCATTGGGGAACGCCTTGTCGTGCCGAGTGTTGGGACGATCAGTTGGACAGTTCTTGTTGTTACCCCATATTCTTGCTTGCCAAAGTCATGTAGCATCCACCATATCTTGAGGGATGTTTTCTCATTGATCAAAACGGGATGATGGGATGTTGGTATCTCCTTCTGTGGATTCCTCCTCGTAATTCTTTGCCTAGTCCGAGTCTCCCTTAAATATTAAGATGTTGTTTTTGATACTCCTCCCAGATCCATCTCTATGGGGACACCGATTAATTACACTACTTCTTTCAAGACATTCCAAAGGGTAAAGTCAGGGAAAAAACCGTTATCTAGGAGAGTAGCCATGTTGGGTATCACTGGCATGTCTATACATTGAAACACCGATAAACCTGAATTTTCACTTTTGATAAGGTTTCTCAAGGGTGAGGAAGACTGAGGCATCCCATATTGAGTTCTGGTAATCCTATGAAGAAGGCATGTCTCTATGGTTTTCCTCAAATTCTCATGTTTAACACATGGTAGACCATGAGTTTAACATCTTGTAGAGACAGATCAGACTAATCAGAACACTGATGAAAGTGGCTCAGATGGGCACATCCATAAGAGGGAGCACCAGAAGGTTTAATAGATGGATGTATCAAAACTCCCAATAAGGATGGAACATGGGTGACATTCACCAAAAAATGGAAGGTTTCACACCATGAAGACTAATATGGACACCAAAAAGGACAGATCATAGGATAGTGGGTCTCTGCAAAGGGGACCCCAAGGTCTACCATTGGTTGGGATTGATCCTTAGGGAGGCCTCCTATATACCCTATGTAGAAGATAGGGATCAAGACACATGTAGTTTGAAGGGGGTGATTTAGGGCTTACACATGATTAGATAACCATTAAAAAGGCGTCAATCTTAGTTGTATAGTATGGATTTTGTGGGGCTTATGTATGTTTGTTTGCCCAGGTGCTACAAAGAGTAATGGGGTGAACATGGGTTATGTATGGTTAGCAGTCTAGATGTTGTAAAAAATAGCGATGATGTAGGAGACCATACCGTGACTAGGGTAAGGTGATGGAGCATATGGATGGGGATTATGTGTGGTTAGTTTCCTGTATGAATGGAGTGATCCCATCGGGATTTGGTGACTCGAATAAGAATCAGGATGGATTATGGAGGGTTGTATGAAGTATAAGGTGAATGGTATGGAATCGACATGGAAATTAAGGTGTTGGGATTGAACCTTAGGGAGGTTTCCTTTATATCCCCATGGATGGGAATCGAAGTCCACACAGTTTGGTGGGGTGATGGGACACCTAAGGAGGTGGCCCGTGAGAATGGAGTGCATGTATGGGGACCTAAAAGAAGTAGAACCTCAGGTTGGTGTATAATATTCTTGAAACACAAAGGCTCAAGGGAGAAACTAGGATGGGACATGGGTGATGGTATTGAACTTCAGGGAGGCTTCCTACGTATCCCCACGGTGGGGAATCAAATTCCACATAGTTACATAATGGAGCATAAAATTAGGGTTCACACAAAGGACAATGAATCAGAGGCATGCTGAGGCTTATGGATGGTTAGCATCCCATCTTAAGAGGGACACTCTTGGTTGGAGGAGTATATTGAAGTGTCTGAGACTTATGCATGGTTATCTACCTAGGAGAATGTGACATGTGGTTGGGGTGTACACAAAGGACAATGACCCGAGTGGAAATATCGAAAGACATCATGGAGGCAGATTTGGGTAATGTGTCCGAAAAAAGGAAGATTTCACATCAGGAGGGTGTATACCTAAGAGGGAGTACTAGAGTTTACAATTGATTGGGGTTAAACCTCAAGAAGGCATCCTACATACCCTGTATAGAATAAAGGGATCAAAACCCTTGTAGTTAGAGTGGAAAAGGGGTCTGTAGTTTAACATCATGTGGGACACGGGTGAATCAATGTGAAGTGGTCAGGGTAGAGGAATGATGGGATTAAACCTTGGGGAGTCCTACATATCTCCATGGGGTGGAATCAAAGTCCAGGTAGTTTTGAAAAGATGGGAATGGGGCTTACGCATGGTTATCTGCATGTAGATGATTTCTCTAAGCCCATGTAAGCCATGCTCATTGTGGGAAACAAGAGGTAGCATCAGACCTGACGATTATGTCACAAGAGGTGAAGTCCTGAGGGATAGTGTGGAACTTACACATGGCTAACAGCCTAGTGAGGATTTATATTGGGACTTACTACAATATTAAAGACTGAGGAGGATATTCTGATGTTTGAGGAAGATATAGTCATTGTACAGGGAACACCCTATCAAGTTTTTTGGGGCTTACATTGAAACTGTCTAAGGCACACATGGAGACAAATCCCAATGGGAGAGAGAATGCAAAGAGATCTGATGCTCATTCCCCTTAGAATCTTCTAAGGCCTTCCACACATGTGATGATCATAGTTTAACATCATGAGTTGAGGATGTGGGTTTCTTGGCAGTTTAACGCCATTTAGCTCGGATGACAAGAAATCTCTCCCCACCCCTTAGACTTACATAACTTATACCAACCCACACTTGGGGAAGGAAAGGTACCAGAAATTCCAGGTGTTAATGAGGTGGAGGAGTGGTCGATAGAGGGGTCCATGTTAGATTATCTATGAGAAGAAGAGATATTAATTAGCGTACATATGCTAAGAAGCATTAGGTAGGACAACACAACATGAAGCACCACTCGAGGGACTAGGATATCACTATGCATAAGCCCAGAGGGCTGCATGGAGGGGGTGCGCACAAGATAACAATGTTGTGTGCAAGAAGAGATTGAACATGGTGACTTATGGTAAATACAACACAAAGATTCCATAGGAAGGGGTGTATGAAAGATTGAGGTCTTTCATGCAAGATGAGGAATGTCGGTAAATGAGGTACTACACAATGAAAAACTTGCATGCAAGGAGAGTCTTTTAACAAAATTACCTTGGCGTTAAAAGGAAATGAATGAGGGTCAAACACTAGTGGGCCCACCCTAAGGGGACCCATAGGGGACTTGTTGTGTAATATATGGTACCTTGAATCCATGGCTTTCATGTAATTGTGGAAGGGTTATCTTGTGCACACGAGAGTGATATTATGTCTTCCGAAGCGTTACCAGAAGTGAAGGGGGAGGTACCCTTATATTTATATGTGAAAAAATCAGTGTAGGAACACAAGTAGGCCTGTACAAAATTGGATGTTTCACATATTATTGAGAATGGAAAGGTTTTGCACGTTGGTCCGTACTTTTATGTGTTGTATTGGATTCATTAGAACACCTGACTTGGCCATTTTTTGGATATTGGAGCAAAAGAACCCATTTAATGTCGTATCGAGCATGCAAGAGTTTTGTGCATGGATTAATTTCTTGCGCACAGGCTCCAAATCTTGTGTGCAACAATCTTGGGATCCTTAGGATTGTCTGCTGAGTCAAAATATGTTGTTGCATTGCTCCAATAATACCATTTATGGACTCAATAATAATTCAGCACTGAAAAATTCCCCCTCAAAATTTGAGATGAAAGGGAACCAAAAGGTTGGGTTCTAAGGTTAACATCGAAGAAAATAATGCTTAAGTGTTGGTGCATAAAAAATGGTAGATTTTTTGTGAAAAAACCGTTTGTGTGCACATGAGACTTAGTCTGAACCTATAAATACAAGTAAAGGTCCCATGATCTATACCATGAATTTTTTGTGTGATAAGAGATTTGATCTCGTGTGGGAAATTTTCTCTATTCGGCATGAAAGCTTTCGAACACAGTCAGTGCCTTATGTGAAACTGTTGGTTCTTTCATGCTACTATCAAATATTTTTTGCTTCTTACTTGGACATATTTTGTAACACCCCAAGCTTCTACGGTACACTTCTCTTTAAATAATGTGATAGCGTGTGTTGTATGCAACACCGAGTTCTAACACACCATAACCAATCAAACTAGCCGTTATGAATAGTCATACCTACCTTTTGAAATTATATATATTTTATATTTCAAAATGGACTTCATTTTTGGATTCGGAATATCGGATTTAGCCTAAGGTGAGATTTTGGTACTTTTCGGATAACTTTAATATTTTGATGAATAGTGAAAATTACTAAATTTTAATTAAAAACAACTTTTTAAATCAAAATAATTAATAGTGATAAATTATAAATTTGAGTGGTTTTAAAGTATATTTAGAATAGATTTTTACCATTTAATACAATGTTGGTCATTGGACATAATTTTACAATTAAACCGGACATAAACAAGTGTCAATCTTTTGATAGTTATTATCTCTTAAAAACACGCTTTTTGTTTTAACAACGAGAATTAATTTTAAATTAATTTCTGCCACTTCTGTGTTTTGAATTTGGAAAAATGGATTCCATATTTGGAATCAGGATGTTTAAATTGTGTAAATAGTTAACTTTTATTTTTATACATTTTGAATAATTACTTCGGTAAATATTTTATTTACCATGGTTAAGGGTAAATCCGGTAAATAAGGGTTAAAAAATAATATTATAATAATACTAAATTATCCTAAAACGTGTCCTAGAATTATTGGTTGATACCTGTTCGACCATAGGCATCTTTGGGTCGATTTTGGGACCCCATGGAGCCACTTGTAGGTGATAGGGACACATAATTTTAATTAAGTTAAAATAAGTACAAAAATGACATAAGCATATATCTTTTAGAAAAACAATTTTTATATAGGGTTATATATGTTTTATTTTCGACTATAAATATTAATTAGAAAGATAAAACGATTTCCTACATAATGATATTTTATTTATAATTTTTATACTTTAAATAATTTAATTTATTTATGACACAATTATGATGCAGTAATGACCATAATAGTGAAAAATTAAAGTAATTGATATTATAAATACCCAAATAAATATAATTTGAGACTTTTAATGAATTAAACTAATTTTATAGGATAATATGACATATTAGGATTTATTTAATTGAATTTTTTCGAAGTAATAATTCTGTTATGAGTTTCACAAAAATCAACTATTGAAGTGTGTCAAAATTGACATAAAAGAGTTTTTAAAACAAATATTATATTATTAATTGATATTAAATTCCTAAAAATCCAAGGTTCGGACAAGAGACATATATCATGATATTGGTATCATTAATGGACCACTTGGGGGTCTCTTGGATGTATATGGTAAGTTTATTAACCATATAATATAAAAATACAAAGAGACATTGTAAAAGTGAAACTAATTAACTAAGAGTTAATACTTAAAGATAAGGTTAATATAATGACCCAAACCTATCTAAATTCTATTGGTTGAGTTTTTCTCGACCTATCCCAACCTTAAAATTTAAATAATCAACTTTGGAGGCATTAGAAACTGAATATGAATTTATTATAAATTAATATTTCTAGCTTTTCCAAAGGTGCCCCTCACCCCTCTTATTAAAGGGCACTCCTCCTTCTCATTTCTTCACACCTTCAAAGCCTTTTGGTTCGGCCAAACTCTGCCCAAATACTCTCCCAACTTCCCTAAATACAACATAGAGGCCTTAGTTTGATCAGAAAGCCAACCTAAGGAGCCCTTTTGATCAAATCAAAAGGAAGAACCCGAAGAAGAGGTAATGTTTTCACCACCCCTTTTCAAGTTCCTTTCTTCTTCCACTTCTTCTTTCATTGTTATTACCATTATAAAATAATAACTCCAGTATCTTATATATACTGTGATGTTATTATAAATATGGTACAACCATATTCAGTATTCTATCCACCCTTTGAATAACATGTCACCATACGTGCGTACGTACGGCTTACCGTCTCCACGTCGTGGTGTAATTGTTATTCAATATATTATTATTTGGATGGGTATAATAATGATTTGTAACTCATGTAAATAATAAATATAACATGTTAATGATTCTGTATATATGATATACCATCCATTTATATATTATTTTAATATCAAAATAATGATATTGTCGCTCGTGCGTACGTACGGACTACCGTCTCCACGAACGCGATGAGATTCATTCTCCATCATATCCATTCAAGTATAATTATCATTTGATGATTTAAAAATAATGTTTAAGGACTTGATATCATTATGGATATGAATAATATACAACTATCCATTACAAACATGGCTTACATAACAAAACATATAAAAGAAAACGAGTAAGTTAACACCCGAAACAACGATAATACTAAGATATTATTGACAAATCAATGTTAAAAGATCATATATGATATCATATTAATGTATATGATTCTTGTATAATTTAATAAAAATTATTTCACCATTATACAGGAGGTTAACCTACCCCAACCAAGGAAAAGTACAAGGTAAGGGTTTATTTCACAATCTCTTCATTATCCGAGGTTGTTTATACGTAATAATCTACTGGGATCTCTTTATCATCCACATCCATGTTTCTTAAAAATGTATTTCAAAACATTTTTAATATTTACAATAATATGGTTTAAAGTCATTTATACCCTTTTTTGACTTTTTTTAAGTGGTTTATAAAGGAATCTTTCCGTCGTTTTCCAAACAAGGTGCTTTTTAACCTTTTCGACAGAATTAAGGTAAGAATGTTTTTTTAACTTATACGGCGGGTGTGGCTATTTTCCGCCGTTATAAAATAATCGAATCTTCCCTTACAAACTTATAAAAATATTTTCAAAGAAAATGTTTTATTTCATAAATATAAGACTCTTAAATGATTTCAAAATAGAAAGAGATAATTCTCTCAAAAGAGTTTTGATTTCATCTATGTCAACATCCTTTGATGGATTTTACGCTTATTTGAATTTGATTTATTATGATACAAAACTTCTATATTTTATTGAAGGTTTTGTGATATGTTTGACTGTGGATGTGCTATTTTTATACTGTTCATAGTTTATGGTGAAAGTATTGACATTTCGTATTCTAGTTTTAATACGAATGTTTATGTTATGTTTAAACATTTTCATATGGGAATGCATTGGACTTAATATGTGACGAGTGGAGCCCGCTATAGCTCCTCGATGCATAGGTAGGTCTCATGAGACAAACTAGTGTCTTGGCACAAGGCCTTGGCAAAATCTTATTTGTAGTCTTGGCACGAGGCCTTGGCTATGTGGTTATGATAGTCTAGCATTATGCATTCTATCATTATGAAAGTGGTTATTGATATTGCATGTGATTATTCGATTAGTAGAATATCCATGTGAATAAGTAAATGGCATTATTTCATTTTATTTTTGCCATACTATGTTGAAGTTAAAGTTTAAAAGGCTTTTGTTTTAGTTATACATTGCCTTAAATGTTTATTCTTATTTATGAAAGTTTCTGCTATATTGTTATCCTTACTGGTCATTTGAGCTCACCCCTTTTCTATGTTTTATTTTTCCCTGGAAGTGAAGAAGTAATTTATGAATGACCTGCAGGGATAGAATGTGGGGATATGAGTGTGGAATATAAAGACTATGTTTTTGTAGTAGATTTTCACTTTATTATGTAATGTAAAACTTTATTAATATATCTAGTGTTTCCAAGGCTACTAAACCAACCGGTCTTTCGAGATTTGATCTTTCTTGTGATCATGCCAATGTTATGTAATAATGCACCGACTCTGGGTAATTGGGGTCAGGGCGTTACATATTTTCTTTCATGGATGATGCCAATATTGAATGAAACCAACTTTCTTGTGTAAAAACACCCATCTTTCATGCAAATCCCTTCATTTTTCTATGAACTAAATAATATGGATCACAAATAGACCAACACTGAGAGGGAGGTTGCTGAGGTTTCTTATGCTATGTAAAGGGCTAAGATGACTTCCAAACCTCAAATTATTTATGAGAAAAGTGTGTTATCTAACAATTAGATGCTTATTTTCATGATGATGCAGGTTTAAAAGGATTATTTATTTAGAAATAGCCTTCCGTTGTGGAACTTCATCATTCTGGAGGAGGTGCTAATGCTAGGCTTTGTGACCGACTCGCCGCGTTCATGGGTGAAGTGAGTAGATAACCTTTCATGGTTCAACATTATGAAAAATGGTCATGATTATTTGGAAGCTAGGTATATGGATATTTACTCGTGAAACTGAAAATCAGGATAGTTACGTAGGATGAACCAGTTGCTAAAGACTTCTCCACCCACTATGCAAGCACTTTCAGGAGTAGTATCACTGATGAGACTAAGGGCTGGCAGCAAGACTATGACTTGAGGTCCAGAGGAAAATTTACTAGTGAGTGGGAATGGGTGTACTAGGTATGCCATAAATTCATTGATTTTGGGTGGAGCTTCAACACATCAGGTTTTTTGAGTCCCTGTGGACATCACAATTACATTTCTATCATCAGCAAGACCCAGTGCCAGAGCTATTCAGTCAGTGGTCCCCTGAAACAAAAAATTTCTACCTCCACCATGGGGAAGTCAACACCAGCCTTTGGTAAATCCACTATATCATAGGAATTACCATAGAAGGGTATCATTATGATGATTTATTATTTATGGAGAATGTCTAAAGAGACAGGACAAAAACACCCATGCTGACATGGACTTTGTTGGACTTGGTGAAGGCGAGGTTGAAGATTAAGAACATCCTAAAGGATATATCTTATCTATCATGGTTCAACCTATTTATGAAAAATAATATGGTGGTGAGGATTCTAGGGTGAGGAAAACAATTCCTAAATGCATCATAGAGGGGAAAGGTTGGATCATATTGGGTGATCCTGGAAGTAGGACAATACCAGCCATGGGGATTCAGTGTGAATGAAATCTGAGACATGCATGTTCTATATGCTGAGTTTCTTGCAGTGTTCCTAAGAAGGTGGCTACATCCAGTAAAGGATATGAGTATGGGGGTCTGCCCAGGGACATTGGTGATGGCTAGGATTATGGAAGCCAACCACAAGGTTAATTTGGGGGTTCTTGTGTTGGCTAGGTTATACAACATTCTAGGGCATATTTCCAGAGGGAGTACGCCCAGGATAATATGCATCCCTTTTCATATTCTTCATGGATGGGTTTCAACTCATTGTGGAAGGTATGATTTTATGAATTCCATCCATCCTCCATGCAATGGTATGGGACCATCTATACTAAATATCAATGGGGTTCATCCATTAACACTTAATGAGGAGGGGATTAAGCTCAAGATCAAAAATCATGAAAACTTCATCTTCCACCCATTTCAAACCCCAGTTGGCCATATGGTGGATGCTACATGAGGTCTACTAGAAAAAATAGATTATTTTCATAGTATCAAGGGTGGTGTGATCATATCTCGGATAGAAAAGAAGATTTTCTGAGAACCCTATGTGCCATCAAGGTTTGCAAGGTATTTTGGGTGCATGAAGAGGATGAAGAATAAAGTGTATATTGAATTCAGGGATGAGTTTCATCCCTATATCCTTCTCCAACTCTGGATCATGTTTATAGCTTATAGATTTTTTTATGTAATTACCTCCCCCCTCAATGATGTCGACACCGACCTATCGACAGAATATGTTGACCACTCGGTGGTGGAATATCTAGAAGAAATTATGCAGAAACAAATTTGGAAAATCAAGGTGGTGAGAATAGATTCTGGAGAGAGATAGAGCATGTAAGGTGCTATTGGGGAGGTGAAACCAGAGGTGATCCAGGCAGTTGGGATTACACAAGCTGGAACCTCAGCAACATGAGGGTCGCAAGGTGTAGCTGTGCCTCCTCCCTCTGAAGAGAGGTGGTCCCATAGGCAACCTTGGGGACTGGCTAGGGAACTCACTATAAAAAAACTAAGATACCTACTACTTCCAACCGCTGAATCCATTTCCCTATCTTTATGGTCGGCTTAGAGGATGTTGCAATAAACGCTAAGTCCGGAAGCCCTGTGGAAAAAACTGGTGTACAATGGACTCAGCCTGCCAGAAGTCAGGCATATTCAGGTGGTGGAAAAGGTGGAATTTCATCACCAAAACATGTACTTAACAACCATGGATGTTTATGAATTCCAAAAGGGTGGTATGAAGAGCCCCATATCTTGGTGAAAGTGATTCTCAACTTGGACCATGGCCCGGAGGATATGACACCCAAGAATGACAATGATGAAGAATATGAATAAGAGAAGGAGGAAGAAGAAGAGGAAGTAGAATAGGAAGAAGATGAGTTCTAGGAAGAGGGTCCTGGAGGTGAGGAGACTTAGAGAACAACGTACCATCAAAAAATCCCATGTGAGAGTTGAAAAAATTGTAGGCTCTAATGTGGAATTGGCCAAACATCTCAAAGTAAGACCTAATTACCATCTCTCTTGGTTCCTTCTCTTTCCATAACATAGATTCACTAACCATACTATTCTATTTCCAGGAACATGTTGATAGTGGTGGTCAGGAATCTCCCACTACAGGGGAAAAATATACAAATGGACATGGAAGGAAGTCTCCCTGAGCCTGTATTTGGGGCAGAGAAAGGAAGAGGACCAACCACAGTTGAAGCAGTTAGTACTAAACCAATGGGAGGGACCAAAGTGATGATGTTAGAGGCCCAAGAAATTCCCACTATCTAGAATGAGCCAGTTCCAATTATCAAGTTGACAGGGGCTAAGGGATCTCTCGTGGTGATAGCTCCTGCAATGACTCAGGCACTTGACCCTACTGTGCTTAGCTCTTGTAAGTCTCACTCCTTATAGACCCATATATATTATTTGAAAACTCAGTTGATCAAAGTATTAATTCTAAATGAAGTGATCATAAGACTAGAGGTTCAAGAAACCCTTGAGTGTGGGATATCTGTTGGGGTCCACCGATGATTGTACCTATTCATGAAGAACTGGCCATTCAAACTGATCCAGTCTTGGAATTTGATGGGAAAGAAGTTGTGGCCACAGGTGATGCCATTTCCAGGGTTGAGTCTGAAACTATTGAGGGAAGTTTTTTTGAACCATAAATAAGAAAATATGGTCACCCACATATCATAGATCCCAATCCATCATAAAAAATGCTAGATGAGGACCCTACCGCTAAACTTCTGGCCATATTTCCTGAATACATACCCATAGATCCTGAAGAGCTAGATTATTTTAACCTTCACATAGTCGAGTAGAGTTTCATGACATGGAGAAAGAAATTGAAATGTATCAAATTCTTCCTCAAGAAACCATATGTATAATGGTTGAGCCGTATGGGATCACTTCACACCTGGTTGCACTTTCTCTATGCCAGAGTGGTGGATTCCCACCATCTTCATATGATGATTTGCAATTATCTTATTAAGAGGATTTGGGTGAGCAGCCAACACTTATATGATGCTCTATGTGGGAATAAATCTTTGAATATCCATAAGTTCTATGAGGATGATCAAGAAATCAGATGTCTCGATGAGAAAACCAATGAGTGTTCCACATTCATCACAAACCAATCTGGGCTCATTGAACGATTTAAAGCCCAGCTAGTGGAATCCTAGGAGTAGGCAGTGCAGGTGAGCTATTAGATAGTTGATCTTTGAGTTGAGTGGGAACGAATGTATATCATGGATAATGAGCTCTGCTCTATATCTGTTGATGAAGAACGGGATATTATGGAGTAAGAAACAACTTTGGAGTCTACATGCTATAAAGTGGTGGTACTAGAGCAGTCCATTGGAGGGGATGATCCATAAAGGCTATGTTTTGGCTGAACTCATGAATCATACTTTTCTCCTTGTTTTATTATCCTGAACTGTATGCATGGATTTATTGTTTGCCCATTTGTTTTAATCACTGCATCTCAATCTTAACTATGAAGTAACTAGTGATAAATACCTAAGATCGTGTGGGTCATACCCAATGTGAGAAATATGGGATGACCACATAATCATCCACTTTGCATATGAGAGCTCCAACTAACCATCGAATACCTGAGTTATACTATTTTTGACTGAACAATTAAAGTATTTAGGTTGATAGCCTCCACTACTGGAGGATAGAGTTCCCGAAGCAAGCAACTCACCTTTCCCAACATGCTTTAGCGCACGAGCGGGGTAACTCCATGGTCATTAGAGTCAATCCAAATAAAGGATAATGGGGGGTGTGAATCATGATGACTAAAATTTGGAACACAGTGATGGAGATGAGCCAATATAAGGTGCCTACTAACCCTATTCGAAACACAATATCTATATCGTTATCCTAAAATTGGGACAAATAAATGAGATCCAACCACTGAATGTATTTGAAAAGGGTCCTAACTTGAAATTTTGTCCAATACCTTTCAGAATGTTGTCCTGAAATAGTAGGTGATCCAAAAGGCTAATAATACATGTCGTTTGGGGGCCTTTCATTTGTGAAAGAGGGTGAGGATCTGAATAAGGGGAACACAAAGCGTGGGGTGGAGTTATAGGCTATTTTAATGGAATCCAACACTCTTGAAATTTTTCCACCATAATGAAAACATATTGGGCATGGATATCGGTATTAATAAAGATTAAAACTATTTCCATAAAGGACCTCACTAGTGAGGGCCTAGGATTGATTTCAGATTTATGTCATGAAAATGTGGATGGTAGACATATATTTTAGCATCATACAGTGAGGAAGATACATGAAATAGGTTTAATGGAATATTATCAGAAAGTTTCACATAGTTTAAGTTCATACTACCCAGACCCTGACCTATAGTTTAAAGTCATGTTATATGGACTGGGGTCTCCTAGTTTAAGGTCATAGAGTTTTGACCGTGATTAGGGGAAAATATCCATAAGGGTTAATGATCACAGGGTTAGACCTGAAGACAGAATTTATGGGTGTCTCTACGTATCCCATAAAGATAGGAATCCTTCCATACATCATTCTCAATATTTTGTTTAGTTTAACATCATGCGATAAGGATATGGGAAACCCAAAGGAGATATATGTAGTGCGGTACATAACTCGATGTGAATTAGTAAAAAAGAAGTCTACACCGCAATGTGCATTATAAAATGGAGTTCAGAGGCCCAGAGGTCTAAAATAGGGAGTTTACAATTCTACAGTTGGACCTAGGGATAAGATATCTGGATGTCATTACATATCCTACAAGGGAAGGAATCAATTCATACACAGTTCTTCAAATTCTTTACAGTTTAACATCATGTTGTAAGGATGCAATATATCTTAGTTTAAGGGCATAGATCTTGTACCATAGGGCTTCGCAGTACTATATGTGGGTACTAAATTAACAAAACCCCTAAGCCCGCATGATCCATGATCAGTGTGGTAAACAAGGAGTGAGGTTAGGCTTTCCCCATCACATGAAAGTGTAGAAAAGTGAAAATGTGAATTCTAAGTGGGGAAATCCCAACCATTACAACAATCATAATTGACGCGTGTGGATGAAAAAGGTAACACTGGGAGAAATGGTGATCCATAAATACAAAGGGGGCATAAAAATGCGAACCACAACATCCAATATTCGGGATGCAATGAGAGTGGCGTGATGATGGAGTATAAATATTGACCATATTTGATTCATATCATCCATATAGTGTGACTTGGAATGGGGAAAACACACGAGGGTTATCCGTTGACCATATTCACAATGTGTGACTTGTCTCAAAATGTTGTTTGAAATCCTCTAGTGCGTTGGACCAAAATGGTAGGCAGACCATAAGGCTGAGCATCCCTATCATTCAGAATTCCCTTCAGATGTGAAAGATGATGGAAACCCAAATAAAGGGTTGTGTGAAGTGTGAATGTGTCTATGTAGTTTAACATCATGCACCATGGACACATGTAAGAAGGGGTACCCTCAAGGTAGACACATATTGCGGCTGATTATAAACTGGATGTGAATGAGGACTAAAAAAGGTCTCAATTGTAACACACGCTTCTGGGAGAACCCATGAAAATAGTCCAAGAGAATGAAAGGGGTGTGCTAGACCACTAAAATAAAGATGAGGCATCACTACGTATCCCATAAGTATGGGAATCAATCCACAAGTAGTTCATGAAAATGGAATAACACTTGTCTAATACCAAGAGGGGAAATATCCTCTCAAGTGAGAAAAATTGTAATTGTTATGCAGTTTAATGTCATGCAAGCTAGGACACTAGAAATCTTAGTTTAAGGTTATAGATTTTAGACCATAGGGGGGTGGAGAGGTGTAGTATAGCGCCAAGAGAAACCCCATCGTGAATGAGGACCAAAGAAGTCCACACCAAACCACATATTTCACAAAAAGAAGCCTATACCAGACGGAGGGGACAAAAGAAATAAAGGTCATGATTAAGTAGTTGTACCCAAAGGCAAAGTATTCAGGTGTCACTACATATTCCACAAAGGTGAGAATCAAGTCACACATAGTTCTTTAGATGTATTTTAGTTTAACGTCATGTGGTAAGGATGTAAGGGATCTTTTTTTATGGTTGTAGAGCTCGGACCATAGGGTGAAACTTCCAAAGAAAAAATATGTAGCATGGTAACATAAATCAATCCTATGTGAATGGGGATCGAAGAGGTCCACATCATATCAAAAATTTCCAAGAGGACACACAGACATAGTTTAAGTTCACAATTTCTAGAATTTAGTGCCTTACTTAAGACATAAACTCCTAGTTTATGGTCATAGGGTTCAAACCATAAGGGAAGTGTGGTTCTTCTTTGCAGGAACAAACCTTATCCAAATCCATAATCCCAAGTGAGCTATACTTACTATGGTAAAAAGGTAAGAGAATATCTTTACAATTCATGGAAGCACATGATAGGGGGACGATGATGAAAATTCAAGGATAACCCCACGACTCTAGTCTGCATGTTCAATGCGTAAAGGTGCACATAGGGATAACACTGAGAATGTTGAAGTTCTACCCAAATATGAGGAGGTGGAAAGGGATGTGAATCATGAGACCAATATTCAGGGTACAGTGGTGTTAGTGTAACAATGGAGGAAAATTTTTTGATCATATTCAAAACACAACATCCATATCGCATGACCTAAAATGGGAATAAAAACCCAAGGGTAAACTTTTGACCATATTTGTAACAAGAGACCTATCAAAAAATGTAATTTGAAATCCTCCTGGATGTTGGCTCAAAATGGTTGGCAATAAATAAGGCTGATCACCCATACCACTCGAGGGTCCCTTCAGATGTGAAAGATGATGGAGACCCAAATAAAGGGGTGCATAAAGCATGAAAATGGAATGAAAACATGTCCCTACAGAATCAAACACTCTAGGTCCTAGACCACAGTGCCTATAAGAATGTTGATGAGTAATAAAAAAGGTTGAGGGGTCCATTTAATAGTGGATGACTCGAGAAGATGAGTGGAGGAAAGGGGGAAAATAGGTTGATGAACCTAGGTCTGGACCTGAAGACACAATGTCTAGGAATTTCTACATATCCCATAAGGATGATAATCAAGGAATACATAGTTCTTGAGATTCCCTATAGTTTAATGTCATGTGGTAAGGATTTGGGGGGAAATAGTGTCCCAAAGGTTATGCGCCCAACATGGTAAAATAAAACCGATGTGAATGAGGACAGAAGAATTCTACACCACATCACTCACACCTAAGAGAAGACTCAGGCCAAAGGGCTGGGAAGACAAATCATAATCAAGCACCATGTAGTTAAAATTATTTATTATAGGACACAATAGTTTATCATCATATGGGATATATGGGATCTTAGTTTAAGGTTATAGAACTCGAACTATAGTGGAAAGGCCGAAAGACCTGGGGATGGACCTGAGGAAAAAACATCTCGGCGTTCCTACATAACCTATGAGGACAGGAATCAATCCACACATAATTTTGAGATTTCGTGTAGTTTAACATCATGAATTAAGGAAATAATAGGTAAAATTATTTCAAAAGAGGAATGTGTGTGGCGTGTAAAAATAGCCCAATGTGAATGAGGAAAATATAAGTCCACATACCACACCATTCACACTTCTAGGAGAGATATCAGGCCAATGGACTGGGAGAAATAATAGAAGAACATGGGTATAAAACCAAATAATAAAATTTTGAGAGTTCCTATATATCGCATAGGAATGGGAATCAAGACAAATGTAGTTCTTGAAGATGTCTTGTAGTTTAATTTCATACGATAAGGATGATATTTGATAAGGTCTCGATGGGGAGGTGCATGGTGTGGTAAATCAAACCCAATGTGAATGAGGAAAAACGAAATGCACACTACACCACACACATTTTCAAGGAGTATAATTAGGCCTAGAGGCCGAAAAAGAGGGAAATCGGAAAAGTTCAATGCAGTTTAACATCATTTAGGACGAAGGGGAACTTGCCTTTTTTAAGGTCATGCAGAAAGGACCAAGATATGAAGTTTAATGTCTTGTATGAATTACAAAATAGTTTAACATCATGAGGGATAGGAGAGATTTTAGTTTAAGGACATAAAATCTTGAACTGTGAGGTAGGTCCAAAAGGGCTGGAAAGATTGAGTAACCCGGGGCTGTACCCGAAGAATAAATGTTTAGGCGTTCCTATGTATCCCATAAGGATGAGAATCAAGCCACATGTAGTTTTGGAATGCCATGAAATTTAATTTCATGTGGTAAGGATGTGGGGAAGGGAGGTTTTCCTAAGGGAGGAACATGGTGTGGCTGTTATGAACCAATATGAATAAAGAACAAGAAGGACCATCACACCACATGATCCCAAAAAAACCTCATGCTATAAGATCAAAAGTGGGGAACTTGGGACTGGACCTGAAGACAAAATGTATGTGAATTCTTACATATACCATGAGTATGGAAATCAAGACATATGTAGTTCTTAAATGTCATGCAGTTTAACATCATGTGGTGAGGATGAAGGAACAGTTTAACATCATGAGGGATGGGGTAAAAAGAAGTTTATAGTTTAATGTTATGTAGGATGCTCTTTTAGTTTAACGACATGTAGGGTGACTATGTTGGATAATTTTACATCTTGCATCCTATAAAGATCATTCATTTTATTATCATGTGGTGAGTATGAATGTGGACTCTTGCAAAATACTGTTTGAGGAATTTGTCCTTGGTGGGAGGAGTAATACGATCGTCATCCATGGTGACTAAAAATTATGTACCGTTGGGGTAATCCTTATGAATGACATAGGGTCCCTCCCATCTAGGTTCCAACATTGGTGGCTATATTCTATGTAACATCAGCATCCTTAGGGCCAATACCATTTCACCCTAAAGGAAAGAGTGAAGATGAACCTTTTTATTAAAAGCTCTAGCTATCTTATTATAGTGTCTCTCCAAGTTGATCAAGGTCTAGAGCATGTTATCATCAAGAGATTACCAATCATCTAGAAGGACTTATGCTACTCTATATGAGGTATTTTGATTGTAGAAAACTATAAAAAGTGACGAAAACTGAATCTTAATGGGTAGGACTACCTCTGTTCTATACACCAGGGAGTACAGGGTCACTTGGGTGGAATTGTGAGTCATCATCTGATAATCCCAAAGAGCATTGGGGAGCTTCTGGCCAAATTTTCTTATTCTCACCAACCAAAGTTTTTAGGATGTTAGAGAGCGTCTTATTAAACACATTGATCTGTCCATTTTCTTGCTCATGATATCAAGAAGTAGGGTTGGATCGAATATTGTACTTGGTGTAAAAATTTTCTGCTCATCTCTTTGGAGGTTGGTGCTATTATCGGTGAGAACGGCATGAGGGATTCATATTAGATGAATGATATTGGATTTCACAAAATGAAGGATAGAATGGGAGCAGAATTTCCCCTTCCCACTTGGAGAAGAAATCTGTGGTGGTCAGGATGAACCTGCATTGGCAAACTGTTACTGGTGGATACGGTCCCATGAAATCGAGTCCCCAGACTGCAAATGGCTACGAGTACTTGGTAGTATGGAGAGGCTATGGTGTTCTATGTATGAAATTAGCATAGATATGGAATTCATGACATCTCTTAGTGAACTCGATATAGTCACAGACCATGGTGTGCCAAAATCAACCCATCATTTAGATATGATGAGAGAGTTTCATTCCTTCCTGATGAGCTCCATAGGAACCGGCATAAACTTTCTACATAATCTAGGTAATCTCATCTCCTTGAATGAAATGGAGGATAAATCCATCAAACCCATGTTTTTAGTGGATCTTTTCAAGGCCAGGACCACTATTGAGGGTGAACTACATTGCACGCCAATGGATTCGCTCATGTTCATCTCTATATGATTCAAGATTACCATGTTGGAGGAACTCTAAAAAAGGACTTGTTCAATCATGGGTCTCTTCTACTATAACAGGGAGACCTGGAGGTCCCAATGTGGATGCACCATTGGTAATATGGATTACCTGCTAACTATCATCATCATCTGAAGTGACGAGAGCAATGACTCTTCAATGCACCACATGGATGATCATATCGTCCTGATCAATCTCTAAAAGATATTTAGAAAGTATATCCAAAGCATCTTCTAAACCATTCTATGAATGATGAATATGAGTAATCTATGATAGAGAAGGGAACTGAGCCATCAGCTGGAGAGTGCGCTCTAACAGGGGTGTAGGCTCTGGATTTATAACAATGTAGTCACTGTTCATTTTTTTGGTGACCTGCTCGGAGTCCCCCTTCACATGTAGGTGGGTAAAATCAATCTTGAGGGTTAGGTTGAGACCACTGATGAAATCTGGATACTCCACCTTGTTGTTGGTGCATCCTTCCAACAATAAGATCAAATAGGGCATGACAACATGTGTAAGCGTGATGAAGATGATACCCAGGACTACTGTATTGATTCAGGGATCATTGAGTCTCCTATCGATCAGGCACCATGAGGCACCATCAAAGTTAATCTTCCAATATGGCATTGATTGATCCACTGAGAGTATAGGCTTGTCTAGGAAGTCAATATTAAGAGACTACTTTGCAGGGGATGGATGGGAGGCTATGAAATCTTCGAGTGCTTGACCCCTAATAGCTTTCTGCGGGACGAATATGATGTTGAAATAATAAAGGATCACTTCCCATAGATCTAGATGACCTGTTAACTTGAGTCGGTTTATAATATGCTTTAGAATAACCACATGGGATACCATCTATATCTCATTATGCTGTAGTTAATGTCGTAACTTTTAAACTGCTAATACTAGCGTAAGAAAACTCTTCTTGATAAAGGAATATTTGGTATCTATATTGAGGAGAAAGAAACTAAGATAGTATAAACTGTTCTCTATCCCTTCATTGTTCTTCTATGCGATAAGGGCATATAGTAACCATTCTAGGGTGGTCACATAAAGGACTAGAGGCTTCTCGGAGATGGGTGGAATCGGGACCAGAGGCTATATAAAATATTTATTGATCTCCTTAAAGGTGGTATGAAACTATTCATCCCACCAATAGATGACACCTTTCTTCATGATTTGGGAAAAAGGATTACACTTACCGGCTAGATTCATTGTGAATCGGCCTATGTAAGATAATTGTATTTAAAAGCCTTGGGGATCTCACTAGTTTCTTGGAGGATGCATCTAACTGATAGCCTTGATCTTCTCTAGATCAATCTCAATTCCTCTTTATCTAATGATAAAGATGAGGAATGTTCCATAGATAACCCCGAAGGCACACTTTAAGGGGTTTGTCTTCAGATGGTAGGAGCATAATAATCCAAATAATTTCTCATGATCTATGAGATGGTCCAAACACTAGTGGTATTTGAGCACTAAATAATCCATTTAACATTCCAATAAAATCCCTAGGATCGAATTAAATATGTGTTTCATGACACACTGATATATGGATCATGAATTCTGTAAACCAAAAGGAATTACTTGGTAATAGAAGTTACCTTGTGGTGCTCTGAAGGTGGTGGATTATTCATCCTTGTAGGCCATTCATATTTTATTATATTTATAATACCCATCCATGAAGGAGAGATCTTGGAATCTTGCAGTGGTGTCGATCAACAGCTCTGTCATGGGAAGGGGAAAATTATCCTTTGAACCGTGATGATTAAGATCCTAGAAGTTGATGCAGACTTTGATATGTCTATTCTTCTTTCTAATGGGAATTATGTTGGCTAAACATTTGGGGTAGTAGAATTCCTTATAAAAGTGGGCTGTGATGATATTATCAACTTCGGCCTCAACCATAGAACCATGATAGGGGTGAATCTTCCTAGGAGTTTGTTTGAGCCCATGATGACTTACTAGAAGATTGAGATGATGGAAAAAGACCTGAGGATCCAGTCCTAGAATCTCATCATAGCTCTAGGAAAATACATCTCGATGGAACTTTAGGAAATCCACATACTGTTGCATCCCTTTTGTAGGCATGGCTGTGTTGATCAGCATTGGTCTCGGGTCTGCCTCAGTACAGAAATTCACCTGTACCAACTCATCGACGGTGGTGGAGACACCTTCCTCAAATGCGGGAGGGGAATCTTCCAAATCATCTTCATTGTTCTCAAAAAGAGGATCATTGGTAGGAGGAAACTCTTTTGAATTATCTGACCCTAAAGGAATGCTTGTGTTGACCTGAGCAATGATGGAATCTTCATTAAGATAATCCTATACTACTGAAACAATGGTGATGAAAGCTTTCGATCTGATTCCATCAGGCCATCAAACCAATGGGTCACACTTGATAATATCAAAGCAATAGTGGTGTGTTGGCCTGAGTCTGTTCAAGCCATCCTGAAGAAACAAGAAAGTATGTCCTATTTTTATTTCCATAGGGTGAACAAATTGATACCTTACAGGGGTATGGGGCTTTGGTATTACTTGTTCTTGATTCATATTGGATTACAATGTGATATTAGGACGTTCCTTATTCATGGGGACTTATTTCCCACTCCTTCCAGAAATGACAAAGAAATGTCCCATGTCAGGGGTTGTAGCCTCCAACTGGTGAATGGGGAGGATGGAGGCGTCACCCAAGTCTATCCATAGGTCAGAAACATTGATAGTATGATCCACCTCATTGTCCTAAACCTCTTTTTACATTCTCCTATAGTATTTGGTATCCAGATAGAGGGATTCACAAGAGGAAAAGGGAGACGCATCACCTTGGGGCATGCCCAATCGTCCATTAAGGGAGTTCTTAAGGAATTGGTGATATGAAGAGGGGAATGCTACATGTATATGGATCCAGGGTCTACCCATTAGTGCATTGTAGGCGATGTACTACGAGATGAACATGAACTCAATGATGGAAATCAGACCACCGAATTGGGTCTTTAGGAAAATATTTCCAACTGGCGTCATCTCTCTCTTATCATAACCTTGAATCTTTAGGTCAGAGGTATTTAGATCTTCTTCATAAAATCCTAGATTATGGAGTGTCTGGGTCGGGATGAAATTGATCCCAGAACCTATGTCAACAAGACAGTGGAGGACTTCCATTCCATTAAACTAACTAGTGATATACAATGGGAGAATATTCCCCTACACTGGAGAACCTTCATCTTCCCCTGAGAATGGGATGATGGCCTGACAATATACATGCTCAAATTCCACAGTATGGAAGGCATATGTAGTCACCACCTCTCTTTCAAACTAGAGGGGGATTCTAAAAGCCTCTGTAAGGGATTCCCACATATCTTCAGGCAGGTAGAGATCCTCAAGAATTGAAATCACTACAAAATTACTAGCAGGATGCTTCATCACATCATACTTCTTTGTGAGGCGCACACTTCTACCAATAGGAGGTTTCACTATGGAAGAAGGTATGAAAAATGATGTTGGTTGAACTGGAGGATTCTGAATAGTACTAGGAATATTCTGCTGCTCACTAGTTAAATCATGAAAAATGACAACTGATTGACTACTAGATGATTGAGGTATGACTACAGAAGGATATAGATGATCATAGTGTGGTTATGGTGGCTCTACTTGGTCGAGTATCATAAACGATGATGGAAATGAATCTAAAGAAACAAGGTGAGAAGACTGTGTATGCTGAGCTCTATGCTGAGCCTACTATTTGGTCTTATTGGTGTGCATGTATTAGTTGAAAGAATTGTCCAATTCATTATGGTGATTTTCATATCCATAGTTCTGTTGACACTAATGTTGACTGGGGACATTAGGAGCATTATCCTAGCATTTCTTGTCACTGGGAACCAAGTAAGGGTCCACTAGTTTAACAGTGTTCAATGAGGTGTACTCCAAATCATCACTTGAGGAATCCTCCATTTTTGGATAGATTATGGGGAAAATTCTCATCTCTGGGGGCATGAAGATGATAAGATTATGGGACAGATTTGGTATCAGTGGGGGGATTTTCTTTCCATTTCACTGTCAGGGGCTTCCTTTCCGAGAGGTGGAAGGTTGAGATTTCAATGTAGAAGTAGTAGCTGGAGGTAGTACGGTAACTCTAGAAGGCTTGGGAATATTCAAATGATAATATATAATACCATGGGAGTGAGTGACTACCTTGTGAGCCATCCAGTTGTCTTACTTCTAAGATTCGTAATTAGAGACCTTTTCCACTCACCCTCATTGTCACTATCAGGCTTTCTAGACACACATGCAAAATGTGCCAGAGTCGTACCCAATATGACTATGTTGTTATCGACCTGGTCTTAGATCCAATCTTTGATCTCATAGAACTACTTGAGGGTGTGTCCAAGGAACCGGTGATAGGGGAAGTAGTTAGGGAGATTAATGAGATCTTCCTATTAGGGTCTCTTACATTCTGGAAACTACAGGATTCCCTAATCCAAGGCACTTCAGAAATAGTTGGGGACATGAGCTTCATTGAATGAGTAGGTCCAGTTTCTCTGGTCATGGAAAGGGAACCTAGGGTCCTAGACCTGAAGAGGTACTAGATCCTGGAGAGGAGGTGAAACCTAGTTGTCTCGTCTAGGTGGTGGTAGTGCGTTATGCGGCAGTGCCTACTGATTTTGAGGAAGGAGATCTTGATGTGGGCCATTCGGAGCCTGAGGATGAGCTTGAGGAAAAATCCCTTGGAGAGGCTATGGAGGTGGCTCTTTTGAAAACAATTTTAGTTGACAAGGGGCCTCTACCTATGCAAACACAATAGTCTCGGCCTTGGTCGTCCTTCTTGTGGGAGCTACGAGAGGAAATAGGCGTGCATTCTTGGATAGCTACAAGGATTTCTCTAGACATTGATCCTTGTCAAATAATTCCTAAAGTATTTTTGGGATTTTCTGAGTGATGAGGGAAGGGAATAATTCAGTCTTCACATTCCCCATGCACATCGTTAGTAGCTTCTCATGAGTCAGTGGAATATCAAGTGAATATGAGAGGCCCTTGCAACTAGAGAAAAAGTCTTTGACTCAATCATTCGGACTTTACTTTCACTTGAAGAGGTCAGAAATACTAGTCTTACAAGTCGTGGAACTGAACTGGTAAAGAAAATTCGTGTGAAGATCATCCTAGCTAGCTATGGACCCGATGGGTAACTGGTTGTACCAAATAAACATGGTCCCTTCCAGTGTTTGTACGAAGTACCAGAGTTTAGCAGCCTATTATTGTGATGGAGTTCCTATAATGGGTCCACAGCTTGAAATGAAGTGGTACATATGTTTCAGTGGGTCTCCCATCCCATTGAAATGGGATAAGTTAGGATTCTCGAAGCCCGTGGTGCTAACATATCTTCAACCCATGCCGAATATGGCTTGACATCAGGCATGATCTCCACCTATTGGGTTTTAGGGGCTTCAAGGTAAAAAATGAGAGTATCCATCAGATCATCTTAACAAGGATTCATATCTTGTCAAGGATTCCTAACCACCAATGCATTGGCGGGTTCTTTAACATGATAGGTGGGATCAAAAAAATCGTGTAGAAGCTGGTGGGATGACCAGAGGGGCTATTAGAAGAACATGAAGAAAAATTGGAGGAACCTGAGCCATGTCCTGAGGAATTTTTTTACATAGCTTGGGTGGAGTTAGTGATTCATATCATGGTATTTTTCTCTAAATATTATTCTTTACCTAGTTAGGATATTCAGGGTTGTCGAGATCAATTGGAGGCAACTCACTGGGGAGAATTTTTTCTTGCCCCGGTGGAGGACGTTAGGGATCATACCGAGGGTCACCATAATCCAGTCACCTTTCCTCAACACTTTCACCAAGGAGTTCATCAATTATCCTCTTCTGTTCTGCGAGTTGTTTCTATAGAGCATCCTTTTTTAGATCTTCTTTTATCTTCTGCACTAAACTAGATGAGTTATAGTGCTTAATGGTCATGGTGTGTTCTTTTACCTTGTTGGTATCTCGACCCAAAGGTAATGGATCATTGGGTTCTCCAAGACCAAGCGTCTTGGCTCTACTGATGAGTGTGAACACCTTTAGGGTCATCCGGGTGCTATGCTTCCCCAATGGGTGGTTCATCCTCCCCGTACCCTATAACAACACCCCCTTCTAGGTAAATTTTAGGGATGGCCATGTTTTTCGTGACGATTCCTGGAGTCCTATCCTCGATATCACCTAGTAAATCAAGTTGGAACAGGATAAGACAAAAGTGTAGGGCTACATACTACCCTAATCTATAGAACTGAACATGTGGGGAAGTCTACTTAATAATTACTTAGAGAACAATAAATCTCCAGATTCATCGGTGTTGAAGGGTTCAATGATAACCGAGTGATAAAGGGTGTTGAGCGATGGGGAGCGTGGCCAACTCAACCAGGTGACACTATCGGCCGATGTTGTTACAATGCTCCAGATCATTTTATAGTACAACCGGCGATGCTGGAGATAGAAGTGCATCACCCAAGGAGTTTGGTGAAAACACATGAATTCATCCTAGTTGAGAGACTCCTGGATGTTAAATCATGGGGTCATAATTGGCTTACAGATCTTAGAGAAACGGTCAACTATGAGAATATCCCACAAAATTCACCATTCATAATTGAGATTTGGTCCTTAGTTACCCCATTCTTCTATTAGATCATTTGAGGAACTGGTAATGGCACTAACTTAGACCGCTGTGGAGGTGGACTAGTCAGTGGAGAAAACGACGCATGAGTTGAAAAGTTTCTGATTACTTGGATGTCCCTTGGAGATGGTACTAACTGCATCACCATGTCCCCATATGATGGGATATCAACCATTTTTTTGGTACAAGGATGGTGATCATTGGTGGTAGTTTAGGCTGGTGTTAATCATCATCCAAACCCTATAAAAACTCATTGTGATCTCATGTTGAGGTAGATAATGAGTCTGACAATGGTAGATAAGATTTCACAATAAGACCTTGGAAGAGAGCCAAATCTACCTCCTCCTGCATATACATGAAGAGGGATTCGGGGATCTGGTGCATCTCACTTTCTGGGAGGATGAAGCTGACATGATGGATTCCTTACCTAGACATTGATACAATGGATCGAGGTGAAGGCTCCATCACCAAGTCACATTCAACTTTAGAAATTGAAAAGTGGATTGGGTTGACTACAACCTTACGCTTCTCAGGCTTGTTCCTTCGACGATGGTGGTTCACCCTCCTACCATGGGATGGTTCTTTATGGAAAGGTATATCATCGACACAGGGATGACCTCTATATGGGTTGATGTTGGAGTGGAGAGGACCTCCGCCTGGATGAGATAGGGTGTAGGGAGCACCTAGGCAGATGTCGAACAGAACATGGGGAGGACCTCTATGGTTGGGAATTCTAGAGTGGGTAGGGCCTCTATTAGAGTTGGTGAGAACATGGGGAGGACCTCCATGATGATGAGTTATGGGGAGAGGATGAACTTCATGTTGAAAACTTGGAATATAAAACACATCTACATACTTGGGATCATGGGCATGGGGAGTACCTTCGTGCTGGACGACAACAAGACGAGGATGATCTCCGCCTGAACTGGTGATCATGGAATGGGGAAGACCTCCATGTAGAATGTGGTAGTAGTTAGGGCCTCCACTCTTATTGTAGATGGTATGTAGAGGACCTTCATACTGAAAGTCATCTCTACAAGTGGTTCTGTGACGAATTCCGCTCACACAGAATAACGAGAGAGACAACCCAGCCTACTCGTGGGGTGGTTGGGACCTTAATACTAATTGGTCATAGAGGTTACCTTGATCCATAGTAATAGGGAGATGATAGCATGCGTCAGTTGTGGCCCGAGCCACAATATCCATAGAAGATGACACCCCCTGGTGGGCATCCTCCTAAGCATGTGCCTGATGTTGGCGCCGGGTCAGCTGGACCAGTGTTGGAGATGTAGGGGTATAAACCACTTATTCCTAAAAATGTGGCACTAGATGGCAGTGATGATGTGTCTTGATGGGATCCCTCCTAGGTATCTCTCTAGCTAAAGTCATACACAAGATGACTCTATCATCCCTTACCTCATTGGTGTGGGGGAGTGACTCATAACAACATTCTGGGGAGAGGCTCCTGAAACGATTGATGATCAGGGTGGGGAGAAGCAGCTTCTAATGTGTCCCTTAGGGGTGAAAGAGATGGTGGGGCATAGAATCCTCTAGATGGTGGGCCATATCCCTCTTCGAGATTAACCCCTCTTGTTCATACCATTGAACAAGAATGTCCATCACCCTTTTTTAACTATTTCGAATGGTGAGATGGGTCATGGGAGTCCGGTAGTTGTGGTTGTAGGGGTTATAATGGAGGATATGGAGCCATGAAGGATTACCACATTGGAATTTACCCTACCCCTGAATCTATGGGTGAGGGGTTATTGGTTTAATATAGCTTTGATCCTGCAAAGAAGGAAGATTTATCCATCAGTACATATAGTAGGAAATTGGTGTTCAGTCCCCTAGCATCATTCAGTCTTCCATGGAAGGATAGAAAGATCCATGCTGACAATGTCACGAACCAAGATTCCCAATGATTAATTTCCCAAAATCATAGTGAGTTTCAAGCCAGGCCCAATATTTTCTATGCAGGACCCAGCACCAGATGGATGGATCTAGTGACACCCTTATCTGCTGATGTATCGAACGTTACTAATCCCCATGTTAAGGAGAAGGTTTCACATTGGGTTCACCATTTCTTTTCCTGAAGCTTTCTATTGGGGAGAACCTCATTGTGCCACGTGTTGGGATGATCGAAAATATGGTTCTCATTGTTTCCCTGTATTCCCACTTTCCAAAGGCAGGTGACATCCATCACCTCTTGAGGAATGTTTTCTCCTTGATCAAAACGGGATGATGGGATGTTGGTCTCTCCTTCGGTGGATTCCTCCTTGATGTTTTTCACTTAGCCCAATTCTCCCTTAAAGATTAAGGTGTTGTTTGTGAAACTCCTCTTGGTTCCATATCCTTGTGGACATCAGTAATTACAAATCTTCTGTTATGACATTAAAAATGGTCAAGTTAGGCCATCAATATTTTTTCAGGAGAGTAGCCACATTGGGCATCACAGCTTTGTCTGGATACTGAAGCACTAGTACACCTTAATTTTACCTTTTGACAAGGCTTATCGAGGGTGTGGAAGACCAATTCATCCCATGTCAAGAGTGGGGAATCCTATGTTAGAGGCATGTATTTGATATTTTCCTCAGCTTCCCATGTTTAACATGAGGTATTCTAGGAGTTTAATGTATTTATGTAATAGATCAAACTGATCAGAACATTGATGAAAGTGGATCGTATGGGAACATCCCTAGGAGGGATCACCTAGAAGGATTACCAGATGAATAGATCAAAAAACTTAATGAGGAAGGACTCTAGATGGCATGTCACAGAAAGAGATGATTTCACACCATGAAGACTGGTCTAGGAACCACAAAGGACGGATCATATGATAGTGGGTCCGAGGAAAGGGGACACTAATGTTTACCATTGGATAAGATTGAACCTTGTGGGGACTTCCTATGTACCCTGTGTAGAAGACATGGATCAAAACACATGTAGTTTGAAGGGGTGATTTTGGGATTACACATGGTTATCTTCCCATCACAAGAGGGGAACTCTTGGTTAGATGATATGGATTTTGTGGGGCTTATGCATGTTGAGCTTCTCGAGTTCTATAAAGAGTAATAGGGTGAACGAGGATTATGCATAGTTAACATCTCAAGTGATGAAAAAAGTAGTGATGATGTAGGTTACCCTACCATGACAAGGGTAAGGGGATGGAGCAGATGAATGGGCTTATTCATGCTTAGCTACCCATATGAATGGTATGATCCCATCGGGATGTGATGGCACAAATAATAATAAAGATGGATGATTGAGGGTTGTTTGAAGTGGATGGTGAATGGGATGGAACTGATGTGTAAATGATGGTTTTGGGATTGAACCACAGGGAGGTTTCCTACGTATCCCTGTGGCTGAGAATCAAAGTCCACATAGTTTGGTGGGGTGATGGGACACCTAAGGAGGTGGCTTGTGAGAATGGAGCTCATGGATGGGGACCCTAAAGAAGTAGAACCTCTGGGTTGAGGCATGATCTTCCTAAAACACAAAGGATCAAGGGAGAGACCAGGATGGGACATGGTTGATGGGATTGAACCTCGGGGAGGTTTCCTATGTATCCTCGTGGTGGGGAATAAAATTACACGTAGTTATGGAATGAGACATAGAATCAGGGTGTACACAAAGGACAACGACATCAAGGCATGCTGGGGCTTACACACGGTTAGAAACCCATCAAAATAGGGAAACTCTTGGTTGATGGATTATGTTGAAGTGTGTAGGTATTATTCATGGTTAGATTCCCAGGATAATTGGACATGTGGTCAGGGGGTACACAAATGAAAATGACCAGAGTGGATGCATTGAAACACCTCAGGGAGTCAGATCTTTGTGATGTTCCCCAAAAAGAGAATTTTTCATGTCTGGAGGGTGAATCCCTGGGAGGGAGCACTAGAGTTTACCAATGACTAGGGTCTAACCTCAAGGAGGAATCCTACGTACCCTATGTAGAATATAGAGATAAAAACCCACGTAGTTCGAGGGGTAACTAGGCCTGTAGTTTAATGTCATACAGGACAAGGGTGAACTGATGTGAAGTGGTCGGGGCAGATGAATGTTGGGATTGAACCTTGGGAAGGTTTCCTACGTATCCCCATGAAAGGGAATCAAAGTCCACATAGTTCTAGAAAAAGGGAAATGGGGTTTATGCATGGTTATATTACCAAAGAGGATGTCATGGCCACTTCTTTCTCTAAGCCCATGTGAGACATTATTGGTGTGGGAAACAAGAGGTAGCACCAGGCCAGATGATTGTGTCATAAGAGGTGTGTCCATGAGGGATAGTGTGGGGATTATTCCTAGATAGAGGAATATGGAGGATGGATATTGGGACTTACTCTAAGAGTGAATCCTGATGAGGATATCCCTATGTATAAGTAAGATATGGTCGTTGTATAGGGAACACACTATCAAGGTTTTTCAGGGCTTACGTGGAGACTGCCTGAGGCGCACATGCTGACAAAGCCCAAAGGGAGAGAGAAGGTGAATATCTATAATGCTCATTCTCCTTTAAATCTTCTATAGACCTCTACACATATGATGATCACAATTTAGCATAAATGTGTTGAGGATGTGGGTTTCTTGGTAGTTTAACATCCTGAAGCTCAGACAGTGAGGACTCACTCCTCACTACTTGGACTTATATAATATGTACCAACCCACACTTGGGGAAGGGAAGGTACTAAAATTCTAGGTGTTAATGATGAGGGGGAGTGGTCGATAGAGGGGTACATGTTAGCATAGCTATGTGAAGAAATGATATCCATTAGCATACCTATGTGAAGAAGAATTAGGTCGGACAACGTAACATGAAGCCCAACTCGAGGGACTAGGAAATTACTACATGCAATCCTGGAGGGCCACACGAAGGGGGTGTATGCAGGATAAGATTGTTTTATGCAATAGGAGCTCGAAGACGGTGCCTTAGGGTAAAGATGACACATATAGCACATATGAAGGGTTGTGCTCAAGATTGAAGTCTTGCACGTAAGATGAAGGGATATGGGTGAATGAGTTACCAAACAAGGATAAACTTGTGCACAAGGAGAGTCTTTTCACACAATTTCCTTAGAGGTAAAAGAAAATTATAAAGGGTAAAACACTAGTGGGCCCACCCTAAGGGGGAACCATAGGGGACCTATCATGTAATATCTATTACCTTAAATCCATGGTTTTCACGCGGTCACAGAAGGATGTATTGTGCATAAGGGAGTGACATTTTATCTTCCGGAGTGTTACCAAAAGTGGGGGGGGGGTACACTTCTATTTATAGGTAAAAACTTTGGCGGTGGCATACAAGCAGGCCTATTCAAAAGTGGGCATTTGATATAATATTGGGCGTGAAAAGGGTTTGTGCACTGGTCCTTACTTTTGCACATAAGCTTGGATTCTTTTACATACCTGACATGGCCATTTTTAAGAGCTTGAAAAAAAAAGAACCCATATGACATCGTATCGGGCACACAAGAGTTTTGAGCACGGATTCTATTCTTGCACACAGCCTCCAAATCTTGCTCACAACAATATTAGGATCCCTGAGATCATCTACTGAGTCAAAATATGTCATTGTGTTTCTCCAATATTCCAATTTATGGCCTCAACCAGAATTCAGTGCCAACATAAATAAAAAAATTTCTTATAAATATGAAATAAGGAGAGTACCTCTCACTATTGTTGAACGTGCAACAACTTCCACTAGACACTCATATACTGTGTGAAAGTGCTTCACTCTAGAGAACTATAGCTAGATCCTAATAGTCTTTAAAGCTTTTGACTACCCCGCAGTAGCCTTTAGAGATGATGAACCCTGACCATAACAAGGTGTATTCATAGCCTGACAGAAGAGTTGTATATGAACAACACATCAAAAGCTGTTTCACATCTTCACAATCATAGGACAAAAATGTCTAGTGTGTTTGACCCTACCACACTAATAGCATGTTATGGGAACACTTCTAGTAGTAGCAGACGGTGTGGAGGAGGATCTTTGATGAGACCCTCCACCACCACTTCTGTGATGATCCTACTACTTCCTATTTTTCCCATGAATGCCAATGAAGATACCACTATATAGAATAGAATAGTTGAGAAAACTAACATTTTTTTGTCATATCCATATCTTCCATCATAGCTCTGTCTAACATCTCTACATAGGTAGAGTGTTTCAACATGAATACCTATGATATGATATCCTATCGCAAACCCTGCAAATACTTTAGATCCTTCACCTGGTCATTCTTTACCATGTCCAGAACAAAACGAACAAGCTCAAAAAACTGATTGGTGTACGTCGACACCGAATGCTCTCCCTACTAAAAATACAGGAACTTTAGAGACTGTTCCAACATCAGCGACTCTGAAAAAAACTGATTAAAGAACATGGTGTTGAAACCCTTTCAATATAGGTCCATGTGTCAGTCTACCTGGACCATAGAATCCCACCATTAATTTCTAGAATCCTTTAGCCTGAACACTACACACTTTACCCTAAAATTTTCAAGTGGCTCTAAGAAGTATAAGATTTGATCAATCCTATCTAGCCAGTCCTCTGCCTCTTGAGGTTCATTCATTTTTTAAAGGATGATGGATTCTCATGCAAGAATTCCTATGACTGATCTCTCCCTCTTCCATCTCTTGGATGTACCACAAAAACTGCATTCTGAACTTGTGGAGTATCTTATTCAACATCATGAACTTCCTGTATGATAGTCTCGATGAGATTCTGATCCACTAGAAAATTTTCTTATGGAGCATTAGCTAAACCTTCCAGAGGAACTTGTTCAAGACATCTCAGAGGCATACTGCAGCAAATTGAAACAAAAGGAATGATTATAAAACAGAGTTAATATCATCTTAAACCATAAAACCCATATGAAAAAACTAAGATTTAATACAAAACCCAACACTAGAGACTCATATCCCAACTTCCCGTGGTAACTTGAGTCTCTTCACAATAAGAGTTGTCCAGGAACTTATTGCAACATACCTCTCAAGTCCCAAAAATTCTATCTATAGTCTAACATTCATACTAAGATAAGGAATCTTGAGGTCATACCTTCCTCTGATACGATTTTATATGTAACTAACCTGGGTGCCCTCAAACCTGGCACTCAAACTAATCTTCCACATACCCAAAGGGCATTCCTGACCCCCATGAGATGGTGAAAAGTACCTGACCATCAAACAAAAAATCACAGGGAATGATTTCAACCAACCTATACAAAAACATATAATATATATATATACACATGGAAAATAAAGATACATCATATGTTTACTAAATATATGACATAACTATAAGAACACAATGGGATTGAGACAACTGTAAAAGTAGTTAAAAATCCAATAAACAAGCCCAACTACAAAAGACTAAAACCAAATAGCTACTCTATGTGAGGGCATGGATGAACACCCACCATCTCACCACCAGCTACCCAACTCAGCAAACATGAAACCTCACCGCCTCACTGCATTACCTTGCCTTTCCCTACATTAGAAGACATATAATGATCTATGTAGCACAGAAGTGGTGTGCAGGATGTGAGATAATAGGCTCAATAGGATCCCACCTAGGTGGTCCATATCAAGACTCTATATAACAATTTATGTATTCTCATTTATAATAAAACATGAAAAGATAAGTAGTAAATCATTTTTCTAGAAAACATGGTAAACATTTCCCTTTTATCAATGTTATAAAACAAAAGAGGGTATATCAATTTCAAAGCACATTTCCCATATTATATTTCCTAAGCATCAAAATTCATTTCAAGGCTAAAATATTACAAAGTAAATAAATACAAAACCAATAGTAAAAACACATGCATCACAATACCAAGGCATACAAAAGCCAAGGAAACATACTACTCATTCCCAAAATATATGAATAGTGCACTATGGTACCTGAATCCAATGATCTATACTCTAGTACTAAGGAGACATCCCAAAAAGTAAAACCCCAACATCATATACGTACCTAGAGTAAATAATCTACACTCTAGGACAATAGGAACTCCCTAAAAAGTGAACCCCCACAATTGATGATGGCCTCAAGATAAACCTTCCACATAGTACCCAAGGTAACCCATGTTCTTATTTTCACAATCATCTCAATGTTTCGAAAATAATTTCAGAACCATTTCTAAAAATCTTTTTGAATGCTTTGAAAATACCTTTTTTTATTTCCATTTATCAACAATCAAGGAGAAAACATTTTTCTTTAAAAAAACAACACACAAAAAATCAATCATACTAATTCCTTTTACAAATCAGTTTATAAAGAAGGAATAATATGGTTCATCAGCATAGGCTAAAGACGGAACCACCTAACTCAAAAATCTGGTTGCACACACCTGTAATGGGATCCACCAATAATGAAAACCAATAAACATCTATAAAGTCCCAAAAATCAAATCATCATCACAATATTGATCTAATTTATAAAAAAAGGGGTCAATGGAAAGGAGGAAAACCATATACCTCAAGAAAGAACACCCACCACATCATGAACAACAAATGAATGGACTCTAGAATGATATCACAAAACATATCTTGAAGAAGAATAAAAAACACCAGTTTAGACCAACATATCTGATAACGCAACACAAGGTCACTACCATGATCAAAGACAATAAAGAAGAAGAAAGATAACTTACCTTCAGAGATGCACCACAACTATAATGAAGATTAGAAGCTGATCAGATCATTCTTGAATGATCAGTGTTTCCCAAAATCACCTAGGAATTGTCCTAGGTCAAGATAAAGAGATTTTGGAGAAAAGAATAAAAACACAAAAGCTGCAGACCTGTTTTAAAAAAATTACAAGAACCATTACACAATGTGAACTGTCAAAGTTCCACATACACCAGAAAACCTGTCTCCTTGGATTAAAATCCATTATTTAAAACATTCATTATGTGAAACATATATTCACATAGTGTAACCTTTCACAGCATGAAGTCTTCTGATGACTTGCATCCATCAAATCTTACATGTCGTGTAACCTAGTTACAAGGAATGAAATCTTTCTACAGCCTATAGAAAATCCGGTTAAATCTAAGAGTCAAAAAAATATTTGACTTCACCATTATAGGTCTCCTATTAATTACTTATTGGCCATGTAAAAACAATGAGAAAAGGAAAACCATGATGAGGTTAAAGATGTACCCGATATATCAGTAATGGGATCTTACAATGAAACTCAAAAATCCAATGAAGGGATCTCAAAATCACCAAGAAATCTCTCTCTTCAATCTTGGGTTTCTATGATAGAATAATAATTGAATAGATATAGCGGTGTCCATTAAAATTTATATTTAAATAGAGAGACCAAATAATGATTTGGTTCCCAAAAAAATAGCATGGTTTGAGTTATTCAACCCAAATAGGAAAACCATTGTTCCTGAGTAACGATATCCATATAATTTTTCTCATTGTTTCCTTTTAAATTTATCATATTTGGAAAAAACCACAATGTAGTTTTGTCCACTATGGTATGATAATTTGTTTCTTATCATACTATAGTAAGAAATAATGGTATCCTTCCTCTAAAAAATGTTTTTGTGAAAAATCATGACAAGGATACACCACATTGTTTTATCTTATTACGAATAGTTTATTAACTAAAATATATTTTCCAACCACTATAAAAACCATGATTATTTTCATAAACCATGTCATTAAATGTAAAACCATGACATAGATCACTTATCATAGTTTCATGCAACTGCTCCAAAATTCATCTTCCAAAATAAAACCTCACGCCTTGTATAAATACTAAAACATGATATACTAAGTTGAATTACCAAAACAACAATTTTTTAAGTAGATAAATATGATGTAATTTTCATCAAGACTCATGTTTTATTATTTTTTTTCCCATGGATCGATTCTGAACCCACTATTTACTTCTTCATTTCTTAAAAAATTAATAAATAAGATAATAAAAAAATTAATCCCCTCACATTGGATACTTTTCAAATAATTATTATCTTTAATAATCTAAATAATACCTAAAAACAAGTAAATTCCAAAAACTATACCACTGTGAAAGAAATATCTCAAATAAGACATTTTTTATCAAATATCTTTAACAATTACTGGAAAACCAAAAAGTAAAAAATAACATTAATTACATCAAATACAAGGTTAAATGAAAATTTTATTTCAACAATCAAGGATTAAAATAACTCAATTTATTAAACTTTCATTTACAACTTATCTTTCATGTACATTGATCTAAAACACTATGCCTTTACAAAAACAAACACCGATGGAATGACACACCCATAAAATTTCTTCCCATGATGATCCTATTTCTCCAAGGTTCATTGTTTGAATTCTATTTCCTCATAAATATCTATCTAAACCTAACTGATTACATTAGAGTAATCATAAAGATACCAGAGAAGTTATGATATGATAAATATTTCATTTACTAAATCAATCATAGGTGGAAGTGATAAATTTTAAAAAATATTAAAAATATTCTCCAGGACCTCAAAACATGCTATAAATCATGGATAAATTTTATTACCTCTATTTAATTTTAACTTATCATAAAAAGGATAGACCTTTATAATCACAATATCATAATTATTAAACTATAAGGGAATCCTCCTCTGATATAATGATCCTACATAGCTTTCATTCACTCTCAAATAACATATACCTTATTCATTATACCCCAAAACAAGTCTAGTATAATTATATTGAACATAGAAACCTAATTATATATTAAATTTAATCTATATATTCATATATATAATTTCAAAAAAGTTTTTATAGAGATGGATGATTAGTTGTTGATGTTATAGGAAAACTCTAGCAAAGGAAAATAATTTTCCCTAAAACCTCAAAAAATGAGGTCACATGATTGAAACATGTATTGTAATGTCTTTATAATCTAATATATATATTCACCCATCTTATGATGGAATTTTATGAAAATACATAGAGTAGTACCAAAATCATGTTGTAATCTCATCTATGCTCATGAAGTGAAATGAGTATCTCAATCTAAAATGATAGTTCTCATAACTCTATAGTCTCACCCCTTCCTGAACATGAAGCCTCACCAATAAATCTATTTCACTCAACTTATTAATTTCTATGATATTAGTTTAATTCATTAGTTTATCCATAATAATATATATGATTTCATGTATTTACAACACTTGAGGCAAGATGATCATGAAATCCATGGATGTATCCTCCCATTTCCATTGTAAAATATCCAGAGTCTTCAAAAATCTATTGAGAACATGATACTGGGATTTAGTATTCTAATAAATAATATATTGAGATAAAAAAAATTCCACTAAAATCTTTGTACTAGTCCACTGATGTTTTTCCATCAAATCATGATATATATATAGGAAAAACCTAGATGCACCACTAAAGGTGAGTGATGAAATTCTAGTATAACTGCCTCTTGAAAATATTTAGGAATAAACTACCTACCTCATAACAACACTCGATGTTCTCTATCCTACAACAATATTTACAAATTACCTCCATGAATAATTCAATTTCTTCATACCTACAATTTTGGATCTCCTAATTGATATTCTTACATTTACTAAAATAATGGAGTGTGTACTATTATTTGATATAGATATACTCTGATATTAAGCTCATATATTTCCATATTACAGGTTGTTAGTTCCCTCTTCATTCCATATTCATCACCAAACTCATGAGAAACATCATCATATGTCTTATATCTCATAACATCAATTATCGTGTTATGTTTCCCAATATTATATAAAATATTAAATTTATAAAAATACAAGAATTCCACCCATCTCTACGAACACAGATTCAAATCCCACCAGAATAAGATATATCATAGGATTTTATAATCGATGAATATAATGGATTGTATTGCTTAAGATTTTAGTTTAATTTAAGGTAGTAATATATGGGTGGGTTAATTACAAAATTAGATGTGTAAATGATATCTAAGGGGTTTGGGTGAAAACTTCAAGGGAAAGAAAAGGTAATTTTCAAAGGAAGAGAATCGAGTATATAATATCATGTTATTAGGTACATAATGGTCTCTATGTAAATAAAGAGGATATGAATACCCTTAACAAGTGAAAAAACAACATGGTATTAGATACCATGTAGTGACTTTGTGGTTGATAGTCCCACACTAGGTACTCGGTATATCCTAGAGGTGTTTTTCTAAAATTTATTTGGAATAGTAATTATATTTATAATTTTAAGTTTACTTAAGGATTCCATTCAAGATTATTCTCTAAAAAACTATTTGTGTCTCTGTATTGAATTCTACTCCTTCACATCTCTTTTCCAAAATGGATTTTATCATCATTCTTGAACTAATCTCTTAACAAAATAATGTAGGATCTCCACATGATTTTTCTATGTTCCTATCGATCAAGGTGATTTTTTTTTCATATACTTCGTTGAGATGGTATTCCATATACTTTTTGGTAGGAAACCTATCCTTTTCTTTTCTATTTCAATGATTCAAAATGAAAGTTGAATAGAATGGGGTGTAATGTAAGTAACCATTTATATTCCTCTTAAAGAAACCTTATCAAACCATTAATTCTAAATTTTATAGTTTATACTTATATATCTATTATTTTATTAATTATTTCCTCCTTTTATGTTGTTTTATTATATAGGTTTATAGTGTGAAATATTTTTTAATACATATAGCATGATAATGATCCTACTATGAGGTAAGTGTAGGGTTGGGGATCTAATAATTTATTTATGTAGGTTCATTAAAAGTATAAATATTATATAATAAATCTATGTGGTATGGTATATATGAAATATATATTTGGGGGATATTTTTTAGATCGTAGGAACCCTAACTATTCTCACTCTTAATAAAGGTTTATATATGTGTGTGGTTATTTTATCTCTTATATAGTATTCCCAATTGTTTATTTTCTTCATTGAATTTCCATTAATGATTTCTAGTTTATTTTTAAGTATTATGAGAAAAGATTGATTCTGGTGTATGTGGTTTTCATAGTGGCTTTATTAACACATTAAAACCCAATTCACAAGGTAAAAGTATTTAATATATTTTATTTTACTATTTTATGTGAGTTAATAAGTGTTTTATTATTATTATACATCACTATCTTGTTCTATTTTGGTTTATTCTTTACTTAATGATAGTGTATCAGGGGTAGGGTAGTAACCACCTACTAGGTATGATAAACTAACACCATATACATGCCTATTAGAGTATTTGTAGACCATGAATCTATTGTTTTAGATGTTGGTGTCTTAATGGTTGGTGAGTGTATCAAGATATCTAGAACAAGTTATTGGGAAAGTGTGGCTTGGTGTCTTATATAGAGATGGATAGAGTAGATCAATCTATTTTTTTTAAAAAATTATATTAATTCATGGAGAATATATAATTATATGTTTTTAAATTAAAATTATTATAAGTTTTTTTGTGTTTCTTAATGAAGGTGTGATTCTAGGATGGAATTCAAGATATTGGATATTAGTTTTTTTTATTTTTTTAAGAATAGTGAAGAAAATTTTATTCCAATATTTATATGTTTTATCATTTAACAATCATTCAAAAATACCCTAACCGAGAAGCATGGTTGAGATATGCTGTTGACTTGGGTTGGACCTTATGATCACAATAATGTCATTATAAGATGACATCAAAGATATATTAAGTATTTTTGTTAGTGGGGATAACCCCATATGATTAGTGAAGTCATACTGAGAGCAGGGGGAATTAGTGTGACCAAATTTTTTATAATTAAAACTTTTTCAATTACCACTACACCTATTAAAGTGAATTGATCTCAAACACTCATCTCACACCCATTTCACATGAATTAATGATTAAAAAAATATGGAGAAACAATGAGATATTTATTAGGTTCACTCACAATGTGTGGGCTAGTCTTTATTATACAATGGTTATTATCCCATTCACACGTGACTGATCTTTTATTATCATGAATAAATCATGGGAAAGGGAATATGCTTGAACCTATATACATAACAACAACAAAAATTCACAATGAATGGAACAAACCAACTCAATAATAACCCACTAGAACATCTTTACAGACACCGGTACTAACCAGTACCTTCTCTATACCAAGATTCAATTGGGTCCACTTTATGAAAGATCAACAAGATAATCATGAGTATTCATTTGACTAAGATCTTATTTATCAGTTATAGTAATTTACTATGGGTTAACCACTAATTTTATTTAATTCAATAAAACAGTTGAGATATATAATAGTATAACTTATTCGATATCTTGATCCCTCACTTTATCTTTGATGCAAAAAATGTTCAGTAGTACTTTGCATCAGCTTATACCTCCACTATTTTTTATTTAAATAATAATATTTTTTAGATAATTATTCATTGATCATAAAGTTAATTTTTCTGTAATTTGAATAAGGAAACACCCTTAATTTTTAGTAATGTGATACTTATTTAAAATTCCTTTCATTTATACTAGTTAAATATCCTCTAAGAAAAATATAGTAGTGATCCTCTAAGATATAAAAATATATCTTTCTTATTTAAACCTATTGAAATATCATTCAAGGATATTCTAATATCTCCATTATCTTCTCATTTAATTATTACTTATATTTTGGATTATCCCTTTATTTGAAGTTACAAAAAAATGCATCTTATTTTCAATGTATTCATGATCATGTGAAAATAAAATTGTAGTGAAAATTATAAATCATGGCATAATATCTTTAATCAAATCTCATAACCATAAAATTTGGATTGAATCATGACTTAAAAAAAGAATCATGATATTCACAATACTGAAAAATAATTAAGAAACATTTAATTTAATCCTAAATTTTACCTTGGAACACACATTTAATCATACATGACAAATTAAAGAATCTTATGTATCCTATGAAAAACATTATATTACACTTAAGTTTCATAAAAGTTAATCATATTTGATCCAAATTTTATCTTCTATATCCTATATAATTTTAGATATTTCATATTTATCCTCAAGATTAATCTTATGTAAGATTAATTTACCCTTATATATCACCTTATTAATCTTATGTATGATATGATTTAATCTTACATAACTAAGTATTATTTTGATTTATATTTATATGAGATCTTACTAAAGCATTATGCATCTTGTTATTATCACTTGTATATTATAAATGGACACCATGAAACTCTAGATTTATTGAAAACAACTTATATCTTCTTAAAAACAACTCAAATCACTTTAGGAGATCTTAAAATCATCTTTATCCATATCATAATTATTCAAAATATCTTTCAATACATATGAACTTTATTTTGAGTATTTTAATGGTCTTACATTACCTAAATTAATTTAGTTCTTCCTTAAACACATAAAATGATTTATAAATAATTCTTTAATTATTTACCAATAATTACAGTAACAGTCTTAGCTAAGCTCAAACTCAGTTCCTATAATCATCATCCATGCGCACCTTCCATATAATATTAGGATAATATCACATTATAATTCTCAACTATATTTGTTCTTATCTATTCATAACCAATGCCTCAAATTCACACACACACACACATATATATATATATATCATGTATTGAAATATCCATACTTCATATAACTCAATATATTACTCAGCCTCAATTAACCTAAAATCCTCAAATTATTTTAATAACCATTAATTTTGATTTTTCACATAATCACTTCATGTAATAATTTCCTAATATTCTTTCACCTTATTTTATTTATCCCAATTCATAAAAATATCTTCATACTTTATGAGACAAGAAATGCATCATAGTAGTGTGTATACATCCCTTGATATACATAGATCTTTATCTCTTTTTCGTCTTTCTAAATGGCGTTTATACATAAGATATCAAGTAGAAACATCCTCGCATTCCATGATCCACTCAATTTTTCCCTTATTGATAATCTTTCTTTCAATATATATTAATTAGGTGGGTACTTTGACTTACTCAATGAGTGTCTCATATTCATCTAGTATTCTCAAATCAGTACATATTGGCATCATCACTTATTGGAACTAAATACAATATCATCATCTAATGGAATAACAGTGTCCTCATTTGGATTGTTTTAAATACCCACAAATAAAATCCATTTAAATATATTCTCAACCATTTTATTTTATCTCTCACCCTTATTGATAATAATTTAAATGTATGATACTAATTGAGTGTTATTAATTAATCAAATTAAAATCTACATGAATAATGATTTTTGTAGAAAAAATGAGTGAAAAATTAACTTCCCAAATCTCTCTTTAAATCCATACACTTCTCAAAATCATTGCAAATTTCATCTCATAGAATAATACAGTTCCCCCACCCCCCTTAATATCAAAATTGATTTAATTTAAATAAGAATAGGGGAAATTATGATCAAATTTACCTTGATAATGATAATCTCAATTACTTTATAGAATTAAAATTTTATATAAAATAATGGGTTCTAACAGATTTATTAATCAAACTCTCCATAAATGGTAACAATCCATATTTTCTTCATCAGGGATAGTCTTTTCTTAAAATCAATTCCAAGAATAGTTTCTTTAATATATCTTCAAGAACTGATTCCATTGAGATAGATCAATCCATGATGGGAATATCCATTACTATAATAGTTTCATAGAATATCTTTCAAACCGTCTATGGGAATATGTTCACCTTCAATTCACTTTAATAAAAAAACTGGGAATAAGGTTATTTATCATTGACTTATTAGTGAGGGAAATAAGGTTGAGAGATTATTCTCAAACAATAAAATTCTTTTATTTTATCTCCAACTTTTATAGAACTCTTAATGCATGTTCCCTTAATTTTTAAAACTATAATCTCCATTGGAATCATGGTTTTCTTGACCATCTAAGCTATATCCTTGTGTGGGATTTCCTTTTTCAATTTACAAATCAAAGAACATGTGTTTATTAGTGTATTATTCATTATTATCAACATCTCCTCTACTTCTGGTAGTATGATCCTAAAATTTCTAAAAACATGTTCAACTTTCTTACAGCTTCCATATAGCTTCTCAAGAATATTTGACCCACCCTCTATTGAAAACCTCTTATGAAATTAGACTTATTCTTTATTCTTATAAAATTTACCCACTAAAATAATCTTTTTATTTATTAATTATACTAATTATATTATTTTTTAGATTTATATTCCTTCCATTAGCACTAATACTCATTTAATGTTTACTATAGTGTATGAAGTGTGATATTATCCCATAGTAGAAGCATATTTTCATTTTTAGTATAGAATATTTATCATCCTTATTGGGTGAATTTACATACCCTAAGGGGAACTCACATACTTCCTTCCTTTGATTCTTTCTTAGATTTTATAGTTTTCTTATTTAAATGAATTTGGATATGCCTAGTTTAGTTAAAATAGAATTACTCATTAATATAAAAATAATTGTTTCAATTTCTATAGATATTCTCCAAGTCTCAAAATCTATTAGAGATAAATATATTTGTACCATTATTCTATTTTATTTTAACTAACTCATAATTTCTCCCACTTGATAAAGGCCTTATTTTTCTTCCAAATATTGACATTTTTTTCCAAAAAAATGTCCTTGTGTCCAAACCTTTCACTGATCCAATAATCAAAAATAAACATTGATCTTATCCTTTGAAATAAAATATGGTTAGCTTTTTTATCTTGATGTTTTTTTTGTAACAAACCTTCCTAAATAGAATTGTTTGGGGAACAAGATCTCCTAAAATTGATCACTTCCACCATTGATGTAGTGGTGGGAACCATTTTTATTAATCCATTTTCCCCATATTTTTCTTTATAAATGAGACTACGCATTACAATAGTATTATCAAGAACACAGTTTAATAAATTAAAGGTTTCCTTGATTTTATTTTATCTTATAGTAGATATATATATTTACATAATTTTAAGATATATATTCCATTTATACATTTATTTTAAAATACTTACGCTCATCAGAAGTATATATGGAAGAAAATATTCTCTTAGTAGTGTTTAAATATTTAAACTATACTACTTCTATATTTCTTAGTTTTACTTTAATCTAAATAAATTTCATATTTATATTATTTATTTAATTTTCATATATATTTATTTTATCTTTAAACTCTTTTCTTATCATCTAGACTATATTTTCATACTCTTCACATGTCTTCTTCTCGACTTAAAAATAATTGTCAAGTTCTATAATCTTTTTATCTTTATCTCTAACCAATAATTAATGAAATAAATTATAGGTATTTATTTTTCATCAAATGCATGGATCATTTTATTAAATACCTTATTGGATTAATCATTATGTTGGATTTATTTATGTAATTACTTATCAAATATAAAGAATATTTCTTCCACCTCCATATTCCTAACAATTATGGCCTTAATTGTTTTGGTGATATTTTTATACAAAAAAAAATTTATAACATTGATTATTATATAATTTTTTATTCTTATTCATGTTGATAGATCTACTTATATAAATTTATAAAATCTACACAAATTAAAGGGATAAATTATTATAGAATTTTTTTCTGTGTTATTTTCGAAATAATATATGATTCAATTTATAATTCCTTATAAACATGATCTTCTCCACTTATACGTGGTACATCTAGAGGAAAATATTGATAATAAATTTAATTTAAATCATATTTATGAAATATCTTCAAATCTTATAAAGTATAACTTTTATTCATGTTCTTTATAATAGCCCCAAACCTGTACTATTTGATCTAGGGCTAAAAAAATAAAATTTAAATTTATAGATCTGATACTAATAATTATGGCCCAATTTTAGACATCAAAAACTTATAACATAATTATAAAATATTGGACCACTTACATACCTAAGTACAATTTAGTTTTATAGTTTTAGATAATTAAGAAAACCTCTTACGTAATATTAACCATTTATTTAAGTGATCATTTTCCCAATATGCCCATATTTTACCCTTCCAAATTAATTGCTCATTATCTACCAAAATAAATTATTATATAAATATATTACATAAAATATTTATTTATAGATTAGTGAAAAGAAAACATAATAAAGGGGTGATCTCAATTGATCATTAAGGGTAAACAAAGTCTTTAATAATTGAATATCTTTAGTGAGCATAATATGATCATATGGGTATGAAGATAGTGAGAATAAAATTATAAAATTTATACCCATAAAAACTAGAATGATAAAACATGTGACATGGAATAAATATTTAGAAAATAAAATATTTATAAGATTAATTAATCATAGTCCATGTGAAATCAATATTGAACAAAGGAATTGTTATAAACTCAAGAATAGAGAAAACATGTTGGTGTCATGGAAAATTATATTCATCACACATGTTCAATTGTTTCAAGAATATCTGAAGACTAGTTAAATTCATAGGAGAAACATTTTTAGTTTACTCCCTTCTTATTTCCTTTAAATACAAGGAACATTACCTAATAGATTTAATGGCTATATCAGGATGACCCATTATAATTAGCTATATTGGGCTCACCCATTATCATAAGTAATGTCCAAGTAATATACATAAATTTAACACATGAAATCATGCAGTTTAATTATTAAAACTTTTAAAAAATCATTCATTTCTTTATTGAATGATTTACCAGTGGAAAAGAAACAATTTTCATGAAAATCACTTTAAAAATAATCAATATAATCCATACATAGAAAAAATATGTATGTTATTATAAGATTATATTCCCAAAGAAGTAAAGGAATCATTAAAGGATGTGGGAATATATGAAAATACCTTCAAAGAAAATTTAAATCATTTCTATTAAAATATGTTAAAATAACTTTTTTTGGTACCTTTAAAAACTATAAATTAAAAAAATATATTTAGAAAGCGATTTTCGTTGAAAATAGGAATGGAAACCTATAAAGGAATCTTCAAAGAAAAATAATAGTTATGACGGCGTGAAAAGGCCAGCAATATGTACATATTAAAAATATTTATTTTACACTTTGGTAATGATATTTAAAATTACGTGGGGAATATTAAAAATATTCTATTTTAAATACTTATATAAAAATTAAAAATTAGTTAAAATGAGTTTTAAAACAATAATTAGATTATATTAAAAATATTTCTGATTTGGTTTGAAAACATGGACATGGAAATGAAAAAATTACCAAAAAAGGAGAAATAAGGTCATTTTTTCTTAAGAACATTCTTTTGAACATATTGAGTACCAAATTGAGGGTAATTAAATGAAATAATGTAACCCTTAGAAATAATAATATGCGAATAAAATAGGCATGGTTTAATAAAATAGAATCATACAATTTCTTCCAAAGGAACTTTGAACATAAATAATCCAAAAATAAAATGGGATTATAATATAAATCCATTTGAAGTAAGAATGTGATATATATTTTTAAATTAAAAAATTAAATATGTTACATGTAAACATTCATCGATGGATTAGTAATTACACCATACAACGAAATCATGGTGCATAACACGAAACATGTCTTAAGAAAATGATATTGAGACTATGAAAACCCTTGAAAAGAACATAACATTTTAAGTGATAATTAATCCATCAAGTTATTATGTGAAGATATATAAATCCAAAAAATTATAAATATAGAATAAAATAATTAATAGACTAATTTACAAATAATCATATAATAATAAAGTCAATGAACAAATGTTGTAACCTAATTAAATGAAATTGAGTTAAGAAACCCTTAACTTGAGTCCTAACTCACTAAATACATTCTTTAAATCCTATATAATAAAATTATGTTAATTATTTACATTTTTAATAACATTTTCTATGTTAATTACTTAAACTATTTATTTAAATAATTACATAAATTATACTTTTTTAGGAAAATCTATTTATGATGGATTTCTATCACAAAAACATAATTTTTATGAAAATCAGTCACAAATAGTCTATTGTATTTAATTATGTCAGAAATGTAACTATTTTTTACGGTCCATCACAAATAATATTCATAAAAAATTATTTGTGATGAAATAAAATTTCCATCACAAATAATTTCTAACCGATATTATTTGCGAAAAAAATTTATTTTTTCAAAAATAGTAAACAAATATTAAATAATAGAAATAAAATTAAAAAAAATAATTATAAATATAATACTAAAATAAAACATAAAAAAATTCATATAACATACATCACTAAATGTTATGGAGGGGGTTGGATATCGGGTCTGGAAGGGGTGGGAAATCAAGTCTAGCTGGAAGAGGGAGATTCATCCCTAAACCACATGTGACACACCACATATACTCTATCATCTCCCCATAATTTTGATCTCACTATCATCACTTCTCTTCCTGATCTCTATTCAATCTCTATATGACCTCATCTTGAGCTTTCGGCCTTGCCTCATACTTCACAACATCAAATGATGGAGATGATGATTCTCCATTTGAGCTATATAATGAAATCTCTTTCGTTCTATAAAAACTAGTTAGGGTTGATCTTGAACCAATACTAATCACCCGAACTTTCAGAAGGCCACTCGTCATCACTCAAATCCAAGTTGCCTCATTAAAATGTGACTTGTAAAAGCCCTCATATCCATCATCTCACTCGAATTAACACTCACACAAGAAATAAACCTCTATCTTATATGTGTCCTATAACTGTATGAATAGAAATTAAAAAGATAAAAATATTTTTTTAATTGAAAAAAGTATAAAAACATTAACTAAAATATATTGTTGTCTCTAACCAATAATTTTTCTAGTACTATAACTATAAAAAATCTTGTACACATCAAACCCAGTAATATTTAGATCAACTATAGACTTCATAAATTTGTCAAATACATTTAATATTAAATATAAATATAAATATATAATATTATTATATAATATTACTTACCAAATGACGATGATGTGTACTAAATGTATGACTCCCATCTCTATGTGTGACATCCTTATACCCCTAATTATGGAAACCAAAACTAAATATCCTCTATAAACTCTCCCCAATCCAGTATGTGCACAGTCCCTTCCAAGCCTAAGAAAGGAAATAATCTGGTTGATGAGTCCTATATGACTTTTTAAATATAGTCTCAAATTCTCTCTGCATATCTTTACTTCAAATAATGTGTAAAAATTATATAAATGATCATGCATGCACACTTCCAATGCATTCAAAATAACAACTCTCATTCTCTTAGAAATAAGATGCCATAAACCCTGAAAATATTTAAGAATATAATCAACTATAAAATTTATAAATTAAAATTAAAATAAATTTTTTAACAAATCAAAAAATTATCGAACATACGGTGATATAACTCCATAAGAACATGATTTCATGAAACCCATAGAACTTCTTCCAATTTAAAACACCTATATAACTAAAAAATAGTTTCTAAAAATAACTATAGCCTAACCAATAGATGTCTATGAAATACTATGAAAATAAAAATAATTAGTAAAAAATAATAAATTTATTAAATTTATTTGAAAATAAATAAAATTATTATTTGAACTTAATTCCTATAAATATGGACAAAGTCAAGAGATAGATGTCACTCTGGAATGATATATAGAATCAATAATCGTACAAGGCCTGTACCCCTTATAGTAGGTTTCATTGCATCAAAACCCTCAAATATCGAATCAAGATGCTCATCATCAAGTAATATATCATCAGTCAATAAATGAATAAATTTATCATAATTTTTATCCATTTGAAACATATAACTAAATTTATGAAAAATTTTGAATTATGAAAAACATACATAATTAAAAAATCGGAAAACATTTTTTTTTTAAATCAACGGGCTGAAAATGTGTTACCTATAAAGAATTTTTAATACACATATAAAAAATAAAAAACTAGTATATATTTATTTAAAATAAATAATACTTTATTCTTATTATTCATCTTCATCTTCATATTTAGTTTCAGTTTCATCGCTGTCAATATCTTCGCATTCCTCCTCATTATCATAAAATTTTATACAATCCTCAATTTCATCATCTCTTGTAATATCAAATCCATTGGTTACATCATTAACATTATCAACTCCAACACACCATTAATGGGGGGCCTCATCAATAATGTATTTATCACTTTGATTAAGAGATATAATCATTGATGTTTCATGAAACATTTCTAGATCCTTCACTGCATCGAAACCACATTCATGTTCTATAAAATAATCTTCATGAGATTTCCCTTTCATCACACTCCTCCAATAATTTAAATCTTTCAAAGAAGAACAATTAATTTCATAATAAACTTTATTTTCATGATAAAAATTTAAACTATTTTTTTAATTATTTATAAAAAATTTGTTGATTTAAATTAGTTCTATTAAATTTATTAAATTTTTAATAATTTATACTAATTTATATTTATTTATACTATTATGTTATTTTTTATTAATTTATACTCATTTTTAATAATTTTTATTAATATATATCAAGTTATTATAAATTATATCAATTTATAGATTCTTTTTCTATTTTTTGATAACTTAAATTAGTTGACGACGACTTTATTAAAATTTATATTAATATTTACTAATTTAAAATCATTTATACAAATTTTTTATAAATTATAGCTATCTTGACTGATTTATACTATTTTTTTAATAATATTCACTATTTTTATTAATTTATAGTAATTTTTATTAATGTATATGATTTTTTAATTTATTCTACTTTTTTTACTAATATTAATTAATTTATCATATTTTAAAATAATTTATACTAAATTTTATTAATTCACACAATTTTTTATTAATTTAAACTAATTTTATTAAAATTATAAAATTTTATAAGAATTAAAGCTATTTTTTATTAATTTATAATATTTTTATAAATTTAAGTGTTTTTTAAAATTTATGCCTATTTTAATTAATTTAAGATAATTATTTAATTTATAATAATTTATACTAATATTTATTAATTTATCATATTTTATAATAAGTTAATTATTTTTTTATTAATTTAATTTTTTTAATTTAAATTAATTATATGAAATTTATTCTAACTTATACTAATTTTTGACAATTTATACTAATATTTTTTAATTTATCATATTTTATAATTATTTGAACTATTTTTTGTTAAATTTTTATTAATTTTAATTTGTTTTATTAAATTTTTACTTTGTCATATTAATTGATAGTAATTTTAGTAATTTATACTAGCTTTTATTATTTTATACAAAATTTATAATAATTTAAATTATTTTTTATTGATTTAAAATACTTTATTATTAATTTGTAGTCTTTTTTATTTAACTATAAAATTATTTTATTAATTTTTATTAATTTATACTAATAGTATATTAAGTATTTTAAATGGGTGATAGGGTGAAATTAATTTATATTATTTTTTATTTATTTATACTAATATTTATTTATTTATAATATTTTTCAACATTTTAATCTAATTAAAAATTTACATAATTAAAAAAATACAAAATTAAACAGTTAAACACAAAAAACTAATAATAATTAAATAAATGAAAAAATACCTTGAAATTATTTGGTTAAAAATATAAACACTGACAGAATCTTTAAGAGAATGAAAGAATAGAAGAGTTAGGAATATAACGAGGGGGTGAAGGCATATTTATAGTTAGATTTTTTTTGCAACAGAATTTTTTTATAGATGTTTCGTTGTATGAAGTATTTTTGTGATGGATATTTGCAATGAATGGTGCATTTGTGATGATTTTTTGCCACAGAATAAAGTTTTAAAGAAAAAAGTCTCCAACAAAAATAATATCTTCTACCTATCAAGAAACTTTTTACGGCAGACCCTATGGTGAAAAAAAGACTTGTAGTCAGGTTATTTGTGACAGATTCGTAACAAATAATACATTTTTATGACTTGTCCATCATAAGTAACTTATTTCTTAGTTATTTGTGATGATTCTATCATAAAAAATTGATGACAATTAATTTGTGATGGTTTCATTTCAAAAAATAATTTCTATAAAACCCTTTTGTGATGAATTTAGTAATTTGTCGCAATTTTCTTCTCTTCATAGTATGGGCAGCTGTGCCAAAACCTTTTGTGTTGGACTAGGTATTTTTTTCAAGAAAATTCATTAGGAAAAAAAATTCTGTGAAATTTCTTATCCATCGAAATAAATTCATGAGAATATTTGTGATGGAATTTTAGTCTTTCAGAAATAACCTATCATAAAAATGACCTTTCCTGTAGTGGATGACATATTTTATTAGTTAATTGTTTAATTCCATGTTGGTCGTTTTGAGGGAATTCATTTCATAATTGAAAAATAACTTTGGTAGGTCGACTATGGTAAAAGTGTTCATTTTTCTATCATCTAAAAAAATATTATTCATGATATAATTATCATTTTTATACATTTAATACAATTTTAGTGTCATCCATGAAAGGTGATCATGCAAAATGAAATACATCGACTTGTGAGGCGGTGGTCTAAACTTACAAACAAGCGATGTTTTGACTTTTCATTGGATGGAAAATAATGAATGAAAATAAAATATTATATTCATATAGTCATTATAATGTTATAAATTCCAAACACCATCATTAAATCTATCCTGATGACCAGCCATGAGAGGCTGTTTTGATAAATGAAGTACATTTCTACGTAGATCTGGTAGTCAGTATGTGCGCACGTGTAATGGATACATTTTTTATTAATTTTAATGGTATGAAGATCGATGATATATAATATTTTTGTAATCATAATTATTTCATGAATATCATATATATACATTAATCCATCATTGTAAAGACCCAAAACCTAGTATCTTAGAGTCAGTGGCTACTTTATTACATTTTTACTAGATAGAAGGAATCACATCTCGATGAACCAAATAGTTTAGCAGTCTTAGGAAACTAGATACATACTTGAATATCACGTTACATTTAAAAAAATAAAATAAAAAACATTTTGAAAGTAAGTATTCCACATCCTTGGACTTGTTCAATGATTCCTTCTTCATGTTCTGGGGAAAGGAAACAAAATAATAGTGAATTCATATTCTCAATAAGGGTTACATACATTGGAAGATATCATGAATAAATAAGTCATAATCAATATAGAAATGTAAACAAGTGAAAAAACATGTCATTTAATTAATATCATGAGAAAAAAATGCATCCATGTATAATATCAATGCGGTAATCTCATGGATAATAATAGATAAATTATAAATGAAGGAAATGATTAATATTTCACATCATGATCTTAGACATCATGATATATATATCATCAATACCTTATAGTAAGATAGTTTAATCGATGGGTAGGAATAGACTAGAAAACCATTTAATGATAGCTTACTGATTTGTCTTATGAGACCTTTCAATTCATTGACGACCTATCTATAATTGGGACCCACCCATCATTGCATGTCCATTTAATTTCTCATATATTGAATGATAAATTTTATCCATAAAAAATACTCTCTATCAATAAATGTCCATATTGAATAAAGTATACGGGATATCAATATTTCCCCAATCAATTGAATAACATTCAAAGTAAAATATTTTATGAAGAAATGATATATGGTTTAATAAATAATCATATCCATGATAAAACATATGGATATTTAAGTTAAACATAATGTTCAAGTATCATAATAAAGTGAATATTTCAAAGGAATGTTAATGACTACGAAATTAATTATGAAAGTGAATGTCGATACTTTCCTTGGTCAAACTAATCATAAACCATCTAGATAAAGAATAATTATGGAACCATTAAAACATATACCTTCAGGAGTGTAATTAAAATAAATGGATTTTTTCATTGATGAATAGAAATATATAAAAATAAAATTAAAATATTTTTGATGAAAATACCATTTTAACTTTGAAATCACTTTTTAAAAAAATTACAAAATATTTGAAAACCCATTTTCTTTGAAAATAACATTGTAAACTTGTGAAGGGTGCTTGAAATCAATGAGTAGTCATTATGGAGGGAAATTCTATTCAAGGAGAGTACGTTAAAATAAATATTCCATTCATATTTTTGGTAAAATGTCAAAAAGTACCTTATTAAAAAAAGAATATTCTTTTTGAAACATTTTATAAAAAGTAAACATGGTTAGAATTTAATTTAGTAAATCATTGTATAATATTTAAAATATTCTTCAAAACATTTAAAAAAATGTGGTTATAGAAGATGAAAATCCAATACCCAGTAGAAAAACAAGTGTATTTTCTTTAGAAACTTGATTTTGGTATGTTTAGTAATTAAAAAGTGGGAAACAAAAAGAAAACTTATAATTTTCAGAAATAACCATAAAATAAGAAAATATATTTTTTTAAGATAGAAATATTTAATAATTCCCCCATTGGATATATAAACATAAATAATCCTAAATAATTATGATATTGTGAAATAAAACCTTACCACTTTGGTAACCTTTGAATCATAACCCCTACAAAAGAAATAAAATCAAATTAAATACTAAATACCATGGATTTAAATGTAATCATGATATTACATATAAAAGGGGTAGTATATAAACCTCATATAAATAAAAAGGTTCATAATACCAAATACTTCTTAATGGATTATAAATTAATAAAAAATCTCTTATAAATATCATACATTTGAAATGAGAATTAATAAATGAATGGATTATGTGTATCAAATGTAAACCCATGTAAAAAAAGTGGAAATATAACATAAAATAATAAAATAATTACAAAAAAAATCTAATAATATCAAATATAATGAATATGTAATATAACCCAATGAAAATAAATTGAGTGATGAAAGACCTTACCAGTTGGTAAATTTCAAGTCAAATACACTTTGATGAAATAATAAGAATTGAAACATAAAATACAATGAATTATTAATGATTAAAAATTTAAAATTTAAAATGGTATTATAAGCACCATATAAAATAAATTGTTTCATAACATTAAAATATTCCTCAATGAATGAAAATTGAGATGAAATCACTTACCTAAAGCCATGAATTTCTTCGTACATGTTAGAAAATCTTGTATAATAAATATAGGTTTATTAAGAATCTATTAAAAAGGAATAATTGTAACAGCCCGAGATTTTATAAAAAATATTCTTTTTAATTTTATTAATGTCTTGTGTTGTACGCTACACCAAAAGGAGCTTGCACAACACGCATCCTTGACTTGCCTTGCATTACACGCAATCACGACCTTCCTCGATAGCGTGTGTAGTACGCAATAACGAGTTTCACTAAACAACAATATGCTATTAAAATATTATTAAAACTAGCCGTTATGAATATTAATAACCACTTTTTGAAATTTTATAAATTTTATTTTTCAAAATGGACTTCATTTTTGGATTTGGAATATCGAAATTAGCCTAGGGTGAAATTTTGGTATTTTTCTGAAAACTTTCAATTTTTGATGAATAGTGAAACCACTAAGTGGTAGGTTAAAAACTGAATTTTTGCATAAAACTTAATTTTACCGCTTCTGTGAATGGAATTTCGAAAATCCGACAGACACGGTTAATATCAAGGACTAAAATGTGGTTCAATGAGATGAAAATAATTTTTGGTGAATAGTAACTTTTTACTTTTTTTTACCACGGTTAATAGTAAATAGGGTAACTAAGGGTAAATATGATATTACTATTACCCTAACACGTGTCCTAATTCTATTGGATAAATGTAATTCGACCAAAAACAACCTTATGAATATAATATGACCATTTAGGTCCACTTGTATTAGATTATGACATTTAATATTATTTTATTTAATGAATAGTTAAAATAGTTAAAATCAAAGTTTAATAACTAAAACATTTTTAATATGGGGTTATACATAAGATAAATTCGACTATAAATATTCACTAGAAATCTAAAAGGATTTCCTACATAATTATATTTTATTTATAATTTTTAGACTTTAAATAAATTAATTTATTTATGACACAACGATGATGCAGTAATTACCCTTTTAAGGAAATGTTAGCATAATTGATGTTATAAATGCCCAAATAAATGTAATTTGAGACTTTTTATGAATTCCACTAATTTTATAGGTTAAAATGATATATTAGTGTTGATTTAATCAACTTGGTTCGAACATATAATTCTGTTATGACTTTCACAAAAATCATATATCAAATAGTGTCAAAATTGACACAAAATAGTTTTTAAATCAAATATTATATTGTTAATTGTTATTTTATTCCTAAAAATCTAAGGTTCGGCCAAATGACTTATATAAGGATATATATATTAATAATAAACAACTTGGGGTTCGTTTGGCATGTTATAGTAAGTGTATTAACCATATAGTGTAAGAAAACAAAAAGTCACGGTAAAAGTTAAATTATTTAACTTAGAGTTAAATCTAATTGATAAGGTTAAAATAATAACCTAAACTTGTCTAAATCTTATTGGTTGATAGGCTTTCTACCCATCCCCAATTTACCTTCGAAATAAGACCCTTTGGAACCATTATAAACCTATTTTGACTTTAATATAAAATAATATTTTGAGATATTCCTAAGGTGCCCCTCTCCTCCCTTATAAAAGGGCACCTCCTCCCCCTCCTCCTCACACCAATTTGAGCACTCAAGCTCGGCCAACCCCTGCCAAAATCCCTTCTCCACTTCCCTAGAATAATCCTAGAGGTCCTGGTCTTCTTCAAAGACCAATCTTAGTTCCCTAAGTGGAGGATTCAAAGAGGCGTTTCAAAGAAGAGGTAATATCCATTACCGATCTTTTCAATTTCTTTCTTCTTCAACTTCTTCTTCTTTAGTTGTTTCATGATAAAGTAATAACATCAGTATTACTTACATACTGATATGTTATTATAAATATGAAACAACCCTAATTCACCTTCTATCCATCCTACGGAAAAATGAAATCATCGCGCGTGCGTACGTACAGAATACCGTCTCCACGCCGTGGTGTACTCTATTTTCCACCATCACCTTACAAGGATGGGTATAATGGTGTAATGAGTAACTATATATGATTATTATAAAGTGATATTGATACTGAAATAGTATAAATACACTTAAATACAATTCCATGATCATGGGAACAATATCGTCGCTCGTGCGTACGTACGGAATACCGTCTCCACGATGTGATGCGACTCGTTCTACATGATCATCATTACATAGTAATTATATAAATGAATTGAATGAATAAATATGATATATGTTACACTAATACCATTCTGGATATAAGGTATCTATAACCTTAAAATAAGAATAAGAATTTATTCGGCAAATCACGCATAAGAACAAAAGGCAATAAAGACCCGAGTAACAAGTAACAATGAAATATTACTAATAAGAAGCTAAGAATATGACCATATATGACATCATATCAATATGTATGATTCTGGAATAAGTCAATAACATTATTTAAACCATTATACAGGAGCTTCGGACACATACAAAGCAAATCGGACCTAAGGTAAGGGAAATGTCACAATCTCATTTTTATCCGAGATTGTTTATACTTTGGTATTTACTGGGGTGTATTTTATCATCCACATCCATGTTTCCTCGATATGTAATATTATTTCCATCCTCCTACAATTCTTTAAATCCAATTTTACCCTTCGGTGAGTTTTTAGTAAAAGATATGAAAGAAATCTTTTGTCGTTTTTCGTACGAGGTACTTTTTGACTTTTCCGACAAAAGTACGAGAAGAATGTTTTTTTAACTTATACGGCGTGAATGGATTTTTAAAACATTATTTCCAAGGAGATTCCTTTACAAGTTTTAAAGTTTATTTTTAATCAACTTCTTTTAGTTTAAAGTTTTATGACATGTTAATAAAGGAAAAATGTTTTTAAAGAAGAAAGGATATTTTCCTCAAGAATTCATTTCAAGTGTTTTATCAAAATTATCTTCCATCTAAGATAATAAAGGGTTCTGTTTTTATCCCTATTATTACATTGATTTGATTATGTTTTGATGGAATTATTTTTATGAATTCCTTTATCTTATATGAATTGTTTTATGATGTCACGATGTTTAAGATTCTCATTTTTATTACATGGGTTTTGAAATGATGTATGATTTATGATTTTGTGGCACACATAAGAATGGTTTCATTATGAGATGGGTGGGACCTATATCTCCCTCCAATGCATTGGGTAAAGATTTTATATCTCATGAGATAGACATGGCTGAAATGGTAGGTTATACCGGTTCAGTGAAACAGGACTGAAACGAGGGTGACTCGGTTCAGAAAGGGACTTTGTCCACTAAGATAGTCTTGGCAATGAGTCTTGACTAACAAGAAATGATTCTCTATGATTATGTGTGAAAGCCATAAAGTTTCATGTTTTAAGTTATGATTATGGTGATTACATTTCACTGCCATGATTTACCCCATGTTATGAAATTATGATCTCTTTTGCAGGTTAAGATTTCCAAAAGTTATGTGCTTATGTATATGATGTGATTGATATTTCTTTTGTTTACCCTTACTGAGCATTTGAGCTCACCCTTTTGTATGTTTTCTTTCCCCAGGTCAGGAAGAAGTTTATTAAGTAGAATATGCTAAAAGGGACCCTAGATATGATGAAATAAATGGGAGATACTGTAGAAGATTTATGAACCAGTTGTTTATGTTTCCCAGTTTTCTTTTCCCCAGGATATAAAGAAAGGTTTTAGGTATAAAAAAAGAAGATCTTTATGGGAGATGTTGAAGATCTTTCACCAGGATTAGAAGATTACGTTCTGAGTTTCCAAAGACACTAAACTATTACGATCCTTGTGTGTGTGTTTTTGTTATGTACTAAGTATTCCGCAAATGTAATGTAATGTCAATGTACGTCAAGATTTGGGTCTTTACAGTTGGTATCAGAGGAAAGGTTTAGTCAACCTTTGGAAACTAGGATGCGAAAACGTTAGTGAGATCCCTAGAGATATTTCTAAGGTATGTCTAGGGATGTCTCTAAGGTTAAGTATACGTATAGGTTATAGTCCTTGAATTGCGCTAACGATCATAGAATTAAACCTAAGATGTTAGATATTGAAGGTACTCCCCCTTTATTATGTTGTTTTCCCTAGCATGATTTTTTCCTCTCATACTATTCTTTTTGGGTTTTAGACGATGGTTGGAACCCGAAGAAACCGTGTTGATCAATGCAATGGACAATGCGATGATTGTCCTCCTGAACAAACAAATGTTATGGGAGATGGAGTGCAAAATCTTATTGCTATACTTACACAAGCTATGAATCATTCTGGACTTCCAAATGATCAGAGAAGGGAACAATATTCTATTGAGTCCTTTATGAGGCAACGTCCACCTTCTTTCAGTGGGTCTTCCGATCCACTTGTTGGTGAACAATGGATCAGTACCACTGAAAAGATATTTTCAGTTCTTCAATGTTCTGATCATGATAAAGTCATCTTAGCAGTATATCATTTGGAAGGTGAAGCTGATCAATGGTGGAATCTTATCAAGAATATGAGACCAAGAGATGAAATTGAGTCCATGGAATGGGACGAGTTCAAGAACTTGTTTTTCAGTAAGTACTTCCCTCGTATTCTTCGAACAAAGATGGAAAAGGAGTTCCTTGAGTTGAAGCAGAAGGATGATGAATCTGTTGGTATATACGAAGCGAATTTTACAAGACTTGCAAGGTATGAATCTGGCATTATCATCCAACCTGAAAGTAAAGTTGATCGATTTTTCAGTGGATTAAAACCAAGTCTTCGAAGGGCATTAGCTATAAGAGACTTCAGTAGCTATGAAGAAATTGTGCATTGTGCTATGAAGGTAGAAATGGAAGTTAGTGTTACATATCCATCTCATGGTTTTGAAAAGAAACGAAAGATGGAGTTCAAGGAGAAATCTCAAAATAATGGTGAAAAGAAGATGAATGTTTCCTTATGCACAAAGTGTGGAAAGAAGCATGGTGGAGATTGTCTTAAAGGGACTAGAAAATGTTTTAAGTGTGGAAAAGAAGGTCATCGAGCAGCTGGGTGTCGAAGTAATGGAAAAAGGGATTCTAATGATGTGAATAAAGAAAACACTGCAGAGAACGCACCACCAACACTTCAATGCTTCAAGTGCAAGGAAATGGGGCATTATGATAATAAATTCCCTAATCCAAGGGTTAGTGATGATCAACATGAGCAACCACTTAAGGCAAAGGACAAAGGGAAGTCACATGCGATCACTATTGGCGATGTTGAATATGACAACGATGTGGTGGAATGATTAAGTGTTTATGTAATGGGATTCCAAAATAATGTTGTATCATAAAGTATTGGAATATTTATGTGTTGGTCTAATGTGGTATTCAAAGTGATTAAGATATTTAACAGTATTCATGAGCTCATGATTGATATAAGGACTAAGTGATATCATGGTTTGAGTATATAGAATTTTGACTGCATTCATGTTTTCACTAAGGTATTCAAGAGAATACATGATTAAGGACTTTGAATGTTTGGAATGTGACCAACAAAACATATCTTATGATATATGGGGATCAACGATGGTATTAAATCTCTGGTAATCATTTTCACTATGTTATGAGAGTGGACTGCAGTATTATGGATTAGCCTAAAGATTGGAATGAATTATGTTTGACATAAGTTAGTATTGTTTAAGGATAGAAGTTTTTTTTCGGTATTATTTATGGGATGTTATAGTAATATAGTTTTAGAAAAAGGACAACCTGCAGGACGGGCGACATCCCATCGCGTCGGACAAGGCTGTGGGAATCGAACCCACAACCGAAGTACGACTGGCCTTTATCGCCTACCACTGGCCTACAGGAAGTCCCTATTTAGTAGAAACTAGTTTTATTATATTAAGCAGCATGATATATGAAGTATAAGTCCATTTTAGGAACCATATATGATTAATCTCACTATAAAAGGACTTATGTATATTTAATAACTTTTTCTAACCTTTTGTTTGAGACAGATTGAATGACCCGTCATTCTATCACATGATCTGCTAACACTTCACGAATAACAAATTCAACTTCATTTATTTAAGATATGAAGTGGAAATTGTTCAAGGCACAAACAACAGTGAGATTGTACCAAAATAAAGTAAGTATTTATTCTAATTCAAATTTTCAACTTTAGGGAAATGATCTTGAAAACCAGAAATGTTGTCCTAGTGATCTTATACCTGATGAATCAGATGGTACCTTATATCATCACAAATCTATGGATTTGTAATTACTGGCTTTTCCATAGCCATGTTCTCTACCACTCTCCATCAGAACATGATGGTTAGATTTCTCTTCCATATCCATATTTTCACCTATGTGGAAACCCAGTGATTAGTTTATTTGGGGTAACCATTACATTTCATACCTTTGTTTTTAAATATTGGTTTTGGTATTCCTTTTTACGATGTGGGTTTCTATTAAAGAAACTTTCAAATAGTAAACCATTTATAACCCAGACGAATTTCAAGGGCGAAATTCATTTTAAGGGGGGTAGAATGTAACAGCCCGAGATTTTATGAAAAATATTCTTTTTAATTTTATTAATGTCTTGTGTTGTACGCTACACCAAAAGGAGCTTGCACAACACGCATCCTTGACTTGCCTTGCATTACACGCAATCACGACCTTCCTCGATAGCGTGTGTAGTACGCAATAACGAGTTTCACTAAACAACAATATGCTATTAAAATATTATTAAAACTAGCCGTTATGAATAGTAATAACCACTTTTTGAAATTTTATAAATTTTATTTTTCAAAATGGACTTCATTTTTGGATTCGGAATATCGAAATTAGCCTAGGGTGAAATTTTGGTATTTTTTTGAAAACTTTCAATTTTTGATGAATAGTGAAACCACTAAGTGGTAGGTTAAAAACTAAATTTTTGCATAAAAATTAATTTTACCGCTTCTGTGAATGGAATTTCGAAAATCCGACAGACACGGTTAATATCAAGGACTAAAATGTGGTTCAATGAGATGAAAATAATTTTTGGTGAATAGTAACTTTTTACTTTTTTTTTACCACGGTTAATAGTAAATAGGGTAACTAAGGGTAAATATGATATTACTATTACCCTAACACATGTCCTAATTCTATTGGATAAGTGTAATTTGACCAAAAACAACCTTATGAATATAATATGACCATTTAGGTCCACTTGGATTAGATTATGACATTTAATATTATTTTATTTAATGAATAGTTAAAATCAAAGTTTAATAACTAAAACATTTTTAATATGGGGTTATACATAAGATAAATTCAACTATAAATATTCATTAGAAATCTAAAAGGATTTTCTACATAATTATATTTTATTTATAATTTTTATACTTTAAATAAATTAATTTATTTATGACACAACGATGATGCAGTAATTACCCTTTTAAGGAAAAGTTAACATAATTGATGTTATAAATGCCCAAATAAATGTAATTTGAGACTTTTTATGAATTCCAATAATTTTCTAGGTTACTATGATATATTAGTATTGATTTAATCAACTTGGTTCGAACATATAATTCTGTTATGACTTTCACAAAAATCATATATCAAATAGTGTCAAAATTGACACAAAATAGTTTTTAAATCAAATATTATATTGTTAATTGCTATTGTATTCCTAAAAATCTAAGGTTCGGCCAAATGACTTAGATAAGGATATATATATTAATAATAAACAACTTGGGGTTCGTTTGGCATGTTATAGTAAGTGTATTAACCATATAGTGTAAGAAAACAAAAAGTCACGGTAAAAGTTAAATTATTTAACTTAGAGTTAAATCTAATTGATAAGGTTAAAATAATAACCTAAACTTGTCTAAATCTTATTGGTTGATAGGATTTCGACCCATCCCCACTTTACCTTCGAAATAAGACCCTTTGGAACCATTATAATCCGATTTTGACTTTAATATAAAATAATATTTTGAGATATTCCTAAGGTGCCCCTCTCCTCCCTTATAAAAGGGCACCTCCTCCCCCTCCTCCTCACACCAATTTGAGCACTCAAGCTCGGCCAAACCCTGCCAAGATCCCTTATCCACTTCCCTAGAATAATCCTAGAGGTCCTGGTCTTCTTAAAAGACCAATCTTAGTTCCATAAGTGGATTATTCAAAGAGGCGTTTCAAAGAAGAGGTAATATCCATTACCGATCTTTTCAATTTCTTTCTTCTTCAACTTCTTCTTCTTTAGTTGTTTCATGATAAATTAATAACATCAGTATTACTTACATAATGATATGTTATTATAAATATGAAACAACCCTAATTCACCTTCTATCCATCCTACGGAAAAATGAAATCACCGCGCGTGCGTACGTACGGAATACCGTCTCCACGCCGTGGTGTACTCTATTTTCCACCATCACCTTACAAGGATGGGTATAATGGTGTAATGAGTAACTATATATGATTATTATAAAGTGATATTGATACTGAAATAGTATAAATACACTTAAATACAATTCCAAGATCATGGGAACAATATCGTCGCTCGTGCGTACGTACGGAATACCGTCTCCACGATGTGATGCGACTCGTTCTACATGATCATCATTACATAGAAATTATATAAATGAATTGAATGAATAAATATGATATATGTTACACTAATACCATTCTGGATATAAGGTATCTATAACCTTAAAAGAAGAATAAGAATTTATTCAGCAAATCACGCATAAGAACAAAAGGCAATAAAGACCCGAGTAACAAGTAACAATGAAATATTACTAATAAGAAGCTAAGAATATGACCATATATGACATCATATAAATATGTATGATTCTGGAATAAGTCAATAACATTATTTAAACCATTATACAGGAGCTTCGGACACGTACAAAGCAAATCTGACCTAAGGTAAGGGAAATGTCACAATCTCATTTTTATCCGAGATTGTTTATACTTTGGTATTTACTGGGGTGTATTTTATCATCCACATCCATGTTTCCTAGATATGTAATATTATTTCCATCCTCCTAAAATTGTTTAAATCCAATTTTATCGTTCGGTGAGTTTTTAGTAAAAGATATGAAAGGAATCTTTTGTCGTTTTTCATACGAGGTACTTTTTGACTTTTCCGACAAAAGTACGAGAAGAATGTTTTTTTAACTTATACGGCATGAATGGATTTTTAAAACATTATTTCCAAGGAGCTTCCTTTACAAGTTTTCAAGTTTATTTTTAATCAACTTCTTTTAGTTTAAAGTTTTATGACATGTTAAGAAAGGAAAAATGTTTTTAAAGAAGAAAGGATATTTTCCTCAAGAATTCATTTCAAGTGTTTTATCAAAATTATCTGCCATCTAAGATAATAAAGGGTTCTGTTTTTATCCCTATTATTACATTGATTTGATTATGTTGTGATGGAATTATTTTTATGAATTCCTTTATCTTATATGAATTGTTTTATGATGTCACGATGTTTAAGATTCCCATTTTTATTACATGGGTTATGAAATGATGTATGATTTATGATTTTGTGGCACACATAAGAATGGTATCATTATGAGATGGGTGGGACCTATATCTCCCTCCAATGCATTGGGTAAAGATTTTATATCTCATGAGATAGACATGGCTGGAACGGTAGGTTATACCGGTTCAGTGAAACAGGACTGAAACGAGGGTGACTCGGTTCAGAAAGGGACTTTGTCCACTAAGATAGTCTTGGAAATGAGTCTTGACTAACAAGAAATGATTCTATATGATTATATGTGAATTCCACAAAGTTTCATGTTTTAATTTATGATTATGGTGATTACATTTCACTGCCATGATTTACCCCATGTTATGAAATTGTGATCTCTTTTGCAGGTTAAGATTTCCAAAAGTTATGTGCTTATGTATATGATGCGATTGATATTTCTTTTGTTTACCCTTACTAAGAATTTGAGCTCACCCTTTTGTATGTTTTCTTTCCCCAGGTCAGGAAGAAGGTTATTAAGTAGAATATGCTAAAAGGGACCCTAGATATGATGAAATAAATGGGAGATACTGTAGAAGATTTATGAACCAGTTGTTTATGTTTCCCAGTTTTCTTTTCCCCAGGATATAAAGAAAGGTTTTAGGTATAAAAAAAGAAGATCTTTATGGGAGATGTTGAAGATCTTTCACCAGGATTAGAAGATTACGTTCCGAGTTTCCAAAGACACTAAACTATTACGATCCTTGTGTGTGTGTTTTTGTTATGTACTAAGTATTCCGCAAATGTAATGTAATGTCAATGTACGTCAAGCTTTGGGTCTTTACAATAATCATTTTTATCATACCATATATGATTTCCTTATAACATTTTATCACTCTTTTATTAATAATTATTTATTTAAAACACTCTTCCTGGGGATAACTGCTTTGTTTTTCATATATATTTTTCTTCGGTAGATTTTGTCCTTCTACTTTGATCATGGTTCCATAATTTTAATACTATTAATAATGATATAAATATAATATATATTCATTATACACATATTTATTTCCATCTATAAAATTAGAGATATAAAAATTAATTACACCATTCATGGAGATGGTAGACCATACGTTTGCAAGAATACTGCTTTCATTTTTTCGATAAATGGAATGAAAAAAGGTAAATAATAATTAAAATTTACAGAATAATTATCAATATATTTATATTAAATATTTAAAAAATAAATCCTTATTATCATCCATGTAAATTGGAGACAAAAAAACAAATCACATCGCTTCATGGGGGTGGTAGTCCACACGTACACATGAGCGACACTATCATTTTCCAATATATCAGAGGGTAATAAGGTAGATATGATATTATAATTAAATAAGTATAATTATTTCATAAATACCATATATATACTTTAAATACATAATTATATACATCCATGATAAGTAGTGATGAAAAACAAATTACATTGGAGGCAGTAGTTCATCATATACACGAACAATAGTTTTGTTTCCCTTTTGTTGGAAGAGTAGATGGATGTAGGTTATACCTTAAAAATAATAACATCTCATTATATGGTATATAATTATTTTAATATATCATTATGGTTGAATAATAATTTAAATATGTATAAAAATAAATAAAATAAATATGCTCATTTAAGAACAATGCCACTTCTTTAGAAAACCTCTTTAGGTTTTCACCAAAAGCCTTCCAAGGAGGGCATTATAGTAAAATCAAGGACCCAATGAAATGGTATTGGAAGTAATTAATTTATTTTTAATTGTATTAGGTGATCCAAAAGGATTTTTAAGTGTCAAGAAAAGAGAATAGGGGGCTACCTTTTATAAGGGAGGGGAGGGGCACTTATGGAATTTCTTAAAGTATTAAATTAATAAAAATTATTTACATTGAAATATAGATCTAAAAATATATATTTTTAATATAATATTATTAATAATTTAAATAATATCATATAATAAAATTTTTACAATTTTATATTATGTTTTTACCCTTTTCCCTTTGTTTAACCCTCTTTAACCCCTTTTTGGCAATTATCGTAATAACAAATTTTTCAAACATTAGGGGTCTATATAGTTACTATAAAAGAAAAATTAGATAATAAATTGAAAATGGTTGATATTTTAAACCATATAATAGTCACTTGGATTAATATAGGTTTTTTAGTAATTTTAAATAATTTAAAAATTATTATTTATTATAAAATATCATTAATACCATTTTTGGATCTATTCATTTATTTTGACTTTAAAAATAACATGACAACAATGGAATTTGGATATAATAATTTAAAACATATATATAATGTTATATTTAGATACAAAAATCATAAAAAACAATAATTATTTTAAATTATATTAATTTTAATATTTTTAAAATCATCTATTTTATTTTTCCATTAATTGAATAAATATTGTATCAGTGTTGCATGAGAATTTAAAGTAGTTATATAATTTATAAAAATTATAAATAAATTAAAATTACAAAAATAATTTAATTATTCTCAAAATAATCATTAATATTCATCCATAGCATGCTTAAGAGATATTTAAAAGAAAGAGAGTGTAATTTTTGTCTTTTTCTTTACATAAAATATTATATAGGTCATTTTTATAAACATTTGTCCTGTAAACAATTAAATATCAAGACTAAGGTGATAAGAATAAAAATACCTTCATCAAATAATATTTAATAATAATTTTTTTTGCCTTATCACTTAGTTTTGACCTTGGTTAACCTGATTTACCCTTTTATAGTAGTAACAAATGTTTCTACTTTTTTACTATTCATATAAACCAACAATTAAGTTTCAATTACTAAATAATAAAAATTATTATTATTAGAAATATATAATAAATTTTACCAAATTAAAAACCTATAAATTCAAGAAATTAATTCTATAATAATCCTATAAATCCCGACGAAAAGCTAGTTTTCAGGAAAATGCATTTTTCATGCAAAAGATGATATTATAATAAATATATGACTAGAAATCATCATTATATGAATTTAAATTAATTTAAAAGATATATAATATATATTTAATTTAAATAATTCCTTATTAGGTTTTATTTTAATTAATTAAAATGGATAAACTTTATGTACTTAAAAATAGTTTTAAGAAAACTATGTTTTTAAGCATAAAAATGAACTTATATAAAAATCTTGAAAAGTGTTTATTTAAATAAAATTAATTTAATTATTATAAATAAAATTATTATTATTTAACTTTAATACTAAATCATGAATATAATGTTACTTTTAAATTACTTTATTTAATTAAAATAAATGTCATAATTTAAGAAATTTTTAATTTTCACTATTCACTGAAAAATCAATCATTTGAGAAAAATCCAAAAATTTTAAACTAAGTTAATTTTAATATGATTATTTCAAAAAACATATCATTTTATCAAAAAAAAATTCTAAAATTTCTAGAAATTAATTATAATATTTTCTCATAAAAAGAAATAAAAACCATTTTTGAAGAAAATGTATTTTTGAAGAATAAAATGAGTTTTCTAAAAATAATTGATTATTTAAAAATAATTTAACAATAAATTTATATTGAGTATAAACTTTATATATATTTCATGAACATGTTAATCCTATTCATATCCGCTAATTTAACGGCTATGTTATAATGGTCATATTTAAATTATTATATTTTATGGTTCGTTAAGGGTCAGTGTTGCATTTTGTATATGTTATTGAATATAATATTATTATTTTAGAAATTTTGGGTGTTAAAATCATAATAATAATCCATGAAATGTAGTGATGAGTTTTAAAAATATCTATTTGTGAGGTGGTAGTCTACACGTAAACACGAATGGTGGTTGTTTCCCATTTGATGGAAAAAGTAATGAATAAATGTTATGTCATCAATATAATAACATCTGAGTATATGTTAGATAATAATTTTATTATATTATAATTTTTAATAAATAATTTAATAATGTATAATATGAATTAAAATGAAATAACTTGATTTATAGTTATGCCTCCATTTTTAAAAGATCACCTTCAGTTTACACCTTAAGACTTCTGGTTGGTCTTTTGTTGATACCAGGACCTATAGGATGTAGAGAGGGATGTTGGTAAGTGTTTTGGGTAGATATTGTTTAATATAAATGGTTTAGGATTTGTGAGGAAGAGAGGATGGGTGGTTTCCTTATATAAGAGAGGAGTGGGGTACTCTTGGAACTATTCAAATTATTAAATTAATATAAATTAATTTTCATTTTCAAGTTGAATAAAATTGATATATTTAAAATATAAAATGGATATAAGTAAAAATACTCTCATAAAATAAAATTTAGATAATTCTATATTATATTTCACCATTATATCATAGTTTTAACCTCATGTTAACCCTTTTAATGGTTACCATGATAAACAAATTTACAATGTAGGGGTTAATAAAGTTAAAATAAAAAAGAAAAGTTAGAAATAAATGGAAAATGGTTGTTATTCTCTAACATATCCTATTAAATTGGCCAAAGATAAGATTTTTATGAATTTTAAATCATTTAATAAAATATTTTTTAATATAAAAAACTATTAAAGTCTTTTTTGGGACTATTCACATAATTTGACTTTAACAAAAGGTTAATACAATAATTTAGATTGAATATAAAATTTTAACACATCACTTATACATTATATTATCTAAAAAAATATTGTAATTTCATAACTTATCTAAAAACAATATTAATTTTATGTTTTTAAAATCATTTGAATGATTTTTCTATTATTAGAACAAGAATTATGTTGGAATTTCATAAGAATTTAATGTAGCACCCTTATCTTGTGGTATGTAACCTTTCTTATTCATTTTTATGTGGTTAAATTTGTTGGGTACTTCTTGGGTGAGTTGGGGAAGGTTTTGGAAATGTTTGGAGAATTTTTAAAGGGGCACGGTTTGACCATAGTTAGGGGAAACCATGAAACAAATACATGTAACCATGCAACTTGGGATTGTGGGATTCACACAGTTTCTGCACGGTTTGTCTAAACATATGAGGAGACCATGCAGGGTGACCTTTGAGACCGTAGTTGAATAATGGTTAGCACACAGTTTTTCTAACCATGTATGACATTAAAAATTGGATTTTTAAATCCAAGATCACTCGGGATTTCTCCTAAACCTCTCCTTTCTTCCCCAACTGTAACCTCAATTGGTATTGTTGGTTCTCAAGGGTTATAGGGGCTCTCCCATTCATTTTTGAGGTGATTCCAAGTGGTTTCAAGGTACGGTGAAAGTGATTATTCTCTGGTAAGTATCCTCTCTTTGATCTTTCTTGGTTTTCCTTAGATATAGTTCTCCATATCTCTAGGTTTTCTATATCTACAACTGTCGAATGTAGATCTAAGGTTTTTTTTTCTTAAAATTTTTATAGTTGGGATTATTGATGTTATAAAAATAGATCTAAGGTGGTTTTGGTGGAGATTTCACAAGGATTTGTGGTGCGGTCATGAGTCGGTCGATTTCACTGAAACCCTGAGGTAGTTGGCTTCTATATCAGCCCCATTTTTCTAGAAATAGAAGCCTTGTTTTTAATTAGTCAGTTTTTCTTGAATTCAATAGTGATTATGATGTGTGAAGCTTGATGTAAATTTATTTTGTGATGATTTGTGGATTTTGGAGAAATTGGTTATTGTGGTGAAATGTTCTTGATGTTCGATTTTAATATGCAGATTTTAAAATTGGTTGCTTGGGTTGATTTATGAAAACGGTTTGTAAAAATGGTTTTCACAAAAAATGGGTCATTTTATTGGAAGGTAACATGGCATGGGTAATGTACTAAGGGATTTTTGGGGTTAAAAATGGTTGTTTTCATAATGTTGTGTCCTTAGTGTGTTATATGATTATTTATTGGATAAGTATTTATACAAGTGATTGAAATGAATGTGAAGTGTTCAGGGAGTACCAATATAAAAAGGGGATGGCTAGTGGATGGAAGGGAAAATGTCAAGGATAAGTGGGTGAGAAGTACCACTAGATTGGGAAAGTAGTAAATAGGCTTGGACGGGAAGTTTCACCATGATTGTTACACATGGTTGAATGTGTGAACATTCATGGATATGTTTTGATTATGAGTATGGATTAGAAAGGTGAAATGTTTCTGATAAATGTGTAATGGTAAAATGGTTTATGTCTTGTTTGTTGGATTTCCCTTGTATTGTGTGGATTTTGGTGAAAAATGGCTTGGTAAGGGTGTGTTTGGATTGCTATAAATTATTTCACTATTTGATGTTTTATATAAATTGATTTATATAAATTTGCTAACGATTCTATCCTAGTAGATTGTATAGGGAAGTCATTTGTGGAAAACCTACTAAGTATTATTACACACCCCCTACTTTTTCATTTGGGTGATTTTTTAGAAGTGGTATTCTGGGATACAGGAAAAGGTAAATCATCTCATTTCTCTAGAGGTTAATTGTGATACTTGGGTGGTATTGTGGTGCTTCGAACAGAGGGATTTGTGTGGAGTTTTGGAGTGTGTCATGATTTTATTTGGGTCTTGTTGACAATTCTTCTTCTTGGTAATCTGATTTTTGTATTTTTGGTGATTTAGTTGTATTGGATTTTAGGAACTGTTGTAGAAGAGTTTGGTTGTTTGGTTCTTTCTTGGTAATGTGTTATCATGGTTTTCTTTGTTGAAATTCATCATGTAGTTGAGGTCGGTCATGACTTATTTGGTTAGTTGGTTTTATTCTGAGGGAAAACAATTCCCCAATTGTTCTTGATTCCCTTAGAATATATTTCTATTCTTTGGTGCCATGGGAACAACTCCTAAGGCTAATTAGCATCAAGACAATGAAAAAGGGGTCGGACGTTACAAGGGGTATCATTTATTTATTACTTTGGTATTGGTTCTCGGTCTGGGTCTTGGATTTGAAATTCATTCTTAGGACATTCTTTAAGTTGGGATGGTTGAAAGGAGTAGGATTATCTAAACTTACAATGTATTGAATAAAAGGACATAACTAAACCTTTTATATTGAACTTCAAGTTACCAGGGAGTTGGGTACATAAGTGTTTTGGAGACACTTATAGGAATTGGAAATCTCATTGTCGTGGGTGTAGCCAATGAGATGAGCATGGAATGTATGGTGGAAATGAATTCCCACTAGGATGCATATTTCATTGACATAATGATTCATGTATTGGTATAGATATATGGACATGTAAAAAGTTCAGAAAATATTTTCAAATGTGTGGATTTGAAATTTGGATAGTTGTGGTATTTTGAAATGGGTCAATTTTTGAAAAATGATTGATTTTTCAAAAAATGGTTAAACAAGGGAAATGTGAACTTGTGGAAAGACTGGTTGTGATATTTCCAATATAATTGAATTTGGAATTGTAGGACTTTTCTTTTTAAGGGAGTGAGACTTATGATGGTTATTTTATTGATAAAAATAGAATTGTGTAGGAATCATAGAGACCAACTAGAGGAGGATTCTAAAAATATGGTTGCACCTAAGCCCCAGGTGAACCAAAAACTAGTTTTGAGTTTGGTGAAAGATTTCCAAGCTATGGGAAGTGGGAATAAATTAGATGATCCAAAGCATGTGGATCATATGGTTCAGTTTCAAAAGTAGAAACCACCCATATTTAGGGGAGATTATGAACTGAAAAAGGTAGAGGTATGTTTGAATAGAATTAATAGGATATTTTAATTCCTAGGAACACTGATGGAGCTAAAAGTGAAGCTAGAAACTTTTATATTGGAATCTCTTTCCCTTCAGTGGTCGGACTTTCCAGTCCAATATGGAATGGACCAAGGGATGAAATGGGATGGTTTTGAGGAATTGTTTAACAAATAATTCTACCCTCATACGTTCATAATTCATAACACATCATATTTTTTTCATTTAAAGCAATAGAACATCTTGATAATAGAATATGAAGCTATTTTTATGAACTTAGTGTGGTTTTCACCTAAGGTGGTTGGTAGTACATCATTGAAGGAACATATTTTTGAAGCTGGGTTGAGGCTGGAAATTCATTCCAAAATAGCAGTGTTATGTATAAGTGAATACAAAGAAATTGTGAATTTAGAAACAATAGTTTAAAGGGATATTTTTGGTACTATAGGTGGGGGAATCATGTTGATGCCCATGGGAAATGTTGGGATAAATCATAAGAGGTACACTTATTTCTAGGGTGTGAGTATAGCTCAAAATCTAATGTAAGGATCAATGAATCTTCCTCTAAAGCCTTGAGTAAGATGAGATGTTTTCAGTGTGGCTTTATGGTCCACATCAAGAAGGATTGTACGATACAATATTGATCATGTCATAACTGTAAGTAGATGGGGAATCTTCAATGTTATTTTCATAATGATTTGTGGTCAGGTTTTTGTAATACTCTTCATAGGTCACATGCATCCTTTTCCACGATAGGGCAGAGGTAGCAGCATACCCCTCATCAGTAGAGTAAAGTTATTCATGGTGATACAAGGAATACCATAACTCCTCAACCGGAAGTAAAGAGTAGATTGTGGCAAGAAAGCAGCTATATGGAGCTAAGAAGGTTGTGATGGATGATCTGTTTGGACCATCCAAGGTGCGAGGTATGGTTATTTTAAATTCTACCTTGATGGAAGTTTTTTTTATACGAGTGCTACACATTATTTTATTTCTTCTCATGATGTTAGTTTGATGGGTTTAACTGTAGAAATGATGCCTCTGATTTTAAAACATCAAAATCCTCTAGGTAAAAGAGTATATCGTGACTTCCTATGTAGATCATACTGTATAGTTATGGATGGGGTTGAGTTGATGTGGGATTTCTCAGTGATTGAGATAGATTCTTATGATATAATCATGGGAAATGGATTTGTTTACAATATTTAAGGACCACATCGACTGTTTAGTGCAAACGGTTAGTTTCACAACATATGATGGTGTCAAAAATATATTTTGGGGAGAGAAAAATGAAAATCCATGTGCAGTAGGCTTGTTGGAACCATCTATTGGCATGATATTGTATTAGTTAGTGGTGTTGTCATTGGAATCAATGGAAGGAGTTAACCATAACATTTTTCTAGTAGTTTTTTATTAGTTTTTGGATGTATTTCACAAATAATTCTCAAGGTTGACACCCATGAAAGAAGTGGAGTTTACGATTGATCTCATTCATGGGACCAGTCATATCTCACTTCCCTCTTACCAGATAGAACCAATAAATTTGAGGGAATTGAAAGTTCAGTTAGAGGAGTTAGAAAAAAAGGGTTCATCTGGCATAACACATCTTTATGGGTAGCTTTGGTTTTGTTTGTTAAAAAGGGGCACAGAACATTGAAGTTGTGTGATTATTATCATTGTCTTATCAAGGTTACAATAAAGAACTAATATCCACTTCCATGCATTGATGATTTTTTCGATCAGTTGAGGGGGTGCTTAGTGGTTCTCCAATATTGACTTGCGATCAGGATATCATCCATTGTGAGTTTGGAAGGAGGATATTCCCAAAACATCTTTCATAAGTAGATATATCCATTATGAGTATATGGTTATGCCATTTGGTATTATGAATGCACCAATGGGTTTTATGGCATTGAGGAATCATATATTTTATAAATATATGGATTCTTTTATAGTGTTATTTTTTGGTGATATATTGGTGTATTCTAGGACAAGGTTGGAGCATGGGCAGCACTTGGAGATAGTGTTTAGGATCTTGAGAGATCATCAATTATATGAAAAATTGTCAAAGTGTTATTTTTGGATGCAATAGGTTCATTTTCTTGGCTATGTTATTTCTAAGAAAGGTGTTTTAGTTGATCCAGAAAGGATAGATGTTGTTATCTCATGCCAACCACCAAAGAATATATTTGAACTACGGATCTTCCTTGGTCTAGACAGGAACTATTGGCATTTTTTTGTGACTTCTCATGATTACCCTCATCGATGATAACTTTGAATAAGAAGAATATTCCATTTTAATGGAATGAGTATTGTTATAAATCTTTTGAATAGCTTAAGGGTCGCCTTACATCAACACCAATCTTGGTTCTCTTGGAACTAGGGAAAGGGTACATAGTGTATTGTGATGCATCAGGATCAGGGTTAGGATATTTTCTCATGAAAGGGGATCATGTGGTTGCATATGGATCATGACAGTTGAGGTTTCATGATAATAACTACCCAACACATGATTTGGAGTTTGCGTTAGTGTTTCATGCCTTAAAAATGTGGCGTCATTATCTCTTCAGTGAGAAATTCATGGTCTTTACTAATTATAAGAGCTTGAAGCACATTTTCTCATAAATATATTTGAACTTGAAGAAAATGAGATGGATAAAGTATCTCTAGATTTTTTAATTTGAATTGAAGTATACACTAGGTAAAGAAAATTTGGTGGAGGATGCATTAAGTAGAAATTTATTTGCTCAGGTGGCAAAACATGTATCCGATTAGAGGCAATTAATATCTATCATAATCGACATGTGGTTGGAATGTGAGGACCAGGTTGATAGAATGGTCTTATTTTTAGTCTCTTTAGCCCCTGACTTGGTTGGTTTATTTAAAGAGGCACAGGAGACTGATTCTTAATGTATTCCAATGAGGTCGAAACTCAATGGTTGGGAGACCATTGAGGGCTGTGAACTGAATAAGAATTCAGATTTGTGTTTTTAGAATTATATGGTTGTACTAGTGGCTTTTCTGTAGAAAATTCTTAGGGATTATCATCATTTTAGATGGGTTGTTCATATTTTAATTTAAAAAATGTATAAATCATTGAAATCGCAATTTTGGTGGGCCAATATGAAAAGGAAAGTGTCAGAGTTTGTTTCGAAATGCTCGACTTGTCAGTAGGTCAAGGCAGAGCATTAGTGGTTGGAAAGTATGTTTCAGTATTTACCCATCCCTATATGGAAGTGGTCACAGATAAAGATGGATTTTGTTATAGGGCTCCCAAGAATGGTCAGAAAGCATGATTCCATATGGGTGATAGTGGATCGACTCATAAAGTCATCCCATTTCATCCCCATTCATGAATCTCATATGGTGGAGGATCTTTCCAAAATCTATATCCGTGAAGTGGTAAAGAGGCATGGTGTTACAATTTTTATTGTATTAGATAGATATCTAAGGTTCACATCTCATTCAAGGAAATCCTTGCAGAAATCCCCTAGGACTTAGTTGAATATGAGTACAGCGTACCATCCTCTGATGGATGGGAAATCCGAGAAAACAATACAAATATTGAAAGATACGTTACAAGCTTGTGTGATGGATTTTTGTGTCTTATGAGAGGATCACTTACTGTTGGTGGAGTTCTCTTATAATAACAGTTATCAAGACTCAATACTTATGGATCCATTTGAAGCATTGTATAGGCATCCATGTCATTCTCTACATTTTTGGGTGGAAAGCGGTGAGACCTTGATGGTCGGACCAAGCATTTTCCAAGAGACTACAAATAATATTAGGTTGATTAGGAAGAGAATGGATGTAGCTTAGAGTCATAAAAATCTTATACGGACTATCGTCAATGGCCATTTCTGTTCAAGGTGGGTGATCATGTGTTCTTTAGAATCTATCCTAGGCTTGGACATCATTGGTTTTAAAATCAGGGTAAGTTATCTCCAAGGTATATTGTGAATTTTGAGATACTTTAGTGGGTTGGCGAGGTGGATTATCAGTTGTCTTTTCCACAATGTTTTAGTGTGGTGCACAATTTGTTTCATGTTTCTCGGTTGGAGAAGTATCACCCGAATCCAGACCATCTGATTTGATGAGATCATGTGAATCTAGAGTCAGATTCTTCCTTGGTGTACATGCTAGTGAGGATTGTGGATATAAAAGATAAAGTCTTTCATGGTAATAGAATCAGTATAGTTTGGGTTTTTTGGTAGCACAGTTAGATTCGGGAGGAGACTTGGGAGCAAGAAAAATAGATGGCTGAGAAATGGCCTGATATCTTTTGATAAAGAGATGGTTCTCTACTTTTCAAGGACATAAATTCTATGGCGTGGTGAATGTATCACCCCCATTTTGATTTAATTAACAATTTTTATGCCTTTTTATGTGGTTAAAGTTGTTGGGTAATTTTTTGGAGAGATTGGGAATGTTTTGGAAATGTTTGGAGGGATTTTAAAGGATCATAGTTTGAGCATGGTTAGGGGAAACCATGCAAAAAACCCAGGTAACCGTGTAACTTGGGATAGTGGTATTCAAATGGTTTATTCATGGTTTGTATAACTATGTGATGAGATTGTGCGAGGTTCTCTTTGATATAGTAGCAGGAGCATGATTAGTAGACATTTTGTCTAACCATGTGAGATAACTATGTGCAACATTAAAAATTGGCTTTTTAAATCCAATATCACTCAGGATTTCCCATAAACCTCTCCTTTATTTTCCAACTTGAACCTCTCTTAAGATATTCTATTATCAAGGGTTATAGGGTTCTCTCGCTAATTTTTTAGGTGATTAAAAGGGTTTTCAAGGTGAAGTGAAGGTGAATCTTCTCCAATAAGTCTCCTCTCTTGGATCTTTCTTTATTTTCCTTAGATATAGTTCTCCATATCTCACGGTTTTCCTGATCTACAGCCATCACATGTATATATAGGGGTTTTTTGCCTAAAATATTTATAGTTGGGCTCTTTGATGTTAGAAAAATAGATGTAAGGTAGTTTTGTGGAGAATTTACCCGAATTTGTTGTGTGGTTGTGTGTTGGCCGATTTCACCGACACCCTAAGGTAGGAGGCTTATCTTTTGACTCCATATTTCTAGAACTAGAAGACTTATTTTAAATTAGTTGGTTTTTATTGAATTTTTTTTGATTATCATGTGTGATGCTTGATAGAAATTCATTTTGTGATGATTTTTGGATTTTGGGGAAAATAGGGTATTGAGGTGGAATGTTCTTGATGTTGGATTTTAATATGAAGATTTTAAAAGAGGTTTCTTGGGTTTATTTATGATAATGGTTTGTGAAAATGGTTTTTAGAAAAAATGGGTTGTTTTATTAGAAGGTAATGTGGCATGGGTAATGTCCTAAGGGATTTTTTGGGTTGGAAATGGTTGTTTCCATAATGTTGTTTCCTTGGTGTGTTATATGTTTTTTTGTTGTATAATTATTTATTCATGTGATTTAAATGGATGTTAAGTGGGTGGGGATTACCCCTATAAAAAGGGGATGAATAATGTATGGAAGGGCCACCATAAAGGATAAGTTTACGAGAAGTACCACTAGATTGGGAAAGTAGTAAACATGCTTGTATGGGAAGTTCCACTATGATTGTTACACATGGTTGAGTGTGTGAAACAGTATGGCTATGTTTTTATTACGCACGTGGCTAAGAAAGGTGAAATTTTTGTGCTAAATTTGTAATAGTAAAATGGTTTATGGCATGTTTTATTTATTTTACTTGTATTGTATGTATTTGGGTGAAAAATGGTTTGGTAAGGGTGTGTTTTTATTAATGGAAATTGTTACAGTATTTGATGTTTGATTTAAATAAATGTGGTAATAATTCTATCATAGTGGAATGTGTAGGGAATTAATTTGAGGAAAACCTACTGAGTATTATTACTCACCCCCTACTTTGGAACTCGGGTGCTTTTGTAGATGTGGTATACTGGGATACAGGAAAAGTTAAAGCATTTCATTTTTCTAGAATTTCATCATAATGATTGGGAGATATTATGGTGCTTGGAGTAGGGATCTTGGTGTGGAGCTGTGGAGTGTGTAACGATTTCCTTTGGGTCTCATTGTTGAGTCTTCCTCTTAGTACTCTGATTTTGGGATTTTTTGTGATTTAGTTGTATTCAATTTTGGGAATTGTTATGGAAGAGTTTGGTTGTTTGTTTGTATCTTGGTAATGTGATATCATGGTTTTCTTTGTTGACATGAATCATGTAGTTGAGGTTGGGAATTATTTGTTTGGTTGGTTGGTTTTATTCTAAGGGAAATTCATTCCCTAATTGTTCTTGAATCCCTCCGTATTTATTTCCAGCATTTGGCGTCTTGGAAACATCTCCTAACATGAAGTAGCATCTCACTGCCTTCTCAAGCTAATGAGGAAGGGGTGGGATAATCCATTTAAGTTTATTAAACCATCACTAAAATACTAATAAACTACCATGATAAAACAAATTCATTTATATTTCAAATAACCATTTGAAATATAACTTAACCACTTTTTATGTAAAGACAAAAACTTATCCTACATAGATATTACATCTTTTTATATGAATATTTACTACATTATACAAACAAATTCTTAAGGATCATAAAGTTATAGTGCCTTTGAAAACCTAGACACATAAACAACTAATCTATAATTTATATAATTCACCTCCCACTATGTTCTTAATGACTACCACCCTTATTATATATATCATACATAATACCTTTCATAATAACCTAGGGAAAGGAAATATAAGAAAGGGTGAGCTTAGATACTTAGGTAAGGGTAAAAAATGGAAATGTAAACATATCATGAGTATAAGGTTAAAATAATATGATAATAACATTTGAAAACCATACCTTGCATATCATAGATCATAAACTTGAATCATGGGATACATCTTGGATGTTTATAATACATGAATCATAATGGAATTAAAGAACCTGAACCATGATAGCATAACATTGGCATGATACATAGATTTCTGGCATACAAATAATCATATAAAATCATTTCCTTAGTAGTTAAAGGCTAATTTCAAATACTATCATAGTAGATTGGGTTAACTCCCCAAGCCATTGTAGTAGTAATGATTAACTCTCAAGAGTATTTTAGTGGAAACATTCCTTTACTGAACTAGGTTAACTCCCCATTCTATTCCTTTTATCTCATGAGATATCAATCATTACTCAATATATTGGTTGGAGATATAGGTCCCACCCATCATATAATGAAAATCATACATATATGTGCCAGAAGATCATAAATATTTCATCATATCAGAACCCAAAAAATGAAAAGGGTTTCATAATATTTTTATCTTAAAATAATATGTAGAAAATAAACAGGTTTCATAATCATTTCATCATTTCAACAAAGCATAACCTGTGAAAAAAGAAGTGGGTTTCATAAGTGTTTTATCATTGATAACCCATGGAAGAGAAAAAAGTTTCATAAAAATATTTTCATCATAAACATAAATCATTTTGAGAAAGAATAAGAATGATATCCTTATATCATATCCCCATTAAATCATAAGTAATATCAAAGGATTTAACCTTATATGGATAATTATTTTGAAATAAAAATCACTTGGAATGTTTCTTGAGGAAAATATACTTAATTTGAAACTTTCCTTTTTTTAAATTTATAATTCATAAGATATTATGGAAATAATTGTTTTTAAAAACATATGTAAACATATAACATAATATTCAAATAAAATAATGTTCATGACATAATGAAATTTATATTTATGTCATACACATTAAAATATATATTCTTTTCACATTTTTAGTAAAATCCAAATAGAACATGAATGGAAAATGATAAGAATAATACTTTAATTTTCAAAAATCATATATGGGTAAAAATGTCTTTAATAAATCATTTTTATAATTTTAGAAACATTTTTATAAAACATGGTTTTGTAAGAAAAATGGTTTTTGACCGAAGAGAAAAATAAAGGTGGTTTTTCTTAAAAATATAATTTTGAAATCTTGAGTACATAGGGAGATTAAAATAAATAGAAAACATATATTATTCAAAAATAAATTTACTATAAGAAAATAAATTATTTTCTTGAGAGATATATCCTAATATTTCATCATTGGAAGCATACTCATGAGTAATCCTGATAAATGATGAGATTTTAACATAAAATCCTTACCACTTTGGTAACTTTGAATCATAAGACCCATTAAAGAATAAAATTAAATTAAACTTATAATATATTTATAATAAATAAATTCATGATATTAAATTTCAAACGGTTTTTATATACACCTCATAAAATAAGATAGGTTCATAACATAACATATGTCTCAAAGAAGGAAAATTGAGGATAAAATCTCTTACCTTAAGTCTTGAATTCCTTCGAACAAATTAAATATTTGTATATAATAAATATAATTTTATTATAAATCTATTATATAATCATTAATATATATATATATATATATAATACCATATATGATTTACTTATGACCTTTTATTACCCATTTATTAACAATTCCATGTTAAAGTCGCGTTTCGTGCAATAATTACTTAGATTTTCATGTATGTTTTGATAGTTATTTTTTGTTCCACTTAATTTGATCATTGTTCCATCATATAAATAATTTAAATCATGATATTAATATCATATATTTTCATTATATATATATTTATAGTATTCTAAAAAATTTCTAGGTTGAAAATGTAATACACCTTTCATGGAGATGGTTGGTCATAAGTATGGATGAACATTGATTCCATTTTCCATAAGGATTGAAATAAATAAATTTAAATAATATATTACCATTATATAATCATTTTTATGTCATATTTATCACACATTTTCCTTAAACACATCCTTATTACCTTCCATTTAAAGCGTGAATGAATCACATCGCTTCGTAAGGTGGTAGTCTGTCGTACACACAATAGATGTCATCATATTCCCACAAAATGAAAATTAATAAGGTATATGTGATATAATATTTTAATGAGTATAATAATATCATAAATTTAATATATAAATATTAAATCCATAATTAGATCTATCTATGAGAGGTTTTTAAAGAAAATGAATAACATTGGTTGTTTAGGCGGTAGTCCGCTGTACACATGAATGGTGATTTTGTATCCCATTTTATGGAAGTGGAGATGCTTTTAGAAAATTAAAATAAAATAAAAAAGTCTTATTATATTTAATTTAATAATGTTATTATATTATAATGTTACAGTAATAATTTTAGGAGGTGGAGGAAGAAATAAAATAAAAATGCTCATTGAAGGACACAACCTCTTCTTAAAGAAACATCCTTAGGTTTGCACCAAAATACTTTATAGGTTGGATTTCTGACTAAAATAAGGATTATAGGATGACATTATGGGATAAAGGAAGATATTTTTTTAGTTATTTTATGATCCAAACGGTTTTGTAAGTGTCAATAGGATATGAAAAGGAGTGGCCTTTTATAAGTGAGGTTAGTGGAACACTTTTAAATCTTTAAAAGAAAGGTTATAACCATGTTTTCCAAAAGACAAAATGGATCCAAAATGGATAATTATATAAATATATACATAATAAGGTATATATATGGCTAAAATGGGTTTTTGATAAGTTTTGAGTCATTTTAAATCCATATATTTTTAGTTTAACCCCTAGTAAAGCTATTTTTATCTTAAATGTGGTAAATATTTTTTATTTTTTTTTACTATTAATTATGGTAAAAAATTAAGTTAAAATTATTAGATAAAATAAATTATTATTATTAAAAATAAAGTATTTTTCAAAATCCCATTAACATATGTTGAAAATTTTAATTTAGAATTAAACTTACAGACACAATGAGAAACCGGTTTTCCAATGAGAAAATGTTCAAAAGTATAAAAGGTTTTTATATAAAAATTCAATATGAAAAATATTCCCATGAAATAAATTGAATTAATTTATATATAATTGAACTAATTTTACATTCAAATCTTTTTTAAAACAAAAATTAACCTTAGAAAATTTTTAATTGAAAAGGAAGGTTTCAAAAAAACCAGTATTTTCACAATTTATAAAAAAAATTAGTATTTTTAGAAAAATCACAGAAATTCACCCTAAGATAATTTTCAAATGCTAATTTTAAAAAATATTTCACCAAATATTTTAAAAAAAATTAAAAAATAATTTTATTTTGTTCATAAAAATAATTGAAAACATTTTTTTAGAAAATATTATTTTCTAAACATTTAAAGACTTTACCAAAAATTAAGCATTTCTTATCAATTTGTTTTTATTATAGAAAACCATTATAATTAATATTTAAAAAAAATCTTATTAATTCACCCAATTTTAATTTCTAGGTAATAATGGACTTGTTTAAACAATAATATTAATAATTTATCATGGTTCATTAAAACTTGGTGTTGCGTATAATGCAAGATATCAAAGAAATTTAATTTATTTGAAAAACAAATTTCTAAAATATCTGGGTGTTACATTCTAACCACATTAAAATTATATTTTCCATTCAAATTCCATCACTCCAAAACAAATATATGAGGATACTTCTGCCTCATCATGTCCTCAAGTTCCTACATTGCTTCCTCAGATGGGTTATTTTTCTGAAAAACTTTGACCAGGTGAGTGGTCCTGTTTCATATAAATCTCTTTATACAATCCAAAATCCCCACCAGTTGTTCTATAAAAATAATCTTGATCAAGTGATATTACCTATTAGTTCAGTACATATGAAGGATCAAGTATGTACTTCCTCAAGATATATACAAGGAACACATCGTGAACTTGAGAGAGATTTGGTAGACACGCCAACTGATAAACTACTATCCTAATATGATCAAGAATTTCAATGGGACTAATACACATAATGTTTTGTTTTAATTTATTTTTAAATCTCATTAACTTCTTCCATGGAGACATTTTTAGAAAGATCTTATCACCAACTTCAAATTTCATATCACATCGATGATTGTCAGCATAATATTTCTACCAACTTTGAGAAGCCTTTATGAGTTGTTAAATAGTTCCAAAATTGTATTCTGTTTCTTCATCTATATCATGTCCCTATATATATATTTCTATAACTTCATTATAGAATTTTGGACCCTACACATCTTTCAATATTGGGATTCATAAGGAGAAATATGAATACTTGTGTGAAAACTATTGTTGTATTAAAACTCAACTAGAGGAAGGTGTTGATCACAACTACCTTTGAAATCCAAAGAACAAGATATCAACATATCCTCTATGGTTTTAATTTTTATATTATATTGAACATTCTTTTTGGATGATATGCAGTACTGAAACTCAACTCTATATCAAGATCCTGTTGAAGACTTCTCCAGAACTTTGAGGTAAACCTCATATCCCGATTAGACACAATTGAATGTGGTACTCGATTAATCCTTAACACTTATTTAATTTATATCCTTGAAATATGATCCAAATAGAAATATTCTTTGATACTGATGAAGTTTTATTACTTTGTAAGGTGATCGACCACAAAAAATATATAATTATTCCCTTTAAATGTTTTGGAGAGTCCAATAAAAAAATCCATGGTGGTGTTTTTCCATTTCAATTCTAGTATGGGTAATGGATGTAACATCCCAATATAATTTTTTCTCGTAGCCTTAACTTTCTAGCATACCAAGCACTGAGTTATAAAATCTGGAATATCTCCCTTTATTCCATCCCAGCAGAAATAATCTTTAAAATCTCAATACATCTCCATACTTCTACGATGAATAGAGAATGAAAAACTATGAGATTACTCTAAAAAATCCTTCTTCAAATATAGAATTTATGGAACTCATACAAAGTTCCCAAACCTTACCATTCCATCATGATTAAGATTAAACATAGGGAAACTTTCTAACCTTAATTTTCCTCTCTACATCTTCCTTATGCACCTCTTTAATCATCACTGGGATAACATCTCATTGATAAAGAAACTATTTCCCCCCTTCATTCATTATTTCTAGATCTATCCTTTGAAAATCTAAAAATATTAGATATTTTATGATCCTCATCATGGATAAGCTAGTATGATCCTTTTGACTCAAAGCATCGACCACCTTATTTTCTTTCCCAATGTGGTAATTTATTAACCATTTATAATATTTAATAAGTTTTAACAATATTCTATGGCATATATTCAATTACTTATAAGTGAATATATACTTTAAACTTCTGTGATTGGTATATATATCAAAGCTTTATCCATAAATATAAATCCTATATATATTTAATGCAAATATTACCGCAGATAACTCCAAACCATGAGTTTTGTAATTTTTAAAATGATTCTCCAATTATCATGAGGTATAAGATATAGCCATGTCATTCTATATAAGAACACATACCAATACCATTTTTGAAACATTACTATAAATTGAAAACTCTTCTACACTATGGGTTAATGTAAGAACAAGTGAAATAACTAATATCGTCTTCAAATCCTTGAAATTTACTCACATTAATATGTCGATAGGAACTTGGATCCATTCTAAGTTAACATGGTGAGTTGATTAGATAGTTTTGATAAATTCTCCAAAAATTATCGATAAGATCTAGCTAAACCAATAAAATTATGGATATTAGTCAGTATAGTTGGTCTGGGCCAACATTCAATAGCCTCCATCTTTGATGGACCTATAGATATACCCTCTCTTGAGATTATATGACCCAAATTTAAAGGAAACCTTTTGTATCCAAAATTCACATTTCATAAATTTTCATATAGTAACTCCTTTCTTAGGTTCTTTAGTACAATTATCAAGTGATATTTATTCTCATTATTTCCCTTTGAATAGATAATAATACCATTTATAAATACTACAAAAAAATGATCAAGGTAATATCTAAAGAATATATTCATTAAATCGATGAAGATATTAGGGGAATTAGTAAGACCAAATGGAATCACTATATATTCATTGTGTCTATACCTTGTACAAAATGTTGTATTGGGTATATCCTCACCCTTAATTAATGATATATAGAATGAAGGTTGATCTTGGAAAATTATTGATCTCCACAAAGTTGATAAAATAGGTCATCAATATGGGGTAGAGGATATTTATTATTTATTTTGGTCTTGTTCAGCTCCTGATAATAAATATAGATTCATATCGATCCGTCCTTAATTTCACAAAAAGAACAAGTTCACCCAAAGGTGACACACTTGGATAAATGAACATCTTGTCAATGTTCTACTGGAGTTTCTTCTTCACTTCCTACAACTAAATCTAGTTCATTTTATAGGGAGTCTTTGAAATTACTATGGCACTAGGTATGATTTCTATTGAAAACTGAACTTAAAATTTTAGTGGAAGACTAGGAAACTCTTCTCGAAAGACATAAAAAATTCTTTCAGAATAGGCATATCATTGATGTCAAATTTCTCCGTAACTATATGAGATAAACACCCCTTATGAATGGGAATCAAGACCCATACAGTGGATTTGATTTCCATCACAAGTTCATACTTATCATCACATTGATATATGATCTTAGGTTGGCTTGGAATATCAAACATGACTTTCCCTCCTCTACAATTGATGTGGGATTTATGTAGATAAATCTAATCTATGCCTAAAATAACATCAGATTCAACCAAATTAAGAATGATAAGATTTGAAAGAATCAAATTCTCATAAACATTAACCAGATAAGAATCATATACTTGAGATGTGATCATCATACCATTAGGGATTTCCCTACTAATTCTACATCAAATTGTCTGGGTGAAATCTTGATACCCTTATAAAATTCTTCAGATATGAAATAATGGGTAGATAAAAAGTCAAATAAGACATTAGATGTTCTAGAGTGGATGGTAAGTGTACCTTTCACCATTTTGTTTCACACTCCTCATCAGAAATAGTTATCTCATGAGTTTTTCCATAGTCTCTTAGAAAAATAGGCAGTTGACATCGATCATCATCACTAACCTTCATATTTGGGAACTAGTTAGTATAGTTCCTATACTTTTTGAATTTCAAACACTGGAGTGTAGGTGGTGAATTTTGTATAGCAATATCTCTATTCAAAACCTTATCTAACTCCTTCCCATCACTTTAGAAATAAATTTCTTGATGAACTTCTTTCCAAAACATAAAAAATTTACTAGTCCCCTTAATACAACTTCATCTATGCTTCCTTCCACACTTCAATCATAAAGAAATATTATCATATTATCTCCTTGGTTTTTGGAGTTTCCTTTGAACTTCATCATCCTTTTCTTATTAAAAACATGATATTGATGGGTAACTTCAATCACCATTTCCACCTTGAAATCACATAGAATGTTTTCTTAATGGATATTAAAGTCCATTATGGATAATTATATTTAGAGGATTGTTTCTAATCCATTAAAGAATTGATCGACCTTACTTTCTAGTTGGATGATAATTCTAAAAGTGTACCTTGAATGTCTTGTAAAATTTGACTCATTGGCACCAATATATTCATCATCCTTATTCTTTAGCTTAATGAACTTCTACTCTGTTTTTTTATGAAGGATACATGGGAATTTCTTATTGAAAAATATGATCTTAAACTCATCCCACACCATGGAGTCAATTTAATCATTATCTCTTGTATTATTAATGAGAGTCCACCATTGATATGCTTCGCCTTCCAAAAAATTCATCCAAAACGAATTTTTCATGTTCTAAACACTGTAGAATTTAAAATATCTTTTCAATGGTACTAATCCATTGGTCAGCAATTAGTAGATCAACGAAACCACTAATATAAGGTGGATGTTTCCTCATAAAAAAATCAACAGAACATTCTTCCCTTCTGTGCTAATTTGTAATCTCAGTATGATTCATAGCTTGAGAAAGTTTTGTGAGAATAAAAACAAGATTTTTCATTCCATATTTCATAACATTTGGATTCTCAGGATGAAAATCAATACAATGTCTATTGCACTCAATATTAACATGGTTCTTTTGTTTTCTAACCATTGACTAAAACTAAAAATAATAGAATATTAAAAAATAATCATAGTTAGGAACCACATAATAATAAAAATAAATTATATGATGTATAAATCATGGAATCTTATTTTTAATCTATAACACATTAGTTTTATCCTAAGACATTCATAGACATCAACTATTTAAATATTTCATGATGATTCATAAAGAGTTTGTGAATTTCTAAAATATATCCCCTTGGAGTGTCAAACTAGGTGTACAAAAAGACCCATTTTCATTCACCTGGTGATGCTCAAGTACATCTCAATGTGAACTTTTTTAATTTATTACCCCTTAGTGCCTCTGTTCCCAAGAAAAATATAGTTATAGTATCCATACATTGATGTAATTTCCTGGAAACCACTCACTCTATCCCTTACAAAAATTCCAAGGCATTTTTATATACTTTGACTCATCCTTAGACTTATCCTCAGACAAATCCTTAGTCATATCCTTAGAGTTCACACTAAAGTTTTCTTATCCTAGTTTTTGAAGGTTAAATAAATATATCCTCTAATACTAACTGTAAAGACCCAATATTCTCTTGTAAATATATTACATATTTTTATAAGAATATTTATTACACTACAAAAACACATGACTGAGGATCATAAAGGTATATTTCCTTTGAAAGCATGGACACATAAAAAAATAGTCCATAAGTTAGATACATCATCTCCTACTATATTCTTCATAATTAGAACCATTTGAGTGCACCATGACCTATCAAACTATCCATTTAAAAAGAAGTTATGAATAGTATTAACCAAATTATCAAACATATAAATTTTATTTTTTAAAAGTATACTTCATTTTTGAATTTGGAATATCAAAATTATCTTATGGTAAATTTTTGGTATTTTTTAAAAAGTTTCAATATTTGAAAAATAGTGAAAAATACTGCATTATTGTTAAAAAATTGACCTTTTCATTTATATAATTAGTTTACATAAAATTTATTTTAAAGTCACAATAGATACATAATAAATATATTAGTTTAATCTAGATCATATGAATCATTTTTATAATTCAAATAGATATAAAAATTTTATTAAACTTTTGAACATCACTTTTACCCACCTTCTAAACACATCTATAGATTAGCATTAAACCTAATTTTACTACTTCTGTGAATTGAATTTTGAAAAAATATCATAAATGGTTGTAATAAGTTTGAATTTTTTTTTCTAATAGGATCAAAATCATTTTTTGTGAATAGAAACTTTTGAATTTTATTTACCACGGTTAAAGGTAAATAGGGAAATTAAAGGTAAAAAATATTATTATAATATAATATTATCCTACCAATTTTTCTAATTTCATAGTATAAGTGTTTTTAAACCAAAACAAAAATTATTTAGAAAATATGACCCTTTTATGCCATTTTTGTAAGATTAGGATATTTATTATATTTTATTTAAAGAAAATTTAAAATTTTCATATTCAAAATTTAATAACTATATCATTTTTAATATGAGGTTATATAAGTGATATAGTCGACTATAGATAGTATTTAGAAATATAAAATTATTATCTACATAATTTTAATTTATTTATCATTTTAGTAAATGAATAATAAAATAAAATGGCGATACAATAATGATGGAGTAATTGAATTATTACAGGAAGAATCAATTAAATGATATTAAAAATATTAAAATAAATATAATTTTACTTAATTAATTACATACATGGTTTTTTTACATAACATAGACATGTTATTTACATTTTGGAATTATTGTTTTCAAGTTATCATGTTTGGATGATATTTTTAAAAATGAAAATATTGAATAGCTTCAAAATTAACATAAATTATACATTAAAACATATAATATAATATTAAATATTATAAAATTCATAAAAATATCAGGTTCATCCAAATAACTACTATAATGTTATATATTTCATAAATTATCCAATTGGGGTTTTTTAAATATTTTATACTAAATATATTAACCCTATAGTATAAAAATACAAGTAGACACGGTAAGAGTTAAATTGTTTAACTAATGGTTAATCCCAAAATATAAGGATACTTTTGTGACCTAAACTTGTCTAAAAATCATTAGTTGTGATGATTAATACCCATTATCATTTTATCCTCTAGTTAACTCACTTTTTACCTATTTGAAATAGAAAATCAATTTATTATAAATTAATAGTTTGGGAGTTTCCAAAAGTCCCCTCCCCTCTATTATAAAAGGAAACCTCTCATTATGTTTTTTTTCACACCAATAAAGCCATTTGGATCAGATAAACCCTATATAATTCTCTTCCAAAATTCCCTAAATTCATCCAAGAGGTCATACTTCAGGAATAAATCCATCATGTGGAGTCATTTTGTACAAATCCAAAGTACATGCTCAAAGAAGAGGTAATTGTTTTACCAATTCCATTCAATTTATTTTCTTCTTCAACTTCCTCTTCCTATGTTGTTTCCACATAAAATTAATTAATATAGTATCATATTCATTATGATATGTTATTATAATTATATAACAACCATATTACTCAATTTATCTATCCTATGAATAACAATATCACCATGTGTGCATACGTACGACTTACCATCTCCACGCCACGGTGTAATTTGTTATTAAACAATACTTTATTTTGATGGATATAATGATGAGTATAATGGATATAAATAATGAATATAACATGATAATGATTCTTTATAATTAATATACCATCTAATTCTATTTCATTTAACTATTAATGGAATGATATTGTCCCTCATGCGTACATACGACCTACCATCTCCATGATGCGGTGAGATTCATTCTCCATGTTAACCATTCATGAATGATAATAAAATTTAAATGATGAGTAAAAATAAAAATTATTAAATTAATATCATTTTGGATATGAATAAAATAAATCATATTCATAACAAATATAACTTACATGGAAAAACATGAATGGGAAAACGAAACACTTAACACCTGAAATAATGGTGATACTGAAATATTATTAGCAAAACGATATAATAGGATCATACATGATATCATAAATATGGATATGATTCTGGTATAATTTAATTACATACTTTAATCATTATATAGGAGGCTAATTCACCCTCAAATAAAGGAAAGTACAGGTTAAGGGTTAAATTTACAACCTCGTTATTATTCGAGGTTGTTTATACATAAGTATCTACTGGGACATATTTTTCATCCATGTCCATGTTTCTTAAAATATATTTCAAAGTATTATCGACAATTTTTTAAAGAAATTTTTACCCATGTTTTACTTTTTATAAAATGTTTTGAAAGTAATATTTCCATAATTTTCCAAATGAGGTGCTTTATGACCTTTTCAAAAAATTAATGAATGAATATTTTTTAACTTATTCAGAACGAGCTTCTATTTTATGCCATTATGATGCCTTAAAATTTTGAAGATTACCTTAAAATATTACAAGGTTATTTTCAAATGAATTATTTTTTTATATTTTTGTGGATTTTAAATTATTTCAAATTAAAAAAGGGGATATCTCTCTCAAAGCGTTTTAATGATTTTGTTATATTATTTTCATCTATGTTAACATCATTTGTTAGATTTTAAGCTTGATTGAGGTTTATTTATTATGATATAATTTTCCTTATTGTATTGAAGGTTTTTTGGATATGTTTTACTATGGATGCTCTATTTTTATACCATTCATGGTTTATGGTTGAAGTATTAACATTTTGTATGTTAGCTTTATTTACGAATGTTTATGTTACATTTCTACCTTTTAATATGAGGAATGTATTAGACTTAGTAAGTGATGGATGAGGCCCAGTATAGCCCCTTGATGCATCGGTGGGTCTCATGAGACAAACTAATATCTTGGAACAAGGCCTTGAAGGTATGGTTATTTATTTTCTTGGCACGAGGCCTTGACGGAATGGTTATGATGTCCAACATTATGAATTCCATCATTATAAGTTTAGCTATTGATATTTAATGTGATTATTCGACTAGTAGAATATTCATGTGAATGTTTCAATGGAATTATTTGATTTATTATTTCTATATAATAATGAATATTATGTTTAAAAGTCTTTCATTTCAGTTCTATACCTTTCCTTAAAAAATTTATACTTATTTTTGATAGCTTTTACTATATTGTTTACCTTTAATGAGCATCCAAGATCAATCCTTTATTTTGTTTCATTTTCCCTAGTATGTAAAGAAGTATATCCTGACTGACCTACATGGATGATATAAGGGATATTAGTGTTTTCAAAGGAGACACTATGTTGTTTTCATTTCAAGATGCAATGTAAAACTTATGTTTGTATATAGTATTTCCAAAGCTAGTAAACTGATCGGTCCTTCGGGATTTTATTTTCTTATGATCATTCCAATGTAATAAAATAATGCACTGAATTTGGGAAACTAGGGTCGAGGAGTTATAATTGGTATCATAGGAAGTTTAGTACAAACCTTGGAAACTAGATTTAGAAAAGACTTTATTAGGGAACAATACCCTAAGATAGAATTTGAGGATAAGTATAGAATAACATCCTAGAATGTTGGTAAAATAGATATTGAGTAGGTATTCCTAGAAAATACATCCTTATCTGGAAACTATAAGTGGAAGTGGTTCTGGAACAGATGTACCTAGGAGTGAAAACTCTGAAAAGGTTTTTTGGGCTTGACTCGGGGTAACCTGGTACATGAAAACGGGCCTTCCTATACACTTGGTTTGACACTCCTGGGGTATATTATTAGGATAATTCACATTTTATTTACAAATAGTTATGAAGGATTTATGAGTAAATATTTCCCCAATGAACTATTTTTATGATTATGGATTATATATGCATAAATTTTTCAATTTATGTTGATAATTTTACTAGTTTGGAATTATGCATTATGATTCATAACCTAATCTAGAATATTGCATTGTTTATAAATGGAACCTAATGGAATTAATGGAAACCATATCAATACACATAATCCATGTAGGTATTTCCATCCTATGAAAGATAATGATACTAGAGCAAGTGATACAACTGGAGCTGAATAGCTTATAACCATACTGGGACAATTAAATCAGGTTATAAATAATAGCCTTATCCATATGAAGCATCCTGATCCACAACACAAAGGATAAATGTTAGACCACTTCATAAGGAAAAAAACCCCAACATTCAATGGTACTACAAATATTTTTTTAGCTGAGTAGTGGATAAGTTCCTTAGAGAAAATATTTCTTATTTTGGGGAGTAATGAAAGGGAAAAAGTTGTTATGGTAGTCTATCTTCTATTAGGAGATACAAATCAATGGTAATCATTAATTCAAAACGTGAATGAGGATGAAGATGTCACAACTATGGAATGGAGGTAATTTAAATAAATCTTTCTAGAAAAATAGTTTCCTCGTGATCTACGAGTGGATCTAGTGAGGCAACTTCTGAGTCTGAGGTAAAAGAAGGATGAGAATGTTGAAAAGTATGAATCTAAATTCACAAGGTTAAAAAGGCATGTTGTATTATACATATATAACCCAATAAGTAAGATTGATCGATTATTTTATGGGTTAAAAAAATTCCTCTGAGGGGCACTAGTCTCCCAATCTTTCTTATCATACGAAGACATAGTCACATGTGTTATCAAGAAAGAAAAAGAATTATCTAAGTCTTATGACTTTAAAGGAAAGAAGGATAATAAGAGAGATGATAAATACCATGGAAAAGGAAATAAGGGGAATAAGAGAAAATCTGACATTCTAACCTTCATTAATTGTGGGAAGAAGATCCCTAGTTCTTGCTTAATGATGGTGGGAGTTTGTTATAAGTGTGGAGAAAAAGGCCACCGAGCTCATGACTTGAAGGGGAAGAAATAATCTATCAATTTTCATTGCTACAATTATAAAGATATGGGACATTATGTAAATGATTTTCCAAAGAGTCAAGAAAAATTTCCCCAGAAAAGGCCAAGGGATAATGGCCAATCTTTTGTGATCACAACTGTTGAGGTCGAAGTTCTTAATGATTTGGTGGTAGGTACTTTAATTTTTTCTTCAAATTTAGCCAAAGATTTATTTGATTCTAGATCCACACATCTTTTATATCTTCCCAATTTTCTTTAAAAATTATATATTTCCAATTCACATTAACAAGGGAGTTTTTAGCCTATACCTCTAAGGGAAGTCTAATTGCAATAAAGATGTGTCAGATAGTTCCCATTAAGGAATATAAACATTGTTTATCTACTGAATTAATCATCATACTTATGGTCGACATTGATATAATCCTTGGTATAGACTAGATATCACAATATGACGTGAAAATTTATTCCAAGAAGAAGGAATTTGTGATTTTTTAGGAAGATGTAGAATCCATTATCTTTAAAATATAAACTTCATCACCTAATTCTTATCAAAATCTACCCCTAGTAGCATTATTGAATGAGATTATTGGGAAGGAATAGGAAATAACATCTAGGGATGAAGAAATAAATATTCAAAATGTGAATGTAACTATTGTATGAGAATATATTGATGTATTTCCAAAGGATTTACCTGGACATCCTCCAGAGAGAGAAGTTGAGTTTACTATTGATTTAATCCCTGATATAAGGACAATATCAAAAAATGTATATATAATGACTATTGTGGAATTAGTAGATCTGAATAAGAAACTAGAGGAGTTTATTAATAATGGATTTATTCTCCCTAGTGTTTCTCCATGGGGATCCCCCATTCATTATGTTAAGAATAAATATAGATTGATGAGGTTGTACATTGACTATAGAGAAATAAAAGTTATTACAATAAAGAACAAGTATCATCTACCTCACATTGATGATTTGTTTGATCAACTTCATAGAGATCAATATTTTTTGAAGATTGACCTTTATTCTGGACACAATAATTGTGTGTAAAAAAGGAAGATATTCTAAATACAATATTCTGAATGAGTTATAGTCATTACAAATTTACGATAATGCCATTTGGATTGACTAATACACCCTCTATTTTCATGGATCAAATGAACAGAGTGTTCAATGAATATCTTGCTGATTTTTTTATAGTATTTACGGATGATATCTTAGTATAATCCAAAATCTACAAATACCATGAGAACCACATATATATTTTTCTAAATACTCTTAGAATAAATTGACTATATGAAACGTTTATCAAGTGTGAATTATGGATTTAGGAAATTTATTTTCTTGTCTATATTGTCTCCACAGATATAATCTCTATTGATCTTGCAAAGAAAAAGGCAATCCAAGAATGTCCACTACTGGTGAGTATAACTGAGGTACATAGTTTTATAGGTTTAATAGGTTACTATCGGCATTTCGTCCAAATTTTTTCCCGATTTGAAAACCCATTAACCAAGTTCACACATAAATGGGTTAATTTTATTTTGGAAAAAATTGTTTGAAGAATGTTTTGAAGAATTAAATAGAATATTAGTAAATTATTTTATCTTGAATCTACCATCTAGTAATAATGGGTTTTTGATTTATAGTGATGCATCAAGGAAATGACATGGTTGTGTCCTTATTCAGAATGGTAGGTTTATTGCTTATGAATCAAGGTAATTAAAAATTCATGAAAAAAACAATCCAACTCATGATCTTGAGTTAGTAGTGGTAATATTTGTTGAGAAGATATGGAGACACTATCTCTATAGTGAAACATGTGAGATATATACTAATCACAAGAGTTTGAAATATATTTTCTCATAGAGAGAACTCAACATGAGACAAACGAGATGACTTGAGATACTCAAGGATTAGGATTCCACAATACACTAACACTCGGGGAAGGAAAATAAAGTGGATGATGCTTGGAGAAGAAAGGAACATGGAGTTATAAACAAAATGAGAGTTGAAAAGGATCATATGTTCATGGATCTAGTAAAGATTGATATGGGAATTATCATGGAAGGGGAAACATCACAACCCTTTTAAATGGTTTCCAAACCAACTTTATCGGAATAGATAAAAAGTTATTAGACTGATGATGAGTATTCTCAAAAGAAAATTAAAGATGTGAATGATGGGAGATTTATTGAATTTGTACATGAAGATTAATTTTCAAAATTGGTAATAGGCTTTGTTTTCTTACTATACCTGAGTTAAAAATTGAATTATTAGATGATGATCAAAGCTTCAATTTCTCTATACACCCTGGGGGAACTAAGATGTATGGAAATTTGAAGGAACATTTTTGTTGGGACAATATGAAGAGGGAGATTATTGATTATGGGTTGAGATGTTTCTTTTGTTAATAGGTGAACGTTGGAAGACAACATCCTAGAGGAGTATTACAACCTCTTCCTATACTAATGTGAAAATGGGATGATATTATGATGGACTTTGTCATGGGTCTACCAATGACTCCCATATGAAATGATAGGATATGGGTTTTTTTATTGTCTTACCAAATCAGCACATTTTATTTCTATAAGTGAAGATTTACCATTTGAACGTTTAGAAAGACTATATATTAATTATGTTTTATGACTTCATGGTGTACCCCTATCAATTGTTTCTGATTGTGAACCCTATTTTACATCACAATTTTGGAAAATTCTTCAGAAGTCCCTAGATACTGAGCTTTGTTTGAGCACTGCCTACCGCCCTCAAATTGATGGAAAATCAAAATGGAAAATTGAAAATTTAGAAGATATATTGAGATCTTGATCACATGACTTTCAAGGTATGTGGGATCAATAATTACTTCTAGTATAATTTTAATCTAATAATAGCTTCCATTCAAGTATTCAAATGGAAGAATATGAAGCATTATATGGAAATATATTTCGCGCACTAACTTGTAGGGATGATGTTGGTGAAAGAAAACTCATAGGCCCATAATTTGTTGATGAAATGATGGAAAAGTTAAAGAATATTCAGACCCATATCAAAATGGCACACAAAGTAGAAAAAAGTGTTATGCTGATAACCGAAGGAAAGATTTGGAATTCCAAGTGGGAGATCATGCTTTCTTGAAGGTATCTCCATGGAAGTGTGTTATATGATTTGGTGAGAAGGGTAAACTAAGTCCCAGGTACATTAGAACTTTTGAGATTCTGGAACTAATTAGATTTATAGCTTGCCATTTGGAAATGCTGCCAAGTCTCTCCAAAGTTCATGATGAGTTCCATGTATCACTGTTGAGGAAATATATGCCAGAACCAACGCATATACTCACCTACGAAGGTATAAAACCGGAATGCAATATATCTAATTGTGAAGAGACTATCAAGATTCTTGATACTAGAGAAAAAGTGTTGATAAATTAAATTACTCATCTGGTAAAAGTTCTTTGGATAAACTATAAAATGGAAGAGGCAACATGGGAACCTGAGGAAATTATGATGGAGAACAACTTAAATCTTTTTATGAAGTGATATTCCAGAAATTTCAAGGATGAAATTATTTGAAGGAGGGAATAATGTAACACCCTAAGCTTTCATGATATGCTTCCTTTTAAATAATTCTATAGCTTGTGTTGCACGCGACATCAAGTTTGAGCACACCATGACCTATCAAACTAGCCGTTTAAAAAGCCGTTATGAATAGTATTAAGCAAATTATGAAATTTATAAATATTATTTTTCAAAATAGACTTAATTTTTTTTGTATTCATAATATCAAAATTAGCTTATAGTGAAATTTGGTATTTTCTAAAAAGTTTCATTTTTTCTCCAAAAGCCCAGGACCCAGTAGAAGTCGGCCCTAAGAGAATTTATTAAATAAAAATAGAAATGAGTCAGACAAACAGGGGATCATTACAAAACCAAGAGTGCACAACACCCATCATATCCACCTCAACCATTGGAGCACAAAAATCGGGGGTCGTAAAGGACCACATCATATCCATCTCCAAAATCGCCTACTTGGACAAAGCATCCGCCACCACATTGGCTTTCCTATAAGCATGTGAGACCACCATTTTCAAATTAGCAACCATGCGGAGACATTCAACCTAGTGAGGTAATACTCTCCATGGGACATTTTGCGTCTTTGATGCCAAGGCATGAACCGCAAGATGATAATCTGATTCAATCCATAACATGTTCCAGCTATATCGGACAACATACCTAACATCATGAATTATCGCCCATAATTCAGCCTCGTATGCAACCCCAATATCAGTAAATTGGTAAAAGCACCCCTTGACAAAGCCACGGTATGTTCGAAAGAAGCCACCGTATCCTAATAGTCTTGGAGCACCAGAAGCGGCACCATCCATGTTGACCTTGAGCCATGGGCTGATCAGAGGTATCTATCGTATGTATTTAAGAACCCAAGGCTTCTGAGGCTGGCCAGAGACTCCAAGAAGTCTAAAAATCTGCAATTTAGAAAACAAATTATGCATTGTACCTGTTTGAATCTGTGAGGCAGCATGGACCTCTGAATGTATCGTGACCATGCCGCATTGAATAGGGACAAACATGCCATCAAAGATAAGAGTGTTGCGAGTAGCCCATGTGGCCATGATTACAGTTGCAGTGGCCACAAGTACGAGATTCCCAAGCTGTGCACTACAACACACCTTGGACAACCCATTTAACAGATCATGTAGCAGCATATTTTTGTAAATTTCAAGTCCAAAGAGGGTTCCAAAGTAATCCCATAGCCTCCCAACATAGCTGAAATCCACAAAAAGAAGCTGGGCAGTCTCCTCAGCAGCCATGCAAAGATGACAGGCCGATGCAAATTGAAAACCAGCCCATTTGATCTGGTCATGATTAGGCAGACGATTCTTCCATAATCTCAAGATTAAAAGAAATATAGAAGGCTGGATGAATTCATTCCGAAATTTTAAGATCCAGGAAGGTGCAAAGCATGACCCTCCACAAATCATCTAATAAAAATCCTTGCTCATGAACTACCCATTGCGGTTGTGCTTCCATATCACCATATCACGGTCCATGAAAGTGTAATTTTGAATTTCCATCTCCACCTGCTGTGGAACAATATTGGCAAAACATTGCAAATATGAAAGAAAATAACTTATGGAAAAATGACCTGCATCCGGGGGAACATCCAAACATTCATGAAAAGGCCTCTCAAGCCATGTTTTTCTCCAGAAATTGAGGTGAGAGTCCCTGAAAACCAGCCATTTAATGTCGTGACTGAGTTGTATAAAAGATTTCTTGAGAGATTCCCAAAAAGATGATGCAATATAGTGCTTATATTCATTAAGCATCCTTCCTCTAAATCTATTTACAAGAAACTCATTCAACCCATCTTTAGAGATAAGACCCCATGTGAACTTGCCGATAAGACTATCATTGAATGTTGAGATATCTTGGACTCCAAGGCCTCCCAACTCAACCGGATTGATACACTCTTTCCAGGAAACAGTGAAAATTTTCCTCTCATGAACTGATCCTGTCCAAATAAAGTTTCGTATCATACCTTGTAAGTCCTTGATTAGGCCCCTAGGCCAGCGATAAAGAGAAAAGGAGTAAACAAACTTAGAATTGATCACCGAGTTGACAAGGCATATCCTCCCAGCCATGGACATCACCTTCCCTTTCCAGCCGGCAAGTTGGTTTACAATGTTAGAGGCTATTCCATCCAGATGCTTCCTCCTCACCCTACCCCAGAATAAAGGGACCCCTATATAATTGAAGGGTAAATATCCCTTTTTAACACCAAGACGTTTAACAATCCTATTTTGTATACCAATCATAACTCCATTACCCAATACAATGAAAGATTTTTCCCATCTTATTGCTTGTCCAAACATCTCTTCATAATGCTCAAAGAGGGCCTTAATAGATAAGATGGTTCTCCTTGAGGCTTGACCAAGACAAGAGAATGTCATCAGCATATAACAAATGAGATGGGGAAAAGTCATTCCTCCTAGCCTTGATTTGCATGAAAAATCCAATTTGAGCAGGATCATTAATGCATCGACTATGTTAATCTTCAACAATAGCGAAGAGAAGACCAGAGAGTAGGACACCTTGTCGTACACCCCTGGTGAAAGGGAAAAATCCTCTGGGTGTTCCATTGATGAGAATGGACAGCCTTGATAGAAGAGGATATCATTAATCATCTTGAGAAACTTATTGGAAAACCCATACATTTTTAGGACATCCATGAGGAAGCTCCATTTTAATGTGTCAAAGGCCTTTGAGATGTCGATCTTTAGTGCAAAGTTCCCTGCCTTCGTCTTTTTTCTCATAAGATTAATGCTCTCTGAAGTGGTGAAGAGAAAATCCTGGATATTCCTCCCAGGGACAAAGCCAGATTGATTGGTAGTAATCATGTCACTAACCATTGGGCCCATTCTGTTCATGAGGATCTTGCTTATGAGTTTAGGGATAGTATTTCCAAGAGAAACCGGCCTAAAGTCCTTGATATCAAGGGCATTATTCTTTTTAGGCAATAGAGAAATGAAGCATAAGTTCATCCCATACGGCAGGTAAGAGTGAGTGAAGAATTCATTGATAGATCAGGTAATATCATCCTGCAAAATATCCCAATAATATATGAAGAACTTGTTAGTGAATCCATCTAGGCCAAGAGCGTTGTCCACATTGAGAGAGAGAAGAGCAGCTCGAATTTATTCTTTAAGGGGGGGTAACAAGATACTAATTATCATTCTCTTCAATGCCTAGAGTTATATTCCCAACCATTTTGTGAGTGTTGACATGACCATCATCAGAATATAGTCCCTTAAAATGATCCACGACTACCACAGAAATATCACAATAAGACGTATAAAGATGACCATTGATGCTAATTGCTTTCTCCCTAGCTCGGGCCCTTTTCTCTTTATGCAATCTGTTAAAAAATTTAGAGTTCATGTCTCCTTCTTTAAGCCATCTGACATTCAATTATTGTCTGACTAACCTTTCCTGGGTTAGAATTAATTCATCCAGCTTGTTATGTGCCATAATTTCATCCCGAGATGGAGCAGACTACTGTTGATTTTGAATCTGAATGTGAGACAGCTCCGCCTCATCATCCTTGATGTTACATTCCAGGTTAGAAAAGGATTTTCTGCTCCAGTCCTTGAGAAGTTCCTTCAGATGCTTTAACATCACATCCAACCTCTAAAGAGGACTTCAAATAGGCTCATGCTTCCAAGTTTTGAGCCCATGTTCCCTATATCCATGCTCCATCACCCATCCATTGTTGAATCAGAATGGGATGGGTCCTGACCATGCCAGTTGAGAGTCAAGCTCCACAACAAGAGGATTGTATTCAGAGTGGTGTCTGGGTAATGTAAATCCAGAAATTCCAGGAGCAGGACCTTGATCAGCCATTTGAACAAAAAATCTGTCAAGTTTACTTACTTGCTTCCCATTGCAGGTGTATCGACACCATGTGAACTCATCTCCAGCAATTGGGACTTCAACCATATTGTAGTAATCAAGGAAGAAAAGAAATTCAGAGGCCACAGTTCTTTTCATTTTTTGATGAATAGTAAAAAATACTCATTATTGTTAAAAAAACTAACTTTTTCATTTAAATAATTAATTTAAATTAAATTTATTTTAAATTCACAAAAGATACGTAATAAATATATTAGTACAATGTAGGTCGAAGTAATCATTTTTATAATATAATTAGTTGTAAAAATTCTATGAAACTTTTGAATGCCTCTTTTACCTGACTTCTAACCACATCTGCAGATTAACATTAAATATAATTTTACCACTTCTATGAATTGAATTTTGAAAAATGTAAATACATGGTTGTAGTCAATATGAAAATTTTGGTCTAATTGGATCAAAATAATGTTTGGTGAATAGTAACTTTTGAATTTTATTTACCACAGTTAAAGTTAAATAGGGTAATTAAAGCTAAAAAAATATTACAATAATATAATATTACCCTAAAACTTGTAAAAATTTCATTGGATAAATTTTTTCCACCAAAATAAAACTTATTTCAAAAATATGATCCTTTTTAAGCCACTTTTTTTAGTTTAGTAAATTTTTTATATTTTATTTAAAGAATAGTTAAAAATGTCATAGTCAAATTTTAATAACTATATCATTTTTAATATGAGGATATATAAGTGATATGGTCTACAATAAATAGTATTTATAAAGCTAAAATTATTATCTACATAATATTAATTTATTTATAATTTTATGAAATAAATAATTAAATTAAATGGTGACATAATAATGATACAATAATTGAATTATTAAAGGAAAAATCAATTAAATGATATTAAAAATATTAAAATAAATATAATTTGAATTAATTAATTAAATAAAATAATTTTATAGATAACATAGACATGTTAGTGACATATGTGAAGTATGTTTTTATGTTATCATGTTAAATTTTATATTTTTTAAAAATAAAAATATTGAATAATATCAAAATGATATAAATGACACTTTAAAACAAATAATATAATATTAAATGTTATAAAATTCATAAAAATATTAAGTTTAGAAAACTAACTAGGATAATTTTAAATATATAATAAATTATCCAATTTGGGTTCTTCTTGAATTTTATAGTAACTATATTGAACCTATAGTATAAAAAGACAAGTAGACACGATAAGAGTTAAATTGTTTAACTAATGGTTAATCCCAAAATATAAGGTAAATTTTGTGACCTAAACTTGTCTAAAAATAATTGGTTGTGATTATTTAGACATTTACTCATCATAGGATCTAAATAACTCACTTTGGATCTATTTGAAACCGAAAATCAATTTATAATAAATTAATATTTTTGGAGTTTCCAAAAGTGTCCCTCCCCTCTATTATAAAAGGGAACTTATCCTTCTCTTTTATTCATACATCTAAAGTCATTTCTCTCATCCAAACACTACTTAATTCTCCTAAAACATTCCCTCGATTAAGTAATAAATAAAGTATAATATTCGTTCTAAGATGTTATTATATTTATGTAACAACCATATTCCTCCATTTATCCATCACACGAATAACAATATCACTATGTGTGCGTACGTACGGCTTACTGTCTCCACGCTATGGTGTAATTTTTTATTCAACACTAATTTATTTTGATGGGTATAGTAATGATTATAATGGATATAAATAATTAATATAACATGATAATGATTCTTTATAATTAATATATCATCCAATTCTATATCATTTAACCATTAAGGTAATGATACCGTCACTTGTGTGTATGTACGATCTACCGTCTCCACAATGCGGTGAGATTCATTCCCCACGTTAATAATTAAAGAATTATTATAAAATATATATGATGAGTAAAAAAACAACTATAAACTTAATATAATTCTATATAGGAATAAAATACATCCTATTCATAACAAACATAACTTACACGACAAAACAAGAATGGGAAAACAAAGTAGTTAACACTCAAAATAATTGTAATACTGAAATATTATTAACAAAACAATATAAGAGGATCATAAATGATATCATAAATATGGATATGGTTCTAGTATAATTTAATAACATAATTTAATCATTATATAGGAGTTTAATTCACCCTCAACTAAAGGATAGTTCAAGTTAAGGGTTAATTTCACAACCTCATTATTATCTGAGGTTGTTTATACGTAATTATCTACTGATACATCTTTATCATCCATGTCAATGTTTCTTAAAATGTATTTAAAAATATTATAAATAATTTTTTAAAGACCTTTATACCTGTGTTTTAATTTTTATAAAATGTTTTGAAAGGAATGTTTTTGTCATTTTCCAAACTATGTATTTTATGAATTTTTCAACAAATTCAGGAAAGAACGTTCTTTAACTTATACGGCGCGAGTAGCTATTTCATTCCATTATGATGCCTTAACATTTTTAAGCTTCCCTTATAATATTATGAGGTTATTTTCAAAATAAATGTTTTTATATCATATTTTAACGGCTTTTAAATGATTTTAAATTAAAAATGGGGATATCTCGCTCAAAGAGTTTTAATGATTTTATTAGATTATTTTCATCTATGTCAAAATCCTTTTTCGGATTTTAAGCTTGATTGTGAATGATTTATTATGATACAATATTCCATATTGTATTAAAAATTTTATGATATTTTTTAATGTTTATGTTCTATTTTTATAACATTCATGGTTTATGGTTAAAGTATTAACATTTCATATGCTAGTTTTAATATGAATGTTTATGTTATTTCTCACCCTTTTCATATGAAGAATACATTGGACTTATTAAGTGATGAGTAAAGTCCACTATATATTATCGATGCATTAGTAGGTATCATGAGAAAAACTAGTATCTTGAAACAAGGCCTTGATGGTATGGTTATTTATGGTATTGGAAAGAGGCATTGACGGTATGGTTAGGTTGTCCGACATTATGAATTCCCTCATTTTGAATTTAGTTATTGATGTTGTGTAATGTCTCGGTTCCGGGTGCCACTCAACGGGTACCCCGAACCCAATTCGCCACATGACCTCAAGCGCATTTCCCAAAATTCCAGAGTCTACCGACTAGCAGCGAGGGCCCAGGTCCAATAGTGGGGAAACTATGCCCTCATTTGTCAAAGTGTAGCGCAGCGGAATAAAATAAAAAGCAAACAAAAATAGTAGAAGCAATAAACCAGACACATTTAATATAACAACTGTAGTGAAAGATAACCAACCGGTTATATAGATATGATGCAACATGTCTCTAATCTATAAAAACTGCCAAAACATGTTACACTGCAATACAATACAACTGAAGTACAAGTTCAGAAAAGAAAAACAGAACAGCCAGCGGCATCGTGAGCCTAAGCTCGGTCCCATGATCTCCTACTCCTCGGCAACAATCAAGTACCTGTATAGGGACCCTTTCCCTTATCCACACCTATAGAAACATAATCTATTTGGGCCTAAAAGCATGACCCAAATAGGGTGTGAGAAATAATCGCAGTAGGCACCCACCAAAGGCTCGTGCCCAACTGTGTAAAATCATGCAACAACAGTGTGCAGTAGTAAAATGCAATAAAGTAAGCATTACTGAAAAGTAACTAACTTAACCAGTTATATTTTCATTTTAATATCCATTTAATCATTTAATTTAAAATATCACCATTGTGAATATTCTAAGTAAATAGCCAAATGTCCTTAGACACGTAAACCCCTACCCTCGGGTAAAGAGAATCCAACACAAGAATCCACCCATAGGCATGTGGATATTGCCCACGGGCGTAAGGAGTGTCTCCCATAGGCACAGAATCAACTGCCCACAGGCACGGAAGAAGTTTCCCACAGGCTAAATCGTACAGTGCCCACAGGCTAATCACAACACCACCCTCAGTCTAAACAGGTAACTGGGCCATGCCCAACATCTAAACAAGAAGTACACAAGTAATTCCTCTCAAGGCAATTCTACAATCATTACATTAATGGATTACCCTCGGGTATCCTGGCCAAACGGCTAAACAGAGGAACGCACCCCCTGGGTGGTCCTGGATCCATGCAACGATCCCAAATAGAAGTTTATTATCACAATTAATTACCTATTCACCTCTAGGTATTTAAAATAGCCATGTCCTCATCCACACAACACCCCAAAATTGGTTCGTGGCACAACAGTACACAAAAACGCACAACAGTTGGAATATAAACACCAAGACACCTACCTTAAACGCCCTTGATATGTATACTCGAACGACGTTCCACGAATTTTCCTAGAACGAGGTAGATCTGAGGTGAAAGAAAAACCACTTAAATGCAAATAACTTCCATTAGAGGAATAATTGGCAATAACTAGGCAAGGAGATGAGAGGGCTTACCCGTGTAGTTCTAGGGAGATCAACGGTGCAGAAAACAGATTCCCGATGTGCGCTCGGCGGATCGCCAAAGCTCCGGCCTCCTCTCCCGCTCCTTCCTCTAGTTCTAAGCCTTCTCTATGAACAGGGGAGGCTACAGTCCATTTTAAGAGAAAAAAACAAAGTACAAGGTGTGTATTTCCATGTACACAGTGTGTAATTCCCATTTTTTAACTGTTCCTCTGGTGGTTTCCCACCAGTGTGGCACTATTCATTTGCTAACATGACTACACAGCGTGTCTTTTTGAGTACATGGTGTGTTCTGTCGCACAGCTGGCCACCGCCTTACTAATTTATTTCCGACTAACTACACGATGTGTAAAGGACCACTACACGGTGTGTAGTCAGTTTCTACACCCTTCATCGTCGACATGGCCACATGCCCCGTGTACCCATCCCACATGGCCAAAAGTACATGGTGTGTGGAAAAGTACACAGCGTGTACTTTTAAAATTTGGGTTTTTCCCCATTTTCCTTATTTTCTGAAAAACACTTAAGGAAAAGAGAAAAGAAGAAGCTCGTACCTCAAAACTAAGAACCAGGTTCTTACAAACTTCCCCCCTTAAAGAAATTTGTCCCCGAATTGTCCTTTCAAGGGTGGTGAAGATGTATCTATGAACAACTCCGGCCAATGAGCACGTACATCGGCCTCCCGCTCCCTGGTTTCATCATGCACTCGGCCATGCTGCCATAGAACCCGTACGAGAGGACTGACCGGCCTCGGAGAACCTTCGTGCTCCTATCTATGATACGAATTGGATGCTCCTCGAAGGACGCATCAACCTAAATCTCAACATCCTCAGGCTGAAAGACGTGAGATGGGTCTGAATGATAGCGGCACAACTGAGATACATGGAAGACGTCGTGCATGGCCTGGTACCTCTGTGGTAACTATAACCGGTAGGCAACCGGCCTGACTCTCTCCAGAATCTCAAATAGCCCCACATACCTCGGTGAAAGTTTACCCTGTCTCCTGATCTTCCTATGTCCTAGCCTCGGTGAAACACGCAAGAAAACCTGATCCCCGACCACGAACTCTAAAGGTCATCTGTGGAGATCAGCATAAGACTTCTGACGAGACTGCGCGGTAGCCATCTTCTTCTGAATCAACTGGACCTGCTCAGAAGTCTCCTACACGAGACGTGGTCCTAGTAAAGCTGCCTCACCTATCTCTAACGATCACAAAGGTGATCAGCATGGCCTGCCATATAAAGCCTCATAAGGTTCCATCTCGATAGTTGCCTAAAAACTGTTATTATATATAAACTTGAATAGGGGTATATGCTTCTCCCAAGATCCCCCAAAGTCTAGGACGTAAGAACGCAGCATGTTCTCTAGCACCTGTATCGTATGCTCTAACTAGCCATCGGTCTGAGGGTGATAAGTTGTGCTCAGAAGCACCTGTGTACCCAGTTCCCTCTAAAAACCCTTCTAGAAACGAGACGTAAAATGGATGTCCCTATCTGAAATGATAGAACGAGGGACCCCATAAAGATGGATGATCTCTCGGATATACAAAATTCTTGAGCTAGTCAACACCGAAGGTCTCCTTGATTGGAAAAAAGTGAGATACCTTCAGGAGTCTATCCACAACAACCCACATGGAATCATTGCCTCGAGGTGACCTTGGTAACCCAGTCACGAAATCCATCGTGACATCGTCCCATTTCCACTCCAGGATGGGTAACTGTTGTAACAATCCGGCTATCCTCTGATGCTCCGCCTTCACCTACTGATAGGTGGAACATCACGTAACAAAACCAGCTACATCTCTCTTCATACTCGGCCACCAGTACTGATTTCTCAAGTCTCAGTACATCTTGGTAACCCCCAGGATGAACTACCTAATCTGAAGCATGAAACTCCCGCATCAGATCCTCGTGTATATCCCCTGGAACCCATACTCGTCCATGGAAACTTATAATTTCATCATCTCCTATCGTTCAACCAGGAGGAGGGTCCTCACTTTCCACCGACTCCCGTAGAACTAGGTCTTCTGAATCAGATAGTTGTCTCATCCTCACTCTGTCCAGGAGGGTAGAAGTCACAGGTAAAGATGAAAGATAAGTTTTCCCCTGACTGTCATGCACCTCCAAATTCATCTCATATAACAAATCCATCAGCTTCCACTCATCACTAGCCTCCTGCACTGCCGGTATCTGAGTCTTCTTGCTCAGTGAATCAGCTACTGCATTACCTTTACTAGGTGTATAGGCAAGCTCAAAATCAAATTACTATAGGTACTAGACCCACCTTCGTTGTCTCAGGTTCAAATCACGCTGAGTAAAGATGTATTTGAGGCTCTTGTGGTCGGTGAAAACCAAAAAATGCTCTCCCAATAGATAATGTCTCCAACAGCGCAACGTATGCACAACTACAGCCAACTCGAGATCAGGTGTCGGGTAATTCCTCTCATGTGGCCTCAACTGCCGAGAACCGTATGTAACAACTTGATCACCCTGCATCAACACTTCTCCCATCCCAATACCTGATGCATCACAGTAAACTATATAGATCGTCCCTTGATCTAGAGGTATCAGGACTGGTGCTGATGTCAACCTTCCCTTCAGGTCCTGAAAGGATGTCTTGCAAGCTTCTGTCCAAATGAACTTCACACCCTTATTAGTCAGACCCATCAACGACGCTGCTAAGATGGATAAGTACTATATGAAGCATCTGTAGTAACCAGCCATCCCTAAGAAACTCCGTATCTCAAACACATTCTTAGGATACTCCCAAGATACTACTACTCTCACCTTCTCTAGGTCAACTGCAACCCCTTCCTCTGAGATGATATGACCCAGGAAGTCAATCTGGTCCATCCAAAAGTGTCACTTTGAGAGCCTAGCATATAGCTGATGCTCTCTCAGTATACTCAATATGATCTCAAGATGGGTGGTATGGTCATGTCGAGTGTGATAGTACACCAAGATGTCATCCACAAATACTACCACAAAGGAATCCAAATAACGATTGAACACACGATTCATCAGAGCCATGAAAACTGTTGGCATTTTCGTGAGTCCAAACAGAATAACCAAGTACTCATACAGACCATATCTGCTTCGAAAAGCGGTAAGCGGTATATCTGATGGTCTCACGCGCAGCTGATGATATTCGGATCTCAGGTCAATCTTCAAGAACACTCATGCTCCACGAAGTTGATCAAAAAGATCATCAATAATCAAGAAAGTATATTGGTTCTTAACCGTCAACTGGTTCAGCTTCTGATAATCCACATAGAGTCTGAGGGTACAATCCGCCTTCTTAGCAAACATGACAGGAAAACCCCAAGGAGAATTACTAGGTCAAATAAAACCATTTTCCTGTCACTCCTCTAACTGCCTCTTGAGCTCCTGCAACTCTGGTGTATCCATCCTATAAGGAGGAATGGACACTGGTGTTGCTCCAGGAACAAGCTCAATAGAGAAATCCACCTCTCGCTCTAGAGGTAGACCTGAAAAGTCATCCGGGAAGACATCCCTGAACCGATCAACCACTGGAGGGAAATCCGTCGGACAAGTCCCCTGATCATCGAGGTATAAGCTAGTAATCTGGGATGTGACTCCACCTCACCCATGATACTCTGGTCTCGCTCGACTCGCCTGAACATCACATTTGCCTTTGTATAAAAACTCTCCACCCTCTGGTGACGTGAAACTCAGCCAAAGATGATAGCATTCTACAAAGGCTCGAAAGGGAACCAACCAGTCCATCCCGAGAATGAAGTCATAAGTTGTCATCTCTAAGACATAGAGGTCCCAAAGAAAGTGACACCCACCAACCTCAAGGGGGCACTCCTTGTAATGACTCACACATGTCGTTCTCCTTCCCAACAGAGTGTCTAGCATCATAACAGCAGAAGAAGGAGAAAAACAGAGCCCAAGGCTCTCCACAACAGGTACAAATATGAAACTATGTGTATCACCCGTATCAAAAAGTACTGAAGATAAGACAGAAGCTACTAGAATAGTACCTCTGACTATAGAAGGTCTGAGATCCTACTCCTGCTGGGTCTGTTGCACTGCATATGCCTGCCCAGTGTCGCGGCCTTGCAACACAGCCTGACTACCCTGAGTTGTCCCGCTCTACTACCTCTGAGATCCTGGTGTCTGGCTACCACGACCATGACCACCAACTCTGACTGCTCGTCCTGATGTATTCCAGTTCCCCGACTGGTAAGAAGACACTGGTCCTACTCCCGCATGCTGAGTCTGCACAGAACCCCTCTCACTAGACACTAGTGGAAACACCCTACAGAAGCGCTGCAGATGACCCATCCTGCCGCAAGCTCGGCACTCCACTGGGTCTCATGGACACTGTTGCCTCTTGTGCCCCTCTCTACCACACTGGTAGCACATGACCTGGCCACTTGAATCATTCTTCTGTCTGGTACTACCACCCTGAGAGAATTCCATCTGTCTCTTCCTCTTACCAGTAGAAATATTACCAGAAACTGGTGCTGAACCACCATGGCCCACACCACTAGCTTCCCGTAGGTTTCTCTCTATAATCAGCACCTGATTTACAATAGCATGTACTAAAGGCAACCTAAAAACATTCCACAGTGCTCGTATGTCATATCAAAGACCATCCTTAAAGCGTCTGACTCTCAACATCTCATCACCCACCAGAATGGGTGCAAAACACTGAAGCTCAGTGAATCGAGAAGAATAATCCATCACCGACATAGCGCCCTTCTGTAGATTCATGAACTCTCGAGCTCTATATTCCCTCAGTGTCTCTAGGATGAAGAAGTCATATAATACTGCCTGAAAATCTTCCCAGGCCATGTCTCTGTGATGCTCTGTCTGGGTGGTAACATCACCCCACCTCTTGGCAGAATCATGCAGCATATATGTTGCGAGCTTGACCCTCCTCCCTAGAGGTGTCTCAAGATGCTCGAAAATAGTCTGCAGTGATCCTGGCCAAGACTCCGCAGCCTGTGGTCCGCCATCCCCTGAAAACATAGGCGGATGCTGCTTCTGGAATATATGAGTCGGCTCATCCATAGATGTGGTAGCCGGCGATGCTCCCTGAAAGGTCTGCATGAACCGCATAAATCCTTCACGGAACTGTGCATCCACGCCTGTGTCCGGTATAACGGCTGGCACCGTATCTGGATCTGTTGGAGGATCTATTGGTATACCATGTCCCACCATCTCTGGAGTATAATCGTTTCCACTCTCCTGGAGAACAACGCATGGTCGTCTTGACGGCATGACACTACAAGGTCAAATTCACACCTTAGAACAAGATTAACAACTACCAAAAACGGAGAAACCCAAAAGGGAATAGGAGGAAGAATGAAATAAATATTTTCAAAACAAAACTACACGGCATGTATCCTGACTACACGTCGTGTACCTGACTTCTCTTCCCCTACCCGGGTCCTTCTACATGGCTAAGCCACACGACTCCCGTTGAACAAAACTACACGGCGTGTATAATATCTACACGACGTGTATGGTGTAATTTCCAACTTCCCGTGTCATTTGTGACACGGCCGACTACTCTTCCTGATACTACATGGCGTGTTACACCCGCACAAGGCATGTACACCACCCCGTTTCCCTAGCCACACAGCTAACACCACACGGTCTGTCCTCGGACAAGACTACACGGCGTGTCCCATAGGTACACGACATGTACTAGACGCGCTTTGTCGACCTGTGTTGTTAGTTACACAGCCGGTACACACGTCTCACACTGCACGGCATGTTCTATACACACACGGCGTGTAATTGAAAGGATTACCCCGACACGTGTTGTTATTTACAAGGCCAGGTCCCTAGGTCACACTACATGGTGTGTTCTACACACACACGACGTGTATGTCTTAGGGTTTCCTCCGTCCGTGTTGTTTGTTACACGGGCGGACTCCGGGTCAACACTACACGGCATGTACATCATCTACACGGCGTGTTCACCCCAAGCTCTTCCCTTCCCCGTGTCTCCGCCCACACGGTTTGTGACATGGGAAGAGACTACATGGCGTGTACTCAGGGCACACAGTGTGTACCCAAAAAGTTTATTTTTCATCCCGAACAGAAGACCATACACAGTGTGTTAAAGGTACTACACGGCGTGTATACTGGGTTTTTCGAACAGTATGCCTCATAAACTTCCCCGGAACCCAGAAAATACCGAAAAACAACACCTAAGTGTCAAATTCCGACCCGTGGGGGCCCATACTCCCCACGAATCAGAGTTTGAAATCTTATCGTGTTATAAACAAATAAACAGCTAATGATCCACCAAATTCGGGTCAATGAGGGCCCATACTACCCAAAAACCAATGTTTGGCGTCCATTCTATCTACCAGCTCATACAAAAATACCCTATCACATAGCAGGTATTCATCAAGAAGGTATCACAACACCATGCTTTCCTAGCACAACAGTTATCACAACAACATGAAATTCTAATGCACCTACATGGCATGGAAACTATGCATGGAATGTGATTTCTAGCATGTGCCTAAATGATGCACGAGACAACATACCCTCATCTCATCAGGTTCCAACTAAATAGAACCCATGGATAATATATAAACGTCACAATCACAAGGGTGTCACCCAACGATGAAATCAAATCAACTATAAAATTTGCAAACACAGAAAAAGTGAAAAAAAAACGAGGTAGACTGGATTTTCCATGTACACGGGTTAGCTACACCCGAGCACAGCTTATTACCAACTACTGTTCCCATCCTATCCCTGACTAAGGATCCAAATAGTAAGTTAAAGAAAAGAACTCCTTTGATACCAATTTGTAACGTCCCGGTTCTGGGTGCCACTCAACGGATGCCCCGAACCCGGTTTGCCACGTGACCTCAAGCGCATTCCCCCAAATGCCAGAGGCTGCCGACTAGCAGCGAGGGCCCAGGTCTGAGAGTGGGGAAACTATACCCTCATTTGTCAGAGTGTACCGCAGTGGAATAAAATAAAAATCATACAACAACAGCAGAAGTAATAAACCATACACATTTAATATAACAACTATAGTGAAAGATAACCAACCAGTTATATAGATATGATGCAACATGTCTCTATTCTATAAAAATAGACAAAACATGTTACACTACAATACAATAATACTGAATTAAAAGTATAGAAAAGAAAAACAGAATAGCCAGTGGCATCGCGAGCCTAAGCTCGGTCCTATGCTCTCCTACTCCTCGGCAACAATCAAGTACCTATATAGGGACCCTTTCCCTTATCCACACCTGCAGAAACGTAATCTGTTTGTGCCGAAAAGCATGACCCAAAAAGGGTGTGAGAAATAATCTCAGTAGGCACCCACCAAATGCCCGTGCCCAACTGTGTAAAATCATGAAACAATAGTGTGTAGTAGTAAAATGCAATAAAGTAAGCAATACTGAAAAGTAACTAACTTAACCAGTTATATTGTCATTTTAATATCCATTTAATCATTTAATTTAAAATATCACCACAGTGAATATTCTAAGTAAACATCCAAATGTCATCAGACACGTAAACCCCTACCCTCGGGTAAAGAGAATCCAACACAAGAATCTTCCCACAGGCATGCAAATATTGCCCACGGGCGTAAGGAGTGTCTCCCACAGGCACAGAATCAGCTGCCCATAGGCACGGAAGAAGTTTCCCATAGGCTAAATCATACAGTGCCCACAGGCTAATCACAACACCGCCCTCAGGCTAAAAAGGTAACTGGGCCATGCCCAACATGAAAAAGTAGTACACAAGCAATTCCTCTCAAGGCAATTCTACAATCATTACTTTAAAGGCTTACCCTCGGGTATCCTGGCCAAATGGCTAAATAGAGGAATGTACCCCCTGGGTGGTCCTGGATCCAAGAAGCAATCCTAAACAGCATTTTGTTATCACAATTAATTACCTATTCAATTCTAGGTATTTAAAATATCCACGACCTCAGCCACACAACACCCCAACATGGGTTCGTGGGACAATGGTACACAAAAATGCACGACAGTTGGAATATAAACACCAAGCCACCTACCTTAAACGCCCTTGATCAGTATACTTGAATGACGTTACAAGAATCTTCCTAGAACGAGGTAGATCTGAGTTGAAATAAAACCCGCTTAAATGCAAATATCTTCCCTTAGAGGAATAATTTTCAAGAACTAGGCAAGGAGATTAGAGGGCTTACCCGTCCGGTTCCAGGGAGATTGATGGTGAAAAAATGGATTCCCGACGTGCGCTCAGCGGATCTCCAAAGCTTCGGCCTCCTCTCCCGCTCCTTCCTCCAGTTCTAAGTCTTCCCTATGAACAAGGGAGGCTACTGTCCATTTTAAGAGAAAAAAACAAAGTACACGACATGTATTTCCTAGTACACGGCGTGTACTCCCCATTTTTTAACTGTTCCTCTGGCGGTTTCCCACTAGTGTGGCACTGTTCATTTGCCGACATGACTACACGACGTGTCTTCTTGAGTACACAACATTTTCTTTCACACAGGTGTCCACCGCCTTAATAATCGCATGTCGACTGACTACACGGTGTGTAAAGAACCACTACACGGCGTGTAGTTGGTTTCTACACCCTTCATTGCCGACATGGCCACACGCCCCGTGTACTCATCCCACATAGCCAAAAGTACATGGAGTTTGGAAAAGTACACAGCGTGTACTTTTAAAATTAGGATTTTCCTCCATTTTCCTTATTTTTTGAAAAACACTTAAGGAAAAGAAAAAATAAGAAGCCTATACCTCAAAAAACTAAGAACCAGGTTATTATATGTTGCGTGTGATTATTAGACTAGAATAATATCCATGTGAATGTTTAAATGTTATTATTTGATTTATTCTTTTCATATCATACTGAATATTATGTTTAAAAGTCTTGTGTTTTAGTTTTATACCTTTCCTTAAAAATTTATTCTTATTTATGATAGCTTCCACTATATTGTTTATCCTTAATGAGCATCTGAGATCACCCCTTTATTATATTTCATTTTTCCCCAAGATGTGAGGAAGTATATTATGACTGACCTTTAGGGATAATCTATGGTATTTTGGGTGTTTTCAAAGGATATGCTATGTTTTTTTCTTTTCAAGATGTAATGTAAAACTTATGTTCATATCTAGTATATCCAAGGATACTAAACTGATAGTTCCATCAGGATTTGATTTTATTATAATCATACTGACATAATAGAATAATACACTGAATTAGGGAAACTAGGGTTATATAATTACACTTTATGTACACCTCATAAAATAATATAGGTTCATAATATAACATATGTCACAAAGAAGAAAAATTGAGACAAAAATCCCTTACCTTAAGTCTTATCTTCCTTTGTACACATTAAAACCTACTGTATAATAAATATTAGTTTATTATAAATCAATTACAGAACCATACATATATATATCATACCATATATTATTTTCTTATGACATTTTATTACCTTTTTATTAATAATTTTATTTTAAAGTCATGTTTTGGGAAATAACTACTTAGTTTTTTATGTGTGTTTTGATTTATTATTTTTTGTCCTATTAATTTGATCAAGGTTTAATAATATAAATAATTTTAATAATTATATAATAATAATATATATTCAGTATATATGTATTTAGAGAAATCTATAAAACATAGAGGAAGAAAATGAAATACACTATTCACGGAGACGGTAGGTCATACGTATGCATGAATGTTATTTCCATTTTCTCAAAGGATTGAATGAAATAAAGGTAAGTAATATATTACCATTAAAAAATAATTTTTATTTTATATTTATAATGTATTTTAATTTAACCATCCTTTTTACTTTTCATTTAAAGTGTGAACGAATCACACCTCTTCGTGAGGTGGGGTCAACTGTACACACGAGCGACATTATCGTATTCCCACAGAGTGAGAATTAAGAAGATATATATGATATAATACATCAAAGACTATAATACTATCATAAATATAATATATATATATATTTAATATATCATTATATCCATCCATGAGAGGTGGTGATGGAAAATGAATAACATCAGTTTGTGAGGCGGTAGTCCGCCGTACACACAATTAATTATTTTGTATCCCATTTTATGAAAGTAAAGATGGTTATAGTTCATGAACTTAACATAAAAAATATTATTATATGTAATATAATTATTTTATTATATCATCATGGTTTAATAATAATCTAATGATGTGTAGGGATAAATAAAATAAAAATACTCATTGAAGAACGTTACCACTTCTTTCAGTAATTCCCTTAGGTTTGCACCAAAATCCTACCTAGGTTGGATTTATAACAAAAATAAGGATTTTAGGATGAGATTGGGGAACTAAGGAATAGATTTGGGCAAATATTGGTCAAACCAAATGGTTTTGGAAGTACGAATAATAGAGGAGAAGGGGTGGCCTTTTATAAGCAAGGTGAGTGGTACACTTGTAATTTTTTAAAAGAAAAATGTGTACTTACAATTTTCACATTTCAAAAGGATCAAAAAATATAATATTATCAATAATTAGACAGGATAAGGTCTAACTATGTCCATAATGTTTTTTTGAAATTTTTGAGATCATTTTTAACCCATTAATTTTTAGTTTAACCCACGTTAAACACATTTTTACTTGAAACACCATAAATAATTTTTATTATTTTTGATATTAATTATGGTAAAAAATTAATTTGAAATTATTATATAATATAAATTATTTTAGTTCTAAATATGGAATAAAATTTTCAAAATTCCATTCAAATAAGTGGAAATGTTTTGTCTAAAATTAAACCAGCAGTTGTGACGAGAAATCGATTTTCCAAAGAGAAAATTTTCCAATGTTTTAAAAGTTTTTGTATAAAAATTTGATATAAAAAAGATTACCATTAAATTTTTTTATTAATTGATATATAATTTAACTAATGTTACTTTCAAAACTTTTTAAAAATAAGAGTTATATTTATAATGTCTTTAAATGAAAAGGATTTTTTCAATACAAACCAATATTTTTCACTATTCATCAAAAAAATAATCTTTTCAGAAAAATACCAAAATTCAAACTAATCTAATTTTGAAATGGTGATATAAAAAATTATTTTTTCATCAAATTAATTTTATAAAAGGGTCAAAAATTAATTTTATCATTTTTCATAAAAATAAATAAGAAATATTTTTTTTGGAAAAATAGTATTTTCAAAACATATAAAGACTTATAGAAAATTAAGTAGTTTTTGTCAATATTTCTTATTTATATTAAACCATTGTACTAAAATTTTTTAAAAAAATTATTTGTATTCATTCCTCCATGTTTAACAGTTATATAATAATGGACTTTTTAAATAATGATATTAATAGTTTGTTTTGGTTTGTTAAAACATAGTGTTGCATGTAACACAAGATATCAAAGAAATTTAATTTATTCAAAAATAATATTTCATAAAATTTAAGGGTGTTACATTTTATCCCAATGAGAAAATATTAGAGATATTAGAATAAAAAAGAGTCATTTTATATTTATTCTTTATATAAAATAATTTTAAGTTTATTATTTAAGTCAAGTGGAAATACATTGAAAAATATTAAAATTATGGATTATTATGATAAAAAACACTCATAAAATGATATATAGAATTTTTTTGGGTGATTTTAAAGTCTTATCCCATAGTTTTAGTCTTCATTTACCCGTTCTACCCTTATCATGAGAACAAATTTTTTCCAAGGATACAATTTTAAATGATTAAAAATAAAAGGGATATATTTAAAAAATTTGAACCTTGTGATTAAAAATATAGCATCTATTTTAGAAAATTCAGTTCTTATAAGTGGAAGAAATTACTTTTAAAATAAACTAGAAAAACACGATGAAAATTTATTTTCTATAAAAATGAATTTTAAACATAAATATTTTTTATATAAAAACTAAGTATAATGTTTATTTCAATAAAATTAATTAGATTATGTTTAATCAAAAGTAATTAAAAAAATTTATTACCAATTAAAAATAAAATATAAATTTTTAAATACTTGAAAAGAACGATAATTTTCTAAAAAATTGGTATTTTTCACTATTTACTAACAAAAATTAATCTTTTCATAAAAATAAAAAAAATATAAACCTAAGATAATTTTGATGATATTATTTCAAAAATGATACACTTTTTATATCATAAAACTTCTAAACATGGAAGAAAATAATTTAATTAATAAAAATATTTTTTGAAAAAAATATTTTTTTGAGGCCTAAAATGACTTTACTAAAAATTGAATGCTTATTTACTAAGAATTAATCAATAAATTTTTATTAAGTAGGGCTATTATATATTTATTTCATTATGAAGTTACTACAATTCATACCCTCCAATTCATCTTCTAGGTTATAACGGTCTTATTTAATGAAATATTATTTCATGGTCTGTTTAAGATCGGTGTTGGATATCTTATATGCTATCAAACATAATATTATTTTAAAATATCAAGTTATTACATTATCACCCATTAAATAAATTTCATCCTAATAATTTGATCTCGATCTAGGTAATTAAAGGGTTTAATATTTTAAAATCCCTTTTTTGAAAACCAATATTGTAAAAAGTGTTAATAAAACTTCCTTTTAAAAGGGGAATAAGGGAAAAGGTTACCTATAATAACACATAATTAGGTTTCCGGATAATGAAAACATTATTGGTAAGTGAAATAATATATTTAGGGGTGAAATAATAACATCTAATAAATATTAGAGAGTAATAAATAATGTGATTATGAGAAAGTTAATGACCACAAAACCATAAATTAATAAGGGATTAGGAAGAACATCAAATCTTTAGAAATGAAGGTAATATGGTAACATTTTAATTTCAAGATCCTTTTCCTTGAGTTGAGGAATTACTTTACCATATATACTAAGAACATATAGAAAAATACTTAATTTATTTTCCTCAAATTCATAAACACAATTCCATCATTTGGTTGCATGATTCAATTAGTTTCCAGCTTTATTTCATCTTTTACTCCAAATGATAAGTATGAATATTTAATGCCTGAATCACTATAATAAAATTTTGATTGACTAGGATGTATATAATAGTTTGAAAAACTATTCTTCATGTATTTACTAAAACCAAAATGGTTAGTACATGATAAGATAATACCCAAATAAACCTTTATATAAATATGTAAAACATTAATCTCCAATACATCAGTAATAACACCTAAGGTTTAACATAGATCATTACATAAATAGTTGAAATATAAAAATATTCTAAATATTTTTTCCCAAAAATAACTTAAATCACAAGATAATCATATAATATAGTGAACTTCACCAAAATAACAATAATAAACTTTAGATACTAACCTAAAAGATTATCCATAGCTTGATTATAAATATCTCTAAAAATATTTCCTTATAACAGAATCACTATTTAACTAGAAAGGTTAACCCAATATCCAATAGACCATAATTACCTCAATGGAGTGTCCTCTTTAAAACCTAGTAAATGGTTTAAATCACATTATGGTATAACCAATTATGACCTGAAAAAGAGAATTTTAACCATTGAACATGTTATAAAACTTAAACTTGTAACCCATGATAGTATCCATAACCCTTAAGTTAAACACACATTAAGGCATCATAATCTATAGAGTTATCTAAACCTTACCTATGATACCAATTATAATAGTCCTGAAACCACACTTCCATATCCGGTGCTAAAAACACAATATTTACATTTATGGTTTTGATACCAATAATTATAACCCAATTTTAGTCATCCAAAACATAAAAAATCATAACAAAGATATTGGATCACTTATATACCTAATGTATTAGACTAGTTAACTCTATTAATAGTAACCAAAACCGTTTGTCACATGATTTTAGGAACACCTCCTCCTATTCTAGAGGATATCGTCTAGTATTGAGGGTCTAAGTTTTCATGATGATGAGTCTATACCACCATATATCAGAGTGTGCAATAAAAATATAAATAACTGATCATCATATACATCAGATCATGCAGAAAGAACAATCAACTGATCATTCTATAATAAAATAAAATACATTAAATGCCCAAACATCTTTTACATACATAAAACACTAATTCCCCTCTAGTATGGTCCCATATATGAAATAAAAAACTAAAATATAAGTAAACCGAGACATATTGAAAACTCTAACCCAAATATCATCTCATATCCAGATATTATCCAAGCTATCATGTCTAATCATAAAAAACTCAACATGGGCCTCAACCAAAACATGTTACTGTAATAAATAAGTGAGAGCTACTTGGGTACCCATGCATAGTGGAGACATGAGTAGGGCGTGAGTAAAACTCAATATGCCACCACCAACAGTGTCTAAAGAAATATCCAGTCTGAGCACAGTGTATGGAGATATAAAATGGAATAAAAAAAATACATAAACAATATCTTTTTAATACAAACATTTTTTATTTAACTTATTAGACCTCAGTTCTAAGGTGAAACATGGGCCAACCAAACATGCTCTAGCCAACACTGTTCATTTGAACGATAAATCATAGGTTGATACATACTTTAAGTAAAAGGTGGGTTTTCATTAGTTATCTCTTTCTTGGTAGCTATAATAATTTATCCTAGGTACTCATACTATGTTAAAAACTACCCATTCCAAGGTTTCATTCTAACATATAACCCATACATCAAAAACAATAGTGCCTAGAGCCTCAGTCCAACACCAAAACCATGAACAGGGAGCATCATGTCCAATACTCTAAACCATAGATATAGAGAACTATGTACCATACCTTATACCAAGGAAAGAAAACACTATGTACCATACCTTAAACTAGGGATGTGAAAAACCATGTTCCATACCCTAAACTAGGGATGAGAAGTGCTATGTCCAATAATCTTATCCATATAGAATGTTATTGGCACACAGAACACCAATATGACACATAAACCATGGATGTTAATTTTTATTTCCCACATACTAAACCTAATAAAATACATATGGTGTTAGGGAACTCATATAGACATCTAAACCATACCATTATTTACTAATTTCTAAGTTCTAAAAAATTGATCTTTCATAGCATTAAAAACCCATAAAGGGACTATTTCAAACTTTATTATTTACCAAGGTCCCAAAAGGCCTTTAATACCAGAAAATAGTTTGGGATACCAAGACCTTTAATATAAAAAAACACTATTTCATTCACTCTTTTATAAATTAGGGATATCACACATCCATTTTAAAATCATTTTTAAGCCACCATTTGAACATGGGTATTCCTCTTTCAAATTAAAAATAATTCCAAATATCTCATTTCCATCAAAACCTTTAAACGATCCATTAAATCATTTTCAGAAAAGTGGAAACCAAATAATCATTTAAAATCAAAAAATTTAATTACTATAAATCCCCCATTTAAAAGGCTTTCAGATCAATATCTCATTTCAAAATAATATCTACTTCAATAAAAGGTTTTCACCTATTCAAACCCACAACCAGATCAAAATCCAACTCACACTATTAAAACTATGTCAAAAGGTTTCATTAGAATTTTAAAAACACTTTTAATGTAAAACATTCAATTTTCATGAGTCATCACACCTCATGTGTGGATTTAGATTTAGTCTCATAATCACCAATGAATCCCATGGGGTTAGTGGAGGTCTAAGGAATCAAAATAAAGTAAGAATATATTTTCTGAACAAAGGGATAAAACACAACACACAATGTTTCTTTTAAAAAATCTATATAAACATGAAAATAATTCATTTATACTATAAGAAAAGATATTATACCACCTACTTCATTAAATAAGATTCACCAAATGTTCCAAATTCCCAGTGGCTTTTCCAAGGCCCATCCAGGACTCATCTAAACTCCTCAATGTCCAAACGAACATATCACAACCACCTGAGATATAACATCACATAAAGATGAAATATTTAATTAATCATAATAATTATAATTAACTAATTAATTTAATCCAAAATTAACATAATGTAGGACAACTCACCGAGTCATCACACCACACCAAAACTGAATATAACCACTCTCCAACGACCCATGACATAACCCAAATCATATTCCAGGCCAAATTTCTAAGTGGTGACATCATTTACAAGGTTAATTAAAACTAATTTGATATAAAACTTATGAAAAAATCACCACGATATCATACCATAATTAAATTACAAGTAATTACATGAAGAATTCATCTTGGGATCTCATATATATAATCCAATCAAAATCCCTGTGAGAAAAGGGTGGTTCCATAATGCTCTAATGAAATATCCAATAAAAACCAAAACTAAAGAACTCTAAAATTAGAGAGTTGGAAGAAGAAAGAGAAGAATATAGGTTTTCAAAGGGTGATGATAACCTCAAAACACCAAGATATAACTATAAACACACCCCAAATAAATGGGTTAGGAGAACCCTTGTCCCACACACGCCTAATGGAGGATTATAGAAGCATAGTTTCTAAAAACATGAGGGGGGATGGGGGGTTTATTTCCCCATTTTAATGATATTATGGGAAACCAACTAGTTTGGTTGAACGGATATCCAAGTTGTGCACTAACCATGTGACCTCCACTTCCCAAGGCCTACTATACTAAATAGTTACAACAAATGGTTACACAAACTATCTTATAACTATGTGAGAGCTCAAATATCACCACCCAAATCACATGGTTTCCCCCTTAGTATTGCTTGTTTTTTCATAAACCATTCACTAATCATGTATCTTAACAATGATCAGTTCAAAATGAATTAAAAACTCCTTGACCATTAAGTTGTCACACTGTTTCTCTTAAACCATGAACACTAAACCATACACCTAGGTAAAAAATACTAAAACATAACCTGAAGCCTCTAAAACTCACCCAAACACCTGATATTTTTTCTTATCATCATTCCTTATCTAAATACATCACTTTGGGGTATTCAAACACTCATAAATTCTATTCTGAATCTATGATAAAAAACCAACCCATCCACCAAACCAAAATATCAAACTCCATTTGAATTAAACCACTTCTACAAACACATGATCTTAAAACCTCCCCACCTTAATACTTATCATCATCATGAAGACTCAATGGTTGTAAAAATGAATATTCCAACCTACCTCATTAATGAAGTCCCATTAAAATGGTAACATTTCACTTTAGAATTCCCAATGCACTTTTAATGTTCCACTTTAAACATACATTACTAAAATAGACAAAAACCGAGCCAATTCTCGAAAACACTTACTAGAAAATAAGATAGATCTTACATAATCCCATTTATCCCAATACATGACCATGGTTTCATCTCATTCATCAACTGGACAATAGTTCTTCCCACCAAAGCACCTAGCACCAGAAAGCTAATTTCGAGCCACAACCCTACCCACAATCATAATATCCTATCAAAACATACCTCCATCATCCCATAATTCTCATAGAATATTCACTAAATATCTCACCCATAAAAACAAGATATTCCCATCTAAACAAAAACACCGAAAATCATTTCCATATTCAAAGTCAAAATGAATGTGCCTCCATCATCTATTCATAACATGAGAATGCTATCCTTTCCCAACTATCGCACCTTGAACAATTCCCATCATGATCTCATTATATCCCCCATGATGTTCCAAATATAGTTCCTAGAATATTATATCCAATTAAACATGAGAACACAATCTGACACACATTTGGATGACATTCCTCAAAAACACTCAGCCCTAGCTAACGACGTTTCACCAAAACCCGGTCATGATACCTTTATCCTCAGAGGAATCTTGAGTTTTTAAAATCATTATCACTAAATAATGTACCCTAATTTTGGTGAAAATCCCTAGTTAAGATATCCATTGTCCTTTTTCCATCACCAGGACACATGATAAACATCAAGGAAGAATTATCCCAATAATGATCAGATCACCTCAATACTAACTTGATCTCAGCACCCATGCCCAGACTCGACCCAATACCACCTTCAAATTTACATTTTTCATTCCCTAAATAATCTTGAAGTACTTGTTTTATTTTATCTTATGGAATAAAAATTCCATAAAAGATTTCCAAAAATCAGTTCCAATAACCAATAAACTTCTCGCATGATGGTCGCATGATCATGTTCGATATCTCACTCCCCACCATAAGATATTCATTTTCATCAAACTTTAGAGACAAGCACCTAATCACCATGAAATAAACCCCATGAATCACCAAGCATGATGGAAAAATGAGGCTAAGACCACTCACCCCTAAGTATTTTCCCAAAAAAGAAACCAAATCCTTATTATAAAATAGAGGGATGTTTCCCATGATACTAATTAAAAAACCTTAAAAAATAAGGTTTACACTTTTAAAACAACCAATGGTGTAATTCACACCACCTGGTTCATCCTTAACCAATTGTTAGAGCATTTACCTTAACAAGTATCACCAAAACCACACATGTGTCACTCCTCTAAATCCACACTTCCTTACACGATACATCAACCTCTAATGATATCAATGAGGTTTATATCATATTGGTTTTTCCTTAGCACTAAACCATTATATATTCTCATTCCTATTTACGAAACATTATCATTCTCACTAGATATCCTCAGGACACCCCCCATGAGAGTCTTATTACACCCACATTGGTTCTCAACCTACTCATAGATACCTGTTTATTTCAATCATCATGGGTGTATGCTTCAATAGTACCTAATATATACACTAGAAAACATATTTTTCACAATGCATTCATTCCTCCCATATCCCATTAATTCTTAAAAATTACATGCACTTGTGTAACCCAAATAAAAAACTTGTTTCCAAATCTAGTGAGTGATACCTAATCAAAACTCAGATCACAAACCCTATCCATTCTCCATGCCTCTCCTACATGACCATATCATTTCATGTTATTCACCCTTGGTTCTCCCTAAAACCAAATAAAAAACATTGAGTCAAAATCACTTTCACAACCACTCAAAACCAATGCATCATTTAAATGTTCTAGTGAGTTTGTTTATGCACTCACTGTTTTCCTAGAAACACATCCAGAGCCGACCATTTCAAGCACATAACCATCTATTCCCTCTGAAACCATGAGTGCTACTGAAGCATCAAAACTCTAAGTGATTTTAATTTCAATGAAAATAGACATATCCATGTGTCTCACACTAAAACCCTCCTTAAAGATGTCCTTATCCATAGGCAGCACCTGTTTACCCATACTTGAACACATCAAGTCTACCTCACCTATATAGTTTCTACCCAATGTAAACACACACAAACCTAAAACCACATACCCTTGAGAACCCCATGCACTCCTGATACATATCATGATTATCATGTGGATTTTTTGGGCTTCACTATCAAGATCAAGGTGGATCACCCTTCATTTTTCACTATCAAAATCAAAAAATATCCACCTATACATAAGGCGCCCAAAGGAATTCCCAACTCATCCAACCCCTCTCACAAGTCCCCCTCAAAATCCACATAAAACTAACTCCATAAACCAGAGTCATGTCAAGAATTTCACTAGGATATCCCACCAATACCTACCATTAAAGTATTTTATGAAGTCACCAGGTCCAACCACCTAGGTCTAGGCCAACTAACAGAAGGCCACAAATCATATAGCTTCAAGAACGCTCTTGTCCCAATGGTACATGACATCAACATTCCAAACACCTGCCTTTATGGTCTCACATGAAAAAGGGAATAATATTCCAAACTAACCACCCATAGATAGGGAACTCTTCCTATTTAAGAATAATCACATCAGATCACTCTCTAGATGATTAGTCCACATATGTATACACATATACAAGTACCTAAACACAAACAATAACCACCCACAAGGGGTCCAATGATTATACAACTATTCCATTACGACCCACCAAGGACACTGCACTTATTGTGTATGATGACCGAGTCATCATCCTTCTCCTCTCGGATCCTCTCACTAAAGATTCACATGACCTACCATAAAAAATAATCCATATACAACTTTACCTAGCTGATGAGGATTCCACTAAGTACTTATATGGTAAAATTTTGTATGATCAATTGTTGACACTTTAAACCATTACCCCTTAGTCGTTAGTGAAATCACACACTACTATGCCTGTAACATGTGAATACTACATGCTTGTTGTGATGGATGAGATGCCTCTTACATCTACAGAACAAGATTCAAAATCAAATAATTAGACTCTTTCCAATGTGCCAATATCCATATATCCATTACAAATCAAAACATCCAAACAATATGTGATTTTCATAAGGATTTTTTTTTATAAAACTATAACATAAAATACTAGGAAAATCAATCTCAACACCTGTTAGCTTGGACTTCAAACTCGAATAGATGTTCTAGACACACCAACCCAATATCCATCTCAAGATCCAATACATTCTTAAATCTCCAGTCTACTAGATCCTAAAACCGTAATACAAAAAAAGAGAAAATTTTCTATTATAATAATTTTTAACATCCTAACATAATTCACTATGTATAAAATAACCAAACTGGTTCTCCATAAGATCTCAAGCATGAATCCTCACACACTAGAGGCTTCTGAATAACATTGGGTGTATATGGTGGCACAATGATGAGACTATATACCCATATAAAAGTTTTAACACTCCATAATGATAAAGGTTTAAATGAATAAATGATATGAATCATGTCAACAAGATGAACATTCTTTTTCGGTAGCCCATCTGATTATAACTCCATACTTATGTGTGCTTGGCTTGGAGTAGTGATCAGGATGGGTGACCTTCTGGGAAGTTTTCCAGGGTGTGTGTGAGTGAGGGAAAAGCACGCTAAAAAATACATGTGTTGGCCTATGGGTACTGTCATTAGTTAGATTACCTGTTCGGGATGCGGGTGGGCACCAGGGTGGGGACCATGTGTCTGCAGGGCAACTGGTGGTACCTGGAAGGCTAGGAACCGACAACCATGTTAGGGTGGGGTTTTTGTGTTATCACCAGGGCCCAGTTGTTAAATTTGGTATGAGAGGTGGTACCCATTCTTAAGTGCAATGCACTGTCCGGGTTGTTATTTAGGGCCCACAATGAGGATGTTGTGCTCTAAAGGGGGGGGGGTGAATTTAATACTCCAGAATGATAAAGGGTTAAATGACTAAATGATATGACTCATGTAAATAAGGTGAACCTTCATTTTAAATATCCTATCTGATTATAACTTCAAAGTTAAGTGTGGTTGGCTTCGATTAGTGATCAGGATGGGTGACCTTTTGGGATGTTTCCCTAGGTGTGTGTGAGTGAGGACAAAACAGACTAGAAAGGACATGTGTTGGCCTTTGGGGAATTTAATTAGTTAGATGACTTGTTCGGGCATGTGGGTGGGCCCCAGGGTGGTGACCATGTTTCTGTGGGGAAAATGGTGGTACCTGGCGGGCTAAGACCTGACGACCATGTAAAGGCGGGGTGTTTTTGCTATCACCAGGACCCATTTGTCACAATATATCATAATTAAAATATAAATAACCAATAATTAAACACATTAGAGTATGAATTAATTAATCAACTGATCATTCCATAATAAAATGAAATATAGTAAAGGACCAAACATTCATACTAAACATACAACACTGATCACCAATTGGGTAGATCCCATATATAAAAAAACAATTTAATGATAAGTACCTTTGGCCCTACTACAAACTATATTCTGAATCTCATCTCTTCTCCTGATAACATCTGATCTTTCAAGCTCAATCATTAAATACTCAACTTGGCCCTCAACCGAAACCTATGCCTATAAAAAACATGTGAGAGCTTCTCTGGTAACCATGTTCAGTGATGATCCAAGAAAGGTGTGAGTACAACTCAGTAGACCACCATCAACAGCGTCTAAATAAATATTCAGTGTGATCATCATGTATGTTTATATACACAGAAATAATAAATAGTACATAATAAAGAGTTTTTTTAATACATTCAATTATTATTTAAGTTATTGGTCATTGGTTCTAAGGTGACACTTGGTCCAACCAAACCTACTTCATCTAACACCAGCCATCTGATACATAAATCATTGGTTGATACATTTGGTACCTAGCCTTAACTGCAGCTCACTACCTGGGTTCATATTTAGGGCCCACAATGAGGATGTTGTGCTCTAAGAGGGGGGGGGGGGTAAATGTAATACTCCAGAATGATAAAGGGTTAACTTACTAAATGATATGACTCATGTCAACAAGTTACACATTCCTTTTCAGGAGCCTATCTAATTAGAACTTCACAGTTAAGTGTGGTTGGATTGGAGTAGTGATCAGGATGGGTGACCTTCTGGGAAGTCTCCTAGGTTGTATGTGAGTGAGGAAAAAACACACTAGAAATGACATGTGTTGGCCTGTGAGGACTGTCATTATCCAGTTGACATGTTCGGGCACGTGGGTGGGCCCTAGGGTGGGGACCACATGTCTGCAGGGCAACTGGTTGTACCTAGCGGGCCAGGACCTGACGACCATGTTAAGGTGGGGTGTTTTTGTTGTCACCAGGACCTATTTGTCACAAGAGTTCATAATAAAAATATAAATAACCAATAATTAAACACATCAGGGTATGAAGTAATTAATCAACTGATCATTCCATAATAAAGTGAAATATAGTAAAAGCCCAAAAATTCATGCTAAACATACAACACTGATCGCCAATTGGGTCGATCCCATATATAAAAAACAATTTAATGATAAGTACCTCAGGACCTATTACAAACTATGTTTTGAATATCATCCCATCTCATAATAACATCTAATCGATCATGCTCGATCATTAAATACTCAACTTATCCCTCAACCCAAACCTATGCCTATAACAAACATGTGAGAGTTTATCTGGTACCCATGTTCAGTGATGACCCAAGAAAGGTGTGATTATAACTCAGTAGACCACTATAAACGACGTCTAAATAAATATTCAGTGTGATCATAATGTATGTGTATATACATAGAAATAATAAATAGTACATAATGAAGAGTTTTTTAATACATTCATTTATTATTTAAGCTATTGGCCCTTGGTTCTAAGATGACACTTGGGCCAACCAAACCAAATTCATCCAACACCGGTCATCTGATAAATAAATCATTGGTTGATACATAATTTAAGTAAAAGTTGTATTTTCATTAGTTATCTATTTATTGATATCTAGATACATTAATCCAAGATACACATACTCTATTTAAAAACTACATGTACCAGGGTGTCAGTCTGACATTTAAACTATGCATTGAAAATAAAAGTTCCCGGAGCCTTAGTCCAGCACCTAAACCATGAATGAGACGCATCATGTCCAATACTCTAAACTATGGATGTGGAGTGTTATGTCCCATTCCCAAAACCAGGGATGTAGAATTTCATTTCCTATACCCTAAACAAGGGATGTATAGTTCCATATCCCATACCATAAATTAGTGATGTAGAGTGTCATGTCATACAAACCTCTCCATATTGTATGCTATTAGAACCCATAGCTTCCATCTAACACATAAACCATGTATGTTGAGTGTATTTACAATATCCTAACCCGCATAAAATACCTCTCGTTCTCAAGGCCTTAGCCTAGTATCTAAAATATCCCATCATTTACTAATTTCTAAGGTCCAACACATTGACCTTTCAAAAATAATAAAACCATGAAGGGACCATACAAACCTTAATTATTTACCAAGGTCCCAAATAACCTCTAATACCACAACATTTCTTGGGATAACATTCCCTTTCACATAAAAAACACCATTTCAAACAATCTTTGTAAAATGATGGGTATCACACATTTATTTTAAAAACATTTTGAAGCTGCCCTTTAAACATGAGTCTTCTTCTTTAATATCCAAAACAAGTCCAATACCATTATTTCCATAAATTCCTTTAAAAGATAAATTTAATCATTTTACATGAATTTGAATCCACACACTCATTTCAAATAAACATTTTAAATTCATTTAAAACCCCCTTTTAAAACACTTGGTGTTCAATGCATCATTTAAAAAATATCTACTTAAAAAACATGGTTTTCACCCATCGAAACCAAAAATAAGATCAAAATCCAACTCCTACTTTTAAAATCATTTTAAAATTCCTAATAGGAATTTCACAAACACTTATCACATAAAAATTCTGTTTTGAAGAGTCAACACACCCCTTGGGCGGTTGTATATTCGGTATCATAATCACCAATGATTCCAATGAGGTTTGTCCAAGGCCTAAGGCATCAATATAAAGTCTGAAACTATTTTATTAACCAAGAGATAAAACAAACCACACAATGGAACTATTTCACAAACTACGTACACATGAAAATGATTCATTATGACTATGGGAGAATCTCTTAGACCACCCACCTAATCAATGAAGTATTACTACATATTCCTATGCCTAATAGCATTGCCAAAGCCTATCCAAGACTCATCCAAACTCCTCAATGTCCAAACGAGATCACCATAACAACCCAAGATCTAAAATCACATCATGAAACAATAATTAATTAATTATAACAATTATAATTAAATAATTTATTTAATCCAAACTCAGTATAATTATGAATAACTCACCAGGTCATTTCACAACATCAGAACCGAAGATAACCATTTTCTAAGGACCCATGAAAAAACCCCAACAACATTTAGGTCCAAATACCTAATAGGAGGAATCATTTACAAGGTTAGTTAAAACCAATTTTATGGAAAACCTTAGAAAAATTCACCATGGTCTCATAACTTAGATAAAATCCAAGAAACATCATAAGGAATTCGTCTGGGATAACCTCTATGCAAGCCAACTGAATTCTCCATGATAAATGGGAGATTAAACCATTATTTTGTGGAATCACCCTAAAAACCCTAAACTAAAGAACTCTATAATTATATAGAAGTAATAATAAGAATATGAGTGGTCATTTTATGGTGAATTTAATCTCAAAACACCCAAATATCATTATAAACACACCCCAAATCAAGAGGTTGGGGAAGAAGGTATAGTTTGGGAGAACCCAAGGTCTATTAATTCTTAAAGGAGTAAGAGATTATGGGAGTGGATAAAAAACTATAGTGAATGGGGGGTCAATTTCCCATTTTAATGTGATTATAGAAAACTACATGATTTATCGGCACGGTTGGACAAACTGTGCGGCCTCCATTTCCCAAGGCCAGTCATACTAAATGGTTCAAGCACAATTACACAGACCGTGTGCCAAACATATTCCAGATCCCAGATCACCACAAAACTTACATGATTTCCCTTATCCTCAAATATTTTTTCTTAAACCATGTGTTATACATGAAACTTTACCATACATGGTTCAAAATGAGCTGAAAAAACCTATGCATTGTGGTGTCATGTGGTTTCTCCTAAACCATGCACAATAAACCATACACCTAGGTAAAATAGATAGAAACTTCCTAAAAATTAACCCAAATCCTTCTAATCTCACATGAACACTTAAGATTCCTTCTAAGTTTCATTCCTCATTCAAATAATCTGAAATTCAATTTTGAATATCTGATGAAAAAGTAACGTGTCCACCAAACCAAAAACTCAAAATCCTTTTGAATTTATACCACCTTTATAGACATGGTATCTTACATATATACCCAAAGACCTTTTAGGTTTAGAGTTTTATAAAATTAGGAAAAAATATAACATAACATTACCCAAGTCTTTAAGTGGGTATTTTTTCCACTATACCTAGATTTATGGTTCCACATTAAGTATTCATCATCCCCCATGTGAACCCATTCTAAACTTATCTTACTTAACATATATCTTTGTAACCTATGGAAAAGAAAACATTATAAATTGGTGAGATCAAATGCTCAATGAGGGTAAAAATAGGTAATGAAAATAAAATATCTTTAGTAAGAATGAGATGGTTATATGGGTATGAAGATAGTGAGAATAAAATAGGAGAATTAATACCAATTAAAACCTAGATCATAAAACCTATGTCATTTTATAAAGATTTAGTAAATATGAGAGCCATAAGATTCATTAATCATGATCCATGAAAAATTAATCTTGATCAAACAAATCATTATAAACTCAATCATAAAGAAAATGTGTTGGTATCTTGGAGAATTATCTTTATCACCCATGTTCACACATGCTATAAATAACTGGATCCCAATTAAATACAGAGGAGAAACCTCCCTGATTAACTCCCTATTTCTTTCCTTTAAAGATAAGAAATATTACCCAAAGCATTGGAGAACTATATTAGGATCACACATAGTATAATCTATATTGGGGCCACCTATAATCATGAGCTATATCAGACTCACTTATATTCATCAATAATTTTCATGTACCATACAAGAATATAACATATATAATCTTTCATTTTCATCATCAAACTTTTAAAAACAACTTTCATTTCTTTATATCTTTATTTACCCATGGAAAAGAAATGGGTTTCATGATAATATATTAAAAAAATCATTGTAATCCATCCAGATAAAGAAGATGAATGGTATCATAAGATCATATTTTTAGTGAAGTATAGGAATCATTAAATAATATTTACATACATTAAAATACCTTTAAAATGACATTTAAAACATTTCTCTGTGAATTGGGAAAAATACCAATTTCATACCTTTAAATAAATCATATAATGTTGAAAAATGTATTTTTTCCCTTGAAAATAACCATGGAAACATATATAGAAATCATAAAATTAAATATTAGTTATAATTTTGTGAAAATATGGTCAACCCATATATATTAAAAAATATTTTTTTAATTCTTTGTTAAATAAAGTCAAAATGTGTCATACCAGAAATTTTAAAAAGATTGTTTTTTTAAAAAAAATTATAAATGTTCAAATGTAGTTAAAAATATGTTTTAAAACAATAATTAGAGTACATTAAAAATTCCATGAAAATATTTTTGAAAATATGGATATGGAAGAGAAAAGATTTTTGACCAAAAGGAAAAAATAAGTTCAATTTTTATTAAAAAAATTATTTTGATATTATTGAGTGCTAAAGAGTGAAAAATGAAAGTAAATCATGAAATCATTATAAATAATAATAGGAGAATAAAATATATCTGGTAAATGAAAGTATGATATTACAATTTTTTTCAAAGGAACTTTTAACATAAACAATCCTGGAATAAAATGATATTTTAAAATAAAAATTTACTATTTTAGTAAAATTAAAACCAAAATACATTGGAATTAATAATGTCATATGGATATATAAATCCCATTAATTTTAAAAAGTAACATTTGAAAATTAATTCATGGGGAATTAAGTACATCATAAAAGTAAATCATGGTGCACAATGTGTAACATGTCTCAAAAAAATGAGGTTTAGAAAGAAGAAAACCCATGAAAATATCATAAAATTTGAAGTGATAATTAATACATGAATTGATTATGTTAACATATTTAAATACAAATAAAAATTGTAAATAAATAATTAAAAAATTAGAGATTAATTTATACATAATCATGACATAACAAAGTCAATGAAGAAGTGTTATAACCCAAGGAAAAGAATTTGAGTTAAGAAACCCCTTACCTAGATTCATGAATCACTATGTACATTATATAAATCATATATAATAAAATTATATTATTTATTTAATTTTATTATAAAATATTCCAGGTTTATTCCCTTATCATTTAACCATTTATTTTAATGAAATATTTTATTACTTAATCATTTAAGTCCATATTGGGTGTTTTGAGGTCGTTAAGTTCATAATTGAAAAATGAATTTGGTAAGTTGACCATGGTAAAAGGGGTAATTATTCCATCATATGTAGAATATTGTTAATTAAATATTTATAATTTTTATAAATCAAATACAATTTTATTTTCATCCATGAAATATGATCATGAAAAAAAAATTGGGTCGTGAAGCGGTAGTCTGCACATACAAATGAGCATTGTTTTTACTTTTTATTGGATGAAAAATAAATAATTAAAATAAGATATTATCTTTAATGAATAATTATAATATTATAAACATCAAATAATTTCATTAAATTTTTCCACATGGACATCCATGAGAGGAGGTATTTAAAAATGAAGTACATCGCTATGTGGAGTCAGTAGTTTGTACATACACATGTGCGATGATTCCATTTTTTAATGACTGGAATGGTATGAATATAATTGATATATTATATTTAAATAATCATAAGTATGTCATGAATATCATATATATACAATAAATCCATCATAATATCCATCCATGAATGGTGGTGATGTGAAATGAAATATATTGGTTCGGGAGGTGGTAATCTGCACATACACACGTGTAATGCTTTTGTTACAAATTTGATGGGAAATATGTGGATAAAATTTAATAAATCAATATAATAAAATATAAGTATATTGTAAATACTTATGTTATTATTTTTAAATGTTTACTATATTATTTTATGAGTTAGAAGAAGAAATAAAATGAAAAAACGTGATTTAGAGTTATACCTCCCCCCAGCCCGAATAGCCCGAAGGCCTTCTTTTTTATTTTATTATGGATAATCCCCCTTTTAAGGGTTGAAGGGGAACTCGTATATGACCCATAGGCCCAAGGAATAAGGCCCGATCCTATATAATGTGGGTAGGTATGTTGGTGATTTTTTTGGTTGTATATTTGTTAATATAAATGGTAAAATAGTTTTGAGTAAGAGAGGAGGTTTGGTGTCTTTATATAAGAGATGAGTGAGGTACTCCTAGAATTACATAAATTATTAAATTAATATAAATTAATTTTAAAGTTAAAATGGAACCAAATTGATATATTTTAAATTTATGATGGATATAAGTCTAAATTATCTAATTAAATAAAAATTAGATAAGTTTAGATGATGTTTTAACCCTTATCTCTTAGCTTTAACCTCTCGTAAACCCTTTTAACGATTATGATGATAATAATATTTTTTACTATTTAGAGGTCAAGATATTTAATATAAAATGAAAAGTGACCCATTAATGGTTAATGAATGATATGATAGAACATATCCAATTAAATTGTACAAATATAATATTTTTATAAACTTGAAATCATTTAATAAAATATTATTTAATATAAAATATAATTAAAGTAATTTTAAGGATTTTTCACATAATTTGATTTTAAAAAAAATATAAATCGATGTAAAAATTTCTTGGAATACTATAAATCACCCAAAAAAATATTACTTTTATGTTTTTGAAATCATTTACTTGAATTTTCTATTTCTTTAACAAGAACTCTGTCAGCGCTACATAAGAATTTAAGGTAATTATTCTATCACAAAAAATTAAAAAAATTATCATGATAAAAAAAATTCATATTTAAAAAATAATTTTAAAACCAAACATAACCTATTTTTATTCCTATGAAAAAATATTTAAGTTAGTAAAAAAAGAAATTAAAATTTCATATTTATTCTTTACTTAAAATAATATTAACGTAATTATCAAAGGAAAGTGGCAATAAATTTATAAATTTAAAAAAATTTGGAATATTATGGTAAAATAATACTCATTCAATGAAATAAATGAAAGTATTTTGGGGGTTTTAAAGTCTTATCCCATAATTTTAATCTTATTTTACCTGTTTTATACTTACTATAGTGACAACATTTTCACCAAGGTTGTTATTCATAATGACCAAAAATAAAAGGGAACTATTTACCAAATTTGATCCTTATAATTCCAAATATGGAATAAATTTTATCAAATTAAATTCTTATAAGTGGTATAGGTTTATTTTAAAATAAATTAGCGAAATGCAATGAAAAATAATTTCTAGAAAAATGAATTTTAAGTATAAAAATGATTTTATATAAAAATTAAGCATAATGTTTATTTAAATATCATTAATTAGATTATTTTAAATCAAAATTAATTAATAAAATATTAAAAACAATTATAAATTAAATGGGATTTTGTATATACTTGAAAAAAAGACCATTTTTTATAAAATCAGTATTTTTCACTATTCACTGGTAAAAAATCAATCTTTTTAGAAAAATCCCAAAATTTAACCCTAAGATAATTTTGATATAATGATTTCAAAAATGATATATTTTTTATCAAATAAAATATTTAAAATTTTCAGAAATTAATTTTTTTAATAAAAACCATTTTTTAGGAAAATGTGTTTTTGAATCCTAAAATGACTATTAAAAATTGAATTCTTACTTTATTAGAATTAATTTGTACATTTTTATTGATTAGGAATATTATATATTTATTTAAAAATGTTGTTAATCCTATTAATAAATTCCAATTCAATGGCTAGTTTATAAATATCATATTTAAAATAATATTATTTTATGATTTATTTAAGCATGGTGTTGTGTGTTATGTATGCTATCAAACATATTATTATTTTAAAATAATAGGGAATTACATTATTAATAGTGTATTTTTCACTATGACTTATTCATAAATGTCATATCTGATTTATCCATTATTATAGCATATGTAATTTGAAGATTATCCTCTTTACACATGAGGGAATCCTTCTCCAGTTTTCTTATGTCATTATTCTTTCTATTTTTTAGAGACTTGGAAGATATAGTATTTGAATCACCAATTCAAACATTTTCTCCAAGTATGCAATTCATGATATAAACTAGAATAAAAACTCAAAACATAGATCTTTAAACAATAAATGCAATCATAGGTGGAACCCTGTGTAGTGATTCCAATTGATACTACTAGAAGATTGGTGCAATCACACTGATAGGGGTGAATCAATGTGACTAGATTTTACTAATTTAAACTCATTCGATTACTTATTCACCTATTAAAGTAAATAGTTCTCAAAATATCATATCATGATCAATTTACATGTGTGAATGATAAAAAATACAATAAAGAGAATAGATATTTATGAGGTACACTAACAATGTGTGAGAAAGACCTAGGTATATGGTGGTTGTTATCTCACACACACATGAATAATATTTTATAATAAAGAATTAACCAAGGGTAGCAGAATAGACTTGAACCCATATACCCAACACTAAAAATTATAATTCAAAAAACCAATAGGATTAGAAAGAACTCACTTAATATTATTTCTAAAATAGTATCACTTCAGCAGTATGTTGATCCCTCTCACTTTCTCTTTGATGCATAGGATCTTCAAGAGCACTTCATACCAACTCCTCTCTCTTTTCCTTTTTTTCATCAAATCATATTCTTCATTTAATGATTTATCATTGACTATGGGGATAATATTTTCATAATTTTAATATGTAAAGTCCCCTAAATTTTAATTGTGTGATCTTCATTCAAACTCCCTTTATTTTTTAATGGTAAAATATCCTCCAAGAAAAATACAACAGTGATCCTATAAGATATGAAAACATGTATTTATTATTCAATCCTCCTAAAATATTATTCAAGTAAATTCTCATACCTCCATGATCTTCTCATTTAATTATTCCATGGATTTTGGATTCTCATTTTAATCAAAATTCCATAACACTCCCATATTATTTTTAACGTATGTATACCCTCATGGAAATAAAATTATTGTGAAAAGACTAACTCACGATGAAAACACCTTCCTCAATTATCAAAACCATAAAATTATAATTTAATCACAACTTACCACTAAGAATCATGATATTTACAAAACTAAAGAATTGAAAATCATTATCTAGTTTAATATTACATTTGACCTGGGAACACACATTTAATATTGTGTAACCACTTGAAGGATTTTATGTATCCTCTAAAAAACTCAGGTTACTGTTACATGTTATTATAGTTAATCTTATATGATCTAGATTTTATCTTATATATACTTTTATCTAATATAATTCCTACACATCGTCAAAATTCATCTTATGCAAGTTTAAGTCACTCTTAAGTACCAACTAATTAGTCTTTCATATGCTCTATGTTAATCATTCATATCTTGGTACTTTGTTTATTTCTGCCTCTATTATATCATATTTATACCTTAACCATTTTCATACTATCTCCAAAATATTACATACGAATTCCATCCATCTCTAGATTTCTTAAAATCAATTTATATCTTCTTCAAAACATCTCAAATGAAATCAAATCACTTTAGTACATCTTAAAATCATCTTCAACCACAACAGAATGATTATCAAAGTTCTTGTAGCACATAAAAATTTATTTGAGTATTTCAATGGTCTTCCAAAACCTTAACTACTTTATTTATTTTTCAAAATCATTCAATGATTTAGTAATATTTCTTTTATAATTTACCAATCATTGAAGAACCAATATTAGGTAAGATCAAACTCAATTCCTTGAAACATCAACATCATATTATTCCTTTCATTGAATACTAGGATGAACGGTTATTTTAACTATTAATAAAATTAACTCTTATCAAATCATAGCCATAAACTGAATTTTATAGAGATATCATATAGTGAAATATATATAATGCGTAGAACTCTACTAATTCCTCAGACTCATTTAACCTCAAATCCTTAAATTCCTTATTTCAATAGGTTTGGATTTTTATTTCACAACATCAACACTTGAAGCAGTAGTGGTATGATATTCCTTTAACTTGTTATCCCACTTTCAAGTTAGCATAACGTTTTTCAACTTCGTGAGCTACAAAATACGATATAGAAGTGTATAGATCTCCCTTGATATGAGTAGATCCTCATATCTACTTTGGCTTTCTAAAAATATTCTTCACATAATATATCAAGTATAAACTTACTCAAAATCTATGATCAACTCATTAACCCTTATTTATAATCTTTAGTTTAGCGTATATCAAAACATTGGTTACTTCAACCTACTTAATGATTGTCAAATGTTCATCCAATATCTCAACACATATTAAAATCATCACATGTTGAAAATAAATAAAGCGTCATCATCCAAGGTACTAACAAGTGGTAGATATGATATGAGGTTATTCAGACTCAAGAATTAAACTATAAATATGTATGTCTAGTATAATTATGGTGGAATCTAGAGTTACCAATAGAGTTTAGGGTGGTGTGAGGTTTATCAACCCTTTTATTAGTTTCTAATAATTCTATTTTATTTAATATTTCTTATAAATTGTATTGTACAATAATGAATAAGTATGAAAATGATGTTTTGAGTTATATTTAGTAGGAAATGTCTTCGTTAATTATAAATCACTAAATAATCATTTAGTTTTTTACTGAACATATATTTTGGGATATATAATTAATTAAAACATATAAGTGTTTAAATTTTGATATTTCCATTATTTTTATATTATGTAACCGATTTGTTAATTAGATTTTTGTTTAATTCATTCATAATTGGTGAGTTATTTAGAGGAGTATTTCTTATGAAATGTTTTAAGGAATGAAAATTGTTGTTTTATAATGAAAATGTTTTTATGTTTGATTATTTTTTTAATGTATGGTTTTATCAAAAGATTAAATTTAAAACTTTATTCAAACTTATTTTTAAAAATTTTAATTTTTTTTAAATAATATGTAAATTTCATGTTTTAAAATTTAATTATAATTTTTTACATTATTTTTAAAGAGATTCTATTTTGAATATTTTCAATAAAAATTTCTATTTTTATATTTATTATGAAATGAATGTGGTATGTTTTGAGTATTCATAAAATTAAGATTTATTTCCATTCTTATAGAAATATATGGAAAAAATAATGGGTTTTGAATTAAATAAATCAAATGTATACTTATTGGTTTTTATATGATGTGTTTTAGAATTTTGTAGAAATGATTAATTTGGTTTATGTTGTTTAGATGAAATTTGATTATATTTACAGATTTATTGTGCATGTTTTCTTTTGGTATATTTTTTCATGTTGATATAAGTTATAATTATTTTATTAATTTTTACTTTTATATTTATTTTATAGATTTATTATATTTTGACTAACCATTTTTTTAGAATATTGATTTATTTAATTGTATTGAAATATCTTTTACAATGTTTAAAATAAAAATATTGAGTATTTTGAAATCTAGGTTTATGTTTTCATAATGTTTTCTAATAAAGTAAGTTGGAATATATTCATTATTATAATGTTTAGAATTCTTGGAATGTTTGTTCATTATTAAACTATATTTAAGTTGTTTTATATAAATTAAGTGATTATTTAGATCTAATTTTTTATGATTTATTTTGATAGATAATGACATATTGTTGCATTGGAAAATTTTATCTGGATTAATGATTCTTATTTGTTGTTTTTTTAATTAAAATATTGTTTTATTTGTAAAAATATCTCGTTTAGTAATGATTATTTGAAGGTATTTTTGAAAATGAAATAATTCATTTTGGGGAATAATTTAACTATTTTCATTCCTTTGAAACTACATTATATGCTTATTAGGGTGTGTGATTAGTTTTTATTTAATCATGTTAGATTTTGAAATGGATTTGTGATTTTTCAAGTTTATGTTCCGTGTTATTTATTATACTTAAAATATATGTGTGATTATAATGTCATTAGATTGCATTTTTATGTTCTAAAATGGTTTGATGAGTGGTTGACTATGGGGTAGATTCATGTTAATAAATTTTTTATTTTCATAAATATGTTTTTGAAAATAGTTACTTTATAGTATAAAATTCCTTAAAAATTATTTAGTATATTGATTTATATTAATAATATTATATTTTTAAAGGAAATGAATTTTCATGTGATTTGAGTGGAGTTTTAAACGTGATTTTCAAAAGGTAGAAAATCATTTTTTAGAAAAATGAAATATTGTTTTGTAATATTTAAAATTGGTTTTATGATAAATTTAGTTGGGTTTCCTTAATAATGGATTGATATGTATTTTCATTATAATGAATTTTGTTTTCAATAAATTTATTAATGGTTTTGTACATCAAATTTTAATTGAATAAGTGGGAGTGTGTTTTTAAAAGGGTGTTTCCATAAATTATAATATGTTCACACTTTTAAAATTCAATTTTAACTTTGGTTATGGAATGCATTTATATTTACCTTAGTTTCACACATGATTATTTTTAAAATATGCTCACTTTGTTACATGATTTGAAATAGATTATTTTAAAATAATCTTAAATTTAAAGTGAGTTGGTCATTATTTTTATATTAAAATGATTTTCATAGGTATAATGTTTAGTTAAATTATTTTATTATGGTGTCTAGTTAATGGGTTATTGGTTGTTTTTGAATAAGCATAATTATTGATTTAAATTTTACTTAGATAATATGAATTGGATAATGTGGTTATTTATTTTATATTTAAATATATAATTTAGTAAGCATAAATTTATTTGAATTAAAAAAAATTCATGAATAGTTTATTTGATGTATGTTAGCATATACAATAGTAAAAAAAATTAATTTAGTTTTATTGAGTATTGGTCTGATTTTTTAAAATTCCATAAATAATATAATGATATAAATTATGTAGTATTTTATTTTAATTGGTAAATGATAAATTATGTTCATGTTAATTATGACATGGATAATTTCATTAAACAGTAAGAATGATATTTTTTTTATTGGGTAGTAATATATCCTTAATTGAATTGTTTTTTATTAGATACTTTAAATAATAGCATGTTATTTTTTTCAAATGATGATTTATCTTAATTCGGAATGTAATTTTCCAATAAATGATATTATTAGAGTATGAAGTTTAGGTACATGAAAAATATTTAAATTAATATGTTGATATGTAATGGCTTGAATTATCATTGATATGACATAGATAATTATAATAATTGAAATTCATTGATGAATAATGAATATATTATTATTATATACTCATAATGAACTGATTTTTATTAAATATTAGGTAAGTATATTATAATGGAATTATGTTACAATAAATATATAAAAGTTAAGACATGAGACAATTAAATAATGATTTTATGGTAACCATAAATTAGATAAAGAAATGGTTGTTTAATTGGCACCCATTTAGTCTAATCTACAATTTATTTTTTCATAATGGTCTTTCTATGAATAAATAAATATGAATATATGTTAATTATTTTAATAATAATATCGTTTTATGTTTAAAAATTGATATTTTAGGTTGAAATTTTGTCATATTTGTTTATTATGTTGACATTTTGTCATCTTTGTTTACAACGTGATTGTTATTGTTGGAAAAGAAATATCCACCACGGTTTCAAACTAAAAACTTACCTGTAGTGTTGAAATCCCATGCATATTTGAAATTTTAATTTCATTTTTGAAATACTTATTTATTTCATGTTCTAGTTTTTGATATTATTTCTTGAGTAGTATACTCTAATATTGAATTAAATTTTTTTAAATTTTAATGGTGTTACATGCAATGGGAGGATATAGGCGCAAAATGTTAAATCACTTGAAATAAACCACCCAAAATAGAATCTTCAATCCACTAAAAGTTCAACCCCTCCATACCACATTCACAACATCCATTCTAACCCCCATACTACGAGCTTCAAAATATAGGATGATTGAATAAACCCTAAATCACCATGAAAAAAATCCTTTGAAAATAATACACATAATAATATGAAAAAATAATGAAAAATGATAAAGGAAAGAACATTGGTTTTTATGTGGTTCATATTTCTATCCTAAAACCATGGGAGAACACTGTAAAGTATATTTCTTCATAAGTAAAAAAATTACAACTAGAGAATATTTATCCGCATGTATCACTATTATAAATTAATCATGTTACACATCAATAGGTGTTACCACCCTATATTTATAGTGGGGTCATTCGGTCAACCAGTTTCACCAACCTCCTAATTTTTTGGGTGATAATTTGTTAGAAAAAGTAAATGTCGATCTATTATAACTTTCCTAATACTATCCAATAATCACCAGAAGATGAATAGTTCTCCTACTCCTCCCTCATTTCCCATAAACATAAACATTATAATGATCCAATCATAGACAGCACCTCATTCCAATGAACTCATCATTTGGGATTTCAGAAAACTAACCATGTGAGTCATGCATCCATCCAAGATTCCTCCCAATCAATATACCCTTTACTGAATTATTTTTACCACTAACTCCTTCAAATGAACTAAATACAAATAATTGAATATGTTTCCCTAGTCTCAACAATATATAACTAGAATTCTAGTTCAAGTATCCCTAGTAAACCATGAACAATTAAGAAAATTAAAATTGATCCTTTGAGGTACAATTGCCACTTACTAAAAATCAAAAACTTTAACATGGTATTCCATTTGTACATAGGTTCAGGTTAATATTCACTAAATTTCAGAATATTAATGTTCAAAATCAGTAGGTTTGGAACATGTGATTTTAAAGATAAAATATTTGTACACATAAAACAAACTTCACGTGGAAAATATAGTGTATTTCAATTCATTAAAAAAAGATGGGGAAGATGTCATTTATGAAAATGACTCAACACTCACACCCCGAAAACACCTCCATCAATCTATACTAGCTCTAAACTAATGTAGATAACACACATGGTCTATGGAATCCATCTATCATAAGTCCCAATTATTTTTATAAATAATTTTCCATAAAATGGTCTGAGTCACCTTTATAGATCAATGTATAGCTCAAGGTTGAATATAAGTAAATGTTACCTCGAATGATATTCGGTCCTCCTAGAACAGTCAACTCCATTTCATGTATATGTTTACATTTTTTACCTCCATTTTATAAACCCTTGTATCATCAATCTCCTCATCAACGCTTAACCTAATACCAATGAAGGTGAGTAATATCCCTTGTCTATCTTCTCCATGCATAATATCACATTTATTTCTAAAAAATTGATAAATTTGCTACTACGGATATACCCTAGGATCCAACTGATGCTATGCTAGAATATCAAGCGATAAAGGTCCATAAACTATCATAATTCTAGATACACATTGACTATAAAGTAATTTCAAACACATATATTATAAATGTAATAATCTACTAAAAAATATAATATGAGGGAGGAGTTGTTTTGTAAAAGTATGTGAACTTAAAGAACCAAATAAATAAGAGAAATATGATGATGGAAGATTCATCACTGGTTATATCATTGAATATAATGAGAGACATACAATTATCTCTAAATATTCTTCGCTCATAAATTTATCCTAGAATTCATTTTAAATAAAATACATCTACACAAGAGTCTCCTCAATTTTCATAAGCACCAGTGAACATGTTGATAAGGTGATGGGGATAACACAGAACTAAATATCTAGACATGGAACTCCTTATAAATGAAATTCCCAAACATCCTCATTTGTTAATAGTTTAATTGAATAACATAAGAGGTTCATGAATCTTACCTCAAAATCTCATATGCTTGAACATCCTATCATATATAGATTAACTCATACTATAATGCTGATATGAAAAATTGAATTTAAGAAGCTCATTCTAAAATAACTCCAAAACATCTCCCACATGACCTCTAAATCATCAGAGTCAACAAGATATAGAATTAACCACTTTTAGGATACTCCTTATAGTGAAATGACTTCTAAAGGAATCCAATACTCTATTCAAACTCCAATCAGCCCAAAAACATATCTAAATCCTATATTTCTTTACTTTGTCATAGGGTCAAAAATTGACCCTTCATACCATGTCAGTTTATATCATTGAAACTCCCATATATTTTCTTCCACAAATCATCCACTCTATAATCAATCAGTTAAAAAATAACCTTAACATCCTATAACACCCCTCTGAATTAAAATACATGAGATAGTACTCCAAAAGTCATGTCTATAAATGAAAACCCATCATCCACTAGTAATTTAATAAATGAAAATAAACTCCAAATCCTCGAGATATAGAGACAATTCAAATTATTTTAATTAAATCCATTTATCCCCTAAAAACTCAAAATTAAAAAAACAGGTAATAAATGAAGATGAATGTTCCATAACTAAGTTCCTACCTCATTATTAGTACACTATTATATAATAATCTATAGTATACTAAACAGGATATTATATTTAGATAATAAAGGACCTTATACATCTCTATATGGTTTCTCTGTCCTACATCACATACTAATATTTAAGGATACTATTTTGTTACCAAAATAATGGAATTATCCCCAGTGATTACTCTAAAAACCATCATCAAAGAAAAAAATCACACTGATATAGATTTTTTGTTCACTAACCTCACTAGGAATCATTTGGAGTCAAGAGTGAGAATAAAAGTGACCCCCAAAGACTACCTCTAATAGGCCATGAGTTAGTGAATAACACTAAGTGTATAAAAAAATTTATATGAGAGTCATTACCCTTTTTAAGCGTATGAAATAAAATAATCCACCAATAAACACCTAAATAAAATAAATAATTAATCCAAATAAGATAATATATAAAATGCATGTAATGTTATATAACTAAAATAAATGTAGAAAATCAATAAGACTATACTAATAAAAACAACTCCTAAAGAAAAAAGTGACTATTCTAATATTCGCCAATCGCAAAATTCATATCTACTAGAGTCTAACTCGATCTCTAATTCTATTCTCAAAATATAAAAAAATATTATATATAAGTAGGTGTGATTATAAAATCTATTCAGTGAGTTCCTCCTCAAAAACTATCATGTAAATTTTTATGAATTATTCTAAAACATCAATGAACCCAAGAACTACAAGAAATCTCTCTAAAATATAATTATAAATTAAGTATAATAAAACATGTAAATATAGTAATATAGGTACCTTACAATCACACCCGCATCATTATAGTCATACACATGTCCTAACATTAAGTGTCTTGGTACTCTCATCCCTTCTAATTTCCATACACCACATCATAAAACAACTAAAACCTCATAATTTCATAATCATAAGAAAATAAACTAAATACAATGACTACATAACCATAACCACAACCACATCACACCACAAAAGTGGATAGTGTGAGAGATGGAGTATGTGTCCATTTTTATACACCATATCCTATATATTTGGAGTTCACCCAATAGAAAAATCCACTTGAACATATGTTAGGTTATCTAACTCATGTGATAGTTTGTAGAAATGGTGAATTACATATCATACACTTCTAAAATAACAAAATATACAATTATATAGACTTGTATAATCCATACTAGGTTCCACATCCCATAAAGGTTGTCTAAACCCTTCCCAATAAATATATCAACTCTTCTTTAATCCATAATTTTTTTTGAAACTAATCATTTTTTATATAAAAAATTACCAAATTATTTCTTAAACTTCATAAATGTTTAATAGTTTACTGCATTATAAATATAACACATTATATAATCAAACTCAAAAATTAAATCTATATCATACATCCTATATTATTCCCTCTTATTTGTATTATTTATTCATTCATGTTATATACATATCTTGGGCACAATGAATCTCAAAAATATAACTTGTATAGCAACACTAAACCACCACATCAATACCACAGTACTACATAACAAATACTACAAATTTAGTAGCTGGAATGATTTTAAGAATCAAACAACATAGAAATAATAATAATGTATAACATAAATCATGACTTTTCTATATCCAATGTAGATTCTAATTAATTTTTATATGATTAAAAATATATTAAAAATATATTAAAATAATATAAATCATATTAATTATATATCAATAGTAGTAAAATAAAAAAGAGGCCATAAATCACCCACCACAAGCAATTCTGAAATTTTCATGTCGTCAAAGAATAATATCCAACAGCCCAACATTCACATTCTTATAAAGGGTCTCTAAAAATATACAATTCATCAATATAAATACTCCCAAACATCAATAAATTTATTTATTTACTCAAATAATTGATAATGTGAAAAATATAAGAAAGGATATAGGGTTAAGTAGTAGAATTCCTCAAATCATGTGGATTTAATCTATTAAAGGAAGAAACTAAAGAATCCACAAAAGGGAACTCAAAATCACCAAAGAGACTCTTTCTACCATATATGTTTACCAAGGGAGACGAGAATGTGAATGGAAAAAGTGGGAAACAAATAAATTTATAATAAAATTGGAAAGGATCAAACCATAGTTTTTTTACCTAGACCACGACGTAGATTTTTAATTAACCCAAACCTGAAAACCATAGTTCCCAAATCAAAATCAATATATAATTTTGTTGGTCATTTACTTTTAAATTCCTTAGGCTTAACAAAACCCATGTTTTAGTTTTATCCACCATGGATAGTTATATGAATATCCTCAAACCACGATATGAAACAATGGAATAATCTTTCTAAAAAATTTTATTACTCGAAACCATGTCAAGGAAAACATAACATTGTTTTTTTATATTATAAATAGTAGATTCATAAAAATATATCTTAAAAATTATAAAAACCATGATGTAGTTCTCTCTCCCTGGTATCTAGTTACTGATCCAATATGTATCTTCCAAATCATTACTCACCTCACTAAAATCCATGGTTCGTTATTTAGTAAGTTTAATTAGAAAAACCATTTCATGCTAATCACGTAACCATGTTGTGGTTTTCCTTAAGACACATATTTTATTGCATTTATCACATGTATCAACTCCAAACTCACTTCTTATATCTCCATCGCCTTAAAAATTCTCAAAATAAATAATCATAAATTTATAAACCTTTAAAATTTTGTTCTCATATTATTGAGGTATCTGGTAATGATTTTACCTAGAAAACCACCTTGACACCAAATTAATATAACACCATAAGGCTACATGATGATTCCAGAATTATAGAGGCTAACAAAAAATTCTAAGGGGAAAACAAGATCAATACGGGATGATTTTCCATAAAATAAAGAAAAACAAAAAACTAATAAGAATGAAATATATTTTAAAAAAATTAAAACAATTTTAAAATATATTTAAAGAAATAGATTACAATTGAAACAAGAATTTTCATATTTCAAGAAATAAAATATTAAAATAAATAACTAAAACCTATCCAAAATGGATAGTACAACTCTTCCTTTAACATGTGTTTAAATACCAACATTCCACTCCTCCAATGTTGATCATATGATCTATCATAAAAGAACAAAGAAAATTTATCATTTTCTATATTTTTTCATACAATGTATATATGTACATTAACATATTCATGTTTGAGTTATCAAAAAAATACTCAGTAGGATTTCTTTAGTTCACTCCCATGTATTACCATGTATAAAATATGCCAAAATAGATAAATAAATTTTATTTAGTAAAAAAATCCAATTTCATATTATAAAAAAATTCATAAAACCTTCATATGATAAGAAATATTATGTAAAGATAAATTCATCAGAGTGTTTCCAAAACATTGGAAACCCTTCTTGATTCACCTAAATCACTATAAAACTAATTTCAATAGAAAAACATGATACAAGTTTTAAATGCTGATCACATAATTATATCAATATTAGGTCATCATAGTAAATAAAATATTGTCCAACATATACACCCATGATTATAATATCACCCATGATGAATCATTACCATCTAAGAGTTTACCTTTACAATTCATTCTACCCATTTTATAGCATTAATATTATATGTAATATTAAAAAATTATCCTTCATACCCATTTTTTCCATGGTGCAACTTACTTATGTTTATGATAATTTAACTAAAATACCACATCCTATTTCTAAAATTTATTCCCAAAAATGATTTATGAAAAAATATATATAAAAAATAAATTATTTTAAATTTAATAAACATTTAGAGGAAAACCTTTTTTTTAAACCCTTCCCATGAAATTCCCCGAAAAATAAATTTTGAAAAAAATACCATGGTTTCCAAAAACAAAATGAAAATATAAAATAAAACAACATGATTTTATATATCTAAAATTAATATTTCTTTTAATATCTAAAAACAGTTTCATTAAAAATTCATAATATATAAAATTAATTACCAATACATAATTATATAACGAGTTTATAATGAGATAAATCATTAAAAATAACATAAATGAAAATTTCAAAAATATCACAATAATTATAATAAAGGATATAAGATACCATAATTAGATAAGATATATAGAATTCATATATATATATATATATATATATATAATGAAGGTGATCATGATATATCCTTCAAATACTATCACGAATATAGCAACAACATAATCTTTATGATCGTGATATAATCCACCATAATATAGCTTATAGAGAGTGAAAAGAGATATAAATAGAGAAATCAAACAAAATGGATATCAAAGATCTCATACCTTTATTATAGAGTCAATATTCCCTAACCTCAAGAAAATTTCACTAAACAACGGTGGAGAGCCCCCAAAATAACCCAAAAGGAACCAAAACCCGATTCAAAGTCATTTTATGTAATTAACTATGTAATTATGTGTTATTGAAATTTGGATATGTCAAATTCAAGTGAAGATAAATTTGGGATGAATTATAATTTTTGGATATATTTCAAGAGGAAGGTCATGATGGTGCCTATTAGGAGTTAAAGTTGATGTGTTAGACATATATAGGACTATAGAAAAGTATGGAGAAGGAATTTTATCATAGGAGGAAGAAACCAAATTTTAGTGGGTTACTACAAATATCACTAAAACCTCATAGATAGCCCCCTAGAATTTTAATAGGCTAGAAAATATGGAAATTTCACTCTACCTACCGCCAAGAACCCAGTGACCTATTAACTTCTTAATAGGTATTCAATGAGATTATAATGGTCTTACCCAAAACCCACTTTATGTGTGAGAATGTTGATGATTCTAGTGGTTTCATCTTAACTACCCTTGGTATATTCCACTTATAATTGATAAAATGGGAGATAATAACAACTATTTTCTCTTATCCCTCACTTACTTCCCTTTGATTTGAGGTGATACATGTGGTATGGGTTCATTTATTCATGATAAGAGTGTCTTATTCTTTATCCCTTATCCTTTCCTTTCCTTACCCTCTGATTTATTTATTCTAGGTTAAGGAGTTTTATTGTGATTCCACCAGATCATGGTGGAATCATCATATCAATGGGGAATTTATATTCAATGTCTATAGGGGACTCAGGAATAAGTAATTCACGTTGTTGGTATCATTTTGGAAATTATAGGTTTACCTATGAGTTTTATTATGAATTTTATAAAATTAGAATTAAATTGATCATAATTATATTTTATTATTTTATTATTTTATTTTTTGGGAGAACCAGGAGTCATCCATGATTTTTACACACCTCATTTCTTTGAATTTTCTCCTTGTTGTGCAAAATAGGGAGATTTATATGATTTTTTACATTCATATGATTTCAATAAAAAAATTATCTTATTAAATAATATGAATTTTTGGGATATATGTTATTTGGAACAATGGATGGTCAACAAAAGATTGGATTAATAAATTGATGTGTAATTGAGTTAGGTGACCATTAGTGATTTCTTATATTGATCGATTGTCTTATGTTGTCTTGTATACTACTTAAATTATTTTTGTGCGAATATTTTATTATATTTATTATGGTTGTGTCACATGATATCACTCTATAATGTTGTCTATACTCATGTTAGCCTAATATTTACTAAAGTATTTCATAGATAGGTTAAATGGATTATTTTGTGGTGTTCTTGTTGAATGATTATCAATGGACAATCATATAGATTTATTGATGGTGTGAGTTATTATTTTATTAGTTTTATAAAAGTAAATGTTTTAGACATTAATTTTTTTTCAAACGATATTGATTTGGAAATGAGTTTTTAAAAGTAAATTTGTTTTAAAATGAATAGTTTGGAATATATATTTGAAATGGAAGGATGATTTATTCTTAAAGATAATTTTACTAAATTGTTTCAGGGACTTAAGTGAATAGTGTCTATATGAGATTCCTTTTGAAAAGTTTATAAAAGTTTTTTTAACTTTATTTTAAAGTAAGGAGATCATATTATGAAAAATATTTTGGTTTGATTATCCTTGTATGGTAGATCCCAATTTTATAGAATGTGTTCTTATGTGTGATATTCAGGTTAATGATTCTTTGTAGGAATTCACTGGAAATGGGATAATTAATAATGATATGTGACTATTATAAATATAACTTCCCTTGGTTTATTTTTTATTAAAATAGTTTAAGATGTCCAGTGGGTTTCCTAATTATTATATACTCATGGTACATTAATAGGTTCCTTGGAAAGTGATTGGATCCTTGGTAACCTTGACTAATTAGAGTTAAGTCATGGGTGTTCTATGAGACTTCTATGAGTGATTAAAAATATATTATGAATAGGGTGCATGAAGACCCTTGGAATGGTGTGTGATATTTTATATTTGATCAATGATTTAATATTTGATGTTTCCATGGGATTATTGATGGTCCCATGCATGAAAATCATGCTAGATTTATTTTCAATAATATGAGGAGTTTCTAGATCCCATATTGTACTAGTTTTGATAATAAATGTGATGTTATATGGTTTATTTGTTATAAAAAAAAGATATCATAGCTAAGGAATAGTGATTAATATGAAATTTTAAAGGAACCATCATTAGATAATAAGGTGAGTTTTAGATTCAAACAAATGAATATCTAGAATCATACAATACATAACTATAAAATGATTTTTTAGTTTTTCTATGAGAGATCAAGGAATATGTTTAGTTATGATCATATACCCCACAAGTTTATAGAAAATAATAACTCTATGATAGAGTGTGAAGAGTTTAACTTTGATTATAAATATCATGTTAGAAATAATTACTCTTTAGAATGAGAAATATGTTTTCATTATCCGCATGTATTATTGACTACCAAGGGATGGATATTCCTCAAAAACACTATTAAAATTGATGGTTTGGTGGCATGAACCTATGATTGGGGTTGGACATGGATTCTTATTATGAAAATTAGTTCCTAAAACACTAATTATATGCATATATATTGTGTTTATGTCTTATTTTTTATCATGATAATGAATCCTGATGGTTTGATATGAATAGTGTTTCAGATTCAAAATGAATTTTGATGAAGAGGGGATAAGGAATGAGACACCAATTTAAATTTTTGTATAATATGATCTGAAGGAATCCTAAAAAATTTAAATATATTACGGATTATAGAAAATAAATAATAATGTGCATAGTCTTTTAGACAAGATAAAATAAAAAGAATACATTATTAGAGAAAACCACGTTATAGAAAATTGTGGATTATATCATAGTTGTTTTCTAAATAAATTGAGTAAAGTATTTTTACTAATATAAAGTTTAAATACCAATTACATTAGAATCACATAATAGTGACCTGAAACTAAATCATAGTCATTATTTGATAAAAATGACCTTTGAATAAGTTTCATAAAAAAAATTATTGTTTCTAGTGATGAAGGACATAGTTATATGAGGAAGAAAAAAATGTTGTGGTTTTGAAAACCACACCATTGTTTATCTAAAATAGACATGTTATTTTTTATGGTTTAAATAATGTGTATCTAAAATGGTCATGGTTTTGTATATTATTCCATGAGTTGATAAACCACATTTTTAGAGGCAAAATGATAGTTTTTATGATCATGGTTGATAGAGTTGAGTTGAGGAATTCAATGCCTACTATATTGAGAAAACACATCACAATTTTAGTTACTAAATCAATGCACGAAGAAAATACTTTTATGGTATAATGATTATAGTTTTGGAAGAATATATTGGATTTATTGAGGAACTAACATACCATGGTCAAGGGGAAAACATGCTTTAGTTTCAATCAAAGATATGAGAAATAAGAAGAGAATGAATTCTAAATTTTTTATAGGATCAAGATCTTATCTTGGTTTTTAGATCTCAATCTAACCAGGAAAACCACACCATGGATTAGGTTATTACACCATGGTTTTTCAATATCAAAGAATATTTATAGATTTTAGTTCCCTATAAAATATAAAATATACTATTGATTTTAATGAGATTTTTTGGTAGTGTATCAAGTTATCCTTGATGAAGGATCTTTAAGACTTACAATATAGAGAAAGGTGAGACCATTTAGGATTCAAATATCTAGTCTTAAACACTTATTGGAGATATAGATATATGAAATATGTTTTTCAATTGAAGGTTTTATCATGGAGAGAATGATTTTTTTTCAATGATAAGGGTGTTCCCATGTTTAATGGAAAATTATTTTATATATAGAATGAGGGGATGGTTCCATAATTTCTTTCACTATAATTGAATGTGATTTATACCAAAAAAATGGTTTTAATCTATGGTAAATATAATTGTGGAGATTATATAAGAGCTTTCAATTCATTATATTCATCTCTCCATATGAGTGATTCATTATGATTATCAAGTGAACAAATTTGGTTCAAGATGGTCATGAATTGGATTTACACTCAAAAAAGTAAATATCATTCCCTATTACAATTTTTTGAACATTTTTTCAAAGGGGTGGATGAAAATTTACCTTTAAAAAAAGTATTAAATAAAAAGGGGAAATAAAATCATGCATCTCTATATAAAGGGGGAGAAAACCTCAAATCCATCAAAGGGGATAATCGAGATAAAACCCTAATACCCTACTCTCTATTTCATATTTTATATTATGTTATCAAAGGGTGTTAAGGCTTATAAATATAAAGTTTATATTAATTAATTCAATGGGATTTTGTCTTGTAATCTTGTTAAAAAGTAAAAACTGAGTGGTTTGAGTTACTAATCTCATTTCAAGGGTTTTTATGGTGTTTTATTGAGTATTTTAGGATTTATTAAGATCATGTATTTCCAAAATTTAAATGGGGTATATGTTACCATGAGAATACTGATGATCACATACTTGAAAATAATGTTTGATTTATTTTCAATAATCTAATCCTTTTGATGAGACCGTACTATGCTTGTTTCAATGATGAATGTAATACTACATGGTGAACTAGTTGCTAAAAAAATTGAAGAGATATTAGATAAGCACAAAGGATGAAGATAAAAGTGAAAGGGAATAATCGTGAGATAATAAGATGTGTTATGGATGAAAACTATTGAATATATAACATCATACATGAGATAAATATGTAATGAGTTCGTAGGTTCTCTGTAATAGATCAAGGAAGATGTTTATAGATAATCATATACCATAATAACTTATGAAAAACAATAACTTTATGTTGGATTTTGAGGATTTTTACTCATAGTATGAATAAATTTTTGAATATAATGAATATTTTTTAAGGATAAAGGAGGTTCCATTGAACACATGAATGTTTTCTCAATGAGTTATTAATATTCCACAAAACACTATAAAAACTGATGGTGTGGTTTCCTGAACCTCTAATTGGATTTGGATTTGGATTCATTCTATGATGAGGAATTCATTACATGTTAATGTTTATAAAATATATATATATAGATTGTGGTTGTGTCTTATAGGTTCACACAAGAATACATACTAGCGGTTTGATAGGAGGAGTGTTGAAATATCTACATGGATATTGATGAATATGTGATAAATAATGATTTTCAAATTTAATGTTAGGTATGATATTGTTTGAAGGAATCTTAATAAATATTGGAAAATATTATGAATGCTAGATAACAAAGTATAAGGTGAAGAGTATTTCACATGATAGAAATTAGAAAAAAATTCATAGTTAAAGAAAAAAATACTATTGATAATTATTAATTATATCATTGTTTTTATATGAACAAATTGAGTAAAAAATTCTAATTGATATAAAGGTAAAATATCATTTAAGTGATAATCACATTATAGTTACTTATAATTACATCATGTTTTATCTTTGATAAAAATGTTCAGGGAATAAGTTTTAGAAAAACATCCATAGTTTTTTGAGATTAAGGGTAGGGTTACATGAATAAGAAAACTATACAATGGTTTTGGAAGACACATTTTTTTTAGATAAAATTCTCATGATACCTTTTTTTTATTTGATTAAGAAGTTTAAGCATCCATTAGAATTAAAAACAGCCAGAATAACAGTTTTATATGGATTAAATCATGGATTTATCAACCACATATTGGTTTAGAGGAAAAATGATCATGGTGATGACCATAGTTGATGGAGATATGTTAATGTAGTTATTGTCCAATTCATAGAGAAAACACATTGTGGTTTTAGTCTCTATGTCATGGTTTAAAGATAAATTTTTTGTTTTATAGATCATTATTATAGAAAAAGATATTGGAGCGCTATAGGAATAACCATTTCATGGTCAATAGGAAAACATTTTGTCTTCAGCCAAATATATGAAAAATAAGAAGGAAACACTTTTGGATTCTATGGTGTATCAATATTTAACTATAGTTTTTATGTCTTGTTTTGACTAAAAAACCATATCATGTTTTAATCCATTATGTTATGGATTAAAAATTTCCTAGAATATTTTTATATTTAAATTTCCTATAAAATATAAAATATTTTAGGTTAATGAGATATTTTCGCAATACATATGGTCTTCCATGAATAGGGATTTTAAATACTTGCTATATAGAGAAATATACGACCATATAGGATTCAAATATATAATATAAACCATTGATGAGAGATATAGAGATATAAAATATGTAAATAAAATTAATATGTTTTTATTTACATTGAAAAGAGTATATAGAGGATAAATATTATGGTTGAGTGTGAAAGAAAAGTATTCGAAGAAATCAGGTGAATATATTCTAAACATATCTTAGGGAATAAAGAAACATATTAGTGTGTGATTATATAAAATCATTTAATTCTCAATAATGATAAATATAAACTCATATAAAATGGAGAAATAAGATAATATTTTTTTTATTGATTCATTATATATATTCTTCATTGATTTTATACTTAATGGGAGACTTATGTAAGATGTATATCCTCTGTCAGAAGGTGTTATAGTAAATGGGTTCAGGTGATCTTCTTAATCCATTCAATTTTCATAGATAATAAGATAAAGGCTACAATAAATGGGATATAACCTATTTATCTCTAATTATTAGCCACTCATAAATATTTAATCAACATTGTATAAAAAAAATTTATTCATGTGTTATTATTTCTTATTTTTTCTATATTTAATTTAATTTATAAATTATTAACTCCTTATTACTATGAAAAATAGGAGAGTGTTTTATAATAAAATTTTCTATAATAAATTATTCAACTTCCCTCTCTTAGTTCCCCTCTTTCTCACACTAAGAATATAATAATTATAGTTCTCACCTAGTATTGTTTTAGTTTATGGTTAACTATAAATTTGGGGATAGTCTCAACTTGGTTTTGATTGATGGGTAAGACCAAGTTTATAGAGATATTCCCAATTTTGTTTTGACTAAAAAATAAGTTGGGATTTAGAGGTATGGACACAATGTTAATATGATTCATGATGAGGATCAGGAACATGGGAGGTAATTTTAGTGTAGTGATAATCTTCATCGGGGGTTGAGATCAAGGGATTAGAGTGTGATTAATTCCCTTCTTAGTGTATTTAGATTTTTTTAGTATTGGATAGATAAAATAGGCACATATACTATAAGTCATTGATATTTTTTTAGTGTACCTCATTAGTCATGATATTACCCCTATAGAGAGGTGATATATATAATGATCTTAGGGATTTAGTTAAGCTTAATGATTATGGTGTATATTTTCTTGAAAGGTTTTATGCATTTAATTCTTTTACTAGATGATATTTATAATCCTTATAGTTATAATATGCCTTAAGTGTGTATAGGTAAAGAATAATGACTAATTAATCTTTGGGATAAATAGTAGAAAATATTTAGGTTAATTTTCTAACTAAATGAAACCATGAATATTGTATTTCTATATGGATTATCCTATAGTAAGACCATGTAGATATCACACATACACACACTTGATGATGATACTAATACTCTATTTTATGGACTTAAGTATAGTCATACCACTATATGATTTTATAGTGGGAGATAGCCACTATGATGACACATGATAATTAGGATTGAATCAGAGGTTCTCTTTTGGAAATTTTTTTTACTGTTTTAGCGAGGACTAATGAGATGATTTGGGTTAGGGAACGAGATATGGTATCTATTTTATTTCATTTAATGAGCCCAATTATTTCTTTTCCCTTTTATGTTATCATGGGATTTTGAAGTTAATATTTTTTTTCTTTAGGCTAGTTTTAACTTCCCTTTTTGTTTTCATTTTTGTTTGATAGTATTATGGATTATTGTATCCAATTTGACTTCATGTTGTTTTATTTATTGATATAATCATTATTTCCTATGATATTTTTGGTTTTTTAATTTAAAATTCAATGAGAGAACTAATTGATCGAGTAAGACTCTATTGAGTGTGTCATTGTGGGCGTGAGAGGATACTCCTTGATGATAGTTTATGAAAATATGAGAGTGTCCATGTGGTATACCTCATTGGGATATGTGGGTATTTGTGTCTTTTATCACAACCAAGTTAGTCCTAGCCTAAGTTAAGAATTACTGGTATGTATCCTTAGGGTGTTTCTATATTCTATGCTATGATAAATTATTGTTATGATATTGTTACATGAGTATGTATAGTTTATATTTCAGGTTGGGTTACACATGCATCAACTTGATTACTGGTACATAGTGAGTCAATGTGGGTAAGGGATTCATATTTGTTCATTTAATTAACCCTATATATACACAACATGGGTTTTGATGTATATGGGTAGACATTCATGTTTCATTATAGATTTATATATCAGTTTGTAGAAAAAGATATGGATCTGGAAGAATAGTGTTATTGAAACTAATGGTTTTATTTTGTGATCATCTAAGGAGTTGGGTTAGAGGTCATTGAACATTATTTATTTTATTTCATTGCATGTGTAATAACCAATGGGATAGCCTGTTTATTTTTAATGCATATTTTATAAATTCACTATATGGGTGTTTTGTTCTTTTACTTTTATATATTGGACTATTGGATGCCACTTATGGTTCCCTATTTTATTTCAATGGGTTCTGAGTATGTACAATGTATAGATGGATCATGGAAAATTTTTAGTTTATTTAGGAAAACCCCCTATATGTTATTCTTTAGGGAATAGTATATGGATGATTGGATTAGTCCCTCACCACTATTGAATTACTTTTAGCATAGGTGGAACATATTAGGTCATATGATGACCTGGTTCAGGCATCGTTCAAATAAATGAGGTTAGGGACATTATATTGTAGGCTCTTAATAATGGTGAATAGAAAAAGATTTTGATTTTTAAAAAAATCCTCAAACTTTTTTTAAATGAATGGTTTTCATGAATATTTAATCAACCAAACATCATTCATGAATTATTTACTATATTCCCTAAAATACACTTTTATCATGAATTATTATATAATTATTCACATAACTATGAAAACACATATCATATACAAAAATATAAAATTTAGGGTCCACGCATGGTCATTTAACTATGCATGTCCCATACATTTTCCAAAAACATCCTTTAACCTCTATTTGAACATGAAATATATGAAAATTAAAAAAAATTATAAAATAATATTTTATATATGTCATAATTCACACCACCATAGGAATTTTATTTTCTAAAAATTCATTGGTAATCATCCTATAAAAAACAATATGAACATTATTATCATATAATATTTAATCTATTCCAAGTCTCTTCTTCAACTCCATTATACAACCATACCACTCAAAATAATAGCATGTTATATCCTCTCAATACCTTCTATTACCAATCAATAACTTGAACCAAATCCTTGAAAAAAGATACATCTAATTCCAAATCAACCACTACCCAATTCAATACATGCGATGAGTCTGGATGATTTCACCTCAACTAAGGAACATGAAAATCATAAATTTCCTCACACTTTGGTATAAAATCCAAATGACATTCAACTTATCTATTTTTCGATAACCTTAAAATTTCCTACATACTGGGGAGATAAATTCCCCTATATTTAAGTTATTAATTTTCTAATTCAAGAAACACTCATAAGAATACATAATATCTAACTATGAACTGCAAGTGTTGTTGTTAAAAATACACAAACAAATTTAATCAACTTTAACTCATTTTAATCCACTTTATAATTAATTAAAAATAATCATTAGTATCTCATAAAATACTATATCCTAAGAGAGTCTTCTCTCTAGTCTTATCCTAATAAATTATTAATTGAGATATCCTTTTACAAAACTCTTTAAAAAGTGACATAGGAAATAATAATTGAAAAAAAATTATAATCGAATCCCACCAATAAAATATAAATTTTCTCATGATCTCTTAAATTCAAATACTACAACTTTAATCATGTATATTTTTATTATTCATTAATATTAGGATGATGAGTCATACTCATCTTGAATTGAGTATCAATGGTATTCTAAAGGACCTTACAGAACCTTAAAGTAATATTATATCCCAATCCAATATGATAGATGAAATATATAAAGTTAAAATGCTTATTTTAAATAAATATTAACTAGATATTCGGTAATAAATGTCCCATGAATGGGTATAAAGTAAGATGTTTTTATAATTTGATCTGCAATCATCCAAATCACATCATGTTTCCATATAGATCTCGATAGAAAAATCATAAAATCCACTTATATATTATCCCATTTCCATGTTGATACAATTAATGGTTGAAATAACATTGTAGGTATTTTATTACATACTTCCAATTTTTAAGAATCCAAATATCAAGTGAAAAACCTTGAACTCTCATTCTTAATCTCATGCCACCAAAATTAGTGTCAGATATCATGGAAAATATTTATTTAATTGATATGGGTAACCCAACCAAAGTAATTAAAGAAATAAATCACATATTTCATTATGAAAATAAGGGTGGGATTACCATCTATACTCTACTGATCAATTTTCTCCCCACCAGTTATGATGGATCATACTATCTTACATTAATAATAGATTAATTTTTCCTCCTTTACTTAATACAATAGAATAGAAGTATCATTGAAAAAAGAATAAAACCATGATGTATCCATCCTCTTGAGCCTCTAAATATAAATTTTCTATAATTATCACCAGTCCAAATTTTTATTCGGACTCCCTTACAGGATATATAATAAAATATAAAAATGTAAGTCTAAGCATACCCCACAATCTCCATTACCTAAAATTTAAATCCCATTAGGAGGAGATATATTTTATACTTTTATGATCAGAATATTCCCTGATCCTCTCAAAAAATTATAGTATATCTAGTTATTCAAATAAATATTACCACATATAGCTCCAAGTTATTTTTATAGTAATTCCTCGTATGTTTCTATAATTTCCAAAATTTATACAACACCATGATATCTTATTATATTAGAAAACATCATCAACTAGCTCCTAATTCACTATAGTAAATGTAATTCCCCTTACTAAAATTATATAATACAAATATAAGATTCATGGTTAATCTTCACTTCATTTCATCAAAAATTCACCCGAACTTCTCAAACCACTCTAACATTGAACCCTTTTGGTTTAATTCTTTCATTGGTGCATCCAACTTCAAAAAGTGATATATAAATCATAAATATTATCCATCAAATCAAAGAAATATTTGGATCATAAAAACATTCTTGTTATATGTAAATGTATCAAAATTCCAGTTCTGGATGTAACATGTTCACCCATAATGTTCCTAGGAAAGTCCCTATATAATTGTCATGATCTATACTCAATCCTAAGTAAGCTATAATATCACTAAAAAATTCCATGATAAATGAGTTAAGGTATTTTTTGAAAATATAATTAATAAAGTACATTAAAATTAAAAAATAGTTGGAAATCCCAAATGGAATTACCCATAACACATATTAATTGTATCTTCTATTAAAGTTTACTATTTAGTTATTTTCTCTCATACCCAAAGCCAATGATATCTCAATCTCAAGGTAATATTAAAAAACCACTTATTCTCCTTTACCTGATCAAATAGATCATCAATGTGAAGAAGAGGACATTTATTATTCATAATCACCTAGTGTAACTTCTAGTAGATAATGAATAACCTTAATATAGTATTATTCTTCTTGTAAAATAGGATTATTGTCACCCAAGGTGAAATAATCAATAAAATAAACCATTTACTCTCTATATCATCCAATAAAATCTCCAGTTATTTAATATTTTTAAGTTCAACGAGATAATAATGAAAATAAATCTAAATTTTTATAAGAAACAAGTTAATAGAGAACACTACAAATATTTTTAATGGTAGTATAAAAAAATATTAAAGGAAAATATTTTAATCCCTATCTACCACTATCAGTAACTAGAGTTTATTTTTTAACAATATTGATCATGGAACCACCCAGCTAACTGGGAAGAAAAATTTACAAGTTCATGGAAAATAGAGAAATCCTAACTTGAATTAACATCCCACTCTCCTCTAAAGTGTGAGAACAATATCTATTGTGAAAAAAAAATAAACTCTCTAACCATAATTTTCAATATGATATCTAAATATTAACAAAAAAAAGTATTCTAATGATGAGGTCATATGGTTCCATTTCAGGGACCAAAAAGTATCAAGAGATTTCAACAATACCTTTCATAAAAGAACAATGTGAGGACTTTAATATACACAAAATTTTCATATTAAGTGTGTTTTAATCTCCATATACCACATCAATTCCACATGATACCCAATTGATATATAACTCACGTCTGCATGTGTGTGGGAATGAGTTTGATGGATCAATATCAAATAATTTAATAATATAAGTAGATAAAATATAAAGAGAACCTTTCATTATCATAGTCTAACCTTAGACACCTCTGGTGCATGATATACTATGAAAAAAAAACCCTTGGTCATTCTTTACATAACCCTTCTAAGTGTCACCACTATCCTAATTTGAGATATATCACCAACCAGCCTGAATTTCTTGTCCAAAATACTTGATCTTGGTGTCAGTTAATAATCCCCATCACTAGTTCCATGGTTAAATAAATCACTAAACATCTTCACATGTCCAAGAATTTATTACTAATGACAATATATAGGTTCTCTAAGATAGTCACACTTTAGGTGTATAATGACCTAGTCTTAATGTATATAGACATTACATAACTTTTTTAGAATATTTAAAACATAATAAAAATAGAAACCCAAATACCATATTAGTTTAGTTCCTTTGGAAACATGGAAACATAAAAACTGGTACATAAGAAAACTATATTATCTACCACTAGGTTTTTCATGAATATCACCCTTAGTAGACACATATTACTTAATATATATATATATGTATATATCTTCATAACATGGGGAAGGAAACATAAAAATGGGTGAGCTCAGATGCTTAGTAAGGGTAAACAAGGGAGACATATAAGCACAAACATTATAATAGGGGTATGATAACGTGATCATAACATTAAAATATCAGACCTTGTTTATCAATGATTATAAACATGAATCATGGCATAAAGATTGAAAGTTTATAAGACATGAATCATAAGGAAATAAATAACATAAGTCATGAAGGTATTAAATAGGAATAAGACATGGGATTTTTGGCATACACATTAACATTGAAAATAATATATCAAGAATACCTACCAAGACCTTTTCAACATGTTAGGCTTGGGATATTACCTGAGTAACTTCTTGTTTCTTGGTTTGGGCTACAACCTGTGTATCCTCTAACTTTTAGACTTGGGCTACAACCCATGTACCTTCTTGCTTTTGGGCTTGCGATACAACCTATGTACCCTCTTAATTTAAATCTTGGGATACAACCCATGTACTTTCTTGTTTTTGGTCTTGAGCTAAAACCCATGTACCCTTTGAGATTATATACAACTTATCATTAGGCAATGAATTGGGGGGATATATAGTTCCCACCCATCTCATAATGATATCATAAATACATATTACACAACATAAAAAAACATTAAACATGTCATGGCCCATGAAAAGAGATCATATCATAACTCATGAAAAGAAATGGGTGTTATAAAAATTTAATCATATCATAACCTATGGAAAATATAGAGGTTCTTTAACCATTTCATCATATAATAACCTATTAAAGGAAGTGGGTTTCATAAGAATTTATCGTGACATAACCCATTGAAGAGAAATAGGTTTTATAAGCATATAACTTGTGGAAGAGTAATGTGTTACAAAAACATATAACCCATGAAAGAGAAACAACTTTTCATAAACTTCATGTCATCAAAATAGAAAACATTAAGATAAAAAATTTGAATGTATCCTTTGGATAATTTCCTAGAAAGGCATGAGTAACATCAACGAATTTCATCTTAGATATAAAATAAATTTGTTATATCTTTTAAAAACATTTCTTGAGGGAAATATACGTTATTTTTTGAAAACATATCTTTAAAACATAAAATCTATAGAAAACAGTTTTATTGAAAATAAACTTGAAATCTTATAAATAAATCATTGAACAAAATGTGTAAACCATTTTCTTTTAAAACATAAGAAAATATATTGAAAAAATTTTGAAAACAATTTTCATTGAAAACTTATAAAAGTATCTTGAACAAATTTTAAAAACCATTTACTGGAAAATAATTCGAAAACATACAAAGAAGGACAGAAAATGTTTAAAATTATTTTTAAAACATAAAACATTTTTTTTAAACTATTTTTCTTTAAAAATAGCTTTGAAAACTTTTAAAGGAATCATTAATAACCATAAAAATTTTTGAAAACCATTTTTCATGAAAAACACTTTAAAAATAATGAATGTATAGAATATTATGAAAAACAATTCCTTAAAAATAAACTTGTAAAATTAAAATGTAATATTTAAGGAAATGATGGTCATGATAGCGGGTATGTATGTACATTCTGAATAATCCTTTTTTACCTTAACAGTTTAGAAAAGTGAATTGATTGGTAAACAAAGAGAATATTCCTTTTAAATCCATTTTTTAAAAGTTAAAAATTTCATTTAACATCATAGGATAAAATTTAAACATTTTTTAAATCATTTTTAGAAATAACGGTTTTAAAAGAACACATATTTCTGACTGAAAGGAGAGATAAAGTTATATTTTAATAAAAACACTTTATTAAGTATCTCAAGTATCAAAGAGTGAGAAAATGGTACCATTACTGGGATATAACATTCATATATATAGGTTGACAAAATTCATGAGAGTTATTGAGATATGTATTATAATATTTCATCAATGGATGCATAATCGTGAACAATATCAATAAACGATGAGATTATAGAAATAAAATCTTACTATTTTGGTAAATTTAATTCATTAAGGAAATAATAACATTAAATAAATATTAAAATATTATTAAAATAAGGTTATTAATGATATAATATGTCAAACTGAATTATATACACCTCATAGATAAATATAGGTGAATGATATGACATGTGTCTCGAAGAAGGAAAATTGAGACAAAAGTTACTTTATTAGTTTGGTAACTTTTGAAACATAACCCCCCATGAAATAAATGTCATAAAATCGATATTTAAATACCGATAAACTTAATTATAAGATTCATATTGTAAAGACCCGGAAATTTTAAGGAATGTTTTTTCTTAAATACTTTGGAATTTTAGGAGTCTATGGTTTTTGACGGCACTTGATTCTGAGGCCCGGTGTGCCCTGAATCAATTTATGAAGTTTTGTTTGGGTACGTTTAGTAAACGTACATGCGGGTTTTTCTATCTTTTGAACCGGTGCTCGGAATTGAAACCTGAGGACACCGATGAACTTGCAGCGCCTGTATTCGCTTAAGGGGACCTTTACCGCAGTTGCATTTTATGCGGGTTGAGAGTTAATATTTGGGGATTTAGAATAAAATAAATAAAATTTGTGGAACACAATTTTATTTTAAGGATGTTATTTATTTCTTAAAATGGGGAGTTAGTGGTGGTCCCACACCCACATAACCTCCCATGAGAGGAATTAGTGTGGTGGGGCCCACACAAGCCCCAACTTATCACCTCCCCACAACACCCTTGAACCCCCCCCCCCTATTTAACTCCCCTTGTATTTAATATGACAACTTCCCTTTTAAAAGTGGAGCCTCTCCACCTCCCAAACTTAATGAAGAGAACTAATGTAATTAATAACCTTATTAATTAATTTCGAACATATCTTTTGAGTTATTTTGAATTTCATGGCGATTCATTAAAATTGGGATAAGTCTATCATAATGTTTTCCTTCTCTGATATTTTTGTGGTGGAACCCTGGGAGTATTAAAAGTGAGCTTCAACCTTCCACAAAGAACTACGTCTTCTTTGAAGAAAAATGCCGATTCCACTGAAGAACGACGATGTGTCTTCTTTCCTCTTTCTCTGCGATAAGAGAGGAGACGCCACATTCCCTTCAGACGCACTCCGATGTCAACGGAATCAACACCGTTCTTCTGCGATGCCCGACTACCACGATGTTCGTCTTCCGCGGCTCGATGATGTGTGAAGTCAATTTTGAGGTAGGGGTTTAAATCCTTTCCATACCCGTTTTACGTCGTTGAAATTATAGTTTCACAACCAAATGGTATCATCGTAACATGGGGGAAATTCGTCCGCACCAACACGGCCGAATCTTCCCCATTTAATCTTTTTGTGGTTGACGACGGGAGCAGACAATGGAGACCGGCAACGAGCCGACCTTGAAGAAGGGGGCCGGTGGCGAAAAGGCCACCGGGTCACTGGGATGGCGTGACATCTCCTCGCTACTCGAAGAAGAGATGTGGCCAATGTGGGTCACGGCGGAGGGGCGCGGCCCCGTCGCGCCGCGCCAGATAGAACTTGTGGCCTACGGTCGCGGTGGGCAGGGGAGGGCGGCTGGCTGAGCTGGCCATCGGTGCACGCCAAGGCAGAACCCAGCCGGGTTCCGCAAAGAGGAACCAGCAATTGTCGGTTCCATCGCATGGAGACGGGGGGGCATAACCCTCCGTGTTTGTCTAGGGCGAGCCCCGTAGGGCGCCTCCGCTGCTTGGTCACACTGACCAGGCGGGCCTTCCGACCCCAGCCACACGGGCCGGGCCGCCTCGCGGGCCGAGCCGGCGCCTTGGGTCGGGCTGTCGTGCTAGGACGGGCCACAACCGCTGGGCTGGACCATGCCCTACCAGGCCGGACCCAGTTCGGGCCGACCCAGGGCAGGTTGGGCTGGGTCGGACCGGACCCAAACCTCCCTCTTCAGGCCATTTTTGGTTATTTGCCCATAACTTGAGCTAAGGACCTCCGATAGAAGAACCGTCTATTGCTTAGGATTACTTGGACCGATACTGTCATTTCGTTATATTACAATCAAGGTTTTGGCGAAGTTTGGGTGCGGTAGGGTTGGTTCGAACTCGAAACCAACCGGGCCCTCAGAGCGGAAACGCTTATAACTTAAGGACCGGACGTCCGATTGAAGTGTCATCAACTAGGTTGTTTTAATTTTGACAAGATGGTCCTATTGGCATACTCCACATGGGATTAGTTTGATATTGGAGTATGTCCGGTTGGATTGTACCAAAAATCCAATCGGGCCCCTAGAACAGAAAAGCTAATAACTCTCAGACCAGGCGTCTGATTGACACGTCGTCTGTCGCGTTGGGTTCCTTTTGATGAGACGGAACTTTGGGATACATCAAATCTGGACTTCGTGATAGTTGATGTATCGAACCCTTGGCTTGAGGAGTGGACCCTCCTGGAATTGAGCGTGCTGTGTGTGGAAAACCTAGAGCTGGCTGCGACTGCGACGACTACCATACTGGGATCCTCCGTGGGTTCGACGACGATGACTACTGTACTTGGATCCTTCGTGGGTTCTGTAGTGATGACTACTATAATTGGATCCTCTGTGGGTTCGGTAGGGATGACTACTGTACTTGGATCCTCCATGGGTTCGACAGCGATGACTACTGTACTTGGATCCTCTGTGGGTTCGGCAGTGATGATTACTGTACTGGGATCCTCCGTGGGTTCGGCAGCGATGACTTCTGTACTAGGATCCTATGTGGGTTCGGCAGAGGAGATGATTCAGAGGCTACACCTAATCATCTCCACCCCTCTTAATGAGTTGTATACATGTGTGAGCTAAGTCTTGACTTTCAATCATTATCATCGATGTGATTGACTTCATTCCTATGTGGACTGGGTTATGCTTGGGCTCGAGAGTTGGAGCCGAACTGGGATTGATGACTTAGGTATATGTATGGGCATATACCTAAGTAGATTTGTTTGATACTACGTGATTGTATATTTCCTTTGTGGTTTATCCTTCGTGGATTCTGGGAGACCTTCAGGGGTCTCGGGGTCCCTACTAAGTATTATTATACTCACCTCTGCATGGGCTATGCCCGCACTACGTTGTATTGGATGCATACGATGGACAACACTGATCATGGTAGAGACTTGTGGAGCTGGATGGTACCTGGAGGTGGACCACTCGGCGGGGCGTACACAGAGCGGACGGATGGACCCGAGGTGTTGGGGAGACCATTTGTACCCACCCTTCAGGTGGGATTCTTTGTGGACGACTAAGTGGTTGCCGCTTTAATTTACTGCTTTTGTACTAGACTTTCAGTTGTATTGTACTTACTATTGGGCTTGTATTTCCGGCCCTTTTCTTTTTAGAACTTACTTTTGTATACAGTTTTACTTTGTGCTTACTTCTGTTGCGTACTCTGTAGTGTTTGTTTACTATATAAAGGCAATGCCTTCCCTTTTTATCGGGATTTATGCCTTTGGTGCTAGTCGCCAGCCCTTGACCTATGGAAGGCGGGCTTGGGGTAGTCACGTCACGGGCCCCAAGGACAGGTCGTGACACATATAATACATTCATATGAATTATACATACTAGAAAAACTAAATGAGTGTTTATTAAGGCCTGTATCTCACAGAATAAAAAAGTGAGATAAAATCCCCTTATATTATTTCTTGACTCTCACCATACTCATTCAAAAATCCTGTATAATAAATGTAAGGTTATAATAAATATATCATAGAAAAATATTATTATATCTAATATAATATATGTTTTGATTTTAACTTTATATTACCTGCTTATTTATTATTCTATGTTAGTGTTTCACTTCGGGTAATATCTGTTTTGTTCTTTTCTTGTGTCTTAATTTGTTATATCTTATGATACATATTCTTATATCCTGATTTATATAATTTAAATAATGATATAAATATAATTTATATTAATTATATTTTTTTTATAATAATCTATATAATATATAAGTATTAAATGAAATACATCGTTCATGGAGATGGTATGTCATACATATGTATGAACGTTGTTTCCTTTTAATTGTCATATTGAAAAAAAGAGATTAAATTATATATATATATATATATAATTATTACAATATAATTTTTATATCAAATATATCATATAATTTCACTAAATCCATACATAATACATTTCATGTAGTGTGTGAGTGAATCACATCGCTTTGAGGGGGCGGTAGTCCACACTTCCTCAAACGAAATTATCATATTTACAAAAAATGGAAAGTATAAAGGTATGTGTTATAAAAGAATTAAATAATAATAAAGACAAAATAAATATAATATATAACATATCTAAACATAGTTTCCATCATAATTTCCACTATGAGAGGTGGTAAAGTAGAAATAAACAATCACAATTTCGCGAGGCGGTGGTTCGTCATACACGTAAACAATATGTTTGTTACCCATTATATGGAAGTGTATATAAGTGTAGGTATAAACCTTAGCATAATGAAATCCTATTATATTTATTATACTTATTTTTTAATAATAATTCTATTATTAGATTTTAGGGGGTTTAAAATGGAAATAACATAAAATAACATGAGGAAGAATGTTACCTATTATTTGGGTAACTCATTTTGGTTTCACCAAAGGGATTCCTTGAATTTATTTATCATAAAGGGGTGGATTATAGTATGAGGTTATAGAATTTTAGGATTTATTTGGGTTGATATTGGTTGATCTAAGGTGTATTTATATGTGTGAGGAAGTGGGAGGAGAAGAGGCCTTTTTATAGTAGAGGAGGAGTGGTACTCTAGTAAATTTGGGGAAAGAGAATTCCACCCACATTTCTCCCATGTAAAGTGGCTCCCATAATGTTAAATATTATATTAAAGGTATTATAGGGTCTAAATATGGAAATAAAATGTACTTTTTACAAGTTTATGGGTTATTTGGATCCTTAAGTTTAAGGTTTAGTCCCCCGTTAAGCTTAATTTCACCTTAATCGTTGTAATTAATTTTAATTACTTTCACTAATATTTTTGGTCAAAAACTAAGTTTAACTTATTATACATTATAAATTATTATGATTAAAAATATGGAATCCATTTTACCAAATTTAAATCACATATTAGGTAGAAATTAATTTGAATTTAATCCCACAGATGGGATGACAAGTGAGATTTTAAAGTAAAAACCTCTAAAAGATTACTTTTTTTATAGTAAATTTCAAAGTGAAATTGACTAAAATAAACTAAATTAAATTAATTGATAAAAATATCATGTAATTAAACTTTAAAATAAATTTAAAATATAATTTAACCTTATAAATAAATTAGATGAAAAATAAGTTTTGAATTAAATTTCATTATTTTCGCTATTCATTAACAAATGAAGCTTCACAGAAAAATACCAAAAATTTAACCTAACCTAATTTTTATGTTTATATTTAAATTTTAAGTTTATTTTTACAAATATAATCCATAAAAGTTCCAAAATTTTGATTTAAAATAGGTTCTCCATTAAAATCTGGTAAAACCTCATTAATAAAAATATGGCATTTTATGCATAAAATTGGGTTTTTTATCTTAAGCCTATAAACTATATCAGATGAATATAAAAATATTTGATTGAATATAATATATATATATATCACATTAATATCACTAAATAATTGTAATTAATTTAATTTATTAGGGTAAAACAGGTTTGTGGGCATAAAAAAATAATATTTTTCTTTATATTCAATCAGTTTTCATATTCATTTATAACTAATTTGTATCCAATTAATTAATTTTATATTTGTTTAATCCATATATTTTCATAATATAGTTAACCCTTTTCATAACTATTAATTACTCAACTATGTTATATTAAATAATATTTTTATAATTGTCATTATTTAGTAACGCTCGTTCTTACGTGTTACACAAGCCATTGAGGAAAGTCATTGGTGCATGCAACACAATCTAACCTCAGTGTTCCATGTAGACCAAGAAAAAATTGATGTTGCGTGTGGTGAAAAATTAACTTGTTTTTTCATATAATGCAATCCAAACATAGTTCTTTAATATAAAATTAACTATTTTTAGTGTTGCATGAAATGAAAAATATCAAAAAGATTAAATTAATTCAAATATATATATATTTCACAAAATCTCATGGTGTTAAATTCTATACTCCTTAAAATTAATTTCTCCCTCAAACATTTTTTCCGTTATCAATGGTTTAATACTTTAAAGTTTCATTCATAGAAATCCACATCATAAAAATAAATACTAAAACTTCCTTTAGAAAGCAAAAGTTTGAAACATAACAGGTACCCAAAGTATCACATAACTAGGGTTTCATATAGGATAACATAGGTGGGAAGTAAAAACATGTAATTTGAAGAAAAACATAAATATTTATAGGGGTTGATTGGGGTTATCAATCAAAAACAAGTGAATTATGAATGAAAACTTGAGGGCCTCAAAGTCATAAATATATTATGATTTATAAGGCCATCGATTCAAAAAAATTAAGGTATTAAAAAAAATTATTTATAGATCATTTTTCTAAAGATGAACAATTTTCATTAAAATATATACTTGCATGATTTCAGAACAACCTCACCCTTTATTATTCCTTGATCCACTTCTGATCTTTATCCAAAAAGGACGGTGAATTTTTCATTCCTAAATTACTAAAATATCATGAGATCCATGATATTCCATCACATTTGTCATAAGTTATCATCAACCTGAAGTTTTTGGATCAGGTTATCCAATATGCATAAATCTTTATGTGGTGAGATAACGCTTTAATATTAACGACTTCATCTGTACTTTAACTTAAACTTTCCATAAATTATTAACATTATAACCCTTCTGAAAGATGAAATTATAAAGCTTTATAAATAATGAAACAAAATCATATTAACATTGATCCCCCAAATATCACAAAGTTTCTCTTAGTTGTTACATTCCAAACATGTGAATATCCTCATCGTATATTCCTTTGAAACATGGTAATAACTTGAATTACCATAAATACTTTTAGAAAACAGTCATTCTTCCTTATTCTAATGATTACTAGATACATTATTTAAATCAAATAAGTTGAAAACTTCATCCTTGATGATATAGACCACTTTTTCAAAAATCAGTTCTAGGATAATCTATACTGTCCAATTTACTTATTTGTATCCAACATAACTTTATCTAAATATTGTAATATTAACATCAGACATTAATTATGGGTTACCTTCTCTTAATCAAAATATCACCTTTCCATGAAATCACCATTCAAAATATACTTTTAAATACTTAATGAAAACATATACTAAAAATACTTATATATTTCATGATTCATATAACATAATATTTGAATTCCAAGGCATAAATACGTCATTCATCCAACCTTATTCTTAAAAGATTACTCAAGATTCATTAACTTATTCCTTAATACATCTTGTCAAGAATATGAGATATGAATCATGACTTAAGGTTCTTAAACCTCAATATAATCATGCTTCTTACATTTAATGTAAAAAATACTAGAAGAACATAACATACCATTAACATGTTGTTTACAGTCTCTTTATCTTCAGAAGTATAACCAATACTCATACCACCTTCCTGATTCTCTTTATAAGATTTCCACTTGGGAAATTGATTTGAATAATTTCTGTATATTCTAAATATGACACACTAAATGTTAATATTGTTCCTTCTAGTCCTCACCTTTAAAACTATAAATCATAGGGTGATAAAGAAATATCATAGAATAAAAAACACATAATCATGAAAAATTACTTATAGTATGTCTAAATCATGATACATAATTTTAATCGATGACAATATAGTTTTATCCTAGTATATTAATAGTTATATTCTATTTAAATCCTTTATTATGGTTCTTAAAGATTTTGTAAATTTCCAAATGATATCACTTAGGAGTTTCAAACTAGGTGTGCATAAAGGCTCATTTTTATGTACCAGGTTACACTAAGTTAGGCTCAACACACCTTTTCAGAGTTTTTACCCCTAGGTACATATATGGTAGAGCCACATACACTTTTAGTATCTAGACAGGGATGTATTTCTAGGAAACCACTCACTATATCCTTTAATAAAATTCTATGAAATTTTACTAAATGTTATCTCATCCTTATACTTATCCTTAGATACATCCCCACAAATTTTCTTAGAAATATACCTTGGGATCTCAATAAATTTTTCTCATCAGAGTTTCTAAAGGTTAACTGAACCTTTTATCTGATACCAACTATAGCAACCCATGAATTAACATACATAGAAATTACAAAACTTTTACGGAATACTTAAAACATAATAAAAATAAACACCCAAATTCTGCATTAGTTTAGTTTATTTGGAAAAATAGAAACACTAAAACAGGTACATAAGTAAGATACATTATCTTCCACTAGGTTCTTTATGACTAAAACCCTTCTTAGACATATATTATATAATACATATCTTCATAACCTAGAGAAGGAAACCTAAAAATGGGTGAGATCTGATGCTTAGTAAGGGTAAATGAGGGATATATGTAAGCCTAAACATGAGCATAGGGGAATAAGAATGTGATCATAACATTAGAAGATCATACCGTGTATATCAAATATTATAAACATGAATCATGGCATAAATCTTAGTGGTTCATAATGCATTACTCATAAATAAATAAATAACATAATCCATGAAATAATAACATAGGAAAGATAAATAGTATTTGTAGCATACACATAAACATATAAAATGATATGTCAAGGATACCTACCTAGACCTTCACAACTTGTTAGGATTGGGCTACAACTGGAGTACCTGATTATTTTTTGGACTTGGGCTACAACCTGTGTACCCTATTACTTCCAGCCTTGGGCTACAAACAATGTACCTTCTTGTTTTGGGTATTGGACTACAACTCTCATACCATCTAACTTTCCAGATTGGGCTATGACCCATGTACCTTATTGTTTCTAGTCTTGGGTTACAACTCATGTACCCTTTGATTTCATATACAACTTATCATTATACAATGCATTGGGGGTAGATATAGTTTCCACCCATTTCAAAATGAAATCATACATACATGTTCTACAACATAATAAAACATTCATTATATCATTACCCATGAAAATAGATTATATAATAACCCATTAAATGATATGGGTATTATAAACAATTAATTATATCATAACCAATGGAAAATATATAGGTTTCATAATCATTTAATACTATAATAACCCGTGAAAGGAAGTGGGTTCCATAAGTATTTATCATGGAATAACCCATTGAAGATAAACGAGTTTTATAAGCATATAACCCGTCAAAGAGGAACCAGTTTCATAAAAAAATAACTCATTAAAGAGAAACATGATTTCATAAACATCATACCATCAAAACAAAAACTATTCAGAGAAAGAATACAAATGGAACCTTTGGATAATTTCACAAAAATATATGAGTGACATTAACGAATGTTGTATTTGATAGAAAATAATTTTGAGATATATTTTAAAAAAAATTCTAGAGAAAATATCCTTTCTTATTTTAAAAAGGATATTTCAAACTTAAAAACTTTAGAAAACCATTTTCTTGGAGTCCACACTTCCTCAAATGAAATTATCGTATTTACAAAAAATGAAAAGTATAAAGATAAGTGTTATAAAATAATTAAATAAATATAAAGAAATAAAAAGTATAATATATAACATATATAAATATATTTTCCATCATAATTTCCATCATGAGAGGTGGTAAAGTAAAAATGAACAATCATCGTTTTGTGAGGTGGTAGTTCGTTGTACACGTAAATAGTATGTTTGTTACCCATTAGATGGGAGTGTGTGTAAGTATAGGTAGAATCCATATAATAAAATATCCTAGTATATTGAGGATACTAGTTTTGTTTTTTAATCATTGAATAAGAAGATTTTGTGGGGTGAATAATGGAAATAACATAAAAGAACTTGATGAAGAATGTTACCTCTTATTTGTGTACCTCCTTTTGGTTTTGACCAAACGGCTTACTTTGATTGATTTATACCAAAGATAAGGATTATAGGATTATTTTAGAGATTTTTATGATCTATTTGGTTAGATCTTGGTCTATACAAAGTGTCTTGAGAGTTGTGAGGAAGTGGGAGGAGAGGATGTCTTTTAATGTGGATGAGGAGTGGAACTCTTGTAAATTTTGGGAAAGGGAATCTCACCCATGTTTTTTCCAGGGAATGTGGCTCCCATAACAGTAAAATTTTGATCCAAGGATGTATTGGGTTGAAATATCACTATCCAATGGATTTTACTAAAGTTTCTAGTTCATTTTTCCCTTAAGTTTAATGTTCAATCCCTTGTTAAGCTTAATTTCACCTTAATTATTGTAATTAATTTTAATTACTTTCTCTTTTTTTGTTAAAAAACTAATTTGAAAATATTATACAATATAAATTATTCTGATTCAAAATATGGGATCCATTTTACAAAATTATAATCATACAAGTGTTAGAAATTAATTTAAATTTAATCCCGCAGACGGGATGACAAAGTGGGTTTTTAAAGTAAAAACCTCTAAACGTTTACTATGTTTTTATCATCAATTTCAAAGTGAAATTTATTCGAATAACATAAATTGTATTAATTTATATAAATATGATCTAATTAAACTTTAAAACCAATTTAAAATATAATTTAACCTTATAAATAAATTATACGAAAAAGCGGTTTTGAATTAAATTTCATTGTTTTTCACTATTCATTTGAAAATGAAAATTCACAAAATAATACAAAAAATTTAACCTAAATGAATTTTTATGTTTATATTTAAAAATTTTAGTTTATTTTGAAATATCTCATCCATAAAAATCCAAAAATTGGATTTAAAATAGTTTTTTCATTAAAATGCGGTAAAAACACCTTAATACAAATACATAATTTTATGCATAAATTTGGGTTTTATTTATCTTAAGCCTATCAAATCTATTGGATAAATATAAAAAATATTTAATTGAATATAATATATATATATCACATTAATATCACTCACTAATTTTAATTAAGTTATTTATTAGGGTAAAATAACATTGTGGGCATAAAATAATAATATTTTCTTTTATATTCAATCAGTTTTCATACTCATTTATAATTAATTTATAACCAATGAATTAATTTTATAATTTTGTAAACCATGTATTTTCATAACTTAGTTTAACATTTTCTAAACTATTAATTAATCTTGTAGGTTATATTAAATAATATTTTTATAATATATCATTATTCGGTAAAACTTTTTCTTGCATGTTACACAAGTCATTAGAGAAAGTCATTATTGTGTGTAATGAAAGCTAACCTCTATGTTTCGTATAGATCAAGGTGAAATTTATATTGCATTTAGTGCATGATTAACTTGGTTTTTCATATAATTCAATCCAAACATAGTGATTTAATATAAAATAAACCATTTTTAATGTTGCATGAAATGAAAAAATATCAAAAAGTTTAAATTCTTCTATTAAATGCCTTTAAGTAATTCATTATATTTCTTATTCTTAAACTAGAGGAATTTTTATCTCTCTCAGGTTAATAAGAAATATTCATAATTCTTTGAGCCTAAATAATGTATAATTTTTTACATAGTATACCTGTTTACTACTTGATCATAGGCATGAAAATAAAAAAATACCTTGGATCAAAAATACATTAAAAGTTTCATCTAAAATCCATGAGCCTTGAAATTTTTGTTAGTGTTTAGTTATGGAGTAAAAAAACTAGTTTAATGATTTTTTTTTATTCTAGAACCATTACGTTTCCCTTCTCTAAATCCAAAAAATATCAACCCTTATTTAGATTCAATTTTTTATGATAAATTATCTAACTAAACAGCTTCAAAATCTAGACCAAATCAGATCGAAATATTGTTTCTCTAGAATCATATCCCACCACTTATGAGCTTCTTACTATTAGAATCTGGGTCTTATAAAATTTGAGGATGTTTAAATTAAAAGAATAATAATGTGTTCAAATAAATTTTGGTTTGGATTGACTACATTACTCCAATTGTTATGTTTTTATTTTTAACATAAAGATGATTTTATTGGTTTATAAACATGTTTAAGGAGGTCTTATGAAGTATTATGATTAAATTTAGTTTTTTATGGGAGTTTAATAAAGTTTTGGAGTTGTATAAGAAAACATTATGTGATTAATAATATCACAAGTAAAATCAACATATGAATAATCTAATAAAACCATATTATTTATAGATTTAAATAACAAACTGTAATGAAAACATCCTGAAACATATCTCATTATTCTTCTCACTACCATGATATTTTCCATATTAGTAAAAATTTGAATACTTGTCCCCAATAATGTAGTATAGAAAATATCTTTCATGGTTTTACTAAGGTAGTGTAAACTAAAAATTATCATTCTATATAAATTTGAATCTTATCTATCACTATATTCATGATTATAATGTTTTTTTGACTATTATCAAAGTTAAAATAGGTTTACACTCGTCCATTTTGAAGTTATTCAAATTAATTTGTATAATTCATCTCTAAATTAAATGTTTCCCTTTATTTTTATAAACTTTAATCCCCAAAAAATATGTCAACTCTTTGATCATTTATGTTTAAAAATTAAAACTCATCAATTCTGAAAATTTATCAACATAATTCTGTTTTATGTCACTTAATATGATATTTTAGACATACGCCAATATTATTAACTACTCCTATTATTATATTTTCACGTATAGGCTATGATAAATCCCTCCTATTTTGAACTCCAACTGTCTTAGAAAATTTTCCCACCTTTCATACCAAGCATGTAGTTATTTATTTAGGCCATAAATGAATTTTTTAACTGAAAAACTTTAGAATCATAATTTATAAGACCAAATCTAACTTGTTGTTCGATATATTCCTCTTCATTCAAGAATCCATTCAAATATTGTCTCCACATCCATTTGAAAAACTTTGAGATTTATTTGAATATCCATTTCAAGAAAGAGACAAATATATTCCATTTTTTTCACCAGTAGAAACTTCTACTTCACATAAATTCCATTAACTTGAGTATATCCCTTGAAAACCAGTCTTACATTATTATATATTACCTTTCCATTTTTATCCAACTTATTCTTGAAGACCTAATTTATACCAATGAAATTATTATTTTCAGGTTTTTCTATAAACTTCCAAGTCTAATATTTACTAATTTGATTTAATAATTTATTTATATATTTAACCCATGATTCCTCATTTTACACTTAAAAAAAGAGGGTTCAATCTCAAAAAATATAATAGTGTTTCATATTATCTTCATCTTTTGAGTTAGAATTTTAGAATTTTTGTCTGCAATAATATTTCTTATATCAACTTGATCCATTTTATTTCTTGAAAGATTCATAATTTGACTCACCCATTCAATTTTTTCTTATACAGATTCAATCTCATAATCATTATCTATATGAAAATATTTAGTTTCTCCAAATCTGTATTTTTTTATTCTCTTTCTTTATAGTCTTCTTTAGAAAAAAAATCTTAATTTTATTTGGTTTCATTATCAATAAAATTTACATCACTTCTTTAAACAATCATATTTATCCTATTATTAAAACATTTTTAGGCCGTAATCTTTGTTGAGTAGAAAAATAAAATACTTTCATCTACTGTATCACTATATTTTTCATGACTTTATTCCTTATTTTAGATGAAACACTTTCTTCACAATACTATGAGAAGATTCAAGGGTGTTTTTATTCTATTACATATTTCTTATGGTGTCTTATCTACTCTAGGACTGATTAATAGTCTCTTTTTATTATAAATAGAAACTTTAACTACATCTTTCCAGTCGTGAAGTGAGATGAAACTATCCACTAAAAATGCCTTTTCCATATCATTGATCATAAAATTTCTTTGATCCACAACATCATTTTGTTGAGGAGTTATTAATGAATATACTTCATGTTTATTATCATGTTTTTTAGATATTTTTAACCTTTTAAGATGAGTATTCTATAAAAATTCAGCCTAGGATGAGCCAACATGTCACCTAGACTAGTCCGTCACATAACTCGAAGGCCATTCTCAATTCATTGGAGTTGGAAAATTGCACTTTTTCACCACAGAACACACTTTGGGAATGATTTTACCAAGAAAAGAAACAAACTAAGCATAAAAATTAGAGAATAAGTGGTATAAATAAATGAACATAACACAATGAAATATAATAATATACTGAACATAATAATAAATAAAATAAAAATGTTTAGGGCATCATAATCGATATAAAGAATATCCTGAAAAACAAGATACCTACCTATTTCAAACCATATTATGTGACTCCTTGGTCACTCTCCATGCCCCAAAACAATAAAAAACAAAATTGAACATAATTAGAGGAGATACCATAGTCAAGGAAACTGAAAAAGAAACTATATAAACAACATGTACTGAGTGGTTCATGCAGGGTATGAGTGAAACTGAGGATAGTTGTAAATACCCCTAGCCTAGTATCCCAGAGTGGGTGGTTACTTTATTACAATGGTAATAGATACAATTAATCACTTTCTAAAGGACTAAATAGTTTAGTAGTCTTGGTAACATAGATACATACCTAAATATCACATTACATTTGAAAACATAAAATATAAAACACTGTGAAAGTAATTATTCTAAATCCTTGAACTCATTCAAATATTCCTTCTTCATATCATGGGAAAAGGAAGAAAAATAAGGGTGATCTCAGATTATTGGTAAGGGTTGTTTATAGTAGAATATATCATGAATAAATAAGGCATAATAAATATGGAAATGTAAATAACTGAAAACACGCAAAATTAAATCAATAACTTCAACACGAAATGCATCCATCAATAATATAAATACTATAATCTTATGGATAATAATAACCTAATTATCAATGATGGAAATGATTAATATTGGATGTGATGGTCTTGGACATCATGATATATATACCGTCAAGACCTTATTCGAAGATAGTTTAATCTAAGGGTCGGTATACACCATAAAACCATTTAATGCTAGATTACTGACCAGTATCATGAGATTGGTCGATGCATCAAGGGGATATTAATAACGGTGCCCTATAATTCACTACAAGTCCAATATATTCCTCATATATAGAATGATCAATTCAATTCATGAACAATATTCTTTATCAATAAATGTCAATATTAAATAAATAATGTGGGATATTAATATTTCCCCAGTCAATCCAATAACTTTTAAACTAAATCAGAATATATATAAATTATATATTTTTTAATAAATAAGAATATATATGATAAGGAATATAGATATTTAAGGGAAACTTAATGTCTAATGATCACAAGAAAGTGAATATTTCACGAGAAAGTTAATAACTATAAAATTAATCAATAAAGTGAATGTCAATACTCTACCTGGTCAAACTAACCATAAACTATCCATAGAAATAATAATAATGGTATAATTATATTATATCCCTAGTGTATTATAAGTAAAATAAAGGTTTTTTCCATTGATGAATAGAAATACCATAAAATATCATTTAAATATTCAAGAAAAAAAATAACCTTTTCACCTTGAAAATTACTTTTAAAAATGAAAAAAAGTATAGAATATTTGGGAAAAAAATTTATTTGAAAATAAAACTATAAATTTTTAAAATAATATTAAAATAAATTAGTGGTAATGGATTTCGGAAAAATCATTTTGAGTATGTTAAAACAAAATTTACTTTCATATTTTCAGTAAAAATTCAAAAGTACCTTATTCGGAATATGGAAAGAAGGCTCCTTTTAATCCATTTAGTAAAAATTAAAAAATTGGTAATTATTTATTTATTAAATAATTATCTAATATTAAAAATATTATTTAAAAAAATTATAAGGAAAATATGGATATGGAAGAAAAATATCCACATCCGAGAAGAAAAACAATTCATTTCTCCTTAAAAATAATATTTCGGTGTCTTGAGTAGTTAAAGAGTGGAAAATTAAAGACATATTATAATTAACAGAAACAAAGACAATAGAATAAAATATTTTGGGTTTAAGATATAAAAATCAAATGATCCCCCCATCAGAAACTTAAACATAAATAATCTTGAATAATGATAATATTGTAAAATACATGCTTACCACTTTGGTAAAGTTTTAATCATAACCCCATAAATGGAATAAATTTGAATGAAATATTAAATATCATGAATATAAAGATATTAATTATATAACATATCAACTAGGTAGTTTATAAAATTCATATAAATAAATATGTTTATAATAACAAATATGTCTCAATGGAGTGAAAATTGAGACGAAATATCTTACAAAGATATTACCGTTGGAGTGAGAATTAATATATTAATTAATTATGCATATCAAATTTAAATATAAATGAAACAAGAGTAAATAAAACATAAAATAATAAAAATAAATTACACACATAATCTTATAATGTCAAAGACAATGAACAAGGGATATAACCCAATGAAAATAAATTGAGTTATGAAACCCCTTACCACTTTGCAAATTTCAATTCAATTAAAATTGAATTAAATAATTTGAATTGAAACTGAAAATAACATGAATTAATAAGGATTCAATATATAACATGTAAAATGGTATTATACACACTATATAAAATAAATTCATGTATCACATTAAAATATACCTCAATGAGATGAAACTAAGATGATATCCCTTACCTAAAGCATCATTTTACTTCATACACATTAGAACCCCATATATAAAAAATAGTGGTTTTTTATAAATCTATTAAAAAATCACCCTAATTTAAATCATACCATTTATTATTTACTTATATCCTTTTTTCGCCTATTTATTAACAATTCTTTATTAAAATCACTTTCTTGGGTGAGAACTCCATCATTTTTCATATATATTTTGATTTGGTAGTTTTGGTCCTTGTAAATTGATCATGGTAACAAAATAACCATAATTTTAATCATTATATAAATATCATATGTATTCATTTTATAAAGATTTTTAGTCATCCATAATGGTAAAGATAGACAACTGAATTACACCATTCATGGTGATGGCAGGATGTACAGAGGCATGAACGTTGTTTTCAATTTTTTAATGGATGGAATGAAAGAAAATTAAATTATAGTTCACCATTAAAAATAATTTTAATATCATATATATCATATATATTCAAAAAATAATTCTGTATTATTATCCATGTAAATAGTAAATGAAAAATGAAACGCATCACTTTGTGGGGGCGGTAGTGTACACATACGCACGAGTGACGTTATCATTTTCCAACAGATTTGAGGGTAAGAAGGTAGATGTGATATTATAATTATATAAGTATAATCATATCATAAATATAATATATATACTATAAATCCATTATTACATCTAGTTTTGAGAAGCGATGATAGAAAATGAATTACATCGGTTCAAGGGGTGGTAGTCCGCTGTACACATGAACAACGATTCTGTTTTCTATTTGATTGAAGAGGAAATAGATATAGGTTATGAAATTAACATAATATAATCTAATAATATGGGTGATAGTTATTTTATTATATCATCAAGGCTGAATAATATTTTAAGTAGTTGGAAGAAGAATGAAAATAAAAATGCTCGATTAAGAATAATATCTTTTCTTCGGATAAACTCTTTATGTTTGTACCAAAAGAATTACCAGGAGGGTTTTATAATAAAAAAGGCCTCCAATACATTATAATGGAATTAATTAAGGAATTTGGGTAAGTATTTTCTGAAAAAAAATATTTTTAATTGTAATGAAAAGAGGAGAGGAGGTTCCCCTTTATTTGTGAGGGGAGGGGCACTTTTAAAATTTCTTAAAGTATTAAATTAATATAAATTATTTTTCATGGAGAAATAGATCAAAGATAATATATTTAGAATATAATAATATTAAGGGTATAAATAATATCATATAACAAATTTTGGATAATTTTTCATTAGTTTTTTACCCTAATCCCTTTTTTAACCCGCTTTAACCCCTTTTTGACAATTAGTGTGATAATAAAGTTTTCACTCTTTAGGGTTAAAAATATTTACTATAAAAGGTTTATATAATAATAAATCGACAATGGTCTATATTTTAAATAATATCCCAATCACTTTTCCAAATATAGGATTTTAGGAATTTTAAATCATTTAACAAAATATTATTTATTATAAATTATCATTAATTTTATTTTTGGAACTATTCATTTAATTTTATATTTAAAACAAGATGAAATCAGTGGAATTTAAATATCATAATTTAAAAAATCTCTATAATTTTATATTTATCTAAAAAATCCTAAAAAATAATAATTATTTCTAATTATATCAATTTTAATTTGTTTAAAATCATTTATTTTATTTTTCTATTAATTGAGTAAATATTGTTTCAATGTTGCATAAGAATTTTAAGTAATTAGATAATTTTAAAAAATTAAAAATAAATAAATATCATGAAAATAATTTTATTATTATCAATATAATAATTTATATTTTTTCACAGCTTTATTTTTTCCCTATGTGAACACATTAGATATATTTAAAAGCAAGTGAGTGACATTTTTTTCTTTTTCTTTACATAAAATATTACATAGATCATTTTCAGGAGAAAACATCCAATAAGAAATTAAATCTTGATAATAAGGTGATAAGGGTATAAATACCTTCATCCAATAAGATTTGTGATGAAAAATTATGGTCTTATCACTTATTTTTAATCTAGGTTAAAGCGATTTAACCTTTTACCGTGGTAAATTTTTTTTAAAGTTGTTGATATTCGTAAGGAAAAAAATTAAGATAGAATTATTAAATAATATAAATTATGATGATTCAAAATATGGAATTTATTATAAAAAAATAAATCCATATAAGTGATTGAAATTAATTTTATAATAATCCCACAAAGCGTCATGAAAATTGGTTTGTAAGGAAAATGAATTTTTCAAGAAAAAGATGATCTTATATTAACTCAATGACTAGAAATAATCATTATATAAATTTCAATTAATATAAATAGATATATAATATATAAATTTATTTTAAATATTTTCTAATTAATGGTTTTTTTAATTAATTATAATGGATAAATTTTATGCAGTTAAAAATAGTTTTAAAAAAACTACGTTTTTAGGCATAAAAATAAACTTATACAAAAATCATGAAAATTAAATATTCATGTGAAATAAATTTTATTACTCTAAATAAAATGTTTATTATTTAAATTTAATAAAAAAATAAAAAATTATAATGGGACTTTTAAATTACTTTATTTAATGAAAAGAAATGACAGTATTTGAAAAATTAGTAATTTTCACTATTCACTAAAAAATCGATCATTTTTGAAAAATACCATAATTTAACCCTAAGTTAATTTTGATATGTCGATATAAAAAATATATCCATTTTATAAAATAAATTTTCTAAATTTTCTATAAATTAATTATAATATTTTCTCAAAAAAACAATAAAAACCATTTTTGAATAAAACGTGTTTTTGAGGAATAAAATAACTTTACTAAAAATTTGAGTGATTATATACTAAGAATTTATTAATAAATTTGTATTATAACATCCTGAATTTTCAGATAGGTACATAATTTTATGTTACTATTCCAACACTCTCATTTTATGTTATTAGTTCCCCTTATGGGCTAAGGAATATTTCGGGAGATTCCAGGGCTCATTCGGAGCATGGAGCTCCTGAATTCAAGGAAGCAAGCTAAGATGTATGGTTAGAATGTGGTTAGTGATAACCATATAAATCAAACATATGATTAACCTAGTGAAAAGGGGAGGCCACACAGTTTGTTTGAAATTATGTGATTTAGGATGCATGCCCATGCAGAATTGCATAAATCCTTAACAGATCCATTTTGCAAGTCTTTCGCATGGTTAGTAAAACTATGCACCTAGCCCATATGAGGGGTCTCCTTGGAAACTAGATGTCAAACAGTTGGTGCGTGGTTTAGAAGACCATGTGTCCAAACTATGACAACCCGATTTGAAAGGGGAATTTAACTTTTCCCCCCTATTATGTTTTAAACCCACTTTATCATTTTCTTCCTCCTCCAACAGACATCCCTCATGCACAAAGCCTTCTTCCTCTCCATCTAGGTATTTTGATATCTCCCTTGTTCAATCTATATTTCCTTTTCTGTCAGTGGAATTGTATTCCCATCGATAATCTCTTTAATCTAAAATCTTATATTCCTAGTTTATCTTCATATCTTTTGTGATATTTTTGTGGGATCAATTTTTCCAAATTTTCAGTGTGTTGGTATATTCTTTTAATATCTCCCATTTTATCTCAATTCAAGGGTCAAAACTAGATTATGAGAGAGCTACGAACCTATCGTAGGTAGTCTAGTTCTTTTCCCTCAAGTTCAGATGAATTTATATTATTATTCATTCTTTTTTGCTATGTACTTTTCTAGAAACACTTCCAAAGTGCTTAGTAAATTAGTTTTAAGGGTTCCCCATGTTTATTATGATCCTAGATAATGGTTACCCACATCCTATATTGTTTTCCTTGACATTTTCAACCCCTAAGGGTGTACCCTTTTTGGATATCCTATTTTCCCTTTACATTAAATTCTTAAAACATATTGGAGTTGTGTTTTGTCTTGTAATAAATTCTTTTGAAATTACTTGAATTAAATTATTTGTTAAAATTTATTAAAGTATTATAAATTCCATGAACTGCTAATTTAATCATTATTGATAAGACAAACATCCATACTTAGTTGAGGGGAATACAAGTGATTCCATTTAGGGATCACCTTGGACGAAGTTATTGTGCTCTATAATTATAGGTTTTTAATGAGTTATATATAATCCAAGAGAGATACTAGGTTTGCCTTGGATGTTATCACATTGGATTTTCTCTACCTTTACACGAGTGATACCAGTTCCCTAGGGAAGACACTGTGGATAGGCTCAGTGGATAGATAGTTACACCAGACAACAAGTGATACTCAGTCCCCTACTTGAGATACCAGGGATGAACTCAGAGGGTATTGTTCTTACACCATGCTAGGGGGATATAGGGGATTCAATTTATGGATCACCTTGGATAGAATCCTACGATGTTGAGTACTTATTTTACGCCTGTTTCAATACTCTGTTTCCTTAATATGGTTCGCCTTAGATGATCCTAGGATGTCTCTTAATTTAATTAAATAGAAACCATTTTATATATATAAATTAAATAAATTTAATTCATTCAATTTAAGTATGAATTTAACAAGCCAAATCATATGCTTGGGCATGATCCAAATCTTAACACTTCACTTATGATGGTCCATTATACCTTATATCATACTTGCACATGTCACCTTGTTTTAGATACAAATGGATTAGGTCGAAGTAGGTAGTGTCATTAGGGTATTCTATGAGAAACTTGAACCTATTTATATATTTATTTATTTCCTTGAATTTATTATCATTGGCACATTGCCCATTTTATATGTACTGACTAGAATTATCTAGAAACTGTTTGTGGTGGCCTAATGGATATATATCACAGCCTTCTTAGGTCACCCTTGGTACACAAGCATACTTTATGATTGAAAGTGTTGATAAACTTAAGTGACTATCTTATAATGTTTTATTATGAGTACTAGGATGGAGTATAGGATCATAGGACCAAGAATATGCTAATAATTCTTATAGTTTCAACTTTTGTCTTTTTTTGTCTTTTTCATAGCATGTGGTATATGATTCTTCCTATGTATACCATGTACCTTATTCTGTATAGCTACATGATCATCATAATAATGTTTGTATCTATTTATTATTCAGGTTTTGTCTGCTTATTTATTTGGGTGGTTATTATTTTCCGCTACTATTCATTTATTACTATTTTCTCTATTATATATATATTTTTTACCGATGTGCTACACTCTGAATCGTGAGGGAATATTCTACCCATGGAAACACCTTAGGACCCTACTAATAGTTGGAAGTCTCTAGCATGTGGGGTTGCACACTTGAGGTCTTATGTCCAACCGCCTCAGGGCACCACTTTGTGGCTTCCAGGATGGGATGCTACAAAGTGGTATCAGACATTTTTTTCCTTTTATCTTATTGTTTGGGTATTATAAAAGAGACTATGATGTATTAAAAATTGGTAATGAGAACTTTTATAGGATTATCTAACACACGTACATGGGAAACCCAAATTTCCATTACTAAAATGATGTTGTTATTGGTTGTGCTTGTTACATTTTTTCTCTTTTCACCATTAGGTGACACACATGTTGTGTGATGTTATTACTATTGATGTTTTTATAATGGAATTTAATTAACCTAGAACAATAAAATGAGGTTGTATCAATTCATGCATTATACTAGGAACGATATCACTTAATTTTCTTGCATTATTTCATGCCATATTTATATTTCCTATGTGAATTTCCTATATTTCATGTGATTTTTGTGAGAGTCTTGATTTGTTATATATTGAAATGTGCTAAAGTTTCTTACATGGTTAAAATTATTGAATTAAGTAAAGTTCCCACATCAATATAAATGGTGTTTCCCTACATATATTCATGATGGCACATTAATTAGCCAATTATCCCATGTTTGAGCTAGGGACCATGGGTTCTATGGGATGAAATATTAATTGATTTTATTGATTAATCCTACTTTTAAATATGTATATAGAGTACTTATATAAATTGTTAATGGTATTTATTTCAATAAAATCAATATAATTTACAAGTTATAGCCTTATGATAGACGTAAAGGTCAAATTTCAGTTACTTGACATGCCAATTACAATTTATAAAGAGTGTGAGCCTTTATAAATTTGGAATGGTGAAAAATTTTACTAGATCAAGGTATCGATATCAATATAAATAATAATAAAGTTAAATAAATTAATGTTTTAAAATTAAAGTTTACCACTAGATGGGGATGCTAATTTCAGAGTAAAGGGCACTTTCCTTTATACCTTGTAATTGAAACTCCATATACTTGAACCTTTATTGTGATGTGAGAGACCTTGAACTTGTCCTGACCTTAGTAGTGGGAAGTAGGTTTCCTCTCCTGTTATCCTTATATAACTCTTCTTTATCACATGAACCTAGATTCAGTAGAAGGTAGAGAATTGTGACTCGTTATAGGAAGGTTGTGAATCTATCCTTTCCTATTTTCACCATTTTTAATCTTCTGCTGTTAAATCTTATCTGAGGCGTGAGCTTGGAAATTATATACCTATACCACCTCAATGAACTTGAGTCACACATCAAGAGGGTGACGACCACACTCCAGAGGTGGTGGGTCCCAAGACACCTATTTTACCTCTTATAGTGCAACCTGAGGCACCTCCTATAGATCTTTCACTATGTGTTGATGGTCAGTTTTGTGAGAGTTTCTTTAACATCATGAAATTGGTACAAGGTATGCCACGACCAACACCTACTACAAAGGATCTGATGTAAGAGTTCTAGCCACAAAATCCTCCCACCTTGTTGAAGAATATTGGACCTCATACTTCTGAAATATGGATTGAGTCCATGTTATCTATCTTCAAGAACTTAGAGATTCCTATATAGTGGAGGGTCAATCTCACTACCAACATGCTTTGGGATTATATTAAAAATTGTTGTGATGTCATCACACAGGATGGATGTCATTAGGTTATCATCTATGAGGGATTCCAGATAGTCTCACTACTACAAATATGGTCTTTATCAGTACTAGAAAATGGCATTAACAGTGACAAAAAAGCGTTATTAATTGAGGAGAAGATAAAGGAGAGGTCCCTTCTATCAGCTCTCAGAAAAGTGTGGATAAATGACCCTTTTATCAGTGCTAAAAAAAATTACTGATAAAACGTGAATTTTATGAGTGCTAAAAAATCGCCGATAAAAAGGTCCTTTATCAATGCTTTTTTAGCACTGATAAAAGACCCCTTTTATCATCTCTTTTTTCTAGAGCTGATAAAAGTCAAAAAAATTAAAAAAGAAAATTAAAATATGGGGGGGATCTTTTAACATAGCTTGACCCCCCCCCCCCCTATCAGCACTATGCAGACCCCCTCCCACTCTCTTGTGCGCTGCACTTTCTCGTGCATCCCCCACATGCCCGCGCGCCCCTCCCTGCTTCCACTCGAACTCGAACACGAGACCTCCCCCTTGCGCGCATGCACCTTTACCACTAAGCTATTTAGTTTTTTTCTCTATTTAATGGTATATCTATTTCTATATATATAGTTATATTTATTTGTATATTAATATAGATTCATATTAATATAAATAAATCTAGTTATATTAATACATATATATTTATTGATATATTACTATATATATTTATTAGTATATTAATATATATTTAAATTTATATATATATATATATATATATATAGTTATATTTAATCGTATATTAATATAGATTCATATTAATATAAATATATTTAGTTATATTAATATATATATTTATTCATATATTAATATATATATATATATAGTTATATTTATTCATATATTAATATATATTCATATTAATATTAATATATTTAGTTATATTAATAAATATATATATATATTCATATATTAGTGTATATATTTATTTGTATATTAATTTATATTTATATTTATATATATATATATAGTTATAATTTTTTATCCGTATATTTATTTATATATTAATATATATTTATAAGATTAGTTTTAAATACATTTATAAAATATGATTTTTATGTGTGTTTATAAATAAATAAATAAATACATATATACAACACACACAAAGAGAGACACAAACAGACACACACACACACACATATATTTATGAATAAATACACATATATATGTGGGTATTTGAAAGGCCATAGAATGTTAAAATGACCATAAATTCTAATCCAGAAATCCGTTTCAACTCCACAACCACTCATATCGAATAAAATGAAACATTCTTTGATATGATATGTGGTATAGGCCTAGTAGACATCCGGATCAGAATTTATACCTATTTGAATGTTAAAAAATCAGGGCATCCCGACTAAAAACTCAGTTTTAGAGGCCTTCTTGGCCTTTTGGGCCTTGAAATATGTGATAGAAGTTTCCCTTGGGTCAATACACGTAGATCTCGTTGCAAGCTTCAATTTGATATGATGTAGATCTCAAACAGACACCCTAATCAAAAGTTATGGTTGTTTGAAGTTTGAGTTACATTTTCAACTTATTTTAGATCTTTTATTATTACTTTTTGATTTTGTGTGTCTTAGAATTGTTATTAAATGATTATTAATCAATAATAATTAGAAAAATTATTAATTAATAATATTATTTAAAATATTTTAAAACCATTTTCACTAAATTTCTTATATATTAAATGTAATAGTCTATTTATACTTATCTAAAACATATTTAAAAAATATATATTATATTTATATCAATATAAACATACTTATATAACAATATATTATTTTTCATAAATTGTTTTTGAAATATAAACTTTATCAGCACTATGAAAAAGAACTGATAAATCCCCCCCTTTATTAGCGCTACTAAAAAAAGTACTGATAAAGGGGTCCCCTTTAACAGTGCTAAAAAAAGCACTAATAAAGGGGGACTTTATCAGTGCTTTTTTTAGCGTTGATAAAGGGTGGCACTGTGGAAACCCAGTTTTGTGGTAGTGCCTTCTAGGACTAATTTTTCCCCCAGATATTATGAGTAGGTCATGCCTAAGATTTTATTCACTTACAGTAGGGTTCTATGCCAGTGATGGAATAATTGGATCATTTCACCAAGTTGTAGTGTTTTTCTACAACCCTTACCAATGATAAGTTGACGATTGTGATTCATTTTGATGATGGGATTGCATACTCCAGCTGATCACAAGTGAATTTCTTCAAGATGACTACCATTTTAAATATAGTAAACCATACAGTCCTCACAGAGTAGAACCATAGGGAAGGTGGAAATGTGAGCCAGGGTTGTTCAACTTTCAGGTAGGGAGACGGTTTATCAGGAATTAGGAAGCGCCAGTTTGAGGGTGCATGCGAGGTCAGTTCCATCCATATGACATGCACCAATAACTATGCAGTGTGTCACCAATATGTAATGGTAGGCCATAAAATCCCCAATGTATGATGAACCCAATTGAGGGTCAATCTTGTGATAAGATGGGTGACGTTCAACACTTCTGCTGAACTTTCCCTCCTATATCTAGTGAGAGGGGATTTGTGAAGACACCACTTTAAGTATAGGATCAGTGACTCCATTTCAGGCTAGGATTTGGTCTACTAAGAGTTGATCAGGACAAGGAGGTTATTGTGGCCATGGTATTCATACCTCATAGGTTTAGCACCATCAAATCTGACCTGACCAGATTAGTTAGGTTACATCTCAAGTTTAAGGCTTAGGCCATGTTTATGCAGTGTGTCTTGCAACTAAGGAGGCGAGTCTAGATCCTTCTATAGATAGAGGTACTATTATAGTATCCTCTAATTTAGTTTCTACCCCATTTGATATGGGCGCATCATGCTCCTTCATATATGTTGCAATCATGTAAATTTTGGTCTTAGAAATAGGGTACTTCTATGGTGTTATGACTCTTGACACACCATTAGGCTTTCGATCATAGAGTGTGTACTAGTTCAAGGAGTTTCCCAAATGGGTACCATTTCTTATGGAATTTCCTTATCCTAAAGATTTTCATCTTCGACATCATTATCAGGATTGATTGGATCATTCAATATCATGCTTATGTTGATTACTATCATCAGAGGGTTTATTTCACATCACCTGAGGTTAGTTCTTTTATTCTTAAGGGAAAATGTGACATCCAAGTGATTTCAGATAGACCCAAGGATACTAGTTTGGGAAGAGTGGTATCCCATATGGATGGTATCTTTATGAGAAATCTGGTAATATGAATCATAGAATTACTTTTTATGGTGGATCGTTTCAAGGACTCTTCCTTGTAAATTTCTCTGGTTTACCTCTTATGAGATAGGTGGATTTCACCATTGATATTATTCTAGGAGTGGAACCAGTGTCCATTCCTTCCTATAGGATGAAACATACTAATATCCATGGACTCAAGAAGAAATTTTAAGATCTAGAGGAAAATGGTTTTATTTTATCCAACACTTCACCATGGGGTTAACATATCCTTTTGGCCAAGAAGGTAGATGATACCCTTAGGTTTTGTGTGTATTATAGACATTTGAACCATCTTATAGTGAAATATTTTTGTACATTTACTCATAAAGGTGAACTCTTTGATGATCTCTTAGGAGTGAATGTTTTCTATATGATTTATTTGAGGTTGCGATACCATCAGGTGTGTCTGAGACCATCAGATATACCACATACAGTGTTCTGATGTAGATACGACTTGTATGAGTATCTAGTTCTGAATTTGAGCCTTACAAACACACAATACATTTTTATGGATTTGATGAAGCAATTTTTTAACTCGTAGCTAGATTCATTTGTGGTCATATTCATAGACATCATCTTAGTATATTATCACACTATACACAACCATTCCAAACATCTTAAGATCATGATGAATACACTAAGAGACAACCAACTATATGATAAGCTCAGCTAAAGGCTTGGATTGATAGGGTTCACATCTTGGGTCACATTATTTCAGAAGCAGGTGTATCTATTGACCCATATAAGGTGAGAATTGTGGTTTATGAGGAGTATCCCAAGAATGTGTTTGATATAAAATGTTTCTTAGGGATGGATAGATATTATAATTTATTAATTTGGGATTCATCATGCCTAGCGGTTCCTTATATGGGACTAACTAAAAAGGGTGTGAAATTCATATGGCTATATGCTTGTGAGACAGACTTTCAAGAGTTGAAAGGGAGACTAAATTCAACGATGATCCCAATTTTTTCAGAGCCAGAAAGAATCTATATTGTTTACTATAATTCTTCAAGAATCAAGATAGGAGTAGTTTTTATATGGGGAGATAATCTTGTAGCATAAGGGTCCCACCAGTTGAGACCTCACGAGTGGAATTACCCTACGCACGACCTCGAGTAAGATATTGTGGTCCATGCTTTACATTGTTGGAGGAATTATCATTTGGGTGAGCTATTTTTATTTACATGGATCATAAAAGCCTCAAATACATCTCCACATATCAGGATTTTTAATATTAGGTAGAGAAACTGGGTAGAGTACCTACATTCATTCGACTTTGAGCTTGATTATACACCTATAAAGGGTAATGCAATGGCTAATGTCCTGACTCGAAAGACTCAGACACAGGATGACCAAGAGTCTAGTAGTGAGTGCCATCTAATGAATTTTTTTGATATAAACCTGGTGGTTCAAAATTATCATGGGTAGTATATTTTAGAATCTATATAAGTGAAATACTCCCTTCTAGAGTGGTTTCGAATGAGGAAGCTTTCAGATTCTGAGGGACCTTTCCTGGGGGAGAGTATATGAGGTCAGAACCCTCTGTCTAGTTGGGTTGTTGACAATAATGAGATCCTGATCTTTTGTGAATGTATCTGAGTTACTTTAGACATATGGGAAGATTTGATGAAAGAATATCATGCCTTAGTTTGGTAAGTTTACCCTAGTCTTACCAATATGTACCAAGACATATGTTATCGGTATTTGTGTCTAGGTATGAAGAGGCAGATTTCAGGTTTCATCATGAGGAGCTCTATCTATCAGTAGGTAATGTAATATCTCTAGTAACTTGTTGGACTTCTATAGCCACTGTCCATTCTTGAGTGGAAATGGAATTATGTCACTATGTATTTTTTTTATGGGCATTATAAGATCCCCATGAGGCAATGATTCAGTATGGGTGATTATCAATAGGTTGACCATGGTCGCACACTTTCTACCTATCCAGAAGACCTTCCCATTTGATGGTCTTGGGAGGCTATACATATGGGATATTTTTCACCTTCATGGTGTTCCATGTTCTTTAATATCAGAAAAATATTCCCTCCTTACATCACGGTTCTGGTTGGGGATGTAGAAGGAACTGGGTTCATAAGTGCTCTTGGGTACAACTTATCACCCTCGGACCGAAAAGTTATCCAAGTGGATGAAACGAGTTTTAGAGGACATGTCTTGAGCATGCATCATTGATTTTGGAGGTTCATTGGAGATAAATATACCTCTCATCAAGTTTTCGTACAAAAAATATATTTAGGAAATGATTCGGATGGCTCTATATGATCCCATTTATGGAAGGTATTTTAATTCACCCCTATGCTGGTTAGAGGTGGGTGAGTAAAAACTACTGAGTCCTCATATCATTCAAGATACTTCCTATAAATTATATATTATTCAGAAATCTGTGGATATAGAACATTCTAGGTAAAATTCTTATATTAATCACCATAATTGAATTTTTAATTTTGAGGTGGGACATCGTTTCTTTCTTCAAGTATCACCTAGATTGGGTCATAGACGAATTCGGGGACAATGAAATCTATCACCTCATTACATCGGGCCTTTCGAGATCATGGAGAGATTCAGTCTGATACACTATCCATTGTAGTTAAATCAAATTTACCATGACATGCATGATGTATTACAAATATCATATCTCTATCGATATCATGTTGACCCATCACATTTTTTCACCCTGAGGAAATTGAGTTGGAGGCAGATGCACTCTTTAAGGATAATCTGATATGTATCATCGATCTATGCACAAAGGATTTCCAAGGAAGGTGAGTCCCACTGTTCTGGGTGATATGAAATCATAGATGTGTATAAGACATGACCTGGGATTTGGAGTTTGATGTGTGTGCTCAATGGATAGATATTTTCTTAGAAAATTCTTTACCAACCTCGGAATGGAAACTTAGGGACTGGTTGTTTTAAGGAGGGGAGGTTGTAACATCACAAATTTAAAAATAGGTGCATATATTTATGTTACTATTCAAAACATATCATTTTATGATATTAGTGTACCATAAAGGATAAAAAGTAGTTCAGGAGATACTAGGACTCATTAGGATCCCAGAGCACAAGAATTCAAGGAATCATATTAAGCCCCACAATTAGTGAATGGTATGTGCTAACCATATGAATCAACTATGTGAGTCAACCAATGCATAAGGGATGATGCACAGATTTTCTAAAAACATGTGATCTAGGCCATACACCCATGCATAATTACAGATGTCCTTGATAACACCATTTCTCATAGATTTCATACAATCAATAAAACCATGTGCCTAGACCATACAAGGGGTCTCCTTGGTCATTGGTTTTCTAATGGTTGGCACACGGTTTGGCCAACCGTGCAGCCAAACCATGTGACCTTAATTTAAAATGGGAATTTTCCTTTTTTCATGTTATGTTTTAAAAACACTTTCTCCTTTTCTTCCTCATCCAGTGTGAAACCCTCATGCACGGTTCCTTCTTACTCCTCTATCTAGGGATTTTTATATCTCCCTCATACGATCTATGTTTCATTCACCATCAAGGGAATTAGATTCCTCTTAATAAGATATCTAATCTGATATCTTTTATTACTATTTTATCTTCCTATCTTATATATTGTTTTAGTGTAATTTCGTTTTTCCTGTTTTTAGGGAATTGATCTGTTCTTTCGATATCTCCCATTGTAGCTAGATTTAAGGGTTGAAACTAGATGAGGATAATGATATAAACCTAATTAAGTTGATATTATTCCTTTCCATCATATTTAGATGTATTTATATTATATTTAATAATTCCACAAGTTGGACTTCTCCAATTACTCTTCCAAAGTACCTTTTGAATTAATTTTAATGGTTCCTCATGCTTATTATGATCATAGATAATGAGGAATCACATCCTAGGTAGTTCTCCATGACATGGTCCACCCCTATGGGTGTACCCTTCCTTGATAGCCTATTTCCCCTTAGAATAAAATTTTTAAACCATCCTTAAGGGCTGTATTATATTGTAATAAATTGTTTTGGAATAATAAATTCAATTAATAGAATTGGAAGGATATGAATTACACTCCTGCATTTCATTCCATAATTAAATTACTTAAATTAAATTATTTCATCAAATTGATTGAAGTATTATAAATTCCATTACCCACTAAATTAATTGAATCGTGATTGATAATCCATCCTTTCATATTTATCATAGAGATTCCATTTATAAATCACCTTGGATGGGATCATGGTTCTCTATAATTACAGGTTGTGAATGAGTTACATATACACTGGGAGGGATATTAGATATGCCTTGGATAGGCTCACTGTAATTTTTTTCTACCTCCACATGAGTTATACTGGTTCCCTAGGGGATACATCGTGTATGGGCTTAGTGGCTAGATGTTTACACCAGGTCATGAGTGATACTCAGTCACCTATGTGAGATACTAGAGATGGACTCTTAGGGTATTATCCTTACACCATTTTGGGGATGATATAAGGGGTTCCATTTATGGATCTCCTTGTAGGGACTCCTATAGAATTAAGTACTTATTTCATCTTGGTGCGATACTTGGGTTCCTTAATATGGATCACCTTGGACGAACCTAGGATTCCTCTTAATTAAATTTAAGAGAATCCTTTTTTATATAAATTTAATAAAGTTAGTTCATTCAATTTAAGCACACATATGCTAATCAAAATAACATTCTTGGGCATGGTCCATATCTTGAAACATCACTTATGATGGCCCATTATACATTATATCATACTTGCACATGTCACCTTTGTTCAGTGAAATCTGGATTAGGCCGAAGTAGGTAGTGTCAATTGGGTATCCCATGAGGAACCTGGACCAATGTATTTATTAATTTATCTCCTTGATTTTACTATCATTGGAACACTTCTCATTTTATATGTACTGACTATATTGACCTAGACATCATTGGCGGTGGCCTACTGAGTATATATCACTCCCTTCTTGGTCCAACCTTGGTACCAAAGTAGACGTTAATATTTCTAGTGCATGTAAAGGTGGCCATTATCCGATGTTTGATTCTAATTATAAGGGTGGAGAAAAAAATAAAAGGACCAAGACTATGCTCATAATTTTTGTAGTTTTAGATTTTAGTTTTTTTTATAGAATCTGGTATATTCATACTTCCATGTATCCCATGTACCTTATTTTGTATATCTATATGATCATCATTATAAATTTTCTATCTATTTATTATTCAGCTTATCTGTGATTATTTATCTGGATGGTTCTAATATTCTATTATTGTTTATTTATTACTACTTCCTTTATTTTACATATATTTTTTACTATTGTTCTACACTCTAACTTGTGATGGTATAGTCTCCCTATAGACACACTCTAGGGCCTTGTTTCTAGTCAACATCCTATGGCATACGGGGAAGCATGCTTGAGGTATTTTGGACAACTGTATTAGGGAACCTCTTTGTGGATTTTCAGGTGAGATACTACATGTATGGAGTAGGAAATTTATACATATTTTTTAAATCATTCAATACTATTAATACTCTCACATTTAACGATTAGGTTATAGGAGTAAAATTTAAATAATAATATTTCACGATTCATTTTGGATTGGTTTTGCATTTCTTATATGCTATTGAAAATAATGTTCTTCTTTTAAAATATTGGGGTGTTATATTCTACCCAAGATCAATAAATTACATCCATTTAATTTTAACTTGTGCTCATAAATCAAGGGTTTGTAATTTGAAAATTCCTTAATTGAAAACCCATATTGTAAAAAGGGTTAATAAAAATTACTCTTAAAAATAAGGAAAGGGAAATATAAATTCCATCTTGTGTAACACATAACTACATTTCCAAATAGGATAACAATAATAGAAAGTGAAAATATGGACATAGAGGAGGAAAATAACATCCATGGTAAAATATAGAGTGATATAAAACATGTTTAGGAGAAAGTTAATGACCAAAAATCCATAAATATATGATGGGTGAAAAGACCATTGATTTATAAAAAATGAAGCTAAATGTATAACATTTTTATTTCAATATCCTTTTCCTAAAGTTAAAGGATTATTTTACTATCAAGACAAATAACACCAAAAAAATATACTTACTTGATATCTTTTTATTTCATAATCACAATTCAATGATTTTTCTTTTTGATTAGATCAATTTCAAACTTATTACTCTAATAAATGAGTATCCAAGAATAATTTTATATTCCTGAAGCACTAAAATTAACTTTTAATAGATAATAATATATATAAAAGAGTGAAATTTCTTTCTGTTTTTCTCTAAATATTTTAAAAAAAGCAAAATATTTAGAACAAATTATCCAATATAATACATTAATCTCTAAAACCTCAATAGTAATACCTAATTTTTAACCTAATCCATTCCATAAGTATTTATCTTTAAAACCTTTCACCTTACATATCTAAAAACATAATAGCATTCTTCCTAAATAATCCTTTATGTTAATACTAATGGTTATTATGACAATTGAGCCCAACCGGGTTATCTGACTAATGACAGTCCCCACAGGCCAACACATGTCCTTTCCAGTGTGTTTTGTCCTCACTCACACACACCTTGAGAAACTTCCCAGGAGGTCACCCATCCTGATCACTACTCCAGGCCAAACATGCTTAACTGTAGAGTTCTAATCAAGTAGGCTTCCGAAAATAAATGTGCACCTTGATGACATGAGTCATATCATTTATTCATTTAACACTTTTATCATTTGGGGATGTTACAATCACCCTCCCCCCTTTAGAGCACAACGCCCTCGTTGTGGACCCTACATCTCAACCCAATAAGTGCACCGCACTTAAGGCTGGGTACCACCTCTGATACCAAATGTGACAACCGGGTCCCGATGACAGCACAGACACCCCGCCTTAACATGGTCGTCGGGTCCTAGCCTGCCAGGTACCACCAGTTTCCCCAGAGACATGTGGTCCCCATCGTGGGGCCCACCCACATGCCCAAATGGGTTATCTGACTAATGACAGTCCCCACATGCCAATACATGTCCTTTCCAGTGTGTTTTGTTCTCACTCACACACACCCTATGAAACTTCCCAGGAGGTCACCCATCCTGATCACTACTTCAGGACAAGTACGCTTAACTGTGGAGTTCTAATCTGGTAGGCTCTCGAAAAGGAAGGTGCACCTTGATGACATGAGTCATATCATTTAGTCATTTAACCCTTTTATCATTTGGGGATGTTACAGTTATTTATATGATAAATTCAGAAAATATACCAACTATTTTATCCTAATAAACCATAATTACCTCATCATTAGTGATCATATTAACTCTAAAGTTTATAAATAACTTTAAACATGTGTCTAAAAAATACAAAATCATTTTTACTCAAATAACCCTTACATTAAAACATATACTAAACTTATGTTTTATATTTCCATAAATTTTCCCCAAAATATCATTAATCATGTTAAACTCCCATCACATAAAACCTGGAAAAAAGTATCTATTCTTTTAAGCATATTATTTACCTTAGAGATATCTTACCAAGTCACTTTAGGTTTATCCTATATCACTATAGAATATCATAGGTTTCCAAAGGTTCTATTATTTAATTACTTATAATTTTTCATAGAGAAAATTTGAATTAACCAAATCATATACCTTAGGAGTGTAAAACTAGCTATTTAGTAAGGTCACACTCATCGTGCACTAGAATTATGGTCGAGATATACTTGACCAACTCTTTTTGAGGTTATTCCCGCTAGAAAAATCTATACCAAAACCATGTCCACTTTTTGTATCTAGAAAGGGATGTATGTCACGACCTGTCCTCGGGGCCCATGTCGTGACTACCCCAAGCCCGCCTTCCATAGGCCAGGGGTTGGCAACTAGCACCAAAGGCGTAAATCCCGATAACTAGGAAGGCATTTCCTTTATAAAAGTAAACAAAACACCACACAGTACAAGCGGAAGTAAAACACCAAGTACGAAAGAAAGTACTGAAAAGTAAATGGGCCAGAATAAAAACCCAAATGAAAGTAAAGATACAACTGAACAAAAGTACAACAGAAAAAGACAACAGTTGGAAGAATGGAAGCGGCTCCTGGGTCATCCTCCTCGGATCCTACCTGAAGGGAAGGTACAAATGGTGCAGCTCCTGGATCGTCCACCACAGATCCTACCTGAAGGGTAGGTACAGATAGCCTCCACAATGCTCTCTCCCATCAACCTCCTCCGAGTGTCGTCTTTCTATGAAGTCCACCTCCAGATACTGACTCGTTGTGTGGTCCACCTCGGGGTACCATCCAGTCCTCGAACACTCGGCCTCGGTCAGCACTGCCCGTTGTCTGCAACCAACACAAAGAGGTTCGGGCATAGACCGTGAAGGGGTGAGTATAACGATACTCCGTAGGGACCCCGAGACCCTTGAGGTCTCACTAAAACCAACAAGGTTAACCACAAGGAAGATCTCAACAGATAACCTCTACTAAGGTATATGCCCACACATATACCTAAGTTATCAAGTAACCCATCTCAATCATGAGGAAACACAAAGATTAAGAAATCAACGGATAACCACTACCCAGGTATATGCCCATACATATACCTAAGTTATCAAGTGACCCATCTCAATCATGAGGTAAACACAAAGGTCATAGTCTCAGCTCAAACCAGGATTTTCATTATCGAAACCGTAACTGCTGAAGATCCCCGTCTCTGGAGTGTACAGTGGTCCTATCATGACTCTGAGGTACTGCTCACTAACCTAAGACTGCTGAGGTACTCCTTCTGTTGAGTACCACGGGTGAGCCACCCAAACACAGTAGTGTTTCCTGTCAGGGTATGCCACCCAAACATAGTAGTGCACACCCCCTAATAGCCTACAGAGTACTCTCCAGACGAGTACCGCGGGTCTGTACTATCACACAGGTAGTGCTCTGTACTCCATGGGTCTGCACCCAAAAAAAGTAGTTATCCGTCCACTGGCCTAGTCGACTCACTCCAAGTGGAGTCGGTCAAGCAGTCGTCAGGTCTCAGTCGGCTACACGGTCTCCGTACTCCGCACGCTCGCCTCTGGTAGGGTCCGCTCCATGAGCTATAGGTTGATACTCCAAGTATCTCAAGGTCCCATGAAGAAGTATCTCAAAGGACCTCCTTGTCATAGGTGTCTCAACGCAACAGACGGTGCGTCAATCGGACGTCTGGTCTGTGAGTTATTAGCCTTTTCGTCCTAGGAGCCTGGTTGGTTTCGTGTGTGAACCAACCCGGCTGTATCTCAACTGTACCCCAAACTCTCATAGGGTATACTCATAGGGACCATTTTTCCACGAGATCACTAACGCCACTGACGGTTCATCAAACGGACATCCGGTCTGAAAGTTATCAGCTTTTCCGTTCCAGGGGCCCGGTTGGATTTCGGGTACAATCCAACCCGGCCACTATCCAACTGCATCCAAATCTCAGGCGAAGTATGTCAAAAGTTCCGTCTCATCAAGAGGAAACCAACAAAGTATACGTCACATCAATCAGACATCTGGAGCTCAAGATATAAGTGTTTCCGCTCCGAAGGCCCGGTTGGTTTCGTATCCGAACCAACCCGGCCATACTCAAAGTTCTCCGGAACCCTAAGTGTAATATACCGAAATGACCGCCTCAATCCGAGGATCTCTACGCAACTGGCGGTGCGTCGTTCGGAGGTCCGTGGCTCAAGTTATGGGCAACAGGCCGAAAGAGGTTTGGTATTAAGGGGTTCAGGCCTGGTCCGACCCGGCCCGATACCCCCAGGGTCGGCCCGAACCGGGTCAACCCGAACCGGGTCCGGGTCCGGCCCGCTTGGGCGTGGCCCGGCTGGCGCGGCCCAGACCGGTTTAGCCGCGCAGCGCGCTGGCGCGCCGGTCAGGAGGCTCGGCCGAAACGGCCGAGCGTTGAGACGCGGGGGGGGGGGGGGGGGGGGGGGGTGCTGCCCCCCACTTGTTTTACTAATCGCGGCCCCACGAGGGGCCGCTCCTTGCCAATGGACGCGGTCGAGTGCCGCGTCCCGCCTCCTCCGGTCCCACGCGGTCGTGGGACGAGTGGCCTACCGTCGCGGCTTGAGTCGCGGCGGCTCTTCCCGGTGGCGTGTCGGGCGCCGCCGTCTCCTGGCGGTCGGCCGGTGCCGCCGTGCCGACGAGGCGCACCGGCGGAGTCTTTAGCGGACCACCGGACACGCTCCGGTGGTCCTTTTTTCTCACCGCTTTCGCCAACGGTCCTACCGGGACCCAACCTTAACTGGGGAGGCTTCGAAATTACCTTGCGACCCTATTTGTCAGCGCCCGTCAATCCACGCACAACGATCAATAATCAAACCGCGGCCTCTTCGTGGTTTTCTGGCACGGTGCGACAGCGCCGCGGCTTGTTTGACTTCAACGGCGTGGCGCGACGGCATCGCGCTTCTTCTCCCTTTCTCATAGTTTCCGTGCGGGGAAACCGCATCGCGCTGCCTTTCACATGCCGCAACAAATTCAAACAAACAAGGTGGGAGGAGGGTCGGTCGTGTTCGTGCGGTCTGACCTCCTCCCGTTATTACGATAACAGGCGGCCCAATTGAAACCAAGAAAGGCGACAGATGAGATCACGATCAAAAATAAAATAAAACCCTACAACTTCCCGCAACAATTTATTCCCAAGCCGCAAGGAAAACATTCGTGGATCAACTTGATAATAAGTTGATCTGTGTTCTTTGTTTTCTTTAGAATGAAAGAATCAAGGGAATAAAATCATACTTAATTAAAAACCCTACTTCGTCGAAATCGTTGAGCGGGGATTCATCGTGGAAAAGAACATCGTGGAACTAGGTGTCGCGGAAGGAGTGTCGCGGAAGAAGCGTCGTGGATGAAGTGTCGCTGATTTCCGAGGATCCGGCGTTCTTCGCATTCTTCACGTTCTTCGCGTTCTTTGTGAGGAAGAGAAGATCTTCAAGAGCCTGAGTGAAAACTCCGAGCCTCTCAACACCACCCCTAATAAAAATAAGAGTTGTCTTATTTTTATTCCACAAGCCTTGCGTTTTAAAATTCAAAAATGAAAGAAACAATTAAGTGAATTTAATTGCAACGCTTAAACCGCCACATTAATGAGGCGTTTCTTAACCAAAATAAACGCACGGTTTGACTTCATTAATAGGGGGTGCGGGTGCATTACTTAAGAAGAAAATAAATGGTGTCTTGTGTGGGTCCCACCTCACAAAATATCCTACCAAGTGGGTAGGATATTGTGGCTCCCACATCATCCACTTAACCTGAAAATTTAAAAACCACACCCGAGCAAACGCAGCCCGGAAAAAGTGTTTTTAAGCAATTATTGGTGCTGCGATTCCATCGGTGCCCCCAGAATTCGATTCCGAGCACCGGTTCAAAAGTTCGAAAAACCAGCCCGTTCGTTCACCGAACGTACCCGAGCCTAACTTTGGAAATTAATTCCGGGCACACCGGGCCTCGGAATCAGGCACCGTCAGAAACTGCGTTCTTGTAAAATCCCAAAAAAAATTTAGAAAAAAAAATTCTCTTGAATTTTATGGGTCTTTAAATTACTCCCACCTCAGGGCTTTACGTCCCCGTAAAGCTTTAACACAAACTAGGGATACAAAAACGGTATTTAGCACGCATCTGAGCCTTCTGTTACCTTGTTCTTACCTGGAGGTTCCCGTACTACCAAAGAAAGTGCCCCCAAGGAATCGACCATCCTCGTAGGATCCGCTCCTATCGATCCTTGATCCCCACTGTAATCTCTACGTATGTCGCGCTGTCATCGACGTCCAACTCCCTAAGGTTGATTGTGTGTGAAGGATCATGCACGTATCTCCTCAGTTGAGATACGTGGAAGTCGTCGTGCACCTGGTGCAACTGAGGTGGATGGGTCAAGTGGTAAACCACCTCGCCTCCCCTTCTGAGGACCTAGAAAGGTCCACTGAACCTTGGAGATAACTTGCCGCCTTGGCCACATCTCCGTAAACCTCGTCGAGGTGAGACCCATATAAGGACGTGATCGTCATCCTCGAACTCTAGATGTCTCCAATTCCTGTTATAACTGAAACTCAAAACGACTGCTACCATGAGGGTAAGGTTGACTGACTCAAGAGTGATCGGTCGCACCCTCCTGTGCATGAGTTTATCCTGTGCTGCCTGGGGTTTCCTTTTTGCCGACCAAGGAAAACCCATCCCGACGTCGTAGTTAAACCACAACATTTGTGCCTAATACTGTCAATTTGTGTATGAACTGTGATTGCCCAGTCCATACTCAAACCAACGTCGTAAGGCCTCGACGCTTCCACCAAGATATTCCAACCGAAACTCTCGCCTCGAGGGTCTGACCACACCGCTGGCGTAAGTGTGACTATCGAGTCTTCTCCCAAGGTATCTCCAGACATGAGGGTCAAGTCTACGGCTTATCGGAAACTCTAGATCTGGGAAAAAATTCGAGGAATAAAGGAATGATTCATATCAACGTCTATTACTACGGCAGCTAGTAGTGGACACAGACTGTCCCTTGAATCATATTTAGAGCCATTGGGTCACACTCATTGACCGCATGCAGCCGCACTCTTGCACTGCCCTCTAGCTCCCTGAGCCTGGCGGGGACAACTAAGGAGGGTGGTTGTAGCATGTTAAAATGTACACCACCTCATGCTGCTTTCCTAGCTCTGCCTCCACACTTGTTTCTTCGCAGACTCATCTCTCCTTAAAGATTCCTCTTCTTGAAACATTTAACACGCCTGAGTCTCTAAGACTGGCACCAGTTTCCTGTTTCTTACTGCAGTGTGCAGTTTTCATCCGCTCATGGATGATCTGCACCTTCTTTTCCTATGATCTGAAAGAGATGATAAAATTTCTCCCTTTCCGAAAAGGTAAACTCGGTCTCATTGCCTGGATGAACCATGCCCATTGCCTAATACAGTCAATCCTGACATGAATGATGCATTCATGCCATGGATGACGTCGTAAGGCCTCGACGTAACTACCAAGAGATCCAACTGTCACTCTCGCCTCCAAGGGTCGAGTCACACTGTCGACATCAGTGTGAGGTCACTGGGTCTCCTCCAGTAGAAATCTCGAAAGTGAGGGTCAAGTCAACAGTCTTAACTGGGACTACTCAGTATCAACCAAACAATAGAACAGGAAATAAAACATCACAAGGATAAGTGTCTTTTTATTATTGCAGCTCATAGAACAAAGACACAAATACAACAGCAACATAGAACTAGAAGTACAGGGGACTTATCCACTAGTTATGCTCCTGTCCACCTGCTCCCGGAGCTCTACTGCCTTGTCCACTGCCCAGCTGTTGCTCAAGCACCCGCCGCTGCTTCTACCTCAGTGGCTCCTCCAAAGCCTGCGGATCAACTGTGCGGGGGGTCGGATAGTCACGTGCCAGGTGACCCTTCCTGCTACATTCATAACACTTCCTGCTCCTTGTATGGTTGGCTCTGGTCCTCTTGGACCTCTGCATCATCTGTCTACTTCCCACAGATGACTCGGCTACTGACCGAAAATCCTACGGCAAAGGCAGCAGCTCCTGTACACACTCGGGGTGTAGAGATACTGGCACAAACTCCACCCTGAAGAAGGTCTCAAATTCTTCCCATGTGAAGGTCATCCCATCGCAAAACTGGAACAAGTGGCTCCACCACCTGCCTGCTGCTGCCTGAAGAAGGCTGGTAGCAAAGATCACCATGAAGTCTGCTGGCATCCCCACTAGGCTGAAGACTCTCACCACAGCCTCCAGCCAATCCTCAGGCGCATGTGGGTCCGTCTCTCCCCGGAACCTGGGTGGCCTCTGGCGCTGGAACTCGTGTAGTGTGCTCACGTGGCGTGCATTGCCTACTACTGGGGCTGGTGGCATCGGTGTCCCAACTTATGGTAGTACCGTTGGTGCCTCCGTTGGTGCCTCAACTACAAGAGGGCCATGTACTGAAGCCTCGTTGCTCGGCAGGCTATCAGTACGCACATCCCTCTGGGCTCTAGCTGGTCGTCCGTGAAAAGGCATCCTGAAAGAAACAACATGACACGGTCAAACGTTTATACCTGTTGAGCTGGCCTGGTTTGAGCTAACTTTTACAAACTTCTGGAAACACACTCGCAATCATTATTTTCGTGCACAAAGTCGGAAATCAGTTGCCAGGGTCCTGGTGTATGGATACGTCGGCCGCCCGCACCAACACTGGACTTTCTGAACTGAAGACCACACTCGGTACCCTTAACACTATTGCTTCACAGAAAGAAAATATCAGACTTATAAGTTCTGCGATAGAACCGACTCCTCTGATACCAATTTGTCACGACCCGTCCTTGGGGCCTGTGTCGTGACTACCCCTAGCCCACCTTCCATAGGCCAGGGACTGGTGACTAGCACCAAAGGCGTAAATCCCGATAACTAGGAATACATTGCCTTTATAAAAGTAAACAAAACACCACAGAGTACAAGCGGAAGTAAAACACTAAGTACAAAAGAAAGTGCTGAAAAGTAAATGGGCCAGAATACAAACCCAACTGAAAGTACAGCTACAACTGAACAAAAGTACAACAAAAAAAGACAACAGCTGGAAGAATGGAAGCGGCTCCTGGGTCGTCCTCCTCGGATCCTACCTGAAGGGTAGGTAAAGATGGTGAAGCTCCTGGATCATCCACCACGGATCCTACCTGAAGGGTAGGTACAGATAGCCTTCACAACGCTCTCGCCCGTCAACCTCCTCCGAGTGTCGTCTCGCCGTGAAGTCCACCTCTGGATACTGACTCGTCGTGTAGTCCACCTCTGGGTACCGTCCAGTCCTCGAACACTCAGCCTCCGTCAGCACTGCCCATCGTCTGCAACCAACACAATGAGGTTCGGGCATAGCCCGTGCAGAGGTGAGTATAACGATACTCAGTAGGAACCCCAAGACCCTCAAGGTCTCACTAAAACCAACAAGGATAACCATAAGGAAGATCTCAACAGATAACCTCTACTTAGTTATATGTCCATACATATACCTAAGTTATCAAGTAACCCATCTCAATCATGAGGAAACACAAAGATTAAGAAATCAACGGATAACCACTCCCCAGGTATATGCCCATACATATACCTAAGTTATCAAGTGACCCATCTCAATCATGAGGTAAACACAAAGTTTATAGTATCAGCTCAAACCAGGATTTTCATTAAGGGGAAACCAATAAAGTCTACGGAACGTCAATCGAATGTCCGGAGCTCAAGATATAAGCGTTTCCACTCCGAGGGCCCGGTTGGTTTCGTATCCGAACCAACCTGGCCGTACTCAAAGTTCTCTGAAACCTTGAGTGTAATATACTGAAATGCCCGCCTCGATCCAAGGATCGCTACACAATTGGCGGTGCATTGTTTGGAGGTCTGTGGCTCAAGTTATGGACAATAGACCGAAAGAGGTTCGGTATTAGGGGGTTCGGGCCCGGTCCGACCCGGCCCGATACCCCCAGGGTCGGCCCGAACCGGGTCGACCCGAACCGGATCCGGGTCTGGCTTACTTGGGCATGGCCCGGCCCGGCTGGCAATGCCCGGACCGGCCTGGGCGGTCCGGTCTAGCCGCACGGTGCGCCGGTCAGGAGGCTCGGCCGAAACGGCCGAGCGTTGAGACGTGGGGGGGGGGAGGCGCTGCCCCCCGCTTGTTTTACTAACCGCGGCCCCACGGGGGGTCGCTTCTTGCCAACAGACACGGTCGAGTACCGCGTCCCGCCTCCTCCGGTCCCATGCGGTCGCGGGACGAGCGGTATGCCGCCGCGGGGGCTCTTCCCGGCGGTGCGCCGACGGAGTCTTCCGCGGACCACCGGGCGCGCTCCGGTTGTCCGTTTTGCTCGCCGATTTCACCAACGGTCCTCCCGGGACCTGACCTTCACTGCAGAGGCTTTAAAATTACCTTTCGGACCCGTTTTTCGCCGCCCGTCAATCCATACACAACGATCAATAATCAAACCGCGGCCTCTTCGTGGTTTTCTGGCGCGGCTCGACGGTGCCGCGCTTCTTCGCCCTTTCTCATAGTTTCCGCATGGTGCAACCGCACCGCGCTGCCTTTCACGTGCCGCAACAAATTCAAACAAACAAGGGGGGAGGAGGTTCGGCCGTGTTCGTTTGGTCCGACCTCCTCCCGTTATTACGATAACAGGCGGCCCAATTGAAACCAAGAAAGGCGACAGATGAGATCACGATCAACAATAAAAAAACACCTACAACTTCCCGCAACAATTTATTCCCAACCCGCAAGGAAAAAATTCGTGGATCAACTTGATAATAATTTGATCTGTGTTCTTTGTTTTCTTTAGAATGAAAGAATCAAGGGAATAAAATCATACTTAATTAAAAACCCTACTTCGTCGAAATCGATGAGCGAGGATTCGTCGCGGAAAAGCACATCGCGGAAGAAGGCATCGCGGAAGGAGCATCGCGGAAGGAGCGTCGCGGAAGAAGCGTCGTGGAAGAAGCATCGCTGATTTCCGAGGATCCAGTGTTCTTCGCGTTCTTCGCGTTCTTCGTGTTCTTTGCAAGGAAGAGAATATCTTCAAGAGCCTGAGTGAAAACTCCTAGCCTCTCAACACCACCCCTAATAAAAATAAGAGTTGTCTTATTTTTATTCCACAAGCCTTGCGTTTTAAAATTCAAAAATGAAAGAAACAGTTAAGTGAATTTAATTGCAATGCTTAAACCGCCACACTAATGAGGCGTTTCTTAACCAAAATAAACGCACAGTTTGACTTCATTAATAGGGGGTGCGGGTGCGTTACTTAAGAAGAAAAGAAACAGTGGCTCGTGTGGGTCCCACCTCACAAAATATCCTACCAAGTGGGTAGGATATTGTGGGTCCCACATCATCCACTTAACATAGGTTGAGTGACTTAAATAAAATAAATTTGTCGCACCATTTTATTTTATTCATTTACTTAACCTGAAAATTTAAAAACCACACCCGAGCAAACGCAACCCGAAAAAGGTATTTTTAAGAAATTACCGGCGCTGCGATTCCATCGGTGCCCTCGAAATTCGATTCTGAGCACCGGTTCAAAAGTTATAAAAACCCGCTCGTTTGTTCACTAAACGTACCCGAGCCTAACTTCGTAAATTAAATTCGGGCACACCGGGCCTCGGAATCAGGCGCCATCAGAAACTGCGTTCTTGTAAAATCCCAAATAAAATTTAGAAAAAAAAATTTCTCTTGAATTTTATGGGTATTTACAATGTATTTCAAGGAAATCCAAATAATCTCTACATTACCAAAAATTTTGGATTTTTTCCTATACTTACACTTATCATCAAATTCAATAATATCGTAATTTTCCAAAATCTTTTTTTCATAAATCTTATTCCAAAGGTTTCAATTAAAATACCTCAAATACCAACTATAAATATCTAGAATATAATAGCCCAAAGTTTGTGGTTACTTTATTACATTGGTAATAGATACAAGTAATCACATCCTAAAGGACTGAATAGCTTTTTAGTATTGGTATACAAGATACATACTTAAATCTCATATTGCATTTAAAAATATAAAATACAAAACTTTTGTGGAAGTAAATATTATGAATCTTTGAAATCACTCAAAGATTAATTATTTATAAACTAGGTAAAGTATAAATAAGGTTGATATCATATAATCATTAAGGGTTATGTATAGTGGGAGATATTTTGAATAAATAAGGAATAATTGATATGGAAAGGTAAATAATTGAAAACACATTCCATTTATTCAATAACCTGATCATGAAATGAATACATAGATAATATCAATACAGTAATATCATGGATAATAATAATTAAATTATAAATGAAGGATGTTATTAATATTATAATTCATGATATCATACATCATGTTATCTATACTATCAAAACCATACACAAAGATATTTTAATCAATGGGTAGGTGTACACCAGACACCTATTTAATGTTATCTTACTGATTTGACTCATTATATCTATAAATCCATCCAGGGGATATCGATAACCAAGAACCACACATAATTTTATATCAAATTCATTCCTCATATATTTAATGATTAATTCAATTCATAAATATTATTCCTTATCAATATATGTATGTATTAAATTAAGAATATGGGATATCAATATTTCTATTTCTAATAAAATAACTTTTAAAGTAAAATAGTATATGTGGAAATGATATAAAGTTTAACAAATAAGGATATATATGATAAAGAATATGGATATTGAATGGAAAATTAATTTCTAATGATCATAAAAAAGTGAATGTTTCAAGGAATAGTTAATAATTACAAAATTAATCAAGAAAGTGAATGTCAATACTTTCCCTAGTCAAAATAGTCCTAAAGAATCCAAATAAAGAATAAGGATTGACTTATTTCAAAATATTCCTAATGGATCATAAGTAAAATAAAGGGTTTTTGTCTTTGATTAATAGAAATACCATAAAAATATCAGTAAAACATTATTGAGAAAATACATTTTTCACTTTGAAAATCACTTTTAAAAACCAAATATTTGTAGAATATTAGGAAAAAAATATTTGAAAAAAATATTATAAAATTTTAAATGAATATTTAAATAAATTATTGGATATGATTTTGGGAAAATTCCATTCATTTTGAGTTTGTTAAAACAAATATTCCTTTCACATTTTCGGTAAAAATTGAAAAAGTTCCTTGTTCAAAAAATAACAAAAAAATAATTTTAAATAATTTTTTAAATTTACAAATTAGTTAAAAATGTATTTAAAAAATAATTGGGGGATATTTAAAAAATTATTTAAAAAAAATAAGGAAAATATGGATATAGAATAAAAATATCCATGACCAAGTAGAAAAACAAGTCGGTTTTCTTTAAAAATATAATTTCAGTATATTGAGTACTTAAAGAGTGGAAAATAAAAGGAAAACATTTAATTTATAGAAATAATAACATGAGACGAAAATATTTTGGGTTTTATATAGAAATAGAAAATAATTTCTCTATAAAATACTTAAACATAAATAATCCTGAATAATGATGATATTGTGAAATAAACTTTTTCCACTTTTGTAACTATTGAATCACAAATCCTATAAAAGAAATAAATTCAATTAAAGTATTAAATGACATGAATATAAAGAGATTCATGATATAAAATATCAAAGGGGTATCCAATACATATAGTCACCCAAAATATCCATACATAGATATTACATATTAATAGATGAATATTCATTACATAAAATTTTGATCCACGCTAGAATCGTTTAGGTCTAGTATCTTTGGAAACTCTGAAACATAAAAACCCAGTTCATAAAATATCTACATAGTATCCCACTTATTTCTTCATAAATATCATACTTCTTTTAAATAGCATTCTTTATACCTTTCTTTATAACCTTGGAAAAATAAACATAAGAAAATGGAGAACTTAGATACTCAGTAAGGGTAAAAAAGGAGATATTAATAATCACATAATCATAACATGAAAATTAGGGTATAAGAAAATGATATTAAATTTTAAAACCATAATCTTTAAATCAAATATCATAATATTAATTCATTTCATAAATCTTGTTAGTTCATAATACATGAATCATAAGAGAATCAAAGAACATGAACTATGAAAGATTAACATAGGTATAAGACGGTGATTTTTGGCATGCACATAAGCATAGAAAATCATTTCCTTAGTAATAAAGGAATATTTCCAAGGATATCATAGTAGAATTATTTTACTCCCCAAACCATCATAGAAATTATGTTTCACTTCTAAGACCATCATAGTGGAAATAATTCCATACTAAACTAGGTTTATCCCTTATTCCAGTCCTGTTTATCTCATGATATATCAATATTTACCCAATGCATTAGAGGGAGATATATTTCCCACCCATAACATAATGAAAATAATACATATGTATTACAAAATATCATAAATCATTCATAATATCAAAACCCATGAAAAGAAATGGGTTTCATAAACATTTCATCATAGCATCATAGCATAACCTGTGGAAAATAAATCTATTTCATAAACATCTTGTCATAATAAACATAAACTATATAGATAATGAATAAGTATGGTATCATTGAATCATATACCAATAAAATTATAAGTTAAATCAAGGTTTGTTGTCTTTGATGAATAGAAATAACATTAAAACATCACTAAAATATATTTGAGAAAAATAACCTTTCAATTTTGAAAAAACTTATAAAAAATATGAAAGTATAGTGGAAAAAAATTTATTTGAAAATATTATTGTAAAATTATAAAAGAAACTTCAAATAAAAAAGTATTCTTGATGGTTGGAAAAGTTTTTCATGTCATATAAGTTAAAAAACATTCATTCCATACTTTTGTTGTAAAAGTCACAAAGTACCTCATTTAGAAAATGAAAACAAGATTCCTTTCAAAATGTTTTATAAAAAGTAAAAAATGGGTAAAAATTAAATAAAAATTTATAGTAGAGTAGTAAAAAAATTCTTTAAAACATTTTTAGAAAACATGGATATGAAATAAAATGTTTTTTCAACATAAGATAGAAAAGAACTTGACTTTCCTTAAAAACATATTTACAGTTTCTTGAGTACTTATAGTGAATGAAATGAAATAAAAACGTGTATTTTAAATAAATAACAATATTAAAATAAATTTAATGAGTTTATTTATAAATATATCATAATATTTCATCATTGTAAACTTAATCATATACAATCTTGATGAATAATAATATTTTAGCATAAAACCCTTACCTCGAGTTCACCTTGCTTTGAAATAACTCTAACCTATTGTATAATAAATTTATATTTATTATAAATATATAATATATTCATTTTAAAACTTATAATATCATATATTATCCCTTTATAACATTTAAATTCCCCATTTTATTAATAATTCCTTATTAAAATCGTCATTTTTTTGGTGTTAACTGTTTCATTTATCATGAGTATTTCGGTTCAGTAGTTCTAGTCTTTGAAAATTTATCTTGGTTAAAAAACTTATATAATATTAATAATGATAAAATATAATATATATTAATTATATACATATTTATAGTCATCCATAGATATTAGTGATATAAAAATGAATTGCACCTTTCATAGATATATATAGGTTGTACGTATGCATGAATGCTATTTTAATTTTTCAACAGATAGAATGAAAGAAATGTAAATATTAATTCACCTTTACAAGATTATGATTATATAATATATATAATATATATTCATAAAACTTATCTTCATTACCACCCATTTAAAATATAAATAAAAAATAAATCACATCACATTGTGGAGGTGGTAGTCCACACATACTCAAGAACAACATTATCATTTCCCAAAGGATCGGATGGTAAGTAGGTAGATGTGATGTTATGATTTTTATAAGTTTAATTATGTCATAAATATCTTATATAAACATTAAAACCATCCTAAAACTCATCCAAAAAATATGGTCATGAAAAATGAATTGTATCGCTACGTGGAGACGGTAGGTTGTATGTACACATTAGTGATACTTTTACATCTCATTTGATTGAAAATAGAGTGAATAAAGATATTTTAATAATAAATATAAATTTTTTTAATATTTAATATAATGAATTTATTATTTTATGATAAATACCATAGATTTATAGTAGGTAAAGAATAGTAAAAAATAAAGGGATCAGTTAAGGAGATTTCCTCTTCTTTCAAATAACTCCTTTAGATATCCTTTAAAGGGCTCTAGGGTTGGTCTTTTGGGAAGGAAAAAACCTCTAGGATGGGTCTAGGTAAGTGTATAAGATAAATTGGTAGATTTTTGGTTGGTATATAAGGCTCAAAGTTGTGTTAATAAGTGAGGGAGGAGGTTCTATTTAATAATTGAGGTGGGGGACACTTTTGGAATTTCTTAGAAGATTAAATTATAATAAATTCATTCTGAAGAAAAATGCCTCAAAATGGAAATGTATTTGAATATAAGTTATTATAGGGTTTTAATACTATCAATGAATATAATTTATACTATTTTTTGTGTCATTTTAAACCTTATCATTTTGATTAACCCTTACTTAACTAATTTTAATTTTAACGGTTGTAATAATTTTTTAATATTAAAGGTTGTAATTTTTACTTATAAGGTAAAATTTGGACCAAAACTGGAAAACTTATGAAATTTTCAAAAATTTAATATCAAAATTGTATTAATTAAATATTTTATTATTTTTAAATAATTTAATAAAATACTATTTTTATAAAATATCTTTATTTCCAATTTTGAAAGTATTAATTTAATTTGACTTAAAAGACATAAATACAAAGTTATAATTCAAATATAATCTTTTAAAAAAACACTAATATTTCATATTCACCTATAAAATTTATGGAACAATATAACTTACTCAAATTATATCACTTTTAATATTTCAAAATCATTTATTTTATTTTTCCATTAATTGAATAAATATTATTTTGGTGTTGTGTAAGAATTTAATGTAATTATATAATATCTAAAAATTATAAATACATTAACATAATGATTAGAATTTAAATATTCACGAAAATGACAATTAATATTCATTCATAACTATATTTTTTCCATATGTGAACACATAAAGGATATTTAAAACAAAGAGAGTGACATTTTGTAATTTTACTTGATTTAAATAATATATGAATAATTTTCCTGGAAAAGTGTCCATTAAAATAAAAAAATTGATATTAAGGTGATAATATTAAAATTTAATTATAATAATAATTAGGATAAAACATTATGTACCTATCATGTATTTTTAATTTAGATTAACCTGATTTTCCCTTTACTAAGTTGATAAATTTTACCATAGTAACTATTCATATTGACCAAAAATAGAAGGGTCCTATTTACCAAATTTTAACCTCATAATTATAAATATTTAATTCATTTAATATAATTAATTACCTATAAATTACAGAAGTTAATTTTAAATTATGTTTGCAAAATATGACAAAAACAGTTTTTTAGAAAAAAAATACATTTTTAAGAATAAACTAAATTTATTCTTATCCTATGATTAGGTAAATATTTTTTGAATATTTAAAATATTTTATAAACTAAATAACATAAAACTTTCATTTCAATCATTAACCAATAGTTATTAATTTAATTAATTAATATAAAAATACATTTCGTGCATAAAAATAATTTATCAAAAAACATCGCTTTTATTTTAAAATAATTTTATGTTTTTAATTATACTAATTTGATAAATAAAGAATTAATTTTATAAATATCTTGAATATATATTTTTCATAATTTAATTATTATTATTCATACCCAATAATCTAATGGATATACGGTAATAGACACATAATATTTTCATAATGTTATGTGGTTTATCTATACTTGTTTTTACATGTAACACAATATATTAAAGAAATAAAATTATTTAAAGAAAGATATTTCATAAAATCTAAGGGGGTTACATTATACCCCCCTTAAAATTAATTTCACCCTCGAAATTCATCACACTGATAAAAACATATGAGGATACTTCTACCTCATCACATCCTCAAGTTCCTACGTAGCTTTCTCAATTTGGTGATTTTTTCATAAAACCTTGACCTGGTGAGTGGTCTTATTTCTTATAACTTTCTCTCTATGATATATAATCACTACTGGTTGTTATTCATAATAAGGATATGAAGTTTACAAGCACATTAGAAGCATCATATGGGAGATTCTTAAGATGTTTTTTTCATGATCATTGATTAATCTGAGATTTACATGACAATAAATATAATGATCAAAAAAAATTTAATAAATGAATATAGATATTGGATAAAAACTAGAACCAAATTCCTTGATCATCACATATTGTTTATAATTAATATAAGAAATTAAAGATTTACCCTGTGATAAATTATTTCTTCATTAATGGATCTGACAATTTCTCTACGTCCTATCATCATTTTGTTGTAGGAATCAAGAATGTATTCCCTTTAGCAGTTATCTACACATATTCCATAAACCTATGAACATATCTATAGGAATCTACGGGTTATAGCTTGGAAGATCCCAACTCTTGTGATATTCTCCTTTGATCGCCCCGATAATCACTTCAAGGAAGGGTTCTCTTCGATCTCTTGGAACCTGAGAGTTGTGGTGTGGGAGGATATCTCTTCATTCATGATAGCATTATTGGGGAAGGATATCTATATGTATTTGAGAGTATTATCTCTATACCTATTTATACACAACAAAAAACTGAATTGGCTCACTTAGGAATATAATATAATTAGTTTTATATACCGATAGGCTTAGAAAACAATAATTACACATGAATATTTATTATTTTTATAAACCATGTGGAACCCCAGGTCTATAATAATAATAATGTTATAAATATTTCTTAACATGCACAAAACTCACGAATTAAATTAAATATTATTTAATCAAATAATATTCAATATGTATTATTTTTCACTAGACCATTAAACTTGGTCTTCCATTCCTCTATAATATTTATTGGACCTTGAATAATGACCGGATATTTAATAAATAAATATAACTCCATTATTTACTAATAAATGTATAAATATTATATTTATGAAAAAAAATATTTATTAAATATTTGGCTAACATAATATTCTCTCGAATAACTAGTAACAGAATATATGTGATCAAGAAAAAATAAATAATTGTTAAACCATGCACTAGAAAAATATTAATTAATCTAGTTAAATAATAAATAATAATATATTATTTAACTGAGATTCTAGATAAAATTAGTGTGTGGCCCTCTAGGCCCCTTTCTTGTTGGAATTAGGTGAAGTATCCTAAAATCTAAGGTTAGTGTCTAGTAACACCCCAATACACCCGCAGGGAAATAATTTAATGTCACAATGACATATTACCTCATTTTGATGCTTACTGTGTAATATAATCCATTTACCAAGATATATCTAATCAAGAAGGTTTCATGCTGGTTCCATTAACCTATATTCTCGATTTCTCTTGATTTAACTTTATGGAAGTCAAACTTGCTTATAGAAAACCATGTCCATTGATTTATTTATGCTATACCATTTACATAAAAGGACCTAAGATATCAACTTTTGTTAAATAATATAAGGTATGTATCCTTTCTTTCATTATTCATTAATGAAATATTACTCATGACGCACCCAACGTATCTTACCTCACCACTAACATATGTCAGCATGGTTTTCATCAATACATCAAAGTACATGACTTATAATACTTATTAATAATAATCTTAAAGTTTAAGGATCAATACACATGTCTACATATATGAACATCTAATTACACATATAAATGTGGATTTCCTACCGGCAGGTATCCTTCTCATAATACCCTATGCTGGGTATTGCCAAGGGAATACGCCATGAGAATGTGTATCAAAGTCCTATGAGTTTCAACACCCAATAGTCTGTATCTTTTGTGTCCCTAAAATTATTTCATATGTATATCAAACATATATGTAATAATACTATCGTGCCACTTCTAGTTTCTTATAATAGAGAGTAAATATTATGACATTTCAGTGTGACAAGTGCTCTTAGGACATTATCACATACTATGTCATACAGAGGAACAATCATGATGTGATAAAGAGTTTATTAATATTAAAAATAGTGAATACTATTTATTATAAATTATATAGAAGTTGGTTCTAGTGAACTAACTCCAATAAACTCCCACTTACACTAGAGCCAACTACTAACAACCTTTAGTCCGTTAACTCTCAAGGGGTCTACCACATTTAGTCATGCATCCACTAAGATATACCTTTATTAAAGGGGTCTTACACATTTTATTCTATGGAAAATCTTATTATTGAAACTTCACCGTTCTAAGAAAAATATATTAAGAGGTGATACATTCAGAATATGTGCTTTGTCTGTTGGTGTGACCCTGAGTCTTTTTCAAGATCCACCACTATAGTATTATCACAATACTATGTGATAGGGTCCTTACTTCTAGGAACCACATCAAGATCCTGGAAAAAATTCATATCCAAAAGGCTTGTTTGGATATATTATAATCTTATATATACTCAAACTTCATTATATAATTAGCAACAGTTGGATTATTTGAAGTCTTCCATATCACAGCTCCTCCATTGAGATACAAAAAATATCATGACTACGAATTTAGATCATTCTGATCTATTTGAAAACTAATATATGTATAACCCCTGAGTATCATCTTCATATCTCCTTTATATACCTGAAACATATTCTTAGTTTTTATCAGATACATAAAGATATCCATAACAGTAGACTAATGTTGTTCTCCTAGAAAAACATGATATCTTCCTACCATGCTCAATGCATAAAAAACATCAAGTCTATTATATAACATGTAATACATGATTAATCATATCTCTGAATAATATATAATATTACACATTCTCTCTTTCTCCCACTATGTCTAAGGAAACATTTTCTTATAAATGTGTATACCATGTGACACTAGAATCAATCACCTCTTGGATTATTCCATACTAAATATCTTTAGTATCTAGTAAATTTATGTACTTTAACAAAGTAAAATAATCCTCTTGGTCATATCACAAATTATATTTATCCCTAGAATATAGGCTACTTCACCTAAGTCCTTTATGCAGAAACACTTGTTTAATTAGTCCTTAATGGAATATAAGACTGGTATGTCATTTCCAATAAGTAAAATATTATCAACGTATACTACTAGTATAGAGATTGTATTCCCACTAAACCTCTTTTGAATATATGGATCACATTAATTCTTAATGAAAAAAATTCATTTATAGCTTCATCGAATCATATGTTCCATGATCTAGGTTCTTGCTTCAATCCATAAATGGATCTCTATAACTTGAAAATTATTTTGGAACCTCTTAGTGTCACAAACCCTTCTAGTTATGTCATATAGAAATATTCCAAAATTTTCCCATTAAGTAAATATATTTTTACATCCATCTTCCACATTTCATATCCATGGTAAGCTTTTATATCAATTAGAATTTTGATGGATTTCAACATGGGAAATGATGAAAATGTTTCATCATAGTTAATTCATTAATGTTATTTAAACCTTTTTTACACTATAATTTCTTTATAGGTATTTAATTTACCTTCCATTTCTATTTTTCTCTTGAATGACCATTTACACCCAACATGATTTACATCAATCAGTGTATCAATGAGAACCCAAACATGGTTTTGATGCAGGAATCCATTTCAGAATTATTGGATTTTTTCCTTATTGTAGATTTTGAGCTCTCTACTACCTCTTTTTAATTGATATTTTTATCATTTTCAACCAATAATGAGTCACCATATTAAGTGATAATAGAATCATATCCCTTTGGATCTCTTACCTCTCTAGTGATCCTATGAAATACTTATGTTTTAGGAACTACTTCTTCTATGGGGGGCTGTGGAATCTGTTCTTGTACCAACTCTTGTGAATATTGACCATCAACTTCATCAAAGTCAATCATTCAACCACTATCATTTTTTAGGATGTTCTCCCTCTCAATAAAGATATATTTTCTCATGATGGTCACTTTCTTATTCGAGAGGTTTTATAGGTACTAACTCTTTGCCTCCATAGAATACCCTATAAAGATACATGTTGTGTCACGACCCGCCCTCGGGGCCCGTGCCGTGACTACCCCAAGCCCGCCTTCCATAGGCCAGGGGCTAGCGACTAGCACCACGGCGTAAATCCCAACAAAAAGGGAAGGCATTGCCTTTGAAAAGTAAACAAGCACCACAGAGTAAGCAAGCGGAAAAGTAAACACTAAGTAAAAACTGTACAAGCTGTGCTGAAAGTAAAAGGGGCCGGAAATACAAGCCCAACTGTAAAGTACAACTGAAAGGAAAAACAACAACTGAAGGGAAAAACTGCAGCGTCGAGCCGTCCTCTGGAAGTCCCACCTGAAGGGTGGGTACAGATAGCCTCCACTGCTCCTCGGGTCCACCTAACCGCTCCGAGTACGTCCCGCCCAGTGGTCCACCTCCAGGTACTGTCCTGCTCCGCACGCCTCCTCCACGATCAGCGCTGTCCGTCGTCTGCAACCAACACCATGAAGTGCGGGCATAGCCCGTGCAGGGGTGAGTATAAGCTACCCAGTAGGGACCCCGAGACCCCCGAAGGTCTCCCGAAATCCACAAAGGATAAGTCACGAAGGAGAGATACAATCCCGAAGTAACATCTGACACGGCTTAGGTATATGCCCATACATATACCTAAGTCATCAATTCCCCGATCGGCTCCAACGTCCGAGCCCTAGCACAACCCAGTCCACACAGGAAAGCAAAACGCATACCCACGCAGGATAGAACAACACAATCCACAAAGGAGAGTAAACAGTAAATCCACACAGGATAGCTCAACACAATCCACAAAGGAGAGAAACACAAGATTCAGCTCACACAGGTATACTTCTTCGGATGACGAAAAGATGATCTCTAATCCATATAAGTCGTCGGACCCACGAAGGATCGATAGGTGACTAATCTCTGCAGTGACCCACACAGGATCGGACCCACACAGGATCGGGCCCACGCAGGACTTGTAGGAGTTGGCTCACACAGAACCGCTGAGTGTAGACCCACACAGGATCGGATCCGTACAGGATCGGGCCCACACAGGACCGGGCCCACGCAGGACCTGTAGCACTGATCCACGTAGGATCGCTGAGTGCAGTAGTCGTCGCAGTCCGCTGAGGATCTCTGCACAGTCGTCGTCGGAGTCCACAGAGGATCTCTGCACAGTCGTCACCGTCGAGGGAGCAGTCGCAGCCAGCACTAGGGTTCTCGCACACAGCAAGCTCGTTCGGGAGGGTCCGCTCCACGAGCCTAGAGGCTGATACATCAATTGTCACGAAGTCCGAAGTTGATGTATCCAAAAGTTCCGTATCGTCAACAGGAACTCAACGTCGCAGACGGCGCGTCAATAGGACGCCCGGTCTGAGAGTTATTGGCATTTTCGTCCTAGGGGCCCGGTTGGTTTTTAAGGCAAAACCAACCCGACCGCACTCCACCTGCGTCCAAACCTCGGGCGGAGTATGCCAAAAGATCCGTCTCACTTAGAGGAATTCAACAAAGCTGACGGCACGTCAATCGGACGTCCGTAGCTCAAGATATGAGTGTTTCCGCTCCGAGGGCCCGGTTGGTCTCGTGTACGAACCAACCTGGTCAAACTCAAAGTATTCCGAAACCTTGAGTGCGATATACCGAAACGACCGTCTCGATCCAAGGATCGCGTTGCCGCTGACGGCGAGTCGTTTGGAGGCACGTAGCTCAAGTTACGGGCGTTTGAACGAAAACGTCCGAAGAAGGGGGGTACGGGCCCGGGCCGACCCGGCCCGACCCCCCCTGGGTCGGCCCGAACCGGGTCCGACCCGGTTGGCCCGGCCCGGCCCGGCCAGGGCCGGTCCGGCTCGGCCGAGCGGCAGGCGCCGCGGGCGTTGACCCGCGGCCTGAGGAAACCGCGGCCCGCGTGGACCGCGCTGGTGAACCGCGGATGCGGCTCTGCCGCGTCCCGCCTGGGCGAACCGGACCCGCGCGGCCGCGGGTCCGTTGGCCGCCGGCAGCTTCCGCGGGCCGCCGGCGTCGCTCCGGTGGCCCGTTTTCCTTCCCGTCTGCGCCGTTGCTCCTCCCGGGATCCGTTCTTTACTGCGGGATCGTCAAACATCCGTTGCGGCACGTTCCGTCGTCGTCCGTCAAATCCGCACAAAACGAAGAACGGCGGAGGGTCGTCGGGCCGTGTTCTTTTGGCCCGCACCCTCCGCGTTAGAGATAAACAACCGGGAGAATTTTATTCCACACAGGAAACAACAATTTTAATAAGATTAAAATTGTTCACAAAAATCGGTTCTTTAATTTCTTTAAAGAAACATTGACGGGAAATAATTAAAAGGGGTAATTTCCATAATATAAAATCCCTACCTCGTCGATCATCGCGCGCGGGCGTTCTTCGCGGAAAAGATCGTCGCGGAAGAGAGGGATCGTCGCGTCGTCGCGGGGAGGCGTTGCGTCGTCGCGGGATCCGGTGTTGAGTCGGCGAGCTCAACGAACCAAGAACAACAGATTTAAATTATTAATATTTAAATCTGTGTTTCGTTTTAAACCAAAAAGGAGAGAACTTGAGAGGAAAATCCGACGTCACTCACCTCAAATGGTCGGTGATCGGAGATCGGAGCGTGGAAGAACGTCTCGGACGGAAGCGTCGTCGATTTCCGGGTTCGGCGTTCTTCGCGTTCTTCGCGTTCTTCACGTTCTTCGCGAGGGAGAAGAAGAAACAAGGATCCTCTCAAATCTTCTCCAAAGATTTTGGGTTGGTCTTATTTTATTAATATGCCAACACACGAAAACAGGTTAAGAAATGATTGAATTAATTCATTGAATTAATTCAACGAAAGAAATAGGCCATTTAATTCACGAAATAAACCGCCCAATTAAATGGTCTGTTAAGAATTTAGAAAACGCGTCAGTTGACTTTCATTAAGACGGGTTTTCACGGGTGCGTTTCTTAGCGGAAAGAAACGGCGGGGCTCGTGCGGGCCCCACCTCAAAAATATCCTACCAAGGGGGTAGGATATTTTTGGATAGCATCCTATCCAGTTCAACTCAGTTTAAGCCGCCTTTAAGTGGCTTCAAGTGGCTTCCAAGTGGCTTAAGTGAAATAAAATAAAGTTGTCGCAAAATTATTTTATTTCTTAACTTTAAGCCCGAAAATTAAAAACCACACCCGAGCAAACGCAACTCCGAAAGAGGCGTTTCTAAGCGAAAACCGGTGCTGCGATTTCATTGGTGCCCTCAGAATTCGATTCCGGGCAACGGTTCAAAAGTTAGAAAAACTCGCTCGCCCGTTCACTGAACGTACCCGAGCCAATCTTCGGAAAATGATTCCGGGCACACCGGGCCTCGGAATCAAGTGCCGTCAAAAACTGCGCTCTTGTAAAATTCCAAAGAAAATTAAGAAAAAAAATTCCTTGAAATTTACGGGTCTTTACATTACTCCCACCTCAGGACTTTACATCCCCGTAAAGATACATCAAAAACTAGGGAAACAAATGTGGGTACTGAGCACGCATTTGAGCCTCCCGCTCCCAAGTGCTCTCCTGGAGGTTCCCGTGCTTCCATCTGATGCGCACAAGAGGAATCGATCGCCCACGTAGGACCCGCTCCTGTCGATCCTCTATCTCCACTGGAACCTCCGCAAAAGTCGCTCCATCATCCACGTCTAGCTCCCCATAGTCAATGATGTGTGTCGGGTCGTGCACGTATCTCCTCAGCTGGGATACGTGGAAGACGTCGTGTACCCGGTGCAACTGAGGTGGAAGAGCCAGACGATAAGCCACCTCGCCAACCCTGCTGAGGACCTGGAAGGGTCCGATGAAGTGTGGAGACAACTTGCCGCCTCGGCCAAATCTCCTCAAACCACGTCGAGGTGAGACCCGCAAGAAGACGTGGTCTCCATCCTCGAACTCTAGTGGTCTCCGCCTCCTGTCAGCATATGACTTCTGCCGGCTCTGTGCTGTCCTCATCCGCTCCCGGATGACCTGGACCTTCTCTGTCGTGGCCTGGACCATCTCTGGTCCCACAAGTGCTGACTCTCCAGGGTCTGTCAAGCACAAAGGAGATCTGCAAGGCCTGCCGTACAACGCCTCGTAGGGTGCCATCCCGATGGTGGAGTGGTAGCTGTTGTTGTACGCAAACTCTACCAAGGGTAGGTGGTCCTCCCAGCTGCGGCCAAAGTCGAGGACACATGAGCGGAGCATATCCTCGAGAGTCTGAATGGTCCTCTCCGTCTGACCATCCGTCTGAGGGTGAAAGGCGGTGCTCAGACGTAGTCGCGTCCCGAACGCCTCCTGCAACCCCTTCCAAAGCTGGGAAGTAAAACGAGCGTCCCGATCGGAGACGATAGTCGATGGCACACCGTGAAGTCGTACAATCTCCTGAACGTATAGACGCCCCAAGCTCTCCACTGAGCCCTGCTCTCGGATGGGCAAGAAGTGTGCCGACTTGATGAGTCGGTCAACAATCACCCAAATGGAATCGTGACCTCTGGAAGTGCGTGGAAGTCCAGTCACGAAGTCCATAGATATCCCGTCCCACTTCCACTCCGGGACCTCCAAGGGCTGTACCAAACCTGCTGGTACCTGATGCTCTGCCTTCACCTGCTGGCAGGTGAGGCACCGTGAAACGAACTCTGCCACAGCCTTCTTCATGCCCGGCCACCAGTGCTGTCGTCTGAGATCCTGGTACATCTTCGCCACTCCAGGATGTACCGCCAAAGGAGAAGTGTGATACGCTCTCAGCACCTCCTCTCGTAAAGCGACTGGTACCAAGGTACGTCCTCTGAAAAGGACATCGTGCTCTGCTCCAAGGGAGAAACCATCAAGTGCCTGTCCCGAGGATATCTATGAACGTCGTGTCTCACAGTCAACGTCCCCATGTTGTGCCTCTCTGACCCGCTGAAGAAGTGGAGGAGAGACTGTGAGAGACTGAAGGAAGGCTGCTCCGTCTCTATCCACGAAGGATATCTGCAAAGCGGCTAGCTGCTCTGTCGCCTCCTCAAGTAGCTGGATGCCCGTCCTCCTGCTGAGGGCATCAGCCACCACGTTCCCCTTCCCAGGAGTATAGACTATCTCAAACTCATAGTCCTGGAGGAACTCGAGCCATCGCCGCTGTCTCAGGTTCAGGTCCTTCTGAGAGAAGATGTACCTGAGACTCTGGTGGTCAGAAAAGACTGTGAAGCGCTCGCCCATCAGATAGTGTCGCCATGTCTTCAGGGCAAAGACCACTGCTGCCAACTCCAAGTCATGGGTAGCATAGTTCTGCTCATGAGGCCTCAACTGACATGATCCGTAGGCAATCACGGCCCGCTCCTGCATCAGGACACACCCGATTCCGGTCCCTGATGCATCGCAGTAGACTACGTATCCAACTCCCTCCTCAGGCAACCTCAAGATAGGTGCGCTGGTCAACCTCTGCCTCAGCTCCTGGAAGCTCTGCTGACATCTGTCTGACCACACGAAGGGTTTCCCCTTCTTCGTCAATGCTGAGAGTGGGGCCGCAACTCTGGAGAAGTCCGGCACAAATCTCTGATAGTATCCGGCTAGGCCCAAGAAACTCCACACCTCTGTCACGCTCTTGGGTGGCTCCCAAGCTAGCACTGCCTCGATCTTCGTGGGATCCACTGCAACTCCCGCCTCAGAAATGACGTACCCCAAGAAGTGGACCTCACGTAACTAGAACTGATACTTCGAGAGCTTGCCATAAAGCTGGTGCTCTCGGAGTGTGTCTAGTACAACACGCAGGTGGTAGGCGTCCTCCTCCTCCGTCGTCGAGTACACCAAAATGTCGTCGATGAAGACCACGACAAATCGATCGAGGTATGGCTGGAAGATCCTGTTCATGAGGCTCATGAACACTGCTGGAGCATTGGTCACGCCAAAAGGCATAACCAAGAACTCATATTGGCCATACCGACACCTGAAGGCCGTCTTCTGCACATCCTCGTCTCGAACTCTAAGCTGATGATAGCCTGACCTGAGGTCTATCTTCGAGAACCACCGTGCTCCCTTGAGCTGGTCGAAGAGGTCATCAATCCTGGGTAGCGGATACTTGTTCCTCACTGTCACCTGATTCAGGTGACGATAATCAACACACAGTCGCAAGCTCCCGTCCGCCTTCTTGGTGAACAAAATCGGGGAAGCCCAGGGCGAAACACTGGGTCGGATGAACCCCTTGCCCTGCAAGTCCTCCAACTGTACCCGCAGCTCTCGAAGCTCAGAGGGGGCCATCCGATATGCTGGAGTGGATATCGGGGCTGTCCTGGGGTACAGGTCAATATAAAAGTCTACCTCTCTGCGAGGAGGTAGTCCTGGAACATCGTCGGGAAAGACGTCCGCGTACTGATCCACCACTGCAGGAAAACTGGGACTCCGCACGTCAACTGCTCCCAGGATGAGGCTAGCCAACTGATGAGTGATGGGCTGACCTCTCCTCTGCGCGAGTCCATCCTGTGCTGCTAAGGCTCCCTTCTCGCCGGTGAAGGTGAACCTGCTCCCGTCGGTGCGCACACATCGCACCTTGCGCCTAAAGCAGTCAATCTGAGCATGGACCGTAGATAACCAATCCATGCCCAAGATGACGTCGTAAGGCCTCGACGCCGCTACAAGAAGATCCCAGCCGAAGCTCTCGCCTCCTAGAGTAAGCTCACACTGCCGGCACCAGTGCGTAATCGTCGAGTCTGCTCCCGTAGGAGTCTCTAGCTGTAAGGATCGATCCAACGGCTCTGTCGGAATCTCCGAGTTCCGAACAAGGGCAGTGGCTATGAAAGAGTGACTCGCTCCTGTGTCTATCAGAACTGCAGCAAGGGTGGAATAGACACAGATCGTACCTCGAATCATCTCTGGCGCACCGTGGTCGTAGGCCTCCGCTGCCTGGAGCTGAGCCTGTCTCTGCCCGCCAGCTCCCTGTGGTCGGGGCGGGCCTCCTGGTGGTGGTGGTGGCAGAGCCTCAAAGCGTCGCCCACCACCTGCTGCTCGGCCAGCTCCTCTGCCTCGTCCGCCTCCTCCCTGCGGACCGCCACGGTCGACCCTCTGCCTCTGCCTGGGTGGTCCCTCCACCGTCTGCTGACCCTCGGTACGACGGGTCGGGCAGTCACGAGCCATGTGGCCCCGCCCGCCGCACTCGTAGCACTGCCTACCTCTCGGAAGACTGGCTCCGGGCTGGGTGCCCTGCACTGCTGAGCCAGTGTCCCAAGGTCGCCTGCCGGAAGGTCTGGTCCGCCTGGAACCCTGAGTCATCTGCCGGCTACCAGCTGTCGAAGACTCCGCTATCTGCCGCCCTGCGGTAGGTCTCGATGTGGACTCAGTCAGGAAGCTCTCGATCAGGAGGGCTCGCTCCAGTACTCCTGCCTGGGTCGGGATGCTGAGGGAGATCAGCGATGCCCTGATCTCGTGTCTCAATCCCTGCTCGAAGGTCCGGGCCCAGAAGAAGGGGTCTCGTACCATGTCTGTCGAGTAGCGAGATAGGTCGGTGAACCTCGCCGCGTACTGAGCGACCGTCAAGCTGCCCTGCCACAGCTGAAGAAGCTCCTGGATGCGCACCGCACGGAGGGTGGCCGGGACGAACTCTGAGCGGAAGAGGCTCTCGAAGTCCATCCAGATGAGGGTGGCCTCATCGTGTACCTGGAGCATCAGGCTCCACCAGCGTCCGGCTGCTGCGTGCAGTAGGCTCGCCGCGAGGATCACCATGAGGTCTGCTGGTGTCCTCACTAGCCTGAAAACTCGGACGACCGCCTCCAGCCAGTCCTCGGCTGCCTGGGGGTCCGACTCCCCACGGAACCTGGGTGGTCGCTGGCGCTGGAACTCGTGCAGAGCTCCGAGGCGTCGTGCGTCGTCAGCTGCCAGTGCTGGAAGCATCGGGGGCTCGGCGGGTAAAGGTACCGCCGGTGCCTCTACTGTCAACGGGCCCTGTACCGAGGCCTCGTCGCTCGGAGGGCTGTCGTCGCGCCCTACTCTAGGAACCCTAGCTGGCTGCTATCGTCGTGCCATCCTGAAAAGGAAACAAGTGCACCATGGTCAGAACAGTATACCTGGTGAACTGACACAAGTAATCACAAAGAAAACTTGAAACACACATGCAATCAATGTTTTCGTGCATTAAGTCGGGAATCAGAAGTCAGGGTCCTGGTGTATGGATACGTCGGCCGCCGCACCAACACTGGACTCCCTGGACTGATAACCACACTCAATACGCTAAACACTATTGCTTCACATAGAAGAAAGATCAGAGTCTGCGGTAGAACCGACCGCCTCTGATACCAATTTGTCACGACCCGCCCTCGGGGCCCGTGCCGTGACTACCCCAAGCCCGCCTTCCATAGGCCAGGGGCTGGCGACTAGCACCAAGGTGTAAATCCCAACAAAAAGGGAAGGCATTGCCTTTGAAAAGTAAACAAGCACCACAGAGTAAGCAAGCGGAAAAGTAAACACTAAGTAAAAACTGTACAAGCTGTGCTGAAAGTAAAAGGGGCCGGAAATACAAGCCCAACTGTAAAGTACAACTGAAAGGAAAAACAACAACTGAAGGGAAAAACTACAGCGTCGAGCCGTCCTCTGGAAGTCCCACCTGAAGGGTGGGTACAGATAGCCTCCACTGCTCCTCGGGTCCACCTAACCGCTCCGAGTACGTCCCGCCCAGTGGTCCACCTCCAGGTATTGTCCTGCTCCGCACGCCTCCTCCACGATCAGCGTTGTCCGTCGTCTACAACCAACACCACGAAGTGCGGGCATAGCCCGTGCAGGGGTGAGTATAAGCTACCCAGTAGGGACCCCGAGACCCCCGAAGGTCTCCCAAAATCCACAAAGGATAAGTCACGAAGGAGAGATACAATCCTGAAGTAACATCTGACACGGCTTAGGTATATGCCCATACATATACCTAAGTCATCAATTCCCCGATCGGCTCCAACGTCCGAGCCCTAGCACAACCCAGTCCACACAGGAAAGCAAAACGCATACCCACGCAGGATAGAACAACACAATCCACAAAGGAGAGTAAACAGTAAATCCACACAGGATAGCTCAACACAATCCACAAAGGAGAGAAACACAAGATTCAGCTCACACAGGTATACTTCTTCGGATGACGAAAAGATGATCTCTGATCCATATAAGTCGTCGGACCCACGAAGGATCGATAGGTGACTAATCTCTGCAGTGACCCACACAGGATCGGACCCACACAGGATCGGGCCCATGCAGGACCTGTAGGAGTTGGCTCACACAGAACCGCTGAGTGTAGACCCACACAGGATCGGATCCGTACAGGATCGGGCCCATACAGGACCGGGCCCACGCAGGACCTGTAGCACTGATCCACGTAGGATCGCTGAGTGCAGTAGTCGTCGCAGTCCGCTGAGGATCTCTGCACAGTCGTCGTCGGAGTCCACGGAGGATCTCTGCACAGTCGTCGCCGTCGAGGGAGCAGTCGCAGCCAGCACTAGGGTTCCCACACACAGCAAGCTCGTTCGGGAGGGTCCGCTCCACGAGCCGAGAGGCTGATACATCAACTGTCACGAAGTCCGAAGTTGATGTATCCAAAAGTTCCGTATCGTCAACAGAAACTCAACGTCGCAGACGGCGCGTCAATCGGACGCCCGGTCTGAGAGTTATTGGCATTTTCGTCCCAGGGGCCCGGTTGGTTTTTAAGGCAAAACCAACCCGACCGCACTCCACCTGCGTCCAAACCTCGGGCGGAGTATGCCAAAAGATCCGTCTCACTTAGAGGAATTCAACAAAGCTGACGGCACGTCAATCGGACGTCCGTAGCTCAAGATATGAGCGTTTCCGCTCCGAGGGCCCGGTTGGTCTCGTGTACGAACCAACCTGGCTGAACTCAAAGTATTCCGAAACCTTGAGTGCGATATACCAAAACGACCGTCTCGATCCAAGGATCGCGTTGCCGCTGACGGCGAGTCGTTTGGAGGCACGTATCTCAAGTTACGGGCGTTTGAACGAAAACGTCCGAAGAAGGGGGGTACGGGCCCGGGCCGACCCGGCCCGGCCCCCCCCTGGGTCGGCCCGAACCGGGTCGACCCGGGTCCGACCCGGTTGGCCCGGCCCGGCCCGGCCAGGGCCGGTCCGGCTCGGCCGAGCGGCAGGCGCCGCGGGCGTTGACCCGCGGCCTGAGGAAACCGCGGCCCGCGTGGGCCGCGCTGATGAACCGCGGACGCGGCTCTGCCGCGTCCCGCCTGGGCGAACCAGACCCGCGCGGCCGCGGGTCCGTTGGCCGCCGCCGCCGCGCCGGCGACCCGCGCCGCCGGCAGATTTTGCGGGCCACCGGCGTCGCTCTGGTGGCCCGTTTTCCTTCCCGTCTGCGCCGTTGCTCCTCCCGGGATCCGTTCTTTACTGCGGGATCGTCAAACATCCGCTGCGGCACGTTCCGTCATCGTCCGTCAAATCTGCACAAAACGAAGAACGGCGGAGGGTCGTCGGGCCGTGTTCTTTTGGCCCGCACCCTCCGCGTTAGAGATAAACAACCGGGAGAATTTTATTCTACACAGGAAACAACAATTTTAATAAGATTAAAATTGTTCACAAAAATCGGTTCTTTAATTTCTTTAAAGAAACATTGACGGGAAATAATTAAAAGGGGTAATTTCCATAATATAAAATCCCTACCTCGTCGATCGTCGCGCGCGGGCGTTCTTCGCGGAAAAGATCGTCGCGGAAGAGAGGGATCGTCGCGTCGTCGCGGGGAGGCGTTGCGTCGTCGCGGGATCCGGTGTTGAGTCGGCGAGCTCAACGAACCAAGAACAACAGATTTAAATTATTAATATTTAAATCTGTGTTTCATTTTAAACCAAAAAGGAAAGAACTTGAGAGGAAAATCCGACGTCACTCACCTCAAAAGGTCGGTGATCGTAGATCGGAGCGTGGAAGAACGTCTCGGACGGAAGCGTCGTCGATTTCCGGGTTCGGCGTTCTTCGCGTTCTTCGCGTTCTTCACGTTCTTCGCGAGGGAGAAGAAGAAACAAGGATCCTCTCAAATCTTCTCCAAAGATTTTGGGTTGGTCTTATTTTATTAATATGCCAACACACGAAAACAGGTTAAGAAACGATTGAATTAATTCGTTGAATTAATTCAACGAAAGAAACAGGCCATTTAATTCACGAAATAAACCGCCCAATTAAATGGTCTGTTAAGAATTTAGAAAACGCGTCGGTTGACTTTCATTAAGACGGGTTTTCACGGGTGCGTTTCTTAGCGGAAAGAAACGGTGGGGCTCGTGCGGGCCCCACCTCACAAATATCCTACCAAGGGGGTAGGATATTTTTGGATAGCATCCTATCCATTTCAACTCAGTTTAAGCCGCCTTTAAGTGGCTTCAAGTGGCTTCCAAGTGGCTTAAGTGAAATAAAATAAAGTTGTCGCAAAATTATTTTATTTCTTAACTTTAAGCCCGAAAATTAAAAACCACACCCGAGCAAACGCAACTCCGGAAGAGGCGTTTCTAAGAGAAAACCGGCGCTGCGATTTCATTGGTGCCCTCAGAATTCGATTCCGGGCACCGGTTCAAAAGTTAGAAAAACTCGCTCGCCCGTTCACTGAACGTACCCGAGCCAATCTTCGGAAAATGATTCCGGGCACACCGGGCCTCGGAATCAAGTGCCGTCAGAAACTGCGCACTTGTAAAATTCCAACGAAAATTAAGAAAAAAATTTCCTTGAAATTTACGGGTCTTTACATGTTGTGCCATGGGGTCCTAGATTATTGCCTAAAAATGACTTAAAAAATTCCTCACAACCCCATACACAAGTATGTGAAAAAAGGGGTTATTTTTACTCCATAAATAGAAGGTAATTCTATTTCCCTCTTTATTTGGTACTCAATTTAGTGTGTATTCCGCAGTTTTTAGTGAATATCCCCAAAATGATAATGGAATATCAAAATGACTCATCATCGACCTTACCATGTCTAAGAAGGTATATTTACTCCTTTCACTAACACCATTCCACTTTGGTGTGAAAGTTGGAATTAAGTAAGATATAATATCAAACCCTCGTAGAAAGTTGATGAAATATTGGTTAAGATATTCACCACCATGATCTGGTAGAATCTTCTTTATATTCATTCAAAGTTGATTCACTGCTTCATTATTTAATTATTTTAATTTCTCAAAGGACTTATACTTATACATCATCAAGTATACATATCCATATCTACTCAATTCATCAGTAAATGTTATAAAGTAATAATACCCACCTCTAGATTCTATTGGAAATAGTCCACACACATCAGTGTGTACCAATCCTAAAATATTTGTGGCCCTTTCAACCCATCCACCAAATTAAGGTTTTTATATTTTACCTTGTAAACAATCATGAAATATATCAAGTGTTTTCAGATTAAAATATTCGAAATTACTGTCTTGATAGAGCTTTTTCCAATGCTTCTTGTTTACATAAACAAGATAGTGATTTCATAGTTGGGTGTTACATGAGTAATGTGAACATGATTCATTACCTATTTTAAATACCTATTTTTAATAATTTAATACATAAAGATCATTATTTAAATGTTCCATACCATGACATATATTTTACTTATTAAGGAAACAACTTTTATTTCCAAACTTGGAAGTAAAACCATTTGTATCTTGGAAATAAAAAATGTTCTTTGTAACCATTGGTACATAATAACAATATCATTAACCAATATCATTATCATTGTAAATGAAAGTTTGTAACCTAAAATGGTTAGATCATACAACCTCCCATAATTTTAAGCTTTCAAATCCACCTCTCCTATATCAATCTTTTAAAATCTACTTAGTTCCTACATTTGGATATAGATATGATCGCCAAAAGCTATATCCAATACCCAATGTGTATATATTTAAAGATTATACTCAATAAAAAAATCATCTTTATATTTCCCTTACTTTTGGGTGTTGTTCTTCTTCTAGTTTCCTTGTTTTCCACATGAAAGACATACTACCTCCTTTTCCTTTCCCTACCTCTGGATCTTCCTCTTCTTGGAAGGATGGTTCTCAGGAGCTTTAGAATTGTTATGGTTCTTAGGCTAATTATCCTTATTCTTACTTTTCTTATTCACTATAAGGACCATGGGTTTTTCATTATCCTTGTCCTTATCCACTTGGAGAATTAGATTAAAATTTTCCAAAAGGCACTTCTCATTATTTCTCATATTATAATAAATAATTAAACTATAGAAGGACTTGGGTAGTCAGGAAATTATGAGATTTGTGTGCAATTCATCTAGTAATTTAATCCCTAAGATTTCTAAGAATTCAATGCTTCCAATAATATTGTCTACATGAGGTCTGGCTGGCACAAAATTTCCAAGATTATTTATAAATAGATCATTCGAAATCTTATACCTCTCTTGTCTCACCTTATCTTAATAGAGATCTTGAATGTGAGACATAATGCTATATGTATTCATGCCCTCATGTTGCCTCAAAATCTCATTGTTCATGGATGATAGAATAAAAAACTAAAAATACATAAAATTTTTGAAATATTTCTTATAAATATATAACTCTACCTCACTATCCTCATTACCAAGCACATTATGAATAAGATCATCCAAAACATACAATTTTATTTTATAGAGTAGGATAACATGTAAGCACTTTTTCCACTCTTGGAAATTTTCATTGATGAGAAGGTAATAATTATCAAGAATTGATCACAGTGATATGTTTGAGGTCATTTTTATTGTTGTTTCTAAAAATAATGTGAGAAGAGTTTTAGTAATTTATGTGATAAAATTTGGACAAATAAATAAATATTATATTTATTAATCTCTATTTATTTTATCGAAACCTAATATCCCTCACCACTGGATTTGGAATATCCTATTTCCTGAAAATTATAGTATAAAGGATCTATATTCCCCTTCTCATAACCCCAACTTTGTTTAGTCAACTAATTTTAATTATTTTAGGTGGGAATTACAAATTCCAACTGCATTAACTCACAGTTCCTTGATCTATTGAGTGGGCTCCTCAATCCTAAAATTGTTAAAATTTATGTCCTCAACCATTGCCTCTTAGATACACTAAGTCTTAATTTGGAAGTCAGCCCTTGATTTGAACTAAGTTAAGTCAACACAAAACTTCAATTTAGAATTCCCTTATAATTGAAAGCACCCTAAATCTGGATGGTCAAGTACTTTTAATAATGGTTCAATTTTAACTGAAGTGATGGAAGGATATACTGAATTAATATATATAATTGAGGGATTTTATATTTTATGAATAAATTTCCTATTATTATCATTATTAAAATATTTTTAATATTAACTATATTTACTTAAGTTATTAACCGCATCTTAGATAATATTTATGCCTAAGTCAATTTATTTTAGTTCTATCTTTCATGCTTATTAATTCATTAATCCATGTAATCATGAAAAAAATATCCATAATGAAATAAATATGAAACTTAATAGAAATAAAATAATAAATTGGTATAATCATGAGATTTTACTAATTGTAAGTCTATCTAGCAGATGATAAACAGTCATCGACCTAGGGGAAAACACCTTGAACCATTTATGGTTTGTATTAATGATTTCCAATTTTCCACCTATATATCCCTCTTGGATTAGTTTCTCACAGCTCTAAACTTGAACTACCTCCTCTATCCAAGGATCTCCATCCATTAAAAATTCTTTTTCTCACATAAAGGGGAGGGAAACCAAAGGATTTGTTGAGGGGTTTACATAAAAGAAAACATGATCACACATTCCTTTACATAAGGAGATGAGAGATGACACACATGCAAAAATTTTAATTTAATAATAAATTAAATTAAACTAATTACATAAAAAGGTCTAGTATTGGATCGTGATCATCCACATGCATGTAAAAAATTATGCATTTAATAAAATTATCATTCTATTATAATCGTTCTTATTTAATATAAACAACACTAAAATTAATTAATTATAATATTTAATTAATCAATTCTTTTATCTTAATTATCGTCCAAATTTTAATGATATTATCATACATCATAATTTTAAAAAAAAATTAGACAAATTTATATTAAATTAAATGTGTAAAAAAAGGTACCTTAGAGGAAACATGGTGAGTACCTATCTGAACTACCCAAAATGTATTATACTTCTATAATATTTACTATCACAACATGTGGAATACATGACTTATCATGAAATTTCATGGAATGTACTATCAACTTAATTAACACACATAAAACAAGTTATTTTCAGATCATGTTACTCTTTAATGCGCACAGAGTAGTAACTATAATACGACTTATACATGATATGAAAATATGAACCTTATGTAAAAATTAATTAGGCATTTATATATATATAACACATCACATTTAATGCACTATCAACTTAATGGCCAAAAATAACACATGTTTATAAGGTTTGTGTAGTATAATAAATTAATTTTTAATTCTCATTAATTTGGTAAAAGTACACATCGTGGACATTGGATCGACACAGCGTGTATTTTTCTCACTGTTTATTCATGGAACACACCTAGGGACTCAGTGTGTAATAATGACTTGAAAAATGTTGGATTTAACTTTGTGTACATGTGATATATGGGATTTTTTCTCCAAGTTACATGACCACCAGTCATGTAGGTCATATAAGAGAATATATGGATCACCTATGACTAAGGTATTACTTGTCATGTACTGAAGTTACATGGTGTGTACTTTGGATAATCAAACACCAGTCTTGCCTGGTCAACATGTGGTGTATAATTAAATTCATCACATTTAATAAATTTATACATCTTGAATTAATTCTGAATTCATTATTGGTGTATTAAACACTAGTACACCGCATATACCTCCATGTTACACAGTGAGTACTCTTTTGTTATCTGTACAGAATCCTCAGCACCTCCTGATGAGATATTTAAATTTATTTCATTCATAAAAATAATCAATTTGATTATATTTAGGATAAATAATATATTAAAATTTGAATTAAATATCAATTAAAATGAAATTGAAAACTAATGAAAAATGAAAAAATATATCAATTATCTTTAAATAATTTTAAATAATTACTTGACCCCTATGATACCACTTAAAGGTTATGTGCACAGTAGAAGCCTCATATGGGACATTCCCAACATTTGTTTTTGTCATGATAAATGATTAATTCAATATTTACATGATTATTAATGTTGTGATCAATGAAATTGAATAAAATAATATAGATAATAAATAAACAATCGAACCAAAGCACAGGATCATCACATATTATTTATAATTAATTTAGGTAATTAAATAATTACCTTTTGAGAAATTTTTACTTCATTCATGGATATGAAAATTCTTCTACATCATACCATTGTTGAGTTGAATGAATCAAGAATATATTCCATCCAGTGGTGATCCACATTTATTCCAAGAACCTTTGAACATCATCGTAGTAATTTCCATGTGCTATCATGGTAAATCCTAACGCTTGTGTTATTTTCCTTTATTCTCCCTGAGACCCACTTGAAGGAAGGGTTCTATTTGATCTCTCTAAACATGATAGTGATTGTGGAGGAGGATCACTCTCCATTCTTGAGATCATTCTTGGAGAGGGATCTATCAAGGGATTTTAGAGGATTTTATCAAAATCTCATTGTGTATAACACAAAAATGAATTGTCTCTCTTAAGAAAATAATATAATTGGGTTTATATACCACTAGGGTCAGAAAAACTGGATATGCACTGTTATTATTTTTATAATCCCTACAGAAACCCATGTCTACAGTAATAATAATAATATTATTATTATTATTTCTTGACATGCGTTCAACTCATGAATTAAATTAAATATTATTTAATAAAATAATATTCGATATATATTATTTTTCACTGGACCATTAAAATTGGTCTTTCATTCCTCCATAATATTTATCAGGGCTTAAAAATGTCTATTTAATAATAAATAAATATCATTTCATTGTTCTCCAACAAATAAATAAATATTACATTCACTAAATAGAAATTTAATATTTATTAAATATTCTTCTCACATAATATACTCTCAAATAACTAGTGAAAAAATATATACAATCACTAAAACATGAATAATTATTAAACCATGTGAGGGAATAATATTTATTAAACTTTTTAAATAATAAAAAATAATATATTGTTTAACTAAGATTATGGATACAATTAGTGTGTAATCTACTAATCCTCTTTCTTAGTGGCATTAGGTGAAGTATCCTAAAGTCCATGGTTGGTATCTAGAAACATGACAAGGAACCCATAGAGAAATAATTTAATTTCATAATGAAATAATACCCTCTACATATTCTTACTATGAAATATAATACCTTTATCATGATATCTCTAATCAAGAAGTGTGCATACTGGTTCCCTCAAAATATGTTCTCAGTGTATCTTTATTTGAATTTTTAGAAATCAAACATACCTATAGAACATCATAGATATGGATTTATTTAGGCTATATAATTTACATCAAATAGAATGAGATATCAAATTCTATTAAAAAATAGAAGGGAAAAACCTTTCTCATATTATTCATTAATGAAATATTACTTGTGATGCACCAAACATATCTTACCTCACTGCAAACATATGTATTCATGGTTTTCATAAATAAAAAAGTATGTGACTTATAATACTCAATAATAATAATCATAAATTTTAAGTATCAAAACATATGTCTATGGATAGGAACATCCAATGACACGTATAAATTTAGATTTCCTACTAGTGGGTATCATTCACATAATATCCACCACATGATATTACCAAAGGAATAAATAATTAGAAGGTATATCAATGTACTATGAGCCTCCACCCCTGATATCTGGTATCATTTATATCCCTCAAATGATTTCATTTATCTATATAACATTTATTTAAGAATACTCTCATGGAACTTTTGGGTTCTCATCATTGTGTGAAACTGTTATAACCTTTTAGTGGGAAAACTACTCTTAGGACATTATCATATACTATGTCACATAGAAGAAAAATCATGTTGTGATAATGTGTTTATTAATATTAAAAAAAATGAATAATGTTTATCATAAATTAAATAGAAGTTGGTTCTTGGGAACCAACTACAACAAGATCTTACTTCAGTGGTATGACCTCTGAGTTTTGTACATGTGAAGGACTAGGTATATACTTCCTCAGAAGATATGTGTGGAACACATCATTAACTTGAGAGAGATTTAGTGTAAGTTCAAATCGATAATCTAATATCCTAATAAAATCTATAATTTCGAAAGGACCAATATACCTAGGTATTATATTTCCCTTCTTTTAAAATCTCACCATCCTCTTATAAGGATATATTTATAGGAATACCTTGTCACCAACTTCAAACTCTCAATCTTTAAAATTATTTTTAGCATACATTTTTTATCAAATATGATCTCCTCTTATGTGTTGTTAAATGGATCAAACTGTATCTATCATTTCCTCATATAGATCAAGTCCCAATATATTTATTTCTCCAGTATCATTCTAGCATGTTGGATTTATATACTTCCTATAATATAGGGCTTCATAAGTATCCAGATGAATGTTGGAGTGAAAGATATTATTGTAAGAAAATTATACCAAATGAATGTTTTGAACCCAATAACCTTTGAAATTTCTAGATAAAGCAATAAATAAGTATTATAGATTTTACCGGACCTCTCAGATTGACCATCTATCTAAGGATAATAATAGTGTTGAAACTAAAATATGTATCTAGATCCCACTATAGACTTCTCTAAAACATCAAGTTAAACCTCAAATCCTGATCTGATACAATTCATAGTGGTACACCATGCAATATTACCACTTACGTAATGTATAACTAAGTAATTTGATCAATAGATAAATATTCTATGATATAAATTAAGTGTGATAACTTTGTAAGGAGATCAACAAAAACCCATATGGAATTATGCCCTTTAGAGGTTTTGAGGAGTCTGATAACAAAATCCTTGGTGATGTTTTCCCAATTCCATTTTGGTATAGGTAATGGTTATAAAAACCCCCCTTAAACTTTTGTCTCTTGATCTTAACTTTCTAACATACCAAGAACCGAGATATAAAACTTTTTAATATCTCTCTTCATTTCAACCCATCAAAAAATACTCTTTCAAATATCTCTACATCATCATACTTATAGTATGAATAGAGAATGAATAACTATGAGACACCTCTAATAGCTCCCCCTTCAAATATGGTATGAATGGAACGTATAAATAGCTCATGAATCTTATTATTCCACCTCAATCAATGTTGAACTCAGGAACATTTCTCAATTTCTTTTATAGCCCTACATGTTCCTTTTGTGCCTCTTTAATATTCACTTGAATAGATGGTTGAACACTCATTTGATACAAATAATATTTCTCCCCTTCCTTTGATATTTATAGCTTTATCATTTGTAAATCCATAAATATTGGATATTTTGTGATACACATTATAGACAAGCAAGCATTAACTTTTGAATTAGATCATCTTCAACCTTGTTAGCTTTCCTAGGGTGGTAATGTATTGAGTATTCATAATATTTGATCGGCTCCAACCATATTATTTGGTGCATATTAATTGCTTTTTGAGTGAAAATATACTTTAAAATTTTGTGATCAAAATATATGTCACACATTTCTACATATAGATAATTCCTACAAATATTTAATACAAAAAATACCATAACTAACTTCAATTCATGAGTTTGGTAATTTTTCTCATGAACCATCAATTTTCATGATGCATGATCTATAACAATATTTTTTTTCATGAGGACACATCAAAATCCTTTTTTTGATGCATTAGTATATATTATAAACTGTTATCCACTATAGGGCAGTGTAACGTCCCTGACCTAGAAGCCACTAATCTGGTGCACAGAGCAGGTCCGCCACATGACCTCAAGCATGCCTTCTCGTATTCCAGAGGTTTCTGACTAGCAGCGAGGGTATAATAGATCACATGGGGAGACTATATCCTCATTACCAGAGTAATCCACAACATATAACAATTTAAATAATGGAAACAATAGGCAACAATCAATAACATTCATAAATAACCAATTCCAAAAACTAGGTACAACCATACTCAACTGTAACTATGTGATGCCATGCTACAGTTCCAAGAGAACAAATCCCCAAAAAGGAAGAAAAATATAAGAATCCTCAAAATGGTCCAGACTCCAGGTCTAGAACCTCACCCATAAATATCCCATGTTGAACTCAACTCCCTATAAAAGGGCATTTTCCCTTTTCCTGGCCTACAAGAAAGAAGTCTTCTCGGTTACCCAATAGTGGCTCGAGTAGGGTGTGAGTATAACTCAGTAGGACACCACCAACGATGTCTAAAAAATATCTAGAAAAGTAGATAGTGCATGAAAATGATAATAATGGGAAAATAATGGTAAATAGTTCAATAGGCCATTCTAGACTACGCTCATTTAATTTATACTACCATTGAATCTAGGTTCACTACTTAGACATTTCATCGTTTAACCTACCATTTTCATATGTTCAATGGATTAGTCATGTTCAATATTCTCAAGAATATGGGAATAAAATCAAGCCCTATCTCACTAGGAATCACATTATAACATCCTCATAATTCTCACCCCTAAGCCTTAGTTTGTGTGGGATGAAACCGTTAGGGGAATAGAACTCCATCCCCTTCCCTAACCCGTGCATTTAGGGTGAGAGCTAGAACCTTGGTCCAACTAAACCCATGGGTGTAGAACCTCAAGTCAATACCGCACTCAACCAAGCCATGTGCACATGATTATTTATCACTCACCACAATTAACCATATCACAACAAGCATATCCAATATAATTTACAACACCACAACAATATAAATAAATGGGAAATTAACATTTTACCTCAATCCATTAACACATTCATCATTTATATTACTTAACCCATTATCTCCATTTCCCATTTCCTATACCTATCTCACTAAACATATTCAAGTATAAAGCTAATCCCCTATCATTTTCCCATTAATCTATTTAACTCTTTTTCATGCCAACCAAACAACTTATTAGGATATTACCCAACCTAATTATATTACTAAAACCCCAATTGAAAATCCTTCAATCATATTAACATATTCATCATGGGATATATGTTCTTGCTCAATGACCTACACTTACTTAGTTAACTCTAAGTCCGGGGAATATCGGCACACCCCATGGGTGGCCCCAAAATAGGTCGCATCATCCTCCATGAAATCCATGGGGATCATGAGAGTTTCATTTGGTTTTTTAGACACCCAATACATCACTTCATGTCAAAGTAACCAAGAACTCATCAAAATAGGGAAATAATAAAAACCCTACATTCACAAATCAACATAAAACTAAAGGGATATAACTTGTAGACCTCCTACCTCGAATCTGTTGGTGAACTCCCTCTCAATCAAAGCCTTATATCTAAATTCAACCAACCCTTGAAGCTTTACCCTAAATCTCACTGAAAAAGTAGGGTTTGATAGACTCTGATGGATATATAAGAAGAATGGAAACCCTAAACCAAAAAGAGAAGTAAGATGGAGATTAGCCTTATTTGGATCTTTAATCTGAAACCAACAGCACTTTAAACGGCTTAAGAATAGAGTAGATCGACCAATTGGAAGATCTTGGAAGCTTGTATAGTCACTAGGGTTGAAGGATGAAGATGAGGGAGAAATACTAAGTTGGGAATAAAAATCCCATCATGGCCATTTTTAATTTTTTTAAAAGTTTCCAGTCTGTGCAGTTTACCCGAACGGTTTTCCAAACTGTGCGTAAACCTTGCGGAGACTACTGCCTGCATGCCCTTCTCTCACACGGTTTTCTAGACTGTGTCCAAACCATGTAGATAACAACTTCCTTCATGGTATCCAATCAAACGATTTTCCAAATCATACACAAACCGTGCAGATTTCCCAAAAAGACCCTTTTTCCACTTTTTCATGTATTGAACCCCCGAAACACCCTTGAGCCTTCCCAAGGACTTGGGAAAACACTTAATTAACCACAAACAGGGAATTAAACTGAAAAATAAACAAGAGCATACCTTTCAAAGAAATTCAGGATCTTACAACCTTCTCACCTTATAAAGGCTCATCCTCGAGCCGCTCTTCTCGAGCTTCATCAGGTTTCCGAAACAAAGAGGTCAGGAGAATGGGACCACATATCTGATTCCTTCTCCCATGTTTGTTCCTAAACATTTCCATGCTACCATATAACATGAACCAAGGGAACGAACATACCCTGCAAAACCTTCTCAATATGATCCACAATATGAACCGGGTGCTCCTCAAAGTACACATCAACCCCAAGCTCAAAACCCTCGGTATTTATCACATGAGATGTATTAGGATGATACTATCAGATTTGTGAAACATGGAAAACATAATACATCATGTTAAACTAAACTGGAAGAGCCAATAAGTATTCCATGAGCCCGACCCTCTCCACAATCTCAAATGGCCCTACATATCTAGGTGCCAAATTTCCGTGATTCTGAATTCGATGGTGACCCAACCTTGGAGACACCCAAAGAAACACACTATCACCCGCCATGAACTCAGGAGGTCTATGATGAAGATATTTATATGAATTATGCCTACTCTGAGCTATTACTACACACTTCTGAATCAAATGAACCTTCTCCAATGTCTCCTACACAAGACTCGGTCCGAACAGCTCAGACTCTCCGGTGGCTAACCAACACAACAGAGATCTACATGGTCTCCCATAAAGTTCCTCAAAAGGTTCCATCTGAACTATAGCCTGAAATTTGATGTTGTAAGAAAACTCAACAAGCGACAAGTTTTTCTCACACGAACCACTGAAATCTGAAACATATTCTCACAACATATCTTCTAATACCTTAATCGTATGCTCTGACTGCCCATTAGTTTGTGGGTGGTAAGACATACTTAAAAACACCTGGGTATCGAGTGCCTTCTATAGTCCCCTCCAAAAGCGTGAGGTTAAACACAGATCACAATCCGAGACTATGGTTCTTGGAACACCATGCAACCATACTATTTATCTAACATTCAATTCCCCCAATCGGTTGACTATATAGGTCTCCTAAATCAGCATGAAGTGGGCCACTTTAGTTATTTGATCTACCATCACCCAAATTGCATCATTATTATAAGGCATCCTCAGAAAACCCACCATGAATTCCATCATGATGTAATTCCACTTCCACCTTGGAATAGGCAATGACTACAACAACCCACTTGGACGCTGACGTTCATCCTTCACCTACTAATAGGTAAGTCATCACACCACAAAACTCACAACTTCTTTCTTCATTCCCAGCCACCAAAATTGCCTATAAAGATCATGGTACATCTTAGTCAAGACCAGATTCGCATCCCACTTTGATGCATGGAACTTTCACATCAAATCCCCCCATACATCTGTTGGCACAACCACACGACCATTAACATATGAAACTCCATCAGCACCAAAAGTCCAACCAGAAGGTGTGTCCCCACCTTTAAGACTTTACTTCATAGCCAGATACTCTAGATCCACCAACTGACTATTTTTAACATGGATTAGAAGCACAGAATCAACTTCAATAGATGCAAGGGTCAACTTCATGTGCCCATCATGTACCTCCAAATGCATATTAGTAAACAAGGCCATCATCACCCACTCTGAACTAGACTTTAGAACTATCTACTTCTGATTCTTCTAGATCAGAGCATCAGTGACACTATTACCTTTCCCGGGTGTGTACACCAACTCTAAATCAAAATACTATAGGTACTCAACCCACTTTCATTGTCAAAGATTCAAATCCTGCTGAGAGAAGATGTAATTGAGACTTTTATGGTCGGTAAACACCATAAAGGGATCTCCCAACAAGTAATGCCTCCAACACTTTAAGGTATTAACCACAATAGCTAGATCAAGTTCATGAGTAGGATAATTCCTTTCTTGTAACCTCAAATGTCTCGACTCATAAGCTACAACCCAATCATCCTGAATCAACACTTCCCCAAGCCCAACACCAGATGCATCATAGAACAAGGTGTACCTCTTACCTGGTTCAGGTAAGATAAAAATCGGTGCGATAGTCAGCCACTTCTTCAGCTCTTGAAAAGAATTACAACAAGCCTCTGACCAATCAAACTTAATTCCATTATTTTTTAGGCCTATGAGCAGCACTTACAAACAAGAGAAATACCTAATAACCCTTTGGTAATAACCATACAAATCCAAAAAACTCTAAATATTAAAGACTTTATTCGGATTCTCCCAAGACACCACATACTGCACCTTTTCTAGATCCATTGACACACCTGAATCAGATATGATCTATCCCAGAAAGTGCACCTCATCAATCCAAAACTGGCATTTTATATCTTAGCGTAAAGACTATTCTTTCTTAGTGTACTCAAGATGATGTCAAGATGTTTAGCATGATCTTCATGATTTCTGGAGTACACTAAGATTTAATCAATGAAGACAACTAAAAACTGATCTAGATACGGGTGAAATATCTGATTCACCAAGTCTATGAACACCACTGGTGAATTGGTCAATCCAAATGGCATCACCTGAAATTCATACAATTCATACCTGCTTCAGAAAGATGTCTAGGGTATGTTAAAAGGTCTCACCATCAATTGATGTTATCCTGATCTAAAATCGATCTTAGAAAACATTGAGGAACCTATGAGCTGATCAAACAGGTCATTGATTCTAGGAAGAGGGTATCTGTTCTTAATAGTCATCTAGTTCATCTTCCTATAATCGACACATAGCCTCAGTGATCTGTCAGCCTTCTTAATAAATAACACCAGAGATCTCCAAGGTGATGTGTTAGGACTTATAAACCCTTTACGCTCCAATTCCTCTAACTGAACCTTCTGTTCTTGGAGCTTTGCTGGATCCATTCAATAGGGTGGAATAAAAATTGGCTCCTCCCCTAGCAGAAACTCGATCGTGAACTCAACAACTCTCTCAAATGGTAACCTAGAGAAGTCCTCAGAAAACACATCCTGAAACTGGTCCACAACAAAAGGGAAGACTGGTTGTCCTTTCTCCCCATCATCTAACATAAGGCATGACACTTGGGCTATGAGTTATCCCAACTGTTGTCATATCAGCCCTGCACAACCCACTCGAGTATCCCACTCACCATTAAGGACATAAGTTCTCATATCTATAGATGTGAATGTTACCTGATCGTACCATGATTCACTGTTTTATTCCACCCTTACACTGTTGTTTTAAACTATTTTTGTAATGAATATTCCAAATATAATAATAAATTGAACTTTATGTTTGAATCATTTAATTAATGTTAATCAAAATTATAATGGGAAATGTTACATGTTTTTATTATTTCAATGTAGGTGGAGGTGATTTGGAGGGCCCTTGATGAAGTGGAAGAAAATGGGCCAAAATTGCATGGATCCATGGACATATATCCACTGTTTTGCATAGTACACAAAATACGTGCATCCAAATGGGCTGAAATTTTGTGGAACTGTCTAAATTTTAATAGGATACATTTCATATTAAGGAACCCAATCCTGATTCGGCTTCTATAGGGACCATCGGAACTGATCTATCCAAGACACCAAATTTGGACCAAGTCAAATGTGGTGTTCTGTATTTTATCAATATCTTGAGCTGTAGTTGTCCACATGGTTCCAAACATTCGGTGGAGATAGTAAAGAGGTAGGGATACAACTTTTCTATTTTCTCCAAAGTGAGATAAGGCTGTCTGAACACCGAAACACGTGGTACAAGTGGATTGATGAAATCTGTGTGCCAAAAACCACCTTCCAATTTTCTTATAAAATGACACCTTGGGCTCCCCATTTGTAAGTTCGGCCAGGAGACAAGGTGCTACCATTTTTGATTCCCCAAGGAGTCTTCTCAACATCTCTATATGTTCTGGAGGCTATGGGAAGTGCTACTTCAACCTCTTCTTCTTCTTCCTCTCACATGGGTTTCTAAACCCCTTGTGATCACCCAGGGAGGAATGTGATGTAATCCTGAGCTTCAAAGTTGTATTATTTTGAATGATCTTTTTAATTCCAGGTTATATGTTGTTTCTCCTCATCCTCTATTTTTTATTTAATTGAGTTATATACTGGTATGTTATACTCAACTCAAATGATCATGTTTGGGGGTACCCCTTCATGTGATGTTTCATAAACCGTTCATCCCCTTTTCTTCCCTCATTCAATTGCGGTATTTGTGTGGTTCATATTGGTCAATTGAATTCACATAAGCACTGTTAAGATCATGAAAATTTATTTCATGGTATCACAATGAAATAACATACAAACCTGGACAGCACATCGAATTCTTCATGTGTTGCCTTGGTGAGTTTCGGTTATGATGTTGAACACAAATCACCAAATCATCGGCGGTGTCCGGTGAATCGTTATGTGTTTTCGACTAAACCCTAGGAGGTATTCTAGTATAAACTCAGTAACATTCTGGTTATAGGTGTTACAAACCAGGGATTAACAGATCATAACCCCATCCCTTGAAGCTATGAAGGATGAGCATCACAAGACTTCCCTGGGTTGATCATGTTTAATCAATCTTGTTCATTTCTACTTAGTTTTATCGCTTTCATTTCCTTTTTTCATCATTAATCATAAAACCCCCAAGTTTTACATAACCTAATTAGCCTTCTACTTCCATAATCAAAACCTTCTTTTTAAATTAATGGTCTGAGGCTCCGTCGAGAGACGACCTAGGGTTGCTGCTATACTGTAGAAATTCTAGTCAAAATTAAACAACTAATTTGACGCGCTCGACAACGCGATCAAATTTTGGCGCCGTTTCCGGGGAGCCAAGATCATTCTTTTTTTCTTTTTTTCCTTTTATTTATTTATTTTACTTCTTAATTAGTACTCCTTTAAATACCCCACCCCCATTTTATTGTTTTTATTTTGGATTTTGTCTTTATTTTTGATTGTTTATAGTGTGTTCTTTCTCTTTCTCTCTCTATCTCTATCTCTCTTCTTCTCCATCTCCCTCTATATAATTATGTATTATAATATTATATTCCCTTTTCACCCTTCTTAAGTGATTTCATCCATATTCAAAAAAACAAACTTCACATCTTATTTTCATGACCTAATCTGGTAAAGATACACTACTTGAATTTGACCCTTAAATTGAAAAGTCACTTCACACACAAATCAAGGCATATAGAGAAGGTCAATAAAGTAACACTAAGTAACACCATTTGGAACCTCAAGTTGTCCTAAACCAATCCAAAATTGAACCCAATCAAACCCAAGAAAACATGGCTGCAAATAACCGAAATTTAAAAGAACTGATCACCCCTGATGTGGAGTACCAACCTGCGTACATCCAATATCCCAAAGAAGCAAACAACTTTGAGTTGAGATCAGGTCTCATCCACCTCCTTCCAAAATTCCATGGTCTTCCTGGTGAGGACCCTCACAAACATCTCAAAGAATTTCACATAGTGTGCTCCACCATGAAACCCAAAAATGTGTCTGAGGACTTAATCAAGTTTAGGGCCTTCCCTTTCTCCCTTGATGGTGTAGCCAAAGATTGGATATACTATTTTCCTACCATGATTGGGGGCTGGAATGACATTAAAAGACTCTTTCTAGAGAAGTTCTTCCCTGCCTCTTGAACTGCCTCAATTAGGAAAGAAATCTGTGGAATTTGGCAATCACAAGGAGAGACCCTTCATGAATACTGGGAGAGATTCAAAAGACTTTGCTCAAGCTTCCCCCACAACCAGATTAGTGAACAACTTTTAATTCAATACTTATATGAGGGACTTATCCCCATGGATTGTGGAATGATTGATGTTGCATCTAGTGGTGCCCTAGTTGATAAAACTCCTTCTGCCGCTCGTGACTTAATAGCCAACCTGGCTCAAAATGCACAACAATTTGGTACACGAGCTATTGCACCAACCCCAGGAGTTCATGAGGTAAGTCATTTAGCCCTAGAACAAAAGGTAGATACTAAACTTGATGATATGCATACCCTTCTAAGACAATTAGCTCAAGCACAAGGTAACTCACACTCTACTTCTATTCCATTACATTGTGGGATATGTTCTGATAACACTCATTTTTCTGACCAATGCCCACAACTTCAAGATTCATCTGAGTCTTTTGCAGTTGTGTTCCTAGGGAATCCATTCCAACAAGCACCTCCCTTCAAGAAAGAACAATTCAGGCCAAATCCAAATCCAGGGTGGCAAGCACAACCCCAATACCGACAAGGAGGAAACTCAAGCTACCCCAAGAAGAATTGGTATCAACAAGGCCAAGGTATGAAACCTTATTATCCTTCAACTTCTCAAAACAATCATCCTCCTCCTCCCAAATCTGAACCAAGCCTCGAGGACATGGTGAAACAAATGGAAACCCAGAACCTCCAGTTCCAACAGACCACACAATCAGCAATTCAAGACCTGCGAACTCAAGTGGGACAATTGGAAAACACCATCGGTGAGCTTAAGATGTAAGGGTGTGGAAAACTACCATCCCAACCCATTTCCAATACGAAGGACAAAGGTAATGTATATGAAATTATACTTCGTAGTGGTAAAGAAGCTTCTCCTTCTACTGATTTGATGAAACAGGTATGTCACCCTCTTGAAAACACTCCTTCCCAACCCTCAAAAATTCCATGTAATGAAAAAAAAAGGGAAATCAAATCATCGTTGATGATTCAAATGAACAATCCATTCCTCTTCCTTTACCACAAAGACTCTCTAAATCTAAGAAAAATTATGATAATGATATTGATAATGAGATAATGGATATATTTAAAAAAGTTCAAGTTAATACTCCTTTAGTGAATGCAATCAAGAAAATTCCCCGTTATTCCAAATTTATTAAAGAACTTTGCACCCATAGATGAAAGATGAAGGGGAATGAGAGAGTCAACTTGGGTAGGAATGTCTCATCCTTGATTCAACCATCAATTCCAACCAAATGCAAAGATCCGAGAACATTCACGATATCATGTACCATAGGGGAGACCATCTTTTCTGATGCTGTACTAGATTTAGGTGCTTCCATTAATGTAATTCCTCACTTCGTGTATACTTCTCTACAGGTTGGAGAGCTTCAACCAAAAGGCATTGTTGTGAAACTTGGAAACCAGAGTACAACACATCCAAAAGGATTGATTGAGGATGTCCTTGTTAGAGTTAAGAATCTCATATTCTCCACTGATTTCTACATTCTTGAGACGGAAGATACCCAAACCCAAGGACATGCCCCTCTCATACTTGGGAGTCCATTCCTCAAAACAGCAAAGACGATCATCAACGTTCACAATGGTACGTTGTCCATGGATTTTGGTGGAGAAAAGGTAAGTTTTAACATCCTTAAGGATATGAAACACCCCATTGAAGAGCACTCCAATCTTCCTGTCTATTCGATGGAAGTGCTCTCAAACGATGCACACACACACAATTCTCTCCTCAACCCAAACTCTGATTCATTTTTTTTCTTCACCCTTGAATGATTTGAGTTTTGATTCATGTTTTGAGTGTTGTGTGGGTTCTGAAAAGTGTAAATTTTGTGCTTTAATTGATGAGTTTGTTGATTCTGAGGTACCCATGACCATCGATGATTCTGCAAATCTCATTTCTATAGATTCTCTATCTTTAGAGAATAAACATGAGCATATAGACAGTTTAATGGACCTCACTCCCCCTAAATCCCTTCCCTCAATCCAAAAACCACCAGTGTTGGAGTTTAAACAACTTCCTTCTAATTTAAAATATGCATATCTTGAGGGTATTGACCAATTTCCCGTCATTATTTCCAATAACCTCTCTCCACAACAGGAATCGAAACTGCTCAAACTTTTGAGAGAGTGTAAAAAGGAAATAGGATGGACATTGGATGATATTCCCTAGATTAGACCATATATTTGTATGAACCATATACTTTTTGATGATGAGGCTAAACCTGTAATACAATCTCAACACTGGTTGAATCCCACTCTCCTTGAAGTGGTAAAATTGGAAGTCAGTAAATTACTTGCTGTGGGGATCATTTATCCTATATATGATAGTAAATGGGTTATCCCAGTGCAAATTTTGCCTAAAAAACAGGAATAATAGTTGTGTCAAATGAAAGGAATGAGTTGGTTCCAACACGTGTGCAAAACAGTTGGCGAGTCTGTATTGACTACCATCGACTGAATCAAGCCACGCGGAAGGACCACTTTCCATTACCTTTCATTGAACAAATGTTAGAATGATTGGCCGGTAAGTCCCATTATTTTTTCCATGATGGATATTCGGGTTATTTCCAAATCCATATATCCCTTGAGGACCAAGAAAAGACCACATTTACCTATCCATTTGGCACATTTGCATACAGAAGGATGTCATTCGGTCTATGTAATGCTCCTGGTACTTTTCAGCGATGTATGTTGAGTATTTTTCTGAGTACCTTGAGAGTTGTATGAAAGTATTTATGGATGATTTCACGGTATATGGATCTTATTTTGATGATTGTTCGGAACGCCTAGGTTCTGTCCTCCGCCGCTGCATTGAAAAAGATCTTATTTTAAATTAAGAGAAATGCCATTTTATGGTTGAGCGGGGGATAGTTCTTGGGCATGCCATATCAAATAAGGGAATTCAAGTTGATAAATATAAAATTGAATTAATTTCAGCCCTTCCATTTCCAAAATGTGTTCGTGAGGTGCGATATTTCTTGGGTCATGCTGGTTTTTACCGCTGATTCATTAAAGAATTTAGTAAGATCGCACTTCCCTTATCTCAGTTATTAAAAAAGGATTCTGAATTTGTTTTTGATAAAAATTGTGAGGATGCTTTCAATTCACTAAAAATGAGTCTCGCATCACCTCCCATAATCCAACCACCAAGGTGGGATCTGCCCTTTGAACTTATGTGTGATGCCTCTAACTTTGCAGTTGGGGCAGTTTTATCACAAAGGGTTGAGAAGTCCCCTCATGTCATTGCGTATGACTCACATTCCCTTAACCCTACCCAGGTAAACTACAAAACCACTGAAAAATAACTCCTTTATATTGTGTTTTCCTTGGAAAAATTTCATTCATATCTTCTCGGGTCAAAAATCATCGTCTTCTCTGATCATGCTGCCCTTCGTTTCCTCCTAAAGAAACCTGAAGCCAAACCCCGCCTCATTTGATGGATGCTCCTCCTCCAGAAGTTAGACCTTGAGATTAGAGATAAGAGAGGGGTGGAGAATTTGGTAGCTGACCACATTAGTAGGATTTCCCCACCATTGGACCATCATGTTGACTCACCCCTACCCATTGGAGAATTCTTCCCTCATGAGAACCTTTGTGATGTTGTGGACCTTACCCCCTGGTATGCGGACATTGTGAATTTTCTAGAAACATCTAGGGTCCCCGCTGATTTTAGCACTTCACAATCCCAGAGACTTAAACATGATTATCGATGGTACATTTGGGATGACCCATATTTGTGGAGAATTGTTAGTGACCAAGTTGTTCGTCAGTGTGTCCCTGGCCATGATTTCACCTTTGTTTTGACCTTCTGCCACACCTTGGCATGTGGGGGCCACTTTGGATCTCAACGTATAGCTCGAAAGGTCCTTCACTCAAGACTTTATTGGCTAAAATTGTATAGATATGCCCATAAGTTTTGTAAATCATGTACTCAATGTCAATTCACAGGGAATATCTCCAAGAGGAATGAAATGCCCCAACAACCCATGTTATTTTGTGAGATATTCGATGCATGGGGCATTGACTTCATGGGGAATTTTCCAAATTCATTTGGATTTGTGTATATCTTATTGGCTATTGAATATGTATCTAAATGGGTGGAAGAAAAGGCTACTAGAACCGATGATTCTCGAGTTGTTTTTGATTTTGTGAGGTCACAGATTTTCAGTAGGTTTGGTCTACCAAGATTCATCATTAGTGATCAGGGTTCACATTTTTGCAATCGCAACATGAAAAATTTTCTTCATAAGTATGGGGTTGATCATAAAGTCTCCACTTCATATCATCCCCAAACTAATGGACAAGCGGAAATTTCAAATCGGGAAGTTAAGTGAATCTTGGAAAAAACAGTACAACCCAATAGGAAAGATTGGAGTTTGTGCTTGGATGATGCACTTTGGGCATACCATACTGCTTTTAAAACCCCGATTGGAAATTCACCATATAGGATTGTGTTTGGAAAGGCTTGTCACCTCCCGGTTGAGGTAGAACACCGTGCATATTGGTCCATTAAGAAATGTAATATGAATCTCTCAGATGCAGGTGAGCATATGAAGCTGCAGATTCAGGAGTTGGAAGAAATTCGGCATGATGCATATGAGAACTCTCGAATCTACAAAGAAAGGACAAAGGCAATACATGATGGGATGATTCATCAGAGGAAATTTCATATTGGGGATAAGGTCCTCATGTACAATTCCAGGCTTAAGCTCCACCCAGGAAAGCTTCGTTCCCGGTGGCTCGGTCCTTATACTGTTACTAATGTTTACCCTTTTGGTGCAATACATGTATTTTATGAGCAGAGTGGATGAAGTCTTACCGTCAATGGGCTGTGACTTAAACACTTCTATGAGGATTTTCCGAAGAATCTAGTGGAAGAAATACACCTTCTCGCCGTATCATACCAATAAAACACACCAGGTTTTATCCTTCCTTGTCACATTCTCAATTATTTCAGTGAGGACACTGCACACTCTAGGTGTGGGGGGTGGATACATTCCTGGGTTAGATAGGAATTTTCATCATTTTCTCCTTTTTTTTCTCTTTTTGGCCTTCTTTATGGTATTTTCATTTTTCCCCATCAACAATTTCGATGTTCCATGATTTGGTGACCATAAAGGGGGCAAAGTAAAAATACCATAACGAAGGCTAAAAAGAATTTTTGTATGAATTTTACATCTGGGGGTGATTTTTAGTGAATTGGTTTTATGTTAATGATATAAATGGTTGTATCACTGTGAAACATTTGAGATGATTGATGCCCCTTGTGTGAGTAGTTTTGGGAAAACTATGTCACTAATATCTCCATACATTTTTGCACCAAACCAAAAAGTGTGAATATTTCTTACTTAATATAAGGTAAATATATGTTCGGTTAATATTTTTCAGCTTGAAATGATATTTCCATACGTTCGTTCCTTATCTCATCTGTTTCATTACTATACCAGATTGACCTATGTGTGTGTACCTAATGTCTGACTATTGTACGCCCTCAAAAAAAATTGGTTGTGTCTTGGGCAGGTCAAAAACCAATCCTCCTCAACCTTTGATATTTTTATAACTATTGCAATTAGTGTCGTGAAGAGATCAAACAAGGGTTGAGAGATGAGTGTGAGATTTGTTCCAAATGCAACATCAAAAAAAATATAATAAATGAGGGGAGTGATGAAATGTACATATGGGTATATCTAGGTCAGGAGCTTATGGTTTGACTTCTGGTAATGCTTAAATGAGTGGGTCTTGAAATATGATTACAAAGGATGCAGGGAAGGTTCGGTGAAAAATCATTTAAAGCTGAATAATGTTAAAATAACCTATATTTATTGGATAGAAAGTGGAAAGAATAGCATGGAACAGTTTTCACACACACACATGGAGAGTTAGTTTCATGGTTTACTTCTGAATTCCTTTCTCAATTAGGTGTCGTGAATCTTTTTGAATTTCGCTATGATATGATTTATGAGACATCTTTTTCTATTTTCACTAGGAAGAACTCCTTGGTGTGGTTCGTGCATTGATCACTTTAATTTAAATAAAATTTCCTCAAATGATACATCTTCATGATGTTGGAAATATTTATATATGCAATATTTTATTGGGATATGTGACTTTTCCCAGGAGTGCAAATGTTTAGGTGTGCGGGTGTGATCGTACCACGATTCACTGTTTTATTCCACCCTTACACCGCTATTTTAAACTAGTTTTGTAATGAATATTCCAATTATAATAATAAATTTTACTTTATGTTTGAATCATTTAATTAATTTTAATAAAAATTATAATGGGAAATGTTACTTGTTTTTATTATTTCAATGTAGGTGGAGGTGATTTGGAGGTCCCTTGATGAAGTGGAAGAAAAATGGGCCAAAATTGCATGGATCCATGGACATATGTCCACTGTTTTTCATATTACACAAAATACATGCATCCAAATGGGATGAAATTTTGTGTAACTATCCAAAATATAATAGGATATATTTTATATTAAGGAACCCAATCCTGATTCGGCTTCTATGGGGCCCATCCGAACTGATCTGTCCAAGCCACCGAATTTGGACCAAGTCAAATATGGTGTTCTATATTTTATCAATATCTTGAGATGTAGTTGTCCAAATGGTGTCAAACTTTCGGTGGTGACAGTAAAGAGGTAGGGATAAAACTTTTCTATTTTTTCCAAAGAGAGATAAGGTTGTCTGAATACCGAAACGCATGGTACAAGTGGATTGATGAAATCTGTGTGCCAAAAACCACCTTCCAATTTTCCGATAAAATTACACCTTGGGCTCCCCATTTGTAAGTTCAGCCAGGAGGCAAGGTGCTACCATTTTGGAGTCCCCAAGGAGTCTTCTCAACATCTCTATAAGTTCTGGAGGCTATGGGAAGTGCTACTTCAACATCTTCTTCTTCTTCCTCTCACATGGGTTTCTAAACCCCTTGTGATCACCCGGGGAGGAATGTGATGTAATCCCGAGCTTCAAAGTTGTATTATTTTGAATGATATTTTTAATTCCAGGTTGTATGTTGTTTCTCCTCATCCTCTATTTTTTATTTAATTGAGTTATATACTGGTATGTTATACTCAACTCAAATGATCATGTTTGGGGGTACCCTTTCATGTGATGTTTCACAAACCGTTCATCCCATTTTCTTCCCTCATTCAATTGTGGTATTTGTGTGGTTCATATTGTTCAATTGAACTCACATAAGCACTGTCAAGATCATGAAAATTTATGTCATGGTATCATAATTAAATAACATACAAACCTGGACAGCACATCAAATTCTTCATGTGTTTCCTTGGTGAGTTTCGGTTATGATGTCGAACACAAATCACCCAATCATCAGCGGTGTCCGGTGAATCGTTATGTGTTTTCGACTGAACCCTAGGAGGTATACTAGTATAAACTCAGTAACATTCTGGTTCTAGGTGTTACAAACCGGGGATTAAAAGATCATAACCCCATCCCCTGAAGCGATGAAGGATGAGCATCACGAGACTTCCCCGGGTTGATCACGTTTAATCAATCTTGTTCATTTATACTTAGTTTTATCGATTTCATTTACTTTTTTCATCATTAATCATAAAACCCCAAATTTTTACAGAACCTAATTCACCTTCTACTTCCATAATCAAAACCTTCTTTTTAAATTAATGGTTTAAGGCTCCGTCGAGAGACAACCTAGGGTTGCTTCTATACTGTAGAAATTCTAGTCAAAATTAAACAACTAATTTGACGCGCTCGACAACGCGATCATTACCCGACATCAGTAATAATCGATATGGGCTTGATATAATGCCAACCAATCCATCCCAAATATTAGGTCAAAACCTGGCATTTCTAGGACAAACAAATCCCACAGAAAATGATATCCACCAACCTCCAAATAATAACCCTTATACTGCCTGATGTCCTCAACTTTTACCCCTAACAAAGTATCAAGAGGTATTACCCCACATACAGTCTCCACATTTAAGCCCAACACAACTACGAACTGAGCCGAAATAAAGGAATGTCTAGAACCTGTATAAAATAAAGCACTTGAAAGCATGGAAGCTATAAGAATCGCACCTTGAACAGTAGATGGTCTTGCCTCAATGCCTTTAGGTGTATCCTGAACTACATGGAGATGACTTTCACCTTTACCCTGGGCTCTAGCCTAAGTACCCTGCACTACACTGCTCTATTGGTAAGGATGATCTCTCCCCAGAGTTCCACGTCCACCACCCCTATCAGTACAACTCATGGAGAACCAACTGCCTTCCTGATACGGGGTAACCAACCCCCTACCTACACTTGGCATCTACCTCTGACCTCCATCATTCCCTAATTATTGTGGGTTCCTGCAGAAACTCTACATTTGACCTAACCTTCCACATGCTCAGCACTCAACCAGTGGGTGGGAACACTGGTCATGCTTGTGCCCCAGCCTTCCACACTGATAATAGAAGACCTAGTCACCACCCTAAGAAGATGACCTCCTCTTCTGACTACTCTTTGCACTTCCACCTTTCTGGAAGATTCCAAAATGGAACTTCCTACTATCATAATCCACACCACTTGCTTACCCAACTAGTGCCACAAGTTCACTACCTAAATCTCCCTTTAGGATCCCTTCTGAGATAAGGGCTTGATCCACCACTTTAGAAAACCTTCTCAGATGAAAGATATTCACCTGAGATCTGATCTCGTGTCTCAACCCATCCTGGAATCATTTCTCCACAGATGCCTCATCTCCCGTTAAAGTTGGAAAGAGGCATCTGAAATTGGTGAAATGACTAGAATATTCCATTAATGAAATTTTCCCCTAATTCAACCTCATAGAATCTTCATTATTCTCATGCCTCAAGGTTTCTGGGTATAAGTTCTCAAGAAACTTCTTCAGAAAATATTTCCACATTATTCCCTCAACCTGCTCTGTTTGGACCATAATGTCTCACCAACGCTTTGACTGACCCCTCAATATATAGGCTACTAACTTGACTCGCTTCTCGAGAAGATTCAATAGGTGGTCAAGAATAGTTTGGATGGAATCAATCCAAAACTCTACATTCTCCAAATCCACTACTAGGGGAGTGTTCTCAGCAATTTTCCCATGTCTCCCAACCGGCACATGCCTTTGAGGTGGCATTTCTCTACAATACCAAACATGAGCTTTAGAATGCATCCATAATTCTTTTATGAGAAATAAAGTGATATAGGTAGGTCCATCACTTTCCACAACCGAACCAATTCACATACACTACCCAAACAATCCCACTCATAACCAGATCACTACCTTTGTCCATCTATCCTATGGTCATGGCTAATACGTTATCTAATTCACAATGACACAAGCCTTATCTTTTACCCGATTAAAAACAGTTTCCCTATTCCAATTTACTATTACTGCATGTTAATCCACTTTTACTTCTTTAGTAAACACCATTTTCTAATTACTACTTGACATTTTCACTTCCCTTTTTACCCATGCATACCATCCCATTAGGCACAATTTCATTACTTTTAAGAAAACATATGCTTCCTAACATTTATATCTCATACACCCATCCTGTGTGTGTGCCTATCATGATGCATGTCACTTACATAGGTGCCTTGAATGATGCATGAATGTGCAACCTCTTACCTTTCCAGCCATGAGACAAATATCACAAAACTGTCAAACCACACAACAAGTGCATCACCTAATGGTGAAATATCATCAAATATAATCACACACAATAAGAAAAACAATCCCCTCCCATGGTGACTTGGGTTTTCCTCCATACATGGGTTAGATACTCCCAAGAATGATCTCATTACCAATGCCTGACACTTTTCTAAGCTCCGGTCTACCATCCCCAAATAGTAAGAAAGAGAAAAGAACTGCTCTGATACCACTTTGTAACATCCCTGACTCAAGATCCAGTAATCATGTGCCCCGATTTGGGTCTCCACATGACTATAAGGGCACCTCCCCATACAACAGAGGTTGCTGACTAGCATCGAGGGTCTAATAGGTCACATTGGGAGACTATACCCTCATTACCAGCGTAATTGACAACATATAAAATTTTAAATAATGGAAACAATAGGGAATAATCAATAACATGCATAAATAACGAATTCCTAAAACTGGGTACAACCATACTCAGCAGTAACTTTGTATTTCCATGCTATAGTGCTATGTGAACAAAACCCCAAAAAGGAAGAAAAACAATAGAATCCCCAAAATGGTCTAGACTCCAAGTCTGGAAACTCACCCATACATGTCCCATGACCAACTCAAATCCCTATCATAGGGTCTTTTCCCTTGTCCTGACCTGAAAGCATGATGTTTTCACGGGTACCCAATGGTGGAATGAGCAGGGTGTGAGTATAACTTAGTAGGCCACCACCAATGGTGTCTACAAAATATCCAGAAAAGTAGATAGTGCATGAAAATGATAATAACGGTCAAATAATGGTAAAAAGTTAAATATTCCATTCTAGACTATGCTCATTTAATTTATACTACCATTGAATCCAGGTTCACTACTTAGACATTTCATGGTTTAACATACCCTTTTCGTGTGTTAAATGGATTAGTCATGTTCAATATTCTCAAGAATATGGTAATACAATCAATCCCTATCTCACTAGGAATCACATTATAACATCCTCATAATCCTCACCTTGAAGCCTCAGTCCGAGTGGAATGCAACTGATAGAGGAATAGAACTCCATCCCGTTCCCTAACCTGTGCATTTAGGGGCAGATCTAGAACTTAATCCCAACTCAACCTGTGGGCATAGAACCTCAAGTCGATACCCAACTCAACCAATCCATGTTCACATGCTTATTTATCATTCACCACAATTAACCATATCACAACAAGCATAGCCAATATCATTTACAACACCACAAAAATATCAATAAATGGGAAATTAACATTTTTCCTCAATCCATTAACACATTCATTATTAATATTACTTAAAAATTTATCCCCATTTCCCATTTCCCATTCCTATCCCACTAATCATATTCAAGTATAAAGCAAATCCCCTTGCATTTTCACATTAATTTATTTAATCCTTTTTCATGCCAACCAAACAACTTCTTGGGACATTACCCAACCTAAGTGTATTTCTAAAACCCTAATTGCACATCCTTCAAGCATATAAACATATTCATCATGGGATCTATGTTCTCGCACAACGGCCTACACTTAGCTAAATCTAAGTCTGGGGAATATCGGAACACCCCATGGGTGGCCCCAAAATAGGTCGCATCATCCTCCATGAATCCCATGAGGATCATAAAGGTTTAATTTGGTTGTTTAGATGCCCAATACATCACATCATGTCAAAGGCACCAATAACTCAGTAAAATAGGGAAAGAATAAAAACCCAACATGCACAAATCTATATAAAACCCAAAGGATATAACTTGTAGACCACCTACATTGAATCTGTTAGAAATCGCCCTCTTAATTGATGCCTTAGATCTTGATTCAACCAAACCTTGAATATTTACCCTAAATCTCACTGAAAAAGTAGGGTTTGAAAGAATTAGGTGGAGATATAAGTATATTGGAAACCCTAAACCAAAAAGAGAAGCAAGAGGTAGATTAGCCTTACCGAGATCTTCAATATGTAAACAACAACACTCCAAAAATCTTAGAAACTAAGGAGATAGACCTCTTGGAAGATCTTGGAATCTTGTCTCATCACTAAGTTTGATGGAGGAATAAGGAGGAGAAATACCGAGTTGGGAATAAAAATCTCGTCATGGAAATTTTGTAATTTTTTTAAAAGTTTCCAATCCACACGATTTACCCACATGGTTTCCCAACCCGTGAGAAAACCATACAGAGGATATTTCCCACATTCCCTTCTCTCGCACAATTCTCCAAACCGTGTGCAAACCGTGGAGATAGATACTGCATGCATGGTCTCCCCTCAAACGATTTTCCAAACCATGCGCAGACCATGCAGATTTCCCAGAAAGTCCATTTTTCACCTTTTTAATGTCCCAAACCCCCGTAACACCCCAGATACTTCTTAAGGACATGGTAAAACACTTAATTAACCAAAAATGGGGACTTAAACTGAAACATAAGCAAGAACATACCTTGCAGATAAATCTAGGATCTTATAAGAAATGTAAGTACAGGTGCGCTGACTAGCCTTCTATTTAACTCCTTAAAATTTTATCACATTCATCTGTCCAAAGGAACCTAGATCCTTTTCAGGCCAACGTGGTGAGTATATTTGATTTCCATGAAAAAATATATACAAATATCTAATAATGTCCATCCAAACTAAGAAAACTATATATCTCAATCATAGTGATTGTTTTGGGTCAATTTTCAATAACTTATGTATTTTAATGGTCTACTGATATACCCTCACTGGAGATTATATGACCCAAGAATGAAACATTCCAAATCCAAAAATCACACTTGGTAAATTTTTCATAAATCTTATCCTTCCTTAGGGTCTTCAACAAAATTCTCAAATGATCTTCATGCACTTCCTTTCTCTTTGAATAAAAAAGAATACCATCTTTAAAGGCTTCCACAAACTGATAAAGGTATTCCCTAAAGACTCTATTCATTAAATATATGAAGATAATGGGAGAATTAGTAAGACTAAATAGTATCACTATAAATTCATAGTGTCCATACCTTGTATAAAATGTTGTCTTCATTATATTATCCTTCTTGACCCTGAATTGATGATATTTACAATAAAGATAAATATTTTAAAAGTATTGATCTTTTTTTAGTTGATCAAATGAGTCATTAATACAGGGTAGAGGATACTTTTTCTTTATAGTGATATTTCTATGTTCTTGATAATCAATATAGAGTCTCATTGATCCATATTTCTTCCTAACAAAAAAATAGGTGCACCCCAAGGGGATGAACTTGGATGAATGAATCCCTTGTCAAGACTCTCTTGGAGTTGTTTATATAATTCTTGAATCTAAATCGAGGATATTCAATATGGATTCTTGGAAATAGTTGTATTATTAGGTATGAGTTTAATTAAAAACTAAACTTCACAATTTAGTGGAAGACTAAGAAACTCCTATTGAAAGACATTAATAAACTCCTGAAAAATAGGAATATTTTCTTTGTTGGGTTTCTCCCCAACTATATGAGATAAAATACCCTTTTTAATAGGTATCATGGTCCATATTATGGATGTAATTTCCATTAAAAGTTCAATTTTTCACCACATTGATTGGTGATCATAGGTTGGTTTGGAATATTAAATACAAATTCTATTACTTGGAAACTAATGTGTTATTTATGTAAAGAAAGTTATTCCATGCCCAAATGAACATCAAATTCCACTAGAGGAAGAATGAAAATATTTTTAGGAAAAACATTCTCATAAAAATCAACCACAAAAAAATTATAAGCTTAGGATATGATCATCATACCATTAGGGGGTTTTACTACTAACTCAACATCTAATTTTTTAGGTGGTACTATGATACCATTAGAAAAGTATTTAGATATAAGAGAGTGGGTAGATCCAGAATCAAACAATACATTATTAGTTATAGAGTGGATGATAAGTGTACCTTTAACAACATATTTATCATACCCCTCATCAGAAATAATAATCACATGATATTTCCCTTTATCTCTGGGCTTAATAGTTTGTTGACATCAATAATCATAATTAAACATCCGATTTAGGCACTGTTTAGAATGATTCCCATACTCTTTGCATTTCAAAAACTATAGTATGGGTGGTGAATTCTATGGATATTTTTCTTTATTCACATCATTAGATAACTTATTCTTATCACATCGGAATTCAATTTCCCAATGAACTTCCTTTCTAAACTTGAAGAATTTACTAGTTCCATTAAGACAATTTCCCCCATTTTTCTATCTACACATAAATCATAAGGGAAGGCTCATATTTTTCTCTCTATAGTTTTTTTACTTTCCTTTTATCTATATTTTTATTTTCTTATCAAAACCATTATATTGATGGGTAACTCCAATCTCCACCTCCACCTTGATAGAACAATAAAAAATTTCTTCACAGCTGCCAATGTCCTTTATGGTTAACACCCTTCAAAGAGTTGGTTTTAATCCACTGAAGAATTGATCAACCTTCCTTTAAGGTTAGATGATAATACTAGAAGTGTACCCTAAATGTCTTGGAAAATTTTCCTCATAAGTAAAAATAGATTCATCATCCTTCTTATTTAACTCAAGTAATTCTTTCTCCATATTTATATAAAGAATATTAGGAAATTAATTATTGAAAAATAAATTTTTTTAATTCATCTCACTCCATAGATTAAATTTCTTCTTGTTCTTTTATGTTTTTTATAAGAGTATACCATTGATCTGCTTTACTTTCCAAATAATAAATAACTAGAACAACTTTCTCATGTTTTGAACACTTAATAAGGGAAAATATTTTTTAGTGGTACTGATCTATTACTCAATGAATAGTGGATAAGTGTAATCACTAAAAAAGGTGGATCATTCCTCACGAAGGACTCAACAGAACATTGTTCCATCCTTTTCTATTTTGGAAGATCAATGTGATTCATAGCTTAAGAAATTTGTGTGATAATAGAAACAATATTTTTCATTCTATCTACCATAAAATTAATTTTATTAGGATGATAATTATTTCATCATCCATCACATTCAGCATTAACTTGATTCCTTCAGGTTCCATCCATTGATTGAAACTAAAAAACATAACATAATTAATAATAATCATGGAGTGAAACCATATAATCATGAAAATATATTTATATGATATCTACACCATGACACCTTATATGACACATTATATTTAACCTAGGTTATTTATGATCATTACCAAAACTTTAGGAATTTATCTTATAATTATATTTATCCCTAGGGATATTACTGAAGTTTTATAATCCTAGTTTCTAAGGTGAACTAAACCTTGATCTGATTCCAACTATAGTGACTCAAAATTTTCATACATAGATATTATATCTTAATATATGAATATTAATTACATAAAATTTTGATCCATGATAGAATCATTTAGGTCTAGTATCTTTTGAAACCTGGAAACATAAAAAACTTTTTTATAAAATATCTACAAAGTCTCCCACTTATTTCTTCATAACTAGCACCCTTTTTTGATATATCATGCTTAATACCTTTCTTCCTAACCTGGGGAAAGGAAAATAAATAAAATGGTGATCTTAGATACTCAATAAGGGTAAAAAATGGATATATCAATGATCATATAATCATAACATGAGTATAAGGGTATAAGAACACAATCCTAATGTTTAAAAGCCACAGCCATCATATCAAATATCATAATATTAAGTTTTAGAATAAATCTTGGTAGTTTATATGACATGAATCATAAGGGAATAAAAGAACATGAACCAAGAAATCATAAAATATGTATTAGACATTTATTTTTGGAATACACATAAGCATATAAAATCAATTCCTTAGAATTCAAGTCTCATTGAAATGGATATTATAGTGGAATGAGTTTTCTCCCTAAACCATTGTAGTAGTCAAGCTTCACTACCAAGATAACCATAATGTACATAGTCCCTTACTGAATTGGTTTCACTCCCTATTCGTATATCAACTCAATCTTTTTTATACATAGATATTACAACTTTTTATATGAATATTCAATACATTACAAAAACACAAACTTGAAGACCGTAATAGTTTAGTGTCTTCAGAAAATAGGTACACAATATTCTAATTTGGTGAGAGATCTTCAACATATCTCATAAAGATCTTCCCCTTTAGTACTCTTCAAAAACATACCCTACTTAAAACCTTTATTCATAACCTGGGAAAAGGAAATATAAAAATGGATGAGCTCAGATTCTCATTAAGGGTAAAAAAGGGATATATTTAAGAATAATATGAACATATGGGTATGATAAAATGATCATAACATTTGAAAACCATATCTTGTATATCAAAGATCGGAATATTGGTTCAAGGAATAAATAATGGTAGTTCATAAGACATGAATCATAAGGGAATCAAAGAACAAGATCAATGAGAGTGTAACATTGGAATAAGAAATAGATTTTTGGCTTACACATAAGCATAGAAAATATTATTTCAAGGCTACCCACCAAAAAATTCATAACATGTTAAGCTTGGGATAACCACCCATGTACATACTTTGGTATTTGGATAATGATTCATGTACCCTATTTTTTTGATCTAACCACCCATATACCCTTTTTTGGGATTGGTATAACCACTCATGTACCCTATGATCTCATTGAACATTAATCATTACCCAATTCATTGTAGGTAGATATAGTTCCCACCCATCACATAATAAAAATCATAAACATGTGTGCCACAAGATTATAAAACATTCATCATATCATAAACTATAGAAAATAAATAGGTTTTATAATCATTTCATCATATCATCATAGAATAACCAATGAATTAGAATAGGGTTTCATAAGATTCCTATCCTGGTATAACTCATGGAATAGAAAAAGATTTCACAAACATCTTATCATAATAAAACATTCAAATAAAGAGTAATAATGTTATCCTTGGTTCATATCCCTAGTAAAGCATAGGTAACATAAATGGGTGTCATAATAGATGGAAAATGATTTTTAAATATCATTTAAAACATTTCTTTAGTAAAATAACTTCTCTTTGAAAATAATTTTTTAAAAACATAAAACCTTTTTAAAAATTAATTTCTTTAAAAATAAATTTGAAAGATAAGGAAGCATTAAAAGTCATTTAAAACATATCTTGAATAAAATATCCTCTTCACTTTGAAAAAAAATTAAAAACATAAACATTTTGAAAATAATTTTATTTGAAAATAATATTGAAATATTATAAAGGAATCTTCAAAGAAAATAATTTCCATAAGGACCGGATGTTTTGTTCATTCCATAAATGTTAAAAACAAAAATTCTTTTCACAATTTTGGTAAGATCCAAATGAGCCTTGTTTGGAAAATGACATGAATATTCATTTCAAATAAAATTATTAAAAATTAAAACATGGTTAAAAATATATTTTAAAATTTATAGGAAAATAATAAAACATTTTTGAAAAATTTTTTGGAAAATATGGTTTTAAAATAAAATGTATTTTTAATATAAATGATGGTTTTCTTTAAAAAAAACTTCTTGTGAACTATTAAGTACATATAGAGAGAGAAATGAAGGAAAAACATGTATTCTCATGAAATAACTAGATTATAACAAAATTAATGAGTTTCCTGAGAGATAGAGAATAAGATTTAATCATTTAAAAGTATAATCATAAACAATCTTGATGATGAGCCCGTAAGGGGAACTACGTCGCTAGGTTTTACCCTATCACCGCCATCATCCCGGGTTGATTGCATGTCTCCATCTCAGTGCTTCTTCTTGGTGAGTTCTTGGAATATTTTCCTCTTACTATGGTGGCATCGAGGGCTCGTTTCATGGGATTGGATGCTCTTTTGCGGTGTTGTGTGGTCCAGTCCAATTCCTGGTCATCTGTGGTTTTAGGGTTTTTGTCTCATAGATCTATGTCGGTTATGATCTAGGGGTGTATTGTCATGGTCTTCGCATACGGAATTGATGGTGGTGAATGGATCTATAGATTTGAGGCGGTAAGATTTATGGATCTTTGATGCCGATTTTTATGGATTGAATGTTGGCTGTGAGTTCTTGGGTTGTTCTTTGTAGGGATCTACAAATTGGTTGGGATTTACAGACATGTTGTCACTGGATTTTTGGGGACAAGTTTTGTATGTATACACTAGGTATTCCCCTATATTTCTTACACTCTCATAGTATCCTTGATTTTTTTAGGGGTCAACATTGCATGTGTGATCCTTCCCTTGTTCCTTGTGGGTTCCCCTATGTTTTAGTTCCTATGAGTTTGCTTGATTCGACCTCCAGTGCAGGTTCTTCCTCTGCTCAAATCTGCTCAGATTCATGCACAGAGTAGAACTTCTAGTATATATCAACTTGTTCCCCCTCATTGGTGATGCTCCTCTAGTGTGGTAGTTGGGTCTTCCATCCCTAGGTGGCGTTGTATTGGATTCTCTCATCTTGTAGTGTCTGGTTTTTTCTGGTTTCTCATCTGTGGGTGCAGAGTAGGAGGTAACCTCATGGGTTCATTATGGTAGGGTTGTCTTCTGGCAAAGGTTCTGATGACTGGGACGCAACAATATTGAAAATGCTTTTCTGAGTTCTGAATCCTATTTTTTGACTTGGTGAATGAATTTCATAATGGTTTACCTGTTGTGTGATCTTTGGTGGTGTGACCAGTTGTTCGTGTTTCAAGGGGCTATACAACCATACCTTCTTCAAGGAGATGCTCCATATGAGGTTAAAAGTAGGAAGGTTTCACTAGACCATTTCTATTTGGATTTGGTCTTTTGAGAGACTATGGTTATTTCCATCGGTACCAGGCCCGTGTAACTCTACATGAGACAGCTAGCTGAGTAGTGATGAGAAGGTGGAAGATTGATTTAATGTTTTGTTTCTAGGGAGGAGATTTTCTTTGTTGACTTGATCTTTGTTGTTGATGAAGTTTGGATCTTTTGGACACAATTTTTATCTTTTAAGTCCATGATGTTATGTTGGGTTCCCCCTCATCCCTTAAAATGGGGTTTATGTTAATGAAAAAGTAATTTTCATTCAAAACAATCTCTATAAGAAATGAGATTGTAACATAAAAAACTTCCCACTTTGGAAACTTTGAATTGTAATACCCATGAAATAATAACATTAAATGTAACATAAAATATAATTAAAATAATAATATTCATGATATAACATGTTGATTCTCCCACACGTTTTGTTGAATATGTGAAGGCATTTATTAGATTAAATTATTATTTCCCATACTACACTCAACTACTAAGGTGTAGTAAGTGGTAGTCCAGGGTCAAACCCATAGAGAAAGCTTGCTAGAAATGAAACCCCGTGGTCAAAACCATTTGATTAGGATTCCTCACTATCACTCTTCTTGGTCTTTTTTACTAGAACTAAGTTGTTTGTATTTTGACATTGATTAAAGGAAGGGTTTTGGGTCAATTTCAGGGTATAGGAAAAGGGAAATCCTCAATCTGACTTGGGATAGACCTATGGAATAGGTTGGAAAGAAGTGAACAAGACACAAATTGACCTTGTTCTGGACAATTAGATCAAACTAAGAATGAAAAAGAATCCTTGGTACATATTTACTGAAAACCTAAGGATAGGAATATTGGCTTCAATAAAGTAATAATTATAGGTGATTGGTCCTACCCTGATCTTCTCCAACTAGGTCATAGTCATCCAATTTTCACCTCCAATGGTCAGAGATAATGGAAAATAATGAGATTAAAAATTTTTATAAACGTGGTTACTAGATATAGGATTACCGAGTTTTGATCCTAGAAGTGAAATAGGTTCAAACCGCCCCTACTCTCAACCCCTAACCCTAAACAGATTACCCGCACATGAAGATAATGATCAAAAGAAGATAAATACTAAAAATGATACTCATAATCATGAGATGGTTGATAAATAAGAAATACTAGATTAAATAACTTAAGATACTCTAGATAAATAATTTAAAGAAATGTAAATACAATAAAAAACTCACATCATGTAAAGAAATATTGAAAAATGATGTAGGAGTTGATGAAGAATGGTGATCGATGTTGAAACGAACAAACAAAATCAGAAATAGATTCACAATAATACAAGAATGGACATATAATGATAAGAAATAAAAAAGGATTTAATAAAACAAGTAAATAAATTGATTAAAATGGGTTTCGAGTGAAAAAAAATATGGAAAAAGTGAAAAAATGATGAGATAAAGTGAAAGTATCTAATTATTTTGTGTGTGGTTGGTTATTGATTATTAATAGGCTCACAAAGTACATGATTTGTGAAGAATTATTGTTGTGTACTTGCTCAAGTAAATTCTATCCCGACATTTTCACATTGTGTAATAAATCTACTCATCATGTATTTTAGATCATCAATTTTCTTTGGAAAATTGGATCATATCTTTGACCACGTGGAACCTTGAACTTTATGCATCGTGTATACTCTATATGTTATATACTTGATTAATTTTTAGTAGGATTTTGAACTTGAAATTCTCATGATTTGTAATGAATATACATGTCATGAAATAGATTTATGTCATATACTTTCTTCGAGGGTTGTTCTGTCGCATGCAGGCTTGCTGTGAACATAGACTACATGTCATGTACGATGTACACGACGTGTAAAGCCTATTATTTCTATTTTTCATCATTTCTTCCTTTGAGTCCAAATTTCCTAATTACTATTAAAATAAACATAAACCTAGTGCATTATCGAATAAAATAAGAATAAAGATAAAATAAATGTATCCAATATATATATATATATAATTCAATATTATCAAATTTTCCCACATTTGAAAAATTTCTTGTCCTCAAGTAAAAAGCATCACAATAAGGATTAAAAATGAAAAAAAATTTAAAATAAGAAACATTAATTACAAGTATTCAACTAAAACTAAGTGTAAGAAGAAAAATCTAGTTCTATAAAATTAGTTCTGAAGAGAAAATTAGTCATGCCTCATAGTTTTTTTCTATATCTATATTATTTTTTCCTTTAATTACAATTTCATAATTTTTACATAAATACTATACTCATTTATGAATTTACCTTATAATAAATTTTCTCTCATCACTCAAGGTAAAATGTAATTGGAGTTATGATCATACCCTAAATACATGTCCCTAATCGTAAGCTTGCATTGGTTATAACATCAAAAAATCATAAATACAAATAAAAAATCAATCATGAGGGTGTTAACAATATGGTTCAAATGTCTCTGAGGCTGAGGTTAGGTGGGTAGAAAATAAAAAAAAAGCTCAATAGGATGGTAAACTCTAAAGTATACTTCATTAAAATTTTGAATAGTTAAATAAAGTAGATCCTCTTAAAACAAATGTGTCCATGATCCAATAGATCAAGGTGGGATAATAAGTATATTAGGTAAGTATCAAAAATGTACCATGTTACTTTCTTTTTATTTTTTATTTATTTTTCAAAAATCATTACCAGACCAGGTGTCACATTCATTCCCTAAAAACATATAATCCATAATAGGATCCATAAATATGGTAATGGTGATTTTTGAACTTCTTAATACACAATCGAAAATATTTTTATTTTTATTTCAATATTTATTATTTCCAAAGGAACAAGGAAAGTGAATAAAATTACAAAAGAGATCATGAAAAACATCATATCATTCTTGTAAAAGTCTCACTGTACACCTCCTCAATTTTAACATCTCCTGTCAATCAGTAGTTAAATTTCCCCCACACTTATTATAAGGATAATCATACATCGTACCAAGAGCAGGGTGGGAAGGTATAATCGATTAAAAATAGCTCCAACATAATAGGTTTATACATGGATACTATAGAAAAAATAAGGAAAGATGTATAGGTGGGTCTCAGGAAAAATTGGCTCACAAAGATTGCATAAATAATTTTAAAAATGTATTTGTTCGATCATATCCTCAACAAGAACTCAGTGAAATTTCTGATAGGTTTACATGTCCCATGTATCTATCAAGAAATATACTCAGGGAAAAAAATACGACAGTGTAAGTTATGAATCCTTATGGGAATGGGAGTATAAAATAAATGGAAATTAATCAATTCATTGTATCGATTAATGAGTCAATAAAAATAAATTTCAAGGGTTAATAATTTGAATTAAATTACTCAACATAGAAATCATTCTAAAAATTATAAACATAAATAAAAATGGGTTTCAATAATATCCATCATAACTTTCTCTTTTATTTAAAATGGTGTAATGAGTTATCAGGTTTAAATCATTATTTTAATGAAACAATTCTTCTAGATAAATGAAAAAAAGAAATAATCCAAGTGAATCTATAATATAGATCAAGAAAGACTCCCTTACACAAAAAGTAAGGTAGTTTCCACACTATCTGAAAAGCATCATGGGAGATATATCTATAGAATAATTGAAAAAACCGAAATAGAAATTTTAATTGAAATCAAGGAATCGATAGATCCCTGTATTTAATGTCATGCCATGGTAAAAACTTGGTGGATGGTGATTTGACATTGGGATACAAGCATAAATTTTTAGAAACAAGATACCTATAGTTGATAAAAAATTACTCCATAGGTTTAACCAATTTATAATTAAAAAATGAGTAGGTTTGTATAGTCAAAACCAAGATAAATTTACTTGGATAAATGAATTAATGGATTACAGTGAAGTTCATGGAAACCAACAAACAGAAATTTGAGAAAATATGGAAATAATGATCCTAAACACACGAATTAAATAAAATAAACAAAAATATGGGTTTGATATCATAAATAGATATTAATAATGTTTTCATCCAAATATATAGACAAAGGGAACATTCAGTTTTGTCTATCTTCATAGAATTCTACTTCCTCTAACAAGAACTGGTGGTTGTTTCATTAATCTCTCAAGGACGCTTGGTGGGATTAACCACCTCAGGAGGATACTGAGTATGAATTTCTTGTGGAAAGAATATAATTTTTTCTCATCATGGTGGTTATCACTACTGAGTATGTATCTCAAGTGATAGATCCTCAATTCAGAGCTCGATGCCATCTAGATGCTGAGTTATCTGATGTAGGAGTGAAAATGGTGGTGGGATAGGTGAATCAATTACCAATGAGAATGAAAAAGATCTAGACATGGATAAAGTAATGCATTAGTGAAATTAAAATAAGCTAGAAGGTATTGAACCCAAAAATTGTATCTTGTCTATATATAAAAAATGTTACATTAGTAAAAATGGAATACATATAGTACAAAAATAGACACTGAAACATAATAAAAATGGGGTAGGGGACTAGGATAAAAATGGGTATTAAACTCAAAGTCGATGAGATCCACATCATACATCCCTCCAAAAAATGGATGTATATAGTTATCCCTCCCTATCAATATCATCAATAGAGGATGGGGTTAGAGGATCAAATTTCCTGGTGGGTGTCAAGGTGCTAGTGGCTAGATCTGTTGAGGAAAGAGGAGTTAAGGTGCTGATCTGTATGGTTTCCATGTTTCTAGAATCTATATCTATTATGGGAACCTTGGATGGTGATGGAATGGTGGGGAACTTTCCTTATCAAGCCTGATTTTCTAAAACTTCTGCTAGGCAATAGGGTCTGTGAGCTCGGGGGGGGGGGGGGGGTCAACAGGGTTTGTGTAAAGTGTAGTAGTGGATTGTGGGGTAGGGTCTATAGAGGAAATAGGTTGGGTGGATTCAGATGATTATGATGGATTAGGGATGGTGAAATAAGATGGTGCACTGAAGGGAATTCCAAGATGAAGACAGATTTGCCGCATGTTCTCTAGAAGAAACTAGATAGCAATCCATAGATTAGATGGAGGAGGAGTGGAAGTTGAAAATGTGGTAGGCCTAGTGGTGGTAGTAATAAAAATGGGGTAGGGGATGGAGATTCAGAATTGTGGTGGGATGATGAGGAGATGAGAGGAAAATGAGAGGGGGTATGGCTAGCTGATGAGATGAGGAGAGGCATGTGGATATGAGAGGTCGTGTGCGTAGAGGATGATGGGAGCAGGATGAGGTCGTAAACCTAAGGTTCATGGGATTTTAAAGATGCTCAAAATTTACACATCATGTATTCGGTAAGAGGGTAATTTTAGAATGTTAATTTTTTTACCTTTAATACTTACACGTTGTGTTAGGGTTACATGTGTATATTTGGCCTTTTTTCCCCTTCTTAAGCCATGTCCTCTTAACAAGCTACAAGAAGCATTAAACTATCGTAAAGACTAATCTTGCCTATTATAGCCTATTGAACTTACCATGTGTTGCCTCCCAGTCACCACTTTATTTATTTTATAGACATAGGCATGCTTTTATTTAGATTATTTCAACCAAAATAGAACCCTTCTCATGGAACAGTTCTTAAAAATAGATGGTACAAATGGTGTTACAGACTTCTTTATAAGAGGTGCAGTGTAATTTGTATCCTTATGAGCATTGGATCCTTTTTAATAGGAGGTTTTTTTTGTATTCCTTACTGGTCACATGGCCATTTCTTGCTAATAAGATGGATGTCTTGATAATTTAATAACTCATCTTTTGTATTAGTGGCCTTCATCAGATATAACATAACATATTCTTTTCCAACTCTGAATATCAATATTCCTTGGTTAACATCAATCAGTTCTTTCCTAGTGGAGATAAATTGTCTTATTTGAATTAGGGGGATATATCCTTCTTATTTCATGTCTAGGACAAGAAAATCAGTAGAGATAATTAATTTTCAAACTTTTACTAAGACATCCTCAATCAATACTTTAGGATGATTGACTGAACAACCAACATTTTAAAGTGACACCTTATTGGTTTTAGTTATCTTAGTCCCATATTCTTATAAACACTCATGGGAATGAGATTGATATCTACCCCTAGATATCATAACATTTTTTTGATGTTGAATGTCCCTATAGTACAAGGAATTGAGAAAATTTTGGGGTCTCACATTTTATAAGAAAGATTTTATTGAAAAACTATAGATCACTCTTCATTAATGGAGATAACTCCTAAGTCCTACATTTTATTTTTACTGGATAGAACGTATTTAATGAATCTTTATTAAGTGGTAACTTGAGAAATTGACTCTGAGAAAAGGATATTGATGTGTAATTTCTTAAACATCTATACTTTTTTTATATTTTCCCTAATTTGTATCTTTTTCATCCTCTTAATAAAGGGGATAGGAGGATTATATGATGGTGTTTATAAATAAACATTATCCTTTTGAAGTTGTTCTGAACTAGAGATTTCTCAAATGGTTCTACCTCTCAGGTTTTCTCCTAACTAGATTTACCAAATTCTTTTAACTGTTTTTTCTCAACTCTGCATGGTTTAGGAAAATACAATACCTTTGAACTTATAACAACTATATTTTTATCCTCTTCCCTTAGATGATACTTGGTTTTACTAGGAAACATACTCGGTAATTGATTTGGTAGGGTCTTATAAATTTTTCCTACTTAATGTACAACATTTCTGAGGGTTTCCCCTGATTCTACATCATAGTCTCTTGGGTATTCATCCTCTGACCATATTTTTTTCTAAAGGTTATGAGCATTTTCTCATTATTGGATTGAATATGTTAGGATTTTTTTGGTTTCCTAAGCGGAGCTTGTGGAAACAACTATTGTTATGCAATTGAAAACTATTGAGATTTAGAAAAAGGTTGTTGAAATTGATCATAATGTTGAGGTCCTAGACCTTGTAGAGGGTACCTAGGTGGTCTCTAATTCCATGGTGGTTTCTAACCACTCCTCTTATAAAAAACACCATGGTTTTTTTTATGTGTCTATTTATTCGGTCTCTACTGATAGTTTTACTGTTGAAATTGTAGGGGCTACTCATACTGATGATTTTGTTGATTGTAATTGATGTAATTAAAATGTTGAAATTGGGATATCTCTAAGACTACCCTAAATAATTGGTATGGGTGCGGACCTCCACACATTCCATAAGATTTAATTTCCATCATCGGAGTAGGTGGCGGTAAAATTAGAGAAGCAGGTAGTTGGAAAGATTCAATATTTTCGGTAAGTTCGTCTACTCGAGCTACCATGCAATTATTCTCTTTCACCTGATGGATTCTACATTAGGATATTCCTTTTTCACTTTTCCATATACTCACATTGAGTGAAACTTTATCCAAAATAGCTTTTTCAACTTTAAGTGTCTTAAGCATGAGACCAACTTCAGTGGTGGTGTCTACAACAGTACAGGTGGTAGGTTGGAGTCCCTGGTAGAAAGCTGGAAGTTATAACCACACATTTATTCCATGATGTGGGAATTTTTATGTTAGCTCCTTGAAGTGGTATGATTCTTCTATAAATGATTCTCTATCTGAATTACAAAAAAATTGAATTCTACTGTGTAGTTTCCAGGTTTAGATCAGGGGAAGTATTTATCTTAAAAATTCATTGCTAATTTCTCTCAAGTTATGATTGAATTGGGATCTTGTATCTTTATCCAATTCTTAGATCTATCACACAAGGATAATGGGGATACATTGATTATTATTGAATAAAATTACATTTCTTGGTTTTAAAAGGTATCAAAAACCTCTAAAAAGTTGGAAATGTGCTCATGGGGATCTTCACTTTGAAGCCCACTGAATTGACCAGTGTTATGGATCATGTGGATTAGTCCATGTTTAATTTCAAAATTTTGTTTCTAAATTGGTGAGCACGCAATTTGGGTGCAGAATCGCTAATGAATGGAAAGATGTAGTCCATTATGGTGCACTACTATAGTGATGGTTTCACATCCTGAAGTTCGGGTGGTGCATATTAAGAGTTATGTGGGTGAGACAGTGTAAGATTATTATGCTCAACCATTACTAAATGTCAATATGAAAAATTTTATATGTATATCTCAGGATTAAACTATAGAAGTTATTTTGTATCTAGTATTCTTAATCGATTCAAGGGTCCCTAGCGCATAAACTAGTAGTAAGAAGGTAGAAGAAGGTTCTACTTCGTGGGTACAAAATTTAATAAAAGGGAAAAGGGAAAAGAAGAAAGGAAGAGGGAGTGAGGTAATCCAAGGTTCGTTCCATAGGTCATTAAGCCTAAGAATAACAAGTCCCTATAAATGGTTCCAAAAAAAATTCTTCCCACAAGTGTTTTTTAATACACTTGGGAGTTGATCATATTGAATTATTATTTCAATAACTAAACTTAGCTACTAAGGCATAGTAAGTGGAAGTGTGAGGAAAAAACCCTAGAACAACTTGCTAAATAAGAAACCCAATGGCTGAAACCTTTTTATTATGATTACTCGTTATTACTCTTCTTGGTTTGGTTTTACTAGAACTAAGTAGTTTGTATTTTAACATAGATTAAAGGAATATTTTGGGGTTAATTTCAGGGTATGGGAAAAGGGTACTTATCAATATAACTTGAGATATATATATGTCGTAGGATACAAAGTGATGCCCAAGACACCAATGGACCTTGTTCTAGCCAATTAGATTAACCTAATAAAAAAATACACCTTGTTCTAGATTAATTAACAACTTAAGTGTGGGAATTTGGGATTATAGTAATAAAGAATTGCAGGATATTGGTACAACACTGGTCTTCTCCAACAAGTTCATGGTTTTTCAATTTTCACATTCAGTGGTTAGGGATAATACAAAATAATGAGATTTAAAATTGTTTAAAACCTAGTTACTATCCATAGGATTTCCCAATTTCAATCTTTGGTGTTAAAAAAGTTCAAACCATCCATTCTCTCGACCCCTAACCCTAAATGGATTATCTGTACAAGATGGTAATGATAAAAACCAGAGAAATACTAAAAATGCTACACATTATCATGAGGCAATTGAGAAACAATCCATCCAAAATTAAATCAAGAAATATATTCAAGATAAAAAAATTTAAATCAATGTAAATCCAATCAAAAACTCAAAGTGAATGAATAAATAATGAATAATTTTACATGTGTTGATTAATAATGGATATCAATGTTTAATGTAGAATGAAAAAAAACACCAAAGGATTTAATAAAACATGTAAACTAGTGAATTAAACTGGATTTTTAAAGAAAACAAATTAAAATGCTAGAAAACAAAGAGAGAAAGTGAAATTATCCAACTATTTTATGTGTGTCCAACACTAGAAGATTAATAGGTTCGAGAAGTAAATGATGTGTAAATAATTCACATCATGTACTTGATTATGTGGATTTTTTCTTAACATCTACACATCATGTAATAATTCCACATGACATTCATTTGATATCCTCAATTTCCTCTAAAAAAATTGGCTTGTATCTCTAACCGGGAAGAACCTCTAACTTTACATGTTGTGTAAACTCTCCACATCATGTACTTGATTCACTTTTAGTAGGATCTTGAACTTGAAATTCTCACAATGTGTAATGAATATATATGTCGTACAATGGCTTCACATCATTTAATTTCTTCAAAATTTGGTATGTAGCCTTCATGCATGCTTTGAATGATGAATACATGTTTTTTATTATGTACAAGGTGTGTAAAGCCTGCTTTTTTAAATTTTCAAATATTTTTCCTTTGAGTCCAAATTTATTAATTCCTGTGAAAACAAACCAAAACCCAGTGCATTATCAAATAAAAAAAGAGTAAACCTAAAATAAATTTATCCAATATTTATATATAATTTCATTTTATTACATGTAGTAGGGTATTATATACACCTCATTAGAGAAGATAGGTACATAACATAACTTATGTCCCAAAGAAGGTAGTTTGAGAGAAAAATCCCTTACCAGTTTTTTAACTTTTGAACTATAAACCCCATGAAAGAGAGATCCTAAAATAGATATTTAAACCCAAATAATTTTCATAATAATCATCATAAAATAAATTTTTTAGTATTATATACACTATATAAAATAAACACATGGTTAATATGGAATATGTCTCGCAAAAAAATAAAAGTGTGATGGGAATCCCTTAAAACTTTAGAAATATTTTTGAATCATAATCCTCAACAAATAATAACATAAAATGAAATTTTAAATATCATAAAAATAAGAATATTAATTATATGAAATGTCAAAGGTTCAGTATATACACCACAAGAAATAAATTATTGGTGAATTTTCATATGTTTCCGAGAATTAAAAAGAGAGACTAGAAATCCCTTACCTTAGGCCTTGACTTCCATCATACATGTTAAAAACTCTTGTATAATAAATATAATTTTATTATACATATATTAAATAAAAATATTTATATATATCATACCATATATTAATTTATTATGAACTTTTATTACCTGTTTATTAATATTTCCATGTTAAAGTTGCATTTTATGTAATAACCTCTTTGTTTTTCGTATTTATTTTAGTTTTTTATTTTTGGACCTCTTAATTTGATTATTATTTCATCATATCTATAATTTTAAACATTATATAAATATCATATAAATTCATTATATATTTATTTTCAATAATCCATAAATTTTAATGATTGAAAATGAAATACACCGCTCATAGAGACAGTAGGTCGTACTTATGTATGAACGTTGTTTCCATTTTCTATTTGGATTGAAAGAAATAAAGTTAAATGATATATTATCATTAAATAATCATTATTATTTCATATATATATATATCATATTTTCATTATTCTCATTCTTATTACCTTCCATGTAAATTGTGAATGAATTACATCACTTCGTGAGACGATAGTCCTCCGTACACATGAGTGACATTATTGTATTGCCAAAAAATGGATATCATGAAGTTATGAGTTATAAAATAATTCTATAAGAATAATAATATCATAAATATCATATATAAATAGTAAATCAATCATTATTTCCAATCATGTGAGGTGGTAATGGAATAATGAATGACATCATTTTGCGAGGTGGTAGTCCACCGTACACACGAACGATGATTTTGTAACCCATTTGATAGAAGTGGACATGGTTGTAGTTAATAAACTTAACATAAAAAAATATTAGTATATATGATATAATAAGGATATTATATCATAATGGTATAATAATAATTTAATGATATGGAGGAAAAAATAAAACAAAAATGCTCATTGATGAACATTACCTCTTCTTTGGGTATCCTCCTTAGGTTTGCACCAAAAGACTTTCTAGGTTAGATTTATGTCCAAAATAAGAATTCTAGGATGATATCGGGGAATATTTTAAGTGATTTGGTATGTATTGGATGAACTAAAAGGGTTTTTAGGTGTCAGGAAGAGAGGATACAATTGGCCTTTTATAAGTGAGGTGAGTGGCATACTTATATTTTTCGAAAAGAAAGAATTCCACCGACATTTTTTAATGTAACTTTCCTCAAAAATGTATTATTATAGATTTTATAATGGATCAAATTCAAATATTTCAATAAAATGGTTTTTGGACAAGTTTTGGGTCACTTTTTACCCATATATTTTTAGTTTAACCCATGATAAATCAATTTTTACCTTAATGGTGGTAAATAATTTATACATTTTTTACTATTAATTTTGGTCAAAAATTAAGTTGAAATTATTATAAAATATAAATTATTCTTATTAAAAATATGGAATCTATTTTTCCAAATTAAATTAACATAATTGGTAAAATTTAAATTAAAATTAATCTCATATATGGGCGAGAAATCGTGTTTTTAAAAACAAAATGTTCAAAAGTTTACAATTTTTATCAAAAATAAATATAAAATTGATTTAAATAACCAAAATTGGATTAATGAATGTACAAATGAACTAATTTTCCTTTAAAAATTAATTAAAATATAATTAAACATTATAAATAATTTAAAATAAAATGCGGCTTTCAATTAAAATTCAGTATTTTTCACCATTCATCAAAAAATTAATATTTTCATAAAATTTACTAAAATTAACCCTAAAGTAATTTTGAAATAATGATTTAAAAATGAATTTTATTTTTTAAAATTCATTTTATACAGGTTTCAAAATTTAATATTATTATAATAGTGAAAACGGCAATAAAATATCTTTTTAGAAAAATACAGTTTTAAGCATAAAATTGTATGTATTCTCATCTATTTTCTAAAAAACACATACGATGAATGTTAAATAGTTGATTTAATATATATATATATATTTATTTATATATATAGTATATTAATTTCATTAAAACCATTCAACAAAATTGGTTTGTTTTATTTATTAATGTAAATTGTGTTTGTTTTCATAAAAATAGTTTTTCATAAAGATATTTCCTTTATTTACAAATAGTATTACTTTCATTTATAATTAATTAGACACCAAAGAATTAATTTTATATATACATGTGTAAAAAATATATTTTCATAATTTAGTTAATCCTTTTCATACCCACCATTCCAATATATTGGAGATAATTATCCTATAATAATATTTTAATAATATGACATACTTCATTGAAACTATGTGTTCATGTAATGAAAGACAAACTCAGTGTTGGTTTTAATTAATGATAGACTTGGTGTTGCATGTAATGAAATCTAAAATCATTGTTTCATGTTACATAATATAAAATCCATGTTGTGTGTAATGTAACCTAAACTCACTGTTGTGTGTAACATAATCCAAACTTGGTGTTGCATATAATGAAAGAAAAACTTGGTGTTGCATGTAACACAATCTAAACTCAAACTTGTGTGTAATGAAAAATATCAAAAAGAATAAATTCATTTGAAAAAAAATCAAAAAAGTTGGAGTTTTATGTTATACCCCCCTTAAAATGAATTTCACACTTGATATTCATCTCGTTCATCAAAGGATTAACATTTGAAAATTACTTCATGGAAACCCACATTGTAAAAAGAGTTAATAAAATGTCCTCTTGAAAAAGAGAAATGGATGTGTAAAAGTCATCTGGAATAAAACATACTAGGTTTCCAAATAGGATAACATAGGTGGGAAGTGAAAATGTGGACATATAAGAGAAAAATAACACTAAATGTTGATAGAGAGTGATAGAGAACATGGCCAGGAGAAGGTTAATAACCACAAATCCATAAACCAAATATAATTGGAAAAGGTCATTGATATCATAAAAATGATGATAATAAGATAACATTTTATTTCAATAACCTTTTCCTAATTTTGTGGAATTACTTTTCCATTTATACTGAGAAGATATGAAAATTTACTTATTTAATATATTTTTATTTCATATGCACAATTTCATTCTTTAGTTGTGCCTTGATCAATTTTCACTTCATATATTACTCTAAGAGATCAATTTTTTTTCCTAAAGTACTAAATAAGATCCATAAAATAATGATAATTTATCCCATATATCTCTAGTTATGAAAATATTAACATTTACTATCTAATAAGGATAAATATTAATATGGTTAAATAATATGTTAAAATATAAAACATCATCTTAATTTTAACTTAAACAATTTCATAAATAGTTGACCTTATGACCCTTTTAATATATTGAAATCCAAAACTTTATAAATAAGGTCCCTAAATTTCCAAAATCAATTTATCATTAATCCCCCATATACTATAAAGTGGATCTTGATTGTTACATATCAAACATGTGAAGACATTAATCATGTATTCTCTTGAAACATGGTAATAATCTAAATTACCATAAAAACTTATTAAAAAAATACAAGATTACTCATTTCTTACATAAAAAATAGATTATTGGATTTATTCATTAAATCAAAAAATGTTGTAGACTCCATCAATGATAATATAAACCACTTTTTTAATAAATAATTTATTCTGTTTTTAGGTCATCAATACTATCCAATTTACCTTATCCCTATCAATCATCACTGTATCCAAACTAAAGACCATTTTATAACCACATGAACTGTCACACCCACCCTCATTAAATTATTTATTTTATTATTATTTTTTCCTTACGTCAGGTAGTCCGGGTTGAAACCCGAGTTAAAATTTTGAGTTCTTTTTTTAAAAACGCACATTTTGGCATTGACAGCGTTCAGCACACCGCTGTCGAAGTCGTGTGGCCTCACCTGGGTCGCTGCGCAACCTTGCTCGGTTCCCCGCGCGCCTGCCCGATGTTCAAACTAATTAAATATAAGGAATTATTGATAAAGAAGTATAATTTAAGTGGGATAAAATTAAAATAAAATAAAATAAGAAGTGTGATAAAAATTTAATGGATTGTTTTAATATTTAAGGATATTATTATCATCCCCGTCATTCTACTACAATTTTTAGCGACCGTGCGGGGTAAACGCGCAGTTTCTCGACTCTTTAAAAATAAAAATAATCAAACGAAGTTTAAAGAATTTTTTTAATGATAATAAAAATGGTAATTATTATTATTATTATTGATTGTTATTATTATTATTATTTTTATTATTATTATGTTCACTGTGTTTATTAATATAAGGTCTATTATTATTAAGTTATTATTATTAACTTTTATTTAAATTTTGTTAAATTTATTATGTTTATTAATATCATGTTAAGTTTATTATAATTATTATTATGATTATTGTTATTAATATTATCATTATGTTTGTTAATTTATTTATCAATATTATTATTATCAGTATTATTGTTTATATTATTTTTAATTATTATCATTATCATTAATATCTTTAAGTTGTTTTTTTAGGGTCTTTATTGCATTTTTTCCCTTTCTTTTTTTTCTTCATTTTTTTCTCTCTTCCTTCTGGCTCCCTTTCTCTTCTGTCAGCCGTACCCCTTTTTTTCTCCCCATCCTGTCGTGCTGAAGCCCCCTCCCCTGACCTAGCTGCACGACCTCCCCTACAATCACCACTCCCTTTCTTCCCTTGGCCTCCGACCGTGACGGCCCACACAGACCCCTGGTCAGGCCCTTGCTCCATGTCCTGCTCCCTCCATGTAAGACTTCTCCCCGGCCGACTTGCTCACCCGCTCGCCACCTCAGGTCGTCGCGCCTCATTACCATCCCAGCCGGCCACCCTCCTCTCAGTCCGGTGCACCTCCCCTTCTGGTCGGCCCCATTCGGCACGCCCTCACTACTACGCGCGCCACTAGCCGAACATTCGCTCGCTGGACCAGCCCCCTCCTCCCATTCTTCCTGGCTGAAGCCCTACCTTCAACCGCTTGCACCGCTGCCCTCCTACTACGTCCGGCGACGAGATGAACCGCTACCCCCTGCTCAGTCCGGCGAACACCCCCCCCCCCAGTTAAGTCTTTCTCCTTGCTATTTTTTCAGCAGGTATATGTTCCGATTTAGGGTTTAAAATTTTATGTTTTGGGTTGTGTTTGGTTTTCTTGTAGTGTGTTTGGCATGCAATGGGGGTTTTTCATCAAATTTTTGGGTTAATTCTAGATTTTTTGGTTCAAGTTTTTAATTTAGGGTCAATTTGGATTTGTTTGAGTTGCGATTGACGTGCAACAGTCGTTGCTCACCATGGTTGTGAAGTCTGCTCTGACAAGGTAGGTGGTTCCATGTTTAAAAGTTATTTGATAAGTTAATTTTCTTGCTTAGTTAATTTATAATATTACTTGATTAATTCTTATGGGTGTGGATTTTATTATCTTGAATTTTTTCTATGAATTATTTTCGTTTAGCAGTATGTTTATGCGGTGCAGGTACCTTCTTTGTCTGGAAACTTATTTTTAGTCAATTGTTAGTGTTTAATAATGTTTTTAGTTAGTTTTTCATATGTGAAAAGTGCAATGGTTGTGTTATAGTGTATTTTTATAAAGTTTGTGTTTATTTTTTGAAAATGTGCAAAGTGTGCAATTTGTGTTCTTGATGTGGTGTTGGGTGTGTTTGGTCATGAAAGAGGGTTGAGTTGGTTTTGTGTGTTAAAGTCAGGTTATATTTATTTTTAAAGAATTTGTTTACAAAGAATTTAATATGTTTTAATAAAATTATTAACGATGAAAATTTAATATGTTTTTAATAAACAATTATTAGCAATGCGGAAATCGTTTTAATTGAGTTGGGTAAAGTCTTTTGGCGTGCGTGCTTTTCCAAATGGTTTTAAGTGTGTGTGAAAGTGTGTAATTTGGTTTATGTAACACCCTGGTTGTTTAACTTGTCTAAGTTTGACATGAAATGTGAAATTGGAACAACGTTGAGCACAAAAATGGGAAGCCTGGGTACTAGGTGGGTGGACTAGACTAGAGTGCTAGTGATTCGGAAGTGGCCCTGGCCCAGTTTCACTTAGCTGGATTGACGCTTACAACACTAACTAAACCTTGGATGATGACTGGAGACCACTAGGTTATGGAGGTGTTTCCCTACTAGTGGCTCGTTCACAGAAACATATGATATGGATTCTTTGGTACACCGAGACGTGAGGTTCTAGGGCCCCACACAGCTTTAGTACCTATAGGGCCTCTCCCACTTTTAGTGCTCCTGGATTACTATACACTCACCATCGGCATATGGTGTAGCATTTGGGTTCTCTTGAAAGTTTGATTTTTCTTAACTGCAAGGTTGTTTTATTTTTATTTAAGTTGTTTTCTTTAAAAGTGTTTTCTGTATAGAAATTGTTTCTTTAAAGTTTTTTAAGCTTTGGTTTCCTTTCATTAATTTAGCCTGAAAATGTTTTTGTCATTTAATATATATATGTGGAACCTTTTTATTGGGTGACGTCCTACTGGGATTTTGGATCACACCCTACACACACCTTTGTGTATATGTAGACTTGTTTCTTATGTATTCCAAGTTGGGACATCGTGCTCAGTGATGGTGGTTTGGATGTTGTTGGTTTTCGCGTTCAAGTTGGTGTTAGTAGCTTGGGGATGCGGCTTCTCGTGTTGCAGGGAGGTTGGTATCGGAGTTTAGTTTTCTCTATCCTTGTTGTTGTTCACTTTGGGTTTTCAGTTGGGTTGTAGACTTTAAACCTGTTTAAAGTTTAAGGCGTGTTTGGTTGTCTATTTCTAGTTTCAGTTTATTCATCTGGTTAGTTTTTTTTTCTGTCTCTTATTTCGGTTCAATCGTTCCCACCTATTATTTCGATACACGGGCACTTGTGCCAGCCCGTGGGATCGGGAATTCCCTTTGGGCCATGTCACGGACCGGGTCGGGCGCCGGGTCGGATGGCGACCCGGCCTGGTTCGTGACATGAACATATAAGGGTTATATTACCTTAATCATGTGTTTTCCATAAAATATTACCTTTCTATTAAATTTATTTTCTAGTCCATAGGTACTATTTAACATATTTTTTAAAATCATTAATTAAAAACTTATAAAAGAAGTCCTTATATATATTATGATTCATATATCATAATTCTATAATTACAATGCATAAACACTTCATTTATTTCACCTCATCCTTATGTTATTAACTAGTATTTATCATCTTATTCCTAAATTTCTCCTTCCTTTTACATTTCATTCATATTATCGTTATCATCAATATAAAAACCATAACTCATACAACCTTTCTAATTCTATTCATGATATTTCACCTTAGAACATTTATTTTCATAATGCCCATAATTTCCATATTTAAATCATTCATCCATTTATAATACCTTAGGGAAACCAATATTCTCATTCATTGAATGCACTAAACTTTTAATTTTCCCTCAGTAGTTTCTTACTCTATTCCCTTATTCTCTACACATGAAACATATTCTCATTATTCTGAGACATTCGATGGAGTAATTATTCCCATATTCTCGACAAATAGAAAACTGAATCTTCTTTCCTCCATGGTCTCTACCACTTAAACTCTCAACGAACTCTATCTTTATCTTATTTGGTGAGTCTGAGATTTAGTTAAGGTGCATGTTGTTAATCATGTTTTGTGATAACTGATTATGCATAATCGCAATATCAATCAATTTATTCATCACCTCATTTTTCATCTCATCAGAAAATTTTCCATCAGATTCAATGTTAACCCAGTTCCTTCTGGTTCCTTCCATCGAATAAAACCAAAAATCATAGTGTGAGAAACACTAATCATAGTGAACAACCACATAATCATTAAAAAAATAAATTATAGGATTTCTAAATCATGAAACCTTTTTAATCAATGCCACCTTAGGTTTACCCTAAGTTATTCATAGTCATCATTTATTTATATCCTTTAAGTTGGTTTGTAAAAAGTTTTTGAAATTCCAAATTATATCCCCCTAGAGTGTTAAACTAAGTGTATATAAAGGACTGTCATTTTGTAATAGTTGATGATAAAGTCTATCTCAATGCATAGATTTTACCACTAGGTACCTCTATACCAGATCCGCATCTACTTGGTGTATCTAGATAGAGATGTATTTTCTTGGAAACCACTTGCTCTATCCTTTACCAAAATTTCAGGATATTTTCATTTACTTTGACTCATCCTTAGACTTATCCTTAGATACATCCCTATACATTTCCCTAAAAATATCCCTACGTATTTCACTAAAGTTTTATAATCCTATATTCCAAAGGATAACTAAACCTTTCCTTTGATACCAACTATAGTGACCCAAAGTTTTCATACATAGATATTAAATATTTTCATATGAATATTCAATACATTACAGAAACACAATACCAAGGACCATAATATTTTAGTGTCTTTGGAGACTAGGTACACAATATTCTAATTTTGTGAGAGATCTTCAACAAATCCATTAAATATATTCCTCATTAGTACTCTTCACAAACATACCCTACTTAAAACCTTATTCATAACCTGGGGAAAGGAAACATAGGAAAGGGTGAGTACATATTCTTCGTAAGGGTAAACAAGGGAGATACATTATAAGGACTCATCCTTAAAACATTAAATAATCATGAATTAATTGAATAATTCACATATAGGATCTTTTCAAGTTTAGAGTTTTAGAGAATTAGGGCATAACTATTACATCGCAAAAGATTACAAATTAGTCACTTCTACTAAGTTTCCATAAAATAAAAACTCTTAAAAAGAAACATGTCTAGTTCCATGTTTTAGATATCATGTATTTCCTTGATCCCATCCTTGACCCTATTCAAATTTAAGTCCTATGGAAAACATTTCAAAAACTTGGGATGAGCATAAAAATACCAGTAAAGGATACACAAAGAAGGAAAACTGTTAGTTTTTCAAAACAATAAGTAAATCATGAATACTTTATCATAAGTAATACTTTTCACCTTTATGAAGTAGTAAATAATCTTTACTGAATAAAAGATCATTAATTACCCTTTTCTAACTAACAGATTACCATAAAACCCATATAAAGAACAAATAACATATAAAGGTAACTTTGGATATAAACATACATAAATGGAATAACCATACAGTCGACTTCCACACATATCACTAAATAGAATAGCCATACGGCCGACTTCCATACCCAATGCATTGGAGGTTATAACGTAACCACCCATCATGTTATTCACGGAACCACCTGTCATATGGTTTATCGTGTAACCACCTGTCAAATGTCCAAGTACCATTATAAAATCAAAAGACATAAAACAAATATAATGGAAAGAAAACATTTCCACATTTCAATCACAATATATCACTTAAATATATTGAAATAAAAAATCCATTATCAAAACCATTTTCAATACCAAAATATATAAAATAATATATGGTATTTATTCTCTTTTAAAAACATTACGGCTTGTTAAGGAATCCAAAGGTCAAATAGTACTCGCGGCGGTGGAAAAGGTCGTTGTCACCGCATATGTTAAAAGAAACATTCTTTTTTGTCTTTTAGCAAAACGCTTCGTAGAAAAAAATTCCCTTTGAATGAAATGAAAAGTCAAAGGTATTTTTACAGCGTATAAAAGAAAGTCTTGTATTAGAAAAAAATATGTCTCAATGAATGGAGATTGAGATAAAGTCCATTACAAAGTCGGTATCCTTAGATTAAGGATAAATCAATTATATAATTATGTGTGAAAAATATAAATACACCCAATATAAGAGGGTATTAAGTGTAAAACAATCAGAGTTCATCCACATATATTCATAGTACGACGTAATCAATAAGTAGAGGTTTAACCCAAAGAATTGAAATTGGGTTAAGAAGTTCCCTTACAGAAATTCGACAGCCTAACGGCGTCATTTTAAAATTTAGAAAATGAGATGATGAGAGATAAAAATGGTATCTCCTCACTTGGACATATCATTTATATAAATAATGATATATAATAACATATCCCAACATAAGAATATATAAATTAAAAGACCTAATAAAAATAAGTATTTTAAAAAGTGGAGGTTGAAAGGTTCCCTTACCGATTTGGGTAACTTTCGAAACGTACACCCCATGAAAGAAAGACCATAAAATGTTGATGTAAATACCCATAAATGAAATTATATTACACAAAGAGTATAATAATGGGACTTACATACACCACTCAAAGGAGATAGTGACAAATATAGCATGAATCTCACGGGAATAAAAGTGAGATAAAAACCCCTTACCTCGTTGTAATAAATCGTGTCGTATGACCAAAAGATAATAAACACAAAATGAATCTCTGAATACCATGAATATAAATAGAATCATGATAATATATGGAAGTACACAATACACCACATTCAATAAATAAGTAGTGAACAATTTAAATCTCACGGAATTAAAAGTGAGATAAGAAATCCCCTTACAAAAATTTGGCAGCCTAATGGCGCCACTTAAAAATTATTAAAATGAATTGATAAGAGTAAGAGGGGGTCTCTCATCATATGAAAAACAAATTACAGTATGGTGAATATAAAATAACATCCTCCAACATAAGAACATGGAGCATAAAATAAATGACATAAAATAGAGTACTTGAAAAGAAAGAGAGAGGTCGGATCACTTACCTCTTGTCCAACTTGTCTTGTTCGTTTCTTTATATTCCTGAATGATAAACTTTGGTCAATTTATAATTTCTTAAGGACCTCCTTTAAAGTTTATTATTCAATTAATATCTCATATTATAATGTTATAATAATTAGTTAATTATGTGAGTTCATATCAGAGGTTTTTGTCGATGTTCGGTACATGAGTCAAAAATGAACTTGTTTGAAAAGAATTGTTCATATAGTTATAATTACATCATCTCCAGAATAGTATTAATGATTTAAATATCTTATATATCCAGTATAAATTTATTTTATACTATTCCATAACATTTGGAGATAGGAAATGAAATGCACCGTTCATGGAGACGGTAGGCCATACGTACGCATGAACGCTACTTTCATTTCTTTGTCAAACTAATGGATTTAAAACTAAATGAGATATATATATATATATATATTATAATTCCAGTATAATATATATGTTATATAGGTCACATAAGTTCATTAATTTCATTCTTTATACATTCCATGTATTGCATTAATGAGTCACATCACTTGAGGGGGTGGTAGTCCACACTTCCTCAAATGAAATTATCGCATTTGCACAACATGAAAAGTATAAAGGTATGTTTTAAATATAAAAACCAAAGCATATAGAAAACATAAATACCATATATATCATATATAAAATACAGCGACATCATAATGGCCACCATGAAGGGTGGTAGGAGATAATTGAACAATCATCGTTTCGTGAGGCAGTAATTCGTCATCCACGGAAACAATATGTTCTTTAATCATTAGATGAAGGTCTATGTAAGTATAGCTCAAATAATTCTCATAAAAACATACTAGTATATTTAAGATACTATTTTTTTTACAAAATAAAGTAATAAAAAGATTTTAGGGGGTTGGAGAAGCAAAATAAAAAAAATAACATAAGAGAAGACATTACCTTTAAATCGGTTAACTCCCCTTAGTTTGAACCAAAAGGGTTTCTTGAAGAGCTTTCTGCCTAAGGTAAGGCTTCTAGGATTAAGATAGGTATGTGGAGAGACAATGGTAATAGGTTTTGGATGATACAAGGTATTGAGAGGTCTGAGTAAGGGAGTAGTGGTGGTGGCCTTTTATAAGAGGGAGGAGGGGCACTCTTGAAAGGTCATAAAATGTTACTTTGTTATGAAATGATTTTCGAATTTTAAAGGTCCCAAAATGATATATTATGAGTATAAGGTGATAAGGGTTATAAATACCCCCATACAATAGGTTTTAGAAAAGTTTACGTCTTATATGTTACCTTATCTTTTCATTTTATTTAAATTGTTCATTAATGAGGTAATCGCTGGATCATCATGGTGTCATAAATAAATTTATTTATTTAATGTCTATAAATTATAAAAAAATACCATGATGTATTAAATATTTTTATATTTATAATTAATATTTATAGTAAAAAATATAACTTATATAACCCCAAGTAAATATTGTTTTAGTAAAACAATACATGTTTGTGACATTTTTATTTTAACTTTAAATAAATAGTTATTAATGTCATTTTCTTACCCAAGTGGCACCATGGAATCCCCAAGTTGACCCATGGATTTTATTGGTCGTCCATGAATCATAAAATAAGGGTAGGAAATATGTCAAGGTAATTTCATATTATTAAACATTATTTTTACCTTAAATTACACTAATTACCTCTAATTGTGATTAATAAAACTCAAAAGTTACAATTCACTAAAAATTATTTTCATCCCATTGAACCACATTTTACTTAATAATGACAACCATTTATGTTGGATTTTTAAAATTCAATTCATAGATGCAGTCAAATTTCATTTAAATGAAAAATCAGTTTTTAACTACCACTTAGTGGTTTCACTATTCACCAAAAATTGAAGTTTTTCAGAAAAATACCAAAAATTCACCCTAAGCTATATTTGATATTAAGAATTAAAAAATGATGTCTATTTTACAAAATTAAAGACATATAATTTGAATTAATTAATTTAATAATTAATTCCCATTTTCAAAACAAATAACGTGTTTTTGAGAAATAATATATATCAAAAGATTGACACTTGTTTATGTCCAATTTCAAAGTGAAATTAATTCCAATGTCCACCATTGGGTTAAAATATAAAAATATATTCTAATTTAACTTTAAAACCAATTAAAGAGATAGTATAACCAAATAAATAAATTTGATTAAAAGGAGGTTTTGAATTAAAATACAACATCATTCACTATTCATTAAAAAATGAACTTTATTGGAAAAATACCAAAAACATACAGAAAGTAAATTTTGATCTCCCGATTATAAAGAAGGATTTTATTTTTTCAAATATAACATATAAAATTTTCAAAAAATGGATTTAAAAATGGTTCGCCATCAAAAGGAGGTTAATCGACCTTTTAAAGAATATTAGAATATTTACGCATAAAATTGGATTCATTCACATTTTAAGCCTATAACATTTAATGGATAAAAGTAAAAATATTTAAAAAACATATATAATCATTTTTTATTTAGTTCTGTTCATTCCCGCTATTACAACGGCTAGGCGTTAACTACCATTTAACATAATATTATTTTATTATTAGTGTGCAACGTAAGATTTCAAAGAAACTCGTTGTTGCGTATTGGGTACGCCATCGAGCATAGAATTCCCTTTAAAGTAATATTAACATTTTATTCACAAATATTGATAAATATGAGAATGAAATATTCATTATTTACCCGGGATGTTACATCCTTCCCCCCTTTTGGGAATTGCATCCTCACAATTTTAAAATTGGGCTCGAAAACATCATTGAAAGCCCCACATCGGAAAATGAGTAAATTAAAATATCACTTTAAAAGAAAGAAAGAAAATTAAAAAGTTCACCCGAGACAACTGATACTAGGATTCCATGAAAACATTGATATGGAGTAGAAAACAAACTATCAAGTTCTGATGGAGAGTGATGGAAAAATATGACTAGGAGAAAGTTAACCATCAGAAAATCACAAACTTATGATGGGTTAAATGGTATTTGATTCCCCAGCAGGAAAAGTTAACATACAATTTTTTTTAGAGGTTTAACCCAAAGAATTGAAATCGGGTTAAGAAGTTCCCTTACAGAAATTCGACAGCCTAACAGCGTCATTTTAAAATTCATAAAATGAGACGATGAGAGATAAAAAGGGTATCTAATCACTTGGAAATATCATTTACAGTAATAAGGATATATAAGAACATATCCCAACATAATAATATTTAAATTAAAAGACCTAACGAAAAGAAGTCTTTTAAAATGAGGAGGGTGAAAGGTTCTCTTACCGATTTGGGTAACTTTCGAAATGTACACCCCATGAAATAAGGACCATACAATGTTGATGTAAATACCCATAAATGAAATTATATTACACAAAGAGTATAATAATTTTCAGTACATACACCACTCAAAGGAGATAGTTACAAATATAGCATGAATCTCACGGGAATAAAAGTGAGATAAAAACCCCTTACCTCATTGTAATAAATCATGTTGTATGACCAAAAGATAATAAACACCAAATGAATATCTGAATACCATGAATATAAATATAATAATGATAATATATGGCAGTACACAATACACCAAATTCAATAAATAAGTGGTGAACAATGGAAATCTCACGGAATTAAAAGTGAGATAAGAAATCCCCTTACAAAAATTCGGCATCCTAACGGCGCCACATAAAAATTCTTAAAATGAATTGATGATAGTAAGAGGGGTTCTCTCATCATATGAAAAATAAATTAAAGTATGGTGAATATAAAATAACATCCTCCAACATAATAAGATGGAGCATAAAATAAATGACATAAAAGAGAGTACTTGAAAAGAAAGAGAGAGGTCGGATCCCTTACCTCAAGTCCGACTTGTCTTGTTCGTTTCTTTATATTCCTGAATAATAAACTTGGGTCAATTTATAATTGCTTAAGGAACTCTTTTAAAGTTTATTATTCAATTCATATCACATATTATAATGTTATAATAATTAGTTAATTATGTGAGTTCATATCAGACGTTTTTGTCGATGTTCGGTACATGAGTCAAAAATGAAATTGTTTGAAAAGAATTGTCCATGTAGTTATAAGTACATAATCTCCAGAATAGTATTAATGATTTAAATATCATATATATCTAGTATAAATTCATTTTATACTATTCTATAACATTTGGATATAGGAAATGAAATGCACCATTCATGGAGACGGTAGGTCGTACGTACGCAAGAACGCTACTTTAATTTCTTTGTCATATTAATGGAATTAAAAAAATGAGAGAGATATATATTATAATTCCAGTATAATATATATTTTATATAGGTCAAATAATTTCATTAATTTCATTATTTATACATTCCATGTATTGCATGAACAAGTCACATCACTTGAGGGGGCGGTAGTCCACACTTCCTCGTATGAAATTATCGCATTTGCACAACATGAAAAGTATAAAGGTATGTTTTAAATATAAAATACAGAATCATATTGACCTAAATACCATATATATAATATATAAAATACAGTTACATCATAATGGCCACCATGAGAGGCGGTAGGAGATAATTGAACAATCATCGTTTCGTGAGGCAGTAATTCTCCATCCACAGAAACAGTATGTTCTTTAACCATTTGATGGAGGTGTGTGTAAGTGTAGATCTAATACTTATCATAAAAACATTATATTATATTGAATATACTTTTTTTGTTACAAAATAAAGTAATAAAAAGATTTTAGGGGGTTGGATAAGCAAAATAATACAAAAAAACATAAGAGAAGACATTACCTTTAAATCGGGTAACTCCCCTTGGTTTGAACTAAAAGGGTTTCTTGAAGAGCTTTCTGCCTAAGGTAAGGCTTCTAGGATGCATAGAGGGATGTGGAGAGACAATAGGAGTAGGGTTTGGATGAGCCAAGGTCTTGAGAGGTGTGGGTAAGGGAGTAGAGGTGGGGGACTTTTATAAGAGGGAGGAGGGGCACTCTTGGAAGGTCATGAAATGTTACTTTATTATGAAATGATTTTCGGATTTTAAAGGTCCCAAAATGATATATTTCTGGGATAAGGTGATAAGAGTTATAAATCCACCCATACAATAGGTTTTATACAAGTTTAAGTATTGGATTTTACCTTATATTTTCATTTTATTTAAATCATTCATTAATGAGGTAATTGTTGCATCATCATGGTGTCATAAATAAATTTATTTATTTAATGTCTAAAAATTATAAAAAAATTACCATGATTTAGGAAATACTTTTAGATTTATAATGAATATTTATAGTCAAAAAGATAACTTATATAACCCCAAGTAAAAATTATTTTATTAAAACAATACATGTTTGGGACATTTTTATTTTAACTTTAAATAAAAAGTTATTAATGTCATTTTCTTACCCAAGTGGCTCCATGGGGTCCCCAAGTTGACCCATGGATTTTCTTGGTCGTCCATGACTCATCAAATAAGGGTAAGACATGTGTCAAGTTAATTTCATATTATTAAACATTATTTTTACCTTAAATTACACTAATTACCTCTAATCGCGATTAATAAAACTCAAAAGTTACTATTCACCAAAAATTATTTTCATCCCATTGAACCACATTTTACTTAATAATGACAACCATGTATGTGGGATTTTTAAAATTAAATTCATAGATGTGGTAAAATTTCATTTAAACGAAAAATTAGTTTTTAACTACCACTTAGTGGTTTCACTATTCATCAAAAATTAAAGTTTTTCAGAAAAATACCAAAAATTAAACCTAAGCTATATTTGATATTATGAATTAAAAAATGATTTCTATTTTAAAAAATTAAAAACATATAATTTTAATTAATTAATTTAATAATTAATTCCCATTTTCAAAACAAATAGCGTGTTTTTCAGAAACAATATATATCAAAAGATTGACACGTGTTTATGTCCAATTTCAAAGTGAAATTAATTCCAATGTCCACCATTGGATTAAATGGTAAAAATATATTCTAATTTCACTTTAAAACTAATTAAAGAGATAATATAACCATATAAATAAATTTTATTAAAAGGAGGTTTTGAATTAAAATACAACATCATTCAATATTCATTAAAAATGAACTTTATCGGAAAAATACCAAAAACATACAAAAAGTAAATTTTGATGTCCCGATTCTAAAGAAGGATTTTATTTTGTCAAATATAACATATAAAATTGTCAAAAAGTGTATTTAAAAATGTTTCTCTATCAAAAGGAGGTTAATCGACCTTTTAATGAATATTAGAATATTTATGCTTAAAATTGGATTCATTCGCATTTTAAGCCTCTAACATTTATTGGATAAAAGTAAAAATATTTAACAAACATATATAATAATTTTATAGTTAGTTATGTTCATTCCTGCCATTACAATGGCTAGGCGTTAACTACCATTTAAAATAATATTATTTTATTATTAGTGTGCAGCGTAAGATTTCAAAGAAACTCGTTGTTGCGTATTGGGTACGCCATCGAGCATAGAATTCCCTTTAAAGTAATATTAACATTTTATTCACTAATATTGATAAATATGAGAATGTCATATTCTTATTTACCCATGATGATACATACATAATCATAACATGAACATTGGGGTATTAGAACATGATAATAACATTTAAAAACCATACCCTGCATATCAAAGATCATAATTTGAGTCGTGGAAAAAATATAGGAAGTCCATATGACATGAATCATAAGGGAATCAAATAACATGATCCATAAGAGAACAAAATTGGAATAAGACATATATTTGTGGAATTCACATAATAATAAAAAATAATATGTCAAGGATACCCACCAAGACATTCATAACATGTTAGTACTGTGTTAAACACCCATGTACCTACTTCGGGCTTGGGCTAAGAACCTGTGTGCCCAATTTTTTGGGCTTGGGTTAACAACCCATGTACCCTCCTCTTTAGTCTTGGCCTAACAACCTGTATACCCTATGATATCATAAACCATTTTTCATTACCTAATTCATTGAAGTTATGTATAGGTTCCACGCATCACATAATAAAAATCATAAATATATATTCTATAAGATTATAAAATATTCATCGTATCATAACCCATGAAATGAAATGGGTTTCATAAATGTTTCAATATATCATAACTTTTGGAAAAGAGAAAGGTTTCATAATCATTTCATAATTTCATTATAGCATCACCCATAAAAAATAAGAAAGTTTTATAAGAATTATATCATGGTATAACTTGTGTGATAGAAATAGGTTTCATAAACATCTTTTCAAAATAAACCACTCCAAGAAATAATAAGAATGGTATCCCTAGTTTTTATCCCTAGTAATCATAGGTAACATAAACGGATGTCATATTAGATGAAAAATTATTTTGAAATATCATTTAAAAAATTTCTTAATGAAAATAAAATTTCTTATGAAATCATTTTTTTAAAACATAAAATCTTTTTGAAAATCTACTTCTTGGAAAATAACCTTAAAATATTATAAAGGAATATTTAAAAATCATTTAAAACATTTCTTGAGGAAAATATTCTTTCCTCTTTGAATTTTTTTTTAAATATAAAAGATTTGAAAAATCCTCTTATTTTAAAATAACCTTGAAAACATAAAAAGGAATATTCAAAGAAAATAATTTTCATGACAATTGTAATTTTTTTATCATTTCATAAATATTAAAAACAATAATTCCTTTCACATTCTTTACAAGATCCAAATGGGTATTATTTTAAAAATATCATGAGGATTACTTTGATTTTTTTTTAAACTTAAACATGGATAAAAATTTATTTTTAAATTAATAGGAAAATAATAAAACATTTTTGAAAATATATTTAGAAAACATGGTTTTTAAATAAAATAGATTTTTGATCAAAAATATGGATTTTCTTTAAAAATATTATTTTGAACTCTAGAGTACATAAAGAGAAGAAAATGAAGGTAAAACATTTATTATCATGAAATAACTAGGTGATAAGAAACTTCATGAGTTTATTGATATATAGATCATAATATTTCATTATTTAAAATCATAATCATGAACAATATCAACAAATGATGAGATTGTAACACAAAACTCTTCCCACTTTGGTAACTTTGAATTGCAATACTCATGAAATAATAACATTAAATGAATATAATAATACCATTAAAATAATTATATTCTTGATATAACATGTATATGGGTAGTATATACACCTCATATCAGATTATAGGTGTATAACATAACTTATATCCTAAAGAAGGAAAATTGAGACAAAAAATCCATTACTGATTGTTACCTTTTGTACCATAAACCCCATCATATATAGAACCTAAAATTCATATGTAAATCCAAATATTTTTCAATATAATCATCATAAAATACATTCATGTCCAGTATATAGACCATATAAAAGAAACATGTAGTGAATATGGCATGTGTCTCATAGAAAAATAAAAGTGAGATGGAAATCCCTTACAGCTTTATCACTATTTTAAACCATAATATACAATAAATAATAACATAAAATTAAAGTTTAAATATAATTTAAATAATTATATTCATGATATAACATGTCAAATTGGTAGTATATACACCACAAAAAATAAATGAGTGGTGATTTTTCATATGTCTCTCGAAAATAAATGAGAGACTAGAAATCCCTTTCCTCAAACCTTTACTTTCGTCGTACACATTAAAACATCATATATAATAAATATAAGTTTATTATAAATATTTTACAGAATAATATTTATATATATCATACCATATATGATTTTATTATGTACTTTTATTACCATTTTATTAACAATTTCATGTTAAATTTGCGTTTCAGGTAACAAATTATTTGTTTTTTCTATATGTTTTAATTTGTTATTTATGGTCCTCTTACTTTGATAATGATTGAATAATATCCCAAATTTTAACCATGATGTGAATATAATATTATATATATATATATATTAATCCATAAAATTTAGTGATAGAAAATGAAATACATTGTTCATGGAGACGGTAGGTCGTACGTATGCATGAACATTGTTTCCATTTTCTTGTCTGATAGAAATAAATAAAGTTAAATGGTATATTATAATTAAATAATTATTTTTATTTCATATATATCACATATTTTCATTAAAACCAACCTTATTACCTTCCATATAAAGTGTGACTGAATCGCATCGCTTCACGAGGAGATAGTCTTTCGTACACACTAGCTACGTTATTATATTCCCACAAAATAGAAATAATGAATTTATATGTGATATAATAATTAAAAAAGAATAATAATATGGTAAAAATAATATATAAACAATAAATTCATCATTATGTCCAACCATGATAGGTGTTAATGAAAAGACGGATGACATCAGTTCGTAAGGGGATAGTCTGACGTACACACGAACGATGATTTTGTAACTGATTTGATGGAAGTGGAGATAGTTGTCATTCATTAACTTAACATAATAATATATCCATTTATGGGATATAATGAGGTTGTTATGTAATCATGTTATAATAATAATTGAAAAAAATTGAGGAATAAATAAAACAAAAAAACCATTGATGAATGTTACCTATTCTTTGGGTATCCTCCTTAGGGTTGCACTAAAATCCTTTATAGATGGTTTTATATACAAAATAAGGATTCTATTATTATAGGAGATAATTTTGGAAGTGATTTATGTTGGTTTTTTCGGAACCAAAAGGTTTTAATTTGTGTGGATGAGACAAGAAGGGGTGTCATTTTATAAGTGAGGTGAGTGGCACACTTATAATTTTTTGAAAAGAAAATATTTCACCCACATTTTTTCTTGTAAAAAGGATCTAAAATCTATTATTTTAGATACAATAAGTTATAAGTTCAAAATATGTCCATATAAAATCATTTGGACAAGTTTTGGGTCATTTTTGACCCTTATCTTTTTAGTTTAACCCCCTAGTAAATCCATTTTTACCTTAACCACAGTAAATAATTTTTACTGTTTTTATTAATAATTTTAGAAAAAATTAAATTAAACTTATTATATATTATAAATTAATTTGATTTAAAATATTTAATCCATTTTTAAAAATTTCATTCATATAATTTCCAATATTTAATTTAAAATTAATCCTGCAGACGTGACGAGAAATACAGTTTTTAAGAAGAAAATGTTCAAAAGTTTATAGTGTTTTTATATCAAAATTATATATAAGATTGATTAAAATGAAATAAATTTGATTAATTTATGTATAATTTTACTAATTTTACCTTAAAACCAAATTAAAATATAATTTAACATTATAAATAATTTAAACTAAAAGTTGGTTTTCAATTAAAATTCAATATTTTTCACTATTCCTAAAAAAATTAATATTTGTATAAAATTATTGAAAAATTACCCTAATTTAAATTTGAAATAATTATTTCAAAAAACTATTTTTATTTGTTCAAATTCATTTTTTAAAAGTGTTGAAAATTAATATTATAATAAGTGTTCAAAATGAGACAAAAGTTTTTTTAGAAAAATACAGTTTTAAGCGTAAAATTAGATTTATTCTTATATCTTATCTAGAAAATACATAATATGAATGTTAAATAGTTGATTTAATATATGTAGTATATAAATTTCATTAAAATTGTTCATAAAAATTGGTTTGTTTAATTTCTTGAGGTAAAATATCTATGTTTTCATAAAAAATGTTTTTGAGAAAGAGATTTCCTTTATTTTCAAATAGTTTTTCATTTCTAATTAATTGGTCACCAAATAATTAATGTAATATATAAATTTTCAAACCATATATTTTCATAATTTAGTTAATCCTATTCATACCCTCTATTCCAATGGCTAGGAGATAATTATCATATAATAATATTTTATTAATATGAAATGTTTTTTTAACTGTTTATTTTGTTTAACGCAATCAAAATTGAGTGTTTCGTGTAATGAAAGATAAACTCAGTTCTGTATGTAACTCAAGATAAAATCATTGTTTCATGTAACACAACCTAAACTCAGTGTTGTGTGTAACTCAATCTAAACATGGTGTTTATTGTAACATAAGGTAAACTCAGTGATGTGTGTAACGAAAGATGAACTCAATGCTGTGTGAAATGCAAGATAAAATTGGTGTTGCATGTAACACAAAATTTATAAAATATTAAATTCATTTGGAAAAAATATTTCACAAAATCTCAAGGTGATACAATTTTAGCCTTTTTTATCTCGTGATATATCAATCTTTAACCAATGCATTGGAGGGAGATGTAGGTCCTTCCCATCACATAATGAAAATCATACATATGTGTGTCAAAAAATCATAAAGCATTCATAATATTAAAACCCATCAAAAGAAATGTATTTCATAAAAAAATTAATATTTCGTCATAGAATAACCTATGAGAAAGAAATGGGTTTAATGAGAATATTTTCATTATAAAAATAAACCATCCCTAGAATAATTTAGGATGATATCATTAGATAATATCCCTATTAAAGTTCAAGTGAAATAAAGGGTTGTTTCTTTTGATGAATAGAAATACCATTAAAATTCATTTAATCAACCTTGAGGAAAATAACAATTCCATTTGGAAATCACTTATATAAAAACTATACAAATATAAGTAAAACAATTATTTCAAAATAGAATTTTAAACTTTTAAAAGAAACTTAAAATAAAAAAATAATCATTATGGATGGAAAATATATTCATGATGTATAAGTTGAAAAAAATTTCTTCCATACTTTTATGAAAAAACTAAAAAAAATACCTTGTTTGAAAATTGATAAGAAGATTCATTTCAAACAATTTTATAAAAAGTAAAATAGGATAAAAATAAATTTAAAAAATTATATTATAATAGTAAAAACATTCTTCTAAACATTTTTAGAAAACATGTATATAGATGAAAAATGTTTTTTTATCGAAGAGTGAAATGAAGTTGATTTTCCTAAAAACATATTTTTAGTCTCTTAAGTACAAAAGGTGATATAAATTAAAGGAAAACATTCATTTCAAGAAATAACCATAGGATAAGAAAATTACTGATTTTATTGAGATATATATCATAATATTTCATCATTGGAAACTTAATCATAAACAATCCTGATAAATAATTAGATTGTAGTATAAAACCCTTACCTCAAGTTTGATTTTCTTAAAAATCACTCTAACCTCATATATAATTAATTTAAATTTATTATAATTCTAAACCAGAGTCTTTTTCATACTTATAATATCAGATATGATCCATTTATAACATTTTAACACCCCCTTTTATCAATAATTCCTTATTAAAACCATCATTTATAGGTGTTAAATATTTCATTTATCATGAGTATTTCAGTTTAGTAGTTCCATTCCATATACATTTATCTTGGTTAAATCACCTCCATATTATTAATCCAGATATAAATATCATATATATTCATTATATACATAGTGATAGTCATCTATAAAATGTGTGTGTGTGTGTGTGTGTATTAATTACACATATCAAGGAGATTGTAGGTCGTACGCATGAACGTTGTATTAATTTTTTGATAGATAGATATAAATAAAGTTAAATATTAATTAAAATTTATAGAATAATTATTATATCATTTATATAATATATATTCATCAAAATTATCCTTGTTTCCATCCTATTAAAATATAATTGAAAAATGAATCAAATTACTTCATAGTGGTGGTGGTTCACACGTACGCACGAACGACGTTATCGTTACCCAAAGGATTGGATGGTAAGTAGGTAGATGTGATATTATAATAAAATAAGTATAATTATGTCATAAATATCATATATATATAACTTAAAACCATCATAATACCCATCCATAAAATATGGTGATTATAAATGAATTGTATAGTTTCATAGATATGGTAGGTCGTACATACACCTGAGCGATACTTTCACTTCTCATTTGATGGTAAAGAGGGTATATAATTATTTCTTCATAATCCTAATAACATTTAAAAAAATTATGATACTAAATTTATTATTTTATGATAAATACCTTATATCAAGAGGATGTAAATAAGAGTAAAAACAAAAGTGATTGGTTAAAGAAATTACCTCTTCCTTGAAATGATTCCTTTAGATATTCTCTAAAGTGGTCTAGGGTTAGTATTTTGGGAAGATAAAAACATATAAAATATGTATACGGAAGTTTAGAATATAAATTCTCATATTTTATTTGATCTAGAAGGATAAAATTGGTGTGAATAAGTGAGAGAGTGGATTCCCTTTTATAATTGAAGTGAGGGTCACTTTTGGAATTTCTAAAAATATTAAATTAAAATAAATTCATTATCAAGAAAAATGTCTCTAAATAACCATGGATTAAAATATAAGGTAGGATTAGTCTTAATACCATTAATAAATGTAATTTAGTCAAGTTTTGATATTATTTTAAACCTTATCATTTTGATTAACCCTTAGTTAACCAATTTTAATTTTAACTATGGTAACAAATTTTTTAATATTAAAGGTTTTAGTTTTTACTTATAAGGTTAAAATTGGAACATAAATGGGAAGGTTATGAAATTTTAGACCATATCATATAGAAATTATCTTATTTAATTATTTTTATGATTTTAAAATAATTTAACAAAATATTATTTTGACAAAATGTCTTTTCTGTAAATTTTAACACTATTCATTTAATTTGACTTAAAAGACATAAATAAAAAAGTTTTAATTTGAATATAATATTTTAACACAAAACTATTATTTCATATTAACCTATAAAATTAGTGGAACACTATAACTTACTCAAATTATGTCACTTTTAATATTTTAAAAATCATTTATTTTATATTTCCATTAATTGAATAAATACTCTTTTAGCATTGTATAAGCATTTAAGATAATTAATAATAACTAAAAACTATAAATAAATAAGCATCACAAATATAATTTCATTATTCACATAATCTACTATTAATATTCTTTCATAACAAATATTTTCCCTGTGTAAAAAAATAAAGGACATTTAAAACTAAGAGAGTGACATTTTGTGACTTTATTTTATCTAAATAATATATAAATCATTTTCAAGGAAAAGTGTTCATTAAAATAATAAATTTTTAGCCTAAGGTGATAAGGTTATAATTACCTTAATCAAATAATAATTAGGACAATCAATTATGGACTTTTCACTTATTTTTAATCTTGATTAACCTGATTTACCCTTTACTAAGTGGATAATTTTTACCACAGTCACCATCTATAATGACCAAAAATAAAAGGGCCCTATTTACAAAAAATAACTAATTATAAGTTTTTAAAAAATTTCATCAAATTCAATACCTATAAATGGCCGGAAATAATTTTAAATTAAGTGCACAAAATGTGATAAAAACTACTTCTTAGAAGAAAAAAAATAAATTTTAAGGATAAAACTGGATTTATTGTTATCTTATGCTTAGAAAAGTATTTTTTAAATGTTTAAAACATTTTATCTAGTAAATAATATATATTTTTATTAAAACTATTCACTAATGGTGATTAATTTTATTTATTAATATAAAAATACATTTCACGCATAAAAAAATCAAAAAAAACATCACTTTTATTCTAAAATAATTTTTAATTTTTAATTATAACCATTTTATAAATAAAAAATTAATTTTATCAATATTTTGACCACATATTTTTTATAATTTATTTATTATTTTTTATACCTTCTAATCCAAGGACTATTTGATAACGGACACATAATATTTTGATAGTATTATGCTATTCATCTAAAATCATCGTTGCGTGTAACATAATCTATAGAAGAAATAAAATTATTTAAAGATAAATATTTGATAAAAATATTAGGGTGTTAAAATACACCTCATATAAATAAATAGGTGCATACTACTAAATATATATCAATGGAGTGGATAGTGAGACAAAATATCTTAAAAAGATCATATCATTGAAGTTATCATTAATTAATGAATTGATTATGTGTATCAATTTTAAATCCACATAAAAAAAGTTTAAATAAAACATAAAATAATCAAAAGTCCTTACACACATTATTCTAGAATTCCAAAGGTAATGAATAAGTAGTATAACTCAATGAAAAGAAATTGAGTTATGAAACCCATTACCACTCGGTAACTCTCAAGTCAAATCAGCTTGGATTAAATAATTTGAATTGAATCTTAAAATAACATGAAGTATGAACAATTAAATATATAACATGTAAAAAGGAGGTATACACAATATATAAAATAAATTGGTGCATAACATTAAAATATTCCTCAATTAAATAAAATTGATACGGAATCCCTTGCCTCAAGTCTTGACTTTATTTATACATGTTTGAACCCCATGTATAATAAATATAGGTTTATTGTAAATTTATTTTAGAACCATAATTATTTTTATCACACCATATATGATTTAATTATGACATTTTATCACCTTTTTATTAACAATTCTTTATTAAAATCTCTATTCTGGGGGATGATTTCTTCATTTTTCATATATGTTTTGGTTTGTTAGTTTTTGTCCTTATATTTTTATTATGGTTCCATAATATCCATAATTTTAATCATGATATTTTTATAATATATATTAATTGAATACATATTTAGAGTCATCAATAAAATTATAGATAAAAAATGAATTACACCATTCATAGAGACAATAGGTCATACGTATGCATGAACATTATTTTCATTTTTTCAATGGATGAAAGAAAACAAAGTTAAATAATAATAAAACTATATATAATATTAATAATATCATATATAACATATATATTAAACAAATCCATCCTTAATACTATCCATATAAATCATAAATGAAAAACAAATAACATATCTTTGTGGGGGTGGTAGTCCACATGTACCCACAAGTGACATTATCATTTTCCAATAGATTGGAGGGTAAGAATGTGGATGTGGTATTATAAATAAAAAAGTATAATTATTTTGTAAATATAATATATATAATTTAAATCTATCAGTATATCCATCTATGATAAATGATGATGGAAAATGAATTACATCGGTTCGTGAGATGGTAGTCCATTGTACACATGAACTACGGATTCATCTCCCATTTGATGGAAGAGGATATGGATTTAGGTTATTATATTAACATAATAACATCTATATATATTGGAGATAATTATTTTATTATATCATTAGGGTTGAATAATATTTTAAGGTGGTGGGAGAATAAATAAAACAAAAACGCTCGGTTAAGAATGATTCCTCTTCTTTAAAAAACCTCTTTTGGTTTGCACCAAAAGACTTCCTAGGATGGTTTAATAATAAAATAAATGCATTAAATACATGATAAAATAATTAATTAAGGTATTTGGGTAGGTATTTTTAAAACCGAGAGGAATTTTATGTGTGAAGAAAAGAGGAGAGGAGGTGTCCTTTTATAAGTGAGGGGAGGGGCACTTTTAGAATTTCTTAATGTATTAAATTAATATATATTATATCTCATGTAAAAATGGAAAAAATGGAATATTTAGAATATAGGATGATTTTGGGTTAAAATAATATCATATAATAAAACTTCTACATTTTTATATTAGGCTCGTACCCTTATCCCTTTGTTTTAACTCGCTTTAATCCCTTTTTGATAATTATCGTGATAACAAAGTTTTCACTCTTTAAGGGTAATTATATTTACAATAAAAGGAAAATCGTCCAATAAATGGAAAATGTTTTATATATTAAACAATATCAAAATCACTTGTCTGAATATAGGTTTTTTAATAATTTTAAATCATTTTAAAAAATATTATTTATTATAAAATATCATTAATTTCATTTGTGGAACTATTTATTTAATTTAACTGTGAAAACAACATGACAGTAATGGAATTAGAATATAATATTTTAACACATATGTAACATGTTATATTTATCTAAATATTTCATGGAAAATATTAATTATTATAAATTATATTACTTTTAATATTTTTTAAATCATTTATTTTATTTTTCAGTTAATTGAATAAATATTGTGCCACTGTTGCATAAGCATTTAAAGTAATTAGATAATTTATAAAAATCAAAAATAAATTATTATTACAAAAATATTTTCATAATTCTAAACATAATCATTAATATTCATTTAAAATTTGATTTTTTCCTATGTGAACACATAAGAGATATTTAAAATAAAAAGAGTGACATTTTTATTTTTTTCTATACTTAAATTATTATATAGGTCATTTTCATGGATAAGTGTCCAATAAAAATTTAAATCTATAGACTAAGGTGATAAGGGTAAAAATTATTTCATCAAATAATATTAAAGATAAAATAGTGGTCTTATCACTTAGTTTTAACCTAGGTTAACCTGATTTACCCTTTTTTCATGGTGATGATTTTTTTACTCTTTTACTATTCATAGTAAAAAAATGTTGGAATTATTAAATATTATAAATTATTATAATTAAAAATATTTAATAAATTTTACAAAATTATATGCCAATAATCGGTAGAAATTCATTTTATGATAATCCTGTAAAGCGCGATGAAAACTAGTTTTCAAGAAAATGCATTTTTAAGGAAAAAGATAATCTTATATTAACTCTATGACAAGAAATTATCATTATATTAATTTAAATTAATATTAATACATACATAATATATAAATTTCATTTAAATATTTTCTTATTTTTTGTTATTTTAATTAATTAAAATTGATAAACTTTATGCACTTAAAAACATTTTTCAGAAAACTGTGTTTTTGAGCATAAAAATAAACTTATACCAAAATTATGATAATATTGGATTCAACTGAAATTAATTATAATATTAAAAATAAAATAGTTATTATTTCACTTTAATACCAAATCCAAAATATAATGGTACTTTTAAATTACTTTATTTAAAGAAAATAAATTACTATATTTGAATATTCAGTAATTTTCACGATCCGCTGAAAAAACAATCACTTCATAAATATATAAATATTTCACCATAATTTAATTTTTATATTCTAATTTAAAATTTTGTATCCTTTTATAAAATAAAATTTCTAAAATTTTTATAAATTAAATATAAATTTTATCACAAAAATCAATAAAAACCATTTTTAAAGAAAACATATTTTTAGAGAATAAAATGAATTCACTAAAAATCTGAGTTGATTATTTACTAAGAATTTATCAAGAAATTTATATTGAGTAAGAACTTTATAGATATATCATAAAGTATTTAATCTTATTCATACATGCTAATTTAATATCTAAGACATAATGTTCATATTCAAATAATAATATTTTAGGGTTTGTTTAGGCCCATTGTTGTGTATCGTATACACTATCGAACAAAATGTTCTTCTTTTAAAATATTTGTATTTTACATCAGTAAAATCTCCCCAAGGAATTTGTATCATTCCTTTAAAAATAAATTGCTTTTAATTTAGTATAAAATACAATTAAGAAATATTTTTCTACAAATGATAGTTCCGAAACAAATATCAATCCAAATGTGTTTTAATAATCCAACCACTCCTTTTTAAGGAAATCAAACCCTTCTTGAAAGTACTACTTTAAAACCTTAACTTTCTTTTAAAACACCCATTCAAAAACCCTTTATAAAATCCATTTTATAAATAATCTTTCCAAGGAAACTCTTAAACACATTTATTTTTAATAAAAAAAATTAACATGGGTAATAAAATAATCAGTAAATCACCATTCCAAGGATAATATAAAATAAATAAACTAAAAACCAAAAAAATCATGGTGCTAACACGGGAAAATAAAAATAGAGGATAAAATTAAATCACTTATTTAACATCATCTATTTTCATGGGAAACACATTAGGCTCTAATCAAAATGTTACTGGACCTGGTTCTCATATTCATGGGGCCATTATAGGTATCCTAAACATATATCACATTTAACACTTCTTTCAAGAAGTGACAGAGACTCAACAAAAACTGACCCATAGGAGGGCATAACTCTCATAGTGAATTGGTTAGCTTGTAGACACTGAACTAGGGAAACATGCATCCATAACATCTATATATACCTAGGGTTACCATGATAAACACAAAGTAGGTTAGTGGACCAAACATGTCAGAAAATCATCACATATATCATAAAAAAGAAATAATCTAAAATCTCATCTCACATCCTATACCCTCATAATAAATAGGCACTTTTCAATTTAAATCATATCAAATGAAATATAAATCATTCTCATATATCTATGATCTATCTTGAACACATAATAATTAAGGGGATCCTAAGAGGGTCTCACACATTCCATGAAATTCAAATATATTTAAATCACATTTCCCATAAAACCCAAAATTCACACAAGTTGTGACATAAATAGTTTCAAGTCCTCTTTGAATACTAATTTAATTTTAAAAAGACTAACTAAAGAATTTTAAAAACACTTGGAACCCAATATCTCCTTTTATATTGGAAAACCTCTTTAAAACCATTTAGAAAACTTTATTCCAAGTGAGTATTCACTTTAAAAATCTTAAGAACCCAATATAATTACCAAACATAATTATAATTTAATAAACCAGACATTATAAAACATAAATCACACAATAATGTTCTATTTAAATAAAGGGGAAAATCACCAACCTCAACCATGGAATAATGAATTCATGACAAGATGAAACAGGTTGCATTTGATAGAAAACATTCAAACAAGCTAAGTGATATCCTCTGTAAGCCTTATTATGAAAAATCCCAATATAAGAGCCACCCATGAACCCTCAATCTACCCTATTATCCCCTTATGGTTTGTGGGGGGTAGAGATCACGAGGAAGAGGAAAATGTGGAAGGGAGGAAGGAAATAAGAATAAAGGAGGGCTTACCTTGGGAAAATACATTGTATGTAGAGGTGTGGATTCCTGGAAACCAAAAAGGTAGAAGATAATCTCTTGGGGTATACTATCGATAGTTTGAATAGATTTGGATATTAAATTAGCATAAACCCCTTAAAATTAAGAGGGGTAGAATGGGAAAACCTAAAAAATTAAAATTGTGTAATTTTCATGGTTTTAGAAACTGTGTGCCAACTGTTCTACACTACACTGTCAAGGTTGAAGCAACTCTCACATAGTTGTGGTATGGTTTCTCTTAATCATGAGATATAACCATGTGATTCCCATAAAAGTCTCAAATTTCAAAAATTAATCCCAAAATTACCCAAACATAAAACAATATAAGATAATATAAAATAATATAATTTAAATTGTATTTTCAAATAGTGGGTGTTCCAATTCTCACCCACCATGCCACTTTCTACAACTAAATTTTTTTAAGTAAAATTGGTATCAACAAAGAGAGGAATTCCAAGACACCCCTTATCCCAAGGCAAGAAGGCATGGTTAATATAGATAAATTCCTAAAAATGAAAACCACGGAACCTTACAAACACTCTAAATTAACAGAATAAATCCACCATCTCAATAAATATCTCCAATCACAAATCAACTATAATCATAATCAAAAATAGGAATAAATTCAATGAAGGGAAGGTGGATACCTAGCATAGGTATCCCCACCATTTACAATTAAACTAAAATGGTAAAAGAATGGAAACACACTACTATATTAAGAACCATTTATAGGAACACATATCTAAGGATTCTATAATTTACATCAACCAAAATAAATTTATTTAAAACCAATTCAAAATACCAAGGAAACACAACCTAAATAAAAATAAACATCCACAAACAAAAAATAGTCATTGAGTTTAATGATATTATCTCAACACAAGATCACAAAATTAAAACCCTAACAAGACCTAACATGATTTCCAAACCTGAGTCACAATAATCAAGGGTTGAACTAATACATCACCCTCATAACACCCTCCCAAGAAAATCCAAACAAAAAAAACAGCACCTTTGAGTGCTCTATAACCCAAATGAAACATTTGTTCTTGTCCTTTAGGCACTGAACTAAGGTTTCCCATTCTCATCTAACAAGAATCAAATCCTCAAAACATTTTCATCACAACAAACCTTCTAATAAAATATAACCCAAGCAACAACACACACATAAAACCTGTTGAGTCAATAAGGTTTTCCTTATGACTTTTCCATTCTTTCTTGTTTTGAAAATCACAAACACCTTATACTTAAGAAAATATAAATTTTACCTCCAAAAGTAAAATTTACTTCCATAAGGAAATTTACCCTAACCTATATTTTCTTATACATAGCAATATTTTTTCTTAAGTACAAAAACCGGATTCATACTCAAAATCCCAGAATTCGTATAATGACAATATTTGAAGCATTCTGTTTTTAGGATCTAAATTATGGATGTAAACTGTAATGAAGTTCGACTCCGAACTTTCATGAGTTCGACTCCGAACTCTGATGAAGTTCGACACTGAAATTTCATGAGTTCGACTCCGAACTCTGATGAAGTTCGACTCTGAACTTTCATGAGTTCGACTCTGAACTCTTATGAAGTTCGACTCTGAACTCTGATGAAGTTCGACTCAGAACTTTCATGAGTTCGACTCTGAACTCTGATGAAGTTCGACTCCGAACTTTCATGAGTTCGACTTCGAAATCTTATGAAGTTCGAATCCAAACTTTCATGAGTTCGACTCCAAACTTCTATGAAGTTCAACTTCGAACCTCTACAAGTTTAGATTCTAAACTCTGGTAAAACCAGACACCGAATTCCTATAAAATAGAATCTGAACATTTCTTAACATAGACTTCGAATTTCATTTTGATTAGACTCTGAACTTTTAATTTGCTTACACCCCGAAATTTTGTATGGATTTTGCTTACATATTCTTCATTTCAAAACGATGTCGTGCATTCAGTTATACATGATTTATTATTAAACGATGTCATCCATTCTGTTTCAAATTAACCGTTGGTTGAGTTATACGTGTACAGGTCCCTCCGAATTTCATGGAAAATATGACCGTTGGAGGAGGGAGCCGACCTTTGGGAATTTTCCTATAAATAGGAGCTCATTTGAAAGAGATTAGGAGGAATGAAGTTGATCGATCTAGAGACCACACGCTGTTAAGGTGATTTCTAGAGAGAGAATATTTTCATGCCTTGTGTGTACTGAACTGCTCGTTCAGATTTCTTCGTGTGACTCCGAATGTTGGTGATTACATTCGAGGACTTCCGGGTATAGGAAGACAGAGGTACCGACTACCTTGAAGTTTGAGGGCTTCCTTGCTGAGGAAGACAGAGGTTCCAACTACCTTGAAGTTGAAGGCTTGCGGGGATATCAAGACAGAGATTCTGATCTTCGTATCTAGGGCTTTCCCTAGTGTGGGTAAGACAGACTTTCTTGAAAGTATAAATCAAGGGACCTTTATCCAAGGTTGTTGGATATCCTTCTCTTTGGGTTAAAAGACTTATATCTTGTTACTTGTAGTTTTACTACTTGTTTTTCCGCTGCACTTTTGTATTTTAAGGAAATTATAATCTTCTTATATTTCCTTACACTTGTACTCTAATTAGTTTAGATTTTATACGCTTTAATGTTTAATCATATATTGTAAACTTTGGTTCAAATTCTCCAATTAGTGATTAGAGGTGTTGTGAATTTTCTTAGTTTAACTTTGTTAAACTTAGATTTTTCCTTGTCTAAGGGTGTTTTTAAAGTATACAATTCACCCCCCTCTTGTATATTGAGCATCTACATCGTTATTTCAATCCTAGAATTGGTATCAGAGGAGGTCTCTGAAATACTTATACTCACATATAAGTTTTTCTTTCTCACTTTTCATTGTTCTTCATCCTTGCTTAGAAAGTTTTTATTCATTCCGAACTTTGTCATTCCGAATTATCATTCCAAATTGTCATTCCGAACTTTGTGGTTACAAAATTTTCCTACTAACAAGTTTGGTTGCCAATGATTTTTTAATAATGGCAGGAATTAATGTTGGTTCTATTGATAATCTAAATCCTACAAGACCACCAATCTTTGATGGTAGTGACTATGAGTACTGGAGAGACCGAATGAAGACTTTTTTTATCAATACTGGAGTGGGTAATTTTGTTATGCTTACTGGTGATTATAAAATTCCTGATAAGGAAGTTAGAACTTTCACTAACCAGGAAAAGAAAGAGTATCAACTCAATTATAAGGTACGTAATACTTTACTATGTTCAATTACTAGAAATATATATAGCCAAATTTATTCTTGTGAAGAAGCTAATTGTATCTGGAAGAAGTTAGAAGTTACACACTTTTGCACTTCTAAAGTGATAGAAACAAGGAGAGCTATGCTTAGAGAAGAATACCATGGATTCAATTTTCCGTATGGAGAACCAATATGTAAAGTTCAATAGAGATTTATGACAATAGTCAACAGCTTACGGTCTATGGGAGAAAAAGGGTTTGATGATGAAGCCCTTGTAGATAAGATAATTGACATTATGCCTAATGAGTGGGAATCAAAAATAACAGCTATTGATGAGAACAGGAAGGTCACTCAAATTTCTCTTGATGAACTATTTGGAACTCTTCTCCAACATGAAACAATAATGAAGAGAGATTCTGACAACATCAAAAAAAAGAATGTGAATAGTACTGTTGCTTTTACAATAACATCAAATCATATGAAAGATAAGACTCCTGAGAGAGTAACCAGATCCAAGTCTGAGAAGGTGGTTATTTAATCAGGATCTAGTGAAAGTTAAGTATCAGAAAATGAGTTAGCAAATCTTTCTCGAAGAATGAAAAAGATAGATGGCCAAAGAAATTTCCAATCTAAGTATAAGAAAAAGGAAATAAAATACAGGAAAGATGGAGAAGTTACTTGTTATGAATGCAAGAGAGATGGACATATTAGACTAGATTTCCCTTTGCTCAAAAATAGAGAAAAGAAAAGAAAGACATTCTAAAAGGAACAGAAAGAAGTATTAGAAAACCAAAGCTAAGAAATTTCTGAAAGAAAATGACACCTGGAGTTCCAGTGGTGGTGAATCTTCAGATGAATCTTCTGATTATGAATCTTCAGGACAGAATAATCTTGGTCTTATAGCTAGATTACCCATTAACAATCATTGCATTATGGAAAAGGTACGAAATGTTGAATCATTGACCAATTTATATTTAAATTCTAATGATAGTAAGTATTATAACTCTTCAGATGAAGAATACTCTTCTGATGAAGAAAATACTTCACCTACCTATGAAGAAGTTTCTAGGTTTTCTAAACTTCTTGAGTTTGAGAATTCTAAACTCAATAAAAAACTTGATAAGGCAAACTCTAGGAATTTTATTCTTATAAAAGAAATATCATATCTTTCTAAATATGTTGATAGGAAAAATGCTGATTTTATAAGTATTTCAAAAAATCTTAAGGAAGTAAGTTCTGAGAAGAAAAAACTTTATAAAGAGTTAGAACAAGTAATTTATAAGAAAAGTGTTTTTGAGCCCAGCTCTAGTTCTAAACCTAATTATTTTGGAGATAAAAACACGGTTATTAAACTAAAGTCCAAAATTCTTTCCTTAAAGAAGTGTTTATCAAACTTTACCCATGGTAAAGAAAATTTTGATAAAATGTATTCACAAATACAACCTTTAAGAAACAAATCCGGATTTGGTTATACCCATGAAAAACCAACTTTTAGTAACAATTACTTTGTTCCACAAAGTGCCCCATTTTGTACCAAGTGTCAATGTGGTGGTCACTGGGCAAAGAATTGTTCTTTAAATAAAACTCAATCTCTAGGTTTTCATAAAGCCTATTTTTCTAAGAAAGTGTGGGTGCATAAACTTTTGTTGTCTAGAAATCTCGGATCCAAACAAGTTTGGATTCCGAAAGTCTAATTATTTTCTTGTTTTCAGGAAGATAAAGGGAGTACTAACAACAATACGTGGTACATGGATAGTGGATGTTCCCGGCACATGACTGGTAACAAAAGCTATTTTGAAAAGATTATCATAACGAAAGGAGGAAAGGTAACTTTCGGAGATAATGCTCAGGGAGAAATTATTGGTATAGGTAATATTGTTCTACTTGGTAAAACTTTGATTTCAAATGTTTTATTTCTTAAGGTTCTTAAGCACAACCTCATTAGAATAAGTCAGTTATGTAATGAATGATACCTTGTGAATTTTAGGAATGATAAGTGCTTAGTACACAATTCCAAGGAAGAATTTATTCTCTTAGCAAATAGATAATAGAATGTTTAAACTTTGAACATAGAAGACCTCATGAGCCAAAACCTACCTTGCCTAAGTGCAATGGAAGATCATTCCTGGTTATGGCATAGAAGACTAGGTCACTGTAACCTTTGAAACTTATGTAAACTTTCTAAGAAGAAACTAGTTAAGGATCTACCGGAGCTTAGATTTGATTCTTCTAAAGTTTTTGATCCTTGTCAATATATCAAGCAACATAAATCTAGTTTTAAATCAATCGGTAAAGTCTCAACGACTAATGCATTACAGTTAGTGCACATGGATCTTTTTGTTCCAACACAAACTGGAAGTATTGGAGGCAAATACTCTGTGTTTGTTCTAGTTGATGATTACACCAGATTTACTTGGGTCTATTTTCTAGCAAAGAAGTCTGAAGCTTTTTCTTATTTCAAAAGTTTTAGAGAACAAGTTAAAAATGAGAAAAATCTTCCACTGAAAACTATTCATAGTGATCATGGAGGAGAATTTCAAAATTCGGATTTTGAAACTTTTTGTAGTAGAAAAGGTATTACTCACAATTTTTCAGTACCTAGAAATCCTCAACAAAATGGTGTAGTTGAAATAAGAAATAGAATTCTTCAAGAGATAACTAGAACCATGTTGAGTGAATATTCTATAGCTAGACATTTATGGGCTGAAGCTATAAGTACTTCTTGTTATACTATAAATCGAGTTTTGATTAAACCTTTTCTTAATAAAACTTCTTATGAGTTATGGAACGGTAGAAAACCAAGACTTTCCTACTTCAAGGTTTTTGGTTTCAAAGTATTCATTCTGAATACTAAAGATAATTTACATAAATTCGCACCAAAATATGATGAAGGAATTTTCTTAGGCTACTCCACAACTTCTAAGGCATATAGATTTTTCAATAAAAATACCTGTACTATTAAAGAAACAGTGCATGTAAGATTTGATGAGTCTGATCCTTTTGTTTTTAAACCATCCTAACCTACATCCTCGGATTTGTTTTCAAAAACTGATTTTCAACCTTTTATAGAAGATCCTTCTGATAAGGAAAATTTTCAAGAAGATACTTCTGAAACATTTACCCCAGAAGACTTTCTACCCTATATTGATGAACAGGTTTTACAAAACCCAAATCAGGTGTTTCTTAAGAATCATCCCAGTGATAGTATCATTGGTGATTTAAATCAACCTGTAAGGACTAGAAGTTCTTTAAGAAATGAAATAGAACATCTAGCATTTCTTTCCCAATTAGAACCAAAAAGCACTAATGAAGCTTTAGGTGATGATGATTGGATCAAATCCATGCAAGATAAACTAAATGAATTTGAGAGGAATAAAGTCTGGACCTTGGTTGAAAGACCTAAGGAAACTTCTTTCATTGGAGTAAAATGGGTCTTCAGAAACAAGTGTGATGAAAATGGAGTCATAGTAAGAAATAAATCTAGACTAGTTGCTAAAGGCTATAACCAGCAAGAGGGGATAGACTATGAAGAAACCTATGCTCCAGTAGCTAAACTTAAATCTATTCGTATTCTACTTGCCTTTGCAGCATTCTATAAGGAAAAAGAACTACTCCTAAAGAGGAGAAAGAAAATTTTCTAAGTGAAATATCCTTAAATTAAGGGGTAGTCTCTCACTACAATGTTTTTCATTCCTACAATAATGAAAACTCCACTCCGGAAATTCAGAATAAAATACTTAGAGTTTCAATGTCTAAGGGGGAGTTAGTTGTATTCAATTTCATCCATGAACAAAGGGAGATAAGTTTTAATTTCAAAGTCTAATGAAATTTTTTCAAAGTCCTTTTATTCTTTTTCATAAGGATGTTTGTGCTTTCCAAAAAGGGAGAGATTGTTGAGTCAATAAGGTTTTCCTTATGACTTTTTCATTCTTTCTTGTTTTGAAAATCACAAACACCTTATACTTAATCAAATATAAATTTTACCTCCAAAAGGAAAATTTACTTCTTTAAGGAAATTTACCCTAACCTAGATTTTCTTATACATAGCAATATTTTTTCTTAAGTACAAAAACCGGATTCATACTCAAAATCCCAGAAGTCGTATAATGGCAAGATTTGAAGCATTCTGTTTTTAGGATCTGAATTCTGGATGTAAACTATAATGAAGTTCGACTCCGAACTTTCATGAGTTAGACTCTGAACTCTGATGAAGTTCGACTCCAAACTTTCATGAGTTCGACTCCGAACTCTGATGAAGTTCGACTCCGAACTTTCATGAGTTCGACTCCAAACTCTGATGAAGTTCAACTCCGAACTTTGATGAGTTCGACTTCAAACTCTTATGAAGTTCGACTCCAAACTCTGATGAAGTTTGACTCCAAAATTTCATGAGTTCGACTCCGAACTCTGATGAAGTTTGACTCCGAACTTTCATGAGTTCAACTCCGAACTCTTATGAAGTTCGAATCCAAACTTTCATGATTTCGACTCCGAACTTCTATGAAGTTCAACTTCGAACCTCTACAAGTTTAGATTCTGAACTCCGGTAAAACCAGACTCTGAATTCCTATAAAACAGAATCCGAACATTTCTTAACATAGACTCCGAATTTCATTTTGATTAGACTCCGAACTTTTAATTTGCTTACACCCCAAAATTTTGTATGTCTTTTTCTTACATATGCTTCATTTCAAAACAATGTCGTGCATTCAGTTATATGTGATTTATTATTAAATGATGTTGTCCATTCTGTTTCAAATTAATCGTTGGTTGAGTTACACATGTACAGGTCCCTCCGAATTTCATGGAAAATATGACCATTGGAGGAGGGAGCCGACCATTGGAAATTTTCCTATAAATAGGAGCTCATTTGAAATAGCTCAGGAGGAATGAAGTTGATCGATCTAGAGACCACACACTGTTAAGGTGATTTCTAGAGAGAGAAGCTTTCCATGCCTTGTGCATACTGAACTGCTCATTTAGATTTCTTCGTGCGACTCTGAATATTGGTGATTACATTTGAGGACTTCCGGGGATAGGAAGACAGAGGTTCCAACTACCTTGAAGTTCTAGGGCTTCCTTGCTGAGGAAGATAGAGGTTCCAACTACCTTAAAGTTGAAGGCTTGCGGGGATATCAAGACAGAGATTCCAAACTTCGTATCGAGGGCTTTCCCTGGTGTGGGTAAGACAGACTTGTTTGAAAGTATAAATCAAGGGATCTTTATCCAAGGTTGTTGGATACCCTTATCTTTTGGTTAAAAGACTTATATCTTGTTACTTATATTTTTATTACTTGTTTTTCCGCTGCACTTTTGTATTGTAAGGAATGTATAATATTCTTATATTTCCTTACACTTGTACTCTGATTAGTTTAGATTCTATACACTTTAAGGTAGAATCACATATTATAAACTTTGGTTCAAATTCTCCAATTAGTTATTAGAGGTGTTGTGAATTTTCTTAGTTTAACTTTGTTAAACATAGATTTTTCCTTGTCTAAGGATGTTTTTAAAGTATAAAATTCACCCCCCCCCCCTCTTGTATATTGAGCATCTACATCATTATTTAGATCCTACAAAACCATAATCCATCGCTATTTACAAGGAATAGATCTTAGGATTCTTAATATAATACAAAATGAAAACCAAAATAGGATACCATTTAGACCCAAGATATACCCAAAATTTCCTCTTTTAATGACCCAACATAACAAACCTCTAAAGAAGACCCAACCAACCACACCAAATACAATCTCCACACTAGAAGAACATAAGGGGCCTCAATCAAAGAAACATGATTTTAAGGAGCCCTTTTGAGAAACTGGGATTGGTTCCAAATATGGAAGAGGCATCAGCCCCACCACTCAGTATTGAGTATGGGTAGATCTAACCGCAAAAGGACAACTCCCATGTTTCAAGAAGAAATATCCTTGATATCCTCTCAATAAAAAAACATTCCACTTATATTTAATGAATATATAGGTGGCATGCCATACATAACATAGAACATTAACTCAAATCTATAAATTTTTCTTAAATAAAATTACACAACACCAAAATTAATGAAACTCCAAAACATAGTTCATTGAATCAAACACACACAAAACTTACCTTTTTCCAATAATTCTCACAACCCTTGAAAACAATCCATCTTTTAAAACACTTCATTTCATTATAAGTATCCATGAAAACCTCATTTCCAAAAATATTTTCTTATAATTTCATCTATCCATTTTGAAAAACCAAAATCCCCTTTCACAAATCTCACATTCTTTAAAAAAAATATTTTTATATAAAAAATCCTGTTAATTTTAAATTTCCTTGAAACCCGGTTTTAAAAAAATTCTTTTTCGTTTTATTAAAAAAATAAAAAATCACATAAAATAGTATTCCCATGTCAAAACACCTTTTAAATTTTTCTTTAAAACCAATTTCCCTTTAAAACATTTCATGGGCGTAAATATTATTTTAAAGCCTTCAAAAAAATAAGTTTCAAAAGTAAACCACTATATGAAATCTTTCTTCCACTTCGAAAACTAATTTTTAAAAACTTAAAACAATGTATCTAAAGTTTAAAATTTATAAACAAACATAAATATTTTATGAAAGAAAAATACAAATCCATTAATTCACAATAAAATATCCCATATTTACCATCACACTAATGGAAAACACTATTGGGACAATTCCAGAAAGTAAGGGAGGAAAAATGAAAATTCTAAAGAAGAAACATCATTGTGCATGCTTTTGATACGAGATCTAGTAAATTATGCACCAACCATGTGATTATATTTGTAATATTTACATAACTATTCCACACAGGAACTACATGGTTTACTATATTGTGCAGTCTAATAGTGCGACTCTGATTCATTAACCACTTTCACCTATAAAACTCATGATGATCCCCAAAATCATTAATACACTCAACGGGGATCTAAGTACCATCAGAACATACCAACATCCATTTAAGATACTAAAAATGAACTCATAATAAAAATAAAAAACTTAATAACCCATGGTTACTCAAGCTTCATCACAAAATTTTGTGATCAAGCACCTACTCATCAGCTACCTCTCGAGTCCTGATAACATTCCTAGTCTCTGACCCACCATGTATAGGTTCTGGGTGCAGAAAAATCATGTGGTGTATTATGACCCACATTTATTTTAGTCATGATATATTATCAATTTGATATTTACATGATTATAAATACAATTATCAATGGAGTTGAATCAAAGAATATAGAAAATGGATAAAACACTAAAACTAGAGCACATGATCATCACATATTATTTATAATTAATTTAAGAAATTAAATAATTAACTTCGATGATTTATTTATTTGTTTATAGATACAAAAAAATATCAATGTTGTACCATCATTTAATTATATGAATCGAGAGAATATTCCCTCTAGTTGTGGTCCAATCATGTTCCACAAATCTATGAGAATTGTCGTTGAAATCTTATAGTGCTAGCACAGAAGATCCAATAACTTATGTCATTCACCTTTGATCTCCATGAGAATCGGTACCAAAGGATTCTCCTTGATCTCTCAAGACATGATATTTGAAGGTGGAGGAAAAATCACCCTTCGTTCTTGCGAGCATTCATGGAGAAGGGAGATCTCAAGGGATTTGAGAGGATTATTCAAATTTGTTGTGCACAACAAAAAAATGAATTGGATCTCTTGAAAAATAATATAATTGGGTTTATATAACACCAGGATTAGAAATAAATAATTTCAAAAGTTCCACTTATTATTTATCTAATCTTTTTGGAACCCCATGTCAATATTATTATTATTATTATTATTTCTTGACAAGTACTAAACTCAAAAATTAAAATTAAATATTATTTATGCAAATAATATTCAATATATATTATTTCTCACCAGACAATTAAATTTAGTTTTCCATTCCTCTAAAACATTTATCGGGCCTTGAATAATGAATATTTATTTAATAAATAAATATCAATTCATTATTTTCTAATAAATAAATAAATATTATATTTACTAATTAACAAAAAAAATATTAAATATTCTTATCACATAATATTCTATCGAATAACTTGTGATGAAATATATGAAATCAAGAAAACATGAATAATTATTAAACCATGTGTAATAATAATATTTATTCAACTTGTTAAATAACAAATAAATAATATATTATTTAACTAAGATTCATGATACACTTAGTGTATGACCCTCTGGCCTCTTTCTCAATTGAATTACGTGAAGGATCATAAATTCCAATGTTAGCATCTAAAAACATATCAAGGAACCCACAAGAAAAAGAAGTTAATATATCAATGAAATAATACCTCATACGGATTCTTACTATGTAATATAATCTTTTTATTTCAATATCTCTAATCAAGAAGGTTTCATTCTGGTGTCATCAACCTATGTGCTCGATGTCTCTTTCTTTGAATTTCTAGAAATCAAACTTGCTTATAGAACATCATGGCCATGTATTTATTTAGGCTATATAATATCCATCAAAAAGCATGATATATCAACTTCAATTAAAGAGATAAAGGGAAAAATCCTTTCTTGTATTATTCATTAATTAAATATTACTCATGATGCACCCAACATATCTTACCTTTCCACGAACATATGTCATTATGGTTTTCATTAATACAAAAAAGTATGTGAATTATAGCACTAATTAATAATAATATTAAGTCTAAGGATAAATACACACTTCTTTAGATAGGGACATCCAATGACACATATAAATTTGTATTTCTTACTGGCGGTATCATTCTTATAATATCCTACACTGGATATTACCAAGGGAGTACACCTTGAAAAGGTTCCCCAAAGACATATAATTCTCCACCCCTTATAGCTTGTATAATTTGTATCCCTCAAATGATTTCATCTTTATATATAATATATATTTAAGAATACTATAATGGAACTTAAGGGTTTTTATCATAGAGGGGAACTTCTATGACTTTTTAGTGTGGTAACTAGTGATGAAACTTCATGTGTTGTTTTATTTGCATGAGATATGATCATATTAGATTATTTTTTCCCAAACTAAAATCACTAATAAAATGTAGTATAGTGATACTATGGGATGGATCCCATAAGGATTTGGACTGGCTGATAAGAACCAATATTTTGAACCCTATTTGTAGGAGTACTCACAAAGTGATTGAGTTTTGGAGAAAACTAATGATAATGAATTTGGGGACTAAGATTAGAGAGAGAGAATAGATCGAGATCAATTCCAGGGTTCAATTAAAAGGATAATATTAATCCTAACTTGACATGGTATTAAGGTTTAGGCTGTGAATCAAGAAAACATCACTAGTTGACTATAGTCAAACCAAATAGATCTATTTAAGAGTAAATTATTCCTTGGTCTGGAGATATCTAACATCCTATATGAATTAAGACTAGATTCTAAGGCAGAAAGTATCATAGGATAATGGTCATAACATATTCTACTCAAATCAGGTCAGGGTCATTCATTTAAACTTCCCATGGTCAGGTTTTCTTTAAATAATTAGATAAACAATTGTTTTCATAACCTGATTACAATCCTTACGATTTCTAATTTGATAATTAAATATTCATTAAATTCAGACACCCCTACTCTTGACCCCTACCCTAAGCAGTTTAGACACTCATGGAATTAATTAACAATGAGTAAAGGATTGAAAACATAATCAATGTACCAATAAAAATTAAGATCAAGAAATTAAAGATCATGCATTTAAGAATAAGAAATTAAAAGTGAAATCAATCACAAATTCAACCAAAAACTTGCTTGAAACAAGAAAAGTTAAGAATACAACAAGGGTTTATTGTCGATCAGTGATTAAGATGGAGAACACATGTAACTCATCTTAGTGATGTAAAATAACAAAGAATACTTTTAAAGTCTAATCAATAGTTCTTGAATAGATGTATAACAGTACAATGAAGGTATGAAAGTTGATTTGGGGGAGAAGGGAGAAGAAAGAACAAGAGAAAACGATAGATAAAAGTAATGTGTTGAACATTTTGTCCGATGCACGCCTACTATATTTAAATAATAAGGATATTACACGTCGTGTAAACAATTTCATGTAATGTGATTCTGATCCAAAATTTTCTCTATGAATTTTGAATCTGATTCGAATCTCATGTGAATATCATCCTGTATCTTTTAGATTTGGAAGTTTGGATCATTTCATGATGTGTAACTGGTCTTCACGATGTGTTTCTTCCTTTATTCTGGATCTTCAAAGCGTGAATTGAAATACAAACATTACACAATGTGTATTGGTGAATCACATCATGTAATTATTTCATGGATTTTAATTCCTTCATGAATTATTTCACAACTTGTGGTAGGTTGTTAATGATGCCTACACATCGTGTAATGGACTTTCATGACAAGTAATGATCATTTTTTCCTTTTCTCCAAATTTTCCTTTTAAAACCTTAGAAGCCTCTTTCCTGTAAAAATAAACACATACCTAGTTCATTATTGAGTAGAAAATGGATAATATTTAATCAAATGACATCAGAATATATATATATAATTTAAGCGTATCAAATTCTCCCACACTTGAACAATTTCTTATCCTCAAGAAAAAAATCATCTCAATATGATGGCCAAAGGAAAAAAAATAATACATGAAACATTCATTAAAATCAAGAAAATGAAACTAAGTGTGAGTAGAAAATTCAGTCTCTAGAATCAATCCTGCATTGAAAATCAGTCATGTCTCATAGTTCAGTTCTTTAAATAAATTATTAATTTTTTAGTTACAATTTCTTAACGATTCCTTAATTTATTTACCCATTTTTCAATTTACCTCACAATGAATTTTATCTCATCACTCAGGGTAAAATGAAAATATATTTATGATCATACCCTGAATACATATTCCTAACCATAGGCTTTCATTGGTTCTATCATCTCCACTTTGTAATGACAAATACAAAATTATTCATGAGGTCTTCATAAAAAAGGTTCAAATGACTCTGAGGCTATTGGAAGGTGGGTATAAAATGAAAAAAAAGATAAAAAAGGAGGTTATTCTTTGAATTATAATGCATGAATTTCATGAAATGTGTAATGAAATAACTCCTCCCATAACAATTTAAATAAATGTTCCCAATAGCTCAAAGTGTATCCATGAATATATCAAGTGAGTCCAAAAGGTACCATGTTCCTTTATTTTTCTTTTATTTTAATTTATTATTTGAAATTAATGTATAGGAAATATCTCACATCCATACCATAACCACATATGATCCTTCAAGGGATTCATCAGTCTAAAAATTGTGATTTTTGACCTTCCTAATACACAACCCAAAATCTTTTTCTATTTTTATTTTTTTATTTTTTTAAGGAATAGGATAGGTGTAAAATACCAAAAATTACACATGGAACATAATAAAATATTCTCGTAATCACCACAATACATCTCCTCATTTAGAGTATCTCATGTCCACTTGTTGAAAAACTCCCCCCACGCTTGTTCAAAGTGAAGTCATGCTTAATACAAAGAGCATAGTAGGAAGGGATAATCATATTGAAATAGCTAGATCCTACTAAGTTAATTCATGAAAACTATTGGATAAATGAAGTAAAAAATGTAAGGTGGGTCTCAGGAAAAAGTGGCTCAACAATGATTTCCTCAATCATATTAAAATTGTATTTGTTTATCTATAGCCTTAATAAGATATGAATACAGGTTCGGATAGGTTTGCATGTCATAGGTGTCACTCAAGAAATATGCTTAGAAAAGAATATGAAATCATAGGATTAAAATCCTCTTAGGAATGGGTGTAAATATAGAAAACTGATAATCACTCAGGGTAAAAAAAATCAAGTAATAAGTTAATTAAAATAAATTTTAAAATTGAATTAAATTAATGATCTCATCAACAATTATAAAAAATTAAATAGGGAAAAACTTGGATTTATAAATAATTCCAAATTAACTTTTTATTTTATTTAAATGGATGTAATGAGTTTAGGGTTTAAAGCATCCTTACAATGAAAAATGTATCCTAGATAAATGAGATAATGCAATAATCCTAGTGTATCGATATTGAAACTCAAGAAAGACTCCCCTACACTAGGAATGAGATAGTGTCTTAAATGTCCATGAAAGTACTATAGGAGGGGTAGACAAATAAAGTGTAGATTAATGAAACAAAAATGTTGAACATTTAATACTAAGGAATCAATATCTCCCTATAATGAGTGGAATGCCATGGGGAATTCTGAGCAGTATTGATTTTGGAATTGGGATACCTGCATAATTGGTTAGAAAGACAATACTACATTGGCTAAAACATTAGTCCATAGGATTTAAACATTTTGTAAGTATTAAAATAGATAGGTGCATACAATTAATAGAAATGAAATAGATTTTATATAAATTTAGGTATGTGTGTACAATAAAGCTCAAAGTTACTGATGAATAAAAATAGAAAGCTACAAATGGATAACTAAAATAAAATCATAAGTAAAAATAATGAGGAAATAAAATTAAATATGTATTTCCTCTCATAAAGTGATAAAAATGATGTCTTCGTCTAGATGGATAGACTAGTGTATCATTCAGTATCATCCATCATCTCATATTTCCTCTATCTTCTATAGATAATAGTGGTAGTATCCTACATCTCCTGTGGTTGTTTGGCGGGATTGATTACTTCAAGAGCATACCAAACATGGATCTTATGTAGAAAGAAATGTATTTTTTCTCATCATGGTGGTGATGGATGATGAGTAAAGATATCTAAGATATCTCTAGAAGCTAGCACTCGGCATCATCTAGATGTTGATTCATCCATAGAAAAAGTTCATATGGTGATGGAACAAGCACATTGATGACCATAGAAGAGGAATAAGAGCTAGACATGGCTACTATAACAGTATAATGAATTTTAAAAATAATACAAATAAATAAAGAAAAGTTTTTATTCCATATATATATTAATTGAAATGATACAACAATGAAAGGGAAGATGGATAGTACAAAAATGATCACCCTGGAAGCATAAAAAATGGGGGAGTGGAATGGGGTAGACTAATAGAAATCAAAATCATCTAAGTACCTCATCTACAGTCTACTCACAAATAGATGGTGGTTGTAGTTGGTCATCCTGGTCAATATTTTCAATGGAAGACCAGACTGGCGGGTCAACTGTGGAAGGTGGTACCAAGGTGTTGGAGGCTATCTCAGATATGGGTGGTGGCAAGGTGTTGATCCTGAGTGTGGTCGTGTTTATGGTAGTTGAATCAATTAAAGTAACCTCAGTGAATGGGGTGACTGCTAAGCCCTTCCCCCTTCAGTCTTGGTCTGCTAGATATTCCTACTAGGAATCAGGGTATATCAGCTCTGATGGTAGGTCGGTCGGGGCGGTGAATGGAGTAGGAGTGGTGGCTGATTAGGGGTCGAAAGAGGCTGGTGGAGTCTGAGAAGTTATTTCGGATGATAGTGGTGGAGTGGAAGTGAAATTGTAGGGCTTTGTAAATGGGATGTGTAGGTGTGAGAAAATATGATGCATATTCTCTGAGATTCAAAGGTGCATAGTCTAGAGATCTATTGTAAAGGATAGGGTGGGTGGAGTAATATGGTGGGTGGTGGTGGTGGTGGATGGGGTAATGGGGGTGGTTTCAAGTGTAGTAATGGAAGTTGTAGGTTATGGGCTGGAAGTGGTGGATGGAGCTAGTTCTGGGTCTAGTTCATGATCTTTGGGTGCCTCATCAGCAACCTTAAAGACTCCTGATTCCCACTGATAGGTGTTACCATCCTTAGTCAGCAGCTTCATCTTATGAAACAATAGGAATTCAATGAACCACACAGTACTAAGGGAGGTGAGTGGAAGGAAGGTGTCAAAAACACTAAGATGATGGGATAAATGGGTGATGAAAGATCCACCCATCGATGTGCCTCATGTCCTCTATGCATGTTATTTATATTATAAAGTGAAATGAGATGCCATGTTGATGGCTGGGAAACCCATGGATACAAAGAGGATGATGATGTCCATCTAGATAACACTATCATGACACTCGGCATGAGCATATCAGTCATGCATCAATTCCCTATGAAGGATATAGAGTGTTGGAACTTAGAGCTGGGTGGACTTCATAATCATGGTATTATGCTCAGTGTGAAAATCATGTGCAATCATCCTCTAAATCCATTAAAAAACTGGATAAATGGATCTTAGTATGTCTCATGCACATAAATGGTGTAGGATATATGAAGTCATTTGAGGAGTTAGGGGACCTCTTGGATGATATATAGGCATGTGAGGTTGGTCATATCAAGTGTTTTGTTGGTCCTCATTGGTTTTTCCTACATCCAGTTGAGTGAAACATAGTGATTGGGATTAGAAAAGTGTAGGATGGGGTGCAGGTGTGAGTGATCATCATCATATAACCCATTGAAGTTATATTGGGAGTCTGTAGGGATGATTGGCTCTTCAGGGAGAGTAGTGTAAGTGGAGGAAGAAGATGCATTGGGTTTTGGAGGTGTGTCACCTCTCTTGTGTTTCACCATTAGTGAACCATCTTATTCAAGAATGGTATTAACAGGGGGAGTTCACATGGTCTTCATTTGTTCCATGTCAGGGATAGGGTCGGCTAAAGAGTGGTGCAGATAAAGTAGTATGGGGAAGAAAGGGGGGAAGGGGGAGACTTGAGCGACTTGAGTTGGAGAGGAGGTGTGATAAGGGTTGGGTGTGAGTGATGAGAGGGGGGGAAATGGGAGTCATGAACCTTAGGTTCACAACCTAAGTAGACCATGTAATTTCATGATGTGTAATCAGATTTCACAATGTTTAATTTTTGAATTTATTTAAATTCATGTGGTTAAAATACATGTCATGAATTTTGGTTACATGACATGTAATTACTTCTTTTTTTTCTCAAATTTGGATCAGACCCTAGTCCTTTGCTCTCGACATAACCCAAGTTATCCTAAATCTTATTCTCACCTAATCTATCCTAAGGTGATCTAACCTGGGTTTCCTTCCTGTCATCACTTCATTTAACATTGAGAGATTTACTCTTTTATGCTCAGATAAATTTCAAGTTGATGACAGAACCCCCACAGAAGGGTTCTTGATAGATTTTAAATCTTAGGCCATTGAATTTGAAAGGTGGTTTTCTTATTTCTAAATATTAATGGTCTTGTAAGGAAATAATTTTCTAGACATAAAGAGCTCTAACCATCTAAATTTTATCTTCCAAGGGAATAGTTTTAATCTTGATTTAAACAATAAGTCCTTATTCTCTAGGACAAAAAATTGTCTCATGATGTGTTGATCATGTCATTTCTTGGTTTTATCTTTATATATTTTGAAATTTTCCTACGAATCATTTCTTATCTCTTACAACTCATCCAATTGTAGCATCCTAGCTTCCCTTGCCTTTTGAAAATCTAGATTGAGCCTCTTAATTTCCCAATATGATTGATGCTTTAATTCTACTATAAAATTACATGTCTTTCCATATATCAATCAGAAGGGTGTGGTGTTGATATGTTTTTTGTATATGGTGCGGTATTCCCAATGTGCATCATCTAATTTGAGGCTCCAATCAGTCCAACTTGATTTCATGGTCTTCTTTAGGATTTTTTTTCCTATTTGACAATTCAAATTGAATTCTTATTTTTGGATGGTAGGGAGTTCATGTGTTATACCTGATGCCATATTTTTTTAGTAATCCTTTAATATTATTGTTTTTTAAATGTGTTCCCCAATCACTAATGAGTAGATCGGGAAATATAAATCTTTCAAGCACATTTTTATTTAATAAATTCATGACCATCTTTGTTGTTTCATCAACTATAGCTTCAGCTTATACCCATTTATAAATGTAGTTAATGCCAACAAGGATATAGGAATTATTGTGTGAAATAAGAAATTGTCCCATGAAATATATTCCATATAATTCAAATATTTCTAGTTCCAAGATTGGGTTTTGGGGCATTTAATTCCATTTTCCAATGGTGCCAGTTTGTTGGCACCGACCACAGCTTTGACAATAATCCCTTACATCTTGGTGGAGTGTGGGTCATAAAATAACACTCTATTGATTTTTTTTTACTATTCATTTTGGTCCATGATTTCCTCCAATTGGTGACATATGACAAATGTCTAACACACTTTGGATTTCATCCTCTAGGAGGCAGCGTCATAATAATCCATCATCACAACACTTAAAAAGGAGTGGTTCATCCTAATAATAGTTTGAAAGTTTGACTAAAAATATTCTCATTTACTAGTATGAGATTTTTGGGTATAAAAATATCATGGTGAGATAGTTTAAAATGTCTAAAAATCATGGATGTGCTTTTATGATGAACATAGTTTCATCGGGGAAGTCGACCATGATGTCCAGATCATCATCATCTTTTATAAGGGAAGTGAAAGTTGGGGTAGATGATCAGTGACAACATTCTATGTTTATTTGTTATCCTTGATTAAGATGTCTAATTCTTTCAGCAATAGGATCCACCATATCAATCTTGTTTTGGAATCCTTTTTATTCATCAAATATTATAGGGAAGCATAACCAGTATACATAATTAATTTTGAAAAAACCTGATAGAAGTGAAATTTCTCAAAAGAAAAGAAAACTACTAAGATATACTTATATTTAGTTGTATAGTTCATGTGATCTTCATTCAGTGTGTGACTTGAATAGTAGATGGGGAATAATATGTAACTAACTCATTGTCTTAAAATAATTCCAATAGTGAAGTCACCGTCATCGCACATCAACCCCAATTCTTTTTCCTAATCTGGTGAAATGATAATAGGAGATGCTACCAAGATTTTCTTTAAAGTGTTGAATTTCCACCGATATTCTTCAATGAATTTAAATTTAGTTTATTTTGATAACAGGTGTGTTAGAGGATGGGAAACTTTTGAAAAATATTTCATGAATCTCTGATAGGATCTTGAATGGCCTAGAAATCTCCTTATTCCTTTAACTATTGAGCGTTCAGGTAAATATTTTATAAATTTTATTTTAGTAGGATCCAATTCCATGCCATCCTTATAGATTTTGTGTCCAATGACTATGCCTACTTGTAAAAATAAAGTGGAATTTTTTCCAGTTTAAAACTAAGAACTTCTCTTTATAGAATTTTAGGACTAATTCAAGATTTATTAGGCATATCTTGAAAGATATTAAATAAAATTAAAAATAATCCTTGAAACTTTCTATCCATTCCTCTACCATATCATGTAATATATTTGTTATGCACCTTTGAAATGTTGAAGGTGCATTACACAAACCAAACGATATCCTTCTATTGTAAAAGGTACTAAAAGTAAATGTGAATGTTGTTTTAGATTAATCATCTGGGTTGACTGCAATTTGATTGTATCCTAAATATCCATCAAGGAAACAATAGAATTCATGTCTTTCTAGCCTCTCCAAACATTTATCCTTGAAGGGAAAGTGGAAATGATATTTCTGGGTTGCCTTATTTAGGTTTCTTTAATCCATACATACTCTCCATCTAGTGTTGGTGTGAGTTGAGATCAATTCATCTTCATCATTTTTTTAAACTATGATACCACCTTTATTTTTAATGACCTGTAGTAGGATCACCCACTCAATATTAGAGATTGAAATAATTATTCCAACATCCAGAAGTTTTAGTACTTATTTATTAACAAATTCCTTCATTATTGGGGTGAGTCACCTCTAGGGTTGGCATTTAGGTTTGATACCTTCCTCTAAGAAGATTTTATGGGTGAATAATGCATGATTTATCCCTTTTATATCATCCACCCCTAGGAAATTGACTTTTTATATCTTCGTAGGACTTCGGTCAATTTTTCCTTTCGTGACTGTGTCAGTTCTGAGTTAATGATGACTTGTAGTTCAGCAACAATCTCTAGAAAGGAATACTTCAGTGTACTAGGGAGGGTTTTCAGTTCTAGTTTCAGTGGCTAAATGAATGAGGGTATGAATGGTGGGATATTATCCCTAGTAATATGTTCTATTTAGTTTACTTCCTCAAGTTCATACTCCTCCTCCTCATCAGGGGTAATTTCATCACTATCATCTTCTATGTCTAAGTATTTATCTCGTTTTTATATGAGAAAGATACCTTGGTAGTGAAAAGATTCATCCATTTTTTTTCTTTTTCTAGGTCAAACACAACATGTTCATCACCTACTTAGAAGATGATTCTATCATGATTAACATCAATTTGTGCCTTCCTAATGGACATTAATGGCATTCTTAGGATGATTGGAAAATTCCTTCCTCTTCCATGTCTAGAAAAAGGAAGTCTGCTGGAAAATTAACTTTTCAAATTTTACTAAGACATCCTTGAGAAGTCCTTGGGTATACTTTACTGATCAGTCGGATAATTGGAGTACCACTCTTGTCAGTTTGAGTTCCTTAAGTCCCTCTTATAGAATACACTCATCATCATGAGGTTGATGTTGTCTCATAAATCACACAAGTCACTTTCAAAGTTACATTCTTTTATTTTTCATGGGATTGAGAAACACACAGGGTATCTCATTTTTGGTGGAATTTTCTACTGAACAATAGTGGAGAAATATTCAATTAGTGATATGACTCCTAGTTCTTCCATTTTTATTTTTTTAGAAAGTAGTTCCTTAATAAATTCATCATAGGTAGGCATTTGAGAAATTACATCAGCAAATTGAATATTGATGTACAATTACTTCAACATTGAAAAAAAAATATTGTGTTTCCCTTAAATCCTTCCTGGAATCATTATTTATAGAAAAGGGAGATTTGGTTTATAATATGTTTTCATAATATAGACATCTTCTTTGGGTTGTTATTGAATTGGATCTTTTGTAGAAGGAGGTTCTTCTCGAGGTATCTCTTGAGCAGTTTCAGTTATTTTTCATCATTTTTTATATGATTGTTGTATGCTTTTTGGTTTCAGATTTTTTTTATTCTTCTCCTCATGGTTCATGAAATTCCAACACATTTCAACTCTTTAAAACCACTCCCTTCACCTCTTCCCTTGGGTATTTCTCTATATTACCAAGTAGAGTACATGGAAATCTGTCTAACAAGGTCTTTGAGATATGAACTATTTGATGCTTGAGGTTACGAAGATCCAGCCATTGATTATTTATTTATGCCTCTTAGGTTTAAATCTTTTGATCTACCTTTTAAAAAAAGGATAAAAGTAGATTTTCCATGTTTTTTTTAAGAGGAACGGTTGGTTGTGGAGTTCTTATTCGAGATAGTTGAAATTGTTTTTTTTACCCTGATAGGAAAGGGTTGTTGTGTTACTTGTTGTAGTGATATAGGAACAATATTAATTAGTGGATATCCAGGTGGTCCTTGGTTCCGTAATGTTTCCTTATGACCTCTTCACTAGTAGTACCCTTGATTATTTTTATGTAGTTGTTGAACGGGTCTCTGCTGATAATATTGTTGTTCTTGATAAAATTATTGATTATGTTTATTGTAATTAATGTAATTACAATATTGGTTTTGTTATTCCTCAAAACCTATCTTGTATTATTGATATAGGTGTGGTCCACCACACATTTAGTAGGATTGTATCTGCATGATAGGATGAGGAGGGGGAGGTGGTGCAGCAAGTATCTTAAAGGATTTAAGCTTCTTGGTTAAGGCCTCTACTTGTGAATCTAGTAAATTATGTTCTTAAACATGGTGGATTATATTCTAGGGTGGTCCATGATTGATATACCACAGACTGGAATTATGAGAGACTTCATATAAAATTGATTGTCCTACCTTTGGTGTTTTAAACATCAACCCCCAATCACCGGTGGCATCAACTACTATCCAAATAGCTGGTGGAGGCCTTGATAAAAAAATTGGAGTTGTATCCACATATCAATTTTTTATGTGGGAACTTACAAGTGAGTTTCTTGAAATGATTTCATGCTTCCCATGCTGAATCTCCATCAGTTTGAGCGAAAATATGTATGTCATTCTATAATTTCCAAGTTTGGATACGTGGAAATTACTTTTCAATGAATTTCTTGGTAAAATCATCCCATGTTGTGATGGACTTGAGAGTTTTAATTTTGAGCCAATCCTTTTCTTGATCTCACAGGGAGAAGGGAAATACTCTTAGTCTTATAGCATCAAAAGATACTCCCTAGTTAAAAAAGGTATCGCAGACTTCCAGGAAGTCGTAAATATGTTCGTAGGGATCTTCACTTTGAAGCCCACTAAACTGGAAAATTTTATGGATCATATGAATGAGTCCAGGATTAATCTCAAAGGTGTTATTTTAAATAATAGGATGTACAATTCTAGGTTTATCACCATTTATTGATGAAAATAAATAATTCATAATGGTACATTCTTATCGCATGGGCCTCTATCCATATAGTGTAGGATTCATATTTTGAATTTGTGGTGGGTTGATACCTTCAGGATTGTTGTGGTTGTAAATTTTTGAATAGTGGAATGAAGATATGTACCTTTCAATTTCTAGTTCTAATGTAAGTTATTCTTGGGTTTCAAGGCTCTTTGAACAATTCAGAGCGTCCTGATGCATGCACTAAGCCATAAGGATAAGGACACGGTGGTGTCCAAAAAGGAAAGAAAAATATTGAAAAGACAAAGGGTATTCGGGTAAGGTAATCCTAGATTCTTTGCATAGGTGTATGTGTCATAGAAAAATCTTTAAACTCCCTCACAATTATTCCAAAATTTGATGCACTCGAATGCATCATTTTATTCGCATGAGTTGCGGTCAGATTATATTATTGTTTCCTAAACTACACTTTATATTAAAACATAGTATAGTGATAGTGTGAGTTTGATCCCATGGGGATTTAGACTGGATGACAGGAACCAAGCTTTTGAACCCTATGTTTAGGATTCCTCACAAAGTAATTAAATTTGGGATAAAACTAATGATAATGAATTTGTGGATTAATATTAGAGAGATGGAAGGGATTAAGATAAATGTCAGGGTTCAAGTAAAAGGATAATCTAAATCCTAACATGGTATGGTCCTAAGGTTTAGGTTGTGAAGCAAGAAAAGGTCACTAGTTGACAATGGTTAAACCAAATAGATCTATCCAAGAGGAAACTATTTCTAAGTCTGGAGATATCTAACATCCTAGATGCATTAATCCTAGCTTCTAAGACAGAAAGTGTCATAGTCTATTGGTCATAACTTATTCTACTCTAATCAGGTTAGGGTTATTCATTCAAACTCCCCATGGTTAGGATTTCATAAAATAATTAGATAAAAAATAGTTTTCATAACCTGATTACTATCCTTAGGGTTTCCAAGTTGATAATTAATGATTCATTAAATTCATACACACCTACTCTCGACCCCTACCCTAAGAGGTTTAGCCACTCATGGTAGAATCGATTAACAGCAGGTAAAGGATTGAAAACATAATCAACATGTCAATAACAATTCAGATAAAGAAATTAAAGATCATACATCCAAGAATAATAAATTTAAAACTCAAATCAATCACAACTTCAACCAAACACTTACTTGAAACAATAACAGGGAAGAACACATCAAGGGTTCGTCATCGATCGGCATTTGAGATGGAGAACACACGTAACTCAGCTTGGCGATGTAAAAGAATGAAGAATTCTTTTCAAGATTGATAAACGATGCTTGAATAGATGTAAAACAATAAAATTTAGGGATGAAAGTTGATTTTAGGGAGAAGGGAGAATAAATAGTGGGAGAAAATGAGAGAAAAAGGTAAAGTGTTAAACATTATTTCCGTTGTGCACCTGCTAGAAGTAAATAATCAGGATATTACATGATGTATAAACATTTTCAAATAACATAATTCCAATAAAATATTTTCTCTATGAATTTTGAATCTAGTTTGAATCTTATAGAAATATCATATTGTATATTTGAGATTTGGAAGTTTAACTCATTTCACGATGTGTAACTAGTCTTCATAATGTGCTTCTTCCTTTAGTCTGGATCTTTAAATCAGGATTTTAAATTCGAATGTTACGTGATGTGTATTGGTGAATCATATCATGCAATCATTTCATGTCTTGTAATTCCTTCATGAATTTCTTCAAAACTTCTGATACGCTATGAATGATGCCTACACATCATGTAATGGACTTTCACGATATGTAATGATCATTTTTGGTCCTTTTATCTAGCTTTTCCTTTGAACCCTTGTAAGACTACTTCTTGTAATAATCAACACATACCTGGTGTATTATTGAGTAAAACATTGATAATATTTAATCAAATGATATCATAATGTATATATAATTTCAGCTTATCAACTACTCTTAGGACATTATCACATAATATTTCATATAGAAGAACAATCATGATGTGATAAGGAGTTTATTAATATTAAAAACTACGAATATGGGCTATCATAAATTACACAAAATTTGGTTCTAGGGCACCAACCCCAATAGACTACCACTTTCACTAGATCCAATTACTAACAAAATTTAGTCTTCTAGTTATCACATGATACTCAAGCTTATTCTAAGATAGGATTTTAGTTAAGTTTTCTACTATTTTTTCTTCTGTGGAACTATTCTTACTTAAAAATAACCCCTCTGAGAAAAAACCCTCAAGAGGTGATAATTTCAAAGTATTCTCTTTTTTTGTTGATGTGACCTTGGATCTTCTTCAAGATTCAACACTATAGTATTATCACAATACAATGTAATAGGTTCTTTACTACTAGGTACTACATAAATCTCCAAGAAGAAGTTTTGTATCCAAACGAATTCCTTGGTTGCATCAAAAGCCTCTATATACTCAGAATTTGGTACAGAATTAGTGAAAACTAGTTTCTTTGAACTCTTTCAACTCACAGATCCTCCATTGAGATAGAAAACATATCCTGACTATGAATTTAGATCATTCTGATCTGTTTGAAAACTAGCATCAGTATAACCCATGATGTTCAGCTCTTTGTCTTCTCCATACACTAGAAATATGTCCTTATTTATTCTTAGATACATGAGGATAACCTTAATAGAAAATTAATGATGTTCTCCTAGATCTTCTTGATATCTTCCCATTATTCTCAATGCATAGGAAACATCAAGTTCAGTATATAACATGACATAAATGATTGATCCAATTTCTGGAGCATATGGGATCATACCCATTCTCTATTTATCATGTTGTGTTTAAGGACACATTTTACTAAAAAAAATATACCATGTGACAATGGAACCAATCAACTATTGGATTATTCTATAAAAAAACTCTTTAGTATATGATCAATGTATGTACCTTGAATTAGTCCAAGAAGCCTCTCTGATCTATCAGAAATGATCTTGATCCCTAGAATAGGGGCTGCTTCACTTAATCCCTTTATGGATAAACACTTTTTTAACCAGTAATTAACATACTATAAGAGTGGTATGTCATTTCCAATAAGTAATGTGTCATCAACATATACTAGTATGATAACGAATGCATTTCCACTAAACCTCTTATAAACACATGTCTCACATTCATTCTTAATGAAACCAAGTTATTTTATAGCTTCATCGAATCAAATGTTATATGACCTAGATTCTTGATTCAATCCATAAATGGATCTATGCAACTTGAAAATATTTTTGGCATCTCCTTGAGTCATAAACGCTTCTATTTTAATCATATAGACATCTTATTGAAGGTTCAGATCAAGGAAATATTTATTAACAACATCCTGTCAAATTTCATAGTCATGGTAAACTACTATATCAAGTATAATTCGGATGGATTTACACATGGAAAATGATGATAATATTTCATCATAGTCAATTACTTGACTCTATTTAAACCCTTTATCCACTATCCTTTCTTTATAGGTATTTAATTTACCTTCCATTCCTAGTTTTCTCTTGAATAACCATTTACACCCTATGGGTTTTATATCAACTAGTGCATGGACAAGAACCAAGACTTGATTCTCGTACATGGAATTTATTTCAAAATTCATCGATTCTTTCCATCTTGAAGCTTATAATATTTCTACATCCTTTTTGTAGGAGAGATTTTTATCATTGTCAACCAATAATGAGTCACTATATTGATGAATAGAAAACCATAACTCTCTAGTTATCTTACCTCTCTTATACTCCAACGTAGTACCTGGGTTTCATGAACTACTTATTTCATGGGGACCTATGGAATCTGTTCCTATACTATCTATTATGTATCTTATGCATCAACATCATTGAAGTCAATATTTCTCCCAATATCCTTTTTGAGGATGCGCTTCCTCTCAAGAAAGATGGATTTATTGGAGACATTCACTTTCTTGTATGAGTGGTTTTATAGGTATAATCATTGTGTTTCCTTTGGATATCCAAATAAGATACACCTTGTGACCCAGGGTTCTAATTCTTTTCTTGATAAGGCCTTAACAAATGACCCAAAACCCTATACATGTGTATAAAAAAAACTGGGGTTTTTCCACTCTATAAATAAAAGGGAATTTCGTTTTCCACTTTAGTTGGTACATGGTTTAGTGTGTTTGTCATAGTTTGTGATGCATATCCCCAAAAGGATAATGGAATATTTGTATGACCCATCATTGACCTTACCATGTCTAGAAATGTATGTATATCCTTTTACTAACATTGTTTCACTATGGTGTGTAAGGTGTAGTGAGTTGAGATAGAATCCCAAACTCCCGTAAAAATTCAATAAACTCTTAGTTAAGATATTCACCACCTTGACTTGATCAAAGATTATTTATCTATTTTCCAAGTTGATTCTTTACTTCATTCTTTAATTATTTTAATTTCTAAAAGTAATGTGACTTATACCTCATAAAGTAGACATATACATATCCACTCAATTCATCAATAAAAGTTATGAAGTAATAATATCCACCTCTATCTTATACTATAAATGGTCTACACACATCACTGTGTACCAATCCTAAAATATTTTTGTCCCTTTTACCCTATCCACCGAATGGTGGTTTGTTCATTTTTTTCATGTAAACAAATATGACATCTTTCAATTGGTTTTAGATTTGAAGAGTCTAAACAACCATCTTGATATAGCCTTGTCAAATGCTTCTCGTTTACATGACTAAGATGGTGATTCCATAGTTTGGTGTTATATGATTCATGTGAACATGATTCATTATCTATTACCAATACTTGGTTTTCATAATTTAATACATAAAGACCATTATTTAAATGCATCATACCAGAATATATGTTGTATTTATAAAAGAAAAAACTTTTATTTCCAAACATGAAAATAAAACCACCTGCATATATACATGACATAGAAATTATGTTCTTCGTAACAAATATTAAATAATAACAATCCCTTAAAACCAATATCATTCCTTTCCCTGCCTTTAGATATAACTCTTCTTTAAAGGAAGATTCTCAAGAGCTTTATATTTTTTATGATTCATGGGCCCCTTTTCCTTATTATTCCTTTTCTTATTCACCATAAGGACCGCATGTTTTTATGCCCCATGTCCTTATCCACCTAGAGAATCAAATTAATAAGTCCGTAAATACTCTTTTCTTTATTTCTCATATTATAATTAATAATAAAACTGGAGAAGTTCTTGGGTAGTGATGAAATTATGGGATCTATGCACAACTCATATGTGAATTTAATCCCCAAAATATATAAGTATTCAAAGTATTCAATAAAATTGACTATATGAGGCCTAGCTGACATTGACTTTCCAAGATTAGTTCTAACCAGATCATTGTAGATATCAAATCTCTCTTTTCGCTCCTTCTCTTGATAGAGATCCCAAATGTGATATATCATGCTATACACATCCATTTCCTCATATTGCTTCAAAATATCATTTTTCATGGATGATAACATGAAACACTAAACATATGTAGAATCATTCAAATAATTTTCATAGAGATATAATTCTTCTTCACTGGTATCATTACTAGTCACATCAAGAATATGTTCTTCCAGCACATACAATTTCCTTTTATGGTGTAGGATAATGCGTAAGAAACTTTGTCACTCTTGGAAATTTGTGTTGTTGAGAAGGTTATCCTTCTAAAGTATGGATCACATTGATATGTTTGAAGTAATTTTATTGTTGTTTAAAAAAATAATATGAGAATATTTTTAGTACTTTATCTAATAAAATTTATAAAAATAAATAAATATTATATTTATTAATCTTCAACCATTTTATTAAAATCCAACATCCCTCACCATTGGCTTCAGAATATACTATTGCTTGGAAATTATAGTGTAAATGGTCCATATTCCCATTCTCACCACCCCAACTTTGGTTGGTCAATAAATTTTAAGGGTTTTAGGTAGGCATTCCAAATGAAAACTTCATTAACTCACAATTCCTTGATCTATTGTGTGGAGTCCCCAATCCTAAAATCCTTAAATTAGATTTCATAAACCCTTGATTCTCAGTTAAACCAAGTCCTAATTTGGCATTCAACCCTTGATGTGAACTAAGTTAATTCAACCCAAAACTTCAAGTTATAATTCCTTGATAATTGTAATCACTCTAACTTTGGTTGGCCAAGCACTTTGAAGAATGGTTTGATTTTAACTGAAGTAGTGGAAGGCAATGCCAATTTAATATTTATAATTGATGGATTTTATCTTTTATGCATAAATATACAATTATTATATTTATTACATTCTTATTAATATTAAGTTGATTTACTTAAGTGATTAACCATGTTTTAGATTATATTTATACATAATCCAATTTATTTTATTTCTATCTTATATTCTTTTTAATTCAGTAATTCATGTGATCATAAAAATAATCCATAATTAAATAAACATGAAACTTTAAATAAATAAAGTGTTATGATCATAAGATTTTACTAAAGGTTAGTTTATCTAGTGGATTATAAACTAACCGTCAACCTATGGGGAAAACACCTTGAACTAATTAAGGTTCGTGTTACATCTTTTCACCTGTCCAACTATGTATCTCTCTTGGATTAGTTCCACGTCAGCTTGAAACTTGAACTTCCTCCACTAGCTCGCAATATCCATCCATTACATGTGATTTTACTCACATGTTGGTGAGGGAAATGGGTTTACATAAAAGAAACCATGGCCATGCAAACCCTTACAAAATAAGATGAGATATGGAACGTAGGACAATAATTTAATTTATTAATTAAATAAAGGAAACCAATCACATGGAAAGGTTCGGTCTAATATCATGATCTCCCATATGCAACGAATTACGTATTTAATAAAATTAGTATTAATTTCTAATCGTTCTTATTTAATATAAATCTTTCTCAAATCAATTAATTATCTTATTTAATTAATCAATTATTTTATCTTAATTCTCATCTGAATTTTCTTAATATTCTCATCCATCGTAAATTTAAACAAATTAAATAAATTTATTTAAAATTAACTATGAATATAAATGTACTTTAGAGGAAACACATTGAGTATCTATCTGAACCAACCAACATGTATTATACTTGAATATTGTTTACTCTTAAGATATGGGGAATATATGACTTATCGTGTAATTTCATGACGTGTACTATCAACTTAATGATTACAGGAATTACAATATTTTTTTGTTATGAGTTATGCTTCAATAAATGTAGAGTAATAACAGTAATACGACTCATACATGATATGTAGATTCGAACATTACGGAAAAATTAATTAAAAATTTATGTATGTGTGTGTGTGTGTGAAAACTCATCACCAGGAATGTCCTATCAACTTAATGACAGCATGAAAGTACATATTGATAAGGTTTTTACAATATAATAAATTAATTTTTAATTCAGTATAATTTTTTATAAGTACATGGCGTGTACAATCCAGCTACATGGAATACACTATTCTCACTCTCTATTCGAGGAACACACCTAGGGACTCATTGTTTAACCCATTCTGAGGAAAATATTGGAGTACATGGAATGTACATATCTTATATAGAGTATGGTATCTGAGTTACACAGTCACCAATTAGGTAGGCCGTGTAAGAATATACACGACCCATCTGTGACTAAAGCACTGAACACTGTGTATGGTAGTTACACAGTGTGTACTCTAGCTTATCATGTGCCAGGATGGCCCAGTCAACATGTGTTGTATAATTAAATGCACTGTGTGTAGTAAATGCACACACCTTGAATTAATTATGAATTAATTCTTGGTTCATTAAACACTAGTACATGGAATGTACCTCTATGTTACATAGTTTTCAATCTTCTGTTATCCATATAGATTCCTCAACACTACCAGATGATATCTTTGAATTTATCTCATTTATAAAATTAATTGATTTGATTATATTTACGAGAAATTAAGTGGAAGAATAAGATCTCACAATTCATATTTATGAAAGATTAAACTGGAATTGAAAACTAAATTAAAAATGCATAATTCAGTCAATAATATTTAAATAATTGTAATTATAAATAATTATGGATAAAACATTGGGACTAGAGTGAAATATCATCACATATTATTTATAACTAATTTAAAAAATTAAGGAATTACCTTACGAGAATTATTTCTTCATTGATGGATATGAAAATGGATATAAATTATACCATTTTTGTGTTGTAGGAATCAAGAGAAGATTCCCTCTAGATGTATTCTACACATGTTCTACATATCTTCAAATGTCTATATAAGAATATCTGGGAGCTAGAATAGAAGATTATATTTCTTACATCGTTCACCTTTGATTGCCATGAGAATCAATCCTAAAGGATTCTCTTTGATCTATATAGTCTTGATAGTGGAAGGTGGAGGAATATTGTTCTTTATTCTTGAGAGTTTTCTTGGAGAATGGATATCTCTAGGGTTTTGAGAGGATACCCTGGATTCATTGTACACAATAAAACAAATGAATTGGCTCTCTTGAAAAATAATATAATTGGATTTATATACCACTAAGGTTAGAAATAAATAATTTCACAAGTTCCCTTTATTATTTATTTAATCCTTGCAGAACCCCATATCTATAATAATAATATTATTATTATTTCTTCACATGTTCTAAACTCATGAATTAAAATTAAATATTATTTATTCAAATAATATTCAATATATATTATTTCTCATCAGATTACTAAACTCGGCCTTTCACTCCTTTATAATATTTATCTGGCCTTTAATAATGATTATTTATTTAATAAATAAATATCATTGCATTACTGGACAATAAATAAAAAAATATTATATTATCTAATTAAAAAAATAAATATTTATTAAATATTATTCTCGCATAATATTCTATCAAATAATATTTAATGGAATATATGTGATGAAGCCAACATGAATATTTATTAAACCATGTGTGGGAATAATATGTATTCAAATTTTTAAATAATAAATAAATTATATATTATTTAACTAAGATTTTGGATACATTTTGTGTGTGACCCTCTAGGTATCTTTCTCAGTGGCATTAGGTGAAGCAGCCTAAATTCCAAGGTTAGCATCTAGAAACATGCCAAGGAACTCATAAAGAATGAAGCTAATGTCGTAATGACAAAATACCACATATGGATGCTTACTATGTAATATAATCCATTTATCACGATATCTCTAATCAAGTAGGTTGTTTTCTGATGCCATAAACCTATGTTTTCAATGTATTTTTATTTGAATTTCTAGAAATCGAACTTGCCTATAGAACATCATGGCCATGGATTTATTTAAGCTATATCATTTCCATAAAAAGGCCTAAGATAAAACTTCTGTTAATGAACAGAATGGAAAAATCTTTTTTCTCATTATTCATTAATGCAATATTACTCATGTTGCAGCCAACGTGTCCTACCCCACCGCAAACATATTTCATCATGGTTTTTGTCAATATATCAAAGTACATGACTTATAACACTCATTAATAATAATCTTAAAGTCTAATGATCAATGCACACATTCACAGATAAGAAAATCTAATGAAACATATTAATTTGGATTTCCTACTGGTGGGTCTCATTCTCATAATATCTTACACTAGATATTACCAAGGATATACACCATGAGAAGGTGCCTCAAAGCACTATAGGTCTCCACCCCTAATATCATGTATCTTTTATTTCCATGAAATTATTTCATCTAGATATAGAACATATATTTAATAATACTGTCATGGAACTTCTAGGTTCTCATCATAGCAGGAAACTACTATGACCTTTCAGTGTGATAGCTACTATTAGTACATTATCACATAATATGTTACAAAAAAGAACAATCATGATGTGATAAAGATTTTATTAATATTAAAAACTAGGAATATAGGTTATCTCAAAGTATATATAAGTTGGTTCTAGGGAACTGAATCCAACACCAAGAAACACTCAAAATAACAAGATGGATTTTCAAGAACCTAGTCCCCTTGTATGAACCTAGGCTCCAATACTATTTATAACAAACTAGACCGTGTTGACCCAATATGTAACCTAAACCACTTTACCACATGGCCTAAATGGTGTTCCCAATCCTTGTGGGATTGAAACTAGTTCTTGGGAATCACATAACACACATTGGGAATGATTTTCCCAAGCCAATAAATAAGGTAATAATCAACCAATCAGAGCATAAGAATTAGAAATAAATGAACATCACACATCCAACCATCATGAAAAACTGAACATAAGAATAAAAAACTAAAAAGTTCAAGGTCATCATGGTTGATACAAGAATATCCTATAAAACCAAAAGAGACTAAATTGCTACCAACCATCACCATTTGACTCCTCAGTCACTCAACATGTCTCAAAACAAATGAAAAAATAACTCAAACATAACCATAGGATATCCTATAGTCAAGTAACCTAAAAAATAAACCATATTAACTAGATACACCAAGTGGTGTATGTAGGGTGTAAGTGAAACTGAGCTTGGTAAGATCTCACCAAGGAGTTTGTATCATTCCTTTAAAAATAAATTTCATTTTAGCTAGTTTGAAATAAAATTAGAAAATATTCTTCTGTAAATGATATTTTTAACAAAAATATAAATCCATATGTGTTTTCTTATGTTGGACAGCCATTTTTAAGGAAATCAAACCCTTATTGAAATCACTACTTTAAAACCTTTACTTTCCTTTTCCAACCACCCATTCCAAACCCACTTTTCAAATACATTTTAAAAATAATCTTTCCAAGGATAGTTTAAAAACCATTTCTTTTAAATAATACAAAAAAATATGAGTAATAGAATAACTATAAAATAATCATGCCAATTATAATATGAAACAAATAAATAGACAATCAAAACAAATCATGGTGCTAAGATGGGAAAATTGAACTTGGGGATGCTAGGAAAAAAATCCCATATCTAACATCATCTAGTATCCTGGGAAAATAATTGGATTTGATTATAACATTACTAGACTTCAATGGGACACTAATTTTATCCTGAAAATATATCACAATTGTTAGTTCCTATGAGAAGTATCATGGACTCAACCAAAACTGGCCCCTAGGAAGGCGCAACTCTCCCAAGGAACCACTTAGCTTGTTTATATTAAACTAGAACAACATGTATTCATAATTTCTATAGCTACTCAGGGTTCCAATTATAAACAAAAAAGATTATATCAAATAAATCATGTAAATAAATCATCACATATATAATAACATATTAATAATCATAAATCTCATCTCACCACCTATACCCATGAAAGAAATAGCCCCTTGGCAATGTCAATCATATCAAATAAAACATAAAGCATTCCCATCAGGCCACAATCCATATTATACACACAAGAACTAAGGTGGTCCAAAGAGGATATCACACATGAAATTAAACTCTATATAAAAATACCAAATGGTCCTTACCATAAAATCGATCTAGGATGATAATCCATTCCATACCCCTTGAAATTCATTTCAAATCATTATTTACTCTAAACTATTTAGAAAAAAATATTTAAACTTATTTAAATAAACATTTTACATAAATACACACACTTAAAAAAAATTATGACCCAAATAGAGTCAAATATACTTTGAACACCAATTATATTTTAAAAGAACCCATTAAAACATTTTAAAGTCACTTGGCACCCAATCCTACATTTGAAACTAAAAATCTATTTGAAAACATTTAAAAACATTTATTTCAAGTGATAATTCACCTTAAAACTCTTAATTAACCCAATATAATTATCACACATAATTATAATTTGATAAAATAAGAATTATAAAACATCAATCACACAATGATATAGAAATTAAATAAATAGCACAAAAAACCTACCTCAATCAAGGACGAATCAAGTCATGAAAATCCAATACGTATTTCCTTCAATGGAAAATTCTCAAACAAGCCAAGTGACATCCTATTGAAGACTAACTTACAAAGACCCCCATTTAATAACCTCCCTCAAAACCTAAATCAACCCTAAAATCCCTTTAGGGTTTGTGGGGTGGAAGTAAACTGTAGGGAAGAGGAACAGGGGTAAAGGGAAGAAGGAAAAAATAATAAATCAGGGATCACCATGGAGATATCCCTTGGAAATAGAGGTGGAGATACTTAGAAAACATAAAGTATGGGAAGAGATTCTCCATTAGGGTACAAAATGGAAATTTTAAATGATGGGGGAGAAAATGAGGGTAAAAACCATAAAATGTAGTGGGGTGTAATGGGAAAACCAAAAAATTAAAAAAACTATTTAACTCGCATGGTTTGGCCACAAGATTTGAGAAACCATCAGAAACCTCATGATCAAGGTTGCAATACCACTCACATGGTTACATCACGGTTTCTTCTAACTATATGGTATAACCATGAGATGCCCGAAAAGTCCAACATTTTCAAAATTTAGACCCAAAAATTCCCAAACTTAAAATAATCTAAGATGATATAAAATAATATAAACTAAACTATATAGTAATTTAGTTAGTTTTATATAGTGACCCATACTTTTTATACATATATATTACATCTTTTTATATGAATATTTAATATATAAGATAATTATTGATGCTAGAATCATATATGTCTAATATCCTTGGAAACTATGATATATAAATAACTGGTTCATAAGTGAACTACATTATCTCCCATGAAGTTCTTTATATCTACCACCCTTCTTATACATGTCACACTTAATAACTTTCTTCAGAAACTGTGGAAAGGGAAACATAAGAAAGGGTGAGATCATATGATCAATAATGGTAAATAAGAGATATCAATGATAAATTGAGTATATCATGACCATAAAGGTATGAAAACATAAACATAACATTTGAAAATATTATGATACATATCATTGATCATAATCTTGAAACATGGCATAGTGTTTGGTAGTTCATAAGACATGGATCATAAAGGAATCTAAGAACATTAGTCCTATGAGCATAACATTTCCATAAGAAATAATTTTTTGGCATAAACATAAGCATCGAAAATAATTTCCATATTAGTCTAGGATCACTTTTAAGGCTATCATAGTATATTGTGTTTACTCCCCAAACCATCATATTAGTCAAGGTTTACTCCCAATACTATCATAGTGGATAAAGTCCCTTACTGAACTGAGTTCCCTCCTCATTTTAGATTTTCTTATCTCATGATATATCATTCTTTATCCAATGAATTTTTGAGTTATATAATTTTATCCCCACCCATAACATAATGAAAATAATACATATGTGTGACACAAGATCATAAAACATTCATCATATTAGAACCCATGAAAATAACTAAGTTTCATAAACATTTCATCATAGAATAAACTATAAAAAAGGAATGGGTTTCATAAAAATTTCACCATTTCATCATTTCCTAACCCATGGAAAATTAATATGTTTCATAAACATTTCATCATTTTATCATAGTATAACATGTAAAAAAAGTAACAAGTTTCCTAATCATTTCATCAATCCATCATAGCATAACCCATGGAAAAGTAGTGGGTTTCATAAATATATTTTCATCATAATAATAAACCATCCATAAAAGTAATAATAATGGTACCATTGGATCATATACCCAATAAATAATAAGTTAAATAAATGTTTGTATTCATTGATTAATATAAATACAATTACTAGATCATTAAAACATTCTAGAAAAAAAATAAACTTTCCACATTGATAATCGCTTTTAAAAAACTATAAATTCACAAACTATTGTAAAAATCAATGTAACAGCCCGAGATTTTATGAAAAAATATTCTTTTTAATTTTATTAATGTCTTGTGTTGTACGCTACACCAAAAGGAGCTTGCACAACACACATCCTTGACTTTCCTTGCATTACACGCAATCGCGACCTTCCTCGATAGCGTGTTTAGTACGCAATACCGAGTTTCACTAAACAACAATATGCTATTAAAATATTATTATAACTAGCCGTTATAAATAGTAATAACCACCTTTTAAAATTTTAGAAATTTTAGCTCTCAAAATGGACTTCATTTTTGGATTCGGAGTATCGAATTTAGCCTAAGGTGAAATTTTGGTACTTTTCGGATAACTTTCATATTCTGATGAATAGTGAAAATTACTAAATTATAATTAAAAACAACTTTTTTAATCAAAATAATTAATAGTGATAAATTATTAATTTGAGTGGTTTTAAAGTATATTTAGAATATATTTTTACAATTTAATACAATGTTGGTCATTGGATGTAATTTCACATTTAAACCAGACATAAACAAGTGTCCATCTTTTGATAGATATTGTTTCTTAAAAACACGCTATTTGTTTTAACAACGGGATTTAATTATAAAATTAATTAATGAAACTTATATGTTATGAATTTGGTAAAATATACTTCATTTTTGAATTTGTAATATGAAATATAGCTTATGATGAAATTTTGGCATTGTTCTGAAAAACATCAATTTTTGATGAATAGTGAAACTACTAAGTGGTAGTTAAAAAACTGAATTTTTCATAAAACTTAATTTTACCGCTTCTGTGAATGAAATTTCAAAAATCCGAGAGACACGGTTGATTTCAGTAAGTAAAATGTGGTTCAATGAGATGAAAATAATTTTTGGTGAATAGTAACTTTTTACTTTTATTTACCACGGTTAAAAGTAAATAGGGTAATTAAGGGTAAAAATGATATTAATATTACCGTAACACATGTCATAATCCTATTGGACAAGTGTATCTCGACCAAAAACAACCTTAAGTGTAAAATATTATCATTTAGGCCCACTTGGATTAGATTAGGACATTTATTATTAATTTATTTAAAGAAGGGTTAAAATAGTTAAAATCAAAGTTTAATAAGTAAAGCATTTTTAATATGGGGTTATACATAAGATAAATTCGACTATAAATATTCATTAGAAATATAAAAAGATTTCCTACATAATGGTATTTTATTTTTAATTTTTAGACATTAAATAATTTAATTTATTTATGACACAATGATGATGCAGTAATTATCTTATTAATGAAATATTGACATAATTGATGTTATAAACACCAAAATAAATGTAATTTGAGACTTTTTTATGAATTCCACTAATTTTCTAGGTTACTATGATATATTAGTGTTGCTTTAATCAACTTGGTTCGAACATATAATTCTGTTATGACTTTCACAAAAATCATATATCAAATAGTGTCAAAATTGACACAAAATAGTTTTTAAATCAAATATTATATTACTAATTGTTATTTTATTCCTAAAAATCTAAGTTTTGGCCAAATGACCTAGATAAAGATATATATATTAATAATAAACAATTTGGGGTTCGTTTGGCATGTTATAATAAGTGTATTAACCATATAGTGAAAGAAAACAAAAAGACACGGTAAAAGTTAAATTATTTAACTTAGAGTTAAATCTAATTGATAAGGTTAAAATAATACCCTAAACTTGTCTAAATCCTATTGGTTGATAGGATTTTGACCCATCCCCACTTTATCTTCGAAATAAGACCCTTTGGAACCATTATAAACTGATTTTGACTTTAATATAAAATAATATTTTGAGATATTCCTAAGGTGCCCCTCTCCTCCCTTATAAAAGGGCACCTCCTCCCCCTCCTCCTCACACCAATTTGAGCACTCAATCTTGGCCAAAACCTACCAAAATCCCTTCTCCACTTCCCTAGAATAATCCTAGAGGTCCTGGTCTTCTTAAAATACCAATCTTAGTTTCCTAAGTGGAGGATTCAAAGAGGCGTTCCAAAGAAGAGGTAATATCCATTACCGATCTTTTCAACTTCTTTCTTCTTCAACTTATTCTTCTTTAGTTGTTTCATGATAAAGTAATAACATCATTATTTCTTATATACTGATATGCTATTATAAATATGAAACAACTCTAATTCACCTTCTATCCATCCTACGGAAAAATGAAATCACCGCGCGTGCGTACGTACGGAATACCGTCTCCACGCCGTAGTGTAATCTATTTTCCACCATCACCTTACAAGGATGGGTATAATGGTGTAATGAGTAACTATATATGATTATTATAAATTGATATTGATACTGAAATAGTATACATACACTTCAACACAAGTTCACGATCATGAGAACGATATCGTCGCTCGTGTGTACGTACGGACTACCGTCTCCACGACGCGATGAGATTCATTCTCCACTTTAAACCATTCATGAATGATTATAAAGTATATATAATAAGTACTAATGAAATATATGACATAATAATTATACTGGATTTATGTAAATTTATATGTATGTCATCTACTTAATTCCATTCACTTCAATAAGGAAACGAAAACAGCGTTCATGCGTACGTACGGACTACCGTCTCCATGAACGATGTATTTCATTCCATTTATCAATATATATATATATATATATATATATATATATATTCTGAATATATATTATATATAAATCATGTTTTACATTCTGGATATAAGTAATCATGATCCAAGTAATCATATTAATAATTACAAGTTAAAAACACGAACGACAAATGAGACGATTTTACCCAAAACGCTACTTTAACATGAATTTACAAAAGAACGGGTAATATAAAGTCATAAGTGGACCATATATGATATAATAACAATGAATATGATTCTGGAATAAGTCAATAACATGATTTAAATCATTATACAGGAGGTTCAGACACGTACAAAGCAAGTCGGACCTAAGGTAAGGGGAAATATCACAATCTCATTTTTATCCGAGATTGGTTATACTTTGGTATTTACTGGGGTGTATTTTATCATCCACATCCACGTTCCCTCAATATGTAATATTGTTTCCATACACTTACAATAGTTTAAATCCAATTTTACCCTTTGGTGAGTTTTTAGTAAAAGATATGAAAGGAATCTTTTGTCATTTTTCGTACGAGGTACTTTTTGACTTTCCGACAAAAGTAAAAGAAGAATGTTTTTTTTTAACTTATACGGCATGAATGGATTTTTAAAACATTTTTTCCAAGAAGATTCCTTTACAAGTTTTCAAGTTTATTTTTAATCAACTTCTTTTAGTTTATAATTGTATGACATGTTAAGAAAAGAAAATTGTTTTTGAAGAAGAAAGGATATTTTCCTCAAGAATGGAGTTCAAGTGTTTTATCAAAATTATTTTCCATCTAAGATAATAAAGGGTTCTGTTTTTATCCCTATTATTACATTTATTTGATTATGTTGTGAGGGAATTATTTTTATGAAGTCATTACCTTATATGATTTGTTTTATGATGTCATGATGTTTCAAGAATCCCATTTTTGTTACATGTGTTATGCGATGATGTATGATTTATGATTATGTGGCACACATAAGAAAGGATTCATTATAAGATGGGTGGTACCTATATCTCCCTCCAATGCATTGGGTAAAGATTTTATATCTCATGAGATAGACATGGCTAGAACGGTAGGTTATACCGGTTCAGTGAAACAGGACTGGAACGAGGGTGACTCGGTTCAGAAAGGGACTCTGTCCACTAAGATAGTCTTGGCAATGAGTCTTGACTAACAAGAAATGATTCTCTATGATTATGTGTGTATGCCACAAAGTTTCATGTTTTAAGTTATGATTATTGGGATTTCATTTCACTACTATGATTTATCCCATGATATGAAATTATGCTCTCTTTTGCAGGTTAAGATTTCCAAAAGTTATGTTCTTATGAATATGATGTGATTGATTTTTCTTTTGCTTACCCTTACTGAGCATTTGAGCTCACCCTTTTATGTTTTCTTTTCCCCAGGATATAAAGAAAGGTTTTAGGTAAAAAAAAGGGAAGATCTTTATGGGAGATATTGAATATCTTTCACCACGATTAGAAGATTACGTTCCGAGTTTCCAAAGACACTAAACTATTACGATCCTTGTGTGTGTGTTTTTGTTATGTACTAAGTATTCCGCAAAAGTAATGTAATGTCCATGTACGTCAGGCTTCGGGTCTCTACAGTTGGTATCAGAGGAAAGGTTTAGTCAACCTTTGGAAACTAGGATGCGAGAACTTTAGTGAGATCCCTAGAGATATTTCTAAGGTGTGTCTAGGGATGTATCTAAGGTTAAGTATACGTATAGGTTATAGTACTATAATTACGCTAACGATCATAGAATTAAACCTAAGATGTTAGATATTGAAGGTACTCCCCCTTTAATATGTTGTTTTCCCTAGCATGATTTTTGCCTCTCACACTATTCTTTTTGGGTTTTAGACGATGGCTGGAACCCGAAGGAACCATGTTGATCAATGCAATGGACAATGCAATGGACAATGCAATGATTGCCCTCCTGAACAAACAAATGTTATGGGAGAAGGAGTGCAAAATCTTATTGCTATACTTACACAAGCTATGAATCATTCTGGACTTCCAAATGAACAGAGAAGGGAACAATATTCTATTGAGTCCTTCATGAGGCAACGTCCACCTTCTTTCAATGGGTCTCCCGATCCACTTGTTGCTGAACAATGGATCAGTACCACTGAAAAGATATTTTCAGTTCTTCAATGTTCTGAACATGATAAAGTCATCTTAGCAGTATATCGTTTGGAAGGTGAAGCTGATCAATGGTGGAATATTATTAAGAATATGAGGCCAAGAGATGAAATTGAGTCCATGGAATGGGACGAGTTCAAGAACTTGTTTTTCAGTAAGTACTTCCCTCGTATTCTTAGAACAAAGATGGAAAAGGAGTTTCTTGAGCTGAAGCAGAAGGATGATGAATCTGTTGGTATATACAAAGCGAATTTTACAAGACTTGCAAGGTATGCATCTGGCATTATCATCCAACCTGAAAGTAAAGTTGATCAATTTTTCAGTGGCTTAAAACCAAGTCTTCGAAGGGCATTAGCTATAAGAGACTTCAGTAGCTATGAAGAAATTGTGCGTTGTGCTATCAAGGTAGAAATGGAAGTTGGTGTTACATATCCATCTCATGGTTTTGACAAGAAACAAAAGATGGAGTTCAAGGAGAAATCTCAAAATAATGGTGAAAAGAAAATGAATGTTTCCTTATGCTCAAAGTGTGGAAAGAAGCATGGTGGAGATTGTCTTAAAGGGACTAGAAAATGTTTTAAGTGTGGAAAAGAAGTTCATCGAGCAGCTGAGTGTCGAAGTAATGGAAAAAGGGTTTCTAATGATGTGAATAAAGAAAACACTACAGAGAACGCACCACCAACACTTCAATGCTTCAAGTGCAAGGAAATGGGGCATTATGCTAATAAATGCCCTAATCCAAGGGTTAGTGATGATCGACATGAGAAACCGCTTAAGGCAAAGGATAAAGGGAAGTCACATGCGATCACTATTGGCGATGTTGAATATGACAACGATGTGGTGGAATGATTAAGTGTTTATGTAATGGGATTCCAAGATAATGTTGTATCATGGAGTATTGGAATATTTATGTCTTGGTCTAATATGGTATTCAAAGTGATTGAGATATTTTTGGAAATAAGACGATATGCGCATAATGAAGGGAAAATGAGAAAATGAAATGTTTAACAGTATTCATGAGCTCATGATTGATATAAGGACTAAGTGATATCATGGTTTGATTATAAAGAATTTTGAGGATTTTGGTATGTGGAAAGTGTTAACGTTTAACTGCATTCATGTTTTCACTAAGGTTCAATGGGTATTCATTCTTCAAGAGAATACATGATTAAGGTATTCACATGTTTGTAATTTGACCAACAAGATATATCTTATGATATATGGGGGATAAATGATGGCATTCACGTGATTGTTCTGTGACATTTCAAGTAATCATTTTCTTTATACTATGAGCTTGGACCGAAGTATTTTAGATAATCCTAAAGATTAGAATGGATTATGTTGTACATAAGTTAGGATAAAACGTTTATCGATATTATTGATGGGATGTTATAATAATATAGCTTTAGAAAAAGGACAACCTGCAGGACGGGCGACAGCCCATCGCGTCGGACAAGGCCGTGGGAATCGAACCCACAACCGAAATGCGAATGGCCTTTATTGCCTACCACTGGCCTACAGGAAGTCCCTATTTAGTAGAAACTAGTTTTATTATATTAATCAGTATGATATATGAAGTATAAGTCCATTTTAGGAACCATATATGATTAATCTCACTATAGATCGACTTATGTATATAATTTTTGCTAACCTTTTGTTTGAGACAGACATGATCTGCTAACACTTCACGAATAACAAATTCAACTTCATTTATTTAAGAGATGAAGTGGAAATTGTTCAAGGCACGAACAACAGTGAGATTGTACCAAAATAAAGTAAGTATTTATTCTAAGCAAATTTTCAACTTTAGGGAAATGATCTTGAAAACCAAAAATGTTGTCCTAGTGATCTTATACCTGATGAATCAGATGGTACCTTATATCATCACAAATCTATGGATTTGTGATTACTGGATTTTCCATAGCCATGTTATCTACCACTCTCCATCAGAATATGATGGTTATATTTCTCTTCCATATCCATATTTTCACCTATGTGGAAACCCAGTGATTAGTTTATTTGGGTAATCGTTACATTTCATACTTTAGTTTTTAAAGCCAAGTTTTGTTATTCTTTTTTACGATGTGGGTTTCTATTAAAGAAACTTTCGAATAGTAAACCATTTATAACCCCGATGAATTTCGAGGAAGAAATTCATTTTAAGGGGGGTAGAATGTAACAGCCCGAGATTTTATGAAAAATATTCTTTTTAATTTTATTAATGTCTTGTGTTGTACGCTACACCAAAAGGAGATTTCACAACACACATCCTTGACTTGCCTTGCATTACACGCAATCGCGGCCTTCCTTGATAGCGTGTGTAGTACGCAATACCGAGTTTCACTAAACAACGATATGCTATTAAAATATTATTATAACTAGCCGTTATGAATAGTAATAACCACATTTTAAAATTTTAGAAATTTTAGCTCTCAAAATGGACTTCATTTTTGGATTCGGAGTATCGAATTTATCCTAAGGTGAAATTTTGGTACTTTTCGGATAACTTTCATATTATGATGAATAGTGAAAATTACTAAATTATAATTAAAAACAACTTTTTTAATCAAAATAATTAATAGTGATAAATTATTAATTTGAGTGGTTTTAAAGTATATTTAGAATATATTTTTACAATTTAATACAATGTTGGTCATTGGATGTAATTTCACATTTAAACCAGACATAAACAAGTGTCCATCTTTTGATAGATATTGTTTCTTAAAAACACGCTATTTGTTTTAACAGTGGGATTTAATTATAAAATTAATTAGTGAAACTTATATGTTATGAATTTGGTAAAATATACTTCATTTTTGAATTCGGAATATGAAATATAGCTTATGATGAAATTTTGGCATTGTTCTGAAAAACATCAATTTTTGATGAATAGTGAAACTACTAAGCGGTAGTTAAAAAAATGAATTTTTCATAAAACCTAATTTTACCGCTTCTGTGAATAGAATTTCAAAAATCTGAGAGACACGGTTGATGTCAGTAAGTAAAATGTGGTTCAATGAGATGAAAATAATTTTTGGTGAATAGTAACTTTTTACTTTTATTTACCACGGTTAAAAGTAAATAGGGTAATTAAGGGTAAAAATGATATTAATATTACCGTAACACATGTCATAATCCTATTGGACAAGTGTATCTCGACCAACAACAACCTTAAGTGTAAAATATTATCATTTAGGCCCACTTGGATTAGATTAGTACATTTATTATTAATTTATTTAAAGAAGGGTTAAAATAGTTAAAATCAAAGTTTAATAAGTAAAGAATTTTTAATATGGGGTTATACATAAGATAAATTCGACTATAAAGATTCATTAGAAAGATAAAAATATTTCCTACATAATGGTATTTTATTTGTAATTTTTAGACATTAAATAATTTAATTTATTTATGACACAATGATGATGCAGTAATTATCTTATTAATGAAATATTGACATAATTGATGTTATAAACACCAAAATAAATGTAATTTGAGACTTTTTATGAATTACACTAATTTTATAGGTTACTATGATATATTAGTGTTGCTTTAATCAACTTGGTTCGAACATATAATTCTGTTATGACTTTCACAAAAATCATATATCAAATAGTGTCAAAATTGACACAAAATAGTTTTTAAATCAAATATTATATTACTAATTGTTATTTTATTCCTAAAAATCTAAGGTTCGGCCAAATGACCTAGATAAGGATATATATATTAATAATAAATAATTTGGGGTTCTTTTGGCTTGTTATAGTAAGTGTATTAACCATATAGTGAAAGAAAACAAAAAGACACAGTAAAAGTTAAATTATTTAACTTAGAGTTAAATCTAATTGATAAGGTTAAAATAATACCCTAAACTTGTCTAAATCCTATTGGTTGATAGTATTTCGACCCATCCCCACTTTATCTTTGAAATAAGACCCTTTGGAACCATTATAAACCGATTCTGACTTTAATATAAAATAATATTTTGAGATATTCCTAAGGTGCCCCTCTCCTCCCTTATAAAAGGGCACCTCCTCCCCCTCCTCCTCACACCAATTTGAGCACTCAAGCTCGTCCAACCCCTGCCAAAATCCCTTCTCCACTTCCCTAGAATAATCCTAGAGGTCCTGGTCTTCTTCAAATACCAATCGTAGTTTCCTAAGTGGAGGATTCAAAGAGGCGTTCCAAAGAAGAGGTAATATCCATTACCGATCTTTTCAACTTCTTTCTTCTTCAACTTCTTCTTCTTTAGTTGTTTCATGATAAAGTAATAACATCAGTATTTCTTATATACTGATATGTTATTATAAATATGAAACAACTCTAATTCACCTTCTATCCATCCTACGGAAAAATGAAATCACCGCGCGTGCGTACGTACGGAATACCATCTCCACGCCGTGGTGTAATCTATTTTCCACCATCACCTTACAAGGATGGGTATAATGGTGTAATGAGTAACTATATATGATTATTATAAATTGATATTGATGCTGAAATAGTATACATACACTTCAACACAAGTTCACGATCATGAGAACGATATCATCGCTCGTGCGTACGTACGGACTACCGTCTCCACGACGCGATGAGATTCATTCTCCACTTTAAACCATTCATGAATGATTATAAAGTATATATAATAAGTACTAATGAAATATATGACATAATAATGATACTGGATTTATGTAAATTTATATGTATGTCATCTACTTAATTCCATTCACTTCAATAAGGAAACGAAAACAGCGTTCATGCGTACGTACGGACTACCGTCTCCATGAACGGTGTATTTCATTCCATTTATCGATATATATATATATATATATATATATATATATATATATATATATATTCTGAATATATATTATATATAAATCATGTTTTACATTCTGGATATAATTAATCATGATCCAAGTAATCATATTAATAATTACAAGTTAAAAACACGAACGACAAATGAGACGATTTTACCCAAAACGCTACTTTAACATGAATTTACAAAAGAACGGGTAATATAAAGTCATAAGTGGACCATATATGATATAATAACAATGAATATGATTCTTGAATAAGTCAATAACATGATTTAAATCATTATACAGGAGGTTCGGACACGTACAAAGCAAGTCGGACCTAAGGTAAGGGGAAATATCACAATCTCATTTTTATCCGAGATTGGTTATACTTTGGTATTTACTGGGGTGTATTTTATCATCCACATCCATGTTCCCTCAATATGTTATATTGTTTCCATACACTTACAATAGTTTAAATCCAATTTTATCCTTTGGTGAGTTTTTAGTAAAAGATATGAAAGGAATCTTTTGTCGTTTTTCGTACGAGGTACTTTTTGACTTTCCGACAAAAGTAAAAGAAGAATGTTTTTTTTAACTTATACGGCATGAATGGATTCTTAAAACATTTTTTCCAAGAAGCTTCCTTTACAAGTTTTCAAGTTTATTTTTAATCAACTTCTTTTAGTTTATAATTGTATGACATGTTAAGAAAAGAAAAGTGTTTTTGAAGAAGAAAGGATATTTTCCTCAAGAATGGAGTTCAAGTGTTTTATCAAAATTATTTTCCATCTAAGATAATAAAGGGTTCTATTTTTATCCCTATTATTACATTGATTTGATTATGTTGTGAGGGAATTATTTTTATGAAGTCATTTACCTTATATTATTTGTTTTATGATGTCATGATGTTTCAAGAATCCCATTTTTGTTACATGTGTTATGCAACGATGTATGATTTATGATTATGTGGCACACATAAGAAAGGATTCATTATAAGATGGGTGGGACCTATATCTCCCTCCAATGCATTGGGTAAAGATTTTATATCTCATGAGATAGACATGGCTGGAACGGTAGGTTATACCGGTTCAGTGAAACAGGACTGGAACGAGGGTGACTCGGTTCAGAAAGGGACTCTGTCCACTAAGATAGTCTTGGCAATGAGTATTGACTAACAAGAAATGATTCTCTATGATTATGTGTGTATGACACAAAGTTTCATGTTTTAAGTTATGATTATTGGGATTTCATTTCACTACTATGATTTATCCCATGATATGAAATTATGCTCTCTTTTGCAGGTTAAGATTTCCAAAAGTTATGTTCTTATGAATATGATGTGATTGATTTTTCTTTTGCTTACCCTTACTGAGCATTTGAGCTCACCATTTTATGTTTTCTTTTCCCCAGGATATAAAGAAAGGTTTTAGGTAAAAAAAAGGGAAGATCTTTATGGGAGATATTGAAGATCTTTCACCACGATTAGAAGATTACGTTCCGAGTTTCCAAAGACACTAAACTATTACGATCCTTGTGTGTGTGTTTTTGTTATGTACTAAGTATTCCGCAAAAGTAATGTAATGTCCATGTACGTCAGGCTTCGGGTCTCTACAATCAATTTCTTGAAAAATATAATTATAAAAATATGAAGGAAACTTTACAGTATTGAGCATTCATGATGCTAGGAAATTCCATTCATGTCGTATAAGTTTAAAGTAAATATTCATTTCATATATTTGTAAAAATTAAAAAAAAAATACATCATTCAAAAAACAACATGAAGATTCCTTTTAAACCATTTTGTAAAAAATTAAATCAGGGGTAAATTTTAATTTAAACTATAATTGTATAATATTAAAAACATTCTTGAATTTTTTTTATAAAACATGAACATGGAAGAGAAATTATTTTTTGACTAAAGAGAGAAATAAATATGAATTTGATTAAAAATATTATTTCATTATTCTAAGTACTTAAAGAGAGGGAAATTAAGTGAAAACATGAACTTTCAATAAATAACAATATTAGAAGACAAATCATGAGCTTCTTGATATTTGGATCATAATATATCATCATCGGAAATATAATCATAAACAATACTGATAAATAATGAGATTGTAACATAAAACCCTAACTGATTTGGTATCATTTGAATTGTAAGTCCCATGAAAGAATAACATCAAATAAAAATTTAAATATCATGAATATAAGTATAATCATGATATAACATGTCAAATACCATTATATACATCTCATAAAATAAGATACGTGCAAGACATAACATATGTCCCAAAGATGATAATTTGAGATGATAAACCCTTACTTTGTGTTCCACTTTCTTATAAAGAACTATGAACTCGTTTATAATAAATTTAAATTTATTATAATTCTATAAAAGAATCATATACATATTTATAATATCATAACTTATCCCTTTATAACATTTCAACACCCATTTATCAATAATTTCTTATTAAAATCATCATTTCTAGGTGTTAACTATTTTATTTATCATGATAATTTTTTTTTTCATTTTTCAGGTCCTTGTAATTTGATCATGGATATCATATATATCCATTATATACATATTTATAATCCTTCATAAAATATAGAGATATAAAAATGAATTACCTCATTCATAAAGACCATTGGTCATATGTATGCATGAATGTTGTTTTCACTTTTTGGAAAGTGGAAGAATAGAAAGTTAGGTAATAAATTACCTTTATAGATTAATTATTATATCATATATATCATATATATTCATTAAATTCATCCTTATTACCATCCAAGTAAAATTTAAATGAAAAACAAATCACATCGCTTCGTGTAGGTGGTAGTCCACACATACTCACGAGTGATGTTGTCACTTTCCAATGGTTTGAAAGGTAAAAATGTAGATATGATATTATCATTACAGAAGAATAATTATGTCATAATTATTACATATAAACATTAAACCCATCATAATAACCATACATGAAATATGGTGATGGGAATTGAATTGTATTTCTACGTAGAGACGGTAAGTCATACGTACGCATGAGCGATACTTTCACTTACCATTTGATGTAAATAGGATGAATAAAGATGGTTTAATAACCATAATAAAATTTCAGTATATTTAGGATATTTAATTTATTATTTTATGAATAATATAACATTTTTTTATGAGGTTTAAAAATAAAGTGATCAATTAAGGTGATTACGTCTTCTTTAAAACAACTCCTTTAGATCTTCTCTTAAGGATCCAAGGGTAGGTCTTTTAGGAAGTAAAGAAGCAATATAATGTTTCTATGGAAGTTTAAATTTTATTTTCTTATGGTATGGTTGAGATATAACGCTCAAAAGGTGTGAATAAGTGAGGGAAGAAGGTGCCCTTTTATAATTGAGGTAATGGGTGCTTTTGGAATTTATTAAAAGATTAAAATATATCAATTTTTTCTCAATAAAAATGCTTAAAATGGAAATAAATTAAAATAAAAAAATGGTTTGAAATAAAATCATCCAATTAAATTTATTTATTTTTGGGTTTCATTTTAAACCTTGTATTTTTTATTAATTCCTTTGTTAATTATTTTCGACCTTAACTACGGTAAAAAATATTTTAATAGTAAAGGGTTAAGAATGTGATCGTAAATGGAAAAGTGACTCATAAATGGACCATGTATTATTTTTTATACCATATTAAATTAACATGGATAATGATAATATTTTTTTGAATGTTAAATAATTTAATAACAAATTTTTTATTATAAATGTCAATTTTGGAGAAGTTAATTTAATTTAATTTTAAAGAGACCAAAAAATATAGAATTAGAATATAATACTTTTACACAACACTAATATATTAAATTTAACTAAAATATTCATGTAACACTATAAATCACTCAAATTTTATTACTTTTAATATTTTTAAAATCATTTAATTTATTTTTCTACTAATTGAATAAAAATTGTATTAGCGTTGTGAAATAATTTAAGGAAATTATTTAATCACAAAAAATTATAAATAAATGACCATCATTAATATAATATAATTATTCATAAAATTAAAATTAATATTTTTTCACCTCTTGTTTTTGTCCCTATGTGAACACATAAGATATATTTAAAATTAAGAGACTGAAATTTTGTATTTTTGTTTGTTTTAAATATTATATAGGTAATTTTTTAGGAAAAGTATCCAATAAACAAATAAATTTAGAGAATAAGGTGATAAGTGTCAAATTAAATTCATCCAATAAGAATTATAATGAAACTTTAGGGCCTTATCACTTAGTTTTAACTTAGATTAACCTGATTTACCCATTACCGATGTGATAGATTTTACCACGTTTACTACTCATATTGACCAAATATAAAAGGGTTATATTTATCAAATTTGAACCTTATAATTCTATATATGGTATCAATTTTTCTATATTAAATTTTTATAAGTGGATTAAATTAATTTTAAAAAAAATACTGCGCCAAACACGATGAAAACCGCTTTTTAGAAAAAAAATACACTTTTAAGTATAAAAAACAGGTTATTCTTATCTCATGCTTAGAAAAAATATTAAATGAATGTTAAATTTATTTATTGAATATAATATATATATTTTTTTTTATTTAAATCATTCTCCAATGGTGATTAATTTAATTTATTAAAATTAAAATACATTGCGTGCATAAAACAATTCAAAAAAACATCTTTTTTATGTTCAAAGGTTTTTTATTTTTATTTTTAATTAATTTATAACCAATGAATCCATTTTATATATACATAACCATACATTTTACACAATTTATTTATTCATATAAATTCCCATAAATCTGATGACTAGGTGATAATTATCACATAATGATATTTTAATAGTATGTCGTGGTTCATTTAAACTCGGTGTTGTGTGTATCGCAAGATATCAAAAAAAATTGAGAGAAATATTTCAAAAAATATAAAGGTGTTACATTATACCCCCCATAAAATTAATTTACCCTTGAAATTATTTACTCCAATACTAACAAATGATGATATCTCAATTTCATCACATCCTCGGGCTCCCAGGTAACTTCTTCGAATTAGTGATTTATCAAGAGAACATTAAATAGGTGAGTGGTATTGTTCCGTAGAAACATATATCTATGGTCTAAGATTTATATTGGGTTTTCCTCATAAGAAATATCATGATAAAGCGGTATAACCTCTGATTTCATTACATCTTAAGGATCAGTTATGCACTTCCTTAAGTGAGTTACATAGAACACATTGTGAACTTTAGAGAGGTTTGGTGGAAGCGTTAAGTGATAAGATGCCATCCCTACTCAATAAATAATATCAAAAGGTCCAATATACCTAGGGATACACTTTCCAATATTTTTGAATCTCATAAAATTATTCCATGGAAAAATTCATAGAAAAAACTTCTCATAAACATTAAATTCTAGATCATGTTGACGATAATCAAAACAACTTTTCTATTAACTCCGAGCTTCCTTGATGTGTTGTTGAATAGTTATTACTTTATCTACCATTTCCAAAGTTATATTAGCTCCCAATAGCTTTGTTTATTTAACTTCATCCTAGAATATTGGATTTTCACACTTTTTTCCTTAGATTAACTTATAAGGATCCATTTGAATGCTCAAGTGAAAGCTATTATTGAAATAAAACTCGAATAGAGGAAGGTATTGATTCCAACCACCTTTGAAATCTATAGAAATAGATATTAGTATATCCTTTAGGGTTTGAATGGTCCTATTAGAGTGAACATATATCTAAGGATGATACACTATAAGGAAAATCAACTCTGTATTTGTATCATATTGAATACTTCACTAGAAATTCAAGGTAAGCCTCAGATCTTAATCAGATACAATAGAATGTGGTCCTCCATGAAAACCTATCACTTCATTAATGTATATTCTGGAAATTTTATCAAGAGAGAAGTATTATATGATTTAAATGAAGTTTTATTACTTTTTAGGCAATTGAATACAACCCATATAGAATTATGGCCCTTAGAAGTTTTGGGGATTCTGATGACAAAGTATATGGTGACGTTTTCCCATTTCCATTCCGGTATGGTTAATGGATGTAACACCACATTATACTTATGTCTCTTATAATTAACTTTCTAACATAATAATAATTATGATACATACTCATAAATAGATCTCTTCATGTTTTCCCACTAAAAATACTCTTTTATATCTATATACATATTCGTACTTCTAGGATGAATAGAGAATGATGAACTATGAGCTTCATAAAATAACTCCTTAAAATATAGTATGGAAAAAGAACATACACGGTTCCTAAATATTATTATTCCATCATAGTCAAGGTTAATCTTAGGAACATTTATCACCTTATTCTGCAGCTCTACATCTTCCTTTTGTTCCTCTTTAATCTTCGCTTGGATAGATGGTTTAACACTCATTTGAGAATGATAAGATTTATACCCTTATTTCAATATTTCAAGATCCAACCTCAAAATATCTACTAATATTGGATCTTTTATGATCCTAATCATAGATAATATATCATGATACTAATAACTCAGACCATCTACCACCTTGTTCTGTTTCCCATGGTGGTAATGTATTGAGAAACCATAGTCTGTAATCATCTCTAACTATCCTATCTAGTGAATATTAAAATATTTCTATGTAAAAATATACTTTAAACATTTAAAATCAGTATATATATCACACATTTCTCCATAAAGATAATCCCTCCATATCTTTAATGAAAAAAATACTGTAATAAAATTCAAATATGAATTGGGTAATTTTTATCATGAACCTTCAATTGGCATGAGGCATAAGCTATCACCATACTATTCTTCATGATAATGCATCACAATACCTTCTTTGATGCATCACTATAGATTATAGACCCTTCACCACTACAAGGTAAAGTAATAATAGGTATACTAACTAACCTTCTCTTCAGTTTCTTTAAATTTCCTTCACATTCATTTTTCCAAAGGAACTTAACTCTATTTTGATTTAACATGGTCAGTAGATTAGATAGTCATGAGAAGTTCTCCACAAATCATCGATAATATCCATTTAAACAAAGAAAACTATGGAACTCGTTCATAGTGGTTGGTCTGGTCCGATGTTCAATAACTTATGTATTTAAAAGATCTACTGATATACCCCACATGAGATTATATGGCCCAATAATGAAACTGTATAAATCCAAAATTCACACTTGAAAAATTTTATATAAAGATTCTCCTTCCTTAAGGTCTTTAGCACAATTATCAAATGGTGTCCATTCTCTTCCTTTATCTTTTAATATATAATAATATCATCTATAAATACCACCACAAACTGATCAAGGTAATCACTAAATAATCTATTCATTAAATCCATAATGATAGATGGGGAATTACTAAGACTAAATGGAATCACTATAAATTCATAGTGTTCATGCCTTGTATAGAAGGATATCTTGGGTATAACCTCCTTCTTAACCCTCAATTGATGATATCTAAAATGAAGTTCAGACTTAAAAAAAGATTAAGATCCATGTAGTTAATCAAAAAAGTCATCAATATGGGGTAAAGGATGGTTATTATTGATTTTGATCATGTTAAGTTCCCAATAATCAATACAAAGTCACATAGATCCATCTTTTTTCCTTAATAAAAAACAGGTGTTCCCCAAGGTGACTCACTTAGACAAATTAATTCCTTTTCAAGATTCTCTTAGGGTGGATTCTTTAATTTCTGAAACTCAATTGAGGATATTCTATATGATTTATTTCAAATAGTAGTAGCACCAAGTATGAGTTCTATTGAGAACTCAACTTCACTATTCGGTGGAAGATCAGGAAATTCATTTGAAAAGACATAAAAAACTCCCATATAATAGTAATATCTCTGATTTTGAGTTTCCCACTAACCATATGAGTTAATAACACCCTTTGAATAGGAGTTAATACCCATAAAATGTATGTGATTTCCATCAGAATTTCATGCTTATCATCACATTTATAGATGATCATAGGTTGGTTTGAAATATAAAATTTGACCTCCCTTCCTTTGAAATTGATGTGAGATTTGTGTAGAGAAAGTAAATCCACATCTAAAATAACATAAAATTCAACCAAATATGGAATAACAATATTTAAAGGAAATACATTCCCACAAACTTCAACTAGAGAGGAATCATAGAATTGAGATGTGATCATCATACCATTATGGGTTTTTACTGCTAATTCAATATCTAATCCTTGGGGTGGCATTTTAATACCCTTATAAAATTATTTAGATATAAAGATTGGGTAGATATAGAATCAAATAAGACATTATAAATTCTAGATTATATGTTAAGGGTACCTTTCTCCATGTCGTTGCCCTACCCCTCATCAGAAATAGTGATTTCATGGGATTTCACTTTGTCTCGCGGCTTAAGAGGTTACTGACATCAATTATTATCATTAAACATCAAATTTGAGCACTAGTTGGCATAATTATCATACTCCTTGTATTTTAAAAACCAGATTATGAGTGGTGAGTTCTGTAGATATTTATATTTATTTTCATCAATATCTAACTTTTTCTCATCACTTTGGAATTTAATTTCTTGATGACCTTCCTTTACACACTTAAAATATTTACCAGTCTCCTTAAGACAATTTCCACCATGATTTTTTCCACAATTCAAGTATAAAAGAAATATCATCTCCTTCTCTCCATTATTTTCATAATTCCCTTTGAATTCCATCTTTCTTTTCTTATCAAAACCATGAGATGGATAGGTAACTCCAAACCCCATTTCCACCTTGATAGCACATCAAATGATTTCTTCATAGCTACTGAAGTATCTTATGGATAACACCCTTTGGATACTTTGTTTTAAACCACTAAAGAATCATTCAACCTTACTTTTAGGTTGGATGATAATACCATAATTATACCTTGAAAGTATCATAAATTTTACCTCATAGGTACCAATGAATTCATCATCCTTATACTAGGATTGTGGAAGGATGATGAAAACTTTTCAAGGGGCTATATCCTGATCAATCTGACTTTTCTTAGGCATGTCCCATGATCAAAGTGACACATCCAAAGACAAAAAATGATATCGTGAGTCCCATGAGGAATATTATGATCACTTACCCTTAAAATATTCATACAAAGGGATCTCACAGATGTGTTTAGAAACCTACGTTCATCCAAATTCTACAAGTATGTGTTCAAAGGGATCATGTCTTAAGTTTCATGGGAAATAATATATATTCGAGTGTACATGTTGAAAGCATACACAATAGGGATTTCTTATAAAAAGGATTTCTTTTCTATAAGCTCACACACACACTAAGAGGATGTTCACATAATGATCCTTTGTTCATGTGATTCACATGAAATCAAAAGGGTCTTGGGAGGGAGTCTATGAAAATGTGCAGATACTTCCTAAAAATATTGTAATCATGGTTAATGGTCTATTATGCACACTATCGGGGGTCTACCTTCTTTCATATCCTCTATGTCTATGGGTTCCTTCATGACACCACATGATTCCCACACTCATGTGGTTCACATGGCCTTTATAAGGTCTTTCGGTGGGTCTCATGTCTATGCATTTGGACTGCATATCAAATCATAGTGTGCATGGTGATAGGATTTTAATGGATAAGAGGGGTGCATGGAATATATGGTGCAAGTCCTAAAGTCTGCATTGTGAGGCCAACCAGAGGAGCACCGCGAGATCAAGGGATCACGACATCATAAAGGGAATATCCACTGGAGTATGCCCATGGACTCCATCATGGGTGTCCCTCATGTCCAAGGGCCTTTACTGGGTGGATGGGTAGAGATATCTCCAGATCAAGGTATCCTCTCTATCAACTTCTCATGGCCAAAAGACACTCATCTATTCTATTCACATTCATCACATAATAGAGGTCGCATATTCATTATGCGATTACATGATCTCTAAAGGACTATGCATGAGGCTTTGTAAACATATACATGGGATGTGTGTTTGTCTGTATGGAAGGGTGAATGGTCGAGGGTCCTTTTTGGGCCCGCATCTCCTAAGGAATTCTCAGTAAAGAGAAGGGTTTGTTTGTGAGTTTTCATGCACGCCATGAATTTTCTTCATGAAAATGTGTATGACTGCAGTTTTTCACCTAAATACTTCACATAATATGGATCTTCACATGATGTTTAAATCATTATGCGGTCACATGATCTCAGAGGGATCATGAAAAGTGGTCTCATGATGGAACCCCTATAAGATCCCATTATTACCTGAAGAAGTGTTTTGAGGGTGGTGGTCGATCTCCTCTATTTATTTGGTGTTTTCTCTATTTTTATTTATTTTCCAAAGCTCCCCCCCCCCTCCTTTTGTGTGTTTTTATTAAATGGGGTGGGGTTTTTATAAGTGAGGTCGGCCTGAGTTTGATTCCACTTTGGACAAGTAGGATGTCGTATGCACCAGTGAAGCAATGGAGGATTTTTCTAGATTGACAACACAAAGACATGAGAGGCTTCGCATGATACTCATTCCCTCGACATCACATGATTTGAAAATTCTGATTTAATTCAGATGAATTTTTTTTTGAGGATGCGGAAGGGATTGCAGTCGTAAATTTCTCATGATGAATCCATCAATTATCTCAACTTTGATCACATGATCATAGATGATCATGCGATGGATTCAAGGACTAGTGGAATATCTCGTAGCATGCCACTAGAACTTGTGCATGGATCTCACAGAAGTTGGTGCTAGATTTATTAATCTCACTCAGTTTTCAGTAAAGGATGAAGGTGGTGGCCATAGTGATCATCAAGCGATCATGTAAGAGGGGTCTTTCCATGTCAAAATAGTGGTCGTCGGAGAGCGGTGGGTGAGTGGGAGGTTAAATATGGAGGTATCACACTACGAAGGATCAGTTGAGTTTCAATTTTTGAGGCATGGGATGATTTGTTTTGGGTTCACGATGTTCTATATCGAAGCGTGTAGTTGAGAACATCGGTAGGCACGATCGAACGGTCCTGGTTTGATTACCACAGAAATATCCCATCCCACATAGAAACTTTTTCCCTTCCTCCTCTCTGGTATATAATCTAGGATGTGGTTTCTACTTCATAGAGCTATAAATAGGGCTGACACCCATACCACATGCATCACATCCACCCGGGCTTTGGCCTTGTGGGCCTTGTGCCCACTCTATGCGCGGCTTTAGCCTCACACACCACAGGCCCTATACATGGGATTTCTCGCATCTTGTTGGAGCTATGTAACACTCGAGATTTTATGAGATATATTTTGTTTTTATGTTATATACATCACCAAATGAATATTTCACTACACACAATATTGTCTTGTCTTGTGTTACACGCAAGAGCAACCTTCCTCGATAGCTTACATTGTACTCAATACCGAGTTTTGCTAAACAATGATATGTTATTAAAATATTATATAAACTACCTGTTATGAATACTAATACCCACTTTTTGAAATTTTATAAATTTTATCTTTAAAAATGGATTTCATTCTTGGATTTTGAATATCGAAATTAGCCTAGGGTGAATATTTGGTATTTTTCTGAAAACTTTCAATTTTTAATGAATAGTGAAAACACTTTGTTACTATTTAAAAATCGACTTTTTATTTAAATAATTATTTATTTTATTTAAATTTATTTTAGGTCAAAATTGATACATAATACATATATAAGTTAAATTTAATTCATTGGAGTCATTTTATAATAATTTTAGATATATAAAAATTTTATTGAACTTTTCACCGTCTTTTACCCACCTCCTAGGAGAATTTGAAAATTTACATAAAACTTAATTTTACCGCTTCTGTGAGTGGAATTTCTAAAATCCAAGAGACACAATTAATATCAAGGAGTAAAATGTGGTTCAATAAGATAAAAATAATTTTTGGTGAATAGTAACTTTTTACTTTTTTTACCACGGTTAAAAGTAAATAGGGTAATTAAGGGTAAAAATGATATTATTATTACCCTAAAACATGTCCTAATTCTATTGGATAAGTGTAATTAGACCCAAAAAAACCTTAGGAATAAAATATGACCATTTAGGTCCACTTGGATTAGATTAGGACACTTATTATTATTTTATTTAAAGAAGAATTAAAAGAGTTAAAATCAATGTTTAATAACTAAAACATTTTAAATATAGGGTTATGAATTATATAAATTCAACTATAAATATTAATTAGAAAGATAAAAATATTTCCTACATAATGGTATTTTATTTATAATTTTTAGACATTAAATAATTTAATTTATTTATGACACAAGGATGATGCAGTAATTACCTAATTAATGAAATATTAACACAATTGATGTTATAAATACCCAAATAAATGTAATTTGAGACTTTTTATAAATTCCACTAATTTTATAGGTTAATATGACATGTAATTATTGATTTAATAAACTTTTTTAGAACTAATCATGCTTTTATGATTTTTATAAAAATCAATTACCAAATAGTGTCATAATTGACATAAAATAGTTTTTAAAACAAATATTATATTATTAATTGTTATTTTATTCCTAAAAATATAAGGTTCGGCCAAATGATTTATATAAGGTTATATATATTAATAATTAACCCCTTCGGTTTCTTTTGTCTTGTTATATTAAGTTTATTAGCCATATAGTGTAAGAAAACAAAAAGACACAGTAAAAGTTAAATTATTTAACTTAGAGTTAAATCTAAATGATAAGGTTAAAATACTAACCTAACCCTATCTAAAACCTTTTGGTTTAGAGCATGTCGACCCATCCCCACCTTAGATTAGAAATAAATCAATTTGGATCTATTAAAAACCGAATATGACTTTCTTATAAAATAATATTTTAAGTTTTTTCAAAGGTGCCCCTCTCCTCCCTTATAAAAGGGAACTTCCTCCCTCTCCTCCTCACACCATTTTGAGCATTCAAGATCGTCAAACCCCTGCCCATTTCCCTTCTAAACTTCCCTAGAAACATACTAGAGGTCCTGGTCTTCTTAAAAGTCCAATTTTAGTGCCCTAAAAGGAGGTTTCAAAGAGGCTTGTCGAAGAAGAGGTAATATCCATTACTAATTCTTTCAAATTTATTTCTTCTTCTACTTCCTATTCTTTAGTTGTTTCATTATGAAGTAATAACATAAGTATCACTAAAATACTTATATGTTATTATAAATATCAAATCACCATATTTCACCTACTATCAATCCTACGAAAAACGAAATCACCGCGCGTGCGTACGTACGGAATATCGTCTCCACGCCGTGGTGTAATATGTTTTCCACCACCACCTTACTTGGATGGGTATAATGGTGTAAAGAATAACTATTTATGATAATTTTAAATTTATATTGATTCTTAAATAATATACATACACTTCAATACAATTCCACGATTATGGGAATGATATCATCGCTTGTGCGTACATACGGCCTACCGTCTCCACGATGCGATGTGACTCGTTCTACATGATCTTCATTAAATAATGATTATATAAATAAATTTAATGAATAAATATGATATATATTACACTAATACCATTCTATAAATGAGGTATATATAACCTAAAAATAAGAATAAGAATTTATTCGACAAAACATGCATAAGAACAGAAAGCAATGAACACCAGAATAACAAGTAGAAATGAAATATTACTAATAAAAAGATAAAAATATGACCATGTATGATATAATAAAAATAAATATGATTATGTAATAAGTAAATGACATTATTTAAATCATTATACAGGAGGTTCGGATACGTACAAATAAAATCGGACCTAAGGTAACAGAAAATCTCACAATCTCAATTTTTATCCGAGATTGCTTATACTTCGGTATTTACTAGGGCATATTTACCATCCACATCCATGTTTTATCAATATTTAATATTATTTCTATACTCCTACAATTTTTTAAATCCAATTTTACCCATTGGTTAGTTTTTATTAAAATACATGAAAGGAATATTTTGTCGTTTTTAGTACGAGGTGATTTTTGTTTTTTTCGGCCAAAGTATGAGAAGAATGTTTTTTTAACTTATACGACATGAATGTATTTTTATGATTTCATAGAAAATTATTTCCATGAAGATTCCTTTACCATTTTTCAAGTTTATTTTTAATCAACTTCTTTTAGTTAAAAATTGTATGACATGTTAAGAAAGTGAAAATGTTTTTGAAGTAGAAAGGATATTTTCCTCAAGAATGGAGTTCAAGTGTTTTATCAAAATTATTTTCCATCTAAGATAATATAGGGTTCTGTTTTTATCCCTATTATTAAATTTATTTCATTATGTTATGATGGAATTATTTTTATGAAGTTCTTTTATGGATTATGTTATGATGGCATGATGTTTATGAATCCCATTTGTATTACATGGGTTATGCTATGATGTATGATTTATGATTTTGTGTCACACATAAGAATGGTTTAATTATGAGATGGGTGGGACCTATATCTCCATCCAATGCATTGGGTAAAGATTTATATCTCATGAGATAGACATGGCTGGAACGGAAAGTTAATCTAGTTCAGTGACACAGGACTGGAATGAGGAGTGAACTCGGTTCAGTAATGGACTTTGTCCACTATGATAGTCTTGGAAATGAGTCTTGAATAATATGAAGTGATTTTCTATGATTATGTGTGTATTCCAAAATGTTTCATGTTTTAAGTTATGATTATTGGGATTACATTTCATTACTATGATTTATCCCATGTTATGATATTATGATCTCTTTTGCAGGTTAAGATATTCAAAATGTTATGTTCTTATGAATATGATAAGATTGATATTTATTTTTTTACCCTTACTGAGCATTTGAGCTCACCATTTTGTATGTTTTCTTTTCCCCAGGTCAGAAATAAGGTTATTAAGTAGGATATGACAAAAAGGGACTCTAAATATGATGAAATAAGTGGGAGATAATGTAGATGATTTATGAACCAGTTGTTTATGTTTCCCAGTTTCTAAATACACTATACATATATGTTCCTACCATGGTTTTGTTATATGTTGTAATAAGTATGATTCAATTATGAAGTAATAACCATGTATGTAAAGTATGGGTCGTTAAAGTTGGTATCAAAGGAAAGGTATAGTCAACCTTTGGAAACTAGGATGTGAAAGCCTTAGTAAAAACCCTAAGGATATGTCTAAGCATAGAACATAATCTTAGTATTTTAGAAATGGCCATGAAAAACCTATGATAATACCTAAAGTGTGAAATTTTATTCTTGATTATGTGGTTTTCCTGTTATGATTAGTGTTTCTCACACTATGCTTCCTGGTTTTAGTCAATGGATGGAACTCGAAGGAACCATGTTAATGCTGAATGCGACGGGAAATGCAATCATTGTCCCCCTGAGCAACCAAACGTTATGGGAGCTGGAATGCAAAATATAATAGCCATGCTCACACAACTTTCTCAAGCTATGAATCATGCAGGACTTCCAAACGAGAAAAGGAAGGAGCAACATTCTGTTGAATCCTTCATGAGGCAACGTCCACCTTCATTCAGCGGGTCTTATGATCCATTAGTGGTTGAACAATGGATCAGTACCACTGAAAATATATTTTCAGTTCTACAATGTTCTGAACATGACAAAGTCATCTTAGCAGTGTATCGTTTGGAAGGTGATGCTGATCAATGGTGGAATCTTGTTAAGAATACGAGGCAAAGGGATGAAATTGAGTCCATGGAATGGGATGAGTTCAAGAACATATTTTTCAATAAGTACTTCCCTTGTATTTTTTGAACAAAGATGGAGAAGTATTTTCTTGAACTAAAGCAAAAAGATGATGAATCAGTTGGTACCTATGAAGAAAATTTTACAAGACTTTCAAGGTACACTTCCAGAATTATTATCCAACTTGAGAGTAAAATCGATCGATTCTTTAGTGGCTTAAAACCAAGTCTTCGAAGGGCGTTATCCGTAAGGGACTTCAATATCTACGAGGAAATTTTTTGATGTGCTCTCAAGGTTGAGATGGAGATTGAAGTAACCCATCAATCATATGGGTTTGATAAGAAGAGGAAAATGAAATTCAAAATAAAATCTAAAGACCACACTGAAAAGAAGATGCCTTATGCTCAAACTGTGGAATGAAACAAGGAGGGAATTGTCTTAAAGGGACAAGTAAATGTTTTAAGTGTGGAAAAGAAGGTCATCAGGCAGTTGAATGTCGAAATAATGGGAAGAAGATGTCTAATGATGAAAACAAAGAATGGGATATGAAGAATGCACCTCATATACTTCAATGTTTCAAGTGCAAGGAAATAGGGAATTATGACAATCAGTGCCCTAATCCAAGGGTTTTTTATGATGATCGACGTCAACAAACTCTTAAGGCCAAAGACAAAGGAAATTCACATGCAATTTCTATCGGCGATGTGGAGTATGATAACGAAGTGGTGAAAGGTACACTTGCCATCCACTCTAAAGTTGCAAATGTTTTATTTGATTCTGGATCCACCCACTCTTTTATTTCTGAAGAATTTTCTAAGGGTATCACCATATTACCTCAGTAGTTAGATATTGAGTTAGTTGTGACAACCCCTAATGGCACAACAGTCGCATCAAAAGTTTACAATTCTTCTCTGATTGAAGTTTGTTGGAAAGTTCTTCCTTCAAATATTGTGATCCTTCCTATAGTAGAATTTGATGTGATTCTTGGAATGTATTGGCTTTCTTTATATGGAGCTCATATCAATTTCCAAATAAGGGAATTCACATTTCATATTCCAGATCAATATATGATCATCTATTGATGCAAGGATGAAAATAACCTTCCAGTGGAAATTTCTTCCATCTTATGGGTCTTGATTCCACTAAATGAAGGTTATTTATCTCAAATGGTTAGAGAGAAACTCACAATTAATAATACACCCATTTTATGGGAGTTTGATAATGTCTTTCTGGAGAAATTTTCAGGTCTTCCACTAAATCATGAAGTTGAGTTTTCAATAGAACTCATACCGGGTGTTATGCCCATTTCAAAGACACCATATAGAATGGCCCCAATTGAGTTTCAAGAATTGAAGAAGAAACTCCAAGAGAATCTTGATAAGGGATTCATATGCCCTAGTGCATCACCTTGGGGAGCACCTGTTTTGTTTGTTAAGAATAAAGATGGATCAATGAGACTCTGCATTGATTAACGAGAACTTAACAAGATCACTATCAAGAAAAAATATCACCTCCCACGCATTGATGACTTATTTGACCAACTAAGTAGAGCTCAATACTTTTCCAAGATTGATCTTCATTCAGGGTATCATCAATTAAGGGTCAAAAAGGAGGATATACCAAAGACGGCTTTCCGTACAAGGTATGGACACTATGAATTTATAGTGATGCCATTTGGTCTTACTAATTCCCTTGCTATCTTCATGGATCTAATGAATAGAGTCTTTAGAGACTATCTTGATCAGTTTGTGGTAGTCTTTATAGACGATATTCTTGTCTATTCAAAGAGCAAGGAAGAACATGAAGATCACTTGATAATTATATTAAAGACCCTAAGAAAGGATATTCTTTATTCCAAACTTACCAAGTGTGAATTTTGGCTTCAAAAAGTTTCGTTTTTGGGTCACATAATCTCAAAAGAGGGGATATCTGTGGATCCATCAAAAACAGAGGTTATCGAAAGATGTTCGAGACCAACAACAGTAACTGAGATCCAAAGTTTTCTTGGTTTGGCTTGATATTATCGATGTTTTGTGAAATATTTTTCCTGATTATCGAATCCACTCACCAGGTAGACTTGAAAAGGAGTTAAGTTTGTTTGGACAGAGGAGTGTGAAGAGAATTTCAAGGAGTTAAAAAGAAGGTTATCCGGTGCACCTGTGCTCACACTGCCTTATAGTGGAGAAAGGTTTTTGATCTACATTGATTCATCCAAGAGGGGATTGGGGTGTGTTCTCATGAAAAATTATATGGTGATAGCTTATGCCTCACGATAGTTGAAAATCCATGAGAAAAATTATTCAACTCGTGATTTGGAGTTATCTGTGGTAATCTTTGCATTAAATATTTGGAGGCATTGCCTTTATGGTGCAAGGTGTGATATTTATACTAATCATAAAAGTTTAAAGTATATTTTCACAAAAAAGGAGCTGAATATGCACCAAAGGAGATGGTTGGAGTTGATTAAGGACTACGACTGCTCAATTCATTATCACCCTGGGAAAGCAAACAAGGTGGAAGATGCATTAAGTTGACAAGACCATTCTAGATTATCCATGATGAGGATCACAAAAGATCCAATATTTATGGATTTACAAAGGATGGATCATGGAATTATAATGAAGGGAAAAATCTTATCTTTCTCAAATGAATGTTCAACCATATATACATGTGAAGATTAAAGAGGCACAAAAAGAAGATGTAGAGTTACAAAATAAGGTGAGAAATGTTCCTGAATTCAACCTTGATTGTGATGGGATAATAAGGTTCAGGAATCGGGTTTTTGTTCCTCCCATAACAGAATTAAAGAAGGAGATGCTGGATGAGGCTCATATTTCTTCATTCTCTATTAATCCTGGAAGCACGAAGATGTATAGAGACCTGAAAGAGTACTTCTGGTGGGATGGCATGAAAAGAGATGTTGCTAAATATGTCTCTTGATGCTTGGTTTGTCAGCAAGTTAAAGCTGAGAGGCAGAAGTCTAAGGGTATGTTACAACCATTACCCATACCCGAATGGAAATGGGAAAACATCACTATGGACTTTGTCACTAGACTTACTAAAACATCCAAAGGAAATAATGCTATCTGGGTTATAGTTGATCATCTTACAAAGTCAGCACACTTCATTGCAATTTGAGAATATTTTTATCTTGATCAGCTTTCCATGATATATGTAAAGTAAGTGGTAAGATTGCATGGAGTACCACTTTCCATTATATCTGATCAGGATCTGAGGTTTACCTCAAAGTTTTGGAGAAGTCTTCATCATACTCTAGATACAGAGTTGAGTTTCAGCACTGCTTATCATCCTCAGACAGACGGTCAGTCTGAGAGGAAAATTCAAACTCTAGAAGACACGTTGAGAGCTTGCTCTATGGATTTCAAAGGTGGTTAGGATCAACACCTACCTTTGGTGGAATTTTCTTATAATAATAGATTTTACTCCAGTATTCAGATGGCTCCTTATTAATCTCTCTATGGAAATAAATGTCGAACACCAACTTACTGGGATGAAGTTGGGGAAAGAAATCTATTAGGACCTGATCTTGTTGATGAGATGGAAGAAAAGGTCTGATCAATTCAACAACACATAAGAGCAGCTCAGAGTCGAAAAAAAATTTATGCCGACAACCGAAGAAAAGACCTAGAGTTTGAAGTGGGTGATAAAGTGTTCTTACGAATATCTCCTTGGAAGAGAGTAATGAGATTTGGAAAGAAGGAAAAGTTGATCCCTAGGTATATCGGTCCTTTCGAAATATTGGATCGTGTTGGCGCTTCCATAGAATCTCTCTCAAGTTCACAATTTTTTCCACGTATCTCTCCTGGGAAATTACACACCTGATACTTCACATGTACTCAGCTCAGAATTTGTACGCTGGAGCAAGATCTTTCTTATAAAGAACAGCCGATAGAGATTCTGGATCGAAGCGAAAAAGTCATACAAAACAAGACCACTCGCTTGGTGAAAGTTTTATGGAGGAACCACCAATTAGAAGAAGCTGCATGGGAGCTTGAGGATATGATGAGGGATAGGTATCCTCATCTATTTGTTACAAAGTGACGAATTTCGAGGGCGAAATTCATTTTAAGGTGGGTAGAATGTAACACCCGAGATTTTATGAGAAATATTTTGTTTTTATGTTATATACATCACCAAAGGAATCTTTCACTACACACAACACTATCTTGGCTTGTGTTACATGCAATAGAAACCATCCTCGATAGCTTGCGTTGTACGCAATACCGAGTTTCGCTAAACAATGATATGTTATTAAAATATTATATAAACTAGTTGTTATGAATAGTAATACCCACTTTTTGAAATTTTATAAATTTTATCTTTAAAAATGGATTTCATTTTTGGATTTAGAATATCAAAATTAGCCTAGGGTGAATTTTTGGTATTTTTCTGAAAACTTTCAATTTTTGATGAATAGTGAAAACACTGGGTTACTATTTAAAAACCGACTTTTTATTTAAATAATTATTTATTTTATTTAAATTTATTTTAGGTTAAAATTTCTATATAATACCTATATAAGTTCAATGTAATTCATTGGAGTCATTTTATAATAATTTTAGATATATAAAAATTTTATTGACCTTTTCACCGTCTTTTACTCACCTCCTAGGAGAATTTGAAAATTTACATAAAACTTAATTTTACCGCTTCTGTGAGTGGAATTTCAAAAATATGAGACACAAGATTAATGTCAAGGAGTAAAATGTGGTTCAATAAGATAAAAATAATTTTTGTGAATAGTAACTGTTTACTTTTTTTTACCGCGGTTAAAAGTAAATAGGGTAATTAAGGGTAAAAATGGTATTATTATTACCCTAACACATGTCCTAATTCTATTGGATAAGTGTAATTAGACCAAAACCAACCTTAGGAATAAAATATGACCATTTAGGTCCACTTGGATTAGATTAGGACGCTTATTATTATTTTATTTAAAGAAGAATTAAAAGAGTTAAAATCAAAGTTTAATAATTAAAACATTTTTAATATAGGGTTATTGATGCACGCCTGTCGTAGGGCGTGGCAAAAAAATTATTTCCTAAGTGAAAATGTAGTAAAGTGTTTGACCTAGGATGTCTCCCGAAGAAGAGTGCACACAAAACGAGTTGTCACTTTAAAACAAGGGTAAAACAAATGTTGTGTTTTTGAAATGAAATTGGAAATTAAAATGATTGAAAAACTATGATATTAAAAAGGGTGATTAGGTCGGGGTAAGTTTCTTAATTGTACTGCTATCCTTGTTCAATTTAATTCAAACCTCATCTTCTTTGTTGATTAAAGTGAGTTTCCACAATCATTTCCTCTCACTTCCTTGGTGAAATTATTATTGTTAGAGAAAACCTTACCAAGATCTCGGTTTGGTCAACTCTCCTTCCATGCATAAATAGTTGTATTGAATATCCTTAATTGAAATGGGAAATTCCCGATCGGGTTTTGTTTATCCCAAACAATCAAGAAAATTCACTACACCTTTTACACGTACTGACGATCGTCGAGTACTTCACCACTAATTCATGGTTTATTCCATCGTATATAAACCAGAAATTAGTGGAGGGAGATTATGATTATTTTACCAAGGAAAAAATCAATAACGAAATTAATATTCAAGAAATATCGCACTTGATTATAAAATCCTCTATAAGAAATTGAAAACAACTTTGAAGAAGAAATAAATTTATTCAATTGCGTCCAAGAACTCAAGCATTACGATGTAGAAAACCAACCCTTCTCCAATCACTCCAAAAGTTTACCCCACCATGGTAAGGGTAATCGAGATGAATGGGGAAGAAGAAGGCATTACAAAACTATGAAAAAGAAAAGAAATAAAAAATAAAGCCGAAAAGATCTTCTTCTTGGTGTCCCAGAAGGAATGGGATGGAGAATGGATGATTTGAGAGGGTGGAGCTCTCCTCCTTTTATAGCCAGAATGTTTTCCCCACATGTTGACGCGTTGTAGACCCATTAAATTACATCTTCATGCATTGAGCCCTTCTTTAATGTTGTTCATAATTTCCTTGTCTGTGTCCCCTCAAAATATCAGCATCTTTGGACATGTAGTCTGAAAGTTAGGACCGTTTTACTATGAGAATTTATTCTGTCCAGTCAGACTCTCCAAAACGAAATCCTCCAGATTAGGGTGATTTAATGACCCCATAAACGGCCACTTCACTCAATGATTCCTTCATAAACGATGCTCCCAAACTCCTTGCGCGTCCACCCACCGAATGTCATAACATTTGGGCCCACCATGGATGAGTTATCGATCCCACACCAAAACTAGGCAGAACTGCAAACAGTTTTCTTTCGCCCACTTGTGAGCTTCCATATGGCCGATTCAGCTTCTAGTCCAAAAATAGTAAATGAATCCCTGGAAGATTAGAAGCTGTAAAAGAAAGAATTTTTTAATTGGGATCAGTGTAGATAATGTTATGGCCAAACTACCGAAATAATATAAAACTGTTAAAAATCCAAAATGGCCAATTTTTACTATTCAGCTCAACATAACACCATTATCATAAAAATGAAACAATTAATCTTAGAGGAACAATTTTGTGGGTTTAAAACAATGATATTCAATATAAATTAATTGAAATTATTTTCTCTGTCAATTCCCCCACACTTATCACTTGGACTCCTGGACAAGTAAAAATCAAATCAAATCAAATCCAAAACACATATCAATGAGATCTATCAAATCAATTACATGAAACAAAAAGATATCATGCCTCATCAAAAAAATTATTTAAATTTCTCAATTTTATATTTTAATATATTTCCACTTCATTTCTTATCCCATTCACACAAAACACCTACCTCACATGAATTTTCTCTCATCTCACAAATGTAAAGGTTGAACAAGGCTTTTCTCATCCAAACTCACACAAGAGTCACCATAGGTTTGATAAATTCCTACTTCTCCACCCGATGTGATTCAAGGACATGCGTTTCTCATGAGGACTTTTTAGGGTTGTTCTGTGGCTTCCGGTTAGTAGGATTTAGATGTTAAAAGTTCTGAGTCCGAAAAAGGAAGGCTTGGCTCTTATTGAAGCAAAATTGCAAGATTCTAATTTTCACTCAAATATGGTTTCCTTCACTTCCCCTTTGTTGAAAATAGGCTCCATCATCATTAAATCAGCTCAGAAAAAAACATTTCAATCTTTTCAAACATGATTTTTTTTTAAAGCTCCAGATAGGCACAACATTCTTTTTACATTGGAAGCTCCAGAAAGGCACAGCTTCTCTTGTCATAAAAGCTCCATAAAAGGCACAGCTTTCAACAGAATAATTTTCTAGCATCACACACATCTCTTCAACAATTTATTTTCCACCCAAAGTATAACAAAATGAGGTAGTACACCACAAGACATCTTCTCCCACACTTAAGTTCAACTAGATCATGCAATTTTACTTCAAGATCAGGTAGGATAGGGAAAATTGGCTTGTAATGTGGCTAACCTAACAGGCAATTCATGGCTACTAGGGGTTACAATGAAGGATAAATGTAAATGTGGGCCATAATGAAAAGGATTATTTTGAAAAGGGGGCTTCAAACCAAATAAATTCATCAATCATTTAAAACACACGTACCCCAAACCCTCAAGTTTTGAAAGGAATAAATCAAATTCTGGTTAAAGCAAGCATGGTCTAGTTCTCTCAAGAAATGAGGTGAATGAAAAGAATATGACAAAAATGGTTTATAATCCTCACATGAAAGTTATTTCAAAGATATAGACAGTGAAATATGGCATGAGATTCAAAAATCAGTGTACTTTTCATGAAATTCCAAAAAAATTGAACTTGAAACAAATTCATTTCAGCATTCATTTAAGCTCAGTTTCATGAAATAGATTGGTTCACTCATTGACATGGGTTTCAAAAATGGCATTGATAATATTTTCAGCTCAAAAGTTTCAGAAAAAAACCAAAAATTGAAAAATAAACACAAATAAATTTTAAAACACACATTTTTTTAATTTTTATTTTGTGAAAACAAACATCAAATGAAAATCCTATACTACAGAGGTTCCCTCCCCCAAACTTAAATGATGCAGTTTCATTGATGAATTCAAGTGGATTTAACATGTAAGCCAATTTTCAAATGAATCACAACATCAAGCAAGTGTGAAGGAGAGGTACAACCTGTCTTATTGGCAATGCAATGTTGAGTTTGGATCCTAAGTGTTGCTCTTTGAAAACCTAAAAAAAAGTAATAACATAAGAAATTTATTAAAATAAATAAAAATTGAATTCGAATAAGAAAATAAGTATAAATATTGGTTTAATCCCTCAAGTGGGCCCTGGGTTTTGACTACCTCTAGAGGGGAAGTTCTAATAAGTTATCCCCAATCTGATGGTGGGTGAGGTTTCTTGCTCATGAACCAATAAAAACTTTTCTTTCCAGGATGAACTTCTTCCTTTTTATTGAGGACTCCATCTATAAAATTCACCAAGCCCACCCTCATTGTAATGAGATAAAACATGCTTGGTGGGGTTAGGAAAATGAATAAGTCCTCCTCTTTCTTGGGTTCCGAATGAACAACATCTTCTTTATTATCCAGTGGTTGATGAAGGTATGATACATCTGGGGAAAAATCAAAGGTAATGTCAAGGTTTAATTCAATTTTAAAAAAAAATTAATGCATGAAGAATCAATATCAAATTCTTCCCTTTCAAATTAAGTATCTTGTGTCTCATTTTCCTCCAGAAAATCCACTTTGATCTTCTCATGTTCTCCCTCCATTATTTGTTCAACAGGTTTGGGGAGCTCTAGATGTTCCTCTATGGATGACTTTTCTTTTTCATCTTCTTCCTCCAAGGAAATACATGTGTTGGATGAATCTGAAAAATTAAAATAAGGGGAGGTAATACTCAATTTAGTTTCAAAAAAATAAAAAGATAATGAGTTTATGAAAAGATTGACTCCCTGATCTTGTTTGGCTTCAATTGGTTCTTCAATGGGAGGTGCTTCTTGAAGTTGAATTTCCCTAGATAGAGGTAGGCAGTCAGACTCCTCTATCTTCTCTTCAAATTTCACTGATTTGTTGGTTTCTTCCTTCAATGTTGCTGAATCATCTATATTATGAGGAATAGTTGGCTCAAGAAGTTCCTCACACTCATTCCAGAATTTATCAAGATCTTTTTGATCTCCCATATGTATTTCAATTGCTAAATCTTCTTCATCAATCTCCTCCAACATTTATTGAGATGGGCTCAATGGATCTTCTTTTAAATTCATCAAGTCCTCTATGGGTTCTTCAACCTGAAATATTTGTGGGGATACTTCTTTCATCAATTTTTCTGGTTCTGGTTCTTGTTCTGTCTACATTTGTTGATCCTGGTATGCATGTACTTGTTCCGCTATCCACTGTATTTAAGTCTCTAGGTTTTGAACTGTTTGACTTATTATTTCAAATTGGGCTTCAATATCCTTGTGAACTTCTTCTTCTTGGTGTTGTACTTTGATTATGTCTTGATAAAATTCTGGAAAATAATCCTGAAGTTCAATTAATTCTCTGTCCAATCCCTCCAACACTGGGTATTCGAGGTTCTCTTTAAGGTTTTCAATGAGATCCTTGAATTCATCCTCTGTGATGATTTGGATTCGAGCTCCCCGAATTTGTTTAGCCAAGAAAGAAACTTTATACTCTACAAACCAAGGTGATTCAATAATTGGTTCTCGCACTGGTGGGTAATTGTTCCATGAATTAAAGAAATAATCATTTGAAAACAACATGGAAAAAGATTTTTTTTTAAATTTTTTTAAAATTGAAAAAAAGTCAAATATTTACAATTAAATTGTGGCACTACCTCCCCGGAAACGGCGCCAAGTTTGACACACGCCTGTCGTAGGGCATGGAAAAATAATTGTTTCCTAAGTGAAAATGTAGTAAAGTGTTTGACCTAGTATGTCTCCCGAAGAGGAGTGCACACAAAACGAGTTGTCACTTTAAAACAAGGGTAAAACAAATGTTGTGTTTTTGAAATGAAATTTGAAATTAAAATGATTGAAAAAACTATGATATTAAAATGGGTTATTAGGTCGGGGTCAGTTTCATAATTGTACTGCTATCCTTGTTCAATTTAATTCAAACCTCATCTTCTTTGTTGATTAAAGTGAGTTTCCACAATCGTTTCCTCTCACTTCCTTGGTGAAATTATTATTGTGAGAGAAAACCTTACCAAGATCTCGGTTTGGTCAACTCTCCTTCCATGAATAAATAGTTGTATTGAATATCCTTAATTGAAATGGGAAATTCCCGATCGGGTTTTGTTTATGCCAAACAATAAAGAACATTCACTACACCTTTTACACGTACTGGCGATCGTCAAGTACTTCACCACTAAGTCCTGGTTTATTCCATCGTATATAAACCAGAAATTAGTAGAGTGAGATTATGATTATTTTACCAAGGAAAAAATCAATAACGAAATTAATATTCAAGAACGATCGCACTTGATTATAAAATCCGCTATAAGAAATTGAAAACAACTTTGAAGAAGAAAGAAATTTATTCAACTGCGTCCAAGAACTCAAGCATTACGATGTAGAAAAACAACCCTTCCCCAATCACTCCAAAAGTTTACCCCACCATGGTAAGGTTAATCTAGATGAATGGGGAAGAAGAAGGCATCAAAAAAACTATGAAAAAGAAAAGAAATAAAAAATAAAGGCGAAAAGATCTTATTCTTGGTGTCCCGAAAGGAATGGGATGGAGAATGGATGATTTGAGAGGGTGGAGCTCTCCTCCTTTTATAGCCAGAATGATTCCCCCGCATGTTGACATGTTGTATCCCCATTAAATGACATCTTCACGCATTGAACCCTTCTTTAATTTTGTTCATAATTCCCTTGGCCATGTCCCCTCAAAATCTAAGAGGCTTTGGACATGTAGTCCGAGAGTTATGACCATTTTACTATGAGCATTTATTCTGTCTAGTCAGACTCTCCAAAACGAAATCCTCCAGATTAGGGTGATTTAATGACCCCATAAATGGCCACTTCACTCGATTATTCCTTCATAAAAGATGCTACCAAACTCCTTGCACGTCCACCCACCGAAGTTCACAACATTTGGGCCCACCATGGATGCGTTATCGATCCCACACCAAAACTAGGCAGAACTGCAAACAGTTTTCTTTCGCCCATTTGTGAGCTTCTTTTGAGCTTCCATATGGCCGATTCAGCTTTTAGTACAAAAATAGTAAATGAATCCCTGGAAGATTAGAAGCTGGAAAAGAAAGAATTTTGGAATTTGGATCAGTGTAAATAATGTTATGGCCAAACTACCGAAATAATATAAAACTATTAAAAATCCAAAATGGTCAATTTTTACTATTCAGCTCAAAATAACACAATTATCATAAAAATGAAACAATTCATCTTAGAGGAATAATTTTTCTGGGTTTAAAACAATGATATTCAATATAAATTAATTGAAATTATTTTCTCTGTTAGTTATACATTAGCTAAATTCAACTATAAATATTCATTAGAAATATAAAAAGATTTCCTACATAATGGTATTTTATTTATAATTTTTAGACATTAAATAATTTAATTTATTTATGACACAAGGATGATGCAGTAATTACCTTATTAATGAAATATTAACATAATTGATGTTATAAATACACAAATAAATTTAATTTGAGACTTTTTATAAATTCCACTAATTTTATAGGTTAATATGACATGTAATTATTGATTTAATTAAATTTTTTCGAACTAATCATGCTCTTATGATTTTCAAAAAAATCAATTACCAAATAGTGTCATTATTGACATAAAATAGTTTTTAAAAAAAATATTATATTATTAATTGTTATTTTATTCCTAAAAATCTAAGGTTCGGCTAAATGACTTAGATAAGGTTATATATATTAATAATGAACCACTTGGGTTTCGTTTGTCTTGTTATAGTAAGTTTATTAACCATATAGTGTAAGAAAACAAAAAGAACCAGTAAAAGTTAAATTATTTAACTTAGAGTTAAATCTAAATGATAAGGTTAAAATACTAACCTAACCTTGTCTAAAACATATTGGTTGAGAGTATTTCGACCCATCCCCATATTAGCTTATAAATAAATCAATTTGGATCTATTAAAAACCGAATATGACTTTATTATAAAATAATATTTTAAGTTTTTTCAAAGGCGCCCCTCTCCTCCCTTATAAAAGGGAACCTCCTCCCTCTCCTACTCACACCATTTTGAGCATTCAAGCTCGGCCAAACCCTGCCCATTTCCCTTATCAACTTCCCTAGAAACATACTAGAGGTCTTGGTCTTCTTCAAAGTCCAATTTTAGTGCCCTAAGAGGAGGTTTCAAAGAGGCGTGTCGAAGAAGAGGTAATATCTGTTACCGATTCTTTCAAATTTATTTCTTCTTCTACTTCCTCTTCTTTAGTTGTTTCATTATGAATTAATTACATCAGTATCACTCACATACTTATATGTTATTATAAATATGAAAAAACTCTATTTCACCTTCTATCCATCCTACGAAAAATGAAATCACTGCGCGTGCGTACGTACGGAATACCGTCTCCACGCCGTGGTGTAATCTGTTTTCCACCACCACCTTACTTGGATGGGTATAATGGTGTAAAGAATAACTATTTATTATTATTGTAAAGTGATATTTATTATGAAATAATATACATATACTTCAATACAATTCCACGATCATGGGAACAATATCATCGCTCGTGCGTACGTACGGCCTACCGTCTCCACGATGCGATGCGACTCATTCTATATGATCTTCATTGAATAATGATTATATAAATGAATTGAATGAATAAATATGATATATATTAAACTAATAACAGTCTGTAAATTATGTATCTATAACCTAAAAAGAAGAATAATAATTTATTCGACAAAACATGCATAAGAACATAAAGCAATGAACACCCAAATAACAAGTAGCAATGAAATATTACTAATAAGAAGATAAGAATACGACCATATATGATATCATAACAATTAATATGATTCTGTAATAATTCAATGACATTATTTAAATCATTATAAAGGAGGTTTGGATGTGTATGAAGCAAATCGGACATTAGGTAAGGGAAAATCTCGCAATCTCAATTTTTATCCGAGATTGCTTATACTTAGGTATTTATTGGGGCATATTTACCATCCATATCCATGTTTTCTCAATATGTAATATTATTTCTATCCTCCTAAAATTGTTTAAATCCAATTTTACCCTTTGTTTAGTTTTTAGTAAAATATATGAAAGGAATCTTTTGTCGTTTTTAGTATGAGGTACTTTTTGACATTTTCGGCCAAAGTACGAGAAGAATGTTTTTTTAACTTATACGGCATGAATGGATTTTTATGATTTCATAGAACATTATTTCCATGAATCTTCCTTTACAAGTTTTCAAATTTATTTTTAATCAACTTCTTTTAGTTAAAAATTGTATGACATGTTAAGAAAGGAAAAATGTTTTTGAAGTAGAAAGGACATTTTCCTCAAGAATGGAGTTCAAGTGTTTTATCAAAATTATTTTCCATCTAAGATAATATAGGGTTCTGTTTCTATCCCTATTATTACATTGATTTTATTATGTTATGATGGAATTATTTTATGAAGTTCTTTTATGGATTATGTTATGATGCCATGATGTTTATGAATCCCATTTTTATTACATGGGTTATGCTATGATGTATGATTTATGATTTTGTGGAACACATAAGAATGGTTTCATTATGAGATGGGTGGGACCAATATCTCCCTCCAATGCATTGTGTAAAGATTTATATCTCATGAGATACACATGGATGGAACGGAAAGTTAATCCGGTTCAGTGACACAGGACTGGAATGAGGAGTGAACTCGGTTCAGTAATGGAATTTGTCCGCTATGATAGTCTTGGCAATGAGTCTTGACTAATATGAAGTGATTTTCTATTATTATGTGTGTATGCCAAAAAGTTTCATGTTTTAAGTTATGATTATTGGGATTACATTTCATTACTATGATTTATCCCATGTTATGATATTATGATCTCTTTTGCAGGTTAAGATATTCAAAATGTTATGTTCTTATGAATATGATATGATTGATATTTCTTTTGTTTACCCTTACTGAGCATTTGAGCTCACCCTTTTGTATGTTTTCTTTTCCCCGGGTCAGGAAGAAGGTTATTAAGTATTATATTCCAAAAAGGGACTCTAAATATGAAGAAATAAGTGGGAGACAATGTAGATGATTTATGAACCAGTTGTTTATGTTTCCTAGTTTCTAAAGACACTATACCTATACAGTCCTACCATGGTTTTGTTATATATCGTAATAAGTATGCTTCAATTATGAATTAATAACCATGTATGTAAAGTATGGGTCATTAAAAGCTATACTTTCCCTAATAGTCTGCTAGATAGCCTAGGCCTACTCCCACTAGGCATGGTTGAACTATGGTCCCACATGGGCCTATGGTTGAGTTGGACTAGCTGGTTAGTGGTTGGACATATTTTTTTTGAAAATCCATGTGAAACTACTTGAAGGTATGTTTTAGTATGGGTGCAATATGGACCCAAGTTATGTCCCCTTAAACCAGATCCCAATACTTCATGAATTCCATTTCCATGTTCTTTATGGAAATTGATTCAAATAGTTGCATGGTCTTCATGTTAGTCAAATCATTAAAGGAAAAGTTAGAGATGCATGATTATGGGTTCTAAAAAATGCATCCCCTTAGAATTATATTCACTCAGTACGAAAAGAATCAAATTCTTTGGTAAATGTAGGTCACTTTTCTACATATCAGAACATCTGGCAGGATTGGATATTGAGCTTATTGAGAGGATATGTTCTGATTATATTGACTGATAGATTTTATGTGTTATCCGTATGAGTATTCTGACCATGAGTGCTTGGATAAACCTAATATAGGAAGTGGATTTGGTTTGGTATATAGATACCCTGAAATTGAAATATGTATGAATTCCATAATGGAACAAGGATTGAGTGGAATGAAACTTGTTGCTGGATCCAAGGTAATATACCTATATGTCACTATGTATCCCATGAGGATGGGAATAAAGCCTTACATATTTCTGAAATATACCACTATACAGGTCAAACACATGCATATTATACATAGGTTCATAGATAAAGAAATCTATAATAAATGTTCTTATGTAGATCTAACTCATATGTAGGAGGGGAAATATCACTTTTTTTATGATTAAATCCTAGGTAAAAATATGTGTTTAGGTGGAGACATTTCTTGGATCATCCATGATGCCCTTCCTTTGTGTGTAATACCAAATATATCTAATCACCTAGATTTTAGTTCTTGAATTTCAATAGGTTAATCTTTGAGAAATTTTAATGAATTCCCACTAAAATGAAATTATTTATTGATGCACCTGCTCCTGTAGTCTTGAGATCATCTGATTTACAAAGATAATTTGGATATGGTATCCTTTCTCGAATGCTCTAACTTCTACCTAAGTCGGGGGAATTACCGATCATGGCTTCATTTTTTCTAAGGATATGTTATGGGACCCACAATATTTGTATCTTTTTATTTGTTTTGCCCTAATTTTTTCCTAAGATTCATATGGAGGAAGACTTAGTAGGTACTATCTTGGATTTTTCTTTGGATGCCTTTCTATAGGTTTTCAACCTAATAAGTTTATGTGCCAATTCCATTTTATAAATGATCAATGTTGTCTGGATCACACAACGTGCATGTCCAGTGAGAGGAGACTCGACTTTTTGCCAGGATTCCCTTATCGAGTTTTCATCTTGGTGAGTATCATGAATCTTTTTGTTTTAAGGTCCTACAAGCTAGACCATCATTATGATGTAGTTTAGGGTCTTTGATCTTGGACCTTTGGTGTGCTGTAATTTAGGGTCTTTGAGCTTGGACCTTTGGTGTGCTGTAATTTAGGGTATTTGAGCTTAGACCTATAGTGTGTTTTAATTTAGGGTCTTTGAGCTTTGACCTGATTTTAACGGCCATGGAATATGGTGCATACATTCTAGTAATGACCTAAAACACACATATGTTATAGGTTCTTCTGTGGTGTTGTTAGGGATCACAAGGATTTGAGTTCCTTTCATGTAAGGAGGATATTCCTTTAGTTGGTGGGTTAAATCCCTTATGAATTGATCGAATGGAAAATAAAATATGATCTCCACTCTTTTCCAAGGTTCATGTAATATTTATGGAAGCAATATGGTTTGAGGGTGAAATTATTGGGATCTAAGGTCTGGCTAGATGTTGGAATGTGGGTGATATAAATCATAACCCAAAAGCTTGAGTCTATGGATATGGGATGGGGTAGAAATTTTGGGTATGTCCTGTAACACTCTAAGATGTTTGGTATGAGGATTGTAAATCATGGTCCAAAGTGTTCGGTTCATGAGGAAGGTGTAGGACAATAATACCCGGGATGACCCAAAACACCCTCAGGTGTTGAGTTCCACCATGGTGATATCAATCTCACAGGGATTAAAAAGCCCCTAGTATTGGTCTGAGATATCACTGATTAGTCGGTCGCAATCCCTTATACATTAATATCATGGAAAAACCAATATATCTATTTTCCTTTCTAAGATACATGAATTTTTTTTGATGACCTAAGGCACTTTAAATCATGAAGTGTGATTTATGGAAAATGTAATATCCAAGAAGGGTCTGAGAACCCTAAAAGTTGTGTCATCGCTTAGAGAACATATTCTCATGATAAGGAGGTGTGAAAAATAATTTCTCTAACTCTTTCCTAGACCATGGGTTCTAATGATCATATCTTGTCTTTTATTAGGGAAATAATGTAGACCCTAGGAGTTTTATTCCTTATAAATTCATGCCCTAATTTTTTCCTAAACTCTGTAGATGAAGATTTTAGCAAGAGAATAATTGACTTTTAATAAAGTTTCCCTTTGTGGGTTTTGAACCTAGAATGTTTTATGTCTCTTTTGCAAGCAGTTTAAGGTCTTTCGATTTGGACCATTATAGGATAGAGATTCAGTTCGTATATATTTGACCAAAGTGCAGGCAGTTTAAGGTCATAAATCATATAGACCTAATATGGGAGATGTTACAAAAGACCCTAATTAGGATACCCAGGGTCAAGAGTACTCCAACATCCTTTTAAGTGGGAGATAGAAATGTCATAAATCATGGATCATGGTTCTCAGGTCATGAGTAATGATATGGAACAATCATACCAGAGATGACCCAAAACACCCTTGGGTGATAAGTTCTACAATAGTGACTTCAGGCTCATACGGATTGGAAATCCCTTTATATTGATCAAATATGTCTCCATTTGGGGTACCTCAATCCCTTTTTCATCAATATAATGGATGGACCAAGAGATATCTTTTCTCTTACAAGGTAAATTAAAGGTTTGTGGTATCCTGAGGTACTCATGACAAGAAGTGTGGCACACGGATTGAGGTGATTTTAAAATATGGAAGAAGAACCCCATACTCTGGTTGACCGAGGTAAGTCTATTTTAGTCCTTTGATAAGGAATGAAAAATGGGTGATGGTCTACATAGTTTATCATCATGTAGTAGGGACATTTTTCATGTAGTTTAACATTATTTGGTAAGGAAATTTTTCAGGCAGTTTATCATCATGCAGAATGGAAGTATTTATTATGCAGTTTTAATGTCATGAAACCAATAAATTTGTCTTGTATTTTAACATCATGTGGTAAGGATGTTCCTTCGTAAAGTTTATTGTCATGAGGTAAGGATGTGGGAACCAAAATTAACAAATTTAAATATTATGGTTGGGACTAAGGGTGGAAGTCTATGAATCACTGTGTATCTCACAAGAATAAGAATCAAACCACACGTTGTTATGAAAGTCTATTTAGTTTAACATCATGTGGTGAGGATGTGGATCCCTCGACATGAAATGGTGGTATTTCAGATGGTCCCATGAATGAAATCATGGGTGTCACTATGTATACCATGGTGATGGGAATCAAGCCACGCATAGTTCTTAATGAAGTTCCCTATGCAGGTCTGACCCGTACACAAAGAGGGGGAATATTTATATTTTTTGTTGTGATTGGATTCATATTTGGAAATTCAGGAATCACTATATATCATGTGAGGTCAGGAATCAAGTCACACATAGTTATTGAGTGGGAAATCCTCTACACAGGTCTGACCCATACGTAGTGGTGGGAATTATTTCTATTAATTGTTATAGTTGGGCCCAGTATTGAAGATCCAGATGTCACTATATATCCTATGATGATAGGTTTCAAGCCACATGTATTTCTTAAGGAACCATGTAGTTTAATTTCATGTGTTAAGGATGAATATGGGACGACATGAAAAGGTAGTGATGTTGTAGCTGGGCCCAATGATGGAAATCTAGGTGTCACTACGTATATCATGAAATTGAGAATCAAGCCACATGTAGTTATTAAGGAATCGTGAAGTTTAACATCATGCGGCAAGGATATGGATTCCCTGGCGTGAAAATGGATAGAGTGGTTGGATGTGTGGTAGAATACCAACACCAACTCTAGTGGTCCTCTCTGGTGAGGTCTATAGAAGTATGTAGTTTTATGTCATGTAAGGGATATTAACTAGGAAATTTAATGTCATGTAGTGAGGAATCATTGTATGGATTTTATGGTATTTCATTCAGGACCAAGATGTTCTGGTCAAAAGCTGTTATTCCTTGTTTGTATAGGGAAGACCTTACTGAGACTCTTAATCCCACATGAGTTATGTTCAATGTGAGAAACAAAGAACAGAAAGGGTTCCTCTCACGATGAAGAATCATTTAAGAGTAGGACGTCAGACTCTTGTATCATGTAGTGGTTGGAAAAAGAAATAAGATCGAGTTTACCTACATATCTCATTATAAATTAGAATCAATCCATACATATATTTGGTAAGCTCGTGCAGTTTAATGTCATGTAGTAAGGATGTGGGTGATTCAGCGTGAATGAAGATGGATACTATGGATCTGTGCAGTTTTACGTCATGTGGTAAGGAAATTTTCCTTATAGTTTAATGTCATGAGGTAAGGACTTTTGATCTTCTAATGTGAAATGAAAAGGGAAGTTATGGATCTATGTAGTTTTACATCATGTAGTAAGGACATTTTCATTGAATTTTAATGTCATGTAATAAGGAAATTTTCAATGCAGTTTAATTTCATGTGGTAAGGAAATTGGATCACCCAACCTGAAAGGAAAGTAATACTATAGATGGGCCTAATAATAGAGTTTTGGTCATCATGATGTATCATATGATATTAGTAATCAAGTCATATGTAGGTCTTAAGGAACCAAGAAGTTTAATGTCATGTGGTTGGGACAAACTCTATACAGTTTACCGTCATGTGGTCAGGATGAAGGATATCATGAAGTTTGAAGACATTATGCTAGGACTTGATCCATGAATTTTAATTACTTGTGGTGACGATGATGGTCATGAAGTTTAACATCTTACAGTAAGGACGATGGATTACCTGATGTGAAGGGGAGAGATTTTATGGATCTGTATAGTTTTACATTGTATGGTGAGGAATCGGTATACCATGCAGTTTAACGTCTTTATATTATGACTTGGTTTTATATTTTAATGTCATGTATCTAGGATGAGATCTGTATAGTTAAAATTCATGTGGTCAAGATTAATTCAATATGGGTTCAAAAGAGAACTCTTCCATTAGTCCCCTGACATAGCCAATGAGGGGGTCTAATTCTTCCTTTTTAATGGAATATTAACCATTGATCTACTTTATCACCAATTCTAAGTCCAATTTGATATTTAGGTATACTATTTGAAGCTTTAGGTCTAATTCCAATATAGTGATTAGGACTTTCTACTCAACCTCATTATTTGTGCAGCCTTTGGATAGTGAGAAAGAGTAGGGCATAAATGATTTATTAGGAGAGACAAATAAAATCATTGGACCAACCCAATTGAGCTTCAAGTATTCCATCCTTGTGAATATAGGACTCCAAGAGGCACCATCAAAGTACATATCCCATGTCTGAGAAGTGTCATGGGAATATAAGACCTCCTCATCTGAAAGCTCAGTGTCTACTAGTGTATTTTTTGATACGGGATGTGCTTTGAGGAAATTAGTCGAGGCTTTACCTTTTACTAACTTTTGTGATATGAACTGAGTTTCATATTGCTATATAATGACTACCCATCAGCCTAATGATGTACTTGAGAAGATCAATATGAGAGACCAAATGGACTTCATGGTGCTAGCATCATCCAGCTGAGGTATCAGAGACTATTCTCACTTCCCACATTATTTTTTGTGTGAGGAGGGAACCCAGTGAGAATTCCTTAGTAGAAACATATAAGATAAGTGGCCTCCCTTCTAATAGAGGCATCAAAATTGGTGGTTGAGGTATGTACTACTTGATACTTCAAAGGTTTTTTTGGAATGGGAGGGATAAATCCTCTTGGCTTCATGTTTGAAGCCTCGATGCTCATCGGGTAGGCTAAGATAGTGCATAGCCACATCTAGATTTAGTCCGAATATTTCTGTATAGTTATAATTGAACACATATCAGTACTTATTTAGAAATTAAATGTAAATATCTTTCTCTTTGAGGGTCATGGTGGAACTAATCAATTTAGGTTTTGGGTCTTCTTTTGTTCCTAGATTTATCTACCTGAGCTCGTCTATGGTGGCGGAGACACCTTCCTCGAATGTTGGAGGGGAGTTCCCAAGATCATCCCCATCTTCCTCCAATTCTAATTCTATGGAGGAATTTTTATATGAATCTATCAATCAAGGGGATTCTCCATCACTATCACAGTGAGTGAGGCTATTAGAAGATACATGATCATCCCTTGTTATCTGAGTCCTCATAGAGAGATTCCAGAGCTGATTGCAGTTTACACTATCACCAAGGATAAGAGGTTCTTGGACCTCTAGGATTAGATCTTCTACCCAGACTAGATTTATTGGGAGCACATAGTCATTTTTGAGAATACTCCAAGGATTCATAGGGGTAGTCCTCAACCCAATAGAGTATGCAACCAGTATATCATTATTCACCATTGGTTTCTTCCCTCCCTTCTTCTAGAAGTATTCTATAGAATATGGGTCACCACAAGACTTGAAGGGTCATTTTCTCCATATAGTACTATGAATTTTCTATATTATGGGGTACTTTATACAATGTCTCTCAGAGATTGAAATGTCACACAGTTTATTGTCATATTACTAGAACAAGTTTCATGCAGATTGTCTTCATGAAGTAAGGACGTTAATATAGGCAGATGAGCTAGGATATAGAATCCTAGTGTCCCTATATATCTCATTAGTATGAGAATAAATCCATGAATGGTTCTAGAAAATCTTCACAGTATAATGTCATGCAAGAGAAAAATGAGTCATACAGTTTAATGTCATGTGATAAGGATGTGAATATGGGTGGATGGGCCAGGATATAAAATCCGGACATCCCTACATATCTCATTAAGATGATAATCAAGTTGTAAATATTTCTATAATGTAGTTGTGGTAGGATACCAACACCATCAATGGTGTTCCTCTCGAGTGAGTTCTATAGGAACGTATAGTTTTATGTCGTGTAAGGGACATCAATTGTGCAGTTTAATGTCATGCGGTGAGGAATCATGGTATTTATTTTATTATATTTCATTCAGATCCATAATAAACCTATCGCTATCTTCCATGACTTGTTTTGTGTATAAAAACCCTTGATGAAATTCCTAATCTCATGTGAGATATGCTTGGTGTAAAAAATAAGGAATGAGAAGGGTTCCTTTCACCATGCAGAGGAAATAGAGGATATGATATGAGTATTTTTCATCATGTAGTTGATAGACCAAGATATAGGATTGAGGCTTCCCTATGTATCTCAATGAAAATGAGAATAAATCCATACGTAGTTCTAAGATAATACATACAGTTTAATTTCATATGGAAAGGACATGAGCCAAAAAGTTTAACATATTACGGAAAAGATGTCTGTCATGTAGTTTTAACATCATGCAGTAAGGATGTGATCCATGTAGTTTGATGTCTTTTGGTGAGGAATATGGACATATAGTTTTAATGTCTTGTGGTAAGAACATCATCTATGCAGTTTAATGTCTTTCGGTAAGGATGATGGCCATGCAGCTTAATTTCCCTTAGTAAAGAAATCAGTTGTGCAGTTTAATGTATTGTGGTGAGGGAATTATCCATTCAGTTTAATGTCTTGCAGTGAAGATTTTATCCATGAATTTTTAATGTATTGTATTAAGGATGATGGAAATATAGTTTAATGTATTTCAGTAAGGATGATATGAATAAAATATGAGGATAGTGGATCTTTTGAAGGATCTTGAAGAACTCTTATGCATATTTTATGAGTTTTAGGATCCTTCAAATCTATAAATCCTACATATTCCTATTCTTCCAATCGATCCTTGAAGTCAAAGTAGCTTTCTATTGTGTGCTTGATATGTCTATGGTAGGGGAAATGATTTTCAGGGACATCCATCCTTTCCTCACTCATCTTTCTCATCATTGGGAGCTCTATCAAACCATTCCCCATGGCATAGTTAAAGTACATACGAACATGTTTAGCTTGAAGAGAATATACTTTTCACTGCCTGTCTTCAAGAGATGGGTGACCAGGATATTTCTCCCACATTTCATCTATGCCACCATTGGTTCAGGTGAATATCTGAGTTTGGAGTCTGGGGTACAGAGTCCTAGTATTTATTGGTTTGGGGGTAGGTTTTGAAGCATTAGGGAACTTCGATGATGCAGACGCTTCCCATTGATTAAAATATCCTGACTCTCTTGAAGTTTTTGTAGAAACACATGAGGTTAGATGGTTTCTAGAATATCCCTGATGAGGAGGTGGAAAATATATAAATTCTCGAATCCCAATGGGTTGGGTGAGGTGGAACAATGTTTTGATTTTTCCCTATGAGGGGATAAAAAATATGAAAATTTCCCCAGTCCTGTGGGTTGGGGAACTTCACTGCATGGTAGGATTCCATATGAAGGTACTAGTACATCATCCCAAGGTAGAGATATCATAATTATTCCCACAATTATATCCTAGAGATCCTTGTTATCATGTTGGAGTTGAGCTATCTATTCTTTTGTAGAAATTTCCTTGTCATCCTCAAGGGGTTAGATAGAAGGAGCCATGAAAAAATCCTTTCCTCTATTAGTATAAGGATGATTGGATGATAATGGGAGTTTCTATGTGGACCCCATATACTAAATACACTACTTCCAATATCCATATTCTCTATTTTTATTACCCTCTAAAATAACAACATGGTCGATAACACCTTCTATAGATGTCTTATGGATAACGTTGATCCTTTCTGCTCTTGGGCCAGTGGCAGAAGATAAGCCAACCAGATGAGACTCACATGACTATAGAAGGGTATTTTTATACCCTTCAGAAGTGTTCTCATATAGATTTGATGAGGATTATTCAAATCTGAATGATATCATATTAACTAAGAAACAAGTGTAATGGCCCGAACCTCTCTGGTCCATTTCTTTTTTGAAATATGGTGTCCAAGGTGTTCTGGGAGATCAAAGTGAATTATCCCTAACATTTTTCTAAATTTATAGTTCTGTGAACAATGTTTCTAGTTTTTTGAACAGTGTCATCGGTGAGGCAGATATGAACAATTTCATCGGTGAGACAAATGTGAACAGTGTCATTGGTGAGACAGATGTGAACAGTGTAATCGTCGAGACATATGTAAGCAGAGCCATCATTGAGGCATATATGAATAGTGTCATCAGTGAGATATATGTGAACAGTGTCATTAGTGAGACATATTTGAATAGTTTCATTGATGAGACAGATGTGAATAGTGTCATTAGTGATTCATTTGTATTGTAGGCATCGGTGAGTCGTTTTTACTGACAGCATCGGTGGTTCATTTGTACTATCAGCATTGGTATGTGTAAAGTGTTTCCATCCATCAATAGGTGTACAGTGTTTCCAGCCATCAGTAGGTGTACAGTGTTTCTAGCCATTGGTAGGTGTATAGTGTTTCCAACTTCCTACAGTTTCACCCATTTAGCATTTTCCTTGACTAAAAACGCATTCAAGGTCTTATTTTAATAGATTTATGGACAATTCAAAGCCCATAACTCCTATATTAATTTTCCTAAAGCTCGGAATTCCTTTACTTCGTCAAACTTCATGGATTAATGTAATCCTCTTTTAAATGAAAATCTAGAGTATCTTAAACCGCTGATCTGTTAAATCTTCTAAAGGGATGATATATCTTTCTCCCTTGTTCTACCTTCTTGTTCTCTAGTGTGAGATGATAGAACCTTTCCTTCTTCCCATAGGAGTGTTGTTATAGAACCATAATCCTTGGATTTTTTCCCCTTGAAGTTTCTTCCTGCTTCATGTGCACCCCCTATTTTGGTGCAAGCATCAAGTATTGATCCATCATCAATAGAAGGTATGATCTACCTCCATTCTTGTATTTTATTTGATCCTTATTCTACCATTTCTAATTTCCATGTAATGGAATGTGATCTCTATGCTTCTAATGGAGTTTTCTTGGGTGTCGGTTCGTACGATCATGTCGTGGAATCCTTAGGTGGATGCAATTGTTGTGGGGGAGTGATCGTGATTGGTTTCATGGATTGTTCTTGTTTAAAGAAAGTCATTAACCTTTTGAGGTAGGGGATTCGTTACTTCTATATTCTTTTATGTGTAACTATAGATTTAGCATGTTTTATCCCACTAGATCACAATGGAATTGACATAATAAATATTTGATCTGCATAAATAAATTGGTATCAATCATATGTTATTACCTCTTATTTTGCTAGATATTGTGATATCTATTATTACCTTGTTTAGAATATCATTATTGATATAAATTGGTAAAGAATGAAAACTAGTATTAATTGTAAATTATTTGTCAAAGATAAAGAGGTATGTAAATAAATCTGGTTGTTGTTGTTATAAATTGATGATAATCAAACTGATGGAGTGAGCATGTTTAATTATTTTTGATAACTTACTATTTAGGTTGACCGTATTTGGAACCTACAAATAATAAATCAGTTAATTCCAGATGGATTAAAGAACTGGTCATTTGATAAAAATATAATTCATGGTAGGGTTTTGAGTTACCCTCTTTCTTGTAAGGTCGAGTGCCTTATGCTTTGGAGTCAAGAGTGCTCATTATGTTTCAAGGATAGATGCCTTGTTCAAGGGCCAAGAGCCAAATTGATATGATGTTTCGTTCTTGATGCTTGTGTTATGATGTGAGTTTGGGTGGATGTTCTGATATGTGGGGGTCGAGAGGCCCATTGTTTGTGGTGGAAGATGATTCCTAGATTGGGAAGATGCATCAGTTTATGCATGTGGGTGTCGAGGAGGACACTGGAGATGATGAAATGGGTTAGATATGAATGATTGGATGTTTTCTGAATCTTGTTGAATGTTTATCTGCTTTACTTTCCCCGCTACTCAAGGTAGTTGGTTTTACAACCCTCCTTCCAAAAATAGGTGAAGACGTGTGGGGTATTCCCTGTGATTTCCATGTTTAGCTTCTCAGGGGAGGATGGGTCTACGCTCCTTCTATAGGTGGAAAATACTTTATGGGTAGTTCATCTAATCACTGTGTTGATCTCCCATGTGTTTGGTAGCTTAGAATATTTTTCTAGAATGCCTAAGAATATGGGAAAGTAATAATTTTATTAATAAATGATTGAATAAATGATGTTAACCCATGGGGTTGGAGATTTCTGGGATGCAATGATGGGGTAATATTTCTGAGAAGCTATGGACTTGGTTTGGTTATGCCTAGAGGGAAAGAAACTTTGTTGTGATGCTAATGAATTATAATGTGGAATTGTTAATGGTTAATTAATGTTTAAATAATTAATTAAAGTAAAGTGAAACTGATAAAAAGGGAATGGAGTAATGTAATAAATAACTTTAAATGGTTGTGTGCTTATAGGATACCTAGTCTTTGTAGTGGCAGCTAGGAGTCTGAGCTAAGTAAGCTACACTTGATTATAATACTAGGTTATGCCCATAGTGTGGTTGTGAGCTATAGTAAATTCTATAATTTTTTTGTTTCTATACGCTACTACACCCCGTCAGTTAGGGAAACTAACACACCAAGGATTCTAAGCCCTGTGAGGTGTTTTCCCCAACATTCTGGTGGGAGGATAGATGTCTGACTACCCCCTTTGGCCCTACTCTCTTCTCTTAGTAGTTACTTGTGCTGGTAGGCACAACAGTTAGTTTCCCCATATATGTGTGTAGAGGTCTGTAATGGCTTGTGGTTGTTCACACACCTATATTCTAGATATATTTTCCTTTGGACTATTATAGTTTTAACGTGTATAGGATGTGATGGATTGAGGATCCTTATTCGGTGTATGGGTTGTAATGGCTTGTGGTATAATTCTTGACGTATGATACGCGTTATGCGAGCTGTGGTGGATCCCAAAAACTACCTGGTTACTTTGGTTATGTGGAAGTATTGGTTGTGTTTCATGAGGATCATATTGTGGTGCTTCGCCCAGCTGTCTGCGGGTAAGCCCTTTTGGAGAGAGATTCTTAGGACATGCGACATTGGGGAAAAGTAGAAAACCAGTGGGGCAGTGGTAATGGGGCACCCTTGATATTATTTATTTTATTATATACTCTTGTATGTGATACTTGGTGAGAGTATCCATGGTGAGAATGGAAACTTAGTATACCTAGTTAGGTGATGAGTTAGTTTCACTTATTGTTCACTGTGCTTTATCATGCTTTCTTTACTTTTTCACGAGAGGATCTAGGGAGGATCCTACTGAGTATACTATTATGATCACCCTACGTATATATAAACTATTTTTCAGGTCACTTGGAGTAGGTTGGAGATCAGGCTCATTACTACTAGCTTGGGGTTACAAGAGCTATTCTTCCTTCATGGTCATTGCTATTTTTACTTTCCTTTGGTACTTGTAGTTTTCCCTTTCAGTTGTAGTATTTCTTGCATGAAATTACATATGTTTACTTGGGTTTTCTTTTATATTGCAGTTTGTGTTGGAGGTGTTTAGTGTTTTTCTTATCTCTCTCATCTGCATGTGTTCTCTTAGAGGGTATTGCCTCCCATTTGTGTGTTTACTATACCCCCGGTGCTAGTCGCCAACCCGGGGCCTACTAGAGGTGGGACTCAGGGGGGCACTATCTCCCTTCTCACATTTCTGGCCAAGGAGGGGTACACATTGTGGGGAGGGGTTCGTGAAAATTTTGTATCAGAGGTTTTGTTGATGGATAGGATGGAGTTTGTTGTTAGGCACAGGTGAGGTTTCATGGGTTGGTAAGGCAATGGTGTCAGTTAAGTTTATAAAGTGATGTAAACTTTGGAGACCGGCTAAGACATAGGTGTTTAGGTCCCCCGATGATCTAATGCACAAACCTTTAAGTTTACAGCGGCTACTAAATTAGGTGATACTGGTTGTAGGGTAGAGATCTAGGAAAGGATCATGCATCATTCTTCTTTGTGCTTGTGTTTGAATGGGTAGACCTTGTTATAGGTTAACCTAAAATGAATAAAATAAAACAACTAATTAATTAATGTTGAGACTTCCATATTCTAGGTTTAGGAGATCTAACTATTTTTTATTTTGTAGGTATGGATCTAGGTCTATGTCCTTGTTAGGTTTGCATAAAATATGTCCAGTAGGCTATGCCAGCAGATCGCCGCAGGGTAGAGGTTGACGACAACACTTGGAGAAGGACACTCTGAGAGTCTTAGCACCAGAATCTACAGAAGTATGAGGGATCCATTTTAGATGCATTCACAAAAGACTGGTTAGATGAGGTTGAGATAGCCTTCAGTTTGATCTGTGCTCGAAAGGAACATTGGGTGTCTTTTGTTATGATGATGCTACATGGGGTAGTGAGTCAGTGGTGGTTCTTGTTCCTCAGGGATCGTGAGGAGTCAGCGATATTGTGGGAGGAGTTCTGAGACAAGTTCAGAGATGAGTTTCTTTCTTCAACTATGAAGGCGTCTAGTCACCAGGAGCTACTTACCCTTCAAAAGGGGAGCTCCAGTGTGTGTGAGTTTGGAATCTATTTTAGGGGCCTTTTACGATATGATTCAGACCTATTTCTAAATGAGGAGGTCAGGTCAAGGCATTTTGAGGAGATTTTGCATCCAGAGATTCAGCACTAGGTCACCCCATTAATGTTGAAGACATATCTTGAGGTGTTGGAGAGGGAATAGGTCATTGAGAGGAAATTGGATAGAACCATATAGTCATGAGAGGGGAGTCGTCATGATTCCTCACGAAGTAGAGCTATGGTCTGGGGTTCCTGGTTTTCAATTTAGAAGAGTTTCTGTTCGTCTAGGGGTAGGTCCCACCCCTCAACATCTCGTTTCTATGGGGGTATAGGATCTTAGGCCTATGCCAAGGGATCATGTGATTTTTTCCTTGTGGATGTCGAGGTCATTAGTAGTGAGAGTTCCCAACCTTTCATAGCAGTCATCTTGCACCAGGTGTTCTGCTCCAGGTTCCTTCATTAAGGCAGTTCCAGCCGAGGTAGCAGCAGCAGGTTTCAACAACTTTGGATCAGCAGAGAGTGGATGGGGAGGGAAGAAGATAGTCCCATGATGCTCCCTGTCCTCAGAGAGAAAAGTGTGTCCATGGTGGTGGTCGCCATCAGGGTCAGAGAGGCTGTGGATCAAGTCGTGGTCAGCTTCATGCTTTAGCGTTACTAGTGCCAGGCGAGCCAGACGTCGTTCGAGGTACCCTTTGATTTTTTCTACTTGGGTGTATGCATTGTTTAATTTGGGAGTGGTTAACTCATTCATATCACCTTCCCTAGTCCATTATTTGGGACTTGAGTTAGAGAGGCTTCCAGTGCCCTTGGCATTGACTACGCCAGTTGGAGGTCGAGCTGACTTGTTTGAAGTATGTAGAGACTATGAGCTAGTGTTGGGGAAACACCGCTCTTGGGGATATTTCTTATGTTTACGGATACAACCATGATATTTCATCCTCAGTATGGATTGGTTGTATTCATTGCAGGATATCATAGATTTCTTTTGAAGAAAGGTGGTGTTCTTCGATGCTGATGGAGATCCATCAGTGTTTGTTGGCGAGAGAGACCCTCGGATGGGTCAGAGGCATGTTCTATCCTTTCCATCCTTGATGGAATAGCTAATGATATGTTCTTCATATCTTTAGTAGTTCTAATTTCCCAGGGTCATAGAAGAGTACCATGATGTCTTTCCAGAAGAGTTTTTAGCATTACCCCCTCGACGAGAGATTGAGTTTTGGATTGAGCTACAGCTAGAAGTGTCTCCTACCTCTATGTATCAATATAAGATGGCCCCTTCTAAGTTACAAGATATTCATATATAGCTTGGGAGTCTATTATAGTGTAGTTTTTTTTTGGATAAGTATGTCATCATGGGGTGCACTAGTATTTTTTCATGAAGAAGACTGATGGTATTTTGAGGTTGTGTAACAGAGATCTTTAACAGGCTGCGGGGAGATTTGGAGAGTCCTCCTTGCAGCAACTCATTTTCAAAGGGTGTCCAGACCAGTGTGGTGGTCGAAGAATCTTCATATATACACAATGTTGACTCTCAGGCTTCAGGTAAATCTATTGGAGCTACAGGTCCAACTTCCAAGGTTGTGGTGAGACCTAATCCATGTACCTATGTGATGGTTGTGTGTGATGGTGATAGAAACAAATCTAACAGGGTGATACATTCTATTTTAAAGGCTAAGTCCAAGGATGGACAGGAGTGGGAGAAGCCTGCACATGTTGTAGGTAGGTCGTTGATCACCAGTCAGGGAACCAACTCAGGGGAGGACTCTGTCCTGCCTCGACTTAAACAACCAATTTGAAAGTTTAAGTAATCAGGGAGAGTTGGAAGGCATCATCAACTTTCCCTCTAAGGCTGAGTCTGATGGATATGTAAAATCCACATAGGACATTGGTTTGGGATGGGTTAGTAAAGTTCTTCACAATAAAAGAAGGAAGAAAGCGAATAAGGAAAATAGGGACTCGGGGAGCTGTATTGTTTCCAAGAAGCCGAAATCTAAGGGTCGTAAGGACTACTCATATCTTCTGAAACTGATGAATAATCAGTCAGCCAAAAAAGAGGGTAAACACAAGGAGCACGAGACCCAACCAGAGGCAAGAGAGGAGGCTCAGAAGGATGGTGTAACTGGGTCTCAATTTCAAGTGGAAGGAGTCTCAAAATCTGAGGACCAGCAAGAGGATATGTATCTACATTCTGAGGAGACGATGTTGGTGATGGAGGTTGCTCTTCCCCCTGGACAACAATGTGAGGCAGGATCTCCCGATGGCTTTCAGTTCCTGAAGGATAATGATATGGATATTCATATGGAACTACTCATGCATTATGGATAAGAAATGAAGGAGGATTTTATGGTGATCAAGGCAGCGAGGGAAGACGTTGACCAAATAATGGGAAGACTGATCCAAGTGGAAGTTTTCAGGGAGAAAGCTAAATAGATTGACAAGAACGATCATATATTGATTAGAGGCTTCAATATGTTGAAGATTAGTAAAGTAAAATATATGAAATCTTGGTATTATCTAGAAATTAACTATGAAGACAACATATAGGAAGACCTAGAATTCCCGGTAAGTTCCCTCCCCTAGAAACTATTGAGGGAAGGAGATTCCAATCACCTTAGACTTGTGTTTAATAGGTCAGTTGTTTCCTTTGATTTTTTATCTATTTTTTTGTGAGGGTTCTCACTATCCCCTTAAAATTGTTAGAAAATAAAAATTTAAGTTTGAGGAAATAAATTGATAGTGAAGAATCGCTATCATCTTCCACAGATTAATGATTTATTTGATAAACTGAATGGTTAAAGTTGGTTCTCAAAGATTGACTTGAATTTACGATATCCTCAGATGTGTGTGAAGGATGAAGATACCCCAAATACTGCTTTCTGTTGTCATCAATAGAATTACGAGTTCTTTGTAAATCCATTAGGTGTGACGAATGCTCCAGCTATGTTCATGGGGTTGAAGAATGTTGTGTTCTATGAGTTCCTGGACAAGTTTGTGGTGGTTTTCATTGACGGAATCCTTGTGTACTCCGCATTTGAGGAGGATCATGCAGAGCATCTGCATTCCATTTTGGATTTCTTCATCAACAACATCTATTTGGTAAGTTTTCGAAGTGTGAGTTTTTGGGATCGAGAAGTCTGTTTCTTGGGGAATGTTGTATCCCATCAGGGAGTATCTGTGGATCTATCGAAGATATAAGTAGTTGTATCTTGGGAAGCCACCAAGATATTGTTATAGGTGTGAAGTTTCCTTTGTCTCGTAGGCTACTATAGGACATTCGTAGCAGATTTCTCTCAGTTTGTGACTCCTCTGACAGCATTGACCAGAAAGGATCAGGAGTTCGTGTAGACTGATTGGTGTTAGGTAGATTTTGATTATCTAGAGGAGAATTTGTTCAGTGATCTAGTTCTTTTTCTACCATCAGATAGAGTTTAGTTTCATGTTTTCTATGATGCTTCGCATCTGGGGTTAGGTTGTGTTCTAATGCAGTAGATATCGGTCATTTCTTATGGGTCTTGGCAGTTGCATCCCCATGAATGTAACTATGTTTCCCATGATCTTGATTTGGAAGTCATGGTGTTTGATCTGAATTTGTGGAGACATTACCTCATTGGAGATCACTTTATGGTTTTAACCAATCATAAGATCGTGAGGTATGCTTTCTCCTAGCGTGACTTGAACTTGAGACAACATTGGTGGATGGATTTCTTATAGGAATATGACTTCAAAATATTGTATACACCTGGAAAGGGGAATGTTGTAGCCAATGTGTTGAGCAGGAAGTCACATAGTAATGTAGTGCATGAATCTGGTTATTCCTATAGAGTGATTAAATAACCTTCAGCATTACATCTCGATATGGGAGAAGTTGGGGGTAGAATTTGTCTTTTTCAGATGACGGTGCAGTCATCTCTGGTGCAGTAGGTGGAAGATTCCCAGTTGGGGGATCTAGAGGAGGAGGTTTGGAGAGACCGAGTTGTTTATGGTGAGGCCCTTGATGGTTGGTCTAAGGATAAAAAAACCGAGTGTTATATTAGGGAAGGATTTTTGTTCCTTTGGTGATGCATGAGACGGTTCTCAGAGATTTCCATAGTTCACCTTTAGCGGTGCATCCTAGTGTGACAAAGATGTACTGAGCCTTGAGGAGTCATTTTTGGTGGCCTGGGTTGAAGTGTGCATTTGTAGAGTTTTTGTATCAATGTTTGGTCTTCCATGTGGTGAAGGTCGAGCACCATGTTCCCAGTGGTTTGCTCCAGCCATTGGATGTTCCTCAATGGAAGTGGGAGGACATCTCAATGGACTTTGTTACCGATTTACCTCGAGCTCAGGGAGTCCACGATACTATTTGGGTGGTGGTGGATCATTTGAAAAAATCATCCCACTTCATAGCGATCGAGGAGTCAATCTCAGTGTAAGTTTGGTCGAGGAAGTATCTAAAGGAGGTGGTGAGACTTTATAGAGTCTCAAGGATGATTATTTATGATTGAGGTCCTTGTTTTACCTCCATAGTGTGAAGAGGTCTCCAACATGATTTTGGTTCTCAGATATACATTAGAACTAATTTTCATCTATAGATGGACGGTCAGATGGAGAAAACCATCTATACTCATGAAGACATGTTGTGCTCTTGTATCCTAGATTTTGGAGGTTCGTGGATGAGTCACTTACCCTTAGTGGAGTTCTCTTATAATAATAGTTTTTACTCAACCATCATTATTTCACCATTTGAATCCTTCAAGGAGAGGCTTGTGGAGATCTAGGACCACAAGGATAAGTTGTTTTGTGGGCATTCTATTCCCTTAGTTCGTGTCTTGTGGCGACACAATGGAATAGAGGAGAGTACATGGGAACGTGAGACATAGATACATGATCAATACCCTAAGTTGTTTGATGTTTAACTCTTTTCATGTAATGATGTTCATTTGTGATTGGAGAGATTTCGTGGTTATGAGATGGATTTCTTTTGTTGCTTTTTGTGGCTTGCTCTCTTTTGAGAGGTATCTCAATGGGTGGTTGTTCAAACCCATTTTTTGTTTCCTTTTAGGTTGGTTATGAATTATTGAGGACAAGAATGTTTTGAGAGGTATCTAATGTAACGGCTCAGACCTCTCTAGTCCATTCCTTTGATGAAATCTGGTGTTTGAGGTGTTCTGGGAGGTCATAAGTGACTTATCTCCAACACTTTTCCAAATTTCTAGTTCTGTGAACAGTGTTTCCAGTTTTGTGAACAATGCCATCGGTGAGTCATTTGTATTGTCATCGTTGTTGATTTATTTGTACTGTTGGTGTCGGTCAGTCATTTTTACTATCGGCGTCAGTGAGTCATTTTTACTATCAGCATCGATGATTCATTTGTATTGTCGGCGTCGGTGAGTCATTTGTATTGTCAGCGTCGGTGAGTCGTTTGTATTGTCAACGTCAGTAGGTGTAGAGTGTTTCTATCGATCAGTAGGTGTATAGTGTTTCCAGCCATCGGTAGGTGTACAGTGTTTCCAGCCATCGGTAGGTGTATAATTTTTCTAGTCATCGGTAGGTGTATAGTGTTTTCAGCCATCGGTGGGTGTATAGTGTTTCCATCCATCGGTAGGTGTACAATGTTTCTAGCTTCCTACAGTTTCTCCCATTTAGAGTTTTCTTTGACAAAAGATGCATTCAAGGCCTTGTTTTAAGGGATTTAAGGCTGCTTCAAATCCCATAACTCCTGTCTTAATTTTCCTAAGGCTCGGGATGCCTTTACTTATTCAAACTGCATGGATTAATGCGATCCTATTTTAATGTAAAATCCAACGTATCTTAAACCAATTCTCTATTAAATGTTCTAAAGGGACAAGATATCTTCCTCCCTTGTTCTACCTTCTTGTTCTCTAGTGTGATACGCTTGAACTTTTCCTTCTTCCCATAGGATTGGTGTGATAGAACCTTAATCCTTGGATCGTTTCCCCTTGAAGTTTCTTCATGTTGTATGTGCACCCCCTGTTTTGGTGCAAGCATAAAGTTCCGATCCATCGTCGATAGAAGGTATGATATACCTTCATTCTTGTGTTTTCTTGGATCCTTCTTCTCTCATTTCTCCTTTCCATGTTATGGGATGTGATATCTATGCTTCTAATGGAGTTTTCTTGGGTGTCGGTTGGTACGGTCATGTCGCGATTTCCTCGAGTGGATGCAGTTATCGCAGGGGAGGTGATCATGATTGCTTTCATGGATAATTCTTGTGTAAATAATGTCAAGATCCTTTTGAGGTAGGGTATTCATTGATTCTCTATTCTCTAACATGAAACTGTAGAGTTAGCATGTGTTTAGCCCACTGGATCACAATGGAATTGAAATAATAAATATTTGAATGGGATAAATAAATTAGTATTGATTGTATATTATTGCCTCTTATTTTGATAGATAGTGTAATATTTATTCTTGCCTTGTTTAGCATGTCTTTCTTGATAGAAATTGGTAAATAACTTAAACTGGGATTAATTGTAAATTATTTATCAAAGATAAATAGGTATGTAAATGAATCTGGTTTTTTCTATTGTAAATTGATGATAATAAAACTGATGTAATAAGCATGTTTAATTATTTTTGATATATTACTATTTAGGTTTCCCATATTTGTAATCTACAAATAATAAACAAGTTAATTCCATATGGATTAAATAACTGACTGTTTGATAAAAATATAATTCTCGGTAGGGTTTTAAGTTACCCTATTGCTTGTAAGACCGAGTACCTTGTGCTTTGGATCCATGAGTTCTCATTATGTTTGAAGGCTGGATGCCTTGTTCAAGGGCCATGATCCCAGTTGATATGATGTTTGTTTCATGTTTCATGTGTTGTGATGTAAGCTTGGTTGGATGTTGTAATATGTGGGGGCAGGGAGGCCCATTGGTTGTGGTAGAAGTTGATTCCTAGAGTTGCAAGATGCATCGGTTTATACATGTGGGTGTTGGGGAGGACACTGAAGATGATGAAATGGGTTAGATGTGAATGATTGGATGTTTGCTTAATCTTGTTGGTTGTTTATCTACTTTACTTTCCCCACTGCTCAAGGCAGCTATTTTTTCTACCCTCCTTCCAAAAAGAGGCAAAGATGCATGGGGTATGCCACATGTTTTCCATGTTTAGCTTATCGAGGGAGGATGGGTCTATTCTCCTACTTTAGGTGGAAAATAATTGATGGGTAGTTCATCTACTCACCGTGTTGACCCCCCTTGTGTTTGGTATCTTAGAATATTTTTCTATAATTCCTAGGAACATGGAAAAGTAATAATGTTATTAATAAATGATTGAATACATGATGTCAACCCATGGAGTTGGAGCTTACTGGTATGCAATGATGGGGTAATATTTCTAAGAATTTGTGGACTTGGTTTGGTTATTCCTAGAGGGCATGAAACTTTGTTGTGATGCTAATGAAATATAATGTTAAATTGTTAATGGTTAATTAATTTTTAAATAATTAATTAACGTAAATTGAAACTGATAAAAATGGAATGAATTAATGTAATAAATCTCTTTAAATGGTTGTGCTCTTATAGGATACCTAGTCTTAACAGTGGAAGTTGGGAGTCCAAGAGACGTTAGATGAAGTTGAGTCTAAGACTAGTTTATACCCATAGTGTTGTTGTGAGCTATAGTATATTCTGTAATTTTTATGTTTCTATACACTATTCCACCTCATCAATTAGGGAAACTGCAACCCTATGAATTCTAAGCCCTGGGGGTTGTTTTCCCCAACATTATAGTGGGAGGATGGATAGTTGACTACCCCCTTTGGCCCCGCTCTCTTCTATTGGTAGTTACTTTTTCTGGTAGGCACAACAGTTAGTTTTCCCCATATATGTGTGTAGAGGGATATAATGGATTGTGGTTGTTCACACACCTATATTCTGGATATAATTTTCTATGGGATACTATAGGTGTAATGTGTATATGTTGTGATGGCTTGTGGATCCCTACTCATTGTATGGGATGTAATGGATTGTGGTATAATTCCCAACGTATGATACACATTATGCAAGCTATGGTGGCTCTTGGAAACTACCTGGTTACTTTGGTTGCATGGATGTTGTGGTTGTGTTGCATGAGGATCATATTTTGGTGCTTTTCCTAGGTGTCTTTGGGCAAGACCTTTTCGAGAGAGATGCTTAGGATGTGCGACATTGGGGAAAAGCAACAAACTAGTAGGGAAGTGGTAGCGGGGTACCCATGATATTCTTTATTATATTATATGCTCTTGTATGTGATACTTGGTGAGAGTAGCCATGGTGGGGCTGGGAACTTAGTATACATGTTTAGGTGATGAGTTAGTTTCACTTGTTGTTCACTGTGCTTTAGCGTGCTTTCATTAATTTTTCATGAGAGGCTTCAGGGAGGATACTACTGAGTATACTATTATACTCACCCTATGTATATATAAATTGTTTTTCAGGTCACTCGGATTTGGTTGGATATCAGGATGGTTACTACTAGCTTGGGGTTGCAGGAGCTGTTCGGGCTTCGTGGTCACTGTTGTTTTTACTTTCCTTTGGGACTTGCAGTTTTCCCTTTTAGTTTTAGTATTTCTTGCATGAAATTACATGTGTACTTGGGTTTTCTTTTATATTTAAGTTTGTGTTGGAGTTGGTTGGTGTCTGTCTTTTCTCTCTCCTTCACATTTGTTCTCTTAGAGGGTAATGCCTCCCATTTTTTTGTTTAATATACCCTCAGTGTTAGTCTCTAACCCAAAGCCTACTGGATGAGGTACTTGGGGGTCACTATCTCCCTTATCCCATTTCTGGCCCAGGAGGGGTACACCTTATGGGGAGGGGGTCATGACAACAAGCATGTCGGTGCTCCTCCTCAATGGAGTATCTCGTTTGACGGGTCATTGCACGTCATACTGTTTAAGGGGTTGGTGCCCATGATTCCATTTGGGGGGTTAGTTTCTACGTTGAAGATTATACTAGGGTTAAATATGATGAAAATTCCCCCATACCTATGGGATGGGGTGTTCCTTGGGATTCCACAATCATCGAGGTGAGCTGTGATCAAGTGAAAGGCTTCTAGATAGTGATGATCTGGGATTGATTTTGGACCACTGTTAGGGTGCACTGGTGGGCCTAAGATATATTAGAGATTGCATGGATATATTATTACTCTAAATATGAATCATTTATATACCCATGAAGGTATCTCCTACTGGATCTCCCAACTTGGACAGTTGGTGTAGGCACAACTTCATCTACAGCTCATTGCGGAATCATGGTCACATGATGATGATGATGACAAAAACAGATGGGATCCCTCTTAGGAAAATCCTGAGTGATTGAGTTGATATGATTATTTTCTTCACCACCTCCTTGAGGTAGGGAATGTGTTCACTTCTATGCTCTAGGGATAGGCTCCCAAAGTGGTTGAAAGTGGCAACAGGGGCCACTTCCACTCATGCGGCCTATCGTGGGAAAGACGGCTAGTGGGAACTCAACCTATGAAGGATTTCATGAGTTGATTATAGAGTTAGGATGGATCTGTTGATGTATTATTCTTATCCTAATACATTCACCAATCAATAATGGAAGTGTTGTGTTGGTGACAACGTATGTTGAGGCCTCGTGACCAAATTAGCTTGTCTAGTGATCTCAGAATCCATTGGCACATTTGATAATTTAATTTCAATTGTAAGGAATCTATAATTCTTAGAGAATAAAAAAGACACCTCATCAATGTAGCATCATATATAAGATTAAATCTTAGATCAATAACTTTCACAATTAAAGGATAAAGATGTAGTCCCTTCTTTTTACACAAGATTCAGTGTGATTAAAAGAAACATTTTAGGTTCACCATTATGTTGTGCAATGAGCACAACATAAAATGTGTTGATAGAAACTGTGAAATATATCCTTTTTTAATCATTAAAGGGATAACATGGTTAAATTATTTCACATTGGTTTCACCAATTTTTTTGTTGGAAAATGGGATGTGGAATGGGTTTCGCCCAACAATTTGATTATGGTGGGTTTAAGGCCTCACTCAATCGCATTCATAGGGTTTTTCATTTGTTTAGTCTTACCTAGAAATTCCTAAAAATTCCCACATCCATAACTAGGTACATACCTACTTTCCAAAGGAAAGTGTTCCTTTGATGTTTCATACCCAACAATGCTTGGAAACACACATCGATCGATAGGATGGGAGGTCAGGATCATCACACCCTTTTGGGGAAAATTTTTTCCTACTCAGGGACTCTATTATAGGTTTAATATATTTTCATGAAATCTTTCATAGACCTTGATATGAGAATAGTTACCCATATGTCAATGACTTGATTATGAAAATGCATTGATAGGAAAAATTGTGTGCATATCACGGGTTCTCTATCTCTCTCTTATTTATTTACAATGCTTTGGGATATGGCCATGTTCAAGAACTTCTGGATTTTATTGCCATCCAAGGAGGCAGTTGGTGTCTTTGATATGGGATTTTACCTCTATGAGGTGTCCTACATATCCTATGAAAACAAGAATCAAAACCCACATAGTTCGTTTGGCATAGTTTAAGGTCATGTGAGTGGACCCATCTATGTAGTTTAACATCATGTGGTAAGGATGTCAATATCAATATTGGACCTCAATGATGCATCCAACATATCATGTTTAATATAGGAATCATATTCTATGTATTTCATGTGATGGGAATCTATGTCGTGAGAGATACGACAATAGAGGCCCTAGGTGGGACTTATGCATATGAGACTGCCCTGTATTGCTTATTTGGTAATGTGGTCCTTTGAGTGGGGATGAGATGTAATAAAACTTACATCCTAATTATGGGCCCACACTGTGAGAAATCTCAATATTCTTTTGATACAATCATTTCCAGTATCTAAGCCCACGTGATCCATGCTCAATGTGAGAAACAATAGATAGTGGTAGGTTTTGCACATTGTAAGAGATTATATTTGTATGGGACTTACAAATTAAAATTTTCCTTTGAGATGAATGATTACCCATATCATGGAGGATATGGTATGGATCTTGGGCCTTAGTTAGGAATCCTATATATACCATTTTATAACAGGAATCAGATTCATCATAGTTTAGTTCATCCCAAGCCCGCTAAAGGGGTTGAGGTACTTGAGGGTATGATAAGGGCTTATAATTAAAATGATGAAAGTGTATGACCCCACTTCTCATTTTCTAATGGATGAGGAATAATTTCAGGCCTATAGGAGGATTTGGTCCCCTATGTCGGAATACCTAGGACATGAAGGGACTCACACTAAAGTGGATTCCCATTGGATCTCGATCCTTAAGAAGGCGTCCTACATATCTTAGTTATAGTGGGAATCAAAGATTTCATAGTTTACTTATCCCTTAACCCTCTTATGGTCTAAGGCGGATGACTACAATAGGAGATACTATTGTTACCCCTGAGGTTTTAGGTATGTCAGTGGATTATACCATGATAGATGTCCTTTGGTTGGGGCTTACACATTGAGGTTACCCTTTGATTGGGTCTTACGCACTGAGGTTTCTTGTTGGTACACAAATTCTTTATTCTCTAATGGTTTAAATAGTGGTGGTAACCATAAAAGTTTTTTCTGAAGGAATGACATTGGTAGGGTTTCATGAGTTCATAATCTTAGCTCGTCAAAGACACTTCCCTTATAAAAAGGGGTATACGTCCAAAGGTTCTTGATCAAGGTCCACATAGCATGAGTCCAAATGGTCATGTCATACAATGTGGTCATTTCATAAAGAATTTTCCTGAGATGTCTCAGATTATTTTTGGACATGTCTTGATTGTATTCTCGATATGTTGGGGTGTCAATATGTTATGGCATACATGCCCTAGGATGTCTTCCTGATATTCCTAAGATGCTTTACATAATCTAAGTATATGTATCTAGGATCCTTAACCTGATCAATTTAATTGTCTTAGATTCCTTCACATCAGTGAAGTGTACATGTCCAGGGTGGTTTTCAAAACCAAAGAGGGCATATATGGGTCTTTTACATGACTGAAGTACACATGATTGTGTTCCATCGCATGATCAACCAAACTTGTCTCTAGACACTCACATGACGTTGTTGGAATGTCAATAGGAAATCTCATGATCATGTTTACATGTCAAAAACTCATTCGCATGATCAAAATGCATTATCTTGGATGTCTTCACATGGCCAAGACGGATAACTCCAAGGTGTTTCACATGATCAATATGACTTATCCTAGGCTTGTCATGTGAGGATGCAAGCATGTCAAGGGGTTGTCTCCTGATCAATATGACTTGTTTGAGGCTTGTCTCGTGATCAAAGTTACATGTCCAAATATTCCCAATGATATTGCGAGTCCCATGAGAAATATTGTGATCATGTTTCCTTAAAATATTCATGTGGTGGGGTCTTACAGATGTATTTAAGATCCTACATTCATCCAAATACTGTAAGTGCACGTTCAAAGAGATCATGTATTAAGTTGCATGAGAAACAATATATGACCAATTGTACTTGTTAAAGGTGTAGAAAATAATACTTTCATAGAAAAAAAAGTTCTTGTCCATAAGCTCACACACACACTAAGAGGACATTCTCATGATGCTCCTTTGTTCATGTGATTATCATGAACTGAAAAGGGGCTTATGAGGGAGTCTGTGAACATGTACAAAGACATCCTAAAATACCACAATATTGGGTAAGGTTACATGGTGAAAACTATCAGGGGTCTACCTCCTTGCCTGTCCTATATGTTAATGGGTTCCTTCATGACACTACATGATGACCACACTCATGCGGTTCTCGTGACTTTTATAAGGTCCCGCAGTGGGTCTTATGTTTATGCACTGGGACTATAGATCAAACCATAGTGTGCATGGTGATAGGATTTTCATGGAGAAGTGGGGTGAAAGGCATATATGGTGAAAGTTATAAAGTCTTAATCATGTGGATGACAAGAGGATTACCGTGAGATCAAGGGTTCATGACACTGTAAAGAGCATGTCCAATATTGTATGCCCATGGACTCCAACATGTGTGTCCCTCATGCCTGAGGGCCTTCATTGGGTGGCTAATTAGAGACATAATCGAATCAAGGGATCCTCTCTATCAACTCCTCATGGTTGAGAGACTCCCATATTATCTTTTCACATGCACATCATAACAAGTTCGCATGTTCATTATGCCACCACATAATCTCTAAAGGATTATGCATGAGGCTCTGCAAACATGTATAGAGTTTTTTGTTGGTATGAAAGAAAGGTTTCACGGTCAAGGGTCTTTATTGGGACCGCACCTTCTAAGGACTTCTCAGTAAAGAGTATAGAGTGTTCATGAGTTCTCATGCACACCATGAAGTGTCTTCATGATAATGTGTATGTCCACAGTTGTTTTACATAATACTTCATGTAATAGGTATATCTGCATGATGTTTAACTCATCACGTGTTCACATGATCCCAAAGAAATCAAGTGAGTCGGTTTCTTGATGGAATCCCCATAAGATATCGTGATTACCTAAAGAAGTGTTATGAGGGTTGTGGATGATCCCCTCTATTTCTTTGGTGTTTTTCTCTGTTATTCATTCTTTTTTGGATCTCCCCCCCATGTCCTTGTGTTTTTTTAAGGGAGTAGAGTTTTTATAGGCGAGGCTAGCCCAATTTTGATGCCACTTTACATGGGGAGGTTCTCGCGTGCACCAGTGAGGTGGTGGATTCTTTTTTCAGATCGACACCACGTGGATGTGAGCAACTTCATGTGATCCTCATTACCTCAATTTCATGTGATCCAAAAAATCCAATTTAATTCAGATGACGAGTAAGAAGGGACTGTTGTTCTAAATTTCTTTTGATGACTCCATCAATTACCTCCACTTTGATCGCATGATTAAAGGATTATCATGTGATGGATTCAAGGACTAGTGGGATATATCATGTAAAACCACCCGAATTCATGATTGGATAACATGATAGATAGTGCTGGATATCTCAATCACACTCAAATATCTATGAAGGATGGAGGTGGTAGCCATGGTGATCATCAAACTATCACGTGATCGGCATCTTTCCATGTCAAACCAGTGGTCTTTGGAGAGCGTTAGGTGAGAAGGAGGTTGAATATGGAGGTCTCACACTAAATGGGATTGGATGAGTTTGGATTTACAAGGTTTGGGGTGATTTGTTTCATGTTCGTGATGTGATAGATCGAATCATATGGATGATATCATCGGGAGGCACAATCGTACGGTCCCTATTTGATTATCACAGAAATATACCATCCCAAATCAAAAAAAAAATTCCATACCTCCCTTCAGTATATAATATAGGACATGGCTTTCAATTCATCGAGCTAGCAATAGGGTCAGCACCCATACCACAAAAATCACATCCACCCGGGTTTCGGCCCTGCGGGCCTTGCACCCACGCTATGCATGACTTCATCCTCACACACCATGTGGCCTATACACGGACTCGCTCTCATAAAAAGGGAGATATTTTCTAGTCTGCTGGCTGGCCTAGGATGAATCCCACTAGGTGTGTTCAACCTCTGGTCCCACATGGGCATGTGGTCGAGTTGGTCTGGTTGGTTAGAGGTTTGACATAATTTTTTGTCAAAGGAATGTGCAACTACTTGAAGGGATGTTCTATGATGGTTTCAATAATGGACCAAGGTATATCCCCTTAAAACAGATCCTAAGACATCATGCATGAAATTTACATGTTCTTTATTGAAATTACTTTAGATATTTTCAAGGTCTTCACATTCCTTGAATCTTCGAAGGAAAAGTGAAAGATGTGTGATTATGGGTGACAACAAAGATATAATACTTATCAAGGAATTTGGGATTTATGTCAATAAGAAAAATTTTAACTAAAGTAATTATAGATATTATACCCTTATTTCCTTGGTATATCCTATAAAGATCCACTTCTTTCCTCAGGGTGCAAGTTTGTTACTTGACAAGGCCTTAACAAATGCTTCACATCCCCACATATGTAAGTATGACAACAAAAGTTTATTTATACTCCGAAATTGGTAGAATAATGTCTGCTTCTTTGGTTGGAAATTGGTTTAGTATGTATGCTACTATTTGTAATGTGTATCCCCAAAAGGATAATAGAAGACTCACATGACTCATTATTGATCTCACTATATCCAACAGGGTGTCATTCCTCCTTTCACTTACACTATTCCACTAAGATGTATAAGCAGGAGTGAGTAGAGATAAAATATCAAACTCCCATAAATAATGAATGAAGTCTTGATTAATATATTCTCCACTATGGTCTAAGTATAGTTTTTTAATCTTCTTACCAAGTTGGTTCTTAGCTTCATTATCATATTCATTTAATCTTTAAAAGGAATCAAACTTGTAACTCATAAATTATACATATCCATATCCACTAAAATAATTAGTAGAAGTTATGAAGTATGAGTACCCATCCCTTGATTCAAATGGAAATGGTCCACACACATTGGTATGAACTAATTAAAGAAGATACTTGGCCCTTTCACCTTTTCTACTAAATGGGGATTTGGTCATTTTTCCTTATAAACATGCATAACATACACAAGTTTTTTTAGTTCAAAGGAATATAAATATCCATATTGGTATAATTTTTTCAAAATATTTTCATTTAAATGACCTTTGTAGTGATACCATAGTTGGGTGTGGTATGAGTTATATGAAGTAGTTTTACTATTTATTTTCAATACTTGATTCATATTATCCATCACATAAAGGCCATTATTTAAATATGACTTACCATAAAAATTTTATCTGTATAAAATAAGAAACATTTATTTATGAATTTAAAAATAAATACATTTTTATCAAATATGGATAAAGAAATATTTTTTTGGTAATGGATTTCACATAATAACAATATTTTAAAACCAAGATCATTATCACAGACAATGTGAGGTGGTATTCCTCAATATATATAGCAATAAGTTTATCTCTTTTGGATATTAGTAGATCTACCTCCCCTAATTTAATCTTTCTTAAAACATATGTGAGAAACAAAAGCTATATATAATACCCAATTTATAGAAACAAGTAGATTTAACTCGATAACAAACCCACATAAAGCTTACCATTTCTTATTTTCTTGGGAAAATTTTTTCTTCCAATGACCCTTATTTCCCCATGAAAAATAGATAGCATTATTTTCCCTTGCTTTCCCTTTGATCTTTATCTTATTAGAAGGGCATTACAAAGAATATTTGGTCCTATATCTCTTCACATATCCTTTATTTTTTTCATGATAAGAATGAATGGATTTTTACACTTCATCTTCTTATCAACATTGTGAAGAAGAGTGAGTAGATCTGAAAGATACTTCTTAATGTATTTTATATTAAAATTTACAATAAAGCTGGAGAAGATCTGAGGGAGTGATAAAAGAATGAGACTGATGCACATTTCATCAGGGCTTTTAAACCCTATAACCTCTAGGATCTCAATATAGACAATGGTTTTAACTATATGAGGTCCAACTAGCACACCCTCTAGAAGATTACTCTAAAAAAGTTCTTTGGGTATCTCAGACCGTTATTTTCTTGTTCTCTGCTAGTAAAGTACACGAAGATTCTTAAGCATGTTATAATCACCCATGTCTTCATGAGACTTCATGGTTTATCTAGACATGGATTATAACATTAAAAATGAATATTTACTGCATCTCTCAAGTTTTTATCATAAATATAAAACACTTTATCACTCACCTCTTTTGCCGGAATATCAGATAATGATAATTCTAGAATTTAATATTTTTGTTCATGTCACAATACAACTCTAAGGTGTCTAAACCATTCATAGAAGTTACTACCATTAAGAAGATGATATTTTTTCAATATTAATCCTAGGGATAATGTATGTGATGAAATTTCCATTATTCTATAACTATAAATGGTTGTATTATTAGTAATTCACTTGATTATAATTTATGTGAAACATAATTTAATTAATTTTATTAAGTCTCCCACTATTTTAACAAGTATCAATATCCCTCACCATTAAACTCATAATTTATCATCACTCAAGATATTTTAGTGTCAAGGATCCATAATTCCTTTATTCTAATCTAGAAATAGGCCATGAAATTATAAGAAATTATTTATGTAGGTGGTCTTTCCAACTGTCAATTTGAAGCTCCTTGATCCCTTGAATGGTCTCCCCAATCCAAAAACCCTTAATTGGATTTTCTCAAAACTTGCCTCCAAATTTTTATTGGATATACACAGGTTATTAAACCCAAAATAGATTTGGTTAAGTTTACCCATCATCATAGTTAAGACTTTCTAATAATTAAAAGTGTCCCGATGTTGGCTGAACCAACACTTTAACGATGGGTTCATATTAATTAAAATGATGGGAGGCTTAATGAATTAATGTTAACATGAGGGATTTATTTTGTTGTATTATGCATAAATATTTTTTATTTTATCCTTTACAATAATTGGAAATATAAAGTAGATTTTACTTTAAGTGATTAACCATGTTTTGATAAAAAAACAATTACATATAATCTATTTATTTAAATTCCATATTTACATATTAGTCCATTTATTTATGTTATTGTTTTCATTCATCCATAAAATAAATAATTCATAAGACATAAATAAATAAACTATCTAATCATGATCTTATCTAACGATTAATTTATTGAGCATAAAATAAATTAACCTATGTCATAGGGGAAAACTCATTATGCTGGTCTTGGAAAGAGTTGTAGAATTACACATGTCCGCATGTGTATCACCTGGGTTGGTATCATCTTAGTTCTACCTTGAACCACCTCTACACTCCTTGGGATACTCTTTTTATTACATATATTTATAACTCACACGTAGATGAGGCGAACCAAAGGATTTATTAAAGGGACTCACATAAACCACCTTGTATATGTAGGTCCAACATAATAAAGGAGGGAGGTATGAAATGAAGGTCATAATATTTAATTTAATAATTAATAATTGAAAAAATATGCAATAAATTAAATTAAATAAAACCAACACATACATAGATCTTGGTCAAGATCATGAATGGTCATACACATGCAATGAATATGCAAAAGGAAATTGGTTAAAAATCATTTTTATTCACTCTTTATTATTAATATAAACATTCTTTAATTAACTAATTAATTAATTAATTCCATTTTATCTTAATAATCATCTAAATTATCTTGGAGATACCCGTCATAAATGAATTCATAGAAAATAAATAGCATAACCATTAATTACAGATAATTACAATAAATTAATTGAGCATTATTAACTATTTAAACTCTTTATTAAATTTTCAAACACTTCAGGTTTTAATAAATATAATAATTTTTTAATAGTAAAATTAATTATTTAATGTAATTTTAATTTTTTTTTTCCTTTATTGGGAGACTACACGACGTGTACTTATGAGCAACATATTGTGTACTTTGAGTTTAGTGTACCTAGGATAAACGCTTGAGGCTTTGATGTGTACCTCATCAAGACTACACAACATGTACTATAAAGATACATTTCATATATTTCACTTACCATGTATTCATGAAATCCTCCAAAAGACTTGGAATGTTATTCAGACATAGGACAATGTGACTTGTTCACCAGCTACACATCATGTGTTTCTCAAGTCATGTGTCCTCATAACTCATCAAAAGAATCTGCATGTATTTAGGATATAGGAAATAATGAACAACTCATCTTGTATTATAGTTACATGTCATTTATTTCATTAATGTTGTAGGATTTTAGTCTCACATGGGATAAAATCATGTATTTGACAACATAGTTTCTGTGAATTTCACAGTTAAACCATATAGACTACACAATGTGTATGCCAGCTATATTACATGTATTCCAAAAAGTCATGTGCTAGAATATTCTGGTCTATGCATTGTTTGTAATAAGTACACCACATGTAGTTACTACTTACCATGTTGTGTATCTTGCAGCATGTCCAGATACAATGCACTTAGGTACACGGTGTGCACTCCAGCTACACACCATGTAACCCAATCTCACTGGCCATAATTCTTGGAACTTCTCAATGGAATCTCTATTCATTATTTATTTTTTCTTAGACCTTTAAGAAAGTATAAATCTTAAATTAAATAATTAAAAAATTTAAAAAAAATTAATTAAATATCAGATTGAAGAATGAATATCTTATAAATGAAATATCTTATTGTTATTTCACATGAAGATAAACAAACAAATAATTAATTATAAATTTAAAAGGTGACCACTACGATGCCACTTGAAGGTTTCAGGTGAAATAAAAGTGCCTAGGTGGTAAAAAACTATAAATTTTATTATAAATTTGATGGATCATTCAAAAAAAATTACAATATGTAAACATCATAACTAATGAAATTTTTTCCATCAAATAATGACAAAGAGAAACCCAGAACCCGGAGATGATTTTTGCATGTTAAATTTATAATTAATTTATATTATATTTTAATAAAGAATAAATGGTCTTAGGATATTTCTTTGAAGATAATTTTGATCATATGAAAACCATTTTTAGATAAACTTTGTTCTATAAGGGGATCCAAGTGTAGAATTCCTCTAGTAGTGATCTAAACATGCTCCTTTGATCTCTGAACAACACTGATTGATTGTTGGGTGTGAGTGCAGAAGATCAATTGTCTTGTGTTGTTTTTCTTTATCACTTCAATATCCTTTGGTCTTGAAGGAGTTATTATCATTATTGAGAATATAAGAGAAGGAGGAATACAAGAGAAAAGTTTGTTTTGCATAACAATTATCAATTCTCAATTTTTGGATTAACCCTACACAATAGACATAACCATCAATCTATAGAGCGAGGATTTATCTTAAAATAATATTTAATAACATATCATCCCTTAAATAATATAATAAACCATTTCAGACCCCATTACATAATAATAGAAATATTATTATTATTTTATGGTGTGTGTTAACTAACGCAATGATAAATATTATTTTACTGTCATGAATATTATTATTTATCACCGGACGTGATCATGGTCTACTTGAACTCATCGGAATTTATTGAATACTCAAATAAATATATTATTCATGAATAAATATTTAATCCACAGACCAGAAAATAGATATTTATTAAATATTCTATATATATTTGTGATCAATATAACTTGAATAAAATTATTCCTCGGTCTTGAGAATAATATTTATTCCAATAATTAAATTCAAATAAAATTTAATTAAGATCAATGAAAACACTTTGTAACGTCCCGGCCCGGCTCACCATCAAACCGATGGCCGGACCGGTCGCCACATGACCTCAAGCGCGTCTCCCCGTATGCCAGAGGTTGCCGACTAGCAGCGAGGGTCTCGGGAGGTGATAGTGAGGAGACTATACCCACTTATCAGAGCTGCACAATGGTATTATCAGAGTGAAACACAAAAGTAGCGGAAGCAGTAATAGTTAAACAATGAAAAGACAATAGCGGAAGATAAATAGTGATCACTTTTATAAAAGGTGGACCAAGCCAGTTACAATACATGTGTGTACAAATGATCATACATTTATGGAAAGCATTAAACAGTACAACATGCTTTCAATACAATACAAATGAAATAAGAAAAGACAGAAAAGTCGAACGGGCGATCTCCTGAGCATCCCAAGCTCCCGCTTGGTCCTTTGCTCCTAACTCCCCAGGTACAAACAGCACAGTGGACAACCTAGGTCCTGCAATAAAGAAGGTCTACTCGGGTACCCTAGTGCAATGGCGGCCCGAGTAGGGTGTGAGATATAAATCTCATTAAGCCGGCACCACCGGTGTCAAACCCAATATAGATAGTGTAATATTAATTAAAGCAGTAAGTAGGTATAGCAGGATTCAATAAACAGAACAATAAAAAACAACAACACCCGTCCCGGTTTTCACCAGAGGAAACCTGACGGCTATACCAGCTTCGGCTTGTGGTCCGGTAAAGTAACCCGATCATGTCACCATATATATATAATATGTTGGGTAGGACCGGGATGGAACTCACAGACGTCCTTAACCCAGAGGCAGCGCTCTCGATCCTACCTCTGGCCCAACCTTGGGGAAGCTCTCACAGTCTATCCCCGGCAATGTGTCTGGTATGACTCAATGTGTCTGTTATGATTTTAAAACTGACATTTTAGTTCAAAAAGTATCACTTACTGAAAACCGAACAAACACGGTCGGATTGTCTTGATAATTTAGGACACTGATTCATAAGTCATTTGTGATGTGTAATAATCAATTTCACATCAAAACGAGACACGATGTGACCGATATGAGTCAAATTGCATTTTTTCAGTTTAAAATGACATGTTGGTAAAAAAACAAGTGATGTACTCAAAACCGAGCAAACGTATTTGAATTGTTTTGATATTTTAGGACAACAATCCACAAGTCATTTGAGTCATGTTAGAATCAGTCGCAGCTCAATCTAACGCACAATGTGACTAGTATGACTCCAAATGCGTCTTCTTATTTAAAATTAACAACAATTTTCATAAAATTAACACTTTCTGTTTATTTATTTCTTTATATTATTACTAACATAAGAATTGTTTACTTATACAGATGCGTTATTTTGCTCGAGCAGGGGTGGTTCATTCGGTAATAGCATGTGTCGGGGTCATGATCAAAAGACAAAGAAACATTGATGTTTTCCTAGAGCTTTTAATCTCGCTCCGGTAGTCAGCACTTCTCTAATGCTGATAAAAGTCATTTCTAACGTTGTTAAAGGCCTATTTTGTAGTAGTGACTGACTCGCCCACATGATTTTAAAACACATCTTGAAAAATAATGTGTCATGATGGATGAAGTATCCTCACTCTTCGTATGTTTGAGGCCATAAAACATGTTACCAATACGAGAGAAATCCCTTCTGGAAATATAAGCACACAAGGCCACAACCACATCATAAATGAAGTCACATGCACAACCCACATCATACAAGAATTTAAGTCACAACATAGAGAAAAATTATTCTAATACTAGATAAAATATAAATTAAAGATAAAACATACAATATTCTCTCTCCCCGAACCAAGGCTCGTATCACCTTGACTGAGTGGGGAGTATATTGATTAAAACAATGGAATACATACAAGAACCTCTTCCCCTGGACCAAATCTCCACCACACTAGTCCTGGGAGAAGAGTATAAGATGCATGTGATGATAACAACCCCTCCCCCCAGACCATGTCTTCACATCACTGAGCTCGAGAAGAGCACTACAGAATGATATAAACAAGGTTAGAGAAACCCTTTTCCCATACCATATCTCCACATCAACACCAGGCCCAAGAAATGAGTTATACTTACTGCCTCTGAAGGAAATTGAGTGTGGTTTGTAAACTAAAGGTTGTAGTGGTACAATCATGGCTCAAGGATGTAATATATGGGTTTCAATCGAGCGAACAAGGAGGTTTCCTGCACTCATTCAGAAGGGATAGCAATCAACTCATTCAGAAGGGATAGCAATCAATGAATGATGATAATCCTAGAGCGTGTGTGTGTGCGCGTGCGTGTGTGTGCGTGTGTGTGTGCGCGTGCGTGTGTGTGCGTGTGCGTGCGTGCGCGCGCGCGCGCTCATCCCTTCCATAAGTCATCCCTGAAGTGAGTCAGGCCTCAGCCCTACCAACCTCAGTCCCATGCAAGGCTCAACATCTCTTGTTGGCATCAGTCCATATATCCATCTCATCATCTCAACTTGCACCTTATGCAACCATCTCAATAGTAATCAGGTAGCAATATAAAAGCCACTATAGCCCGTGTAAATGCATTATACCTCAAACTATCACATCTCATACATCACTGCCACAAAATTGGGTTTCCGCAGCGCCACCCTTTAACAACGCTTTTTTTAGTAGCGCTGATAAAGGGGGGCTTTATCATCGTTTTTTCCTAACGTTGATAAATTTCAAAAAAAAATCATGAAAAATAATATATTGTTATATAAGTTTATTTATATTGATATAAATATAATATATATTTTTTTAATATGTTTTAGATAAGTATAAATAGACTATTACATTTAATATATAAGAAATTTAGTGAAAATGGCTTTAAATATTTTAAAAAATATTATTAATTAATAATTTGCTAATTATCATCGATTAATAATCATTTAATAACAATTTGAAGACACAAAAAATCAAAAAAAAATCAAAAATCTAAAATAAGTTGAAAATGTAACTCAAACTTCAAACGGACATAACTTTTGATCTGAGTGTATGTTTAAACTCTACAGCATATCAAATCGAAGCTTGCAACAAGCTCTACGCGCTAATGACCCAAAAGAACCTTCTGTCACATTTTTCGAGGCCCAAAAAGGCTCAGAAGGCCTCCAAAACTAAGTTTTAGTCGGGATACCCCAATTTTTTAACATTCAAACAAATATAACTTATGATCGGGATGTCCAATAGGCCTGTACCACATATCATATCGAAAATTGTTTCATTTTCTTCAATTTGACTGGTTGTGAAGTTAAAACAGACTTCTGGATTAGAAGTTATGGTCGTTTTAACATTCTGTGGCTTTTCAAATACACATATATATGTATTTATTCGTAAATGTGTGTGTGTTATATATATATATGTATTTATTTATTTATTTATTTATACACATAAAAAAACATATTTTATAAATGTATTTAAAACTAATCTTATAAATATATATTAATATACAAATAAATATACTGATAAAAAATTATAACTAAAAATATATATAAAAATAAATATAAATATAAATTAATATACAAATAAATATATATATACTAATATATGAATAAATATATATATTAATATATGAATAAATATATATGTATTAATATAACTAAATATATTTATATTAATATATATTAATATAAATATATATAAATATATATATTAATATACGAATAAATATATATATATATTAATATGAATCTATATTAATATACAAATAAATATAACTATGTATATATATATATATCATTAAATAGAGAAAAAACTAAATGGTTTAGTGGTAAAGGTGCAGGCGCGCAAGAGAGGAGGTTGCGGGTTCGAGTTCTAGTGGAAGCAAGTAAGGGTGCGCGGGCAAGTGCAGCGCGTGGGAGAGTAGGAGGGGGTCTGCCTAACGATGATAAAAGGGGGGGTCAAGCACTATTAAAAGCTCCCCCGAGCATTGTATTTTATTTTTAATTTTTTTTAATTTTTTTTACTTTTAGCAGCGCTAAAAAAACGTTGATAAATGGCCTTTTTATCAGCGTTTTTTTATAGCGCTTATAAAAGGGGTCTTTATCAGCACTTTTTAGTGCTGATAAAAAGGACTCCCTTTATCTTCGTCTCGATTAACAGTGTTTTTCTAACGTTATTAATGCCTTTTTCTAGCGCTAATAAATGTCATATTTGCAGTAGTGCATGTAAGCTCATATTATTCAATAATATCTGATTTCCCGGTTAATATCTTATGAAGGTTAATCGCATCTCTTTAAACAAAGGAGCTAAAACATGATTAATTCACACTTGCACAAAAACAAAAGCCACGGATCCCCTACCTGGAGGGGAGAAACTTTACATAATGTAAGAAGGGAGGAGGGGAAATATGATGTGCGTAGGTTGGAGTTTACAGGAGCCTCGAACGATTTTCAGAAGACTCACAAACTCAAGCATCAAGGTTTTGATTCACCGGTACTCGAGAGGAAGAAGGAAACACGAAAGGGGGAAGAAGGATCTCTCGTTTTAGAAAAACAGATAGCCCTCAAGATTATTTGAGAAAACTCCACTGGAAACCTGTATCAAAACACATTTAACTTTTGTTTCCATTTAATTCCTCCTATGGACTCACTTTTAACTCCTAAAATCACGAGAGTAAAAATCTGAATTTATCTCTTCTTAATAGATTCAGAACTACATTTTCCACATTTATTTTCATTAATTTCCATTCAAAACATGTTATAGAAGAGGATGTGAAGCAAAAACTGGGATTTTAGGCCAAAAACGCTACATATACGCAACACCCAAGCGTTGTGTAAGGGTAACACAGTTTTACCCTTACGCACCTAATTACCCTTACATGAACTTAAGGGAAAGGTGTTACCCTTACACAAGGAAAAGAGTGGGTTACCTTTACGTAGGTTTAAGGAAATCTAAATGACCTTTACACAGGTTTAAGGAAACTCCATCTACCCTTACGCAACAAAGGAAACAACACGTTGACCCTTATGCGAGTCGAGTTTTACCTTTACGCGCAAAGGAGAAAGTGGGGATTGCCTTTACGCGGCTCATTAAAACTAAGGCTTAACCTTACGTACCAAGAAGAAACTCTAGATGACCTTTATGCAGCTCATAAAAATGAGTTCTAACTTTACGCATGCTATTAAAAAACCTATAATACCTTTATTTACCCTTTTAAAAACAAAGGTTACCTTTGCGCGGGGGTAAGGCCATGCGTAAGGGTAAAAATAAATTTTAAAAATAGCAAACTTCCACTTACATAAACTTATAAATAACTAAGATAAGGCTTTATTGTAATTTCCAAAATCCCAAAAAACACCTATAAAATAATTGAAACACTTTAAAAACATCCAAATTAATTTCCCGATAAACTTGTAAAACTTTGAAATTACTTTCATAATTTGTAAAACCTTTTTAAAACCACTTCTTAGTGCCCTTTGGGTTTATTATCAAAGGGGGAGAATGAATTGAAAGGCTAAAGAGGGAGGAAATTTCCAATGGTCAGAGGGGAAAGAATTTAAAGATGTACATTGAGAAAGGGAGAGATACGGTCCAGGGGAAGTTTATGATAGCTGACATTATTTGGGCATCAATTAAAATAAGGGGAATTTGTTAAGGTAATCTCAATTGGTTTGCTTAGGAATCTTTCTATTCACTCATGTTTCCTACCGAGTGAACCACTCACGAGTCCAACTCCGGACAGACAAAATTGGCACCTGAAACTGGGAGAGCCGGGTCCGCTCTCTTTACTTTTTGCTTTGCATAGTATGCTCATGTTCATGTGTTTTTTTATTTGGGTGTTACGCTCATTTGGTAATTGCTTTGAAGATGTTGAATGTTGATAGCTGATTCCTGTGTTTTTATTTGGGTGTTATGCTTATTTGGTTTGTTTATTGTTCATAGCAAATAGACTTATTTTTCCTTGAGAATAATATATAAATGGACATTTTATTTATCCTATTAGAATATGCCTGTAATATGAGATATTACAATAAATTTGCTGCAAAATAACGTGCTTCTCTACTTCTTTATCATGAATATCTGTATGATCCATATTAAACTATCTTAAATTGGATATTTATTTACATATGGTGAAACAATCATTTCATAATGCTCTATAAAATAAACCATTTTTACAAATGCATCAAATCATGATGAGTTGAGTGCAAGTTTTTGAAATTGATTTCTAATAATAATTTAAACCAAAAGCAGTTGAAGGAGCAAGGCAATTCTCAACCATACATACCAACTATTTCACCGCAGCAACAATGGCAGATCGAGCTCGCGTGAAAGCCGCGATGAGGGAACCCAGCTGCAGCATGTCACTGCACCCCGCACTCAATCTATCCCTGCATCATAGCACACCCTCATCCTTTTATCATCTACTACATGTGTGCATTATTAAAAGACTAACATTTCACAGGGCAAATCAAATGGCTACAAATAATGTGACATACTCTATATCAGCCATGTCACTGATCAGTCGAGCTCGAACATCCGGCGGGATCTTCACATTAAAAACGAACCTGATAACACGAAGCCCCGGGGATCACTACAATGCATCATATGCCACTAACAAACCCGAGGGTATGAGAAGATACTCACATTGCCACTTCTCTCACGATGTCCAACAATGCCAACCCTTTCCTCCTCGTAATCTCAGATATTTCTAACAATTAAACAATTCAAATCAATCCCGATAAACATACAAGTTGCTCCTTGGACCTTGATCTAAGGTCCAGTTTGACCACACATTCTAATAAGTGTTTACAACACTTATCACTAACAACAAGTACTTCTATACAAGTGGTGTGAAATTTAAAAGTTAAGTGTCGTTTTTTGAACTGGAAAAGACCCCAAGCCATGTGAGAATTCTACTCAAGGTCTTCCCCTTGTTTCAATAGGGCCATTCACTTGATGCTAGTCTCTCATGCAGAAGAAATTTATTAGCAAGAGGATGGAAATTGACGCGTCCAACAGAGTACATGCCGATGATCTCTTACTATTTAAATTCAAACATAAAATTAATCACTTGCAGCAATATATAAAACAACTAAAATGACTTGGGCTGCCTTTGATGTTGAAAAGTGCTCACAGCATTGCTTATCATTTACTGTGACAGATTTTAAAACCACTTACACTAGAATCGAGGAGAAAACCGCTTAAATAAGGGACAAAGGAATATTTTTTCGATAAGCAATCTGGAAATACTTATACAGAAGCACTTGTCATCAGTGGTAACTGTGCAACTGTGATAAGCAGTTTGACAAAACACCTGCACTTGAATTCCAGAAGAAAACCACTTAAATTCGTGGTAAAAAAACACTTATTCAACAAGTGCCACCAAACCAAGCCAAGTGGCCTAGGTGTTTTCTGCCACTCATTTAAATGTTTTTCTTCTGGAATTTAAGGATAAGTGTTTTTTCAGAGACAGAACAAACATCGCTTATTTTTTTCTAAGTACTTATCATCAGTGATGAGTTTATCAGTTTTCTGATGTGTTGTCAACCAGATCCTAAGTGATAAGAGTCATAAGCACCTTTTTTATAAATAATGTTTAACACAGCCTTGGTATGTGTTCCCATTGATTAGATTTCACAATTACCATATTAGGCCACATTGATGCTATTGAAGACAACTGGACAATGTGCCACGGTTGAAGTACAGTGTGCAAAATGCAATTCCCCCAAATAAAACAAGTATTTAAACAAACAACTTTGATGGATACGTTGAAAACTCGCCACAAACGATTCGTTTAAAAGCCAATAAGATAATTTCTCAATATCTTGAGGCAATGGGTTCCCAGTGCACAAGTAAACAGCTTCCTCTGTCATTGCTCCCTGCTCAGAAGCCATACGAACAGACTGCAAAAATAAAAAGATCACCACTTTACCAGAGCACAGTATTGGGGGGCATAAGGCTACGTTTGGTGCAAAAGAAATCTGGTCTGAGGAAATCAATGGGAGAGAGGACAATTAGAAATCATGTTTGGTACAATGCAAAGAGGGAGATGGAGAGAGCGCCAGTTTCATTATTTAAGGGAAGCAGAAATCCTTCCAATTCAGATGAAATGTTCATTCCTTGAAAAATAAATTCTATGAACGTAAATGCCTCAGGTTTTATACACTGTGGACAAGAATAACTTTTAAATAATAAGAAAAACTATATTACATTTTATCATTATTATATATTTATATTATTTAACACATTCCAAACCAAACAATTGACTTGCCAATCCATTTTCCATTTCATTCCTCGTGCTTTTTCTATTTCCATTTCCATCAGAAAGGTTTATCTTGCACCAGACAGCCTAAAAGCATCTATGCAGAGATGATTCTTATATACCTTGGGAAGAAAAAAGTGTCCAAAAAATGTACCAAGCAATTGACTTGCCAATCCATTTTCCATTTCATTCCTCGTGCTTTTTCTATTTCCATTTCCATCAGAAAGGTTTGTCTCATACCAGACAGCCTAAAAGCATCTATGCAGAGATGATTCTTATATACCTTGGGAAGAAAAAGGTGTCCAAAAAATGTACCAAACCTCTCCACAACCAAGGAGAGATAATATGATACCAGGTCCTTGATATACATGGGATGTTAGCTTTGGAACGGTTTTCGATGAATAAAAAGGCCCTTTGTATAACATTTTAGCCATCGTTATTTGAATATCAATGATACCCATCATCCTTTTTGAGCCTCGGATTTATTATTAGTAAAGTTGACAACAATTTCACAATGTACTTAAAAATTATTACAAGCAAAAAAAAAATCAATATTTGGGAAAGCTTTCGAACCTGCAAAATATTCAAAGCCTTCCTCATGTCACCACTGCTTAGTCGTACAAGGGCAGCTAAGCCATCCTCAGTCACATCAAGCCTGGATCGACAAAGGGGGGAGATATTTTAGAGCAATATGGCACAGATTCTGGAAGCAGACAAGCCCACAAACACTGTTGCTGTGGCATTAAAAGTGTTGAAGCATCGCTTTTACATCCTATTTGGCTGGTTTCCAAAGGCTACTGCTCATGGGAAAGGGTAAGTCATCCTGCAAGTTTGGTTGAATTGAAAGGCGAAACTTGTAAGCCATTGCAGCATTTGGTTGGAAGGAAAGGGAATTCATAGGAGAGGCTATTCCAAAAAAACATTGGAATAGGCAATGACACCTCAAGGAGGGTCCATTCGGTTTCTTCAGTGTGGGAATGGAACTCAAAAAACCATTATGACCCCCACCTTCAAATGTTTTTATTTAAACTCAGGTGTGTAATTGGCAAAAAACAAAGCCATTTGGAAAGCAGCCAAACAGACTGTTATTTTTTACCTATTTCATTCCATTCAATCCATTCCCGATGATTCTATGAACCAAATGGGTTGTTGGCAATTTTTCACAAAACTAACAAAAGACATAAGACATTTGGAACCCAAAGTGACCTTTACAGCTTAACTTATATTTAATGCAATATGTACCGAGGAGCAAACTCAAGCTAATCTCCTGATCATGTGCACACTTACAACAAAAAATCCATAGTTACGGGTATTGAAGAAATGAGAGTGCTGGCCAGTAAACCAACAGGAAAAAGTACTTTTTTCCATGGAACACTTGCAGTGCATAATCCAACAAGCGATAGAAGAATATTGAAGAAACAATAACCAAAAATTCAAATAAAGGAGATAATTTACCCTTCGGCTTCTATCACATGTTTGAGACGCTCGGTGACATGAATAGGATCAAGCGGAGGAAAACGAAACCGGTTACATCTTGACTGCAACGCGGGAATGATCTTGTTGATATGGTTGCAGATAAGAGCAAACCTAGTACTCCTAGTATACTTCTCTATTACTGCATCAAAATCAATTACAGAAACTGTAAAAAAATGAAGAAAAAAAATCACCAAGGAGGAGGGATAAAAAGCAGGGTAGGAATAGACACCTCGACGCAAGGCAAATTGTGCATCTTTTGTCATAGCATCTGCCTCATCAAGTAGGACCAACTTCACAGCCGATGACTTTCCACTGTTAAAAACGCCAACAGAATGAGCAAATAAATCTTAATCAATGATCTGTGAACTGAAAAGATTGGTCAGTCCGGTTTGATTGCTACAAAATAACATGTTGAAATTATTTGTGAGAAGTGCAATGGTCAGGCAAAGGGATTATCAAATCTCAGAATGAATATAATAAGTTAAAAAGGCTAAAGGATCATTAAAAATGGATGTCTTGGTGAATATATCAAGTTAAAATCCATTAATAACACTGTGAGCAGATTCAACTCTTTGAGGAGCCCTGGGAGGCCATAGGTTACAATCACGTGAAAAAAATTGAGAATCAGCATCCAAATGTTTTATGCTGCAGCAAATGGGGGCAAACGAGTCTTATGCACAACAAAGCCGATCAACACAATTAGATGTCCAACGCTTGAAAACAGTTTGCTCGATGGAAAAATTACGACAATTGACCCAAGTTTCAAGCAATTTGGAATCTAAAACCAGCATCCCTCGTTTTGAAAACAGAGCAAGTAATTAAGAAACAAATAAACCCAGTACAGGTGAAATGGGCTATGAGAAAGGGGAACAAATTACCAAAAAGAGAAGCTCTGGGTGCTAGCAAAATCCTTAATCTGCTGTCTGACAACATCTATCCCGCGATCATCCGACGCATTCAGCTCCAGAATCATGTTATGGAACTGGGATCCATACATGGCTCGCGCAACCGCCAGGATGGTGGAGGTCTTCCCGGTGCCAGGAGGCCCGTAAAATAGCAGATGGGGCAATCTGTTCTCCTTGGTGTACTTATCGACTGTTCAGTGCAAAGAAACCGTGATATCTGCATCTCAAGCATAATCGAGTAGAAACACTGTATCAAACCCTAGGGGAATAGGAAGGGGAGGGAGTGTTTTTACTGGTGTCAACGATGTCGCGGTGGGCGGCAACGTCAGCGAGGGACTGAGGGCGGTACTTCTCCACCCAGGGCATAGATTTTGCGACCGTCGCATCGGCGTCCAACACGCTCCTGGCCGCATTGGGCTTTACAGAACCGTTCTCGCCGTCGATTTCCATGGAAGATACCCCCTCCGCCATCTCCCTCACTCACTCTCCCTCCCCCTCTCTCCCCCCACGCACCTGCACCGTAGAGTAAGCGGCGCCAAACTCCCGGTTCACGAACACGCTGCGATGATGGTTTTTTTTTTTTAAATATGTATTTTGGATTTTTTTTTTTTTTCAAATGTTTGAAGTTTAAAAAAAAAAATGTATGTGAAACGGGGCAGCGGGGTGCCGATTTTCAGCTTACCCGAAAGGCGGCAACCCGGCTGCCACTTTTCAGCCAAATTTAAAAAAAAAAACTATCTTAAATATAATTATCTGTTATTTAATATCCAACAGTATTGTCATTACAGCAGTTTGGATTCTGACAGAAACTCTCACTCAAAACTCTCTTTTATAAAATATGGGATTCAGGTTATTTTGTTTCTGCGCAGAACATTCTGTATTTCCGATGTGGGATTCAGAAATGTTTCAAGTACGTGGCTTTGAAGAATTATAAAATATAAACTATAAGACCAATATAAATGAAACTTAAAACATTGATTAAACATATAAGAAATAGTTGAAAATAAAAAGAATTTCGTAACAAATATTGATGGAAAATAATTTATAAGCTTTCAAATCCACCTACTTGAAACTTAAAAATGTTTTAAGTATGTGACTTTAAAAGGCTGTGAAATATAAATTATAAGACCAATATAAATGAAAATTAAAATATGGATTAAACATATAATAAATAGTCGAAAATAAAAAGAATTTCGTAAAAAATGTTGATAAAAAATAATCTATAAGCTTTCAAAACCACCAACTTGAAACTTAAAAATGTTTCAAGTATGTGACTTTGAAAGCCTATAAAATATAAATTATAAGACCAATATAAATGAAAATTAAAACATGGATTAAAAATATCAGAAATAGTTGAAAATAAAAAGAATTTCATAAAAAAATTGATGAAAAATAATTTATAAGATTTCAAAACCACCTACTTGAAACATAAAAATATTTTAAGTATATAGCTTTAAAAGACTATAAAGTATAAACTATAGGACGAATATAAATGAAACACAAAACATGGATTAAACATACAAGAAATAGTTAATAATTAATTAGTTAATTAGTAATATAATTATTAGTTATTAGTTATTAATTGTATAATAATTGGTTAATTAGTAATATCATTATTAATTATGTAATAATTAATTGGTAATATAATTATTAATTATATAATTATTAATTATATAATAATTAATTAGTTAATTAGTAATTATATAATAATTAATTAGTTAATTAGTAATATAATTATTAATTATATAATACCAAAGCGGGTCCAGCTAGAAGACAAAGCTTATTATCATTTATTAAATTGAAGAAAAGATAACAAGAACACGAGGAGGGGAATGAGAGAAAACAAGGTCACACCCCCAAACATCAGGGAAACAACACATCAAACATCGTCATAATCATAATCATGATCTGAGTCATGTTTAGAGCTTTCAACATTGGCATATTCCCAATCTGACTGTGTGGTCTGTTGGGTGAGAAGCGTAGTGTACTTCTCCTTAAGCGCCAACTAATCCAGCGTGAGCCTGGAAGATCCAGAAGACCCACCTCTTCTATGCCCTCGAGTAACCTCCTCTCGACCACGTTTGTAGTCACGACCCTTTGGGTGTCCACCCCTTCTCCAAGTCTGTTGATGCACATTCACATCATGCGCACCTTTTTCAACAGTAGCCATCTCCTTAGACCCATAACTAACATCATCATTAAGTGAATCGAGAACATTAAAACTGTTGACCTCAGTGACAATTGTCCGATCAATTTTTTGCTCATAAACTTTAGGTGAATCATGTAGGAGACCAAATTTCCTTGAAATCATTTGAAACTCTTCATTATCCACAATCAGCTTTCCTTTGCTTTGCACAACAGCTTCCCTCTCAATAAATTCCAACCTTTCTGACAGAGCAGATGCTTCATGATAATGGTTTTTTGAATCATCTGGATTTGTCTCAGAGACTCCTCACTTGCATTGAACTTTTTATTAGCAACAATGTCTGACCATAATTTCTTCTTATCAGAGTGTTGCGCAGGTGTTGCACTAGCATTAAGTGGGGCTGCCTCTATGCCTTCAGAACACTGAGTATTAGTTCCTGGAATGACGTTTTCCTGCACTACATCAACGTCCAGCACAACATCATCGGCATTGCTCTGCTCAGCAATAATCTGCTCAGCCGCAAGGTGCTCATTTGTTTTTGGAAGGGCATTATCATGCACATCTTCATCAACAGTCTCCATCGCTTCATCTGCGTTATTCTAGTCAGTCGCAATTGCTTCATTTGCAACAGTAGGATCACAAGAAACACCAATAGGTTTCTCTTCACCTAGACCAGGCCGAGATGACTTCAAGCCTTTCTTCACACAGTGATTTTTATCTGCCCACGAGCAGAAAACAACTCACAAACCTTAAGTCTCCCGTAACAATCCCTTTCATGGCCAATTACCCCACATTCCGGACAAAATTTTGGCAAACGTTCATAGACAATCTTTAACTCAAACTCCTCATCATCAGTAGATATTAAAACTCTATCAACCTTTGTTGAGCTTAAATCAATTTCCACAAAAAAACCTAGCAAAATACTCATACCTTGCATCTTCTGTTTCTTTATCCAACTTTATGGGTAACCCAAGTGACATTGCCACATCATGAAGGATTCTTGGATGCCAAAAACATCCAATGCAATCCATAAACCTGAACTCACACCTGTGTAGAGGAACAACCTGTATTCAAAGGATCAAAACAACGGTCACATTCTTTAATGTGAAGAAATCATGGCTTCAAGGAGACTGATCCAAACCCCCAAGCCCGCGATTTTAAATCCTCTGAGGGAAACATGATGTGGAAGAAACCCCGACCCAGCGACACACAACGCCAATTAGAAAAGCCCCACATTTTCACCAGTCGATCAACCAACTCATCAATCTTCAGAGGAGTAGATCCCTGAGGCAAGACAAGTCGAGCAATAATAGAATGCCTACCAGCATCAATTCACTCAGATACAAACAGTTTGGTCTGTCTTAACATGAGAAACAGAACCTTTACGACGAATGTTAAAAGCAGACGTACCTTTGAATAAAGAGAAAGAACACTTTGCACCACACTCATCAACATCATCTTTCTCATGGTGAGAAATTAGTAATATAATTATTAATTATATAATAATTGATTATTTAATTAGTAATATAATTAATAATTATTTGATAATTAATTAGTTAACTAGTAACATAATTATTAATTATATAATTAATAATTAGTAATTATAATTAATAATTATATTACTAATTAACTAATTAATTATTATATAATTATTAATTATATTACTAATTTACTAATTAATTATTATATAATTAATAATTAATAATCAATAATTAATAATTAATAATTATAATGAATAATTATAATTAATAATTATATTTCTAATTAACTAATTAATTATTGTATAATTAATAATTATATTACTAATTAACTAATTAATTATTATATAATTAATAATTAATAATTATATTACTAATTAACTAATTAATTATTATATAATTAATAATTATATTACTAATTAACTAATTAATTATTATATAATTAATAATTAATAATTAATAATTATATAATTAATAATTGTATTACTAACTAACTAATTAAATATTAACTAATTAATAATTATATTACTAATTAACTAACTAATTATTATATAATTAATAATTATATTACTTATTATATAATTAATAATTATATTACTAATTAACTAATTAATTATTATATAATTAATAATTATATTATTAATTAACAAATTAATTATGTAATTAATAATTAATAATTAATAATTATATTACTAATTAACTAATTAATTATTAACTATTTTTTATATGTTTAATCCATGTTTTAAGTTTCATTTATATTCGTCTTATAATTTATATTTTACAGTATTTCAAAGCCACGTACTTGAAAATTTTTAAGTTTCAAGTAGGTGGTTTTGAAAGCTTATAAATTATTTTTCAGCAACAGTGTTTATGAAATTCTTTTTATTTTCAACTATTTCTTATATTTTTAATCCATGTTTTAATTTTCATTTATATTGATCTTATAGTTTATATTTTATAGGCTTTCTAAGTCACATACTTGAAACATTTTTAAGTTTCAAGTTGATGGTTTTGAAAACTTATAAATTATTTTTCATCAATATTTTTTTACGAAATTCTTTTTATTTTCGACTATTTCTTATATGTTTAATTCATGTTTTAATTTTCATTTATATTGGTCTTATAGTTTATATTTTATAGGCTTTCAAAGTCACATACTTGAAACATTTTTAAGTTTCATGTAGGTGACTTTGAAAGCTTATAAATTATTTTTCATCAACATTTGTTATGAAATTCTTTTTATTTTCAACTATTTCTTATATATTTAATCCATTTTTTAAGTTTCATTTATATTGGTCTTATAGTTTATATTTTATAGTTTTTTAAACCCATGTACTTAAAGCATTCCTGAATCCCAAATCAGAAATACAGAATGTTCTGCACAGGAAAGGAAAAACCTGAATCCCACATCAGAAATACAGAATGATTTCTAGGGTAAGCCCCCTTATAAGAGAGTGCCCTGGGTGAGAGTTTCTGTTAGAATCCAGACTGCTATAATGGTGGTACTGCTGTATATTAAATAACAGATAAAATAAAAATAAAAATTTTAAACATACAATAAGTATATTTAAGATAGTAAAAAATTAGAATTTGGCTGAAAGGCGGCATCGGCGCTACCGCCTTTCACACACATTTTTGAAAAAATTTTAACCTGAACACATTTTAAAAAAAAATCTGAAAAATGTATTAAAAAAAACTCTACTGTGATGCGCAAAGTTTTTATTTTTGATTTTTTGGAGAATGTTCAAAATGTGCATTTTATTACAATGAAGGACCTCATTATAAACATTTCAGTCCTTACATGTACCTTTTTTTTATAATTTTTTATTTACGGTGGGGGGTCAAGTTAAAATTTATTTATCAATATGTGTTTTGGTTTGGTATGTTCACGCAGTCTAATTTGTTTAATTTTTTAAATGTTTTAATTATAATATGTTTTGTGTATGATTTTTTCTATTATATTATTTTAATTATTTTTTTTAAAAAATTGGTAAAATGTTTTTAAGTTATACTGGATTTATGAGTATATATTTTTCGGGGTTTTATTTGTATTTAAATTTGTATAGATGTGTATTTTTTTTGAAAACTATATAAATATATACATTGTATGTACAAACAATGTAGTTTTTGCTATAAAATATATTCTTTTTTTAAATTTATGAGGCATTAAATGTATATTGGTTTCATATATCTTCTTGATATGTTGAGGAGTAAAAAGGATGTATTATTAATTTATAACAATTAATGACCATAAAGAATAGTAAAAAAGATGTCGTGAAGATATTTTACCACTATTGATTTTTTTGTAAATTATAACTTGATCATCGGTATTTAATTAATTTTTTTTGTGAAATATGATACTCAATAAATTATGAAAGTGGTTTATTTTTAGGAGGTAAAAAAAGAAAAATTAGTATTTAAAAACACAACAAACAAATTACATGTGCGTGTGAGAGAGGTAGTTTTAAATACACGATCAATAAAAATAAATGTCAATGGTGTCAGTGTCGACGTATAGGATGTTGCCCTATGTTGAATTCAAACATGTAAATATTGTGGTCATATCTAGTATTTTTATGTTGATGTGTTGACATATGTTCTTCTTATGTAACTACATGTCCAAGAGTTGCCTTTGATCTTTGTGTCACGACCAGTGGATCCAAAATCCTATGTCCACAACCTTCTCCTACATAGAAATACGATGGCGCTTGCTAGAACCTTCTCCCATATAAGAAAAAGATGGATGTTGTGACATGAGTATTTGAAATGGGCTACTAAGAAAAAATAGAGACCTGGATGCCCTCTAATCAGTATCCTTAATTAACACTACTACCTAAGACAAAGGAAACATGGAGAGTGCAACATAATCACATCGAGTCCCTGTAACCATAGCTTGTATCAGAGCTGGTCAAAGTGGAACCTTTGAAGGCTTAATCAGACATGTACACAGACCGCTATGATGTCTACATCACATTGATGACTCATTTGCAACAACATGTGGAGGATCACTTGGTTGATCATGTCACATATTGTCACAAACCAACCTAGTTCAATCCCGAACCGGTCACCCGAGCTGACTCGCAATAAGGTCCGAGAGGCGTTCTCGATTCTCTTGGACTAACAACTAGTGTTGGGCCTCAAACATACTCAGTTGATAATGATTTAACCCATAAAATAGAAAATAAAAAAAGAATAAGAAAAACTAATATTGGAAGCAGAAAAGAAACGAGAAACTGGACAGATAGAAGTAAACACTAGACACATCTCCACATAACCTCGCAGGTCACCATCATCCAGTGAACCAACATCGCTCTATGGTGACCGATACCAAGCTGGAAACTGTAGCAGAAGCTAAAAACAATGACAAAGGTATAGGTATACCTGTTAAATAATCCATAAGACCACAGACCGATTCATTATCCCATGGATTTATGTGGGTTGGAACTTTGAATATTTAGGCCCACAAAAATTCAGACCGCATTTGATCCAACCCGCAAAACCCACAGCTTGCGTAGACTAACCCACCGGGTGTCCGCAAGTCCCATTTGACCCGCAATTATAACCAGTATTCCAAAAAGTTATGTGTTGGTCAAAGTGAGTATCTCAAGAGGGGGGTGAATTGAGTACCCAATATTTTTTTTTGTTTAAATTTGATTATTTTGAAATCCCTCAAATGCTTAAATATAGCTGAGTTTATCAAAATATGTAGTATGATATAGATCTTAATCTTTCTAAAGAGTTCTCTAAAGATTTATCTAAAGATTGATTAGGTCTCAGATGAATAATATATAATATTATTATATCCTTTGAAATCAATTTACTTGATCAAAATACTATATGAACACAAATTAAGATAAACTATCAAAGTATATATTTTGTACAGTTAAAACAATTTTCAGTTTTAAAGCATAAATAAAGTAAAACAAAATTAAAGCACACAATGAAAAGATTGAATACAATAGGTTAAGTCTCAAGTCAAGACTTAGTCCTCTCCCCTCAGTGATCACTTGCCACCAAATAGTTTATATAAAATAAACAAGATGATCCACAACCTGAATCAGGTTTTACAATAGTTTACAAATTGTTTAGGTCACACGCAACCTCTTCCATAGTTCTACGTGGGAGCTAAAATAATTTGAAAAAATCGGTTCTTTGAAATTTGAAAAAATTTGAATTTGGTGTGGTGGGATCTTGCGTTGGTTGAACTTGTAACTGTTTTTGGAGTTGTTTTGGTTCACACTTACCCTTTAAAAGTGTCACTAGAAAAATAAAAATATGGATTGTGTGTGACTAAAGGACCTCTACCACTGTTATCTATGGGAGTAAAAGTATAAGAAAATATGAGAATATATCTAGGTATCTTCCAGTTCAACATAGAAGTCAATGTGCATATATAAAATAGAGTATAACACACACTGCTCAATATGTAAAGAACGAATAAATAGAACATAGAAATTTAAAAGTGTAGAGTTTAGAAATACTCGGTCAGTTACAATGTAGCTTGTGACTCTTGATTTTATTTGTAGTGAATCTTGAGTCAGGATCTATTGAAAAACTTCTAAAGAACATAGTTTCACAGACTCGTGTTCTTAACTGGTGGAAAGTAGTTGATGGGTATGTGCTTTGGCTTTCTCAGTCTAGTGTTGTTTTGGATGTTGTAGTTTGGCACTTCAGATCAAAGAGTGTGTTCAGTAATCTCAATCTCTCAGCTTCGCACACCTCTCGTGTTATCACACGAGGGAGTCTGCTTCCATTCTTAACAGCAGTAGCAAGGAGAATATCCACGTGTATCTGTATATTCTCACTACTGGAAAAATATATTCTACCAACGGTTTGGAACCATTGTTATAAGTCCCCAAACCATCAGTATAGCCTATACCAATGGTTTAGAGAGCTGTTGGGTGATTTGTCATTGGGATAGACCTATACCAATGGTTTTAAAACCATTAGGACAGTCAATCAAAAATAAAATACACAATGAAGGTTTGAACCCACGACCTCTGCCTTATATATCAAAGACCTATCCACTAACCTAAGATAACTTTTGTGAACATAATTTCATAAATATATATATGTATATTCATAAGTATTTTAACTTCTGATTTATTTAATGTTATTTGAAAAAATAATCCATAAAAAATATGGGTACCTATACCAACGGTTTTGAGAATCGTTGGTATTGTTTATTTGATATTTTGAGTTATACCAACAGTTTTGGTGAAACCATTGGTATAGGGTGGACCTATACTAAATGTTTCTCCAAAACCATTGGTATAGGGTATCTATAATGGACCTATACCAATGATTTTGGCCAAAAATATTGGTATAGGTCCTAATTAGTGACCTCTACCAACGATTTTGGAGAAATCATTGGTATAGGGTATCTACAAGAGACATATACCAATAGTTTTGTGAAAAACCTTTGGTATAGGATCTCTCCATGGTACTTATACCAATGATTTCTCCAAAACAGTTGGTATATGGTCTCTCTAAGGTACCCATTCCAACGGTTTTTTCCAAACCATTGGTATATGTTTGTTGGTATAGCTTCTATTTTTAGCAGTGTCTGTTTCCTCATACATCATGTCTGAAATCCTCTTGAATGTGTTTTTTCGAACATTTAAGAGACAATAATTAAAATAAAATTTTACATTAACTTCAATGACATACCCATTAGAAAAACTTTAAATGAAAAAGGTTAAGTAAAGAAAACAATGGTGTTGACTTAGTCTCGCAGTGTCTCATACAGACAGTGTCTTAGGCTAACAATGTCTCATCTTGGAAGTATGACACTGGTAGTGTCTTAGATTTAGCCAAATCTCTACTTCGCTGGTGGTGTCTCAACTGGCATTGTCTGGTCTGGCGGTGTCTTATACTTGGACAAAATTCTGTGTTGGCAGTATGACACTAGCGATGCCTTATCTAGCAGGATCTCGTACTTAGCCAAATTTACATTCTGGAAGCATGTCATCCTAACTTTGTCTCATACTTTACCAATTTTTCACTCTAGAAGTATGTCATCTAATGGCATCTCAGACTTAGTGAAATTTCCATGCTAATGGTGTCTTAATATGATGGTGTCTCGGACTTTGTCAAAAATCTGACTTGGCAGTGACTCGGCCTCAGCAGTGTCTTAAACTTAGGAATTTTCATCACCTGTACTTATAGAGAAACATGAAAATCCATTAATATTACTAGAATCATGATTTTGTGATCGTTAAAATAAGGAGGCCAACATTATGTTTGAAAAAAAAAAACAATGTAATCCAATAAATTAACATGAGTGTGAAACAAAAATTGTTTAAGTTTAATACAATCATACATGAATTAGGGAAAATATCATCTCATGTTGGGTTTTTGTAATGACTCAGACCTCTATGGTCCATTATTTTGTCAAAATATAGTGTTTGGGGTGTTTTGGGAGGCATCAGTGGCTCATTTCAAGATTTTTCCAAATTTACAGTTTTTCATCAATGATTCAAGTGTCAGTGAGTCGCATCAGTAGCTCGCATTGATAGATCATCGTCAGTAGCTTAGCATCGGTGACTCAGGGCGTCAGTGACTCGGGGGAGTCGGTAGGTCGAGGTGTCGGTAGGTCGAGGCGTTGGTAGGTCGAGGTGTCGGTAGGTCGAGGTGTCGGTAGGTCGGGCATCAGTGAGTGGAGTCCGTGAGCTGCATTGGTGGCTCAGCATTGGTGGCTCATCCATTGGTGGGTCAGGCATCAGTGACTCGTGTCGATGACTCACCCATCAGTGAGTCATTTCTAGTTTTTCCCAATTTTTCCAGTTTCACCCCTTTGACGCTTTCTTTGACGTTAAATGAATTAAATGCCATATTTAATGAGTTTTTGGGCCGTTTCAAATGATATTTATATTCTAAAAACCTGAATCTTACTTTGACTCTTAAACTGAGTGGTCTTGATCATGATCTGGCTTTAACGGCCTTTGAAATTGTTTCCTATAGATTCAGGATTTGGCCTTTCTAAAGCCAAAATCCTCTCTTCCTTTGAACCCTTCCACTTTATCTTGGTGCGCTGAGAACCTTTCTTCCCCGAGGAGTCACGTGCTTGTGCTGTAGCAGTCTGTTCGGTTTTTCCCTCGAGTCTTCCTGCTAATCACGCGACCCTCTGTTTTTGACGTAAGGAAGGATTATTGATCATCTATTATTCCAATTAGGCATTCCCATCACCTCTCTTTTAATTATGCATCATGCGGGGTTGGTGTACTCATCCACCCTTATGAATACAGTTGGACCCAGATTTAACGAAGATAATAAGAAGTAATGAATAAGGGGTTGGGAATATGATGATGATCACTTTGTCTTATATGTTATCCTTGTTTTGTATGGGTTCTATTCTTTTGAAAATCATGTCTGTCAGTGGTCTCTTTTTATGCACCTGTATGATTTGTGTTGCAAGAATTGGAATTTGGTTAATCACGCACATTCAGTTAAATAAACGGATGCCCCAAGATCAAACTCATTCTACGATCACCCCTATTTTATCAAGTGGAATTAAAGCATGAGTGTTTAATAAATCTTAATAAACCTTGGCTTGTTGGTGTGGTTGTGTGCTATGTGTGGTTCTATTCGGCCTTGTATCTATGTTGGTAGTGTGGTGTTGTGGCTGGGAGTGTGGTTGTGTGTACAGGGTGATACAGGTGGTGTAATTGTATCTCAAGCTAAGAGATGTGTTGATTGTGGAATGGATTAACGTGTTATGTAGTGGTAATGCATTTGGGAAATGGTTGGGTAGTGGGGATACAGGACTGGGTTGTGTCATGTTCATGTTTATAGGTGTGTTGGGTATAGTGTTGTTATGCAGCGGGGCTGCCGAGTGGGGTTGTGCTGAGGTGTGTTGGGGGGTTTGCTTGTTGGTAGGAAGGAAAGGGTGACATTACTTGAAGAATGATAGTATGGGTGCCCAGGAAAGGGGAGTGTGTAGTGTTATGAAAAGATGGTTGTTTTCTATTCGTTTTCATGAATGAGTGTTAAAATGGATTCTTTTACCTTGGGCCTTCTTTCCTTGTTTGGATTTGGCGGTGGTTGGAATGGTTGCTTCACCTTTTTAACGTTTGTAATGTTTGGTAGTTGCCCAGGTAGGGATGGAATAAATAAATGACTAGAATGATAATGCAGAAAGACAAATGATTAAATGAACTGGCTGGGGGTATGTTTTGAGTTGTGTCTTGTAGTGAAGTGGCATTCATTTATCGGCTTCCTAAAGTGACTGTCATTCGTGGTGGTATATGTGCATTTAGATGTGACAACAAGGGTAGTTTTTATGGACTGGTAGTTTGTTTTGAAAACCCATAGGTTGGGATGAGTGTTTGGTACCTATATATATATACTTGTAGTTCCTTGTGATTTTTATATGCACCCCACCCGTGTTGAGCACTATGTGCCAAACACCCCCATTTTTATGGGAGAGGGTGTCTTTCCCAACATCTTGGTGGGAGGATGGATGAATGGTTACTGAATTTTCCCTACTCCCACTTTTAGGCATTTATCTCCCAAGAATCTTTGGGTAGGCTATAATGCCTTGCGGTTTATTACCAAATTTATGGTATTGGTTGTGTGAGAGGTGTTTTGTTTCCCAGGTGTCTTCAAGATGAGGCACATGTGTTTTCAGGTGATATGTGTGGTGGTTGTGGGCCAGATGTCTATGGGAAGGATGTGATGTGGTTGTGGCCCAAGTGTTTGCGAGTGGGATGTGGCATGTGGCTCAGGTGTGTGCGGGTAGGTTGTGATAGTGGGGCTTGTGGAAGAGCGTGGTAGCGTTAGGATGTTCGCCATTAGGGATGAACAATTAAACAGTGGGAAGTGGTGTATGGTACCCAAATATTGATGTGATTATACTTTACTTCACCTGACTTGTGTTATTTGGTGAGCGTGTCTTGGTGAGGTTGGGGTGAATAGTATACCTTGTTAGGTGTTTTTGTGTTTCTATTGTTTTTTACGGGGGAATTAGTATGCTTCTCCCACTTGTGCACAAGTGACTTTGGTTTTTCCATATTGAGTATACTTGTATGCTCACCATATATATATAAAACTATTTTCAAGTTTTCAGGGAGATTATGCGGACCGTGCTGGAACTTACTAGCTCAGGTGTTGGGGACGGTTGCTGTGTCGCTGCTTAGTTTTATTTTTGGTACTTACTTTGGAGTTTCCATGTATTTCTAGCAGTTTTACTTTAAACATGCCTGTGGGGTGGATTTTGGTTTATATATATATATTTCTTGGAGTTGTTTAAAGTTGATACATCTTATCTCCAGATCATAGTTACTATAAAAGGGTAATTCCTCCCATTTTTGTGAGATTTCTATACCCTTGGTGTTGGTCTCAACCTCGGGGCCTATTGCAGGTGGGACTCGAGGGTCATTATCTCTCCTTCATCTTGAGGAAGGAAGGTCTCGACACCTTTTTATCCCTTCCCTCATCTTGAAGAAGGCGGGTCATGATAGTTTTGAATTTGACAGTCAGATTGACCACAAGATGGATGATGCGTGTGTTTATTTAGAGCGTGAAACCCGATTAATAAATAGGATTAATGTATTAAAATATTAATGTAATAATTCTGAAAATGGATGTACAAGTGCACCCTTTTGTTTCTAATATAATGCTTTACTGATATTTTGATTTATGCATTTTAATTTCATTATTATAATTTTATATATATTGATATTTATGTATTTTTTATAGTGTTTTAAAATATAAAATAATGTCTAGATTTTTACTTTAAAATAAAATATACGTTAACATAAGTTTTTTATTTTTTATAATTTTATATAACATCATTCAATTAAAAAAATATAAAATCCATTATTTAATTTAAAAAAAATATATATATTACTATGAGTTTTTAAAATTAACTTAGAAAATTTAATAAATATGATAAATAAAAATAAGAAACAATAATAATAAATATATAATAATATTATGTATTAATAAATTTGCATTAAAAACCTAAACATGTATTTATTTTAAAATTTTGATAATAAAGTCTTCAATACAAATTTTCAGTGTAAAATTTCCGTGCAAATTTTGAGTACAGATTTACACAGATAAGTGTAAAATTCTAGTGCATGGAAAATATAATTCGGTGATTTACATTTGACATTTAAATGAAAATTTTAACTACAATTTTCCGATGAAAATTTCCACTAAGTGTTTACAATGTAAATTTTCAATGTAAAATTTTGATGAAATTTTATATTTTTTATTTATGTATCAATATGTTTTTATTGTTGTTTTAAGTGGACATTTCTAAGGAAAGTTTACAGTAAAAGTTTCTAATGCAAATTTTAAATGAAAATTTCCTGTGAAATTTAACATTTTTTATTTTTGTTTTAATGTATATACATTGTAATTTGAAGTGAAAAATTGAACCGTGGATTTTTTGTGGAAATTTGCACTGAGAATTTCTAGTGGCAGTTTGCACTGGAAAGTTCTATAGGAAATTTATAGTTAAAATTTTTCGGTGCAAAGCTACATTATTTACGTGTTAATATATTTGAACTGAAAATTTTGAGCAAACATTTATTTTAAAATTTTGTTAATCAAAATTTCAGTATAATTATAATAAAAAACAAATGGAATTTTTCACTTGAAATTTAAGTGGAAATTTGAACTAATATTTTCTTGTGGAAATCTGTACTAAAAGTTTTTAGTGCAAATTTTCAATGAAAATTTCCAGTTAAAATTTACATTTTTATATATGTATTAATATATTTGTATTTTAGTTCTAATTGTTGGGAATTTAAAAATTTTATTTATGTTTTAACATTTCTACATTTTAATTTTAAACAAAAAATTGAACTGTAAATTTCCAATGAAAATTTCCAATGCAAATTTTCTACGAAAGTCTGTACTGACAATTTCCATGGAAAATTTGTTGTTCAAATTTTAGGTGAAAATTTAAATTATTTATTGATGTGTTAATATATTTACACTGAAAATTTAATCATGCATTTATTTTATAATTTTTTTAATAATTTTTTTGTAAAATTATAATAAAAATTAAGTTGAATTTTTCATTGGAAATTTAAGTGGAGATTCAAATTAATTTTTCAATGGAAGTTTGCAGTAAAAGTTTTTCTGTGAAAATTCAAAATGCAATTTTTTTTGTGAAAATTTTCATTTTTTATTTATGTATTAATATATTTTCATGTTAATTTTAAGGGAAAATTTGAAGTGTAAATTTTCTATGGAATTTTACACATGAAATTTTTAGTAGAAATTTGCACATGAAATTTTCAGTGGAATTTTTCATTATAATTTTTTCTATGTACATATAATAAATAATATATATTATATGTATATGTAATAAATATATTATATGTATTATATAAATTTATACAATAAATGATATATATTATTATATGTATATGTAATAAATATTATATATATTAGTTGCAGCGTTAACGAGAGGCGCATGAGTAGTGTTATCCATAAACTGGTTTGGACGGTCAGGTTAAATGACCCACCTAAGATGATATTAATCCCATAAATCATCAATGATATAATTTTTTAATGGTTATTGTCATTGTTAGGGTTATTGTTAACTGAAAACTAAATATTTCCACTCAATCTCAAGCATTTCTATTTTCTCTCTCCACTTTACCATGGTTCATTAAGAAAACAAAATATTTTTATATATTATTTTCTTTAAGCCCATGGGACAACCTTTTAGTCTATGGGTCTCGTATGGATAGGGTCAGTTTTTTAATTTTTAAGCCTACATTCTTTGTGGATTGGGCCGAACCGCTAAATAAAATCTGCAGCCCGCATAATTTGCCTTGCGAGCCGACCCGCCCCGTCTCGTCAACACCTCTAGGTATAGGTGAGAGTATTAAAACCTAGTAGGTGTGCCCAAATAAACTACTCTTTATGCCTTACCTTTAAAGAAAAATCTAAATAATTATTGTTTGAATATAAGACATATAAAAATAGGTTTTTATACTCTTTTAAGGAAAACAAGTAACATACTTCTATTTTAAGGGAAACTACTTTCTATTATATTATAAAAAACGGTCTTCAAAGCATGAAGACCTCCCAAATTTTTTTTATAAAAGATAACCAGTGCTAAAGCAGGTGTCTCGTTAGGGACACATAACAATAGATAAAGTAAACATGCTTTTCATTATCTTAGATAGGAAAAGGAAACTAAACAAGTGGGCATTTTAAAATAATACCATGAAAAACAAGAGTACAAGAGAGAAAACACCATGGGAAATCCCTAAGCAACTAGTTCAGTAGGGTCCTAGGATCCTCATACTCTCAGTGATCGAACCATATAATATTTTCTCATGAATAAGCTAATAGAGAGGTCCAAGAAAAAGTTCCAGTGGTCCCCAAAGTATCATCATAATGTTTAGTTAGTGTTGTGGCGTGATCCTATCGGGGATCCCAAGTCAGTGCCCCGTCGACTCAACCACCATACCAGTTCTTAGAAACCCACCTAGGTACCCAGGGTTCCCAAGTTCTTCGTTCACATGGAGGTGAGTTTTTATCAAGCTAGCATATACATACATATATTATACTTTTCACTAAAACCATCATTCACTTTCTCGCCCTAACTTCCCTTTTAAGCGTAACCCCTTTTACCTCTCCAAAATACATAACAAATCACAAGTCCCATCCCTAGGCATACATCACACGGCACAAATTTAGCAAACACCACATTCTAAATACAAGGGGCATGCCTTAAGAGGGGCTTTCATTTCCTTAAAAATTTTAAAGTGCCAATTGGGACTCATCATTTTAAAAGAAACACTTTTTCTTTAGAAAATACCTTTGGGCATCACCACTTTTATGATACACACCATTTAGAAAACCAATTAGACATTAAAAACAAACTTCATTTCAAACAAGGTCAAACACAATCTTAAACAACATAAACCCATGTTGGAAGTTTGGGTGAAATATGGGAAGCGAGTGAAAATTCATTTGTAAGAATCAAAAGTCACCTTGCATAGCATATAAATATTATATAATAATGAAAACATATTTTTAAAGAAATACAATAACCATGGAACTCAAATTAAAGGCATGTTGATAGAGAACCTACATCAAAACACGCAGCCTTTGACGACGAAAACCTGAATCCACTTCAAAGAGGTCCCCAAAAGCAAGAAAGACCAATAAGGAATATGGAGAATCAAAACCCTCTCTTCACACTCACACACATATGATCCTATACATACATACATACATACATACATACATACATACATACATACATACATACATACATACATACATACATACATACATACATACATACATACATACATATTTAAATACCCCTTGCCGCAATGTAGATATTCTCCTCACCATGAGGGAATATTTACAAAGAGGGTATATATATATATATGTCTTACCTATGCATATGTGTGAAAGTTACCTTCAGGGAGCCACAAATTGTCGCCTTCATGAATGACGATCCAAAGCAACCCCAAGGAGGTCCAAGGTATACTAGAAAAATAACAGAAACTTAAAAGTAAAAAAAACCTAAATAAAAAACAACCAAAGTTGAAAAGTAGAATAAACCTTACTCAAAATTGATGGTGAACCCACTACCTTCAACGATTGTGGCTAAAATTGACCTTAATTGAGCCCCATGAATCCTAAGAACCAAGAAACTACCAAAAAGAATCCCGAAATTGGGTTAAGGTTTGGCCATGGTGCAGGAGCAGTGGAAGCAAAGAGAAAATGAAAGAAGAAGAAGAAAATAGAGGATCACGGAGGAGGAGAACCCCTTACTGGTGAAAATCGCAAGCAGAAATGGGAGGAAAAATTCCAAGAAGAGGAGTCAGGAGGAGGGTTGGCATGCACGTGAGAGTCCTTGGCTAGGCATGTCATGAAAATGGGATGGGGGAGGGGGCTTAGGCCGATTTTTAGGGGAAAAGAGGAGATGAAAAAAAAGGAAAATCCCATTTTTTATGTTGGACACTATGCATTGTTGTCCAAATCGTGTGCCAACCATGCGCCTCCCCTGGAAGTCCTGGACACCCTACACGGGCATGGTACATGGTTAAGGAAATGATGTGTCGACCGTACAATCATCTCTACTAAAAACTAAAGACGTAGCCGCGTGATTTTTACTAACTTTGCACCATTCGTGCGCCCATGATGAAAAACCCAAATATTAAAATTTAAAACCCTGATCTAGCCTGAAACTAAAAAATGAGGCTAAATATAATTTAATAATTAAAAACAATTAAAAATTTATGGTTGGAGTGTGACATTTCTCCCCACCATGAAAACTTTCTTCCCCCAGAAAGTCACCCAACTTAAACAAAGAACAAAACCATAACTTTCCAACCCAAAAGAAGAACCTTCAAAACCAAAACTTCCAAATCAAACCCAAAATAAAACAAAACAAAAACAAGACTGGAAATACCCGGTGTGACCTTTCAACACCACAAGTCACACCTGAGCAGCTCTAAAGAAAATGATAAGGAGAAGATCCATGGTGGGTATTATCACCATTTAAAAACCAACTAGAATAAACCAATCCCCAACATAAGGGTCCCCCAATGAAAGAGACTAAAACTAAACACTAAACCACGATTCATAATTTCCATAAAACACAAGAATCTACAAACAGGAAATACCCAAAAATTAAAACCATTCAAAAAATAAATCCAACTATTAAAAAGTACCCATCCATAATTCACAACCACAAATATCCCAAAAGAATCATGTCCACTAAAACCACCAAAACAAAAAGGGGGTCCCAGAACAGACAACCACAGGAAGGGGAAACACAAACAACTTCCTCTATGACATTGAAGACAACAAGTTGGATCTACATAACCTGCACCTAAAAAATCCTTCTCTATGTGAAAGGCTTCACTTTGAAGCCTATAGTTGGGGCACTGATGTCTTGAAGCATCTTCTTCCTTGTAACACCCTGAGATTTTGTGAAATATATTTTTTTTTAAAAAAATTAATATTTTAGATATTTTGTGTTACATGCAACACTGAGTTTAGTTTGCAATACACGCAATACTAAGTTTATCTTAAATTACACATAACACTAAGTGTAACTTGTGATACATGCTATACTGAGTTTAAACGAAACGTAGTATACTATTAAAATATTATTATTTAATATGATAGTTATCACCTAGCCGTTGGAATGACGAGTATAAATAACATTAACTAAATTATGAAAATATATAGTCTACACATGTATATAAAATGAATTATTTGGTGGCCAATTAATTATAAATTAAAATCAAAACTATTTGTAAATAAATGATTTTTTTTCTAAAAAACCATTTTTATCCACACTAACGCGTTTTACCATGATAAATTAAACAAATCACTTTTGGTGAATGATTTTAATGAAATTTATATATCATATATTCAATAAAATGTTTAACATTAATCTTATGAGTTTTTTAGAAAATATATAATAATAAATCCAATTTTACGCTTAAAAACTATATTTTTGTAAAAAACAGTTTTGTCGTCTTTTTGCACATTTAATTTAAAATTAATTTTTGAAAATTTTATAAAATTTATTTGAAAAAATAAACTTCATTTATGAAATAAAGATATCAAAATTATCTTAGTTTGAATTTTTTAGAATTTTCTGAAAAGATTAATTTTTTGATGAATAGTGAAAAATACTGAATTTTAATTGAAAACTAAATTTTATTTTAAATTATTTATAAAGTCAAATTATATTTTAAATTAGTTTTAAATAAAAATTAGTTCAATTATATACCTATTTATCCAATTTATGTCATTTTAATCATCTTCATATTGAATTTTGATATAAAAACCTTGTAAACTTTTGAATCTGTTCTCTTTGAAAACCTGTTTTCTCGTCGCGTATATGAGATTAATTTTAAATTAAAATTTCCCACTTATGTGAATGAAATTTAGAAAAATAGATTCCATATTTTCAATCATAATAAATTATTTTATATAATAACTTCAACTTAATTTTTGACTATAATTAATAGTAAAAACAGTAAAAATTATTTACCACGATTAAGGTAAAAATGGGTTTACCGAGGGTGGGGGTAAACTAAAAAGATAAGGTTTAAAATAACATAAACACTTGTATAAAATATATTTTATGGAAATATTTATACCCTATAATCTATAAGTCTCGAGAATACTCCATTTTGGACCCTTGTGGCATGAGAAAAACATGGGTACACCTTTTTCTTTTCAAAAATTAAAAGTGTTTCACTCACCTCACTTATAAATGACCATCCCCTCTCATATCCTATTCACATGTTAAAAACCTTTTTGTTCATCCAATACCTGATCAAATACCTTACCAACTTCCCTCCTCTCATCCTAGAAGCCTTATTTTCAGCAGAAATGTCACGACCCGTCCCCCGGGGCCCGTGCTGTGACTACCCCAAGCCCGCCTTCCATAGGCCAGGGGCTGGCGACTAGCACCAAAAGGCGTATTCCCTAAAATGAGACGGAATTTTCTTTAACCTATATAAACACACAGTCTGAGAACACAACAAGAAGCAACTGTTAAGTAAACTGCTGTAGTAAAAGAGTGCTGAAAGTAAAAGGAACTGGAATACACGCCCAACCATAAGAGTACGAGTAAAAATGAAAGAAAAATACAAATGAAAAAGGGAAAACAACCACTGGGTTATCCTTCGAGGATTCTACCTAAAGGGTATGTACAGATTGCCTCCTCAACACTCCTTGTCCGTCCGTATCCTTCACGTCATGTCACGCCAAAAGGTCCACCTCCGAGCACCCTCTATTCCTGGCTCCCTCAGCCTCGATCAATGTTGTCTGTCGTCTGCACAAGACAAAACAAGGTGCAGGCAAAGCCTGTACAGGGGTGAGTATAACAATACTCAGTAGGAACCCCGAGACCCCCATAGGTCTCCTAGAGTTCCACAAAGGAAATACCACAAAGCAAGACCTCAATCTCAAAGCCCGAAGCAATAGACATCAATTCTACTTAGGTATATGACCATACATATACCTAAGTTATCAAGACATACTCATCTCACACAAGAGGGATGAATACCACAAAGGTAACACCACAAAGTTAGAAGTACCACACAGGTAACACCACAGAGACAACACCTCGAAGGTAGAAGTACCACACAGGTAACACCAAAAAGATAGAAGTACCACACAGGTAATACCATGAAGGTAGAAGTACCACACAGATAACAACACTAAGATAGTAGTACCACACAGGTGACACCACAAAGATAGAAGTACCACATAGGTCACACCACAAAGGTAGAAGTACCACACAGGTAACACCACAAATCTAGAAGTACCACATAGGTAACACCACGAAGATAGAAGTTCCACATAGTTAACACCACAAAGTTAGAAGAACCACACAGGTAACACCACAAAGATAGAAGTGACTCAGCTCACAATCAGGTATAACTTAAGTACAAAAGTACATATGATTAGTGGTAAGCTAGATCATCTTATTCTGTTAAGAAGCACTGCTTCTGACCCACACAAGATCGATAGGTAATAACCCCCGCTGACCCACACAGGATCTGACCCGCATAGGATCGGTGTGTGCTGACCCACACAAGATCGCTGAGTGATGAACCACATAGGATATGATAGATGCTGACCCATACAGGATTGATAGATGCTGACCCACATAGGATTGATGCACTTTCTTCACTTTACAGTCAGTCACAAGATTCCTTGCACCCAATGTGCTCGAGTTCTGTAGAATATACCCCTCGAAATATCGGTCGTACCTCTACTTCCACTAAGCTCCACAAAGGAGTAACCCAAAGGACCGACATGTCATAAGAGTTCCAATGCAACAGACGATGCGCCATTCAGACGCCCGATCTATGAGTTATAAGCGTTTTAGTTCCGAGGGCCCGGTTGGATTTAGGTTCGATCCAACCCGGACGTACTCCAGATATCTCCAATTCTCAATTTAAGTATACCAAAAGAACCGTATTGCTCCAAGGGTCCCAGCGCCACAGACAGTTCGTCAAACGGACATTCGGATTTCAAGATATGACTCCTTTAGTGTTTTTGGGCCCGGTTGGGCCCTGGTCCGGTCCGACCCAGTCGGACCAACCCGGCCCGTTGGGCCGAGGTAGACTCGGCCCGCTGGGCCAATGTATGGTCTGGCCCGCAAGAGGGACGGCCCGCAAGGGCGACCCGACCAAAATAGGGCGGTCCACAAAGATGTGCCCCAACCCGAGGGCGACGTCCCGGTTTGAGGGCGGCGGCCCGGCCCCAGGGCGGTGACCTGGCCCGAGGGCAGTGGTCAGGTCTAGGGTAGAGGCCCAGCTCCGAGGGAGGTGTCCCGGTCGAGGGAGGCGGCCCGGCTCCGAGGGCGGCTGCCCGACGTGAGGGTGGCGACCCAGCTCTGAGGGCGGCGGCCCGACTCTGAGGGCGGCAGCCCGATTCGGTCCGACATGGGGGTGTACCCCCCCGATCTCCTGGATTCCTGAACGACCCAAAGGTTGTTAGGTTGGCGAGGTGGCGGGGCCGCGTGGGCACCGCTTGGTCGTCGTGGCTTCGGCCTCTGCTTCCGTTCGCCGACAGCTTCGGTCGCTGCTTCCGTTCACCGGCGGCACGATGGTCGCGCCACCTTCCTTCCCGCGACCGACCGTCGTGCCGACCTCCTCCTCTGTTCCCCGCAGCTGACGAGCTGCGGCCATCCTCTCGAGGCGTGCGTCGACATGCTCGCGGTATTCCAAGGTGGCGCAAGGAAAGCAAGGTAGCGGAGGGTTCGGGCTAGGTTTGTTAGGCCCCGCGACCTCCGTGTTAGCTCACATAATGGAGGATGTTAAGGGATTGAATAACAAATTGATTTAAACACAAAATTAACCCCACAAGATTCCCCGCAATAAACCCTCACAAGGACGAACGACCCCCCCCCCCCCACCTGGAAGAGACGTCCGCTGACAATAGTCAACGAAACCTCCTTCATCGTTGTTGTCAGTTTGTGACTTGGTGGCACTCGTCACCACTCGCTGGAACCAGTCTCATCCTCTAGGTGGTTGGCATCGCAACACTTTTCCAGGGCTTCGTCGTTTGGTGAAGCCGTGCCAACACCCCTCCTCGAGCTCCATATAAATAGGAGAGGAGAATGAGTGTGCAACACTTGTGGAATTAATGAGGTTCATTTAATTGATGAACCTCCCAAATTCACAATGGTGAAGTTACAGGAAAAGAAGAGTCAAGACATTTATTGTCTTGACACGTCGCCGGTCCCGCCAGCGTCGTTCGTCCGTTGGAGGAAAGAAAGAAAATAAAATAAAAAAACATGTTATTTTATTAATCTTTAAAAAGTCTACAAAAAATAACTTTTTCACTCGACCTACTACGGTCAAAGTAAATCCCCCCTTAAGCAAATCTCGGTGCTACAAATTCAATGGTTCCCTCAGATTTTTAATCCGAGCACCGGTTCAAAAGTTAGAAAACATCGCTCGCGCGTTTACTGAACATACCAAAAAAAATTCGGAAAATTATTAACAGTCACCATCAACCCGCACTAGTCATGGTTAGGATATTCCTAAGTGAAACACGTCCCAAAAAACCCAACGGTACTCTAGGATTTCCAATCTGAGTTACCGTTTAGAAGTTATAGATTTTACAATAAAATAATTGTCGCTTAATTATTTTATTTACGGCAAAAAACAAACTTTCACTGGTGTCCCGCGCTGGCCAATGTTAGTATCTTCCTAAAGAAAGCATACCCTCACGAGTTCAGTGGTGGTCTCATATTTTTAATCTGAGTTACCGTTCATGAGTTATAAGCATTTGAAAAATAAAATAACTTTATTTAATTATTTTATTTACGGTTATTCCATTTTCGGGTTTTCTCACCGTAGGCTTGCGCCGACTAAAATTAAGTCACCCATAGGGTAAACCCACCATCCTGAGCACAATGGTTCCCTCATATTTTTGATCCGGGAAACCATTTAAGAGTTATTCCACTTTTTTAGGAAAACTGCTTACCCGCGTTAATTAAAGCTTAACAAAACTTCAACGGTTCATTTTGGGCACTCCGGGCCTTAGAATCGCACGCCGTCATATTTTCAGATCTTGAAATAATTCCATATAATTAAGAAATAATTATACAAAAATTATGGGACATTATAAAAAATCCAACCTAAGAAGGCTTTTGGTACAAACTCAAGGAGGATACTGAAGAAGACGTAACATTCTTCAATGAGCGTTTTTATTATATTTATTCCTCCACCTCATTCAATTATTATTAAACCATGTTGATATAATAACCTAATTATATTAAATATACTAAGATTATATTATGTTAATAGTATGACCTATAACCATATCCACTTCCATCAAATGAGTTACAAAATCAATATTCATGCGTACGGCGGACTGCCGTCTCAGGAACCGATGTCATTCGTTTTTCCATTATCATCTCCCAAGGTTGAGTATGTTGATGTATATAAAGTATATATATGATATTTATAACATAATTATACCTATAGAGTCATTATATCATATATAACTTTTTAATTTCCATTATGTAGGGGATATGATAACATTGCTCATGTGTACAACAGACTACCATCTTGCGAAGCGATGTGATTCATTTTCACTAACGCTTTACATGAAAAATAATAAGGATAAAATTAATGAATACATGTGATATAAATAAAATAATTATGGTATTAATGACATATTTATCATTATAAAAAGATAATATGTCATTTTATCTCTTACATTTTCACTCACTAAAAAATGATAACGTCTTTCGATTACGTGTGAACTACCACCTTCATGAAGCGATGCGACTCTCTCTTTTCATCACCACACCACATGAATGATATGTATAAGTATATTTAAAGAAATAATGTGTTATTTATGATATTATTATCATTGTATAAAGATAAAATATTACTTATATCATTTCCATATTGATCATTGAAAAATGGAAACGTTACTCATGTGCACGTATGCCCTACTGTCTCCATGATCGTAACGTACTTCATTTCTCAAAAAAATCTTTCATGATTGGTTTTAAAAGTAAAATTTATGTATAAATATTATAATTATTTCATTATTATTATTATTATTATTATTATTATTATTCTGTATATTATGCAACCATGATCAAATTAAGAGGATCAAAAATAACAAATCCAAACATATATGAAAAACAAAGTGGTTATTACTAAACACATGATTTTAACAAGGAATTGGTAATAAACGAGTAATGAATGGTCATAATTAAATCATATATGGTATAATATATATAATTATGGTTATATAATAGATGTATAATAAACTTATATTTATTATACAGGAGGTTCAAACATGTATGAAAAAAGTTGAGACTTAAGGTAAGATATTTCTATCACTACAAAAAGGGAATTAATTACAGTTATTCTATGAATTGGCAGTAGTTTAAACTACCACCTAATAATATAGATTCAGTTACAAAAAATGCCTCATATTTCATGATATCTAATCATTTAGTGATGGTTTCTTTAATTTTGTGGAGGTTTTTGTATATATCTTTTTTGGAGCATTTAGCGACAATTTTGTTTTTATTTAGTGGATTTTTTTTAAAAATAGATTCCTATGAGAAAAATAAATAAAATGAAACTAACCACCACTGAACATATTAGTGGTGGTTAAACATAACCGCCACTAAACATATTTTAATTAATGTACTTAGCAGTAGTTACTAAAAACCACTACTAAATCAGATTTAAAAAAAAAATATTTAATAAAAAACTATAAATATAAAAAAGATTACATGTAATAAAATAAAACATGAATGTATGATAAACCCATCATAAATATGTCATACATCCATAACCATATATATAAACATCCACAATCATTATAACTTTAGTCCTAGTCAACCTATACATCAGTCAACCAATAACTCAATCATCAATATATACATATAAAATATGTCCAACAATAACCCATGCCCAATATAAGTCCATGTCATGACCTCCACTACACCCATCTACCTTCTCATCATCTCATCAACTGAAATCGACCACATCATCTCATCAACTATAATGAAAAATAAAATTGAAATTAAAACTAAACATAATAAATTAAAATCACAGTAGAATAATTGATAAAATTTTAACATACCATGGAAACTAAGAACCATCATGATTGCCTTCTGAAGAATTTAATGGATTATAATAGTCAACCTCCTGCCTACTATCGACATCTATCACCAAAAGTGAAAAATAGAACATTTAAGAAAAGAAATACGAAAGAGAAAAGACACATAATATATTCAGAATTTTGCACATAAAATTTGTTATTTTGTTAATAAAACAAAAGAAAATTTAACATAAAACAAATGATATATAATTTAAAACACTTTAAAAACATAAACTTACCTATTTAAGATAAGATTCAACACTTTAAACTGAAAAGGGATAAGAAAATATTCTAATTAATTTTTAAATCAACGTGCGATGTGCTTAAGATTTACTTAATAATTTTTTTAAGACTTTGACATCGAATCATGTCCTATATTTCAAAAACAACTCAATGGTTGTTGTCCCATGATTCTACATCATCTTGAGGTCATTTTCTATGTTTTGGACCGTTCCACACATGTTTTAGTGTTTTAAAACACTAAAAATGTGTTTATAGTCACCAAAAAAAATACGTAATTCATAATTATGTGTTTTTAGTTCCCACATTTCAAAATTTAATCTACAGTAATTTTCCACCAATTTCAGGGCAATCCGATGCTGTTTTCTTGATTTTGACCCCCATGACACTTGTTTTTAAAGGTTTTTGTACCTTTAAGAAGTGTTTACCAAGTCATACTGACCACACCACATTTTGGATTGATGTGTTTTTTATGAGTACACATAAAAAATAAATAACTGGTGGTTTTACCATGATTTCAAATCAACCTGAGGCTATTTTCTATGGTTTTGACCATTCCACGCATGTTTTAGTGTTGTAAAATACTAAAACATGTTTACAGCCATCCTGGGAAAACTGTGATTCGGAATGAAATTTTGTTAGTTCCTATATTTCAAAATTCAATCTATGTTCAATTTACTATGATTTCAAGGTAATATGACACCGTTTTCCTTGTTTTGACCTCCTAACACATGTTTTTATAGGATTTTGTACCTTTAAGAAGTGTTTATAAAGTCGTTCTAACCATACATCATGTAAAATTGGAGTTTTTTATGAATGTACACATAAAAAATAACTCAGTGTTGGTTTTACCATGATTCCATGTCAATATGAGGTCGTTTTTTATGATTTTGATCGTTCCACACACGTTTTAGTGTTTTAAAACACTAAAAATGTGTTTACAACCATCTCAGGAAAACTGTAATTCAGAATGATGTACCGTCAGTTTATACATTTCAAAATTCAATCTATGGATATTTTCCCTTGATTTCAGGTAAATCTAATATTGTTTTCCTAGTTTTGGCCACTGAAACATGTTTTTAAAGGCTTTTGTACCACAACTGAAAAAAATACCTATTGCCACGATTCAAAACCGTGGCAATAGGCCCCAAAACCATGGCCATAGGCTACATCCACAGTTTGGGACAACCGTGGCCGCTATCACCGTGGTAGTTGGTCCTAGCCTATTGACACAGTTTTAACCATGGAAATAGCTGCCTATGGCCATAGTTTTGAAAACCATGGCAATAGCTGCCTATGGCCATGGTTTTGAAAACTGTGGCAATAGGTCTTAAAAATTTCCACCGTGGCAGTTGACCTATGGCCACGGTTTAATTTTTGGTTATAGGAATCTATTTCCATAGTTTTAACCATGGATATATCCTTGGTAAACTGTGGAAATAACCTAAATACAAAATGTCACCAGCAGTTTTTGATCCCTGCACCTTTACTCTACAAACTAGCGTACTTACCACTACACTGAGTGACATTACGGATATATATATATATATATATATATATATATATATATATATATATTATGATATATATATTAATATAAACCATGGTAATATCCTCAAAACCATAGCGGTAGGTCTTCTCGCCAAAGACTGGGAACCCTATTGCCACAGTTTTGAAAAACCATGGCAATAGGCCACAAAACCATGGTTATAGCCATAACCTATTTCCACAGTTCTGAAAACTGTGGCCATAGGCCACGATAACTGGCCTATAGCCATGATTTTAAAACTGTGGATATAGGCCACAAAAACTGTGGCTATAGCCACCTATAGCCACAATTTTAAAACTGTGGTTATAGGTCAGTGGAAGTAACCTCATTTTCTAGTTGTGTACCTTTAAGAAGTGTTTACCAAGTCATTCTAACCACACTACACATCATATTTATGTTTTGTCTGTGCTTACACATTAAAAATAACACAACGATGGTTTTTCCATGATTTCACATTAATCTGAGGTCGTTTTCTATAGTTTTGATCGTTCCATGCACATTTTCGTGTTTTAAAACACTAAAAATGCGTTTACGGACCTCCCAGACAAACCATAATTCAGAATGACATGCCGTCAGTTCATACATTTCAAAATTCAATATACGATTGTTTTACCCTAATTTTAAGGAAATTCGATGTCATTTGTCTCATTTTGACCCCCCAATACTTGTTTTTAAAGGCTTTTATACATTTAAGAAGTGTTTACTGAGTCATTCCAACCACACCACATGTCAGATTGACATATTTTCTATGAGTACACATAAAAAATAACTCATCAGTGTTTTTCACATGAATCCACTTCAATCAGAGGCTATTTTCTATGGTTTTGACTATTCCATGCATGTTTTAGTGTTTTAAAATATTAAAAACATGTTTACAACCATCCCGAGAAAATCACAATTCAGAATGATGTACCGTTAGTTCATAAATTTCAAAATTCAATCTACAATCATTTTTCCTTGATTTCTGGGCAATACGACGTCACTTTCTTAGTTTTGACCCCCTGACACATGTTTTAAAGGATTTTGTACCTTTATGAAGTGTTTACCGAGTCATTCTGACCACACCACACAGAGGATTTACATGTTGTCTATGAATACACATAAAAAATAACCCATCGATGGTTTTACCATGATTCCACATCAATATGAGGTTGTTTTCTACGGGTTTGACCGTTCCACACACGTTTTAGTGTTTTAAAACACTAAAAACGTGTTTACAACTATCCTGGAAAAAACATAATTTATGAATGACATGTTTCCAGTTCTTACATTTCAAAATTAAATCTAAGGTTGTTGTACCTTGATTTCAGAGCAATCCAACATCATTTTTCTGGTTTTGACTTCCCAACACTTGTTTTTAAAGGCTTTTGTACCTTTAGGAAGTGTTTACTGAGTCATTCCGACCACAACACATGTTAGATTGATGTGTTTTGTATACATACACATCAAAAATAACTAAGTAGTGGTTTTCCCATGATTCAATATCAATATGAGTTTTTTTCTATAGTTTTGACCATTCAATGCATGTTTTAGTGTTTTAAAACACTAAAAACATATTTTCGGCCATCCGAGGCAAATCGTAATTCAGAATGATGTTACATTAGTTTCTACATTTCACAATCAAATTTATGGCCATTGTCCTCTAATTTTAAGGTAATCTGATGTCATTTTCCTAGTTTTGACCCCCCGACACATGTTTTTAAAGGCTTTTGTACCTTTAAGAAGTGTTTACCGAGTCATTCTAACCATACCACATGTTAGATTGATGTTTTTTCTACTTGTACATATAAAAAATAACTCATAGGTGGTTTTACTATGATTACACATCAATATGTAGTCATTTTCTATGGTTTTGACTGTTCCACACACGTTTTAGTGTTTTGAAACACTAAAAACACGTTTTTACCCTGATTTCAAAGAAATACAATGTCATTTTCCTATTTTTGACCCATGATACTTGATTTTAAAGACTTTTGTACCTTTAAGAAGTGTTTACCGAGTCATTACAACCACACCACACATCAGATTGATGTGTTGTCTATGTGTACACGTCAAAAATAACTCATAGGCATTTTCTCCATAATTTTACATCAATATGAGGTCATTTTCTATTTTTAGACTGTTCCATGTGCGTTTTAGTATTTTAAAACACTAAAAACACGATTACAACCATCCTGGGAAAATCATAATTCAGAATGACATGTCGTCAGTTTCTAAATTTCAAAAATTCAATCTATAGTCATTTCCCACTAATTTTAGGTCAATCCAACATCGTTTTCCTAGTTTTGACCCCCAACACTAGTTTTTATAGGATTTTGTACCTTTAAAAAGTGTTTACTGAGTCATTCCAACCATAATGCATGTCAGATTGACGTGTTCTCTATGAATACACGTAAAAAATAACTTAGTGATGGTTTTTCCACGATTCCACATCAATCTGAGGTCCTTTTCTATGTTTTGACCGCTCCACACACGTTTTAGTGTTTTAAAACACTAAAAACACGTTTATGGTGATCTTGAGAAAATCATCATTCAGAATGACGTGTCATCAGTTCCTATATTTCAAAATTCAATCTATGTTCATTGTACCCTTATTTCAAGGCAAGCTGGTGTCTTTTTCTTAGTTTTGATCCCCAACACTTGTTTTTAAAGGCTTTTATACCTTTAAAAAGTGTTTACCGAGTCATTATGATCACACTGCACATTAAATTGACATTTTGTCTATGCGTACACATAAAAAATAACTAATCAGTGGTTTTACTATTATTTTATGTCAATTTGAGGCCATTTTCTATATTTTTGACCATTCTATACATGTTTTAGTGTTTCAAAACACTCAAAATGCATTTATAGTCATCCCACACAAAACATAATTTGGAATGATGACTCATCAATTCTCACATTTTAAAATTCAATATATGGTAATTTCCCCCTAATTTTAGGGTAATTAGATGTTGTTTTCTTAATTTTTACCCCTCGATAATTGTTTTTAAAGGCTTTTGTACCTTTAAGAAGTGTTTACCAAGTCATTCTTACCACACCACATATCATATTGGCATGTTGTATACACATACACATTAAAAATAACTCATCGGTGGTTTTACCATGATTCCATTTCAATCTGAGGTCATTTTATATAGTCTTGACCATTCCATGCACGTTTTAGTGTTCTAAAACACTAAAAACACTTTTATGACCATCCTGGGTAAACTATAATTCATAATGACATGTCGTTAGTTATTAAATTTCACAATCTAATATATGGTCATTTTCCACTGATTTTAGGGCATCACGATATCGTTTACCTAGTTTTTACCCCTCAAAACATGTTTTTAAAGGCTTTTATACCTTTAAGAATTGTTTACCGAGTCAAAATTGAGAAAACAAGTTCAAATTATTTTCAAACTTATGGATAAAGATCTATAATTCATTTCTGAAAAACACACATCAATATGGTACAAGATGTGGTTGATATGACTTAAAATGCGTGTTTTCTATATAAAAGTTTCATTTCAGTTTTACTGATGTTGTATGTGTTCTTTGAAAATATTTGAATGTTCTATGAAATTTAGAATTTACCTTGGTGGGATGAGCTATAAGTTTGGAAATTTCCTCAGGGATCGTGTCGACCATCCATTTAAATACAAAAAACTAAATAATTTTCCATTTCTATCCTCCATTGATCCCATGTATAAGAGTCTTATTCTTTTATTTTTTCTTTCAATCTTATAATTTCTCTTTGTGATTCCAGATCAATGACACTACTCGAACCCCCACCAGGTGTAGTAGTAATGGATGATGCTGCCCTACCAAAGATAGCTGATGGAGTAGATCCAAAACCCATCCCCCATACACATTCAGGATGCTCCTTCCCTAAAATGATTCCAACTACATCGTTATGGGAAACCGATGATGATTGTGAAGGTTTCACATCCCAGACTTCTTGAATTTTAACCTATTAAAACAAAAATATTAACAATGACTTTTAAAATATATGAAATTCATAATATTATCTAATTAATAAATTTTTCATTACTATTTATTGTTATTTAATTACTATAAAAACATAATAATAATGAAATTAGGTAGGTTTTTGAGCCTCCCCGCATGCAAATAGGTAGGTTTTTGTTTGTTTATTCCCCCTCCACTGACCGATGTAATAATAATGAGAATTATATTTTAACAAAAAACAAGCCTTAAAATCAATTAATTGGGCCCGACTAGATGTATCAAACGATGCCAAATTGGAATCATTTGATCCATGTAGCTAGCCCCATTTAATTGGGTTTAAGTCTTGTTAGTTATTATAATATATTTTTCATTATTATGTTTTTATAGTAATGAAATAAAATGAAATGGTAATGAAAAGTACTTACTCCAATGTCTTTGGTAGGGTCATTTACAAAACTACCATTTATTTTCCTATGCACTTTAAACCAAATCTCTATTTGTCCAACAGAGTGACCTAATTCATTAGCCTTTATAAAAAAAATAAAAAAATATAGAAAAAACCTTGAGTTATAATAGAATGATATAAATAATAATAAATAAATTACAAACCAAAATTGTTCTTTTACATGAAAAATTCTAAGACCCAACAATGTGAGGAATGAATTTCTTCTCAAGATTCTCAATATTTTTTTAGATAATTCCTAAAAAAACTAGAAACATTAATAAAAATTATAATTTTATTGTGTTTATGTTATTAAGATACTGTAAAATATTCAATTACCTCATGAGATGCATCTCTATTGATATCGACAAAGAGATTTCATTGCTCACGAGAAATTCCTTTAGGAACTTTCTCATACATCTGTCGTGAGATCAAAGAAATTTCATTAAACCCATGCCATAATCTCAATTTAAAATATCTCCATTTCTTACCCAAAATTTTCAAAGTCCATGGGCATTAAATGGAGTTAGGGACATCAAAATTAAAGAACATCTACAAATAAAAAACACAACACTTTATAAGTATATTGAAAATTTTTACTCACGACTTAAATTAGTTATCAAGGAATATTAAATTAATATTAACTTTACTTGAGTATCAAAGACCTCATTTTTCAATGATATAGGAATATGCCTCCAATCTTTATAATTAATGGGAAATATCACCATCTCACAAGCAAACTACCCAATAATCTACCCATAGATTCCGATAGTGCCACTGATAGGCACCATGAACTCATCAAATGGAATGATAATCTTGAATTCCTTTAGGTCCCATACATCTGTTGTGTTCATATTTGTATCCCTTCTATGATTGTATTTATCTATTTGATAAATTAATTAAACAATTAATAAAATATATAGTTTTTTTTAAAATAACATACTTACTAGTAATGGTAACTCACCAATATCCCCTAGATAGAGGGGTGAACAACTGCTCCATCACTGGAGGTGAATCGGGCAGTGGGATACCAAAGACATATGGGGAAATGTCTATCTCACTAGTAGTCTTGGGTACAATAGAATCAATAGGATCCACAGAAGATGGTGGTAGTGGTGACATGCTTTGAGATGCTGATCGGCTAGGATCTTGGTTTTTTTATTCCCAGCATTCCTATATTTCAAATGATTAAGATATATTAAATGCATAAAAAATGAAAAACTAAAATATTTTTACAAAAAAAGAAAAACTTGAACAATGTATATATATATGAAACACTTATAAATGAGAAATTGTAATATATTTTCATTACCAATTTATACATTCAATTATCTTTATCTTTATTATATTCATTGTTATCAACATCCACTATGACGATTCCTTCAATTTCACCCTCTCCAAAAAGTTCTACTATTTTGATATTTCCAGGAAAAAACTATTCAATGTTTCATGGTTTATGAGGTTCACTATCACAAAGCACCAATTGATATTCATTTCCCATATCATATAAGTCTCTCTGCTTTAATCATACAAAAAAACTCCAACTTTCATTTATTTCATCATCCACATAAAAAACCATCTTCGATTGTGAAGCTAAGATAAATGAATCATGCTCTGCATGCTCACCAGTATCCATCAAGTGAGACAAGTTGACAGAAGTAAAATTTAATGAATATTTCATTATACCCCTATCAATGTTTACCCACTTGTATTTGAATAAAACAACAGAAAACTGGCCATGATAGTTTAATTAAATTATATAATTCAGCTTCCCATAGTATCCCACATCTACAAGTATAAATATACCACTATTTTGAGTTTTCAAGTCTTCTTCATAATAAATTGTATGAAACCTAAAGCCATGAATATTATAGGCATCGAATCTCTTAGCTTACCTTAGAGGAACTAAAGCCAAAAAATTCAAATCATTTGATATTTCATCTCGATTATCAACATTAATTATCTAGAAAAAAAGATATAAGGTGTTACTTTTAACATAGAAAAAATAACTACACGTCAATAATTTGAATATGATTATATACTTACACAATGGAACAACCATCTACAATCTTCTTATTAACATATTTTGTTAATTCCAACTCATTTTGAGCTCGACCCCTTAGTCACCCATTTGTTTTCAGTTTAAATTCCTTAATAAATTGATCAGTAATAACATTATTGAGTAGCACATATCTATGTTCTTGTATCAACTCCAATTTAGTCCATGTAAAATTTAACCCCTCTCCAATTGGTCATCCAATAGTTGGAAATAATGATGATTGGTTTTTAGAATGAGAATTAGTGGATATATCGTCATCACGTCCAACATAATTGAATATAGTCCCAATCCCATCCAAATACCTAGAAAATAATTTCAAACAATCTTTGGATATCTAACCTTCAATAACAGAGCCTTCTAGTTAAGATTTATTCTTCACATATGATTTCAAATAACCTAATTACCTGATATAAAAAATAAGAAACATATCAAAAAAATTGTGCAATTATTTGATAAAACTGAATTCACCATTGAAAATAAAAATAATATCAACTTACCTATCAATTGGATACATCCATCAATAGTATAATGATCCACCAATTTCAGCTTCTTCAACCAAATGAAAAGTCAAATGAATCATGACTGTGAAGAATGAAGGGGGGAAATAATATCTCTAAATGAAAAAGTTTCAAAACAATTCTTTCTTGAAGTTTATCAATCTTAGTTGGATTTAGAGTTTTTCCAAAAATCTCTCTGAAAAAGGTACAAAACTCAACTAGTACTATAGTTACTTTTTTAGGTAATGTATTAGACAATGCCAATTACAACAAATTCTCCATAAAAATATGTGATTCATGACTTTTTAATCCATGTAACCTTTAATGTTTTAAGTCAACACAACTTTATATGCTACTTGAATATCCAATTGACACTTTTACATTATTTAAAGTTCTAAGGAATATATCTTTATCATGATTTTTCATTGTAAAAATATCCGAAGGATACTTTCCATTCTCATTTTCCTTCAAACCATGCTTTATATTCATTGACTCCAAATCTTTACGAGCATTAAGGTGATCCTTTGACTTACCCTGCTCATTAAGCAATGTAAAAATTACATTATCACAGATTTTTTTCTCAATATGCATTATGTAAAGATTATGATGTATTAAATTAAACTCCCAATGTGGAAGTTTGAAAAATATACTCTTTTTCATCCATTTTTGTGTTCCAGATGCTTCAGATATTGTATCTCGTACCCTTTCCCCCTTCTTTAAATTGATGACATTTTCCAAATTCTTCAGTGACATTCATTAATTTTCCCTAGATTTATGAACCAGATAACACCTTCAGTGACTATATAATTTCAATATATCTATTGAATCATGTATTGTTAAACCTGGATTTATGAGAAGCATCAAGAAATCGATAATGACACATAAAACACCATTTTATTCTATGAGGTAATCGTTGAGGTTCAAAATCAAAATTACAAACTTCACAAGCCAAACCAGTATGAGTGTTCCAACCAGATAAATTTACTAGTCTAGGAAAGTCACTAATTTTCCACATTAAAGTAGCATGCATTTTGAATAGTTGTTTTATTGAATCATCATATATTTTCATGCCATCATCCCACAATTCTTGCAATTCTTTGATTATAGGTTGAAGGTATACATCAATGTCATTTCTAGGAATTTTTTTTTCTAGGAATAATAATTGAAATAATTAAAGAATTCTTCTTCATAAACATATATGGAGGTAGATTATAGGGGATAAAAATAACTATCCAAATTCTATAATTAGTACTTAAAGTACTAAAAGGGTCAAAACCATCAGAATGCAATCCCAAACATACATTCCTAGGATCCGAAGAAAAATATAGATAAAGAGAATCAAACTTCTTCCATGATGTTGAATCTTTTGGATGTCTCATCAATCCATCGTTACCATCCTGAGCATGCCACTTCATGTCGTATGCAGTCTTAGATGACATGAATAATCTTTCCAAGCACGGTTTTATAAGAAAGTAATGTAATAACTTTTCAAGATTTTTCTTCTTATGTTTCTTATTGAGGTTGAATTTATTTATACTTACAATATTGTTCATTGAATTCCATCTTCTTTTATGAAATCTTACACATTATTCTTTATCAGACTCTTCTCCCCATTAACACATGCAATCATTAGGGCATGTATGTATCTTTGTATAATCAAGTCTAAGTTTGTTGTTGAATTTATTCATCTCATATAATAATGCATGGATCTTAGATTTACTAAATACATCATGAAGAAACTCTAAAATCATGTAAATTTATTTATCAGTAATTCAATAGAGAAACTTGATACGATACAACTTAAGTAGAAAATACAACTTAGAATACTTGGCACACCCTTCATACAATTCTTGTTGTTCGTATTCAATTAATTCATAAAACTCATTTTTTGGTCACTAAAGTTATGAGAATGATTAAACTCCTCAGGATAAACTAAAGGTTATGTTGATCTATTAAAATCTTGAATATTGTATTTTTCAAAACCAAATGTGTGATTTAATAAATTCCAAACCGAATTCTCCTCTACCGGGTCACTTTGTGTTTCATTGATAGTATTGTCATTGTTTTTACTTTCCATAACATTTGATTCACCATTCCAAATCCAACATACATATCGAGTAGGAAACTATTTCAATATCAAATGCTTATATACTTCGTTTCTATTCAACTATTACTTTAATTTACAATCAGGACACAAACATTTTGTTCTACCATTCAATGATCGGTTTTCAATTGCATAATCTAAAAATTCTTCCAAACCCTTGGCAAACTGAGGTGCGTTTTGAGGTAAATTAGTCCAACTTTTATCCATAGGTATTTTATTTTATTCTCCATATACATTCAGATACAAAGATATAAATGTTCAATCAAACAGGTACAATCAAAATTAAATATCACCCAACTCTGTCATTGACTCTTTTATAACAACTATAAAGGAAAATGGGATGAATCAAATAATGAATTTTTTTTACTAAACTTCTAATATAAAAACATGAATCAAATAAATTATTATTTATCACAAACATAATGAATAATTAAATAAATTAGATGACCACCAAATTTTTATCATCTAAGAGTAATTTAACCATAAATTAGATAACCGCCACCTACTCAGAAACATAGTGATATTTTTTCATGAAATAGATATTCACCTCATTCTTATTTTCCAATAGGGATCACTATAATAATTGTAAAATGATGACTTTATCACTAGAAAATAGGCAAAATACCATGATATACATAACCTAACATTTCATTTCATTCATGATGCATAAATAATTAAGTTTGTTAACCACCACATGAAAACTTCCATAGAGGGATAATGACATAAACAATCTCATTTAATAGAATATTTAGACCTCGTTGATGACCATTATAAAACCACTTTAACAAATTATCTTAATTATTAATGTAAATATAATAAAAAACAAATATATATAATATAAAATTAATTTAAATCATAATAAATTAATAATAAAATCAAAAATAAATCATCAACTTCAAATAAGTGAAAAAAATTTCATTAAAGAGCTATGGAATCACATAAATTTAATTTAATTAAATAGAGTACATGAAACAAACAATTAATTTCATATAAAAATTTAGGATTATAGTATATCATGAATTCAAAAAATAGTAATTAAATAGTGTTTTAGAATCACACAACCTTAGGGGGGGTCGGGATCACGATGGTCTTCAAAAGGGGGGGATCAGGGTTATAGTAGTAGCCGATAGAGGAGTCAGGTTCATGACAGTTACCGGAAGCAGAGTCATGGTCATGGAAGTAGACTAAAGGGAGGTTCGAGGTCACCAAAATCACTGGAAAGGGGGATCCGAGTCACGATAGTAGCTGGCAGGGGTGTTCGGTGACGGTGGTCGCCATCATGGGAGTCGGGGTCAGGGTGGTTTCCAATAGGGGGGTCTCCACCGATGAGGGGAGAGGGATAAAGAGGTCGTAGGAGATCATGGGTCACCACCAAGTAGGGGAGAGGGTGGTTGAGGGAGGGGGGGGGGGTCGCGGGTTGCCGTTGAGGTGGGGGGGGGGGGTTGGGGTCGCCACCGAGGAGGGAAGAGGGAGGTCAGGGGAGGGGGGTGGGGATCGAGGGTCACACATAAGGTAGGGGGTTGGGGTCTCCATTGAGGAGGGGAGATAAGGTGGTCGGAGGGGGGTCACGGTCTAGGTCATAGAGGGAGTAGGGTGAAGGAGGGAGGGGAGGAATTTAGGGGTTTTTTAAAACTTTTAGTAGTGATTTAATTGAAACCGGCGCTAATTGTTAAAAAAAATATAGTGTCAGTTTAATAAAACCAACTTTATATTAAAATTTTATTGGATTTATTTAGCAGCGTTTATTAGAATCACTGCTAATAAACCACTACTAAGCACTGTTTTTTTGTAGTGTGTTCTCTTTTTATTTCTAGGAGACATATAAAAATTCACCGCTCGTTTATCTTGTGTTGTTTATATACTAACCATTTGACATGTTATATCACGAATATCCTCCTTTTCACGATATTCAAAATTTCATTTTATTTTATGCTTTATTGAGTCTTATAATTAAAAATATTACTAAAGTGGTATTGGATTTCCATATCACTTTTTTACTTCTATGAGATACATGCCATATTCACCACTTGATTATTATATGTGGTGTATATACTATCCATGAATGTATTTTATATTAATTATCATGAAAATTATGTGGATTTATATATCCATTTTAGGATCACTCTTTCACAGGGTTTTTATTTCAAAATATACCCAAGTGATAAGGGATCTTTGTCACAATTTGATTTCTTTGAGACATATGTTATGTTATGTACATATCTTATTTATGAGGTGTACATACAACCCCTTTAACATGTAATATCATGAATTTATTTATTATCATGATATTATGAGTTTAATTTGATATTATTCTTTCAGATGGCTTGTGATTCAATGTTACCAAAGTGGTAAGGTTTTTATGTTATAATCTCATCGTTTATCAGGATTTCTCATGATTATTATTCAAATGATGAAATCTTATGATATAAATCTCAATAAAATCATTTATTTTCTTCTCCTATATTTATTTATATAGAATACATCTTTTCCCTTCATATTTCACTCTTTATGTACTCAATAGTTCAAAATAACATTTTTAATAAAAATCGTCTTTATTTCTCTCTTTAGTCAAAAACTCATTTTTATTACAAAACCATGTTTTCTAAAAAAAATTCAAAAGTGTTTTTATCATTCTCAAAATGATTTATTAAAGACAATTTTACCCATGTTTGATTTTTTTTAATTTTTTTTGAAAAGAATCTTCATGTCATTTTCCAAACAATGCTCATTTGGATTTTACTAAAAACGCAAAAAGAATATTTGTTTTTAATATGCATTACATGAAAATTATTTCTATCTATCATGGCCACTCAAATATTTCAAGCTTCCCTTATAAGTTATCATAGTTATTTTCAAAGAAAAAATTTTCCCTAATATTTGATAATTTTTTAGATTTTAAATAAATTATTTTAAAGTAAAAATGGATTTTGAAAATGTTTTAAAAAGTTGTTTCAAAATGGAAAGGTTATTCCACTCAATAAATGTTTTAAATAATTTTTTAAATATTCCTTTACATGTTTTTCAATCTTATTTTCAAATAAATTGATTTCAATTTTTTTTAAATTATTTTCAAATAAAAGTAATCTGTCTCAAGAAACATTCTAATTGATTTATCTTTCAAAATAATTCTCCATATAATATGACATCCTTTTATATAATTTATGATTTACTGGGGATATGAACTGATGATACCATTCTTATTTTTACTCTGAATGTTTAATTATGACAAGATGTTTATGAACCCCGTTTCTCTTCCATGGGTTATACCATGATAAAATGTTTATGAAACCCACTTATTTTCATGGGTTATAATATGTTGAAATATTTAAATGATTATAAAACCCATCACATTTCTATAGGTTATGATATGATGAAATATTTACAAAACTCATTTAATTTCATAGGTTATGATATGATGAATGTTTTATGATCTTGTGGAACACATACATATGATTTTCATTATGTGATAGGTGGTACTTATATCTCCCTCTAATTCATAGGGTAAATATTTATATCTCATTAGATGGATAAGTCTGGAACGGGGAGTGAACCCGATTCAGTATGGGACTTTGCATGCTATGATGGTCTTGGGAGTGAACCTCAACTACAATGATGGTTTGGAGAGTGAATTCATTCCACTATGATAGACTTGTATTGAAAAAAATACCTATTAATGGTGATTTTGGGTTGATTGTGTTTGTGGAAAAGGTTTTAAATTATTGACAAAGGTTGGTTTTTAAAGGAGATGTGAAGAGTTGGTGTGAATGTCTGAACTGATCTCATGAAGCACAAATGTATGTTCTCGTAGTGAGTTCATGTGAAACACTTAAATAAAACACATGATTTTTAGAATATATTGCATTGAGATCATGTGAAACACCTGAATACATCACATGATTTTCATAGGATCTCACAGAGAGATCATGTGAAGCAATTGAAGTCACCACAATATTGTTAGAAAATCTCACAGTGAGTTCACACGAATCACACATGATTGTCAGTTGATCTCACGAAGAGATCATGTGAAGCACATGAAGAAGAAAATCTATAAATTATAGAGGTATATTGTGGCCATTTTAAATCACATGACCACATGATTATCTTTGTATCTCGTGATGGGGTCACATGAAGTAATGAAAGACAATGGCACTGGCCACATGATTGTTAGTGGATATCATGATGGGATCATGCGACACACTCAAAGACAATGAATATGATAACCTGAAGCACTTTTGAAATGCGATAGGTGATCATACAAAGTGCTTATAACATGAGGCAAGTGATCATGCGAAGCACATGGTGCCGATTGACGAGGTGGTGGAACAGATGGCTAACCGTAATTTACAAAGTCAATGCAGTGGATTTATGCCTATAAATACCACTTAACCTATTTTTAAAAAGTAAATATGTGTTCTTAAGTGGTTTGATATGAAGTAAAATTATTTCATATGTCTTTAACAAAGTCTTTCATTGGAGTATTGAGATCCACTTAATCAGAAGAAGGTCTCATGAAAGGATCTCATGAAGAAGTATCAAAAAGTGAAGTATGAATTGCATGTTTTCATGCATAGGTATACCTATTGATATCTCATGATCTGAAAAATGTCTTGTGATCTTCATGATATAATGGGCTTGCGATATGCGTTATTTTAAGGTCTCATGATCCATGTGATCTGAAGGGTGACTTGTGAAAGGATCTTGCAAAGGGGTATTATAGAGGAGTCTCGTTCAAAGGTGGTTATCATATCTTTGATGAAGCATGATCATAAATACACACACTAGTGTGAATAAACTCAGAACCTATTATCAGAAGAGTTTAATAGAGGATTAGTGCATTCACTTTAGAGAGAGAGAGAGAGAAATGAGCATTCAAATTGTGAATGGTTGTAAACCAGGAGGGATAATGAGTTCACTCCAAACATTGTAACAATAATGAGATTTAGTGGATTTGGTACATCATCACATTGCCTTTTTATGATCCTTATATATGTCCTAATGAGGGTGAACCAGGTAAAATTGTTGTTTACTATGCGTGTTTTAATTTCCATTTATATTGTGCAATGGGAAGGAGAGAGAAGATAGTTTTGTATAATGATGAAACAAGATCCAAAGAGACAATTATTTTAATCTTTCATACTCTGATTCACCCCCCTATCAGGGTATTTAACATATTTGAGTTAAAAATTGGTATTATTGGGATGTTTAAAGTCAAATTTTATCTCTCAAAAGAAGTAATAGAATCCATCAATCACAAATATATTCCTATCTTCGATGGAAATAATTTTCAGCTATGAAAGAATCAGATGAAACACTTCTTTAGATCTTTAGGTATGGGTGTGTTTAGAGATGCAATTAATGGTATTTCATCCATTATTTACAATGGCATTTTATCATAAGACGACTATAGATAATTGGATGCTAATTCTAAAGGAATCAATGAATTAGGGGGGTATTTATCCAATATAATATACACAAAGGTGATGTCATGTAAGTCATCGCATGATATGTGGGAAAAGATTTTAAATATCTATGAAGGTTATTCAAAATTTAGAGATATAAACTATAAGTTCTTTGGAAAAAATATGAGGACCTTATAATGAACCCCAATGAGTCTATGAAAAAATGGAAGACTAAAGAGGTGGCTTTCAAGGCCATGAAGAAGTTTTCTACTAGAAAAAAATCCTATACAAATGGTTTGGAACCATTGGTATAGGTCTCTAAACCATTGGTATAACCTATGTTGATAGTTTAGAGGGGAGTTGGCTATTATGGTGTTTGTATATACCTATACCAATTATTTTTTAAATTTTTGGTATAGGTCATATGAAAAACCTATACTAATGGTTTCTCAAAACCATTGGTATAACTAATGTAAAAATAAAACCCAGTTGGTTTTGATTCCAACACCTCCCATTTATATTCTAATGACCTAACCACTAATCTAATATGACTTATGTGAACATAATTTTATAAATAAATAAATATATATATATATATATATTTATATTTACAATTATTTTAAAATTTTATGTATTTAATGTTATTTGAAAAAAGAATCCATAAAAAATATGGGTACCTATACCAATGGTTCTCAAAACCGTTGGTATAGGTCTATACCAATGGTTTTGGGAACCGTTGGTATATTTTCCATGATTTTCTGACCTATACCAATAGTTTTTGCAAAACCGTTGGTATAGTGTAGACCTATACCAACAATTTTGGTAAAACCATTGGTATAAGGTCTCTACAAGGGATCTATACTAACAGTTTTGGCCAAAACCGTGGGTATAGGTCACTATAAGGGACCTATACCAATGGTTTTGGCCAAAACCATTAGTATAGGGTCTCTCTATGGTACTTATACCAATGGTTTTTCTAAAACTGTTTGTATAGGGTATCTCCATGGTACATATACCAACAGTTTTTCCAAAACCATTAGTATAGGGTATCTTTAAGGTACTTATACCAACGGTTTTGTCCAAAACATTAGTATATATTCATTGGTATAGATTCAATTTCTAGTAGTGATAGAATATAGCCAAGAATAATATGTTGTGTATGATGTTATGTCATTCATTTCCTAAAATATTCAAAGGAGAAAAGGAAAGTTTAAAGGGAAACTTACACTTGCATGCTTTCATTGTGGAAGAGTTGGAAATCATGAAACAAAGTGTTTTAAGAAGTTTCAAGATGATGATGAGGATGCAGATGAATCTCCCAAGAATAAGTCTTCAGCTATTGTGAAATACAGGAATAATCATAATAAAAATTTATTTAAAAATAAGAATCTTCATTCACAAGTAAACGACTATTCATAAGAATCTGAGGTAGAAGAGATGGAATACTAAAATGATCATGTATAAGATGCTATGGTGGAAGTTATAGGTAACTCCCAAACAAGATAAGAAAGTGATGATGATGAAGGATAAGTTTAAGTAAGAGTTGACCTCAAGGTTTAATTAGAAGTTTCTCTTGATGAGATAAATGTTTGGAGAGATAAAACGAAGAAATCCAATAGAGTGGTTTGTGATGAAAAACTCTATATGTATCAATAGAAAGAAGATAAGTCTGAGTTTAAGTTTGAAATTGAAATGAATATATCATAAAAATCTAGAAAACTCAGAGAAATTCGTTGAGTTCAAGATCAAGGTTGAATAACATAATAAAGTTATCAATATCCTGACTAACATAGTAAAGGATTGAGTCAAACATATCTAAAAACTTGAAGAGGAAGCTATTGGCCTATGAAGAAAGGTAAAATATCAGGAGAAACTCTTAACTCATGATATGATATCGAGAAAGTAGGTTGCTTAGGAGAAAAAACAAGTGAAAATATAGTTCATTTGTCCAATAAATTTGTCAAATAAGTGTATGGAGATGACAATGACACATAAGAACAACACAAATAGTATATGAATTGATTGAAAATAGAAATAAATAATGATTGATGTCAGGCCTTAAGCTCACACTTTGATGTTGAATATTGATTTGGGTATAAATCATAATCATAAGATTCAAATATTCAAAGGGACAACCAATATTGAAGTAATGACACACAAGAATACACCTCATATTAGGTTTTAATTTTGTGGAAAGATGATACATTCTAAAAATGTATGTTATATATCCAAGAGGTACTAATGAGGGAAAGAGAAAAAGAGGTATCCAAATAGATTTCAATATTACAGGAATGATTTTAATGGTCACTATTTTTGTTGTGAAGGATTTAAGCATAGGGTCATATATTACTCTTCAATAATGTGTAAAAATGTAATAAAATAAAACCAAAGTAGTTGCATGTAGCAGTTCAAGGGATCATCAAACGAGTTTAGAATTAAAAATCAATTTTAAGCATTGAAAGATGATATTGGACCGTGATACTCTGATGAAGATTAATAATATCAGTAAATATAAAGTATGAAGTCAAAGACATGGATCATAAAGAAAAGATATGAGTATGAAGTGGTTGTAGAGATTGCCTTTGAAGCATCAGGTCACACTAGAACATGGATCATTGATAGTGGATGCACCTCCCATATGATAGGTAACAAGAGTCTGGTGATAGGAATTTTTTATGATAAGGAACATGTCATAATATTTGGTAATAATTAAGTACTGAAGATTATTGGATTGAGAAAATCCAAGTTTGGGGGTAAAGAAATGTGACATTAATATGTATTGATTATTGAATATCTTAGTCACAACTTTCTAAGTGTCAGTCAATTTTGAAACTCCAAACATGCTATAATCTTTATCAAGAATATATGAATCATCAAGGGAAAATATAGTGTAATCTTTTTCAAGGAATGTGCACAAAGGGGAATCTATACCTTGTTAGTGGAGAAGAATACATGTGGTTTCTATCCAAGGAATAAGAGAACATGTTGTGGCATAAAAGTCTTGGTCATCTAAGCTAAACATACTTAGAAGATTTGGTGAAATGTGATATTTCTAGATATATCCCTAAATTATCATGTGATCATAATCATATGTGTGATGCTTGTCAACAAGGGAATATTACTTGAAATACATATAAGGAAAAAGATCAAAGGCCAACAAGAGTGATTGAACTGGTGTATATTAATGTATGTGTACCTATTTAACCAAGATATATTAATGGGAAGAGATATCATGTCATTTTAATTTGTGATTTTAGCATAATGACACGAGTTTCAATTATCACCCACAAGTTTGAGGAGTTTAGTTTCATAATATGTTATTAAAGGGAAGTTGAAAAGATGCTATATCAAAATATCAGGAAGTTCTAAAATGATAATGGAATAGAATTAAAAAATATCCAAGTGGAGGATTATATCAAGAAACATGGTATAAGGCACCAAGTTTCAATAGTAATAAATACATAGTATAATAGAGTGGTTGAGAGAAGAAATTAGATTATCAACAACATGGACAGAACAATGATGATCAATAAAGACCTTCTAAAGAAGTTTTGGAAAGAAGCAGTGTTGACATCAGTCTATATTTCTAATAAATCCTTATTGTGTACAAATAAATAAAAGACTCTATATGAGATGTGGTATGGAAATAATCCCACATTGAAATAGTTTTGAGTCTTTAAAATTAAGTTTTTCATTCAAAATAAGGATAAATACAATATGTTTGAATCTTGTGGAGATGAAGGGATATTTCTCAGTTACTCAGGAAAAAGCAAAGCATATAAATGCTTCATAAAGTGACTTGAAAAAGTTATAGAGAGAAATTATGTTATTGTGGTAGAAAATGAGAATAATCTTCAAAAAATCCATGAATAGTATCATGAGGATAGTAATGAAGAGGTGAGAAGATCAGGGGGGAGTGCAAGTACCTGAGGTAGATTTAGAAGATTCTAATGATGAACATAATAAAACTATAAAGAAACCAAATATCCAAGCCAAAATTGATAGGAATAATATCATCGGGGAACATACAACTCCATTATAGATTAAGAAGATGAATACTTTACAAAAAACATATTTTTTATCACATGTAGAGCCAATGTGTTTTAAATATGATTCAAGAGATAATATTTGGGTTCAAACAATGAATGAAGAACTTAACCAAGTAGAAAAGAATCAAACATGGTATTTTTTTTAGGCCAAGAGATAAGAATGTTATTGAGACCAAATTGGTTTTTTATAAAAAACTGAATGGAGATGGAATAATAATTAGAAAAAAATCATGACTGGTATGAAAAGGATACTCCCAGATAGAGGGTATTGATGTTGATGAAACATTTACACCTATTGAAAGGCTGGAGACAATTTGATTATTCTTGGCCATAATAGTGAAAAGGAAATTCAAAGTTTTCCAGATGGATTCCAAGTTAGCATTTCTAAATGGGATTCTATAATAAGAAGTTTATATTGAACAACCAAATGGTTTTCTCATTCATGAAGATGAGAACAATTTTTTTCGATTAAAGAAGGCTCTATATGGATTGATGTAGGCACTAAAAACATGGTATTCATGACTTGAACAGTATTTGAAGAAGATAAGTTTTCAGCATGGTGTAGTTGATTATAATATCCATGTTAATAATGAGAGTAATCAAAGGATGATGATGTTGGTATATGTTTATGACATGATCTTCAGTGGATTTAATGAAGCATAGTGAACAATGTTTGCAGAATTTATGAAATGTGAGTTTGAAATGTTGATGATTGGAGGGCTAAAGTTTTTCCTTGGTTTACAGGTAATTTAAGGAATACATGGAAAATTTATTTAAAAAATATTCCATGGAGGTCCTAAGAATATTTTAATGGAAAATTATAAAGAAACAACAACTCTACTTACTACACAGATGAAATTTTAAAGTGATGACGAAGGAAAATCAATCAATATCACAAAGTACAGACATATAATTGGAATTATATTGTACTTACTAATGAATCAACTTGATATTGTTTTTTCCACATGCCCTGTAACATAGTATCAAAGTATTCCCAATGAAATAAATTTACTTACAATAAAAATAATACTCAAGTATATCAAATACATAATGGATTTCAATTTACTATATAATGAAAAATCTCAGTAAGAGTTAATGGGGTTTATAGATGTAGATTGGGATGGTTCAGAAGATGATCAAAAATAAATATTAGGTGGTGCATTCTACCTTAGAGAACTATTTATTTATTGGTTAATAAATAAACAACATTGTATTTCTATAAGCACCGTAGAAACTGAATACATTGCGTCTACTCAATCTCGCACACAATTACTATGGATGAAGAAACAACTTGAAGATATGGGAGTTGAAGTAAAGTATATGATTGAAATTCATTGTGATAATTCAATTTCTATAAATATTAAAAAAAATCTAGTCTATCACTCAAGGAAAAAGAAAATTGAAATCAAATATCACTTTATCAAGGAGAAAGTGGAGCATGATCATGTGAAGCTAGAGTATGTGCCTACTGAACTAAAGGTTGTAGACATACTAAAAAATTCCTTACCCAAAGAAGTGTTTGAATGACATTCACTGGCACTTGGAGTTTAGTCAACTCCCCACATTTGAATAGTAAAGATTTGGACCCCTCTCCTTGAGGTATGGTGTGTTTTCCCCTATGTACTGATATGTTTTATTTAATATGTTGCAGACCAAAAAATAGCGACCTTTGGGTTCATTGAAAAAGGGGGAGAAAATTTATTAATCAAGACAGGGGAATAAACTTATTGGGGGGGGGGGTAGTGAAATAGGGGGAGTTTTAAATCCAATGAGTCTAAAACTGATATATCAATAGAATCATGTAAAGGAGTATCCTTTGGGTTCATAATACAAGAATTAAACATCTACGAGTTAAGAAGTGATCTTTAAGGATGGTCTTATTATATATTTTGGTATCAAGAAGGTTTTTGAAGGTACTAGGGCACACAATGGAAGTTGGTGGGTTGTGGATTTAAATTTTTTCATCACCAGAGTGATGAAACTTGTCATCTCTAACAATCCAAGTCTCATTATGGTCTGTGGATATCATGTGGATTATTCAAAGAACAAAAAATAAAATTGAATGAGTACCTCATTCGATTCGGAGGGTGCTCGATTGCTGCTCATCACCGGTGACCATTTCTTGAAGGATACGAAGTTGAACCCCTCTAGATCATCCAAAAAATGCTTTAAGAATTCATTAAAATGTCATTCATCAAGTTTTGGGTGCTTGCACGGAGCTTCGATGATCTCTTCGACATCGTGATGATCACCATGATCCCGTGCCTTCGATTTGTGAAGTCATTCTTGGATAGTTTGCTTAGTTGAAGAGTTTATCTCTCTAAGAATTAAAAGTAGAGAGAAGTTATCAATTCATAACTGATAAATAGTCATTGGAATGATCTTCCCCTCTACTATATATAGTGGATGATCAAATACCCTAAAAGGGTTCCTCGAACCCTGTATATTTAACATCTACTAAATATGCAATAAATAAATAATTATAAAGAACTAACTAAGTCACAAATATTATTTATATTTTATCACATACTTGTAATATATATTAAATATATTACATTATAAAACCCGAGTCACTAACTTGAATCATAATTCCTGCTAATATTAAACAAACATTGAATATTAAAATAATATTTGTTTTTATAATATTATTCCTTGTATTTACTTATTGTAAATAATTTTAATAAATAAATTAAACCCAATTATTCCATACTCAAATAATAATGAATTTATTTATTTATCAGTGATCGATAAATCTTGGACAACTCTCAGACCCCATGGTGGGGCCCACTATGTCCTATATACCTATTCACCAGAATATGGTAGATTCTTGAATATACTATTGTGTGTGACCCTCTAGGACCTTATCTCAATAGTAGTGAATAATATTCCTAGATCAAGAGTGAAGTATATCTACCCATCAAGGCCCCTAAATAGATAAGGAATAGTCATAGTAATGGAAACCATCCTTCAAACATGTACTGTGTAATATAATCTCTTTATCTTTAGATATTCCATAAATAAGGACACACACTTGTGTTATAATCCTTTCTTGATTTATTATTTGTTGATATAAATGGATGAAATTACCTCTGACTACCTTGTAAAAGGATTTATGAAGGTACTACCATCCTGAAAAACCATTCCCAAGATATTACTTCCTTAACTTGAAAGTGAAAAATTATATCTTGATCATTTAACCAATGCCACACCCAATACAAGCTACCTCTATATGAATTCATCATCATGGTTTTTACTTTGCATCAAAGTATGAAATCAAATGGAACACATTGATAATGATCTCGAATCAGGAGACCAATACACATGTTCATAGATAGGAACAACCAACGACACTTGAAACATGTGGTGTTCCTATTGGTAGTTTTTCCCTTATTATCTCACCTACCAGAGACCACCAATTGAAGACTTCATGAGAATAATTCTCAATGATTATGATCCTATGGAACTTGATAGTCATACATCAACTATGTTTATTCAGTATGATGTATCCAGACTATAAGACATATATTTAAGATTAAGGTCATAATATCTCGAGGTTCTCATTATAGAATGTGATCTTTTATAACCTTTCGATATAACAATTAATCTATGGAAATTACCATTTAAATAGTGGATGTATAAATATATATAGTATAATGGTAACTATACATAATTCTTAACTCACTATATCCATGATATGTATCATGAACCATACCGGACTACCATCCAACCCGACACCCGACCCAATTCACGACAAGTTCTGAGAGGCATTCCCGATCCTATCAGGTTGGAAACTAGTGCTGGACATCAAAGATAAATCAAGCGGTAATGATTTTACCCAACAAACCTTAGAATAATTAATCAAAACAGAGTACACAACATGAAACTACAATCCAATGATCAAAATAAATAAAACATTAGGATCCAAAATACAACTAAGACTGAAAAAAATTGAAAACTACAAAAACAAAAACTAAAACCAAATTGAAGATAAATCAATCTCCATATAACCTCTTGGTCACCACTAACCATATGACCAACCTACTCCAAAGGCATAACTGGACCAAAAAACTTGAACCTGAAAAACAACTTTGGTCTACCAACATCGAGTGGCACAATTAGGGTGTGAGCATAAACAACCAAGAAGGTAATAACCATAGAGTCCATATATTTTCTTTCTTGAAATAGTTCCCAAACACTGGTTTGAAATACATTTAGAAAATAGGTTTTTATTATTTTAAAGAAACAAACACATATTCCTAGAAATATATATTTTCTAAGTGACACACACCAATTTATTTTTTAAAATAGATTTCCATTTTAAAACATACCAGTTTCACAACCAAAACCCAAAGAAGAACCCAAAACAGGTAATAAAAAGGGCTATACTGAAAACAAACAAAAACAGAACAAGCAGATGAAATGTTAGAAAAACAGTATAAGTACGAGCAGGAAGATACTAGTGAAACAATTAACTAAGAACAATATAAATAAATAGGAACATACATATAGATTATCATGGTCATTTCCTAAACATATCTAGAAGCAATACCTATACATACTCAGTTAGGACTCACCTGCCAATGTATGGTGTAGCTCTATAGTCAATAACTAACTGTCCACTCTAATATTTCTAATCCAGTGGCACGTCCCACCTAGAATCCACAAATATAGGGGGTACCAACCCATCTAATAAGGTTGATAATCAACCATCACTCGAATCTCTAGATTATTCCCAAGAATACCATGATAATAGTATGTGGTGAATGGTAAGGTCCTCACACATGTGTCTCAAACCGAAATCCAAATCCACCATGCTTTCCTAGACTAAACACTGACACCACCTATGCAATGAAACTCTCCTTGTAGGGTCCACCATAGAGGTTACCATCTCATAACAATCCACACAAAAGTGACAATAGAACCTACACATCATGTCACTTTAAAACCAAATTTTCCCAAGACTTCTCAAAGTACCAATCGATACTTTACCATTAAAATCCAAATCCATTTGAAAACCATTCTCAAAACCAAGTCAGCAACACAAAACATGCTAAAAAGGTTCCAAATGGGCCTTTATATCACTTAGTTACTCAAACCACACTTCAAGATTACAAATGAGACTCTCTTTAGAAAACACATTTGAAACCATATTTGAAATCATTTCAAAACCAATAAACCATTTGGGAACACAAGAGGTTTGAAAGGAACCATTTTAAAGATAAAGAGAAATAGGGAATAATAATAATAATAGGAGACAGTGTTTTGAAAATCCAAGGTTTAAAATGAAAATTTATTTAGAAGGCCATTTTAATTTGTGTTCCTATCCATAGGTGCACCTTGTGCAATTATGGATATTCCCACATCTAATTGAACATCCTTAAGAAACTATAGAAGTATCAAAAAACCAATTAAAAGGATCAACACTTACATGGCCATCAATATGAACAAGACACACATAAACACCAATCCATAAAGGTTACCAAAATTCAAAAAAAAAAAACACTCAATCTACAAAAAAAATAAAGTTACCAAAGCTTAAACAAATCCAAACACCACCCTAAGCACACATTTACACTTTCAAAGGCCAATTTACATTTTATCAAACACTTTACATATGTAGATATATATGAAAAAATATATAGATCCCTTTGAAATCCATTTACACTAAATTTACACCAAGGAAATACCAAATCAAATTATAATAACACATCACAAGAAAGGTAATCACATTTATAAATCATTTAGGAAAGATCAAGCATAAAATGGAGTGTATTGAAAATGAAATGGATGGAAACACCTACCTCAACAATGTGCGGATGTAATAAAAATTTGGGAGAATGAAGAACCAATCCCAAGAGGCAATACACATAACCTAACATCAAATAAATCAAACCACACATCAAATCGAGATCTTAGGTTTTGTCCAAGAGAGAACCAACCAAGAAAACACTAAGAACCCTAGAGAGGAAATGGAGAAGAGGATAAAATTGACAAAAAACTAAGAGAAACTCACCTTAGTAACCTTATAGAAGCTTAAATGGTGGAAGGAGATCAAGGGATGAGGGTCTTGGAGAGCCCACTAGTGCTCCTTAGACGAATGGTGGGAAAGAAACTTGAAATGGGGTTAAAATAGGGAAGATGTAGAATAGGAAATTCTACTTTTTAATGAACTCGAAAAGTCACACGGTTTGGCAGCACAATTTTCTAAACCATGCATCAACCATGAACACACTACTGGAGAAGAGGGACGATCCACACAGTTTGGATGCATGGTTTAGGAAACTTTGTTCCAACCATGTGATTTGGTTCTGTCAAATTACAAAGCCTCCCTGCATGCTTGTCGCACGGTTTCTACTAACCGTGTGCCATGTCCCAAACACCATCCTTAAGCCGCATGGTTTCTCCTAGGCCTCATAAGTTTTTTCCCAAACTATGCATAGGACATGTAAATCCAACCATTCAAGAATAATTCGAACTAAAAACACCCTTTTCGTTAACAATTCGCATGGTTAATCCTCAAACCATGCACACAAACCGTGCACAGGACAAAAACTCACCCGGAAACTCCAAAACTCAAAAATTTCACCAAGAACTCAACTATAATCTTAAAAAAAAGAACTAAATCCAAGAAAGTAATAAAATATAAGAAAATATGTGGTTGGGGTGTGGCAATTATCCCCACCATAAAACTTTCTACCCCTATAAATTCATCCAGCGGGACGAGAACCAAAACTCGAGCTCAAACTAAATGAAATGGTACAAAGACAAATGAAACCATGAACCTTGGGGTGAACTTTAAACTTCACAAGTCACACTCTACCATCTATAAAGAGAAACACAAAAATAATAACCATGAAAAGAATAATGGTTCTCCCCACCACAAGAACCCGTCTAGCATGGCCAATATCGAGAACCCCAGTACGACTCGAAACCAGAACTCCCAACACCACCACTAAAAGCCGACCAATGCGGGAAATCCCAACCTGAAACCCCTAACACAAGGGTCTCGAAAAATATAAACCCCAAATTTAACATAAATCTAATCCATGACTCATAAATTCCACAAGTCTCAAGCATATCCAAAAATTCAAAATTAGAACTAAAACCAATCCACAGAAGACGAACCACAAAAAATTATATCACCAAAACACAACCAAAAGATTACATGAAGGGGGGGATTTCCCAACCGCTTATAACAAAAAGGAATCCTACAACTTGAATGAACTTTTAAGAGACAAATGAAAGTACAACATGGATATTTTAAACCGTATCCAATCCAACACTTGAGAGAAAAGCTGGACGAGGGTTTCCCACACCCATGACGATTTCATGACTGCATGAAGAGCTTCATTCTAGGGCTTGTGGCTAGAGACCTAATATCTAAATCATTTTTCCCTACATCTAGGAGCCAAAATTCTATGATGGATATTTCTTATTCTATAAACTGTAAGAGTTAGTGTCCTAGAACCGACTGGTTATACTTTGATTACATGAAAATTTAATATATTTAAATATTAAACATATTATTATATATTGTTCATTGTTTTTTCTGACTATAGTTTAATAATGGCCTAGAGTATTTTTAGCATTGACAAGGTCATACCAGTTCCCCACTATGATGAGAAACTTGAATTGATATGAAAATATTCTTAAATATTGTTCTGAAATTGGATGACATACTATAATGGGACATATAGTATACAGATTGTCAGGTGCAATTACTCATAAGCAGATGAGACATCCTCTCATGAAGTTTGTACTTGGTAATCTATAAGATGAGATATTATAAGAACAAACCTGCCAGTAGGAATTTCACACGTTTTGGTGTCATCAGATATTCCTATCTGCGAGTGTGTGCAATGATCCTTAGACTTTAATAAAATCATTAATACGTGTCACGACTTGCGTACTTTGATTTACTGATGAAAACCATCATGCAGATAGTTGGAGGGAAGTGGGATACGTTGGGTATGTCATGAGTGGCATCTTATTAATGGATAAGCTGAGAAAGTATTTGTCCCTTCCATTTATGGAAGTTGATATCTCATCCCTTGAATTGAAATAGAACCGTCATGTGAAATTCCATGGCCATTGTGTAACGATGATTTTATTTTAGGTAGTCAAAGAACAGAATATCAAGCACAAAGGTTGGTGACACTATCACGAAACCTGCTTGATGAGATATTGAGACAAAGGGATTATATTATACAGTGAGTGTTTGTATGTGGATGTCATTATTGTGACTTTAAGTTCTTTCTATTGGGTGCCTTGACCTATTTCTAGATAGTACTCTTGGACTTTAGGCAAGCTCGCCTAATGCCATAGATAAATAATCCTAGAGAGTTACACACTAAGTGTTTATGGTGGTCTCGGTTAAATTCTATTTGAATTTAATTAATAAATATTATTCTCAAGAGAGTGGAATAATTTTATTCAAGTTAAAAGTATTGCATAAATTAATCAAATATTTATTTACTAGATTATGGGTAAAATATATTTATTTATTTCATTGAACATTTAATAAATATTTATTTACTAGTTTGTAAATAAAATATTTATTTAAGATAATAATTTATTTATTTATTTATTAAGGTGTTCAATAAATGGAAGTGGAGTTTGAGTGGACCAAGGCTTGTTCGGTAGTAAAATAATTATTTTCAAGATAGTAAATAATTATTTAATTAGTTGGAACAAATTGTAAAATAATAATAACGCTGATATTATTTTTTGACATGGAATTTCATTTATAATTCCATTTTTCACAAGTTGGAACACTATAAATAATGAAGTGGTACTATTATTATTAAAATCACGAGTTTTCTCTAAGGTCATGAATGTATTTAATTTCTATTACACAATTGAATATTGTAACCAAATCCCCATGTTGATAAATATACACGTACATATATTATGCCATATACCAAACTACATGCCCAGTGAATTAAGAATTATTGATCTAAACAATTTCTCTCTTGAATCCTCTTCTCACCCATCTTAATAACAAGAGACGTTCTTCAAGGCTGATGAACAAGCGATCAAGAACGACTGACATAAGACACTTGCTTCGCCACGCTAGCACCTGGAGAACGAGTGGTGTCGATCAGAGGCCATCAAAGCATGTGTGGATCACTACCAAAGGGATTCTAGTTTGGATATTCACAAGAGAAACACGATAATCCATAAGGGTCATTCCAGACGATTAACATCATCAATGAAGAAAATACCGAAGATCCACGTATTCTTTTCTTTATGAAATTAATTAAATTAATTACATCTTCTCTAATGGTTTCATGCCTCTTTATTATTTATCTAAATATTTGATTCTATTCTACAGAGACTTAAATTCATCATTGTATTGATCCCAGAATAATCATTGATCATGGTAAAAATTAAAGTTGGGTGCCGGTCCAACCAAGCTTTCGCTGCGCCCGAAACCTTTAAGTGGTATCAGAGAAATTACATCATAGTTTATAATTATTTAAATAATTCATTTATGATTTACAATTTAATAATTTAGCTTTTCAATTAAAATTAATCATTCTGAAAATCTGAATCTCGAGATATGATCCTCCTCTTTCGTTTCTCATTCACTTTAGAAAAACAATATTTTCTTTTAATTTTGATTAAAATAAAACAGATGATCTCATCTGGAGGTGAAAAAGGTTCCTAGATGTACAACACCAGAATAAAAAATGTGTAGTTGGATTCAAATGCCATGTATCAAGGTTCAATGCATTGAGACTGGTCTGCCAAACTAAGCCATGTTATTGGAGTTTGTCTAAGTCTTAAAGACTCCATGTGTTGACCAGGAACATGTGGAAAATGGTGTCCAGATTACACATCATGTGGCTCAATGGACATGGCATTTAGTCCCTTGAGGTTAGGGTTAGAACATGTACCCCATACATGACTTTCCTGATTAGAGACTATGTAATAAAGATACTATACGATGTGTGAACCACTGGACATGATGTTTACTTCAAGGATTTCTGAAGTACAAATACACGCTGTATCCCCGGGCGCGTACTTCAGATGGATGGTGAATGATAGTACATGCCGTGTAGTATGAACTACATTCCATGTACTCATCTAAATTACGTAGATTTATTAAAATTTATTATTATATTATACAAACCCTTGAGAAGTGTACCATGGTTAAGGCATAAAACTAGGAAACAACACGTGATAGGTGTTATATATATATATGTGTGTGTTTAACATCTTTGTAATGTTCATTCCTACTCATTGGGTAGTTATGAATGAGAATTCACTGAGTTTCCTCCAAGGTATAAGTTAGGTACAAAGATAATTTTAAATGAATTTATTTGTTTAAAATTACGATGGATGAGAATCTCAAAGAAATTTAGAAAAAAGGTTTAAGATAAAAGGATTTATTAATTAAAGATGATAATTAATTGATTCAAGCATGATTTATCTTAAACAAGAATGATTAAATAATTGAATACTAGTTTTATTAAATATGTAACTCGTTGCATGTATGCGGGAAATCATGAGGTAGACCAAGACCTTTGTATGTGATTGGTTTCCTTTTAATTAATTTATTAAATTAATTATTGTCCTGCGAGCCATCTCTCCTCATTAATATATAGTGCCTACGTTCCCATGGTTTCTTTTATATAAACCCCCCTTTTTACCCCTCACCTACGCGTGAGTTAAAAAATAATATGTAATGTATGGAACTACCAATCTAGAGAATGCGGTTCAAGATGGAGATGAGATGAAACCAATCCTAGGAGATACATAGGTGGATAGGTGGAAAGATGTAAAAATGAACCCAAAAGGTTCAAGGTGTTTCTCCCCTAAGTCAGGGTTAGTTTATCAACCGCTAGATAAACTAACCATTAGAAAATCTCATGATCATGCCCTTTGCTTTATTTTATTTCTGTCAGTTTCATGGTTTATCATTATGGATATGTTGTTGTAATCACATAATTAATTAATTAAACAAGCATGCAAGATGAAACTAAAATAAACCAGGCTTATGTGTAAATATTATCAATACATGGTTAATCACTTAAAGTAAGTTTCACTTAATATTAACAAGCACATGGTAATGATAATAATCAATTATGCATAAGAGATGAAAATACCTCAAATAAAATATTAAGTCAGACCAAGCCTTCTGTTACTTGATTAAGGGAAAAACTCAATAAAACTACATGTTTGAACAACCCTTGTTGGGATAATTACTTTTATACAGGAAGCCCTTATGAAAGTTTTAGGGTTGACTTAATCATATTACATCAAGAGGAGTAGCCCTTTATAAACTTAGTGTAATATTGGAGGCAAGAGTTGAGGAAATCCAAAGTTAGGATTTCAGGATTGGGGATTCCACTCAACATATCAAGGAGATGCAAGCCTGTATTTGGAAAAGAAATGCCTACCTAAATACATTTAAATATATTGACCAACCCATTTTGTGGTTATACGAAGGGGAATATGGATCCTTTCCACTAGAATGTCATGGAAACTGGATAGTCCAATTTTAATGGTGAGGACCATTGAGACTTGATAAAATAGTGGGAGACTTAATAAAATTAATTTATTATTTCTCATAAAATGTAATCAAGAAAGTACTAATGATATGCTCTTTTAATTGAAGAATAAAATGACAAACTCTTCAACCAAACTATCCCTGTGATCAATTCTGGATAAAGACAACATCCTCACTGGTAGTAACTTCCAGGAATGGTTTAGACACCTTCGGGTTATTCTACACTATGAACTAAAGTCTTACGCACTGGAGTCAGCATTACCTAATCAGCCTTCCCAAGAGGTGAGTGCTGAAGAGTTCTTGGTCTATGAGAAACATATGAATGACACAATTGATGTTCAATGTTTAATGCTATCATCAATGTCTAGTGATCTCATGAAGTCTCATGAAAACATGAATTCCTATAGCATGCTCGAGCACCTCTGTGTTTTTTATCAGGAGAGGGAAAGATAAGAATGGTTTGAGATCTCCAAGTCACCCTTTTAGAGTAAGCTTGGAGAAGGTTCCCTAGCTGGGCCTCACGTAGTCAAGATCATTGGCTACATTGAGCGCTCAAAGGTTCTAGGGTTTAAACTCCCCAAAGAACTGAGTACCAATCTCATTCTTGCATCACTCCCTCATAGATTCTCCATATTTGTTGTTAATTTAAATATGAACAACATTGAGAAGTCTCTATCTGATCTTCTTATCCTCATTCGCCAAGTGGACAAAGATATGAAGCGTAAGAAACCTTATGTCCTTATGGTGAATAAGAGGAAAGGTAAGGAGAAGAGATTTAAACCCAAATCTTCTTCAAACCCTTCCAAGAAAAGGAAGATCAAAGGGGAGGTAAGGGAATATGAAGATTTTTGTTTCACATGTGGAAAGAAGGGCCACTGGAAGAAGAAATTCACCCATCCTAAGAAGCAAGGGGAATATTCAAGTGCATTTGTTATCGAATATAATCTATCTATTTCTACAAATTGGTTATTATATATGACTTATGGTTCTTATATATGTGTCCAAATATAGGAACCAAGTAGATTCAAGAAGATTGACTGAGGGGTGGTAGATCTATGAGCAGTCAACAGAGCCAGACTGGCTGATGTAGTTGTCAGGGAATACCACCTCACGTTTCCAAATAGGATTATGTTGGTGTTAAAGGGTTATTATTATGCGTTGTCTGTTACTAAAAACGTTATTTCTGCATCCAAATTAGATACAGATGGATTTGTTTTCAAGTTTGGAAATCAATGTTGCTTCTTTTACAAAGATATCATTTGTTTTGGTAGGGCACATTTATACAACGGTCTTTACGTGTTGGATTACACAAACCAAGTAATGGAAATCGATAACAAAGATACTTCACATGACTCATACCACACCCAAATTTGGCATCACCGGCTAGGTCATGTAAATGAGAAATGATTTACAAAGTTACATCAAGATGTATATTTAGATTATTTCGAACTAAAACCACTTGGCGTATGTCATGCATGTTTACAAGACAAAATGACCGAAGCCCCATTTAGTGGGAAAGGTGAAAGGGATAAAGAGATTCTTTAATTGGTTCATACTGATGTGTGTGGACCATTTCCAATTGAATCAATAGGAGGGTACTCATACTTCATAACTTTTACTAATGATTTTAGTAGATATGGATACGTCTACTTAATGAGGTATAAGTAATATTCTTTTGATAAGTTCAAAGAATACAAGAATGAAGTTAAGAACCATCTTGGTAAGAAGATTAAGAAACTATACTCAGACTGAGGTGAAGCATATCTTAATCAAGACTCCATTGATTACTTATGGTAGTTTGGGATCCTATCCCAACTCACTCCTCATTACACGCCCCAATGGAATGGTTTGAGAAAAAGGAGGAACCACACCTTGTTGGACATGGTGAGATCAATGATGAGTCATGTGAGTCTTCCATTATCCTTGTGGGGATATATTTTACAAACAAAAACGAACATACTAAACCAAGTACCAACTAAATCAATAAATGATATTCCATATGAGTTATGGAGTAAAAAAAGCCATGTTATTGAATTTACATGTGTGGGGAAGTGATGCGTTTGTTAAAGCCTCTTCAGGTAACAAAATTTTACCCCGAGGCACAAAGTGTACCTTTATAGGATACCCCAAGGAAACAAGGGGAAATTACCTATACAACCCCTTAGACAAAAAGGTTATAGTGGCAATACACTCTGTATTCCTTGAGAGGGAGAACATCTCCAAAATAGATAGTGGGAAAGAGATAGACTTTGATGAAGTCGAGGCTCAAGGTACACAAGAGTTGGTACAGGAACAGATTCCACAAATCCCCATGGAATAAAGAACTATTCTAGAGACACAAGAAATGCACAAGAGTACAAGAGAGGTTAGAGAACTAGAACGGTATGATTTTCTAGTTACTGAGGATGGTGAATCATTATTAGTTGATAATAACGACCCTTTTACCTACAAGGAAGTGGTAAGTGGCACGGATATTTCCAAGTGGAAAGAAACCATAAATTCTGAAATGGATTCCATGTACCAAAACCAAGTCTAGATTTTGGTAGATCCTCCAATTGATATAAATCTTGTTGGTTGTAAATGGGTATTCAAAAATAAACTGAACATGGAAGGACAAGTCAGTACCTATAAGGCATGATTGGCAGTAAAATGGTTCAAGTAGCATCAAGGCATTGACTACGATGAAACCTTTTCACTAGTTGCAATGATGAAATCCATAATAATTCTATTGTCCATTTCCACTTGCCATGACTATGAGATTTGGAAAATGGATGTCAAAACATCCTTCCTTAACGGGAAACTTCAGGAAGATGTCTACATGGCACAACCTGAAGGGTTTATGACTCAAAAGGATTCCAATAAGGTATGAAAGTTGAAAAAATCCATTTATGGATTAAAGCAAGCATCCAGGTCACGGAAAATTCATTTTTATGAATCCATAATGAAATTTGGTTTTATCAAGAATGAATGTGAGCCTTGTGTCTACAAACGGTTTAGTGAGAGTGCAGTCATTTTCCTAATAGTATATGTTGATGACATTTTACTTATTGGAAACAGGATACCAATATTACAATCTGTTAAGGCATGGTTGAATCAATGACTCTCCATGAAGGACTTGGGCAAGTCAGCATATATTCTTGGGATCAAGATCCATCCTGATAGATCCAAGAGATTTTTGGGCCTAAGTCAAAGTACATACATTGATAAGATACTGAAGAGATTCAGTATGGAAAAATCCAATAGGGGATTGTTTCCAGTGTCACATGACATTCATCTTTCTAATAAAATGTGTCCTTAGACACATGAGAAAATAAATATAATGAAAAGGAATCCATACACATCAACAATTGGGTCAGTCATGTATGTCATGCTATGTTCTAGGCTGGATGTTGCCTACGCATTGAGTGTGGTAGGAAGATATCAAGCCGACCCAGGTGACCACCATTGGATGATAGTCAAGAATATCCTAAAGTATCTGAGGTGTACTAAGGATATGTTCCTAGTTTATGTAGGATATGAGGAACTAGTCATCAAAGAATTTGCAGATGTTAGTTTCCAGACAAATCAATATGACATGAAGTCACAAACGGAATACATCTTCACTTTGAATGGAGGTGTAGTGAGCTATAAGAGATGAAAGAAGAGTGTGGTCGTAGATTCTATAGAAGAGTCTAAGTATATCACAACTTCTAAGGTAGATAAAGAAGCAGTTTGGATGTGAATCTTTGTCTAGGAGCTAGATGTGAATCCTAGCAGTAAAGATCCCATCACACTGTACTATGATAATACCGCTGTAGTGGCTCTCATAAAAGAGCCAAGGTCACATCAGCGGACGCAACACATATTTCAGAAGTATCATCTCTTTATGGATTTTTATCAGATAGGTGAAGTTACAATGAGTAGTATTTCCACGGAAGACAACATGGTAGAACCCTTGACTAAAGACTTGACTCAGCAGAAACATGATCATCATGTGAGGTCTAGCGGACTGAATGTTGTAGGCAATTGGCTCTAGTCCAAGTGTGATTTTTTAAGAATTAGTGTCCTAGAACCGACGGATTGTACTTTAATTACATGAATATTTAATATATTTAAATATTAAACATCTTATTATATATTTTTCATTCTTCTGCATGACTATAGTGTAATAATTTCCTGGAGTATTTGTCACATTGACAAGGTCATAGTAGTTCCATGCTATGTTGAGAACCTTGAAGTGCTATGAAAATATTCTTAAATATAGTTCTGTGGTTAGATGAAATACTATAATGGGACACATATTATACATACCGTTAGGGGTGAGTACTCATAAGCAGATGAGACTTCCTATCATGAAGTTTGTACTTGGTAATTTCCAAGATGAGAGATTATAAGAACAGACCCACCAGTAGGAATTACACATGTTTTGGTGTCATTGGATATTTCTATATGATTGTGTGTAATGATCCTTATACTTTAAGATTATCATTAATACATGTTGTGATGTGCACAATTTGATTTACTAATGAAAACCATCAAACAGATAGTTGGCAAGAAGTAGGGTACGTTGGGTGCGTCACAAGTGAAATGTTATTAATGGATAAGTCGAGGAAGGATTTGTCCCTTCCATTTATGGAAGTTGATATCTCAACCCTTTGATTGAAATATAACTATCACGCAAAATTCTATGGTCATGGTGTAAAGATGAATTTATTTCAGGTAGTCAAAGAACGATGTATCAAGCACAAAGGTTGATGATACTATCATGAAACCTACTTGATGAGATATTGAGACAAAGTGTTGGGCAAAAATCCCTCAAGGTAACATTGCAGTATTTTTGGGTTGATTGTGTTTGTTGACAAAGCAGGTTTCCATGGAGAATTGTTGAGTTCCCGAGAAGTTGTTGACATTCCATGTTGACAAAGAACTATGACAAAGTAAAGGATGATCTGGAGGCGGTACAAAAGAGCAGTACAAGGTGGCGCCGTTTCCCAGTGTTTGCCAAATTTTTGGGGTCCAAAATTTGGAGTTTGGTGAGCATCGCGAAAAGTGGATTTCCATGAAGAGCATAATTTCATATGGAAAAGGCATGAATTTCACGAAGATAGGATGCATGGTTTGGAAATCGCGAAGACCAGAAGAATGGAGGCGGTGATGCTTCGCGATTACGTCAAGCTTCGCGAATGGCAGAGGCTGAAGCGCATCGCGGCAGAGAAGGGCTTTGCGAGAGAGATTCGCGGCGAAGGCGCGAAGGAATGTTGGGCTTCGAGAGGGAGCTTCGCGAAGAAGGCGCGAGCCGCGAAGGTAAGTTGACGGTGATTCATCGTGACTACGTCAAGCTCCGCGAACGGAAGATTGCCGTGGAGCTTTGCGATTTGGACAGAATTCCGACAGAAACTTTGGAGGTTCGCGATTTGAGATGACGTGGCATTGACTTCGCGCGGAAGGGATGAGGGTCGGTGGAATCGCCTATAAATAGAGGCCGACCCCTTCGAACGAAGTAGAGAGAATTTTCAGAGAAAATCCATTGCTCTCGGTTTGCGGAGGTGGTTCGCGAAGGCAGTGTGCTTCGCAAAAGAGGAGCTTCGCGGTGGCTATTGTAGCTCCGCGAAAGTTGTGTGCTCCGCGTTGGCTCAGTGAGCTTCGCGAGAGAAGTTGCTTTGCAACGAGTTGAGCTTCGTGGGAGTTCTTCGCGAGAGAGATTTGCGAGAGAGATTCGCGAGAGAGCTTCGCGAAAAGGCAGGAGCTTCGCGAAGGCTTGTTTGAGCTTCGCGAAATTGGGAGCTTCGCGAAGTAGGGTGCTTTGCGAAGGTACTTTCCAAAAGTAGTTGCCCAGTGGTCAGAGGCAAAGTGATATTCATCAGTGGATGAAAGTTGGACTTTAACAAAGCATCTATTTACAGTTAAGGATGCATTACTTCATGCCAATGAAGAGACCTACAGGTCTATAAACTGTGAGTGGATTCCTTCCAAGAGCAGTGAGCTTAGGAAGAGGAAGAAGGTGATCCTCTCCACCGGCAGTGAGCCAGAGAGAGAGAAATAGGGAGTGACCCTTGGGAAAGTAGTGAGCTGACCCTAAACATTGTAAAGGCAGTGAGCCTGGGCATAGAAGTGATCTAGCCCGAACCTTGTAATCCACAGCTAGTGAAGATTAGTGGAATTTGGTACGACCGACAACCTGTAGGCGTATGCTCCTTGGACGTAGCCCTTAGCGATGAACCAAGTAAAATTGCTGTGTCCTGCGCTTGCTTTACTTTCTGTTTATATTGTGTAGCAGGAAAGAGAGAGAAGAGTGTTTTGCTTAACAGTGAAACAAGATCAGAACGGGCATTAATTTTTAATTAGTCATACCCTGATTCACCCCCCCTCTCAGGGTATTCAGCCTAGTGGACCTAACAAGTGGTATCAGAGGGAAGGTTGAAAGTTGTTCTTCTCTCAATGGAGGTAACCAATCATAAAGGGATTCCGATCTTCGACGGATATAATTTTCAGATATGGAATAATCGGATGCAACACTATTTCCGATCCTTGGGAATGGATGTGTTTTCAGCAGCTATGCATGGTATCACAGCTGATATTAATAGTGGTGCCTTATCAGAAGCTGAGCATAGAGAGTTGGATGCTGATTCCAAAGCAATCAATGCCTTAGGGGGAGCCCTTTCCAATCCCATATATACAAAGGTGATGTCATGTAAAACGTCACATTCCATGTGGGAAAAGCTTTTGAATATATATGAAGGGGATACAAAGGTCAGAGAGGCAAAGCTGCAGGTGTTGTGGAACAAATATGAAGATCTGAAAATGAACCCGAATGAGTCTGTTGACGCATTCTTTGACAGGGTAAACACTGTTGTAGAAGATATGCGAGGTCTTGGAGAAGTCATTGAAGACATAAAGATCGTAAAGCGCATCTTGAGGAAACTTCCACCTCGGTTCAATCCGAAAGTTTCAGTACTAGAAGATAAAGATCCAAAAGAGCTAACACTGGACAACTTGCACAGTACCTTGGTTGCATATGAAATGAGGAACGATGATAATGAGGCTGTGGAAAATGGGAAGTCCAAAGAAGTGGCATTTAAGGCCATGAAGAAGCTTAACATTGAAGATTCTCAGGAGGAAGAAGAGACAAATGAGGTAATGTCATTCCTCTCCTCAAATCTTCAAAGAGGAAAAAGAAAGTTCAAAGGGAAGCTTCCACTTGCTTGCTTTAGATGTGGAAAAGTTGGTCATCTTGCTGCAAGGTGCCCCAAAAAGTTTCAAGAAGATAACGATGAAGATGAAGTTGAAATTCCCAAGAAGGAATCTTCAGCCTATGGGAAAGGGAAGAAGCAGTTCAAGAGAAATTTATTCAAGAGGAAGAATCTTCTTTCACAAGAAATAGATATTTCAGATGAGTCTGAGGATGAAGAGGTTGAGGAGTTTGAAAATTTTAAAGATCATAGACAAAATTCTATGGTAGCGGTCGTCGGTAGTTCTCAGGAAAAGGAAGAAATTGACTTTGGAGAAGAGGAAGAAGAAGTTGAAGGAAGAGTTGATATGGAAGCCGAATTGGAAGCAGCTCTTGAAGAGATATATGTTTGGAGAGCCAAAACGAAGAAAGCCAATAAAGTGGTTCATGATGCCAAACTCTATATGCAACAACAGGATGAAGAAAAGTCAGAACTGTTAGAAGAAATTGAAAGACTAAAATCCTTAACACCAGAGAACTCAGAAAATATTGCTGAGCATAAGCTTAAAATTGAGGAACAAAAGAAGGAAATTGATTGTTTGACTAACACAGGAAAGGAGCAGGTCAGACGTATCAAAGAGCTTGAAGAAGAAGTGGTCAGTCTACGACGAAAAATGAAGGATCAAGAAAAACTCTTGACCCCCAATGTGATATCAGAAAAGCAGGCCATTCAGAAGAGAGAAAAGATGAAAGAGGAGGCTCATAGTTCATCAGGAGTGAAGCACCAAGAAAGCTCAAATGATAAGGTTGATTCAGGGCTTGATAAGAAACAAAAATCGGTGGCAGTTAATGTCAGACCGCAAGCACCCGTTCCAAATTTGAAGGTTGATTTGGGCACAAAACAGAATCAGAATATTTATAGATCCCAAAGGGAAAATCGTAGTGCTGAAGTATCACGAAGGAATGTATCCTATATCAGGTGTTATTGCTGTGGGAAAATGGGACATTCACAGTATGTGTGTTCCATAGCCAAGAGATATAGAAGGGAACAAGAACAGAGATGGCAGCCAAACAGAGAACGGTTTTCCAGAACATATTTTGAAGGTCACTGCTTTTGGTGCGGAGGATTTGGGCACATGGCTAGGTACTGTACTTCGACCATTCAGAGAAATGTTCCAAAGCAGAATCAAAACACTCGCAAGCAGCAGGTCAATAAACCGACAGGTGAGTTAAAAACGCAGAATAGATTTGCGGCTTTGCAAGATGAGGTGGTCCATCATACTCTGAGAAAGAACAGAAGCCTCAATCCATGCCGAGTGTGAAAGAAAAATTATGGACCAAGAAGAAGAAAAATGAGAAGGCTGTGGTGGTGGAGATTGCCCTTAAAGCATCAGATCGATCTGGTGTTTGGATCCTTGATAGTGGTTGCACATCCCACATGACGGGTAATAAGGATCTTGTTACAGGCATCAAATATGACAAAGAAGGAGTTGTCAAATTTGGAAATGATGAAGGCCTGAAGATTGTTGGCTCAGGGAAAGCCAATTTTGGGGGCAAAGAGATGAGATGTGCTGATGTCTTGGTAGTAGAGGGTCTCAGTCATAACCTACTCAGTGTCAGTCAACTATGTGACTCTGGGCACTCTATCCAATTTACCAAGAAGATGTGTGTTGTGAAAGGAAAAGATGGATCAGCTATTCTGCAGGGAAAAAGGTCAAAGGGAAATCTCTATATTGTAGGTGGGGAAGAAGATACTTGTCTTTTATCCAGAGAGGAAGAAAACCAGCTGTGGCATAAGTGACTTGGTCATCTATGCCAACCATCTATGGAGGATCTCGTTAAATGTGATGCTGCTAGAGACCTTCCCAAACTATCACATGATCACACTCATACGTGTGATGCTTGTCAACAAGGGAAAATCATCAGAAAGACATACAGGCCAAAGGAACAGAAATCAACTAGAGTGCTCGAATTGGTGCATGCTGATGTATGTGGACCTATCTCATCACGAGCTATAAATGGGCAAAGGTACTATGTTCTTTTCATTGATGACTATAGTAGAATGGCCTGGGTATTCATCATTACCCATAAGACAGAGGTGTTCAGTTGCATAAAGCAGTACAGGAGGGAATCAGAAAAGATTCTTGGGCAGAAAATTCTGAAGTTTCGTACTGATAATGGTACGGAATTTACAAACAGTCAGGTTGAAAACTATCTCGAGAAACATGGGATAAGGCATCAAGTTTCATCATTAAGAACTCCCCAACAGAATGGAGTAGTTGAAAGGAGAAATCGGATCATCAACAACATGGCCAGAACAATGCTTATTGATAAGGACCTGCCAGAGAAATTTTGGAAGGAAGCAGTTTTGACATCGGTCTATGTTTCAAACAGGTCCCTGTTATGTCCGATGCAAGGGAAGACTCCATATGAACTGTGGTACGGAAAGAAGCCAACGTTGAAGTACTTTCGAATCTTTGGAAGTAAGTGTTTCATTCTCAACAAAGAACATCATAGGAAGTTTGAGGCACAAGGAGATGAAGGGATATTCCTTGGCTATTCCGGGAAAAGCAAAGCGTATAAATGTTTCAACAAAAGGCTGGGAAAAATCATTGAAAGCAATGATGTCACTATAGTTGAAAATGAGCAGAATACTCAACGATCCAGTGAACAGTTCCTAAATGAAAGTGATGATGAGGTAAGCAACCCAGGGGGAGCAGAAGTGGCAGAAGCTGACTCAGAAGAAGATACTGATGATGAAGAGGAAAGTGTCAAGTCGGTGTCTGTGAGAAAGCCAAAGAGTCGAGCTGAAATTGATAGGCAGAATATCATTGGTGATCAAACAGCTCCAGTTTAGACTCGAAGAATGAAATCATCACAGCAAGCATCGTTTTTGTCTCAAGTGGAGCCGAAATGTTTTTCTGATGCAGCTGAAGATGAAAACTGGGTTCAGGCCATGAACGAAGAGCTTGATCAGATTGAGAAGAACCAGACATGGGAGATTGTTTCGAGGCCAACAGACAAGAATGTCATCGGGACTAAATGGGTCTATCGCAACAAGATGAATGAATATGGCACAGTGATTCGGAACAAAGCACGACTAGTGTGCAAGGGATACTCCCAGATAGAGGGAATAGATGTTGATGAGACATTTGCACCGGTTGCAAGGCTGGAGACAATCAGATTATTTTTGGCCATAGCAGTGCAAAGAAAGTTCAAAGTGTTCCAGATGGATGTCAAATCCGCATTCTTGAATGGGGTTCTAGAAGAAGAGGTGTATATTGAGCATCCAGATGGTTTTCTCATTCATGAGTATGAGAACAAAGTTTGCAGGCTGAAGAAGGCATTGTATGGGCTGAAACAAGCACCAAGGGCATGGTACTCAAGGCTTGATCAGTACTTGAAGAAGCTTGGTTTCCAGCGTGGAGGAGTTGACTACAACCTCTATTTCAGCAATGATAGTAATCAAAGGATTATGGTGCTAGTGTATGTCGATGACATAATTTTTGGTGGATCAGATGAAGCTCAGTGCAGACAGTTTTCCGAATTCCTGAAAAATGAGTTTGAAATGTCAATGATTGGAGAGCTAACGTTTTTCCTTGGTCTACAGGTGACACAAGGAAAGAATGGAACTTTCATTTCTCAATCCAAATATGCCAAGGAGGTTCTAAGAAGGTTTGGAATGGATAATTCCAAGGAAATGAAGACTCCGATTGCTACCCGGATGAAATTATCAAAAGATGAGGATGACAAGGCGGTTAATATCACAGAATACAGGAAAATCATTGGAAGTCTGTTGTACTTAACCGCAACAAGGCCTGATATTGTTTTCGCCACATGCCAAGCAGCGAGATATCAGAGTAATCCCAAGGAAAGTCACATGCTTTCAGTGAAAAGAATACTTTGGTATATCAAGGGCACGGTGGACTTTGGCTTGACATACAACGACAAATCTCAGACAGAGTTATTGGGATATACTGATGCAGACTGGGCCGGTTCAGCAGATGATAGAAAATCAACGTCAGGTGGTGCATTTTATCTTGGCGGACTATGTATTGCTTGGTTAAGCAAGAAGCATGATTGCATTTCATTAACCACCACAGAGGCTGAGTATATTGCAGCCACTCAAGCATGCACACAATTATTGTGGATGAAGCAGCAGCTTGAAGATATGGGAGTTAAAGTAAAGTCTCCGATCGGAATCCAATGCGATAACTCAAGTGCTATAAATCTTAGCAAAAATACCGTCCATCATTCAAGGACAAAGCACATTGAGATTAAGTATCATTTTATCAAGGAGAAGGTTGAGCAGGGAATCATGAAGTTGGAGTACGTGCCTACAGAGCTACAGGTTATAGACATTCTGACAAAGGCCTTACCCAAGGAAGCTTTTGAGAGGCATCGACTGGCTCTGGGAGTTCAGTCGATTACCCACACTTGAAATAGTGTGGATGTGGGACCCCCCCTCTCCCATAGGTATGGTTTGTTTTTCCCTAATGTGCTAATATGTGTTCTCTACCATGTTACAGACTTCAACGGAGTGACCTTTGGGTTCGTTGACAAAGGGGGAGAAAAGTGTTTGTTAATGGGGGAGAAAATAGTGGTTGTTCAAGGGGGAGACAGTGCGGAGATTTGATAAATCATTTTTGATATGGGGAGAAGCTAATAGGTGGAGCAGCCAGAAAGGGGGAGCAATGAGAAAGGGGGAGAGATTTTCAAATCTGACGATGCTAGAAGTGATCGATCAAATCATAGAAATCACGACAGCTGAGGATCGTGATAAAATCAGAACAGTGGTGTTGGAATGGTGTGAGACGGTGTCCAGCTATCAACAATTGGTATCAACTTAAGAATTCACCAATTCGTATCAGTGTGGTTCAACAACTGGTTTTATTTTAAGAATTGGTATCAGGGTGGAATCGACAACTGGGGTCTGACATGAAGTGATTCATTGATGAACTTTTCATACTACTCTTGTTTCTCATGCCGAGCATTGCTCATGTGGGCTTAGAGTACGTGTTAAGTGAATCCTTGAACGCTATCAGAATTGCAAGAGGCGAATGGTGGTAGCGGCTGGAAGAAGACTCAGTGAGGTATCAACGTGCAAAAAATAATTCTGAGCAAATTTGTGAAAAGTTGTCAACAAACCCAAAGGGGGAGATTGTTGGGCAAAAATCCCTCAAGGTAACATTGCAGTATTTTTGGGTTGATTGTGTTTGTTGACAAAGCAGGTTTCCATGGATAATTGTCGAGTTCCCGAGAAGTTGTTGACATTCCATGTTGACAAAGAACTATGACAAAGGAAATGACGATCTGGAGGCGGTACAAAAGAGCAGTACAAGGTGGCGCCGTTTCCCAGTGTTTGCCAAATTTTTGGGGTCCAAAATTTGGAGTTTGGTGAGCATCGCAAAAAGTGGATTTCCATGAAGAGCATAATTTCATATGGCAAAGGCATGAATTTCGCGAAGATAGGATGCATGGTTTGGAAATTGCGAAGACCAGAAGAATGGAGGCGGTGATGCTTCGCGATTACGTCAAGCTTCGCGAACGGCAGAGGCTGAAGCGCATCGCGGCAGAGAATGGATTTGCGAGAGAGCTTCGCGGAGAAGGCACGAAGGAATGTTGGGATTCGAGAGGGAGCTTCGCGGCGAAGGCGCGAACCGCGAAGGTAAGTTGACGGTGATTCATCGTGACTACGTCAAGCTCCGCGAATGGAAGATTTCCGTGGAGCTTTGCGATTTGGACAGAATTCCAACAGAAACTTTGGAGCTTCGCGATTTGAGATGACGTGGTGTTGACTTCGCGCGGAAGGGATGAGGGTCGGTGGAATCGCCTATAAATAGAGGCCGACCCCTTCGAACGAAGTAGATAGAATTTTCAGAGAAAATCCATTGCTCTCGGTTTGCGGAGGTGGTTCGCGAAGGCAGTGTGCTTCACGAAAGAGGAGCTTCGCGGCGACTATTGTAGCTCCGCGAAAGTTGTGTGCTCCGCGTTGGCTCAGTGAGCTTCGCGAGAGAAGTTGCTTTGCAACGAGTTGAGCTTCGTGGGAGTTCTTCGCGAGAGAGCTTCGTGAGAGAGCTTCGCGAGAGAGATTCGCGAAAAGGAAGGAGCTTCGCGAAGGCTTGTTTGAGCTTCGCGAAATTGGGAGCTTCGCGAAGTAGGGTGATTTGCGAAGGTACTTTCCAAAAGTAGTTGCCCAGTGGTCAGAGGCAAAGTGATATTCATCAGTGGATGAAAGTTGGACTTTAACAGAGCATCTATTTACAGTTAAGGATGCATTACTTCATGCCAATGAAGAGACCTATAGGTCTATAAACTGTGAGTGGATTCCTTCCAAGAGCAGTGAGCTTAGGAAGAGGAAGAAGGTGATCCTCTCCACCGGCAGTGAGCCAGAGAGAGAGAAACAGGGAGTGACCCTTGGGAAAGCAGTGAGTTGACCCTAAACATTGTAAAGGCAGTGAGCCTGGGCATAGAAGTGATCTAGCTCGAACCTTGTAATCCACAGCTAGTGAAGATTAGTGGAATTTGGTACGACCGGAAACCTGTCGGCGTATGCTCCTTGGACGTAGCCCTTAGCGGTGAACCAAGTAAAATTGCTGTGTCCTGCGCTTGCTTTACTTTCTGTTTATATTGTGTAGCAGGAAAGAGAGAGAAGAGTGTTTTGCTTAACAGCGAAACAAGATCAGAACGGGCATTAATTTTTAATTAGTCATACCCTGATTCACCCCACCTCTCAGGGTATTCATCCTAGTGGACCTAACACAAAGATATTATATTACATAGTGAGAGTTTGTATGTGGATGTTGTTATTGTAACTTAAGTTCTTTATCTTGGGTTCCTTGACCCGTTGCTAGACAGTACTCTTGTACTTTAGGAAAGCCTACCTAATTCCAATGAGAAAGAATCCTAGAGGGTCACACACTAAGTGTTTCTCATGGTATTTATTAAATTCTATTTGAATTTAATTAATAAATTTTATTCTCAACATATTGGAATAATTTTATTCAAGTTAAAATTATTGCATAAATTAAATAAATATTTATTTACCGGATTGTGGGTAAAATATATATATTTATTTTATTGAACATTTAATAAATATTTATTTACTTTTTTGTAAATAAAATATTTATTTAAGAGAATAAATTATTTATTTATTTATTCAGGTGTTCAATAAATGGAAGTGGAGTTCGAGCGGACCAAGGCCGATCCGATAGTAAAATAATTATTTTCAAGGCAATAAATAATTATTTAACTAGTTAACATAAAATATAAAATAATAATAACGTTGCTATTATTTTGTGATGTGTAATTTTATTTATAATTTCATTTTTCACAAGTTGGAGCATCATAAATAATGACATGGTATTATTATTAAAAGCATGGGTTTTCTCTAAGGTCATGAATGTATTTAATTTCAGTTACACAATTAAATATTGTAACTGAAGACCCATGTCGATAAATAGATATGCACATCTATTGTGTCATGTACCGAACTGCATGCCCGGTGAATTGAGAATTATTGTGATAAAAAAATTATCTCTAAAATCCTCTTCCCACCCCTCTCAAGAACGAGAGACATTCATCAAGGCCGGAGAACAAGCGATCAAGAACGACCAACACAAGACACTCACTTCACCGCGCTAGCACCCAAAGAATGAGTGGTGTCTATCAAAGGCCATCAGAGCACATGAAGATCACCGATAGAGGGATTCTAGTTTGGATCCTCTCAAACAAAATGATATAATCCTAAAGGTTCATTTTAGATGATCAAAATCATCAAAGAAGAAAATTCCAAAGATCCAGGTGTTCTTTTCTTTATTAAATTAATTAAATTAATTATAAACATGATGTATAAGATCCTTTCTAAAGGTTTCAGGACTCTTTATTATTTATCTAAATCTTTGATTCTATTCCTTGGATACCAGCATTCATCGTCATATTTGTAGGTTCTGGGTGCAGCAGAAGTGCGTTAGTGGGTGTACCCAACTTTAATTTTAGCATTAAAAATGATCAATCCGAGATCTGTCACGATAATAAAATGCCAGATCTTCAGAATAGAAAGAAGAACGAAAAAAGAAAGAGGGATTCCCGGAACCATAATGACAGGATCATCACATGTTGGTTATACTTAATTTAATTAATTGATAAGAATTACCTTCATGAAATTCTTTCTTCATTGATGTCTCCAGTCATGATCCGATGTGATTCATCATTGCATCGCAGAAGCCAAGTGTAGACTTCCTCTAGTGGTGATCCAAACGTGCACCACGTATCTCTGGACGTCACCAAAGTAATATTCAGGTGCTAGAGTGGAGAAGCCTTTTCTTGCATTGTCCGCCTTAGATCGCCTTGATCCGATGGAGGAGGATCTCTCTCAGTCTTGAGATCGTTCTTGGAGGAAGGAGTTCTTTTAGGCTTGAGAGAATTCTCCAGAATTGTTGTGCACAATGATTATATCTAGAAAAGTGTTGGGGTTGTGAGGATATTTATAATCAGGTTTGAGGTTATAGAGTTATGATAATAAATAAACGCGTTACATGTTTTATTTATTTCATTAAATCTTATATAAAACCCCCATGTCGAATGATTAATTCCTTAACATGCACCCACATTGATTATAATAAATATCATTTAATAAAACGATATTATTTCCTCAAAATCCTGACTGAAAAAACTACATGGTGTGTAATCATTAATACACGACATGTACTCATTTTCCATGAAAACTACATGGCGTGTACATTCAATGTACACACCATGTTTATCTTGTTTTCATTTTTCTTTATTTACTCCAGCACATTTATTAGACCTTGAGTAATGTCTATTTATTTCTTAAATAAATGTAACAAAATTACTCGCTAATAAATATATATTATTTCTCCCACAATAGATTCTCTCGAATAACTATTGTTGAAATAAATGCGATCAGGCATTCTTAAATAATTATTAAACCACAGTCGGGAATAATCTTTATTTAACTGAGATACATAGACACACTTATTGTGTGACCCTCTAGGCCTCTTTCTCAGTGGCCTTAGGTAGAGCCTGCCTAAATTCCAAGGTTAGCATCTAGAAACACGCCAAGGCACCCATAGAGAAAGAAGTTAACACCGCAATGACATTTCACCTCATACGAATGCTTACCGTGTAATATAGTTCCTTTTTCTCGATATCTCGAATCAAGCGGGTTTCATGCTGGTGCCATCAACCCATGTGCTCGATTATTCTTTATTTGAATTCCTGGAATTGAATATTACCATTCCTTACCATGGCCATGGATTTATTTAGGATATATCAATTCCATCAAAGGGCCTAAGATATCTACTTATGTTATGGAACAGAAGGGACAAATCCTTTCTCGCATTATCTATTAATGCAATATTACTTGTGACACACCCAACATATCTTACCTCATTGAAAATAGTGTATCTTCATAGTTTTCTTCAATACATCTAAGTGCGCGAGTTGTAATACCCATTAATAATAATCTTAAAGTCCAAGGACCAATACACACATCTGTAGATAGGAACATCCAATGACACTATGAAATGTGGATTTACTACTAGCGGGGTCTTGTTCTCATAATATCCTCCTGGATAGTACCAAGGGCGCACACCATGAGAAGGTGCCTCAAAGTTTTATGAGTCCTCACCCCTAATGGCCTGTATTATTTGTGTCCCTCAAATAACATCATCCGGTTATAGAACATATTTTCAAGAACAATGTTATGGCACTTCCGAGTTCTCATCATAACAGGGATCCGCTATGACCCTTTAATGCAACAACTATCCTTGGGACATTATCACATGCATTGTCATGAAAAAGAACAATCAAGATGTGATATGGTGTTTATTTAATGAATAAATTAAAAATTAGTTGGTTCTAGGCCACCAACTCCAAAAGACTCCCACTTGGACTAGAGCCAACTGCTAACAACTTTTAACCTGCTAGCTCTCACATGATATTCATGCTTATTCTTAGATAGGCCTTTAGTCATGGGTTCTACCATGTTATCTTCTGTGGACACTCTGCTCACTGTAACTTCACCCCTTTGATAGAAACCCCTCAAGAGGTGATACTTTTGGAGTATGTGTTTTGTTTGTTGATGTGACCTTTGTTCTTTTGCAAGATCCACCACTGCAGTATTATCACAATACAACATGATAGGATCTTTACTGCTAGGCACCACATCAAGATACTGGAAAACGTTCCAAATCCAGACGGTTTCCTTGGATATATCAGAAGCCACTATATATTCAGACTCCGTTGTAGAATCGGTGACAACTGGCTGCTTTGAAATCTTCCAACTCACAGTTCCTCTATTAAGATAGAAAACATATCCAGATTGCGACTTCAGATCGTTCTGATCTGTCTGAAAACCATTATCAGCATACCCTCTGATGACAAGCTCCTCGTCTCCTCCACACACCAGGAACATATCCTTAGTTCTTCTCAGATACTTAAGGATAGTCTTAACAACAGTACAATTCTGTTCTCCTGGATCTACTTGATATCTTCCTACCATGCTCAGTGCATAGGCAACATCAAGCCTGGTACATAACATGGCATACATGATAGATCCTATATCCTAAGAGTATGGGATCTTACTCATTATATCTTTATCTTGTTGTGTCTGAGGAAACATTTTCTTAGAAAGATGCAGGCCATGTGACACTGGAACCAATCCCCTATTGGATTGTTCCATACTAAATCTCTTTAGTATCTGGTCAATGTATGTACCCTGACTTAGTCCAAACAACCTCTTGGATCTATCACGAATGATCATAATCCCTAGATTGTAGGATGCTTCACCCAATTCCTTCATGGAGAAACACTTGTTCAATTAGTCCTTAACTGATTGTAAGACAGGTACATCATTTCCAATAATCAATATGTCGTCAATATACACTACTAAATAACGATCACATTCCTATTAAACCGCTTATAAAGACATGTCTCATATTCATTATTAATTAAACCAAATTCTTTTATGGCTTTATCAAATTGAATATTCCATGACTTGGATGCTTTCTTTAATCCATAAATGGATTTCTGCAACTTCCAAACCCGTTTGACTTCACCTGGTGTCACAAACCCTTCCAGTTGTGTCATATAGACATCTTCCTAAAGGTTCCCGTTAAGGAATTCTGTTTTGACATCCATTTTCCAAATCTCATAGTCATGGTAAGCTTCTATGGAAAGTATGATTCTTATGGATTTAAACATGGAAACTAGAGAGAAGGTTTCATCATATTCAATTCCTTGATGTTGTCTAAACCCTCTAGCCACTATCCTTGCTTTATAGGTGCTAACTTGACCTTCTATGTCCAATTTTCTCTTGAATACCCATTTGCATCCAACATGCTTTACATCAACTAGCTCATCGACCAGAACCCAGACTTGGTTCTAGTATATGGAATCCATCTCAGAATTTATATCTTCCAGTCATCTTACACCTTCTGAGATTTCTACTGCTTTCTTGTAGGAGATAGTTTCATCATTATACAAAAATAATGATTCACCATCCTCAGTGACTAGGAAAACAAATCTCTCTGGTTTCCTTACCTCTCTTGAGCTCCTATGCAGTACTTGTGTTTCTGGAACCTCTTCCACAAGGACCTGTGGAACTTGTTCCTGTACCAACTCCTTTGTATCTTGAGCATCAACTTCATCGCATTCAATATTTCTCCCACTATCCCTTTTGAGGATGTGCTCGCTCTCAAGAAAGATGGATTGTATGATGATAGTCACTTTCTTATCTTGAGGGTTATATAGGTAATATCCTTTTGTTTCCTTGGGATATCCTATAAAGATACACCTCGTGCTCCGGGGTGCTAGTTTGTTTCCTAAGAAGGCCTTAAAAAATTCCTCGCATCCCCACACACGTGTATGCGAAAAAATGGGTTTCTTTCCATTCCATAACTCGGAGGGAATTCCATTTTCCACCTTAGTTGGTACTCAGTTTAATGTATATGCTGTAGTTTATAATGCATATCCTCAAAAGGATAATTGAAGATCTTCATGACTCATCATTGACCTCACCATGTACAACAAGGTTCTGTTCCTCCTTTCACTAACACCATTCCACTGTGGTGTATAAGGATAAGTGAGCTGAGATAGAATCCTAGACTCCCGTAGAAGATCGATGAACTCTTGGTTCAGATATTCTCTACCTCGATCCGATCGAAGTTTCTTTATATTCTTACCAAGATGATTCTCTACTTCATTCTTTAATTCCTTAAATTTCTCTAAGGCTTCTGACTTATACCTCATTAAGTAGACATATCCATATCTACTCAAAACATCAGTAAAAGCAATGAAGTAAGAATATCCAACTCTAACTTCTACTAGAAGTGGTCCACACACATCTGTGTGCACCAATCTTAGAAGCTCTGTGGCCCTTTCACCTTGTCCACCTAAAGGTGGCTTGGTCATTTTACCTTGTAAACAAACATGACATCTATCAAGTTGTTTTAGCTCAGTAGAGTCTAAATATCCATCTTAGCAGAGCTTTGTCAAGCGTTTCTCATTTACATGACCGAGACGATGATGCCACAACTGGGTGATGTATGAGTCATGTGAGTTTTTTCATTATCGATTGCCAACACTTGGTTTTTGTAATTTAATACATACAAACCATTATTTAATGTGCCATACCATAACATACATTGTTCTTATAAAAGAGAAAACCCTTATTTCCAAACTTGAAAATAAATCCATCTATATCCAAACAAGATATAGAAATTATGTTCTTGGTAACACTAGGAACATAATAATATTTATGTAAAACCAAAATCATCCCAATCGGAAATGACAGGTGGTAATCACCAATGGCCAATGCAGCCAGCCTCATGCCATTGGCAGCTCAAAGATCCCCCTCTCCTATGTCAATCTTTATAAATCTACTTGGTTCCTGCATTTGAATACAGATGTGAACCCCACAAGCTGTATCGAATACCCAATGTGTAGAAATGGAAAGATTACACTCAATAACGAATGCACCTTTATCATCCCCATGCTTCTGGGTGCAGTTCCTCTTTCATTGGCCTTTCTTACCACATGCAAAACATACTGCCTCCCATTCCTTGCCTTGCCTCTGGATCTTCCCCTTCTTGGAAGGATGACGCTCGGGGGCTTCAGACCGTTTATAAGTCTTTGGCCCCTTTGCCTTGTCCTTTCTTTTCTTATTCACCATAAGGACTGCAGGTTTGTCACACCCCATGTCCTTATCTACCTAGTGAATCAAGGTCAGAAGTTCCGATAAACTCTTCTCATTATTGATCATGTTGTATTTGACAATAAATCTTGAGAAGGTCTTGGGAAGTGATGATAGGATGAGATCTGTATGCAACTCATCTAGGAATTTAATCCCTAAGATGTCCAGATGTTCGATGTTGCCAATAAGCTTGACTACATGAGGCCCAGCTGGCATATAATCTCCAAGCTTAGTTGTAAACAAAGCATTGTAGATCTCATATATCTCTTGTCTCACCTTCTCTTGGTATAGATCCTTAAGGTGAGACATCATGCTATACACGTCCATGTTTTCATGTTTCTTCAAGAGCTCATTAGACATGGCCGATAGCATGAAACATTGGACATCTGTGGCATCATCCATATGTTTTGCATAGAGAGATATTTCCTCATCACTGGCCTCTTTTCCAAGTGAAACTAGAACAGGCTCTTCCAGCACATACAATTTCCTTTCTTGGCGAAGGATGACACGTAAACGCCTCTGCCACTCTTGGAAATTGGTGCTAGTGAGAAGGTTTTCCTTCTTGAGTATGGTTCACAATGATATTTTTGAAGTCATTTTTCTTTCCGTTTCTACAAATTAAGATGAGCAAAGGTTTAGTCTCCCACTATTTTATCTAAATCCAATATCCCTCACCATTGACTTCAAAATATTCTGTTGCCTAAATATTCTAGTGGAAAGGATCCATATTGCCCTTCGCATTACCCCAACTAGGGTTTGTAAAGCAACTTGAAGGGTTTTTGGTAGGCATTCCAAATGACAACTGCATTAACTCGCAGCTCCTTGATCCGTTGAGTGGACTCCCCAATCCTGAAATCCTTTTATTTTGGATTTACTCAACCTTTGCCTCTTGGTCACACCAAGTCCTGCTGTGGCAGTTAACCCTTGATTCGAACCAAGTAAATTCAACCCAAAACCTTGAATTATAATTCCCTGATAATTGAAAGTACCCCAACTAGGGTTGGTCAAGCACTTTGAACTATGGTTCGATTCTAACCAAGATTGTGGAAAGCTATAACGACTTAATATTTATTTGAGGGATTTTATCCTTATACATAAATTTCCATTTTATTATCATTGATTACATGCTTGTTAATATTAAGTGGTATATACTTAAGTGATTAACCATGTCTAAGATAATATTTACGCATAAGCCGGTATTATTTTAGTTCTATCTTGCATGATTGTTTAATTCATTAATTATGTGATCGTGACAACACACCCACAATAAATAAACCATGAAACTAAAAGAAATAAAATAAATGGTATGATCATGATATTATTTTATTGGTTAGTTTATCTAGCGATTGATAAACTAACCCAAGGCCTAGGGGAGTAACACCTTGAACCTTTCAGGTTTGTGTTTATAGCTTTCCACCTGTCCACCTCTGTATCTCCTTGGATTGGTTTCACCTTGGCTCCTGAATTGAGCCACCTCCAATAGATTGGGAGCTCCATCCATGACATATTCATTTATCTCACACACAGGTGAGGGGTAAAAGGTGTTTTTACATAAAATAATCCTTGGGAGTGCATACCCTACATATTAATGAGGATAAGGCTCGCATAACAAAAAATTTAATTTAAATAAATAAATTAAAAGAAACCATTCATATACAAAGGTCTTGGTCTAGCTCATGATCATCCATACATGCAACGATATTTACGCATAAATAAAACTAGCATTCAATTCTTTAATCATTATTGCTTAATATAAATCACGCTCGAATTAATTAATCATCTTTAATTAATCAATCCTTTTATCTTAAACCCTTTTATGAATTTCCTTAATATTTTCATCCATCATAATTGTAAACAAATAAATTCATTTAAAATTATCTTTGTACGTAACTTTTACCTTTGAGGAAACCCAGTGAATTCCAGTTCATTACATAGATGTTAAATTAAACACATATATATAAAACACCTATCACGGGTTGTGCCTCAACTTTATGCTTGTACTATGGTACATGTCTCAAGGGTTTGTATAATATAATAATAAATTTTAATAAATTTTCACAATTTGGATGAGTACACGGCGTGTAGTTCTGAATACACGATGTGTACTTTTGTTCACTATCCATCCGAAGTACACGCCCGGGGACATGGCGTGTAGATATACTTCAGAAATTTTCAGAGTACACAACATGTTCAGTGGGACACACACTGTGTAGTATCCACGTTAAACGGTTTCCAGCCGGGCAAGCCATGTACAGGGTACACGGTCCAACCCTACCCCGAAGAGACTACACGCCATGTTCAGTGGACCACATGACATGTAATCCGGAAACCGTGTGCCACCTATTCCTGGTCAACACACAGTGTCATTTATGACTTAGGTATACTCCAATACATGGCCTGATTTGGCGGACCAGTCCGATGAATTGACCTAGACTACATGGCGTGTACTTCTAAATACACGCCGTGTATTCTTGTGTTGTACGGCCATGAACGTTTGGCACCTCCGGATGAGATCCTCTATTTTATTTTAATCAAAGTTAAAAGAAAAATTCATTTCTGTAAGGTGAACGAGAAACAAGAGAGGAGGAACAAATCTCGAGATTCAAATTTAAAGAACGATTAACTTGAATTGAAACAACTTAATTATTAAATGCGTAAATAACCAATGAAAAACTAAATAATTATAATCAATGATATGACTCATATGATGCCACTTGTACGTTCTGGGTGCATCAGAAGCACGTTGGTGGGTGTACCCAACTTTAATTTTAGCGTTAACAATGATCAATCCGAGATCCATCATGATAATAAAATGCCAGATCTTCAGAATAGAATGAAGAATGAAAAAAGAAAGAGGGAGTCCCAGAACCATAAAGACAGGATCATCATATGTTAGTTATAATTAATTTAATTAATTGACAAGAATTACCTTGATGGAATTCTTTCTTCATTGATGTCTCCGGTCACGATCCGATGTGATTCGTCATTGCATCGCAGAAGCCAAGTGCAGACTTCCTCTAGCAGTGATCCACACGTGCACCACATATCTCTATACATTGCCAAAGGAATCTTCGGGTGCTAGTGTGGAGAAGCTTTTTCCTGCATTTTTCACCTTAGACCGCCTTGATCCGATGGAGGAGGATCTCTCTAGTTCTTGAGAGCATTCTTGGAGGAAGGAGTTCTTTCATCCTTGAGAGAATTCTCCAGAATTGTTGTGCAAAACGATTCTCTCTAGAAAAGTGTTGGTGTTGTGAGGATATTTATAATCGGGTTTGAGGTTATAGAGTTATGATAATAAATAAACACGTTATGAGTTTTATTTATTTCATTAACTCTTATAGAAAACCCCCATGTCGAATGATTAATTCCTTGACATGCGGCCACTCTGATTATAATAAATACCATTTAATAAAACGATATTATTTCCTCAAAATACCGACTGGAAAAACTACATGGCGTGTAATCATTAATACACAGCGTGTACTCATTTTCCATGAAAACTACATGGCATGTAAATTCAATGTACACGACATGTTTATCTTGTTTTCATTTTTCTTTATTTCCTCCACCACATTTATTAGACCTTGAGTAATGGATATTTTTTTCTTAAATAAATGTAACTGCATTACTCGATAATAAATATATATTATTTCGACCAAAATATATTCTCTCGAATAACTAGTGTCAAAATAAATGCGATCAGGCATCCTTAAATAATTATTAAACCACAGTCGGGAATAATCTTTATTTTAAATTTTAAATTAATATTTAACCGAGATATATGGACACACTTAGTGTGTGACCCTCTAGGCCTCTTTCTCAGTGGCATTAGGCGGAGCCTGCCTAAAGTCCAAGGTTAGCATCTAGAAACATGCCAAGGCACCCACAGAGAAAGAAGTTAACGCCGCAATGACATGTCACCTCATACGAACGCTTACCATGTAATATAGTCCCTTTTTCTCAATATCTCGAATCAAGAGGGTTGCATGATGGTTCCATCAACTCATTTGCTCGATTATTCTTTCTTTGACTTCCCAGAATTGAACTTTCCCATTCCTTACCATGGCCTTGGATTTACTTAGGCTATATCAATCCCATCAAAGGGACTGAGATATCTACTTCCGTTATGGAACAAAGGGGGCAAATCCTTTCTAGAATTATCTATTAATGCAGTATTACTCGTGACACACCCAATGTATCCTACCTCACTGAGAACAGATTGTCATCATAGTTTTCGTCAACACATCTAAGTGCGTGAGTTGTAATACCCATTAATAATAATCTTAAAGTCCAAGGACCAATACACACATCCACAGATAGGAATATCCAATGACTCTATGAAATGTGGATTTCCTACCGGCGGGTCTTGTCCTCATAATATCCTCCTAGATATTACCAGGGGTGCACACCCTGAGAAGGTGCATCAAAGTTTTATGATTACTTACCCCTAATGGCCTGTATTATTTGTGTCCTTCATATAACATCATCCTTCCATAGAATATATTTTCAAGAATAGTGTTATGGAACTTCCGGGTTCTCATCATAGCAGGGATCCACTATGACCCTTTAATGCAACAACTATCCTTGAGACATTATCACATGCATTGTCCCGCTGAAGAACAATAAAGATGTGATAAGGTGTTTATTTAATGAATAAAGTACAAAGTAGTTGGTTCTAGGACACAAACTCCAATAATATTGATCCTGGAATAATCATTGATCATGGTAAAAATTAAAGTTGGGTTCCAGCCCAACCGTGATTTTTCTGAGCTCGGAACCTTCAGCAAATCCACTTGTATAACTTCTCTAAGTGACCCAAACAACAACATCATCAGCAAGCCTTTGGAGGATTCTAGAAAAATAGCTCCAAATGCCCAAACCGACCACATTGGAAGCACACAAAAGAAATGTCTGCTGAACAAGAAGATGGAACCGATGAAAGATACTCCTCAAGAAAAATTTCCTCTGGTATATGCCTCTTTTCAGATGGGGAACCTTCATGAGCACCAAATTACACTGACCACACCCCAAAAACCAACTTGGCTAGAAATGCTTCTTCCACTAATTTTTCGAACTAAGTTTCACAGAACAAGAGAACTCGCTCCTTGATCTCTGGGTGAAGACCCCAATAGAAGAGATGGAATTCCTGTGTATTCAATGACAATATCACTAGAGAGAAAGAATCCAACTTCTTAAAATGATCAACACATGACTTCACCATCTCTTGGTCTTGTTGAACACCCAAAAATCCTGCCACTTTCCTTGCTTTCACCTCCTCAGGTATGAACCGTCAGATGAAAGTGGTCTTAAACACTCCCCTCATCATCATAACTTGCAATGATTCTAGGATGATCACCTTCCATAAATCCAAAACTAGACCCTCAAATGAACCCAAAACCGCATGAACTCTCACAACTTTGAGAGTTCACAATGACCTGAATATACCTTCAACTTCCTCGAGCCACTCCACTACTCCTAAAAAAACTTGATCACTATAGAAAATGGGAAAAAACCAAAATGAAATTGATCCCATCACTCCACTGGGAGCCTGGGTAGAATCAAATGCAGAAATAGACTTTCCATAAACTTTGGGGACCTTTCTAGGTAGCATACTCTAAACAAAAAAAGAACACAAAACCAAAATCAACATCAACCAAACTCAACCAAAAATATCACCTCACACCAAAACAAACAACTCATAAGTAAAACATCTCCATAGAAACAAATAATTTTTTTTTCAAAAGAAAACCACTACTTACATTCCTCTTTCCAAACTACTTAGCCCCAAGTCCACTTTCTAAATACCCATATCACTAAATAAAACCAAACCTTGAAACCATTTTTCTTTTGAAAATACTTTTTTCCCAAAGCCATTTTCCATTTCAAAATCAACCCACACTAGCCAAAATCAAACCAAAACACAACTCACACTAAACACCTGGAATGAGGGACCAATGATGATACAAAACCCAGAGACATGGTTTAGTAGAACATGACCCAAGCAAGAAAAAAACACTATGAGGACCTTGAACCATGCACTCAGACTCTACATGGGTCGCTAATCCATGTAAGTCCATTGTACATCATCACTTCACCTCTATTGTCATTACCTATCCACACACCCAAAACCAAAAACAAGGACTCAAATCTTCGACTACCCCTAGTAACTCAGGTCTCATCATGAGTGTTGTTGATCAGGAACTGACCAAGGACCTACCTCCTGAGCCCCAAAAATCCCAATCTCTAAACTACCTAACACCGTAAGTAATGAAGGGTAGCTTTGATACCATTTTTTCACAAACCATGTTGGGATTCCATCTAACCCAACACTCTGTTGGAGTTGGTGGCCTAGAACTAACTACTTTGCACTTTATTCATTAATAAATACCTTATAACATCTTGGTTGCTCTTCTGTGTGACAATGCATGTGATAATTTCCTAAGGATAGCTATTGCATTAAAGGGTCATAGCAGATCCCTGCTATGATGAGAACTCGGAAGTTCCATAACACTGTTCTTGAATATATGTTCTATGGCCGGATGATGTTATTTTAGGGACACAAATAATACAGGCTGTTAGGGGCAAGGAATCATAAAACTTTGAGGCACCTTCTCACGGTGTGCACCCTTGGTAATATCCAAGAGGATATTATGATAACGAGACCCGCCAATAGGAAATCCACATTTCATAGTGTCATTGGATGTTCCTATCTGCAGACGTGTGTATTGGTCCTTATACTTTAAGATTATTATTAATGGGTATTAAAACTCGTGCACTTAGATGTATTGACAAAAACTGTGATGACACACTATTTGTAGTGAGGTAGGATACGTTGGGTGTGTCACGAGTAATACTGCATTAGTAGATAATGTGATAAAGGATTTTTCCCTTCTGTTCCATAATGGAAGTAGAAATCTTAGGCCCTTTGATGGAATTGATATAGCCTAAATAAATCCATGGCCATGGTAAGGAATGAGAGAGTTCAATTCTGGGAAGTTAAAGAAAGAATAATCGAGCACATGGGTTGATGACACCAGAATGAAACCTGCTTGACTCGAGATATTGAGACAAAGGGATTATATTACACGGTAAGCATTCGTAGGAGGTGACACGTCATTGTTGCGTTAAATTCTTTCTCTATGGGTGCCTTGGCGTGTTGCTAGATACTAAATTTGGACTTTAGGCAGGCTCCGCTTAATGCCACTGAGAAAGAGTCCTAGAGGGTCACACACTAAGTGTGTCCAAGTATCTCAGTTAAATATTAATTTAACAAGTTAAATAAATATTATTCCCAATTTTGGTTTAATAATTATTTAAGGATGCATGATTTCATTCATTTCGACACTAGTTATTCGAGAGAATATATTATGGGCGAAATAATATATTTATTAGCGATTAATGTAGTGATATTTATTTTAGAAATAAATAGCCATTATTCAAGGTCTAATAAATGTGGTGGAGAAAATATATAAAAATGGAAAAATAAAAGTACAAACCGTGTATATTAAAGATACACGCCGTGTATTTTTTTTTCTGGGAATTAATGAGAAACAATATTATTTATTTAATTAAATAATACTTAGTATAATTCAATAGGTGCATGTCAATTAATAATAATAGTCAACTGTTATTATTAAGACATGGGGTATTACTAAGAATTAAATGAAATGAATAAATGCTTTCAGGTAATTAATTAATTTTATTATTCTATGTAATTAAAATCCCAATTATATATTTCTCATCAGCCTATCCATTTTTGTGGTTGTGCACAACAGATTTGAAAAAGCTCTCAAACCAAGAGAGAATTCTTTTTCCACCAATAACGCTCTCAAATTACGAGAGAGAGATCCACCTCCAGTGGATAAAGGCGATCAAAGGTGGACATCGCAAGCGAAGGTTCTTCCGTGATAGCACCTGGAGATCCCTTTGGTGACATCTAGAGATATGTGGAGCACGTGTGGATCACCTCTAGAGGAATCCTACACTTGGATTCTACAACGCAATGACAAATCACATCGGATCGTGACCGGAAACATCAACGGAGAAAGAATTCCATCAAGGTAATTATTTTTAATTAATTAAATTAATTATAACCAAAATATGATGATACTATCTAGGGTTACAGGACTCCCCTCTTTATTTTTCATTATTCGTTCTATTTCTAAGATCCAGTGTTTTATTATCGTAACGGATCTCATATTTATCACCGTTAACATTAAAATTAAAGTTGGGAACACCCACCAACGTACTTACGCTATGCCTGGAGCCTTCAAGTGGTATCAGAGCGGTCATATCATTGGTTATAATTATTTATGTTTTTTGTTGGTGATTTTCACATTTAATAATTTAGTTGTTTCAATTCAAGTTAATTGTTCTTTGAAATCTGAATCTAGAGATCTGTTCCTCCTCTCACATTTCTCATTCACCTTATAGAGATGATTTTTTCTTTTAATTTTGATTAAAATAAAATAGAGTATCTCATCCAGAGGTTCCAAACATTCCTGGCCATACAACACCAGAATACATGGCATGTATTCGGAAGTACACATCATTTAGTCTAGGTTCAATGCATCGGACTGGTCCGCCAAATCAGGCCGTGTGTTGGAGTATTCCTAAGTCATAAATGACACTGTGTATTGACCAAGAACAGGTGGAACATGGTTTCCAGATTACACACTGTGTGAACCAATGAACACGACATGTAGTCCCTTTGGGCTAGGGTTGGACCTTATACCCCATACACAGCTTTCCCGGCTGGAAACTGTGTAATGCGGATACTACATGGAACGTGTCCCACAGAACACGCCATGTACTCTGAAAATTTATGAAGTACATCTACATGCCATGTCCCTAGGCATGTACTTCAGATGGACGATGAACAAAAGTACACACCGTGTAGTCGGAACTACACGCCATGTACTCATCCAAATTACACAGATTTATTAAAATTTATTATTATATTATACAAACCCTTGAGACGTGTACCATAGTGTAGGCGTAAAGCTAAGGCACAACACGTGATAGGTGTTATATATATGTGTGTTTAATTTAACATCTGCATAATGTTCATTTCTACTCACTGGGTAGTTATGAACGAGAATTCACTGGGTTGCCTATAAGGTACAAGTTACATACAAAGATAATTTTAAATGAATTTATTTGTTTAAAATTATGATGGATTAGAATCTCAAGGAAATTTAGAAAAAGGGTTTAAGATAAAAGTATTGATTAATTAAAGACAATTAATTGATTCAAGCATGATTTATCTTAATCAAGAACGATTAAATAATTGAATGCTAGTTTTATTTGTGCGTAAATATCATTTCATGTATAGATGATCATGAGTTAGACCAAGACCTTTGTATGTGAATGGTTTCTTTTAATTTATTTATTTAAATTAAATTTGTTGGCCTGCGATCCTTCTCCTCATTAATATGTAGGGCCTACGCACCCAAGGTTTTTTATGTAAAACTCCTTTTACCCCTCACCTGCATGTGAGATAAATGTATATGTGATGGATGGAGCTCCCAAGCTAGTGAAGTCATCTCAAGTCAGGATCCAAGGTGAAACCAATCTAAGGAGATACAAAGGTGGACAAGTGGAAAGCTGTAAACATGAACCCGAAAGGTTTAAGGTGTTTTTCCCCTAGGTCTTGGGTTAGTTTTTCAACCTCTAGATAAACTAACCAAAAGAAAAAATCATGATCATACCATTTATTTTATTTCTATAGGTTTCATGGTTTATTTATTTTGTGTGTATTGTCACGATCACACAATTGATGAATTAAACAAATATGAAAGATGGAACTAAAATAAGACCGAATTATGCATAAAATATTATCTTAGACATAACATACATTGTTCTCCAGCTGGGCCTCATGTAGTCAAGCTTATTGGCTACATTGAATGCTTGGACATCTTAGGGATTAAGTTCCCAGATGAGTTACATACAGATCTCATCCTATCATCACTGCCCAAGACCTTCTCTAGCTTTATTGTCAATTACAACACGAGCAACAATGAGAAGAGTCTATCATAACTATTGAACTTAATTCTCCAGGTAGATAAGGACACGGGGTGTGAAAAACCTGTAGTCCTTATGGTGAATAAGAAAAGGAAAGACAAGGAAAAGGGGCAAAATAATTATAAACGGTCTGAATCCCTCGAGCGTCATCCCTCCAAGAAGGGGAAGATCCATAGGCATAAAAAGGAATGGGAGGCGGTATGTTTTTCATGTGGCAGGCAAGGCCACAGGAAGAAGAATTGCACCCAGAAGCATGGGGATGCTAAAGGTGCGTTCGTTATTGAGTGTAATCTTTCCATTTATACACATTGGGTATTAGATAAAGCTTGTGGGGATCACATCTTTATTCAAATTCAGGAACCAAGTATATTTATAAAGATTTATAGAGGAGAGGTGGATCTTCAAGCTGCCAATGGAGGGAGGCTGGCTACATTGGCCATTGGCGATTACCACCTCTCATTGCCGACTGGGATGATTTTGGTTTTACATAATTGTTATTATGTTCCTAGTGTTACCAAGAACATAATTTCTATATCTTGTTTGGATATGGATGGATTTATTTTCATGTTTGGAAATAAGGGTTGTCTCTTTTATAAGAACAATGTATGTTATGGTATGACACATTTAAATAATGGTTTGTATGTATTAAATTATGAAAACCAAGTGTTGTTAATTGATAACAAAACAGACTCACATGACTCATACATCACCCAGTTGTGGAATCACCATCTTGGTCATGTAAATGAGAAGCGTTTGACAAAGCTCTGCCAAGATGGCTATTTAGACTCTACTGAGCTAAAACCACTTGATAGATGTCATGATTATTTACAAGGAAAAATGACCAAGACGACTTTCGGTGGACAAGGTGAAAGGGCCACAGAGCTTCTAGGATTGGTGCACATAGATGCTTGTGGACCATTTCTAGTAGATGCTAGAGGTGGATATTCTTACTTAATTACTTTTACTGATGATTTTAGTAGATATGGCTATGTCTACTTAATGAGGTATAATTCAGAATCCTTAGATAAATTTAAGGAATTCAAGAATGAAGTAGAGAATCGTCTTGGTAAGAATATAAAGAAACTTCGATCAGATCGAGGTAGAGAATATCTGAACCAAGAGTTCATCGATCTTCTACGGGAGTCTGTGATTCTATCTCAACTCACTCCTACTTATACATCATAGTGGAATGGTGTTATTGAAATGAGTAACCACACCTTTTTGGACATGGTGAGGTCGATGATGAGTCATGCAGATCGTCCATTATCCTTTTGGGGATATGCATTACAAACTACAATATTCACATTAAATAGAGTACCAACTAAGGAAGAAAATAGAATTCCTTATGAGTTATGGAATGGAAAGAAACCCATTTTGTCACACACACGTGTATGGGGATGCGAGGTGTTTGTTAAGGCCTTCTCAGGCAACAAAATAGCACCCCAGGGCATGAGGTGTATCTTTATAGGATATTCTAAGGAAATGAAAGGATATTATCTATATAACCCTTCAGACAAGAAAGTGACTGTCTCTAGACAAGCCGTCTTTCATGAGAGGGAGAACATCCTCAAAAAGTCTAGTGAGAGAAAGATTGACTTTGATGAAGTTGATGCTCAAGATACACAGGAGTTGGTACATGAACAAGTTCTATAGGTCCCTGTGGAAGAGATTCCAGAAACACAAGTACTACGTAGGATCTCAAGAGAGGTAAGAGAACTAGAGAGATTTAGTTTCCTAGTCATCGAGGATGGTGAATCATTATTGTTGGACAATGATGAACCTCTCTCCTACAAGGAAGTAGTAGAAAGCTCAGAAGCTGCAAGATGGATAGAAGCTATGAATTCTGAGATGGATTCCATGTATCAAAATCGAGTCTGGGTTCTGGTTGATGAGCCATTTGATGTAAATCCTATTGGATTGAAATGGGTATTCAAGAGAAAACTGGACATGGAAGGTTAGGTTAGCACCTATATAGCAAGGCTAGTGGCTAAAGGATTCATATAGTGTCAAGGAATTGACTATGATGAAACCTTATTGCCAGTTTCCATGTTGAAATCTATAAGAATCATACTTTCCATAGCATATTACCATGACTACGAGATTTGGTAAATGGATGTCAAAACAAAATTCCTAAATGGTAACCTTCAGGAAGATGTCTATATGACACAACCGGAAGGGTTTGTGACACCAGGTGAAGACAAATGAGTTTTCAAGTTGCAGAAATCCATTTATGGATTAAAGAAAGCATCCAGGTCATGGAACATTTGATTTGATGAAGCAATAAAGGAATTTGGTTTCATTAAGAATGAATGTGACCCATGTTTTTATAAGTGGTTTAATGAGAATGCGACCGTTATCCTAGTAATGTATATTGATGACATATTGCTTATTGGAAATGATGTACCAGTCTTACAGTCAGTTAAGGACTGGTTGAACAAGTGCTTCTCCATGAAGGACTTAGGTGAAGAAACCTACATTCTAGGGATCAAGATCATTCATGATAGTTCCAAGAGGTTTCTTGGAATAAATCAGGGTACATACATTGAACAAATACTAAAGATATTTAGTATGGAACAATCTAATAGGGGATTGGTTCCAGTGTCACATGGCCTACATCTTTCTAAGAAAATGTGTTCTCATACACAACAAGAGAAAGATAGAATGAGTAAGATACCATATGCTTCAACAATAGGATCCATCATGTATGCCATGTTATGTACCAAGCTTGTTGTTGCCTATGCACTGAGCATGGTAGGCAGATATCAAGCAGATCCAGGAGAACATCATTGGACTACTGTAAAGACTATCCTTAAGTATCTGAGAAGAACTAAGGATATGTTCCTAATGTATGGAGGATATGAGGAGCTTGTCATAAGAGGGTATGCTGATGCTGGTTTTCAGACAGATCAGAACGATATGAAGTCACAATCTGGATATGTTTTCTATCTCAATGGAGGATCTGTGATCTTGAAGAGTTCAAAGAAACTAGTTGTCGCCGATTCTACAATAGAGTCCAAATATATAGCAGCTTCTGATGTAGCCAAGGAATCAGAACTTTGTCCAGGAGCTTGATGTGGTGCCTATTAGTAAAGATCCTATCACATTGTATTGTGATAATACTGTAATGGTGGATCTTGCAAAAGATCCAAGGTCACATCAACAGACAAAGCACATAATCCTAAAGTATCACCTCTTAAGGGATTTCTATCAAAGGGGTGAAGTTACAATGAGCAGAGTTTCCATGGATGAGAACGTGGTAGACCCCATGACTAAAGGCCTATCTCAACAGAAGCATGAATATCATGTGAGAACTAGTGGGTTAAAGGTTGTTAGCAGTTGGCTCTAGTCCAAGTGGGAGTCTATTGGAGTTGGTGGCCTAGAACCAACTACTTTGTGCTTTATTCATTAATAAATACCTTATCACATCTTGATTGTTCTTCTGCATGACAATGCATGTGATAATGTCCTAAGGATTGTTGTTTCATTAAAGGGTCATAGCGGATCCCTACTATGATGAGAACCCAAAAGTTCCATAATATTGTTCTTGAATATATATTCTATGGACGGATGATGTTATTTGAGGAACACAAATAATACAGTCCATTAGGGGTGAGGACTCATAAAACTTTGAGGCACCTTCTCATGGTGTGCGCCCTTGGTAATATCCAAGAGGATATTATGAGAATGAGACCCTCCAGTAGGAAATACACATTTCATAATGTCATTGAATGTTCCTATCTGCGGACGTGTGTATTAGTCCTTAGACTTTAAGATTATTATTAATGGGCATTAAAACTCACACACTTAGATGTATTGATGAAAACTGTGACGACACACTATTCGCAGTGAGGTAGGATACGTTGGGTGTGTCACGAGTAATACTGTATTAATAGATAATGCGAGAAAGGATTTGTCCCTTCTGCTCCATAACAGAAGTAGATATCTTAGTCCCTTTGATGTAATTGACATAGCTAAGTAAATCTATGGACATGGTAAGGAATGAGCGAGTTAAATTCCGATAAGTCAAAGAAAGAATAATCAAGAACATGGGTTGATGACCTAGCATGCAAACTGCTTGATTAGAGATATCGAGACAAATAAATTATATTACATGGTAAGCGTTCATAGGAGGTGACACATAATTGCAGCGTTAACTTCTTTCTCTATGGGTGCCTTGGCGTGTTTCTAGACGCTAAATTTAGACTTTTGGAAGGCTTCGCCTAATTCCACTGAGAAAGAGGCCTAGAGGGTCACACACCAAGTGTGTCCAAGTATCTCAGTTAAATATTAATTTTAAAAGTTAAATAAACATTATTCCCGATTGTGGTTTAATAATTATTTAAGGATGCCTGATCACATTCATTTCGACAGTAGTTATTCGAGAGAATATATTGTGAGAAAAATAATATATTTATTAGAAAGTAATGTAGTGATATTTATTTTAGAAATAAATAGCCATTATTCAAGGTCTAATAAATGTGGTGGAGGAAATATATAAAAATGGAAAAATAAAAGTACACGTAGTGTATTTTTTTGGAAATTAATGAGAAATAATATTATTTATTTAATTAAATAATATTAAGTATAATTCACTGGGTGCATGTCAATTAATAATAATAGTCAACTGTTATTATTTAGACATGGGGTATTACTAAGAATTAAATGAAATGAATAAATGCTTTTGGGTAATTAATTCATTTTATTATTCTATGTAATTAAAATCCCAATTATATAATTCTCATTAGCCTAGCCATTTTCATGGGTGTGCACAACAGATTTGAAAAATCTCTCAAGACAAGAGAGAATTATTTTTTCCACCAAGAATGCTCTCAAGTTATGAGATATAGATCCACCTCCACAGGATCAAGGTGATCGAAGGTGGACATGGAAAGCGAAGGCTCTTCCACACTAGCACCCGAAGATCCATTCGGCAAAGTCTAGAGATACGTGGAGCACACATGGATCACCGCTAGAGGAATCCTACAATTGGATTCTATGAAAAAATGAAGGATCACATCGGATCATGACCGGAAACATCAACGAAGAAAGAATTCCATCAAGGTAATTCTTGTCAGTTTATTAAATTAATTATAACCAAGATATGATGATCCTATCTATGGTTCCAGGACTCCCCTCTTTCTTTTTCGTTCTTCATTCTATTCTAAAGATCCGATGTTTTATTATCGAGATGGATCTCAGATTGATCATTGTTAATGCTAAAATTAAAGTTGGGCACACCCACCAATGTGCTTCCGCTGGACCTGGAACCTTCACACCCAACTTGGTCCGTGACAAGTCCTGAGAGGAATTCCCGATCCTTATGGGATAGAAACTAGTGTCAGGAATCAAAGATAAATCAAGTGGTAATGATTTCTCCCAATAAACACTGGAATAATTAGTCAAAATAGAGTATGAAACATGAAACTATAATCCAATGATCAAAATAAATACAAAAACAGGATCCGAAATACAACTAAAACTAAAAAAATCTGAAAACTAAAGTACAAAACTAAAACCAAACTGAATATAACTAAATATCCACATGACCTTTTAGTCACCACCAACCACAAGACCAACCTTCTCCAAAGGCATAACTAGACCATAAAACACGAATCTGGAAAACAGCTCGGGTCTACCGATTCCAAGTGGCACAAGTATGGTGTGATCATAAACATATCAGTAGGTAAGTACCACATAGTCCATACATTTCCTTTCTCAAAATAGTCCCTAAAACCTGGTTTGAAATACATTTATAAAATAGGTTTTTATCATTTTAAAGAAATAAAAACAGATTCCCAGAAATATCCTTTTTCTAAACGACACACACCATTTTCCTTTTTTAAAATAGATTTCTATTTTAAAACATACTAGTTTCACAACAAAAACCCAAATAAGAACCCAAACTGGATAATAAAAAGGGCTACACTAAAAACGAATAGAAACAAAACACGTAGGAAAAAACTATAAAAAATACAAGTACGAGTAGGAAAATAGTAGTGAAACAATTAACCATGAATATCAGAAATAATTAGAAACATACAGATAGATAATCATGGGAATTTCCAAAAAATATCTAGAATAAATCCCTATATTCACTCATTTTAGACTCACCTTTCAGTGTATGGTGAAACTCCACAGTTAATAACCAATTAGACACTATATGGCACACCTTGACCACAAATAATTCTTTATTTTATTCTTTTATTGATGTTAGATATTTTGGTTGAGGTTCGAATTGAGTTCACAATAAAAGTCCTTTTTTTTGTGGTTTTGGGTTTAAATTTTACCTATGATTTTTTACTTTTGTTGGGATTGAGATAAAGTTGCATGTTGGAGAGTTATTGATTCCATCAGGGTCTCCATGTTGTGTTTAAAACATTCAAGGTTCATTGGGTGGAATTACCTAGTGTTTGGGGTGTAATTTGGGGGTTTTGGACCTTTTTTAGGGTCACACTATTTGAGAATGGTCTGCCCAAATCATGCAACCTAACCATGCAAAGTTTTAGGAGTTTTCCATCACTGTCTTCACAGTTTGCGCATGGTTTGACAAACCGTGCAGCCCATTACGAGCTTAATAAATTTTGATGTGGAGATCTGATTTGGGTGATTCCACCTCTCAAATGAATTCCTAGGCGTTATATATTGACCAAAGGGTTCCTCCCTCCTTCTTGCTTCTATTTGGGGTAATTTTGGGGCAATTTGTCAAGAAAGGTTGGTGATTCTTCATGTTTCCTTCATTAAATATCATCTCTTTATATTCCCCTCTTTGTTTTTAGGGATTTATTTGGGTTTTCCTCCCTTGAATGAACCCTTGGGTTAGGGTTGGTTCATGTTGTTCGTTTTTCTTGTGTCTATGGTATGAATATGGTTCTTGGGGCTTATATCTATCTCTCCTTGAAATCTCGTTCCATTCACACAAGGTTTCGGTAGGTGTTTCCAATCTTTTATTTCCTAAAGCCTTTCCTTTGATGCTTGGATTCTTAAATAAATTTATTAACTTATTTCACAGCTCTATGGAACCCTTTTTAAACATATTTTTGTATTTTGTAATTGATTTGGTTTGTTAAAAATAGGTTTTAAATGAGTTTTGTGTAAATTTCCTAGGTTTATGGTACCTAAGAATCTTGTTTAAATCGTCGTTGTTATTTTAATGAGGAATTGGGTCTTTTATGAAATATATAGCCATTATTATGTTGAAATGGCATTGTTTATTAATGAACTTGGTTGGTTACATATGATTTTGTTATGTTATAGATTGGTTATTGTGTTAAAACACTTTGGTAGGGGTTTAATGGATTCAATGTTTTGGTTTGTGTTCTTTTAAAATAAAGTGGGTGAGTGGCGATGGTTTTAAAGCAAGTGGTGTTTTATTGGAATGTTTTTTGGGTAACCCTTTGAATGTGTAAGGTACCATTAGATGTTAACACATACATGGGTGCACTAGGTGCACACATGGATGTGCCCTCAAATGAAGGTGGTGCTTTAAATTTGTGTTTTCTTAGAAACCTTGATTTATTAAATGGTTCTTGTTTTCCAAACATCATTTGACTCTTTGTATGGTTCTTTAAAATGGTTTTAAATTAAATCTTTGAGCATATTCCCATTTTTATTCTGGGTGTGTTTTGGTGGATGTGTGTCTTGAGGGGCCATTTGGTTTGTTTTATAAAATTGTGAAACGCTTTAGAATTTTGAATGACCTTTATGGAAATTCTTTGGTGTGAGTTTGGAAAGGGTTAAGGGCCGTTTAGAATTTTTAACCCAAGGTAAATTTTTGTACTACCCCTTAAATGAGATCGTTTTTTGGAAAAAGTGTATGCCTAGTTGGCATCTTTGAGTATTTTATGAAATATTTTAAATGTTAAATGGTATGGCACCCCAGTTGGAACCTTCATGTGATATGAAGTGTATGCATATGTACATGGGACACCTTTATAGGGGGATTTTCATATTATGGGATATTGAATATTGGTGTCCGTGTTTGGGGTAGGAAAGTGCGGTGAAATGAATCACACGTGCGAGGGCCTCCTACTTACACAGTGTTACTATAACCACCATGGGTTCCTGGGCATCTTATAGATTATCAAGTGACAGTTACTCACCGCCCCAATTAGACGGGTTGGTGCCCCCTAGTAGATAGAGAGGCCATGTGGGATTTACACTGATTTTGTCGTGAGGGAGATCAGTGGGTTATAAACTGCAGGGCTTCACCATACGCCGATAGGTGGTTCCAAACTGAGTGATTCCAAGGGTTGTCTAGGGATGTTCAGGATCGCCCATGGTTACAACTTGTATTGCTTTTTTATTTTCTGCTACAATGGTTTATTTACAGCTTGTATTGCTTACTTGTTTCTTTTTTGCACAACCCTAATATTACTTTTTTGGTTTTGTTTATAAAATGGTAAACTTTTGTGGAAATGATATATGGCGTGAGTTGGTTCTCATAGTGGGAAAGAGGTGTTGTTTTTTTAAAAGGAAAACCTTATTTTTATAATTGTATTTCCAAACTTGTGTCATCAGATAGCATTGGGTAAGGAAACACTTGGATTCAGTGGTTTACTTTTGGCATCCCAACTGAGTATTTTTTTTCTCACACCTATTCTATCATTTCAGTTACAGGTTCATTGTTTCTCAGGTTCACCCTAGCGGATGATCATTTGGAGTAGTCTTGGTCTTGTGGTTGGAGGTGACCAAGGGGTCACACATAGATCATTGTAGCAGGGTATTGTTTCTAGTTTTGTTTCTTTTTAGTGGTACATTGTATTTGGATTGTTCATTTGTTTATTTGAGATCCATTTGTTGGTTTTGTTGTGTTCTATATTTGTTCTATTTATTTATATGATCCTGGTTGTTTTTTCTGGGCTAAATCGTTCCCACTTATTTCATTTTGATGCCCAACACTAGTTTTCATCTCAGGGGGATCAGGAACGCTCCTCGAGAGATGTCGCAGACCAACTCAGGTGACTGATTCAGGGTCAACTTGGGATGGTTCGTGACAAAATGGTATCAGAGCAGGTTCTTGTTATTTGGGTTGTCTGGTAGATAGAGATTAGGATTGTCAGGACTCAGGAGGTAGGTGCAGGAAGGGCATCATGAACCCTTACTCATTTTGAACCTCGAGTCACCAGGGGTAGTCTGGGATTTGATTATTTTGTTTTGGGTTGTCTTGGATTGAGGGATGACAATGAAGGTGAACCAATGTCATGTTTTCCCCCCACATGGGGGTGGTGACCCTTGTGGTGCCCAAGTGCCCAGTTCAAGTCCCTCTTAGTGTTATGCCTTACTTGGGGCATAACCCACCACCATGTCGTCGGGTTAGGCATAGTCACTAGTCCCTCATTCTAGTTGTCAATTGTTGGTTGGGTTTCATTTTGGTTTCATTTGGTGTAACTGTATGTTGAAAATAAAAGTGGATTTTGAAATGAAAATGGATTTAACAACGAAAGTGTTTTCCATGAAATGGTTTTAAATTGTTAAAGTGGATTTTCAAACATTGAATGTGTTTTGGGTTTGAAAATGTTAATAGAATGTGGACCTTGGTATTTCGTATGGACGTTTACATGTGTGTGGGTATGTTTGAGAAGTGCGTGTTGGCACGTGAGGATGGGGATGGATGGATGCACATGTAACAGTTCATGGGATACCATGAGTTGAGTTTTGGAATTAAAGGCTTTGCATGGTTCTCCTAAAGTGGATTTGAATGAGGAAATGATTTCTGAAATTGGTTCTTCTTAAAATATGGGTTTTTGGTATTTGAGAATTTTCCTTGGAAGAAGGAACTTTTGAATTTTAAAGGGAAAATTGTGGTTTTTAAAAATTGATGTTTTCGAGATGTTTTCTTTTACATGGGTCCTGATCCATTTGGTTTTGGTATTAGGTGTTCCTCTTTGTTTGTGCCTCGGTTTGATATTGGATTTGGTCTGTGATTTTAATGTTGTTCTAGAAATGCTGCCCAGAAAGTTCCCCAAAGTTCTTAATGAGTCATTCCCTATTTCTGATTATTCAATAGTGTTACCTGTCTTTCATGGTGATCAAGGTCTTCTTGAGGCTGTGGAGTGGCTGGAATAAGTAGAGTGTGTTTTTAGGTCATTGGGAACTCCCGAAAATGTTAGAGTCTATGCAGTCCAAAGGTTGTTTGAGGGTCCAGCCTTAGACCAGTGGAGGTTGACTTTCCCATCTTCTATGTAAGGTGAGATGAAGTGGGAGGTGTTTAAGGCTAATTTTGTCTAATGGTTTATACTGGAGGAGGTGAATCTGAGAAAGGTGGTGGAGCTGCGAGGTGTTCAGTAGGGTTAACAATCAGTGAAGTATTATGTTGATCATTTTAAAGAGTTGGTCCCATTCTCTTTGTAAGTAACATCAGAATATTAGATAAAGACCCTTCTCTTTTTCTGGGGTCTTCATCCTGAGATTAATGAAATAGTGCTCTCATCCGGTGAAACCTGTTTTTGAGAAGTTTGTGGATGAGGAATTCATGGCTGAGCTGGTTTTTGGGGTGCAGTCAGAGGTTGTTGGTTCTCATGAAGGTCCCCCATTTGTCAAGTAGGGTGTGATAGAGGAATTGGTTTCTAAAAAACATCCTTTGTCGGCTCCAGCTTTCAGTTCATTGAACCATTCTCTTGTATGTTTCCAGTACAGTCAGTTTGGTCACTCAAAGCCATCTTGTTATATTCCTATGAAGAATTTCCGCCACTTTGGCTATTTGGGTCATTTGGAGAGGTTTTGTAGGATGCATTTTGTCTTGATCAGAGGATGTGTTTCCAAACTATGAGGCAGGAGATGCTTCATCCATTAGAGCCCCATCCATAGGTCTCGAGGAGAAGCTCGTGCATATTCAGGAGTGATAGAGGGTGTAAAGCCCCAATTTAGTTTTGTTTTCTGTGTTGGTATAGAAATGTTTAACATATCATTATTCTTATTACCTTGATGTTTTAAGTTAACTTTTTATGGTAATGGTGCGATGAAATAGATCTCTTCTAACCCAAGAAGTTGAGTCTATATGAATGTGGCCTTTGAAAATTTTCATTCTCCCTTGAGTGTTTCTTGACTTTATGTAGGTCGGTCTCAGTTTTAACTTTAGGCAGTGCTCATTTTGGAGATGCTTGGGTTTTTTATAATTGGTTTATTGTGGGTTGGGTTTGTTTGGGAGGTTCCCTGTTTTAGTGGTAGTAGTGTCCAGCTTGTATATGGAAGTTTAGGTTTGATCCTTGTTGAGATTTTTGGTTTTTGGAGTTTTCAGGAACTAGGTGAAGCATGGTTACCATAAAATTAATCGAAACCATGCAGCCTTAACCATGTGGACATAACCAACTGTACGACCAGTGCATGGCTGTGTGGTAGGTCTCATAACCATGTGTATTGGTGCTTTTTCAGGTAGTGGAATTTGGCACGATTGCCGCACGGTTTGGAAAACCGTGTGACCAAACCGTGTGAGCTGCCCAAAAAATTTTAAGTGTTGAAATCCCTAGTTCCTGGTTGTAGTGAGTGTGTTTCTTGGGGATTAAATGTTGTTCCTATTAGTTGAGTTCTTGTAATGGGGAGAGCCCTCTTGTGTTCTCCCCTCATCCTCATTCATTTTTTGTGGTTTCTTCTTGATCGGTTGGGTGTGACTTTTGGAGTGAAACGTCACCCTGTGGTTCATGTTTTCTTTGGTTTTGATTATACATGAACTCTAGTTTTAACTAAATTTTGACTTGGTGACTTTCTGGGGGCAGCAAGTGTCTGTGGTGGGGATAATTGTCACACCCCGACCACAGATACTCCTTTATTTTATTCTTTTCTCGATATTGGATATTTTGGTTGAGGTTTGGGTTGAGTGCCCAAAAGATGTCCTTGTGTTTTTTGTGTTTTTGGGTTTCATTTTATACCTATGATTAGTTATTTTTTTGGGATTTAGATAAAGTTGCATGTTGGAGAGTTTATGACACCATCAATGTCTCCATGTTGTGTTTAAAACATTCAAGGATCATTGGGTGGACTTCCCTAGTGTTTGAGGTGTAATTTGGGGGTTTTTGGATAGTTTTTGGGGTCGTATGGTTTGAGCACATTCTTCCCAAACCGTGCAACCTAACCATGAAAAGTTGCAGGAGTTTTCCAGCACTGTCTGCACAGTTTGACAAACCATGCAACCAAACCGTACAACACATTATGAGATTACTAAATTTTGACGTGGAGCTCCAATTTGGGTGATTCCACCTCTTAAATGAATCCCTAGGTTTTGGATATCAACCAGAGGGTTCCCCCCTCCTTCCAACTTCTATTTGGGGAGGTTTTGGGGTTATTTCTCTAGAAACGTTGGTGATTCTTCATGTTTATTTCATCAAATATCATCTCATTCTCTTCCCCTCTTTGTTTTTAGGGATTTATTTGGGGTTTCGTCCCTTAAAAAAACACTAGGGTTAGGTTTGGCTTATGTGGTTCGTTTTTATTATAGTTTGGGTATGCAAATGGTTCATGGGGCTAAGATCTCCCTCTACTTGAAGTTTCGTTCCATTCGCACAAGGTTTTGGTAGGTGTTTCCAAGATTTTCATTCCTAAAGCCTTTACTTTTATTCTTGGATTATTAAATAAATTTATTAACTTATTTTTCACCTCTATGTAACCCTTTTTAAACATATTGTGGTATTTTGGAATTGATTTGGTTTGTTAAAAATAGGTTTTAAATGAGTTTTGTGTAATTTCCTAGGTTTATGGTACCTAGGAATCTTGTTTGAATTGTCATTGTTCTTTTAATGAGGAATTGGGTATTTATGAAATGTATAGACATTATTATGTTTCAATGGAATTGTTTATTAATGAACTTGGTTGGGTGCATATGATTTGGTTATGTTATGTCTTGGTTATTGTGTTAAAACACTTTGTTAAGGGTTTAATGGATTCAATGTTTTGGTTTGTGTTCTTTTAAAATAAAGTGGGCTAGTGGCGATGATTTTAAAGCAAGAGTTGTTTTATGGGAATGTTTTTTAGGTAACCCTTTGAATGTGTATAGTACCATTAGATGTTGACACATACATGGGTTTATTAGGTGCACACATGGATGTGCCCTCAAATGAAGGTGGTTCTTTAAATTTGTTTTTTCTTAGAAAACTTGATTTCTTAAATGGTTCTTGTTTTCCAAAAATCATTTGTCTCTTTGTGTGGTTATTTAAAATGGTTTTAAAGGATATCTTTGAGAATATCCCCATTTGGATTTTGGGTGTGTTTTGGTGGATGTGTGGCTTGAGGGGCCATTTGGTTTGTTTTATAAAACTGTGCAACACTCTAGAATTTTGAAATAAATTTATGGAAATGCTTTGGTGTGAGTTTGTAAAGGGTTAAGGAACGTTTGGAATTTTTAACCTAAGGTAAATTTTTGTACTACCCCTCAAAGGAGATCATGTTTTGGTGAAAGTGTATGCCTGGTTGGTATTTTTGAGAATTTTATGAAATATTTTAAATGTTAAATGGTATGGAGGCCTGATTGGAACCTTCATGTGATATGAAGTGTATGTATATGTACATGGGGCACCTTTATAGGGGGATTTCCCTCTTATGGGATATTGTATATTGGTGTCCGTGTTTGGGGTAGGCAAGTGCGGTGAAATGAGTCACAATTTAGAGGGCCTCCTACTTACACAGTGTTACTATAACCACCATGGGTTCCTGGGCATCTTATAGATTATCGAGTGGCAGTTACTCACCAGCCCTGATTAGACGGGTTGGTGCCCCCTGGTAGATAGATAGGCCAAGTGTGATTTTATGTTGATTTTGTCGTGAGGGCTATCGGTGGGTTATAGACTATGGGGCTTCACCATACGCCAACAGGTGGTTCCGAACTGAGTGCGTCCATGGGTTGTTTAGGGATGTTCAGGATCACCCATGGTTACAACTTGTATTGCTTGTTTATTTTATGCTACAATGGTTTATTTACAGCTTTTATTTCTTACCTATTTCCTTTTTTCACATCCCTGATATTACTTGTTTGGTTTTGTTTATAAAATGGTAAACTGTTTTGGAAATGATATATGACGTGAGTTGGTTCTCATAGTGGGAAAGAGGTGTTGTTTTGTTTAAATAGGAAAACCTTATTTTTATAATTGTTTTTCCAAACTTGTGTCATTAGATAGCTTTGGGTAAGGAAACACTTGGATTTAGTTGTTTACTTTTGGCATCCCTACTGATCATTTTTGTGATCATTCCTATTCTATCATTTCAGCTGCAGGTTCAGTGTTTCTTAGGTTCACCCTAGAGGATGATCGTTTGGAGTAGTTTTAGTCATGTGGTTGGAGGTTAACAAGGGATCACACTAAGATCATTGTAGCGGGGTCTTGTTTCCAATTTTGTTTATTTTTAGTGTTACATTGTATTTGGATCGTTTGTTTGTTTATTTGTGATATAGTTGTTGGTTTTTTTGCGTTCTCTATTTGTTTTATTTATTTATATGATCTTGGTTGTTTCATCTGGGCTAAATCATTCCCTCTTGTTTTATTTTGATGCCCGATACAAGTTTCCATTTCAGGGGGATTGAGAATGCTCCTCGGGACATGTCACAGACCAACTCGGGTGACCGGTTCAGGGTTGAATTGGGCTGGTTTGTGACACTCTAAACTATATAATCCAGTGGCACATCCTACCTAGCCTCTCTGCAATTCTAGGGTGTACCAAATCGTCTAATCAGGTCGATAAGAAACTATCACTCGACCCTCTAGATGACGCCCATGAATTCCATGATAATAGTATGTGGTGAATTGGGAGGTCCTAACACATGGGGCCCAAACTAAAACTCACAACCACTCTTCTTTCCTAACCCAAACACTGATACCACCTATGTTATGACCCTCTCCTCAGAGGGTCCACTATAGAGGCTCCCATTTCACAACAAGACACACAAAAGTTCCAACCGAGCTTACAATTCATGTCACTTTAAAATCAAATTTTCCCAATACTTCTCAAGGTTCCAACCAAAAATTTACCATTCAAATCCAAATTTGAAAACTATTCTCAAAACCAAGTAAAAAACACACATGTTAAAAAGGTTACAAATGGGCCTTTATATAACTTAGTTACTCAAACCACACTTAAATATTCCAAATGATCCTTTCTTTATAAAATACCTTTGAAACCATATTCAAAATCATTTTGGAACCAAGAAACCATTTGGGATCACAAGGGGTTTGAAAGGAACTATTTTAAGGAGAAAGATAACTAGGGAAGAGGAATAAGAAGAGGATATGATGTTTTGAAAATCTAGGGTTTAAAATGAACATTTATTTAGAATTCCATTTTTATTTGTGTGACTATCCATAGGTGCACATTATAACCTATGGATATGCCCAAATCAAATGGAATATCCTTAGAAAACTATAGAATTATACAAAAACCAATTAAAAGGATCACCACTTATATGACCACCAATATCAACAAGCCACACATAAACACCAAGGCATAAAAATATGGATTGTGGAAATTATACTAACACATCACAATCAAGGGAATCACATTTAGAAATTATTTTGTAAATCTCAAGCATCAAATGGAGTATTCTGAAAATTAAATGGATAGAAACACCTACCTCAACAACGTGTGAAACCAATGAGTATAACCCACCATCAAACCACAAATAATTTCTATCTCTTAGGGTTTTAAAAAGAGACAAACCACCATGAAAACACCAAGAAACCAAGAGAGGATAAATATAATAGAAGTAAATTGACCAAAATCTAAGAGAAACTCACCTTAGGAACCTTAAAGGAGCTTTAATTGTGAAAGGAAAGAAAGGGAGGAGGGTCTTGGGGACCCCTTGGTGTGCCTTAAATTAATGGGGGAAAAACCAAAATGGGGTTAAAATAGGGAAGGGATAGAATAGGAAATTCAAGTTTTTAATGACTTGGGAAAGTTTCATGGTTTGGCCGCATGTTTTGCCAAATCGGGCACCAATCATGTACACCTTACTAGAGAAGAGGGACACCCCACATGGTTTGGCTACATGGTTTAAGAAATCATGTTCCAACCATGTGATTTGGATCTATAAAATTGAAAAGCCTCCCTACACACTTTATGAAGAGTTTCTCCTAACTGTGTGCAAGTCGTATGCCATATCCCAAACTACATCCTCAAGCTACATGGTTTCTCTTAGGACTCACATGGTTTATCCCAAACTGCATACAAGACATCAAAAGCCAACATTTCAATAATAATTTGAACTGAAAACACCATTGTCCTTATCAAGCCACACGGTTAATCCTCAAACCATGCACAAAAATCGTTCACAGGCAAAAAACTTACCCATAAACTCCAAAACTCAAAAATTTCATCGAGAACTCAACTCAAACCTTATCCAAAAGAACCAAAGATAAGAAAAGAATAAAATAAAATTTATGGTTAGGGTTTGAAAATATGTTAATTGAAAATTACTATTTAGTTGGGTTTAGGGAAACCACTATCACAATGCTCCCACTTTCACTAGATCCAACTTGAAAAATATCCTTGTTAGCCTTCACATGATTAAGATCAAGTTTCTAATGAGTCATGGATTTAGTTTTTGGGTCTACCACATCTCCTCTATGTAACTATTTTTCTATGTGCGATCTCACCTCCTTGAGTAATACTCCTTATGAGATGTAAACCCTAAGTATATATCCTTTCATCCACTTTCTAAAATTTAAATTTTGGATAGTACATATAAATAATTATCATCATGATAAAATTTACACACTAGGTACGATTTTAAGGACTGGAACAAATCATTGCATATTTTACGCTACTTCTTTAGCTTCCTTAGAAGCTGCAACGTACTCAGTATTTGTTGGTATGGACACCATTGGATTCTATGATATTTTCTCACTAATTACCTTATATTTACTATGATATAATATCACATTAATATAAAGGAAGAATAGTTTGTGTCCCCTAAAAAACTAGTATCATTTTCTCTCCTTATACCAAGTATATATCTTTTGTACTTGCTCTCAAGTATAATTAGATAGTTTTGACTGCTTCCCATGAAGTTATCTTGGATATAACTAATATTTTCCTACTATAAGGAATATGTTGGAAGTATAATTTCTAGTACATATCATGACATACATGATTGATCCATTGCATAAGGGTATGAAATTTCAACTTGCCACTTTAATCTACTCCTATTCCTATGAATGTCTTCTTGGAGAGATTTATGCCATGTGATATTGGTAAAAATTCTATCTCAAATTGTTCCAAATTATATTTTTCAATATCTTGTTACTATATGTACTATTGAATTGGTCTAATCAACCATTATATCTACCTCATTATATATAGTTCCTTCCTCCAATGGCACAAAGGCCTTCATTTTTATTGATTTTTGATAATCCACCTTTCAAGGGGTGAGGTGGAACCCTTAAAAGGCCCATAGGCATAAGTATTACATGTCGCGTAGGCCTCAGAGGAATTCAATGCCCGTAGGCTTCAAACATTACATAAAACCCAGACTTAGGTTGCTACTTTAAGTCAATATATGTAGCGATACACTTATTCTGGTCTTAGTTAACTATAATACCAATAACTATTTTTCATATGTTATCAAATATATTTTACTTGGAAAATAATGGAGTTCCCACCAACCACTTATAGACACATGAAAATCATTCATTCCAAATGAATATTCTATGATCTTTTTGCTTACTTCAATGCTAAATATGATTTCAATAACTTTCATACCTTATTGGCATTTTATGGTGTCACCATCCCTTTCTGGTTACATCATATAGACACCTTCCATGATGGGTGCCTTGAAATCCACTACTCAATGAAATGATCATAGAATGTAGCTATGACAAGTAAAATTATAATGGATTTAGGCATAAGGAATTAGTGTTACTAATTGAGCCTTATTAGTACCATGATTATACCATCCATGTATCGTCTCACTTGAATACCTACCATAGTATTCAAAATTATAAGCCCCCTGTACTTTGATACATGGAATCCATTATTGAATTTTAATTGATCTTGTAAATTTTATATAATTTATATATACTTCCTACTTGTAGGAATTATTATTCTCATTGAATAATGTATCAACATCCATGGTGAATGCAAAACCATCACCATGGTTTTATCCTTCCTATGTAGTATGTATCTCTGGAACATTCCTTTCCACATGTTTTTGTGGGACTTGTTCCTATTACAACTATTTGTGCATCTATGGAATTGACTAAACCCAAGTCAATAAGGCTCCGACTATCTCAAATAGATATTTACACACTTATATAGAAATATAGTCCATTACCCTGATTATCAATTTTTTATCATAGGTATTTCTGTAATATCCTAAGAAAATTTTAGGACAACTATTTTAGATGCACATTATGTTTTGGTTGACGCAAGTTTTTTTATATCCTTAACAAAAACTTTTCATTGAAACACATTTTCTTATAACATAATGGATTTCCATTATACTATAGCTCATATGATATAAATTTTTCATATTAGTTGGCATATTGTTGTGGGATAACATCATTATTACCATGACCTAACCCAATAGGGCCTGAGTCGTAACTCCCCAAGCTTGCCTCCAGTAGGACAAGGGTCGACGACTAGTGCTCATTAGGTATATCACACAAATGGGAGGTCTTCTCCTAAAGTACCTATATGCACGCACCCACATACACATCCATGCAATAGTACAGAGCTATGAAAAGATGGAAACTAAAATTCATGCATACATATATCCCAAACTAGAGTAAAATAGAAGTACTAAAAGTGTAAAAATGAAAAAACACATGCCCACCAAAAACTATAAAATAATACCACCTACTTGGAAGGAGGGGATCACTATAAAATGAAACTGCTAGAAAGATCCCCAACCCAACTTTGGTAAACACCTCAGTCGGTCTAGCTCACTAAGCTCTGCCTTCCTCAGGTCCTTCGAGGAATCTGTTAAAAGGCTCATGGTCTGCAAAAGACACAACCCCTTTGGGAAAACCCTGTGCATGGGTGAGTATAAAAATAACCAATAGGTACCCAAAATCCCCCAAAGAAAAGGAAGAGTATGAAATGAAACAATCTGATTGACCTATCTATAAGGAACCCAATCGAGAGATAAAATTAATCTCAAACCATCCTAAAAAATAAATGACTAGTCAGCTTGGTCCACAAGGGGTGTAAAACTAGACATATGACAATACCTCAAGGACTCCAAGAATCACCCAGATATACTCATCTTAGAGTCTAAGTCTCATGAGGTTCTAACCTCATAGCCAACTACAGGATTCTACACAAGGCTCTAAAGGTAACACATAACTAGGAGAATACACTCCATGAGCTAAACCACCCCATATGAAACCCATTTGAGAGATACACTCCATCAAGAACATCCCTACCATTACTAATAGTACATTAAAGATAATGTTCTCCATCAAGAACAACTCAATAGTTCAAACTCAAGTTCCTAGAATTAGAGGTCCTGTTATAACTAACATGTGCCCGTACAAGGTTATGAGAACCCAAGTGGAGAGGATCTCCCCACACCACTTCACATAGTTGAGGGAGAACTACTCTAGACTATGCATCATGTGCATCATCTCTAATAAGAGAGAATGGAGGTACCCATACCTCATCACTACCCTACAATTGAGGGAGTACTATCTCCTAACCAACCCGCAAAACCTCTGTCACTCCTAAATGGAGTGGCCTACACCTCAATCCTTCTAGGGAGAACTATATCCTAACCAAGTATCACATGTAACTAGTGTAGGGACCCACTCCTCATAGTTGTACTCAATGGTCGTGGGAGATCCAACTCCCATAGTGGACCCACTCCCCGTTGCTACTTGAAGATGGGGGAGTACTACTTCATAGATGAGGACTCACACATTGGTAAGATAGGGGAGTACCACTCAAAGGACAAAGGACCCACAGCCCGATACAACAAAGGATTAAAAATCCATAGATAGAGGACCCACACCCTTGTACGATAGGGGAGTACCACTCTACCATCTCGATCATTATGGGGGACTCGTGCCCTGACACAATAGGGTAGTACCGACCCTAGGCTAGAGGAATCATCATTGGTATGACATGGGAGTACCAACTCTATCGAAACAATAGGTATGGAGGACCCACACCCTAGAATGATAGGGGAGTTCTGACTCCAAGGATAGAAAAACCCCACCCAAACATGATAGGGTAGTAACCACTCTATCTATATGTCTCATATAGAGAACCCGCACCTTGGAACGATAAGGGAGTACTGAATCTACGAATAGAGGACCCGCACCCTTGTCCAACAGGGGAATACCAACTCTATCTGGATAATGTGTATGGAGGGCACACATCCTGACTCAGTAGGGGAGCACTTTCTCCAACTACATGAATGATATGGGGAACCCGTTCCCACATCATGGGGAGTCTTATCTCTACTGAAGCATAGAGGTAAGGGAAACCTATTCCCTGATGTCATAGGGGAGTACTGGTCCCAAAATCTCTCTCTAAGAACCACACCAATCTATAATATCGGTCAAGTACTACTGAAAGAAGCATCACACTTATCATACCACGCATCGCAAAACTTCTATGGGTAGGGAACTTGTGTCCTGATAAAATAGGGTAGCACCACTCTACTGACCTAAAGATTCTAGGGTACCCACATCCTAAGGTGAGGGGGAAGGGTATCAACCCCGACATCAACCCAATGATCCAACCTGATACTACCCATGGTTATGCACTGCTATAACAACATCATGCTTGAATCACACCACATATTATATCATAGTCCAATATGGAGGCTACCATCACATTATACATAGAAAACTACTCAGGATAGGCTACCCACAAGCCTAAATATGAGTTCTGAAGAAGAATATACGTAAGTATAAAGATCATAAGATGATCTCAAAGTAGTAAAAAACATGCACTAGGGTCCAAACAACATGTGAACCTACCCATGCACCTAGCTGTATCTCCTATTTACATGGATTTACTAGACATATAGGCATACATGGCATGTATAACCTATACACAGTGTGTCCTGTCTCACCCGACCCTGACTGTGTTCTTTCTACACATGGATCGGTCATCCGTGTTATGCACACAACATGTACCATCAGGTACATGATGTGTCCAGGATAAAAGAAAACCTGGACATGTCATTTTCCTGTGCCCGTTTGTAACACCCCGTGTCCATGTACTTTGGTTATGTAGTTTTACACGACCATGTACTTTCACACAGCTACCTTGGTCATGTCCTCTATCCACATGACATGGGGTCACTAAAAAATGTGTAACCCCAATACATGATGTGTAGTCCCCAAAATTCATCTTCCCCAAATGGGAAGAGTACACATCATGTCTCACTAGACTACACACTATGTAGACGGTAATTCTAGTTGGGAATTATCTTGTGATTCACTAGATTCACCCTGGTTTCCCCCAAAACCTGCAGATTGACCTAGAAGGGATCTCTAAAAATCATAATAGTGCTCTAAAACCTTAAAAAAATGAATAACGAAGGGGATCAGGAATAAAAATAAAATCCTCCTACCTCGATGGTGAAACGCTGAAGCTTCAGGTGTAGAATGATGCTCGAATCATGCCGCTCCTCGATCTGATGATGATTGGTGCAAATAATGGAGATCAATAATACTTTGCCGCTTCAATTTGGATTGGTTTTCATCTGTCAACCAAAGAGTAAGAGGAGGCACATCTCTTCCTATGGAATGCGCACCAAGGGTGGTATGGGGTGGGGGTGGGTTTAGGTTAATTTATTAATTAAATTTTCATTTAATTAATAATATCACCACTTAACACCCGCCAACACGCCCTCATTCGTGTGCTTGATGTAAAAAACTTTATATCATGTATAGGTTAAACATGAAGTTATAAAATCAACTGAAGTCTTATAATTCCAATATGAGACTCTTCTCAGTTGTTATTCCACATTTCAATGGAAATTGTGCATGCATGACAAAATATAATTAATATTTTTTAAAATAACTACGCCTCAGATCTTCGGGCCCCATAATACTATGATAACTCAATGTCTATATTTGGAAGTATTCTTAGAAATATTTCAAAGTATTATAGGTCAAAAACTGAGTCATTACATTCTCCCAACCATAAGGCTTTTCATCCCCCAAAATTGAAAGCCTAGGCACCAAGGAAAAAAACTAATCTCTCCAATGGAACTCCCACACCAATGAGATCACTAAGGGTTCTCATGATGCTTACAAACACACACTTAGGGGAACTAACAAGGCCAAACCACACCCATGTGCAGCTCCAACTAGGTCCACATCATGCAACACACGACACATGTCTCCTCATATGTGACAGGTTGAAAGAACCAATCAATATGGTCCATATATAGTCATAAGGTCTAGAGGTACATCACTTTCCTAACTTGACACAGATACCGACATAACCCCACAGTTCACATCCACCCCGAGATGAAATTTACCATGACCTCCTCAAGAATATTGTGTTTAAAGTTGATGTCATGCACATGAGGGTACCAATGAACAAAACATGGATGCCCAAGTGTAAATATTGGGTCTTACTAGGACCTTCGTCTATGAACCTCCAACTATAACACAACCTGCCAAACCTGAAACACTACCACACCCACTAACATCATCCTAGCTGAGTATAAATGGTAGGAAACCAATGAACACTGAAAAAACATCATAGGGTCTAACTCTGCCTATATAGAACCGTTCTAAGTAAGTATCCCCCTCCACCAGGGCTTCCAAGCATAATGTTCAAGCAGAAAAACTTCACTGGAAAAGCAAGGACTTTCTCCGACCCTTCAATGCACAACCTCACCCCGAACACACAATTCTAAGGAACTCATCCACCACACCTCAACACTATCCACTTTGGGTGGCAATGAATCTCCCACATAGTTTTGATCATGTCAAAAAAACATGTCTCAGTGGGGAAATTGGTCTTCTTCCTCATGAGTCCAAAGATACGTCACAAAACACCCACACAGGGTTCTATCGATGCCTCACAACACCCCAATTAAACCTTGAACAAGAATCAGAAAGAAAAGAGTACCCAACAAAAGTGTCTAAAAATTACTACTTCCAAAAGTATAAAGGACACAGATTATACCTCTATTCATCCTTGGATCCTCTGGGTCAAAGGCCTTTGCAGCCTGCAGCTGTCCTCACCCTCTTCCTCTAGATCCCCAAGCTTGGAATGGACCACCTAGGGGTGGTGGTGTCAACATTTCAAACCACATACCACCTCCTACTGATCTCCTATCTTCTCTTCCATGTACGTCATCATACAGAACTCCTAGCTCCAAACACTGGCTCTTCCAAGACGATCCGTCAACCAGATCTCCCTCATTAGCACAATGGGTTAGAAAATCTCTAGCAAGATGTCCCTGGCCATCACAAGTGTAACACTTCCAATCCTACAAATTACATGATCCTCAACACAAATCCTATGCTACATACCCATGTTTTTCAGTTTGGGAATGGATATGCCTCTTTCACCACGATCCTATCATCTTCCATCTGCCAACTACTCCAGATGCCTCAGCCTTGTGACCACCACTACAGAACACATCCATTCGTCCCTCCTATAGAAATATCTCTACTAAAAAAACTCACTTTAATACCCCCACATAAGTGTAAAGGCACAATAAAACCACACTTGATCATATGTATCTATGGTGTCCCTATTCAAAGGTCCGATTTCTGAAGAACAGGTCTCGAACCATATCTAGGGAGCATCGTAAAAGTTTTGTGAACCTCATCGAGTACTCTTCCACGATCATGATACCCTACTAAAGCTATAAAAGATCCTAGATACATACTGATATCAATGTGGTTGGGTAAAAATGTTCCCTGGAGAGTTTCTTGAACTCTTCCTAAGCAATAATATCCTCTTTGTGGGACTTCATCACTAGAATACACCATCCCCTGACTGAATCCTATAGAAGACTCTCCGCCAGGAACACCATCTGATCGGAAGGTGTCATCACAAGGCAGAAAAAACACATGACTACATCGATATGGTCAATATATGATTGGGGGTCTATATCACCCTAACACCTTAGGGTTTACTTCTTCTGGAACTCATGTAGCACACTTAGCCTGTGTGGATCCTCGACCTGAACTACTAGCACAACCAGCTTCTCAACTGGTGGTGAATCAACTAATGGACCACCCAGAGGCACCACATCAGAACTAGTTCCCTGCAATGAAGCCTCATCACAGGGTGGATTTTCATCACAATTACACCATGTAAGACTATTTGGTTATCATCATAGTGGTATCTTGAAAAAAAATCAATATGCACCATGGTTAAAGAGTATATATGGGGAGCTGAATCAAGAAGGACATGGAACCCAAAAACTTGTCCTATATAATGCATGTACCATTATTTACCCATGAGCAATGTCCTAATGTACATAGTAAAAAAGTAGGTTATTAGAGCCCTGGTGAATAGATATTTTAACTTTCACACCAACACCGAAACCTATGGTCTGAGATCCAAACTTGAAACACCCTAACACTATCGCTATGCAACTCAAACCAAGATCATTAAACTGTAGTCCTAAATTGGAACCCATTATGATACCACTCTATCATGACCAAAACTAACGGGGCTTGGGAAACAAATTCATAAGCCCAACTCTAATAGGATAGGGGCTAGAAACTAGCACTAAGTAGGCATATCACACAAATGGGAGGCCTTTTCCTAAAGTACCTGTACACACACAACCACAAACACCTTCATGAAATAGTGCAGAGATATGAAAAGTTAGAAACTAAAATGCATGCATACATCTATCCAAAACTAGAGTACAACAGTAATATTGAAAGCATATAAAGGAAAAAACACATGCCCACTATTTTTTTTAAATCATCCCACCTGCTCAAAAGGAGTGGATCACTATCAAATGAAATTACCGGAAAGCTCCTCGACCTAGATATGGTAAAAAACTCCATCAGTATAGCTCACTAAGCTCTGCCTGCCTTAGGTCCACTAGGGACTCTCTTCAAGGACCTGCGATTTGAACAAGACACAACATGTGTGGGAAAATCCTATGTAGGGGTGAGTATACAAATACTTAGTAGGTTCCCCAAAAACCCAAAATAAAAGGGAACAACTGAAAGGTAACCGTATGCTTGATCTAGCTATAGGGAAACCAATATAGAGAGAAAATCAACCTCGAACCATCCTCGACTATACAAGAGTAGTTATCTTAGTCCACAAGGGGTGTCAACTTAGACACACGATAACACCAAAAGTCCTCACAGAATCACCCAGATATACTCTTCTCAGGCTCCAAGTTTCATGAGTTTCCGACCTCATAGACAACTACATGATTCTACTTGAGGGTATAAAGGTAGCACATAACTAGGAGAACACACTCCATGAGCTCATTCATCCTAGATGCCACCTGTTTGAGAGATACACACCATCAGGAACATCCCTACCATTCTTGATGGTAATTTTGAGAGAACATGCTCCCTAGGGAACAACTCACTAGGTCAAACTCAAGTGACCAACACCAGAGGTCATATCATAACTAACCTGCACCTTAAGCAAGGTTATAAGAACCCAAGTGGAGAGTTCCAACCCTCATAACTGCACAAAGTTGAGGGAGCACTACCCTAGACTATGTAGTATGTGTATCCTCTCTAATGAGAGAGATAAAAGGGACCCATACCTCGCCACTTCCCTGCAGTCGAGGGAGTACTATATCCTAACCAACCTATGAAACCTCTATCACTTCTGAATGGAGTGGAACTCACCTCAATCCATCGAGGGAGAACTAACTCCTAACCAAGTATCACATGTAACTAGTGGAGGGCCCTGCTCCTTGCAACTACACTCAACAGCCGAGGGAGGTCCAACTCCAATGGAGGACCCACTCCCCACTGCTACTTAAAGACGGGGGAGTACTAATCCATAGAGGAGGACCCACACCCTGGTATGATAGAATAGTACAACCCAAAGGATAGAGAACCCCCACCCTGAAATGATAGGGGAGTAAAAATCCATGGATAGAGGACCCACACCTTGGTATGATAGGGGAGTGACACTCTACTAGATCAATCATTATGGGGGACCCGCGCCCTGAAATGATATGGGGAGTACTGACCCCAGTCTAGAGGAACCACTCCTTGGTACAATAGGGGTGTACCAACTCTTCCAAAATAATAAGTATGGAGGAACCACACCCTGAAATGATAGGAGATTTATGAATCCAAGGATAGAGGACCCACACCCTAACATGATAAGGGAGTACTCACTCTACCTATATGTCTCATATGGAGGACATGTGCCCCGGAATGACATGGGAGTACCGACTCCATGGATAAAGGACCCGCACCCTGGTCCAATAGGGGAGTACCAACTCCATCTGGCTAATGAGTATGGTGGAACCACACCCCGAATCAGTAGTAGAGAGTTATCTCCAATAATAAGAATGATATAAGGAATAACACCAATGATGTGGGGAGGCCCATCTCTACTGAAACATAGAGGTAAACGAAACCCACGCCCTGATTCCACATGGGAGTGCCGATCCCAGTGTCTCTCTCTAAGAACCACACTGATCTACAACATTGGTCAAGTGTCACTGAAAGGAGCATCAAACTTATCATACCTCACATCACAACACTGCCACATGTAGGGAACCTGTGCCATGATATAATAGGGGAGCACCGCTCTAAGAGATTAAAGAGTCTATGGGACCCACATCCTAAGGTGAGAGGGAAGGGTACTGACCCTAACGTCAACCCGGTGATCCACCCTGATCACTACCCAAGGTTAAGCACTGATAAAACAACTTCATGCTTGAATCATGACACATCATATCTCCTAAGACACTATGGAGACCATCATCACATTCTATGTAGAAAAATACTATGGATAGGCTACTCACAATATTGAATCCGAGTTTTGGATAAAGAGATACTTATGGTGAAATATCTCAAGAAGATACCAAAGGGGTACACAATGTGCACTGGGGTCCACACGATGTGTGAAACCGCCCGTACACTTGGATAGGTATCCATTTTACATGTATTTCTTGGTCATGTAGACGTATACGACATGTACAACCTGTACATGGCATGTCCTGCCTCACCTGGCCCCCAACCATGTTCTTCCTCCACACAGCTCGGTTTTCTGTGTCATGCACATGATGTGTACCACCGGGTATATGGCGTGTCTAGGATAAAAAACTAGTTGGCCATGTTGTTTTTCCATTCCAATTTCTAACACATCATGTTCATGTACCCTTTCCATGTATTCATACATGACCATGTAATTTCACACGACTACCCTGACCATGCCCTCTGGACACACAAAATGGGGTCACTACACAATGTGTAATCTTGGTACACAGCATGTAGTCCCCAAAATTCATCTTCCCCAAATGGGAAGAACACACAATGTTTCTCACTAAACTACACACCATGCAGACTGTAATTCCATTTGGGAATTGCCTTATGATTCTCCCGATTCACCTTGGTTTCCCCTAAAACCTACATATCGACCTCGAAGGGATCTCTAGCAATCCTAATAGGTATATACAAACTTAAAAAATGTCTAATGAGGGGGATCAGGACTAAAAATAAAATATACCTACCTTAGTTGTGAAACACTAAAGCTTTGGGTGTAAAATGATGCCCAGATCATGCTGATCCTCAATCTGACGTTGATTGATGCCAAGAATGGAGATCAGAAGCACCTTGTCACTTCGATTTAGCTTAGTATTTATTCATCAACTAAAGGGGAAGATGAGGCGCATCTCCTCCCATGTCATGTGCACCAAGGTGGGTATGGGGTGGGGGTAGGTTTATGTTAATTTATTAATTAAATTTTCATTTAATTAATAATCTTTCCACTTAACACCCCACCAACACACCCTCAATTGTGCGCCCGACACAGGCAACTTTATGTCATGAATAGGGTAAACACAACATTATGAACTCAACCACGGTCTTATAATTCCTATACAAGACTCCACTAGGTAGTTATTCCACATTTCAAGGAAAACTGTGTGCCTGTGACAAAATATAATTAATAATTTTTAAAATCACCAATCCAAGGCTCTTTGGGCCCCAAAATCCCATACCGACTCAGCACCTGGCTTCAGAAATATTCTTAGAAATATTCCAAAGTTTTATAGGTCAAAACTAGAGTCATTATAGTTATTTTGAATAAATTTATTAAAAAATATTATATGTATCTTCAATTAAAATAAATACTAACATTGATTATCCTTTTACTTACATTAAGAATATGATGTGTATAAAGAAACATGAATTTAGGAATTACTCCATGCTACATTATATTGATAAATGTTAACATGTAATACTCATTATTAATCCTACTTATGAGCATCATAGCTCTGATGTGGATAAGGAAATGTGTGTTTAGGATTACTTTATGTTGCATTATAATTATCGATGAATTCTTGGTCAAGATATTCTTAAGCACACCAGCCCAAAGCAACTCATATCTTCTGAACATTCATATAGCATACTTCACTTTAATATTCCTTGTAACTCCCCGACCCCAGTTACCCAGAGCCAGTGCATTATTTTAATACATTGACATGATTACATGGAATCAAATCCCGAAGGACTGATCAGTTTAGCAGTCTTGGAAAATAGATTACATACATGAACATTACATTACACATTCAAACATAAAACACAACATAAATAATCCTTTGAGAATGAAATTATTCCCCTATATTAACCATGAACATCAATCATAATACACTTCTTGGCATCCTGAGAAAATAAAACATAAGAAAGGGGTGTGTTCAGATGTTCAGTAAGGGTAAATAATTTAGCGGAATATATAAACTTTTAAGGAAAGATGTGTAATAAAAACAATAGCCTTTTTAAACATAATACTGAACATAATATGGAAAAAAATAAATTAAACATTACCATATAAACATGTACATGTATATTCTACTAGTCGAATAATCACATGTAATAACTAATTCCATAATGAGGGAATGCCTAACACTGGACATCATTACCACATAGTCAAGGCCGCATGCCAAGACTACAAATAAAATTTTTGTCAAGGCCTTTTGCCAAGACACTAATTTGTCTCATGAGACCTACTGATGCATCTAGAAGCTATAGCGGGCTCCACCCATCACTTACTAAGTCTACTTCATTCCTCATATGAAAATTTTGAAACATAACATAAACATTTGTATTAAAACTAGCATACAAAATGTCAATACTTCATCCATAAACCATGAAGTGTATAAAAATAGCACATATACAGTCAAACATATCATAAATCATTCGATACAATATAGAAAATTGTATTATAATAAATCAACCTTAATTAAGAATAATACCCAGTAAAGTATGTTGATATAGTTGAAAATGATCAGTAAAATTTTTTAAGGGAAATATCCCTTTTTGTGAAATCATTTAAAAGTAACACATTTATAAAGGAAGTCATTTAAAATAGATTTTTGAATCAAAGTTTCCCATACCACTTTGAAACTTTTGAAAGGAATTAACATTTTAAAACAATCATGTCCATATAAATAAATCCTTAAAACCATTTTTAAAACATGGACATTAATGAGAAAGATTTAGAAGAATAAATATTTAAATCATTTAAAATGATGTTTTAGTTAAAGAGTACCATAAAAGAATAATTTTGAAATTTATTTTATGAAACATGGACATGTATAATAAATATGTCCCATAAAAGTCTTACACATAAACAATCTCAGATAATAAGGAGATTGAGGAATTAACCCTTACCTTGCACTTTCCTTTGGCCGAGGGTATGTTTAAAAGCCTGTATAATGACCATAGTATGTTATTAAATTATAAAAGAACCATATTCATATTTATTATATCATACATGATTCATTTATGACTTTATACTACCCATTTAATAACGATTTCCATGTTAAATTAACATTTCGGGTAATAATCGTTTTCTTTATCGTACGTGTTTTAACTTATTATTCTTGATCGTATAATTTAGATCATGATTTAAATACTTCTAGAATATAAAACATTATTTATATATAATATATATTTAGAATATAAATATGTATAATAGATAGATATATGAAATGGAAAACACCGTTTATGGATACGGTAGGCCGTACGTACGCATAAATGCTGTTTCCGTTTTCATATCGTATTGAACGGAAGTAAGTGAATAAGATATATGTAAGTATATATATATATATATACATATATATATATATATATATCTCCAGTAGCATTATTATTTCATATATTACATACTTATTAATAATATATATTTTTATAATCATTGTTGAATGGTGAACCTAGAAATGAATCTCATTGCGTCGTGGAGATGGTAAGCCGTACGTACACATGAGAGACGATATCATTTCCTTAATGATTAAAATATGTGGAATTGGATGTTATATTAATTTTATAGAGAAATTATCATGTTATTTTCATTATTTATATACATATTACTCACCGTTATATCCATCAAAATAACATAGTGTTGAATAACAAATTACACCACAACGTGGAGACAGTAAGCCATACGTACGCACACACGATGACATTATCATTCATAGGATGGATAGAATAATGAGTATGTTTGTACCATATTTATAATAAAATAATAGTATTTATAAGGTACTGAAGTTATTATTTTGGTATGGGAATAACAAATAAAGAGAAAGTGGAAGAAGAAAATAACTTTGAAAGTGGTGATAAAATAATTACCTCTTCTTTGGGTGTTTCCTTTTTATTTGAATAAAAAGGCTCATTAAGATGGATTTATGATCAAGAGAAGGCCTCTAGGTTGAACTGAGAGAAGTTGGGAGGATATTTGGGCAGGGTTTAGCCGAGCCAAATGGATTTTGAGGTGTGATTTTGAGAGAAGGGGAAGTACCATTTTATAAGAGAGGTGAGGGTCACTTTAGGAAAAGTTTGAAATATTATTTTATTATAAAATCATTTTCAGTTTATAATGGCTCAAAATTGATTTATTTAGAATATAATGTGGGTATGGGTCTAAATAATCTCAACCAATAGGTTTTAGACAAGTTTAGGTCACCATATTAACCCTATCTTTTAGATTTAACTCTTAGTTAAATAGTTTAACTTTTACCATATCCTCTTGTTTTATTATAATAAATGGTTAAAAAACTTACTATAAAAAGCCATGAGAACCCAAAATGGTTCATTATTGACATATATAACCTTATCTAAGTCCTTTGAAATAAAACTTAGATTTTTAGAAATATTATATCAATTAATAATATAGTATTTGTTTTAACCAACTCATTTATGTCAATTTTGACACTATTTGGTATTTTGTTTTTGTGAAAGTCATAAAAACTTTATCATTTAGAAAAAAATTATTTAATCAACCCTAACATGTCATATTAACTTATAAAATTATTTGAATACATAAAAAGTCTCAATTTACAATTATTTTAATATTTATAATATCAATTATTTTAATCTTTCAATAATAAGGTAATTACTCTAACATCATTGTGTCATAAATAAATTTAATTATTTAATGTCTAAAAATTATAAATAAAATACCAATATGCAGAAAATATTTTTATCTTTATAATTAATATTTATAGTCGAATTTATCTTATGTATAACCCTATATTAAAAATGTTTTAGTTATTAAAATTTGAATTTAACACTTTTAACTCTTCTTTAAATACAATAATAATAAATGTCCTAATCTAATCCAAGTGAACCAAAAGGATCATATTTTATTCCTAATGCTTGTTTTGGTCAAAATAAACTTATCCAAAGAATTAGGACACGTGTTAGGGTAATTATAATATCATTTTTACCTTTAATTACCCTATTTACTTTTAACCGTGGTAAATAAAAGTCAAAAGTTACTATTCAAAAAAAAAAATATTTTCATCTTATTGAACCAAATTTTACTTAATGATGTCACTTGTGTCTTTCAAATTTTTAAAATTCAATTCACAAAAGCCATAAAATTACGTTTTATGCAAATTTGCAAATGTTTCTAGAAGGTGGGTAAAAGACGGTAAAAAGTTCATAAAATTTAATACATCTAATCTTATTATGTAACACCCCAACCCTAGTTACCTAGAGTCAGTGAATTATTTTAATAAATTGGCATGATTACAAGGAATCAAGTCCCGAAGGACCGATCGGTTTAGCAGTCTTGGAAAATAGATTACATACATGAATGTTACATTACACTTCATAACATACAAAACAACATAAATAATCCTTCACGAATGCCATTATTCCCTTAGCTTAACCCTGCATATCAATCACAATACACTTCTTGGAATCCTAGGAAAAATAAAACATAGAAAGGGGTGAGCTCATATGCTCAGTAAGGATAACAATACAGCGGAAACTTTTATAAATAAGCATAAACATTTTAGGCAATGTATAACTAAAACAAAAGCCTTTTAAACTTGAACTTCAACATAATATGGAAAAAATAAAATGAAGTAATTCCATTTAATTATTCACATGGATATTCTACTAATCAAATAATCACATGCAATAACACTAACCATTTTCATAATGATGGAATGCATAATTCTATACTATCATAACCACATAGTCAAGGCCTTGTGCCAAGAATACAAATAAGAGTTTGTCAATGCCTTGTGACAAGACACTAGTTTGTCTCATGAGACCTACCGATGCATCGAGGAGCTATAGCAGGCTCCACCCGTCACTTACTAAGTCCAATGCATTCTTCATATGAATAGGTTTAAACATAACATAAAAACTCGTATTAAAATAGCATACAAAATGTCAATACTTTATCCATAAACCATAAATGGTATAAAAATAACACATCCACAGTTAAACATATCACAAAACCTTCAATACAATATGGAAGTTTTGTATCATAATAAACCAACTTCAAATAAACTTAAAATCCATCAAAGGATGTTGACATAGATGAAATCAAAACTGTTTGAGAGAAATATCTGTTTTTTTGAAATCATTTAAAAGTCACACATTTATAAAGGAAGTAATTTAAAATATATTTTTGAATAAAAGTGTCCCATACCACTTTGAAACTTTTGAAAATAATTATCATTTCAAAACATTCATGACCATATAAATAAATCCTTAAAATCAATTTGAAAACATGGACATTAATTAAAAATATTTAGAAAGATAAATCTTTAAAACATTTAAAATTATGATCTTGACAAATATTACCTTTAAAAAATCCTTAAAATATTAATTTTGAAATCATTTTTATGAAAAATGGACATGGATAATAAAAATGTCCCAATAAATACTTACACATAAACAATCTTTGATAATAATGAGATTGAGAAATTAACCCTTACCAATTTGGTAACTTATGAAACATACACCCCATGAAAGAGGTATCATACAATGAATATGTAAATACACATAAATTAAAGTGTATTACACAAATAATATAATTATGGGCAGAACATACACCACACAAAAGGTAATAGTAGCAATATGGCATGAATCTCACGAGAATAAGGAGTGAGATGAAAACCCCTTACCTTGTACTTTTCCTTGGTTGAGGGTAGGTTAACCTCCTGTATAATAGTTAAATCATTGTTATTAAATTATAAAAGAATCATATATATAAATATGATATCATATATGATCTTTTAATATTGTTTTGTTAATAATATTTTAGTATTATTGTCATTTCGGGTGTTAACTGATTCGTTTTCCTTTATATGCATTGTTATGTAAGTCGTGTTTGTTATGGATAGGTTGTATATTATTCATATACAGAATGATATCAAGTCCTTAAACATTAATTTTAATCATAAAATTATAATTACTCTTGAATGGATATGATGGGGAAATTAATCTCTTCGCGTTCATGGAGATGATAATCCGTACGTACGCACGAACACTACTTCCATTTCATTTTTCATTTTAAAAGGAATAAAAAACAAATGATAAATAGGTATATTATTATTCCAGTATAATATATCATCTTATATATGTAACTTAAGTTCATTAACACCATCCTTTATACGTTCCATGTATGGTATGAATGAGTCATATCAGTTTGAGGGTGCGGTAGTCCTCACTTCCTCAAATGAAATTATCGTATATATATACAACATGAAACGAATAATGGTATGATATAAAATGGAATTACAGAAGATTATATATAAAATAAATATCATTAATATCATATTTAATTATAGTGCCATCATAATGGCCACTATGAGAGGTGGTAGGAGATAATTGAACAATCATCGTTTCGTGAGGCGTTTGGTTGCCATCCAGAGAAACATTATGTTCTTCACCCATTATATGGAGGTGTGTGCAAGTGTAGTTATAATAATTCTCATAAAAATATCCTATTATATTTTTGATACTGGTTTTGTTACAAAATAAAATAATAAGAAGAGTTTATGGGTTGGATAAGTAAAATAAAATAAAAGAAGCTAAGAGAAATCGTTACCTTTAATTTTGGTAACTCCCTTTGGTTTGAACCAAAAAGGACTCTTGAAGTGCCTTATGCCTAAGGTAAGGCTTCTAGGAGGAGGAGAGGGATTTAGGGAGCTTAATTGGGCAGAGTTTAGAGGATCCAAAATGCTTGATATGTGTGAGGAATTGTTTAGAAGTGGTGTCCTTTTATAAGGGGGAGGAGGGGCTCTTTAGGAAAAACTTAAAGTATTATTTTATAATAAAATCATATTTAGTTTATAATGACTCAAAAGTGGATCATTCAAAGTATAAGGTGGGTATAGGTCAAAAAAAACTTAACAAATAGGTTTTAGATAGGTTTGGGTCACTTTATTAACCTTATATTTTAGTTTTAACTCTTAGTTAATTTGTTTGACATTTACCATGTCTCTTTGTATTTTTATATTATATGGATAATAAACTTACTATAAACTTCCAATCTACCCCCAAGTGGTCCATTAATGATACACCTATCATGATATAAGTCCTTTTGCCGAAACTTAGATTTTTAGGAATAGAATATCAATTAATAATATAATATTTTTTTAAAAACTCTTTTATGTCAATTTTGGAACTATTGGGTATTTTGTTTTTGATAAATTCATAACAGCATTATTACTTCAAAGAAAATTCATATAACCAATCCTAAAATGTCATATTAACCTATAAAATTATTTTAATTCATAAAAAGTCTCAAATTACATTTATTTGGGTATTTATATCATCAATTATCTTAATCTTTCATTAATACGGTAATTAATTCATCATCATTGTGTCATAAATAACTTAAATTATTTAATGTCTAAAAATTATAAATAAAATACCATTATGTAGGAAATCGTTTTATATTTCTAATTAATATTTATAGTAAAAAAATATTACTTATATAACACCATAGAAAAATTAATTACTAAAAGGTTTTTGTTTATGTCAATTTTGCCTTTACATTAAATTAATTAATCTAAAATGTCATTATCATTCATAAGTGGCTTCATGTGGTCCCAAAATAGACCCAAATATGCCCATTGTCGGCCATTAATCATCCAATAATTTTAGGATATGTGTTAAGGTAATTTTGAATTATTACAATATTATTTTTACCTTGAATTACCATATTTACCTTTAACCGCGGTAAATAAAAGTAAAAAGTTACTATTCAAAAGAAATTATTTTTATATTATTGAACCATATTTTACTCCTTGATATTAACCGTGTCTCTTGTATTTTCAAAATTCAACTCACAGAAGCAGTAAAATTAAGTTTTATGGGAATTTTGAAATTCTCCTAGGAGGTGGGTAAAAGACGGTGAAAAGTTCAATAAAATTTTTATATATCTAAAATTATTATAAAATGACTCCAATGAATTAAAATTAACTTATATAATTATTATGTATCTATTTTTACATAAATTAATTTCAATAAAATATATAATTATTTAAATAAAAAAATCGCTTTTAACCAATAACTCAGTGTTTTTCACTATTCATCAAAAATTGATATTTCTCAGAAAAATACCAAAAATTCAGCCTAATCTATATTTAATATTATGAATTAAAAAATGATGTCTATTTTAACAAATTCAAAACATATAAGTTGCATTAATTAATTTAAATTAATTCCCGTTGTGAAAAAAATAGCGTGTTTTTATGAAATAATAACTATCAAAAGATTGACACTTGCTTATGTCCAGTTTAAATGTGAAATTATGTACAATAACCCGAATTAGATTAAATGGTAAAAATATAATATAATTATACTTTAAAATCACTCAAATGCATAATTTATCACAATTAATTATTTCAATTAAAAAAGTTGTTTTTAATTAAAATTTAGTAATTTTCATTATTCATCAAAATATGAAAGTTATCAAAAAAGTACCAAAAATTCACCCTAAGCTAATTTCGATATTACGAATCCAAAAATAAAGTTAATTTTGAAAGATAAAATGTATAAAATTTCAAAAAGTGGGTATTACTATTCTTAACGGCTAGTATGATTGGTTGTGGTGTGTTAGAACTCGAAGTTGCGTATAACACACGCTATTGTATTATTCAAAGAGAAGCATACTGTGAAAGCTTGGGTTGTTACATTCTCCCCTCCTTAAATAAATTTCATCCTTGAAATTTATGCTCGGTATTGTAAACTTGGGGTTGACATTTCAAAATATCATAGTTGAAATCCCACATCGAAAAATGGATTAATGAGGCCTCTATTTAAAATAAAGAGTGGTAATTATGAAGGTTACTGAAAATAACACATACTAGGGTTCCATGTAGGGAAATATGGATATGGAAGATAAATCTAACCATCAATATCTGATGGAGAGTGGTAGAGAACATGACTATGAAAAGTCCAACAATCACAAAGCCATAAATTTGTGATGATCTAAGGTACCATCTAGGACAACGTTTTTGTTCTAAGTTCATTTTCTTAGTGTTGAGGAATTTATTTATGAGATTGGATAAGATCATAAGGAGATATAATTACTTTATAATTAGAGTTTTATCCATTAATAAATTTTTACCACAAACTCATCTTTCACTACAAAACATAATACAACTCAAAAATACTCTATTTATACTAATGGTATAGGGTTACAAATATAATGAATTTATAATTCACATATCAAACATTTTTAAAAAAGAAACTACATTATACAATCCAGGGAATTCACGTAGTCTATTGGTAGGAGATAAATCCCAATCGCACTATGGTTGTGGGTTCGATTCCCGCAGCTTTGTCTGACACGACGGGTTGTCACACGGTCTGTGTGTTGTCCTTTTATAAAAATACAAAAATAACCTTTCAAACTTAATCCATTACAACCTTTAGACTTATCCAAAATAATACTATCCACACTAAGTGTCCAAAATTTATAAGGAAGTTAAACACAATGAAGATCCTTTTTGCCATGTAATAACATGTGAACACCTTCATCATGTATTATTTTAAAACATGGTAACATCCTGAATTACCATAAAACCTTATTGATTACATTCATGCTCCCTTATTCTTTATAGAATACTGGATATACTCCTTCTATCAAAAAATGTTGTAAACTCCAACGATGAAAAATCATTAATCAGTTTCAAGGTAGTCAAGAATATCCAATATAATTATTCAAATCAACCATCTCTTATTTCAAAATCACTACCTCATTATTGGGACCATATTAATGATTACCTTTCCTTCAACCATGTATTTTCCAAAAAAGTGTAGCTTACTATTATGTCACTTTTCTTAGAACCATATAATCTCAAATCCTCAATAAAATAGTACTGCAGTACAATCCTTATTTATCTCCATAATTCATATAACCAGTATATTGTTGATACAACACTCAAATGAAATAATCCTATAATAACAACATAAGAAAACTAGTCATTATTCTTCATCTGAGGTAGTATCATAACTTGATTATTATCCAATAACATCATCTGGGGAATACTCTGATGATTTGGACATTGGTTTGCGTAGTGTCCCAACTTCTTACAGATTAAGCATTGTACATTTGAAACCTTTTTCTTACCCTTGCAGTCACGTACTTGGTGTCCTTTTTCTCCACACTTATAACAAACTCCCATTCCCTTCAGGAAAGTTCCAGGGTGTTTCTTCCCACAGTTATCACATATGGGAAAATTCTTATTTTCTCTCTTCCCTTTATCCATCTTTCTCTCTTCCATCATTTTCTTCTCTTGCTTCCCATCAAAGACATAGGACTCAAAGAATTATTTACTTATCTTATTAACACATGATACTATTTCTTCATATGTTGAGAATACATGGGAGAATATTTCCCTTCTTAATGTTGGCTTAATATCGTGAAAGATATGATCCTTCTTACTCTTTGGATCATACGTATTGCTGGAGTTCTCATTCCTTCTATTGGGCACCATTTCTAAACAATGACATACACTAGGTCAGTTTATGAATCGCAATTCATAATTCCAAACATGTAAAATACCTAATGTAAATTGAACAGTTTATGGATATAATCCATAATAAAAAATGTTTTCTTTGAGAAGATATATACTCATAAACCCTTCATATTGGTTTGTAAAGAAAACGATAATTATCCTAAGCATTTCCCCCAGGAGTGTCGTAACCAAGAGTGCAGCAAGGCCCGTTGTCGTGCACTAGTTCCCGTTCAAGTCTAGCTCAAAGCGGTGTTTTTGGGTTTTACCCCTAGGTACATCTGTGCCAGAGCCGCCTCTACCTGCTCGTATCCAGACAGAGATGTATTTGCTTGGAAACCCACAAAATCTCTACATTACCAAAATTCTAGGATGTTCTTCTATACTAATCCTCAAAGTCTACCTTAGGGTAATGTACTTTAATCAGAGTTTATCTAAATCTAGTTTCCAAGGTTATTTCTAAACTTCCTCTGATACCAACTGTAACGCCCCGACCCCAGTTACCCAGAGTCGGTGCATTATTTTAATACATTGGCATGATTACAAGAAATCAAGTCCCGAAGGACCGATCAGTTTAGCAGTCTTGGAAAATAGATTACATACATTAATGTTACATTACACTTCATAACATACAAAACAACGTAAATAATACTTCACGAACGCCATTATTCCCTTGGCTTAACCCAGCATATCAATCACAATACACTTCTTGGAATCCTGGGAAAAATAAAACATAGAAAGGGGTGAGCTTAGATGCTCAGTAAGGATAACAATACAGCAGAAACTTTCATAAATAATCATAAACATTTAAGGAAATTTATAACTAAAACAAAAGCCTTTTAAACTTGAAATTCAGCATAATATGGAAAAAATAAAATGAAGTAATGCCATTTACTTATTCACATGGATATTCTATTAGTCGAATATTCACATGCAATATCACTAACCACTTTCATAATGATGGAATGCATAATGCTAGACTATCATAACCACATAGTCAATGCCTTGTGCCAAGACTACAAATAAGATTTTGTCAAGGCCTTGTGCCAAGACACTAGTTTGTCTCATGAGACCTACCGACGCATTGAGGAGCTATAGCGGGCTCCACTCGTCAATTACTAAGTCCAATGCATTCCTCATATGAATAGGTTTAAACATAACATAAACATTATTATTAAAACTAGCATACGAAATGTCAATACTTTCCCCATAAACCATGAATGGTATAAAAATAACACATCCACAGTCAAACATATCACAAAACCTTAAATACAATATGGAAGTTTTTTATCACAATAAACCAACTTCAAATAATCTTAAAATCCATCAAAGGATGTTAACATAGATGAAATAAAAACTATTTGAGAGAAATATATCTCTTTTTGAAATCATTTAAAAGTCACACATTTATAAAGGAAGTAATTTAAAAGATATTTTTTAATCAAATTCTCCCATACCACTTTGAAAATTTTGAAAAGAATTATAATTTCAAAACATTCATGTCCATATAAATAAATCCTTAAAATAAATTTGAAAACATGGACATTAATTAAAAATATTTAGAAAGATAAATCTTTAAAACATTTAAAATTCTGATCTTGATAAAGAGTAACTTTCACAAATCATTAAAATATTCATTTTGAAATCATTTTTATGAAAAATGGACATGGATAATAAAAATGTCCCAGTAAATACTTACACATAAATAATCTTGGATAATAATAAGATTGAGGAATTAAACCTTACCAATTTGGTAACTTACGAAACATACAACCCATGAAAGAGGTATCATAAAAATAATATGTAAATACACATAAATTAAAGTGCATTACACAAATAATACAATTATGGGCAGCACATACACCACACAAAAGGTAATAGTGGCAATATGGCATGAATCTCACAAGAATAAGGAGTGAGATGAAAACCCCTTACCTTGTACTTTTCCTTGGTTGAGGGTAGGTTAACCTCTTGTATAATAGTTAAATAATTTTTATTAAATTATACAAGAATCATATATATAAATATGATATCATATATGATCTTTTAATATTGTTTTTTTAATAATATTTTAGTATTATCGTCGTTTTAGGTGTTAACTGATTCGTTTTCCTTTATATGATTTGTTATGTAAGCCGTGTTTGTTATGGATAGGTTGTATCTTATTCATATACAGAATTGTATCAAGTCCTTAAACATTAATTTTAATCATAAAATGAGAATTATTCTTTAATGGATATGATGGGGAAATGAATCTCATCACGTTCGTGGAGACGGTAATCCGTACGTACGCACGAACACTACTTCCATCTCATTTTTCATTTTAAAAGGAATAAAAACCAAATGATAAATAGGTATATTATTATTAAAGTATAATATAATATCTTATATATGTTACTTAAGTTCATTAACACCATTTTTTATACGTTCCATGTATGGTATGAATGAGTCATATCAGTTTGAGGGTGCGGTAGTCCACACTTTCTCAAATGAAATTATCGTATATATATACAACATGAAACGAATAATGGTATGATATAAAATTGAATTAAAAAATATTATATATAAAATAAATATCATTAATATCATATTTAATTATAGTGACATCATAATGGCCTCCATGAGAGGTGGTACGAGATAATTGAACAATCATCGTTTCGTGAGGCGTTTGGTTTCCATCCCCAGAAACATTATGTTCTTCACCCATTAGATGGAGGTGTGTGTAAGTGTAGTTCTAATACTTCTCATAACAATATAATAGTATATTTTGGATACTGTTTTTGTTACAAAAGAAAATAATAATAAGATTTTAGGGGTTATAGAAGTAAAATAAAAGAAAAGAAGCTAAGAGAAATCGTTACCTTTAATTTGGGTAACTCCCTTTGGTTTGAACCAAAAAGGACTCTTGAAGTGCCTTATGCCTAAGGTAATAATTCTAGGAGGAGTATAGGGATTTAGGGAGCTTAATTTGGAAGAGTTTGGATGATCCAAAATTCTTGAGAGGTGTGAGGAATTGGTTATAAGTGGTGTCCTTTTATAAGGGGGAGGAGGGGCTCTTTAGGAAAAACTTAAAGTATTATTTTATAATAAAATCATATTCGGTTTCTAATGGCTCCAAAGTATATTATTCAAAGTATAATGTGGGGATAGGTCTAAAAAAACTTAACCAATAGGTTTTATACAGGTTTGGGTCATTTTATTAACCTTATCTTTTAGTTTTAACTCTTAGTTAATTTGTTTGACATTTACCATGTCTCTTTGTATTTTTATATTATATGGTTAATAAACTTACTATAAACTTCCAATCGACCCCCAAGTGATCCACTAATGATTCACATATAATGATATAAGTCATTTGGATGAACATAAGATTTTTAGTAATATAATATCAATTAATAATATATTTTTTGTTTTAAAAACTATTTTATTTCAATTTTTGCACTATTGGGTATTTTGTTTTTGATAAATTTATAACAACATTATTACTTAGAAAAAAATTCATATAACCAATAATAATATGTAATATTAACCTATAAAATTATTGTAATTCATAAAAAGTCTCAAATTACATTTATTTGGGTATTTATAATATCAATTATCTTAATCTTTCGTTAATACGGTAATTAATGCATCATAATTTTGTTATAAATAAATTAAATTATTTAATGTCTAAAAATTATAAATAAAATAAAATTATGTAGGAAATATTTTTATATTTCTAATGAATATTTATAGTAAAAAAATATCACTTATATAACACCATATAAAAATTAATTACTAAAAGGTTTTTGTTTATGTCAATTTTGCCTTTACATTAAATTAATTAATCTAAAATGTAATTATCATTCATAAGTGGCTTCATGGGGTCCCAAAATCGATTCAAAGATGCCCATGGTCTGACATTAATCATTCAATAAGTTTAGGACCTAGGTTAAGGTAATTTTGAATTATTACAATATTCTTTTTACCTTAAATTACCCTATTTACTTTTAACCGCGGTAAATAAAAGTAAAAAGTTACTATTCACCAAAAATATTTTTATCTTATTGAACCACATTTTACTCCTTGATATTAACTGTGTCTCTTGGATTTTTAAAATTCAACTCATAGAAGCGGTAAAATTAAGTTTTATGGGAATTTTCATACTATCTTAGGAGGTGGGTAAAAGACGGTGAAAAGTTCAATGAAATTTTTATATATCTAAAATTATTATAAACTGACTCCAATGAATTAAAATGAATTTATATAAATATTATGTAACTATTTTGACAAAAATTAATTTAAATAAAATAAATAACTATTTAAATAAAAAAATTGGTTTTAACCAATAACTCAGTGCTTTTCACTATTCATCAAAAATTGATGTTTCTCAGAAAAATACCAAAAATTCGGCCTAAGCTATATTTGATATTATGAATTCAAAAATGATGTCTATTTTACCAAATTCAAAACATATAAGTTTCATTAATTAATTTAAATTAATTCCTGCTGTCAAAACAAATAGCGTGTTTTTAAGAAATAATAACTATCAAAAGATTGACACTTGCTTATGTCCAGTTTAAATGTGAAATTTTGTCCAATGACCCGCATTGGATTAAGTGGTAAAAATATAATATAATTATACTTTAAAATAAATCAAATAAATAATTTATCACAATTAATTATTTCGATTAAAAAAGTTTTTTTTAATTAAAATTTAGTATTTTTCACTATTCATCAAAATATGAAAGTTATCAGAAAAGTACCAAAAATTCACCCTAAGCTAATTTCGATTTTAAGAATCCAAAAATGAAGTTAATTTTGAAAGATAAAATGTATAAAATTTCAAAAAGTGGGTATTACTATTCTTAACGGCTAGTATGATTGGTTGTGGTGTGTTACCACTCGAAGTTGTGTATAATACACGCTATTGTATTATTCAAAGAGAAGCGTACCGTGAAAGCTTGAGGTGTTACATATTATAAAATGGATCCAATGAATTAAATTTAAATCATATAGGTATTATGTATATATTTTTACTTAAAATAAATTTAAATAAAATAAATAATTATTTAAATAAAAATTCAGTTTTAAATAATAATGTAGTGTTTTTCACTATTCATCAAAAAATTGAAAGTTTTCAAAAAAATACCAAAAATTTACCCTAAGATAATTTTGATATTTCAAATTCAAAAATGAAGTCTATTTTATCAAATTAAAAAAATACAGGTTTCATATATTAATTTGAAATTAATTCCCGTTGTTAAAACCAAAAAGCGGGTTTTTTTAAAAAGTAAAAACTATCAAAAGATTAACATTTGTTTATGTATAATTTAAATGTAAAATTATTTATAATGACATAAATTGTATTAAATGATAAAAATTTAATCTAATTATACTTCAAAACTATTAAAATGTATAATTTAACACTATAAATTATTTTGATTAAAAAAGTTGTTTTCAATTAAAATTTAGCATCTTTCACTATTCATCAAAATATGAATGTTATCAGAAAAACACCAAAAATTTATCCAAACTAAATTTTTATATCACTCTTCTAAATAAGAAGTTTTTTTTTTCAAATTTATTATAAAATTTTCAAATGTTGCATTTAAAAAGGGTTCACCATTAATAGGCGGTAAAATTGCATTTTTTGAAAAATACTTCCTTTATCTGAAAAAATGAATTTGTTCTTATATTATATCTAGGAAACACATAATATGGATGTTAAAATTATATGGAGTATATAAGATTCAAAATTCATTTAATACTATTCATAACCGCTTTTTGAACGGCTAGTTTGGTAAGTTGTGGTGTGCTCAAACTCAGTGTTGCGTGCAGCGCAAGCTATTGAATTACTTTAATGAGATAACATACCATGAAATCCTGGGGTGTTACATTCCTTAATAAACACTTTAAAGGAACTTAATGAAGTATATTTACCACTATCTCACCCTTGGAATATTTCATGCTCTCTTGCCGAACTAATTTCGAAAGATTTGTGGAGTACATTTATTTCTAAAGGTTTCTTTGTCCAAAAATTAATGTGTCGATAATACCTATGGTCTTTAACCCCAAAGAGTCTAAATAACATACTGGGTATATCCTTAAAAACCAATTATTTTTTCTCGAAAAGTATTATCTTTCCACAATGGGGTATATAAGTCTTACATTTTATATTTACCACGTATTGCCTATGATTTAAGTATTACTAAACTTTTAATTGAATATTAAACACCAAAAACAACATTAATTACTAAATCAAAATAATGTATCCATATTTCAAATGGACACATGAGATAAATGTTTTGGTTATACTCAATAAAAGTTATATTAGAACTATTTACTTGGAAATTGGAAGTTGTGTGCTTCTCACTGCTTACTTAGGAACCAACCTATCTCAACCGCTTTGAGAACAAAACTTACTTCTTATAATGTTTATATACTTACTTGGTTACCGTATTCAAATAAAAACATGTGATAGGAATATTGTATGTAATACCCAAAAATTATTACAGAAACATTACTTATAATTGATGAATATACCTAAAGAACAAGTGATTACTTGCTTCTTTAATTCAGTTTATAGAATTTAAACTTCCATAGATTTTATTTCATGATATGAAAAGAAAATAACCTCATGTACGATAAAAAACTTCTTTTATTTTAAGGACATTGTCGATGTTACTTTAGAGTCACTATTTTCATTGTCCTTTTCTCCTTGTCTGTCAAATTATTCACCATAATAACTAAAGATTAATATTTCTTTAATTTATTATTTTCTTGGATAACCTTACTTAGAAGGTAAATAAGTGTTTTATCCATACTGTTAATTTTGTATTCTTAAAAAAAACTAGAGTAAGTGGGTGAAAATGATATGAGAAAGAGATCTATTAGAAAATCATGATCCATCTTTCAATTTACACATATCCAGTGTAATTATCACCTATTCATATATGTGCTTTTATTTCTCCTTATAAGCTTTTAGGAGATGATAAAACATGTGAAATCATCCATGTCATGATGTTGTATTCACAACTCACATAGGAAATTGATGATAACATTATGACATAACCATCATATGTGTTATACAAGAGTCTCCTATAAATAATTTTTACAACCTCACTTCCTGAGGTGGCTTAACAGGTATTAGGGACACTAGTGCCTCAAATTTCTAATGTCGTATTACTTCTCACAAGCACCTATACTACTATTTGGAAACTCGTGATGGTGAGGAAATAAAAATTTTCCAATATTTATCATAGTGTACTTGTTGTATTACTTTCCATTTTCTATAAAAAAAATATTTTAGATTAGTACTTTGATCTTGATTACCAATTTAAGCATTATTGATTAATTACCAGGAAGGTTCGAAGCATGAGTTAAAACCCATGATCCACAAAATTTATTAATAAAAAGTAAAGGTCAAGTGATTACACGAGGTACAATGAGCTTGTACCAACAAGAGAAAAAAGAATAAAAAAATAAGGTGCCAAGAAAAACCTCTAAATCATCCGTGAGAGGGCCAAAAATATTAGCAAGGAATGATGCCTAATGATATGTCATTGCAGAACCATAAAAGCATCAGCCCACCAATGTCCAGATCATGATTGAATTATTATTGAAAAAGCCTATGGCCTGAAATCAGGCTAGTTTTCCTGGAAAAATTGACAGCAGCAACATAATTTTTCATTGTGCAGATTCTTCATGAAATGCTCCAAACCATTACTACAAGGACATGGGACAACCCCCAATTCCTAGGACTCCATTGAAAGGAGCAAGTCTGTATAAGAAGCAGAAACCCCCTGATCTTCAAATAAGAAACCAAGTGGAAAGAGAAGATGATAAAAAAGCCTCTCAAAGCACCAATGAAACCATGATGAACACAAAAAATAGCCACCCAAGTCAACAAATAAATACAACACTCCTCAAAGAAAATAGGGCTCCAAAACCCTGCAATGGTTGTGCTAAAATGATAAGCAGACCATGAGTGAAAAATCACTATTCACACCGAAGCTGAAGATAACCAAAATCAAGGTTTCGATCAAGTTCAAGTTCCACTCTATCAAACATACGCTCTCTGATACTGAGATAATCATCAACATATATTTCATTGTTACAGTATATTCCAAAATACAACTTTGCTTGTTCCTCAATACAAGGGTAGAAGTCCTCCTTGTATCATTCTTTAATCACCAAAGTGCAATTTCTAAGCTTAATTATATCCTCTCGATCCTCAATCCAAGAGTAGGAGGCCTCTTCATCTGATGATGAGGAGCCCTCTTTATTAGAGGATTCTGATTCAGAAGGATTTTTGTTGGGCACAGGTTGTGAAGAAATGTTAATTTCATCTATTTGAATCCCTGAAGATCTAGTGACAATGGTCCTCTCCAACTTAGAGTAGTCAATTCATTTTCGAATCTTCTTAGGATGTAGAGTGATAAAACCATCAGGACCAGGAAAAGGTTTCTTACCTTTTTTGGTGCTCGAGTGCAAATATTCCTCCTCAATTTTATATGCATGCTCATTATCATCAATATTAGAATCACCAGAAATAGAGTGAGCCTCTTGCGCTATCTCATTAGTGGTTGGGGAAACTCCAAAGGTGTCAATTAAAGGCTTAGAATTATTGACCGCAACCACAAACCCAGAGAGCATAGAATCTTGAGCGCATGAAGGCTGTGCTGGGCAAGAATCTGGGACAGATGAAGACATAAGTGGGACCTTAACATTAGAGGGTTCAGCCTGTTCAACAGGAGGCCTCCTGTCTTTCTCAACCCAGAATGGTTTTCCTTCATTTAGAAAAGGTTTCTCAAACTTACGAGTGCTCAAAGGGTCCTTAACAGAGCCATAATCTCCAAAGGAGTTTCCAAGATGTAGTCAATTAGAGCAGTGATCAGTAAGGATTCATAGACCACTTCTTGAAAATATCCATCATCTCCATTCTGGATCCAAATAACTGCAGGTAGGTGCTGCATAAGATCAACCTCAACACACACATGCACAACCAATGGACTTGTGAGGTTTTGAGTAGTAGAATCCAACTTAATGGGATGCCCTATAAGTTTAGCAATAGGAAAAAGGGAAATATGTTTGAAAAAATGCATCGGAAGACCCGGGAAACCTTACCAGACATGGGAAATCGGTGATTCAATGTTGCAATCAAACATAGGGGACCATTTTAGGACTTTCATCGAGCAACCCCCAAAGCTCCAAGAAAACCTAGACCAAATCCAATAGTAATCATTATCAGAAGAAATTCGTATCGCAATATTCATCGAGTTGAGCAAGCTGATTTCAAAATCAACGAATCTAATGGATTCGAATGCTTTCTGTAGGAAGATCAGAGAGGGTTGATACTGAATGAATTTACCAACAAGAAAAAATATGAGATCAGAAGAGAGAAATTGAACCTCCTCGTTCGAAAACACAATGGCCGCATGACCTCTATGGCGAAACTGCTTCGGTTGAAAAGAATCAGCAAGAGGCGGAGAAGCAACAGAATCAACAGATCTGATGTGGTCATCCCTAGCAACCAAATCTGCGAAGCTTCAACGTCAGCCGCGTTCGTCTCCATCGTTCCACGCTAGTTGCCCTCGTTCATCTCCCTCTTTCGTCCTCTCCATCTTCTTATTGATTAATCAATTAAATCATTAAATGTATCTTAATATTTTATCAAACTCTATAAACCTTATGTACTAGAATTTGAATACATTATCTCCTGAGTATTCTAGTGGAAAGGATCCTTAAACTTTTCCTCATAGTCTTTAAGCTTTGGCTATGTTGCTACTCAGAGAGTTCAAGGAAGACATTTGACTAGGAAACCACATTAAATTGTGGATCCTTGATCTGTTGAGTGAAGTCCCAACTTCTAAGATCAAAATATTTTATTTACTCAATGATTTCCTCTAAATTTACAACAAGATTGCTCTATCTACATCTTTGCTACCAACTTCAGTTAAGTCAACTCATCACTCTCATAAGAACTCACCGGTAGTAGAATAAACCATCAACTTTGGCCCACATGCACCCTAAACACCTGGTTTTGTTCAAATTCAAATGATGGAAGGCGTTGGAAACTTAATATTTCTTTGAGGGTTTTTAATATTTTTCGATGAATGTAATCCATTTATATTAATATATTAATTCTATATTGTCACACTCAAAACTGAATATTAATAGAAAAAAAATTCATCACATATTTATGAATTTTACTATTTATTATTTTATGTGTTTCTTATTGTCATTCAAATGCATAAAATAATAAACAAATGCATAAAGGAAATTAAATTACTCGACTGGTCTTGAGCATCTAATATTGGTTAATCCATTTAAACTTAATGGATCAACCATGACCTAGGGGAATCATACCCGAGTCTTGTCTTGACTCATGATGCAGTTTATCCCCCATCTAGTGTGTCCACTTATCATTTTCATTTTTTCTCGGCTTGGCATGGTCCGCAAATTACACTGTTCTCATCATAGTACAAAAATACTCACATTCATGAGAAGGGGTATCGAGAGTGAAAAAATAGATAACTAACTTTTATCTGGGTGAGAAAACCCTTATACATATAAAAAAACAAAAAAACGACGATGTTCCTATTGTCTTATTATTAACTACTTATTACGATCATTACACATAGATAGTAAATAATTAAATGAAATTAATCAAACATACACATTGTCAATACTCATGACCGGTCAATGGGTAAAAGCAAAGAGTGATAAAAATTAAATGTAATAAATTTAAATATGATATAATTTATTAAATTAAATTAATTATTTAAATTCAAATAATTTAATTCTATTTGGTCCCAATATTAATTTAATTTTAATTCCAAAAATTAGATTAATTAATTAATTTAATTTAATACCAAAATTAAATTAATTTTTAAGAACTTTTAAAATATTAATTTTTAAATAAAAATTAAATTAAATTAATTAATCAAAAATTAATTTTGACTATATAAATTATTATCGGGTCTCGAAAGCCCTGCAGGGCCAATGCAGGTTGGGACGACTCTGCGCAGTCTTGTTTCGGGCCTGGCAGACCATGGGCAGGGATGTTCTAGACTAGGAAGGGCTGCCAAGACCTATTCTAAGTTGGGTGGACCCATCCTAACCCATTGTAGGGTAGTTCGGGTTAAAATGGACCTGTAGAGGCAATCTTCTTAGCCGATTAGGGTAGGGAGTACCTCACAGGAGCCATATGGGACCACATGCAGTGGTGGAGGCTATGACTGTCAAGGGTGGTGGACGACTAGATCAGGCTGGTGGTGTGTAGCGTGGAAAAGGGTGCCAGCTGTGATCTCATGACGGTCTGATGAAGTGAGAGGGTGACTACCAACGTCAGGGCTAACCATGGCGACGACAATGTTGTTCGCTATCGGTGATGACCACAAGTGTCAACAAGGTGCGACCATGGGGTCTGACAATACAGAGGGTGTGGCTTCCCGATGTGGTCAGTTGTGGTGCCAATGAAAACAGTAGTGCTCGCAAGGGAGGATGCTCAGTACAAGTTGGGTGACATCTGTTGGGACCTCAGCCTAGCACATGGTGGTACGGTTGGAGAAGGAGACAAAGGTGATGGGGTCAACCTGAAGGTGGTCATTCGAGTATCCAATCGGCTCGGTCTGTTAGAGTGAGACATGTGGCAAGATCTGCGATGTGTGGTGGGGATTTGGTAGGAGGTGGTTCAAAAGGAGGCAGTGATGACTTCCATAGGTGGCTGTGGGTGGAGGTCAGCCTAGGTAATCACCAGTGAGTTGCGGCTTGCGCAGAGAAGCGAAGCTCGTAGAGGAGGGAGGTGGAAAGTTCTAGGAAGGGAGAGGGAGGAGGCAACCCAGGACTGGATGGAGTGGTGATAACCTCTGTTGGCTTCACTAGAGGGTTATTCTATTCTAGAATAGCAGGAATTCTAGTGGAGGAGGAGTACCTAGATTGGCTTCCCGTGGAAGGAAGAGCGGCCCATACCCTTTGTTTTTTTTGTTTTTTAGTTTGTTGGCCTACCGGCAGATTTCCATTATTTTTTTATTTTTTAAACTTATAGACAAAATTTTCAGAAACAAAATTTTTATTCTTTTAATGTGAAAAAATAGAACACTGCCCCAATTTTTTTTTCAGTTTTCCATTTTGTTGACTTTAAAACAAAAACAACTACCCATCAAAAAATTTCCACATCGCCATGCCTCTGTGAAAAAAAAACAACCTATCGTATAAGAAATTTTATTTTTGAAAAAAATGAATAATTATTATATTATTATATTTTTTTGACTCCTTAATTATGTGGAACAAGGGGGCGGCCAGAAAACACTATTCCAGCTACCACCCCATAACTAGAACTCTTCATTTTTAATATCTGTAAAAACCCATGGTCGATATGAATCAATTTTTGAATTGCTATAAATTGGCTGTTTGAGATATTTGATGCATGTTCAGATCTGTTAGGACCAATATAATGTCCACTATTTAATTTATTGAAAATATATTTTTTCTTGGTTCAGAAAATTCATGTGACCACTTTGATACAAATTGAAGGTGCTGACGTGCGCAATGGAAGCTAGTGGGCCGAGGATTGAAAAATTTTCATCATCAGAGTGACAAAACTTATCGTCTGTGGAAATATGATCCTCAGTATAGTTTTAGGATCTTTCATAGATTAATAAAATCATAAAAAATAAAATATAATGAGTACCTCATTCGATTCATAATGCACCTGACTTCTACTCATTGCTAGTGACCGTTGCTCGAAGGATCTGAATTCAAACCCCACTAGATCATCTACACACACTTCAAGAATCCACATACACATTGTTATTTGAATTTTAGGTACTAGAAAAAATATCGAAGGATCTCTTTGAAATCGTGATGATCACCACAATCCCATTCCTTCAATCCATGAAGGTTTTCTTGGATCGTTCACTCGGTTGGAGCATTTCTTTCTATAGGAATCGGGAGGAGAGAGAATCTATCAATTCTTGACTGATTAATAGTCACTGTAATGAGCTTCTCCTATGCTATATATAGTAGATACTAAAATAACCAGAAAGGGTTCCCTTCCCACCATATATTTAACATCCACTAAATAAACAATAAACAAATAATTATGACAAACTAAATATGACATAAATATTATTTATATTTTATCACATAATTATAATATATATTAATTATACTACATGATAAAAACCGATTCATTAACTCAAATCATAATTCCTACTAATATTAAACGAACACTGAATATTAAAATAATATTGTTCATATAATGTTATTACTTATATTTAGTTAAGCACTTGTAAATTATTTTAATAAATAAATTCAAACCAATTATTCTATACTCGAATAATAATGAATTTATTTATTTAGTAGTGATCAATAAAACTTGGACAGATCTCAGACCCTATAGTTGGGCCTACCATGTTCTATATAACTATTCACCAAAATAGATAATATTCATGAATAAACTATTATGTGTGACCCTCTAGGCCCTTATCTTGATTGTAGTAAATAATATTCGTATACCAAGAGCGGAGACTAGATACACATCAAGGATCCTAAAGAGATAAAGAATATTCATAAAAATGATAAGCATCCCATAAACATAAACTATGTAATATAATCTCTTTGTCTTTAGATATCTCATAAAGTAGGATACACACTTGTGTTATCACCCTTTCTTGCATTATTGTTTGTTGATATAAATGAACAAACTTACCTTCGACTACCTTGGCCAAGGATTTATGAAGGTACTACCATCCTGATCAACCAAGACTGAGATATTACTTTCTCAACACGAAAGTGAAAAATTAAATCTTGATCATTCAACCAATTCCATACCACCAATGATGCTCCCAACACAAGCCACCTCTCCACAACTTCATTTTCATGGTTTTTACCTTGCATAAAAGTACATGATCAAATGGAATACATTGATAATGACCTTAATCCAGGAGACCAATACATATGTCTATAGATAGAAACAACCAATGACCCATGAAACATGTGGTGTTAATATTGGTAGGTTTTTCCTCATGATCTCACCTACCATAGATCACCAAGTGAGAAATTCATAAGAAGAGGTCTCAATGATTATGAGCCCCCAACACCTGATATTAAAACATCAACTATGTCCAGTCATTATGATGTATCTAGACCATAGGATATATGTTTAATATTAATGTCATAATATCTCAAGGTTCACATTATAGCATGAGATCTGGTATAACCTTTTGATACGATAAATAATATATATAAATTACCATATAAATAGTGGACGTAGAAATATCTAAAATATAATAGCAAGTGTAAATCATGCTTTAATCAATGTATCCATGATATGGTAATTGAAAATTAGTTTTTAGTTGGGTCTAGGGAACCCACTATTACAATAGTTTCCAGTGGTAGGTTTGAGAATAAAGTGATTTACTGATGAACTTTGCATGATACTGTTGTTTCTCACATAAATATTGACTCATGTGGGCTTAGAGAATGTGTTAAATAAGTCCTTGGTCACTATTTGTGGTTGGTGAAGGAAAATGGTTTTACATGCACATGACTTGTTAAAAAGTTTGTTATTGAAGATTATAAGTATTTTCAACAAACCCAAAGGGGGATATTTTTGAAAAAAAATCCATAATGGTGGTGATTTTGGTTTGATTGTGTTTTTTGGCAAGATTTGACATTGTTGAAAAAGGCTGGATGTTAAAGGAGGTGTCAAGAGTTGGTGCGCAGGTCTGAACTGATCTCACAGAGCATGAATGTATGTTCTTGGGGTGAGTTCATGTGAATAACTTGAAGTGACCACATTATTATCATAATATCTCACATTGATATCATGTGAAGTACCTAATTACATCATGTGATTGTCAGAGCATCTTGCGTAGGGATCATGCGAAGCACTTGAAGACACTGCATGATTGTCGGAAGATCTCACAGTGAGTTTATGCGAATCACACATGATTATCAGTTGATCTCATGAAGTGATCATGCGAAGAACATGAAAAAGAAAAACTATATATTATAGAGTTATCTCACAGTTGTTCGGAATCACACAACCTCATGATCGTCTTTGGATCTTATGATGGGGTTACACGAAGTGCTGGAAGACAATGGCACTAGCCACATGATTATCTTTGGATCTCATGATGGGATCATGTGAAGAGCATGATTTTCAATGGATTTCGTGATGGGATCTTGTGAAGTGATAGAATACAATGTCACTAACCACATTAATATCATTGTATATTATTATGGGATCATGCGACACACTCAAATACAATGATGATAATCACATGAAGCACTTGCGACATGCGGTAGATGATCATGTGAAGTGCTTGTGACATGTAGCAGGTGATCACATGAAGTGATCATGTGAAGCATATGATGCCGATTTATGAGTCATTGTAATGGATGTCTAACCGTGACTTTTGTATTCAAGGTGACAGATTTATGCCTATAAATACCACCCAACCCATCCCTAAAAAGTAAATAAGTTTTCTTAACTGGTTTAATCCAAAGTAAAAGTATTTTTAATGACCTAAACAAAGCCTTGTAATGGAGTATTATGATCCATGTAATCATAAGAAGGTCTTGTAAAAGGATCTCATGAATAAGTATCATGAAGTAAAGTATGTGTTGGGTGTTTTCACGCATAGAAAAATATTTTAATATCTTGTTATCTCTATGATTTGAATAAGGTCTTATGATCTATATGATATGAAGGTCTCATGATCTATGTGATATGAAGGTCTCATGATTCACGTGATCTAAAGGGTGACTTGAAAAAGGGTCTCATAGAGGGGTATTATAGAGGAGTCTCACAAAAAGGTGGGTTTCATCTCATTCATGAAACAAGAGAATAAAGATACACATGAGTGTGAATAAATTTAGAACAAATTGTCAAATGATTCTATTGGAGGAGTAGTGCATTCACTTTATAGAGATAGAGAGAAATGATATTTCAAATTATGAATGGTTGAAAACTAAGAGGGATAGTGAGTCTACTCCAAACATTATAATAACATTGATATTTAGTGGATTTTTCACATCATCATATTACCTTTATATGCTCCTTGGATGTTTTCCAGTGAGGATGAACCAAGTAAAATTGTTTTGTCTTGTGCATGTTTTAATTTCTATTTATGCTGTGAAATAGGAAGGAGAGAGAAGAGAATTTTGTTTAATGATTAAATAAGATCTAAAGATACAATTATTTTAAATTTTTATACCCTAATTCACCCCCTCTTAGGGTATTTAACCTATTTGTGCTAACACATTGGCAGTGAGCCTTGACTACTATGGAAATGATTTTCTTTACTTATGTGTATGCCACAATTCTATATCTTTTTCTAATGTTATACTATATTGGATCATTTTATTTGATTTCCTTATGATTCATATCTTATAAACAACCAATAATTATGTCATGAATCAGTATTGTGATCTTTGATATATAGTGTATGACTTTCAAATATTATGTTCATGTTCTCATAACCTTATGTTCATGTCATTCTTACATATCTCCCTTATTTACCCTTATTGAGCATCTAATCTCACCTTTTATTATGTTTCCTTTCCCCAAGTTATGAAGAATGGTTTTAAGTAGGGTATGTTTGTGAAGAGTACTAAAGGGGAAGATATTTATGGGAGATGCTGAAGATATTTCATCAAATTAGAAGATTTTGTACCTAGTCTCCAAATACACTAACATATTATGGTCCTTAGGCATGTGTTTGTTTATTGTATTGAATATTCATCTAAAAAGATGTAATATATTTGTATGATAAGTTGGGGTCACTATAGATGGTATTAGAGGAAAGGTTTAGTTAACCTTTGGAAACTATAATGAGAAAACTTTAGTGATATTCCTAGAGATATTTATATGAATATTTCTAGGGATGTCTCTAAGGATAAGTCTAAGGATGAGTCAAAGCATAGGAAAATGTCCTGGAATTTTGGTAAAGGATAGAGCAAGTAGTTTCCAAGTAATTACATCCCTATATGGATACTACAAGTGGATTTGACTCTGATATAGTGGTACCTATGGGTAATAACTCTAAAAATGGCGTATTGAGCTAAACTCAATTGTCACTTGGTGCATGATAATGGGCCTCGCTGTACACCTAGTTTGACAGTCCTAGGGGACATGCTTTGAAAATTCAAAAACTCTTTATGAACCATCACAATGGATTTAAATATATGATGAATATGAATGACCTAGGATAAACCTAAGTTGTCTTAGATTAAAAAGGTGTCATGATTTAGACATCCTATAAGAAAATTTTCATGATTATGTGGTTTTCCACTATGATTATTTTTTCTCACACTATATTTTTTGGTTTTAGTCAATGGATAGAACCATAAGGAATCATGTTAACATTGAATATGATGTATAATTTAGTGAATATGATAAACCAAATTGGATGATGACTGTAGAAAAAGATATTGTGATTATGCCCAATTATCTATTGTGATATATGATTAACAATGTGTACTTCAGTGAGATTCCTAACACATCGAATAAGAGAAAGATGGAATTTTATAAAAGTTCATGTGGTAATTAACATAGATTAAATAAGATTCGGCTTCCAACATGTCAATAGGGTGGGAATAGGAACCTATAGGAATATCTTAAATAGAGGGGAAGATGTTATTTGTGTAAAAAAGAAGGTCATAGAGTGAAAAATTGTCAACGAGTTCAATGTATTATGTGTGGGGAACATGAGAATTATCTAACTCAATGCCATGAACCAAGATTTAACTTCTAGACCAAGGAAGGAGCTATTCCATACTAATCATTTAATCGGAAGGATTAAAGTATTTCTGTATTTGAATTCAAGAATTATGTTGTAAAAGTATTTTACCAATTGAATTTTGGTTATAATAATAATGAAACATCTAAGGATTTTTATTTTTATTTTTGGAAGCATATATGTCTCCATGTAATATTAACTTAAGATTTATAGATTCCATTGTGGGTTTATGTGTTTAAGTTTGATCATAATCACAAAGTCTTAGGAACACATTTTGATTTTTTTGTTGTTGGGAGTTTATCAATATTAAGGATATTTTGAGAGATATTTATGGTAATAAAACCCTTTGGTTTTGATGAGTAATTCCTTTTTATGGACATATGATTAAAGGTATTGGTAACCTTTAGTGTTTATCTTAACTTTTATGTTAAGGTAATTATGGGTTATTAAAATTACAAAATGTTTTTATTAATATAGTTTTGGAAAAAGGATAACCCGCAAGCCGAGACAAAACCTATTGCATTAGGCAAGGCTGTGGGGCTGGAACCCACAACCAAAGGGAAACAATGATATAACAACTACCACTGAAATAAATGAGAGATTATTTCTTGTGGGACAATATAAAGAGAGATATTTCTGAGTATGTATCTTGATGCTTAGTATGTTAGAAAGTCAAGGCTGAGAGACAAAGGTATAAAAGGATGATAGAACCATTATCCACATAAGAAAAGAAATGGGAAGACATCACTATGGGGTTTTTTGTCAGACTTTCCTAAAACATATAAAGGGAATAATTCTACATGGATTATAGTTGATCTCCTTATGAATTTAGCACACTTTATCCATATCAGATAAAATTTCTATTTGGATAATATTTACAGAATATACATTAATGATGTGTTAAGGATTGCATTGAGTACAACATTCTATTATATCTGATCGAGACCTAAATTTTACTTAAAAGTTTTGGTGAAGTCTTAAATAAGCTCTTGATATAGATTTGAGTTTCATAACTATGTATTATCCTCAGACATATAGTCAGTCTGATAGAATAATTCAAACTATAGAGGATATGCAAATATCTTGTTCTATAGATTTAAAAGGTGGTTGGGATCAGCACATCCCTCAATTTTATTTTTCTTAAAAAAATAACATTCAACTAAGTATTTAGATGACTCTTTATGAATCCATTTATGTAAATAAGTGTATAAATCCAATTTATTGGAATAAAGTTATGGAAAGAAAGCTATTAGGACTCGAGCTAGCTAATGAAATTTAAGATAACATTAGATCCATTCAACAAAATATATGGGAAAAGTTTAAAAAAATGTTATGAATATAATCATTTATGTGATCTAGAATTTGAAGTTTCTAAGAATAACTTTTTATGAATTTCTCCGTGGAAGAAAGAAGGGAAAAATAAGCCCTTGGTATACCAGTACCTTTGAAATTCTTGATCATATTGGGACTGTAGCTTATCACTCGGTGCTTCGAATGAAACTCTCTCAGGATCACAATGTATCCCATGTATTTCTCCTGAGGAAGTACATAACTAATCCATTACATGTAATGAACTCATAGGTTTTACCATAGAAGAATGATCTTTCTTATAAGGAACAATCGGTTGAGATTATGGATCAAACATAGAAAGTGCTACGAAGAAAGACCACTCACCTGGTCCATGTTTTATGGTGAAACCAACAGCTTGAAGAAGCTATGTGGGAACCTAAGGATATAATGAGGCAGAAGTATCCTCAGTTGTTGGTACCAAATTGATGAATTTCAAGGGAGAAATTCATTTTAAGGGGGGTAGAATGTAACACCCTGAGATTTTGTGAAATATATTTTTTAAAATAAATTTAATATTTTAGATATTTTTTGTTACAAAAAACATCAAGTTTATCTTTCATTACAAACAAAACTGAGTTTATCTTAAATTACACACAACACTGAGTGTAACTTGCAATACATGCTACACCGAGTTTAAATGAAATGTAATAAACTATTAACATATTATTATTTAATATGATAACTATCCCCTAGATATTGGAATGGTGGGTTTAAATAGGATTAAATAAATTATGAAAATATATTTTCCAAATATGTATATAAAATTAATTATTTAGTGACCAATTAATCATAAATAAAAATAAAAACTATTTGGAAATAAAGAAAATCCTTTTCTGGAAAACAATTTTTATGCACACAAATGCATTTTACCTCAATAAATTAAATAAATAACTTCGGGTTAATGATTTTAATTAAATTTATATATTATATATTCAATAAAATGTTTAAAATTCATAATATGTGTTTTTTAGATAAGAGATAATAATAAATACAATTTTATGCTTAAAAATTGTATTTTGCTAAAAAGCAGTTTCCCCCCCTTTTTGCATACTTAATTTAAAACTAATTTTTGAAAGTTTTAGAAAATTTATTTGAAAAAATAAAACTAATTTTTTAAATTATACTTTCAAAATTATCTTAGGGTGATTTTTTTTATAATTTTCTGAAAATATTAATTTTTTGATGAATAATAAAAAACTACTAAATTTTAATTGAAAAATTCCTTTTAGTTTAAATTATTTATAAAGCTAAATTATATTTTAAACTGGTTTTAAATAAAAATTAGTTCAATTACATATCTATTAATCCAATTTAGATTATTTTAATAATCTTTATATTTTATTTTTATATAAAAACCTTGTAAAGTTTTGATCTTTTTCTCTTTGAAAACCTGCATTTTCGTCGCACCTATGGGATTAATTTTAAATTAAAATTTTAAACTTATATGAATGGAATTTGGAAAAATTTATTCCATATTTTTAATAATCATAATTTATATTATATAATAATTTCAACTTAATTCTTTACCATAATGAATAGTAAAAATAGTAAAAATTATTTACTGCCGTTAAGATAAAAATGGGTTTGCTTGGGGGGAGGATTAAACTAAAAATATAAAGGTTAAAATGACCTAAAAAATTGTCTAAAATCTACTGGATAAAAATATTTCAACCCTATCACATAAAAGTTTCTATAATTCTCCATTTGGACCCTTTTTTCATTATAAAAATGTGGGTACAACTTTTTCTTTTTAAAAATTACAAGTGTTCCACTCACCTCACTCATAAAAGGCCACCCCTCCTGTCCTCTTGAAACCTTCAAACCATTTTGGTTTGGACAATATCTACCCAAATACCTTAAAAATTAACTCCTATAATCATATAATCCTTATTTTGGACATAAATCCATCCTAGTAAGGCTTTTGGTGCAAACCTAAGGAGGATACCCGAAGAAAATGCAACACACTTCAACAAGAATTTTTATTTTATTTATTCCTCCACCTCCTTTAATTATTGTTAAAAAATGATGATATAATAACCTAAATATCTTGAATCTAATGATATGTTTTCATGTTAAGGTTATTACCTACAACCATCTCCACTTTAATCAAATGGGTTATGAAATCATCATATGTGTGTATGGCGGACTACCGCTTCATGAAACGAAATCATTTTTTTTCCATTACCATCTATCATAGTTGGGTATCATGATGGATATAAATTAAATATATGATATTTATAAAATAATTATACCTATAGAGAAATTATATCATATATACCATTTTAATTTCCATTCCATAGGGGATACGATAACATTGCTAATGTGTACAGTGGACTGCCACCTCATGAAGTGATGTGAATCGTTTTCACTAACGCTTTACATGGAAAATAATAAGTATAAAGTTAATGAATATATGTGATATAAATGTAATAATTATTAGATTTATGAAATATTTATCATTATTAAAATATAATATATCTTTTTATTTCTTACCTTTTCACTCATTGAAAGATGATAATGTCGTTCATGTATGTGTGGACTACCGCCTTCACGAAGCGATGCAACTCTCTATTTTCATCACCACACTGAATGGATAATATGTATAATTATATTTAAAGAAATAATATGTTATTTATAATATTATTATCATTATGTAAATATAAAATATTACTTACCTCATTTCCATAATGATTATTGAAAAATGAAAACACTACTTATGCGTATACACGACCCACTGTCTCCATGATCATAACACACTTCATTTATCAAAAAAATATTTCATGATTTGTAATAAAAGTATAATTGATGTATAAATATGATAATTATTTTAAAATTATTATTATGTATATTATGGAACCACAATCAAAGTAAGAGGATCGAAAAAAATAAATCAAAACATATATGAAAAACAAAGCAGTTATTATCCGAAACATGATTTTAATAAGGAATTGGTAATAAATGGATAATTAATGTTCTTAAGTAAATGATATATGGTATAAAATATATAATTATGGTTCTATAATAGATTTATAATAATATTATATTTATTACAAAGGAGGTTTGAACGTTTATGAAGGAATTAGAGACTTAAGGAAAGAGATTTATATTCTTTTTTTTTCTGGGAGGCATATGCAAAGTCACCACTCATTTATTTTTTGTGGCGTATTTAATTAACCTTTAAAATTTTATATCATTAATCAAATAATTATAATTTTATTAAAAATTTCATTTTATTTTATTCTTTATTGGGTATTATGATTCAAAATATTACTAAAGTGGTAAGGGATTTACATCTCACTTTTTTACTTATGTGAGATATATACCATATTCACCACTTGTTTATTATATATAGTGTGTGTATTTTACATGAATGTATTTTATATTTATTATCATGATTTTTTTTGGGATTTACATATCCATTTGAGTATCTCTCTTTCATGTGGTTTACTGTTCAAAAGATACCCAAGCGGTATGGGATCTTTTTCACAATTTTCCTTCTTTGAGACATATGTTATGTTATGTACCTATATTATTTATGAGGTTTATATATAAAAAAATTTACAAGTAATATCATGAATATATTTATTATCATGATATTATAAGTTTCATTTAATTTCATTATTTTTTGGGCCTTAAAATTCAAAATTACCAAAGTGGTAAGGTTTTTATGTTACAATCTCATCGTTTATTGGGATTGCTCATGATTATGCTTACAATGATGAAATGTTATGATATAACTCTCAATAAACTCATGTATTTTCTTATCATATAGTTATTTTTGTATAATACATGTTTCCCTTAATTTTAAACTCTTTATTTACTCAAGGGTTCAAAATAATGTTTTAAGAAAAATCATATTTATTTCTCTCTTCGGTCGAAAACTCATTTTTCTTCAAAAACCATGTTTTCTAAAAATATTTTCAAAAATGTTTTTAAAATTATTAAAATGATTTATTAAATATATTTTTAATCATGTTTTAACTTTTTTTAAATGTTTTTAAAGTAATCTTCATGTCATTTCCCAAACAATGCCCGTTTGGATTTTACCAAAAATATGAAAATATTTATTGTTTTTAACATGAACATCATGAATAGTATTTCTTTATATAATGACCACTAAAATATTTCAAGATTACCTTACAAGTTATCAAATTTATTTTCAAATAATTTTTTTCCTTAATATTTATGAATTTTTTAGATTTTAAATAAATGATTTCAAAGTAAAAAGTGACTTTGAAAATGTTTTGAAAAGTGTTTTTCAAACTAGAAAGACTATTTACCTCAAGAAATGTTTTAAATTATTTTTAAAATCTTACTTTAAATGTTTTTAAAGATTATTTAAAAAAATATTTCCAAAATATTTTTAGTTTTAAAAATTATTTTGAAAGAAAAGTTATCTTCCTTTAGAAACGTTCCAAGTAATTTATTATTGTAAATAATTATCCATATAAGATGAAAACCTTTGATATAATTTATAATTTACTATAGATGAAAACCAAATATACCATTATTATTCTTACTCTAAATGATTTATGATGAAAATATGTTTATGAAACCTATTTCTCTTCCACAGGTTATACCATGATAAAATTTTTATGAACCCCGTTTCTCTTCCCTAGGTTATACCCTGATAAAATATTTATGAAACATTCTTATTTTCATGGGTTATTATATGATGAAAAGTTGAAATTGTTGGGTCGGAGAGTGATGGAAAGAGGGGGGGTGAATTGCCTTTTAAAAATTAATTAACAATTTAAAACAATTATCAAAGTGCAGCGGAAATAAAAGAGGCAAGACACAAAACTTGATAACGGAGTTCGGCTTAAACCAAAGCCTACGCCTCCGCTCCCAACTCAACCGTTGAGAGATTTACTACCACTTGGTTTTTAATGGTTTTAGCAAGAAACCCACTAGACTTTAAGGTAGTCTAGAACCTATTACAGCTTTCTTTTAATGGTTGAGCAAGAACCCACTTGCTTTTAATGGTTGAGCAAGAACCCACTAGCCTTCTTAAAGGTGAAGGCTAGCTCACCTATGACTCAAGCCTTTTAAAGGGAAGGCTTGACTAACCTCTTCACACCTTGAAGGTGGTGTGAAAACCCAAACAAAATGAAGATGAGAGAAAGAGGGGTTTGTAGGCACAAACCCAAAATAAAGCTCAAAATGATAAAATGATAAAAACCGTAAAGAGGAGAAGTCTTGGGCGCCAATGGATTGATTGGAGTTGATGAAGAGCTATCCCAAGCTTCTATGGTGATGCTCCTTGGATGTGAAAATGAGTTGGAGCAAGTGGGGGTTTCTTGGAGGAATCCGCCGGAGGTTTGCCAAATGATGAAAAATGTTCCCGTGGGATTCCGTATCTTTCCGGGGCTTCCTAGTCCTTTATTTATAGAGGGGGAACCCTCAAATGGCCTTTGGGGGTCTTCGGAGCCGTTGGAGAGGCCTTCAGAGCCGTTGGGAGTCAAGTGGACAAGTCTGGTCAAAGCCCAACGGCTAGTTTGACTGGATCCACCGGCTGACCGGTGCTTGGCCACCGGTGGGCCGGTGCTTTGGAAAAGGGAGAGGCCTTCTGCCCAGGCACCACCGGCTGGCCGGTGAGGAGGCCACCGGTTGGCCGGTGAGGAGGTAGTAGCTGTCCCTTCTGTCTGGGTTCCACCGGCTGGCCGGTGATGGGACACCGGTTGGCCGGTGGTCTGGACAGAAATGATGCCTTCTGTCAAGACTCCATCGGCTGGCCGGTGGTCATCCACCGGTTGGCTGGTGGACTGAAAATCAGTCCACTTTCAGTCCTTCTTGGCCCAATTCCTTGGCAACCTTTTTCCTATCAACAAAAACACTTAAAATAAGATTAGATAAAAAAGAGAGTGATTGTGATCATGAAAATTAAACCACGAGGGGTACGAGAGGTACAACAGAAATTATTATGAAAACTGTATCTTTTACATAAATTATGATATGATAAAATGTTTATGAAACCTATTTCATTTCTTGAGTTATAATATGATGACCATTTTATGATATTGTGGAAAACATACATATGATTTTCATTATGTGATGGGTGGGAACTATATATCTGTCCAATTAATTAGGTAAAGACTTATATCTCATGAGATAGACAAGACTAGAATGGGGAGTGAACCCGTTTCAGTAAGGTATTTTTTCTAATATGATGGTCTTGGGAGTGAACCTTGACTACTATGATGGTTTGGGAAGTGAACCCATTCCACTAAGAGGGACTTGGTAGTGAGCCTTAACTACTATGGAAATGATTTTATATGCTTATGTGTATTCCAAAATTTCATGTCTTATGCCAATGTTGTATTCTATTGGATCATGTTGTTTTATTTATTTATGATTCATGACTTATGAACTTCTAATCTTTATGTCATGACTCAAGATTATGATCTTTGATATGTAGGGTATGGTTTTCAAATGTTTTTCTCATGTTATCATACCCTTATGTTCATGTTATGCTTATACATCTCCCTTTTTTACCCTTACCGAGGACATGATATCACCATTTATTATGTTTCAATTTATATAGGTTATGAAGAAAGGTTTTAAGTAGGTTATGCTTGTGAATATTACTAAAGGGGAAGATCTTTATGAGATATGCTGAAGATCTTTCACCAAATTAGAAGATTGTGTACTTAGTCTCCAAAAACACTAAAATATTATGGTCCTCAGGTGTGTTTGTGTAATGTATTGAATATTCATCTAAAATATGTAATATCTATGTATGATAAGCTGAGGTAACTATATTCCCCGCAGTTAGGAGTTGATGATTCCTGGCTAAAACGTTTTCTTCTGGTATCATGAGCGGTCACACGAACAACAAGCCTTTGGGAAATTGTAGAAATATGGATTAGAATTCCCAAACTAGCCACACTGAATACAAACAAGTGAGTGGTCAATAAAACATAAAGTAGAAAAAAATTAAGGAGACACCCTAGGAATAGGTTATTCTAGTTTACACTCCTCACTGGAAGGGGAACCCTTACTAATACTAATAGAATCCAAATTTCCGACCTCTACTGGATGCCCCTAGAGATTAAATCAGGTAGGAATGCCTTATATACTAGCTTCCCATAAATAACTTTCCTAGATGAGAGAAAAAAATATTTAATCTCTATATAGATATCCCACATGAAGTTATGGACTTTAAATAGATAACTCAAAGCTATTTTTAAAGAAAAGGGAACAAAATCCTTGAAAGGATCAATGTACCCCTTTACTATTAGTTAACCTTGCTTATAATCCATGAACTTTTCCACTTTATTGACCTTATCCTCTTCTAGAAAAACCCATAAAATTTGAGTGGTCTTAAATATCTCCCAATATATCCCATCTTATAATGAGAATGGATCAACCACTTTCCACTACTCTAAACTAGGTTCTTCAAATAGACCAAGACAACTCACACCCTCATGACACATGGAGTTACCAAAGACCTGAAAAAACTTTAAAATTACTCAATCCACTCCACAGTCTCTATGTAACATCCCAAGTAATTAATGAATAACAGATATTCTTATCTATGTCTATTTATTAATTAGATAGTGTTTTAGAGGCTTAAAATGAGAATAAATCCAATCTTAAGCATGAAATACACTAATATTTTTAAAAGATTGTTTTACTGCCTTTTGATGGAAAACCATTTTAAATCAAAATTTTTACAATTTTATAAGCTCTATTTGTCAAAATAAAATTATTCTTTAGGATTGGGACATTTAAATTTACTTTGGATAAATTTTTGGTATTTTTCTGACAATGTTCATTTTTTAATGAATAGTGAAAAATACTGCATTTTACATCAAAACTGATTTTTCATCTAATTTAAATATATGATTAGATTATATTTTTAATTGGTTTTAAAGTGTAATTAGAATATAGTTTTACCATTTAATCCAATTTTTGTCATTTTAATTTATTTCACATTGGAATTGGGCATAAACAAGTGCCAAACTTTTCATAGATATTGTTTAAAAAAAACCCGCTATTTATTTTGACAACGGGAATTATTTTTTAAATTAATTATTGAAATTTATATTTTTGGAATTTGGTAAAATGGATTCCATATTTGTAATTAGAAGGTCCAAATTATGTAATTAAGACTCTTTTGTTTTTGGACATTATGAATAGTAATGACGGTAATTATCTTTAATTATCGTGATTAATTAGTAATCGGGTAATTAAGGATAATAAAATAATATCATAATAATAACAAATGACCCAAACATGTGTCCTAATGATACTGTTTCTGTCATGGCCAACCATTGGATTCCTTGTGCCGAACTTTGGGACCCCATGGAATCACTTTTGTGTGATAGTGACACTTTATCTTTTTATTTTTAAAGAATGGAGAATATCACAAAAGAATGTATCACCCAAGTAAAAAAATTTTAATTTTGTTTGTGTAAATCATCTCTTAGACTATAAATACTCATTGAAAATATAAAAATATTTCCTACCTCATAGTAATTTTTTTATAATTTTTAGACATTAAATAAATTAATTTATTTATGACATCATGATGATGCAACGATTATCTCATTAATGAACGATTTAAATAAAATGAAAAGATAATGTAAAATCTAAGACTTAAACTTGTCAAAAACCTATTGTATGAGTATATTTCAAACCATTATCACCTTATCCTCAAAATATATCAATGTGGGACCTTTAAAATCCGAAAATCATTTTAAAATAAAGTAACATTTCTTGACTTTCCAAGAGTGCCCCTCCTCCCTCTTATAAAAGGCCCCCACCTATACCTCCTTACCCACACTTATCAAGCCATTGGCTTGGATAAAATCTGATAATTTTGTCTCTCCACATCCCTCTATTGATCATAGAATCCTTAAGCATAAATCTCTTCAAGAAACCCTTTTAGTTCAAACCAAGAGGAGTTACCCGATTTAAAGGTAAAGTCTTCTCTAATGTTATTTTGTTTTATTTTTCTTCTCCAACCCCCTAAACTATTTTTATTAATTTATTTTGTAACAAAACCAGTATATTAAATATTATAGGATGTTTTTATAAGAATTTTTTGAGCTACACTTCCACACACCTCCGTCTAATGGTTAAAGAATATACTGTTTCTGTGGATGGCAAATTACTGCCTCACGAAACGATGATTGTTGAATATTCTTTTAACACCTTCAAAGGTGGCCATTAAGATGTCACTATATTTATATATGATATATATATTATGTTTACTATTTCCTTATGATTCTTTATTTTTCATTTATGGCATACCTTTATGGTTTCCATTATGGGTAAACGCGATATCTTTATTTTAGGAAGTGCGGACTACCGCCCCCTCAAAGTGATTTGATTCGTTAATTCCATATGTGGGATGTGTAAAGGATGGAGTTAATAATATTATATATGATATTATATTGGAATTATAATATACCTTTATATCATTATGATCCCATTCCATTAAATACGAAATAGAAATGAAAGTAGCGTTCATGCGTACGTACGGCTTACCATCTCCATGAACGGTGCATTTCATTTATTACCTATAAATGTTATGTAATATTATAAATTAATGTATATAATGGATATATATTATATATATGATATCTACATCATGAATATAATTCTGGATATAATGGATATTTTACCACATGAACAACTTGTAATTATAAGGAGTTTATTTTTGACTCAAGTACCAATGATCGACAAAACTACCATTATTAACTTAAATAATTATATAGTGTTAATAACATGGTAATAAGTGATATAAAAGGTATAATTAACTTGAAAAAGGTTCTTAAGCAATTATAAATTAACTCAAGTTTATTATTTCGGAGATTAAAGAACGATCGAGTCAAGTCGGACACGAGGTAAGGGACTTCATCTCAATATCCTTTCATTGAGGCATATTTGATACACAACTTTCTTTTATACAGTGTATAAAACCCTTTGAATTTTACTTTTATTCAAAATGAATCTTTTTATATGAAGCATTTTAATAAACGACAAAAGGGAATGTTTTTGTCTTATGTATGTGGCGACAACAACTTCTCCACCACCATGGCTATTTTTTGAGTTTCGGCTTCCTATACAAGCCATAACATCTTTTAAATGAAAAATAAATACCATGTTTTAATTGTATTTTATTTTGGTATTGAAAATGGTTTTGATAATGTTTTTATTATATCAATGTGTTGTATTGATATCTTGTGATTGAAATGTGGAAATGTTATGTTTCCTTTATTCATGTTTTATGTGATATAATTATGTTATGGTTCTTGGGAATTATTATAAAGACGGGTGGTTCTGTGATAAACTAAGGGCGGGTGAGCCCGATATAGCTCTACAATGCATTGGGTAACGTGAATGGGTTAAACGTTAAGGTTTCTCTGAAGCGATTTAGGGAATATACTGTGATGGGTATTCCAAACGTAACTATGATGGTTACTCCCTAAGTAATAATGTTATGAATGCCTCAAGTTACCTTTATGTCTTATTATTTCTATGATTTATTCATAAATATTATGATTTCATGAGGTATGTTAAAGTGCTTATGTTTTATGAGTAAATTATGATTTCATTGATTCTTATGTATACATGTATTAATGTTTCCTTTCCGTATTTTTATATCCCTTACTGAGCTTTTTATGCTCATCCCAAGCTTTTGAAATGTTTTTCACAGGTCCAGAGAAAGGTACATGATGTGATGATAGTGTCAAGGAAGTGTCAAGAAAGAATCCATGTTTTATTTTAAATATGTTTCCATTGATGGGAAAAATGAATACTATATTTTATATAACCACTTTGTTTAAATGTGGAATGTAATGCATGTTTTATGATCTAATTCTCTAAAACTCTAAACCCAAAAATATCCTCAATGTGTATTCTTGAAATATCTCAAGATTAAGTAATGTTTAAGGCTGGGGCCTTATAGTTGGTATCAGAGGTCAGTTTAAATAACTTTAGGAGTTATAATTCTATTAAATTATTATCTAAAAAATATTTTTTTTATGGTCAAATTGAAATGATATAGCATTTAAAGATTACCATGTTGCTTCATCTAAGACATGTTTGTCCAGAATGGTTTTCCATAGAGGAAACATGGAAGCAGTGCTAGGAAGGCATACATAAGGAAATGACCTTCCAAATCAGCATCCTGAGATGGTAGGAATTGAAAATAAATAGTTTTTTGCAGTAATGGTGCAGTTGACTCAAGCGATAAATGGTGGTGGTATCCATGCACGAGATCATCCAGATCAACCGCAGAGGAACATGTCAGTGGTGGAACATTTCATGAGGCAACATCCACCATCATTCAGAGGATCATCTGACCCTGTGCTATCTGAAGGTTGGATTAAATCACTGTAGAAGATTTTCGATGTCATGGGGTGTTTAGAAAATCAAAAGGTTATTCTTGATATTTTCTGTATGGAGGGTGAAGCAGATCAGTAGTGGTCGATGGTTAAAAATATCAGGAACACTGATGAGATTGATGCTCTGGACTGGGATTAATTTAAAGGTATGTTTCTTGAGAAATATTTTCCTAAGGATGTCCAACTTAGGATGGAAAAATAATTCTTGGAATTGAGGCAAGAGGAAGACTCAGTGGCTGCTTATGAAGAAAGGTTCACTCGATTGGCAAGGTATGCTCCAAATTTTATCCGAGACCTTGATAGTAAAATCAATCGTTTTTACTCAGGATTCAAGCCAAAATATCGAAGGGCATTAGCTTCTCATGAGTTCAAAAGTTATGAAAAGATTGTTAGATGTGATGAGAAGGTGGAAATAGAGTTTTCCGATGATCAAGTGTTCTATAAAAACCAACAGAAGAAGAGACCGAGGTGGCAGGAGAAAGGGAAGAATCCTTCAAAAAGGTTTGATGGTAAGAAATCTAAGTTTCCATTTTGTGATAAATGTGGTAAAAAGCATGCGGGGGAATGTATTTTGAATTCTAGAAAGTGCTACCGATGTGGTAAGATGGGACATAAGGCTCGTGATTGCAATGGAAAAGATCATGGTGATGGTAAGAGCAAATTTGATTTACAGTTAGTAAAATGTTTCAAGTGCAATGAGACGGGTCACTATGCAAATGAGTGTTCGACGAAGAGCTCAAATTATGGGAAGAAGTTATACTACAAGCAGAAAGGGGTGGTGAAATCCCTTCCGAATACTTCAACAGATGTTGGGCCATCAAATGAAGTGGTATCAGGTACTTGTTTTTTCAGATTATGCCAGTGTGTTTTTTGATTCAGGGTCTACACATTCTTTCATCTCTGAAAACTTTTCTAGTAAAATGGGAATACCATCTCAAGAAATGACTCCTGAACTTGTGGTAAAAACACCTGGGGGAAATGTTGATGCAAAAAGAATTTATAAGAACCTTCCTATCCTTATTCGTGGAAAGAACCTACTTGCAAACCTTATTGTTTTACCTCTAGTAGAGTTTGATATTATCCTGGGTATGGATTGGATCTCTATTTACTATACTAAGATTGAATGTAGAGCTAAAGAAGTTTCTTTTTAGAAAGACTTTCAGTTTGTGTACAAGAATAAACCCTTACTGTTTATAACATATCAAGAGGCTGAGAAACTTGTAAGAGATGAAAATTAATGTTACCTTGCACATATTTTTGAAAACAAAGGAACTGTTCAGATTAATGATGTGCCAGTGGTAAATGAGTATCTTGATGTTTTTCCTAGTGAGTTGCTTGGAATAATACCAGATCAGGAAGTTGAATTTACTATTGACTTAGTTCCTGATGCTAAGCCAATTTCAAAACCCCCTTATCAAATGGCTCAAATTGAACTTTTAGAGTTGAAGGAGAAATTTCAAGATTTTTTAGAGAAAGGTTTCATTCGACCTAGAACATCATCATGGGGTGATCCTGTTTTATTTTTTAAAAAGAAAGATGGTTCAATGAGACTTTTCATTGATTATAGAGATTTGAATAACATCACTGTTAAGAACAAATATCCTTTTCCTCATATCAATGATTTGTTTGATCATCTCCAGGGAGCTCAGTATTTTTCAAAGATTGACCTGAGATCGGGGTACCATCAGTTAAAGGTAAAGGAAGTAGATATTCTGAATACCGCGTTTTGTACAAGATATGGCCATTATGAATTTGTAGTTATGCCTTTTGGGCTAACCAATGCACCTGCTGTATTCATGGACCTTATGAATAGAATTTTCCATGAGTTATTGGATAAGTTTGTGGTTGTTTTCATTGATGATATTTTGGTTTTTTCAAAAATTAAAGAGGAGCATGAAAGACATTTAAGGGTTATTTTTCAAACCTTAAAAGAAAAGAAATTATATGGGAAATTCAGAAATTGTGAGTTCTGGTTGCAACAAATTTCTTTCCTTGGTCACATTGTTTCTAAAGATGGGATAACTGTTGATCCTGCAAAAACAAAGGTTGTTGAACAATGGACAAGACCCACAAATGTAACCGAGATTCGTAGTTTTCTTGGTTTGTAAGGCTATTACCGAAGGTTTGTTAAAATTTTTTCACGGTTATCTAGTCCAATGGCTAAGCTAACTCGGAAGGGTGTTAAGTTTATCTGGACAAAAGAATGTGATGATTGATTTCAGGAACTGAAAAGAAGATTGGTGAATACTCCAGTTTTGGCACTACCTTCCAGGAATGGGGAGTTTGTTATCTACAGTGATGCTTCATTAAAAGGACTTGGTTGTGTCCTAATACATAATGATCAGTTAATTGCTTATGTTTCACGGCAGTTGAAAACTCATGAGGTAAATTACCCTACACATGATTTGGAATTAGCTGCTGTTGTTTTCACTTTAAAAATTTGAAGGCATCATTTGTATGGAGTAAAGTGTGAAATATATACCGATCACAAAAGTTTAAAGTATATATTCACTTAGAAATAATTGAACATGAGACAAAGGAGATGGATAGAATTAATCAAGGATTATGATTTTACAATTCATTACCATCCTAGAAAAGCAAATAAAGTGGCTGATGCTTTGAGTCGAAAAAATAATGCTTAATTAACCATGTTACATTTGGAACATGATCCTTTGGTTAAGGATTTGATGAACTTTGTCATAGAATTTGTTGGTGTAGGATGTCCTTTTGTTTTGTTTCAGGTATCAGTGAAATCTTCTCTATCAGACAGAATTAAGCAAGCACAGAAGCAAGACAGTGAGTTGCAGAAAATGGTAGAGCTGGTTCAGAAGGGTAAGTTTCCTGAATTCAACATTGATAATGATTGTGTTTTGAGATTTGGGAAGAGATTGTGTGTGACTTGTGATTCACAGTTGAAGAGAGAGTTGTTATGTGAAGCTCATAGTTATCCGTTTTCAGTTCATCCTGGCAGTATTAAGATGTATAGAGATCTTCGAGAGTATTACTGGTGGGACTGAATGAAAAGAGATATTGCTGATTTTACTGTGAAGTGTTTGACTTGTCAATAGGTTAAAGTAGAGCGAAAGTTACCAAAAGGGATGCTTCAGCCTTTACCAGTGCCAGAGTGGAAATGAGAGAATATATACATGGACTTCGTTGTGGGATTACCAAAGACACCTCGAGGTAATAATGCAATTTAGGTTATTGTTGATCGCTTGACAAAATATTCTCATTTCCTTGCTATACAAGATACTTTTTCCCTAGATCAACTTTCCCATATGTATCTTAAAGAGATATTCAGGTTACATGGAGTTCCCCTCTCCATTTTATCTGATCGTGATCCCAGGTTTACTTCTAACTTTTGGAAAGGCCTTCAGAAGTCGTTGGGTACTGAATTAAATTTCAGTACAACTTTTCATCCTCAATCAGATGGGCAGTTAGAACGAATGATTCAGACTTTGAAGGATATTCTACGTGCTTGTTCGATGGATTATCAGGGAATTTGGGACCAACATCTTTCTTTGGTTGAGTTTCCTTATAATAACAGTTTTCATTCTAGTATACAGATGGCACCATTTGAGGCATTATATGGGAAGCGGTGTCGAACTCCAACTTTTTGGGATGAAGTGGGTGAAAGGAAGTTGATGGGACTGGAATTGGTAGAAGAGTTGGCATAAAAAGTTCAGCTAATATAGAGACACATGAGAACAACTCAGAGCAGGCAAAAGAGTTATGCAGACAACATGAGGAAGGATCTCTCTTTTGAGGTAGGTGATCATGTTTTTCTCAAAGTTTCACCATGGAAAAGTGTGATGCGATTTGGTAAGAAAGGAAATCTGAGTCCAAGGTTCATTGGACCATATGAAATTCTAGATAGAGTTGGATCAGTTGCATACCGAGTGGTTTTACCTCTGAGTTTATCTCAGGTACATAATTGTTTTCATGTTTCAATGTTAAGGAAGTACATACCAGATCCATCTCTTGTTTTGAGTCTAGAGGTAGTTCAGCTGGAAGAGAATCTATCTTATGAGGAACAACCGTTCTAGATTCTTGACCATAGAGAGAAAGTGTTGAGGAATAAGGTGATTCATCAAGTAAAGGTTTTGTGGAAAAACCACATGATTGAAGATGCAACATGGGAATCTGAAAATGCAATGAGGGATAAATACCCCGACTTATTCGATAAGTAAATAAATTGCAGGGATGCAATTTTCTAAAGGGGGGAAGGATGTAACATCCCAAGTATGTAATGAATAATAGATATTATTATCTATGTCTATTTATGAATTATATAGTGGTTTAGAGGATTAAAATAAGAATAAATCCAATCTTAAGTATGGAATACACTAATATTTTTAAAAGATTGTTTTACTGCCTTTTGATGGAAAACCATTTTTAAATAAAAAATTTGACAATTTTATAAGATCTATTTGTCAAAATAAACTTATTATTTATTATTGGGACATTTAAATTTACTTTGGATAAATTTTTGGTAATTTTCTGACAATGTTCATTTTTTAATGAATAGTGAAAAATACTGCATTTTACATCAAAACTGCCTTTTCATCTAATTTAAATATATGGTTAGATTATATTTTTAATTGGTTTTAAAGTTTAATTAGAATATATTTTTATAATTTAATCCAATTTTAGTCATTGTAATTGATTTCACAATGGAATTTGGCATAAACAACTTCCAAACTTTTCATAGACATTGTTTCAAAAAAACCCGCTATTTGTTTTGACAACGAGAATTATTTTTTAAATTAATTATTGAAATTTTTATTTTTGGAATTTGGTAAAATGGATAAAATATTTGGAATCATAAGGTCCAAATTATGTAATTAAGACTCTTTTGTTTTTAGACATTATGAATAGTAACGGCGGTAATTATCTTTAATTATCGTGATTAATTAGTAATCGGGTAGTTAAGGATAATAAAATAATATCATAATAATAACAAATAACCCCAAAATGTGTCCTAATTCTACTGGTTATGTCATGGCCAACCATGGGATGCCTTGTGCCAAACTTTGGGACCCCATGGAATCACTTTTGTGTGATAGTGACACTTTATCTTTTTATTTTTAAAGAATGGAGAATATCACAAAAGAATGTATCACCCAAGTAAAACAATTTTAATTTTGTTTGTGTAAATTATATATTAGAATATAAATACTCATTGGAAATATAAAAATATTTCCTACATCATATTATTTCTTTTATAATTTTTAGACATTAAATTAATTAATTTATTTATGACATCATGATGATGCAGCGATTATCTCATTAATGAACGATTTAAATAAAATGAAAAGATAATGTAAAATATAAGACTTACACTTGTCAAAAACCTATTGGATGAGTATATTTCAAACCATTATCACCTTATACTCAAAATATATCAATGTGGAACCTTTAAAATTCGAAAATCATTTTAAAATAAAGTAACATTTATTGACTTTCCAAGAGTGCCCCTCCTCCCTCTTATAAAAGGTCCCCACCTCTACCTCCTTACCCACACTTATCAAGCCATTGGATCGGCCAAAATCTGATCATTTTATCTCTAAACATCCCTCTCTTCATCATAGAAGCCTTACCTTAGGAAGAATGCTCTTCAAGAAACCCTTTTGGTTCAAACCAAGAGGAGTTACCCGATTTAAAGGTAAAGTCTTCTCTAATGTTCTTCTGTTTTATTTTGCTTCTCCAACCCCGTAAACTGTTTTTATTAATTTCTTTTGTAACAAAACCAGTATCTTCAATATACTAGGATGTTTTTATAATAAGTATTCGAGCTACACTTCCACACACCTCCGTCTAATGGTTAAAGAACATACTATTTATGTGGATGGCGAATTACTGCCTCACGAAACGATGATTGTTCAATATTCTTTTAACACCTTCAAAGGTGGCCATTAAGATGTCAATATATTTATATATGATATATATATATATATTATGTTTACTATTTCCTTATGATTATTTATTGTTCATTTATGGCATACCTTTATGGTTTCCATTATAGGTAAACGAGATATCTTCATTTTAGGAAGTGCGGACTACCGCCCCCTCAAAGTGATTTGATTCATTAATGCCATATGTGGGACATGTAAAGGATGGATTTAATAATATTATATATGATATTATACTGGAATTATAATATACCTTTATATAATTATTATTCCATTCCATTAAATACAAATTAGAAATGAAATTAGCATTCATGAATACGTACGGCTTACCATCTCCATGAACGGTGCATTTCATTTCTTACCTCTAAATGTTATGTAATATTATAAATGAATGAATATACTGGATATTTATGATATATATGATATATATATCATGAATATAATTCTGGATATAGTGGATATTTTACCACATGAACAACTTGTAATTATAAGGAGTTTATTTTTGACTCAAGTACCAATGATCGACAAAACGACCATTATTAACTTAAATAATTACATAGTGTTCATAACATGGTAATAAGTGATATAAAAGGAAAAATGAACTTGAAAAAGGTTATTAAGAAAGTATAAATTAACTCAAGTTTATTATTCAGGAGATTAAAGAATGATCTTAGTTTTTTTTTTTTTATATTTTTTTTTTTTTTTTATTTTTTGTTTTAATTTGCATATTTTATACACAACTTTCTTTTATATGATATATAAAACCCTTTGACTTTTAATTTTATTCAAAAGTAATCTTTTTATATGAATCATTTTACTAAATGACAAAAGGTAATGTTTTTGTCTTACGTATGTGGCGATAACGACTTCTTCGCTGCCATGACCATTATTTGAGTTTCGACTTCCTCTACAAGCCATAACTTTTTTTAAATGAAAAATAAATACCATGTTTTTAATTTTCTTTTATTTTGGTATTGAAAATGGTTTTGATAATATTTTTATTATATCAATGTGTTGTATTGATATCTTGTGATTGAAATGTGGAAATGTTATGTTTTGTTTATGCATGTTTTATGTGATACGATTATGTTATAGTTCTTGGGCATTGTTATGAAGATGGGTGGTTCTGTGTAAACTAAGGGTGGGTGAGCCCGATATAGCTCTCCAATGCATTGGGTAACACGAAGGGGTTAAAATTTAAGGATTCTCCGAAGATATTTAGGGAATATACTGTGATGGGTATTCCAAACGTAACCATGAGGGTTACTCCCTACGTAAGAATGTTATGAATGCCTCAAGTTACCTTTATGTCTTATGATTTCTATGATTTATTCATAAATCTTATGAGTTCATGAGGTATGTTAAAGTTCTTATGTTTTATGAGTAAAGTATGATTTCATTGATTCTTATGTATACATGTATTAATGTTTCCTTTCCATATTTTTATATCCCTTACTGAGCTTTTTATGCTCATCCCAAGCTTTTGAAATGTTTTTCACAGGTCAAGGGAAAGGTACATGATGTGATGATAGTGTCAAGGAAGTGTCAAGAATGAATCCATGTTTTATTTTAAATATGTTTCTGTTTATGGGAAAAATTAATACTATATTTTATGTAACCACTTTGTTTAAATGTGGAATGTAATGCATGTTTTATGATCTAATTCTCTAAAACTCTAAACCTGAAAAGATCCTCAATGTGTATTCTTGAAATATCTCAAGATTAAGTAATGTTTAAGGCTGGGGCCTTATACTCTAATATACCTCGATTACTGTAGAAAATGGGTAACATTTGAGAATAGATTAGCTCCAAAAATCCACTAGGAGTCTGTGTAGGGCCAATGATTGGAAGAGATTCCTTAGAAACCTCCTGGGTCTTTTTGGGTGGCATACTCTAAAAATAAGAAATATAAAACCAAACCAAAGCACATAAAAAATAAAATCTCCACATCTCAATCCCAAATCAAAAACCCAAACTCAAAACATAATTCCAAGCACACCTACAAGAAATAAAGTCCAAATCCCCAAAAATAAAAACTTCAAACACAGAAAGGAAGCATCACACCACTCCCACTTTTCAAAACATTTAAATCCCCTTTTTGAAAACCATTTTCAGAAAACAAAACAACCTTAAGAAGTTAAGTACCCAACATTGATATTCCATGAAGCCTCATACACATACATCCTTGTGCTATCTCAATAACCCCAACACACATACCAATAAACATCCATTTACCACACACAAACACACACACACACACACATATATATATATGTGGTAATTCATAGTAATACCAAGGGTAAAAATAAGACATTTCTATTTCCAGAACAAAACATTCAAAAAAAATTCAAATACCCAACCAATTTGGTGGTACACCTTATCATCCCAAAACAAATCATTTAAAAATTCCTAGTTTCAAAGAAACTTCCATTTCAATTTTCAAAAAACTTTCAAAAAACCCCCAAATTTTTTCCATAATGAATCAATTTCCAAAACAATCCATTTCATTTTTAAACTACCCAAGGTTTTAATTTTGGAAAATAAACTTTGATAAACCATAAACCATTTTTAAAATACAAAATAAACACCCCAAAATCAACTCAAACCAATACCAAAAACAAAGAGAAACCCAATTAATCAATAGATTAAAATACTAGTGCCTCAAAAGAACCACTGCTACACATGACTTGGACGCATGGGTTAGAAGGCTGTGTGCCAACTAAGTGAGAACATAAAAGGTTACCATAGGCAGTTTCATGGTCTATTCTTGGTTTTACATACCATTAAAAATAACCATTATTGCTCTGAATCCCTTCAAAATATCCTTCAAATCTCAAAATCAATTGTAAATTCCCAAACAAAAATAAAAAACCTCAAAAAAATATGAGTATCAAGCTTGAATTTTGAGTCAAAACTACACTGGAACACCCTAGAAATTAAATAGTCCTCCCAAATAGGTGGTGATCAAGCACTTACCCATGTTTGAATACTTGAATTCCATCAATTATAACTCCAAAATACTAGAAATCCCTAAATAACACGGGATGAACCTCATTTTAATACCATTTTTTAATGAATGACCAGGGTCAAACCTGAATCGGTCACCCAAGATAGCCTGTAATAAGGAGAGATAGGAATTACCAATCCTCTTGGGATGAAAACTAGTGTCGAGAATCAAGAATAACTCAATTGGTAATGATTTAATCCATAAAATAAAATAGAATAAACAAAACTAATACAAGTAGTGAAAAAGAAATGGGAAACTAAACTGATAGAAGTAAATAATAGACATACCTCCACATGACCTCACAGGTCACCATCATCCACTGAACCAACATCAATCCATGGTGACCAGTACAAAGTTGGAAACCACACCAAAATATAAAAACAAATATAGAGGTATCATCATGATTATTAAAATTCAGTAAGAATACCTAGATAAACTACTACCTATGCCTTACCTTTAAAAATAAATCTACATCATGGTATTTTTAATATAAGTCATATCAAAATGGGGTTTTCTACACTTTTAAGGAAAAAAAGTAACAAGATTCCATTTTATGTGAAACTACATTCTATTATATTATCAAAAACAGATTTCAAACCATGAAAACCTTCCATAAGATTCCTTATAAAATACAACCAGTGATAAAATATGAGTCTCAATATGGATAAATAATATTATAGAAATTAAACATGTTTTTTATTATTTAAGACAAGAAAAAGAAATCTAAAAAAAAAGTAAATTTAAAATAGTACCATTAAAACAAGAGTAAATGAGATAAAACACCATGGGAAATCCCTAAGAAGTTAGGTCAATAGGGTCCTAGGATCCTTGTACTCTTGGTGATAAAACCATATAATCCTTTCTCATAAATGAGCTCCTAGAGAGGTCCAAGAAAAAGTTATATAAGTCCCCAAAGCATAATCATAATGTCTAGTTAGTGTTGTATCGTGATCATGTTGGGGAGCCCGGGTTAGTGCCCTGTCGACTCAACCGACATACTAGTCCTTAACAAACCACCTAGGAACCCAGGGTTCCCAAGTGATTCATTAAAATAGAGGTGAGTTTTAATCAATATATCATAGACATACACATCTCATACTTTCACTAAAACCACCATTCACTTTCTCACCACTAAATTCCCTTTTAAGCGCATCCCCTTTTCCCTTTCCAAAATACATAAAAAATCACAAGTCCCATCACCGGTAATACATTACATAACAATAATTTAGCATACAACACATTCCAAATACAAGGGGTATTCCTTAATAGAGGTTTTTATTTCATCAAACATTTCAAAGTTACAACCAGGACTCATCATTTTAAAATAAACACATTGTATTTATAAAATACCTTTGGGCATCACCACTTTTATGATACACACTATTCAGAAAACCAATTATGCATTTAAAATGCACTTCATTTCAAACAAGGATAAACATAAGCTTAAAAAAAGGAAACCCCTGTTAGAAGCTTAGGTAAAATATTGGAAGTGAGTGGAAATTCATTTCCAAGAATTAAAATTCACTTTGCATAGCTTATAAATATTATATAATAATTAAATCTGATTTTTAAATAAATTATGAAATCATGGAATTCAAATTAAAGTCATAGGAATAGGGAACCTACCTCAAAACACATTACCATTGATGACAACAACCCAAATCCACTTTAAATAGGTCCACAAAAGTAAGAAAGACCAAGGACTTTGGCGAAGCAAAACCCTCCTTTGACACTTACACACACATACAACTATACATACATACATAAATACATACATACATACATACATACATACATACATACATACATACATACATACATACATACATACATACATACATACATACATACATACATACATACATACATACATACATACATACATACATACATACATACATACATACATACATACATACATACATACATACATACATACATACATACATACATACATACATACATACATACATACATACATACATACATACATACATACATACATACATACATACATACATACATACATACATACATACATACATACATACATACATACATACATACATACATACATACATACATACATACATACATACATACATACATACATACATACATACATACATACATACATACATACCCCTAGTTTCAATGAAGATATTACCCTCATCATGAGGGTATTTGTACAAAGAGGGTATGTATACATATGACTTACCCATGTATATGTGTATAAGTCACCTTTAGGGAGACACAAATTATCTCCTTCACGAATGGTGGTCCAAAGCTACCCCAAGGCGGTCCACAATATACTATAAAATAGTAAAAACTCAAAAGTCACATAATAAATAAATAAAAATCAACCAAAGTTGAAAAGTAGAAGAATATTTACTCAAAATTGATGGTGAACCCACTACCTTCAATAGTTGTGGCTAAAACCAACCTTAACCAAGCCCCATGAACCCTAAGAACCATGAACCAACCAAAAATAATTTTAAAATTGGTTAAGGGTTTGGACATGGTGCACGAGCAATAGAGGAGAAGAAGAACCAAAATAATAAGAAGGAAATAGAGGATAACAGAGGAGGACAAACCCTTACTAGTGAAAACCACAAGTGGAAATGAGAGAAAAAACACCCAGGAGAAAAACTGAGAGGAGGGGAGGCATGCTTGTAGGATCCCCATGGATGGGAGTGTTGTGTAAATGGAATATGGGATGGGAATTAGGTTTATTTTTAGGGAAAATGAGGAGAGTAAAAAATGGGAAATCCCATTTTTTTTATATTGGACACTATGCATGGTTTGGCCGCACGGTTTGACAAACTATGCGCCAACCGTGTGCCTCCCTTGGAAGGCTTGAACGCCCCACATGGGCAAGCCACATGGTTTAAGAAACCATGCACCATTTGTGTGGTCAACTTTTCTAAAAGTTATAGATGCACCCATGCATTTTATGCATAGTTTCTACTAACCAAGATCCAACCGTGCACCCATGCTGGAAAAATCAAATATTAAAATTTAAAACCCCTGTCCAACTCAAAATTCAAAAAACAAGGCCAAATATAATTTAATAATTAAAAATAATAAATAAAAATTAAAAATAATTAAAAATTCAAGGTTTACGCATGATACACATTGTTATGTGTAACATCATCATGTGAAACATAATCCTATGGTACATTTGACATGACCTCACCCACTAGATACCACTTGACCAGTGGTAAGATGAGTGTACCACCTAAAACTCACCTTCAAAATGCCAAGGGATGGTGACTAGAACCAAGTGGGAACATCACACATACAATATTCCTTAGAATAATTCACATGTATACACACACATGATCCTACACACACACCAGAGTAATGCAGGAAAATAATCAAATGTAACAATAGATGCATGTTTAACCTCTAAAATACCACAAAAAAGTATGATAACATAATAAATGTACAAGGGAAAAAAATACAAGCCCAAAAACCAAAAATAATATCCAACCTGACAATAAAAGTGAATACTATCCCAACACACAAACTCCCGAGTCTGACCATGGACTCAGTACCGAAACCTTTAGACACCACTATGCACCTCCCACTATAGGTCCACTAAAATATTTGTTACTAGGGTGAGTATATACATACCTAGTAGGAAAACACTAAATCACTAAGAATTAAAGCACTAAATATAGTCATATCTAAAACCATAAACATAGGGTAAAGAGAGAAGGTGAACCCAAATAAGCTCATAGAAGGGACTCAGCCGTAGAGTATGACTTCAGTATTTACAACTAACCCAAAGATTATAAATGTATTTTAATATTATTGTCCCATATGAAAATTCAACCCTTGTAACCTATCTCTACTAGTAATGGAGGATTCCATGATCCTAGTAGTACATGGGGATGTTGACTCCAATAGAGGATCCCACACCCTATCTGGGAACATTAAATAAGGGGATTACTGACCCTAAAGATTGAGGATCCTACACCTTGTAATAGTAGGGAGAATGCCAAACCTATCTGATCTGTATATAGAGGATCCTACACAAAAATCCCATGAGGAGTACTACTAAACCTACGTAGGTATGGTAAGAGGTTATGGTGCCTTGATTATCCTATCAAGTTGGGTCACCACTTTCTAATAGTGTTTGAAATTAGAGCTTGATCTCTGAGATGCTAATGTGGTCAGCCATGCTCACTTAATCTTAACTCCCATCTCTATATTTGAATATAAATACACTATCACATACCACATATAATCCTACTTATGAGGGTCTGCTGAAAGGCCAAATCCAAGGAAAAGGGAAGTACATGATGTATCCCAGAGGGGAACACAACTTTTCACCCCAAGCATCATTCACCCATATTGGCGCCCCACATGGACTGCACAAGTGGAACTACACAACATGTATAACATGCCGCACAACGTGTATATCCAAGTTCATCACTCTAACTGTTCCTTTCTCTCTATTCCATATTCCTTAGAGTTCATATGATGTGTGGTCCTTTCACATGATGTGTGTTATAACTAGGGGTTCTTGGGTGTGTAAACATTGTACACGTCAAGCTGGTAATCTAGGTCCACATGGTATTGGTCCCAACAACATATCCTTGTGACCTCCATACTTTATTATAACATAACCATTTCCTTGGTTATAACATAACCACCATCCTTGGTTATAACTTAACCACCATCCTTGGTTATAATATAACCACTACCACATAATGAAAACCATACATATGTGTAACACAAGATCATAAAACATTAATCATATTAGAACCCATGAAAATAAATAGATTTCGTAAACATTTCATCATATTATAACCCATGGAAAAGGAATGGGTTTTATAAACATTTTATCATTTCATCATAGCATAACCTATTGAAAAGGAATAGGTTTCATAAATATATTTTCCTCATAAAGATAAACCATCTAGATAAAGAATAAATATGGTATCCTTGGATCATATCCCCAGTAAAGCATATGTAAAATCAAGGTTTGTTTCCTTTGATGAATATATGTACCATTAAAATACCATTAACACATTCTTGAGGAAAACGTACCTTCCATTTTGAAATCACTTATTTAAAATATAAAAATTTATAAAATATAATGGAAAAAAATTTCTTTTAAAATAACCACGGAAACTTGTAAATTAGGATTCAATGCATTGAGTGTTCATGATGACAATTTTTTTTATATTGTATAAGTTAAAAGAAAATATTCCTTTTACACTTTCATAAATAAAATAAAAAAGTACCTCATTCAGAAAAGGAAAAGAATATTGATTTGTAACATTTTGTAAAAATTAAAACATGGGTAAAAAATAAATTTAAATAATAATAAGAGAATAGTAAAAACCTTATTTAATATATTTTTAGAAACATGGATATGGAAGAAAATGGTTTTTCGACCAAACAAAGAAATAAAGTTGATTTTTTTTAATAACATATCTTTTATTGAGAAATCAAGGTAAGGAAAATGAAAATAAAACATGTATTTTAAATAAATAACTAGAGGAGAATAAAATTCAGGATTTTCTTTATTGGAAAATAATAATATTTCATCATTTGAAATATAATCATAAACAATTCTGATAAATAATGAGATTGTAACATAAAACCCTTAACACCTTGGTAATCATTTGAATCATAAGACCCGTGAAAGAAATAACATTAGATAGATATGTAAATAAAAATAATTTTCATAAGAATAATAATAAAATATACAAGTGATATTTATGGTTATAATATACACCACACAAAAGAAACAAGTGATGAATATCACATGTGTCCCATGAAAATAAAAGTGAGATGAAAATCAATTATGTTAGGTCAAACTTCCTTAATATACATTGGAACCTCATATATAATAAATATATATTTATTATAAATATATTATAGAAACATATTCATATATATCATACCATATATTATTTACTTATAACCTTTTATCACCCGTTTGTTAACACTTCTTCATTAAAATCACTATTCTGGGTGATATCTGCTTATTCTTCATGTATGTTCTGGTCTGGTAGTTTTGGGCCTTGTATTTTGATCATGGTTACATAATATATAGAATTTTAATTATTATATAAATAATATATATATATATATATATTCATTCATAAAATATAGAGATAAAAAGATGAATTACATTGTTCATTGAGACGACATGTCTTACGTATGTATGAACATTATTTTCATTTTTTTAAGAATGGAAATAAATAAAGGTAAATAATAAATCACCTTTAATGAATAATTAATATATAATATATATCATATTTATTCATTAAATAAACCCTCATTACCATCAAAGTAAAACAGAAATGAAAAATGAATCACATCGCTTCGTGGAGGTGGTAGTCTACACGTATGCACGATCGACGTTATCATTTTCCAATGGTTTGGAAGGTAAGAAGGTAGATATGATATTATTATAACATAAGTATAATTATTTCATAAGTATAATATATTATCATTAATCTAATCATAATACCCATCTAAAAAATATGATTATGATAAATTAATTGTATCACTATGTGGAGATGGTAAGTCGTATGCACGCATGAGCGATATTTTCACTTCCCATTTAATGAAAAGAGAGTGAATAAATGTGGTTTATTAATCATAATAAAATTTAAGTATATTTATTATAATGAATTTATTATTTTACTAAGAATATAATAGATTTAGAGTTGGTAAAAGAATAATTAAAAAGAAAGTGACTGATTAAGGCAATTACCTCTTCTTTGAAATAACTCCTCTATATCTCTTCTTAATGGATCTAGGGATGATATTTTGGAAATAAAAGAATCTATAGAATTTGAATAAGTTTATAATGGATTTTGGTAGTGTATGTTCAATCTATAAGTATATTTATTATACTTAATTTATTATTTTACTAAGAATATAATATATTTAGAGTTGGTAAAAGAATAATTAAAAATAAAGTGACCGATTAAGAAAATTACCTCTTCTTTGAAATAACTCCTCTAGATCTCCTTTTAATGGATCTAGGGATGTTATTTTGAAAATAAAAGAACCTATAGAATGTGAATAAGTTTATAATGGATTTTGGTAGTGTATGTTCAATCTATATTCCTCAAGGTGGTGTGAAGAAGATAAAAGAGGGGTTACCTTTTATAATTGAGTGGAGGGGAACTCTTGAAATTTCTTAAAATATTATAATAATATAAATTAATTTTGATGTAAAAATAGATAAAAATTGATAATATTTGAATATAATACGATCATGAGTTTAAATAACCTCATAAAATAAAATTTAGACAATTTTTGATCACATTTTTACCCTTATCTCTTTGTTTTAACCCTTTGTTAACCCTTTTGACAATTACTATAATATTAAAGTTTTCGAGCATTTAAGGGTTAATAATGTTACAATAAAATGAAAAAACCACATAAATGAACCTTGGTGATGTTTAAGACCATAAACCATTAATATAATACTTTTATAAATTTAATATCATTTAATAAAATATCATTTATTATAAAATACCATTAATGTCATTTTTAACACTATACATTTAATTTGACTTTAAATACATCAATACAAAGAGGTAATTCGAATATAATGCTTAAAAACTTGACTAGTTTTTCATATATATCTATAAAATTCATGAAAAACTTTAAATAATTCAAATTATATCACATTTAATATTTTTAAAATTATTTATTTTATTTTTCTGTTAATTGAATAAATACTGTATATCGTTTCACAAGCATTTAAGGTAATTATATAATTTATAAAATTAGAAATAATTTTTTATCATGAAAATAATTTCATTAATTTTAAAATATACACTTTTATTCATTCATAACATTATTTTTTCCTTATGTGGGAACATAATAGATATTTAAAACTAAGAGAGTGATATTTTGTAACTTTCATTGATTTAAATATTATATAGAAAATTTTAATGGAAAAGTTCCCATTAAAAAAATAAATTTAAATAATAAGATTATATGGGTATAATTAAATTCCTAAAATAAGAATTATGATAAAAAATTTGGCATAATAACTTTTTTTAATCTAGATTAACCCGATTTACCCTTTACTGAGGTGATAAATTTTACCATGGTTACTATTCATATTGACAAAAAATAAAAGTGTAATATTTATTAATTTTGAACTCCACTATTATAAATATTTAATAAATTTTATCAAATTAAATAAATATAAGTTGAATTAATTAATTTTAAAATAAATGCACAAAATGCGATGAAAACAATTTTTTAGAAAAATAAAGTTTTTAAGCATAAAACCCGATTTATTCTTATCTCATGGATAGAAAAATATTAAATTAATATTTATTGAGTATATAATATATTAATTTAATTAAAATCAAACACCAATAATGATCAATATAATTTATTAGGATAAAAACACATTGTGTGCATAAAAACAGTTTTCATGAAAATGTCTCTTTACCTATAAAAATGTTTTTATAATAAATTAAAAAACAAAACTGATTCCAATGAACTTAATTGTATTATTTAAAATATAATAAAACTAATTTTACTTTGAAAACATTTTAAAAAAATGGAACTTTGTACATACATTTTTCAATAAAAAGAATATTTTTTTACTATTCATCGGAAAAAAATATTTTCAGAAAATTATCAAAAACTCATCCTAAGATAATTTTAATATAACGATTTAAAAAATTATTTTAATTTTATAAAATAAAATTTATAAAATTTACAGAAATTAATCATAATATTTTCTCACAAAAAACACTAAAAATATTTTTTTGAATATTTTTTTGAAGAATTAAACGACTTTACTTAAAATTAGGTGATTATTTACTAATAATTTATCAATACATTTATATTGAGTAGGAAATTTATATATATTTCATAAATTAGTTATTCCTATTCATACCCACCAATTTTATGACCATGTTATAATTATCACAAATAAAAACATTTTAACAGTATATCACGGTTTGTTCAAACACGGTGTTGCGTGTAACGAAAGCTATTGAAGAAATTAAATCCTTCAAAGAGAATTATTTTCTAAAATCTCATGGTGTTATAAACCAACCCTAATATGGTTCAGATGGGAATGTGTGGATATGGTTATAGGTTTCTTCTTAGAACCTATCTTAATTATGTGAGCCCAAGGGGAAGTGAATAATGATGGAGGGTTTAGGTATTAGACTTAACCCTTGAATTTTAATTTTTATTTCATGTATTTATTTATGATGCATTTATGTATTCCCAGATGTGTATCCTAGGATATGGATTATGATCCTGATATGATATGATGGAGGCATTGAGGATTCTCTAATGTGCTTCTCGGGATCCATCTTTTGAGCCCATATGACATGATATGGTGATATGAATTGATGAGATGACATCATCATGGAAACCTAGTGTGTATCCCAGGATCCAGTTGTTGAGACATGTAAAGAATTTCTGAGACGCTGAGATTCGACCTTTTGTCTGTATGGGATTCCTTGGACACCATGGATCCCTATGATTCTTAAAATGTCTAGGATCCAACCATTTGGGATTAGGGGGTAATTATTATAATTATTATCATGAGATGCCTAAGTCATACCTAGTATCTAGATAGTTGAGCTAGATGTCATTAATTTTTCCTGATAGGTATGCCTAGGATTCTTAGGATCTGACCGGTCGACATAGTGATATGGAGATATTTTATAATTATTTATTTCCTAGGATTCCCAAGAATTAACTTCAATACATTCATTATACTTAGAGTTTAGAGAGATGCTGAGGACACCTAAGGTCTAGCAGTTGGGACTTTCATGATGAGATGCTCAACCATTGATCCAGGGGTTACTAGATTTCCCAAGACATGCTCTTGGGATTCTACCAAGGGTCTGATATGGTTGTAAAATTATCATGGCATGATCAGAGATACTCCCACACCAGCCAAAGAAGGTATGTTTTATTGAGGTCAAAAACCTAAGGATCTATGATGGTTTATTTATATATTTATTTCCTAGAGTTTATTTATTGATTTTAGATGAACATGTAATATACACACATCACTTCATTTTTGGTATGTATGAGACTATTTTTTTAGTTACCTATTAAGTTTTGTAACCACACCCTTCTCGGTATTTCATTTTACTTGGGTACCCGAGCATAACTCTCACTTGGTTTCAAGTATAGGTTGGACCGAGGCTCAGTATAATGTGTTTGAGCTAGAGAAACTTGAGTGGGATCAAAAGATTGGTGGTGAGGATTGGTATTGTTGGAAAGACCTATTATCCACTCTTTTTGTTATTATCTATTTTTTATATGTGATCTTCCTAGTGCATGATCTGTCTTGTATAACAACATGACCATTTGAGTTTTTACTGTTACCACATTCATTTATTATTGTTCTATATTATTATCGATTCTATGTACTTTAATGGAGTAATATGGATGTTATTTTGTTATTTTTATATTATTTCACATTATGATATGATGGTATAGTATCCCCATGGTTATACCCTATACCCCCATTGCTAGTCGACATCCTTTAATATACGGGGAGGTGCACCTGAGGTTTTGTGAAAAAATGGGCCAGGGCACCGTTCGAGTGGCCTTCGGGCCAATACATTACAATAGTATTCCTTTCTAAACTCTTTTGGCCTATGTCATGAGTCTACATAGGGATTATGATAAATTTGGTCTATCTTCATTAACTCCTGGATGATATTCTCTTTCTCTATCATTTCCCTCAACAATTTTAGCCCCATAAGCGCTAATTATCCCAAATCTAACCAATATAGTGGAGGCTTGAAAGGTATCCCGTAAAGTTTCTAAAAGGATTTCATACTAATAATATAGTGATAGATGTTATTGTATACAAACTCTACTTAGGGTAGGTGATCCTCCTAGCTTCGTCCAAAGTCCAACATGCAATCCTGAAACATATCCTCCAATACCTGGATAGTCCACTCATTATGTCCATTGTTTTAGGGTTGGAACACTATACTCATCCAAAACTGGGTTCTGAAAACCTCATCCAAACCTCTCCACAACTGATACATAAAGAAAGCATCATGGTTTAGGACAATCATTGAGGGAACACCATAAATCCAAAAGATATACTACAAATACAAACACCCCATGGTTTCCACTGAACTAAATTTTTTGATGGATATGTAGTGGTCTAACTTAGCATGTTGATCTATGATCACCTAGATAGATTCATGAACTATCCCTATCCATGGAAATCCCACCACAAAAATCTATAGATATTCTATCCTATTTTTATTTCATCACCTTAAGGGGTTGGTCCAACCTTGCTGAACCTGGTTATCTACCTTCACCCATTGAAAGGTGAGGCATCAAGAGATAAACTCCACAACACTTCTATTCATCCTTGGACACCAAATATATTTCCAAAGATCCTAGTACATTTTTTAAAAATTATGATATACTACTAAGGTATGTGTATGAACTATATTAGTACATGCTCTTGAAGTGAATCTGACACCACCATCTATCCTTAGAAGAGGATAACATACTCCCAACCTTTAGAAAATCTATCAGGTAAATTTAAAATGAATATATGGTCACATAAGACCTCACAATCAATGTATCCAAGTTATTCTTCCCTCACATGATGCAAGATTGTTGGGGTCACAACCATTGATCAGAGCTATGGTGATTCTCCCTCATCCACCATGGATATCTATAATGAGGCCAACTACTCTAACACCTCACTTAATAACCAAGAATAATATTTATTGGTGATATTATCTGCCACCACATTCCCCTTCCCATGAGTATAAAATATCTTGAAGTAACAACCCAACATGAACTTCAACCACTTCCCCTATCCCAGGTTGAGATATTTCGGAGTGAAGATGTACCTAAGACAATTATAGTTAGAATAAACAATGAACTGCTCAATGAGAATACACAGTACCCAAATATTCATAGAGAAAACCACAAATTATTTCTCTAAATCACGAGTTGTGTAGTTATACTCATTAGGTCTCAACTTCTTAGACCCATAGGCTATCACCACCGACATTTTCATCAACACTCAATTGAGACTAAATCTAGATATATCATATAATACTACATACTCAACCCCCTATTATAGATATATCAGGATAATAGGACTTGTAAACCTCTATCACAACTCATCAAAGTCCTTTTGTCACTTTTTTGACTAGATGAAAGGCTACCATTTTTGGGTCATGATATCCAGAAGAGTCAAAATGATGAAGAAATTTGGCACGAATCTCCGATGAAATCCTACCAACCCAAGGAAGATATGAACCTCCTCCATGCTCTTGGGTAGATCATAAAAAGCATTGCCTCGATCTTTATTGGGTCCAAAACTACTCCCTTCTCTAAGAAAACATGTCCCAGAATGTGGGAATCTTTATTCTAGAACTGACACTTTGAGAGTTTACAACCATTTCTCTCAAAGTATGTCTAGGACCATCCTTAAATGCTCTGTATGCTCAGCCTTCAATGTCGAGTAAATGTGAATGTCATAAATAAATACTACCATGAACCCATCAAGGAAAGTATGGAATATCTAGTTCATGAGTCCTATAAACACCATTGGGGAATTTATTACACCAAAGGGAATAAACAAGTACTAATATTGACTATATCAACACCAGAATTTAATCTTTAGTATGTCCTACTCACATATTAAAAAATAGTGATAACTTGACCCAAGGTCAATATTTGAGAATAACTTTGCTCCTTTGAACTAACTGACGAGGTCATTGATCCTTAGAAATGGATACTTAATCTTGATTTTCACTAGTTTCAGCTGATGATAATCTATACACAACCTTAGGCTCTCATCCTCCTTCTTGGAGATAATATCAGATACACCCAGGGGGACACACTGAGCCTGATAAATTATTTTATTTTTTAGGTCCTCAAACTATACCTTTAGTTATCAAAGCTCAGTGGGGGACATTTGATATGATATTTAAGATATCAAAGTGGAATTAGGGTGTATGTAAACTTCACAATGAGGAGGTAAACTAGGTACAACCTTGGGAAACACATCTAGAAACTCTTTTACCACTATAAGAAATTGAACATATACTAATTATACTACACTATGAGTCAAGATATCTAATTGATGTGAAATTGGTTGTAATATCATAATCATCAGACTATCCTTCTTCAATTTGAATTCCTTCTCATCAGTGAAGGAAAATAACAAACTGTCATCCTGATCACACTACATCCTTCATAAGAAAAAATTAATATGGGCATGAATTGAAAATAGATATTCCATACCAAGAATGATACCATATAGTCTCATTGATTCTATGAAGATATTCCACATGAATATCTAGAGTCAAGTATCTCTACCAAAAGAAGAGTGTGATAGCATAATATCTTCTAGTAGGAGTCTCTAGACACAGGGGTCGAGTTAGAGGCTCTGATCGAATATCCATTTATTGAACAAGGTATAATTATAGAATGTAACGACTTACACATATTTCTATCAACACTAATTCTAAGGTAGAGAAGACAAAAATCATACCTTGAATCATATCAGTATCCTCTGGGTCATAAGGCTCAATTGACTACAACCGACCATATCCATATCTTCCATCTCCATGAGCCAGATGTGGACCACCTGGAGGTTATGGTGGTGGTATCAGATTATAAAATTGACCACTCCCTACAACTCTCTCAACTCCTCTATCATGAACACCTCTTTGTATTTCCCCTAATCATGCCACTACCTTTGCCTCAAAGACCCATACATAGTCATCCAATCAGTTGTATCATAGTGGGTTGGGAAATCCTAAGAAATATGACCCCAATAATCACAAGTAAATCACATCCTATTCCTTGGCTATCTATATTCTCTATAGGACCTCTACGCTGTTGACCCCTACGTCTAATCCTGAGCATGTGTCTTCCTCTTGTGTCATGACTCGCTAACCTATCATTACCAGTCATGACTGACGAATTTTCTACATGTTGGCTACTGAAATCTACCACCACTAGATATCTTTTATCCAAAAAGTTATACACCATTAGGGATCACTCCAGAACCATAGTGTAGGTAGAGATTTAGAAGGGTAATTACTCCAGCTCGAACATCGCGATGAATCCCACTCTCAAACTTATATACTCAGAATCATCCATCACGAACCATGTCAAGAGAGTATCATGTGAGTTCATTAAATATAGAAACATACTCAATGACTTACATGATACCCTACTACAACTCAAGAAGCTCCTAGATGCATATTGATCATAGAGTTATCGGGAAATACTCCTCTTGAAAGAGATGCTTGAACTTGGTCTGGGGAAGAGTTGTATCATCTTATGTTTGAGTCACCAATCTCTACAAACGTCCTATCAATTCATAGATAAGGATAGATACAAGTACCAACACCTGGTTGGGTGGGATTTGAACCAGATGGAACACTCAAACCATGGACTCCAACTAGTATTCTACTACACATGGTTCCAATTAATCCTAAAACCTGGGCGAACACTACCTTTGAAACTCCTATAGTGAATTCCGACTACACACATCATCATATAATAGTGTTGGAATGATTTTATACCCATCAAAAGGGAATACATAAACCTATGATTTCAGGGGAAATTCGGCCCACTACTTGACTGGTCAATGTACTAATCACTTCCCACCTAGAGGGAACACCTTAGGAAAATTCCCCTAGACCGAGGTCTCATCACTTAGTTGGTGATCATCACGATCTTGTCATGGAATTTAGGATGGATATCTATGTGGAGACATCCTATAATAGTAAATATATACCATTATTTAAAGAGAATATATGGGAAGATGACTCAATAAGGGAATGTAAACCACAAACCATTCCTATATGATGCACATACCTTAATTTTATCTATAATTGGTGCCTTGGTGTATTGAGTTAACAAGTGAGTTATCAAATTCCTAGTGAATTGATTTTACAAATGTCAAACTATCATTGGGGTCTTTAGCTTGAGAGCCACACTCAAGACACTTTAAAATCATTGTCCTAAATCCCAAACCAATCCTCGAAACTACTATATCTCTAAACTCTATTCTTAGACAACATAGGTTTTGATACTACTATAACATGACCCAACCCATCATGATTATCCTGGATAGTGATAAGCCGAGTGTGCCACCCCAATTTTTCCTCCAATAGGTCAGGGGATGGTGACTATGTATGAGTAGGCTTTTCATGCATATATGAATCCTTAGCCTAATGCACTTATACATACACACATGAACCTCCAAGTACACCAAAGTAATATAGGAAAATAATAAAATGTAATAAAAGATGTATATACAAATTCTAATATACCACAACAGAGTACAATAAAATAATCAAAGTACAATTAAAAAATATAGGCCCAATAACCAGAAAGTAGATCCAACCTGACTATAAAATAGAATATTATCCTAGCATGGAAACTATTATGTTTGACCACAATCTTGATACCACATCCAGTAAACACCACTATAAACCTCTTGCTCCAGGTCCACCAAAATCTTCATCGAATAAGCTATCATCTACACAAGACATGATATGTATGGGAAAAGATTATATAGGGGTGAGTATATACATACCCATTAGGACACCCCTAAATCAATATTAAGTTAAGAACTAAAGAGAGTATTCTCCAAAACCATAAAAAAGGGTAAATAGAGAAGGTGAACCTAGATAATCTCATAGAAGGTACCCAACCATAGATTATGGTTTCAGTCTTTATAGACAACATAAGGATTCTAAATCTCTTCCAATATTACCATCTCATATGAAATTTCAACCCACATAACCTCTATTTACCTGTAATGGATAATCCCACACCCCTATTAGTGTGGGGGTGGGGTGGGGATAGCGATCCCAATCAATGATCTTGTGCCTCATCTGAGATTATTATACTGGGTGAATACTGAACCTACAGATAGAGGACCCCGTAACCTATAATAGTAAGGGGAATGTAAACCCTCTCTGATATGTTGGTAAAGGATCTCATACCCCAATCCTATAGGGTAATTAGAAACCCTAACTATGGACGGTAATAGGTCATTGTGACCTAACTCTCCTATCAGGGTAGGTTACTACTCACTAAGAGCATATGAAAGATAAGCCTGATCTTCAAGATGCTGACATAGTTGATTATACTCTCTTCATCTTATCTATTGTCTCTATCTTCAAATATAAATCCACCATCACATCCCATGTAAAATTATACTAAGTAGGGGATGATAAAAGTCTCATTCCAAGATAAAGGTAAGTACATGGAGTGCCCTAGGGGGTACATGACATTTCACCCTAAGTAGCCATTTTCCCATGTTGGCACCCCACATGACATGAAAAATGGGAACTACATGACATACAGAACATGTCACATAATGTGTAGATATGGGTTCGACACTCGATGTGTGTGTAACAACCCATGTATTTATAGATTAATAAATTTTCATATCTATTAATATTTATGAATAATATATTAATTTTATGTTAAAGATGACACTTTTTTTGATAGTGTACTCAACATGCAACAATGAGTTTCTTTGAAATCTTATGTTGCACACAACTTTGAGTTATACCAAAAAATAATATAATAATAATATTATTTTAAATGGTAGTTAACACATAGCCATTGTATTTCTAGGAATGAACACAACTAACTAAATTATGATTACACATGTTTTTTAAATGTATTTACCTTTATCCAATAAATTTTAGAGGCTTAAAATGAGAATTAATCTAATTTTAAGCATGAAATACTCTAATATTCTTTAAAAGGTAGATTTACCACCTTTTGATGGAAAACCATTTTTAAATCTAGTTTTTTTCACTTTTATATGTTTCATTTTTAAAAATAAACTTCTTCTTTAGAATTGGGACATCAAAATTTACTTTGGATAAATTTTTGGTATTTTTCCGATAAAGTTCATTTTTTAATGAATAGTGAAAAATACTGCATTTTAAGTCAAAAATGTCTTTTCATCTAATTTATTTATATGATTATATTTTCCTTTTAAATAGTTTTAAACTTTAATTAGATTATGTTTTTATCATTTAATCCAATGTTGGTCATTGGAAGTAATTTCACTTTGAAATTGGACATAAACACATGTCAATCTGTTGGTCGGAGTAGAGTACTCAAGAGGGGGGGGGGGTGAATTGAGTATCTATAAAAATTTGTATTTAAAAAGTATTCTTAAAAAGGTTCACCAATAAATTTAAATACATCCCAGTTAATCAAAGTATTATGGTTATGAAAGTTTTACTATTTAAATAACTTCTCGAAAGATTGATTAATTTTCAGTAATCTTAATATCAGTTATTAATATTACTTTTTAAGTTATTATAATAAGTCAAAACAGTTATAAATTCTTTCCAAGATTAACTATCAAAGTAAATTTAGTGATTTTTGACTTATATAGTAAAAATAGAGAAAACTAAATTAAACAGCACAACAGATATAAAACAAGTGGTTCAGTCTCAAGCCGAGACCTAATCCACTCCACTTGGTGATCACCTGCCACCAAGCAGTTTATATAAATAAACTTGATCTGCACCATGGATCGGGGTTAACAACAGTACACAGGACTGTCCAAATCACACAACCTCTTCTACAGTTCTTCATGGGTATGAACTAAAAGGTCACACAGGGACCTCTTCCACACTTATCCATGGTAATAAACAAGTGTAAAAATATTTGATAGGAAGGATATCTTGTATCCTTCAGTTTAATGCAGGAGACAGTGTGTGTTTTTATACAAACACACACACACACACACTTCTAGAAATCTAAAAATGATACACAACAGAGCAAAGATGATGAGATAAGGTTAGAAGTGATATGAGTGTTAGTCTATGTAGATCTGGAATTCTAGGATGAAGCAGATGCAAGAATCGATTCCTCATGTGGAAAACAGAGTATCACAAGTCAGTTAGATCTGGGTCGTGTTCTTCGTGCTGTTTGACAGTGCGAATATGTCCTCAACTATGATCAAAGGTATTAAAACCTTTTGGATTCAATAATGATTCATGTGTTCTTCATAAATGTTGAGTTTTATGTGTTGGTTCTCATCTCAATATTTCTCTAAGTGTTTATTTGTTATCGCGCACTTACACCCTTTTTTGCATTTTGTTTTTGGGACACACTTTTCTTTTATTCTTGGAGTGCATGTGTTGGAGTTGACAAGATGCATGAATTCTTCACCTCATACCTCGTACTATCAGGTGACATGTCTACAAAGAAACATTAATTATGTCAGTGAATTTAAAATCCTCAAATATGATAGTTAGAAATTAAATTGAAAAATGAAAAAACAAATTAAGAAACGGTGTCACAGTCTATCAGGAAATGGTGTCTCTATGAAACTCCATATCCTTGAAATAGTGTCTCCTTCTTTGCCTTTGAGTGATGAGACATTCATTATGGAATGATTATATGTGGATCAGGAACTGGTAGCAAAGATTTAGTGTTTGATCACAGTGTCTGGTTAAGGTGTCTGGATGGTCACGATGTCTGGATGGTCACCGTGTTTGGATGGTCATGGTGTCTGGATGGTCACAGTGTCTGGATGTTCATAGTGTCTGGATGATCATGGTGTCTAGTCATGGTGTCTGGGTCATGGTGTCTGGTTATGGTGTCTGGGTCATGGAGTCTGGTCACGGTGTCTGGTCATAATGTCTGGGTCACTTGAGAGAGAAACATAACCGGTGGCAGACTCACGGTTTCTCAGACTTAGTAAAATATCTTTACACAGACTTAAAAATTGATATTCATATAATGGATTAGACTTAATCATTCATAAAATAAATAATTATGAAGCAAATTAAATATAGTGTACAATAATCAAACTTAATGTATAATAATTAAGATCTTGGATAGCTTTATTTAAACCATAAAGAAACTAATCATCTGTACACATGATTTTAGATATATTAAACAGGATTAGAAAGATTTAAAGAATGTGTAGGATTTGTGATCATTAAAACATGAGTAACATAGGAGAAGGATAAAAATCTCCCCCTTTTAAATGATCACAAATCATGTGAGTGAGAGATCTAGTCTTAGGGAATGTGGCTCTTCCTTAGTGTGTATTTAGAGTACATATTTCTCCCCCTTTTGATATTATCAAAAAGAGTGAATAAGAAATAGAAAATTAAAGGTCACAATACATTAGATAAAAAAGTGTCATTACAAATATGAAGTAACAAGAATAAAAAAATGATCCCTATCAAAAGATAGTATTCACTTTTCTTCAGTACGGGCTTGTCTTGTCTTTTACCTTGGCAGCAACATCAGAAGAGGAAGCCCTAGGAGTAGAGGTAGAAGTGGATGAAGGGAGTGAACTAGTTGAAAGAGAAGGTAAAGGGAGACCTTAAAATAAAGAAGAGGCAAAGGCATGTACAATAAAAGACCGAGGGAACTATTGATCAAGGATAACCGGTCTGATCTGAATCAGGGCCTAAGAGACAGACATAGTTGCAGAGGCAATGGCAGAGGATGAGAAGGTAGGCAAGCCGAATCTCAAGGTTGCAGCTGCAGGTTTCACAATGGCAGTACTTTGGACATGAAGATAATGCCTCAAAAGTTTGATGAAGTCAGAAATGATCTCACCACCATACTGAATGGCTTTCTCAAATTCATCCTTATTCTCCATAAACTTATACAATAGTGGAGTGAAATCTTTGAGCTTTTGGACTTGAGTTTTTAAATCTTGAGTTACAGGAGGGATTCTCAGATTCTCAATAAGGTATTTAAAATGATTGGTAATGTCATTCTTCAAGAAGATCCTATTGAAATAGAAATCCACTTTCTTGTTAATATCCTCATGAGCATAATTTTCTATTTTGTAATGGATTCTAACCAAATAAATAAATCTATCACTGTTCTTGATAACCTCAGATAGAGATTCTTTATCAAAACCACTGAGCACAACCTGAAGTTCTTCTTTGACAACTGTTCTGAGCAAATCACTATCTAAAGTAGGTTGAGATGATTGACCAAAGGAATTAGAGGTAGTAATAGCCAAAGCAAGAGACTTAAGTTTATTTAGAAAGTTTTGGAGACAAACCTTATACTCATCAGTTAACTTGTTAAGACCAATAACAAGATCACACATCTCTTGAAAAACGTGCTTGTTTCTTTCAGCCACCTTGTCAGTTAAATAAGTCAGGTTAGGTTGAATCATGGAGTCTACTTCCTATGGAATATGAATACCAATATCCCCAACAGGATGAGAAGAAGGTTCTGGTCTCGATTTCAGCACTCTCTACATATCTTCAACCATACCCCCTAGAGACTTCACTTCATTATTTAACTGTTTGTTCTCAATTCTGGTTTCTTGAATCTCATGGAGCATCTTGGACTGAATCTGCCATATGATCTTTTCCAACAATAAAGTAGCATCTATTTCACTCAAATTGGTCACAGGATAAGGTTGAGTATTCAAGATCTTTTCAACCCCAGCCAATAGGGTTGATCCAAATGCTTTCAGATCATACTTATTCACCAAGTTGGAAGGTTCTTGTGTTGGTTCAGGGATATAAGCTGAGACAGACTCAGGTTCCTTGGCAGAGATAGCTTCAAGAGAAGATTCTAGTTTCAACTGAAACATAGTAGACATATCACTACCTTTGAATGATACTTCCTGTGAACCATTCACATAAAAATAACTAGGTAATTTAAACCATGTATCCACTGAGCTTGGATCAACTAGATTAGGCACTTCAACACTTTCCAGACTGGGGGGATGCTCCCCCTCAATAGGTGTATCTTTCTCAGGACTGATCGATTTAGATCCTTTATCTATTTCCATGATTTCATCCCTAATTTCCTTATCCATTTCCTTTATATCCAACTAAAAGGCTTGCTCTATTCTCTCTTTAGTAGATGGAATAATTTCAAGAACATCTTGTTCCTCCACATGTTCCTCATAAGCATCTTCTTGCACAAGGTAGAGATCTTCTTCTATATTATCTTCTATAACATCCTTTTCACTTACCTTAGAAATAGATTCTTCCTTTTAAGAAGGTTGTTCTTACAAATCAATAACTTTTTCAGGAACATGTATTTCTTTCCCAGCTAAGTCTTGAAGAGTATACCCACTATCTTACTCATTCAGATCATTTTTCCCTGTAGGTGAAATAACCTCTTATTATTCTTCCTCATCAGAATATTCAACAACTTCATCTGGTTCCAAACCAGAATCATAAATGTCCATAGTTCTTGAAGAGTGATCCAATGGATTAAACTTTTTTTTCTATAATTGTCTTCCGCCCATGCTTTTCTCCAATGATTCCAACTGATTTTCATTCTCTTTACTGTAACTTTTGAGAGACAAAACTCATAATCCTGAATAACTTCTTCATTCTATCAAACCAACCCTTTGGAAAGAAGCATAGTTGAGATAAGCCCGGAATATAACAGGTAGGTTGACTTGGAGGTTATCTTGATCAATTCACACATATGGAGTATGGAATACTTTCATAGGTTGATCTTATATCCATTTTTCATTAGATGTATTAAAAATACATCATGATACTTTATTACAGTGGAATAACCTTTTCTGAGGCTAATCATATTCTAAAAAAATTTAAACAAAAGTCTGGTTTATCCATCCAGCTCAGCAACTATAGCTCTCCTCTTAGTTTCATTTCTAGTTAAGCTTCCCAATGATTCTTCCAAAACAAAAATCTCACTTGGAGGTGGAGTACTCTCTGATAGTCCTCACAAATACCCTCATGAGGTATCCTAATACATGCATCCCATAAACTTGAAGAAAAAGCGAATCTATGGACATTTATCTAGGTTCTCACAACATACCCATCTTCTAAATCAAAATAGAATTGAACATACTGGTAAAATTGTGCAACTAATTTCAGGTAAATAGGCCGATCCTCCTTTGTAAACCAATCCAACCATCCTTGCTCTTTTAATACTTTCAATACTAAATAATTACTTGATAGAAGCCATTTGGGGGGGGATTTTCTTTTCGGGAACGACTACTCTGTTCACCAGGTTCGGATTTAAAGGGCCTTTGGGTGCTAACTTTGGTGCTATTTTCATCTTTTTCTTTGAATTTCATTTCTCAGGAGTTGAAGATGATGGGCGTTTCATCCTAGGAATTTAGTGAAAAATCAAGAGAGAGATAAAGGTTGATATAGGGGTTACGATTTGAGAGAAGAGAGCCCGGGTGAAGAAAGAGTGAAACTTATTTAGTTTTTATCATTTAGGGATACCAAGAATTGCAAAAACAAAAGCGTGGGAAAGTAAAAGAATAAAACAATGAATTTTTATGATATAGGTTATAATTTGTAAATGAAATAGCAAAGCGTATTTACAGTGAGACTGTAACCAACTTTCATGGTGAGACCGCAACAGGCATTCACGGTGAGACCGTAATAGTGTGATTTCTGAATTGAGCAACTATATTGTTTGAGATAGTAAGTTCCAGAAAGTAACCAAGAAATATTAACTGTGAGACCGTAAACATGAAATAATAACTCTTAAGATAGTAAAACTATAGAACTGTTAGATTTGAACAGTAATCTCAAGACAATGACTTGTGAAACCGTAAATTGTGAAACAATAAGATGTGAAATAGTAAGATTACTACTTATGATTTATCATTCCTAATTCATGTATGATGTAATCTATTCTTTCAGAATTTAATGGTTTGGTGAATATATCAGCGAGATGATATTCAGTACCAATGAATTCCAAAGTGATATCACCTTTTTGATAATGATCTCTTAAAAAGTGATGTCTTACATCAATATGTTTTGTCCTAGAGTGTGAAACAGGATTTTTCGAGATGTTAATAGCACTTGTATTATCACAATTTATAGGTACATGCACGAATTGATATCCATAATCTAGTAATTTGTGTTTCATCCACAAAATTTGTACACAACAACTACAAACAACTATGTATTCAGCTTCTATAATAGATAATGCAAAAAAGTTTTGTTTCTTACTACACCATGATACTAGTGACTTTCCTTAAAAGTGACATGTTCTAGAGGTGATTTTTCTATCTAACTTACAACCACCAAATTCATCATCAGAATAACTCACTAACTCAAATGATTGTCCTTTGGTATAGAACAATCCTAGATTGGGTGTATGATTGAGGTATTTAAAGATTCTTTTAACAGTATTTAAGTGAGATTCCTTAGGATTTTCTTGAAAACAAGCACACATACACACACTAAACATAATGTCAGGTTGGCTAGTAGTTAATTAGAGTAAGCTTCCAATCATTCCTCGATAAGTGGTTTGATCAACAAATTTTCCATCTTAATCAAGAACCATCTTACAAGTAGTACTCATTGGAGTGTCACTAACTTTAGTTCTATACAAACCAAAACATTTTAGAAGATATCTATTATATTTTCTTTGATTTAAAATATTACCATCATCATTTTGAAAGATTTGAAATCCAAGAAAGAATTTTAGTTCACCCATTAAACTCATTTCAAATTCGTTTTGCATCATTTTTGAAAACTCAATACATAAATAACTTCTTGAAGATCCAAATATAATCTCATCTACATAAATTTGAAATACTAAAACATCATTTGAAATTCTTTTTATAAAGAGGGTAGGATCATCTATTCCTTTTGTAAAACCTTTGGAAATAAGAAAAGTACTCAGTCTATCATACCAAGCTCTTGGAGCTTGTTTTAAACCATATAAAGCTTTTGATAATTTAAAAATATGATTTGGAAAATGATGATTTGTAAAACTAGGGGGTTTCTCAACAAAGACATCCTCAACTATATACCCATTTAGGAATGCACTCTTAACATATATTTGATGTAGTTTAAAATTCATATGTACAACATAAACAAGTAGAATTTTGATGGCTTTAAGTCTGGATACTGGTGCAAAGGTCTCTTCATAGTCAATTCCATATTCTTGACTATAGCCTTGTGCAACCAATATAGCCTTGTTTCTAACTATGTTACCAGCTTCATCTACCTTATTTATAAGCACCCATTTAGTGCCTATGGTGAATGTGTCTTTGGGTATTTCAACAATTTTCTAAACTTTGTTCCTTTCAAACTGATTAAGTTCTTCTTGCATATACATCACCCAAAATTCATCACTGATTTCATCATTAATGTTTTTAGGTTCAAGTTGTGAAAAGAAGACTTGATGTTCAACCTGATTTCTAAGAGAAGCTCTAGTTTTAGTTACTTTATCTAAGTCTCATACAATATCATCTAAAGAATGGTTCTTAAGAGTTCTAACAGCTCTAGAAAAAGGACTAGTGATTTCAGGTTCATTAATAGGTTTAGGTTCATTGTGACCTGAATCTAAATAATTTACAGAATTGAATGTTTTCACAGATTCCTTCACAGGATGGTTAGAGGATTTTTAATTAATGTCCAGATTTGATACATCATCCTCCAGGTTCTCTAGAGTGGTTTTAAGATCATGTAGATCTATTTCATCAAATTTAACAAGGAAATATTCTTCCACACATTTAGTTCTTTTATTAAAAACTATAAAGGATTTACTAGATATGGAATATCCTAAAAATATTCATTCATCACTCTTGGATGCAAAATTTTCAAGATTGTTCTTAGTATTAAGAATATAGACTTTGCAACCAAAAACATTGAAGTAGCTTACTTTAGGTTTTCTATTGTTCCATAACTCATATGGAGTTCTTTTAATAAGAGGTCTAATAAACACTCTATTAATTATGTAGCATGTTGTATTTACAACTTCAGCCCAAAAATAAATAGGTAGTTCATACTCACTAATCATAGTTCTAGAAATTTCTTGCAAGGTTCTATTTCTTATTTCTACAACTCTATTTTGTTGAGGTGTTCTAGGGGCATAGAAATTATGACTATAGCCATTTTGAGAACAAAAATATTCAAAATCTTGATTTTAAAACTCAGAACCATGATCAATTCTTAAGGATTTAATTTTAAGTCCAATAAGATTTTCTATAGTTTTGGAATATTTGGTAAAATGAGAGCAGACTTTACTTTTTCGAGCCAAAAAGAAAGTTCAAGTATATCTAGAAAAGTCATCTACAAGAACATAGACATAGTGCTTCCCATTTAAACTAGAAACTCTAGATGGTCCAAACAAATCCACGTGAACTAGTTTGAGAGGTTGAGAAGTTGACACTTCTTTCTTTGGGTTGAAGGAAATTTTGTGTTGCTTTCCCTTTTGACAAGGATTACAAACTTTATCATTTAGAAACACAAGTTTGGATAGGTCTTTGACTAATCTTTTTCTAGTTATCTTTCTAAGAGAGTGAATATTATAGTGTCCTAGTCTCATATTCCAAATCCAAGTCTCTTTATGAAATACACTTAAATATGAAGCATTTTGAGAAACTAAAGAATCTAAGTTAACAGAGTATACATTTTCATTTCTCAATGAAGAAAACACTAATTAATTTTTAGAATTAAAAACATTGAAAGCATCATTTTAAAATTTAACATGAAACCCATCATCACATAGTTGTGAAATACTAAGAAAATTATATTTCAATCCATAAAAAAATTACTTTGGAAATTAAAACTGAGTTAGAGTTACCAATTCGGCCAAGGCCAATGATTTTTCCTTTGGTATTGTCACCAAAAGTGACATGTCCACCATCAATTTTTATTAAATTCATGAAGAATGAGTAGTATCTTATCATGTGTATTGAACAAACACTATCCAAATACTATAATATTTTTCAGGATCTCTTTAAGAAACTTTCCTACAAGATATTCAAATAAAAATAGATTTTGGTACCCATATTTTTTTGGGTATAGTAATATTAGTGACTAATGATTTAGGAACCCATATCTGCCTCATAGGTTTCCTATAAGCATTATGTAAGGTACTTGAAAAAAATCTATTTATTCCAGAAAAACATGAAATAGTAGAGAGTGTATCATAACTTGAACTATTTGAATTTTTTCTAGAACTGGGAGTAAAGCTGTATGTAATAGACTTAGAAACAAAGTTAGTTCTTCCAAAATTTATTTTACCAGGTTGATAGCCAATGCCAGTAGTATATTTAGGGGAAATATTTTTACCTAGAATTTGAGTAAGGGTATTTTTCTCATTGTTAAAATTTTATATGTTATTCTTCAACTGATCATTAGACATTTTTAATTCATTGTTCTCCTTGAGAAGTTGAACATTTTTATCTTTTTCAGTTGTAAGTTCAGATTTAACCGTCACAATAAGAGCATGCTGTTTCTTTAAAGATTTGTATATATCTTTTAGTTAATTGCATGTCTCTTCAAGAATATTATAGTATTCAAACATTTCTTAATTAGAATATTTTCATAGTCACTCTCATCTTCATAATAGTATGAATTATTTATAGGAGATTCCAGTGTTACCTCAGATGTGTTTTTCATAAAACACATATCATATTTGTTAGCCTATTCATCATGTAATGATTTAGAGTCACTTGAACTATCCTTAGAAGCACTCCATGTTGCTTTAATTTCCTTTTTATACTTTCTATCTTTGTCCTCATGCTTATTTTTTTACTTGAACTTGGGAAAATCAACCTTTATATGTTACTTTCTCTTACATTCATAGCATACTATCTCATCAGACTTGTCACTTATTTTCCAATATTTCTTCCAGCTTCCCTTTTGATCATATCTTCCCTTGAAGTTAGGATTTCTAAAAAATTTCTTCTTCCTGTAAAATATCTTAAACCTTATAGATAATTGATCCATCTCCTCATCACTGTCAAGTGATGATTATTCACTACTGGAACTTTCTTCAGAAGCTTCCAACTTCTCTTTCTCTTTGTGTTTAGAGGTGGTGGTTTTGAATGAAACAGATTTTCTTTTGGGTTCATCCTCCTCTTCCTTGTTGACTTTCAACTCCTATTCATACATATTTAGTTTACCAATGAGTTATTTTACAGGTAGATTGCTGATATCACACGATTATATAATAGAGACATAGGTTCTTCTCCTTCTGTCAGGTAGTCATATGAGAATCCTCATAATCTATTCTTTAATAGTGACTTCTCTTCCAAGAGAAATCATTTTGTTAACAATTTCATTGGAACTGATATACATGTAAGAAATAGGCTCATCAAGTTTAATTTTAAAGTTATCATATTTAATAGTATAAGCATTAAGTCTCATTTCTTTTACACTAAAAGTTCCTTCATGTGAGACAGACAAGGTATCCCAAATTTCATGGGGAGTTTTACATGCAAAAATTCTATTAAATTAATCATCTCCTAAATAACAATATAAAGCATTCATAGCTTTGAAATTGTTATTTTAGGAAATCTTGGTATGGTCATCCCAAGTGATTCTATTAGTAGTAGTAATATTATATTCATCTATAATGGAAGACCAGATTTCAAAACCCAAACTTTCTAAATGCATATTCATTTTGATTTTCCATTGAGCATAATTGGTTCTATTAAAGAATGGTGGTCTGTTTGTTGCAGCACCTTCCAATATATTATCCATAATAAAGAAATACTTTTAAAGAGCTATAAATTTAGAACTAACAGAAATTTATAGATCTTTTAAAGTACAACTAAAATCACAATTTAATAGGGTCAAAAATAGATTCTTAAAACAACATATAATACCAAATGTTGGTCGGAGTAGAGTACTCAATGGGGGGGGGGGGGTGAATTGAATATCTATAAAAATTTCTATTTAAAAATTATTCTTAAAATGGTTCACTAATAAATTTAAATACATCCCAGTTAATAAAAGTAATACAATTATGAAAGTTTGACTATTTAAATAACTTCTCAAAAGATTGATTAATTCTCAGTAATCTTAACAACATTTATTAAAATTACTTTTGAATCTATTCTAATAAGGAAAAATAGTTATAACTTATTTCCAAGATTAACTATCAAAGTAAATTTAGTGATTTCTGAATTATACAGTAAAAACAGAGAAAACTAAATTAAACAACAAAACATATATAAAACAAGTGGATGAGTATCAAGATGAGACCTAATCCACTCCACTTGGTGATCACCTGCCACCAAGTAGTTTATATAAATAAACTTGTTCCACACCCTGGATCGGGGTTAATGACAGTACACAGAACTATCCAGGTCACATGACCTCTTCCATAGTACTTCATGGGTATGAACTAATAGGTCACACAGAGACCTCTTCCAAACTTATCTGTGGGAATAAACAAGTGTAAAATGATGTGAGAGGAAGGATATCTTGTATCATTCAGTTTAATGCAGGAGACAATGTGTGTTTTTATACAGACACACACACACTGCTCAAAAGCTAAAAACAATACACAACAGATAAAATATGATGAGATAATGTTAGAAGTTCTATGAGTGTTAGTCTATATAGATCTAGACTTCTAGGATGAATCGGATGCAGGAATCGAGTCCTTGTGTGGAAAACAGAGTATCACAAGTCAATTAGATCTGTCTTGTGTTCTTCATGGTGTTTGACAGTGAGAAGATGTCCTCGACTTTGATCAAAGCTATTAAAGCCTTTTGTATTCAATAATGATTTGTGTGTTCTTCAGAAATGTTGAGTTTCATGTGTCGGTTATCTTCTCAAGATTTATCTAAGTGTTTCTTTGTTATTGCGCTCTTACACCCTTTTTTGTATTTTTTTTCTGGGCCACACTTTTATTTTATTTTTGGAGTGAATGCTTTGGCGCCGACATGATGCATGTATTATGAACCTCGTAACTCATATTTTCATGTGACATGTCTACAAAGAAACATTAATTATGTTAGTGCATTTAAAAGCTTCAAATATAACCGTTAGTGATTAAATTGAAAAATGACAAAACAGATTAAGAAACGGTGTCACAGTCTATCAGGAAACGATGTATCCATGAAATGGTGTCACCTTGAAACAATGTCTCCTTCTTTTCCTTTGAGCGATGAGATAGTCATTATGGAACAATTATATAGGGATCAGGAACTGGTAGCATATATGTGGTGTTTGATCATAGTGTCTGGTTACGGTGTTTGGATGGTCACAGTGTCTAGATGGTCACAGTGTCTAGATGGTCATGGTGTTTGGATGGTCTAGGTGTCTGGATGGTCATGGTGTATGGATGTTAACAATGTCTAGATGATCACGGTGTCTGGCCACGGTGTCTGGGTCACGGTGTCTGGTCACAGTGTCTGGGTCACTTGCGAGGGAAACATAACCGGTGGCAGACTTGCGGTTTCTCAGAATTAGTAAAATATCTACACACATACTTAAACATTGAGAGGTGTGAGTAAGATATTGGATAGATTTATTTAAAGAATAAAGAAACTAATAATCTATACACATGATTTTAGATATATTAAACATGATTATAAATCTTTACAGAATGTGTAGGATTTGTGATCATTAAAACATGAGTAACATAGGATAAGGCCAACACAATCATTTGGTAGTTTTTACTTCTTAAAAATACGATTTTTGGTTTTGACAATGAGAATTAATTTTAAATTAATTTCTACAACTTCTATGTTTTGAATTTGAAAAAATGGATTCCATATTTGGAGTTATAAGGGCCAAATTGTGTAAATAGGCACCTTTTATTTTTTGACCTTATGAATAGTAACTTCAATAAATATTTTATTTACCATGGTTAAAGGATAAATCTGGTAAATAAGGGTAAAAAATAATATTATAATATTTTTAAATTACCCTAAAACATATCCTAACCCTATTGGATGATATATGTACTACCATGGGCATCCTTGAGTCGATTTTAGGACCCAATGGAGCCACTTTTGTGTGAACATGACATTTAATTATTTTTAATTTAAAGTTAAGGAAAATATAACCTAAACATGTATATTTTACTAAAAATAGTTTTGATATGAGGTTATATAAATGATATCTTAGACTATAAATAGTCATTAGAAAGATAAAAATATTTTATAAATTATGGTATTTTATTTATAATTTTTAGACATCAAATAAGTAAATTTATTTATGAAATAATGATGATGTAGTGATTACCTTATTAATGAAAGATTTAAATAAATGATATTATAAATATTAAAATAAATTTATTTTTAAACTTTCTATGTCATAAAATAATTTTATATATGATTATGACTTGTTATATTTGAATTAATTAACTTTTTTTGAAATAATAAAGTTGTTATGGTTTTTTAAAAAGTCATGATATGAATAGTATAAAAATTGACATAAATTAGTTTTTAAATAGATTAATATTTTATTAAATTATATAATAGTCCTAAAAATATAATATTCATCCAACTGACATATATGATTTTAAAAAGACCATTAATGATCCATTTTTGGGTCTCTTGACATTTTATAGTAACTATGGTAACCATTTATTATGAATATACAAGAAGACATGGTAAAAGTCAAATTAGTTTACTAAGGGTTAAAGCTAAAAGATAAAGTTAATTTTATGACCTAAACGTATCTAAAATTTTTTGTCTTAGAGGATTTAGACCCATAATAATATTATATTATAAATATATCACTTTTTTGTTATTATAATCCGAAAATCAATTAATAATAAAATAATATTTTCAAACTTTCCTAAAGTGCCCCTCCTCCCTCTTATAAAAGTACACCACCTCTAACCCTTACTCACACCTCTCAAGCCCCCTTATCTCATCCAAAATCTTACCAAATAATCTCCCAACATCCCTATATTCCTTTTATAAGCCTTAATTTGGGAATAAGACAATTAAATAAGGCCTTTAACTTAAATCAAAAGGAGTTACCCAATTTGAGGTAATGTCTTCTCGCAAGATTCTTTCATTTATTTTCCTTCTCCAACCCCCTAAAATATATTTATTAAATTATTTTATAAGAAAAATAGTATCTTAAATATACTAGGTTGTTATTATGAGAATTATTCTAATTAAAATTACACACACCTTCATCTAATGGGTATAGAACATACTGTTTCTGTGGACGACGAACTACGACCTCACGAAACGATGATTGTTCAATCTTATCCTACCACCTATTATCATTTCCATTATGATGGAATTATAATTTTATATGATACATATGATATTTATTATATATATATATATGATTCTTTAATTCTCATTTAGAACATACCTTTATGCTTTTCATGTTGTATAAATATGATAATTTCATTTGAGGAAGTGCTGACTACCGCCCCATCAAAGTGATATGAATCATTCATGACATACATGGAAATTATAAAAGATGGAGTCAATGAACTTATATATGATATTATACTGGAATTATAATACACCTATGTATCATTTAGTTTTAATTCCTTTAAATATGAAAAATAAATGAAAGCAGCGTTCGTGCATACGTACGACTTACCGTCTCCATGAACGGTGCATTTAATTTCTTATATCCAAATGATATGGACTATTATAAATACATATATACTAGATATATATGATATATATATGATATCTAAATCATGAATATCATTCTGGAGATGAATTAATTTTTACCACATGGACAATTTTTAATTATAACGAGTTCATTTTTGACTCAAGTTCCGAACATCGAAAAAATGTACGATATGAATTCAAATAGTTAAATAATTTTTATAGCAAGTTAATAAGTGATATAAAAGGAATAATAAACATGAAATATGTTATTAATCAAGTAAAAATTAACTTAAGTATATTATTCAGGAAGAACAAGGAACATACAAGAAAATTCAGACTTGAGGTAAGGGACTTCGTCTCAATCTCCTTTCATTGAGGCATATTTCGATATGGTGTATAAACCCCTTTTACTTTTAATTTAATTAAAAGAGAATATTTTTTCTAATAAGAATTTTACTAAACAATAAAAGTAATTTTTTTAACGTATGTGGCGACAATGATCTCTCCGCCACCATAATCATTATTTAGATTCCACTATAAACCTTAATGTTTTTAAAAGAAAAAAGAAACCCCTTATTACATTTTTGGGTGTTTTGGTATTGAAAATGATTTTTTAAATGGATTGAGTATTTAAATATCTTGAAATTATTTCTTGTGATTTAAAATGAAATGTTATTAGTGAAATATTGATATTTTCAATATTTTATGTGTTATGATTATATAATGGCATTTAGACATTTGACAGGTGGTTACGTGATAAACCAAATGACGGGTGGTTCCATGATAAACTAAGGATGAGTGGTTATGTTATAACCTCCAATGAATTGGGTATGGAAGTTGGTTGTATGGCTATTCTATTTAGTGATATTTTTGGAAGTCGATCGTATGGTTATTCCATTTAAGGATGTTTATTTCCCAAGTTACCTTTATATGTTATATGTTGCATTCTATGAGATTGTGGTAATCTTTTGGTTACAAAAAGGGTAAAAAACGATCTTATATTTCATGAAGTGTTTTTACTACTTCTTAAAGGTGAAAATTATTACTTTATAATAAATTATTCATGGCTTTCATGTTATTTAAAGACTATTAGTTTTATTTCTTTATGTATCCCTTACTGAGCTTTTTATGCTCATCCCAAGTTTTGAAATATTTTTCAAAGGACTTAAAGATGAATATGTTCAAGGATGAGATCAAGGAAAAGTCATGCTATCTAAAACATGGAACTAGAACTATTTATTTTTTTAAGAGTTTTTGTTTTATAAAAAAACGGATAGTGAGTAAAAGTGTCTACTTATAATATTCAAGTTTTTATGTATAAGTTATGACCTAATTCTATAAATCTCTAAACTTGAAAAGGCTTCGTCTTGGATTGAGGGCTAGAAAGACCACAAGGACCATTTTATTCCAGGAGCTACCCTCACCCCACCCTCTCATTGGAATCCCCCAACTAAAGGGATTCTTAAAATTAACGTGGACGCATCTCTCCAAAAGGATGGGCTTGTTGCCCTTGGCCTTCTAGCCCGTAATCATCTGGGGAAAATCATTGCTACAAAATATAATCCACATCAGGATTTCTGGGAACCGGAAGTTGTTGAGGCCATGGCCATCCTTGCTGGTTTTTTGCTCGCTTTGGAATGTGGATGGGGCGATATTATTGTTGAGTCTGATTGTCTTACCGTCATTGATGCTATTAACCACAACGATGGTGGGCTCCAGCCTTTTGGCATCATCATTAGGAGAATTATCTCACTTGGCCAATGATTCTCTTATTGCACCTTCTTCTTTACAAAAAGGGAGGGATACAACATGTCCCATCAGCTGGCAGCCTTAGGCCCTTTCGACTCCATCCAGCTCTGGTTGGACAATTTCCCTTCTTGGATTTATACTTGTACTTCTATTGATATTAATCATTAATGATTTCTATTTTAATCAAAAAAAAAAACTTAATTAAAGATTATGTAATGTTTAAAGCTAGGGCCTTATTTTGGTATTAGAAGTCATTTTAGATAACTTTAGAGGTTAGGGTGTTATTTAAGAATAAGTTACATAACCATAATGGTTATCATATTAGAAAGAGTCATAGTTATTTTAGATAAATTGAATGTGTTTAAGATAACATGAATATGTATATTTTAGTGTTTACCCTCCTCTTAAGATAATTTATAATGATTTTACTAATATACTCACACTGACCTTTTTGGTTTTAGTAAATGGTTGGATCTAGCAGGGACCAAAGTAACAATGGATGTGACGGAAACTGTGGTGGTTTTGTGAATGAGAAACTGAATGAAATGGGATATGCAATGAGAACTCTTATGGTTATTCTTAAACAACTATCTGGAGTCATTATTGACCCCTTGAACCTTGGTGATTTTTCTAAGGCATCATATATGCGAGAAACGAATCCCAATGGAAGTTTAGGTAATAATCATAAAGGTAAGTATATTAAAAAATCCATGTGTCAAGGATATGGAAAGAAACACCTAGGAAAATTCTTCAAAGGGATGGGAAGATGTTTCAGATTTGGTAATGAAGTTCATAAATCAAGAACCTACCATGGAAAAAGGAAGCATCCAGTTGACTCTAGGAAAGGGAAAAAAGTTCTTTCCAAGGGATCAATTGAATGTTTTAAATGTGGTGGGCATGGTCATTATACAAATAGATGTTCTATAAAGAAGGACCAGGAATGGGATTACAAGGACCGCATAAATATATGTTTACCAATACCTAATGACATTCCAATTGAGGATTAGGAAACTAAAAATGACCAATGAAAGGTATAAATTATTTCTTAGTTCATGTTTTGACATTACTGAAATATTAGGACATTATGCATGATTTTGTTTGTAGGAAAGAAGTATAAAATAGTAAGATGAAAAAACATGGATAAAGAATCATGAAGAATGTTTTGATTATTAAGATGTCTACATTTTAGGAATTAAAGAGTTATGTTGGATCTATAGATGATGATATGTTTAAATGTATTAATGATATGATTACTTTGGAAGAATATTTCTAGTATGTGTAAAACTAAAGCTTGATATGTGAAAATTTTATTCAATAAAGAATTATATTTTCTTGTGCGGACATAATGGATAACCTTAGGGGTTCATATGATCTTTTGTTTTTGAGGTGATAAAGATTATTACATTTTGGGATACAAAATGAAAGGTATTATATAACCTTTGAGGATAAAATAGGTTATGGTTTCTTTTGAGGAAATTATCTTATTTTTTAGAATTTTATAAGAATGACATGGTTTTAGAAAAATGACAACCTGTAGGATGGGTGAAAACCTATCGCTTCCAACAAGGCCATGAGAATCGAACCCACAACCTAAGGTCTACAAGGGTGCATCTCCTACCACTGGCCTACGTGAATTCCCTGGTTAGTATGAGTTATTATTTTTAGTTAAATGATTTTATAGATCAATAATAAGTTGATTTTGGTAACTTATGTTTTACAAAATGGATATCCTTAGTATAGGAAAATGATTTGGTGATTAAGTGATAAAGGTCATTTTGTAATACATTCTCTCTTTTGGGAGCACTATATGCTTAAGGAAAATAGAATACTATGGGATCTCATTTGTGGAGTAATGGTTGAAATTTTATTTTGGAATAATCTATGTTTTTATTGCGGATATATATCAATTTGTGTTATTTATTGAAATGATTAACCTATCATAGATAATATTCGATTAGGTTAATTACTTTTTAGTATGAGACTTTAAGAGTAGCTACTGTTATTTAGAGATAAATGTTATGATTTTTGTGGAAGACTATGTGATCAAATCCTTCTTAATTTTGGGTTTCAAACTTAGTTTAGATTATTTTGAATAATTTTAAGTACAATTGTGTATTAAATGGTCTTTTTTGAGATTTGGTTATTGTTTGTTCAATTTTATAGATTAAGAGTAGTATTTATTTTTATAAAAGATTATCCTTTTTGGGGATTATCTGATCTTGTACTAACCATTTTGGTTTTGGTTAATGTCTAAAGATAGTGGAAATATATGGTTCATATTTTGTGGATCATGTTATTCTCTAGAAGCTAATTCTAGCGCTTCAGGTGTGACCAAGTCATCTTGAATACTCATCGTTTTGAGAAAAGATGAGTTTTCGGTAGAAACCTATTAAAGGATGAAAATATAATTGAAAAGTAACTATATTTCCTAATGTTCTTAGTCAATCTCATAAATAAATTCTCTAACTTTATGAAAGGGAAATTAAAACAAAAAACTTTGTAATTTTACTTTTCCTATCTGGGAATGAAAGACCATTTAATCTATCATAATATTTTGGTTTTCTAGTGGTTAACTTTCTCCTCATCATGTTTTCTATCACTCTCCATTAGAACTTGACACTTAGTTTCTCCTCCATATCCATGTTTTCATATAATACTAGTATGTTTTATCTTAGGTGACCTTTATAATTATCTATATTTCTTTAAAGTGATAGATTTGTTGACTCTTTTTCTGATGTGGGACTTTCAATGAAGTTTCGGAGACCAATTTTAAAATTGTGAGGACCCAATTTCCAAAAGGGGGGAAGGATGTAACGACCCATATATTTATAGAATAATACATTTTTATATCTATTAATATTTATGAATAAGATATTAATTTTATTTAAATAGGACACTTTGTTCAATATCATACTCAACACGCAACAATGGGTTTCTTTGAAATCTTATATTTCACACAACTTTGAGTTATACTGAAAAATAATATAATAATAATAATATTTTAAATTTTAGTTAACGCATAGCCATTTTATTGATAGGAATAAAAATAACTAACTATATTATGATTACACATGTTTGTTAAATGTATTTACATTTATCCAATAAATTTTAGAGGGTTAAAATGAGAATGAATCCAATTTTAAGAATGAAATACTCTAATATTCTTTAAAAGGTCAATTTACCACCTTTTGATGGAGAATCCTTTTTAAATATAGTTTTTGTAACTTTTATATGTTACATTTTACAAAATAAACTTCTTATTTAAAATCAGTACATAAAAATTTACTTTGGGTAAATTTTTTGTATTTTTCTGATAAAGTTCATTTTTTAATGAATAGTGAAAAATAATGCATTTTACGTCAAAAATGTCTTTTCATATAATTTATTTATGTAATTATATTGTTATTTTAAATGGTTTTAAAGTTTAATTGGATTATATTTTTATAATTTAATCCAAATTTGGTAATTGGAAGTAATTTCACTTTGAAATTGGACATAAACACATGTCAATCTTTTGGTAGTTTTTACTTCTTAAAAACACGTTTTTTGGTTTTGACAATGGAAATTAATTTAAAATTAATTTCTTTAAATTTTTTGTTTTTAATTTTTAAAAATTGATTCCATATTTGGAATTAGGAGGTCCAAATTTTGTAAATAGGTACCTTTTATTTTTAGACATTATGAATAGTAACTTCAGTAAATATTTTATTTACCATGGTTAAATGGTAAATATGGTAAATAAGGGTAAAAAATAATATTATAATAATATTAAATTACCTTAACACATGACCTAACCCTATTGGATAATATATTTCCGACCATGGGAATCTTTGGGTCGATTCTAGGACCCCATGGAGCCACTTGTGTGTGAAAATGACATTTAATTACTTTTAATTTAAAGTTAAGGAAAATATAACCTAAACATGTATATTTTACTAAAAATAGTTTTTTATATGAGGTTATATAAGTGATATATTAGAATATAAATATTCACTATAAATATAAAAAAATTTCCTACATCATGGTATTTTATTTATAATTTTTATACATCAAATAAATAAATTTATTTATGACACAGTGGTGATGTAGTGATTACCTTATTAATGAAAGATTTAAATAAACAAGTTTATAAATATTAAAATAAATTTATTTTTAAACATTTTTATTTAATCCAAAAATTTTAGGGATGATTATGACTTGTTATATTTTAATTAACTAAGTTTGTTTTCGAAATAATCAAGTTGTTATAGATTTTTAAAAAGTCATGATATGAATAGTATAAAAATTGACATAAATGAGCTTTTAAATCAATTAATATTTTATTAAATGATATAATAGTCCTAAAAATATAAGATTCGCTGAAATGAAATATATGATGTTAAAAATTTCATTAATGATCCATTTTTTGGTCTCTTGGTATTTTATAGTAACTATGGTAACAATATATTATGAATATACAAGAAGACATGGTAAAAGTCAAATTAGTTTACTAAGGGTTAAAGTTAAAAGATAAGGTTAATTTTATGACCTAAACTTGTCTAAAATTATTTGGCTGAGGAAATTTCGACCCATAGTCATCTTATATTATAAATATATAACTTTGGTATTATTATAATTCTAAAATCAATTAATAATAAAATAATATTTTCAAAATTTCCTAAAGTTCCCCTCCTCCCTCTTATAAAAGGACACCACCTCTAACCCTTACTCAAACCTATAAAGCCCTATTGTCTCATCCAACCTCTTCCTAAATAATCTAAAAACATATATATATTCCTATTAAAATCCTTACTTTGGGTAGAAGGAAATTAAAGAAGGCCTTTTTATCTTAAATCAAAAGGAGTTACCCGATTTGAGGTAATGTCTTTTCTTAAGATTCTTTCATTTATTTTCATTCTCAACCCCCTAAACTCTCTTTATTCAATTATTTTATAAATAAAACAGTATCTTAAATATACTAGGTTGTTTTTATGATTAGGATTTTAACTAAAATTACACACACCTCCATCTAATGGGTATAGAACATACTGTTTCTGTGGACGGCGAACTACTACCTCACGAAACGATGATTTTTCAATATTATCCTACCACCCATTATGGTGGCCATTATGATGGAAATGTAATTATATATGATATATATGATATTTATTTTATCTCTATTCTTCTTTAATTTTCATTTAGAACATACCTTTATTCTTTTCATGTTTTATAAATATGATAATTTCATTTGAGGAAGTGCAGACTACTGCCCCCTCAAAGAGATATGACTCATTAATTCCATACATAGAACATATAAAGGAAGGTTTTAATGAAATTATATATGATATTATACTGGAATTATAATATAACTATGTATCATTTAGTTTTCATTCCTTTAAATATGAAAAAAATAAAAGTAGTGATCATGCGTACGTAGGACTTACCGTCACCATGATCGATGAATTTCATTTCTTATATACAAATTCTATGGAATATTATAAATAAATATATACTGAATATATATGATATATATGATATCTAAATCATGAATATCATTCTGTATATAATGTACTTTTGACCACATGGACAATTTGTAATTATAACAAGTTCATTTTTGACTCAAATTCGAAACATCAGCAAAATGTCTGATACGAACTCAAATAATTAAATAATTTTATAGAAAGGTAATAAGTGATATAAAAGGAATAATAAAATTGAAAAAGGTTTTCAAGAAAGTATAAATTAACTTAAGTTTATTATTCAGGACTAACAAGGAACATATGAGACAAGTCAGGCTCGAGGTAAGGGACTTCGTCTCAATCTCCTTTCATTGAGGCATATTTTAATATGGTGTATAAACCCCTTTTACTTTTAATTTCATTGAAAGAGATTCTTTTTTACATAAATAATTTTACTAAACAAAAAAATGAATGTTTTTAATGTATGCGACAACAATGACCTCTCTGCCGCCGTAATCGTTATTTGACTTCCTCTATAAACCTTAATGTTTTTAAAAGGAAAAAAGAAACCCCTTATTCCGTATTTGGGTGTTTTGGTATTGAAAATGGTTTTTGAAATGGTTTGAGTATTTCAATATCTGGAAATTATTTCTTGTTATTTCAAATGAAATGTTATTAGTGAAATGTTTATATTTTTAATATCTTATGTGTTATGATTATATAATGGTACTTGGACATTTGATGGGTGGTTACATGATAAACTAAATGATGGGTGGTTCCATAATAAACCAAGGATGGGTGGTTACGTTATAACCTCAAATGCATTGGGTATGGAATTCAGTCGTATGGCTATTCAATTTAGTGATATGTGTGGAAGTCGACCATATGGTTATTCCATTTAAGTATATTTATGTCCCAAGTTACCTTTATATGTTATATGTTGAATTCTATGGGATTGTGGTAATCTTTTGGTTAAAAAAGGGTAAGAAATGATCTTATATTTTGTGAAGTGTTTTTACTACTTATTAAAGGTGAAAATTATTACTTTATAATAAAGTATTCATGGTTTTCATGTTATTTAAAGACTAACGATTTTCTTTCTTTATGTATCCCTTACTGAGCTTTCTATGCTCATCCCAAGTTTTGAAATGTTTTTTACAGTAATTAAAGATGAATAGGGTCAAGGATGAGATCAGAGAAAAGTCATGCCATCTAAAACATAAAACTAGAAATGTTTCTTTTTTTAAGAGTTTTTGTTTTATAAAGAGTGAGTAGAAGTGTCTACTTGTAATATTCAAGTTGTTATGTATAAGTTAGGATCTAATTATCTAAATATTTAAACCTAAAAAGATCCTCAATGTGAATTATTAACTTAATTCAAGATTATGTAATGTTCAAGGATGGGGCCTTATAGTGTGCCTCAATACCAAGGTCCTGTTCCTTCAAGGTCACCCAATGTGCAGTCCTTTTATATGGAATGTAAGAAAACTCGAGGTTCTTGGGTGTATACAACCTGTACACATCAAGTAGGTCATCTATGATCCCATGATGTGTGGGCTTGACCACATGATTTTGTGATATTTTTCTCACAAAAAATTCTTATATTTACATCATGGAGACACATTGTGTGTGTTATTTTGAAATCCACATCTTTTAGTCATGTTTTCTATAGAATTATAGCTTCCCCCGAAAGCTTCACCTGGTACGCCAATTCCACCATGGTTGTTTTTGAAAAACCCACAAACCACATTGAATAAAATAATTACCTTACTGGAAAATGGATTCTAGTTATCCTTCATCGAAAAATAAATCACCATAGACTTTCATTGAATTCCTTTCACCTTGCCTCATGAAACAACTATCACCTAATCCTTATTTGGATTTATGTCATCATCATTGAGCCTATAACTTACTATAGTCCATAATGCCTGTAGAACCAATGATTAATCACAGAAAAAGTTTTAGTGTGTGGGAATGGTAAAATCACCAATCAAAGAAAATACTAGTGATGAATTCATATAGAATATAGGGAGAAATCCATAAAACACAAAAGTGATAAATTAATGATGAATGTATTAAGATTATACACTATACATTTAGGGAAATAAAAGAGATGAGGATGAAATCACATCCCTCAAGATCAAAAAATTCACAATTCCAAATTCTAGGAGAAAAATAAAATTGAACGATCATACAATTATCCAAACACAGATTCAATGGGTAAGGGGTTGATCTATGTTTATATCAAAATCATGAAGAATAGGTAAATTCCAATAATAAAAAATCCCTACCTCAACTTTTCATCAATTTCTAATGAAGAACAAGTTTGTATTGATGTCTTTGGTGAATCCCTTTTGTTTTTATCTTTGATTCACAAAACTCCTTTATCTGTTAATAAATATTCTCCCCATGGAGGCTCTCCCTCACTCTCAATTATCAATGTTTGAGACTGACCCTAGAGATTTTTTATAACGTGATTTATATAGATATTATGCTAGGTTAAATATTTAATAAACCAAATTAATCAATTAATTTTATTTATTTAATATATCTGTCAATGACAACGCATCATCCTGAAACCTAATGAGAACAGAGTTTATATCATTCCTAAGGTAAAAATCATGTTATGGATTCAACAGTGGTACTGGTTTTCGCATTCATGACTCCACTCAATTGACAAACCATTATTTATGAATTTATGTACCGGTGTGAGTTAATATATTTAATATTTTTAATATATCAACAACAAGGATTTTTGACACCTGAAATATTGCATCATATCTGGTACAAGATCTATAAATATTATTTAAAATATTTAAAGGGTCTAATCTAAAAACCTGGATCCATTACAACATCATCCCATGGCACATAAAATAAAATGTCATGATATATCCCATCAACATGCTATTTTAGTTCCATTATAGATGTGTGAAAAACTCCTCAATAAAATACTATTAATTATGTTGGATCATATATTTTCATTAGGCATGTCTAAAAATCACCCTATAAATAAAATAAAGTGAAATTAATTATATTTAAAAACAAAAAATAATTTAGTATAGGATTTTTTTTACCAACTCATGAAAGGTACCCCCTTATCGCGTAAGATGCAAAAATGACTTCATGAGGTACTAAGATTTATAATAAAACTAATTAGATAAATAAAGGGGTTTTATGGATTCCCCTATAAATAAGAATTCTCATATCTATCCCACATATTGATGTATCATACATAAAATCATCTCTAATCCATATCATGTTTCCCTAGCATCTTCAGGTCATGAAGTGATGACAACTCTCTAGGTGGAGTGAGAATGAGATGCATGAACTTGAACTTCCTTATAACACGATTCACATGGTTCCACACAATGATATAAAAATTTATGAGAGCTAACACACATGCACTAACATCAAGCATTGTCATATAGTATGCTAGAAGACCCGTAAGAACATATCCAATTATGACACCCATGAAACCCAAAATCAAAATACATGAATTATGAATTTATAAATAAAATCATCTACTTTAATAAATTAATATTTTAATAAGAAATTAAAAATTCACATTAATAATTTTTCCTAATACTATCTATAGTGACTAGTCCTGGTGACATCACTAATAGAGGGTGGGGAATCAGTGATCCCTTTTTCTTTTTATGAATTTACAAGGACCCGTTCTTAAAACATTTCATAGTATTGATTTTCAAGCTAAGAATTAATTTTATTACATTTAAAGGATATCTATGGTTTATAATTTTAGATAATTAGGTAACAAATATTACATAATAAACCCATACATTACCAAGCAAACACTTCCAGTCAGCATCCATGTTTTCCACAAAATAGTACTTTTAAAATGAAACATGTTTACTTTTCATGAAAAATATTCACTATTTTCAACATGACTTCAAATTGTTACCTAATAATCCTTAAAACCTATGAAAAACATTTTAAAACATGGTATGAGTACAAAAAATCCAGTAAGGGACATATAATAAAATGAAAATAAACCCGTTAGTACATTTTTAAACCATGGGATCATATAAGAGAGTTTTCCTTTAACTATAATAAACTTTGTGATCAAATAATCATTTACATACACATGAAAATAACATTACTAATTTTTTTTATAAATCACTTTAAAAATAAACATAGATCCAAAATCATAAAAATTATGGTTTCTTAAAAAAACACGAGAACCCATGAAAACATGTTCTAAAAAACATACATTTTTACCCTTAAAGGGCATAATCATTATTTTAAACAAAATATAATTGGATCACCTTATGAAATAAAAAATATTTCCATGAAAAATCATTATATAGAATAGAATATTAATATAGTATCTTTGGGACATCATCTTCATATAACCATTATAAATAGAATAACCTACTCGGTTAATTCCAACATAGTTCTTCGGAGAACATAATTGATACCCAATGAATTAAAGAGATATATCAGGATCAACCAACATCATAAATAGTGTAAAATTACCATAACATACATGAGAAATATAAATTTTTTCATTAGATCATAAAAATCATAAAAATATACTTTTGAACCCATAATAAAAACATTTTTGGATATTGATATATCCCTTGCCTTTAAAACCCAATTTTCAAAACTAAAATGCCCAGAACAAAGGGAAGGGGGATTTTATTTAAATAAAACATAGAAACTTATAAATAAATCCAAACATAAAATAATATCTATGGTGTTAGGAAAATCCATCGATGTTTTATACGTTAAAATAAAACATTCCTTTTTTCCTTTTGCAAATAAAGTCAAAACATCCTATACAAAATATGTAGAAAGATTCATCTTGAAATAATTTAAAAGAAATTAAAAAGATAAATTTCCTTTATAATTTATTTTTCTCAATATAAATATATCCACAAAATTATTTTTAGAATATGAACATAGAGGAAATATTTTTAGAAATTAAATCTTTAAAACATTTAAAATAAGGTTTTAAGGTAAAGTGTCCCTTACCTCGAGTCAGATCTATCACAAACATTATTTATCTTAATTATATTGGTTATTTAATTTCTTAATAACATTTTTAAATTTTATTATTACTTCTATTTCACTTATATGCATGTTATACTTAATTATTTAATCAATTAAGTTCACATCAAACTTTTTGAGAACATTCACCTTATTAGTCGAAAATGGAGTGGGTAGGTTGACTATGGTCAATGGGTTCATTATTCCATCATCTAAAAAATATTAATCATTATATTTTTTTAATTTTTATACATTAAATACTTTTTTAAAACCATCTATTAAAGGAATATATGAAAAATAAATCACATCATTTCGTGGAGGTGGTAGTCCACACATATTTACAGACAACGTTATAATTTTCAATAGATGTAAAGGTAAGAAAATACATGATATATTATATTTAAATAATTATAATCATATTATTAAAATATTATATATTAATTAAATATATAATAATAGCCATACTTATAATGAGGTGATTAAAAACATAAGATATCACTTTATGGCGGTGGTAATCCATATATACACATGAGCGATGTTTTAATTTCCCATAAGAAGGAAAATGAGATGAAAAATGGTTTTAAAATAATCATAATAAAATTTAAGTATATGTAAGATACATATGTTATTATTTAATTATGGTTAAAGGATATTTTAATTAGTTATAAGAAGAAATAAATTTGAAACAGGTCAGTGATGAATTATTCCATCACCTTAGATAACGTCTTTATCTTAAAACTTAGGCCTTATAGGTTTGATATTTTTGTGAGACAAAGACCTATGGGATTTGTGGATGGATTTTGGATAGATATTTGGGTCTGTATTTGATGAAATATAATTCTAAAAAGGTATGAGGAAGGAAGTGGAGGATGTGACCTTTTATAAGTGAGGGGCGGGGCACTCATGGAAATACTTAAAGCATTAAATTAATATAAATTAATTTTCATGTTCAAGTGGAAAAAATAAAATATCTAAAATATAGGATGATGATTAGTTTCAATCCTATTGTACAATAAAATGTGTAAAATTTTATGTGATGTTTTCACCTTTATTTCTTAGTTTTAACCCCCATTAACCCTTTGGATGATTACCATGATATCAAAGTTTTTTACTCTATAGGAGTAAGAAAAGCTACCATAAAAGGAAAAGTGACTCATAAGTGGAAAATTGTTTATATTATAGACTATATACCATTTAATTGTTCAAATATAATATTTTAATGAATTTTTAAATCATTAAATAAAATACCATTTAACATAATATGCCATTAAAGTCATTTTGGGAACTATTCACATAGTTTGAATTTGATGAATTCAAGATAATAGTGTAATTTGAATATATAATTTTAAAAAATCAATAATATGTTATAATTATATAAAAAATCTATCAAAAAAATAATTCATCCAAATTTCAATACTTTTATTGTTTTAAAAAAATTTTTACTTGATTTTTTATTACTTGAACAAACACTGAATCAACATTACGTAAGCATTTAAGGTAATTATTCCAGGACTAAAAATTAAAAATAAATTTAAATAATAAAAAATTTCATTAATATTTAAAATAATCATCTATAAAAAAATAAAACCTCTTTTTATCCCTATAAAAAATTAAATACATTAAAATAAAGAGAGTGACATTTTTCTATTATTCTTTACTTAAAATCATATTAAGTTCATATCCAAGGGAAACAACTATAAATTTTCACATTTTAGAAACTTGTATAGTTATTGTTAAAAAAATTATACTATTAAATAAATAAAATTATTAGGGATATATTTAGGTCTTATCTCATAGTTTTAATTGTGTTTAACCTATTTTACCCTTACTGAGGTGATAAATATTCACTACACTTACTATTCATAATGTCAAAAAATAAGAAGAAAATATTTACCAAATTTGAACACAATGATTCCAAATATGAAATATGGTTTTGAAGATTCAATTTACAAAAGTTATAGAATCAATTTTAATATAATTTCATAAAACACAATGAAAAATAGTTTTTTGAAAAATGCATCTTTAAGACTAAAAATGAATTTATACCAAAATCAAGTTTAATGCTGTTTATTATGTAATTAATTAGATTATATCTAATTAAATAAGAATTATGTTACTTTATGGAAAAATTAAAAATATGATGGATGTTTTCAATTACTTTATTTAGTGAAAATAAATGTCAATTTTACAAAAATCTGTATTTTTCACTATTCATTGAAAAATCAATCTTTTTAGAAAAATAAAAAAAATTAAACCCAAGATAATTTTGAAATGATGAATTAAAAAATGATATTAATATCCTAAAATAAAATTCCTAAAAATGGTATAAATTAATTATAATTTACACACACAAAATGCATTAAAAACCATTTTTGAAGAAAATATATTTTTGAAGCATAAAATGACTTTACTAAAAATTGAGTACTTATTTATTATGATTTAATAAAAAAATTTACATTATATAAAATAATTATACATATTCATCATAATATGGTTATTCTTTTTCATACTGAAAATTTAATAGTTAGGTTATAATGATCACATATAAATATTAATACTTTTATCGTATATCGCAATTTACTTAAAGCTATGTGTTGTGTGTTAGGAATGCTATCAAGAATAGTATTATTTTAAAATAAGTTTTTGAGGTGTTATAAAATTAATAATTTACTTCATCCTCTATGGTTGGTTAAATAATTGATCCATTCTTTTTGTATCTCATAACCTCACCCAAATTATGTAGTAATCAAATGGAATATAAGACAATGATTTACAAGGTTTGGCCTTGAAATCCCACTGATTTCTAGGTTTGGGTTGAGTTATGATACTTTGTTTCTCTACTATAAAACACTAAGTATAAGTGAAATCTATCTACCAAATATCTTGGTGTAAAATCACCCAAAATACCTAGTCTCTAGTGAATACAATGACTTCCCTCAATGAGTTCTTTAGATTGGAATATCACTAGTAGAATATATCTCTCTAAAAGTTTCTAGTTGTCTCTCAATGGGGTCTTTATACTACCTCCCAAAAGTTATTCAAGGGTCCTCCAAAACTCCTCCTTTAATTGGTATTCAACCATGACTATCTCCTAATGTAGTATGCATGTTATCCTTGTCTTTCTTCAAGTCCACACGTCCAACCTTCTTCCTAGATCTTGGATATCTTATCCATGCTCACTATAGCACATTCAATGCACTTATGGGAATTTAATCAACCTAATTTGATGCACAAGTTTTTCTTGTATGCACTAGTCCTCCTACTCCTCCTCCCTTTTCAATGCATAAGAAGCTTTTTAATGAAATAAAATCTTCTCCTTTGATAACCGTAGACATATAACTCTAGAATTCAGTACAAATTATCTTCTCAACACCCAAACTTATTTATTTTATCACAATAATTAATGTTTTCACAAAATAATATTATGAATATTAGTTTCCAAACATGGAATTTTGTAAACTCCTTGATTTTTTGAATAAATAGTGATTTCAATTATTATGTTGGTCTATGGATTCCTGATTTTTCTTCTTATTAAAAATTATTTTAATTAGAGTTAAGGTTCTACATTTAATTATATTTAAGACTAGACATTTTTTTATTCATGTGATATTTAAAATAGTGTTTCTTCAATTCCTTTAAAGAATCCACACATTTATTTTCTTTTAAAATCCTACAATTGTGGATAGAATTGTGACATGGAAAATCCCCTTGTGGTCATGAAATATTCCTCTTCATACTTGTACAAAAAAACATTCAATTTGATGCTACATACTCATCATGGATCACAATGAATTTCAGTCTCATCATGATGTTTGATTCCATTGACGATCAGTGCATGAAATATTTGAATTATTTCCTTAGAATATATAATTCTAGACATATCAATTTCAATATAAGGATAGATAATCCCATCATGTCAATCTCATTACATCAATTTCTCGGATGTAGACCCACTTACATCGATGACCCGGTGATATATCCCCTTACATAGATGATTCTATGATAGATTCCTTTATGTGTTCACCCTTATATTGATATCCAACTTTGGATCCCCATAAATGACTGTATGACTTTTATGTTAAGCTCTATCCTTACATGGATCCCCATATATGGATTGACATAGATGTATCTCTATACACATATCTTCTTATATGTGTATCCCCTTATGTTGATCCTTAAACAAATCTCCCTGTATAGATCCCTCTATGTAGATGACTCTCCCATGCTTTGGTACTTTTTTTAAAAAGGCTAGGGCCGAAGCCTCAATTTATTATTAATTCAAAGACCTCTTTAGTGTGGGTAGAGGGAGACCCATTACATAGCCTGGAGGCCCAAGTCCAAGTGGCCCGAATACAAGGCTTTAAAGTTCATTATTTGGCCCAAAGTTCCCCTCGGTGAACAGTACTACTATAGTACCCGCGCTGCTATAATACCTGCTACATTACAGCCGCCGCTATAGTACCTGCAATAGTTCTTCTACCACTACATTTCCACCACTGCTACTCCCATTATTTGGTACTCTTTTGTGGTAACCTTTCCAAAATTTGGTACTCTTATAAGCTAATAATCTTATAATGTTACTCTTTAATAGTAACCCTTTTGAAGTGGGTTTACTCTTTTTAGTTCCAATGTATTAAATGGCTACACTAAGAAGGGGGGGGGGGGTGAATCTGTGTAACCTAACTTTTATAATTTTTTTTTATTTATAAATAATATCTGTGAAAATTAAGATCTAGATATATCACTTTTATAGTTACAATCAACATTTCATGATAAATTCAAGAAATAAATATGACCAAGGCACCCATCAAATTTTATAAGGGTTTTCTTTATTATGAGAGCCTAATCCTTGCTATAGTTGGTTATTATCCCGATCTAAAAATTTTCCACTATAAATATATCACCAAATCATAATGGGTAATAAAGTATCATCCTTAACCTAAAGTTCAACATCCCATTTATACATATTTTATACCGGATCTTTCAAATTTTAATGAAATACAAACACCACCACTTTGAGAAATACCTTCAATAGGTTAGAGTTCCTTCAATAATAGATAGAAAGTATTCCCATTTGAACAAAATTGATATATTCTGAAGATATACCACTCCATTTTACAATAACCATGAGTTTTTTTGAAAATAAGTTGAATATTAAAGTTAAGTTGGTTCCTATGCACTACTTATAGATCCTTAAACATCTGATTCTTTTCAATAACTTGAATTCTTGGGCTTCTAGTTTTTTAAAACTATCTAGCCTCCTTGCTTTAGTCTCGACTCTCTTGATATTATCACTAAATGGATATACTTACACAATCCATTATCTTTTGTTTTTATGATATATTTACTATTTATAATATTTTCACTTTTTATATATAGGTGGAAAATTAATTATCATTTCATTTTTAGTATACTCAAAGTGGTATAATAAAATATGTCACGATACTTCCATATGAAAGAATTGTGAGAATAAAACCATTTCTAGTTACCTTTATATGTTATGAAAACACATTTAAAACTATCACATGGGTCTCATGCCCAAAATTTTGATAAGAATACCTTAAATTCCATTTTCTTCTTACTTGGAAAAATAATAGTTTCGAAATAAATTTGAAAATACTTAGAAAAATTCATATATCACAAATAGATAACAGATAATACTATCACATCACAATAATATATTTCATCACCCATTTCATTATCATCTTCTTCACATGATCTTTATAATAAAAGAAATCTTAACAAAACTCATATTTCATCACAGCTTGATTAGTATGTGATTTATCAACCAAGGAATATAAAAATATCATCCCATTTATATCTGAATAATTCTTGAAAACAAATAGAGTTCATTTTTGTTCTTTATCATCTAATTTTTCTCAAGTTTGATATTGTTCTTAATGATCAGTGGATCGTAGATTCTTCATTTTTATTTTATCACAATTTTATCATGAAATTTTAAACACTAAATATTGTCTTTATGATTATTTGGTTTGTATTTCTTCTTCAGAAGTTAATTATTGAAAAATCAGAATTTACCCTTACACAACTTCTTAAAATTGTGGTTACCCTTATGCATCTTTTTGATTACCCTTATGCAGGTATTTCAGGTGAAGTGTACCCTTACATAGATGGGAATTACCTTTAAATAACCTCAAATCACCTTTATGAAGAGATTTATTACTCATATGAAATAATAATTAACTCATACGTAACTTCCTGTTATCCTTACATAGCATGGAAATGAATCATACATAGAGCCTTTTACTTTTAAATGAATCATGTGAAGATCATGAAATGACTCATATACTACTTGAATTATCTAGATTTCATTCCCTACCAATAATTACATATTTCTTTAAAATAATCACAGAACCATTTCAACTCAATTCCAACTATCTCTGTACTCCTTAGAAATACTCTAGACATGTTCAAACCTATTTTACATATCTTATATTGAGAGGTTGATAATAAATATAATAACCATAAAAAATTTCAAGTATAACTTCAATATTACCTTTTTATTTTTTGTCAAACCAATTTAAATATTTACATAAAGTAAGAGAACCATTAAACCATAATCAATATCATATGAGATGCATCTTGACACCACCCTATAAGATAAAGTAACATTTTTGAGATAATTTCATCCCTCAGTGACAAGAAACTTTTGGATAGGTGACTCCAATCCCCCATTTATCCATTAATAGTAAATACTCACAAACTACTGAGTTCTATGTTTTTTATAGTAATACTATCCAATTGGAGTTTCAATACATGATAGGAAATATGAACTCCCCCTTCACCGTTTTCACAAAGAGTTTAGCTCACTTTCTCCCCCTTTGACAACACAATATAGGGATATATGAGAATTGATTCCAGGAATCTTTATGGGATAGGGGAAGTTTGAACATAAAGTTTCAACCTTAAGTTATAGAACTTCTCCATTGGAAATGCTTTGGTAAAACTATTTTCAACTTGTTCAATGGAGCCAATAATGATTCAAATCACCTTATGCCACCTTATCTTTGATAAAATTATATATAAGATCAATTTTATTAGATCTATAGTTTTGAATTCGATTCTTGGAAAGATCTATAGCACTTTGATTATCACAAGAAATTCATTGTTTATTATTAACCTAAATTATCAAGTTAGCTAGCTATACATACATATATATCATCTAGGTATATACATGTGTAGTAGCTATGCATTTGGATTCCGTTATGCTTAATGATAATAAAATTTGATTCTTATTATGCCATTTTTTTATAAATTTCACAAAGAAATAAATATCTACCTGAAGTGGATTTCCTATCAACATAATATCCTACCCAGTTAGCATCTATAAATCCCTGTAAATCCAAATATGCAATGTAAATATACAGTATTCTAAAAATAGGTGTATGCTTGATGCATCTCAGGACTCTATTGTCTTCCATTATGCATGAATCCTTTAGATCACTTTGAAATATAGCATATAGTGTCAAAGAAAAAACCATGTCAAGTCTAGAAGATGTTGAGTAGGGAAGGATGCTAATAAACTTTCTATATTTCATTTTATTCACAAAATTTAGATACTTATCTTTGGTAAATTTACTATAAAAAATAATAAAAGTAGATATTAATTTACATTCCTCTATTCCAAACCTTTTTAAAAATTATCTAGAATATTTTTCTTGAGATAAGAAAATATTATCCGCACCTTGTATGATTTTTAACCTCATAAAATATGACATTTCACTAACCATATAAATCTCAAAATTGTTCTTCATTTCCTCAAAAAATAATTTACAAGGGTGATCTTTATCACCTAAATAGACAATTTCATCAATATATACAATGATAGTAAGAGTACCTATGGATAAATCAATCACATAAATATTACAATCAACTTTTCCCTTTCAAAACATCATACTTATAAAACTTCCATAGAACATAGAATACTAGGATATAGGGGATTTTTAACCCATATAAATCCTCCTTGTGAATACACACCATGTTTATATCTTTATTAAGAAGAAAACCCTCAGTTTTTTTCAATGAAACCCACTTCTTCAAAATCACCATTTAAGAAGGCATATTTCACATTCATTTGGAAGATCATGTAATTTTTATATACTAACACTTCCAAGAAAATCCTTACAGTCTCAATTATTTATACTAGTGAAAATTTTTATTTAAATTCAACTCCTTCAATATAATAATACCCCTTGAAAACTATCCTTTCCTTATTCCTTGTGACTTCAGATTTATTATTCAACTTATTTCAAAAAAAACTTGGTGACAATTATGTTTTTGTTTTCAGGTATTGGAACTAGATCTCAAGTGTATTTATTATAAATTTGATAAAGTTAATCATTAATATCATAAATCCATTTTTCATTCTCAACTAACTTAGAAATAGCGTCAGATTCAACTTGATAGATAAGACCAGTTTGGTTCTCAAGTATTAAAATAATTATAGTTTGGATAAGGGAATATTTTTCCTAATAATATTGTTTGAATAAACTTGTTTCTTAAATTTTATATGCCTTTGACTCTTATTTTTAGTACCTTATTCCTTAATGGTATCATTTAAATCAATATCAACCACAACCTTCTAATTTCTATTTTTCTATGCAGTCAATTTTTTAGAACTCTGCATGTTTCCATATACAATAGTTTCATGTTCAAGATCCATAAAAACATCTATTTTAGAATGTATTTCAATAATTTTGACATCTAAAAATTCTATAAGGTTGTGTTTATCGTTTTTTGTAGTATATTTAGCCTCTACCATTTGAAATATATCCCATAACTGTCTTTTCTTATGTTTTTTCTTAAAACTTACCCTGATTTCATTTATTTATCTTTATATAAAAAAGGCTTCCAGAAACTTTGAAGTATTTTAAAGTTGGTTTTATATTATACCACATATTATATGGTTTCTTTTGAGTTTTAGGACTCCATAAGAACCCATTTTGAATGTGCACAGTGCTATAAACAACTTCTCCCTAAAAGAACTTTGACAATTTATTTTCAGCAAGTACAACCCTTACCATCTCCAAAATGATTCGATTTTTTTTATTTCAAACACACCATTTTATTAGGATATGTATGAGATTATATATTGATGTTTTATCCTATTATTTTCAAGATAACTCTCAAAATCATTGGATGTGTACTCCTTTACATTTTCAGACCTCACCTTTTTTAATAGATACCATGTTCCTTCTAAACATGTATTCTAAATATTTTAAACAGATAAATAACCTATGATTTATGCTTCATAATGAGAACATTAAGTAATAATTTACAGTCATCAATGAATGTAACGAAACATAGATCACCCTTATTAGAAATGTTTCTCATAGGTCCATACACATCTGAATACATGAGTTCTAATTTCTTAGAGGACTAGATATCCACATTTTCATGCATCCCTTGTCCGATCTTACTATTTTGACAAGTTTCAAAAATAAATTCTATTTAAATTTTGAGTCTAAAAAGGTATCTACCTTCATTCTTGGAAATATTCCTTATATTTATTTGATAAAGACATCCAAGTATTTTATGCCATATACCATTTTAATCCTTAACACTCATGGAGCATGAGTTCTATGGGTCACCAATATGAAACAAGTTACCAATTTTTATTTCACCTCTAGTAATGAATTTCCCATTCTTGGTATTTCTAATAATGTTTGAGTTATTCTAAAACATAAAATTTCTTTATTTCATCACAAAATTGGATAACACTGAGTAAGTTATGTTTTATACCTTCCACAAATAGAACATTTTTTATTTGAGTTATTTACAATAAATTTCATCATTACCAACACCTTTGATGTCACGAACCTACCTGGGTCGACCCTAAACCGGTCACCTGAGCCGATCCGTGGCAAGACCTGAGTGACATTACCAATCCTCCTAGGCTGACGATAAGCGCCATAACATTGACAGAGATGATGGGAATGATTTATCCCAATAAAAATAAATAAAACCAAAGGAAATAATAAAGAGAATTACAGAATAAATAAACCAAAAAATGAATAAACATGAACTGAAGAAGACAAAAATAACTAAACTCGGCGTCCGAACTAACTCTGTGTGACCCCGCAGGTCACTCTCTGACTCAACGATCAAATGTCACCCAAGGAAAACACACCAAATCTAGAACCTACACAAGGACTAAAAATAGAAAATATCTATATGCGTGAGTATTAAAACTCAGTAGGTTAGTTTGATAAACTATTTCCTAATGCACTACCTTTAAAAATAAGAAACATTAATTCTAAGTTTGAACTAAAATATATTAATGTATGCATTTCTAAAATTTTTACTTGAAAAAGTACAATCCATTACCCTTAATCATTTGAAAAAAACCAGAAAAAAATAGTTTTAGACACATTTTCTTTTGAAAAACATTTTCATAGGAGTTAAGAAACCAAAATGTCACTTATCATGAAAAACACCACATAAGGGTACCAAGGCATATACGACAAGGGAAATGTAAATAGGTATGAAAGTATCTCAGAAATAGTTAAATATCTAAAAACCACTAGACATAGGAAACCCTGAGAGATTGAGAATAATCTAGATGCCACTAATACCTACGACCCCATCTACAGTATCATGCCACATACGATGAAATATAACTCTCCAAAACACTCGTCTATCCTTTATTAGGAAGGCCGAGGGAAAATACCATAGAAATAAACCCAAAGATATCCGCCTACTATGGGCCACTAGTCAGTACCATAACCTACCATTGCAGTACTCGTCTCAGAAAATTCTCTCAATATGCCAGGTTTGTATATCGCAAGTATGAAAGAAGGTGAGCCAAGAGATGCTTCCGAGCATCAAATCAAAACCTATAATTATAATAATATTTCACAGAAGGTCTCACCCCGAATCTACCCAAGGATTTCCCTCATGCTTTAAATTTAATGGATTACCAAGGGTTCCCAACCAAGGGACCTCGATAATGGAACCCAAGGATTCCATACTGAGGAAATCCCAACTATCCCATGTCAACAAGGCATGAGGAACATACATAGGGTTTTTTTATGAAAAACACTTTTTATAATTTTTCAAAGTGGCCAAATTGGCCCTTCAACATTCCATATCAATATTTACCAAGTATAAAAACCAATTTCTAAAGAGGTTCAAGACACACTATTTACCAAATAAAATCATTTGTAAAACCCCTTCAAAAATTTTCCGACACACCTTAAAAAAACCAAATTTTATGAAAACTCCAACCGAGCTACAATTCCTTGTCACAAAACAAACCAATTGTTTTTTTAAATTAACTAACTCACACTTCACTTAGCTTAAAACATTTAAACCTTTTCAAGAACCCCAAAACATAATAGGACCCCAAACCAAACCACTTTGGAAATCTATAAGAAGACCCCAAAACATAATTTATCATGCTCCCAACACTTTAAGAAAACAAACAAAACATTTTATATCATTTTTGACACATAAAATCCAACCTGGAACCATTCTGAAGATGAGACATGCAATGCTTATAAAAATATTTCAGTTGACACTCACAAAGTTATAAAACACTAATTTTCATGCCATGATATTATTTAAAATGCTAAACCATGTTAAAAAAATCACAAATCAGGTGCATACCAAATGAAACATTTAATAAAAGAAAACACTCTGCACAACTATAACTGGACGATACTATTTTCATAAAACAAGGCCAGAACTACCCATTTTTCAAACAAAGTGAATTAACCAAATATTGCAAAATGAAAATTAACACCTAGACAAAGGGGGAACAAGGATAAATAGATTAAACTCAAATTATAAAGTCAAGAGCAATAGGACCCTACATTCAGTGTTCACTATTTCACAAAACAAAGTAAAAAATCATCAAACAAGCTTAAAAAAATGCTTGTGCACAAAATCAATTTGAAAAATATCTTGAAATTAGAACATATTAATCATAGAAGGTGAAAAAATAATAAAATTGGTGATTATTAAATTAAAAAGGACTAGTGCATGGGAATCCTACCTCGGAACCAAGGCATGATGAAACAACGCGCGTTCGGAGACGCTTCATGCAGGTCTTAAAATATCAAACCTACCCCAAACAACGCTTAATTAACTAAAACCTCTAATCAAACCATGGTAAGAAAAATATGAATCAAATGGAAATATCAAATAGATAACACAACAAATGGTTTAACCATCAATTGGGAGTTGCACAAGCTGGAAGGAGGGGTCAGTCGGGGCTACAGTAAGGGAAACAAGAGGCTGGTCGGGGGAGAGGTGTAGCGCCACTGAACAGGGAGGAAGACCGGGAGAAGTGCTTCAAGAGAAGATGTGGTGTGTTCGGGGGGTTGTGGGTCGGCCGGGGAGGGTGCGGGTCAACCAGAGAGGCTTCTAAATACCATGAAGGAAGTCCGAGGGGGTTGTGCCGCTGAGAGTAGGAGGCCGAGGGGGGGGGGGGTCGGTCGGCCGGGGCGCACTATAAGGGAGGGAACTGGTTGGGTCCGAGGGATGAGGAGGTGTGGCGGGTGCACTGTAAGGGAGGTCGAGGTTGGATGGATGGGGGGAAGGCATCAGATGTTCAACAAAGGGAGGTGATGGTTGCTGCGTTGGGAGAGGCAGGACCGGGGGAAACTCACTGCTGTAGAGGAGGAAGAAACGGGGCGGCGGGTTGCCGTGCTGAGAAGGAGGGTTACTGGGAGTCCTATAGCGACTGGTTCGAAGGAGGAAGGTCCAGGGGCTCGACTTGCTCAAGATTCGCAAGGGGAAAGGGGGGGGGGGGGTAGCAGGTAGCGGTATCGCCTAGGAGGGGGGAGTAGAAAGGGTTTTTGGAAACCCTAGAGAAAAAGAAAAAGCAACTAAAAAAACTAATAATAATAAAAAATTGTAATAACTTAATAATAATAATAATAATAATAATAAAATTAATAATAATAATAATAAAAATAAGGAGAATTATAATAATAATAATAATAATTATGATAATAAGAATCATCATAATTATAAAATAAAAATAATTATGGTATTCATGTCATTTTAATAATAATAAAATTATTAAAAATAAAAATTTCAAATAACGCAATTAATGTTTGTTTTAAATTAAAAAAATTATTTATTTTCATTTTTTGAGAATGGATGGTCGCCCAGTTGCCTGGGCAGAGCCACATGGCTTCTAAATCGCATTCCGACCATGCGACCAATGACGTCAACACCAAAAAGCGCACTTTTCAACATAGACTTAGAACATTCTTCTGGGACTCATCTCGGACCCCAGAAAAAATATTTAAAGGAAAAAAAATAATTAAATAAATTTATACACACTGGTCAGGGTGTGACAATTCTCCTCACTAAAATGCTTTCCACCCCTGAAAAGCCACAACACTATCCATCCAATCGATCAACACCTAATGGTTCCACAAAAACACGATCCAACCTCTTAACCCAAGGACATTCCATCGACCACTAACGATACTTAAACTAATTTCCCAGAACAGATCCCCAGTGGAGGGAAGGTCTGAACGGACTCCCCACCATAAGAATTCAACTGGAATCCGATAATGACTTAAAAGAAAACCCAAAGAGATGGTGGGTCTCCCTACCATAAAGAACCAACCTATACATGAACAAACAAAAATCCAACATAGACATGAACCGAGCCTTACTCAAGCTAAAATAATCACAACAACAACATTTAAACCACTCAATCCCATCCTAAAGGGATACAAGATGAACTGAAAACTCCGTACAAACAAAAAACCCTCACCTCATGGGCGGGGAGGGAGGGTCCACGGATTGGATCAATGAAACTATGATGGAAAACTACTCACGACTCATCACTTCAGGATGGACACAAACCAAAGCCGCAACTAATTCACATGGGTGGTCCACGCAAGTCCACTAATCGGATTCTTGAATCCAAAAGACATAATTACTGACATTTCATGAGGGATAAGTCTATCGTACTCTTTGAGACAAGTGAATAATTACAATGATAGAGAAACCAAAACATAAACACTAAAACTGTATCACCGCAATGATAGAGGAACAACCTTAACCAGAATCCTTAAAATCCCCCCAGGGTTCCTGTTTACACACGGGATTCACTCCGAGGCCTTTTGGATGGAGATCTGATGGATGAAGTATCTCCTGCCTCATAGTCAAGTTATGATTATTCCAATAAGAAACATACATCTTTTGATCTAATAGATGAAAGGAAAAAATTTTAAAATAAAAACTATACTGGCATTGAAAAACAGAGTTCATCAAAAGACCCATGAAATTCCCATGCATTTAAAAACCCCAAAACACTATCGATACACCTGCCATGATAAGTGATCCCTTACACTAAAAGGATACTTACACAAGAAACTTTAAACAAAAACCCTACATAACATCACTCGTGAAAACTTCCCCCATAACACTTTCCAGAAACGCCCCGATAGAATCACCTAAAGTGACCCAGACATCCACATGCCTAGCAGGGCTTTAGATCATTTGTACACGATGGATTTTAGTGACATGGATTCCCACACTGATAACACACAAGGATATCTCACTCTGAATAGGTTGATGAAAGATCTCGAGGCCTTTTGATTCCACGACCTACTCCATCGACTTTCGATCTCTTACTCATTTTCTTTCTAGAATCTTCACAACTACTCATTGGAATTGAAGGAGGGAGGGATACCTCGTGCACTCCTGCCAACATAGATTCAACATGAAAATATTGTCTCGACACATCAGAAAATGATGTTATGTTGGACGTTGACACCCTCGATTATAGATCGGTACGGAGACCTGCTTCAAAACGTTGAGCCTTCGTGGAGTCATCTATAGCATACCCTGAATCATAAGGGACCAGCTCCACAAAGCTCTAGAAATATTACAACATAGATATGTCACCCTGCTATAGATAAAACATCTCCATCCTCTTTATCACCCTTTATTCCGCAGATAAATACTAACCAATGAACAAAGCCTTGAAAAACTCCCAAGTAAGATCTTGACAGGGCTTGTTCTGAGAAACAGACTTCTACCACATCCACGGTGAACCTTCAAGAATGAAGATTTCAAAATTAACCTTCAATGACTCATGAAAAATAATGAGGTTAAATTCCCTTTAGATCTTTTTCATCCAATACTCTGTTACGAAAGGGCTTGATTGACCATAAAAGAGAGGTGGATCTAGCTTTTGAAAGTCAAGCATAAAATCCTTAGGTTGATCAACTGCACTACGATCACCCATCGAAGCTTCAAGGGGGAAATTGCTAGACAAGAAAAGTCAAGAACCCAATCAAGGCCAACTCAATAAATAAAAATCCTCAAAATCAAACACCGCATATGTGACAAGCTCTAAACACAATAAAACAAGCTATCAAAACATCAGAACTTTCCTCTTTGAAAACATATTTAATTTAAAACAAGCTTGGTGGGTTAAACCATCTCTATTGGTATTATTTAGAGTATCACTCACATGCATGTTTTTGTGCCACCCCGGGCATCCATCCACTATACCAGACATCTGTTCATATTCCAACATACCGCTATGCATGTGAGCACCCCTAGGAACACCAAGGCCAAAACAAAACAACTTCATTTTCTAAAAAAAAATCATTCCTCCCATTTCCTTTAAAACAATCCACAAATTAAACATGTCATTTCAAACAAATATTTTTCAAAACCAACTTTTTCTGATTCAAACAACTTTCAGAAGTTAGAGGAGACCCAAAATAACTCAAACATGGAACTAGTGTCGGTGAGTGGCTTGACCATATGGTTGGCATCCATATGTCAAACACTCTACCAACACGGAGAGCCTTCTAGGACCATGCCCCTAGCTCCACATGGCTTTCTAGGCCATTTGGATCGTGAGTAATACTAGACCAACTCCCTTTTTCATAAACCAATCGCAAAATACATCATAGAAACCCAAAGAAACTAATTAAACCAGACTTCCCATGGAAACCCGAAGATCAGAACGAGCAAGAGTTCGCGACACTCTTCCCACACGTACCCCTTAAGTCCCAACAATCCTACTCCATTTACCTTGACATCCCAAATAACAAAGGTCGCTTTGAAAAGAGAGGTCCTCTAAGATCCAACCTACTTTGATACCATTTTGTCATGAACCAACTCAGGTCGACCTTGAACCAGTCACCCAAGCCGATCCACAGCAAGGCCTGAAAGGTGTTCCTGATCCCCCCAGGCTGGAAACAAGTTCCAAGGCATCGAAAGAGACGATGTGAACAATTTCACCCAATATAAATAAATAAAATCAGAGGATATAATAAAGAGCAGTGCAGAATAAATAAACCAACAAACGACTAAACCGGAACTGAAGAAGACAAAACTAACCAAACTCGATGTCTGAACTAACTCCGTGTGACCTCGAAGGTCACTCTCCGACTCAACGATCAAACATCACCCAAGGCAAACACACCCAAGAAAGAACCTGCACAAGGACTAAAAACAGAACGGAACTATAGGTGTGAGTATTAAAACTCAGTAGGTTAGCCCAATATACTATTTCCCAATGTACTACCTTCAAAAATAAGAAACATGAATTCTAAGTTTGAACTAAAATATATTAAAGAAATAATTTCATTAATTTTTACTTGAAGAAAAAGTAAAAACCATTTCCCTTAATCATTTGAAAAAAACTAGAACAAAAGTATTTGAAACACATTTTCTTTTGAAAAACATTTTCACTGGAATTAAGAAACAAAAATGTCACTTATCATGAAAAACACCACACAAGGGTACCAAGGAAGATACAACAAGGGAAATATAAATATGTATTCAAGTATCTTAGTAAAATTTCAATAGCTAAAAACCACTAGACATAGGCGAACCCGGGAGATTGAAAATATTCGAGATGACACTAATACCTGCAACCCCATATATAGTAGCACGCCACATACAATGAAATCTAACACTCCAAAACGCTCGAACATACTTTGTTAGGCATGCTGAGGGAAAATACCATAGCAATAAACCCAAACATATCCTCCTACTATGGGTCACTAGTTAGTACCATAACCTACCCTTGCTGTACTCATCTTAGATAATTCTCTCAATATTCCAGGTTCACATGTCACAAGTATGAAAGGAGGTGAGCCAATAGATGCCGCTGAGCATCAAATCAAAACCTATATTTATAATAATATTTCACAGTAGGTCTCAACCTGAGTCTCCCTAAGGATTTCCCTCATGCCTTAAATTAAATGGATTACCAAGGGTTCCCAACTAAGGGACCCAAATAATGGAACCCAGGGATTCCATACCGAGTACATGCCAACCATCCCATGTCAAAAAGGCACGAGTAACATCCACGAGGGTTTTATGACAAAAACTTTTTATCATTTTTCAAAGTGGCCAAACTTTCCCTTCAACATTCCATAAAATCATTCTTTACTAAAGATGCAAACCAATCTCTAAAGAGGCAAAAGACACACCGTTTACCAAATAAAAGCATTTGTAAATCCCCTTCAAAAATTTTTCAACACACTTTCAAACAAAACCAAATTTTATGAAAATGTAAAACGAGTTACAATTCCTTGTCACAAAAAAACCATTTTTTTAAAAAACTTACTCACACTTCATTTAACATTAAATATTTAAACATTTTCAAGAACCACAAAACATAAGAGGAACCCAAACAAGAACACTTTGAAAATCCATAAGAAGACCCCAAAACATAATTTCACACACTGCCAACACTTAAAAAAAACAAAAAAAAACATTTTATATTGCTTTTGACACATAAAAGCCAACCGAGAACCATTCCTAAGACCAGACGTGAAATGCTTAGAAAAAGATTTTAGTTGACACTGAAAAAGTTATAAGACACCAATTTTCATGCCAGGATCTTATTTAAAATGCTAAACCATGTTCTAAAACTCAAAAATCAGGTTCATACCAAAAGAAACATTTAATTAAAGAAAAAAGTGTGCACAACTATAATTGGATGATACCATTTTAATAAAACAAGGCCAAAACTACCCATTTTTCAAACAAAGTGAATTAATAAAATGTTGAACAATGATAATTAACACCTATAAAAAGGAAGAACAAGGATAAATAGATTAAACTAAAATTATAAAGTCAAGCGTAGTAGGGCCCTACATTCAGTGTGCTCTATTTCACAAAAAAAATTAAAAAATCATCAATCAAGCTTAAAACAATGCTTGCGCACAAAATCAATTTGAACCAAAGCATAACATTAGCAAATATTAATCATAGAAGGTGATAAAATCCTAAAATTGATGATTCTTAAATTAAAACCGACTAGTTCATGGGAATCCTACCTCAAAACTAAGGCATGATGAAATAACGCACGTTCGGGGACGCTTCACGTGGGTCTTAAAATCTCAAACCTACCATAAAAAACACTAAATTAACAAAATCCTCTAATCAAACCATGGTAAAAAAATATGAATCAAATGGAAATATCAAATGAAGCATGAAATAAATGGTTTACCCATCAAATGGAAGTTGCGCATGTTGGAAGGAGGGGTCGGCTGGGGCTGTGGCAAGGGAAATAGAAGGCTGGTTGGGGGAGAGGTGTTGTGCCACTAAATAAGGAGGAAGGCCGGGAGAAGTGCTACAAGAGAAGAGGTGGCACGTCCGGGGGGTTTCAGGTCAGCTGGAGAGGGTGCAGGTTGGCTGGAGAGGCTACTACTTACCAAGAAAGAGGTTTGAGGGGGCTGTGCCACTAGGAGTAGAAGGCCAGGGGTGTTGGTCGGCCGGGGCATGCTGTAAAGGAGGGAACCAGCTGGGTTCGAGGGCTAAGGATGTGTGGAAGGTGCATTGTAAGGGAGGCTGAGGTAGGATGGACAAGAGGAAGGTGATGACTATGAAATGAAGGGAGGTGATGACTACTACGTCGGGAGAGGCTTGATTGGGGGAAACTCGGTACTATAGAGGAGAAAGAAACAGGGTGGCTAGTTACCGCGTTGAGAAGGAGGGAGACCGAGAGTCTTGCAGTGGCTAGTTCGAAGGAGGAAGGGCTGAGGGCTTGGCTTTCTCGAGCTCCATAAGGGGAAGGTGGAGGGGGGGGGGGGTAGTGATGGCGGTATCACCTAGGAAGGGGGGGGGGGGAGTAGAAAGGGTTTTCAGAAACCCTAGAGAAAATGAAAAATCAACTAAAAAAACTAATAATAATAAAAAATTGTATTAACTTATTAATAATAATGATAATAATAATAATAAAAGGAATAATAATAATAATAATAACAATAAGGATAATTATAATAATAATAATAAGAAGAATAATTATAATAACAATAATCATCATAATGATAAAATAAAAATAATCAAGGTATTCGTATCATTTTAATAATAATAAAATTATTAACAATAAAAATTTCAAACGACGTAATTAATGTTTGTTTTAAATTAAAAAAAATTATTTATTTTAATTTTTTGAGAACAGGCAGTTGTGCAGTTTTTTGGGTGGAGTCGCGCGCCTTCTTAATTGTGCTCTGCCCATGCGACCGATGACATCGACACCAAAAAGTGCACTTTTTAACATAGACTTAGAATTGTCATTTGAGACTCCCCCTAAACCCAAAAAAAAACATTTAAATGAAAAAAAATAATTAAATAAATTTATATACACGGGTCATGGTGTGACATTTGATCTTCAAGGAACTATCATTGTAAAATATAAAATCTCCTCCTTCATATTCTTCTATGTTTTTAAAATTTTTTGGTGTCTCCAGTTATGTGTGAAGAACACCCACTTTCAAGTATCAATGGTCTTCCTCTTTTTATAGCCTTCTATACCACGCCCACAATGAGTGAATTTCTTTATTGATTTTTATTTTGGAATCATTTCCCCTTTTCTTGATAGAAGTTATATCCTGGGATATATTCATACATTTCTTAGCATAATGTCCAATATTTTTTCACATTTACTATAAATCTTATCTAAGCTTACAACTTTTTTTGGGTAGGCAGACTTGAAACATTTTTATTTTCAATCTTATTATTTTTAGAATAATTATTTTTTATCTTAGGGATTCCCCCATTAATTAATACCTTATTCTAATGATAGACATGATGTACCATCATGTATAGTCTTTCTGGTGAAAATCTCTATAACACCCACAATTTTCATTGAATCTAAATCTTCTGTTGTAACTGTAATTCTATCTAGAAAACTATATTCCATATTTTTGGATTTTCTATCCAGATCTAGAATGATCATGCTTATTCTTCAAGGAGGTTTATTTTCATTGGAAATTTATTTATTCCTCACTTATGAAAGAGTGCTTCACATCATCTTTTATAACCTAAACTTTTCTAAATTTGGGATTAATACCTGCACTATAAGACAAAACAAATTTAATAGTTTGAGATTTTTTAGGTAAAATTTTAACCTGATTTATTGGGAAAGAATTATTAATAAATTTAGATGATTAAAATCTAACTTATATAGATTTACTAAATAATTTTTCTTACCCTTTTCAACTTATATTTATTTATAAAATATTTTCATTCCAACTTACTCAGTTCTTCTTCTCTCAGCATAATCTTTTATTTAAGATTGTTCTTGATCTTTTAATCCTCAAAAGTCTTGAAATGGGATTTTTTAGTTCTTTAATGAGTTAAGTATCAATTTTGAGATATTTTTTATACCATTTAACTTTATTCCCATCATATTTATTTAAATATTTAATCTCCTTCTTGATATTTTCGTTTTACTCAAGGCATGATGCCCACTTAGATATGAGAATATGCTCCATATAAGTCTCTTCACCAATTTTCTCATCACCCCTTGAGGAGTTTTTTGGGTTTCTTGTATGATCCATAAAGTTTGTAGCCTTTTTAAATGATAAATAGTTTTGGAAATTTCCCAAGGAAGTATCTTCCTCTTTCTCATTGCTCATAAAACTTATACTCTTTATTCACGAAGACCTTTTATTCATGTCAGCATACTTATTCATAGATTTATAGATTTTTTCCATGTATTATTTTTGGGACTTACATCTTGATCATCAGACCCATGATCAAGATTTTTCTTCCTTAGAAAATTTATAGAAAACTTTCTTATTGCTATACACTTCAAGAACTTCAAATACAGTATTGGATTAGACTGACACCTACTTATTTTAATAATCCCAAATCCTATTTCTCATCACCACTTGATATACTTTACCTTACCACATGTTATACTACACATTACTACACCTAATTACACATTGAATATTTAGCTTTTCCATATGTTGATAATGACATTATCACATGTTCAATCAACCTATAGTGAGATGGATTTTTACCTACCATATACCCGACTGCATGAAGGTAATTAATTTTCGCATGAAGAGATTGATTTACTATGCTAAGGTATGTATAATTTTTCATAAATTAATATATTGACTATGTATTTTAATATAGTTTCCACACATAGAAATAACTTAACACATGAGTTCATGTACCTACCACATGTGCAAAAGAACTGGCTGCATGAAGTGATGAACCAACCATGCTATCTTTTATACATAAAATGACCATGTCAAGTTTTCATGGGATCAACTAATGGCGATTTAAGTGAAAAAAACTTGTCCTATCTCACTTAGCAGCAGAGAGTTTCTATTATAAAATGGCTAGTTTTTGAAGCATTAAATGAAGCATCAGTTCATTGATTATTCTTAAACAACTAATTTTATGAAGATTTATTTAAGAGTAATATTTGATTATATCAAGGTGTTATACTATATAATACGTGTGTACCTTTGATACATAATAGAGTATTCTATATGTGAGCACCTATTCTATAGAGAAGACTCTACGATGCTATATTTTCTATAATATTCTGAGAAACTTTTCCAAGATCCTTACAAATAAAAATTCAAGGACTTTAGACAACCAAATATAATAGGATTGAGCTATATCACATATCCTCATTCTTAATATCTTGATATTTTCTTTTATAATTAATATTTTGATCTATGTTTTTTATTTCTCTATTTACCGATAAAAACATAGTCTCTTATATTAAAATAGAGAGTACTTGATACTCTATCAAATATTTCATTTATATTCTCATGAAGAACTATATAATAGGTTCTGAGTGACTAGATATCTTTTCCACCCCACAAAGAATTGTAGAATAGGCTCTGTGCCTGGACGCCCTTGTGAGATATTGTTTGTAAAACCCAATCCTGGCTGTGGATCAATTTATTTATTAATAAACTTCTTAGAAATAGGTTATTTCCAAGTGTAGGGGATTAAGTCTCATCTTGATACCGAACCCCTTGTTAAAATTCTATTGTGTTTAATTTGATGCAACTTATTTACTGCTATATCTATTTTTTTTATTTATCTTTTATCAAATATATTTACTATTTTTTAAAATATTAAATAAAACTTTACTTTGATAGTTAGTCTTAATTTGTGCTTATATAAAGTATTTGATTAAGTAACTGAGTTTTAAAAGTTAAAGTATTTAAAATTTACTTTAACTGAGCCTTAATCCTTCTTCTTATAAACTATTTGAAAGATAAAATTTATATATTTATACTATTTTAATTAACTGGGTGTTTTTATTAAATTGTGTGATTCAGTTTTTAAATTGTTTTTAAACATAAATTTTTATTGATAACTCAATTCACTCTCCTCTTGAGTTACTCACTCCAGCCAATATTTGGTATTAGAGTCTTTCAAAAATATTTTTAATTTGATTTATTTGAATTTAAAGATATTAAATTTCTATCATTTATAAATTTAATTCTTTATGGACACCAATAGATAAGAAGGAATTGCCACTAATCTACCTCGTTATTTTAATGAAAATAATAATTATCAATAGAATATTTAAATTAAAATTCATTTAGAGAGCATGAGATTTTATATCTGGATGGTAATTGAAGATAAATATAAAAAATATCATGCTACTAGAGCTACTTGGAGTGATTCCACTAAAGTAGGATATGATTGTAATTGTAAAGATATGAATGATTTATAATGTTCTTTCAGAAAATATGAATATAATAGAATATCTGCTCGTTCCACTACTTTTGAAATCTATGATACACTATATATTTCTCATTAATGAACTTACAATGTTAAATAAATGTGTTTAAAAACTTACACTATTAAATATGATACTTTTAAGATGAATATTGAGGAATCTATAGCTAACATGTATCTTAGTTTCAATGATATTGTTAACACAATGCATGCATTAGGAAACAAAATTACTGAAAAATATCAAGTCATGTGACTTATTAGATGCTTAATAGAAATATGTAGAGGAACATCTGTGTCCATAAGAGTATATTGCAACATTAGTAAACTACTGGTAAAATAGATAATTGGAAAGATAATGATGTATTAATAATAACTTCAAGTAAACAAAAGGATGAACCAAAAAAGTCTATAGCTGTAACACCCCAGGTAAATAAAGAATATGACATTTTCATATTTATCCATATTTGTGAATAAAATATTAATATGACTTTAAAGGGGACTCTATGCTCGATGGCGTACCCAACACACAACAACGAGTTTCTTGGGAATCTTATGTTGCACTCTAATAATAAAATAATATTAGTTTAAATGGTAGTTAACATGTAGCCGTTGTATTGGCGGGAATGGATAGAAATAACTAAAATATGATTATATATGTTCTTAAATTTTTTTACATTTATCCAATAAAGGATAGAGGCTTAAAATATGGAAAGAATTCAATTTTAGGCGTATATGCCCTAGTTTTCACTAAAGGTTCACTTATCACCTTTTGATGGAGAACTGTCATTAAATATAGTTTTGACCACTCTTATAAATTCTTTTGGACCAAATAAAACTCTTCTTTAGAATCAGGACATCAAATTTTACTTTGTGTAATTTTTTGGTATCTTTCTGATAAAGTTCATTTTTTAATGAATAGTGTAAAATGTTGTATTTTAATTCAAAACCTCTTTTTAATCTAATTTATTTATATGATTAGATTATATTTTGAATTGGTTTTAAAGTGAAATTAGAATATTTTTTTTCCATTAAATCCAATAGTGGTTGTTGGAGTTAATTTCACTTTTAAATCGGACTTAAACTAGTATCAATCTTTTGATACTTATTGTTTCTTAAAAACACGCTATTTGTTTTGAAAGTGGGAGTTAATTATTAAATTAATTAATTCTACTTATATTCTTTGAATTAGGTAATATAAACATCATTTTTGAATTCAGAATATCAAATATAGCTTAGGGTGAATTTTTGGTAATTTTCTGAAAAACTCCAATTTTTGATGAATAGTGAAACCACTAAGTGGTAATCAAGCAAACTGATTTTTCAGTTAAATGAAAGTTTACCACTAATGTGTATTGAATTTTGAAAATCCGACATACATGGTTGTCATTAGTATGTAAAATGTGGTTCAATGGGATGAAAATAATTTTTTGGTGAATAGTAACTTTTTTTCATTAATCGCGATTAGAGGTAATTAGTGTACTTTAAGGTAAAAATAATGTTTTAATAATATGAAATGAACTTGAAACATGTCCTAAACTCATTGTATGTGTAATGGCCAACCAAGACAAGCCATGGGTCAACTTGGGGACCCCATGGAGCCACTTTGGTTGGGAAATGACATAAATAACTTTTTATTTAATGTAAAAGTAAAAATGACACAAACATGATCTGTTTTACTCAAAACAATTTTTAAGTGGGGTTATAGAAGTAAGATTTTTTATTATAAATATTAATTGGAAAGATAAAAAGATTTCCTACATCATAGTAATTTTTTTATTATTTTTAGACATTAAATAAATTAAATTATTTATGACATCATAATGATGCAGCGATGACATCATTATCTGACGATTTAAATAAAATGAGAAGATAATGTAAAATCTATGACCTACACATGTCCAAAACTTATTGGATGGGTAGATTTAGAACCCTTATCACCTTATCCACGAATTATATCAATGAGGGACCTTTTAAAACCGAAAAACATTTTCAAATAAAGTAATATTTCTTACTTTCCAAAAGTGCCCCTCCTCTCCTCTTATAAAAGGCCCCCACCTCTACCTCATTTCACACACTCCTCAAGCCTTTGGCTCGGCCAAACCCTGCCCATTTACTCTCTCAAAATCCCTCTCCTCATCCTAGAGGATTCCCTTTGTGCAGAATCCTTTCAAAGGAAGCCTTTAGGCTCAAATCAAAAGGAGTTACACTTTTAAAGGTAATTCATTCTCTCATGTTCATTTGTTTTATTTTTCTTCTCCAACCCCCTAAACTCTTTTTATTTACTTCTTTTGTAACAACACAAGTATCTTCAATATACTAGGATGTTTTTATAAGATTTATTCGAGCTAAACTCTCACACAACTACATAAAATGGTTAAAGAACATACGGTTTCTGTGGATGGCGAAATTCTGCCTCCCGAAACGATGATTGTTCAATGCTCATTTAACACCTTCAAAGGTGGCCATTATGATGTCACTATTTTTATATATGATATATAATATGTTTATGTTTTACTTAATCTTCTGTATTTTTAATTTGTGGCTTACTTTTATGGCTTCCATTATGGGTATAAGTGATATCTTCATTTTAGAAAGTGCGGACTACCGCCCCCTCAAAGTGATGTGATTCGTTAATGCCATACGTGGGACGTGTAAAGGATGGATTTAATGTTATTATATATGATGTTATACTGGAATTATTATATACCTCTATATAATTATTATTTCTTTCCATTAAAGTATGAGATAGAAATGAAAGTAACGTTCATGCGTACGTACGGCTTACCGTCTCCATGAACGGTGCATTTCATTTCTTATCCCCAAATGTAATGTACTATTATAAGTACATGTATATAATGGATATATATGATGAATGATACATATAAATTATGAATATAATTCTGTAATTAAAATATACATACCTCTCATTTAGTTTTAATTCCATTAATATGACAAAGAAATGAAAGTAGCGTTCATGCGTACGTACGGCTTACCGTCTCCATGAACGGTACATTTCATTTCTTACCTCTAAATGATTATGTAATATTATAAATACATGTATATGCTGGATATATATGATATATATGATATCCAAATCAGGAATTTAATTCTGGATATAAAGAACCTTTGACCACACGAACAACATGTAATTGTAAGAAGTCCACTTTCGACTTAAGAACCAAATATCGACAAAACAATCATTATTAACTTAATGATTAAATAATGTTTATAACATGGAAATAAGTGATATAAAAGGAATAATAAGCTTGAAAAAGGTTCTTAATAAAGTAAAAATTAACTCAAGTTTATTATTCAGGAGATTAAAGAACGATCGAGTCAAGTCGGACCCGAGGTAAGGGATCCTACAACTCTCTTTCTTTTTAAGTACACTCTTTTATGTCATTTCTTTTAAGCTCATCTTTCTTATTATTGGGATGTTATTTTATATTAATCATACTGTAATTTTTATGTTCATGTGATGAGAGACCCTATTCTCTCTCATCAATCCATTTTGGAAGTTTTGAGTGGCGCCGTTAGGCTGGCGAACTTTCGTAAGAGATCTAACCTCTCTCTTTCTTTTTAAGTACTATCCTTTATGTCACTTATTTTAGGCTCCCCTTTGTAATGTTGGGGGATGTTATTTTATATTCCACTTTCTGTAAATTTTATTTTAATGTGATGAGATACCCTATTTGATCTCATCAATCCATATTCGTAAGTTTTATGTGGCGCCGTTAGGCTGCCGAGTTTTCGTAAGGGATTTTTCATCTCACTTTTATTCCCGTGAGATTTATGCTACATTTGCCACAAATTCCATTGAGTGGTGTATGTACTACCCATTATTCTACTCTTTGTGTAATATAATTTCGTTTATGAGTATTTACATCAATGATCTATTGTCCTTCTTTCATGGGGTGTATGTTTTGAAAGATACCCAAGTCGGTAAGGGAACCTTTCACCCTCCTCTTTTTTAAAAGACTTATTTTGTTGGGTCTTTTAATTTACATATTGTTATGTTGGGATATGTTATCATATATCCTTATTGATGTAAATTATATGTCCAAGTGATGAGATACACTTTTTATCTCTCATCAACTCATTTTGATGTGATGCCGTTAGACTGTCAAGGGAACTTTTTAACCCAATTTCGATTTCTTTGGGTTCAACATGTAGTCATTGAATATGTCATCCATTGAATATGTGTGAATGACCTGTTATTGTTTTACACTTAATATCCACTTATATTGGGTGTATTTATATTTGTCACACATATTTTTGAGATTTATTTGTCCTTAATTTAAGGATACCTTCTTTATAAGGGATTTCATCACATTTTACATCTCTATTGAGACTTCATTGTTGTTATGCACCAATTCACTCTTATATGGTGTATATACTGTCCTTTGGAATATTATATCATGAATCCATTTATTCTCATGATATTATAAAGTTCTGATTAAATGTTATTCCTCAATTATTGTATTCAAGTGTCTCTAATTTTGGTAAAAACCCTTTAACCAAAATATCACTTTAAATGTTTTAATGATTTGTTCTTATTAATATCCATGTTTTCAAAATGGTTTTAAGGATTTATTTATATGGATATTAATGGTTTAAAATTTTAAAATCTTCAAGGTGGTATGGGACACTTTGATTCAAAAATCTCTTTATTAAATGTTTTAAATGGTTTTGAAAATGGTTTTGATAAAGGATTCTATTATGATATATTGTGATGTGGAAATGTTATCATTCCTTTATATTGGTTTTATGTTTTATGATTTTATATTGGTACTTGGACATTTTAACGGGTGGTTACGTTATAAACCATATGACGGGTGGTGCCGTGAATACCAGGACGGGTGGTTACGTTATAACCTCCAATGCATTGGGTATGGAAGTCGGCCGTATGGCTATTCCATCAAGTATGTATGGAAATTGGCCGTATGGCTATTACATTAAGTGATATGTGTGGAAGTCGACCGTATGGTTATTTCACTTAAGTATGTTTATGTCCCAAGTTACCTTTATATATGTTATGTGTTCTTTATATGGGTTTTATGGTAATCCTTTGGTTACAAAAAGGTAAGTAATGATATATTTTTTTCAGTGAAGAGTTTTTACTACTTCATGAAGGTGAAACGTATTACATTGATAAAGTATCCATGGTTTACTTGTTGTTTTGAAAAACTAACAGTTTTCATTCTTTGTGTATCCCTTACTGAGCTTATTATGCTCATCCCAAGTTTTTGAAATTTTTTTCACAGGACTTAGCATGGATTAGGGTCAAGGATGGGATCAAGGGAAAGTCATGCTACCTAAAACATGGAACTATACATGTTTCTTTTTAAGAGTTTTTATTTTATAGAAATTTAGTAGAATCGACTACTTTGTAATCTTTTGAGATGTAATAGTTATTTCCTAATTCTCTAAAACTCTAAACCTGAAAAGATCCTCAATGTGAATTACTCATTTAATTCAATATTAATTAAGGTTTAAGGCTGGGGCCTTATAATAGCCTTTAAGACTTCTGACTCAAAATAAAAAGATAATATCAAAGATGAAAGTTCATGTGATGAAGAATCACCTGATGAAAGTGATGAGGAAATGGAAGATCTAGCTAAACATTTCAAAAAGTTATACAAAAAGATATTTTTTTAAAGAAACCAAATCACCGAGGAAAGTATGAAAACAAAGGGAATTGGATAAAATATTGGAGGAAAGATGATTATGTAAATGAAGTAATCTACTATGAATGTAATAGAAAAAGTCACATCAAACTGTATTGTCCTAATATCAAGTATAAAAATAAATATAAGGGAAAGAGAAAAAAGTTTAAAAAGTATATGAAAGCCACTTGGATTTACTCATAGGACTATTCAAGTGAATCAAACTCAAGCAAGGAAGAAAAAAATTTTAAATCCAATATGTGTTTTATGAAAAAAACATCTGAGTTATTAAATATTTTTCCTGAATCTCCTACTTGTATTTCAAATCATTCTAAGACTTAAAATAACTAATAAAATATGTCCAATGATGAATTTTTTGAATATTGTAACATGATTGGTGAAACATTTAATGAATTAAAATATAAATAAAAAAGTTTAAATAAGTATCATGTTATGTCTTCTCACTATAAAACTAATTTTATAGTAGAAAAAGATAAGAATTATCAATATCCTAATGAAAATAATGTGCTAAAATTATCTAATGAACAATTAAATAAATATCTAGATAGGTTCACTAATGGATAAAAAAATCTTACTTAGATTATTGGTAAACATAAAACTCCTAAATATACCACTAGAATAGGATACTAACCTAGAAAGAGGAAAATTAATAAAAATAAATTTGTTATAAGTTATAGTTCTACTAGTTCTACTAGTAGTTTTTATTTTTCTAAACTTAATAATGTATTTTTTTACTAATATTCTAGTATTTCCTTATAGGAAACTGGTAAGATAATTATCGATTCCTAAATCATTTATTACTAACATCTATGGACCTAAGAAAATATGGGTACCAAAATCATTTTTGGTTTAAATAAATTTTGTATGTAACATATTTGAAAGGATCCAATAAAAAACTATGGTACCTAGATAGTGAATGTTCCAAACATATGAATGGATACTAATCAATATTTAAAAAATTTATTAAAGTGGATGGTAGACATGTCACTTTTGGTGACAATTCCAAAAGGAAAATAATTGGACTCATCCAAATCAGTAACTTTACTATAGTTTTAATTTATAAAGTTTTATTTTTAGATGGATTAAAATATAATATTATTCTAATTTCACAATTGTATGATGATAGTTTTCATGTCTATTTTGAAAAAAATCTTTTAAAGTTTTTTTATTCCAAAAATGATTTAGTTTTTACTATTTTGTGAAATTAAAATGTTGACACTGTAGATTTAAATTCTTTATTTTCTTAAAATGTTTTTTTGAGTGAATTTAACCAAGAATATTGGCTTCGGTATAGAATAATAGTCCATTTAATTATTTACTCACTTATAAATCTAACTAGAAAATGTTTAGTCAAGGAAATATCTAAGCTATAATTCCCAATGGACAATGTTTATAATCCTTGTCAAAAGGGAAAGCAGTACAAAAAATATTTCAAATCAATGAAATAAGTATCAACTTCTCAACCTTTAGAGTTGGTTCACATGGATTTGTTTGGACCCTCTATAGTTTTTATTTTAGCAAGAAAAAATTATACCTATATTATAATGGATGATTATTAAATATATACATGATTATTTTTCCTTGGTCATAGAAGTGAAGATCTTTTATGTTTTTCCAAATATGATAAATCTATAGAGAATCTTAGAAAACTTATAATTAAAAACTAAAAAATTGATCATGTCCATGAGTTTAAAAATCAAGAGTTTGAATCATTATTCTCACAACATGGCTATAATAATAACTTTTATACTCCTAGGAATCCATGACATAATTTTGTAGTATAAATAAGAAACAAAACCCTTCAAGAAATTTCTCAGACTATGCTCAATGAGTATGATTTACCTATTTATTTTTGGGTACAAACTATGAATATAGATTTCTATATAGTTAATATAGTTTTAATTATAACTCTCTTAAATGATACCCATTATGAATTATGGAATTTTAGAAAACTATTGGTTAATTACTTTATAGTTTTTGGTTATAAAGTCTCTGTACTTGATACAAAAAAGAATTTTGAAAAATTTTCTTCCAAGTGTGATGAAGGAATTTTCCTTGTATATTATGCATCAAGTAAATCATATAGGGTGTTTAATAATAGGACTAAGATTTTGGAAGAATATGTACACATCAAATTTTATGAAACATATCCACATGATCCTAATAACTATTTATAAAATCTATAAGATGATCTTTCTAGTATGGATATGAATTCAAAACCTAGTGAAATTTTTGTCATACCTTTAGAAAAATATTCTAGTTCTGATGAAAATATTGAACCCAAACATGTATATGAGAATGAGGTGTCAAAGACTTCTATTCCTTGAGCTATTAGAACTTATAAATTTAATCCCTTAGATGATGTTTTAAGTGATCTAGATAAAGGAACCCATACTAGATATTCTATAAGAAATCAGGTTGAACAGTGATATTTCTTGTCGCATCTTGAACCTAATAACATAAATGATGAAAATAATGATAAATTATGGGTAATTTATATGTAAGAGCAGTTAAATAAGTTTTAAAGAAATAAAGCCTGAGAATTATCTAAAATACCAAAGACTACCATACTATTAACACTAAATGGGTGCTTAGAAACAAAGTTGATGATATGGGAATAATAATTAGAAATAAATCTAGATTGGTTGCATAAGGATATAGTTAAGAAGAAGGCATTGACGATAAGGAAACCTTTTCATGAGTAGCTATACTTGAATCCATAAGGATGTTTCTTTACTATACAACACATTTGAATTTCAAACTATATGAAACGGATGTTAAGAGTGAATTATGAAATGGTTAAATTATTGAGGATTTTCTTGTTGAAAAATCCCTATATTTTAAAACCCTCACTTTAAAAATCATGTATTTAAATTTAAAAAATCTTTATATGGTTTTAAAAAATATCCTATAGCTTTGTATGATAGGATCATCTCATTTTTGATTTCTAAAGGTTTTAATAAAGGAATAGATAACCCTAATGTTTTTTATTAAATGAATTTAAAGATATGTTTTAGTAGTAAAAATATATGTTAATGATATTTTATTGGATCTTCAAAACATTCTTCATGTACTTTGTTTGCAAAAAATAATTTAATGTGAATTTGAAATGAGTTTAATTGGTGAATTAATTTTTTTTTTCAGATTTTTAAAAATAAAGAAGAAATTATTTTAAATCAAAGAAATTACGCTAAATATATTTTAAAACATTTTATCACGGACAAAACTAGATGTAGTGATAATACTATGAGTACTAGATACAAGTTGGATCTTGATGAAATTGGGAAACTAGTTGATCAGACCACTTAGAGAGTTTTGATTGGAAGTTTACTATACTTAACTACTAGTCAGCTAGATATAATGTTTAGTGTGTGTATGTGTGCTTAATTTCAAGGAAACCCAAAAGAGTCACATTTAATAGTTGTGAAAATAATTTTCAAATACCTCAAAAATACTACCAATTTTGGACAATTTTATCCTAGTGGAAAATAATTTTATTTGGTTAGTTATTTAGTTATAGATTTTGGTGGTTGTAATATAAATATAAAAATAACTTTTGGAACATGTGAATTTTTAGGAAGGTCTCTAGTATCACGGTGTTGTAAGAAATAGAACTCTGTGGAATTATCCACTACTGAATTTGAGTACATAGCAACAATAAGTTGTTTTTCATGAATTATGTGGATGAAATATACATTACTAGACTATGAATAATTATTTTTACATGTCCCTATAAATTATGATAATACAAGTGTGATAAATACTATTAAAAATCCTATATCACATTATAGAACAAACCATATTGATATAATACATCAATTTCTAAGATATATTTTTTAGAAAGGTGATATAGTACTGGAATTCGTTGTTACTGAATATCAGGTTGAAGATATATTTACAAAGCCTTTGAATGTTGAGAGAATAAATTATTTCCTATATTAATTAGGAATTATAAATTATGTCTAATTGTTTTAATTTTATTCTAGTTATTAATTCTCTTGTAAAAATATTTAATTTTTTTTCTTTGAGATTTTTTGGATGTAACCATGAAGTATGCTTCACACAGTCAGTAGGTAAACTGTGAGTTTTTGTCCATACAGTCAATATGCCTACTGTAAAAACTTACTAATGCGGTCACTATATTTACCATGAGTATCTACTCGCATGGTCACTATACTTACTATGAACATATTATCCATATAGTTAGAATAACCACAGTAAGGTTACAGTTATCATTCCCACTATGCTTACGTTATTAACAAACCCATGGTTAGTAGACGTACCGCGTCTAAGGGATTAAATTTATAAGCCCTAATAGCTCAAGGAATAGAAGTGTCTAACCCAAAACTTTCTATTTTACCTCCCATTTCATAAGCTTCAAAGATATCGAATTGAACCAAAATACCAAGGATAAAGTGAATGTTAGAGATCACATTTCCTATTCATTCACCTCCTTTTAAGAAACTGAAAAAGTCAAAATCCAGCTTGAGTGCATCTGTATATCTAAAGAATACACATCTCATCATTTATCTAGTTTCAATAGAAAAAATTAAATGCGTAGTGGTTGGAATCGAGTAGATACTTAGTCTGGAATGCGATTCAAAATCAAGGATGGGTTGCTGGGTTTATCGAAAATGGTAGAACTTTCTATCCAAATATTTTCAATTAGTTTTATGTGAACCTTTAGTTATTCCTTTGAGAGAATAAGGATACAATTAAATCAAGGTTAAATGGTGAATTTTTTTAATTATCTTAAAAACACTAGAAAAAAAGTTTGGGTGTGCTATATCGAAGAGAAGATATGGATTATCAAATCTCTTATCCTGTTAATCATCTATATTTCAAGTTTTAGAATGCCTTGGATGAGCTAGCTGGGAATGGAAACCCAAGGAGACTGTTAGCTATTGAATTGAGTAGAGAATGTAGTATTATGGTAAAATTTATTCAACATGTAATATTCTCAAAAAACAAATATTTTAACATCTTGAGGAATTAGGAACTGTTTTTATTTATTTTGATGAATAATGGTGTTCAAATAAGTCTTTGAAAATATGTCATGATCTGCATGGTTTAACTATGCAAGACATATTCAAGGTTAAGTTATTTACCTTATCCTAAAATTATTTTGTCCTTAATAGAGTATAAATGATTAGTTTTTTAGGGGTAGGAAAGAATAACTACATTTAATGGTTTTTTTCTTACTAAAAATATTTATAAGAAAATGAGATATAATTAAAATCCATGAAAAAATGAATGGATGGATAATCCAGAGAAACTATTTGAATAGTTTAACCTAGTAAAGTACTCTATTATACCTAGAGGTCTAGTGGTTCTAGGTCTCAAAACAGATGAAGTTTTTGGAATATTTAGTTGACGATGTTTCTAATTATAACGAAGAATAATAGAAAGTATCTTTAAAGTAAGAATAAGAAAAAGTAGAGACAAGAGTTGTAGACCTTGATGAAGAGCTAGAATATCTTTTGAGGATGATTCATAATGGGATTAGTCTATTAAATCTAATGAAGTAAAGGTTATCTCATAAGGATCTTCTATTATTAAAAGTAATCCTAGATATCCTATACTATGTGAACCTTAAAAGGAGGAGAAATCCCCTAGATCTATTGTATTGGGATTATGATATCTAGATTCTGATGATGAAGATCATGAAGGCAGTCCACCTGGACATGGTGGAACCACCATTCATTCAATATAAATAACTTTGGAAGGATATTTGATTGTTGATTTTGACATTAAATTAAGAATTTAGGATTATCATCTTGTTGTTCATGAGGACATACTTTATGATTTTGATAAAGGTGAAGCTAAAGTATTTTATAGATTTGAGGATAAGACTATGATAGAACAATGGAGGATGCACTTGAGGTAGATGGTAGGCATCCGGATAGTGATCCATATCCATATACTCTTTCACTCTATATTCCATATAATTATTATGTCACTAAGGATTAAATGGTTGTGTTTAAATAAAAAATGATATATATATATATATTCAAATATTTTTTTTAATTTTCCCAAATCCTTTCAAAAAGTGAGAAAGATGATACTTTTGAAGCTGTTACTTTAGTGATTAATCATATTAGAACTATATTTAATTTCAAAATAGAGATGATTATTAATGATATTGAATATTTGAGATCTCAGGTTATTTCTCTTCAAGATAATCTATCGGACATAATGATTCAGTTAGACCAAAGGTTTAAGAATGCTGTGTTTTGACCTACTCTTGTGTCTTCTGCACATCATGTTTAATAGTTTTATATAAAGACAAGATCAAATAGTTCATTTGGGATGAGTTGAGATTTTTTCTTAAATATTTCAACAAGACTCATGAAGTCGTGTATGATGGGTTTCATACCCATTTTTCCAAGACCCCATCATTAGTTCTAGAGGATGCCAAGTTGGCTGGTCAATATAGAGAAACAATCAAGAGGGTGATTGATTATTATCTAAGAAGGATCTTCAAAAATACAGATCTTAAAGGAGTGTTTATAAGTATTTATTTTTACTTGAATATTCCCCCTTTAACTTAATCTTTTAATTCACAAGTTGAGAATCATAGATCCATGAATCCATTTTTGGAAGCTTTCATGGAGAATGAAGATGATTTACTTCAAGATTTGGAGCATGATTTTCACACTATCGGTGATTTCACCCAGTTTATGGAACCTTATTTATATAATTCTCAAGAAGTTATGCTCACCCCTTTAGCCATTCCTTTATCTCAGTATACCACCTCTTCCACAATTAATCATTTTGGCCTAAATCCCTCCCAATCCATTCAAAAACTTAGATCGGTTTCCTGGTGTGTGGTCATTGAAGACCCTAACTCCTCATTTACTCGTGAGACTACCTCTTATTCTAACTCTACATAAAGAAAAGGGTCCTATACTTCCTACATATGTTGGATATTTCCCTCATTTAGATTCAAATTACGATTTCTGATAGGTTCCTCTTTATAATATTTTTGTAATCTCTATTGATGTATTATTGGAATATTCTCTTTTAATCTCATCTATATTTTATCCTATTCCTTATTTTTGTTTATTTTTGATAATTGCAAAAGGGGGAGAAATGAGTAATGATAAATTAACATAAATTTAATCATTTTCATTCTTTTTAGAACTTTCTAAACATTTATTTCATATCCTCTACAAATATACTTTTGATGCATTCCATTCATTTCAATGTACATGTAATGATTTGTGATCATCAAAAAGGGAGATATTTTTGGATTATACCAGAACATTATTATTTTAATGATCTAAAATCATTTTTATAATGTTATTAATTAATTTTATGTTTTCTCTTTGAAAATTATTTATTGGATTTTTTTTGAAAAAATGACTATGTTTGGTGCTTGACGTGCCACCTTACCTTGTGAAGGTCAAGTGACCATGCCACCTTACTACATGATATAATTCACCTTACCACACATTATACTTAACCTTACCATAATTGACCACACATTTAAGATTCAACTTTCCATATGTTGAGAATCACCTCACTGCTTGTAAAATCAACCTATCGTGAGATGGAGTTGTACCTACCGGGTATCTAACAACATGATGGAAATTACCTACTGAATGAATAGATAAAGTTACCATGACAAGGTATTTATATTTTTTCATAAATTAATATACTAAATGTATCTTTTAATATAGTGAAAACATAAAGAAATAACTTACTGCATGAGGTCATGAACCTATCACATATAAAAAAGAATTGACTGCATGAATTGATGAACTAATCATGCCATATTTTCCACATCAGCTAACTGTGTCAAGTTTCTATGAGCTCAACAAACCATGATTAAAGTTAAGATATATTTCCATGTATAACTTATTATTTGAGCATTTAAAATCTCCAATGACTAGTTTTTTAATCATTAAATGAATCACCAATGCATTGATTATTCTTCAATAGATACTTTGATGAAGATTTATTTAAGAAGAATATCCAATCATATCAAGGTGTGTTTCTGTATAATGTGTGTATATACACAAGACATAACAGAGGATTCCATACACAAAAACTTATTCTATAGAGAAATATCTATGATTTTCTTTTTTTATGAATCTTTAGAGAAACTTGTTCAAGGTCCTTCCAAATATAGATTCAAGGACTTTGTATAACAAAAAATAATCAGATCAAGCTGCACCACATCTCCTCATTCTTAATCTCTTAGTGTTTTAATTTATGATAAATCTTTTGAGATGAGTTTTTTTATTACTTTTTTATCTATAAAAACACATTCTCCCATATTAAAATGCAGAGTGCTTGATACTCGCTCAAATATTTAATTTATAATCCCATGAATAACTATGGAAGAGGTCTTGTATGAACTGGTATCTTTTTAATCCCATGAAAAACTATGTAAGAGGATATTGTACTAGATAGAATTTTGAGATATTATTTATAAAACCTATTCTAGGTTTTGGATTGGTTTATTTATTAATAAACTATATCATAACAGGTGATTTATAAGTATAGGGTATTAGGTCTCATCTTGAGACATAACCCCCCTTTTAAAATTCCACTGTTTTTTATTTTATATAAATTTTTTACTACTTTATGTATTTTGTTTTATTTTTTTTAATAAAATCTATTTATTATTTTATAAACACTTAAAAAACTTTATTTTGATAGTTAGTCTGAATTTCATTTATATAAAGTGTTTTATTATGTAACTAAGTTTCAAAAGTTAATATATTTAAAAGTTGTTTTAACTGAGCCTTAATCCCTCTTCTGAGAAACTATTTGAAAGATAAAATTTATATATTTAAACAAATTTGATTAACTGGTAATTTCTATTAAATTGGGGAATTTTGTTTTTATTTTTTTTAAAACAGAAATTTTTATTGAGAACTTAATTCACCACCCTCTTAAGTTACTCACTCCGACCAATAGGTAGATTGCCTTTATATTTTTCTTTTTCTATCTTGAAATTCTTAAAAATAATAGAAATTATTCTCTTTCCATCTTCACCTATGTCATTATCATCATCAGTCTCACTATATTTTTCAGGTTCTTCTTCTTTCAAATTCAATTTTCTCATATCTTCAAAATATATTTCTTCTTTGGTCTTATTTTTAAATGAAAGTTTCGTTTTCATTTTATATGTAATGAGAATAATGTAAATCTCATCGATTGGTAGGACCTCCCTATATTCTAGAGCTGAGACCGTGAGATCAAATATATTAGGGAAGTTCCTCATTATTTTCTTCACAATAACATAATCATGTAGTTTTTCACAAAAAAATCTTATATGGCTCACAATATCATTGAATCTAGTGAGTAGTCATCAATATATTCTTCATTATATATATTTATATCTTTTAAACCACTTCTATAAATCTATAGTTTTACCTATTTAACTTTTATATTCTATTCATAACTACTTTTATGTTTATCCCATACTTCTTTAGAAGTTTTCAATCCCATCACTTTTGTAAATTTTTTTTAGAAAGGGGCATAAGAATGAGATTATTAGCTTTACGAAAAAGTTTAAGTTTTATTTTATCATAAAAAGAAATGTATTCACCTCTTTGAATAGGTGGAAATCCCACTTTTTTTCATAAAGAACTTCAAGACCCAATGAAAATAAGTATGGAAACATTCTATTTTTCCAACCATGGAAGTTTTTTCCATCAAAAGTACTAACTCATTAACTATTGGTAGAATTTATATTATCCATATTTCTAAACAAAGATAGAATATAACAAATGGAACCTTCTACTATGATACCAATTATTAGTGCTAATGTATATAATGACTACATTGAAAGGGGGTGACTCACTATAGCCCAAATTTTACACTTTTGTTTTTTTTGATTTATAAATTTACCATTATGATTAATTAATATTTGAATCTGTCACTTTCATAGTTACACTAATCCTTCCATGATAAATATAATAAATAAAGATGAATAAGGATCACATTAATATTAATAAGGTTAAACCTCATTGTAAGAGCCCACTCCTTATTATAACTGGTTATTATCCTGATCCATATATTTTCCACTATAAATATATCACCAACTTATAGTGGGTAAAAAGGTATCATAGTTAATATATAATTTAACATCCCACTAACACATGGTTTATATTGGCTTCCACCAGTTTAAATGAAACAAAAACCCTACCACTTTGAGAAAGACCTTCAATTGGTTCATGTTGCTTCAATAACATATATGTAATATTCTTCTTTGAGACAACTAGAAATATCTGAATAGATATTGCTCACTTTTTTAAGAACCATGAATTTTTATGAAAAATAGTTAAAGATGAAAGGTAATTCCATTCCAACTCACTTCATGTAGATCCTTATACATCTACTTCTTCTTAATCATTGAATTCCTAGGCTTATAGTTTTTCAAAACTATTAGCCACTTTACTTCAATCTTGGATATCTTAATTTTCACACTTAAGTATCACACTTTCTCAACCTGATATCTTCCATTTCTCTTATATATTTCTTATTTCTCATAAATTAAAATTTTCTATATATGTTTCACATTAATCATCACATCATTTTTAATATACCTGAAATAGTGTAATATAAGATGTCTCGATCCTGTCATACAAAATAATCTTAAGAATAAAACCATTTCTAGCTCCCTTTATCTCTCATGTATAACACATTTAAAACCTTCACATGGGTATGATCCCCCACTTCCTTATAAAAATACCTAAAATTCTTATTACTCAGGAAAATAGTAGCTTTGAAATTCATTTAAAAATAATTATAAAAATTTATTTATGAATATAATAAATATCCATAAGATAATACTATCATAAAACAATAATATATTTTAGATTCCATTTCATTATTACCTTCTTTACATGATCTTTATACTAAAAAAATAGAAATTATCTTTATAAAACTTAGTTTGAATCACAACTTGATTTGTATGTGATTTAGGAACCAAGGAATAATAAAGAATCATCTCATTTATATCTACATAATTCCTGAAAACAGATCAAGTTTATTTAGGTTATTTATAATCAATTTGCTCTCAAGATTTATCTTGTTCTTCATGATCAGTGGATCTTAGATTCCTTATTTATATTGAATCACAATTTTATTATGATGATCTAAACACTTAGATCCGATTTATCATCATATGGTTTGTATTTATTTTTCATAGGTTACTAATGGGAAACTTAGAATTTACCCTTACACAGCTTCTTACAACTATGGTTACCCTTAAGTGGATTTTGATTATCCTTAAGCAGGTATGTGGGTCATAGTGAAACTTTACACATATGGGAATAACCTTGAAGCAACCTCAAATAACCTTTATGAAGAGTTTGATTTCACAACACACTATGGAAATGACTCATACGTAGTGATTTTTCATATTAAATGACTCATAATGTCACAAACCAACCCTAGATAACCCTGAACCAAGTGTGGATATTTTTTCCTTATGAGAAAATGTATATATCTCAAATGTTTGAGATAAAGGAGAGAACTATGCTTGAAGACACACCCATTGCGAGGGACTACAATGATGTGTTCCCTAAAAAGTTTCCTACTCTTCTTCCTATTTTAGAGGTTTAGTTCTCAATTTAAATTATTACTAGATCCATAACTATATCAAATACACCTTATAGAATGACCACTATTGAGCCGGAAGAACTGAAGAAGCATTTATAGGATAATCTGGACATGGTTTTTATATGCCTGAGTGTTTCACCATGGGGTTCACCCATCCTCTTTGTAAAGAAGAAGGATGGATCAATTCAACTCTACATTTATTATCACCAGCTCAATAAAATCATGATAAAGAACAAGTATCCACTGCCATGGATAGATTAATTGTTCGATCATCTATATGGGACCAGTTATTTCTCTAAGGTGGACCTTCGGTCGGGATATCACCAATTAAAGGTGAGGAAGGAAGATATTCCCAAGAATTAATTTCGAACATGGTATGGACACTATGAGTTCATAGTTATGCCCATTAAAATCACTAATTCTCTAAAAATTTTCATTTATTTAATGAATAGAGTCTTTAGAGATTACCTCGACAAATTTTTGGAAGTCTTTATTGATGATATTCTGATATACTCCAAGAGAAAGGAGGAATATAAAGAGAATTTGTGCTAAAGACTTTGAGAAGGAAGAAACTTTATGAAAAATATAGTAAATGTAAATTATGGATAAAGGAAGTATCATTCTTGGTGAATTTTGTCACCAGTAGAGGAATATATATAGACCCTTCCAAGACAAAGGTAATCTAAGAGTGTCCTAGGACAACATCTATAACAAAGATCCACAATTTTTTTAGTCTATTTGGTTACTACTGATGATTTGTGAGGAACTTCTCATGATTTTCAAACCCACTAACCAAGTTGACGTGGAAAGGGGTAAAGTTTTTCTAGACTAGTGAATGTGAAGACTGCTTTAAAGAGTTGAAAAAGAGGCTTATCACTGCACTAGTTCTCACACTACCAACAAGTGGGGAACTATTTGTGGTGTATAGTGATGATTAAAAGAAGTGATTAGGCGGTGTAATAATGAAAAATGATAAAGTGATAGCCTATGCCTCATGGTAGTTGAAAAATCATGAGCAAAACTATCCTACACATGATATGGAGTTGGATGTTGTGATCTTTGCATTGAAAATATGGTGGCATTATCTCTATGGGGAGAAGTGTGAAATATATAATGATTATAAGAGCCTAAAATATATATTCACATAGAAAGAGATTAATATGAGCTAGTGAAGATGGTTAATTCTCATAAAGGATTATGAATTCTCAATCCACTACCACCCTAGTAAGGAAAATAAGGTAGAGTATGCTCTAAGTGAAAAATATACTATATCTTTATCAATGATGAGAATTAAGATGGATCCAATCTTCTTAGACCTACAAAGGATAGACATCGGAATCATTATGGAAGGAGCATCATAAATTATTTCTTAAATGATCAGTCAACCATCTCTTATGGATAAAATAAAGGATTCTCAAAGGAATGATGTGGAAATTCAGAAAAGGGTGGAAGCTATCAGAAATGAGAAATCATCTAAGTTCAATATCGATGAGGACGAATTCATAAGATTTGGGTCATAACTATGTGTACCATACAACCTATAGATAAATAAATATCTTCTTAATGATGCACAAAGCTCAACCTTCTCTATTCACCTAGGGATCAAAAATATGTATAGAGATCTCTCATAGAACTATTGGTGGGACAATATAAAGAAGTAGATCATTGAATATACATTAAAGTGCCTCGTGTTTCAACAAGTGAGGGATGAAAGGAAAATGTTTAAGGGGATGATTCAACCACTATCCATACCAACATGGAAGTGATATAATATCACCATGGAATTTTTCACCGAACATCCGAAGACATCTGAAGGAAACAATGCTATATGGGTTATTATGGATAGTCTTACAAATACATCTCAATTTATCTCAATTTGATAGGAATTATTATTGGATAAACTTGCATGAATGTACTTCAGAGAAGTGGCAAGGGTGCTTGGGGTAGCACTATCGATTGTATCTGATTGAGATATGATATTCACCATAAAGTTATGGAAAAGTCTCTAACATTATCTCTAAGTTCCAAGTTGAACTTTAGTATAACCTATCATCCTAAAACTGATGGAAAATGTGAAAAAACTATTTAGAAACTGTAAGACATGTTGAGATAATGTTTTATAGACTTCAAGGGAGGATGAGACCAACATATTCCACTGGTCGAATTCTCTTACAACAACAGTTTCCACTCAAACATCCAAATAGATCCATATGAATCCATCTATGGGAAAATATGCGGGACAACAATGTGATGGGATAAATTTGGTGAACATAATCTACTAGGACCAGAAATGGTATAAAAAATGGTGGAAAAGGTGAAAAAAATTCAATGAAACATCAACGAATCATGAAGTATAAAAAAAGGGATATGTATAAAATCATCTATGAGACCTTGAGTATAAGGCTAAAGACATGGTATTCCTACACATATCTCTATAAAAGAGGATCATGAGATTTGGGATGAAAGGAAAGATAAGTCCCAGGTACATCAGACCCTTAGAGATCCTTGATCATGTCAGAGCTATGGCCTGTCGACTAGAACTTCCACCTACCATATCTCAAGTACACGATGTATTCCACATATACCTTTTTAGGAAATAAATACTAGATCCTTGACATGTACTGAATTCAGAGGTGGTATAATTGGATAATGATCTCTCTTATGAGGAGGATCCAGTGAAGATCTTAGACTATAAAGATAAAGTTCTACGCAACAAGACCACTCGCCTGGTCAAAGTACTATGGAAGAAACATAAGTACGAAAAGGAAACATGAGAACTAGAGGAAGAAATGAAGGAGAAGTACCCTCACCTATTTTCTCCATAGTATGTAAAACAGAATTTCGAGGTCGAAATTTTATAAGGGGGGGATGTAATGACCCAAAATTTTATCAATGGAAATTCCCTTCTTATAATTATGTAATATAGTATAATAAAATAAAACCACATTAAGAACACAATAAAAACATTATAAATGAATATTGAATTAAATAAGAGGTATTTATAGAAGTTAAGGAACCTATACCAATGTAATAGTAACATGACCTTTGGAATAGTCAAGTGACACTTATGAATAGTAAACTGACCAATAGAATAGTAACATCACCCAAGAAAGTATAAATTTTTTATCCATATTATAAATGAAAATATGATATAATTATATCATAGTATAAGTAAATAAATTTTTTAGAAATTATTAATTAAGTGTTGCTATTTTTATAAAACACAAGTATTTATTTTCAATTTTATATTTAATATAATGTTTTGAAAGAAAATTTATTTCCATAAAATGTATTCATAAATTTCATTTTATTGTCTTATGATTATAAGATAATCTTATGAGACCTTAATTAATTTTTCAAAGTGTTATAAAATCAGTTAAATTTTAAAATTGGTATTTTCCAAGTAAATGATGATTTTAATTAAAAATTAAATTTCTCATATTTAAAAAATTATTTAAAAAAAATTGAGTTAATTTTTGAATTATAAACATAAATAAATGGTTAGGTCATATTTTTTTGGATTTTTCTAAAATAGTTGAATTTTTAGTGAATAGTAAAATACAGTAATTTATGGTATATATACATTATAAATTAAATACACTATTCCTAGAGTCATTGATGATGTAATAACCATAATATATTACTCCACTTCCTTATTTTATTATATTTGGTTATAATTCTAAAGCTATTCATAGTTTTGAGTCAAAATAATAAAGTAATGAATAAAATAATGAGAAAACACCCCTCTTCTCCACTATAAATACCACCCCACCTATTCTCCTCACACCTTCCAAGCTTTGAGAATTGTACAAATTCTGCACAATAATATTACCAAGACACCACAATGTCCAGGATATCTTGGTATCATCAATATACCAAAATTATTTCCCTAAGGTGGTTTTCAATGAGGAGAAATTCAAGAGATAAATTCCTCTTTCCTTTCCTTTTAATTTCTTTTCAAGTTATTTTCTTAATCTATCCTCATGTCCACTCATAAAAATGTTATAATAACTATAGTACCTAAAATATACTATAATTTTATTATTCTAATGGAATAATCCATCTTTAAACCCCTCTCATCTACCTTTTATTCTAAAAATGAAAACATTGTTTGTGAGGTGCTAATTTATCGCCTTCAAATATGAAAAATTTTCATTTTCCATTAAGGACTTCAAGTATGGTCATAAAAAATTTTTATGGTTAAAAAATTTATAATATATGTATTACAACCTATTTAATTTTCATTAATAATTATAAAAAAATGATTTTAAATAATAAAACAAAACAAGTTTGTTGTGAGTGAAAACCACCCAAAAATAATCCAAACAATTATCATTAACTATTTATCTAATGATTCATGATCATACTAAATAATCATATGATTTATAAGATCATTTTAAATTATGTATGTTCATTAATAACTTATAAATTCAATTATGTATTTCTATTTCCATTTTAAATTAATTTCTATACTCTTATACAAGCGAACAGATCATGAAAACTAAGAAAACGAGCACTCCCAAACGATGAAATTGAACACTATAACTCATAAAAATTCCATAAATGAACTTAATAAAATTATTATAAATAAATTAAATGTATAAAAGGTTATTAATTAATTAATTAATGTATTTAATTTTATTATCTAGGACACTGAGATCAACTATATAATCGTTTTAGACATAAGGTAAGGGATTCTTTCTGAACCTCAATTTTTCATTCTGATTACGCTTTCTCCCTCTTTAACCAAATGTAAATATTTTTTTTATATAATTCTTATAAATTTTGTTTATATGTTCTAAAATCATGTATCCAAATCATTTAATCCTACTTTTTTTAGGATATACATGTTTTAAAAAGGTTTTTTCTCAATTCTTCATAAAAATCCAGGCTGATTAAAGGGAACTTCCCAATTTTTTACCCATTTTCAAGTAACATCCATAATATATTTTAATACACCATTATTTTTATAAAATAACTCCTTTTACCATGAAAAACTACCTTGTTTAATTTCTGGTTTTATACAAACAATTATACCTTATCCGTTTTAAAGAATCTTAAATACCTTCCTTAAACCACACTAAAATGATTTATTTCTAGTGTTTTTTAAACACTATTTTTATGTGAATTAACTTCAGTTTGACACAAATTATCATGATATATGACTATTTTTTATTATTAATTTCTATTTATAATTTAAATCCTTTTTCCTATGGACACTATTATGATATTTCTCTATGTTATACCTTTTGACATGATTATGTTACCCAATTATTTCCATAGGTAAACCTTATGTTTATGATTGATTCCTTATGTATGATTTTTCATGTGGAACACATATTCATGAAAATTTTATTATGGATGTTCCTAGATAGCACGCCAATTCATTGGGTAATGTTTAGTCTCGTGTGACATCATGTTGGGACAAAGAGTGAACCTGATTCTTTTATGGGACTTTGTCCACCATTTTTTGGCAGCTAGCCTTGAATCAAGTTTATGTCATGTTATATGTTGTTTCCACATTCCTAAAAATCCATGATTATATGCTCCCATGTTATATATATTATTCCTCCCTATGTTTATTCATGTTCTATTCCCTTTATTCCATCTTTTTATGACTTCTAACCCATGTGCTATTTTTTATTCCTATTCTTATTTAATTAATGATATTTTTAGCTCGTCCCTTTTGTTCATGTATTACCTAGGTTATCCTATATATATGTATGAGATTAATGGAAGTTAGAATCTCATTATGAAGATTAAATAAAAGATGATTTTATTTTGGTTTCATGATATTTAATTATATACCTAATCTTTAAAAGACACTAGACTTTACGATCCTTAGCTTGTAATTATATGGTTAATTATAATAAAAATCATGCAATAATATGTGTAAAATGATAGGGTCTCTATAATTTATAGTCCTATTGATGAATTCATATGTTTATAACTAACAAAATACTTTAAACTGGCCTCAAAGGTGGCAATACATTATAGCCTAGGTACATCCATACCCATGGGGAATCTAGTATATCTAATCGAGACTAGATAGTAACTACCTGTCTTCCCTCGCTATGATGCTTAGGATCCCATTATAATAATAAATGTGGGAGTTGAGGCATCCTATATATAAAAAAATCAATTTAAAATCAATATAATAAAAAAAATACTCAATCCACCTCTCTATACTCACCCATGTGAAGAACCCCTATTTAATAACAACCAATCTTATCTCGATATGATAAGGAAGAGATGGATTCCATGGAGGTGAACATTTCATATGAAAACCATTTCAAGGTTCCAATTGAGATTTAATATTTAAAACTAATTATATATTTTCCAAAATTCCTTTGAAAAACCATTTATAATTAAATTTTATTTGAAAACTCCCTTTTAAGGTTCCAAATGGGCCTAAGGGCCCCTCTTTAGAAAGCCTCATTTGGAAATCCAATTTAAGAGCCATTTTTAAAACCAAAATATGATTTAGAAATCCAAGTTTAAATCAATTCATCTTATGAAATCTTATATATATGTTCATACACCTATATATTCTTGCATACATATAAAAATATAGGTTCATATCTATATGCACATATATACCAAAATTCATAAGAAACACTAAGGAGATAAACATGGAAAGCAATTAAAACCATTTATCAAAACCAATAGGGTTAAAACAAAAGTCACCAGAATTACATAAGAAATAAGGAAACCAAATCAAACCACACCTCAATTCCTCAAAAAAATCTTATTGAAGATTATAAATCCAAAACAACAATTAAATACTAAAAATAGACTCAAATACTCATTTTGGAAATTTATTAAACACATGACATATGCCTATTTCCTTTAAAATATAATGAAAGTCTATATATTTTATTAATCCATATATAATTGAAAAAAAACATATTAAGAAACAAAAATTCTTAGAATAACATATTTAGAAATCACAAAAAATAATGGTTTGTGAATAAAAAACAAAGGCAAAAAGACACCTACCTCAAACATAGTGAAGATTCAATAAAACCTTAAAAAATAGTAAGGTCAAGACTCAAGATATGATACACACACACACACTAAAATCAATAACCAAAGAACATTATTTTGAAATACCTCCTCAAGATTTAGCCAATATAGAACCAAAGTAAGGGATGAAGAAAAAAAAGTAAATAAGGAAGAGGGAATTAAGAAAGGGCCTTACCTTAAGAGATGACCACTTAAAATTGAAAAGTGATTCCAAAAATAGAGAAGGAATCTAAGTACAATCATTCCTTAGGAACCAATGGTGTTCCCCGACCAAGTGAGGAGGAGGGGAATGTGTTTAGGAGTTAAAAACATAGCAGGGTAGTTTAGGAAATTCACTTTTTAATGAAAATGGGTAAGTCACATAGTTTGGATACATTTTTTTTCCAAACCATGCACCAATTATTCACCCTTATCTAGGTATAAAAAGAAACCCACATAGGCTTCTTCATGGTCAGTACTATGCATCAATTATGCATCTGCTTCTCAACGTCAAAATTTTGAAAATTTCATACAGGTTTGTCCTGAAACTCAATAACAAGACCAATAACCAATAAAATAATTAAATAATAAGGATATTATAAGTTGGGGTGTAATGCATAAACATTCATAAATGACTCTTATATAGAGCAAGAAATGAATAATATGCTTTGTGACTTATCCATATTTCATCCCATTTCTAGAATTCGTGAATTCTTTAAAATAATCATAGAACCATTTGAACTTAATTTCAACCATATTTGGACTCCTCAAAAACACTCAAAACACGTTTAAAACTATTTTCCACTTCTTCTCTAAAGAGGTTGAAAATAAATACAATAACTATCAACAATTCCAGTGGGAACTTAAACTCTTTTTAAATATGTGCTACTCTTATAAAAACTCACTTAACCTTCCATAATAGGTTATACTCTTATGAATCCTCACTTATCCTTCTGAAGTAGGGTATACTCTTAGGAAATTTTACTTAGCCATTTTTAGCTCTTTCCCATAAATCCAAATCAATTTAGATAAAAATCTATCCTCTTCCATTACCTCTTGTCCATCCCCAAACACCTCAAACACTTAAAAATTATTTTGTACAATGTCTTATCCACCAGAAATTTATCTTTTACTTTGTATATCGGGTCACTAACAATTGTCACATTTGGAAATACCACTTGAATATGTCCATCCATTATATTCAAACAACACCAACATTTCTCTTTACCTTTTTACATGGGAACAACTTAGATTTCTTAATTTTATGTAAAATGGAAGCAAGTAATCCATATCCACCTCATTCACTATACACCTATTGGAAGCTTTATATTTATTACGACAACCTAACCAATTGAAAATAAATACAATATTATTCATGGGCACTTCAATCAACCTCTTTTTATTAGTTGTAAATACCATTAACCCTAGATATCAATATGTTGTTTTTAACTCTTTCCTTCTCCTCTTTATTGATAATAAATGAAAAGGAATATGGGGGTCTTCTCATATCATCATGCTCCTTACTTTTCTTGAGAAAAGGGTAAATTTAACACAACTTCTTATCCCTATTTAGTTCTAAATTATATCCTAATTTACATTGTCCAGTAAAGGATGACACTACACAAAACTTAGATAAGATACTTTAGTTAATATACTCCAATCTTAAATGTAGAATAAAAGAGATATTCACCAACACATCAATACAATCCATAGATATATCAAGCATGTGATACTATACATAATTTCTTCATTTTAAGGCTATTTAAAATAGATTTATAAAGAAATATATATCCTACAAACATCTTATTAAAAAAATTAAAAATTTATAGTATAAGGAATATAACTCCCCATTTCTTTTATATTATCCATAAACCAACACCCCCCTTAATAACTTATTTTGATAAGATCAAAATAAGGATGAAAAGTGTTGTTGGCATACCTCAACTTCGAGTTTCAAGGGGTTATCTAGAAAATTATAGATTCATTAGATAATGATATTTTAACAACACTTATTCATGTTTTACCCCCTCAAGGAATGAATTAACTCTATTCTTCATTATGGATATGTTTATTCCATGATGGAAAGTTCCTTCTACTGCGCAACATTAACAACCTCATCCAACCCCCAATTTTTACTTAGATCCTTAAATTACTTACATGTTAGTTAAAAAAATATAAAAGGGAATGGAGGGGGGGGGTCACCATACTATGAATGATGAAATTAGGGTTGAGAGTTTTCTCTCAATTAGTATTTTTTAGTTATTTCAACTTTAGATCATGAATATTTCTTTATGACTCATATGATGAATTGTTTACCATAGGTTTGTATAGGTTTCATGGAGGCCTTATATCTCTCAAATATTTTCTTTTTGGGTACATATTCTTATTAAAATAAATTAATTCACATTATATTATAGATATTTACTTATTATTTTTAACCTCATCTGAAAACACTAATAAATCATTCCCCGATGTTTGTCCAATTTCCCATACAACACTTCACCTTGAAATCCTTTTTATTTTCCTTTAACAAAATGATCTTATTATTATATTTATATATTTTTAAAATAAAAAACTTAACTTGAGTGGTCAATTATTTTCCTTCCTCTTTAATATTTATTTACTTCAATAGGTTGTAAACTCTATACTGCATCTTTTTTAGATTCAAATTTTTATCTTCTAGAAGTGTTTTTTATTTTAACTGACCCATTTATCTAATTTTTTGGTATGAAACACTTGATTCATGCTAGATAATTAAAAGTTAAATAATTTAATAGTAGATTTAGGATTTAATCCCATATATTTTACAACACAAACATTATCTTCTAAATATTTTTCTTTCATAATTTTTATAAAACTATTAGTGAAAAACTAATTTCTATTCAAATAATTTAAAACCAATGTTTTTCAATATTCTTGGGGGGTTTTTATATTTCTATAGTCATATTCATCACTCCTTATTATTGGAGAATAAGTTTTTTTGACTTATTTCATCCTAAAATCTTTTATTTTGGATTTCAAAGTCTGCATGGTTGGAAAAAATATATTTAGTATCACATGAGAAAATAAAAATACTTTGTACCTTTTTCTTAGGTCTAGTATTCTCAAAATAATTATACGATTTAAAGGAGGGATTTTTCATGGGTATATTTTCAAATTTTTACCCCTAGATAATGAAATATAATTATCCCAAAGTTCATATCACAAGTAGGATGTAGTATATGTTCAGAACTGGCACTTTTTCTTTCTTTTTTTTGAAATACAAAATAAAATTTAGGGATTTGATAATTTTATGAAAAATTTAATGGAAAAATAAAGAAAATAAATTAAAAGAAATCAAGAGTGAATATTTTTAAGATAATGGAAAATTATATTGAAAAAGAGTGTGAAAATATATTTTAAATGCAACAGTAGTGGAAAAATTTCAACCCTTCATACACCCCTTCTTCCTATCTAAAAATATTACCTAATTTAATTCTTCAATGAATACATAAAACATCAAAGTAAACAACTAAATCTATATAGAAACCATATCAAGACCTCAATATGATCTTTGATTCTCTTATGAAAGTGATTTTATTATCAAAAGAATTCCGAGCATCCAAAAACTGATTAAATTTGATGTTATCAAAAGTGAAACCTAACTTAAGAAATTTAAACAGTAAGAATGACCATTTTAATTTCATAAATTGAAAAAAAATCTAGAAAATTGTAGAATAAAATAAATTAAAGAAATAAAATAGCCATATTAATTCATGAAAATTGTTTCTAGAACAATTTAAAAGGTATAATGAAAATAAAAATACTTATCAAAGAAGTTTTCTTGGGAATACACTATATATAACCACTTTATATTTTATCCACACATGGATAAATCAGTTTCCTTCTCTTCATCATCTTCATTTATTATTTCATGACCATGCATACTATAAGAGTGATATTTACAAACTCCTCTAACCTATCTTTTATCTACTTCACCTGATCTCTTATTATTTAGTTTATGGTTGATTATATTTTATGAATAGAGGGAAAATATTTAAAAATTATTCCACATTAAAATCACACTTGTAGAAGCTCTATTCATATATAGAAAACCTATACGTTCGAATTCTAGGTGGAAATAATAATGATTGTTTAATCCGCGTTGGGAAGGAATTCTCACATGAGGTGTTCATATGGGAAAAAATCATTTAATTCTCTTTAAAAAATTTCATTACCTTTAAATTTTTATATTACTTTTAAATGAGATAACATCACTAAGATTTTTTTGGACAAAAGTCTTACAGTGTGAATGCCTAATTTTTGAAATTTCACAAAGAAAAAAATCATACCTAAGGATCTCATTAAAATCACAAAACATTATTTCATAAGTATTTCATTTAGAAATAACTCTGAAGTATCATGGAATTAAATTCATATGGGATTCTATAAAAAGTCACACATGATCCAAAAAATCATACAAAACCTAAAAAAGTTCTACATTACTTATATTCTTATAGCTTAGTGAATGTCATATGTGATTTCAAAAAACTATATGTAATTTGATTTTTGGTAAAAGAAAATTAGTATGGGGAAAAGTCTTACTCGAATGAAAAAATCAATTTGGGTAGAGTCTAATGAGTTGGAAAATTTTTACAAGGACTCATAAAGTCTAGTGAAAAGTTATAAAAAATGTAACAATCCTATAAGATTCTAGAAAAAATATAATGGGATTAAAGTCATATGATTCTCAGGAAACTTCTTATGGGATCCCATCAAAAAGTCATACAAGAATAGGTAAAAATATCTTATGAGGCTTATACTTATCCAAAATTTCCTATTTCATGTTCAAAATGAGTGTTTTCAAATAATTCATAAAATCATAATTAAAATCAAAACTTGTTCAATTATTTACAAAAAATATTAAAAACACTTAAAAACCATGAATTTATCCATTTTCTAAATAATTTAAAAAATTAAAAAAATATATTAAAATGACGTAATTAAATTGAAAATGTAAAAATTTTGGGGATTAAATCATCAAAATTCAAAGAAAAAGTGATGAAAAAAATCATCTTTATAAATTTACCCACACTAAATACTTGGAATCCTTAATAAGTAAACATAAAAATAAATACCAAATTAATTCCAAATCATAATCCCATGGGAGATACCAAATTCAACAACCAAGACATCAAATTTTTCATTCTTACTCAAAGAATTTATACCAAACTCTTAATTTAGTTCATTAAATCCATTCCCACATTTTCTATTCTCTAATGCACACAAAATACTTACCTAAACATAATTTTCCTCATCACATAGATTTGAATTTTTGTTAAATAAATTTTTTTCTCATCCAAACAAATACAAGGGTAACCATAACCTTGATAAGTTCCCAAATATCAACCTAAATGAGTCGATGACCTATTTTTATTATGGGTACTTTTTAGGTTGGTTTAGAGGATTTAGGATGGTTGGTTTTAGATCTTATAAAGATATGGGGTAGAATTAGTAGGTTTGGCTCTTTTTTAAGAAAAAATTCATGATTCCAGTGCTATACAAAGGAATAGTCTTCTCCTTACCCCCTTGCTATTTAATCAAATCTAAATATCTTGAAAAATTTAAGGAATGTTCAAATATTTTAGTATTTCCATTATAGAATTTAATCCACTCAGCTACCTTCAATAGAAAAATTTCTGATTTTGATGCTTTCAAATTATGAATAGATTTATTTATGAAGAAAGTGAGGGTATTTTGTATCTTCAAACAGCAGTGTGACTTCCTAGACCTTATTTTGAATGATAACTGTAGTGTCCCACCTCAGATTCCACTCAACAGTGCCTTGAGATGGTGGCCACATGAACTCAAGTGCGCATCCCGAAATGCTAGAGGCTACCAAATAGTAGTGAGGGCCACTGGTAGCCATGGAGATACTATGACCACATAGATCAGAGTATACACAATGGTTAATAGTAGGCAATAAATATAATAAGCATAAAATAGGTATAGGTAGTAGATGAAGTAATGGAAATAACCATACAATACAATTAAATAACAGGCAAAAGCTGAATAACTAAATAGATATAGAAATTATGATTATGATTTCAGGTTTCTATACAAAAGGTGAGTGCATGGGGTAACATGGATACAAGTATATAATACATACTTAAAAAAATAAAAAAAGGAAAAAATTATATGACAAGAATCAGGAGCATAGGATCAGTCATCTACCCCTAATCATTTTCCTAAGGCTGTAAATCGGTCAAGCATTAGAAGCTGCATGCTTTCCTTTATCCATACCTACGATTATAAAATATGCTTAGGTGCCAAGGGTATCTCAAGAAGGGTGTGAGATAAAATCTCAGTAGGCTATCACCCATGGTGTCTAGGCCAATCTATTTAATACAATAAATAAAAGAGCAGTGTGCCATAATAATAAAAAATACAAAAAAATAAATAAATGAATAATAAACACCTCAGTTCAGGTTCCTAAATGGACACTTGACCAATACCACCTACTTTATCCTAAGCCAGATGTCTGAAAGAGGTACCTATGAAAGTCATAAATTTATACAAGTAAATAAAACCCCCAAGATTTTACTTTGTCTTGGGGTCTCACTTTCAGGTCATCATAAAAAATTCTCCAATATAAATATGAAACAACACATATAGCACAAGAAACCAGTCCATCAAATTCTATGGGTGGAGTTTTGAGCCCATACAAGGTGATCTAAACCGAATCCCAATGGTCACTATAGGTGTCTCCGATATAACCAATTCCACTAAGTTTTCCCAGGTCAACCCATATAGGCATCCCTTGTATCACTCATGGCATGGTGACTCTGAGTCCATACCAAGTATATCACATAAGGGATTAAGTATCACCCACGCTATGTTATATCCATCTAACCAAGGGTTCCATCCTCGATTCTCTCCTAGGGAACCAGTATCACTCATGAGTATAAATAAAACCACTTAGATATCCCGTACCTGGAAAGAAAAAGTATATCTCTTGGAATGTTAGATAGATGCAACCGAGCACAATGCATCCATCCATGGCGTACTTAAATCGGGACCCATGTTCTCTCCCAGCATGTAGCAAGCGAGACATATCAACCAAGGCACATAAAAAAGCAGGGAATATATATGTAATCACATGACATCAAATAAACATTTCAACGCCACATGCTCACCAAGATAACCCAACTATACAATTAAATCCAACAACTTTGGAACAATTGTATGACAAAGGCGCAAGCCAGTAAACATGAGCAAGGCATGGGAATGGGGCATAATCAAAAAAGACATAGAATATTTATCTTCATATTTTATCAATGAAATTTCATATCACAAGCTAACAAGATTTCCTAGGTATAGAATTTGATTCAATTCAATCAATTATAGAATACATAATAAGATCATGGAATTTGTAAAAAGGCTCAATACATATGACACAAAACATGACATATGGAATTTGGAATAAGCATTGGAGCTACCAAGCATGAACATGTGGAAAAAAGCATAATCAATGAAATAAAATCATGTAGCATTCAATCATAAAGTTTAAAGAATCAAGATAAAGGGTTAATATACTAGTTCACCATTCATTTAACTCAATTTATAAATTATGGCATGGTAAAGATAGGCCATAGAAAGTGGGAACACCTAAAGGGGTGGACAATAATGAGAAAAATACCCCTCATATGGGTTTAGCTATAAAGTAGGGTCATAGTAGACATGTAGAACCCATCAATTCAATTTATTGTTCATTTTTGTGGCATCGCCAGAGGATTTTAGCGTGCGGCACAATGAAGCATTATTTAAAATGTGACAAAATGAATAGGAAATGCCTAAACTACCTACCTCAATGTAGTAGTTCTCTACTCATCTATTATTGAAGCATGAAATGGACTAGAATGGGAGAAAACAAAGTATTATTCCAATACCCTGAAAATATGGAAAAAAATTTGCACATAAATTGCACAATGTATGGAGAGAGAACCATGAAATAGAATCAAGGGGAATGGGGAGCCTACTAAGATGAATCTGATGCCTCTAACAGAGAGTAAAACAGACCATATAAGGAACAGATCTCTTGATCCCTATCTTATTTAAGGAAGAGAGTTTCTATGTGAGGGAGGAGAGGAAGAAACCATTAGAGTAGAGAAAGAAAGAATAAGAATGGTTTAAAATAATTAATGAGGGAAAAAATATTAAAATTACTTGAAAAATCCACTATGCATGGTTTGATCGCATAGTTGGCCAAACCGCGCGCCAACCGTGCACCAAGCCACTTCTTGAAGGAGGAACATCACACAGTTAGGCGTACAATTTGTCTAACCATGCACATGACATACAAAATGGATATATCCAAGAATTGTAGTTGGATACATGGGTGTGTGCCTAGGGTTTCATGATTTCAAATAGACTGTGTAGCCCCCAACACCCCACTGTCTACAATCACACAATTTAGGGAAACCATGAAGCCAGGGTTGCACGATTTTTACTAACCATGAACCCTAGTTTTTTTCCCATTTCAGGGCACCAGGATCCGAATGATCACCTAACACACTCGATACCTCCTTGAAATAATTGGGCATCATTATTAGGGTCTTTTAAAGGAATTCAAACAAAAAAATTAAATGGTTCATACCTTTGAAAAAATTTGGGACGTTATAACCTCCACTCCTTAAGATATATCATCCCTGAGTTACCCTTTAGAAGGTATAGTAACTTCATAAGAGAAGAGTTCCATCTACTATGCATATACATGTTTCCCGATCCTAGGACTCGTCCTATATGAATCTGTGCTGCCATAGCACCGGGACCAGAGGAACAGACCTACCTCAGAGAGTGTTTGTGCTACGATCAATGATACGTATCAAATACTCCTTAATGGACACATCCATATCCAACTCAATATCCTCAGGGTCAAATGAATGAGATAGGTCAACATGATACTGTCCAAGCAGAGATTCATGGAATATGTCATGCATGGCATGGTACCTCTTAAGTAACAACAATCGATAGGCTACCGACCCAACTCTCTCCACTATCTCGAATGGCCCGACGAATCTAGGTGATTAAATTCCCTGTATCTTGATTTTTTTGTGACCCAATCTTGTTGATACATAGAGAATGACCCAATGTCTCACCTCAAACTCCAAAGGTTATCGGTGAAGATCAATATAATACTTCTTCCTAGATTGAGTTGTATCCATACAATTATGAATCAATTAAACTTTCTCTAAAGTATCTTGAATGAGATTAGTACCCAATAGAGTTGTCTCACCCTCCTTTAACTAGCATAATAGTGAAAAAACATGGTATATTTTAGAGGGACTCATACAGAGCCATCTTTTTTTTTCTGAAAGATGTTATTGTAGGAAAACTCAACTAGAGGAATATGATTTTCACATGATCCACTAAAATCAAGGATACAGTCTTGAATCATATTCTCTAACACCCATATTTTCTTCTTGGACTTACCATCAGTCTGAGGGTGATATGATGTACTTAAGAGTATCTATGAACCCAGTTCCCTTTTCAAAACTTTCTAGAATCATGAGTTAAACTAGGAATATCTGTATAAAATGATAGAATGGGGTACACCATGAAGTTTAAATATATCCCATATGTAAATCCTTCCTATCTCATCAACATATAAGGTCTTCCAAATCGGTAGGAAGTGCACAACCTTGATCAGGCTATCGAAGATCATCCATACTTCATCGCTACCTCAAGGGGATCTCAGCAACCACTTCATGAAATCCATGGTGACATCATTCCATTTCCACTCAAAAATGGATAGAGGTTGTATATGTCCAGTGGGTTGCTAGTACTCTTCCTTCACTTACTGACAGGTGGGGCACCAAGTGATGAATCTTGATATATGCCTCTTCATACCTAGACACCAACACTAATGGAATATGTCTCTGTACATATTGGTGATACTAGGATGAACTTCCCAAATAGAGGCATGTGATTCCCTTATCATCTCTTCCAATATATTTGAAGGCACACATACATTTAGATGGAAGAGTAGGGTCTCACTACCACCAAAAACACATCCATGAGGTGGGTTATCTCCCATGATGCTCTCCCTCAAGAAGAGGCCTCCGTAATTAGACAATTACCTCATCCATACCCATTCTATAAGAGAAGAGGTCACTGATAGATCCCCTAATACTGGTTTCTCATGCTATTCCTAAACCTCAAGATACATCTAAGAAAATATATCCATCAAATTCCACTCACTACTAGACTCTTTGAAGACTTGCGTCTAAGGTTTTGGGCTCAAAGAATCAGCTATGACATTTTATTTCCCAGGTGTGTAATAAAGTTAAAAATTAAATTACTACAGGTATTCTACCCACCTACGCTACCTTGGATTCAATTCTCACTAAGTAGAGATGTATTTGAGACTTTTTTTGTCCATATAAACAATGAACCACTCTCCTAACAAGTAATTCCTCTAACAGAATAGATCATGTACCATGACAGCTAGATTGAGGTAGTGTGTAGGATAGTTCCACTCAGGAGGTCTTAGATGGAGAGATCCATATGCTACAACCCTATCACCATGCATCAAAACTACAAATAGAACAATTATCGAAGAATCAAAATATACTATATAAATTCTACCTAGATCAAGAAGAATTAGGATCAATGTTGAGGTGAGTCTTCCCTTTAACTCATGAAAAGATGTGTCCCAAGTGTAATAACCTGGTTCTTATATTTGAGAGGAAGCTTAGAATGCCGGAGGAGCTCGAGAGGATGACTGAACCTTGGAGGATCAACCGATTGTGCACCAGGAATCCATTTCCACTTCCGTCGATCACATTGGGACCGTACAGATCTACGTCGTTCTTGGACGATTCGGGAGGCGTCGTTTATGTATACCAATCAGAGATGATCGAGGTAGGTGGTATGGTGTTTAAAATCCAACTGTTGTGTGTTTTGTGTACTATTGTGCTATGCGACCATGTTTGGGGTGGCATATGGCCGAGACCTTGCGTAATTAAATACCTATAATTGCATAGGTAGTTCAATGAATATGTATAAATGTTGTTTCGGATCACTGCTTGGATCTCGGACCACCCTGGGGGTGCGTTACTCTGTTTAGCCATTTGGCTAGGATACCCGAGGGTATGCCATGATTATGTTGTGCATTTATTTTTCTTGAGATAAAATTTATATAAATTCTTGCTATGTGTTGGGATCGGCCCGGTTACCTGCTTCTGTTTCACCTAAGGGAAAGGCCTGAGGGCAAGGTACTATTTCTCCTGAAGGTAAGGCCTAAGGGAAAGATTATGTTTCTTTTGAGGGAAAGGTACTATTTCGCCTAAGGGAAAGGCCTAAGGGAAAGATTATATTTCACCCGAGGGCAAGGCCTAAGGGTAAGGTACTATTTCACCTGAGTGCAAGGCCTGAGGGCAAGATTCTATTTCTCCTGAGGGAAAGGCCCGAGGGTAAGGTTCTGAATGGCCTGAGGGAAAGTTTCTGTTTAGCCTGAGGGAAAGGTTCATTTTAATATAATTAAATTATATTTAATTGATAAGTAATAATTTAAATGGCAATGAAACTGGTAGTAATAGTTAATTTTGAGTACTTACTAGTTTACAACATTTAATTTTGCACACTGTTGTTGCACATTCTCACTGACTATTGGGCACGGGCCTTTGGTGGTTGCCTGCTGAGATTTATTTCTCACACCCTGTTTGGGTCATGTATTTGGACCAAATAGATTACATTTCTGCAGGTGTGGATAAGGGTAAGGGTCCCTATACAGGTACCTGATTGTAGCAGAGAAGTGGGAGAGCATGGGACCGAGCTTCGGCTTGTGATGCTATTGCGTTCTGTTTACTCTGATTTGATATGTTTGGTTGTACCTCGTACTTTGAGTTGTATTGTATTGTATTGTAGTATATCCTGTTCTGACTATTTTCATAGAATTAGTGACATGTTGCATCTTTATATATATGACTACTGGTTCACTTTTACTTTAGTTGTTCATTTTAGTTTCATATTGTTTACTTCTTTCATTGTTTTATGTTTATATATCTTATTCCGCATGCTTCACTTTGATAAATGAGGGCATAGTTTCTCCACTATCAGTCCTTAGCCCTCGCTGCTAGTCAGCAGCCTCTGGCATTTGGGGAAATTCTCTTGAGGTCATGTGACCAACCGGGTTTGGGACACCGATTGAGTGGCACCCAGATCCGGGATGTTACAAAGTGGTATCAAAGGGGTTATTTTCTTTGACTTATTGTTTGGAGCCTTAGTCAGGGATAGCACAGAAATGGTAGTTGGTAATAAGTTGTGCCCGGGAGTAGCTAACCCGTGTACATGGAAAAGCCAGTCTACCTCGGTTATTGCAATATTTCTGATTTTTCAATTTTACGGTTGATTTGATTTCACCGCTGGGTGACACACTTGTGGTGTGTTGTTTATATTTTATACATGGGTTCTATTTAGTCACAACCTGAGGAGATGAGGGTATTCCATCTCATGCATCATTTAGGAACATGCTAGAAATCACATGTCATGTATTCTTCCATACTATGTAGGTGCATTAGAAATTGCATGTTGTTGTGATAGTTGTTGTGCTAGAAAAGCATGTTGTGATAATAGCTGCTTTGATAAATAACTACTATTTGATAGGGTAATTTTGTGTGAGGGTGCTAAAATGAACACCAAACTTTGGTTCTTGAGGATTATGGGCCCTCAATGACCGGAATTTGGCGGATCATTAACGTGTTTACTTTGTTATAACATGTGTAATATGACAAGATTTGATTCACGGGGAGTATTGGCCCTCAAGGATTGGAATTTGGCACTTAGTTGTTTGTTTCAGTGTTTTTCTGGGCTCCAGAGAAGTTTCTGAGGCTTTCTGTCTGGAAAACCCAGCATACACACCGTTTAGTTCTGTGGACACACGCCGTGTATTCTTCTGTTCGGTAGGAAGAGAAAACGTTTTGAGTACAACCCATGTACCCTAAGCACACGCCGTGTAGTATCTACCCATTTCATAGGCCGTGTGGGCAGAAACATGGGATGAGGAAGTTCTAGAGGGCACACGCCATGTAGTTATTTCACACACTGTGTGGTGTGGACCCTGTGTCCACCCGTGTAACTAACAACATGAATGGAGGAAATCTTTTCTTGTACACACCGAGTCAATGACGAGCACACCGTATAGTGTAACCTGGGGACCCGACCGTGTAGCTAACAAACATGGGTTGATGTTACCTCTTCTTGAACATGCCATGTACCTGTGGGACATGCCATGTAGTCTTGACCGGGGAAAGACCGTGTGGACTTGGCAGCATGGCTGGGAAGATGGAGTTGTGTACACGCTCTGTGCTAGTGTAACACACCGTGTAGTGTCAGCTGTGTGTTCATTCGTGTCACTAACAACACGGGCAGTTGGAAATTAAGCCGTACATGTCGTGTCTATTTTGGAAATGCCGTGTAGTTTTTTTTAAAGAAGAGTCGTGTGGCTAAGCCATGTAGAAGGAATCGGGCAGGTAAGGAGGATTCAAGTACACGCCGTGTGTGTGGACAACACGCCGTGTGTTTGGGGTGTTACATGACCAGTTTTGGCAGAGTACACGCCCATGTAAAGACTTGAGAAAACATGTAGTGTAGTTATTATACATGCCGTGTAGTCTTGTTTTTTAAAACATGAAAGTTTTCTTTCCTTGTTCCCTTCTTGGTCACCTAGTTTGCAGTCTTTGATAATCTTGATTTAAGGCGTGTGTTTGACCTTGTAGATTCATGCTACCGAGACAACCTTGAGTTGTTCTCCAAGAGAGCGGAAAAGATTATGGTCCAGAGATGGTGGGCCATGGGTTACCAATGGATCCTCTAGCAGAGCCAGATGCGGCGCCAACCATTATACCAGACAGAGGCACAGAGGCACAGTTCCGTGAAGGTTTCATGCAGTTTATGCAGACCTTCCAGGGAGCACCGCAGGCTGCCACATCTATGGCAGAGATGACGCATATCTTCCAGCAGCAGAATCCACCTACTTTTTCAAGGGATGGTGGAACACAGGCTACGGAGTCTTGGATAGATTCTATGCAGACTATTTTCGAGCATCTAGAGACGCCTCCCGGGTGGAGGGTCAAGCTCGCTACTTACATGCTGTGTGATTCCGCCAAGAGGTGGTGGGATGTTACCACCCAGTCAGAGCATCACAGAGACATGGCATGGGAAGATTTTCAGGCAGTCTTCTATGACTTTTTCTTTCCTAAGACACTACGGGCGGATCGAGCTCAAGAGTTTATGAATCTATAGCAGAGCGCTATGTCAGGGATGGACTATTCTGCTTGCTTCACCGAGCTTCAACATTTTGCACCTGTTCTGGTGGGGGATGAGGCGTTGAGGGCTTGGCGCTTTGAGGATGGTCTTCGGTATGACATCCAAGCACTGGTGAACATTTTCAGGTTTCCTACAGTACATTCTATTATGAACTAGGCACTAATTACTGAGAGGAACTCTCAGGAAACTAGTGGTGCTGGCCAGGGTGGTTCAACATCAGTTTCTGGTATTATTTCTACTAGTAAGAGAAAGAGGTAGATATATTTATCTCACAGTGGTAGTACTAGCCATAGGATTTCTACAGGCGGTCTGGTAATGTGTTACTAGTGTGGTAGAGAGGGGAACAAGAGACCGCAGTGTCCACGTGACCTAGTGGAGTGCCGAGCTTGCGGCAAGATGGGTCATCTGCAATGTTTCTGCAGAGTGATCCTACCAGTGGCTAGTGAGAAGGGTTCTGTGCAGACTTCGCATAGGAGCAGGGCCAAAAACTTCTTACCAGTCGGGAAATTGGGATACTTCAGGAGGTACAGGTAGAGGTGGTGGTCGTGGCCATGGTATCCCGACACCAGGATCTCAGAGACAGCAGGGCAGGTCAGCTCCGGGTAGCCAGGCTGTGTCGTAGGGCCGTGACACTGGGCAGGCATATGTAGTGCAACAGACCCAACAGGAGTAGGATCCCGAACCTTCTATTGTCAGAGGTACTATTATAGTTGCTTCTGTTTTGTCTTCTGTAATTTTCGATACGGGTGCTACACATAGCTTTATATCTATGCCCCGTTGTGGAGAGCCTTGGGCTCTGTGTTTCTTCTTCTACTGATATCATGATGCTAGACACTCTGTTGGGAGTGAGGACGAGAAGTGTGTGTCAGTGCAAGGAGTTACCCCTAGAGGTTGGTGGGTGTCACTTTCTATGGGACCTCTATGTCCTGGAGAAGACGAGCTACGATGTCATTCTTGGGATGGAATTGTTGGTTCCCTTCTGAGCCTTTTTGGATTTCAATTGTCACAAGGTGAGTTTCACATCACCAGATAGTGGAGAGTTTCTATGAAAAGGTTAATGGGATGTCCAGGCGAGCCGAGCTGGACCTGAGCATCGTGGGTGAGGTTGTGTGACATCCCAGATTGCAAGTTTATATTTGGATGATCAGGGGACTTGTCAGAAGGATTTCACTATAGTGGTTGATCGTTTCAGGGATGTCTTCCCGGATGAATTTTCAGGCCTTCCTCCGGAGCGATAGGTGGATTTTTCTATTCATCTTATGCCAGGAGCAGCACCGGTGTCCATTCCTTCTTATAGGATGGCTACACTAGAGTTGCAGGAGCTTAAGAGACAGTTAGAGGAGTTACAGACAAAGGGTTTCATCCGACCTAGTACTTCTCCTTGGGGTTCTCATGTCCTTTTTGTGAAGAAGGCGGATGGTACCCTCAGACTTTGTGTGGATTATCGGAAGCTAAACCAATTGACGGTTAAGAACCGATATCCCTTGCCGAGGATTGATGATATTTTTGACCAACTTTGAGGATAACGAGTGTTCTCAAAGATTTAATTGATATCCAGATATCATCAGTTACGCGTTAGACCATCGAATATACCGATCATATATTTTTCGAGCAGATATGATCTATACAAGTACTTGGTTATGCCGTTTGGACTCACGAATGCACTAGCATTTTTCATGGCTCTGATGAATCGTGTGTTCCACCCTTATCTGGACTCTTTTGTGGTAGTTTTCGTGGATGACATATTGGTGTAATCTCAAACTCGACACGACCATGCTACCCATCTTGAGATCATTCTGAGTACACTGAGAGAGCATCAGTTTTATGCTAAGCTCTCAAAGTTCTACTTTTGGATGGACCAGATACACTTCCTGGGTTATATCATCTCAGAGGAAGGAGTTGCAGTGAACCCAGAGAAAGTGAGAGAAGTAGTTTCATGGGAGAAGCCTAAGAATGTGTTTGAGATAAGGAGTTTCTTGGGGATGGCTGGTTACCACAGGTGCTTTATACAGGACCTCTCCCACTTAGTAGCACTATTGACGAGTTTGACTAAGAAGGGTGTGAAGTTCGTTTGGTCAGAAGCTTGTGAGACAACCTTTCAGGAGCTGAAGGGAAGGTTGACATCAGCACCAATCCTAATACTTCCAGAGCAAGGGAAGAGCTATATAGTTTACTATGATGCATCGTGTATTGGTCTGAGATCTGTGTTGATGCAGGGTGATTGAGTTGTTGCGTACGGGTCTCGGCAGTTGAGGCCACATGAGAGGAATTACCCGACCCATGATCTCGAGTTGGATGAAGTTATTCATGCATTACACTATTGGAGAAATTATATCTTGGGATAGAATTTTATGGTTTTCACTGGCCAAAAAAGTCTCAAGTATATCTTTAACTAGTGTGACTTGAATTTGAGGCAGTGAAGTTGGGTCGAGTACCATCAGTCCTTCGACTTTGAGCTTGCCTATACACCTAGTAAGGGGAATGCAGTAGTTGATGCACTGAGTAGGAAGACTCAGACACAAGAAGTCTAGGAGGCCAGGGGTGAGTGGTAGCTTATGGATTTGTTCTCTGAGATGCATTTAGAGGTGCACGAGAGTCAGGGGAAAACCTATCTTTATTCCTTAGCTATGACTTATACCCTCCTGGATAGAGTGAGGATGAGACAACTATCAGATTCAGAAGGCCTAGTTCTACGGGAGTCGGTGGCAAGTGAGGACCCTCATCCTGGTTGGATGATAGGTGATTAAGAGGTATTGAATTTCTATGGATGAGTGTGGGTTCCGGGGGACATACGCGAGGAGATGATGCGGGAGTTTCATGCTTCAGCTTGGGCAGTGCATCCTGGAGTTACCAAAATGTACCGTGACTTAAGACGCCAGTATTGGTGACTGGGTATGAAGAGATAGGTAGCTGGTTTTGTTACAAGATGTTCCACCTGTCAGCAGGTGAAGTCAGAGCATCAGAGGTCATATGGGATGTTACAGTAGTTACCCATTCCGGAGTGGAAATGGGATGATGTCGCGATGGATTTTGTGACCGGGTTGCCGAGGTCACCTCGAGGCAATGTTGCCGTGTGGGTTGTTGTGGACAGACTCACAAACTTAGCTCACTTTTTGCCGATCAAGGAGACCTTAGGTGTTTATGAGCTTAGAAAGTTGTATATCCGAGAGGTAGTATGTCTTCATGGGGTACCTCATTCTGTCGTTTCTGATAGGAATGCTCATTTTACGTCTCGTTTCTGGTAGAGTTTTCAGAGGGCACTGGGTACACATGTGCTTCTGAGCACAACATACCACCCTCAGACCGATGGCCAGTCAGAGCGTACGATATAGGTGATAGAGGACATGCTACGTGCATGTGTCCTGTACTTTGGGGGATCTTGGTAAAAGCATATACCCCTAGTCAAGTTTTCCTACAATAACAGTTTTTAGGAAACTATTGAGATGTCACCTTACGAGGATTTATATGGTAGGCCATGCCGATCACCTTTGTGCTAGTTAGAGGCAGGCAAGGAAGCTTTGCTGGGACCAAATCTTGTGCAGGAGACTTCTGAGTAGGTCTAGTTGATTCAGAAGCGGATGAATACCGCACAGTCTCATCAGAAATCTTACGCTGATCGTCGAAGAAGACCCTTAGAGTTCGTGGTCGGGGATCAAGTTTTCTTGAATGTTTTGCTGAGGTTGGGACACAGACGGATCAGGAGACATTGTAAACTTTCACTGAGGTATGTGGGGCCATTTGAGATTATGGAGAGAGTTGGGTCGGTTGACTCTCGGTTGTAGTTACCACAGAGGTACCAGGCCATGCACGACGTCTTCCATGTATCTCAGCTGCCCCGTTATAATTTAGACCCATCTCACATCTTTCAGCCTGAGGAGGTTGAGCTTCAGATCGATGCATCCTTTGAGGAGCATCCAATTCTTATCGTTGATAGGAGCACAAAGGTTCTTCAAGGCCGGTTAGTTCCTCTCGTATGGGTGCTATGGCAGCATGGCCGAGTGCAGGATGAAAACTGGGAGCGGGAGACAGATGTACGTGCTCAGTGGCCAGACTTATTCTGAGCTTATCTTCACCACCCTTGGAAGGGTAATTCTTAGACGAATTTCTTTAAGGGGGGAAGTTTGTAAGAACCCAGTTCTTATATTTGAGAGGAAGCTTAGAATGCCAGAGGAGCTTGGGAGGATGGCCGAACCTTAGAGGATCAACTGATCACACACCGGGAATCCGTTTGCACTTCCTTCGATCACATTGGGACCATACAGATCTACGTCGTTCTTGGATGATTCGGGAGGCGTCATTCGCGTATACCGATCAGAGACGATCGAGGTAGGTGGTCTGGTGTTTAAATTCCAACTACTGTGTGTTTTGTGTACCACTATGCTACGCGCCCATGTTTGGGGTGTCGTATGGATGAGGCCTTGCGTAATTAAATACCTAGAATTGCACATGTAGTTTAATGAATATGTATAACTATTATTTGGGATCACTGCTTGGATCCAGGACCACCCCGGGGGTGCGTTTCTCTGTTTATCCATTTGGCCAGGATACCTGAGGGTATGCCATGATTATGTTGTGCATTGATTTTTCATGAGAGAAATTTTTTATAAATGCTTGATATGTGTTGAGCTTGGACAGATTACCTTATTATGTTTCCCCTGAGGGCAAGGCCTGATGGAAATGTACTATTTCTCTTGAGGGAAAGGCCTGAGGGAAAGACCTGAGGGCAAGGTAATATTTCAACTGAGGGTAAGGCCTAAGGGAAAGATTCTGTTTCAACTGAGGACATGGCCTGAGGGAAAGGTACTATTTCTCCTGAGGGTAAGGCCTGAGGGCAAGATTCTATTTTGCCTGAGTGAAAGGCCAGAGGGAAAGGTTCTGAATGGCCTGAGGGCAAGTTTTTGTTTAGCCTGAGGGAAAGGTTCATTTTAATATAATTAAATTATATTGAATTGATGATTAATAATTTAAATGGTAGTGAAACTGGTAGTAATAGTTACTTTTGAGTACTTACTAGTTTACTGCATTTACTTTTGCACACTGTTGTTGCACATTCTCACTGACAGTTGGGAACATGTCTTTAGTGGTTTCCTACTGGGATTTATTTCTCAAACCCTATTTGGGTCATGTATTCAGCCCAAACAGATTACATTTCTACAGGTGTGGATAAGGTCAAGGGTCCCTATACAGGTACCTGATTGTAGCAGAGAAGTGGGAGAGCATGGGACCGAGCTTTGGCTTGCAATGCTGCTGCGTTCTATTTACTCTGCTTTGTTGTGTTTGGATGTACCTAATACTTTGAGTTGTATTGTATTGTATTGAAATATATCCTGTTATGGATGTTTTCATAGAATTAGGGACATGCTTCATCTTTATATATATGACCGCTGGTTCTCTTTTACTTCATTTTTTCATTTTAGTTGCATATTTTTTTTCTGCTTCCGTTGTTGTATGTTTATATATTTTATTCCGCTGCACTACACTTTGAAAAATGAGGGCATAGTTTCCCCACTATCAGTCCTTGGCCCTCACAGCTAGTTGGCAGCCTCTGGCGTTTGGGGAAATGTGCTTGAGGTCATGTGACCAACCGGGTTTGGGGAACCCATTGAGTGGAACCCGGATCCAGGGCGTTACACCAAGCTTCAAACTATACAAACTGCGTACCCTTATTAGTTAAGACCATAAGAGGACCTGCTATTCAGGAGAAGTCCTGAATGAATCACCTATAATATCTATCTATCCCTAAGAAGCTATGTATGTCGAACACATTCTTGGGCCACTCCTAGGAAACCATGATGATCACCTTATCTTTGTCAACTGACACTATTGCCTCAGATAAAATATGACCCAAGAAGTGAACCATGCTGACCCAAAAGTGGAATTTACTAATATTCACATATAGATGGTGTTATATCATTGAACTAATTATGATATCAAGATGATTTTCATGGTCATTTCTGGTGCATGAGTGCACCAATATTTTATCTATGAAGACCACCCCAAAGGAATCAAGGTATATGTGGAAAACATGATTCATTAAATCCATGAATACTACATGTGTGTTCTTCAGACCGAACGACATTACCAGATACTCGTATAATCCGTACCTGCTATAGAATGCTATATGTGGTATATCTGATGGACTCACATGAACCTGATGGTAGCCTGACCTTAGATCGATCTTGGATAAAATAGTTTCCCCTCAGATATGGCCGAATATGTCTTCTATTAGAGGAAATGGATATCAGTTCTTCATCATAAGATAGTTCAATCATTTAAAATCTACACAAAATCTTAGGGTACCATCCAACTTTTTGGAAAAAAGGATAGGTGAATTCCATAGAGATGTGCTGGGTCTGATAAAACCCTTATCCTCAAGGTCTTAAAGCTACTTTTTTAGTTCCTGGAGCTCTGTAGGTTCCATCCTATATGGAGGAATGGAAACTGGTTCCACACTAATCACTAGATCTATGATGAAATCAACCCATCTTTCTAGGTGGTAAGCTAGAGAAATCATCAGGGAAGACATCCCTAAAATGATCTATAATAGGATGGAATTATACAAACGACATTCCCTGCTCACTCATAAAGAGACTCACCAACTGAGACGTCACTCTACCTAGACCAGTATGCTTGGGTATATATCAGCTCACCTGGATATCCCATTCTCCCTTGTGTATAAACGTGCTACCCTTGGGTGATGTGAAGGACACTTGATGGAAATAGTAATCCACTTGGGCATGATAAGGAATATTCCATTCTATACCAAGAATGATGTCGAAGCTGGTCATCTCGAGTATTAATAAAATCAAGGAGAAACGATATGCACCTATCTCAAGGTAGAACTCCTGAAACTGGCATATTCCCTCTTTTAGGACCCCTAATGGAGTGTTGAGAGACATAAAACCACAGAAGTAATCAATTTCAAGGACAAGACTTTCCACAACTATAACATATATAATGGAGTGCGATGTACCTATATCAAATAAGGAAGAATCTAAATTAGAGGATACCAGAATAGTAATTTTTACTTTAGATGGACCTGGACTCTGCTCCTTAGGAATAGGCTACACTACATAAATATGGCATGAAACACGACCTTGAGATGCTGCATGACTATCCTAAGTAGATCCACTCTGCTGACGCTAATGTTCTAGGGCCCAAATTCCTCAGCCATTACCACTACAAACTTGGCATTATTAGATGATAGAAGAATAACTCCCAACCATTCGTGGAGTCACAGATCCCATACATGATATAGGTGTTGGTATGAATCCCCTCTCACTGGATGTTGGAAGAAAATAATGGCAGAAGTGTTGAAGGTGACCCATCCTACCGCAAGATCAACACTCAATTGAGTTTCTTATGTACTAAGGATTTTTATAGACTGGTTTTCCACACTAGTGAAGCAATATGGATTCAGTGTGTGTCACTTGGCTAGTACAACCCCTATGTGCACCCTTGAATAAATGCTTTCTATAGCCATAACAACTGTCACCCTACCTCAGAACAGATTCTCTCAGGATCATATTTACAGCCTATATGAGATTTCATTCTATAATTAGGGCCTGGTTCATTATTTTTGTAATGATAGTCAACCATAAGACATTCACCTGTGAGTGGAGAACATGACCAAGACCATCCTTGAAATGTCTCACTGTAACGCCTCGACCTCAGTTACCCAGAGTCGGTGCATTATTACATAACATTGGCATGATCACAAAGGATCAAGTCTCGAAAGACCAATTAGTTTAGTATTCTTGGAAACACTAGATATATTCATAAGTCTTACATTACATCATAAGGAAAAAAAACTATATACACATCTTGTATTCATATCCCCTCATACTATCCCTGCAGGTCATTCATAAATTACTTCTTCACATCCTGGAAAAAATAAAACATTGAAAGGGGTGAGCTTAGATGCTCAGTAAGGATAACAATATAGCATAAGGTTTCATAGATAAGCATAAACACTTAAGGAAATGTATGACTAAAACAAAAGACTTTTAAACTTGAACTTCAGAATAATATGGCAATGATAGAATGAAATAATTCCATTTACTTACTCACATGAATATTATACTAGTCGAATAATCACATGCAATATCAATAACCACTTTCATAAATATGGAATGCATAATGCCAAACTATCATAACCACGTAGCCAAGGCCTCGTGCCAAGACTAAAAATAAGTTTTTTTCAAGGCCTCGTGCCAAGACACTAGTTTGACTCATGAGACCTACCAATGCATCGAGGAGCTATAGCGGGCTCCACCCGTCACTTACTAAGTCCAATTCATTTCTCATATGAACAGGTTTAAATAAGACATAAACATTCGTATTAAAACTAGCATACGAAATGTCAATACTTCAACCACAAACCATGAATGGTATAAAAATAGCACATCCACAGTCAAAAATAACTCATTCGATACAATATGGAAGATTGTATTGTATCATATTAACCTCAATCGAGAATGATGAAGGATATTGACATAGATGAAAATAATCATCAAAACAATTAGAGTGAAATATCCCCCTTTTTCTTGAAATCATTTAAAAGTATCACTATTTATCAAGAAGCCATTTTAAATAGATTTTTGAATCAAAGAGTCCCATACCACTTTGAAACTTTTTAAAAAGAATTTTAATTTTAAAACTTTAATTTCCATATAAATAAATCCTTAAAACCATTTTTAAAACATGGATATTAATTAGATATATTTAGAATAATAAATCTTTAAAACATTTAGAATGATATTTTAGTTAGAGTTCCTAACCAAAAGAGAGACACTTGAATACAAATAATTAAGGTAATAAAAACTTTTTAATATCATGAGAATAAAGGGATTCATGATATACTATATCAAAGTGCATTATATACACCATGTAAAAGTGATTTGGTGTATAACAACAAAGGAGTCTCAATGGAATGTAATTTGAGATGAAACTTCTTATAAAGACCGTATCATTAGGTTAAGGATAAATAAATGGTATAATTATGTGTGAAAAATATAAATACACTCAATATGATTGGATAATTAGTGTAAATCAATCAGAGGAAATTCATACATATTCTTGTAACAACAACACCAATGAATTGGATGTTTAACTCAACAAATCGAGATTGAGTAAATATTACTCTTATCAAGTTCATATAGATGACTTGAGAAATTATAAATGGAGTGATTATGTGTATCAAAAGTATATCCACAGAAAGGGGAGTGGAAATTATGACATAATCAAATGAATAGTGATTCCACACATAATCTTGGAGTAAAATAACCAATGAAGTATGCGTAAAGCCGAATGAGTGGAAATTGAAATATCAAATTCCCTTATCGATTTGGTAACATACGAAACATACACCCATGAAATAAGGATCATAAAATGATGATGTATATATCCACAAATTAAAGTATATTACACAATTAATACAATCATGGGCAATACACATACACCACATGCAATAAATAAGTGGTGAACAATGGAATTCTCACGGAATTAAAAGTGAGATAAGAAACCCCTTACTTTGTACTTTTTCCTTGGTAGAAGGTAGGTTAACCTCATGTATAATGGAGAAATAATTGTTATTTAATTATACAAGAATCATTTACATTAATATGATATCATATATAATCTTTTAACATTGATTTGTTAATAATATCTTAGTATTATCGTCATTTCGATTGTTAACTTACTCATTTTCCTTTGTATTATTTGTTTCATAAGCCATGTTTGTTATGGATAGGTTGTATCTTATTCATATCCAGAATTATATCAAGTCCTTAAACATTATTTTTAATCATCAAATGAGAATTATACTTGAATGGATACGATGGATAATGAATCTCATCGCGTTCGTGGAGACGGTAGTCTGTACGTACACACGAGCGACAATATCATTCTTTTGATGTTAAAATAATATATAATTGGATGGTATATCATATATAAAGAATAATTATCATGTTATATTTATTATTTACATTAATTACACATCATTATTATACCCAACCAAATAATAATTTATTTAATGACAATTACACCACGACGTGGAGACGGTAAGCCGTACGTACACACGTATGGTGACATGCCATTAAAAGGATGGATAGAATACTGAATATGGTTGTACAATATTTATAATAACATCATATTATATATAATATACTGGAGTTATTATTTTAGAATAGAAATAACACAGAAAGAAGAAGTTGAAGAAGAAAGGAACTTGAAAGAGGGTACTGAAAACATTACCTCTTCTTCGGGTTCTTCCTTTTTATTTGATCAAAAGGGATCCTTAAGATGGATTTCTGATCAAACTAAGGCCTCTAGGTTGTAGTTAGTGAAGTTGAGAGAGTATTTGAGCAGGGTTTGGCTGAGCCAAAAGGATTTGAATGTGTGAATTAGTGAGAAGGGGGAGTGCCCCTTTATAAGAGGGGTGAGGGGCACCTTTGGAAAAGCTAAAAATATTATTTTATAATAAATTAATATTCGGTTACTAATGGCTTAAAAGTGGATTATTTAAAGGTTAATGTGGGTATGGTTAAAAAACCACTCAACCAATAGAATTTAGACAGGTTTGGGTCATTAAATTAACCTTATCTTTAAGTATTAACTCTTAGTTAATTAGTTTCACTTTTACAATGTCTCTTTGTATTTTTATATTATATGGTTAATAAACTTAATATATACATCCAAGAGACCCCCAAGTGGTCCATTAATTATAAACCTATAATGATATAAGTCTCTTGGCCAAACCTTAGATTTTTAGGAATTGAATATAAATTAATAATATAATATTTTTTAAAAACTATTTTATCTCAATTTTGACACTATTGGGTATTTTGTTTTTGATAAATTCATAATATCATTATTACTTAGAAAACAATTTATATAATCAACCCCAATATGTCATATTAAGATATAAAATTAGTGCAATTCATAAAGAGTCTCCAATTACATTCATTTTGATATTTATAATATCAATTATTTTAATATTTCATTAATTAGGTAATTACTGCATCACCATTTTGTCATAAATAAATTAAATTATTTAATGTCTAAAAATTATAAATAAAATACCGTTATTTATGAAATCTTTTTATCTTTATAATTAATATTTAAAATCGGATTTATCTTATGTATAACCGTATATTAAAAATGATTTAGTAAATAAACTTTGATTTTAACTCTTTTAACTCTTCTTTGAATTAAATAATAATAAATGTCCTAATCTAATACAAGTGGACCTAAATGGTAATATTTTACTCCTAAGGTTGTTTTTGGTCGAGATACACTTGTCCAATAGAATTAGGACATGTGTTAGGGTAATATTAATATCATTTTTACCCTTAATTACCCTATTTACTTTTAACCGTGGTAAATAAAAGTAAAATGTTACTATTCATCAAAAATTATTTTCATCTCATTGAACAAAATTTTACTCCTTGATATTAACCGTGTCTCTCGGATTTTCTAAATTCCACTTACATAATCGGTAAAATTAAGTTTTAGGAAAAATTCAGTTTTTTAACTACCACTTAGTGGTTTCACTATTCATCAAAAAATTAAAGTTTCCAGAAAAATACCAAAAATTAGGCCTAAGATATATTTGATATTATGAATTCAAAAATGATTTCTATTTTACCAAATTAAAAACATATCAGTTGTATTAATTAATTTAAAAATTAATTCCCGTCGTCAAAACAAATAGCGTGTTTTTAAGAGATAATAACTATCAAAAGATTGACACTTATTTATGTCTGGTTTAAATGTGAAATTACATCCAATGACCAAAATTGTATTAAATGGTAAAAATATATTCTAAATATACTTTAAAACCACTCAAATTAATAATTTATCACTATTAATTATTTCGATTAAAAAAGTTGTTTTTAATTAAAATTTAGTAATTTTCACTATTCATCAAAATATGAAAGTTATCCGAAAAGTACCAAAATTCCACCCTAAGCTAATTTAGATATTACGAATCCAAAAATGAAGTCCATTTCGAAAGATAAAATTTATAAAATTTCAAAAAGTAGGTATTAATATTCATAAAGGCTAGTTTGATTGGTTGTGGTGTGTTAGAATCTCGAAGTTGCGTACAATGCACGCCATTGCATTATTCAAAGGGAAACGTACCGTGGAAGCTTGGGGTGTTAAATTCTCCCCTACTTCAATAAATTGCATCCTCACAATTTTTATTAAAATTGGGCTAGAGAATATAATGGAAAGTCCCACATCGGAAAAAGAGTCAATAAAACTATCACTTTAAAAGAAAGGAAGAGAGGTATAAAGGTCACCCAAGATAACCCATACTAGGATTCCATGTAGGAAAACATGGATATGGATGATAAACTAAGTGTTAAGTTCTGATGGAGAGTGATAGAAAACATGATCAGGAGAAAGTTAACAATAAGAAAATCACAAACTTATGTTGGGACAAATGATCATTAGTCTTCTAGAAGGAAGAGTAAACGAACAACATTTTTTGTTTTAAGTTACATTACATAAGGATGAGGAATTAATTTATGATATTGACTGAAAACATAAATAGATATACTTACTTTTTAAGTAGAGTTTCATTCTTTAATAAATTTTTACCACTAACTAATTTTTTTGAACAATGATTATTCAAGAAGACTTGGTCACAATGGAAGAGCTAGAATAAACTTCTATAGAAATACATGATCCACATAGGATAAACTTTATATTTACCTTGTCTTTAGAGATTAATCAAAATGAAAATGGTTATTATAATATCTGATGATCCCCCAAATGGATATTCCATTAGGGAAAAAACACTAATCTTAATTTCTAAAATTAAACCATCAATACCCCAAAGTTAAATAAATACCATTCAATAATAAATTGTCCTTAAATTCCTTCAATATAATCCAAGCTAGTATTGAAACCCAAAACTTATAATAATGTAGTCTTCCATGTTAAATTGTATCTCCAAATGACATTAATTACTCTTAAAGTCACATACTTAAAAGTAATTAACCTAATCATTTCCATAAATAACTCAAATCACTATAAATCCACAATAAAAACATAGATAAAAATCCACAATTACTCCTCAAATAGAATACCATACTATTCTATTTTCCTTGGGCATATAGTGTTCACAACAAAGTGAACAACTTCCAAAATAACACTTATCACTTAATCACCAAATCATTTTCCTATACTAAGGGTATTCATTTGATAAGACATAAGATCCCAAATCAAATTATTATTGATCAATAAAATAATTTAACTAAAAATAATAGTCACACTAACCAGGGACTTCACGTAGTCCAGTGGTAGGCGATAAATCCCAATCGCACTTTGGTTGTGGGTTCGATTCCCACAGCTTTGTCCGACGTGACGGGTTGTCACACGGTCTGCGTGTTGTCCTTTTTCAAAAAATATATTTTATAACATTACCAAAATGAGATAAATTCCTCAAAATAACCATAACATAATTTAACCACAAATCTTATCTCATACCTTGCATTTTCATCCCAAATTATAATAACTTATAAGTTCCTCAAACCCAACGATCATATAAAACAAAATGGTTATTTATAACTATATCCAAAAGAGAAAAGATAATTCTTCCTCAAATATCATTCTCACATGGAAAACTGCAGGGTTAAAAATACAAGAGAAAATTATTCCAAAGTAAACCCATCAACAAGGAGCACTAATACTTTTTAAACATTTCTCAAACCATTTATTTCGACATAGATTCTTCTTTGACCAAGAAAATATCCTATAGAATAGGGCATTCACTCAGGTAATGGCCAGGTCCCCTACATTTATGGCAAATGACTGTAAATTGATTCTTGGGACCATTTTTATCTTCTTCCATAGTACTCTTCATTTTTCTTCGGCAATTCTTCACTTTATGTCCTCCCTTCCCGCACGTAAAGCATTTATTGGTCCCATTAAGATACTTTAATGGGTGTCTCCTTCTACATTTACTGTATGATGGAAATTGAGGATTCATTTCTCCATGGTCTCCATTGCTGGAGCTCTTATCATTCATCACCTTTCTCTTCTTTGTTGAGTCTGGGAATTGGTTAATATATATATTGTTGATCATATTTTTGGAAAATTGATTTGGTATGAAGACGATATCTTTTATGCCTATCAACATTCCATTTTGTTGCTCATTTCCACCACCGTTCCCACCTTGTACATCATTCACAAAGTCACTATGACTTCCTCGGAATCCAGCCATTGACTAAAACCAGAAAGCATTGTGTGAGTAACAGTAGTCATAAAATCATTTAGATAATATAATGTCACCATATTCTTAATTTGAAACATATTAGGATTAACCAAGGTCTTTTACTCTCAACTTATATATAATATTTCAAATCGGTTTGTAAAGAAAATGTAAATTATCCTAAGAATATCCCCCGGGAGTGTCGTAACCAAGAGTGCAGTAAGGCCCATTGTCGTTCATCATTTCCCGTTTGAGTCTAGATCAAAGCAGTGTTTTCGGGTTTTACCCCTAGGTACATCTGTTCCAGAGCCGCCTCTACCTGCTCATATCCAGACAGGGATGTATTGCTCGGAAAACTCACAAAATCTCTACAATAACAAAATTCTAGGAATTTCTTCTATACTAATCCTCAAAGTTCATCTTAGATATACATGATCTAATCAGAGTTTATATAAATCTATCTTCCAAGGTTTGTACTAATTTTCCTATGATACCAACTGTAATGCCCCGACCTCAGTAACCCAGAGTCGGTGCATTATTACATAACATTGGCATGATCACAAAGGATCAAGTCTCGAAAGACCGATTGGTTTAGTATTCTTGGAAACACTAGATATATTCATAAGTCTTACATTACTTCATAAGGTAAAAAAAACTACAACAACATCTTGTCTTCATATCCCCTCATATTATCCCTGCAGGTCATTCATAAATTACTTCTTCACATCTTGGAAAAAATAAAACATTGAAAGGGGTGAGCTCAGATGCTCAGTAAGGATAACAATATAGCAGAAGGTTTCATAGATAAGCATAAACACTTAAGGCAATGTATGACTAAAACAAAAGCCTTTTAAACAAGAACTTCAGAATAATATGGCAATGATAAAATGAAATAATGCCATTTAATTTCTCACATGGTTATTCTACTAGTCGAATAATCATATGCAATATCAATAACCACTTTCATAAAGATGGAATGCATAATGCCAGACTATCATAACCATGTAGCCAAGGCCTCGTGCTAAGACTACAAATAAGATTTTGTCAAAGCCTCATGCCAAGACACTAGTTTGTCTCATGAGACCTACCGATGCATCTAGGAGCTATAGCGGGCTCCAACCATCACTTACTAAGTCCAATTCATTCCTCATATGAACAGGTTTAAACATGACATAAATATTCGTATTAAAACTAGCATACGAAATGTCAATACTTCAACCACAAACCATGAATGGTATAAAAATAGCACATCCACAGTCAAACATAACTCATTCGATACAATATGGAATATTGTATTGTATCATATTAACCTAAATCAAGAATGATGAAGGATATTGACATAGATAAAAATAATCATCAAAACAATTAGAGTGAAATATCCCCCTTTTTCTTGAAATCATTTAAAAGTATCACTATTTATCAAGAATCCATTTTAAATAGATTTTTGAATCAAAGTATCCCATAACACTTTGAAACTTTTTAAAAAGAATTTTAATTTTAAAACTTTAATTTCCATATAAATAAATCCTTAAAACCATTTTTAAAACATGGATATTAATTAGATCGATTTAGAATAATAAATCTTTAAAACATTTAGAATGATATTTTAGTTAGAGTTCCTAACAAAAAGAGAGACACTTGAATATAAATAATTAAGGTAATCAAAACTTTGTAATATCATGAGAATAAAGGGAATCATGATATACTATATCAAAGTGCATTATATACACCATGTAAAAGTGATTTGGTGTATAACAACAAAGGAGTCTCAATGGAATGTAATTTGAGATGAAACTTCTTATAAGGACCGTATCATTAGGTTAAGGATAAATAAATGGTATAATTATGTGCGAAAAATATAAATACACTCAATATGATTGGATAATTAGTGTAAATCAATCAGAGGACATTCACACATATTCTTGTAAAAGCAACACCAATGAATTGGATGTTTAACTCAACAAATCGAGATTGAGTAAATATTACTCTTATCAAGTTCATATAGATGACTTGAGAAATTATAAATGGAGTGATTATGTGTATCAAAATTATATCCACATAAAGGGGAGTGTAAATTATGACATAATCAAATGAATAGTGATTCAACACATAATCTTGGAGTAAAATAATCAATGAAGTATGCGTAAGGCCGAATGAGTAGAAATTGAAATGTCAAATTCCCTTATCGATTTTGTAACATAAGAAACATACACCCATGAAATAAGGATCATAAAAATATGATTTAGATATCCACAAATTAAAGTATATTACACAATTAATACAATCATGGTCAATACACTTACACCACATGCAATAAATAAGTGGTGAACAATGGAATTCTCACGGAATTAAAAGTGAGATAAGAAACCCCTTACTTTGTAATTTTTCCTTGGTCGATGGTAGGTTAACCTCCTTTATAATCGTGAAATAATTGTTATTTAATTATACAAGAATCATTTACATTAATATGATATCATATATGATCTTTTAACATTGATTTGTTAATAATATCTTAGTATTATCGTCATTTCGGCTGTTAACTTACTCATTTTCCTTTATATTATTTGTTTCGTAAGCCATGTTTGTTATGGATAGGTTGTATCTTATTCATATCCAGAATTATATCAAGTCCTTAAACATTATTTTTAATCATCAAATGAGAATTATACTTGAATGGATACGATGGAGAATGAATCTCCTCGCGTTCATGGAGACGGTAGTCCGTACGTACGCACGAGCGACAATATCATTCTTTTGATGTTAAAATAATATATAATTGGATGGTATATCATATATACATAATAATTATCATGCTATATTTATTATTTACATGAATTACACATCATTATTATACCCAACCAAATAATAATTTATTGAATGACAATTACACCACGACGTGAAGACGGTAAGCCATACGTACGCACGTATGGTGACATGCCATTCAAAGGATGGATAGAATACTGAATATGGTTGTACCATATTTATAATAACATCACAGTATATTGAAGATACTGGAGTTATTATTTTAGAATAGAAATAACAAATAAAGAAGAAGTTGAAGAAGAAAGGAACTTGAAAGAGGGTAGTGAAAACATTACCTCTTCTTCGGATTCTTCCTTTTGATTTGATAAAAAAGGGCTCTTTAGGATGGCATTATGATCAAACTATGGCCTCTAGGTTGTATTTAGGGAAGTTTAGAGAGTATTTGGGAAGGGTTTGGCCGAGCCAAAAGGCTTTGAATGTGTGAATTAGTGAGAAGTGGGAGTGCCCTTTTATAAGAGGGGTGAGGGGCATCTTTTGAAGAGCTAAAAATATTATTTTATAATAAATTAATATTCAGTTTCTAATGGCTCCAAAGTGGATTATTTAAAGTTTAAGGTGGGTATGAGTCAAAAACCACTCAACCAATAGAATTTAGACAGGTTTGGTTCATTAAATTAACCTTATCGTTAAGTATTAACTCTTAGTTAATTAGTTTCACATTTACATTGTCTCTTTGTATTTTTATATTAAATGGTTAATAAACTTACTATATACATCCAAGAGACCCCCCAAGTGGTCCATTAATTATACACCTATCATGATATAAGTCTCTTGGCCGAACCTTAGATTTTTATGAATTGAATATAAATTAATAATATAATATTTGTTTTAAAAACTCTTTTATGTCAATTTTGACACTATTGGGTATTTTGTTTTTGATGAATTCAGAAAATCATTATTACTTTGAAAAAAATTTATATAATCAATCCTAATATGTCATATTAAGATATAAAATTAGTGTAATTCATAAAAAGTCTCAAATTACATTTATTTTGATATTTATAATATCAATTATTTTAATATTTCATTAATTAGGTAATTACTACATCACCATTGTGTCATAAATAAATTAAATTATTTAATGTCTAAATATTATAAATAAAATACCATTATTTATGAAATCTTTTTATCTTTATAATTAATATTTAAAATCTAATTTATCTTATGTATAACACTATATTAAAAATGATTTAGTAAATAAACTTTGATTTTAACTCTTTTAACTCTTCTTTGAATTAAATAATAATAAATGTCCTAATCTAATACAAGTGGACCTAAATGATAATATTTTACTCCTAAGGTTGTTTTTGGTCAAGATACACTTTTCCAATAGAATTAGGACATGTGTTAGGGTAATATTGATATCATTTTTACCCTTAATTACCCTATTTACTTTTAACCGTGGTAAATAAAAGTAAAAAGTTACTATTCACCAAAAATTATTTTCATCTCATTGAACAACATTTTACTCTCTGATATTAACCATGTCTCCCGGATTTTCGAAATTCCACTTACATAAGTAGTAAAATTATGTTTTATGAAAAATTCAGTTTTTTAACTACCACTTAGTGGTTTCACTATTCATCAAAAAATGAAAGTTTCCAGAAAAATACAAAAAATAGGCCTAAGATATATTTGATATTATGAATTCAAAAATGATGTCTATTTTACCAAATTCAAAACATATCAGTTGCATTAATTAATTTAAAAATTAATTCCCGTCGTCAAAACAAATAGCGTGTTTTTAAGAGATAATAACTATCAAAAGATTGACACTTATTTATGTCTGGTTTAAATGTGAAATTATATCCAATGACCAACATTGTATTAAATGGTAAAAATATATTCTAAATATACTTTAAAACCACTCAAATTAATAATTTATCACTATTAATTATTTCGATTAAAAAAGTTGTTTTTAATTAAAATTTAGTAATTTTCACTATTCATCAAAATATGAAAGTTATCCGAAAAGTACCAAAATTCCACCCTAAGCTAATTTCGATATTAAGAATCCAAAAATGAAGTCCATTTAGAAAGATAAAATTTATAAAATTTCAAAAAGTAGGTATTAATATTCATAAAGGCTAGTTTGATTGGTTGTGGTGTGTTAGAATCTCGAAGTTGCGTACAATGCACGCCATTGCATTATTCAAAGGGAAACGTACCCTAGAAGATTGGGGTGTTACACTCACAGTCATCAACTTATCACCAGTTAGAGATGGAGATAAACAATTAAGCTCAGTGAAGTGAGAAGAGTACTCAAGCATAGTCATAGTGCACTGTTGAAGATTAATGACATCCTTGGAATGATCCACCCTTAGATTCTAAAGAAATAAGTGATCATATAAGGCTGTCTGGAATTTTTCCTAGAACATACCACAATGACGCTCTGACTGAGATATGATTCCCCACTAGTGTTTGGTGGAGTCACATAACATGTAGGTAGTGAGATTGATCCTCCACTATGGATGCGTCTCTAGATAGTTTAATATAGAAACCACGACCTCTAGCCATGACTCAGCACCCTAAGGTCTGATTTTCCCCAAGAAGGTGAGAGGATGATGATACTGAAAGTCTCAAGGTTTCTCTTCCATAGTATAGGTAGGATGGGGAGCACCCTAAATAGACTACATGAACCTGATAAAATTTTCATGAACCTGAGCATTGGTGCCCAATAGAATATAAACAGAAGGTGAACCAGGTGTCACTATAGGAGGTATAATGGGTGGCTCAGGACCCACCACCTTCAGAGTGTTCTCATAGTTACTATCTTTCAGTATAGCCCAAGGAAATCATGGTGGTATATCTTTAAAATTTTGAAGCATAGTCTTTAGATAGGATTTATAATAGATAAGGAAATAATATAATAAAAATGTTAAAGAAGGGTTAGCACATGACCCCTTTGAAACATGACAAAACTGACAACCTTCTCCAGGATCTAGGTCTAGGTAATAAAGAAAAGGTCCCAAAAGTCATAAGAGACATGGCCTACTACCCATAGATAAGGTTGGTTCATGGTCAAAGTCTCAAATTTCTCATATAAATTGTGAATTTCATTCTAAATGTGGTATTCAATTTAATTTAATTTTTTAGTTTAAATCCCCATTTTAATTTGGATAAACCAGGTGGATACCCATTCCAATTTATAAGGGCCTATACACCTTACAAATTGAATTTAGGCATCCACTAAATCCAAACCACAACATGTTCCTGCAAATTGAATTGGAACATTTCTAAATATATAAAAATTAGGCACTATGAGTCACAATAATCAAAGAACAAATAGAAATCACATGAAGAATAAGCAATGAAAACTGAAAAATAAATATGTAATGACATAATGCATGAAATTTTAAGACCTATTATTCTTAGTATGATTCATGCATTTAATATTCCCTAATCTCATCAGGATAAATAATATAAATCATCATTCTAATAATACCAATATCAATAACATCACAAGACATGTAAGTCTCCCAATGGTGAAGTCGTATCGACTATAAATGGCATAATAAATAACCAAAATTTCCCATCCTAGGTAATTTGGGTTTCCCTTGAACTTGGGTTAGCTATGTCGAAGCACATGGTCAATTCCATATTCCCAAGTCCTAGTCTTATGTCTAAACCCAAATAGTAAGACAAAAGGAAGAAGGCTCTGATACCACTTTGTATCATCCCACCCCTAATTCCACTCAATGGTTCCCCAAGACGATCACCACATGACCTCAAGCGCACCTCCCCAAATTCCAAAGGTTGTCGACTAGAAACGAGGGCCTTGAGTGTGTCCTTGGGGAGAGTATTCCCTTATATATTAGAGTATGCGCAATGGTTAACAATAGGTAATAAATAACAAAATCATAAAAGAGATACAATATGCAACAGAAGTAATGAAAATAACCAAGCAATAGAATTAAATAACCAGCGGAAGCTGAATAACTAAATATATACAAAAAAGATGATAATAATTCTACGTTTCTATATAAAAGGCGAGTTCACATGGAGCTGGGGATACAAGCATATACCATATAAGGAAAAAAAATATACAAAAAGTAAAAAACTACTAAGACAATCATCCCAAGGGTAGGCTTAGTCATTTTCCCCGAATCTCCATCCTAAAGATATAAATAAGTCAAGAATCAGTAGCCACATGCATCTCCTTATCTATAACTGCAATCATAAAATATTCTTCGGTGACAAGGGTGGACCAAGTAGGGTATGTGATAAAAGATCAGTAGGCCAACACCCATGGTGTATAGGACGATCCATTTCATGCAATAAATAAAATATCGATGTTCCATAATAATAAAAAATGTAGAATAGTAAATAAATTAATAATAAAAACCTTGGTATGGGTTTCTAAATAGAAACTTGAAAAATACCACCTTCTTCAGCCTAAGCCAGATGTCTGAAAGAGGTACCTGTGCAAGTTATAAATGCATACAAGGAAAACATACCCTCAAGATTATGCTTTTAATTGGGGTATCATTTTCATGTCATCATAAAAAATTATCCAATATAAATATAAAATAACACATATAGCATAAGTAATTAGTTCCTCAAATTCCATTGGTGGAGTCCCGAGCTCATCCAATGTGATCTAAACAGAATACCAAGGGTTTCTATAGGTGTCTCCAATAGAATCAATTCCACTGAGTCCATCCATGGAAACCCATATAAGCATACCCTGTATCACTCATGGCATGGTGACTATGAGTTTGTACCAAGTATTTCACATAAGGGACTAGGTATCACCCAAGGCGTGGGAGAGCCATATGTCCAATGAGTTCATCCTAGGTTTCTCCCCTAGGGAACTAGTTCCACTCACGAGTATAAATAAAATCATTTAAAGACCCCATACCTACCAAGGAAAAGTATCACTCTTAACACATCAAGTAGATGCAACTGAGCATAGAGAGTCCATCCATCTAATCCTTAAATCAGGACCCATATTCTGTCCTGGATCATAGAAGGTGAGCCATATCAACCAAGGCACATTACAAATCAAGGCATATATATGTAATCACATGACATCAAATAAACATTTCAATACCACATGCTCACCAAGCTAACCCAACTATACAATTAAATCCAAAAACTATGGAACAATTGTATGGAAAAGGTATAAGACATTAAAAATGAGCATGACATGGGAATGAGTCATAAGAAAAGAAAAATTTCCTACTTATCTTCACATGTCATCAATTTAATTTCACATCACAAGCTAACAAGCTTGACCAAGAATAACATTCGATTCAATTCAATCAATTATGGAATAAGTAATAATCTCAAGGAATTTAGAAAAAGTCTCAAGGCATATGGAACAAAACATGACATATAGAATTTGGCATAAGCATTTGAGCTACCAAGCATGCATGTGTGGAAACAAGCCTAACCAAAGAAATAAAAACATGCATCATTCAATCATAAAGTGTGAGGCATCATTCTCAAGGGTCAATCTCATTGTTCACCATTCATTTAACATAATTTATAAATTAAGTCATGTGAAAGATAGGCCATAGAAAGTGGACACACCCAAATGGGTGGCCGATGATGAGGAAAACACTCCTAAGATGGGTTTCACTATAAGGTAGGGTCATAATAGACATGAGGAACCCATACATTCAATTTATTGGTCATTTTTATGGTATCGACGAAGGAGTTTTGTAAGTGGAATAATGAAACGTTATTTAAAATGAGAAAAAATGAACAGGAAAGGCCTAAACCACCTACCTCAATGTAGTGGAGCTCTAATCATCCATTATCAAAGCTTGAAATGGACAAGAACGAGAGAAAATGAAGGATTCATCTAACACCCTGAAAATAGGAAAAAATCCATAACATTTAAATAGAGAAATGGATGGTATAATAAACTTGAAATAAAATAAATGGGAAAGAGGAGCTTATTAAGATGGATCTGATGCTTCTGACGATGAGTAAAATGGACAACAAATGAATGATATCTCTTGATCCCTAGATTCTTGAAGGATGAAAGTTTCTATATGATAGAGGAGAGGAAAAAACCACTGGAAGAGAGAAATAAAGAATAAAAAAGGTTTAAAAAAATTAATGAGGGAAAAAATAGTAAAAACACCCTAAAAAACCACTGTGCATGGTTAGCCAAACTGTGTGCCAACTGTGCGCCAAGACACTATTTGAAGGGGACACCTTGCATGGTATGGAACACGATTTGTCTCACCGTGCATAGACCATGAAAAAGGGATCTATCTAGAACCTAAAATTGGCCGCACATGCGTGCACCTAGGGTCGTACGATTGTAGAAAAATCATTCACCCCCTACACCCCACTATCTACAACTGCACAGTTTCAGGAAACCGTGTGGGATGGGCGACACAATTTCTCTTTACCATACATCCCAATCTTTTCTTCCCATTTCGGAGATCTGGGCTTTGAAAAAACACTCGATGCACCTAAGACCTCCTTGACTTTTAGGGGATTTTAAATGAATTAAAAAAAAAAATCAAATGTTTCATACCTTCAGAAAAATATGATATGTTTCAATAACACTTTTTTTAGCTTTTAAAAACTGATTTTTCTTTGCTTTTCACAAAAGCTTTTAAAATAACATATTCTAGACATAATTCCAATTTTCAAAATATGCTCTAAATAGATTCAAAAAATACATCTTTAAAATATATTTTCACCCTTAAATTTCCTCCCAATGAGTTCTAAATGATGTAACAAACCACAAGATAATATACCACACTTGATTTCAACTAGATCATGAAATCTTTTACTTCTAGAGCAGGTTAGATTGGGGTTTCAGTATTGAAATGTGCCTACCTAAATGGTTGTTCATGGATATTAAGGAATATAATGGATCAAATGTAAATGAAAATATAGAATAAAATAACTTTTTTTATAAAATGGGGTTTTTAAAACCAAAATAATTACCTCAATCATATTCAACTAAAGTACCTTAAATCTCAAATGTTTTGAATGAAACAAATAAAATATTGGTTAAAACAAGAATTATTTGGTTCACTTTAGAAATGTGGTTATGGTGAATGATATTTAAAATGGGTTTATAGACTTCATATAAAGATGATTTAAAAATTTGGGAATTAATTTATTTCATAAGATTCAAAATTCAGAAGTATTTTCATGAATTATTCAAAACTATTAATATGAAACGTGGTCTATTTTAATATTCATTTAAATTAAGTTCCATGGGTTAAATTTTTTCACTCATTGGAATGAGGTTTAAAATCTATGAAGGTATTTATTTTAGATCAAAAGTTTTAAAAAAACACTAAAAATGAAAAATAAACACATAAAAATGAAACAAAAGCTAGAAAACAAAATATAAAATAAAAATAAAAAAATAAAAATAAAATAAAAAAATCATAATATAGTAAAGGATATACCCCACACTTATTTTTTATAATTTCATCATTTTATAACAATTTGTATGATAAATAAAATTTAGGAATCATGGACATAACAAAAATAAGTAGAAAATAAGGACATAACATAATGTTCAATTTTACTTAGCTTTTTGAAGGTAGACCCCATCCCCCAATGGATCTTGAAAAATCTCTCTAAATAGTTTTAATATGTATCCATTAACTGTATATGGTTATTAATTCCACATTTATTTAATTTTCATATCACAAAATAGAAATACATTAGTAATAATGAATAGGTCAAACCATTTGGAATGAAATTAACCTGAAAAAACTCCATTCTAGATTCAAACATCAACAATTTATCTCCCACTTTGAATTCTTTAATGGGGATTATTTCACTATGAAAATCCTTTTTTTCTCCTTTTATAACCCGTAATTTTTATATGAATTGTTTCTAATATCTTCCAACTCATGTAAGAATTATTTTATTTTTTTTATTAACTTCAAAAATATTCATGTTATAGGTTTTAAAAGCCTAAAAATATTTATGATCTAACTCTATAAGTAAGTGAAAACATTTTCCACACATAATTATGAAAAGTGAAAATATAATTTTAGTCTTAAATGAAGTTGTATAATCCCAAAGAGAATCATCAAATCTCAAAATCGATTTTTTTTCTATTTGGGTGGATAATATTATTCTAAATTTTTTTTGATCTCTCTATTTGAATACTCATATATTTCATTTTTTTATGGGTTATAGGGTGTGTAAACCCTATAATTAACACCATATTTTCTAAAAATAGATTTTAAATTTCTATTAAAAAATTGGGTGCTTTGATCCATGAGGTTAAACTACAGAAAAAAATAAGAAACATATATTTCCTTTCACAAACTTGGTAACAAATTTTCCATCTTTAGTTCTTGTGGGAATAACTTCTACCCACTTGGATAAAAAATAAAAAATAAGTAAAATATAAATATAACCAAATTATTTTGGAAATTTTCCAATAAAATATATACCCCAAACAACAAACAAATCAAAAAAATATGTTGTTGAGGTATTTTATTCATATTATAAATGTTACCTTGAAATTGCAAGGTTTTATATGTTCTAAAAAATTAAAAAACATCTATAAAAGGGTGGTTTAATTTATATATGAGTAAATCACTTTTATAGATTTTATTTGGGGTCCAAGGTGACTAATAAAAGTCAAAGTATGATAAAAAGTTATCATTTATTGAAATTTAGATCTAGGATACATCTCTTAATTATTTGGTCACTACCAAAATACCATAATTAATGATTATCCCAAATATATTTCCTTGCATAACTCACTATATTGAAAAAAAATCCTATAAAACCAATAGATAACTTCATTATAAGCTAAAAACTTTACAAGATCAGAAAACCATGGTATATCACTCTTAAAATTATATAATTATTTATCAGGGAAATATTCTTTAATGGTTGAAAAAATGAAGTTTCACATCCAAAGTAGCACGTAATCTACTCAAATAGCCAACCATAATACTTTTAATTACTTTCTAATCCTTTATTTCAACATCAAACCTTTTTAGAAAAAAAATCCATCTCACAATCCTTGGTTTTGTATCATATTTTTTCATTAAAAATTATATTATAGAATAGTCTATGAAAAAATCACCTTATAATCTAATAAATAATATATAAGTGGGTAAAAAGAAAAAAACAATATCTAATAGATTCTTCTAGGTTATTGTGTAGTTTTATTATTCTTTATCTGAAGTTCTTGATGCATAAGATATCACATGACACTTCTCTTCCAACTTTTGACTCCGAATTTCCTTAAGAAAAAAATTAGATGCATTAGTCATCAATTCTAATGGAAAATCCCATTTTAGTGGTCAGATAATGGGTAGTGATACTAGTTTATATTTTATATCTCTAAATTATATTTTACATTTATAATCAAAGAAAAACTAAGACTCTTTTTAAAGCAATCTAGAGAAATAAAAATATGTATTTCTAAAGTCTTTAATGAATCTAAAATAAAATATAAACTTTTTAAGAAATGATTTCATATATATTACTATTTTGGGTATTGAAGTAAATAAAAAACCTTAACATTAGATTAGTACACCTAAATTCCATCTTTAGAAACTAAATGGACAAGAAAAATTCCTTTATCTACCATTAAATGACATTTTTCATAGTTTAGAACAATATTTTTATCAATTCATGTCTAAAGAACAACTTCAAAAATCTTCAAACAAATTTCAAAATATTATTCATGGATTGTAAAACAATCCATAAAAAGTTCCATATATATTTATAAAAATTTATAAAAAATGATCATCATAAACCTTTGTAAGGGTCCTCATGAATTACATAAACCAAAAGGCATTATTCTATAGGAATAAGTTCTAAAAGGTCAAGTGAAGGTGATTTTCTATTGATCTTCAGGTACAATGTGAATTTGAATGTAACCAAAAAATTCATGAAGAAAATAATAATGGGTTTATCCAGATAACCTCTCAAGAACATGATTAAGAAATAGAATAGGATATCATCATTATTATTTAATGAAATGAGTTTTCTATAATCAATGCACATCCTCTATTTTTTTGGAATCCTAACCGAAAAAATCTCACCAAATTCATTCTTTGAATTTATAAAACCACTATTTTTACAAAAAAAATTAAATATGACTCACCCATTAGCTATTAAAAATGGGAAAAATGTTTTCAACATCCAATAAGGTGGTTATATCCTTTTTAACAGACTCTAAAAGTCTTGGGTTAACACACCATTGAAATTGACTAAATGGGTTTTCATTTTCTTCCAAAATAATTCCATTCATACAAATTAAAGGACCAATTCCTATTAAATAAGCTAAAGTCCTTCCTATGGATTTCTTATATTCTCCAAGGACTCCTAAAATTTGGTTTTCTTGATCATTTGAAAGATCTTTAGAAATGATGATATATAATTTCTAATTATCTTCTAAGAATGAATACTTGAGATATTATGGATGTGTTTTCAATTCTAACACTAGTATGCTATTTTCATTTGTCAAAGAAGGTTTAATTTAATAAAAAAATCAACTTTAACTCCTAACTCACTCCCAAAATAAGAATATTTTAAATTAAAGTTAGAAATAATAATCTATTCATGAGTCTGTTTACTAGAAATATTTCTAGAAAAAAATCCAAAATCCAAATAAAATGAAAGATTTGAAAATTTTAGTAGTATTTTTTATAGTATCAATATAATCAACGCCTATTTTACATAGAAAATTATCATTATATTTAAGAAAATATCAATAAGGTTCAATAATTATCAAAGTTTCAATAATTTTATTAAAAATATAAAAAAATTATAAAATTCCTATAACTTCACCAAAAAAAACTTTCAACATTCAAAAATTATTATGTACATCAATTTCATTCTTATGTGTATTAGTTTTAATAGAAAAAAGGTTCATTTTTAAGTTAAGTAATATATGGATAATTACTTTTAAAATTAGAAATCAACTTAGTAGAAAACCAATCAATCATTTTCACTTAAGGAGATGAATAATCTTTCATTGGGTATTTCATACACTGGAAAATATTAAAGCAAACTGCTTCTCATATAAATCCAAGTGAAAATATTACTTTGTAAAAATTTATGATTACCTTATCAATTTATAAAAATGGTATTCCAAGAATAGTAGGTGCTTTTGTAATAAACCTATCATACTCTATTTCAAAAAACATAAAAAACTATAGGGAAAATCATGTCTATTACTTGTACCAAAACATCCTTAATGATACCAACATGTTTGGTTGTAATTTGGATGGATAATTGGAAAACAATTCCAATAGGTTTTATCTATCTATCCTATAAATTATATAAAATAGAATGTTGAATTAGGTTTTTTAATATCCCAAATATAGCATGACATCCTTGAATTAATTCTCCCATATGGTGTAGGGAATGATAAAAGTCCCCAGGTATTTGAATTTAAGAATAAGGGAATGTTGAATCATAGAGGAAACATTCCTACCTAATTCCACTTTTCTCCACCTTTGAACTTTCTCTTAAGAGAACACATTTATTTTAAAAACAAGAAACCTTAGAATATATTTCACAACTTCAAGAATATGAATTATGACTTTATATTTTCTAAAATTATTTAAAACTTCCTTATCAAAATCACTCATAACAATACTTTTAATTTTTGGACCTCCCCTAGGGAAAGGTAGTGGTGGTTTTTTAATTACTTTATCATTTTTATCACTATTTTGAGAGACAAAAGGTCCTATTATTTTTCTGCAATATTTCTTTGTTATATAAATAAAATAATCTTCTTTTGAAACCAATTTTACTTCAAAATAGGTTCATATTTTTTAGTTAGTTTGGATATAATTATTCTCTTTTCAAGAGTGTATATTTCAAGTTAATCAGGTGTAGAATCATTTTGAACATGTTCATGTTTAGGAATAGTTTTAGAACTATTAGTTTGGGGTTATTTAACTTGTCACTACTACTATGTTTTATTTTACTCACATTCTCATTTCCTTGTCTTTGGGATTCACTTGAGGCTGTGAAGGAAAAACCTATACCGATCTGATATCTTATACTACCAACATTAGTGGGAATTTTTCCCATTTGTGTCATAAAAGTGTTAATTATTTTCTATTATTTTATCACAATTTATTCAAGCCTATTTTATGATATTTTATTGGGTTTTACAGGTTATATATTTCTTCCATGTTGAGCATTAACCTGTTCATTGAAATATCTTGGTTGGGTATTGCTTGATTGGGCTTGAAAAAATCTTCTTTATTGTTCAGGTTTTAAAAATATATCATTATATAGATTATTACAACCTTGGTTAAAATTTTGGTTGGACTAAAAAGGTATATATTGGTTTTATCAAAAGGTTATTTCAAGATAAAAACATTTTAGTTTTTATAGCATCCATGAATGTTTGTATATTGACCACTAAAATGTTCATTGAAAGATAAAATTCCATAATAAAATTACCATTGAAAACTTTTTTCTACATTGGGTTAGGTTTATGAAGTATTGAAAAATATAATTAATCTAACCATAGTAGTAAGATCACTAAGTTGAATCACAATCATAATATTTATAGAATAATAATTGGGAACTTACTAAGTAGATTTTATATGAAGAAGACCTCATGTTAGAAACTATTATAAATTTAGGGCCATGTTTTCTATAAGAGTCCTAGAAGTAGTTGGTGTTTTTTTCAACTAAATATCCTCCTATAACAACTTATATCATGATTCCATAAATAATAAAAATCCCCTCATAAAAATATTTAATCATAAGTTTTCATTGATTTGATAATGGGGAGAGTAAAGCATAATATCTTGAATATTTTCTAGTATTCATGAAAAGTACCACCTTGAGTTTCTATTACCCCACATATTTATTTTCTAATTATAACATTTTTAGAATAAATGAAATAAAAAACTTCTTCAATTCATTCTAATATCCAATCAGTGTGTAGTGATAATAGAAAAAACACTCTTTAGAAATTATTTTAAGGAAGAAAATGCTCCAAATTTCATTTTATATCTATTCACTCTCAATACTTTCATGTTAACAGAAATATAACTAAATTCTTGAAGATGTTTGTGCAGATCTTATTCTAGATGTCCTTTAAAATTTTAAAATTGATGAATAAAACCGGATTTAATTTCATATACAGTATGTTCATTAGGGTATTCTAAATGATCTTATTAGTTGCCTTTAGAATTACAATCCAATTCATTAAGTGTTAGGTTGTGATTCATTATTATTTCAATTTCAAATAGTTTTATTTTTTGAATATCAGTGGAAATAATTTACATTTTAGGTTGATATCATAAATTTTATTCACTGACAAGGTTAAAAAACGTGGTTTCAGTTTCAATAATCCTAACATCTCTAGCTCTCGAGTGGCGGTCCTATCAATTTCAAAGTTAAAAGGTAATAAATTGAGGTTTGAACTTATAGTCCTGAAAAAAAGATTAAAATAACATTAGAATACTCCCTGTAAATTATTCCTGTTGAATGGAGGTATTTTTCTTGGGAACCTTTTCATAATTTTTATCCCCAAAGAATGTAATATAGTAGTCCCAAAAGGTTGTCTCATGTAAACTATGATGGTTAAGTTCAAAACTGTCACTTTTATTTTATATTTCTAAAATGAAGAAGAAAGTTTGGGGGTTTGATAATTTTATTCAAAATTTAAATGAAAAATAAAATAATAAAATTAAAAAAATTGAGATTAAATATTTTGAATACAATGGAAAATTGGATTGAAAAGGATTGTGAAACTATATTTTAAATAAACAATAATATAGAAATTTCAACCATTTAGATACTCCATTATTCCTTTTTTGAAAATATTACCTAGTTGAATTCCTCAATGTATACTTAAATACCACAAATATTACACCTCAATATAACAAAAAACCATATATAAACTTCAATATGGGAATTTATCCTCTTATAAAAGTGATTCTATTACCCAAAGTCATTCGATCAATCAAAACTTATTAAACCTGTTGTGCTCAAAAGTGATGCATCACATAATAAGTTTAACCAACAATAAAAATCATTTTAATTTCATAAGTTGAAAAATAATATAGAACATTTTATAACAAAATGAATTCAAGAAAGAAAAAGACCCTCATAATACAAAAAAATAGTTTCCAGAACAATTAAAAAGGTATAATAAAAAGAAAAGGACTTAGAAAAGAAGCTTCCTTAGGTCACCACTATCCAAAACTTCTTGTGATTTTATCTATGCATGGATAAATAAACTACCATATCTTCTTTCTTTCTCTCTCTCTCTCTTCTATCATGACCAGCCAAACTACAAAAGTGCTCTCTATGAATTACTCCAACCGATCTCTTATATGGTCCACCTGGTCTCTTCTTCTTCACTTTGGAGTTATTTATATCTTATGAATGGAGTAAAAAATATTTGAAAATTATGGTATAATTAAAATATAATATGGTGCACCTTCATGAACATGTAGAAAACCTCCATGATTGAATTTTATGTGGAAATGATGGTGATTCTTTAATGAATGTTAGAAATGCATCCTCACTTAAGGCGTTCATGTGGGAAACAAGAATTTAATTATCTTTATATCATCCCCTGAACTTTAATGCTTCAACTTCATTTTAAATGAAATCATATAAATGGATTTGGTTTGAAAAAAATACTTTCAACATGAATTCCCAATTCCTAAAATGTCACAAAGTAGAAATTTATATGTGAGGATCTCATTCAAATCATAAGAAATTATTTCATAAGTACTTCATTTCATAAGGCTTCTAAAGTATTATGGAATTAAAGTCATACAAGATCATATAAGAAGTCAAACATGATCCAAAAAGTTCTATAGAAATCACAAAATACCCATGGGACTTTAAGTCTTATAGGTCAGTAAAATCCATATAGGACTCGAAGAAATCATATAAAATCTGATTTTTGGAAAAGGTAAAGTCATATGGAAAAATTATTACATAGATCACAAAATTTATATTAATAGATTCTTATGATCCAAAAAATTATTACTAGGACTCTAAAAGTATATTGAAAAGTCACATGAAATGGAAAGGTTTTTTGGGATTCTGAAATCATCTCACAGGATGAAAAAGTCTTACAGGGATCAAGAAATTTTTGCAAGATCCCATCAAAAAGTCTTAAAGAATAGAAAAAAACATCTTATGAGGCCCAGGGTTATCCAAAATTGCATATTTCACGTTCAAAACGACTCTTTACAAAGAATTAATTGAATCATAATTAAAAAAACGACCTGTTAAATTATTTCTAAAAATGATTAAAAACACTTAAAAACCATGAATTTAACCATTTTCACAATAATCACCAAAATTCACAAAAATATATAAAAAATGTTATAATTAATTTGAAAATTTAAAATTTTTGGGGATTAAATAATTGAAATTGAATGTAAAAGTGATAAAAATATCCACTCTATCAATGATTCATCCATAATCTCTACAAATTTTTCACAATCATATCTCATGGTCTTCAAGGTGTGTTCATATTTGAAACACTTATATTATAACTCATATATTTATTCCTCTTTAGCAACTATTTTTTACATTGATATATTATAAAATATTATATTGTTCTATAATTTTCACCTTGAAAATTTTTATCACCTCCATTAGATTACTCTCCTTAGTATAATGACTTCTTTTATCTTTTTCCAATATCTTTACTCTCTTTTTGAGCTTGGTATTCTTCTCAAGGGGGGAAAAAAGTTCGGATCTCATCTTGTATTCAGTGTAGCCATATCATTGTTCCTCATTACTGCTTTATGTGTTTTTAGGTATTTTAACCTGAGCAATGAAGGTTTTTTGATTTTAAGAGATAACCTCATCATTAGGATCACTCTAGGATGATGATTATTCACTTTTTTCCATACTTTTCATATTTATCATGATTTTTCTTGAAAAATTATTATTTTTTATAGATTTAATTTTTCTATATTTTCTTTATGTTCTCTTAAAAAATTATTCTTGCACTTCATCCTCTTAGTTTCATCAATTATTTTATTTGGGAAGTTAATTAAAAATTCCCAATATCTCAGAAACTAAAGAATTTAAGAGGAAACATACCTTTATATTTTCCTTTACATATTCTAATTTTCTTGGAGATAAATTCCATTACTTTCTTATGATCCCTACTCCCTTCATCATCACTTTCTAAATCTAATTTAGATTCAACCGTCCTTTCCTTGAGAGTTTTATCTTCATTAGATATGAATGCCATATCTTACTTTGCTTTCAATTTTTATTTATTCTCTTTGATCATTTCATAATAAAGGAGGTTAATATGATTCTCATCAAGGGATAGATATTTAATATCCTCAAGGAATGAAATATTTGGGTCGAATCTATCTGGTAAATCTATTATATGATTTTTTACAACTGTTGAATCTTCAATATTTTCTACAATTACTCTTATGTGTCTAATTATCTCATTAAAACTTTTAAAGTAGTCATCTAGAGTCCCATCATAATCCATCTTGATGTATTAAAACTTATCTCTCTAAATATAAAGTTTTTATTCTTTATTATTTACATTTCCTTCATATATATTCTTATTCATCTCCTATATCTCCTTGGAAATTTTAAGTCCCATTATTTTGGTATAGACTTTATTACATAGATATGATAGGATGGAATTTATATCTTCCCCATAAACTTCAATATTTATATTTTTCATCATAATTGATGGGATTATCTCTTCCAAGTGCACGTAATCCCACTATTATAATATCAATCACCTTAAGAACTTGTGATAGAAAGTATGGAAGCATCCAATTCTTCCATCCATGAAAATTATTTCCATAAACAATATATACTCCTATGCTATTGAATGGATTGATATTATCCATTATTATCCTTGTATATTTCATAAGAAACCTGAATTATCTTTGATATCACTTGTATTACCTAGGCCAGAAGAGATCACTGATAGGGGGAGGGGGGATTCAGTGATCCCATTTTATTTTTATGAATCCTTCCTTTATTTCAACCTCTATAGATGATTAAAGCCTTGATCTAATTTTTCTATTTTTCAAAGACTCATTAGAGTGATGAAGTAATAAAAAGACACAAAACATAAGGATTTACAAGTCTTTTACTTGAAATCCTACTCTTTTCAAGGTTTGGGTTGAGTTTTGAAGCATAGTTTCTCCACTATAAAACATTGAGTACAAGTGAAACTTATCTCCCAAAAATCTTACAAAAAATATCCAAAAAATCAGTCTCTAGTGAATAAAATAGTCACCTCCCAAAACGTTACACATACTACCATCCCACAAGCTAAATCTATCATACAAAAATCTTTTGTCCATCTCTCAATGTGTTCATTACATTGCATCCCAAAAATTATTCAAGGGTCCTCCTAAAATCCTCCTTGAAATTGTCTTCAACCTTAATTATCTCCTGATGAAATTTGTGAAGATCATATTTTTATATATTTTATTCTATAATTAAATGTTTTAATCCCATAAATTTTATATTTTAAGTGAAATTTTTACATTTTTATCATTTAATAATATTTTGGAATTTATTATGAAAATGGTTTAATTTTTTATTTTTATATCAGTTTGGTTGTTCAGTCATAACATTTTACCAACTGATCCAAATTGAAAAATATTTATTTATGATTCATTTTTTATTAAGATCAATTTAACTCAAGTTACCCAATGATGAATCCAAACAAATGGGTCCCAAATTAATTTCATAAGGGTGGACTTGAAATCTATGAATAGTTTTGATGAATTTGTTTTAGGCCCATATCTCCCAAATTACTCTTCCAAATAAGCTAAAATATTAAATAGGGTTAGATAAGATCCCTAAAAAAATTTTAATTAACAATGGATGATCTAAATTTAGCTATTTCAAGGCCATAAATTATTAGTGAACTAGATAATGAGAATTTGAACAGTCTTCCAGGCTAGAAAAGTTATCTATAGTAATTCAGTTATAAATTTGGCTATATGTACCAACAAAAAATATTATATTTTTTTAAAACCTATAATAATTATAAAAAAACTTCTTAGATTACCAATTTCTAATATTCATCTATTCAATGGGATAAAAACGTGCTATATTTTAGAATATATAATTTGAGGGATGTCTGGATCACCCCTTATAAATTTCTACCTTCACTTCCATTGAAAGGAGTTAGTAATTTTCAGTATCTAAGGATTAGTTTTCTATTTTAAAACTCTTATAAATTTATAATATATATTATTTTATCTTTTCATTTCTCTTACATTTCTTTTTATATTTTTTCTCTCTTCACGAATCTTATCTTCATGAAAATGGAGTACTTCCTCACTATTGTTCAAAGGAGGGAGAAATGTTTGTTTGAGTTCTTTTCACTTAAAAATTATATTTATTTTATTCTCAAGATTAGATTATAGTAAAAAATATTAGGGTTAGTGGATTGACCCCATTACCTATCATCCAAGTTCTTCTTGTCTATTCATCAACATTTCTTCCCTTAAATATCGAAATCATTCATACGATAGAGTTTGAGACAATACAATCTAAAAATTAATTATTAATTCATTAAATACATGATTTATATAATACATATCATAAATATTCACCCAACATAAGGACTTAAAGCTTTAGTATATTGGATATTAACTACATAAACATCATATTTTAAAATACTCATGAACATCCTATATAACCACACCCCTCTAGACCCTATTCTAGAATGCTCTATGTTATAATCATATTCATAACTCAGGGAATGGAAACATAAGAAAGGGGTGAGATAAGATTATCATTAAGGGAAACTTATCAATTCATCATAATGTTTATATCAAAAACATGTTAATAACATGAATATTAGAAAAATATTTAACAAAAATATCATTGGAACATAATACTGTAGTAAGGTTACCAAAGAGGCATAATAATAATAAATTGGATCAGAATCATTAAACAATAATCTGGAATGTAACATAGTATGAAAATTAAATTAAATAAGAAAGGTGGAATAATCATATTCATAGAAAACCTCTGATAAAACTCATAAATCCCACACCTTTGAGAACAAACTCATTATGTAAATGCTTTAAAATGTGATAAAACTCATTATTATCACAAATTTGTGAATAAAATCATTATATCCATGCATTTATATCTAATGAGATATCAAACTTAACCAATACATTGAAGTATGATATATAACCCCACCCATAATTATCCATATATATATGTTCTATACAAAATCAATCATCATCATATCATAAATAACCTATATAAAGAGAATGTGTTTCATAAACTTTTAGAAAATAAACACATAATGTAGACTTAAGAAATAAAATGACAGTAAAAATTTAATTTCTTAAAGGAATCATATCATCATAGAAATTAGAAGGTGGTCAAAATGTGTTACACACAAAATCAATCATCATAATATAACAAAGAACCAACAGAAAGAGAATGGGTTTCATAAACTTTTATAAAAGAATCACATAATGCATACTTAAGAAATAATAGGACATAAAAAATATAATTTCCAAAAGGAATCATATAATTATAAAAAGTATAATGTGGTCAAAATATTTCTTCATGATAAAATATACTTAGAGGAAAATAGTAGTGAAAATAGGAAAGTTTTCATAAAAACATTTTAAATTTTTTCATTAAAAATTTGGAGATACACATTTCATTTGAACATTATCATGGTTGAAAGAAAAGAACAATCTTGAAAAACTTATTATAATAGTTCTGAATAAAAGATCCTTAAAAGTAACCAAAAGTCAATATAATAAATCTAGAGTAGAAAATATTGTTTTGAAAATGAAAAGAAATATATTTATTAAAATTTAAGAGACTTTTAAAGGAAACTCACACCAAAGAAAAGTTAAAAGATTTTTTTTAAAAGAGTTAAAAGGAAATAATGAAAATAAATATGAAAAAAATATACGTATTTCATGGAATAAAATACTTTTGATATGAAAAAATTGATATGGAAGATAAATATCCATTACTAAGAATGTGAGTTATTCTTGCCAACATCTCACTTTTTTTGAGAAGGTAATTAATTTTAAAAGATGTTATTTATGAAGAGAAGTAAATTCCCTAGAAAAAAGAAATAAAAATACCATATTGAATTATGTAAAGGTAAAATGAAGGAAATCTTGAAGAGCACATTCAATTAGAAAATCCTATGTCCTAATGAGTAGGAAATTGAGTCGATGAAACCCTTACCTTGAATTCCCAATTATTCGAACATGCTTTACCTCCAGTATAAAAAATAAAAATCATAATTATCTATTTTAGAACCATATTCATGTCCATAATGATCTATACACTACATTTATAATCATTATCTACAAGTATATTAGTTATTTAATATCTATTTTCAATACTGGGTGTGAGTAATCTTAATCATTTTGAACTAGTTTCTTAATATCGATGTTGTTATTAATTCTTCTAAAACATTTCATCATTACCATATCACAAAAGGTATTGGAATTTATTATTTATAATTATTTATAATGTTATAATTTTACTCTATATTATTTTTGGTTATGATCCTTAATGATGAAATCAACGATAAGCACATGTTTCAGTGATTTTTAAAGAACATACATTGATATCTTAATTAATGAGTTTAATATTAATGTTACCATTACGGAACCAGAATTAAATAATTATTTAATTATTTATTTCATATATTATCATTAATTAATTTATCATATTCATCCATTATATTATCTTATATCATTGTTCAAGAAGATTGTTAGACCAACCCAAACATGAACATACCATAATAAATGGATGAGTATGGTTATCAAAGTAGTTTAGTTTGGAATAATATCACTATTATAGAAGAATAATGACATTATTTATATGTTTTAATTTTTTAATAATATTTTAATAGAGTTTAATACATAATTAAAAAATTTCATAAAAAATGAGATACATTACTTCATAGCGGCATAAGTCCACACAAATGCACAAATTAAAATTTCTTCTTTCATAATGAAGAATAGAAAGTTGGTTAATAATTATTACCTTAAAATAATAAAATTTATAATACAAAAAAATATTTATTTTATAATATAGGAATGCAAAAATTAGATTTGGGAGTGCAATATAGAAAATAAATGAAGACAAGGAAACATTAGTACCCAAGTTGAGAACTTGGAATTTCCCTTGGAGGAATCATTGGAAATGGAGGGATTAGGATAACTTATTATAACTAGAATCTAAATGGATTCAAATGGGATTATATTGTAATTAAATAGTGTATATTGTCATTATTAAACTAAAATTTGGGAGTGTTATTGGAGGGGTGATGAAAGGCCACTTTTATAAGTGGTGAAAATTACATTTTTGTAAATATTTCACCTTAATATGAAGAGAGAACATGTTTCATATGTCAATAAGACTAAAAAATAGATAATAATGGAGTATATATAAGTTTTTGTCAAGATACACCTCAAAAACTCAACTATAAACATTTTTTAACATGTGAGGTCTTTTACTCCATTGGTTAACCATATTTACCCTTTTGGATTTTACCATGGTAATTAGTTTTTACCTAAGTAATTCATTTTTATTCCTAAAAATAAAATGGTCCTTATTAAAAAATATGGATCATAAAATTCCAAATTTGAAATCCAATATATTATATTCACTTTTTAAAATGATAAAAATTAATAAACATATAATTTATTAAAAACAATTTTAGAGAATACTGTAACTTAAGTTCTAAAATATCAAACATTGGTTTATTAGATAAAATAAATATTTTTGAAATTTAAAATATATCTTAAAAAATGAATAATTTTTTTTGAATATGGTTTCATAAATTTGAAATTCATAACTATATACTAATAATGTTATAAATTTCATGGTATTTATAGAAATAGTGTTTTGGAATATTCACCTAAAATCAATTTTTTTTAGAAAAATTACTAAAACTTAACCCTAATATAATTTTGAAATTATGAATTAAAAAACTAAGTTAATTTTACAAAATTATAATTCTATAATTTATACAATTAGTTTTTAAATAAAATTAAAAAATATATTTTATTGAAAAAATGAATTATTTAAACTTTAAGTGTTATTAATCGCATTTTGTATGCATTTTTAATTTATTACTATACTTGTATCTAATATAGGTATTATTATTGTTTTCATTTTATTATATAGTATGTTTTAGATCGTTTTAGTTTGGTTTTTCATGCGAAAAGGATTTTAGACACTATATTAATTTAAGGAGAAATTTTTTCTAAAATCACGGGTCATTACATTATACCCCATTAAAATAAGTTCTTTCTAGAAATTTTATTTAATGGAGGAAAAAAAGTGAGGGTAATTTTATATCATCACATAATTAGTTCCCATGTTTCCTCCTAAAACCTATGATTCCACCATATAACTTTGACTATATTGTTGGTCTTGTTCCTCCTAACCCTGTCTCCTTAATCCAAGATCTCAATAGGTTATTCTTAATATAAAATGTAATGTTCCAATTGTAAAACATTCAACATCAATACATGTGATGAATATAGTATTTACCAAATTAAAAGTGATACATAGAATACATCATGCACTTGAGAGAGGTGTGGAGGGAGTTCATGTAACGTCTCTGTTTTTTTATATAAAGCCATAAAATATATCTAATAATATTTTCAGAGTTAGGTTCTATGACGTCATGAGATTTTGAGGTCCAATGATCCTGGAAATGATATAATAAAAATATTAAATATATTAATATCACGTACATGTAGTTTTTCTAAAAAAGTAGAATAACTCCCAAATAGGGACTCAGATGGGAAATCTGAGACCACTTCTGAGTCTAAAACATGAGTTTTATTCCAGGCATGACATAATCCTTGTTAGTGTCAGGAATTTTGATAAAATAACATCATAGGTGAAAATAATAAAATAATAAAATAAATAAATAAAATTTATTATTTTAAGCACATCGACCTAACTTGATCCTCTATAAATAAACAATCATAGGCAATTCCCAGGGTTATCCACATAACCCTAAGGATTGAGAGAGACCATTAGAGGAGGGATTAGTGAACACTAATAATAGATCAAGGATCATTTTTTCCAATAGTGTTTGAGGATCTCACCAATGATGAAAAAAATATTCATTCTTCATCAGCAATCAATCCAACCCAAGGTATGTAATTGTTTTCTATTATTTATTTCCCCATAGATCATCCCATTATAAATGCGAATCAAATCAATGAGTTGATTGACCCATAGGTTTATTGTGTTGTGTGTGTGAGTTTATTTACTTGGTATTTATGGAACTCATATTTGTTGTTTATGTTGTTTTTCATTCGTCATTCTGATGGAAAAAATTAAGGCCAACCCAAAAATTGGTTGAGGTTAATTCCTCATTTTTGGTTTGTGTATTTCTCCCCCATTTATTTACATGATTCATCAATGGTATTTCCTTAGCCGAAGGTTCTATGAATACCTAGTATTTGATCATTGCATGACCATTCTTTATCACAATAGATCTATAACATGGATGCGATTCATGATCGAGGTGAGATGATGACGGTGGGTGATTAGAGGTGGATCTGGATTGGACCAGTGATTCCCATTTTCTTAGTATTCCATATGATTGTAGAGTGATGTGACGTGGGGGTTTTCTAATCGAATTTGGTGGTTGAAATCCAACCACCAGTAATGGTGGGGTTTGATCGAGACCCAATCCAAGATTCTTATGTGTGATTGAAGATGTAGGTGGTGGAATTAGAGACATGTATAAGAACCCTGGGATTCTATAGAATCCCATATTACATGGAATGTACCTCAAAGAACAATCACCATGTGGGGCCCTGACTATAGTGCTAGGGTTTACGCATGAAGAAAAATATCACACTCCATGTGACACATGTGAAAATCCTTGTGATACGATGTTGGTAGCTTGGCATGTACCTCAGAGGGTAAATAACACGAATAGACAAACATGTGAAGGTAGATTACATGGGCATGACCTGGTACTCAGACACAACCAAGTACACAGGCATCAAGACAATAAAAGAGAATGACCAGGTGTACACAAGCATAAGAAGATGACACATTGAGTGTCATCCTAACCTCTATACACTGTGTACCCCTAAAGGACACACCTTGTATATGGATATTTACATGACATGTGATATGGTGAGACATAGGTAGACCCAGAGAATACGATACATGTCGTGTACTGATAGTACACACATTGTACTTTTTAGGATAGTTTGAGACACTCTGTCTCTTCATTATAGACTAGGTTTAGTTGAGTGTGGTCCCTTGGTCCATTTTTATGAGGGTATATCATGGAATTATGTCTTAACCATAGGATTATGATTCCCTATATGGGTTTTGTTATGGATAGAGTTCACGCTATCCCTTTGTGAGGAATAGGGTGGGATACTCTACCATATCTTTCTTAGGTGGGGTTTGTGGTATCATTGTGAACAATATGCACATGGCGTCGATCCCCTCTGTAGAAGTTTGATCCGGTAGGGTTGGTAGAATCCCCTCGTGGTCCTGGGTGTGATCTCTAATTTGGGTAGCATGATCTTTGGAGATCTGGGATGTATATATTGGTGAGGCTAGAAAAGAATGACCTGTCAGATGAGTGTCATCAGTGAAAACATGTATCGTGGAGCGAGACCTCCCAAACAAGTGTTACCTTAAATCCATGATCATAATCCTATGGTTGCCATTATTTTTTGAGACCATTTTGACACCAGTTGTCTGTTATGAGTATATATAGTTGTTTTATTATCATTATGTATCATATCTTGATTAACATACCTATGTATTTATGAGTTTAGTACTCTTGATTCTTTATGCTTAGTGATTTTAGGGTGTCCTTTTAGGTATTGTTATAATCACCCATGAATGGAATCAACCCAAACATATTATATCTTATATTGATGAAAAGATATTTGATGGTCTACTAGGTGGATTGGGAGAAAGTGAAGCATAATATTAGGCTAGATAGAATATTGTTCTTACTAGTGTTTCATTTTACACTGGCCCCTTCCTTATGAGTAGGTTGGTATCTTTTTTAATTTTTGGTGGTCTTATATTTTCCACCTTTATCACTTTTAGTACTTTTATCATAATCTTATTCTAGGTTATAGATGTATGAATGCATTCATATTAGTTATACATTACTTTCCACATTGTATAGTCTTGGAGATGTGTGTGTGTGTGTAGACAAGTACCTTAGGATAATGCCTCCCATATATGGGATATTCCTACTAGGTGCTCGTCTATATCCCCTAGCCTATTAGAGGTGGTCTTGGGGTTTTTATACTTGGATTATCACTAGAAAAGTGGGAATTAGTGGTTCAAGTTGTGAAATAGTGGAATTAGAGAATAGTTCCACCTTTGGACTAGAGTTTGAAATTTTTTTTGCTATGTGGTTGATTTTGGATTTATGGAAACAAAATTGAAATGTGTTGAGTTTGGATTTTTAGATAGTTAATCTTGTGTTGTTGCGGTGGTAAAATTATCCATTCCATAGGACTCTAATAACCTACTTGTTGAATTGGTACATACAAGCACTGGTTATAGGGAAAAAAATCGATACATGCATAATATCGGAATGGGTTGTGGTTTCCATGTCCTTATTGAGTTAGCTTCTTAGATATACTCATTGACTGTGGTATGCATTGATTTTATTTCAAGATGCCTCTATGAATACAACTATCTAGGATTCCACAACAGGATCATGAGGATGATCCATCAAGTAATGAGGCTTCTATATATGGTCATGTACATGATATAGTACCTATGGGTAGTTTTCCAATTATACCACCAACCATTGAGAAATAGATTGAATCAGAAGTATTGTACACAGATGTGTATAGTTTGGGAACACTCTATGAGTTTCAAAGGTATAAAACTCCTTGGTTACAGGGGGTGATATAGACACCTAGGTATCTAAGGACTAGATTGAGGTGGTTACCCAAGTTTTTATCCTTGTGAGGACTCCAGAAGATCAAATGGTGGTACTAGTGATGAGTCTTCTTCAAGGTTTCAATACATAATAGTATATTTTTGTGACTTAGTCACATGATGAGATAAATATATCCTTTTCATATTTTTAGTGTCTCTTTAGAGATGATTTCTATCTGTCCATATTTCAATCAGTGAAAATTCAGAAGAATATTCAGTTAAAATAGGTAAGTATGTCCTTAGAAGAGTATTCAGTGAGGTTCACTAACCTTTCAAAATACTCTATTGATATAGTTCTAGATTTGTTATTTTTAAAATGGAACTTAGAGTGGGGATTACGCAGAGATATCAATGCTGGAGTTAGATCTCTTTCATTCCCACCTACATTGGAGTGCCTGAGAGGGATTTGGTAGTGGAGAGCTTCCTAGAAGAGAAGTCACCAATAGTGGATGATGGTAGTGGGCAAGAAGAAGTTGATACATTGGAATATAGAATCCTATGATAGTCACAAGTAACCAAGCATGTGAGAAACTTAAAGAGATGATACCAAGATAAAGGATCAATGGTTCAGGGATCTCAGGATAGCTCAAGTCATATTAGAGAGAGGAAATGTTTCTCTTATGATGGTAGGGGACATCTCACTTAGGATTATCCAAATTTTCATACATATAATAGAGATATGGAATGAATATGAAGAGATAATGAAATTATTAGGGTGGTCCATAGGGTGAAAGAAATTGTATAATATTAGGGAGAGTAGGTAGAGGTGGCAGATGTTTTGGCTTGTTTCCACAACCACCCCCATGTGATCCACACCAGTCTTAGGTAGGTAGTGGTTAGGGACAATGAAAATAGCATGTAATTAAGGCCTATAAACTCGAGTATCCTCGTATGATTAGAGGTTTGTTATGAGACTTCTCTATTTTAGCTACATTACTGATGAACACGAGTGTGAGCCACTCTTTTATTTATACTTATTTTCTTTGAGATTTAGAGATTTAGGTGGATCCCTTGGATCGACCTTTGCACTTGGAGACTCCGACTAGAGGTGACTTAGTGATCACACACTTCTTCCAACATTGTGATCTGACTCTTGGAGGTGAGAGTTTCTTATAGAATATCTTTATAAGAGTGATGAGGCCTTATAATTTCATCTTAGGTATAGAATGAATGTCTATAGTTTATGCCCATATTGACTATTTTATGCATAGGACACTGTGTATCCATAGTGATGTGATGAGGTTTTCGTTCATGGGTGATAAGGAAACCCAAGAAGAGTAGGATGATCTCATTTATAGGGATATACAACTGATTAATCACTATTTAGATAGTATTGCCCACATAGTAGTGGATTTTATGGGATTTTGGATTCCTATAGTGATGGAAGAGTATGAGGACATATTTCTTGAGGATGTTTTGGGCTTACCTCCCCACCGAGAGATAGAATTATTCATTGAATTACTCCCAGAGACAACCCCTATATCTATGAAAACATATCGGGTTGTTTCTGTAGAACTTCATGAGCTGAGGGTGTGATTAGAGGACATTAATAAAAAGAGCTTTGTTAGACCTAGTGTTTCCCCTAGGAATCCTCGATATTGTTCACTAAGAATACATATGAGAGGTCAAAGTTGTGTGTGGATTATCAGTTCCTAAACCAAGTGAACATAAAGAATAAGTATCCACTACCAAGGATCAATGACCTCTTCAATCAGTTGAGAGGGGCATGATGGTTCTTTTATATAGGCCTTAGATCAAGCTATCAACATATCTGAGTACATGATAAGGTTATACTTAAGATTACATAAATATGTTTCTATGGTCATTATGATTAGTTGGTGATTCCTTTTGAGATGAAAAAATGTCCCAGCAGAGTTCATGGTACTCATGAATCGAATCTTTCATCATTTCTTAGGCAGGTTTGTGGCGGTGTTCGTTGATGATATTCTAGTGTACTTGGCCTATGAGAAGGGTCACATGAGACAATTGATGATGGTCCTAGATATACTTTAAGAGCACTATATTTATGGGAATCTCTCGAAGTTTTAGTTATGGATTTAGGAGGTCCACTTTCTGGGACATGTCATCTCAGAAAAGGGTGTATCAATGGACCAAGTGAAGGTTGAGGTGGTGTTACCTTGAGAGACACACAAGAACATGAAGAAATTTTTTGGCTTCTTTGTTTTGGTAGGATATTATAGTAGATTCATGCATGATTATTCTAGGATATCGGAGCATTTGGATACCTTGACCTGGAAGGGGAATCCTTTCCCTTGGATGAAGAGGTGCCAAAAATATTTTTAGGAGTTAAAACATAGGTTGATGATTTCCTCCATCTTGATATTTACATAGGAGGGCATCGAGTATGTAGTTTTTTTCAATTCCTTAGGGATCAGACTTAGTTGTGTTCTAATGTAGAGGCAGGAAGTGATTGCCTATGGGTCCTGGTAGTTGTGACCACATGAGTACAACTACATAACCCATCATCTAAAGTTGGAAATAGTAGTCTTCACCCTAAAGATGTTCCGACATGACCATATGAGTGATAGATTTATCATCTATTCTGAGAATAAGGTTCTCAAGTATATCTTATCTCATAAGGATATTAACTTGTAATAGAGGAAATGGATAGATTTCCTCTCGGATTATGACTTCATAATAGTCTATACTCATGAGAAGGGGAATATAACAGAATATTCTCTCAGTAGGAGACCTTTTTCATAGTTTTTAGCTGAGGAATTAGTGAATTTAGCCTTTTTATAGTTATCCATAGTGGATTAGGATGATACAACCTATTTGTAATCAATTATTGTTTCTAATACACTTCTAAAACATGTTAGGTAGGCTTAGTATGAAGATAAAAACTATAAGACCTCATGTGATTAGATATCCATTTGACATACTCCTAATGAATTTTCTAAATGTGGGGATCAAATCATCCTTTTTAGAGGAAGAATGATGGTATTAGTGATATTTCATGAGGAGGTTCTAAGGGAGTTTCATACATCCCCTTTGGCAGCACATACAAGTGTGGCGAAGATGTATCAGGACCTCCGAAATTATTTTTTGTGGCTAGGGATGAATAAGTTTCTATAAGAGTTTGTCTCTCAATGCCGCACTTTTCAGTAGGTAAAGGCCAATCTCTAGGTTCCAGCAGGTTTAGCTTAACTCTTTTAGGTTCCAAAGTCGAAGTGGGATGGTATTTCTATGGAATTTGTGATGGGGATACCATGAAAATATAAAGGATACAATTCCATATGGGTGATCATAGATAGACTCATAAAGTCAGACCATTTTCAAGACGTCTGAGAGCAGAGTTCAGTAGAGAGTTTGGTATGCCTTTACATACAGAAGATAGTTTGACTTTATGGAGTTCCCATGATGACCATTTTATATCATGATGTTCACTTCATTTAATGATTATAGAGAGGATTGTAGAAGGACTTTGGGAGTCATTTTCATTAGATAATGGAATTCTGCCATTATAATGATGGTGAGACTGAGCTGACCATTCAGGTTTTGGAGGAAATACTTCAGGATTTCTATTGAACTTTATCCATATTTGGGAGGATCAAATGCCATTGGTGTATTTTTCTTACAAAAAACAGATACCATTCAACCATTGGTATGGAACCATTTGAGGATTTGTATGAATAACCATACATGTCACCACCATGGTATATTGATCCATGTGGGTTGAAAATCACGAGCCTAGAGTTGATGTGAGCTATGATAGAGAAGGTAAAAATTACCTAGGAGTATATGATGATTAAAAAGAGATTCCATAAGTCTTACACATACTGATGATAGAGGCCTTTGGAATTCTAGGAGTGATACCATGTGTTCCTGAGGATCTCAAGTCAACATGGATTGTAGAGATTTTTTTCAGATGGAAAGTGACCTTTGATATTCATTGGACATTTCCATATACTATGTAGGTTTTTTGAGGTGACATACCACTTGGTCCTATCACCATAGTTAGACCATGTACAAAATGACTTTCACAAGTCATAGATGAAGAGGTACATGAACAAACTTTCACATGTTATCAAATGGGGAAAGTTGGACATCGAGGATGGATCTACCTTTATGGAGCACCTGATAGAGATCTAGGATTGACAGGACAAGATTCTTCATGAGAAGCGATTAAGATCACCTTAGAGGGGGAGACCCAGATGAGAGCTTAGTACCCAATCACTTTTAAGTAGTATTTTTTGCTTCTTAGGAAGAGAAGACCTATGCTGGGAAAAATTTAATGACTCTATTTTTTAATGTAAAGCTTTGAAACATATCTAATAATATTTTTGGATCCAGGTTCTGAGATAATGAGAGATTCTGAGGTCTAGTGATCCTAGAAATGATATAATAAAAATATTAAATATAAAAATATCACGTGTGTACAATTTTCCTAAAAAAGAGGAATATATCATGAATGGGGAATCATATGGTAAATTTGAGAATATTTTTGAGTTCAAAACATGGGTCTTACTATAAGAATGACATAATAGTTTTTGGTGCCAGGCATTTTGGAAAAGTGTTTCGCGGGGATAAATCATAAAATAAATAAATATATTTTTTTATTACTTTAAGAATAGTTACCTAACTTGATCATTTATTAATACAAGGTTATGGGTAATTCCTAGGGTTAGTTTAATAACCCTAAGGATTGGGAGAGACCATTGGAGGAGGGCTTAGCGATTGATGAAAAAATATCAAGGGTCGTTTTAGCTAGCGATGTTTGAGGATCTCACCAACGATGACAAAATAGATTCATTCTTAATTAGTGATTGATCCAAACCAAGGCAGGGTTTTGTTTTCTATAATTTTTTCCCTCATTGATTATTCCACAATTAACACAAATCAAATAAATGAAGAGATTTATTCATGGGTCAATTGTTTTTTCGGTGCAGGTTTATTTACCTGGGATTTAGGGAAATTATATTTGTTGTTTATGTTTATCTTCACTCATCATTCTAATAGAAATTAATCAAGTCCAACCTGAACAATGGCCAAGGTTCATTCCTAAATTACAACTTGTTTATTTACCACCCATGTTTTATGATTCATCACTAGTATTTCCTTGGATGAAGATTTTATGAATTCCTGGTATTTTATTATTGCCCAACTGTTCTTCGACACAATGGTTTGGTACCATGTGTGCAATTCATGAAAGAGGTGTGAAAATGAAAGTGGGTGATCAATGGTGGATTAGGTTCAGACCAATGATTTTAGTTTTCCCAATTTTACATGTGGTGGTGGAGTGATGTGATATAGCATGCTAAGTGATAGGGTTCAAACCTAACACAATTAAGGATATCAATGGGATCAGTGTATCAAGTCCCAACATCCCTTTCTTCCCAAATATCAAAACCCACTTCCATTGAGATATTTTAAGGAATCCTTGTCACCAATTTCAAACCATATACCTTGTTAATGATTATATGATTAACTATTCTATCAATTTGTTTCCACTTTCACATTCTGTTGAATGGTTTAAACCATCTTCGTTATTTCTTGGACAAGGTCAAGACCTATCAGCTTCATCTCTCCAAATTCACCCCAACATTTTGGATTCATACATCTATTCCCATAAATACCCTCATATATTACCATTTGAATGATAGAAGGGAAACTATTTTTATATGAAAACTCTAAAAAGGGGAGGTGTTGATCCCAACATCATTGTAAATCCAACGAATAATATATCAATATAGCCTTTAGAGTTTGAATGCACCTATCAAACTAAAAATCTATCCGAGGTTGATAAATTGTGTTGAAACACATCTATATCCCCAATTATTTTTGAAGACCTATCCAAATCCTTAGGGTAAACCTTGTATCCTGACAAGATATAATGGAGAGTGGTACTCCATATCCTTACCACTTCCCTTATCTATAACTTAGTGAGTTGGTTAAGAGATAAATCTTATTTGATAGAAATAAAATGTGTTGACTTCATAATGAAATTGACTAAAACACAAATAGAATTTTAACCATTAAATATTTCGGGAAGTACTATGATGAAATATATAGTGATGTTTTCCCATTTACATATTGTTATCGGTAATAGTCGAAATATAATATTATAATTTTATTATTTAACCTTAACTTGTTGACATACCAAGAATTTAGATATGTATTCTAAAATTTATCCTTTCATGAAATTCCATAAAAAGTTTAGCTTTATATCTATATATGTCTCCAAACTTATTGAATGAAAAGATAAGGATGATATATATGCATCATCCAAAGTTACTTCATTAATTATTATTTGTATGGGACACATATTTGGGTTCCAAACCACATAAATAATTTATAAATGTTGAACTATATTATAATTTCCACTTTTTTATGTAGCTCTGCATTATAATTCTAGGATTATTTGATCTTCTTGTGGATTGAAGGTTGAGTAGTTATCTGGGAAAGATAGGATTTCTCCACTTCCATTATTACTTCAAGATTTATTCTTTACAACTCCATGAGTGTTGGTTCTCTTTCAACCTTCATCATGGATAGAGTGACATTATATTTTCTACTCAGAGCATTGAACACATTTTTTTCCTTCCCTGGGTGATAATGTATGGACCAGTCATAATATTTGATCATCTCCAACCATTCTATTTATTATATATTCAGTTCATTATGTGTGAATATATATTTAAAACTATTATGATCAGTATATATATGTTTATATATATTACATTCTTCACCAAAGAGATAATGTATCCAAATATTTAATGTGTAGATCACTATTTCCAACTATTATACAACCCATGACCCTTTTCAAAGTATCACTATATATTAAAAATCCTCTTCACTTCATGGTAATGAAGGTACAAGATTAGTTACCAACCTCCTTTTTAGTTCTTTGAAATTTTCTTCATATTCCTCCATCCAAAGGAACTTTACTCCCTTCCTTGTTAACATGGTTAGTGGATTTGATAGTCATGATAAATTTCTCAAAAATCATCAGTAATATCCTATTAACCTAATAAAACAATGGATCTCTCTTATAGTGGTTTTTATAGACCATTAATTAATAACTTTAGTCATTTATGGATCTACTGATATGCCCTTACTTGTGATTACATGACCAAATAATGATACTTTATACAACTAGAATTAACACTTGATAAGCTTGGAATACATTTTATCCTTTATTAAGGTATTTAACATAATCAAAAAATGATATTTATCTTCTTCATTTCTCTTTAAATATTTAATAGTATCATTTACAAAGAAAACCAAAAGTTGATCAAGGTAGTCTCAAAATACTTTATTTATTAGATTTATAAAGATATGAAGAGTATTTACAAGTCTAAAAGAAATCAGTATAAATTCATAATGTACATATCTCCTACAAAAATTTTATTATAAATTTACCCCCTTTTAACCCTTAATCAATGATATCTAGATCAAGGGTAAATTTTTAGGAATTACTAAGCTCATCTGAGTTAATTGAAAAGATCATCAATACGGGGTAGATAATACTTGTTATTGATCAAAATTTTATTAATCTCGTGATAATCAATGAAAATAAACATTGATCCATCCTTATTTTTTAAAAATAGGATTGGTGCAGGACATGATAAAGCACAAGGATGTATAAAACCATTTTTCATATTTTCTTGTAGTTTCCTTTTTAATTCATCCATTTAAGTGGGAGCCATTATATATAGAATATTTGTTATAGGAATGGATCCAAATATGATTTTTATTGAAAAATCAAACTCATACTTTGGGGGAGACCAGGGTGTTTATACGTATTTACATCAATATACTCTCATACAATAGGAAAGTCATCAATTCCAAATTCCTGCTCAATCATTTTATTCAATGCATTTTGTTGCAGGGTATCGCGACCCATATTATAAAATTTTCTTCCACAAGGAGTTCATAATCTTTATTGCATTGATACTTGATAATAGGATGATTTGGTATATTAAGTGAGATTTACTTATCCTAATAATTGATATGTTATCTATGTAGATATTTCTAATCCATTCCTAACATTACATAAAACTCTACTAAGAGAAGTATAACTATATTCACATGGAGTATCTTCTCACAAATATTGATCGAAGAATATTTATATATCTTAGATAAAATCAACCGGACACCAAGAGGTTTCATATATAGTTCAATATATAGTGTTTTAGGAAGTAAATAAAAATTATTAGTAAACTTATATGATATAAAAGAATTTGAATAACTAGAGTCAAATAATTCATTTACATATCTAGAGTGAAGGATAAGTGTACCTTTCAATACTTCATTATTGTGAACCACCTCAATAGTGGTGATTGTGTATAATCTACCATTATACCATGGTTTAGGTGGTTTCTAGGGTTTATTATGTTTATTTTATTTGGGGTTATTACATTTATTCATGTAATGACCAAACTCCTTTCATTTTAATCATCAAAGTGTGGGTGATTCATTAGTTGGGGCCTTCTTCTCCTCTACTATTTTAATCATAATATTAACAACACTTTGATATTTTTGAGATTGGTGTCCCATTTTACCACACTTAAAACACTTACATGTATCCTTGAGAAAATTACATATGTGTTTGTTTTCTCAAGAATAATGAGAGTCCCCAGCTTCCATTTCAACCTTAAACATTGAACAATCTCTTAATAGCTTCCAAAGTATCTTATGGTTAAAACCATTTTAAGACTAGGATTTAAGCCAATAAAGAAGTGATCAATTTTAATTTCAATATATGAGTTAAAAAAATGGCATACCATGTAAGTCTCATGAAAATTTATTCATAAGTTTCCACCAATTCCTCCTTTTATTTTAACTATAGGAATTCTCTCTCTATCATCATACAAAGAGTCTGAGGAAAATACTTAATGGAGAATACTTTATTTAATTTTCCACTTCAATAGAGTCTAATTTATTCTTTTTTATTGTTCTCAATGATATTACAACATTATTAAACATTTATTTATAAATGATAAATGACTCAAACAACTTCTCATGTTCTGAGCACTAGAGAAAGAAAAATATCTTCTTTATCACAATGATCCATTACTTGAAAATAAGAAAACTGGGAGACCCACTAAAGGATGGTGGAAATTGACACATAAATGACTCAATAACAAGTTAATATTTCCTTGGTGAACTCTAGAGCTCCACATGGTTAAATTTAGTATTTATATCTTAAGATAGTTGAGTGAGAATTTCCACCTGATTTTGTATTCCAGTTCCCAACCTATTGGGTATTTCATTGGGGAAATATCTGAACTATCCCTCACACCCATTATTGACTCAATTATTTTTGGATCCAATTATTATTAAAACCAATAGGGTTTACATTCATGATAAATAACTAAAATTTCTAGGTAATTATCATAAATAATCATATAAAAATATAACATTGAAAAAAATATCACTCTTTGATATCATCATGCTAGGCCACACTTCTCTTAATTCAACCTAAATCACTCTTAGTTATATATAGGTTATACATGGTCATTTATTGTCAGGATTTATATCTTAAATATATTCAAATCCAATAAAATGGTTCATAAATAGCATGCAAATTACCAAATAATATCCCATGGGTGTGTCAAACTAGGTGTGTAGTCAGGCCCACTACTTATACACTAGAGTGAATATTGAATAATATCCAACCATACCTTTTTAAGGTCATCACCATAGGTGATTTTTTTCTAGTATTGAATCAAATTGAAGTATCTATACATGTATTTAATTTCAAATAAACCACATATTCTACACTTTACCAAAATATTAGGAATGTTTCCTATGTTTAGAATTTTCCTTAGGGTTTTCACTAATGTTTTCTAGTCCTATATACCAAATAACTAAACTAATATCCAAAAATATCTAACACTGGATATCGAATCAACTATGGAAAACTAAGATAAAAATCCTTTAATAATACATTAAATCCATGATTTAAATATTACATCTCACAAATAGTCACACAAACCAAGGATGTAAAGGGTTAGTGTCTTGAATATTATCTACATAAACATCATATTTTACAATACTTGTGAACATACTCTATAATTTCACCCGTATAAAACATCTTCTAGATATATCATATGATATAATCATCTTCATAATCTAGGGAATGAAAACATAAGAAAGGGGTGAGTTTAGATGACCAGAAAGGGGAACTTATCAATTCATTATAATGGTTATTTCATAAACATGTGAGAAACTTGAATAGGAGATAAATATCTGATAAAAGATAATTAGAACCTAATATCACAATAAGGTCATCAAAGATGAATAATAGTAATAAATTATCTTATAATCATAAAATATTAATCCCAAATCATGGGAGTATAAAAGTGAATAATATATTAAAAAATAGGCATAAACATGGAATGTAACATAATATGAAAAAATAGAAAAATAGAAAGGTGGAACAATCATAAAAATAAAAACCTTATGAGTGAACTCATTATTATCATGCCTTTATAAAAAAACTCATTTTTCCACACATTAAAATGTGAGTAAACTCATTATACCAATACCTTTTTGAAAAAACTAATTATGTCCACACATCATTATCTCATGATATATCACACTTAATCAATGCATTGGATAGTGATATAGAATACCACCCATCATCATCCATAAATATGTGTTATATATAAAATCAATCATCATCATATCATAAATAACCCTCGGAAAGAGAATGAGTTTCATAAAATTTTCAAAAAACATCACATAAATTAAACATAAGAAACCATAGAAAATTAAAAAATATCATTTCTAAAAGGAATCATATCATAATAGAAATTACAGGGTGATAAAACCATTTCTTAATGAGAGAAAATACTTATATGAAAACAATGGTGAAAATAGGAATGTTTTTAGGAGAACCTTTTAAACATTATCATTAGAAAGTCGGAGATAAAAATATCATTCAAAAAATTTTTGAAGAGGAAAAAAAGAATAATTTGAAAAAAAAAATTTATAATATTTCTAAATATTGGATCCTTGAAAGGAATTAAATATCAAGACAATAAATTTTGAGTGGAAAATATTATTTTTAACATGAATAGAATTGTATTTATTAAAATTTAGGGGTGTTTTAAAGGAAACCCACATTAGATAAAAGTTAAAAGTTTATCCTTTTAAAATAGGTAAAAGGAAATAAGGGAAATAAAAAATACAAAACATATTTATATTTCATGAAATAAAGTAAATTGGATAGAAAAAACATGGAAATGGAAGATAAATATGGTAAGAGTGAGTGTTATACTTACAAACATCACACATTTTTTGTGAGAAGGAAATTAATTTAAAATTATGTTATTGATAAAGATAATTAATTAAAAAAAATAAGAATACCATATTGAATTTTGTAAAATTAAAATAAATGAAACCTTGAAGAGTATATTCAATTAGGAAATCCCATGAGCACGATGAGTATGAAATTTAGTTGATGAAACCCTTAACTTGAATTCTTACTTATTCGAACACAATCTAACATCCTATATAAAAATCATAAATATATTAATAAACTATTTATTAACCTTATTCATGTATATAAACTTTTATAAAATTCATTTTTAATTATTTATTATATGTATATTAGTTGGTTATTATCTATTTTCAATATCAGTAGTGAGTAATCTTGATCATTTTAAACTAGATTTGTAATAGTTGTATTGTTCTTTATTATTTTCCCAATGATAATTATTACCAAATCATAAAAGGCACTATAATTGATTATTTATAATTATTTATAATTTTATAATTTAATTATATTAGTGTTTTGGTTGTGATTCTTAAATATGAAATTGACAATGAGCATGTTTTAGTGATTTTTAACAAACATACATTGGTATCTTAATTAAAGAGTTTAATATTAATGTTAAAATTCGAAAACCAAAATAAAATCATTATTTAATTATTTATATCATATATTTTTATTAATTAAGTTCTCATTATCATCCAAGATATTATTTTATATCATTGTTCAAGTAGATGGTTAGACCTACCCAAATGTGAACATACCATAATTAATGGAAGAGTATGGTTAAGAAAGTTGTTTCTTTTGGAATAATATCATTATTAAATATAAATAATGATATTATTTAGATATTTTTAATTTTTTAACCATTTTTTAATATATTTTAACAAATAATAAATACACTAGATAAAAAATGAGATACATTACCTCATGGAGGTAGTTTTCCATACAAACACACGAACAATGTTTTCATCCTTCTTAATATAAAAGTGAAAGGTACTTAATAGATATTACTATAAAATAATTAAATTTAGTAGAATTGTTTTTAATTTAATTATATCGAAATGGGAAAATTATAGTTTTTAGAGTAATATATAAGAGAAAAGAAGTTAGAAAAAAATTTGCACTCACATTGAGAACTTAGGATTTCCCTTGGAGGAGTCCTTGAAAATGGAGGGCTTATGCTAACTTATTGTGACCAGAAGCTAAAGGAAATGAAATATTATTCTAGGGGAAGTAAATCTGGTAGAGTTTCAATAGGAAACAAAACTTTGTTAGCGGTGTTTAAGGGTTAGTGAGAGGCCCATTTTATATGTGGTGAGAATTACATTTTTGTAAATATTCCATCTTAATATAAAGAGAGAACATGTTACACGTGTCAAGAAGACTAAAAAATAGACAATAATGGATTTAATATAATTTTTTTCAATAAAAACTTCAAATAATTTATTATAAATATTTTTTTAACATGTTAGGCCTTTTACCCCTTTGGTTAACCCTATTTACCCTTTTGGCCTTTACCATTGAAATTAGTTTTTACCTAAGCAATTAATTTTTATGCCTAAAAATAAAATGGTTATTATCAAATAATATAAAACATATAATTTAAAATTTTAAATCCATTTTATTAGTTTCACTTTATAAAAGTGATAAAAATTAACAAATGTATGATATATTAAAAATATTTTTAAAAATAGTGTAACTTAATTTCTAAAATATGAAACATAGGATTGTAAAATAAAATAAATATTTTAAACATAAAAAATATTTTATAAAATATATATTTATATAGAAAAGTTTTTATAAATTTCCAAGTAATTCTTATACACTCATCGTGTCGTACAATTTATGATATTTATAAAAATAGTATTTTTCACTATTCATCTAAAACCAATCTTTTTAGGAAAATAAAAAAAAATTCAAACTAATATATTTTTAACATGATTAATTAAAAAATGAAATTAATTTTACAAAAAATAAAATTATATAATTTATACATTTAGTTTTTAAATTAAAAAAATATATGAAGAAAATTTCTTTTATTGAAAAATGAACTGTGTAAGATTTAAGTGTTCTTAATCCTATGTTGTATGCATTTTTAATTGATAAATTATATTTATATACTATTTGTTATATTATTGTTATATTTTTACTATCTAATATTTCATAGATCGTTTTAGTTTGGTGTTTCATGTGAAACAATCTTTTAGAAACAATATTAATTTAAGGGAAAAATTTTTACTAAATAAACGGTTCATTATAGAGTTTGATGTGATTAATGATGGCCAGAGATGAAGTCTCTTAGATTACTTTATGAAGAGTATTATAATTCTTTAAAAGGTCTAAATTTCGGTTAGTAAAATTTAAAAAAAGGAGGGTTTTAAGTGGTAGTTCTTGATCTCAACATTGAATAGAAAATTGAGAATATTTTTAATAAATAATGATAGCTTCACTATAGACTCCTAAGATCAACAATGATCTCTTATACTAACCACTTTATATTTTATTTTTAATTTTTATATTATGTTATATCACACACACACATATCATATGAATTTTACAAAACCCCCACTACTTTAGGTTTTCATTTGCAGTATATTTTAGATTAATATAAATAATAATAATAATAATTCTGCATTTGTGAGTATCCTCCTCCTGAGATCGACCTTAGGGTGTGATATATGATGTATTATTAAGAATTTAAGAAAATTTTGAGTTAGTTTTTTTTGAAGTATGTTAGAATTTTCCTTATTCAAGTTCACACACCCATCCTTTTTCTTGTATCATAGATCATTTGGACTTACTCACTCCAGCACATCTGTTTCAATATTTGTAATCTTCTCTAATTTTTTAATAAACATGTGTTTCCTTGACACATAACCTCTCATCCTTCTTCTTTGATAAATGAGGAAGTACTAAATGAAATAATCTCTCCCCCTTCGATACCAGTAGGTCTCTCACTCTATAATTTAGTATCAAATTATCTTCTTAATTATAATACTTATTTCTTTTATTGTTTTCATTAATATATTCAGAAAATAATATTGTGTATATTATTTTACAAAATGTAATTTCAGAAACTCCTCGACCCTCGAAAATATTGGTGACATTATGTGTTAAATCAGTCAATGGATTCCCAAATTATCTCCCCATTTAGACTTATTTGAATTTGATTCAAGGTAATTTTTTTAATTCTTCTTAAGATTCAACATTTCCTTAATTATTAAATATTCAAAATATAATAGCTTTAATTTTTCCATATAATCCACTCATTCATTTTCTTTTGAAATCCTCCCAATGTATATGGCACTATAAAGTTGAAAATACCCTTAAAATTATGATAAATTACTCTTCATCCTTACACAATATCAACTTAAGTTTAATACTGCATACTCAGGATGGATAAAAATGAATTTTAGTCTCATTTTGATGTTTTATTCCAATTAAAATACATAAATTCATCATTTATTTTTTTTACTTAGAAGATAACATTCTAGAAAACTTAATTTCAACGTAAGGATAACTAATCCCCTTATGTGAATATCATAACATCAATTAATCTGATGTGGATCTCCTTCTATTGATGACCTAGTGAAATATCATATTAAATTTATGATCATTTGATGGATCCATTTATGTGTTCACCCTTACATCAATATTAAACTCTAGGTCCCCATACAAGATTGGATGAATCCTATGTAAAGCTATATCCCTACATGGATCCTCATACATGTATCTAAATACATGAATCTCTATTCATGGATATCCTTACATGTGTATCCCATTAAGTGGATCCATAAATGAATCTCCATATGTGGATACATTTATATATATGAATCTCTTTTTATCTAGTACCCTTCCATGGTTACCATTATAAAATCTAGTAATCTTCTATGCTAGTAGTCTTTTGAGGTTACTCTTTTGCATCTACCCTTCACAAGTGGATCTATGATTCTAAAATATGAGTTACTCTTCCAAAACCTCACTTAACCTTACTAAATTGGGAATAATCTTCCAAAAATCCACTTAACCTTATGTATTAGGGTATACTATTAAAAAAATCACTTACCCTTCTGCAGTAGGGTATACTCTTCTGAAATTATACTTAGCTATTTTTAGCACTTTAACAGAATTATAGATTACTTTGGATAATTACATAGCCTCTTCCATAACCTCCAGAACAAATCTAAAAAACTTAAACATTCTTAAAATATTTTAGAAAATTTATTCTTTACCAAATATTTTTATTCTACATTGAAGAATACCTCACTAACAATCATCACATTTGGGGATGCTACTTGAATCTATCCAGCCATGATATTCAAGTAGAAAAATATTTTCCATGTTTCCTTTTGACATGGTAATCAACTTCTATATCTTCAATACAATGTAATATACCATATTTTCATCCACCTCTTCCTAAAAATCCACACAAATATTATAAGCTTTATCCTTATTACAAGAACCTCACCAATTAACAAAATATATAATATTATTCATGGGAACTTCACTATTGAATATAAATTTCTATATATAAACATATTACATGGAATTTTGGGCATGAATATGGGTCTGTCTATACCTAAAAATAAAATCACACTTTTACATTATAAATAAAAATTTAAATAATTGACTTTTAATAAAAAATTTATAGAAACATACCATCGTCTGCATGAAAAATCTTTTAAAATCTCTATGAGTGATGGTGCGTGAAAATGACGAGAAAAGTAAGGTATGTTCTCCCATAACCAAATATATATAAGTATAAACAATAATATAATCTACATATAACCAAAGTGACATAGCTTGTACAGTGCTTTACACATGTCTTCTAGACAAGTTGAGCACCTGTTGTATCCATTTGTCTGCTCAAGATCCACAAGTAAATTTTAATGCATAAGATGAAAAAATGTTATAAAATGACTAACACACAATGTTCCACTGATAATTTATAAAATATAATATTTTGTGTTTCATAGTATGGTGGTTCAATTATCATCATAAACCATATGATTTTAGTTTTCATCAATCCAAGGCATGTACAAATGACTACCAATGATAGACCTGCTATCATGAGGAACCGCTATATCGAGTAATCACTATAATAGTGGAACCCAATAAAAAACTACTGGTTAGGTCATATTAGAACCCTGAGTGTGGAGGTTTAACATAATTTACAAATCATCCAAAGCTATCACCATCTCTCCCTTGGGTAGATGAAAAGTATGTGTTTCAGGATCCCACCTCTGGATAAGTGCTGCAATAATTTTCTGATAAACAAAATATGAAATCATACATCATTATAATATAAAATATAACACATAGAAGATTAGGAATGAACATAGGAGGAGGTACAATGTGATGGAAATGGTGTGATCTCTATATTCTTAGTTGTGGAATGTGGCATCTTGTAATGATATCATGGCAAACATGGGTATCTTATTCCATGAGCAATTAAGCATCTACAATATATATATATATATATATATGATATCAACATTATTATTTAATTTTAATGAGTTAACTTTTAAAAAATAAAAATTTATTAATTATAAGTACACAATATAGGTATTCATTAATGAGGTATAATTGAATATATAACAAAATGAAATAGAACAACATGTTTAAAAAATAATGAAAAAATACATAACTAACTCACAATGTTATAGAGAATTTGAGCTTTTTCCGAATAAATTGGGATAGTTTTTAATATTTCAACCTTCCCCATGACATATAGTTCATCATGGTACCACCCCCATTCTTGAGAAAAATACACCTCATTTCTCATACTATTAGATATTAAAATTCTTATTAGTCATAAACTATTCACATTAGGGACTATAGTACGCTAATCAATAAGTAAAGTAAAATTTCAACACTCTTCAACATACATACATGGTGAACCATAATAGTTAACCAGATTGGTGATGTTGTATGTTGGATATATATATGGTTCCTAAGATAATTTAATCAATCCACATGCTATAATAACATGTACAAGGATACCTTAGGGCCTGAAAGATTTCACATCCACAATATATTTTTTTCTAAGAAAACCACTATCACTTAGTCACTATTTCCTATATGAGGGTCATAACAATATGTTACCTCAAATCATATTCTTTATAGGTCAAAGATTTGTATCTTAAATTATGACATGAATTATAAATTACTATCAATGTATCACTCAATGTTCTAACGAAATCACATCTCATTTTGTATCTTCTGATGATCATTTTAAGATCATTCAATAAAATATTTCATACAACAATATAGGGTATCTAATACTAAGATTGACATTATAAGTTTATTAACACCCATAGATACCCTACTAATTCAATACATAATATTATTGGTCATATGAACATATCTTCTACTATCATCTTATAATAGATACCATTTCTCATTCAAAATCTATATCATATAATCTTACAATTCTTGGTTTTACCTTTATATTCATTCAAGTTTCTCAATAAATTTTCTATTTTGAGGATTTTACATTGAAACAAGTTTTTAGTATAGTAATAAAAATGAAAATAAAATTAAATCTACTATATAAAGTATAGGGATATATACCTAACTTAATGGAAACCTTATTTATTGATACATCAAAAAACTACTTATGGAAATTATTGGAAATATTACTGATATAATATCAATGATAAGAATTAAATATTCACCATGAAACCCTATTTGAGTTAACAAACATAATAATAATTATATAGTGATCAGTTATCAAACATGCTCCTTGGATTTTTGTAACATGGGTGTGTATTCATTCCACATACAAAATCAAAGATTCATAATTCCTCTTATTGATAATGGAAAATTACAATAGGATTGGTGCATGATTCCCATACTATGTATCATAAATGATAAGGTCACCATTATAATTTCCATAAATAAAAATTTCATTAACTTTAATGGACTATTTATAATATAGAAACATAATTATACACAATATGAATTCCCAAAACATCTATTAAATTTCAACTTCAATCGATCAACCTTATTAATTTAGAGATATACTCGTTATAGTGAGGATGATAAATAATATGATTTTAGAGCACTAAATTTATCTTGATACTATTATTTGTGGTTTTTGGATGTTAGAGTTTATTTAAGTGAGTTTGAGGTGAACAGTGACGGGGTAGCCTAATTTAGATGAAATTTCAACTGTCAGTAAAAATAATCAATGGTGAGCGCCATTGCATCATAATTTGTTTTTAAATGGATTTTGAGGGGAGGATTTGTTTATTGTGTAATGATTTATGGTATTTTATATGTGAGGGTTTTCATTATTCCATGAAGCTCAGACCATGATATTTTTATGTGTCTTTAGGGTTGGTGGGTAATTTTGTTACACCATGATGCCTTTCGTTGCGACATGGTTTTTTCTAGGGGATTATTGAGTTTAAGCAAGAGGTGTTAGTTTTAAGACGTGATTTTTAGGGGTTTAGTAATTATGGTGTGATGGGGGATATTTGTTTGTGATTATTTTTGGCTATATTGATTTTAAACTATTATTTACCCTATGATTTAGAGGATATCATGCCATTATTTTTAGAGTCATCCAACGTTTCACCATGGTGATGGAAACCAAAATGTGAATTTATTCTCTTAAATTTTAATTAAAAATGAGAATATATTTTTTAGTTTTTTATTTACTTCAGAATTATTCAAATACTAGGTGTCTTTTGGCATATCTTTATAGATCTTTGGGCTTATCGGTAAGGTTTATAAGGATTAAAAAACACATTTTAATCATTGTGGAAATAATTAGATACCTTAAAACCAAAGATATACCATGAATGAAAATGAAACCATTCTATATATAAATTAAATACTAGTTTATACCTTTCACTTTAAAGCCTCCACATCTATCTTTTATCAAATTCATGATAAAGACCACTCATAGGTAGCCATCTAACCCCCGCCTCCATAGTGTATCCATGGGTTAAACCACATAGGTAGGATCATCAACACATCTACAATATTCTAGTACCTAGATATGAAAATTTTGAAGAATGAATAGCATTTCAAGGGAGATAAGGATTTGTTTATAATATTAGTAAGGAGTGAAATCAACTTAATGGGTTTTGAGTGTTTTTATAAGACATCAAGACCCTCCCAAGTTAACCATTCATTTATTCATGAATTATTAAATACATGTTTATAACTTTAATCATTCATGAAATAATTGCATAAATAAATCATTCACTCTACCATCCATTTCAACTTATGAAATAGTCATATTAATGATAGCCAATATTGAAGAACTTTTGAATTCCAACTCTTAATGTTTGGATACCTTAATAATTGTATAATTTGATATGATAAAGTGGTACAATATATACTATAATATAACTTAATATATTCCATACCAAGGAATATATCATTCCTTTGAGTCATTCATTTCATAAAATATATCATGACTATATTATGTACTATGATCTAAGGCTTTAGGGCATATCTACTTCAATCTACCACTTGCACGAAATCCTTATAGACATAATACCATTCCACCTTATATTTTATCATAAAAAAACCTATGAAATAATAGCCACAAATCCTTTTATAAATCTTTCAAAACACTTTTATAAAGATATCATCAACTTTATCTTATATCACATCATATAAAATACCTCCTGAATACCCATCCAAAACTAATTTTTGATAAAATATAAAAAACTTTTAGAGTTTCTCTTTGATTCAAACACAATCCCCATTCAGTCAACCAAAAAGATTGAATGCATATACCTCTATAATATTGAAAAAAATATGAATTCCTGAATCCATAAATATATCAAATGACCAATATTTAACAAAGCATCAATACTACTAAAGCTATAAAGAGATCCGGAATGATCTCCATTAAACATAGGTATCTCTATACCTACATCTACTAGCTGCATCATATTAAAGAATTAATTTTGTTATAATAATTTTGTAGAATAAATCAAGTAAACATGAGACACATAGCATGTCAATTCCATTTATACTACTCATATGTTCTTGATTATTTGAGTATAGATTGACCAAGTTGATGAATGCATCACATGTAATTCATCCTCACGTATTATCACATCAGAAAAGCCTCATACAATAGATAAGAACATCAAATTTCTTATCTATGAAAGACTATATGATTAATCAATCTATCACAATAATAAGACCAAATGTTATACTCATTACACAAGATGAAAAATCAAATCTTGATTAACCTCCAACCAATTACATGATCAATAACATTCCCAAACACCCCCTAATTAGCTAACACTCAAGGATCTAATAAGAAATGTATACATGTATGAAGGTTATTATAATATGTATCTCAATAACCTTTGATATGGTGAAATACAAATATGAAACATGTACCCCTTTTATACCAAATACATAGTGTATGGAACTCCATGTGGTATATACTTTGGTGGTTATCTAGTGTAAAAAATAATTTTGTGCCTCATGTGAATATTCCATATCACTATATAAAATACTACTCATTCTAACTTTAATAAATTATCTCAAAAATAATATTCCTTGATGAATATCAGTTATAAATTACTCAAAGTATTAATTTAAGAGGTTAATTCATATAATATATGCATCAAATGTGAAAAATTGGAGTCTTACTTTTGTATTAACATGATATATTTTATATCCTTAAACTTCTTTAAAAACATTACCAAAACCATACATAAGTTCTTGTCTTATCATATCTCATATAATAAACCACCATACCAGCCTCATGTTTGATACATTTTAGGGTTTTTCTAAATTTATTATATCACTATTTAATTTACACCACATCTCTATGTGACTATATAATAAAAACCTCCCACTAAACTTCTTTAATGAGTAAAATATATGAAATAATCGAATCTGAATAATATAGAGAATTAGGAATCATATCTATAATTTTTAACTTCTTAAACAAAATATTCAAACTCTTTTACTTCACAACATAAAATTTTATGATGTTAGTGAATTTTTTTGTTTACTTGGAACTCTTTAGAATTCCACAATCATCATCATTATTTTAAATAATTCAATAAAAAGTTTTTTCTTATGATTATTATTGTAAAAATATATAAGTCTATATTTTTATTTAAAAATAGATCCTAAAATTATTTAGGAAATAAATAAATATTCATATCATTTTGTAACTATATATTACTTTTTATATTTTTCTTCACTATTATACCCTAAAATCATTTAGGATATTGAGTGTTAATAACTTTGAATATAGACCTACGTATTATTTTATTTCTTATCTTTAATCTTATTTAAGTCCAAAACATAATGAAATATCCGACCCATCTTGGTGGTGTGTTATATTTTATTTTTTATTAAACCTCATGTGAGGCCCTTTTTGGTTGTTTTTTCAAGGATAGGGGTGGTTTTATGAGTGGTTATAGGGTTCTGAGGCTAATAGTTTCAGGAGAGGGCCAAACCTTTAGCAAAAAAGCTGTAGAAGGTCCATTAGCTAGCCAATGAGTGGCCACTAATCAACCGATGGGTTGGTTAGTAGCCCTACATGAATGCTGGGCACACTGACCAACTAGTGGGGCACTGACTTACTAGTGGCCTATTGGAAAAATTTTAAATATGTGAAACCCAATATTTTTACTTGGGGATACCCATTTATATCTCAAAATATGATTTTTATCCCTTAAATGACCTGTAACAACCCCCACTCCCCTACCTATCTTATATTCTTAATAGAGGATATCCCTTGATCATTGGATATTTGGAGTGTCATTAATGAAAACTTAAAGCTATAGGTAAGGCTACATCTTTTTTTCCTCCCATTATATATTTTATATCACTTTAAAGTGAGATATATATATTCATGTATAATATTCCCTTTTTTAGGGCTTTTGTAAGATTCTTCTATTTATTCCATTTTAGCTAAAACTAAAAACCAGTATTTTATAAGTGGATGTTTAAGATTTTAATGTGAACTTTCCATGCTTTCAGATTCTAGATTGTGACATTAATTATCTTTTGGACAGTGATCCCAATTATTTTCCACACTTGAGGTAATGAAATTATGAAATGGTGATGTTAAATAAGAAATAATAATGGGTTTTCATAAAAAAGAAATTTAGAAATTAAAAAAGTATAATAGGTTTTGGAATTGGTATATAATTATATTATAAAATGGTAAATGATGAAAAGTGAATTGAATTTGATTTATGTCTTATGAAATGAAAAATAGATTAATCATGCCTTAATCATGATTTTTTATTGTTTAAATCCCCATTTAATGTGTTAAAGATCCTACTTGAAGGGTGATCCCCAATAGATGCCCTAGTTAGAACTTCACCCTTGAATTGGTTATCAAGATAGTAAAGCGTTAAGATACTTTTATGAATTTATGTGTGAGATTATGATATTAAATTGGTATTGGATAATTGATTTGGCAATAATGGTTTATAAATGAAGGATTAATATCATGACTTGAGATGAATTTTTTGAATTAAACTATCCTTTTTTAAATTTAAATGGTAAATAATGATGTGTGTTTTTAATGGATAATAAAATTCTAAATTGGGTTATATTAGTATGATTTTTTAATGCAAGATGTGGTAAAAACTATTTGGGTCGTATTGATATATTGGTTATGTAAACTCTATTCCAGAGTTTTTATACTATTAAAAACAAAATCTCAAATAGCGGTTATGTAAACACCCTTATGGAATTCTTAATAATATGAAATGATATTTATCATAGAGAGGTCATATAAATTCACTTGTGGATGTCTTGATACAATTATATGGAAACACTCATGGATTGTTTATGTAAATTATTTTTAGCGGTCTTGATATTATGAAATCTAAATTCTCATGGATCAGTCTTTTAAATGCTCTTAGAGGTGTATTGATATGATGAAATTGTAAACATTTTTGAAGAAGTTTTTATAAAATTGAGTAGATCCTTTTGTTCAGAGATATCAAAAACAAGATAAATTAGTTATTTTATTAGGTATTATTTCTAGTGTATAAATTAATCCCCTTTCATGGTTTCTTATGGTTGGAATGATCTTACTACGTGCTTAGAGACATATGACACTAGCTGAAGTCGGTATGACTGACCTCAGGTGTCACTTTGGAGCTTGGGAATCGATGTTTCTTATTATATTATATTTATTTATTTATTTATTAAACTTATACATGTAATTATATTTGATATTGTATATTTATGGATGTCATTGGTGGTTTCCTACTAAGTTTTACTCACACACTGCTCAGGTTGTTATTTGGTGCCTGAGCAAAATTCATTGTTGTAGGTCTGGAGAAGGGTAGAGGACTGATACTTGTTGATTGATTTTTTTGGCTAGGATGGAGCAAGTAAGTTTGGGACTAGGATATAAATATGGCGACCCTATCCTTTGACACATATAATTACACGATTTTAATCATAATAAAGCATCATATTACAAGCCAAGGATCATAAATTCTAGTGTATTGGAAGACTATGTACATAAAACTTAAAACATGAGACTAAATAAAACATTTATTTATTCAGTCTTCATAAATTGATCCTAAATTCCATTTTTATCATAAATCTTTATAGGATAACCTGAGGATAAAATGAAAAAAGGTATGAGTTAAAATCCCAACAAGGGAATAGACATAAGAATAAAGTTTTAACACATGGGTTAGAAGGCATGACATAATGATATAAAAAGGCATGAAACATGTGGAATCATAACATATAAACATGGGATCATATAAATATGGATTCATAGTAACGTGGAAACAACATAAAACATAAATTTATCATGAGTCAAGGCTCGTTTCACATAGAGGATTACAAGTCAAGGTTAACCACTAAGACCATTGCACATGGTAGCACGAGTAAATGCTAACCACCAAGACCATTGCACATAAATGTATTATGAGACTCAAATTTACCCAATTAACTAGAGTGATATCTGGGTGAACCCATAATAACATGTTCATGAATATACTTTCCACATATATAATCATAAATAATAAATCATACATAAAAATAAGGGTTACCCATGGTAAGAATTGGGTATCATAATTATGTCATAAAGCATAAAAAATGAGAGTATCATAAAAATTTCCATAAAGGAAAGGAATTAGATCATTAATGGACAATAATAGGGTATAATAGGCATATATATTGAAATTGATTTCCAATTTAAGTAATAACATGTAAAAATAGTACTTAAGAAATTTTAGAATTAAAACATTTTAGTGCTGTTAAAGGAAAATATCAAAGGTCATTTAAAACATAAAAGAGAATAATATTTTATATAAAATCATAAGTGAAACAAGAATTTTATCATAATAAAAATATTAGTTTTATAAAAATAATGGTGGCTTAAAAACATATTATATAGCGTACTTGAAAATGGGTAAGAATTCGGAAAGTTCCCTTAAATCGGGTTTGCTTTCTGGGAATATTGAGGAGGGAACCACCTAAAAAAAGCATATCTACTAAATATAATGATGAATAGAACTTGATAAATGATTTTTGAGAATGTAAATAGAATTTATAATATGTAAATAAAAATAATATACAACTTTTTTTGGGTAAAAATAAAGATACAGCAACCCGAAGGAATAATAGAGGTTCGGGTAGAATCCCTTACCTTAAGTCTGATGGTGTCCTTATCTTGATATTAATGTCCTGGATAACAAAATTAAATCCATTAATTAGTATTTATAAAACCTATTCTTCTTGTAATTGATTTATAATAGCCTTATTAAGTTCATTCATGACCTTTTTGATGGTTTAATAGGTTCAATTTCATTGTTTAGGAGTGTTTGTTTCCTTGGGTTTCATTATTGGCTTACTTATATACATGTGAGGATAAACATGTATGATGAGAATGGTTGTAAAGAATTTGAGCTATATGTTATTAGTGAAAATACATAATATTAAATGGTTATACAATTAATTTTGTTATTTATAGTGAAGATGAATCATTATATAAAACTTTAATGATAACCGTTTTGGTTAATTGGTGGGTTTTTAATCACAACAAACACATTTTGATTTATAAAGGAATATCATGTGTAAAAAAGATTCCATAACCTTAAATAAGATATAAAACATATGTTATAGTCTGGTTTAACCATAAAAATGGTTTCACGACTAGAATTGAAGATGGTAATAGAAATTGAAAACCTGTCATCCTTGAATGTGATAAATTAACACATCTTAGATGGTGTTTTCATTTCTAGTATAAAAGAAGGGTAAAGTAGAGATGATGATGAATTATTACATTATCAAGAAAAAATTATAGTACATGTAATGTACTGGAGTTATAACCATATTTTCATGAAATAAGGTGAGGAAATAAAAAGAAAGAAATAAACTTGAATGAAAATAAAAGAAATGAAAAGAGGAATTTACCTTTTTAATATATCTTCCTTGATAACCTCTTTAAGTGTGATGATTTGGTATTTTTAAGAGACCAAGGGATTATGGATTTGGTATAGGGGATTAGGGAGATATTGGAGTATAATTGTTACTAGGAACAAGGATTTAGAGGAGTGAAGAGAAGGGGGGAGAGGGTGGTTTTTATAGTGGAAGAGAGGAGGGGTTTTCCACTATTTTAATCATTAGTTAAATATTTTTGATCATGAAAATGAATAGTATTAACTATTGTGACTAAAAACTGTAAATTGATCAAGTTATTTCAAACCAATTGGGCTTACATCATTAGAACATCTTCGATGACTCATCCATGATCCAGAAATTCATTTATTTGTTAAATAACAAAAATTCACTATTTAACCAAAAAAAGTATTTCTGAAAAATCCCAAAAAAATTAACTCTAATAATTTTTTGACATGTTGAATTAAAATATGAACTCCATTTTTCAAAAATAATTTTCTAAATATGAGAAATTTAATTTTTAATTAAAATCATAATTTACTCTAAAAATACAAGATTTAAAATTAAAACTGCTTTTCTAGCACTTTGAATAATTAATTAAGGTCTCATTAAATTATCTTATAATAATATGACATAAAAATAATAATTTACGAATTCGTTTTATGAAAATAGTTTTTCTTTTAATTTATTAAATTAATAAAAAATTTGTAATTAAATATACATGACTTACAAAAATACCATGACTTAATCAATAATTTTTTAAATATTTATCTACTTATACTAAGATATAATTTTACCATATTTTTACTTATAGGATGGGTACATTTTATTTAAACTTTCATTGGAGTGGTTTCTATTACATTGTCCAATTTACTATTCATAACGGTCACATTACTATTCCAAAGGTCAAGTTACTATTTCATCGGTATATGTTCCTTAACTTCAAGAGATACCTTTTATTTCACTCATTATTCATTTATACGGGTTTTCTTGTATTTTATAAGTAATATTATGTTATTATACTATAAGACACAATTATAAGAAGGTAATTCCATTAATAAAACATTGGGTCGTTACATTCCTCCCCCCTTATTAAATTTCACCCTCAAAATTTCATTTTACATTCTAAGCCATAAACAGGTTTGAGTACTTTTCATTAATTGCTTCCTACAATTCCCATGTTGTCTCTTCATACTTATGGATCCTCTATAGTTCTTTGACCATGTGAGTAGTCTTGTTGGATAGAACTTTGTCTCTACCATTCAAGATCTTCACTGGATGCCTATCATAAGAAAGATCATTCTCTAACTATACCACCTTTAAAGAGATTACACGTGAAGGATCTAGTATGTACATCCTCAAGATAGATACGCGGAATAGATTTTATACTTTAGACATGGTAGGTGGAAGTACTAGTCGATATTCCACAACTCCAACATGGTCAAAAATATCAAAGGGCCCGATGTACCTAGGACTTAACTTTCATTTCTTCCAAAATTTCATGACCTTATTCCATGGAGATATTTGGAAGAATACCATGTATCTGAATTTAAACTCAATGTGTCATTGAATATTGTTTACAAAACTATTTTTTCAACTTTGGGATACCTTTATGTGTTTCTGAATGGTTTTCACCATCTCCACAATTTCATCGACCATTTTAGGTCCGAGCAGCTCACACTCACCGAATTCATACCAATATGCGGATGTTCTGAATATTTTCCCATAAAGGGATTCATATGGTGCCATTCAGATATTGAAGTGGAAATTATTGTTGTAGGGGAATTCAACCAATGGAAGATATTGGTCCCATCCTCCTTTGAAGTTCATAGAACATGCTCTCAATATGTACTCTTGTGTCTAAATAGTTTTCTCAAATTGGCCATCAGTTTGAGGATGATAGGCCATTTTGAAGTTTAGTTCAGTGCTTATTGCATATTGGAGAATTTTCCAAAACTTTGATGTGAATCTTGGATCTCTATTACATACAATAGATATTGTTACTCCATTAAGCCTTACGAACTATTTGATATATATATGTGTAAGTTGATCCAATGAGAAGTCCTCTCAAATTGAAATAAAATGAGCTATCTTTTTAAGACTATCCACAATGACCCATATAGCATTGTTTCCTTTGGATGTACTTGGAAGTCCAGTGAAAAAGTCTTTAGTGATGTTCTCCCACTTCCATGTGGGTATGGGTAGTGGTTTCATCATCCCCTTATACTTTTTTATTTAATACTTCACTTGTTGATATACTAGGTACTTTGATGTATATTCAGCAATATCCTTCTTAATATTATCCCACCAAAGGTTCTCTTAGAGATCTCGATACATCTTTATGCTCCCTGGGTGAATAGAGAAGGTTGAGTTATGTGAATCATTTAAAATATCCTTATTTATATCTGGGTAGAATCGTACAAATAGTCATGACCCAAATATTACAAATCCTTCCTCAACAATCTTGAACTCATAGGATTTCCCATTTCTAATAGCTTCCACCCTTTTTAGAATTTACACATCTTTTCTTTGAGCATCCTTTATTTTCTCCGTGAGGGATGGTTGAGAAACAATTTGAGAAAGGATTGATTATGTTCCTCCCTTAATTATTCCCATGTCTATCCTATGAAAATCTAATAAGATTAGATCCTTCTCAACTATCATTAGTGATAAATATGGATGATTCTTTCTACTTAGAGCATCTACCACCTTATTTTTCTTACCTGGATGGTAGTGGATTGAGAAGTAATAATCCTTGATGAGCTCTAACCATATTAACTGGAGAATATTAATCTCTTTCTATGTTAATTTATATTTGAGACTCTTGTGATCATTTTATATATCACACTTCTCCCCATAGAGATAATGCCACTAGATTTTCAAAGAAAAGATCATAGCTGCCAACACTAGATCATGCATGGGATAATTTTTCTCATATATTTTCAGATGCCTTGAGGTGTAGGCTATCAATTTATCATTTTTCATCAGTAAAAAATATAATTGTTCCTTTTAATCATTGCTATACACCACAAAGAGTTCTCCACTTTTTGAGAGTGTGAGTACTGGCGCAGTGATAAGCCACTTTTTCAGCTCCTTAAAGCTTTTCTCACATTCTTGAGTCTAGAAAAAATTCACCCCCTTTAGTGTAATCTTAGTTATTGGGTTTAAAAATCATGAAAAGTTCTCCAAAAATCATTGGTAATACCCAAATAGACCAAGGAAGATACAGATCTCTGTTACAGATGTTGTCCTGATCCATTCTTTGATTTCCTTTGTCTTGTAATGGTCTACATATATCCCTTTTCTGGTGATAAAATACCCTAATAATGATACTTACTCTATCTAGAACTCACATTTACTATACTTTTCATATAGTTTATCCCTTCTCAAAGTATTTATAAAATTATTCAAATGCTCATCGTGTTCCTCCTTGCTCTTGGAGTATATTAGAATATCGTCAATAAATACTACCACAAATTTGTTGAGGAAATATATAAAGTCTATATTCATTATATCCATGAAAATTATTGGATAATTAGTGAGTCTGAAGGGCATAAATATGAACTCATAGTGGACACGCCTTGTTCGAAATGTAGTTTTGAGAATATCTTCCTTCCTCACCTTTAATTGGTGATATCCTGATCGAAGGTACACCTTAGAGAAATAACTGGCCCCATGAATCTGATCGAATAAGTCATCTATCTGAGGCATGGGATAATTTTTCTTTATCATGGTTTTATTAAGCTCATGATAATAAATGAATTTGTGCATTTATCCATCCTTCTTCTTAATGAAGGGGACTGGTGCTCCCTAAGGTGAAGCACTTGGGCATATAAAACCCTTATTTAGATTCTCTTGTAACTGCTTATTCATCTATTACAACTATATGGTGGCCATTCTATAATGTGTATTTGATAAAGGTATATATACAAGAATAAGTTCAATTAAGAACTCAACCTATCGATCAGGAGGAAGACCAATAAATTATTCAAATAATTCATTAGTGTAGTCCCTTACAATGAGAATGTATTCGATCATGCTTCTCTCCTTAATCTCAGTCATTTGATCTAGACATGCTTGCTCATAAAGAAGTAATATTGACACTTGAGACAATGATTCTAAAGGAGATTCATCTTCCCCTTTACACTTTTAAAGAATTTGTGGATGCTATGGGATGTGAAGAGTGATCTCTTATTCCTGATTATTGATGTTGTATTTGTATAAAGATAGACAATCCATGTCCAAGATAACATAAAACTCCACTAAAGGAAGGATGCCATGATTTTCTGGGAGGTTATTTCCACAAATGTTAATCGAGGAGGAGTTATATACATTTGATGAAATAATTTCCCCATTTTCTGTTCTCACAGATAACTCAATCTCTAAATTTTGAGGTTGTGTTTGAATTGTTCTACTAAAATTTCATGATATGAAAGAATGCATAATACCAGAATCAAATAGTACATTTTCTATTCTTAAATTAATAACTATCATACCTATCACCACATCATTATTTGGCTCCACCTTAGTAGTAGTGAGAGCATAAGCCCTTCCTTGTTTACTTGGAGTTTTTTGTTGATTACCTCCAACAACCCTTGGATTAGGGAAAATGTTCTCATAATGCCCATGATCCTTGCAGTTGTAACACTACACTACATGATGAGTGTTGATATGAACCTTCCTTTCTACTTCCAAATTATTGGGATTCATCATATCCCTCTGGCAGTTCTTAGCCATATGTTCCATTCTTCTATATTTGAATAAATTCATGGTTCCCTTTAGATATTTCCCATGATTCTTCTTCCCACAATTTTTATATGTGGGATGTTCGATCTTCTTTCCATCATGAGATTTATTTTCTAAACCCCCCACATTAGACTCCATTTTCTACTTTTTTTCACTTGTAGCATGAGACAATTGAGAGTCACCGATCTCCATTTCAACCTTTAGGGCACAACAAACAATCTCCTCATAAATTTCATAGTTTATAATCTCTAACATTTTTCATAGACTTGGATTTAGTCTTCTAAAGAAGTGATCCAACTTACTTTTTGCGTTCATGACAAATCTGGAGGCATATCTTTCAAGCCTTGTGAAGTTTGCTTCATACACCCTGATGGACTAATCTTCCTTCTAATTAAATCTAAGGAAATATCTTTCCTTCTTGAGATGGAGGGTTTGGGGAAAATATTTATTGGAAAATTTTTCTTGAATTCCTCCCAATCCATTGAATCAATTTCCCCCTAGGAATTTATATTCTTGATTAGTTTCCACCAATGACCATCTTCCCCATCTAAACAAAAAAAATCCAGCACAACTTTATCTTCTTATGATCACTAGAGGATATATAATATTTTTTCAGTGGAGTTAATCCACTCTTCCATGAGGAGGGGATCAGAAGATCCACTAAACACGGGAGGACTTTTCCATATGAATGATTCAACAAAAAATTGATCTTTCCTTGGAGGAGGAGGGTGTTATACATGATTCAAGTTATTATTTATAACTTAAAATAGCTGAGAAAGTATTATCATAAAGTTTTGAGCACCAATTCCCATCATATTTGGCATATCATTAGGGAAATAATCACATTTCATATCACATTGATTGTTGGAACGTGTTCTTATATTTCCTGCCATTAACTAATAAAAATAATTTACAATTGGGTGGCTTCAATACTTAGCTAATAAGTATAAAAAAGAAGCTTTAAACATAAAATGATAAAATCTTAAAGGAAAATCATATCTTAACTTATGATTCCCTAGGTTTCAATCTAGGTTACCCATGATCTGTTTCCTCACATTTATTCTTATGGGATTATTTATTTTTTGTTACCTTAATAATGGTTCATACTAAGCTTATGAAATTATCAAATAATATCCCCTAGGAGTGTCAAAATAAGAGTGCAGAAAGGCCCATTGTCGTGCACCAGTTCCCATTTGAGTCTAGATCAAAGTAGTGTTTTCGGGTTTTACCCCTAGATACATTTGTTCTAGAGCCACATCCACTTGTTCATATACATAAAAGGATTTATTTTATTGATAAAACACTTAATCTATACTTACCAAAATTTAGGGATGTTTTCTTATACATAGTCCTATTCCTAAGATTCTTACTAAAGTACTCTATTCCTAATCTCTAAAAATAACTAGACCTTACTTTGATACCGAATATAGTGACAATATTCTTTTACGCATATCATTACATGATTTTAATCATAATAAATCATCATATTACAAGCCAAGGATCAAAAAGTCTAGTGTCTTGGAATACTAGGTACATAAAACTTAAAACATGGGAATAAATAAAACATTTGTGTATTTATTATTCATAAATATATTACAACATCCATTATGCTCATACATATTCATAGGATAACATGAGGATAACATGAACAGAGGGATGAGCCAAAATCCTAGTAAGGGAATAAACATTTGAATAAATCTTTAGCACATGGGTTAGAAGGCAAGACATAATGATATAAAAAGGCATGGAACATGTAGAATAATTACATATAAACATGGGATCATATAAATATGGAGTCATAGTAATGTGGAAGTAATATAAAACATTACTTTATCATGAGTCAAGTCTTGTTTCACATAGAGGAGAATAAGTCAAGGTTAACCATAAAGACAATTGCACATAGTAGCACAAGTCAAGGCTAACTGCTAAGACCATTGCACATAAAATCTCACGAGACTTAGATTTACTGAATGAATTGGAGCACTATCTAGGTGAACCCATAATAAAATGTTCATAAATATTCTTTCTACATATAGTATCATACATAATCAATAATACATAAACATAAGGGTTACCCAAGGTAATAATTGGGTATTATAATCATGTCATAACACATAACAAATGGGAGTATCATAAACATTTACATTAAGGAAAATAATTATATCATTCATGGACAATAATAGGGTATAATAGGCATATATCATGAAAAGTTATGTCATCTTGATGTAATAACATGTAAAAAGAGTACTTAAGAAACTTTAGAATTAAAATATTTTAATGCGGTTAAAGGAACATATCAAAGGTCATTTAAAACATTAAAGGGAACAATATTTTATATAAAACCATAATTGAACCTAGAAGGTTTTAATAATAAAAATTGTGGTTTTATAAAAATAAAGGTGTCTTAAAAATAGATTATATAGTGTACTTGAAAATGGGTAAGAATTCAGGAAGTTTAAAACAAGTTTTCTTTTTAGGAAGTATTAAGAAGGGAACCACCTAAAAACATGCATATCCCCAAAAGATAATGATTAATGGAACTTGAAACATGAGTTTGGAGAATTTAAATAGATTTTATAATATTTAAATAAAAATAACATACTACTTAATTTGGGTAAAAATAAATATAGAGCAATCTGAAGGAATAATAGAGGTTCAGGTAGAATCCCTTACCTTATGTTCGATGGGGTCCTTCCCTTGATCTTAATATACTAGATAACAAAATTAAATTCATTAATTAGTATTTACAGAACATATTATTCATTTAATTGATTTATTATATCCTTATTAAGTCCATTAATGACTTTTTGATGAGTTAATAGGTTCAATTTCATTGTTTGGGAGTGTTTGTTTCCTTGGTTTTCATGTTGGGTTTACTTATATACATGCGAGGATAAAAATGTAAGATGAGAATGGTTATCTAGAATTGGAGTTACATGTTATTAGTGAACATCCATAATATTACATGGTTATAAAATTCATTCGGTTATTTTGAGTGAAGAAGAATCATTATATAAAATTTTAATGATAACTGTTTTGGTTAATTGGCGGTGTTTTAATCACAACAAACACATCTTGATTTATAAATTAATATCATGTGAACAAAAGATTAAATAACCTTAAATAAGATATAATACATATATTATAGTCTGGTTCAACCATAAAAAATGTTTCATGACCATAATTGAACATGGTAATAGAAATTGAAAACTTGTCGTCCTTGCATGTGATAAATTAACACATCTTGGATGGTGTTTTCATTTATAGTATAAAAGGAGGAGAAATGAGAGATCATGATGAATTATTCAATTATAATAACAAAATTATATTACATGTAAGGTACTGGAGTTATCACAACATTTGGATGAAAGGAGGTGAGGAAATAAAAAGAAATAAAGGAACTTGAAAGAAAATAAAAGAAACGAAAAGAGGAATTTACCTCTTGAATATATCTTCCTTGAGAACCTCTTTAGGAGAGAGGATTTGATATTTTTAAGAGATAAAGGTCTTATGGAATAATGGTAGGGTACTAGGGAGATATTTGATCAGGATTTGGACTAGTTAAAAGGCTTGATATGTGTGAAGATAAGGGGGGGGGGGGTTGATGGTGGTTTTTATAGTAGAGGAGAGGAGGGGTTTCCCATTATTTTAATCATTAGTTTAATATTTTTTCTCAAGACAATGAATAGTATTGATTTTTGTGAGAAAAAATAGTAACTTGAGAATTTTATTTCGAACTAATTGGGCTTACATCAGAAGACCATCATTTATGACTCATCCATGATGCAAAAATTCATTTATTTGTTAAATAACGAAAATTCAGTATTCACATGAAAAAACAAGTATTTTTGAAAAATACTAAAAATTAACTGTAACCATTTTTTGATGCGTAGAATTAAAAAATGAAATTAATTTTTCAAAAATAATATTCTAAATATGATAAATTTAATTTTTAATTAAAATCACAATTTAATCTAAAAATACAAATTTTAAAATTAAAACTGATTTTCTAACACTTTGAAAAATTAATTAAGGTCTCATTAAATTATATTATAATAATAAGACATAAAAATAATAATTTATGAATTAATTTTATTAAAATAAATTTTCTTTTTAATTTATTAAATTATTCACAAAATTGTAATTAATTATACACAATTTTCAAAAATACCAACACTTAATCAATAATTTTTAAAATATTTATTTACTTCTGCTAAGATATAATTATACCATATTTTAACTTATAGGATAGATAAATTTTATTTATACTTTCATTGGATAGGTTAATATTACATTGGCCAGTTTACTATTCATAAGGGTCACATTACTATTCCAAAGGTCTAGTTACTATTTCTTAGGTATATGTTCCTTAACTTCAATAGATACCCTTTATTTCACTCATTACTAATTTATAAGGTTTTTTATTATGTTATATAATTAATATCATGTGATTATACTATAATACACAATTATAAGAAGATAATTCCATTGATAAAACATTAGTTAATTACATGTAATCGAGATAGTTTTTGGGTTTCCATCTAGTTTTGACTTTTGTCCTTTTGGATTTTGATTTATATAAATTTTTATAGATGTATAACTACATAACATGTATTATAAAGTTCATTTTGAGGTTGAATGTGTTTGATTATTTATGGGTGCTTTCGAAGATATCAGCTTACTACTTGTTTATCTAGTTGTATCTAATTTATTTATTATTTATGATATTGTTTCTCCAAGATAAATAGGTATAGTATCCACACCATACCACCTTAGAACCTTGTTGTTAGTCGGTATCCTGCTGAATATGGGGGGGGGGCCTGAAATCTCATAACTCTCTAGTCCATTCATTATTCATAGCGGCTAAGGTGGAGACATTACAAAGTGGTATCAGAACTATTTATTTTTTTGACTAGTTAGGTATGGTATCCAGGAGTTCTAGAATTGTTGGAACATAGTATGGAACGTTTTCCTAAGAATAGACACCCTATATGAAAGGTAAATCCACATTTCTAGGAATGGGATTGTTGTTCATATTTTTTTATTTTATTAGTGAACTATTTCACCTTGAGTGATATAAATGATTATGAATTTATGGTTTATGGGATTTTATATCTTGGATGAAATTTTAAGATCATGTGTGTTTATGAATTATATCAATCATGTAGGATTCACATGTCATTTTTATTATTGCCTCTGATTGTTTACCTAGACTATAACCATGGTTGGTTATTTAAAGTATCTGCAGCCATTTATATAGTGTTTTCTCATATAAGTGTATAGTGGAACCTTAATAAAACTATGATATAAATATATAATAGACATGTTATTTAATAATTTTTCTTTGGTTATTATGAGGCATCAGATAAGTAAAATTCCAATTACAACTTATAAAGTGTTTTTCCTCTATAACTTGTGATTAAAATTTATCTAACCAAGCCTCAATTGCGAAAACATCCCATTAAATTAAATGTTTAAAAATGAATTTTTTGATCATGTATATTGATTATTATATGGTTTCAGTTAAATAAAATTCTAATTACAATTTATAAGCATTTTACATTATAAATTGGAATTAAAATTTCATTTAGCTAAGCTCGGCTTAGGAAAATTTTTCTAAGTGTAAAATGGAAAATTATATTGTTGTGAATCATATATATATAAGATATGAACTATGTGTTCATATAATGTTGAGGATATGTATGGGTAGTTGGTGATATTGTAAGTTCCTGAGTTATGAGATCCCTATGATGTGAAATGTAGGAAATAATAGTGAATCTTTTGGTTATCACTTTCCTTAAACTATGGTATTGAGAACCTTGATGGAAATATGTTTTAATGTGGGTCCTAGTGTGCATGACCTGATCTTGAGAATGAGTAAATGAGGATAGTGAGAGAGCCCATGCTGTGAGATGTTTATGATGTGGGGTTTATAGGATAGTGGGATGTTATGCCTATTGTGACCTTAATTTTGGACTATGACATTGAAAATTGTGATATGCCATAAATATTTGTAACCCTTGTGGGTTTGTGCTAGAATCTAGAGTGGGTAGGATATACTAGAATCAAAAATTTTATGGGATACCTTTATATTATAGGTATTGACTAGGGTATAAAGGCATGTTTTATATCAATTTTTTCCTCTCTTTAGTAGGAAAATGATATAATGATGACCTTAGAATATATGGTTCGTTTTGGAATCTTAGATGTTGTGTGTCTCAATATGGGAGTAGAAGAATATCCCATGAGTTGTGTATTATGTGAAACCTGATTTATAAGACTAGTTATGAAAGCCTTGAGGACTTTGAGATGCAACTCAAGATAGTGGTTAGTCAGTTGGTTTCAAAGATTGATGGTAACCCAAGAGAGTGGGTCACCTAGGAACATAATGGATTTTAGAAAGAGGAGCATAGGAAAATGATCACATTTAAAACAGATATATAGGAGGCACTTTTAGTGTGAAGTAATGTCTCGAGAGACACCTTGATAATGTTATGGACTGGGTTTCCTTGTGCTTTTGGATACCCTTGGATGAGTTTGAGGAAGGGAATGTGGATACTCTAAGGTGTTTCTGGTATTGAGGTTAGTTTTGGAAAGAAAGATCGTTTGGATACCTAGCTCTATATTTTATTGGTTCCATTTTTAATTGGATGGTAAATGGTGAACCCATATGGTTTAATATAGGTAATTTAAATATCATATTGATGCTTTGGGTTTTGGTACAATGCTTGGATTATAGGTGGTCAGGTGAATGGTTCAGGCTTGGTGAGATGCCTTAATTTTGAAGACTGTTGAGGGTGCCTTCACATGATGAGTATGGAATGTGGTAGAGGCATGAACAGTGGTCAGGGAATGTGAGACTAGTTATGATGATATGTGACTCATTGTAATTTTATTAAAGTCTTCATGATAGAGTTGAAAAATAGGGTTCAACCATTGATATTTTATGAGATCTTAGAGGAATGCATGTATGGGGGATGCACTTTTCCCTATGGATTATGGATTTGGTGGTATGGGAGCATACATCTATTATGTTTAAATGATTTTGTGGAAATTTGAATTGGTTATATATGGTACGCGTTGAGTTTTGGAATGGTGAAACAATCCTTGTAAGAGTATGTTGAAGATCATTTAGGATTTATAGAAACTCAAGCAATGAAATAATGATAATTTCGTGGGGAGTTACAAGTTCACATTTTATTAGAGGAGATTCATGGGGTGGTAAAAAGATTTTGTTGATAGGTCACTCTCAGAGTGAGGTGATTGAGGTGTTGGAAGATATGATCATGGGTATGGTGTCCTGGTAATATGGTTGAAAATAAAGGATTTCTATATGGTGGGGTTTGATATCATGGATGTGACGAGGTGTGGTGGCACGGTCAACTGATATTGAACCATGTAACAAGTTAATGTAGTGAATTATCATGGTTTAGGAGGATTGAAACACATATTTTGATGATGAAACCTGTTGATGTTGTGTATATTTTGGATCAAATTTTGATTGATTCTATGGATGCTGATCTTAATAAGCTGATAACGGGTGGTGGTTTGTGTTTTATGTTGTCACTCAGTTGCGAGCAATGCGGTCACACCTGATCATTGTATATGCTAATGGATAGAGGGTGGGTTGTGGAGTTATATATTTTTTTATTTTATGGAGTGAAAATGAGGGAAATACTATGGTGGGGAGTATTGAAATGTTCTCAAGTGTATAATCTTGTGTGGATAGGATCATGGATGCGGTGAGACCGGTTGGTGGATGGTCGAAGTGACTATGAATGTTGGTGTGTAGATAAATTTTTATTTATCTAGTTTTATGGAATATACCAAACTTAAAATTCATATATGGCGTAGTTAAATACTTGGTTTTAGTATTATAATCAAGGTATAATTTAGTGATCTGAGTCGAAGTAAGATCTATGGTGCATCAGTGATCACGGTACAATACGATGGTAGTTTCACTTGGTTTAGGATGTAGTCATGGAATGGCACTAGAATTAATTTTAGACTATGGTGTGCATAATTTGATGGTTTCAGGATTCCTTAGATAGATAGTACACCAATATTGGGTGGTGATATAGAACATCTATGGGTGTGACCGATTTATTTTGAGGAGAGTCAACCAAAGGAGGTATGACTGGGGATGTGTGTGTAGTTAGATGTAGTGAGGTAAAAACTACATTAGGTGCATCATGGGAATATGAAATTTTTGTTTCATTAAGAGATTACTATAGTGGAGAGAACCATAGAATATAATTTCCCTTCATAAGTGGATCAATATAGTGGAGAGAACCATATGATGTGTGGTGAATTAGTTAATGGTTTTGGGTGGAGTTTTTGTTATCAATATTGGTGATTAATAGATGTTGGGATAACATGCTGATTTGAGTATGGAGGAAACGAACCATGTTATGGATAGTATCGAGAGATATATTGTGAGTTTTGTTGAATTGGGAATTCAAGAATATCACCAGAAGGGTGGCATCATGGTGGAGTTGGTTGAAATGATCAGTGCCATAATTCATGGTCGAGTGAGGTTTTGAGCTTGAGGTCAATGCATCCTTTGAGGAGAATATGTTTTTTATAGTGGATCATAGTGGGAAGAATATTCATAGAAATACATCACTATAATATTATTGTGATGGAATCATGCATATGCACTGGAGGATACATAGAAACAAGAGTCCAGAATGTGATCTTAATGGCTAGAGTTTTCACCAAAGAGGTTAAAAAATGGTTGGGAGCACATCTCGAGAATGAGATATTGTACGGTGGGAAGGTTATAATATCTAACACTTCTTGGAGGTAGAATATATTTTAATTTTTATTAGAACTCATGTCAGGACCTTGGTTGGGCACGTTTTTGGGGATAAGAGTGGTTTTAATAGTTGTTTCATGGGTTCAGGCCATGCGGTTTCATAGAAGGATTAACATTATAGCCGAAAAATCTAAAAGCGGTCTATTAGCTAGCTAATGGATGACCAAAAACTAGTTGGTGGCCTCATGGATAGTTTTTAAATGGGGTAGCCCCATAATTTCACCTAATTCCACCCCTTTATACCCCAACATGGTATTTTTATCCCTTAAATTCATAGATACAACTTCTTATGCCCCACCATATCTTCTCTTCTCTATAAAGGATCTTCCATGATCATTGGCCATTTTGAGTTTCATTAGTGGTGATTCAAATCTACAGGTAAGGTTAGTATTTTGTTTCCTCGCCTTCTTCATTTTATCTTGCTACCAAGAGAGATCTCTCTATTTATATCTAATAGGCCCTATTTTTATGGATTTTGTTTTTTATTTTGATTTCTTCCTCTTTTTACCCTATGTTTCCCCCATTTCTATGCTTATGTTTCAATTGAATATGTTTTGTAGTCACATCCACACATGGTGCATTGAACCTAGATTCAGATTGAAACTTTTAATTTGAAATTTCTAAGCTTTCACATTGTAAATTTTGATATTAGTTTCCTTATAGAAGCTGATACCAATGGGATGCCTAGATTGAGGTGCTAACCCTATGAAATGGTGTTTTAAAGTAGGAAACCAAAATTGTTTGCCCTAAAAAGGAAATGGGGAAATTATAAAGGGTAAAATAGGTTGTGTAATTAGTATATAATTATATTATGAAATGGTAACTGAGGAAAAGAGACTTTAATTTTATTAGTGTCTTGTGAAATGGTAAATTGTTGAATTATACCTTAATCATGATTTTAATTGTCAAAATTTTAATTTAATGTGTTAAAGATCCTACTTGAAGGGTGATCCCAAGGGGATTCCCTAGTTATAACTTAACACTTTAATTGGTTTATTAGGATGGTAAAGCTCAAAGAGAATTTTATAAATCAAATGGGAGATTATGATATGAAATTAGTATTGGATAATTGAGTTGGAGAACAATAATTTACAAATGATAGATGAATATCATGACTTGAGATGATGATTTTGAATTAAATTGGCCTTTGTAAATTGAAATGGTAAATATTGATGTGTGTTTTTAATGGATAATTAAATGGAAAATTGGGAAGAATCAGTATGAAATATTTTTAATGCATGATGAGGTAAACCCCCTTGGGAAAGTCTTTATATATTGGTTATGTAAAAACTATTATATCATTCATGATATTATGAAATGAAACCCCTCATGGAGGAGGCATGTAAATTCCCTTGTGACAACCTAGATACTATGAAATGTAAAAACCCATGGAGAAGTTGTGTAAATTCCTCTATAGAGGTCTTGATACTATGAGGTGTAAATGATCATGGAGTGGTAATGTAAATTCTTTGTGGTGATGTTGATACAATGAAATGTAAATGATCATGGAGCGGTGAAGTAAACTCTCTTGGAGTTGTCTTGATCTGATAAAATTGTAAACAATTTTGATGTAGTTGTTATAAAAATGATTATATACTTTTGTTAGATACATCTTACATTGGCCTAAGAAAGTATATTATTTAGTATTGGTTCTAGTGTAGTAATTGGTCTCTTTTGTGGTTTCTTATGGTTGGAATGATCCCACTACATAATTAGAGACATCCGACACTAGCCAAAGTAAGTACGACTAACCTCAAGCATCACTGCGGAGCCCGAGCATCAGTGTCGTTTATTATTTTGTAATGATTGATTTATTTAAAACATTACTAAGTGAACTTATATTTCATACTTGAAATTTATGTATGTTATTGGTGGTGGCCTAATGAGCAGTAATCAGACACTTCTTGGGCCACTAGTAAGTAATCAAGAAGACTTTATGGTTACTGGTCTAGATAAGGGTAGAGGCCTGATGCTTATGGATTGATTTGGTTAGCTAGTTTAGAGAAATGGAGTTTGGGATTGAGCTAGTTATCAATATCATTTTTTGAATTTTTCCTAGTTTTGACTTTTGGTCTTTTGGGTTTTGATATATATGAACTTTTGTAGATGTATAAATGCCTAAAATGTATTGTACAGTTCATTTTAATGTAGTATAGGCTCAATTATTCATTGAAACTTACCTTCATGTTTTCCTACATCGTATTTATCTGGTTTTATCTGATTAAATTATTATTTTTGATACTATTTCACACTAATATATGGGTATAGTATCCCCAATGTATCACCTTAGACCTATGCTGCTAGTCAGAAGCCTCTAGTATATAGGGAGGTGCACCTGAGGTACCATTACTCTTTAGTCCAGTAATTTTTCATAGAGGTTGGGGTAGGGACATTACGAAGTGGTATTATATATCTTTATTTTTTATAACTATTTGGGTAAGGTAGATAGGGTTTATGGTGTTTTCAAAACATGGTAGGGAACTTGTTCTTAAGAATGGTCACCCCATATAAGAGGTAATCCCATGTTGCTAGGGATGGGGTTATTGTACATGTTTTTCAATTTTATTGTTGATCTATTTCATCTTGAGTGATACACATGATTATGAGGTTATAGTTTATAGGATTCTATATCTTGGATATAATGGAAAGATGGCGCGTGTTCATGCATCATATCGGGAACACATGATCCAAATTTCATTTGTGTGATTTCTTGTGATTTTTTACCTATACTATGACATGGATTGGTTATTTAAAGTGTCCACAACCATTTATATAGTGTTCTACCTTATAATCATATGGTGGAGCCTTACTAAATTGGTCCTATAAATGGATAATATACATGTTTTTTGATCACGCTTCCTTGACTATTATTAGGATCCATCTAAATAAAATGAAAATTAAAACATATAAATAATTTTTCCTATATAACTTGAAATTGGAATTTCATTTATTCAAGACATACTAAATGCCTCGAAGGCCAAACTTTTTATTTATTTTGGATCAACCCCCGTTTAAGGGAAAAGGGGTAAACCTTACATGACTTCACAGACTTAGAGACATTAACAAAATCTAAAGTATCCATTTTGAAAATATCTCATTAAATTAAATGGTTAAAATTATATTACCTGATAATGTATGTTGAGTATTATGTAGAGATAGATAAATAAAATCCCAACTATAATTTATAATCATTTATCTTTATATATTTTAATTTATATTTCATTTAGATGAGCCGTACTTTTGAAAATTATGGTAAGAGTAAAATGGTAAAGTATGGTATTATGAATTTTATATGTATATGATGTAGAACATGTGTGTATATGATGTTGAAAATTTGTATGAGTATTTGTAAATATTGAGCATTCCCATGTTATGAGATCCATATGATACAATATGTAGGGATTAACAGAGCGTCAAACTATTATCACTTTCCTTAAATTGTGATATTATGAATTTCTATAGAAATGTGTTATGATGTGGTTTATAGTGTGAACAACCTAATATTGAGAATGGGTAAATGAGTTTAGTGAGAGATCCCCAATTGTGACATCTTTATAATGTGAGGTGTATATGATAGCAGGATTATATGCATGTTGTGACCTTAATTTTTAATTATGAATTTAAGTATTGTGATATTTCGTGACTATTTGTAGCACTTGTGGGTTTGTGCCTAAACTAATAGTAGGTAGGATAGAATGGAATCAAATCTGTATAGGATAACCTTATGTTGTAAGGCTTTAGTGGGTTATAAATTTATGTTTCATGTTGCTTTTTTCCCTATGTTGAGTAGGGAAAAAAGTGATTGGAAACATGACTTTATAACCCTAGAATGGGAAGTTGGTTTTGGAATGTTAGATTCTTTGTGCCTCGATATGGGAGAAGGAGAACTACCCATGAGTTATGAATTATTCGAGACATGATTTATTAGACTAGGTATAAAATAATAGTTTTCTTTGAGATGTGCCTTAGGATATTGATGACTCGATGAGTTTTGATGATCAAGGGAAACCTTAGAGATGGGTTTAACTTGAAACATAAGTGCTTTTAGAAAAAGTATCATGGGTAAATACTCAAATTTGAGACCAATGCATGATATATTCTGTTAGTGTGTGGTAAATATTGGTGATATGTGTTGATAATGTTTGTTTTGTGTTTCCCTATTCATTTAGATACCATTGGATGGGTTTGAGGAAGGACATGTGGATGCCCTGAGGTATTTATGGTATAAAGGTTAGTTTTGGAGGGTATGATCATTTGGATGTCTAACCCTATCAATTACTAGAATGGTTTAAAACAATATGGTCAATTATTAACATAAATGGTTGAATATATGTTGAGTAGGCAGTGGATAAATTATTTGGGTTTAGGAATGATTCTTGGGTTATGGGTGGTTGTGTGAATGGTTCAGGCTTGGTGAGATTACTTAGTTTAAAAGAGCACTGAGGGTTCCTTCAATTGATGAGACTAGTATGTGGTAGAGTCATGTCTAGTTTTCGAGGAACATGATCCTAGTTAGGTTGATATGCGACTCTCTGGAATTTGAGTAACGTCTTTATGATTGGGTTTCATTGGAGTTTGCAACCATTGGGATTTAATGAGATCTTGGAGGCAAGCATGCATTGGGTATGTGTTGTGCTTTTTTGGATTTTTTATTAGTTTGTGTGGGAGAATGAACCAGTTATGTTTAAATTATTTTGATATAGTGTGTGATGGTTACACGTGGTACCTATTGATTTTTGGATTGGTGAACCGATATATGTATGAGTCTATTGAGTATTGTATGGGTTTCTGAGGAACTTATGAAATGTGATGGTAGTTTCACCATGGTTATCACCAAGTTCATGATTGATTGAAGTAGAGTTAGGGGGTGGTAGAAAGCATCAATTGATCAGTAAGTCTATAAATGATGTGATATTGTGTTGGAAGACATTCTCACATTGGTGTTTTTTGGGTATTTGGTTGATAATTAAGTATGCACCTATGGTGATGGGTGATATCATAGATTGGTCAAGGTGTAGTAGAATGGTAATTTGTGATAAATCCTTTTTATGGGTTAATACGGTGAATGAGTGTGGCTTAGGAGGATCGATGCAAGTGTGTCAGTGAATAAAACTATTGAGGTTGTGTATTTTTTGGATGAAATTTTATATGATTTCATGGATGGAGTTCTAGATAAGATGGGAATGGGTGGAATCTAGTGTTTTGTTTTTTCACTCAGGTGCAAGTGAGGTGGTGACATCTAGTCATTTTGCATGGTAATGGATGGAAGGTGGACTATGGAGTTTAAATTTTAGTTTGATTGAGTGATTATGAGGTTAATCCTATGGTGGGGAGTATCAAATTGTTAATGAGTGGATGATCCTATGTGGATATGATTTTGGATATGTTGAGACTGATCAATGGATGGTTGAAGTGACTCTAGGATTCAGTTGGGTTGATAAATATAGATTTATCTAGTTTTTTGAAATATAAAATATTTAGATTCATATACAGTCTGGTTAAAGTTTGAGTGATAGTATCATACTTGAGGTATAATTCAGTGACTTGAACATTAGTCAGGTCGATGATGCATTAGTACTCACATTACATCATGATAGAGATTTTGGTGGATTGAGAATCTAGTCATGGAATAAAACTAGGTGTTGATTTCAGACTATTGTGTGCATGCTTTGATGGTCTTGGAACTCCTTTGGCTAGTAAGGCATCAGGTGATGATATAACACATCAAGGTGTGTGATCGAGGACTTTTGAGAAGATTTGACCGAAGGAGTTCCAATGAGAGATATGTATGTAATTATATGAATTGGTGTGGAAACCATTTGGGCATATCATGGTAATTTCGGAATTTTATTTTGATAGGTGATTCATATGGTAGTGTAAGATCCCATTCTCTTACCAGGTATGTCCCTTTTGAGTTTTCTCCTTTGTTCTAGGTCTATAAAGTGTTTGATTTTGGTTTGGAAGGATTTAGAGGTGGAAAAATCCTTTATGCAAAATATTTTTGGGCAGAAAAACTATATATAGAAAACTTACACATCATGTAATGATGTTACATGTCATTTAATAGTTTAATAGGGATAAAATCACTCGAGGCGATGAGTTTTTAGTGTAAACCATTAAGAATAATTACACGACGTGTAATGGAATTACATACCATGTAATTCTCCAAGAATTAGATTAAAAAGTGTCATGTGGTTCATTTTAGATTATTTGCATTCGTGCAACCTTCCTCCTCTAACCCTAGGGAAACTCTTAGTGGATTTGGAGCAATTTATTCATCTCAAATCATTGTATGTTAGTGATGGATACATGGTAAGACCTTTTTAATTTGGTTATTTTCTATTCCTCCTTCCGATGAAGCTATGGAACCTTTGATAGTTGTGGGTTTGGGGGTTGATCTTGATCCTAGGTTTTGGTCAAGATCTCTTCTTCTGTTGTGGATTCGATCATCTGACATCAATTGGGGTTTTCTGTTAGCAAGTGTTCTTCATCAATTTTGAGGTATGTGGTTTATTATTAAAATCCCAAAGTCTTGATTTTTATTATGTGTACATAATTATAGAATTGATTTTGGATGATTAGAAATTGAGTTTCAAGATTTGAATTAATTAATTTTATAGATTAATTAATTAAGGAATTATGAAATTGGGGATATTGGGATTGTGGGAATTGATTAATTAATTATTGAATTAATTAGGGGATATTTTTTTTATTTGTAAATTGATTTAATCGATTAATTAATTGTTAAATTAATTAATGGAATAAATGTAATCATTTAATTGTTGGATTAATTAAAGGGATTAATGTGATTAATTAATTGTTGAATTAATTAATAGAATTGATTGTGATCAATTAATGGGTGGATTAATTGAATGGATTAACATGATTAATTAATTTTTTAATTAATTAATTGAACTGATATGATCAATTAATAGGTGGATTAATTGAAGGGATTATTATGATTAATTAACTTTTTAATTAATTAATGGAATTGATGTGATTAATTAAATTTTGAATTAATTAATGTATTTATGTGATTGTGTAATTGTGGATTTTTTTTATTAATTGATTAATTAATTAATGTGATATTATGACTTGTGTGAAATTGTGATATTGTGATATATGTGTTAAATGTGTGGGATAGGGACCGAGGCTCCAAATACCCATATGTGTTATATGTGTGTGGGGTAGGGACTGAAGATCCAAATACCCATATGTGTTAAATGTGTGTGGGATAGGGACTGAGGCTCTAAGTACCTATATGTGTTAAATGTGTGTGGGATAGGGATTGAGGCTCCAAATACTCATAAGAGATAGTATGGGATAGAAATTGATGCTCTAAATACCTATATGAGATAGTGAGTATTAGATAGGGACTGAGGCTCCAAATACCCATGTGACATTGAGGTGTGGGATAGGGACTAAGCCTCCAAATACCCACGAGGTGTTAGACATGACATTCTACACCCATGAGTTGGAATTGAACTATAGTTCCAAATAGAGATGATGTGAAATGAGATGATGAATCGTAAAAATGGAATTCAAATATATGATATTCCTTAGGAATAGTTTAGACTCCAGCATAGGCTAAAGCAGGTATTGAGGTTTAATTGTCCTAAGGAACCCAGTGGTTTATGTAGTTAAATAAAGAGTATTTGGATAAATGTAAATTATTTAATTTATTTCCTATATTTTATTCTTTATAAAACTGCATAAGCTGTTATAGACTGGATATTGTTTTAGATGCCATTGGTGGTGGTCTAATTAGTTGTACTCACACCCTACTCGAGCTTCCTAATCGGTACACAAATAGACTTCATGTTTACAGGACATGATAAGTGAAAAGACCCTATGTTAGATGGATGATTTGGGATAGATCATGGATGAGGGAATTGGATGTGGTTTGGGACCTAATTTGGAGTTGATAGTGTCTTTAATTTTGGGTTTTTCATTTCGAAACTTGGAATGTACTTTATCATGGCATGTCTACTGTTCAGTTTTGATATATTATTTCTATTTTTAGTCATCATGTGATATTGGTATTTTCATGGTTATGTTATATTTGTTTGTTATTATTATTTATTTCTTCTATTGAGATACTTTGATAAATAGGGTATAGTCTCCCCTCTATCTACATTAGACCCTCGCTATTAGTCGACAAACTTTAGCATATAGGGAGCCGTGCTTGAGGTCATGTAACTAATTGGCTCGAGGCACCGGTGTGTGGCACCTGAGTCGGTACTTAAAAAAGTGGTATCAAAAGGGTTTTATTTTATTTTTTATTTTTTATTACTATTTGGGAAAGGTAGATAGTAGAATAAGATGATTCAGGTATTTGTTAAGAACTCATGTACGGGAGTAGCTACCCCATGTATGTAGGTAAAAGCCTAGTACCCAGGGTGGGATTTCTGTTGTTGATATGTTTTGTTACAGTTGATGCTGTTTCACCTTGGGTGATTCACTTGTTGTGTGATGTGATTATTATTTCTATGATTTTCTCAGATTCTATTCGTGGACTAGATTGAGCTAAGAGTTAAGTAAGAATGCTTCATTCTTGGAACTCAAGATTATTTTGTGACATGCATCATCTTAGGTATGGATAGAAAATGGGTTTTGGGTAAGTTGTTAAACTTGAACTATTTTTCCTTTCTAGTGAAATGTAACTAAAAACTGTTCCAAATATGAAATTGAAAACTATGAAATGATGAAAAAAAGGTAAATAAATGGGTGTATAATGTGAAACTTGAATTATGATAATGTGTTTACCCTTTCTTAACCATGATGTAGATGTAGGATGGTTAAGTGTAGTGATAGTGCCTCAGTTCTAACAATGTCTTGGGGAAAGGGGGAGATGACTTGTTATGGATTATTGTGATTTTCCTATAAATGTGTTACTATTGTTTTATGTATCCTAAGGTTTAGTTTTGTAAGTATAGAGACATTCCTTCATAACGATGCCTGTTGAGAAGATGACATGAGGATATAATTGGAGATGATCTACTAGTAGTGGAAACTAATTCACCGATAGTGCCAGGTGAGGAAGTTGGAGAGCGATTCTAAGATAAATTTTCTCACTTAATGCAGTTTATGGAAAGAGACACAAGGAGGGTTGTGAAAATCATGTCTGACTTGATGATGCAGTTTTAGTTACAACACCCTCCAAATTTTACTGGATTGGGTGTACCTGAGGTGGAAGAGTTATGGATTGAGTTCATTCAGACTATACTTGCACATTTAGATACTCTTGCTGAGAAGAGGATCAAGTTGGCTGATTACATGTTGTGAGGATCAGTGAAGTGCTGGTAGAATGTTTAGGCCTGGATAGGGTAGGAATACATGACGGTTTGGAAGGAATTTTTGGAGAATTTCATAAAACAATTTTATCCAAAGACATTGATACAAGAGAGAGGAGTTGAGTTCATGCGGTTGACTAAGGGGATAATTTCCTTAATAGACCATGCTGGTCACTTTACAAACTTTCAGAACTTTGCTTCAGCATTGGAAGTGGATGATATAACTACAACAAGGAATTTTTAGGATTGTATTAAATATGAGATTAAATCCTAAGTTAACCTCTTTCAGTTAAAGAAGTTTGCTGAGGTGGTGGATCAAGCTATCATAGTTGATGGGAACCTAAAGGAGGATTCAAGTGAAGGAAAAATGGTTACTATTGGATGATCATGAGGTGAATATTCTAAGTCTAGGAAGTTCCACTATGAGAATGTTAGCTAGGGGGATAGTAGGAAGAGTGGCTAGGGGAAGGATCAGTTACTCATGATCTTACCCATGTTATTTTCCCCCAGTTCGGTTGGCCGTTCCACTTTCACAAACATTTTCCCTGACCACCGGTTGAGTGCTGAGCCTATGGTAGAATGGAACATCTATAAAGGTTCTCTATGAACTCATGGCAGACAAGTAGTGATGGATGAGCTAGAAAGGGATAGAGTGTAGGAAGGGGATCTTCTTCACCGTATCGGTATGAAATTGGAGTTTTATTGGATGTGGTGGTAGATGTAGTAGATGTGGAGATTTAGGGAAAGAGTGACCATATCAATAGAGTGGTGAAACCCAAGATACTCAGACTGCATCATAGGGAATAGTGGTAGGATAGTTACATGCAATTCAATCTATACATTTGGATAGAGAGGTTGGACCATAGATAATTAAAGGTACTATTCTTATAGATTCTACACTAACTTGTGCCTTATTTGATATTGGTGCCTCTCATTACTTTATTTCATCCCAATTTTTGAATTGTTTGAGCGTAGCAGTGGATTTCATGAGTGGGGTGTTGAAAATAGATACATTGTTGGGAGTATGGTTGAGAGACATATTCTTGTGAAAAGGGTGTTCTCTCAAGGTTGGGGAGTATCATTTTCCATGGGATCTTTATATTCTTAATATGCTAGGATTTGGCCTAATTTTTAGAATGGAATGGTTAGTAGCATAATGAGACCACATTGATTGTTACCTTAGGAGAGTTACTTTTACATCTCTTAATGGTGAAAAATATGTTCACCATGTATAGCGGGACATCATGGTCGGTTGTGAATGGCCAGTTCATCAGCAATTGTGGGAGCTCACCACCCAGGTTCCTAGTCTGTTTCTAGATGATGGAGGTGTGAAGCATGATGTCTTTCCACCCATAGTGGAAATTAAATGTATTTCCTGAAGACTTATCAGGGTTTCCACCTGATATGGATGTAAAATTTACAATTGATATCATTCTAGGGCTGATCCAGTTTCTATTCCACCATACAGAATGGCACCAAAAGAGCTTCAAGAGCTTAATAATCAACTAGAAGAGTTAGAAGATAAGAATTTTATCCATCAGAGTATTCCACCTTAGGGTTCTATAGTTTTGTTTTCTAGGAAGGCTGATGGGACTCTGTGCTTATGTGTTGATTATCAGAAGTTGATCCAGATGACTATAAAGAACTAGTATCCTCTTCCATGCATTTATGATCTTTTTGACTAGTTGAGGTGAGATTGAGTATTCTTGAAGATCAACCTAAGATCGGGGTATCATTAGTTGAGAGTTTGAACTTATGATATACTAAGGAATGATTTCATAAGAATACATGGCCTTTATCATGTTTCCATTTGGGTTAATGAATGTAACAACATTGTTTATGGCCTTGATGAACATAATCTTCCATCTGTACTTGAATCAGTTTGTGGTTGTGTTCATGGATGACATCTTAGGGTACTCCAAGACTCATGAATATCATGCCCAACATCTTGACATCATCTTGGGTACATTGAGAGAGAATCAAATATATGAAAATCTATCTAAGTGTCATTTTTGATTGATCGAGAACACTTCTTAGGTCACATTATCTTAGAGGAAGGTGTGTTAGTAGACCTAGAGAAGGTTTAGGAAGTTGTATCTTAGGAGTATCCTAAGAATTTTTTTTATTTACATAGAGTTTTGGGGTTATAATGGTATTATCATTGGTTTATATAGGACTTTTTCTTATTAGAAGCACCACCATTGAGCTTTACCAAGAAGGGGATAAAGTTTTAATGGTCAGAATCATGTGAGAATGCCTTTTAGGAGCTAAAAAAAATTTGAAATTGAAATCCCACTTGATCCTACCTGAGTCAGGTGAGGAGTATACAGTGTTTTGTGATGCTTCTGGAATTGGAGTTGGAGTAGTGTTGATGTAATAAGATTGAGTTTTACTATATGGGTCTCAGTAGTTGAGGCCACATAAACAAAACTACCCTATGAATGACAATGAGTTAGATACAATGTTTTATACTTTTAAGTGTTAGTGACATTATCTGTTGGGTGAAAAGTTTACCATGTATATAGATCATAAGATTTTGAGATATATATTTTCATATTGAGATATGAAACTCTGATAGTTGAGGTGGGTAGAGTATATATAGTCATTTTATTTGATCTAGACAATATTAAAACAAAAGGGAAATAGTGTTTCTAATGCTCTAAGTAGGAAAAATTAGACTCAGGCAGTTCAGGAGTCTAGTGTTGAGTAGAAGATGATGTCCTTTCTAGATGAGATGCATGTTGTGGTTCAGGAGAGTCAGGCAACTCTCGTATTGGTTTTAGTTAAGTATACACTCTTGAGGTGGATCATAGATAGGTAGTATGAGGATACTGAATATTTATCCTTGAAGAAAATCTTTGAAGGTGGGTAGTCACCTTTATATTGAACCATAGATCTGAATGAGATTATCTAAGTCAGGGTTTAGGTTGTTGTGACTATGAGTATGCATGAGGAGTTGATGAATGAATTTCAATCCTCGACGTGGGCAGTGCATCCAGGTGTGACCCAAATGTACCGTGACCCATGATGATAGTTTTGGTGGATGGACATGAAAATGGAGGTAGTAGGGTTCGTGAAACGATGTTACACCTGTCATCAGGTGAATGATAATAATCAATGACCTGGTGATTTTCTACAGTCATTTACCATTCTAAAATGGAGGTGGGACGATGTTACTATGAATTTTTTCGGTGGGTATCTAGAGTACGACTCAGAATAATGATACTATTTGGGTGGTTGTGGACCATTTGAAAAAGGTAGCACATTTATTACCTATACGAGAGAATTTATTAGTAGAGAAACTGTGAGATTTATATGTTTGGGAAATATCCCATCTGCACGGGGTACCACAAACTATTGTTTTAGACCATGACTCAAGTTTTACTTCACTCTTTTGGACAGGCTTATAGAAGGTACTTGATACAAAGGTTTTACTGAGTACGGCATTCCACCTATAGAAAAAATGGGTACTCAGAGCATACTATACATGTACTTCAGGATATGATCTAAGTGTGTTCTTGACTTTGGTGGGTCTTGGGAGAAGCATATAGCTTTAGTGGAATTCATCTATAACAACATTTATCAGGAAATGATACAGATGAAACCATATGAGGCACTTTATGGTAGGCCATGTAGATCACCTCTATACTGGATAGTGGTAGGTGATTCAGAGCTATTGGAACTGAGTATTTTATAGGAGATGTTAGAGCAAGTTCAACTTATTAAGAAGAATATGGATACTACTTAGAGTAGACAAAATTTAATTGCAGATAGATGTTGACGACCCCTAGTGTTTATAGAGGGTGATCATATATTCTTTTGGGTATCTCCTAGATTGGCTCACCATAAGATACAAAGGTAGGGAAAGATATTTCCTAGGTTTATTGGACCATTTTAGATTTTAGAGAGAATCGGGATGGTGGCATGATGATTGGCTCTTCAACAGAGATACAATGTTGTGCATGATGTTTTCTATATGTCACAACTTTGGCAGTATCACCCTAAAACTTCTCATGTGATTGATGTGGATGGTGATGAGATTGAGACCGATGCGTCCTTTGAGGAGAATCCAATATGTGTACTGGATGAAAATGAGAAAGTGTTGCAGGGAAAGATAGTGTTGATAGTTGGAGTATTTTGGTAACATGGGCGTGTTCAGGATGAAACATAGTATTGAGAAGGAGATATTAAAGCGTAGTGTCCAAAAATATTTACCTTGAAGTCTTATATATGCTTGGGAGTGTAGCTCAAGGATGAGCTGTTATAAGGTGGGGAGATGGTAAGATCCCATTCTCTTTCTAGGTACACCCATTTTGAGTTTTATCCTTTGTTCTAGGTATATAAAGTGTTTCATTTTGGTTTAGAAGGCTTTTTAGGTGGAAATATCTTTTATGAAAAATCATTTTTGGATGAAAAACTATCTGCAGAAAATTTACACACCTTGAAATGATATTACACATCGTGTAACATTTTAATTGGGATAAATCACCCAAGGTGATAGGTTTTTTAGCATAAACCATTAATAATTATTACATGACATGTAATGTAATTTCAATCCATGTAATTCTCCAAGAAGCAGATTAAAATGAACCCTGTAGTTAATTTTGGATTATTTTCTTTCATGAAACCTTCATACTTTATCCCTAGGGAGACTCTTAGAATATTTTGAGTGATTTATTCATCTCTGATCATTGTATATTGGTTCTAGATACCTAGTAATCCCTTTTGTCTTTGGTTCCTTTCTGTTCCTCCTTTTTCTAATGAAGTGGTGGAACCTTTGATAGTTGTAGGTTTGGGGGTTGATCTTGATCCTAGTTTTTTGTCTAGATCTCTTCTTCCATTATTGATTAGACGGTCTTTCATCAGTTTGGGTTTTCCCTTGGTGAGCATTCTTCATCAATTTTGAGGTAGGTGTTCTATTATTGAAATCCCAAAGTCTTGATTTTTATTATGTGTACATAATTATAGAATTTATTTTAGATGATTAGAAATTGAGTTCCCAAATTTAAATTAATTAATTTTGTAGATTAATTAATTAAGGAATTGTGAAATTGGGTATATTGGGATTGTGGGTATTGATTAATTAATTATTGAATTAATTAAAGGATATTGTTTTGATTTGGAAAATGATTTAATTGATTTATTAATTATTAAATTAATTAATGGAATGGATGTAATCAATTAATTGTTGGGTTAATTAAAGGGATTAACAAGATTAATTAATTCCTAAATTAATTAATGGAATTGATGTGATCAATTAATGGGTGGATTAATTGAAGGGATTAACATGATTAATTAATTTTTGAATTAATTAATGGAACTAATATAATAAATTAATAGGTGGATTAATTGAACAAATTATCATGATTAATTAGTTTTTGAATTAATTAATGGAATTGATGAGATTAATTAATTATTGAATTAATTAATGGATTGATGTGGTTATACAATTGTTGAATTTGATTAATTAATTGATGAATAAATTAATGTGATGTTGTGACACATGTTAAATTTTTATATTGTGATATATGTGTTAAATGTGTGTGGGATAGGGGCTGGGGATCTTAATACCCATATGAGATAGTGAGTATAGGACATGGAATGAGGCTCCAAATAACCATATTAGATATTCAATATAGGATAGGGACTAAGGCTTAAAATACGCATATGACATTGAGGTGGGGGATAGGGTCTGAGGATCTAAATACCCACAGGGTGTTAGACACGACATTCTATGACCATGAGTTGACATTAGACTATGGTTCCAATTGGTCATGATGTGAAATTATATGATTAATGTTAAAAATGGAATTCATATATATGATATTCCTTGGGGATAATTGATACTCCAACACAAACCGAAACAGGTTTTGAGGTTCAGGTGTCCTAGGTAACTCAAGGGTTTATGTTTTTAAATATAGAGTTATTGAATAAATGTAAATTTTTTACTTTATTGCTTGTATTTTATTCTTTATACATCTGCATACACTTCTATAGACTGGATATTGTTTCAGACACCATTGGTGGTGACCTTATGAGTTATACTCACACACTACTCAGGCTTCCTGATCGGTACCTGAATTGAATTCATGTTTGTAGGACATGATAAGGGAAAAACCCCTATGATAGATGGGTGATTTGGGATAGAGCATGGATGAGGGAACCAGGTTTGGTTTGGGACTCACTTGGTAGTTGACAATGTCTTTACTTTTGGGTTTTAATTTTGACACTTGGCACATACTTTGGCATGGGATGTCTAATTTTCAGTTTTGATATTGTATTTCTAGTTTTGTCATCTTGTGATACTGGTATTTTACCAGTTATTTTATATCTATTGGTTATTATTATTTATTTATGTTGTTGAGATACTTTGATAAAAAGGGTATAGTCTCCCCATAATAAAAAATAGACCCTCACTACTAGTCAGTAGCCTCTGGCGTATGTGGAGGTGCGCTTGAGGTCACGTAACTGATCAGATTGGGGCACCCGTGTGTGGAACCTAGGTAGGAATGTTACAAGTGGAGATAACCATGGAATATATTTTTTTGTTAGTGGATCAATATAGTGGTTAGAACCATAGTTCGGGCGGTGAATCAGTTAATGGGTTTTATTGAAGTTTGTGTGATATCTATTGGTGATTGAATGATGTTGGGATAACATTTATATTTGAGTGTGGAGGTAAGGAATCATGTTAGGGTTAGTTTTAAGAGTGATACAGTGAGTTTTTATGAATTGAGAATTTAGGAATATCACTAGAAAGACGACATCAAGGTGGAGTTGGTTGAAATGATTATTACCGTAATTCATGGTTTAGTGAGGTTTTGAGCTTGAGGTTGATTTTTTTACTTTGAGGAGGATATATTTTATAGTGTGGGTCACAGTGATATGACTCTTAATGGAAATATAGTCCCTATGGTATGAGTGATATGGCATAACAAGCATGCCCAGGAGGAGACATAGAAGAAATATTTGTACATGTGAGCTTAGTGGATAGAGTTTTCACTGAATAGGCTTAGTGATGTTTGGGAGAATAACTCAAGTATGAGCTATTATATGTTGGAGAGGTTGTATGATATGAAATTTATTCGAGGTTCATTTTATTCAATTTTTTTAAAACTCATTTTAGGCCCTTGGTTGTGAATGTTTTTGGGGATATGAGTGGTTTTGGGATTGGTTTTGGGTGTCTAAGGATCAGAGTTTCATGGGAGTACCAAACCTATAGATGAATAAGCTACAGAAGGTCCACCATCTTGCCAATGTAGGTTCATAAGATAGACTATGGTACAATGGATGGTTTTTGGATGGTCAAAATATTTCTAGTGGCCTCTTATATTTCTTTTAAATGAGTAAAATCCCATAATTTCACTCAGGGACACCCCATTATACCAAGACTTAGTAATTTTCTCTCTAAAAAGACCAAAAATTGTCCCTCATGAACCTCTATATCTTCTATTATATATAGAGTATCTCCCAAGATCCTTGGATATTTTTAGTTAAATTGGTGAAAATTTTAAGCTATAGGTAAGTCTAGGTCTCCATTTCCTCCCCTACTTTGTTTTTTCTCATTGTCAAGTGAGCTCTCTTAAATTATGTTTAATATGCCCTAGTTTTAGGTTTTTTTTCAACTTATATGATTTGTTCTATTTTATCTTAAAATGGGGGATAGTATTGGATGAGTGGATGTCTATTAGGATAAGGTAGTTGGTATTTAAGTTTTTCTCATAGTCTTGGTTACCTTTTAAGTGAACGTGTTGTGTAGTCACACTAACATATGGTGCATTGACCATAGATTTAAATTGAAGCCTTTAGTACAAACATAGAATGACTTGACACCCTAAATTTTGATGTTAGTTTCCTTATGAAAGGTGATACTAATTTTATTACTCTCTTGATTAATTTACCCAATTAAATGGTGGTATAAATTTGGAAACTAGAAAATTTTATAATAAAAAGGAAATGGGGAAATTAGAAAGGGTAAAAGTGGTTGTGTAAATGGTATATAATTATATTATGAAATGGAAAATGATTAAAAGTGAAATAAATTTTATTTGTGTCTTTTTAATTGGTTAATTTAATACTTATGGATCAATCATGATTTATTCTTGTTTAAATCCCCATTTAATGTGTTAAAGATCCAATTTAAAGGGTGATCCCAAGGGGATGCACTATTTATAACTTGACCCTTGAATTGGTCTATTGGAATGATGAATCTTGATGAGTATTTTTTTAATTGATGGTGGATATTATGATATGTCATTTCTATTAAAAATTTTATTTTTAAAAAATTATTTACAAATGGTAGATGGATATCATGACTTTAGATTATTATTGTGAATTAAAGTGACCTTTGTAAATTAAAATGGTAAACAATGATGTGCATTTTTAATGGATAATGAAATGGTAAATTGAGATATATCATTTTAAAATGTTTTTAATACACAATGTAGTAAATTTTCTTAGGGTTATATTGATATATTGTTTGTGTAAACACCATTGTGGTATTCTTGATACTATGAAATGAAAATTCTTGTGGAGCGATTATGTAAACACCCTTATGGTGGTCTTGATACTATGGAATGAAAATGATCAGGGAGTTGTCATGTAAATACCCTTGTTAATTTATTTATACTATGTTATTAAAAAACTCATGAACCATTCATATAATTTTTTTATGGAAGTATTGATATTGTGAAATATAAATTATCATGGAGCGGTCTTGATCTGATAAAATTGTAAATTCTTTTGAAGTAGTTTTTATAAATATTATTAGATCACTTTACTCAGAGACATACAACATTGGATAAAGAAGGTATGTTATTGGGTATTGGTTATAGTGTAGGATTTACCCCCATTGTGGTTTCTTTTGTTTTGCAAGATCCTACTACATGATCAGAGATATCTGATATTGGCTGAAGCAGGTATGACCAACATCGGGCATCACTGCAGAGCCCAAGCATAAATGTTTTTTATTATTTTATATTTCCTGATTTATTTATAAAAATTATACATGAAATTATATTCGACACTAGATATTTAGGTATGCAGTTGGCAGTGGACTATTGGTTGTACTCATACCTTGCTCAGGTTTCCAGTTGGTTCTTGAGAAGAATTCATAGTTGCAAGTCTAGGCAAGGGAATAGGCTCGATGCTTGTGAATTGATTTGGATAGCTAGGATGGATCATGGGAGTTTGATAATGAGATAATACTTGGGATTATTTTTAGAATTTGTAATAGTTTTTAATTTTGGTCTTTGTGTTTTTATATATATGACCTACTGTAGATGCATGACTATCTGACATGTGTTGTACAGTTCATTTTGAGGTAACACAGGGTCGATTATTTATCGACACTTATAGATTCCTATTACTTCTTATTTATCTGGTTGTATCTAATTGGTTTAATATTTATACTAGTTTTCCATACTAATATGTGAGTATAGTCTCCCCACCGTAAAATCTTAGACCTACAATGCTAGTTGGAAATCATGCATGCATGATTTACTCTGATTGTTCACATGGACCATGACATGTGTCAGTCATTTAAAGTATCCAAAACAATTTATATGGTGTTTTAATATATAAGTGTATGATTAAACCTTACTAAACTTATCCTCTAAATGGATAATATAAATTCTATTTAACCACTTACCCTTTATTATTACAAGACATCAGCTAAATAAAATACCAATTACAACTTATAAATCTTTTTCCTCTATAATTTATAATATAAATTTCATTTCATGATGCCTCAATTGTGAAAATATATTATTAAATAAAATCATTAAAAGTGTATTAAGTGATCATAAATATTGAGTATTATGAGGCATCAATTAAAGAAAATTCAAATTATATCTTATAAGAATTTTCCTTTATAACTTGGAATTGAAATTTTATTTAGTTGAGCCCTGCTTATGAAAATTATGTTAGTGTGAAATGGAAAAGTGGAGTGTTGTGAATCTTATAAGTATATAATGTGGACCATGTGTGTATATTATGTATACCATATGTATGGGTATTTGTGGATATTGATATCACCTAATTTATGAGATCCCTATGATATGAGATCCATAGAATAGCGGGGCATCTTCATGTTATTGCTTTCCTTAAACCATGATATTGGGAATTTTTATGGAATTTTTATTTATGGGAGTTATAGTGTGTATGACCTGATCTTGAGAATTGGTAAATGAGGTTAGTGAGAGATCCCAGGTTGTGAGATCTTTATGATGTTGGGTGTATAGGATAATGAGATTCTATGCCTGATGTGACCTTAATTTTGAACCGTGACATTGATAATTATGATATACCATGAATATTTGTAACTCTTATATGTTTTCCCAAGACAAGAGTGAGTAGGATAGAGTGTAATTTAACTTGTATGGGATACAATTATGTTGTTGGGATTTAGTGGGGTAGTGAAACATGTTTCATTCGGCTATTTTTCCTCTTTTGAGTAGGAAAATGAGTTGAGGATGACCCTGGAATGGGCAGTTAGTTTTAAAATATTAGATATCATTTGGCTTGATACAGGAGTAAAAGTGCTACCCATGAGTTTTGGATTATATGAGACCTGATTTATATGACCGATTATGAAATACTATTTTCCTTTGAGATGTGACTTTGGATAGTGGTTTGTTTGTGTCTTTTGATGATTGAGGGTAACCTAGGGGGGTTTAACTGGGAATATAAGTGCTTTTAAAATGAGGATCGTGGGTAAATTTTGTCATTTGAGACCATGTTAGTGTGCATTAAAGGCTAGAGTGACCCCATGAGAATGTTTAGTCTTGTGTTACCCTATTAATTTGGATACCCTTAGATGGGTATGGGGGAGGGAAAATAGATGCCCTGGGTGTTTTTGTATCAAGGCCAGTTTTGGAGGGAAGGATTGTTTGGATGCCTAAACCTGTTGATTACTGGTGTATTTTATAATAAGGTGGTCAATGGTGACCCTAGATGGATGAATCTAGGGTGATTTTTGAGTAGATATTTTCTTTGGCTTTTGGAATGATGCCCAGGTTATGGGTGGTCTTATTAATGGTTTGGGATTGGTGAGATGACTCAGTTTTGAAGAGCACTGAGGGTGCCTTCATTTGATGAGTCTAGTATACACTATAAAAATGGCTAATGGATGTGGCCATGAGACTATTTTTATGAGACATGGCTCATTGGAAATTGAGTAAGGCCTTTTTAATCAGGTTATACAAGATTGTGAAATTGTTGGGATTCAATGAGATCTTTGAGGCATGCATGCATTGGGGATGCATTGTGCTATTTGGATTGTGGATTGGGTGGTGTGGGAGCATACACCCATTGTGTTCAAAAGATTTCTAGGTAGTTTTTTATAGTTACACATGGTACCTATTGATTTATGTATTTTTGAAATTGTTTTTTTAGTTCTATTTAGGATCGTTTGGGATTTAGAGGAACTCCAACAATGTGATGATGGTAGTCCCATGGTGAGTTCCAATTCATCATTTCTTGAAGGATATTTATGAGGCATTAGTGAGTTTTAGTTTATAGGATACTCTCTAAGTGATGTGATTGGGGTATTGGAATAGATTCTTGTAGGCATGGAATTCTGGGGATTTTGTTGAGAATATAGGATTACCCTATGGTGAGGGGTGATAACGTAGATGAGTTGATGTGCAGTGTAATGGTCAATATGATATTGACTTGTGTTACGGGTTAACATGTGGATGTGTGTGTCTTAGGAGGAGAAAAAAAAAATTGTTGATAATAGAAACTATTAAGGTTTTCCATGTTTTGGATCAAATTCTAGAGAATTCCATGGATGAAATTCCTGATAAACCAAGAATGGGTGGAAGTTGGAACATCTTGATATAACTTGGGTGGAAGAAATATGGTCATTTCTAGTCATTACTTATGGTAATAAAAGGAGGGTGGACCATGGAATTGGTATTTTGGTTTGATGGTGCCATTATGAGGGTAATAATATGGTGGGGAGTATATAATTGGTTACAATTTCATGATCCTGTATGGATAGTACTGAGGATGTGGTGAGATCAGTTGATGGATGATCAGAGTAACTCTAGGATTCTAGTGTGAAGATGAATATGGATTTATATAGTTTTATGGAAACTTCTAGATTTTAAATTCATATGTGGTTTAGTTAAAGTCTAAGTGTTAGTGTTAGACTTAAGGTAGAATTCAATGATCTGAGTGGGAGACATATTGATGGTGCATCCGTGCTCATGGTACAACACAATGGTGGTTTTGTTCAGTTGAGGATATAGTCATGGAATGAACTGCGAGTCATGTTTTTAATATGGTGTTCATTATTTTATGGCATAGATATTCCTTTTTGAGCCAAAAAAAATTAGGATTGGGAAGTGATATAGTGTGTCGATGGGTGTGACCAAGCACTTTTGAGGATACTCATCTAGAGGAAGTTTGATTTGGGATGTGTGGGTAGTAAAATTCACCGAGGTGAAAACCACGTCAAGTGACTCATGGGAACAATATAATTGTGTTTAGATAGGTGATTCATATGGTTGAGTGAACTATAATGTATAATTTTCCTTTGTAAGTGGATTCATATAGTGGGGAGAAACATAGGGTGGGTGGTGAATTTTTAATGGTTTTGGGAAGAGATTTTTGTAATCAGTTTTTAGGATTGAAAAATACTAGGATGACATGATGATTTAAGTGTGAATGCAAGGCCTCATGTTTTGTATAGTATCAATTAAGACTTTGAGTTTTGATGAATTAGGAATTTGATAATATAAATAGAAGGGAAGTATTGTGTTGGAGTTGGTTAAAATGATTGGTGGAATAATTCATGGGCCAGTGAGGTTTTGATCTTGAGGCCAATGTGTTGATTTAGAAGTGACTACTGTCATAGAGTGGTTCACAATGGTAAGAATCTTTTCAGTAATACAGTTCCTCTAATATGAGTCTTATGGAAGCACATGGATTTCGAAAAGGAGACATGGAAGTGAGAGTTGGACATGTGAGCTTAGTGGATGGAGTTTTCACTAATGAAACTTGGTGATGATTAAGAGCATGGATTGAGGATGAGATAATGTATGATGGGGAGGTTATAAGATATGAAATTTCTTGGAGGTCTATTCTGTTTTAATTTAAGTTAAACCTTATGTGAGGCCCTTGTTTTGGAATGTTTTTTGGTATAGGAGAGGTTTTGGGTGTTTAAGGATCAAATTTTTAGGGGGGGACTGAACCTTCAGGTAAACAAGTTACAGGAGGTCCAATATCTAGTTAGTGAGGAGACACTAGGTAGCTAGTAGTACACTCACTAGCCGGTGTTGGGGAAAAGATATCTGATTCCCTCTTGGATAGTTTTTAAATGGGATAATCCCTGCAATGTCACCCAAGACAACCCCTTTACACCCCAACTTAGGATTTTGCTACCTTAAATTACCAACAAAAGACCTACACTCCCCACCATCTCCTCTCTTCTCTATGGAGGATTCCCCATGATACTTGTTTATTTGGAGTACTGTTAGAGGAAATTTGGAGTTAAAGGTAAGGTTATGACTCAAATTTCATCCCTTATTCATTTTCTCTCACTATTAAGTGAGCTCTCTCCATTTATTTCTAATATACCCCATTCCTATGGATTTTGTATGATTATTTTATTGATTCAATTTTATCTCAAACCAAAGGCCATCATTAGATGAGTGGGCATCAATGAGGCTAAGGTAGGTGGTCCATAAGTTTTTCCCATAGTCATTATTAAATTTCAAGAGTATTTGTTATACATTCACACATACATATGGTGTTTTGTTCCTGAATTTAAATTTAATATTTTAATATGTAGTTTCTATGCTTTGACACCCTAAATTGTGATGTTAATTGCCTCATGGGATGTGATCCTAATGGGATGCCTAGATTGAGGTGTTAATCCCGTGAAATAGTGATGTAAAGTAGGAAACCATAATATTTTGTAATAAAAAGGAAATAGGGAAATTAGAAAGGGTAAAATAGGTTGTGAAATTGTTATATAATTATATTATGAAATGGTAAACAATGAAAAGTTACTTGAACTCGATTTGTGTCTTATGAAATGATAAATTGATGATTTTTTCCTTAATCATGATTTTATTTTATCAATAACCCTATTAATGTGTTAAATATCCTACTTGAGGAGTGATCCTAAGGAGACACTCTATTTAGAACATGACCCTTGGATCGGACTATTGGGATGGTAAATATTGAATTGGATTTTATGAATTAAAGGAGGAGATTATAATATGAAATTGGTATTGGATAATTAAATTGGTAGATAATTTTTTCCAAATGATAGATGAATCTCATTACTTGAGATGATGATTTTAAATTAAAGATGCATTTGTAAATTGAAAAGGTAAGTGATGTTGTGTGTTTTTAATGGATAATTAAATGCTACATTGGTATGGATTGATATGAAATGTTTTTGATTCATGTTGGGGTAAAATCCATTGGGATGGTCTTGATATATTGGTTTTGTAAAGACTATGAAATGAAAATTCTCATATATTGGTTGTGTAAACACCCTTGTGGTAGGCTTGATATAATGAAATACAAATTCTTGTGGAGTGGTCGTGTAAATTCCCTTATGGGAGCCTAGATATTATGAGATGATTTTTTTGGGAGGGATTATGTAAACTCCTTATTGTGGTTTTGATAATTAGAAATTTAAACTCTCATGTAATGGTCATGTAAACTCTCTTGAACATGTCTTAATCTAATAGAATTTTAATCACTTTAAAAGTAGTTGTGATATAAATATTTAGATCCGTTTGTTTAGAGAAACTTGACAATGTCCAGAGTAGGTATGTTATTGGTTATTGGTTCTAGGGTAGTACTTGGTCCCGTTGTGTGGTTTATTATGGTTAAAACTATCCCACTACGTGCTTAGAGACATCTGACACATTAAAAAGTTGGTATGATTGATCTTGGGTGTCACTGAGGAGCTTGAACATTAGTAATTTTTATTATTGTTTATTAACTACTATATTTTTAGTAGTTTTTTAAGAACTTATATTTTAGACTAAATATTTAAGGATACTATTTATGGTGGCCTATTGAGTTGTACTCACACCCTACTCAGGACCCCACTTGGTACCTGAGTATAATTTATAGTTGTAGACTTGGACAAGGGTATATTCCCAATGCTTGTGGATTGATTGGGCTAACTAGGATAGAACATAAGAGATTGGTATTGGTCTAGGACTTAATATTATTTTAGGGTTCTTCCAATTTTTTACTTTTGGTCTTTTTAGTTTTTATTCATATGAACTAATTTAGATGTATGACTACCTGACATGTATTAAAGAGTTCCTTTTGAGGTTTCATGGGTTAGATTATTTATTGAAAATTTCCAGGATGTCTTCTTATGACTAATTTATCCAGATGTATCTAATTACTTTATTATTTATTCTATTATTTCACACTAATATGTGGGTATAGTCTCCCACCATACCACCTTAGACCCATGCTTCTAGCCGAAAGCCTCTAGCATATGGAGAGGCACGTCTGAGGTCCTGTAACTCTCTTGTCTGGTTTCTATTAATTTTGGCTGGGGTGGGGATGTTGCACATACTTCCACTAGCCTCTTAAAAACTATATTATCTTCAGATTATCATACTAGGATACACAAATTCCTTTGTGTTTAATAAATATTATTTATTTCCTTTAGTGGTAATATTAACAAATAACCTATTATATTCGTATCATATATGGTATTCTATTAATTTTGAAGAATGTTCTAAAAATAATACTTTATTTTTTAAAATATACTACTGTTGGGTGGTGGGAACTCTTTCCTTCATATTTTAATGAATATTTTGGATAAACCACTTTATCCTTGATGAAACACCCTTTCTACTCATATTCCTTCCAAAACATGTTATAGAATATGATGAATTATAAACCATGTGAATTAAATCCATCATTTCATATTTCCCATAATATCTATTTGTTAATAAAAATATCCCTTATCATATAAGAGTAATTATATAACTATAATCGTTGTTTATTTTGATCCATTTGATCTTTCTATATTCCTATGAATTCAAAATTATGATTTAGTAACACTTTTCTCCATCCATTTATTTTGAACTCATATATACTCACAATATTTTTAAATTATACATTTTATATCATATAACTTTTAAAATGAACGAATTTATTTCTATAACATTGATAAATAACATATACATTCTGTTGAGTTTCCATAAACCCTTTTAGGTAGCCTAGAGAATTTCCATCCTATGGAAAAATTCCCCTCCTCAAATATTCCTTTTTGTTTTAATAGACTTGACTATATATTAAGAAGAAACATTATTAGATCCTCAAAATAACAATTTTTATTCTGGTTGAAACATTTACCCATCTATACCTTCAATATAGTACTATAACCTAGACATCTTATTCCTAGTTCCTTTATTATTAACACAATGAAAAAATAGAATAAACTTTTATTTAAATCATTAAAATTGTTAAAAAACCTTTTAAAGTAATAATAGAAAGAATTCCTTGAACAAAATATGCCTTAGAATAAACCTTTAGTATCACTAAGTCATTAGAATTATCTTTCATATTAAATGTATTATTGGAGAATAAATTTACATAGGTCATTTTGATTCCAATTCTCTTGAAACTTCAAGTGAATCATTTTATACTTCTCATAAGCATCTAAGTTCCCTTGTTGAAAAAATCAATTGAAGGTTACTTCATAAGAGTTTACTACAATACCTAAAATTTTATTTTTCTGAAGAATGATTCTTAAATTTGTATACCACCCTAAGAAGTTTCTTACATTAAGATACTCATTTTTGTAGGACTGATCTCAAATTTTAGTTTGATATCGATGATTCTATTTACTTATAACAAAATATTTTATCAGATGACTATCACATTTAATATTAAATTAATAAGGAATTCAAACAAATTAACTCCCACTAAAATTACATCATCTTTTAAATTTAATTATATCCATTAGTGGGCCAAGATCCATATTTCACTAAGTAATAACCCTTCATTGGCATGAACCCTGATCATTAGTTATTTAAGTATGCCATTATACGAATTATATCATGTATGAATCATTGATGGTTGATTGGAAAACTCTTTATCCAATCTACCATATGGATAAACTCAACATAATTACTTTGGTATCTTTCCCAAGGGGTTTCTTACTAAGTGTAATCCAAATAAAACACCAAGAGAAAGGCGCCTAACTATTAGGGTCACCTCATTACTTTATTTTATAATATAAGATAATCAATGGTCACTCTGATTTGGAATGAATCTAACTAGTTGGATGATCAAGGTCTTGATAAGTGTTCAATTTGGAAGGAATCTGACACTTAGTATTTTTAAATGGGATTTAGTCTCACCAACACATCTCATGTATTCCATTTATGTGTATGAATTCTTATAGCGATTTAGTTTAAAAACATATTGTTTCCATGAAATAAATATGTTCAAATCATATTGATATGTAACTCATACAAAAATCATAATGTGTGTTTTTAACCCAAATAAAATGTCAACTATATTCATACAAATCCAAATTCATCCGATGAATATAGAAAGTGAATGGGAACGTGAGGTTTGGACCAGTTTTGGGGGATCCACTATGATCTCAAATCCTAGCATGGATGGTCTCTCCTTTCTGGATGGTTGGTACCACAGTTCTGGAAATAATGGTCTAGAAAGTTTGGGGCATACAGTGGTGTTTCATGTGGGATGCTAGTGCCTTTGGAAGGTGAGGAACAAGGTGAGACAGGAGGGTATCGGCATGTCGCCTTGAGATATTAATGTATGGATGAAAAATCTCTTAAGCGACTTGGATAAGGTGGTTTTCAATTGGAGGGAGGCACTGTCTCTCATACAGTTTCAATCAAGGGACCTAGAGGTGCCCATTATCAGTGGGAATAGAGGCAACTGGGTTTGTTGGAACCCTCAAGCTATAGGGTTAAAACTGAATACTCATGGCTCATGTGATCGGGGTATAATGTGAGGAGGAGGGGTTATGCACAACAACAGTGGGTCGGTGTACTTGGACTTTACAGTAAATCTAGGTCATGGATCTTCCATACTGGTTGAGGCCCTGGTGTTTTTTTACGGGCTCTTCTTATACGGCCAGAGAAATCTGATCATCACGGAAGTTGAAAATGACTCATCACTGGTGCACAAGTCCCTACTTGATCACGACGTCTCTCCCTGGTTGATTACCTATGTCATCAGGAATCTTCAGCGTTTACTCGACAACAACATCAAAGTGTTTCACACTTGGAAGGAGGGAAACAAGGTTCCTGACCATCTGGCATCTCAGGTCATTTCAGACCCAAAGGATTTATTTTTTCATACTTTTTCTAGCTTTAAGCCTGAGGGGGTCAACTTGATAAGAATAAATTCCCACGGTCTTCACTATTTTAGACCTTACTAGATCCCGGCTTTAGGGGCAGGAGGTCAGGGGGATTCTGTGTGTTTCTTTGTGTGCCTTTTCCCTATTTTTTTAATAAAAATTGACATGATGATATGAAATTAACAATACCCACATGAGTAAGATTGGAGCTAAACATATAAAACACTTACTTTTATAGACAAGTCATAAGTCTCTAGGGAAACAAGAAGTTTGTACCAAAGTACCTTTACCCAAGAATACTTTACTCAAGAAATATTTCAATTCCATCAAAATTCAAACACCTAATATGTATAAACAATAATTAACCTTTGAATTTAATCTCATAACCTAATATAAGCCAAAGTCATGGTAGAAGAAAACTAAATCTATTATCATACATAGCTTGTAACTCCTTAGATGTATGATTAAAAATTTATAAAATTAGTTTAACTCTTTAAAATACAACATACATCTATCCATAATATAAACATTTAATATATATGAATAAAGTAAGTAATATATAAATAAATGAACAATTCATATATTTAAACATGAGATAAACTATTTATGAATAATTCAAAAATCAATAAATTATAAACACTTTATAATTTAACCATATATTATGGAAATTGTATAATTATATATATATATATATAAATTTTTATTTCTATTTATAATATGAATTAATTTATATTATTCACTATATGAAATTTACTTTAAATATATGATATTAAATGCAATATAGAAATTTTTTATTTAAATTCTATTATTTAAACAATTTACACAATCCAAATATCATATATTTAATATTATATAACCATTGATCATATCAATAGTCAAAATAATTTTTTACATTGTTTAATAATTCCACAAATAATGCCTTTAATGCAAAAAATTCAAATGAATAATTATGAATAGTTTATTTTTTAAAAAAATTCATGCCTTATTTTTTAATTTATTGACACTTTATAAATTACCCTTATAATTTCCATATAAACATTTTATTTCTAAATAATAGGTCATTCCATATAATTTGAAAAAGGAATTTTAATATTAATAATTAATATTACCGAATATTTACTTAATAAATATTTCATGAACATTTAATAAACTAAATATATACATTTTATAATTAATTAGTTTATAAAAACCTTTATAAATTAAAAAATATCCCAAAATACATTTTATTGTAATTTATAAACATTTTATAAACCATATAATTCAATTCTAAATTGAATTATTTTAATTTTTTTTTCTATATATATCATTTTTAATAATATAAGATAAATCACAATTTATAATTGATATTACATGACACATTAAAACATATAGAACTATTAATCATATTCTATAGATGATAATACAACCCATGGTATCTCACGATGGATGTATAAGATTATCTTGGTGGTGTGGTGATCGTAGCCTATGATTAGAAGAGTGCATAATAGTAAAATGATGTTTGACAACATGGGAAAGATTAACCCTCCATCTTGACTATTGTAGGAAGATATAAGGAACATGTAAGATTAAAAACAACACGTAGGGACCTATATAACGTGAGTTACCATGCCTCTGCTATCACAAAATATGATATACTAATATGTGAGATTAAATCAACACTCCAATTGTAATGTTCTGTAATTTTTGTATAATTTTTTTAATTATATAAAATTATTTCTAGACTGGAAAATTTGACGGTGCACGATTCCGAGGCCCAGAGTGCCCGGAATGTTCCGTTGAAGTTTTGTTAAGATTTAATTAGCACGCATAAGCAGTTTTCCTGAAAAAGTCGAATAACTCTTAAACAGTTGCCAGATCAGAAATCTGATGGCACTGTTGCGTTCAGGATGGCAGTTTTACCCTTGGCGTGACTTAAGTTTAGTCAGTGCAGGCCTTCTTTGAGAAAACCCGAAAATGGAATAACAGTAAATAAAATAATTAAATAAAGTTATTTTATTTTTCAAATGATTATAACCCACGAAAGATAACTCAAATTGAAAATCCGAGACCACTGCTAAACTCGTGAGGGTATGCTTTCCTTAGGATGATACTAACATTGGTCAGTACAGGCCACCAGTGAAAGTTAGTTTTTGGCCGTTAATAAAATAATTAAGTGACAATTATTTTATTGTAAAATACATAACTTCTAAACGGTAACTCGAATTGAAAATCTGAGAGTACCATTGAGTTCGTTGGAGCGTGTTCTCCTTATACAGAGCCTAACCTCGATTGGTGCGGGTCGAGGGTGAACTTAATTAATTTATTGATTTTTTTAAGGTACATTCAGTAAACGCGTGAGTGAAATTTTATAACTTTTGAACCGATTCTTAGATTAAAAATATGAGGGCACCGTTGAATCTTCCGTGCCTGGATTCGCTTAAGGGAGACGTTACTTTGACCACAGTAGGTTTGGAGAAAAAGTTATGGTTTGTGACTTTTTAAAAGAATTAAAATAAAATTATTTTATTATTTTATTTCATATCCTCCAACAGACAATCAAAGGGTGGGGCCAGCGATGTGTCAAGCCAATAAATGGCTTGACCTGCCAACCCTAAGTAACAATGTCACTGGGGAATTAGAAAAATTCTTAATTTATGAGACCCCATTAATTCCCCACATCGTTACTTACCCCCCCCCCCCACTCCTATATGTATGGATCTTGGGGGGAGGTACCGGCACAACTTCTCCAAGCAACGAAGTTCTGATGGAGCACCGCGACATCGAACCCTTAGAGGACGGAGCCGATCCTAGAGGGAGGTGACCGACGACACTAAACCAGGAACCGAAGGATGACGTACGAGTGATGTCGTTGGGAACCAGTTGCGGGAATGAAGAATATGATCCACATTCAAGCGCAGATGATCTCCAACAGGTTTTTCAAGGTAGGGGGTTTATTCACTTATGCATTTTAAATGATTTCATCTTACCCGTTCTTGAATAATATGAAGAACGCAGGTCAACAGACTAACGGGTTGACCATCGATTCATTCTTCTTTGCGGGAGGTTGTTGCGGGGTATCTTTGTGGGGGTTTATCGTGTTGTTTAATTCAATATATTATTAAACACTTAACCCCCTCATGTTTACGAGCTAACGCGGAGGGCGCGGGCCTAATGAACTCGGCCCAAACCCTCTGCTACTTTTCTAATCTTGCGTCTCTATGGAACACCGATGGCGTAACAATAAAGAATGTCTAAGTTGGGGATATAACGTTGATGCACTCATCAAGAGGGGGCCACAACACAAATATGTGGCGGTCATCGGAGCAGCCAACACTGACTGGCCATGGAGGAGGCGCGTCGCATCGTCGCGCGCTACAGATTAGAAAACGATGCCACAACTCATCAGTCGCGACGACTGGAGGAAGGCGGATGTCACACCGGCCGGCTGCGGGTGATGGTGTGGCGGGCCGTCGCATGTCACTGTAGAGGTTGTCTAGCATGCCGGCCGGCTGTGAAAGAACTGGCACGACCCACCCCAGCAGGTCCCGCATGCCACCTAGCAGCACCACATGGTGCCACCACTGCATAGAAAACTGAATGGCCTTTGGCCATTTGGGAAAACTGGGAGGTCTCTCTCCCAGCGGAAGCTAGAGCGAACCCCTTTGCAGGTCGCGCATCATGCGGCTGGGCTGCCACCCTCTCAGGCCGCCTCCCTACCGGGATGCCCCCTTGCGGGCCGCCCATTCACGGGCTGCCCCCTTAAGGGCCTCCCCTTCGTTTTCTATCTCCTTGAGGGCCACCCCTTCATGGGATGCCCCCTTGCAGGTCGTCCCTTGGCGTGCTGGCCCCTTGCGGGCTGCCCCTTCGGGGGTCGCCCCCTTGCGGGCCGCCCTTCGTGGGCTGCCCCCTTGCGGGCCGCCCCTTCATGAGCTGCCACCTTGCAGTCCGAGACACCCCCTTATGGGCCAGGCCGGACCTCAACCTAGTGGGCTGAGTCCGCTGTGGCCCAGCCCAGACCGGGTCAGGTCGGGTCAGTCCGATAGGGTCGGACCGGACCCGGGCCCAGAAACACTTAAAGGGCCTTATCTTGAGAACCAGACATCCATTTGTTAAACTGTCTACGGAATTGGGATCCTTAGAGCAAGATGGTCCTATTGAATTACTGCATGAGATTTTTGGAGAAACTTGGAGTATGACCGGGTTGGATTGAACCCAAATCCAACCGGGCCCTCGACACTAAAATGCCAATATGACACAGACCAGATATCCGATTGACACCCCGACTATTGCGTTGGAACCCTTGTGACATTTCAGATCATAAGGTTACTTCATTGTGAGACTTTTTACTGGTTGAAATACAACCGATGGCTTGGGGAGCGGTTCTCCCCAAAACACTATGTACGGAACCCTCTGACTAGCTGAGACTTGACGACTGCTAAATTTTCGACTCGGAGTGACTTGACAGCCCAGTGGGGAGAGCCTCTGTGTGATGCGGAAGACCCACTGTGGGGAGTGCCTCTGTGTGATGACAGAAGACCCATGGTACTCGACCGGAGGACTATCTCAGCAGGCCATGATGGGGAGCACCTTTTTGTGACACGACAGACCAATGGTGGGGAGATCCTCTGTGTGATGCGGTAGACCCATGGTACTCAATAGGAGGAGTACCTCAGCATTCCAAGGTTAGTAGGAAGTGCCTCTGTGTGATGTGGAAGGCCCACTGTACCCGATAGAAAAGGAGTTCTCCAACAGCTGAGGTGTTTGACGTTGTGACTTGGGATATTACTTGTTACTATCCTTTGAGAATCCCATGGCTGGATATTAGCATTTATAGCAATCCTATGTGGGTGAGCATCATAATAATGTTTCTCTGTATTGTATACTTGGTTTGAGCTGAGACTCTGTTTGAACTAAGCCTTTTACCTGTGTGGTACTGCTATCTATTGTAAGGGTTGGTGTCCTGAGAACCAACTGTTTTGTACTTTGATTACATTAATGTTCACTTATTATATATTGTTCATTGTTCTGCATGACTATAATATAATAATGTCCTGGAATATTTGTTACATTAATAAGGTCATAGCAGATGCCCGCTATGATGAGAACCTTCAAATTCTATAACAATATTCTTAAATAAAGTTCTACGGTTGGATGGAATACAATGATAGGACACATAGTATACAGACCATCATGTGCGAGTACTCGTAAGAAGACGAGACTCTCTCATGGAGTTCGCACTTGGTAATCTCCAAGATGGGAGATTATGATAACAGACCTGCCAGTAGTAATTCCACATGTCTTGGTGTCATCGGATATTGCTATCTGCGAGTGTGTGTAATGGTCCTTAGACTGGAAGATTATCATTAACTCATGTGATGACTCATGCACTTAGATTTACTGACGAAAATCGTCATGCATACAGTTGGCGGGAAGTAGGGTATGTTGGGTGTGTCACGAGTGACATGTTGTTAATGGATAAGTTGAGGAAGGATTTTTTCCTTCCATTTATGGAAGTTGATATCTCATCCCTTTGATTGAAATAGAACTGTCGCATTAAATTACATGGCCATGGTGTAAACAATGAGTTTATTTCAGGTAGTCAAAGAACGACGGATCAAGAATATAGGTTTATGACACTTCCATGAAACCTTCTTGATGAGATATTGAGACAAAGGGATTAAATTACATAGTAAGCATTCGTATGAGGTGATATGTCAATGCGACATCAACTTCTTTCTCTTGGGTGCCTTGACCCGTTGCTAGACAGTAATCTTGGACTTTAGGCAAGCCTGCCTAATGCCAACGAGAAAGAGGCCTAGAGGGTCACACACTAAGTGTATCCAAGTATCTCAAGTTGAATAAATATTATTTCCATACATGGTTTAATAATTATTCAAGGAATCCTAAGTTGTTTTAAATGATTGAGGAAAAATAAAATAAAACAAGTACACACTATGTATTATTAAATGTAGACACCATGTAGTTTTATTTTGGAAAGGAAATGAATAAATGAAAACAAGATATACACGCTGTGTACATTTAATGTACACGCTGTGTAGTTTTCAATGAAAAACAATTAAACACCGTGTATTTATTATTACACGACGTGTAGTTTTTCCAGTCGGGATTTTGAGGATATAATATTGTTTTAAATGATATTTATTATAATCAGCGTGGGCACATGTCAAGGAATTATCTATTCGACATGGGGGTTTTAAATAAGAGTCAATGAAATAAATAAAATGCGTAACACGTTTATTTATTTCCATAACTCTATAACCCCACACACTCTATTATAAATATCCTCACAACCCAACTCTTTTCATACATAAGAGAATCGTTGTGTACAACATCTCTGGAGAATTATTTCAAGACCGAAAGAACCTCTTCCTCCAAGAATGCTCTCAAGACCAAGAGAGATCCTCTACCATCGGATCAAGACGATCTAAGGTGGACAACGCAAGCAAATGCTTCTCCATGTTAGCACCCAGAGAATCCTTTTGCGACATCCAGAGATACAAGGTACACATGTGGATCACCGCTAGAGGGAGTCTACACTTGGCTTCTACGACACAATGACGGATCACATTGACAATGTGATCGAGAACATCAACGAAGAAAGAACACTCAAAAGGTATTTCTTTATAATTAATTAAATTAACTATAATCAACCTGTAACGATCCTTGTTTGTGGTTCCGGGACAAACCATCTTCTTTGTATTTTTCTGTGATTCGATATGTGGATACTGATGTTTAACGTCGTATTGATCCTGGATTGATCATTACTAATGAAAAAAAGTCAAGTGGGAATATCCACCCCTGCGCTTCTACTGCATCCGGAACCTTCAAATGGTATCAGAGCGAGGTTACAACGTTGATTATAGTTATTTAATTTTTGTTGATAATTTACGAATTCATATTTGATTCAATTAGAAATAAATCGTTCTATAAATCTGAATTAACGAGATCTATTTTTACTCCTTTGTTTCTCGATTAATATCACAGAAACGACCTTTTAATTTTAATTTTGATTAAAATAAAAATGAGGAACTCATCCGGAGGAGCCGCTCTTTCTGTCTGTACAACACGGGATTACACGACGTGTAATTAAAACTACTCGTCGTGTACTTAGGTTCAACGAATCGACACTGGTCTGCCAAACCACGCCAAGTGAATTGATTATGCCTAAGTTTTAATCACGCCATGTTGACCAGAATAGAACGGCGCGTGGAAACCGGAATACACAGCGTGTATGTTGGAACAACACACCGTGTAGTCCATTCCGACCCAGGTGAAAACGTGTACAACGATAAGCCGCGTACTGCATACACGGGATCGCCAGGCCGGTTACCACGTAACAAGGAAGTACACGCTGTGTATGATTAATCTACACGCCGTGTACTCTAAAATTTCCAAAGTACAGAAAACACGCAAAAGCCCCGGCGTGTACTTTGGATAAAGGGTGAAAAGAAAAATACACGCCGTGTAATTATAAAATACACGCCGTGTAATTATAAAATACACGCCGTGTAATTATAAACTACACGCCGTGTACTTTCCAGAAATGGAATTTCACCAGGTTTCCTCCAATGTAAAAAGACCCGTACAAGGAATATGGATGAGAAGGATCTCAAGGAAATTTAGAAAGGAATTTAAGATAAAGAATTGATTAATTATAAGATCATAATTAATTGAATTCGAGCACGTCTTATCTTAAATAAAAGAACGATTGAAAGAATTTGAATTCTGAATATGCGTAAATATCGTTTCATACTATGGATGATCATGAGCTAGACCAAAGACCCTTTGTATGTGTATGGATTCATTTAAATTTATTTAATTTAAATTTGTTGGCCTGCGAGCCTTCTTCCAATAAAATGTAGGGCCTGCGTGCCCATTATTTCTTTAATGTAAACTCATGTAATGGAGGATCTCCCAAGCCAGAGGAGACAGTTCAAATCCCAAAGCTGAGGCGAAACCGACACAGGAAGATACAAAGGTGGATAGGTGGGAGCTGCAAAACACGAACCATCAGGTTCAAGGTGTTTTCCCTAGGTCAGGGTTAGCTTATCAAAACCGCTAGATAATCTAACCAAATAGAAGCTCATGATCATGCCATCTTATCTTATTTCTGTCTAATTGCATGGTTTATTTATTATGTATGTGTTATCACGATCACATAATTAATAAAATGAACAAGCATGCAAAGATGGAATAAAATAAAAACCAGACTATGCGTAAACATTATTGGAACATGGTTAATCACTTAAGCAAGCATCACTTAATATTAACAAGCATGTGATAATGCAAAGATACGCATAAAGAATAAAATCCCTCAAATACCATATTAATTCAGACCAAGCCTTCTGTTACTTTTTTAAGGGAAAGACTCAATAAAACTATGTGTTTGACCAACCCTTGTTGGGACACTTAATTTTATAAAGGAAGCCCTTATGAAAGGTTTCGGGTTGAATTAACCATATTACATCAATAGAAGTAGCCCTTGCTAGTCTTGATGTAATATTGGAGGCAAGAGTTGAGTAAATCTAAGTCAGGATTTTAGGATTGGGGAGTCCACTCAACAGATCAAGGAACTGTAAGCTCACAGTTGGCAACGACCTGCCTACCTAAATACCTTCAAATAGCTTGACCAACCCTTGCTGGGGTTATGCGAAGGGGAATATGGATCCTTTCCACTAGAATGTCAAAGCAACTGGACATTCCTAGTTCAATGGTGAGGGCCATTGGGACTTGATAAAATAGTGGGAGACTTAAAAAAATTTATTTTTTCTCATAAAATGTAATCAAGAAAGTACTTATGAATCTACTCTTTTAATTTGTAGAATCAATATGACAAACACATCAACCACATTTTCTCTGTGATCAATTCTGGATAAATACAACATCCTCACCGGCAGTAACTTTCAGGAATTGTTTAGGCACCTTCGGGTTATCCTACGCTATGAACGGAAGTTTTACGTGCTGGAGTCCTCACTTCCTGATTCTCCTGCCCCAAGGGTGAGTGATGAAGATTTACTAGTCTATGATCAACATTTTAACGATGCTCTCGATGTTCAATGTTTGTTGATGTCATATATGTCTAGTGAGCTCGTGAAGTCTCATGAAGACATGGATGCCTACAGCATGCTCGAGCACCTCCATGGTTTATACTAGGAGAGAGCAATACAGGAAAGGTTTGAGATCTCCAAGGCTCTGTTTCAGAGCAATCTTGGAGAGGGTGCCCCAGCTGGGCCTCATGTAGTCAAGCTCATTGGCTACATTGAACACTTGGAGGTTCTAGGGTCTAAACTCCCTGAAGAACTGGGTACCGATGTCATTCTTGCATCAATCCCCCAGTGCTTCTCAAACTTTGTTGTTAATTTCAACATGAACAATATTGAGGAGTCTCTATCTGATCTTCTTATCATTACTCGACTAGTGGACAATGACATGAAGCGTGAAAAGCCTTCTGTCCTTATGGTGAATAAAAGGAAAGGGAAGGTGAAGAGATTTAATCCCAAATCTTCTTCAAGGCCTTCCAAGAAAAGGAAGATCAAAGGGGAGGCAAAGGAACATGATGTTGTTTGTTTCGCATGTGGCAAGAAGGGCCACAGGAAGAAAAACTGCACCCAGCAAAGGAAGCAAAGGGAAGCTTCAGGTGTGTTTGTTATCGAATGCATTCTATTTGTTTCTACTAATTGGGTATTAGATACTGCTTTTTGTGCTCACATATGTATCCAAATACATGAACCAAGTAGATTCAGGAAGATTTATCGAGGGGAGGTAGATCTACGAGCAGCCAATGGAGCCAGACTCGCTGCTATAGCTATCGGAGACTACCACCTCACATTTCCTACCAGGATGCTCTTGGTTTTGAAAGGTTGTTATTATGTTCCTTCTGTTACTAAAAACATTATTTCAGTATCTAGATTAGATACTGATGGATTCATATTCATGTTTGGAAATGAATGTTTCTACTTTTATAAAGATAGCATTTGTTTTGGTAGGGCACATTTATATAATGGCCTTTATGTGTTAGACTACACAAACCAAGTAATGGAAATCGATAACAAAGTTAATTCACATGACTCATACCACACCCAACTTTGGCATCACTGGCTAGGTCATGTCAATGAGAAATGTTTGACAAAATTACATCAAGATGGGTATTTAGATTCGTTCGAACTAAAACCACTTGGTGTATGTCATGCGTGTCTACAAGGAAAAATGACCAAAGCCCCATTTAGTGGGAAAGGTGAAAGGGATAAAGAGCTTCTAGAATTAGTTCACACAGATGTGTGTAGACCATTTCCAGTTGAAGCAAGGGGTGGGTTCTCGTACTTCATAACTTTTACTGATGATTTTATTAGATATGGATATATCTATTTAATGAGGTATAAGTCAGATTCTTTTGATTGGTTCAAAGAATACAAGAATGAAGTTGAGAACCAGCTTGGTAAGAAGATTAAGAAACTCCGCTCAGAAATAGGAGGAGAATATATTAATCAAGACTTCATCAATTTCTTATGGGAGTTTGGGATTCTATCTCAACTCAATCCTCCTTACACACCGCAGTGGAATGGTGTAAGTGAAAGGAGGAACCGCACCCTGTTGGACATGGTGAGATCAGTGATGAGTCATGCGAGTCTTCCATTATCCTTTTAGGGATATTCATTACAAACTACAGTGCACATACTAAACCAAGTACCAACTAAATCGATAAATGGTATTCCATACGAATTATGGAGTAGACGCAAAGCCATGTTATCGAATTTACATGTGTGGAGTAGTGAAGCATTTGTTAAGTCCTCTTCAGGTAACAAACTTGAACCCCAAGGCAGAAAGTGTATCTTTATAGGATATCCCAAAGAAACAAGGGGATATTACCTATACAACCCCTCAGACAAAAAGGTTATAGTGGCAAGACACACCATATTCCATGAGAGGGAGAACATCTCCAAAAGAGATAGTGGGAGCGAGATATAATTCGATGAAGTTGAGGCTCAAGATACACATGAGTTGGTATAAGAACAGATTCCACAAAGCCCCATGGAAGAACAATCTGTTCCAGAGACACAAGAACTACGTATGAGCATGAGAGAGGTGAGAGAACCAGAACGATATGGTTTTCTTGTCACTGAGGACGGTGACTCATTATTGGTTGACAATGATGATCCTCTTACCTACAAGGAAGCAGTTGAAGGCACAGATGTTTCCAAGTGGCAAGAAGCCATGAATTCTGAAATGGATTCCATGTACCAAAACCAAGTCTGGATTTTGGTAGATCCTCCAGTTGATGTAAAGCCTATTGGTAATAAATGGGTGTTCAAGAAGAAACTAGACATGGAGGGGAAAGTCAGCACCTACAAGGCACGACTGGTTGCAAAAGGTTTTAGACAACGTCAAGGAATTGACTATGATGAAACCTTTTCACCGGTTGCAATGCTGAAGTCCATCCGAATCCTTTTGGCCATTGCTGCTTACCATGACTATGAAATTTGGAAAATGGATGTCAAAACATCTTTCCTCAATGGGAACCTCCAGGAAGATGTCTACATGACACAACCTGAAGGGTTTGTGACTCCAAAGGATGCCAACAAGGTATGCAAGTTGCAAAAATCCATTTATGGATTAAAGAAAGCATCAAGGTCATGGAAAATTCATTTTGATGAAGCTGTTATAGAATTTGGCTTTGTTAAGAATGAATGTGAGCCTTGTGTCTACAAAAGGTTTAGTGGAAGTGCAGTCATTTTCCTAATAGTATATGTTGATGACATATTGCTAATTGGAAACGAAGTACCTGTCTTACAGTCAGTTAAGGCATGGTTGCATAAATGCTTTTCCATGAAAGACTTGGGCGAGGCGAAATATATTCTTGGGATCAAGATCCATCATGATAGATCCAAGAGAATGCTGGGCCTGAGTCAAAGTACATACATTGACAAGATACTGAAGAGATTCAGTATGGAACAGTCCAAGAGAGGATTTTTACCAGTGTCACATGGAATTCATCTTTCCAAGAAAATATGTCCTCAGACACATGAGGAAAGAAAGAGGATGACAAGGATCCCTTACGCATCCGCGATTGGGTCAGTCATGTATGCTATGCTATGTATGAGGCTAGATGTTGCTTACGCATTAAGTGCGGTAGGCAGATATCAAGATGATCCAAGAGACCGACATTGGATGGCAGTCAAGACTATCCTTAAGTATCTGAGGCGTACTAAGGATATGTTCCAGGTTTATGGAGGAGATGAGGAACTAGTCATCAGAGGACATGTAGATGCTAGTTTCTAGACTGATCAAGATGACATGAAGTCACATAATGGATACATCTTCAGTTTGAATGGAGGTACAGTGAGCTGGAAGAGCTCAAAACAAAGTGTGGTGGCAGATTCTACAACGGTGTCCGAGTATATCGTAGCTTCTGAGGCAGCTAAAGAAGCAGTATGGATGCGAAGCTTCATCCAATAGCTGTATGTTTTACCGAGCAGTAAAGATCCTATCACACTCTATTGTGATAATACTGCAGTAGTGGCACTTGAAAAAGAGCCAAGGTCACATCAGTGGACAAAGCACATACTTCGAAAGTATCATCTCTTGAGGGATTTTTCTCAGAGAGGTGAAGTTGCAGTGAGCAGTATTTCCACAGAAGACAATGTGGCAGACCCATTGACTAAAGGCTTGACTTAGAAAAAACATGATCATCATGTGAGGTCTAGCGGACTAAAAGTCGTAGGCAGATGGCTCTAGTCGAAGTGGGAATTTGTAAGGGTTGGTGTCCTGAGAACCAACTGTTTTGTACTTTGATTACACGAATGTTCACTTATTATATCTTGTTCATTGTTCTGCATGACTATAATATAATAATGTCCTGGAATATTTGTTGCATTAATAAGGTCATAACAGATCCCCGCTATGATGAGAACCTTGAAATTCTATAACAATATTCTTAAATAAAGTTCTACGGTTGGATGACATACTGTGATAGGGCACATAATATACAGACCATCATATGCAAGTACTCGTAAGAAGATGAGACTCTCTCTCATGGAGTTTGTACTTGGTAATATCCAAGATGGGAGATTATGAGAACAAACCCGCCAGTACTAATTCCGCATGTCTTGGTGTCATCAGATATTGCTATCTGCGAGTGTGTGTAATGGTCCTTAGACTGGAATAGTATAATTAACTCATGTCATGACTCGCACACTTAGATTTACTGACAAAAACCGTCTCGTAGATAGTTGGCGGGAAGTAGGGTATGTTTGGTGCGTCACGAGTGACATGTTGTTAATGGATAAATCGAGGAAGGATTTGTCCCTTCCATTTATGGAAGTTGATATCTCGGCCCTTTGATTGAAATAGAACTGTCGCATTAAATTCCATGGACATGGTTTAAACGATGAGTTTATTTCAGGTAGTCAAAGAACGACAGATCAATCATATAGTTTTATGAAACTTCCATGAAACCTTCTTGATGAGATATTGAGACAAAAGGATTAAATTACATAGTAAGCGTTCGTATGAGGTGATACATCAATGCGGCGTCAACTTCTTTCTCTTGGGTGCCTTGACCCGTTGCTAGACAGTAATCTTGGACTTTAGGCAAGCCTGCCTAATACCTGCGAGAAAGAGGCCTAGAGGGTCACACACTAAGTGTATCCAAGTATCTCAAGTTGAATAAAGATTATTCCCATACGTGGTTTAATAATTGTTCAAGGAAGCCTAAGTTGTTTTAAATGATGGAGGAAAAATAAAATAAAACATTACACGCCATGTATTATTAAATGTACACACCGTGTAGTTTTATTTTGGAAATGAAATGAGTAAATGAAAACAAGATATACACGCCGTGTACATTTAATATACACGCCGTGTAGTTTTCAATGAAAAACAAGTACACGCCATGTATTTATTATTACACGCCATGTAGTTTTTCCAGTCGGGATTTTGAGGATATAATATTTTTTAAATGATATTTATTATAATCAGTGTGGGAACATGTCAAGGAATTATCTATTCGACATGGGGGTTTTAAATAAGATTCAATGAAATAAATAAAACACGTAACACGTTTATTTATTGTAATAACTCTATAACCCCACACACTCGATTATAAAAATCCTCACAACCCAACTCTTTTCATACACAAGAGAATCATTGTGTACAACATCTCTGGAGAATTCTTTCAAGACCGAAAGAACCAATTCCTCCAAGAACGCTCTCAAGACCAAGAGAGATCCTCTTCCATCAGATCAAGACGATCTAAGGCGGACAACGCAAGCAAAGGCTTCTCCATGCTAGCACCTGTAGAATCATTTGGCGATGTCCAGATATATAAGGTACACATGTGGATCACCGCTAGAAGGAGTCTACACTTGGCTTCTACGACGCAACGACAGATCACATCGACAACGTGATCAAGAAAATCAACAAAGAAAGAACACCCAAAAGGTATTTCTTTATAATTAATTAAATTAACTATAATCAACCTGTAACAATCCTTGTTTGTGGTTCTAGGAAAAACCATCTTCTTTGTCTTTTTCTGTGATTCGATCCGTGGAGACTGACGTTTAACATCGTATTGATCCCGGATTGATCATTGCTAATGACCAAAACCCAAGTGGGCACATCCACCCACGCGCTTCCGCTGCACCCAGAACCTTCATCTCTGTGGTGTTACCTGTATGGTACTTCTACCTTCATGTTGTTACCTTTTTGTTATACTTCCCTCATGTATGAGATGAGTGTAGCTTGGTAACTTAGGTATATGTATGGGCATATAACTAAGTAGATTTGGGCTCTTGCTTTGTGGTTTTTTCCTTTGTGGAAGTCTAGGACACATATGGGGTCTCAAGGTCCCTATTGAGTACCGTTATACTCACCCCTACATGGGCTTCACCCAAACCTTATTGTGTCTTGTGCAGATGACATACACCATTGATTGAGTCAGAGGGAGCCAGGACTGGATGGTACTCGAAGGTGGACCATTTGGAGTGACGTGATGCAAAGAATACTGATCCTGAGCTGTACCTACCATTCAGGCAGGATCCATAGTGGATTATCTAGGAGATGCTTTTCACCTTTTTAGTTGTTTTGTACTTTTCAATTTTACTTGTACTTTTCCAGTTGGGCTTGTATTATGGCCCCTTTACTTTTAATTTTTTTACTATAGAAGTTCACTTCGTGGTTGCATCTTGTTGCATTCTAGTCTATGTGTTTGTATAGGTTTAAAGGAAATGCCTTCCCCTTTTAGGGATATGCCTTTCTGGTGCTAATCTCTAGCCCCTGGCCTATGGAAGGCGGGATTGGGGTAGTCACGACATGAGATTTGGGGGAGGGGTCATGACAAAGTGGTATCAGAGGAGTTCAGTTCTACCAAATAACTAGGACTCTGATCTTTTCTATGTGGCAATATTGTTAAGTGTTATGAGTGTGGTTTTCAGTTTGGGGAATCCAATGTTGGTGTGGCGACCGACGTATCCATACACCAGGACCCTGAATTCTGATTTCTGACTCAGTGTACGAAAACACTGATTGCATGTGTTTTGAAAAGTTTTCTTTTTGATTTCATTGAGTTAGCTCACCAGGTATAACTTAATGACCGCATAGCACCTATTCCTTATCAGTATGCTTCTGCGTAGACAACCAGCTTGGATTCCTAATAGAGTACACGATAACGGTTCACCGAGCGACGAGGCTCTAGCGTAGGACCCTCTTACTGTGTTGTCACCTTCGGGTGGTGTACATATAGTACCACCACCCATTGGGTAGTAGTTACCACCATACGCACTGGTGGACGTTGCATGCCTACTGAGCACGTTGTACAAGTTCCAACAGCAGAGGACTCTGAGGTTTCGAGGAGAGATAGATTCCCATGCAGCTGAGGACAATCTAGAGGCTGTGTCTAGAGTTTTCTGCCTAGTTGATACACCGGTAGAGTAGATGGTGATCTTAAATACTAGTCTTTTCTAGTGCGTGACCATAAGGATGGCCCATATAGTGATGAGGCTTCGGTACGTGGACTGTTGCCTGAGATAGTACCTTAAGATAGTGTGCCATCTATATCACTTCCTGTTGGTCAGTAGTTACAACCAGCGGTACCAGTAGAGGAAACCTGTTGGATTAGTTCCTTACACGTGTTTTAGAATCAAATACCCTCAGGTTCTGATATGATACTGAATCACAGGAGGCTAAGGACTGTCTTGAGGAGGTGTTTGAGTTCCCACCTAGCCAGGGAACCATTCGATCAGATGACGGTCCTGGTAGAGACCCTTCTACGTGGCTCAGCAGGACAATGACAGAGTTTAGGTTACCCTGATCTTAAAAAGAGGTGAATCTTCTGTGGACAAGCTTGAGAACCTTCCTCAAAGAAGGGGGTCTCTTTCCTTAAAGAGCTAAGGGATGGGAGTTTCCTAGAGCTTCTACATCTTTGGTAGGACGACATGTCAGTAGCTGAGTATTCATTGAGGTGTACCGACCATTATTGGTACTCGATGAATATGATACAATCAGTGCTTTAGGGATCGAACATCCGAGAAAGGTGTGTTTAAGGACATCTGAGCAATCACTATTCCTATATGCATTCCTAATTATGTTAGGGTGCTAGAGAGAACCTTTGTGGTTGAATGTTCTTTGGAAGAGAAAATACAACCGATGATTGTTAGCAGTGGGAAAGTAGGAAACTGGCACCAGTATCAAAGACTTGGGCATGTAAAATGTTTTGGGAAGAGGAAGTGTTAGGTATAGATGAATCTGTAGGGAAACAAATGCGGAAGTGAAGATAGGAGAGAAGCATGAGGTGATATACTTTTTGATATGTTACAACCACCACTCCAATGTGGTCCCCACCAGGCTCAGGGAGATGGAGGATAGGGAAAGGGAGTAGCTACGTCTGATCAAGGCATGTGACCCGAGGGCTCCGGGAATGATGAGGTACGGTCTATGTCTACTACAAGCTTCTATATTAATAGACACGGGTACCAACCATTCTTTCTTTCCATGAATCTTTTTCAAGACCTAGAGTTTCCGGTTAAGCTGTTGACCTGACCCTCATGTCTGGAGATACCTTTGGGATGAAACTTGATAATCACTCTTACTCTGATGGTGTGATCCGACCCTAGAGGTGAGAGTTTCTGTTGGAACCTCTTGGTGGTAGCATCGAGGCCTTACAACATTATTTTGTGTATGGACTGGACATACACAATTCATACTTAGATTAACTGTATTAGGAAAAAAGGTTTTGGTTTATCTACAATGTTAGAATGGTGTTTTCTTTGGTCGGTGAAAAAGGAAACCCAGGTAGCACAGGATAAAATCATGCATAGGAGGGTGCAACCGATCACTCTTGAGTTGGCCATCCTTACCCTCATGGCAGGAGGAGTTTTGAGTTTTGAGTTTCCAAAAGGAGCGGAAGAGTGTGGGGAAATCTTTTCAAAAGATGTTTCGAGGATTTCCACCCCGAAGGGAGAGGGACTTATACTTTGGCTGGGTACTACTGTAGTTTTGAACCAGACTTCCCTAGGGTAGAGACACCCTTTATAGCTTTGACGAAGAAGGAGGATCCTTTCCTATGGATGGAGAAGTGTCAATAGATCTTTCTGAAGCTGAGACAATGAAAATGGATAGAGATCCTCCATGATTATGACTTTTAGATATTCTATAATCTTGGGAAGTGAAACGTGGTAGCAGACACACTCAGCTGGAGGTTTGGTCTACAATTGCTGAGTGAGATGTTAGAGAAGCTAGTCGCACTGCGTATATCCTTCATGGATAAAGATGGAGCAGCTTACCCCCTGTCTCTGACTATCTCTCCCCAAATTATTTAGTGAATTTGAGAGGAATAGCTTGGGATGTTGATTGCGAAGCCCAACGTGCTCAGATATCCTTAGGAAGATCTTCTGAAGTATTTTCTGAAGGTGGGGAACACCTCTTCCTCTTCAGAGGATGAACCATGGTGCTAGTGACTCTTCGGGAGGAGGTGTTGAGGGAGATCCATACATCCCCTTTAACAGTACATCCTGGAGTGGCAAAGATGTACCAGGACCTTCACTGTAAGTACTAGTGGCTAGGGATGAAGGAAGCAGTGGAGGATTTTGTATCACGATGTCTCAATTGTCAGCAAGTAAAGACTGCAGAGTTAGTAGAAGTCTTATGTCGACAGGAGGAGGGAAACCATGTCTTCTTACGAGTCTCACCTCAACGAGGTTTGTGGAGATTTGGCTGGGGCGACAAGCTATATCTGAGGTTCATCGGAACTTTCTAGATTCTCAACAGAGTGGATGAGGTAGAGTACCATCAATTTGTTCCCCCACAGATGCACCAGGTGCATAATGTTTTCCATGTGTCACAGATGAAGAGATGCATGCATGATCCATCGCACGTTATCAACTGGGGCGAGTAGAAATTTGATGATGGGGTGACTTTTACGGAGTTCCCAGTAGAGATAGAGGATTGACAGGAGTGAGTCCTTCATGGATGGTTGATCCCTATAGTGTGAGTTTGGTGGTAGCATGGGGACCTCCAAGAGAGAACATGGGAGTAGGAGGCTCAGATTCAAGCTCAGTACCCTTATTAGTTTGATTTGCCTTTTCTTTGACTTTTGGGGACATAAAGACCCAAGGAAGGGACAATGTATTGTACTGAAATTTATGTATAATTTTTTTAATTATATAGAATTATTTCAAGACCTTGAAATCTGATGATGTGCGATTCCGAGGCCCAAAGTGTCTGGAATGATCCGTTGAAGATTTGTTAAGCTTTAATTAGCGTGCGTAAGCAGTTTTCCTAAAAAAGCGGAATAACTCTTAAACGGTTTCCTGAATCAGAAATTCAAGGCCACCGTTGCATTCAGGATGGCAGGTTTTCCCTAGGCGTGACTTAATTTTAGTCAGCACATGCCTCCTATGAGAAAACCCAAAAATGGCATAACCGTAAATAAAATAATTAAATAAAGTTATTTTATTTTTCAAATGCTTATAACTCACGAACGGTAACTCATATTGAAAATCCGAGATGACCGGTGAACTTGTGAGGGTATTATTTCCTTACCCGGATACTAACATTGGCCGTCATGGGCCACCAGTGAAAGTTAGTTTTTGGCCTTTAATAAAATAATTAAGTGACAATTATTTTATTGTAAAATCCATAACTTCTAAACGGTAACTTGGATTGGAAATCCGAGAGTACCATTGAGTTCTTTGGGGAGTGTTCTCCTTAGGTGGAGGCTAACCTTGACCGATGTAGGTCTAGGGTGAACGTAATTAATTTATTGAACTTTTTTTAAGGTACGTTCAGTAAACGCGCGAGCGGAATTTTCTAACTTTTGAACCGATGATCAGATTAAAAATCAGAGGGCACCATTGAATCTGATGCGCCAGGATTTTCTTAAGGGATACATTACTTTGACTGTAGTAGGTTCGGAGAAAAAGTTATGTTTTGTGAATTTTTAAAAGAAAAGAAAAGAAATAATTTTATTATTTTATTTTATATCCTCCAACGGACAATCAAAGGGTGGGGCCAGTGATGTGTTAAGCCAATAAATGGCTTGACCTGCCAACCCTAAGTAATTACGTTGTTGGGGAATTAGGAAGGTTCCTAATTTATAAGCCCCCATTAATTCCCCACGTCATTACATACCCTCCCCCCCTCATATATATATGGATCTTGGGGGGAGGTATTGGCACAGCTTCGCCAAGCAACGAAGTACTGAATGAGCGCCGCAGTGTCCGACCCTTAGAGGATGGATCCGATCCTAGCGGGAGGTGATGAGCGACACCGAACCACAAATCAAAGGACAATATGGGAGTGATGTCATTGGGAACTGGTTGCGGGAACAAAGAACAAGATCCACCTTCAACCACGGATGCTCTCCAAAGGGTTTTCAAGGTAGGGGGTTTATTCACTTACACATTTTAAATGATTTCCCCTTCCCCGTTTTTGAATAATACAATGAACGTGGGTCAACTGACTAAAGAGTTGACCCGTGATTCATTCTTCTTTGTAGGAGGTTGTTTTGGGGTATCTTTGTGGGGTTTATCTAGTTGTTTAATTAAATTGATTATTAAACCCTTAACCTCCTCATGTTTGCAAGCTAACGTGAAGGGCGTAGGCCTAAGGAACCCAACCCGAACCATCTGCTACTTTGCTAATCTTGCATCTCCATGGAACACTGACGACACAACAATACTGACCAGATATGTTGGGGATAGAACGTTGATGCACGCCACAAGAGGGGGTTGCGGCACAAAGCTACAATGGTCATCGGAGCGGCCGGCACCGGCTGGTCATGGAGGAGGCGCGGCGCGACGTCGCTCGTCACCGATGAGCAAAGGAGGCCGCGTGCTCGTCAGCTGCGGTGACCAGAGGAAGGCATCCAACACACTGTACGACCATGGGGGACTATGCGGCACACCATCGCGTGCTACTGGAGAGGTCGGCCAGCATGCCGGCCAGCTGCGACGGAACTAGAAGGACCCACCCCAGCGGGTCCCACGTTACACCTGGCGACACCATGTGGCGCCGCCGCTGTGAAGAAAACCAAATGAACATCGACCATTTAGAGAAACCGTGGGGTCACTCTCCCAGTGGAGGCTAGGGAGGACCCCCTTGTGGTTCGCACCTCATGTGGCTGGGCCGCCGCCCTCCCGGGCCACCCCGTCGCGAGCTGCCCCTTGGGGGTCGCCCCTTCATGAGCTGCCCCCTTGGGGGACGCCCTTCACGAGCTACCCCCTTGTGGGGAAGGTCTCCCCATTATAGTATGGACTAGACCTTGGCCCAGCGGGCTAAGTTCACCGCAACCTATCCTAGACCAGGTCAGTCCGACTGGCTCGGACCGGACCCGGGCCCCATCGGGGCCCAGAAACACTTAAAGGGACTTATCTTGAGAACCGGGTATCTGTTTGACAAACCATCTATGACATTGGGATCCTTGGAGTGAGATTGTCATTTTGAATTAATTCATGAGAGGTTTGGAGAAACTTGGTGTACGGCCAGGTTGGATCGTACCTGAATCTAACCGGGCCCTCAGCACTGAAATGCTAATGACGGATAGACCGGAAATCCGATTGACGTGCTGTCTATTGCGTTGGAACCCTTAGACACGGAGGATCATCAGTTTACTTATTTTTGAGACTTAGTTCTGGTTAAAATATGATTTATGGCTTGGGGAGAAGTTCTCCCAAGTGCGCTACATACAGAACCCTGCGACTAGGTGAGACTTGACGACTGCTGACTTTTCGACTCGGAGTGACTCGACGACCCAATGTGGGGAACCTCTATGTGACAAAGCAGACCCACGGTGGGGAGATCATTTATGTGATGTGTCAGACCCATGATACTCGACAGGAGGAGTACCTCATCATGCCATGATTGGGAGACCCTCTATGTGACGTGACATACCTATGATACTCGACAGGAGGAGTACCTCAGCAGTCCAAGGTTAGTGGGAAGCGCCTCTATGTGATGCGTTAGGCCCACTGTACTCATTATAGGAGGAGTTATCCAGCATCCTAGGTGTTCGATGTTATGATTGGGGATGTTACTTGTTACTATCCCTAGAGAATCCCATGACTGGCTATCATTAATCATAGCGATCCTATGTGGGTCAGTATCATAATTCTATTTCTCTGTGTTATATACCTGGTTTGAACTGAGACTATGTTTTAATTAATTCTTTTACCTGTGTGGTACTTCTATCTTTGTGGTGTTAACTTTGAGGTACTTATACTTTCATGGTGTTACCTTTGTGGTATACTTCCCTCATGTATGAGATGAGTATATCTTAGTAACTTAAGTATATGTATGGGAGTATACCTAAGTAGAGTTGGGATCTTGCTTTTTGGTTTTTCATTTTTGGAACTCTAGGAAACCTATGGGGTCTCAGGGTCCCTATTGAGTATTGTTATACTCACCCCTGCATGGTCTTCGCCCTTACCTTGTTTTGTCTTGTGCAGATGGCATACAACATTGATCTAGGCTGAGGGAGCCAGGATGGGATGGTGGTTGGAGGTGGACTATTTGGCGTGAGGTGACGCAGAGACTACTGATCGTGTGATGTACCTACCCTTTAGGTATGATCTGTGGTAGACGATCCAGGAGATGCTTTTCACCTTTTCAGTTGTTTTGTAATTTTCATTTGTACTTGTACTTTTCCAATTGGGCTTGTATTCTGGCCCCTTTACTTTCAGCACTATTTTTACTACAGAAGTTCACTTCATAGTTGCATCTTGTTGCGTTCTATTCTGTGTTTTTATATAGGTTTAAAGGAAATGACTTCCCATTTTAGGGATACACCTTTCCAGTGCTAGTTTCCATCCCATGGCCTATGGAAGGAGGGCCTGGGGTTGTCACGGTACGGGCCCCAGGGGACGGGTCATGACACCAATGGACTTCATAGGATTAACACAATGTGTTCCTGCATCAATAACTTACAATATGACATCGACATAAGAGCTATACCATGGTTCTCATCCATTCCACCCTACAATATGTCATGATTCTATGAGGGGGGGTGAATCAAGTTGTTTCACAATTTAAACCAATTTTCCTCCTTATCAGTTTTTCTTTAGGATCTTATTCCCATGTTAATAGGAATTATGTGCAACCTGTTGGTCTTGAAGGAACTCTCACTGAACCACACACAAATATTTTAAAAATTAAAGCATGAAAAATACATGAGGTTTTTTATTAGTACACTAAAAAGGGATACATCTAAGGATCACACATTGATAATGTGTTAATGTTCCAAAATCCACTACTACACTAGTTTAGTGTATATTAGTTCAGTCATGGTCACTCCATAATAATGATCACTTCCATCACAAGGTTTAGGGTTCATTAAATAATCACCTAAAGAAAATTTCCTATTATTCTCCTCCACACACTACTTTAGAAAAAGTCTTCAAAAGTTTATATGCATAAATGTATCTCTATGATTTCAAAAGTCAGTATGAATGATGTGCATCTTCAAATCCAAGTATATGCTATGCCATTGTCTAAATTTAATACACTATACTTCTTCAATATTTATGGGTTCAAATCTTTTTAGTGACTTAATCCTTCTATCTTTCATAAAAATAGTATCACTCTTTCTAAGAATGAAAATAATTCCTCACTGGAATTATCTCATTACACTTATTATTTAGAAACCGGATGTGGTAGTGATACGTATTCTTTCTTTGAGACTTCTTTTGAATGAAATAGATGTTATGATGGACTTTCATTTTTTCCCACCTTTGTATTCTAATAATTTTTTTTCAATATATTTAGGTTTTCTATTTTTTTCCCTCAGAGACATGGATATATCAATATTCACATGTTCTCTTAATAATTGATATGTGCAATTTTATAAGTCTTCCAGTATCCAACCCTCAACTCAATGGTTGAGATTATTTAACATTACTCTAACCTTATCATATTCTTCCAGGTGTACCACAAATTTTGATGTGGTCTCTATGTGTATTCAAACTGAAGTTTACTTCTTGATAACTAGATCTTAAGCTTCCACATTCCACATTAATGTATATTCAATAATATTACATGAGATATTTAACATAATTTAAATATAGAAACACCATTTAATTATCACTAATAATCATCATCTAACTAAATCATTAATAATATATTATGATTAATAATAAATCCTAAAATATATGTGGATGGTTGAAAAATAACTTATTCTATGCATGTAGACAGATGCAATCAATCTCTGAGGCATGAAATGATCTATCTCATGATCCAAATATGAAAAAATCTTAAATTTTAATTAAATAAAAAAATTTAGGCATATTATCATTTAATTTCAGAATAATATTATCGATTATGGCATGGAAAAAAACACTGTGATTTTCAACTGGATGAAAATAACTCAAACACCCTATCTTCTAGATCAATATTTACCAACAATAATAAATAGAATGACCCTTACATATTATTATTGACAACTCTTACAAAATATCATTGTTCCAATAAATATGAATCTTATGAATTGTTTTTATGACCCTTATGGTCTTTAGGGTTCACAGATACTTTTCTATATTTTACAAAGGGAATGTACCTTACATTTTTTCTAATAACCCTTAGGTTTTTATGAAGAATCCTATGATTGAGCAAACATAAACTTATGATTTCATTCCTTTTCCATTTTATCATATAACCCCGTTAGAATTTAATCTTACAGTTATATGGAAAATTATTTCATTCACAAGACTTTAAGCCCGATCAACATCAAATTAATGTTACATGCACTAGTATATTTTCATGACTTTGTCAATATTGTATATTGATGACCCTTATGAAATCAAGGTGACCCTTACAAAATCATTCAGAAATTTATAAAATTAGGATGAATCTTATGTAATCACTATGAAACTTATGAAATCAGGTTAGACTTTATGAATTTTCTATTTTTCAATCCACCTCAACACTGGAGAGTCTTATGAAATCTTTTATAATTCTTATAAAATATAAGAGAGGGTCTTAGTGCTCCCTATGCACACAAGGAATCCTCCATGAATTTTTTAATTATATGAAATCTCCAGAAAAAATTACCCTTGTTATTTGAGATAGTATATTTCTTTAAACATATTCCACTCTTATGAATTCATAGAGATATTCTTAATGACTCTTATGAATTTAGGGAATATTCTAAGACTTTTTCAAAATCATAGATCCATTTATAAATTATGAAAACTCTCCATATAAATATTAAAAACTTTAATTAAAAATTAAAAATAATTTATATAATTATCACATATTTTCATTAACACTTATTAACATTAAACTACCATTGGAAACAAATACAATAAACAAACTCTTGGTTGCAACACTCCCGTTTTGTATTTTATTGATAATACTTTCTTAAATTTCACTTCTCTTTATAACTACAAGTACATAAAAATTATGTATGGATTTATAATTAATTATACTATTCCTCTCCCTTTTTTCAATACAATGCAATGGGTCCCTTATATCTAGATTTTGACTTCAATATTATACCCCTTTTGGGTTGCTTCGGATTATTGTTTCAAGACCTCCTATATCTCTAAACATCATAGGGGTAATTATATCAGATTTAATACCTATTTTTCCACACTAAATTTTATCAATATATTTCATGATCCCAATATATATGATGTGGGTGAAAGATTAATATTATAAACACCATATTTAGAGAATTCTTACACCTCCTTTTTCTAGGAATTATTTTCTATCCCATTTGATATTGGGATTGCTGGTCTTCTTCTAAAAACTATATCATCTGTGCAATACATCTGATAACACTCCCAAAAATAGATTTAAATCTTGAATAGGTGGCTCTATTTACTGCTTATCGATATAATTTCATTTCTTAACCACTTATTGATTGAGCCTTTGATTCTTTTTCTAGTGGTGATACAACTTATTAGTTGAAATAACTATATATATTTTTATCTAGACTCCAAAATTCTTCCTATTTATGGATTTATTTTATTTAATAACTTTTGTGAGTGACTTTAACACTTGGAATTGAACTTATTGAAAAATAATCTAATATTACAAAGACATACCTTAGTGTAGGAAAAAAATTTATAAGTCAACAAACAAAAGCTTCCCATGCCACTCATCTACTTCCATAAGCACATAAAACAATAGTTTTATCATCTTCAACACATCCTACAAACTTAGTCATACTCACAAAAAAACCATTAGTAAATAAATAAAAAATAAAAAAGGGTTTGACTCATGCCTAATGAAAATACAACTGATACTAATCTGTAATAATAAACCAGTGAAACCACCTTTTATTAATATTAAGAGAGCTCCACATTTTATAAATGAGGCTAAATAGACATTGAATGTTGAAAACTAACTCCCCCTGAATAATTTCTATTCTTGGTACCAAATTCAAGACATTATTGATTATAGGGACACCATCTGATGGTTATGATATGTCCTTCAAGTAGCTTTCCTTATCCCATAAAAACAAATAAAGAATACATGTTAGGGTATTAATAAATAAACATGAAACCCAAGAATGCTACTAATTCACCCATTAATCATCATTATTCTATCTAATGGTATCATACTACTAAATATATAGCCTAATATAATTGGTTGATTACTATATTTTTCTTAATACCACTGGTTATAGTATATAAGGCTTTACACCATTGTAATTCTAGATCTTGTCCTTCCCTATGCCATTTTAGGTTTAACATTGGAACTAAAAGTGGGTTTTTGTCACTAGTTTTTGAGTCATATTCGATCTTGAAACCATTTAGTCTTATTTTTTAGGCTTGGTGACAAATAATAATTGCAATATTTCTAACTCAAATCACTGTATTTAATTTCTTCTAGATCAACTACATCTTTAATTCCACTTGTTCATATCTTATTCTATTATACACATATATCTTCTTTCATCTCATACTTATCCCATGGATCATACACCACCCTTAATATAACACCACTTCTAATAAAAGTTAAATATAATTAAAACAAGAAGATTGGGGCACCTCCAACATCCTCAACTTGAGGATTTTGGTTATCCTTAATGAAAAAATAGTGTTTCCCCCATTATTCTAATACTTCTTAGTGGTGATATTTTGAATAACAGTACTCATGAAAAACTAATTTAAAACATGTAATTTAGATTTCTGTATATTCTTCAACATCCTTGGATTTAAATTTTCCACAATTTTGAGAATTATCCCACTTGTACATGTTTCTCATTTTGATGCAATACTATTTCATCTTCCTTCATGCTTTCTCCATCATAGGAGGGATATTACACCAATATTTTCTTCTTACTTTATGGTATGTTTTTTAAAACCACTAATAGATGCCTCATGTATATCCTCTTCAATTTCAATATGTCTCACACCATAATTATTTCTCTTGATGAATCTCTCTTCAATAAAACTTCACTATTTCTCATATTTTGAACAACTTCCTCCTTTTTCTATCCATATTCTAAATTTTATTTTTTTTATTTTAAAGAGATCTTATATGAGTGTGTTCTCATTAGTACTCTATTGACTATTCATTGATATTATCTATTTCTCTCCAAATAAATAAATATATTTTCATGCACAATTTGTATCCTTATATATAGATTCTCTTCTTATTGGCCATAGGAAGAGAGGAATTCCTTATAATTTTTTTATATTATTTCATTATTTAATTTACATTCCAAATGATGTTGGTTAGAACATGTAAAACATATCCCATAAAACCCATAACTCATGGGTTGATATACTTCATAAATAATTTTATTCTCTCCTTTAATCCATTGGTATTTTAGACGCACACTCATGGTGTGTCCCACTCTTCCACAGAAGTAGCATTTTGTAGCTACTTTTCTTTGAGTTCGTCCAATTCTAGGGTTTTCAAGAACATTAATTCCATTTAATAATTATAGATTTAGAATTATATATACTTTAATTATTGAGGTGGTTATGATGGGAGTTCATTCCAACTATTTCCCCATTGTTGGTCTAAGATGTTATTCAAGAACTTTCATCGTCTCATCTTTCTCCTTCAATTGGATAACTACCTTTTCTAGACTTGATATAACTTCTATAATTGAAATTCTCATCTATTAAAGTTATGTATTGAGTGGTATAATGATGAATTTTAACCCTTTTTTAGTTTCCATCTATTTAATTATCTTTTTTGACAATTATTTAAGTAAATCACTTTGGTCCTCCATCATTGCACCCATAATTTTTATGTCAAATTTCAAGGCCACCTACACTCTCCTCAATATTTTATTCTTTATATATATATATATATTTATGAATTAATAGTTCACTTGATTAATTATATTTCATTGATATACCTTCTCATTCATGGACTGGATCTTATCTTGCCCGATATATGCATATCATGTAGATTGGTAACGTGATGTAGTTATCATGTCATCATTAGAATCCATACTTTTATGAATCATCAAGAGTGAATATAAATTTTCAGATTTGAAATGATCTTCTAAAACATGGTTAGAACAAACTTTATCAATATAATTAGAATTTATCACGTTGATTAGAGAGTGAATCCTCATGGGATTCTTATTTTTTGTTTATCTTCTGTCTTACTACAAAGTTTATATAAGGTATAATTAATGATATTTTTTTTCATTGGTTTTTATTCATTACTAGTTTTTTAAACCTTCTCTTGAGGTATACATTCTAGCCACCTTTTTTACACATATTTACTATATATATTCTTCAACCATTTGTGAATATTAAATTCACTAGTAAAATGAAGGGTTTTCCTATATATCTCACCGGATATAACTATTTTTATAATTATTTATGTCTTGAAATTATGATCTTTTTCATTGTTCTTTATTAGTATATCCTTTGGATATATTCCATAATATATTGACCAAAATCCTATAGATAAAAATATAAATCCTTTTTCCATCCATTAAATTTATCACCAATAAAATAAAGAGACATTATCATTGAATCCATGTTCACAAAAAAACAAAAATATATTTTTGAGGTTGAAAAATAAGTTGGAACCTTACTTTAATACCACCTATTATAACCTAAGTCATTCTAGTGGGGAGTGAATTAGTGTGTTTAATAATTTAAACAAATTAGTTTCCTTAACAATTTTCATTTAGGATATTTTTACCATATTAACATGAATTATGTTTAACCTATTGGTCTTGAATGCATTATCACCAAAACACACCGAAATATATAGAAAAGTAAATCATGAAAATACATAAGGATTTTACTTGGTTAACTAAAAATGGACATATTCAAGGTGAAAGAATTTACAATGTTTCAATGTGAAAACATCCACTACTTTACTAGTTAGATACACCAAGGATAACTTCCTTTACATGGCTTAGGGTTTGGTCACTCTTTACATGAGGAATACTTAATATTCTTATTCTATGTGCACTAATTTGGAGAAGTTATTCAATTTTTTATATAAATGTGATTCTCTCCATGATTATCATATTAAACATGAATGATGTTCATATTTAAATCCAATTAGATTATCTATTGATATCCATGTTTTATGCACTCCACTGATTCAAGATGGATGGGTTAAACTCTTTATAATGAGTTGATCCTTGTGTCCTATACAACAACAAGACAACTATTTCTCTGTATAAAAATAAATCCTCACTGGAATTATCTTATTTTACTTATTAATCCTTATAAACTAGATATATTAGTTATAATTTTCCTTCCTTCGAGTATTATTTTTACTGAACCAAATATGAAAATATACTTGCCTTGTGGCTCTCCTTCTTCTTCTTATAAAAAAATATGCAATATATCCTGGTTCACACTTCTTCTTCTTAGAGACTCAAATATATAAATATTTTTTATTTCTATTTATAACTACTATATATAGCTTTATATTCCTTCTAACTTCTAACCCATTACTCAATGGTTGAGATTAATTATCCTTCTAATAATCTTCTTAGATTCTACCTAGTGTACCACTCATTTTAACTTGGTATATATATGTGTTAAAACCCACATTAACATCCTAATATTTTGATATTAAGATTATATAATTCTTGAACATGTCCTTTCAATATTATTTTATGATATTCTCATATTTTAAATATGGAAAAACCATAGAATGATCATCGAGAGTCTTCCCTTTAAATTATTTACAATCTTTACAACCTTCTTCAAATACTGTGGTCTTCATTACTACATAAAATATGTAATCACCCTTATTATCATCTGACCAAATTATTAATTTTATATTATAGTTAATAATACATCCTTAAATCCATGTATCCAACTGAATAATAACTTCTTCCAAGCATATAGACACAAAATGTAGAGCATTGATCCACAATACGATCTCTATCATGATTTAGATCCACATAATCCATTCATTTTAAATCACTAGAAACATTAAAGATTATTATAATTTAATATTATCATAAAATGATATATTATGGAATGAACATCATCAACCAAATATTCAAGTGGATGAAAATAACCCAGACACTATATCCGATCTAATTACTCACAGACAATAACAAAGGGAATAGAGCTATGTATACTTCTTGAAGAATCTTATAAAATCTCCCAATTTCATTAGATATGAATTTTACAAATTTTTTCAATGACCCTTATGTTACTCAAGTTTCTTAGATAATATTATATATTTTACAATGTGAATGAAACTTAGATTTATCTTGATGACCATGACATTTTGCTGACGACTCTTATAATTGATGAAAATGGTCCTTATAGTTTCAATCCTTTTCTATTTTTCATCTACCAACTACCCTAATGACCCTTATGAAATCCAAGATGACTCTTATAATTTAATACCTTTCCATTTTATCAACTAAATCCTTTAAAATTTACTCTTATGATTATTGGGAAAATCACTCCCTTCACAAGATTTCATGTCCGGTCAGTATCAAAGAACTCTTACATTCACCAATATATTTCCATAACTTTTTCAATATTTTTCTCTATTAACCTTATGAAATCAAGGTGAACCTTATGAAAAAAATATAACCCTTAAGGAATTAGGTTGACCCTTAAAGAAATCAAGATGACCCTTAAGCAATCAGTCCAACCCTTAGAAATTAGGTTAGACTTTAGGAATTTTCTATTTTTCCATTATCTTCAACATTGGTGACTCTTATAAAATCATTGTAGGCTCTTATGAAATATTAGATAGGTTTTTAGAGACACTTATACACACAAGATATATTCCATTACTTTTTCAATTATATTAACTCTACAAAAATAATTACACTTATAATTTTAGATGGACTAAATTTTTAAAAATATCACCCATTATGAATTCACCAAGAGAATCCTGATGACTCTTAAAAATTCAAGAGATATTTTAGGACTCTTTTAAAATCATATATATTCTTTTAGCATTAAAAAACACTCTATTTATATATTAAATTTTGGGATTCTAAATGTAAAATAACTTCAACACTTTTAACTTATTGTCAACACTACTTCAAAATATCCAAAAACTATGGTAAACAAATCAAAAAAAAAAAAACCTCTTGGTTGCAACACATTATGCAATATTAACTCTCCTATAAAATAATTTTTCAAACATATCATATATCATATTAATGATTTGATAATCTATTTTACATCACTTCATTGGAACCATTACCTAATATGATATCCCATATCGTCTAATTTGATACACTAAAAAATAAATGAGTTAAATTGAGTCACTACCTATGATATCGAATATCTTATGCCATGAATTAGTTAAAATTTATGATATAAAATAAAAAATATCAATCCATATAAAAAAATCATCCATATTTTATATTATACCTCATGATATCAAAAATAATATTCATAAACATGATTTTAAATATTATTTCAAGAATAAAATCCAAAACTAATCATATGATACCATTGTAAGGTTTATAAGGATTACATTTTTTAATCATTTTAGAAGAAATTAGATACCTTTAAAACCATGATCTACCATGCTTGAAAACAAAACCATGCTACATATAAAATAAAAAAATGTTTATACCATGCACCGATGGGCCTCCACAACTATCTTTTATCAAATGTTTAATAAAGTTCACTCAGATCCATCCATTAGATTCCATCCTCCATACGGTATCCAAAGGTTGAAAGAATCAACCATTACAAGGGAAGGATCTTACTCACATTAATAGTATTCTAGTACCTCGCTAGGATAATTATTAAGAATGAAGAGAGATTCAAGGGTGATAGAGATTCATCTAGAAGATTATCAAAGAGAATAACCATATAAATGGGTTTTTTCTTGTTTATGTAATACTTATGGAAACTACCAAATTAACTATGAATTTACTAATGAGTTACAAAAAAAAGTGTAAATATTCATATATTATTGCATTCATCACATGAATGCATCTTTCACTATTCCATGAGTTTCATCTTATGAAACAATCATATTAATGATATCCAACACAGAAGATCTCAAAAATGTTAACTCTAAATGTTTGGGTACGTTAAAAATCATTCAATATTATATAATAAAGGCACTTGTGTGACATATTCTATATTTTACCTTATAATATGCCACAAAAGGCCATTTATATTCTATATTCCCATTCATATCATATAATATAAAATAACTATATCATATCCTATGATACAAGTATTTTGGGTGTATCTCCTTAGACATCTTGGTATATCTCAGGCTTTAGCTTCTAGTGATGAAATCTTATGAAATTACAGGTTTTCTTCCTCTTATATTTCACTATTATTTTGTTTTTTTCCATCTTGAGGTGCTATGGTAGATGTGGCGGTTTAATATTATTGGTGTTTAGATAAATTCTTGATAGATTATTGGTGTGCATAGATTTTTCGTAGGATCTTCTTAAGTTTTGTGGGTTTTAATCATTGTTTTGTTCTCAACTTTATATTTTGGTTATTTAATTTTTTCTATTATAGGTGATTCAAACTTTCTCCAGTTTATTTATTATGTAATTGTGAAATTATCAGTATTTGTTTTGTCTTTTGGTAAAGACTTGATATTTTCCTAATAAAGATAACAAAACATACATCAATAAAATGTCGAGGAAGTGTAATGATCATGTTTTTATTATTTCTATGTTGTTTATTTGTTATTATCAATTGACATTATTAATTATTTCATGAATACTATGATACTACGAATTATGTTGTCATTGATGTGACAAATTATTTTGATATTGGATAAACAACTTAAAAATGGTAATGAGAATAAGGTATGGAAATATATAAATTTTTATTTCTTACTTTACTATGTTATTTATACTGGTAAAGAGAAGATGAGAAAAATTGTTTTTTTTATTTGTAAGGTGGCATAATTTCTACTATGTGATTACTTTGATGTTATATGGATACTATTAGGTTTCTATTTTGTTTTAATTTTAGATATATAATCTATGGGAGTATTTTGGTTTTTGGATAAATGTAGTATGAGAGGATGATATAGTTATGGGGATATTATTACGATGGTGTAGAGGGGATTTTATATCTATGTGGCTTAGTTACCTGGAAATATGTAATTTGTAAGAATAAATAGAATGAATAATTATAAATTTGTTGTGATGGTATAAATAAAAGTCTATAAATAATTAATTTAATGTGGTTTAATTAAACATGTGGTAATGTTGAAGTGGAAATAATTATATGAAATTTTTGTGGCTAGAGATTATATGTAGTAAATAAATTTAATGAGGTTAGTAAATTGATAATGTGGAATTGGTAATGAATATGAAATGGGATGAATATGAATGGATGTTTTGTGAATATTTACGGATAATTGTTTTTTCTAGACATAGAAATTAATGTTAATGTAAAGTGGGTTTGGGGAACCTTACTATTATATCCTCTTGATTATTTTATTATCATACTTGTATACAGATTTGGTGAGTTCACCTTAGTGATATTAGGTGGAAGTTTAATTTACATAGTTGATGAGTTGGTTTCATCACTCACCTTTAGTAGTGTATCTAGGTATATCCAAGATGTATCAGTCCTTGAGGAGTTAGTTCTGGTGGTTAGGGATGTAGAGGTCGATGTCTTAGTTTATTTCTCAGTGTTAGGTCTGTCAGTGGGTGAAAGAATTGTGACTCTGTTTATTTTATATCACCATTGGAAATTCCTTAATGTTGAGGGGAATATATATATTAATGGATTTCATCACCATTTTTTCTCAACTTCATGGTGGATGTTATTACATTTGGGTGATTTTGGATTGATTGAGGAAGCTAGCTCATTTATTAATGGTCAATGATTCGAGTGCCGTAGATGGTTTGGAATGACTATATATAGATATGGTAGTATGTCTTAATGGTATTATGAGGATGATAATATTTTATTAAGATCCTTATTTATCCCCATGAGTGTGGAAGTGTCTTCAATGTGATTTTAGCTCTTAGATATCCCTTAAAACTACTTTTTATCCTCAGATAAATTGTTAAATGGAGTATAGGATGTAAATTTTAGAGGACACGTTTCAGGCTTGTGATCTTGATTTGGGAGGGTTATGGGTGAAATATTTACCCTTTGTTAAGTTTTTTTATAATAATATCTATTATTAATCCATTAAAATTCCCCCATTTGATGAAATATATGGGTGGACTTGTATATCTATTTTTTATTTGATCAAGGTTATAGAGTTAACAATTTGTTGACCATATTTGATATAGAGAATGAAAAGGAAATTACAGGTGATTAATTTAGGGATGAAGGATAATTTATACCATCATAATTCTATTCTAATCATAGAAGAGTACCTATGAAGTTTAAGGCTAATGATCATGTATTTATGGATGTTTATCCCCATCATGGAAAATAGAGGTTTGGTTGTGGGAGTAAGATTTTTCCTCGATTTATTGTACCTTTCAAGGGGTTGGAGAGTGTCAGTGAGGTGCTTTATCATTTATCTCTCCCTCTATAGAAGGATAATGTTTATGATGTCTTATATGCATCAAAACTTTCGTGGTATCTTTATAATGACTCCCATGTCATTTACTGGGGATATGTTGGATATGAAGAAGGATGCAACATTTATGGAGTGTTCTACTGAGATTCAAGATTTTTAGGTGAATTTTCTTCATGGGAATGTAACTCCTTTGATTTTTTTCTATAGATACATGATATCTTGAAATTGTGTACATGGGAGTGAGATTTATAGATGAATGATTGATCGCACCGCGATTCACCATTTCATTTTCAACCTTACACCACTGTGCTAAACTAGTTTTGTATTGAAAATTATAAAAATAATAACAAATTATACTTCATGTTTGATTCAATTATTTTTTTATAACTGTTAAAAAGGTAAATATTACCTGTTTTGATAATTTCATTGAAGGTGGAGGTGATTTGGAGGGCCCATGATGAATTCCAACAAAAATGGGCCAAGCTGCATAGGATCCAAGCACACAAGTTTACTGAAACAAATAATTATACTTAACTGTGCCTCAAAATAGGACTAAAATTTTTGTGCTGGTCAAAAATTATTTTTTCTACATTTCATATTAAGGAACCCAACCCTAATTCGGCCATCAAGTGGCCCAACAAACCTGATCTGTCTAGCGCACCAAATTTGCATGATGTCAAAAGTGGTGTGCTATGATATGTCCATATCTCAGGCTATAGTTGTACAAATGGTGAAAAACGTTCAGTGAAGATATTAAAGAGGTGGGGAAACATGTTTATAGTTTTTTCCAAAGAAATATTTGACTGTACAGTGGTTTAAAACCGTGGTCCAAGTGATTTTACACAATTTGTGTGCCCCAAACCACCTTCCACTTTGCCTATAAAATGGAAGCTTCGGATCCTTATTTGAAAGTTAGACCAAGAGAGTGAAGTGATGAAAAATTTAAGTTTCATAGGAGTCCTTTAATCCCATTGGAGGTTATGGAGATACCTATAATCATAGGGATAGGTGAAATGAATAAGGAGTTCCACCCGAGCATCCTCCTCCTCCCAATGTCGAGCTAAACAGTGGGTGTTTTTTGTGAGGGAGCTACACACATGTCAAGGGAGTTATGACACATATATTAGCTACTATTTTGTAGTTATTTGGGTGTTAAAACATTTATTTACATGTATCTTAAATTACTTCTTATTTGAATTCTTGTTTTGATTCATGTGATTGATTTGCTCTTAATTTCTAACCAATCAGTGTGAGGTTTTGTGTGTGTGATTTGTGTTTTTCTGATTAGACAACACAAGAATCCTTTTATTACCCACTTTATTGATATTTCAATATAATTTTGAATATATTATTGCATTAATAAGTTCTGGACCTTGGAAATATGATTTTTATGTCAAGGTTTGGTTCTTTAAGCTATGAAATAAAGGCTTAGGAATTAATCGGGATTCTAATTAATTTCAACCAAAGAATTACTCCAAAAAAATGAATCTCTAAGAATAATGAACTTGAAATGAATGTAGTTAAATCAAAACAACCCCTTTATCTCATATTTTTCAACACATCATTTATTTATCAATAATTAAACTCTTAAAGTTATGTTATTTTCTTAACACTGTTTTCAAAATCACCCCCTTTTTAGTACTTTTTATTAAAAACACAAACTTTAAACCTATAAAAACTCCCTAAGAGACGGACTAGGGTCTTCCATATACTATAAATCAACCTTAAAAACATAATCAATTTGAAATTTCATGATAACACAGTCAATGATCAAAATGTCAAGTTGATTTAGATCTAGTTCTACTGGTTTTATACTAACATGATTGATGTTTCTTTCTCACTCTTGTTTTATTTGAGATTTTATGATGAAAAAATTCCTATTTGATAGGTATATTGCTGGGTGACTATATTTTAGAAAACTTTATTCTTTTATAGTTTTTTTTGGATTCTTTATGATGAAAATTATTTTAGAGTTATCTAATGTAGAGGTTTATATTTTTCATGGTCCTATACTTTGTGGTTTTGGGGGTTTATATGTATTTTTAAGTGATTTTGAGGTGAATGGTGGAGGGGAAGAGGAATTTAGTTGAAATTTATACTGTTAACACAAATCATAACATGATGGGTAGCATTATATTGTAATTTGTTTTCCATTGGACTGATAGGGAATAAGGTGGCCATTGAAATGTGATTTGTGGGATTATGGCATCAGGGCCTGCATTACATCATGAAGCCTGATCGATGATATTTTCATAGGCCTTTGATGTTGGTGTGTATGTGTGTAGGAACATGATGCCTTTCATTTCACTGTAATTTTTATATATGATTATTGTGAATAAGTAAAGGGAATAATGTTTTCATCATGATTTTTGAGGGTTCAAGAATTGAAGTGTGATGAGGGGTGTTTCACCATGATTTTATTTATTTGTATCGATTTTGAATGGTCATTGACACTGATATTTAGAGGATATCGCACTACAGTTTTATAATCTATCCACTATTTCATAGTAATCAGGGCCTTCACACCATGACTTTCTTCACTAGAATTATAATTATAAATTTGATCAACTTTTCATTTTTTTTTCATTTCCTCCAGACTTATTTGAAACCTAGGTTCCCTACCTCTCATCTTTAATTATCTTTTGTAATATCTTAGTTTATCTTAGGATTTGGCTTTATGAAATCAAACCCTTTATGACTTAAGGTTCTCTTCCTATTCTATTTTCTATTTATTTTGGTTTGTTTCCTATTGAGGTGATATGACAGATTTGATGGATTCATTTTTTTGGTTCTTGGTCAAAGTATTGATGGATAATTCAGGTGTATAGGTTGTTTTTGGATCCACTCATGTTTGGTGGTTTTTGATCATCGTTTTCTTCCCATTCTTATGGTGAAATCATTGATGTTTCATTTCGGGGTTGGTGATTCAAACATAATATTACTTATTTATTATATAATTTTTAAATTTCCCTAATTTTACTTTCTTTTGGTAAAGAGTTTATATTTTCCCAATGAAGATAATAAATTGGACATGAATAAAATGGTGGGGAATTTTAATGAGTATGTTGTAATTATTTCTATGTTATCCATTTGTTATTATTGATTAATATTATTGATTATTTTAAGAATACCATATTTCTATGTATTATATTGAAATAGGATAAGAAACATAAATATGTAAATGAGAATAATGTATTAAAATATATAAATTTCTATTTATTATTTTTTTTATTCTTATTCCAATAAATAGAAGATGGTAAAATTGGATTGTTTTTTTGGAGATATCATGATTTCTATCATATTGTTGTTTTGATGTTGTGTGGCTACTATTGAGTTTCTATATTGCTAGAATTATTATTGTGGCAGTGATGGAATCCTTATTTTGGTTTTCTTTATATATTATAGGAAGAGGATATGGGTGTGTGGATATTGTTTTGGTGCTGTAGAGAAGATGATGGGGTTATGTGGGTCAGTTTCTTAGAAATATGGAATGATTTTAAAATAAATGGAATGAATAAGGGAATGGATTTTGATGGTATAAATGATGGATTGGGAATAGCGAATTTAATGTGTTGGAATTAAATATGTGGTCTATGAAATTGTAGTGACTAGATTTTATAAGTGGTTAATGAATTTAAGTGGCTGGTAAATTGATAATGTGGAATTAGTAATTAATATGAAATGGGAGAAAGATGCATGGATGTTGTGCAGTTTTTCATTGATGATTTTATGTCTAGAGGTGACATCATATGATGATATAATGTGGGTGTGAGGTAAATTTCTATTTTATTCTTTTGTTTATTTTTATTATCATATTTTTGGATGGATTTAGTTATAGATCCTTGGTGAGGTTAACTGGTAGTTGATCTGACATAGGCGATGAGTTAATTTTACTATTTATTCATGAAGGATTTAGTATGATTCTTCCACCTTTTCATGAGAGAGTCTAAACCAGAGCCTATTGAGTATACTTGTGTTATCACACTTATCTTCTATATCCTATTTTTATAAATCTTCAATATGGATTTTGTGATCATTCTGTACATTACTAGCTCATGGTCATCATTGTAGTGGGAGTTTTTTTCATAAGAGTTTCTTTCTTTTTGGCGTTGTTTTCATTTATATTTGATATTACATGCACTCAAGATCTTGGTTTTATTTTATATTTTATTTTATTTTATTATTTGGTTCTATTTTATTATTCTCAGCAATATGAGAGAAATTCATTATATTAAGTGTATTTTGTACCCTTAATACTAGTTTCTAACCCATGACCTATTGGAGGTGGGCTTTAGGGGTCACACTTCTCTCCATTACCGGACTAAGATAGGTTCCAATGGGGATTGGTAATGACATGATTTTCATGAGACAAAAATCCCATAAATTGTTACAAAGCTTTATATGATTCATCTTAATCACTTTACACATTCAAGACCACCTTTTTTTCTTTTCCATCCAAGCCTTCCTATAAGATATCATTTATTTGAACAAATGGAATATTATATCCAAATTGGGAGATGTATGAATGCCTCAACATGTTCAAATAATCTCAAAAATAAATAAAGTTATAAATTCTACATTTAGTGAAGAACGATCCTATGAAAGGCTGGGGTGGTAAGAAGTATGTGGGGCTTCTAACTTTTATATCTTCCAACATCAAAACTTTTTATACCATATTTATCACTATCACATTCCATATTCTAACCCACATTTATTATAACAAAACTGATATTTATTAAAAATTAATACATTATTTAATACATAATATTACACATAATACAACCTAGAAGTTCAAAAAGTCTAGTGACTTTGGGAATTAGGTACATTATATAACAATTTAGAACAGTAAAAACATTAACTTTATTGAAAACTTCCTTAACATACTCGCACTTAAAACTGCATGGGATAACCTAAGGATATACATAAGAAAGGGGTGAGCTATAAATCCCAATAAGGGAATAAATATGGAATACCATGATGATAAAAATACATGTTAGATAATAGGAATATCAATTAGGCATAAAAAGAGTTGGAATCATAAACATGAATAGGTAGACATGATATAACATGATAATCATAAAGGAAACATTGGAAATGTGAAAACTACTTAGAACACTACATAATAAACATAGGTCAAGGATAACTGCCAATACATCATGATGGAAAAAGTCCCATAAAGGAATCAAGTTTACTTTATATCCCAACATGATGTATCATGAGAATAAACATCACCCAATGCATTGGAGCACTATATAATTCCAAGCACACCCGTCACTTTCATTTCATTCTCATGATTAAGTGTGCCAAATAAATTAGAAAACATGGATTCATTCATCATTATATTTTATTCCATGATTAAGGAGTGTGTAATAAATACATGTAAGTCCAAAATAAATGAATAATAAGTGTATAATGGTGAATACCCTGGATAGGAAATGGTATGGTATTCACCACACAATTTTTTGGCTTGGGAAAACAATGTGAGATTTTGAAAACATAACAACGTCACTTAAATATTCTTAAAATGCGTTGATGAGTGTGAAAGTTTTAGTACCCCCAGTTTATGGTATGTAACCATTACTTGATACTTTTCATAGTTTAAAAAGTTTTGGGTGACGTATGGGAGAATCGGGAGATCCTGGAGTGTGTTTGAAGCAAAGGGGAAGGCGCACGGGCGGCGCACAATTTGTCAAACCTTGCAGGCAAACCATGCGTGTCTGGCTGAGGAGGCAGTGCCTTCTGCATGGTCGGTGCACGGTTAAGGGAAACTGTGCACTGAGTTCATTCATGAAGGTTGGCCGAGGCAGAAGCTAACGCACAGTTAGCGGATGGTTTGTCAAACCGTGCGGACTAACCATGCGGTCACTTAAAGTTAGATCCTAAAATTGTGGATCTAACTCGTTTTACCTTTAATTAACTTGTTTAAACAACCTAAGCAGCCCTAACTCGGGATTACTCTCCCTTGAAAGTTGGAGGACTTTTCCCAGGCGTTCCGGAGGCGATTCGAAGGGTTCTCTTGGCGAATCGAAGCAGGATTCTTAAGGTATGTGATCGTTCTTGATCGGTTTCTTAGATCTACTTAGATCTACTTATCCTTTTCTCTCGTTTTCTTAGATCTACACCCGTTATGGGTAGATCTAGGGGTGTGGATGGAAAATATGACAATATTTGGTCTTGGTTGTGTTAGGAGAAGATATCTAAGGAGTATTTTTGGAGTTTGACCCGGTGTTCTTGAGTGTTCTTCGTCTGTGGCTTGGTTTCACCCTTTTTGTTGAGGTAGATGGCTTCAATCTCGATTCCTATTTCTTAGAACTTGAAGGCTTAGTTCAAATTGATTTAAATTTCTTGGTTTTGATTGTGAAATTGTGGTGCAAAGCATGTTATAAATCTTTTTTAGTGTTGATTTATGGGTATTGAAGAAATTGTGGAAATTGAATGAACGGTTTGTACAAAGTGTTTCAGTTTATTGATTTTAAAATTGTGATTTTAAAATATGGATTGGCTGGATTTGGAAAATGGGTTGGGGAAAAAGGTTTTCAATAAAAAGTGTTGTTTTATTGAAATGGTTTTGGCATGGTTGAAATGGTGTGGTTTTTGGGCATACTTGGTGTGTGTGTTCATATTTCATTTACGAGGCTTGGTTGAAATATGATATTGTTCTCGGTGCCAAAATTGTAATGAAACATGGGGAATAATTACCTTGTGATGAGTTGGTAGATCGACGAGAGACTGCTCATGAGTATGGAACTGTCATAACGATGCATGCATAGTTGATTTCACGGGTTGTGAAATGGTTGGTTGTGTGGATTTGTGAAATGGAATGGTTATGCCAAAAATTGAAATGTAAATTTGATTGGAAACCTTACTTGTTTGATTTTCTTGGAAAAGATGGTTTTTGGTTGGAAGAATTGTTTTGTTTTAAAAATGGTTTTGGATGTGAAACTTGTTATGTTATGAACTGTTTTGGAACTGTTTTATATAAATTGTTTCATGGAAATGTGGTAACATGTTTTATCCTAGAGGCATGGGTTGGGAAGTCATCGGGGAAAACCTACTGAGTTTCATTACTCACCCCCTGCTTTAGCACGATGGTGCTTTTGCAGATGTCATATACCGGGATGTTGGCAAAGGTAAAGTGTCGCATGTTTATAGCACTACTTCGTGATGCTTGGGATGGTTCGTGATGATGGATCATGGAGCTTGTGGAGCCTTGGAGTCTTTGTTGTCTTTGAGTCTTGCCAGTTGTCTTTCCACTGTTTACTATGATCTTGTTTTGGTTTCCGTCATTGCACTTTGTTTGGTTTAATATGGAATAAATGGATGAACTATCTTGGTTTTAAATCATGCATCATATAGTGGTTATTTTGAGATGTTTATATAGTTTTTTTCATTTTGGATTGTTTCCATTTTAAGGGTAAATCGTCCCCCATGTGTTTTGAAAACCTTAGGCATTTATTGTCAGCCTTTGGAGCCTTGGGGATGTCGCTTAAGGCCCAGTAATGACTCGTTGAGCTCTCAAGCCAATGAGAATTGGCGGGTCATTACAAATGGTATCAGTCTGGTCCTTCCTTTGAGGTACAAATGGTACCAGATTGTTGTGGTAATTAATGTTATTGGTCTTGGAGTTGAAATTCCTTCTTGTCTATTCCTTAGGTTGGCATCTTAGAAAGGAGTAGGATTGTCAGAACTTGAATGGTATAACATAAAAGGACGTAGCTAACCCCTTTATGTTGAACTTCAAGTTACCAGGGAGTTGGGTACATAAGTGTTTGGAGATACTTCTAGAATGTTGAAAATCTCATTATCATGGGTTTAGCCAATGAGATGAGCATGGCATGCATTGTAGAGGAATGAATTCCCACTAGGACTTCATAAATCATTTTGAGAAATGGAATATGGTTTGATGCAAAAGCGTGTTTTCTAAAAATTTGAAGCATGTTTTGAAATGAAAGACTTTGAAAAGATAATGGTTGATGTATTTTGAAAATATATTGATTTTCAAAAGAACGAAAAGATTTGTTTTAGAAATGGTTGGAAATAAATGTTGTTATAGTGGTTTAATAGAGATTTAAATTATAAGCCTTCATTTTCTAGGAAGTGAGACTAATGGCGTGCGTTCTTTGTATAGAAAATGGGACCTGTTAGACATTGTAGAAACCAAACGGAAGAAGCTGCGGAGAATGTGGTTGCACCTGAACCACGTGTGAACCAAGAGCTAGTTCAGAGTATAGTTCAAGCATTTTAGGCTGTGGACACGAGAAATTGGAGGGATGATTCAAGGCATGTAGACCATTCTGTCCAGTTCCAGAAGCCGAACCCACCCATATTTCGGGGTGATTCTGAACCCGAAAAGGCGGAGGTGTGGCTAAGCAGAATGAATCGTATCTTCGATTTCATCAGCACACTAGTAGAGATGAATGTAAAGATGGAAACGTATATGCTGAAGGATCTTGCACGATAGTGGTGGGAGCTGGTGGTGCCGTCTAAGGTGGATCAAGGCATGAGATGTGAAGAATTTGAGTAATTGTTTAATAAAAAATTCTATCCTCACACATTCAAGATGTAGAGGAAGAATGACTTTTTCAGCCTGAAGCAGGAAAATCTCTCTATCACGGAGTATGTGGATAAATTCATGAATTTAGTGTACTTTGCACTAGAAGTTGCTGCAAGTGTGTCACTGAAGGTATGTATCTTTGAATTAGGGTTGTGACAGAAGATTCGCTCGAAGATAGTGGTGCTCTGTATTACGGATTATACGGAAATGGTAAAAAGAGAAAAAATAACAGAAAGATACATCTCAGGAGTTATGGGAGGATGAAGTATGATGATACCCACAAGAACGGGTGGGAACTCTAATGCTGGGAACAAGCGGAAGAGGGACACCTATTTCCAATGTGGGAGTGCAAATCAGAATCAGACAGCCAGATCAGTAAATCTTCCTCCACAACCCATGATGAAAGCTAGGTGTTTTCAATGTGGTGCAATTGATCACATGAAATGAGAATGTACTACACCACTGAAAACATGTCACAATTTCAACAAGATGGGGAATATTCAGTGATATTGTCGTAGTGGTTCGAGTTCGGGTGCACGTGACACTACCCAGGCATCGCGAGCATCCTATGCTTAGACAGGGCGAGGACAGCACAATTAGTATCGCCAACAGAACATAGCTATTTATGGTGATTCCAGGAACACCATGACACCTCAGGCAGGGCAATCTCAACAAGGCAATAAAAAGCAAAGTGCAGCAACAAAGCAATTTTATGAAGCGGAACAGGTGGTTGTGAATGACCAGTCTGGACCGTCTACAGTGAGAGGTATGATTCTTTTGAATTCTACCATCATGTAATCGTTTTTCGATACTGGTGCATCACATTATTTTCTTGATTCTCGTATTGCTGATTTGATGAACTTAAAACTTGAAATGATGCCCTATGTGATAAAATAACAAACACCTCTCGGTGAAAGAGAATATAGAGCCTTCGTGTGTAGAGAATGTTCTATAACTGTTGATGGTGTTGAGATGAAATGGGATTTCTCTGTGCTGGAGATGGATGTCTATGATATAATCCTAGGTATGGATTGGTTGATAGAGTTCAGGGCTCACATCGACTGTTATAGTAGAACATTCAGTTTCGCAACTGAGGATGGCGTCAAGAATCTCTTTAGAGAAGAAAGAGTGGTCAAGGCTGGTGCAACGGGCTTGTTGGAACCAGTAGTGGCAACAATCTCTTACCAGATGGCTGCGTTAAACTTGGAATTGATGGAAGAGATCATGAATAATAGTTTTCCAGTAGTCGTGGATCAATTTCCTGATGTTTTCCTGAAAACTTATCGGGGTTACCACCTGTAAGAGAAGTGGATTTTATGATTGATTTCCTTCCGAGGACCAGTCCGATCTCACTTCCATCTTATAGGATGGCACCAACAATTTTAAAGGAATTGAAAGTGCAGTTAGAGGAGCTAGAAAGTAAAGGCTTTATTCATCCAAGCGTGTCTCCGTGGGCAGCACCAACTTTGTTTGTAAAGAAAGCAGATGGAATTTTGAGGCTATGTGTGGATTATCATAAACTTAACCAAGTTATGATAAAGAATATATATCCACTCCCACACATTGATGACCTATTTGATCAATTGAGGGGAGCTCAGTGGTTCTCTAAAATTGACTTACGGTCAGGATATCACCAGTTGTGAGTTCGGAAGGAGGATATTCCAAAGACAGACTTCAGAAGCAGATATGGCCACTACGAATATGTAGTCATGCCTTTTGGTCTTACGAATGCACCAGCGGTCTTCATGGATTTGATGAATCAGATATTTCAGCAATATCTGGATTCTTTTGTTGTGGTTTTTGTGGATGACATATTGGTCTATTCAAGAATAAGGGCTGAGCATGAGAAACACTTGGCGATAGTGTTGTAAATATTGAGAGACAATCAATTGTATGCCAAATTATCAAAGTGTGATTTTTGGATACAAGAGGTACGCTTTATGGGCCATGTTGTTTCTAAGAAAGGTGTTTCAGTGGATCCAGAAAAGATAGAAGCTGTTCTTTCTTGGAAACCACCAAACAATGTCTTTGAAATACGAAGTTTTCTTTGTCTAGCTAGTTATTACCGATGCTTTGTGCATAAATTCTCATGACTAGCATCACCAATGATATCCTTGACAAAGAAAAACAGTGCATTTCAATGGACTGAGGATTGTCGGAAATCTTTTCAAGAGTTGAAAATTCGCCTTACATCCGCACGCATCTTGATCTCGCCTGAATCAGGACAGGGGTATGTGGTGTATTGTGATGCTTCGGGAACAGGGTTGGGATGTGTTCTCATGCAAGGAGACCATGTTGTTGCTTATGGTTCAAGGTAGTTGAGGGTGCATGAGAATAATTACCCAACACATGACTTCGAATTGGCTGCAGGCATCCATGCCCTGAAAACATGGAGACACTATCTCTTTGGTGAGAAATTTACTGTGTTTACGGATCACAAAAGATTGAAACACATTTTCTCACAATGAGATTTGAATCTGAGGCAGAGGATATGGATGGAGTGTCTTCAAATGTTCAAATTTGACTTAATGTATACACCGGGTAAGGGAAATTCAATGGCCAATTCATTAAGCAGGAAGTCATATGCTCAGTTGGAAAAGGAAGCTTCAGATGAATGACAGTTGATGTCGGTCTTAGACTACATGCATGTGGAATGTGAAGACCAAGTTTATGTTGCTGTTTTCTTTTCATCTACACTTATTCCTGATTTGGTGGAGATAGTAAAGGATTCACATGCATCCGATGTTGACTATGTTTCAATGAGTTCAAAACACAATGGTGGGGAGACCATTGAGGGATGGAAGCTGAATGGGAGTTCAGTCTTGTGTTTCAGAAATCGGATGGTTATACCCATGGTTTGTTAGGAACAACTCCTTCATGCTTACCACCATTCAAGATGGGCTGTACATCTGGGTACACAAAAGATTTATAAGGTGTTGAAGGTGCAATTTTTGTGGAGCGGCATGAAATGAAAGGTTGCTAAATTTGTTTCAAGGTGTTTAACTTGTCAGCAAGTTAAAACAGAGCATCAGAGACCAGTGGGTATGTTTCAGTCTCTACCAATTCCAGTGTTGAAATGGGATCAGATAGTTATGGATTTTGTTACAGTTTTTCCAAGAACGGTTCAAAAACACGATGCCATTTAGGTGATAGTGGATCGTCTGACCAAGTCGGCCCATTTCATCCCTATTCTTGAAACTCATATGGTGGAAGATCTTTCAAAAATCTATATCCGAGAAGTGTTAAAGAGACATGGCATACCAGTTTCAATCATGTCAGACAAAGATCCGAGGTTCATATCTCGTTTCTAAAGATCCTTACAGAAAGCCCTGGGAACTCAGTTGAATATGAGTACGGCGTATCATCCTCAGACGGATGGACAATCTGAAAGGATGATACAGAAATTTTAAGACATGTTGTAGGCTTGTGTAATAGAATTTGGTGGCTTGTGGGAAGAGCATGTACCCTTAGTGGAGTTCTCACACAATAACAGTTATCACGCCTCGATACACATGGCTCCCTTTGAAGCATTTTATGGGCGTCCGTGTCGTTCTCCACTATTCTAGGTGGAAATGGATGAAACTTTACTACTTGGGACAAGCCTTTTCCAAGAAAAAACGGAGAAGATTCTATTTATTAGAAAGAGGATGGAGATAGATCAGAGTCGTCAAAAATCTTATGAATATCACCGCCGAAGACCGTTGTCGTTTGCGGTAAGTGATCATGTCTTTCTGAGAATCTCTCCAAGGCTTGGACATCGTCGTTTTGGGAAGTAGGGAAAATTATCTCCTCGATATATTGGCCCTTTTGAGATACTGGAACAGGTTGGTGAGGTGGCATATCAGTTGGCATTACCACCACGGTTCAATGCAGTGCATAATGTGTTCCATGTATCTCAGTTGAAGAAGTATCAACCTGATCCTGACCATGTGATCAGATGGGATCATGTTAACCTAGAGCCGGATGTTTCATTGGTACATATCTCAGTGCGGATTGTGGATAGGCAGGATAAAGTCTTGCGCGAAAAAAGCATCGGTCTAGTGCGGGTTTTGTGTCACCATGGTCAGATTCAGGAAGAGACTTGGGAACGCGAGAAAGAAATGAAAGAGCAGTGGCCAAAACACTTTCAGGCAACCCATGGTTTTCTACTTTCTGGGGATGGAAAGGCCAATTATGGGGAGAATGTAGTACCCCCAGTTTCTGGTATGTAACCCTTACTTGATACTTTTCTTAGTTTTAAATGTTTTGGGTGACGTATGGGAGAATTGGGAGATCCTGGAGTGTGTTTGAAGCAAAGGGGAAGGTGAACAGGTGGCACACGGTTTGTCAAACCGTGCAGCCAAACCATGCGTGTCTGGATGAGGAGGTAGTGGCTTCTGCATGGTTGGCACACAGTTAAGGGAAACTGTGCGATGAGGCCGTGCATGAAGGTTGGCCGAGGCAGAAGCTAACGCACGGTTTGTCAAACCCTGCAGACTAACCGTGCGGTCACTTAAAGTTAGATCCTAAAATTGTGGATCTAACTCATTTTTCCTTCAATTGCCTTGTTTAAACCACCCAAGCATCCCTAACTCGGTATTACTCTCCCTTGAAGGTTGGAGGACTTCTCCTAGGCGTTTCGGAGGTGATTCGAAGGGTTCTCATGGCGAATTGAAGCCATATTCTTAAGGTATGTGATCATTCTTGATTAGTTTCTTAGAACTACTTAGATCTACTTCTCCTCTACTCTCATTTTCTTAGATCTACGACCATTATGGGTAGATCCAAGGGTGTGGATGCCAAATATGACAAGATTTGGTCTTGGTTGTGTTAGGAGAAGAGATCTAAGGAGGATTTTTGGAGTTTGACCCGATGTTCTTGAGTGTTCTTCGTTCGTGGCTTGGTATCACCCTTTCAATTGAGGTAGGTGGCTTCACTCTCGATTCCTCTTTCTTAGAACATGAAGGCTTAGTTCAAATTGATTTAAATTTCTTGGTTTTGATTGCGAAATTGTGGTGGAAAGTATGTCATAAATCTTCTTTAGTGTTGATTTATGGGTTTTGATGAAATTTTGGAAATTGAATGAACGGTTTGTATAAAGTGTTTTTTTCTTGATTTTAAAATGTTGATTTTAAAATATGGATTGGTTGGATTTGGAAAATGGGTTGGGGAAAATGGTTTTCAATAAGAATGGTTGTTTTATTGAAATGGTTTTTGTCATGGTTAAAATGGTGTGGTTTTTGGGAATACTTGGTGTGTGTGTTCATATTGCATTTACGAGGTTTGGTTGAAATATGACCTTATGCACGGTGCCAAAAGTGTAATGGCACATGGGGAATAATTACCTTGTAACGACTTAGTAGATCGATGAGAGACCGCTCACGAGTATGGAAATGTCATAATGTTGCATGCATAGTTGATTTCACAGGTTTTTGAAATGGTTGGTTGTGTGGATTTGTGAAATGGAATGGTTATGAAAAAAATGGAAATGTGAATTTGATTGGAAACATTACTAGTTTTCTTTTCTTGGAAAAGATGGTTTTTGGTTGGAAGATTTTTTTTTGGAAAAATGGTTTTGGATGTGAAACTTGTTATGTTCTGAACTGTTTTGGAACTATTTATATTAATTGCTTCATGGAAATGTGCTAACATGTTTTATCCTAGAGGAATGGGTTGGGAATTCATTGGGGAAAACCTACTGAGTTTCATTTCTCACCCCCTACTTTGGAATGATGGTGCTTTTGCAGATGTCATATACCAGGATGTTGGCAAAAGTAAAGTGTCGCATGTTTATAGCACTACTTTGTGAGGCTTGGGCTGGTTCATGATGTTGGAGCATGGAGCTTGTTGAGCCTTGGAGTCGTTGTTGTCTTTGAGTCTTTCCGGTTGTCTTTTCGCTGTTTACTCTGATCTTGTTTTGGTTTTCGCTATTACACTTTGGTTGGTTTAATATGGAATAAATGGATGAACTATATTGGTTTTAAATCATGCATCATATAGTGGTTATTTGGAGATGTTTATCTAGTTTTCGTCATTGTGGGTTTTTTCCATTTTAAGGGTAAATCATCCCCCATGTGTTTTGAAACCCTTCAGCATTTATTTCCATCCTTTGGCACCTTGGGGATGTCTCTTAAGGCCTAGTAATGACTCGTTGAGCTCTCAAGCCAATGAGAATTGCCAGGTCATTACAAAAGTGGTATAAAATCATTTAGAAATAAAGTTGTCCATAATAGGGACTTGTAAATCCATATCCTAACATAGCAATTGGAAATATAATGCATAAGATAATAAAGAAACTTGGATAAAGAAGGGAAGGTGAGGGTCCCTTACATGAGTGTGTGAATCCAAATGCTTGGGAGGAGGTTCTTGATAGCTTGTAGGAACCTTGTGAGGACTCTAGAGAGGGGAGGGAAGAGTAAGTATGTTCTATAAGTCTTTCTAGTAAATGTAAATAGGATATTGGGTGGGTTTATATAGGAAATGAATGGGGATTTATTTAATATTTCTCAAATTTAGGTTTTGGAATCTATATAATAAAATAACCAAAACCATAGACATTAAAGGGTTTTCCCCATGGTTTCTCCAAAATGATAGTGGTTTTCATTATTTTATAAGGCCAAGGGCTGAAATAAATAAAATAATACCCTTGCATATGTGGAAGTGAGTTACACTCTTAAATAAATGATTTTCAAAAAATAAAATATATAAATTGTTTCGGAGGACTCACAATGGATTTATAAAATTAATCAAACAAACATAAAATCACATTATTTTAAATTAAAAAAAATATATTTGGTCATGGATACTATTTATAGTTTTTATTACATCACTTTTGGGTCATTATGATGTCATAATACACACCGTATATTCGACTCCATTAGAAAATCATGAAAAATTCACTGTTGGATAATTTCAATGTTTTTATTCCAAAAATAATATTCATTTTATCAAAATAAATTTTCAAATATGTGAATTTTCAATTTTAAAAAAATAATAATCATTTATTGATAAATATAGGGTTTTTTGAAAATAACAGTTTTTGAACCCTTATAAAATTTACATTTGACTTCATAAAAATAATATGATCATTTATATTTAATAAAAAATATTTAATAATAATATCTTATTAAAATATTATTTATTAAAATAATAATTAATTCATCAAAATTAATTTCTTAATTGAATTTTAATATTACCCAAAAATACTATTTGTGTTTTATTGTATAAAAATCATTTATAAATTAATAATAATTGGATTAAAATATATTCATTATTCTATAAAAAGTAAAGTACATACTCATATCTCTAAGGTCTTGATAGATATCCCTTTAATAAACCATCAAATTCCCTAATAGGAAGGTGCACGATGATGAAACTTTCATTGGGTGTTTCAGCATACATGGTTTGGGCCGTAATCTCGATGAGCTCTAACTTATCCCATAAATGGTTTCACTCATGTTTAATTTGTTGGATCTTAGATTGGTATTGGTTAAGTTAAAATTCTAGTGAGGTTATCTCCCTTAAAATCTCTGATAAATGGGCATCATAGGGTACGATCCTACTAGTTGACATAATCACTTCCTTTGTATGTGTCAATTGGTTTTGTTAAAATCCTAGATTTATATTAATTTTGTGATCACTATTTAATGAATATATTATCAATTATAGTGATTCTTAATGGTCTTTTAAATAGAATATAATAAAACCAAAGGAGTGATCATGTTTTATATAACCATAATACATAATAATACATTTAATGAAAACAAAAGAGGAAATTTTATTTATAACAGTTTGGGTCGTTACAATATCCCCCCTTAAGAAATTTCACCATAAATATTTTTATCTCCCAAACTAAAACAGATGAGTGAAACTTTGTTTCATCACTTAATCAGGTTCCCATGCCACTTCTTCAAACTTGTGGTTTCTCCATAATACTTTGACCAGGTGCATTGTCTTATTTAATAGAAATTTGTCTCTACAATCTAAGATCTTCACTAGATTCTTGTCATATTAGATACCATTATCCAATTGTACCACCTCTTTATTGAGTACATGTGAGGGGTCTAGTATGTAAGTTCATTAGAGGGATACATGGAATACATCATGTACTTGAGATAGGTTAGGGGAGAGTGCAATTTGGTATGCCACCGCTCCGATGTGATCAAGGATCTCAAAGGTTATGCTGTATCTTTGTCTAATATTTCCCTTCTCCCCAAATCTCATTACATTATTCCATGGAGATATTCCAAGGAATACCATGTCTCCAACATCAAACTATAGGTCTCGTCAATGATTTCCAACATATATCTTATGTCAACTCTAAGCATCCTTGATATTTTGCTAAATAGTCTTAACCTTTTCCACCATTTCCTTGACCATTTCAGGACCTAGTAGTTTTCCTTCCTCAACATCATACCAACATGCATGTTTTCTTCACCTTTTCCCTTAAAGGTATTCATAGGGGTCCATTTGGATTCTTGAATGGAAACTATTTTTATATTAGAACTCGACCATAAGTTGATGTTAGTCCCATCCTCCTTTGAAGTCCATATAACACACTCTAAACAAGTCTTACAATATACTAATAGTCCACTAATATTGGCCATTAGTTTGAGGATGATAGGATGTAATGATGTTCAGATTAGTTTTTAGGGAATGTTGGATACTTTTGCATAAATTGGAGGTGAATCTCAGATCTCGATTGGAAACAATCGATAGTGGAACTCCATGAAGCCTCACCATTTCTATGATGTATATTTGTGCATGTTGATCCAGTGAGAAGTCCTATAAAATCTAAATAAAGTGTGTTGTATTTGTATGATGATCCACCAAAACCCATATTGTATCGTTTCCTCTAGAAGTCGTCATAAGTTTGCTGACAAAGTCTATAGTGATGTTTTCCCATTTCCATGTAGGTATGGGTAATGGTTTCATCATCCCCTTATATTTTTTCCTTTCCTCCTTCACTTGCTAACATACAATACATCTTTATGTATATTCCATAATACAATTCTTCATATTGTCCCACCAACAACATTATTAGAGATCTTGATACATCTTTGTGCATCCAAGATGGATAGATAAGGTCGATCTATTTTCATCATCCAACAAATCCTTCTTTAACTAAGGATTTTATTGTATATATTGTCTTGACCCAAATATCACAACTCCTTTGTCATTAACGTTAAACTATGTGGATTTACCTTTTATTATAGTTTCCACTTTCTTCCGAATTACCACATCATTTCACTGAGCATTATTTATCTTTTAAAAAAGGGATGGTTGAGCAATCATTTGTGAAAGGATTGATTATTTTCATTCCTTTATGATTCACTTGTCCATCCTTTTAAAATATAATAAGATTGTATCCATATCAATTCTCATAAATGATAGAATTACCAGATCCTTTCTACTTATAGTTTCCACACCTTTATTAACTTTGCCAGGATGATAGTGGATTGAGTAGTCGTAGTACTTGATCAGCTCTAACCATCTTTGTTGGCACATATTCATCTCTTTTTGTGTGAATATATATATGAGGCTTTTGTGATCCATATATATTTCACACTTCTTCCAAAAGAGATAATACTACCATCAATTTAAAGTGAAGATGACTGCATCCAACTACTAATCATGCATTGGGTATTTTTGTTCGTGAACTTTAAACTTCCTTGAAGCATAGGATATTAATTTGTCATTCTGCATTAACACATAGCCCAATACCTTCTTCAAATCATCATTGAATACCATGAAATGTTATCTACTTGTGGGTAGTGTGAGTACAAGTGTAGTGATAAGACTTTTTTTCAGCACCTTGAAACTCTCTTCATATTCCTCATTCCAAGGAAACTTGACCCCCTTCCGAGTTATATTAGTTAGAGGGTTTGAAAATCATGGGAAATTTCTCACAAATCAATTATAATACCAAACTAATCCAAGGAAACTATGGATTTATATTATAGATTTTGGACTCTTCCATCCTTCAATTTCTTATGTATTTAAAGGTTCTTCAGATATCCCATTGATTGTAATGATATTCCCCAAGAATGAGTCTTCCTTTAACCAGAACTTACATTTTCTATACATTTCTTAAAGATTCTACTTTCTCAATGTCTTTAGCATAGTAATCAGATTCTCCTCATGCTCTTACTTGATTTTAGAGTATATTATAATATCATATATAAATAATTCCACAATGTTTTGAAGGTAATATCTAAAGAACCTATTCATTAATTCTATGAATATTATCTAGATCATTAGTGAGCATGAATCACATTACTATGAACTCATAGTGCCTATAACTTATACGAAAAAAAGTCTTGGGGGATATCCACCTTCTTCAACCTAACTTAGTAATATCACAACCACAGATCCACCTAGGAGAAGTATTGTGTTACACATAGCTGATCGAACAAGTCGTCAATATGTGGTAGGTGGTACTTTTTATTTATCATGATATTGTTTATCTCATGATAATCAATGAAAAGGTGTATTGACCCATCCTTCTTATTTATAAATAAGACCTGTTTACCCCACGGTGAAACACTTGGGAGTATAAACCCTTTATGTAGATTCTCATGTAGTTGTTTCTTTATCTCCTCAAGTTCCACAGTAGTAATTCTATATAGAGTCCTAGATAATAGAAATTACCTATCTATAAGCTCAAATTAAAATTCAACAACTCAGTTAGAAGGAAGACCAGGAAATTATTTGGGAAGCACATTAGTGTATTCCCTCATAATGGGTATGTCTTCAATGGTGATTCTTTCCTTAGACTCAATCTTTTGAGATATATATTATTTCTTGTATGGAAAAATATCCATGATTGATATTTTGGTGCTAAAGAAGATTCATTCTCCTCCTTTCACTAGTAGAAAATCAAGGATTGATTGACATTACAGAGAGTAATTTTCTTTTTTGTGGTAGTTTATGTTGGATCAATATAAGGAAATCCAATCCATACCCAAAATTACATAAAATTCCACAAAAAAGAAGTATGACAACGTTTATTGGGATATTCATCCCACAAATTGTGATATAGGAGGAGTTATATATTTGGGATGAAATAATTTCCCCATTTTATGTTTTCTATGAAATCTATAATTCTATGCATGTGGCATTGTTTGAATAGTTCTATTAAACTTTTGTGATATTAAGGAATGTGTAGAACTAGAATCAAAAAGTACATTCTCTATCCTTGAATGAATAACAATCCTACCTATCACCACTTTGTTTTCAAGATCCACCTCAGCAGTTATGATGGAAAAATCTCACCCTTGATGCCTTGTAGGTTGTTGGTTATCTCTGAAAACCCTTGGCCTAGTGAAATTATTTGAAAAGTGTCATGGTTCTTTGTAGTTGAAGAAATGAAAAATGCTTTGAGGTTTTACTAGAGAATTAATTTCATCCATCTCAATAGTGGTTTTCTCCTATCAACAATCTCTAGCTAGGTTCCCTTCCTTCCTACACCTAAATAATTTCCTTGCCCCCCTTAGGCAATTTATGGGGTGCTTATTTACACGCCTTTGAAAAGTGGGATATTGAAATTTATTAGCACTGTAATATTTATCCATCATACCACCAGGAATAATCTCTAATTTCTAATTCTTATCACCATGAAATCCTTGAGATTCTCTGATCTACATTTTTACTTTGATGGTACATTAGACAATTTCCTCATAGCTATCAAAGTCTCGGATCACCAGGACTTTTTTTTGAGTAGGTATTATCAGAAAACAGAAGTAGTCAACCTTGAATTAGGGGGTAATGACAATTCCAGAGGTGTTTTGTGCAAGTCTTGTGAATTTTTACTCATACAACCTCATAGATTTTCTTCTTTTTTCTTGAGGTGAAGGAAATCCATTTCCATATTAAGATGGAGAGTGTAAGGAAAATATTTATCAAAAAGCATTTTCAAGAATTACTTCCACCCAATATATTCAATCTATTACTCATGACTTTTATTCTTAATCAATGTCCACCATTGATCAGCTTATCCCTCCATATGATAAACATCATGTAGAAGATTCTATTTTTTAGAACATTTAAGGATGTAAAATATATTCTCAATGGAGTTGATCCATTGTTCCATGATTAAGGGATCAGATGATCCATTGATAGTCAAAGTCCTTTATCAAATAAATCTTTCAATTTCAACTTGTTACTTATTATAGGGATTTGGGTACTCATCCTAATCCAGGTTTCTATTTATAACCAGATTCATCTGAGAGAGTATCATCACAAAGTTTACGATTCCTGCTCCCATTGGGTTGGGCATATTATTGGGGCAGTTATCAAATTTCCCTTCATATTTATTGTTTAATAGATTCCTCATATTTCTAGACATTGTCTAGAATAAAGGAAAAATTTGGGATGAATATTTCTAAACTATTAATCACGTAAATGGGAATTTAATGATATTAAATGGACAACATATAACTTACATTTATTTCTTTAACTTATGAATTTCTAGGATTCAATCTATGTTATCCATGATCTATTTACTAACATATATTATTATGGATTTTTTCCCTTAATAATGGTTTATAACAAGATTATGAATTTATGAAAGCATATTCCCTTGATGTTTCAAACAAATTGCACAGTAAGGCCTATTTTTATGTACTAGGTTATGCCTAGTCTAGACCAACACACATTGTAGTAGTTGTTACCCCTAGGTACATCTGTGACAGAACCACATCCACTTTTAGAATCCAGATAGGGATTTATTTTCTTGATAAAACACTTAATATATACTTACCAAAATTTAGGGATTTTTTCTTATACTAAGTCTCATCCATAATGCTTTTTCTATAGTTTTCTAATCCTAATCCTAAAATAACTAAACTTTTCCTTTGATACCAACTATAAAAACCATAATTTTTATTACAAAATAATACAATATTTATAACATAAAATTATAAATAATACAAGCCAAAATATTGATAAGTATAGTGGCTTTGGGAATTAGGTAAATTACATAAAAATTTAAAATAGTAAAAACAACAACTTTATTGAAAACTTCCTTAACATGCTCGCACTTAAAACATCATGAGATAACCTGGGGACATATATAACGAAGGGGTGAGCTATAAAGCCCAGTAAGGGAATAAAAATGGAAAACCAGGTAGTGAATAATATATGTTATACAATAGGAATATCAATGTGGTATAAAAAGATTAAGAATCATAAACAAGAACAGTGAGACATGATATAACATGATAATAATAAATGCAACATGGGAAATGTGGCAACAACTTAGAACACGACATCATAAACATAGGTCTATGCTAACTTCCAAGATATCATGATGGAAAAAAGTACCATAAAGGAATCAGGTTCACTCCCTTTCCCAACATGACATCTCATGATACTAAACAACACCTGATGCATTGGAGCGCTATATAATTTCAGACGCAACCATCACTTTCATTTCATTCTAATGCTTAAGTGTGCCATATAGATAATACAACATGGATTCATTCATCATCATATTTCATTACAAAATAAAAATGTGTGGAATACATACATTTATGTCCCAAATCAAAGAATTATAAGTTTATAAAGGTTAAAAACCATGATAGGAAATGGTTATGGTACTCACTACACTATTTTTTGGCATAGAAAATCACGGTGAAATTTCAGCAGCATAACAGGTTCACTTAAAAATTCATCAAATGGGTTGATGAGATTAAAAGGGATATAAAATCATTTTCAAATAAATTGGGAAGTAAAAGGGATATGTGAGGACATATCCTAAAATTATTAATTGAAAATAGAGGGCATAAGTTAATGAAGAAACTTGGATGAAGAAGAGAATGTGAGGATCCCTTACTTGATTGTGTGACTCCAAATGCTTGGGAGGAGTTTCTTAAGAGATTGGGGGAAACTTGGGAGAACTATAGTGAGGGTATTTAAGAGTAATAAAGTGATCCAAGTATTTTTAGTGAAGATAAATGATATCTTGGGTGGGTTTATATAGGAAATGTGTGGGGATTTCTTTAATATTTCTCAAACTTAGGTTTTGGACTCTATATAATAAAATACCCAAAACCAGAAAACTTCCCATGGTTTTTCCCAATGGTTTCTTACAAATGGGAGTGGTTTTATTTATTTTATAAGTTTATGGTCAGAAATTAATAAAATAATACATCCTTTTATGTATAAGTGATTCACACTCTTAAAGAAATGATTTTAAAACCTTAAAATATACTTATAATTTTGAAGGATTCATAAAGGATTTATAAAGTTAAAAAATTAAAAATAAAATCATATTATTTTGAAGGAAAAAATATATTTGGTCTTGTATACTCTTTAAAGTATTTATTACGTAACTTTCGGGTCATTATAATGTCATAATACACATCATATATTTATACAACATTTAATTTTTACCCAAATATTTGACTGTCTTATAAAATTATAAAAAATTCACCATTGGATAATTTTGAAGTTATGATTTCAAAAATAATATTCATTTTATCAAAATAATTTTCTAAATATTTACATTTTCACTTTTCAAATAATAATAATTTTTTATTGATAAATTCTTGGGTTTTTTTGACAATAACAATTTTCCAACCCTTATAAACTTTTCAGTTGACATCATAGAAATTATAGGATAATTTATATTTAATAAAAATTATTTAATAATAAAATTTTATTAAAATTTTATTTATTTCAAAAATCCATTAATTTATCAAAATAAATCCCTCAATTGAATTTGAATACTTCCCAAAAATACTATTTGTGTTTTATTGTATAAAAATAATTTATAAAGTAACAATAATTGAATGAAAATATATTCATTATTCTATAAAAATTTAAATTACATGATCACATATCTATGGTATTGATACATATCCATTTAATACACTAGAAAATTTCCTAAGGGTAAGGTGAGAAATGATGAGACTTTCATGGGGTGGTTCAATGTACATGGTTTGGGCCGTGATATCGATGAGATTAAAGTTCTCCCACAAATGAGTTCTCTCATTCTTACGTTGTTGGATATAAGCTTGGGATTTCTCAACAAAAAATCATAGTGATGATATTTCCCAAAAAATCTCTGATAAATGGGCTTTACAGGGTACAATCTTACTGGCTGAGGTCATCACTTTCTTTGTCTGTGTCAATTTGATTTGTTAATACCCTATATTTGCACTAATAATGTGATCATTGTTAAACATCTATATTATCAATGGTAATTATAATTGATGATATTTTAAATAGTATATAATAAAACCAAAGTAGTGTATGTGTTTTCTATAACCATAATACTTTTTAATAAATTTAATTAAAACAAAAGAGGAAATTTTATTCATAACAGTTCAAGTCATTACATTTATCACATAGAATGATGCATTTTTTCTACCATAAATCCTAAACCCTGTATTTAAAATGTCATTTGATGTTACATAATCATATATTTCACCATTATTTTTCTTTTTAACTCTCTTCCAATATATAAATTTTTTAGTGGTTGTAGATATTTTATCTACAATGTGTATGAATTTATCAATTGTTGTAATGAAATTACAATAAAAAACTTTAGAATCAAGAAATTCCCTTTAATAATAAAAAATGGAGGATGATTAACATTTCTTTTCTATTGACTAACCAACGAAGACTATAATGGAGGGAAATTAACATTAGGTGCTTCCTGGGTAACCAAGTATTGGTGTATGACCATATTTACATCTTCATCAACCACTTATTATATTGTAACATTATTTGAAACTTCTCATTAGTTAACGTATCATTCATTAAGTCTGGTGTATATATAAGGATATATCCTATGATTCTATCCAAATTTTGGTCACTGTGTTCATAATTAAAAATATTTATTACTGGATACATACAAGTATATGTATATAGATTCTCGATCATCAAAGTTATATAATTAGAAAATATATAATATTATTTGGAATGAGTGACACTAAAATGTCTCCCACAATAGGGTTACATAGTAGTAGGGTGACATTCTTTAATAAAAAATATGTCAAAATAAAATTCCATTAAAACATTTTGGGTTTTTTGTATGAATAATGATGATGATTCTACCCTATGTTCATCATCAATTGAAGGATACACAATAGACCATAACCACTTATAATATTGAAGATTCCAATAAGTGATTGATTTTATTACTTTCTAAACTCTCAGTTGTAAGGGATTATGAATCCTTATATACACTTATAGAAAATCTGTACAATCTCGAAGAGTAATTACTATTATCAGCTATAAAATGTAACTATCACCTTGATCATTTTACAAAACTTCTCTATCTTAGAATATGATAATAAACATAATTACATATAAAGAAAACATATTGATTCATTTTTTATAATTACTCTATACTATCAGATGAATAGAATTATTAACTAGTAAATCCAAAATAAATGTAACTTGATCTTATGATTTTATCTAGGAATTGGTTTAAACTAGGAAAGACATAAGGGGAAGATCCTGTGAGCCTTGCTTGTCTAAAATTTCATCATTTTTCATTCTCCTTTGAGTGATGAAGTATAGATAAATCATTGAATATTATCACCTCTTATGGAATCAAATTTTTCTATAATTCCACTCAAACACAAGTGAGGGGTACTAGGGGTATATTGATACATAAAATTTTACCAAGGACACACATTTCATTAAATTTTTATAGATAAGGATATCCATAGGTCATTGATACTAAAATTAAAATGAATTATTATAATTAAATAACTAATTACTCAAAATAACTAAAGTAAATAATTATAAAAATGAAATGTTCAATTATCTAAAGATCAGTCACTATCACATAATATAATAAGTTTTCTATGGTTATTTAATTATTCTAATATACTCACATATTAATGTTGAAAGAAGGAGGTTTAGAGTTGTTATTAGATTGATGAAGAAGATCACGAACAAGAAGTGTAAATTATTATGGTGTTGTCTTTTATTACCAAAACATAAATCAATTTATCTTTCACAAATAGAAAAATATATTATGATTTATATAAAAATATTCAAGGTAAATTTGACAAGTGCTGGTTGATATTTCATGGGTGAATTTGATTAAGAAATATACGAGTTCAATATACCAAAATGTAGTGTTACTTGTATTCAATAATATTTATTGAGAAGTAAATCAGGTGATGCTCTCATGATAATATTCATTGATTAAAAAATTACAATGATATTTTTATTCAAGTGATATTTTTTAAGAAAAAAATTGGTGTCATGTGAACAATATTAAATCGATGATGACGATGTGAAGAAGATCAAGCGGTTATTGTATATAAGCAGGAGAAAAATAATTTGAAGCCAAGAGTAAGTCATTAAAGATAAATATAATACTCAAATCATATTAATTCAATAATATAGAAAAATATCCATAGGCATGAGAATAATCCTTTAAAATACTATAGAATGACTCTGAAGCTGATCATATGATTCTGATGTTGAGTGTAAGGACTTGATCATAGGTGTAAGACCACATCTTTTATTCAAACACCTATATTTTATTAGTCTTTGTGGAACCATTTTAATTTATGTAAACAATCTATATTATTGGTTGGAAATGGGGTTTCAATGGTTCTTGGGGGCTTAGAGGAGGAGAACTAGAAAGATATTGCAGTGTATTACTATTATCCAAACTAGGTTAATTACCCTAAGAGGGGGGGGGGGTGAATCAGGGTATGATAGATTAAAAAAATTTCACCTTTAGATCTTATTTCATTGTAAAAAAACACTCTTATCTCTCTTTCCCATAGAAATTTATGAACAAAAATGAAATCATGCATGAGATACAATGATTTTACTTGGTTCACCCTCACTGGGCCATGTCAAAGGAGCATAAAATGAAAATGTGTTGATTTAATAAATCCACTAAGTATCACTACCAAAATACAAGGTTCACGTTAGATCACTTATATGCCCAGTGTCACTGACTTTACAATGTTTCGTGTCAGTTCACCACTTTCACAAGGGTTAGTCCCTAAATCTAATTTGATGGATCACTATTGGTAGAAAGGATCACCTTCTTCCTCTTACTTTTCTAATAGCTCTAGAAAGGATCCACACAAAATTTATTGAGATGTATGTCCCTTCATTATCAATATTGAATATGTCCTCAATTATTGGCATATGCTCTATTAAAGAAATGTTTTCACCAGATAGATGAAATCCAATTTTCCTCATACTGCTAGTTTGAGGAAATCTCTTTCAAGAACGATTTTAGTCCCTATACAAACTTCCTTTCACTCACTATAGACTACTTTTTATCCTCCACAAACTACCTTTCACCACATGGCACAAGTGCTTTGTGGTTGTATTTTTTTTTTCAAAATGACCCTTTTTAATGGATGGATAATGCCTCATGGAAAATATCTACTACATGGTCCCTTTTACTTTGTGAGTAACCATGCTATGCACACCACTTTTGTGAACTATTTACACAAACTTCCACCTTCATGGAATTTATTCCTCACGAAACTCTTCTCCTTCACAAAATCCCCACTTGAAAACTAATTTGGACTTACCAAAATTCTTCCAGTAAAGATGTTGTTCTCTAATGAAATTATCTCTCTAATGATGTGATTAGAGTCTTTTATATATTAAAATAAATCCCACAAAACCTACTAATCTCAAATATCCAAAACTCCAATGCGGTACAACCTTCATCGTGGACTGCTATGCGGTCTATATAACGCCTTAATCCTTAGTGGTGGTTGATGTCACACAAAAATAAAAACCATTTTTAGATTATGGAATCTTCACATAAATTCAAAAAATGATGAGGCACCCATGAACAATGAGGATTCCACAAAATACTATCATCTGACAAACTATTTCCCTATGCGGTTTACGTAAGGTACTTGACAATCCGCATAACACTGTTATGTAGAAACTATTACTTTTATGATTTTCATTTTCCATTCCACATATCTCCTTTACAGTCCATATAGCACTGCTATGCTATTATGAAGTCCATGAACTCTACACTTTATAGTACATGAGATGTGGTCCATGAACTCCTTTGCAAAAAGCCTTCATTTTCTATAAAACTAACTCCCAATTTTGAGGCTCAAAAATTTGAAAACACTCGGAAACTGTGATACCTTAAATATCTACTTTAGAAATACCAAACATACTAAAAAATGGTTATCTGTTTTTTTAAACAAACACAATAACCCCAAAAAGACTGAGATGACAACCTGAAGGATTTTTTCCCAACAATCTCCCCCTTTGGGTTTGTAAACAACTCTTCACAACTTGATACATCATTAAATCTTCTACCATCATCTACAAAAATGTGATTCTTGAAATTCAGATATCTATCAAATATTTAATCAACACATACTCTAATCCTACATGAGCCATGATCGACATGAGAAATAAGAGTATCATGAAAATTTCATCAATGAATCAATTCATTCTAAAACCACTAAACTGATTTCATCATGAACCTCATATGTCATGATATATAACCTTTGACCAATTATATTTAGTATCTTCATATTTAAAACTCCCATACTTCACTACTCCCCCTATTATATTCTCCTCTGTCTTAATTAAGGCATTTAATCCCCTTTTATATCCATAATTTATTCCCCTTTTTCAACAAACCCGAAGGTCATGCCGTTGTGTACTGCAATAGGGTAAAGAACACATATCAGCATATCAGAGAAAAAATCATCACACATCAGGGATAAGGGGTCCCACATCCACACTTTTTCAAGTGCGAGGAGTCGATTGAACTCCTAGAGCTAGTCGATTCCTTTAAAACTCTTCTTTGGGTATGTTCATTGTTAGAATGTATGCAACCTATAGTTCTGTAGGCACATACTCCATCTTTAAAAGTCTTTGATCCACCTTCTCCTTGATAAACTGATACTTGATTTTAGTGTGATTTGTCCTCGAGTAATTGAATAGGTTTTTTCTAATATTTATTTCACTTGAATTATCACAATAGATTCCAATCAAAGACTTCACTGCAACTCCCATATCACCAAGATGTTAATTCATCTACAATAACTGTGTGCATTCTTGAGTAGCCACAATATATTCCTCTTTTATGGTTCTCAATGAAATGAAATAATGTTTATTTCTTAGCCAAGAAATAAACAATCCTCTAAGATAAAATGCACTGCATGATTTTTTTTATTTTCCATCACCTGTTGAACTGGCCCAATCCATATCTGTATATCCCAATAACTCTTGCTAACAATTTTCATTATAAATCAAACCAAAATCCACCATCCCTTTTATATACTAAAGTATCCTTTTTTACTGCAAGTAAATGTGTTTGTTTAGGATTTCCTTGATATATTGTTTCTTGGTATTTGGTAAAAACAATATCAGGTCTTTTCTATATCAATTACAATATATTTCTAATGATTTACCTATATTATGTGACATTAACTACATTACCTTTATCACCCTTTGATTATTTCATCCGATTAGCCACTAGAGTCATAATATCCTTGGAATATTCCATTACAAATCTTCTCAAAACCTACTTGGAATATTTAGATTAAAAAATGAATGTGCCATTATTTTCTTATGTCACCTATAGACCAAGAAAAAACATCAGTTCACCAATCATTGACATTTAGAATTCACTTGTTCTGAATTCTTCAAACTCTCTAAATTATGCTTCATATTATCTACAAAATATTATTTCATTGAAATATAACAAAACCATGATACTTTGATTAATATCATTGTTGAAATAGAGATTGTAATTAACTCCTCCAAACTAAAAATTGAGTTTCTTCAAAAACTGATCGAGCCTTGAATACCATGCTCTTGGTACTTGCTTCAACCCATATAGAACCTTCTTCAGTCGAAAAAATCTATTCTAATCTTCATGAATGAGAAAACCATCTAGTTTCTCAATATAAAATTCTTCTTCTAGAACCCCATTAATAAATTCTAAGTTGACATCCATCTGGAAAACATTGGACTTTATTTTCACTACTATGACCAGGAATAATTAGATTGTCTCTAGCCTTGAAATAGGTGAAAATGTTTCATCAACATCATTACCCACTATCTGGGAGTACCCTTTTCACACCTGTCATGATTTTTTTCAAATCATTGTGCCATATTCATTCATATTCTTACAAAAGACCCATTTAGTCTCGATTAAATTCATATCTGTTGTCCCCGAAATAATCTCCCATGTTTGATTCTTATCAATTTGATCAATCTCTTATTTAATATCCCAGACCCAATTATCACCTCCAACTAATTACTCAAAACATTTAGGCTCCACTTGCGATAATAATAATGATTTAAGTAGAGTCATCATCCTACTTGTATATATTGGCGCGATCTAATCACTAATTATGTTATGTATATCAATTTTGGCTTGACTCATTGGTTTTTTACAGAAACTAGTATATGTTTAACCTCTTAATTATATGACTATTCTTCAGAATCAACCTCTAGAACTGGAACATCCCCTGATCTACTTATCTCTTCATCACTATCCTCCTGATATTGATCATGTATTTTCTGAAGATTATGCTCATTATTTAATATAGGTACATCATAGCTATGAACTACCTTTCATAGATTCTAATTGAAGAATTTATATGCTTTTATTTTATTTGACTATATAAGAAACATCCCTTCATCTCTATAGGATTGAAACTTATTATGTCTCTACTTATTAAGAATGAAACATTTACTTACAAATACTCAAAAGTACTTCAATGTCATCTTCTTTTCATATCATAACTCATATGGTGTCTTCTATTCTTTTAGACATAATAAAACTCTATTTTATGTGTATACTGATGTAATCAGTACTTCTTTCCAAAAATTCTATGTAAGGTCATTCTCAATGAGAATTGTTCTATCCATGTTGTTGATAATTTGATTTCTTCTCTCAACTATCTATTTTTCTATAAAGTTATTACTGTTAAAACTTGGTTTCTTATCCCATGTATCTTAAGATAATCCTCCACTTGGATATTTTTGAACTCTATTCTATTATCTGTTCAATTATTTTGGATTCTTTAGAATAACATCTTTCTAACTTACATTTGATAAGCTGTTATGACATTAAACACTTCATATTTTTTAAAGATGACTTAAACCCATGCCATTATGCTAAATTCATCAATAAGGAGAACATAATATCTCTTCCCATCAATAAATCTTACAGAAATTGGTCTGCACAAATCAATATGCAACAACACAAGTAATTTTGTTGAATTTTTATCTTTTTTCCTTATATTTATTTTTAATTATCTTCTCTTTTTGATAAGTATCAAACATATGGCCATGATCATGTGATAACCTAGGAAGGTCTAGAGTAGCATCACATTTCACTAGGTCTTCCAATTATGTTTGGATAAAATGATTAAGGAATTTATTACATAACCTATTTTCTTCCTATTTGGATAAAAAATACATATCTTCTCCTCCACCTTCAAAGTAGAGATTTTTTTGTACACTTTCCCTATAAAAAATACATGGTCTTTCACCTTTATGACACATAATTTCTTTTAAAATATTATGAAATTTCATGAGTCACATAATTGACTAACACTTAGTAAGTTGTACTGAGTCCTTCAACAACCAAGATATCTACACATCTCATGTCTTTTCCCCTAAACATTGATTTTCCTAAGTCAATAATTTTTAGACCTTTATCATTTCCAAATCTCAAAATACCTTTATTGTCATATATGATTCCTATCACCAGTTACTTATATATTTTCATATGATAGGTTCATCCACTATCAATGATCCACATTCTAGTGCAATTTGATGCTTTGAAATAAATATCTACAACAACTACCTGTTCATATCTTTTATTTATAATCCATGTCTTTGATTTATATTCTTGATGATTCTCAGAGCATGATGGAAAAATTTCTTATTGTAATACCTTAAATATATTTTTGATTTTCATCTCATTTGATGATAAATTGAGTTTCTTCTTATGACCACATTGAGTCTGCTTCAACACATTTTTCTGCATTAATGAAGAGAAATATCTTTCCATGTGTTTGAATCCCCCACACCTGAAATAGTGACCTTCGAATGAAGTTCTGGAGAATTGAGCTTCATAAGGTTTCCTCTGTTGGCCATGTTCCCTTAGGTTCCTCTGGGATATAGAACAAACATTTTGTGAGTTTCCCATAATTCCACAATAGTAACATCTAATGTGGGGTGCATTCTTGTGCATCATTAATTCACCACTAGTTTGTCCTTGGGTTTTATTAGTCTTATGATTTTTATTTGTACCCAAATAAATCTTCAACCTTAGAGTTGGATATTGTGGTTTAACTTAAACCATTATTTCTTTATGTTTACGATCAAGCCCCATACCAGCTGTATCGTTAGGATCAATCATTTTCCTTTCCTAAGACTCCTTTATCTGTTTCACTAGAACTCTAAATTATACTTTTACATCCTCTATTGACTTTGTATCCTTATTTTCATGGATTCAATAGTTTCTCCTATTGTATCAATTTCCTTTTCATACTAAAAACTTAATCTTAAATTTATTCAATATGTTTGATTTGATCTTTTCCATTATTAGTGAAACTATTGATCTCTCTTTTTTGTTATTCAATTTTGAGTTTGTACTCAAAAAACTTTTCTATGATTTCTATAATTAAATATTTAAGTCTTTCAATTTCATCCTCTATCTTAAACTTTTCTTCTTCCTGCTGTTCAATATTGAGTTTGGCATCATTAACCACCTTGCTGGATTTCTTTATTTTGGATCTCTAAATATCTATCTCTTCTAGTGAAGCTTCTAATTTGACATGAAGGTCAACTCTTACATAAAATTATCCTTCTTAATTGTCTCTATCTTCCCTTATTTAGGAATTTTTGACAACTTACACCATATCTCCTGCTTCCTAATCCTTACATTCTTCTAATTATTATGCCTCAAAATCTTCTAAATTTTCATCTTATTTTTAAATAATATTATTCTTTTTGAAGAAATTTCTCTTTGTACTCCTCCTAACTTTCACATTTACCGAATAATTCTTCCCATAAATTTCATCATTCTCTTCATTATCATCTTGAAACTTCTTAGGACACTTTGCTGCAAAAAATATACAATCTTTCCACATTGAAATCAGGAAAGTAAAAGTTTCCCTATGAACTTTAATCTTCCTCTTTGCAAATTTTGAGGAGGAAAATTACATGAAATCATCCATATTGTCTTCCTCCTAACTATCTTCACTAGTGAGATTCTTCATGTCCTTTAATTCCACTTCTTTGGGCTTCCCCTTTTCCATATAATTGTCATCATCATTTCTCATCTCGTATGCAACAAGAGTTCTGTGAAAGATATCCAACATCATCTCTATTATAAATTTATCTTCCAAAATAGAAAATTTTGGATTAAACCGAGGTGGTAGTTTTCTCAATATGTGCTTAAAAATCTTTACATATTCAATAATTTCTATGAGACGATGTATGTCTTCAACAACAACATTCATCCGGTCGAATAATGCATCAACATATTCATTAGGGTTCATTATGAGATACTCATACTTGTTTTATAGAACCTTAATTTTTTTCTTCTATCACTTTTGAGTCATGCTCATAAATATTTAGAAACTTTTCCCACATTTCATGTGATGACTTACATGACATCACCTATCTATAGATTTCATTGGATAGGAATCCACCTTAAGTATTGGTTCCTCTGGCATCAACATACAATTATCTATGTTTTGATTTTGATAAAACATTACTGTCCATACTAGAATAAATACCATGTATTGACACTATAAATAAATCCATGACCAATGACAGAAAGAAGTGTTGCATTCGATTGTTCTATAGCTGAAAATTATTTCCCTCAATGATTAGAATAATTTTGTGATTAATAGCTTCCATTTATTCAACTTAAAGAGAACCAATGACTTTCAATATACCAATTTTTAGACCAACTGGGTTAAATACCCTGGGGGGGGGGAATTAGGGTATGAAAGATTAAAACAACTGCCCCTTTGAATCCTGTTTTACTGTAAAAAAACACTATTCTATCTCTTTATCATTGCAATTTATGAACAGAAATTAAATCATGCATGAGATATAACAATTTTACTTGGTTTACCCTCACTGGGATACATCCAAGGAGCATACAATGGAAATGTGTTGATGTACGAAATCCACTAAGGCTCATTTCCAAAATACATGGTTTGGGCCAGATAACTTATATTTCTAGGCCCACAACCTTTATAATATTTAGCATCAGATCACTACTTTCCCAAGGGTCACTCACAAAAATATCTTTTGATGGCTCACTGCTAGTGGAAAGGATCACCTTTTTACTATTACTTTGATTACTACTCTTGAAAGGATCCAATTACAATTTATGGACATGTTGGTCACCTCATTATAAATAATGAATGCATCATGAACTATAGGTAGATGCTCTTTTGAAGTATTGTTTTCATCCAGTAGTTGAAATCCACTTTTCCAAATACTATTAGTTTGTGGAAATTTCTTTTTTGAACTATTTTAGTCCCCCAGTGAGCTTACTTAAACTCACCATGAACTATTTTACATCGTCTATGAACTTCCTTACACTGCATGGAATGAGTGCTTTGCGGGAAACTTTTTCTTCATGGACCACCCCTACTTCTTGAATAGATGAGGTCTCTTGGACCACCTATTCTACATGGTCTCTTTTTTTGTGAGGTACTAAGATCTGAAAACCTTTTTCACCAACTATTTTTGTGAACTGTTACCTTCTCAAAATTTCTTCCCCATGAAACTATTATTCTTTGTAGAATCCTCCCTTATGAACTACTTTTGACTTTCCCAAATTATTCTAGTAGTGATGATGTTCTCTAACGAGATTCACTCTCTCTAATGATGTGATTATGGTCCTTTATATAGGAAAATAAATCCCACAAGACCCGCTAATCCCAAATACCCAAAACTCAGATGTGGTACAACCTTCACCACAAACTGCAATGTGGCCCAAATAACACCTTAATCTTTTATGGATGTCAATTTCATCTGAAAAAACCCTTTGTGGATTCTCAAACCACTACCTCAATTATGAAAATGAAGAGCCTCCCACTAAAAATGAACCTCCCAAGAAATATGAGCCTCCAACATACTGATTTTTCTATGTAGTTTGAGTAGCACGCTTCGTGGTCCGCATAGTGCTGCTATGTGGGAACTCTTTTATGATATTCGTTTTTCATTCCGCATATCTACTTTTAGGTACACATAACACCACTGCAATACTATGTAGTCTGTGAACTCCATGCTTCATGGTCCACGAACTATATTATGTGATCTCCTTTACAGAAAACCTTTATTTTCCATAAAAGAGACTCCCGATTTTGAGGCCAAAAAATTTGGAAAACACTGGGAAACGACTCTATCTTAAATATCTGTTTTGGAAACACCAACCCTACTGAAATGAAATCATCTTGATTTTTCAATAAACACAATCAGCCCAAAAATACTTAGATGATACCTTGAGATATTTCTTCCTAACACTCATCAACTATATGATGGATAGGGTAGTATCCTGGTAGGGCTATAGGAATCCCACTGGCCAGCCAGTGGAATCTTGGTAGAATGGTCTTCCTACAAGAAGCCTAATAGAAATCTGGTGGATTCCACCACCTATATAATCAATTTTTTATGGGAGCATCCATTTTGGATGACACCACAAACTAGCCGATGGTATTGAGTTGGTCTGGGAAAGTGAGAGGAAGAATTTTATTTCTACCACTCAAAACCCCTATTTAACCTATTAACCACCCTCTTTCAACCCTAATTCAGGATTATTAATTTGTATGGGTTCTCATAGGCTTCCTTGACCTCTCCAATACATTCTATTGGTCCCTTGATTTTTGGTTCAATCTAAATGTCTTGAATTGGTAATTCTTTATTGGAATTAGTAAATTCCCCTTGTTTTCTTTTGGATCTTCTTCTTCTAGTCCAAACAGGATGATTATATCACTATCCATATGGAATCATGGTGTGAATGGATCTATATTCTCAATCCATTGGTTTCATCCTATCTTTTTGATGTAGGTGGTATGAAACATCTCACTAAGTCTAGCTTTGGTTTTCTAGTTTGTGAAACATACACAATCATGCTAACACACCACGCATTCTACCTCCCTTAATTTAAATTCACTTGTATATATTTATTACTCATGATTATACATCCCATGGATTCCGTCGGGTTCATTGGAGATTAAGACCCCAGGCCTTTGGTAACTAGAGAGGTGTGCCTATCCTTGACCCTATGTTGGAACCTGAAATGTAAGAACCTAGAACCTTATAATTGGATTATAATTTGAATGGGAATTAAAAAACTTGTGAAAATGATAATTTTGTTTTATTTGAAATATTTTAGACGTGAATAAGAAATTTACACAAGTGAAATACGAATTTGTGACTTAGCATGTTAGTGGATTATTGAAAAGAAATTGGAAATGGATTATAATGGAATGTTTTCATTTTGGCACAGTGACATATATAAATTATAATTAGATCTTGGAATAACAAAATAATGGTATATAACAATAATTTCAATGATAATTGGTAATTGACATGAATTAACAAATATGGAATATGTTAGTGTGCTTGGTATGTTTGGTATTTTGGTATGCACTGGCTCTTTCTTCCTTTTTTTTTATTTTTGAAATAAATTGGACCTAGCTTGAGAATTTGTGATGGTTTTGATTTCCTATGAGAATGTAAATGGTGTTATCATGGGAATTTTCATCGGTAATATTGATACTTAAAACATAAAAATCACCATTGGCATGTGAATCCAAATTGGGTCATTTTTGAACTGAATTAATGATTGATACCTGGCATGGGAATCCATTTGTATATGATAGTGAGTGTGGGTAGACACATACAATATCATGCTTAAGTAGTTATGGTTGACCTAGTTTGTTAACCCTGAGCTTTAGGGTCGATGGGTTTATTTTATGTTATGTTTTCAATTTATAAATTATGTCATTGTATATTATATTATTTCATGCACTATTACTCAGTCTAGATTCATTTAAACACCATTGGTGGTGTTCCACTAAGTTTTAATCACACTATATTCAAGCCGCTGCTTGGTACCCAAACAGATTTCATGGATATACGTTTGGAAACTGGAAAAGGGACCTACACATGATTGTTTGATTTTCTAGATGGGACGAGAGTTTGGGGATAGGGCTGAGTATGGGGTTTGGGACTAGTTTTTGGAGTATTTGTTTTAGTTATTGGATTTTATGACATTTATTATAACTTTCATTATAAGATATCGTGGTTTAATTATATTGTATTGATTTAAAACTTGTCTTTTTATACGGTGGAATTATATTTATTGATTTTTTTTCTTTTTTACACTATGATTTTCACACCATAATAGAGTTTATAGTCACCAAATATATTTACTAAACCCTTGCTACTAGATGAGATCTTCTAGTATATGGGGAGGCACACCTAAGTTTATTTGGGGACCTGTCTCGGTCATAAGAGGGAGAACCATGTCGTGAATGTTACAAAGTGGTATCAGAGGCTCAGGTTTTTTTATTGCTTTACTATTTCTGTAAGGTAGACAACAAAATATGATTCGTTAGGGATTAGTAATGAGATCATTCATGGGATTAGTTAAATCAAGTATGGGAAAAAATCCATGATTCTTGGAATGAGATTACTATTCATGAGGTTTTATTATTATAGTTGTGATTTTATTTCACCTTGGGTGATACACTTGTTTTTTAATGTTACTGATTTATGATATTTTACTTGTGGTGCAATATGGTATGAGGTGTGTATGTATGTATTATAATAGGAATATAGAAAACTATTCTATAATGCATTGTTCATGTTTTGGATTCATTTATTTCACATGAAATCGAAAGACATGCCTAATAAAAAATAATAAAATTAATTTGTTAAAATATTATTATTTCAATAATTAATCCAATAAATAAAGAGACCTTTTATTCATGGTTATCAGTTGTCTTCTTATACTTCTATGTTTTTTCATGTTACGAACCTTGTAATATGAGGAGTTTGTTGACCCTTGTAGAGAAATGCCTCTGCAACATCTTTGGGTTGAACGTTAGGAGAGTGGTAACTAGCACATACCTCATGCGATAGAACTAAAAATTTATAAGGATATGAGGAATTTGATGGAAGATCATCTTCGCAATATTTTCTTGTCGGTCATGTGATCCATAGTGAGGGATACTAACTGTGTTTTACCCTTTATGTATGAGATTATGAGGGAGTTCTAACTACAATGCAAAGCCACATCCACTAGGGAGGGATGACCTTAGGTAGTTGAGTTCTGGATTGAGTCTATCCAAATTATATTTAGCCACATAGAGACACCCATGGAGAGGATGTTGAAACATTCTACCTATATGATATTAGTATCATCCAAGAGTTGGTGAGACATTATAGTATAGGATGTCAAACATGGGGAGTTAACCTAAAAAAGTCTTTGGAGAAACTTTTTAGAGTTACTTCTACATAGAGACTCTTAGGGATGAAAGAGAATATGAATTCATGCACTTGATGCATGGGAGCATGTTAGTGATGGAATATAATGGTCACTTAATGAACCTGAATTTTTTTATCCTTCATTGGAAGAAGATGATATAACATGAGAAAAACACTTCTAGAATGAGATTTGATATGTAATCAATCCATAAGTGAACATATTATACTTGAACAACTTCTCTGATGTGATGAATTAGACCCTCATCACCAATGGAAACATGAAAGAGGCACTGAGTGGTTGGAAAATAGTTTTAGTTAGATTATTACAGAATTCCTCTTTAGGTGAAAAGAATCATTGCTATGAGAATTTCTATTAAGAAAGTGGTGGGAAGAGAAATCAGGGATGTGGAAAACTGCATGAGGACTATAGAATGGGGTAGTGCTATCAGTGTGGTAGGTATTTCTTAAAAAACTTCTAGTATCCTTTCACTAAAGTGGAGTATTGATCTTTTGGTAAGATGATACCCCTGTATAGGTTCTATAGGATCACTTAGTAATTAATAAGTGGTGGAGGATCGTGGAAGATACCAGAGTGCTGGAGGGACTCGATTACCCCTGAATAGATAGTTAGTAGAATTTTCATCGATCAATTAGGCTAGGATAGGAGGCATGGAACCTCAACATAGGAGAAATATTATCAGTAGGAAGAAGAATAAAATGGGAGTTAGGTTGGAGTCCAAGATAAAGAGGTGATTTAGATGCATGATGCATAGTATACTCCCATTAGTTTGGATATAGGACCTTCCACTGCTAGAGGTAAAATTCTAATGTCATCTACCCTTTATTATGTTTTATTTGATATTTAGGAATTCCATTCCTTTATATCTGATCAACTCATCAATGGATTGGATTTGGATATAGAGAATATAAATAGGTTTATTAACATAAATATTCTATTAGGAGTGAGATCAGAGGGTATCATATGCAGTGAGGAGTGTCCTCTTGAGATTATAAGCTATCAGTCTCTCTAAGACATGTTTGTACTAGAAATTCCTATATTCGATTTGATTCTAGGTATTGGTTGGATAGTTCTATACTGATATCATATCAAATGTTATCATAAAAGAGTGACCTTAATATCATCATAAGGGTATATATATTACTTTTTGGGTGAATGGGATCTTCAGGCAGGTCATGCATGACCAATTTAGTGAAAATGGGATTGGATCATGTCTCATGCAACATGCATTGTTCTAGATGATGGTGATTTTCAATAGAGTATATTTCCTCCAGTAGTGTAAAAATTATAGGATGTATTTCCCAAAGATTTATTTAAATTACACCCTGAATGGGTGACTAAGTTCACTATCTATTTAGTTCCAAGAGCTAAACTTATTTTTATCCTACCTTATTAGATGACACCAGTGGAGCTTCGAGAGTTGAAATGACAATTTGAGGATTTAGAATCTATGGGATTCATATGGACTAGTACATCTCTATGGGGACCCCTGTGTTATTATCCAAGAATGAAGATGGAACATTGTATTTATGTGTTGATTATTGGATATTGAACCTGATAATAGTCAAGAACTAGTATCCCCTTTCACGCATTGATGATCTACTTGATCAGATGAGTGGTACTTTCATATTCTAAAATATGGACTTCTGGTCACAATACAATTAGTTGAAGGTGAGACTATTTGAAATACCTTGTACTTTTTTTAGGATTAGGTATGACTTATATTAGTTTGTGGTAATGCCATTTGGATTTAGGGACATGCTAACAGTGTTCATGGTCTTGATGAATCGGATCTTCCATTCATATTTGGATCAATTTATAGTGGTTTTCGTTGATGAAACATTGGTGTATTCATAGTCTAGATATGATCATGCCCAATATCTTGGAATATTCTTGAGTATGATGAGAGAGAATAATCTATACACTGAGCTATTTAAATATCATTTCTAGAGTGATCAAGTTTACTTATTATCCCACATTATCACAAATGGTAGAGTGTTAGTGGACCTGGAGATGGTGGTAGTCATGGTATCATTGGAGAGGCCCAATAAAATCTTTTTGATTAAGATTTATCTGGTTTTGGTAGGTTATTATTGGGGTTAATGTCACGACCTATCCCAGTGGGGCCTGTGCCTGACTCCCCAAGCCCACCTCTAATAGTCCAAGGGATGGTGACTAACACTGAGTAAGAATATCACAAACATGGGAGGCATTGCCAAAGTTCCTGTACACACACACACACACATCTCCAAGCCCACAAATGATGAAATGTAAAAACCACTAAGTAAAAAAATTCATGCATACAATTAAACCCAACCAATAGAGAACAACATAAAGTAATGTGCGGAATGTAAAATGGGATAGAATACAAGCCTACCAAATGAAAGAGTCTAAAAACTACCAAGTACAACCTGTAAGTAAGAAATCATTAATGGGATTGCTTCTCATAGCTATAGGAACACCTCGTCCTGTAAGGAAGCTCACAAAGATCAGTCTAATCCAGGTCTACCCTGGACTTTGTCAAAAGGCCGCTAGTCTTCACAAGACCTGAAACGTGCTGGAAAAGCCTGTGCGTGGGTGACTATAACAATACTCAGTAGAGGACCCTGAAAACCGCAATGAAATACGTGAAGTAAAGGTATAGTCATCTCTAAAAAGTATATGTCTACAGAACATATAACAAGAGAAGCATATCTAGATATACTTGAAACCCAATCCTGTAGTCTAGAGGTAAGTCACGATGACCACATACCCACACTTGGGATTCAGTTTAATGATTCCATCAAGTGCTCATCCATAATAACTCACTCCATGAGTAGGATTGATTTGATGACATCTGTCTAAGAATTATGATCATCAAGAAGTTTCCTAAGAGAGATGGGCACAATGATATATCTGAAGAGAGAATGGATTCACTCATTCTGGGAGAACTCACTCCTGAGTGGGGAAAGATAACGATATATGGATGAGGATCACTTCCAGGTCCTTGGAGTATACCACAAATCATCCATATTCACCTACTAAGCAGAGGATCATCGTCTTTTAGTATTAGTCACATTGATACATGAATCTACATAGTGACAAGAATGGGTAGAGGATCTGGCTCTGGGCCTCTCGAAGTGATTATGACTCTATCCAGAAATTACTAATGATGGGATCATACTCATATGGATAGAAATGATACATGACCTTCAGGGGAATGGGAAAAGGGCACACTAACCCAAAGAAAATTTTCCAAGGAATTTCGGACGAGGAGATCAAGACATGTATAAGAGAGTACATGGTCTTTAGCAAGGTCACATGTCCTGTCCCTTGACTTTGGGTATTGCCCATGTGTAACAACCCGATTCAGAAGACATGTCATGTAAAAAGTGAATACACGGCGTGTATTTATGTTCACAGACCATGTCCAATTATCTGGGGTCCTCTCCATTTCCACAGGCCATGTGCCCGTACATGGCTTCAACCCGTGTATGCTAACCAGTGAACCATTACACGAGGTGACCTGCTTAACCAGCCTGGTCTGGCTGTGTTGTGAAGTACATGACATGTACTCCACCTCGTGTCTATGTATCTTTCGAGATACACACCGAGTCCCATGTATGGACCCACACGCCATGTGATAGTTTTCACACACCGCGTCATCACTTCCTGCATCGCGAAAAACACGCCACCATAGAGTCGGCCCCACACGCCATGTTCTTTGGAGAACACACTATGTTCTTCACAATTTTCTAGAATCGATTTTCTTCCTCCATGCACCTATGGTGATATTCTATCCATCGATACAGCCATTAAATATCCTCAAAACTCAAGATACTTGGTCATCACGTCATGGAAACACTAAATCGGTAAGTTTTGGGCCTTAGATCAGCTCTAAAAATGCGTTTCGATCATCTGTGTGAAGAATAGTAAAAGAAAATGTTTTTTGATATATGTAGATTCATTATCCAGAATCATTATCACACCTCTTCTGGGTTGTCACAATGTCATATCTCCAATTTATGGTCATTTCATTGTGAAGCGGATGCGCAAAAATCTGTTGTTCATAACCCTATGAAGAATGCGAAGAACATGGGGTTAAAAGGGGGGAAGAAAATTCAAATTGAAAATTGAGGAATGAACCTCTGCCACTGTTCATCAAGAAGTTGGTCTTATCTCATTAGAGATATCAAATAGATCAAATCAAAATAAGAATCAGAATAAGTGTGGATTGATTCCCAAAAATAAAACCCACTAAAAGACCCTCCCGTAAGAACGAATGATCCGCGGGTCAACCTGTTTATGGGTTGATCCATGTTCATCATTAAATCAAGGTATGGGGAAAAAATAAATCAAAACAACAACCCCTACCTCGATCGTCGATGAAGAGGGAGATCAGTCATCATTTGGGATTTTATCTCGCTGCACAACGATCCACGCATCGTCGCTCATCGTCGTTTGTCGAGAATACTCCAAGGATGGCTCCTCTCCAAAACTCCAGAGCATCGAAGGAAATTTTTCCAGGGTTATGAGCCTAACCCCAAGCTCTTGGTTATTTAAAACCAAAAAATGTTTCTTTTAATTAATTAATTTTTTTAAAATAAAATAAATTATTCTTATTCTTATTTCCTTTAAAACATCCAGAAATTAACTTTTTTAGCTGACCCGCACCGTTCGATGTTAAGCCCTATAACGACCTAAACTTTTATTAATGAAAATTATTATTGATATAATTAAATGTATTATTATGTAAAAAGGTTAAGTATAAAATATTCACTTCCTTGGTTTTATATTTTTGGATTTTAAAATATAGTTAAGAATTGTTATCGTTGCAAATATAGTCGTTGAACAGTGATCACATGATTAATATAAATATAGGGATTTAACAAATCCAATTTACTCAGAAAAACAATGCGATGACCTCATCTAGTAGAATTGATCTATACGAATCCCATTCATCAGAGATCGGGAAGGAGGTAGCATCATTGGGCTTCGCTCGGGACCAAGCCCAAGCCGAGCTTCAATACGTTAAGCTGGAAAAAAACCACCTACAGAAGAAGTGGAAGTTAATAAAGATTACTACTCGAGTGATGTTATCTAAGCCGCCCCAAGAGTCTATCACCATCAAATACCTTAACCTTAGGTGTTATGTGGGTGTTATTAAGGGTTATGTAATAAGACCCTATCACTATAATTATGTGCTTCATTTTTGTATAGAATAAATAATATATATTCATTTTATTATTGCTACTTTGTAAATGTTTTTTAAATCACAAATAGTATTTTTAGTTAATATTAAATTAAGAAATATATTTTGATGAATTAATGGATTTTATAATTAAATAATATTTTAATAAAATACTATTACTAAATTAATTTTTACTAAATATAACTTATTCTATAATTTTTTATGAATACAATGATAATTTTTATTAAGGTTTGAAAGCCGTTTTTTTTCAACACCCATGAATTTTCGATAAATGTTGGTTTTTATTTTAAAAGTAAAAATTAAAATATTTAGAAAATTATTTAGATAAAATGAATACCATTTTTGGATTCAGGATGTCAAAATTACCTAACGATGAATTTTTCATAATTTCTGAGACAGTCTAATTTTTGGGTAAAAATTAAATACCATTTAAATATATAATGTGTTTTACGATATCATAATGACCCAATAGTGATTTAATAAAATACTATAAAAGGGATATTAGGACAATATATGTTTTACCTTAAAAATAATGTGATTTTAGATTTGTTTTATTAATTTTATGGTACCTTAGTGGACCCTCCAAGACTTATAAAATATTTTAACATTTTAAAATGATTTCCTTGAGAGTGTGACTCACCTCCACATAAGCAAGCCTAATATTCTATTATGTTCATCCATTGTCCTTATAAAATAATAGTTTCCACTCCAACTTGGAAAAAACCATGTGATGATTTGTGGTTTTGATTAGTTTAATGTGTAGTGTCCAAAACCTAAATAATAAAGAATTCACTCTCTTTTCCTATATAAAACCACCCAAGATCCCATTCCTCTTCACTAAAACGATTTGGAGCTAGAAAAAACTCTTCCCTCCTATCTCTATAATCCTAAAAAGGCACCCCAATATCCCAAGATGGTTCTCTCAAGCCTCTCTCATGCATTTGGGATAAAACTTCCAAGTAAGGGACCCTCACTTTCCTTCCTTCCTTATTGAGTAAAAGTTTCCTTATATTGTTATTCCCTTTTATTTTCAATTAATAATGTTGGTGTTCGATTTTTTACCTCCCCTAAACTTCCCTCCATATTTTTTAATTATTATATACCCCTTTATATCTCATTAATGCCTCCAATGTTCACCCATTACCATGCCAAAATTCTATAAGGGATTTCTCTCTCCTCATTTACATTCAAGAAATTATTTTATATTATGCATCCAAATTCCATTAAATATGTTAGGATATTATATTAAATGACCATATTACTTTCCATTTCATGTATAAATGATTAAACACCCATTTTTCTCTCATAAACCCATTTTACAATTTTTATTTGACGTCGTTATGCTGCGGAAATTACACCAAAATTTGTATGCCAAAATCATCCTGTAAGTGAATATCATACCCACTTCTCTATCAAGGGTATTCAACTTTATTAACATGTACCTGTTGATTGAGGAATTACATTTATGTATTTAAAATATCTTATTCGTGGAATAAATTATGATGTTTAATGAATCCATGTTGTATGATCTATGTTGCACACTTATCCATGAAATGAAATGATTAAGAAGGGTTCACCCTGATAGCGCTCCAATGCATTGGGTAATGAATAGTATCATGCTACTCCATGTGAAATGAGGGATTAATCATTCTAATTCAAGTTCAATGAGGGTTTAATCATGTTAATTCAAGTGCAATAAGGGTTTACTCATGCTCCATTTGCAATGAGACTTGACTCATGCTAATATCATGTTAAATGTTGTTGCCACATTTCCATGTTATGATAATCATGCTATATCATGACTTTATGTTCATATTTCTCTTATGATCCATTGTTATTAATATTTACAAACATGTATTGTATTCTTAATGTTATTCCTTGTTTACTCCCTTACTAGGATTTTTAGCTCACCCTTTTCTTATGTATGTCCTCAGGATATCCCATTCAATGCTAAGTACGAAGGAATTTTGTGGTCATGTAAAAGAGGTTTTCAATAAAGATGTTGTATGTAATGTCCTAATTTGTCATGTAATGTTACTAATTTCAAAATACACTAAAACGCTTGATCATCAAATTTTCTTTAAGTGCATGTTTATGAAATGAATCATGTTTATGTGTGTAATAAAGAGCAGGGTTGCTATAGTTGGTATCAGAGGACAAGTTTAGTTATTTTTGGGATTAGGATTAGAAAACCCTAGTAAAAGCCTATGGATAAGACTAAGTATAATAAAAAAAATCCCTAAATTTTTGTGAGTGTAGAGTAAGTGTTTTATCAAGAAAATACATCCTTGTCTGGATACAAACAAGTAGAGGTGGCTCTAGCACAAATGTAACTAGGGGTAAAAACCGAAAACACTAATTTGAGATAGACTCAAATGGGAACTGGTGCCCAAAAATGGTACTTTATTCCCTCTTAGTTAGACACTCTTGGGGGATATGATTTGCTAAATTCGTAAGCTTAGTATGAACCATTATTAAGGGAATAAAAAAATTCCCCCAAGAATATATGTTGGGAAGTCGATCATGGATAACATAGATTGAAGCCTATAAACTCATAAGTTAAGTAATTATATATAATTTATAAGTTATCCTTTTTTGTCATTGGATTCCCCTTTATGTGTTACCCATAACTTTACTTTTATTACGGCCAATGTCTGGTAATAAGAGGACTGAGGCTAATAACCGATGAGAAGATCAATGTGATGAATGTTCTAATGAGATTCCCAATCTGATGGGAGTGGGAATTGAAAAATTTGTCACCATACACACTCAGTTAACTGAAGTTTTGAATAGAATCATGGGTCACGACTATCTTCCACCCCCATTAAATAAAAATATAAAATGGGGAGGTTCATAAGAAAAAAGGACTCTTACTTTTAATGGGTCATCAGATCCCTCAATCACCGAACAATGGATCAACTCCATTAAAAAAATCTTCTCCATCCTTCAATGTACTGAACAAGAGATTGTTCTTCTGGCTACTTATCATATGGAGGGTGAAGCTGATCAATGGTGGATATTGATAAAAAATATGAAGCCTGAAGAAGATATTGAGGCATCAGAATGAAAGGATTTCCATAAAATGTTTTTTGATAAATATTTTCCGTGAACCCTCTGACTTAAGATGTAAAGGGACTTCCTTGCCCTCAAGAAAAAAGATGACGAATCTATCAGAGCGTATGAGGAAAACTTCACTAGGCCTGCATGATACAACTTTGAATTTTTATTTACCCCCAAATTCAAGGTTGACCACTTCTTTGGTAGGTTAAACCATAGCCTACAGAAATCCCTAGAGACCCGTGACTTTGATAGCTATGAAAAAATTGTATGATGTTCCCTCAAAGTCAAAATGGAGATCATAAAATATCAGGGGTATCATGGGGATAAGAAGTGGAAAGTGGACTTTAATTCTGGTGGTCTGATGGATAAATCCAATGGTGCTAAGAAATTCCAGCACCCCACTTTCCAAAGGTGAGGAAAGAAGCACCCCCAAAATTTCCTTAAGGGGACGAGGAAATGATTTAGGTGTGGAAGAGAAGGGCAGCTGGCCATTAACTGCCAACAAGAAAAACCCACTACTGTGATAGAGGAAAGGAATGCTCCATTCAACCCTCAATGAACTGTTCATTGCTTCAACTACAAAGAACCATGGCACTTTGGAAAATAGTTCTCTAAGCCAAGGGTTTTCAGAGGCAACCAATGACCTCCAAGGCAGTAAGGGTGAGATTTTTCCATCACTAAAACCGAGGCAAACCCCAAAAATGAAATGTTTATAGGTATTATAGTTATTCATTCGAGAATATCAGATGTAATTTTTTATTCTGGTTCTATGCACTATTTTGTATCCTGAAAGTTTAGTAGAACAACACCAACACCACCACAAATCATGGAAGTAGATATGTCGGTGATAACAGAAAATGGGGAAATCATTACATCCCATGAATATAACTCCTCCCCTATCACAATTTTTGGATTAAACATCCCAAAGAACCTCGTCATACTCACTCTGGTGGGATTTGATGAAATTTTTGGAATGGATTGGCTTTCCCTATATAGATCCAACATAAATTTTTGTGAGAGGGAAATCACTCTCCATATGGAGAATCGACCCCCGATTCTATACAAATTCAAGGAGGAGGATGAATCTTCTTTAGCACCGTCATCTCAAGCATGGATATTACTTACCTATGAGCATGCATATCTTTATTAGATGATTGGTTCTAAGGAAGAAACCATCCAAGTAGACATGCCTATTGTGAGGTAATTCACTAAAGTGTTTCCTGAGGAATTTCCTAGTCTTCCACCTAGAAGATATGTTGAATTCTCAATTGATATTATACCTGGGGCATTTCAAATACCCATGAATCCATATGGAATAGCTGTTGTGGAGCAATAGGTGTTAAAGAAACAACTATAGGAGAATCTAGATAAAGGGTTTATATGCCCAAGTGATTTACCAGGGGGTGAACCAGTCCTATTTGTCAAGAAGAAGGATGGGTCACGTCTCCTTTTTGTTGATTATCATGAGCTCAACAAAATCATGATAAATAACAAGTATCCTTTACCATGAATTTAAGACTTATTCGATCATCTACGTGGATCAAAATACTTCTCCAAGGTGGATCTACATTCGGGATATTACCAAGTAAGGGTGAAGAAGGAGGATATCCCCAAGACTTCTTTTCGTATAAGGCACGGGCACTATGAATTTATAGTAATGCCTTTCAGACTCACTAATGCTCCATAAATTTTCATGTACTTTGATGAATAGAGTATTTAGAGATTACCTTGATAAATTTTTAGTAGTCTTTATAGAAGATATTATAATATACTCCAAAACCAAGGAGAGGAATGAGGATCATCTATGAACTATACTAGAGACCTTGTGAAAAGAGAATATCTATGAAAAGTACAACAAGTGTGAGTTATGGTTGAAGGAAGTCTCATTCCTGGATCATATCATCATAATTAATGGGATATATGTGGATCCCTATATGAAAAATGAAATTGAGGGACGGATAAGGCCAACATCTGTGATGGATATCCATAGCTTCCTTAGGTTAGCTAGATATTATCACTGGTTTGTGAGAAATTTTTAACAATTGTCAAAGCCTCTTACCAAGATAATTCAGAAGGGAGTCAAGTTTTCTTGGAGTGATGAACGAGAAGAGAGATTCAAGGAGTTGAAAAAGAGTCTTATCACAGTGCCCATGCTCATACTACCCACAAGTGGAGAACTTTTTTTGGTATTTCGTGATGCTTCAAAAAAGGTTCTGGGATGTGTGTTTATGAAAAATGACAAACTCACTGCCTATGATTCAAGGAAATTGAAATTATATGAGAAAAACTATCCCACACATGATCTGGAGTTGGATGCAGTAATCTTCGCTTTAAAAATTTGGCGACATTACATCTTTGGGGAGAAGTTTGAAATATATACGGATAAAAGCCTCAAGTATATATTCACACAGAAAGAGATGAATATGCACCAACAAAGATGGTTAGAGCTGATCAAAGACTATAACTACTCAATCTATTACCACCCTGGGAAAGCAAACAAGGTGGAGGATAATATAAGTAGAAAGGACCTAGAAATTCAATCATTAATGAGAATTGAATAGGATCCAATCTTCTCAGATTTGATGAATATGGACATGAGAATCATAAATAAGAGAACATCATCAATCCTTTCACAAATGATTGCTCAAACGTATCTTTTGGAAAGGCTGAAGGATGCTCAAAAGGATGATGTAGGAATTCAGAAGAAAGTGGAAACTATTAAAAAATAAAATCCTCAGAGTTAAATGTTAATGAAGAAGGAATTGTGAGATTTGGGACAAGACGACATGTTCCATCAAATATGGAGTTAAAGAATGATCTTTTGGGTGATTCTCATAGTTATAATTTCTCAATTCACCCAGGAAACACAAAGATGTACCAAGATCTATAAGATAATTATTGGTTGGATAACATGAAGAAAGAAATTGTTGAGTATACATCAAAGTGCCTAGTATTTTAGCAAGTTAAGGCTGAGAGGAATAAGTCTAAGGGGATGATGCAACCATTACCCATACCAACATGGAAATTGGAGAACATCACCATGGAATTTCTCACTGTACTTTCAAAGACATGCAACGAAAGCAATGATATCTGGGTTATTGTGGATTGTCTTACAAAGACTACACACTTCGTTTCAATTTGAGAAGATGTATCATTGGATCAACTGGAATAGTTATAAATCATAGAAGTGGTAAGGCTTCATGGATTACCACTATTGATTATATCTGATTGAGATCCAAGATTCACCTCTAAGTTTTGGAAGAGTCTCCAACAAGATCTGAATAATGATCCAAAATTCAGTGCGACTTATCATCCTCAAATTGATGGCCAATATAAGTGAACGATCTAAACACTTTAGGAAATGTTGATACCATGCTCAATGAACTTGAAAGGAGGATGGGATCAACATCTTCCTATGGTTGAGTTCTCCTAGAATAATAGTTTCAACTCAAGCATCCAAATGGATCCTTATGAATCCCTTTATGTGAAGAGGTACAGAACATCGACATGTTGGGATAATGTTGGGGAGGAAAAACTCTTAGGTCCATAAATGGTTGAAGAAATGGTGGAGAAGGTTAAGACCATCCAACAACACATTAAATCTTCCCAGAGTCGACAAAAGAGATATGCTAATAATCATTGATAAGACCTAATGTTTGATGTTAGAGACATGGTATTCCTCTACATATCACCATGAAATAGTGTTATGAGATTTGGGAAGAAGGGAAAGCATAATCCAAGGTACATTGGACATTTTGAGATCCTTGATCACATTGGAGCAGTGGACTATCAACTAGCACTCACAACAAACCTATCTCAGGTACATGATGTATTTCATGTATCACTCTTGAGGAAGTACATACCTAACCCATCCTGTGTACTTAATCTATAGGTGGTACCATTGGAGGATGGCCTATCCTATAAAGAGAATCCAATGAAGATGTAAGATTGTTGGGAAAAAATTCTACAAAATAAGACAATGCCACTCGTCAAGGTGTTTTGGAGAAACCAGATGTTTGAAGAAGCAACGTGGGAACCGGAGGAAGTGATGAGGAAAATTTACTCTCATCTATTTTTGAGTGGGAAAAAAATTTCCAGGGGGAAATTTCTAAGGGGGGAAGATTGTAACGACCCAAACTTCAATTAATAAAAATTCCTATTGATCTAATTAAATGTCTTATTATGTAAAATGGTTATATAAAATATATGAAATTCCATGGTTTTATGTTTTTCTATTCTAAAATACCGTTAATCATAGTTACCATTGCTAATATAGATGTTGAATAGTGATCACATGATTAGTATAAATATAGGGATTTAAAAAATCCAATTTATTCAGACAAAGGAAGCGATGGTCTCATCTAGTAGAATTGCTCCATACGAAGCCCATTTGTTAGAACTTGAGAAGGAGGTAGCATCACTAGGATTCACGCTAGACCAATCCCAAGATTAGATTCAACATGTTAGCTTGAACATAACCTCCTATGGGAGAAGTGGAAGTTTATAGAGATTACTACCCGAACGATATTATTCGAGCCACCCTAAGAGTCTATCACCATCGCACACCTTACTCTTAGGTCTTTTTCAGGTGTTATAAGAGGTTAAGAAATAAGACCCTAGCACTATAATTATGAGCATTATTATTGTATAGAACAAAGAATATACGTTCTTTTTATTATTATTTCTTTGTAAATGTTTTTTAAAGCACAAATAGTATTTTTAGTTAATATTCAATTTAGAAATATATTTTGATGAAATAATGGATTTTTAAATTAAATAATATTTTAATAATATATTATTACTAAATTACTTTTTATTAAATATAAATGATTGTATAATTTTTTATGAATACAATTGTAATTTTTATTATGGTTTGAAAGCTGTTTTTGTCAAAACCCATAAATTTTTGATAGATGTCGGTTTTTATATTTGAAGTAAAAATTAAAATATTTTTAAAATTATTTAGATAAAATGAATATCATTTTTGGAATCAGGATGTTGAAATTACCTAATGGTAATTTTTTCATAATTTTCAGAGACAATCGAATTTTTGTTTAAAAATTAAATACCGTTTAAATATATAATGCGTTTTATGGCATCATAATGACCCAATTGTGATGTAATAAAATAATATAAAAGGTATATACAGATAATATATGTTTTAATTTTAAAATAATGTGATTTTAGACCTGTTTTATTAATTTTATGGTACCTTATTGGACCCTCCAAGACTTATAAAATATTTTAGCATTTTAAAATGATTTCCTTGAGAGTGTGACTCACCTCCACATAATCGTTCCTAATATTTTATTATGTTCGTCAATTTGAATTATAAAATAATTTTTTCCACTAAACTTTGGAAAAAACCATGGGTAAAAACCATTGTATGGTTTGTGGTTTTGATTAGTTTAACGTGTCGTGTCCAAAACCTAAATAATAAAGAATTCCCTCTCTTTTCCTATATAAACCCACCCAAGCTCCCATTACTCTTCACTAAAACCATTTGGACCTCCAAAAAACTCAACCATACTCTCTCTATAATCCTCCCAAGGTTACCCAAGCTCCCAAGAAGCCTCTAGCAAGCCTCTCCCAAGCCTTTGGGATCACACTTCCAAGTAAAGGATCCTCACTTTCCTTCCTTCCTTATTTATGTCCAAGTTTTCGTATATTGTTATTACCTTTTATTTTAAATTAAAATATTGGGGTATGATTTTTCACCTCCCCCACACTACCTTACTTATTTTTTAATGATGAGAAACCCCATTATCTCTCATTAATTCCTCCCATGTACACCTGTTACCATGCCAAAATCCAGTAAGGGATTTCTCTCTCCTCATTAACATTCAAGAAATTATTTTATATTATGTATCTAAATTACATTACATATGTTCGGATATTATATTACATAACCCCCTTAATGTCCATTTAATGTATAAATTATGATATACCCCTTTCTCTCTCATAAACCCATTTTATGATTTCTATTTTATGTCATTAAGAAACCGATATTAAACCAAAATTTCCATGCCAAAATCATCATGTAAGTGAATAACATACCCACTTTTCTATCAAGGGTATTTACCTTTATGCACATGTAGTTATTGATTGAGGACTTACATTTATGTATTCCACATCTCTTATTCATGGAATAAATTATTATTTTTAATGAATCCATGTTGTATGATCTATGTGGCACACTTATGCATGAAATGAAATGATTATGAAGGGTGTGCCCTGATAGTGCTCCAATGCATTGGGTAAAAAATAGTATCATGATAATCCATGTTAAATTTGGTTTTAATCACGATAATTGATGTGCAATGAGGATTTACTCATTCTAATTCAAGTTCAATGAGGGTTACTCATGCTCCATGTGCAATGAGCCTTGGCTCACGCTAATATCATGTTAAATGTTGTTGCCACATCTCCACATTATGATAATCATGATATATCATGTATTTTTGTTTATGTTTATCTTATTCTCCATTGATATGAATATTTCTTAACATGTATTGTATTCTACATGTTATGCCTTGTGTAATCCCTTACTGGGATTTATAGCGCACCCTTTTTTTATACATGTTATTAGGATATCACATGCAATGCTAAGTACAAAGGAATGTTGTGGTCATGTAAAAGAAGTTTTAAATAATGATTTTTATTTTATTTCCTATGTTTTCATGTAATGTTCCTAATTTCCCAATACACTATACCTCTAGATCCTTATAGTTTTATTAAGTGAAAGTTTATGTAATAAATCATGTTTATGTGTGTAATAAGGAGTTGGGTTGTTATAGGCCCCGCCTAAGGTAAATTCACTGCTCTGAATGAAATGGTTCCCTCATATTTCTGATTCAAGAACCCATTTAAATGTTATTACACATTTTTAGGAGAACTAATAATGCTCTCTATTTAAAAGTTTAATTTATTTCAAACATTTATTCAAGTCACCCTGGGCCTCAGAATCGCACGCTGTCACAAAGACTACTCTCGAAATAATTCCATAAAAAATTTGAAAAAAATATAGAGAAAATTTGAGACATTAATTTTTCCCCACATTAGTGATTTTACATCCACATGAAGCTAAAAACATCTACTCAAATATATTTGGGTACTTCACCCGAATCTGATTCTCCCGCTCCCATGTGCTCTCCTAAAGGTTACTATGCGTCCACCAAAAACACACCAAGGGAATTGCTCACCCACAGAGAATCCTCTAAAATCAACCCACGGTCTCCACTGGGTAATCTATAAAGGTTTCTCCATCCTTGATGTTCATCTCACCTCAGACGAGGACGTACAATGGGTATTGGCCATACCTCCTCAGCTGTGACAAGTGGAAGGCATTATGTACTCGGTGCAACTACAACGATAGAGCTTGGTGGTACACCACCTTTCCAAATCTACACATTATCTGAAAAGGTCCAATGAACCTTAGAGACAATAGGCCAACCTATCTAAATCTCCACAACACTCATCAAGGTGAGACCCAAAGGAATACATGGTCTCCCTCTTCGAACTCAAGATGTCTCCACCAACTGTCAGCATAAGACTTTTGCCAAATTTGTGCAGTCTTCATTCGCTCCTAAATGATATTCACCTTCTCCCTGGTATCTCACACCAACACTGGACCCATGATTGTTGACTCTCCGGGGTCGGTCCAGCAAAGAGGTGACTGGTAGGGTCGCCCATATAAAGCCTCAAATGGTTCCATACTGATGGTGGGGTGGTAGCTGTTGTTTTACACAACCTCAACCAGTGTTAGGTGGTACTCCCAACTATGACCAAAGTCCAAGATAAAGGCCCGAAACATATCCTACATAACCTGAATGGTTCACTCTATCCAACCATCTATATGGGGATGGAACACTGTTCTCAAACGTAGCTGATTCCCAAACACCTCATGCAATCCCTTCCACAACTAGGATGTGAAATGAGAATCATGATATGAGACTATCGTCAAAGGGATTCCATGAAGTTGAAATATATCTTGTATGTAGTGGTGTTCCAAGATCTCTATAGAAATTCTCTCCCTAATAGCTAAAAAGTGGACCAAATTGGTTAGTCGGTCAACGATCACCCAGAGGGAATCGTGTCCCCTAGACATTCATGGTAAACCCATAACGAAGTCCATCGATATTCCATATAACTTTCACTCTGGCACTTCCAGGTGTGAGATATCCCCGCTGGCACCTACTACGTATCCTTAACCTACTGTCATGTAAGGCGTTAAGAAATGAACTCTGCTACTAACTTCTTCATACGTATCCTCTAGAACTGACATTGGAGGTCCTGGTATATTTTTTCCACTCCAGGATGTACCACCAAGTGGGATGTATAAAACTCCCTCAGAACCTCCTCCCACAACACCACTAGAGAAATTGTACTTCCTCTGAAAAGGATTATGTGATCCCCACATTGGGAATATCCATCAATAGCTTATCCTAGGTATAAATGATCATGTAAAGTCTCGTAGTCTATATCTTCTAGTTGTGCCACCCTAAATCACTTCAAGAGTGAAGGGGTAACAACTATTTACTAGGGATAATATATATCCTCCATAACTACAAAGGATAACTATAGAGAGCCCAACTACTTTGATGCCTCGCTCAGTAGCTGTGAACTTGATCTCCGACTAAGAGCATCTTCTACTACATTCCCCTTCCCAGGAGTATAGATGATCTGAAATTCATAATCCTGGAGGAACTCCAGCCATTGTCTCTACCTCAAATTTAGATCTTTTTATGAGAATATGTACTTGAGGTTCTTGTGGTCAGAGTAGATGATAAACCGTTTTCCCATCAGGTAGTGTCACCACATCTTCAATAGGAATACTACCACTAACTACTCAATATATGAGGATGTGTATTTATACTCATGTGGCCTTAGCTAGCACAAACAATAAGAAATCACCGCCTGTCTCTGTATTAGGACACAACCAAGATTGGTCCCTGATGTGTTGCAGAAAACTACGTACTCGACACCCTCTTATGGAAACCTCAATATTGGTTTGCTCATCAAAATCTCCCTCAACTGGTAGAAATCCTACTGGAACTTCTACCTCTATACAAAAGGATTCCCCTTCTAGGTCAAGGCTATCATCAGTGATGATATATGTGATAAATCATGTATAAATATTCAGTATTATCCTTCAAACCCAATGAATCTCAGCACATCTGTCACACTCCATGGTGGCTCTCATTCTAACACCGCCTCAACCTTTGCTGGGTCCACTACTACTCCATCTTCTAAGATAAAAAGTCCCAAAAAGTGGAACTCCTATATCCAGAACTGGAACTTCGAGAGATTCCCATAAATCTTGTGCTCTCAGAGTACATCTAGAACCATCCGTAGGTGTCTTTTTTTACTCCTCCTCTAACACTGAGTACACAAGGATGTCATCGATGAAGGCCACTATGAACCGTTATATGTAATGAAGGAAGATATGGTTCATAAGTCCCATGAACACTGAAGTGGAATTCATCACACTGAAAGGCATCACTAAGTACTTGTAGTGACTATAGCGGCATCTGAAGGCCGTCTTCGATATATCCTCATCTTGTACTCATAACTGGTGGTAACCTGATCGAAGGTCAACCTTCCAGAACCATCACATCCCTCTCAATTTATTGTAGAGGTCATCGATCCTCAACAGTGGTACTTTTTCTTCACCATTTCCCAATTCAGGTGCTGATAATCCACACACCACCTCAAACTCCCATCTTCCAGCTTGGTAACCAAACTGGGGCCACCCAAAGTGAAATAATGGGTCTTACAAATCTGTTCCTTTTCAAATCCTCTAGCTGAAACCTCATATCGCAAAGATCTATAGGATCCATATGATATGACGGTGAGGATATCGATGCCTTCTTAGGGTGTAAGTAAATGAAAAAGTCGATTTTCCAGTGGGGAGGTAATCTTGGAACATCTTATGGAAAGACGTCCTCGTACTATACCACTACTACTAGGAAATGAATGCCCACAACATCTGCTACTCTGAGCGAAAGGCTAGCCAAATCATGAGTGATCGGCTGCACCCTCCTAAGAATGATCCCATTCTATGCTTCCTGGGACTCCTTTTTACCAAAAAAGGAAAACATTATTCCATCACTACAGACACACCACACTCTTATCCTAAATCACTCAATCTGGGAATAGAACGAAGACAACAAATCCATAACGAGAATGAAATTGTAAGGCCTCGACACTGCCACAAAGAGGTTCAAATTGAAACTATCACCTCCAATGGTGAGAACAAAATGTGGGAAAATATTCATGATCATAGAGTCTCCTCCCATAGGTGTCTCCAAGCAAAAGGGTCAAGTCAAAGACTCCACCAGAACCTCAAGGTTTCACACAAGACATGTGACGAGGAAACAATGACTGGAACCTATGTTTATAAGTACAAAATATATGGTAGAAAAGAAATAGATATTACCTCGGATCATCCCTAGAGTCCCTGGGTCATACGCCTCGACCGTATGTAGCTTCCCCCGCCCCTATACGCCAGCTCCATGAGCCCGGTGTAGACCTCATGGGGGTGGTGGTGGAAGTATGTCAACACATCTGCCACCTCCTACAGCTCTCCTTGTTCCTCTTCCATGTCCGCTGCCTAGAAGGTCTTCCTTATCCACTCTCTGCCTCTACCTCAGTGGTCCATCCACTACCTCCCAGTCAGTAGTTCAACGGGTTGGGAAATATCTAGTGATATGTACCCTACCATCGCACAAGTAGCATCACCTCTCCCTAGGATGAATGGATGAATCTTGAGATCCTTGGACAATAGATACCCTATCTTGGGTCCTCCTGTGATGTCCCCCATGTCTCGATCCCTGTGATTGATGTCATCTCTCTACTTCCAAGGTCTCTACACCAGTCTTCCTACTGCTAATTGCCACTAGATGTCTCTACTCATCCAAGAATCTCTCAACCACAAAATCTCACTCAATCACTCCTGCGTAAGTCTAAATACATAAAGGAATGACACTAGCTAGGATGTCCCATCATAGACCTCGCTCGAAGGTCCGAGATCTAAAGTACTGATCTCTAACCATATCCATTGAGTACCTAGTGAGGTTGGTGAACCTCTATGAATAGTCATCCACCATTAAACTTCCATATTGGAGCTGAAGAAGCTCCTAGATATGCACTTATCTCAACATAAACGGAGAGAAATCCTCCCTAAAGAGTCGATCAAACTCCATCCAAAAAAGAGTCTCCTCATTGCAAGTCTTCATGGAGAAAATCCACCATTGTCCCACCAAAACCGGAAGAAGGATCTCTACTAGGATCAACATCTAATCTACTGGTGCCCTCACTAGATGGGAAACTCTGGTCACCGGCTCAAGCTAGTCCTCAACCACCTGAGGGTTGGGCTCTCCACAAAACCTAAGGGGTTTGTATCTCTAAATCTCATGGAGCGTGATTAGCCTACATTACTCATCTTCTAGTAATGAAGGTACCACGTGCTACTCCACTGGTGGTGGAATAGAAGAAGCACCAACTGGAGGTAATGCCTGGGGAACTGATCCCTGAATTGAATCCTCGTCACTAAGGGGGTCATCCTCCTTATCAAGCTGTTGAATCATTGCTGGTATGCATTGAAGAGGCATCCTGTAAGGAAATAAGATATACCACAGTCAAAGAGTATATCTGGATAGCTGAAACTAAAGAACATGGTAAACACAACCCATTCGTATATGTTACATGTACCCAATTTTTTGTTTCCCTGAAACTAGTGTTCTCATGTAACGAGTTGAAAAAAAGGTTATTAGAGTCCTGGTGTATGATTACATCAGCCTCCCATACCAATAATGGAGTCCCCAGCCTGAAATCTGAGCTCAAAACACTTAACACTATTTCCCCAATCCAATATCATTGACTCTTGGTCCTAAGGTATAAATAACCACCTCTGATACCACTCTATCATAATCCATCCAAGTGGGGCCCATGCCGCGACTCCTCAAACCTACCTCTAATAGGCCATAGGCTAGTGTCTAGCACTGAGTAGGCATATCACTAACATGGGAGGCGTTTCCTAAGTACCTGTACACATTCACACTTCTCTAAGCCCAAAAATGTTGAAATGTAAAAACCACTAAGGAATAAAATTCATTCATTCAACTAAACCCAACCAAAAGAGAACAACAGAAATTAAAATGTGAAAAGTGAAATGAGCCAAAATACAGACCCACCAAAAGAAATAGTATGAAAAATACCATGTCCAAACTATAAGTAAGAAATAGGTACTGCGACTACTGCTCATAGAAGTAGGAACACCTCATCCTTTAAGGAAGCTCAAAAATCTCAATCTGATCCTGGTCTTCCCTAGACCTCGTCAAAAGGTCACTCATCTTCACAAGACATGACACATGTGGGAAACGCCTGTGCAGGGGTGAGTATAAAAATACTCAGTAGAGGATCTAAAAAACCAAAAATCAATACACAAATTAATGGTACAGTTAGCCTGACACTGTATATGTCTACATAATATATAATAAGAGAAACATATCCAAATATACTCAAAACCTAGACCCATAGTCTAGAGGTAAGTCACAACGACCGCATGCCCACACTAGGGATTCTATTCAAAGACTACATGTAGTACTCATCTAGGAAAACTCACTCCACAAGTTTGATAGCTATGATGACGTCCGTATGAGAAGTACTTTCATCGTGAAGTGTCCCAAGAGAGATAGATGCATTGATAGATCTAAAGAGAGAACGAATACATTCATTATGGGATAACTCACTCCTAAGTGGGGAAAGATCACGATACAAGGATGAGGATCACTTTTAGGGCCATGGTGCATACCACGACTCATAAGGATTCACCTGCTAAGTAGAGGATCAGAATCCTGTAGGATTGGTCACGTCAATACCAGACTCTACCTAGGGCCACGAATGGGTCGAAGATCTCTCTTCAGGCCTATTAGAGGGTTTATGAATCTATCCAGAATGTCCTACTGAAGGTATCATACTTCTATGGATGGAAATGATACCTGAACTTTAGGGGAATGGGAAAAGGGGGAAATAACCCAATGAAACTTGTCCAAGTAATGTGGGACAAGGATATAAATCCATGTAGAAGAGAGTACACAGTGTGTAGCAAGGTCACACACCGTGTCCCATGACTTCAGGTAAGGCCAGTGTGTAATGACATGAGTCAGAATATATGTCATTTAAAAAGCATGTACACGGCATGTAGTGATGTTACCACGCTGTGTTCAATTATCCTAGGTCCTCTCCATGTACGCGGGCCTTGTGCCCGTACATGGATTTGACCCGTATATGAAAACTTGTGTATCGGTACATGGGGTAACCCGCATAACCAGCCTGGTTTGGCTGTGTGGTGAAGTACATGACATGTACTCCAACCCGTGTCCATGTATCGTACGAGATACATGACGAGTCCCGAGTAAGGACCCACACATAGTGTGACAACTGTCACACATTGTTTCAACGCTTCCTATGTCACCAAACCCTATTCGTTGCAGAGCTGTCCCCACACATCATGTTCTTTGGAGAAAACAACAAGTCCTTCATGATTTTCTAGAATCTTTATTATTCCTCTTCGCACCTTTGGTGATATTCGATCCCTCGATCCAACCGTTAAATCTACTAAAAACTCAAGATCCTTGTTCATACCATCAGGGAAACACAGATTTGGTTTGTTTTTGGTGTCTGATCGGCTCCAAAAATGCATTTTGATCATCTGTATGAAGAACTATCGAAGTATGATTTCTTCTGATCTATGTCAATTCATCATTAGAAATCATCATCACCCCTCTTCTGGCTCATCACAGTGTTGGATCTCTAATTTTGGATCATTTCATTGTGAATTGGATGTGTAATGATCAGTTTTTCATAACCCTGTGAAGAATGCAGTGCCAAAAGGGGGGGGGGAGAAAATGCAAACAGAAAATAGAGTAACAAACCTCCACCATCGTTCATCATGACATTGATCTTCTCCCATTAGAGATATAAAATAGAGAAAATCAAAATACGAATCATAATGAGAATGGATTGATTCCCCAAAATAAAACCCAATAAAATACCCTCCCTCAAGAACGAATGATCCGAAGGTCAACCTATTCATGGGTTGATCCTCATTTACTGTTAAGTCAAAGATCATGGAAAAATGAAATCAAAACAACATCCCCTACCTCGATCGTTGACTAAGAGGGAGAGCGGTCATCGGTCGGGATTTGATCTCACTACGCAATGATCCATGCATGTTCGTTCGTCATTGTTTATTGAGATTTCTCCTCTTCAAAACTCCAGAGAATCCAAGGAATGTTTTCCAGGGTTATGAACCTAAACCTGGGCTCCTAGTTATTTAAAACCAACAAACATGTCATGGAATTAATTAAAACGTTTTAAATAAAATAAATTATTAATTTATTTTATTTATTTTAAAACATCCAAAAATTAACTTTTGCAACCGACCTGTGCCATTCAATGTTAGGCCCCACCTAAGGTAAGGACACTGCTCTAAATACAATGGTGCCCTCAGATTTTTGATCCAAGAACCTATTTAAAATTTATTCAACTTTTTTAGGAAAACATCTCATGTGCTCTATTTAAAAGTTTAATTTATTTTGAACATTTTTTTCGGGAACCCTAGGCCTTAGAATCACACGTCGTCATAAATATTGGTCTCAAAATAGTTCCACATAATATTTGGAAAAAATACACAGAAGATATAAGAAATTATATTTAATAAATGACTTCTTTCATCTGGTAGAATCAATATATTATTTGACTAATAAATTGGTGAGGTTTGTTTAGTCAGGTGCTTATGAGTAGGATTTCTAGGAATTGAAGATTAGGCTTAAATCAGTACCAATCAGGACCTAACCTGATCTGGGTAAGGAGTATAACATGTATTGTGATGTAGTAGAAGTTAGGATGGAAGATTTTTTTTATGAAGGAGGATCAAGTGGTTGCTTATGTATCCATATAGTTGAGACCACATTAACTGAAATATTCCAAACATGAGCTAGACTTAGTTATAGTGGTACACACTCTAAGATGCTGTAGAAATTACCTTCAACAAGGGAGGTGGACCAAATATCTATAGTATTTAAACTTAGAGCTAGTATATACTTCTGGAAAGAGATATTTCATTATTGATTTGTTGAGTATGAAGATAAATACAAAGGAATCACAAGAATCTTCTAATGAGGGGTGGGAGATAATGCTCTTTACAGAATTGAATCAATATTTTTAGGACTATCATAGATTATAAACTCTAGTATCGACCTCCATTGTTCCCTCACATAAATATTTTATTAATAAGAGTGATGCACCCAATTTGTGTATACATTTCCATATACATAATTGAAGATAAAAACAAGTTTTCATCAAATATCTGTTGTTTTATGAACATATTATTTGATTTTGGTGATTATGTTTACTTATAGGAGCTTTCTGGATAAATACATGAATCAAGGGATGCATGTGGAAATTTTGAAACTACACGGCGTGTACTTTTATACCCGCTGTGTACATCCAGGCAGGGAAACAGACCGAAGGAGGGAGTATACGACCATGTCACCAGGCAGAACCTACACGCCATGTGTGGTGGTGCTACACGCCGTGTACTACTTTCTAGAAGCGGTGGTTTCCAAAGAAAAGTCCACACGCCCATGTGGCCGTTGATGAAGACACGACGTGTTTGAACTTTTACACTCCGTGTCTGCTATTCTAGAAGGGGCTGGCGGCCAAAATTTTGATACTACACGCTGTGTATGGTGGAGCTACATGCCATGTACACTCAACTTGTAGGCGGCGCTGTGTTTAAAAGTCAAAAACGATGTGCTTGGCCACCTGCCAGCGGAGAAACTGGCGCCAAAACGCGTTGACAAAAAGTACACGACGTGTACTTTCTATACACGCCGTGTACTTTATTTTTTTATAAAATGAGGCCTTGGCCTACGGATTTTGGGGTTCAGAACCATTAATAGGAAAGAGAAGCTTTGATATCACCATTCTTGAAGATACTGTCATCACTCCACTATTCCACCTTCCGATACTCTACCTCAACGCCTACACGATGAATCTGTCAGGTATCACGTGTGTCGTTTCTCTCCTAAATTCTATGTGTAACTAAACCCATCGTGTTGGGGATGTCGATGATGGGATCATAATTTGTATATTTTTTTAATATAGTTGTGTTTGAATCATTGTAATTCATCTTACTCTTCTTAAACCACTATCTAATTTAACTGAGAATTCTTAGCCGGACCAAGGGAAGGATTCTCAGCGATACAAAAGAAAAGTAACGGTGAAAACATCCATGACCATTGGAAGGTTTTCAACATTTCAAATAATGGACTGGACGTAATAAATAATTAATGACATTGACTACCGGACCAAGGAGTCAGCTGCTCTAATTCCAAACAAGAGGAACCAGACCAAGGAAATCTTGTAACAAAATGAAATCCTGAATGATTGAACTATTATGAACAACACAACCATTTAAACAATCTGCATAAGAAATCCTTATTCACCACAGCCCTGACACGTCTTTTCTTTCCATTTCTATGAACTCTTTAAATTTACCTGTTTTTTTCTTTCAAACTGTATCCATTCTTCAAAGTAAATAAATTTAGTTTCAATCAAAACCCAAAATCAACCCAATCGTTTCTAAATTTTGAATACTTCACCTAATTAAGTATTAACTCAATTGAATTCATGCACGCCACGGTTCCCTGTGGATCGACCCTGAACTTATTCTATACTAATGTTCTAAGAATGGGTAATTAATTTGGGATGCATATAACTTCAATCAACGACAAGCGAGACCAAATTTTGGCGCCGTTTCCAGGGACCCCGTTTGGTTTTAGTGCTAAGATTTAAATTGTGTTAATAATTGATTTAAGTGAAAATAAAAATAAAAAAATTATCAAAAATCTCTTTTCTAATCCCATTTCAAATTTTCTTTTTTATTTTTCCCTTTTACGCCTGGTTTTCGTTTTTGTGTTGTACAGAGCTTAAAGTGTATGTTTCGACGTTTTACACGATCCATAAGTGCCGAGTCTTCGGAATTAGTTCCGCTTGATCCGGAAATCGAACAGACCTTGCTTCATCGTCGGCGTACATGGACAGAAACTCACAACCATCAACCACAACCCATGGAGAACAAGGAAGAGGGAGCACCAGCCGTAGATGCTGTGAATGAGCATCAGTACCAGGATCAGCAGCCTCCCACTGCTGGTCTACCGGAGCAACCTCCTGGAGCCTTCATGGAATTCCTCCCAAGGGATTACAAATGGCCACCACAATAACTCTTCCCATGACCATACTTTTCCCCTCAGGAGCAGTTTATGCAAGCTCCACCCCATCAACAACAACCTACAAGACGTAGCCTTATGGAGTACGGACTTCCATCAATTCACGGAGCTGATACAGGCATTGTTCGTCCTCCGATCCAGGCACAACACTTCGAGATCAAGCCTTCTATCATGCAGCTGATCCAGAACACAGTCCAATTTGGAGGCCTGGCCAGTGAGGACCCGAACGCCCATCTCTCCAACTTTCTGGAGATTTGCGATACCTTTCGGTACCATGGCGTGTCCGAGGACGCCATCCGTCTTCTCCTATTCCTATTTTATCTATGGGATAAGGCGAAGGACTGAATCAAGGGGTTGCCACAACGATCTATCCTCACCTGGGAGGAGCTATCCCAGACGTTCCTGTCCATGTACTTCCCACCATCCAAGATGGTGACACTCCGGAATGAGACTCATAACTTCTAGCAGCACGACTCCGAGTCGTTGTACGAGTCCTGGGAACGCTTCAAGGAGATGTTACGAAAATACCCCCATCACAGAATCCCACTCTGGATGCAAGTCGAGACCTTCTATGGAGGACTTACCATGAATACCAAGTTCGTGGTGGACGCTGCTGCTGGAGTTACGGTGATGCGGAAGTACTCCAAAGAACTATTCAAACTACTGGAAGACATGTCAGCCAATAGCTTCAAGTGGCACTCCGAGCAGGGGACTCAAAAGCGAGGTATGCACAACATTGACACTACCACTATGTTAGCTGCTCAGTTAGACGCTGTGTCCAAGAAAATCGACACATTGAACCTCAAAGGAGCATCTCAATTTCATGCGGCGAACCATCCAGCATGTGGCGACTGTGGTGATAAACACATCATGGGAGAATGCCCGGGTTCTGCTGGAGGCCCCACGATGAGCGAGGTGAGTTATCTTTTCCAAAATCGAGGGCCCAACCAGTACCAACAGTACCAGATCCCGGCATGGAGAGATTAACTAAACACAGGCTGGGGCCAACAACAGCAGAATCCTCCTCCCCAGCGACCGCCCAACTAAAACCAGCCTTCATTTCAGAACCAATTACAAAGGCCACAACAACCCCAGCAGGGTCCTTATCAGCAACAAGGGTATCAAAACCCTCGTCCACAGTAGCCACGACAGCCACCTCCTCCACCGGCTGAACAACCACCTCAGCAGGAGAACACCTCAAGGTTAGAGGATCTGATGACTAAATTCATATCTACTACTGAGACTCGGTTCCATAATCAGGAATCTTCGATTCGAGGCTTGGATAATTAGATTGGCCAGTTGGAAAATCAACTCTCAGGGAGGCATCCTGGTACACTACCAGGGAACACCGAAAAGAACCCAAGGGAGGAGGCCAATGCTATCATGCTCCGGAGTGGAAAAGAGCTCCACCAGAACCAATCAGCACAGCAAGGTGCATCCACACCCTCTATTGATGAAAAAGGTACCAATACCGAACCCTCCTCATCCAAAAGCCCACATAAGGAGTCTTTAAAAAATAAAGAAAAGGAAGTAATCCAACAATTCAAGCCTGCCTTACCCTTTCCCGAAAGATTGAAGGAGAGGAAGCTGGACCACCAATTCAGAAAATTCATGGATGTTTTCAAGATGCTACATATCAACATACCATTTGCAGAGGCCCTGACAAAAATTCCAACATTCGCCAAATTCATGAAGGAATTCCTCTTGAATAAGAGGAAGATGGAGGATTTGGGCGTTATTGCACTAACGAAGGAGTGCTCCGCGGTGGTTCAACATTCCATTCCTCCCAAACTCCAATATCCAGGTAGTTTCACCATTACTTGTACTATTGGATCCTGCGAGTTTGGGAAGGCCCTCTGCGACTTAGGGGCCAGCATGAACCTCATTCCCCTCGAAGTTTTCAAGAAGCTGGGACTCCACGAGCTCAAGCCTACCCGCGTCTCCCTTCAACTTGCTGATCGATCCATCAAGCACCCAAAGGGACTACTAGAGGACATACTGGTCATGTTGGGTAGGCTGATTCTCCCTTCTGATTTCATAATCCTCGACATGGTGGATGACCAGGAAGCACCTCTTATACTTGGAAGAACTTTCTTGGAAACTGGGAAGGTACAGATCGATGTGCACCAAGGGGAGCTTATTTTTCGGGTAGGTGATGAAAGAGTTTCCTATAACGTCCTCAAAGCCGTCAAACATGCTTCCTTGTCAGATCATGAGGACTGTTATGCAGGGTCCACCATGGTTAATCATTTTAGTGACAAAGGGGATGAACTGGTATGTTCTCTTATTTCAAATAATTTAACTGATCCAGATATTCTATTAGAAGAAGCACCAGAAGACTTGCAATTCATAGAAGGCCAGGGTGGCCACTATTGGCAGTGTGCAGTTGTTCCTGATAGTTTGGAACGAGACAAGGTGCAGACACTTGTGCCTTCAATTTTAAAGGCACCTAAACTCGAACTGAAGCCTCTTCCATCTTCTCTCAAGTATGGGTATTTAGGACCCAATAAAACTTTTCCTGTTATACTTAATGCAGAACTATCACAGGAGCATGAAGATGCACTTCTGCAGGTTCTGAAACAGTGGAAGCATGTTATTGGGTGGACAGTCGCTGATCTGAAGGGCATCATCCCTACCATTTGCACTCACAAGGTGCTACTTGAAGAGGGTGCCAAGAAATCTCGGAAACCACAACGACACTTGAATCCTCCCATGAAGGAAGTTGTAAAGAAGGAGGTGATCAAATTATTGGATGCAGGCATCATCTATCCCATCTCGAATAGTCTGTGGGCGAGTCCTCTCCAAGTGGTACCCAAAAAGGGGGGTATCACTGTGATTTCAAATGAAAAGAACGAACTCATCCCTACACGCACTATCACCGGTAGGCGAGTCTGTGTGGATTACCGGAAGTTAAACGATTCAACAAGAAAGGATCAATTCCCCTTGCCATTCATGGATGAAATGCTAGAGAGGCTAGCAGGGAAAAACTTCTATTGCTTCCTCGACGGTTTTTCCGGTTACAACCAAATATCCATTGCTCCAGAGGATCAGGAAAAGAGCACATTAACTTGCCCCTACGACACATTTTCTTATCGAAGGATGTCTTTCGGCATGTGTAATGCCCCCGCCACCTTCCAGCACTGTATGCTTGCCATCTTCCATGACATGGAGGAACGAATCCTGGAGGTATTCATGGATGATTTTTCCGTTTATGGAAAATCATTACCATTTGCTTACAGCACCTAGAGCTTGTTTTGGAAAGATGTGAGCACACTAACCTAGTCTTGAACTGGGAAAAGTGTCATTTCATGGTGCAAAGTGGCATAGTCCTTGGCCACAAAATTTCATCAAAGGGGATAGAGGTGGACCCGACGAAGATTGAAGTCATTTCATGACTACCAATACCGACTTCCATCCTCGCCATCCGCAGCTTCCTGAGGCATGCAGGATTTTACAGGCGGTTTGTCCGCGACTTCTCCAAAATAGCCCAACCCCTCACCAATCTTCTAGCCAAGGATGCCATATTTGAGTTCGATGACATTGTGTCAGATCTTTTGAGCATCTAAAGCAGTGCCTTGTGGAAGCTCCAGTTATGATTTCTCCCAACTGGGAGGAACAATTTGAGGTGATGTGCAATGCGAGCGACTATGCAGTGGGAGTAGTCTTGGGCCAACGACTTGACCGGATTTTCCAACTTATCTATTATGCCAGCAGGACGCTCAACGAGGCACAGATAAACTACCCCACCATAGAAAAGGTGATGCTCACAATGGTTTTTGCATTTGACAGGTTTTGTTCTTACTTAGTGTTGTCTAAAGTTATTGTTTATACTGACCATGCAGCACTAAAGTACCTACTCAACAAGAAATACACGAAGCCCCGATTGACCCACTGGGTACTCCTCCTACAAGAATTCAATCTTGAGATCCGGGATAAGAAAGGGAGTGAGAACTTCATTGCTGACCATATCTCCCGCCTCGATCTGCCTCACTTGGAGAAGGAAGAAGATCAGGAGATCAGGGAGGATTTTCCTGATGAGCACCTCTTTTAGATCAATGAAACACCTCGACCATGGTATGCAGATATCGCTACTTTTCTGGTTACAGGTGTCGTTCACCCTGACCTCTCCTTCCAGCAAAGGAAAAGATTTTTCTCTGATGTGAAAAGGTACTTCTGGGAGGATCCTATACTATTACGATCCTGTGCAGATGGAGTGATCTGCCGTTGCATCCCGGAGAATGAATTTCACGGTGTCCTGGAGTTCTGTCACGCCTCACCAATAGGAGGACATCATGGGCCGAACCATACCATATCTAAGATCATGCAGTCTGGATTTTTCTGGCCCACCATGCATAGAGATGCCCAGGCCTTTGTTTCCTATTGTGATCGGTGCCAAACGACAGGTAATGTGGGACGTAGAGTCGAGATGCCTCAGCACCCCATCCTGGAGGTCGAGATTTTCGACGTCTGGGGCAGAGATTTCTTGGGTCCTTTTCTGTCATCTTTTGGGAACACTTACATCCTGGTCTACGTCGAATACATCTCCAAATCGGTGGAAGATACTGCTACAACTCACGACACAACCAAGGTAGTCATAAATTTCTTAAGGAAAAATATTTTTAGCAGGTTTGGAGTTCCACGAGTACTGATCAGTGACAGAGGGACCCACTTCGACAACAGACTAATGAGAGGAATATTGTCGAAGTATGGAGTAAAGCTTCAGATGGGGACACCATATCATCCCTAGTCCAGTGGATAGGTAGAGCTCTCCAATCGTGAGCTCAAGCAGATCCTGGAAAAAACAGTGAACACTTCACGGAAGGACTGGTCCAAGAAGTTAGATGATGCCTTGTGGGCATATCAGACTTCTTTCAAAACACCACTAGGAATGTCCCCATTCTGCCTCATCTATGGAAATCCCAGCCATTTGCTGGTAAAATTGGAACACAAAGCCTACTGGGCTGTCAAAGCCCTGAATTTTGATCTAAAGGCAGCTGACGAGAAACAGAAGTTCCAACTGTCAGAACTAGATGATATCCGATTAGAGGCATACGAGAACACCAAGTTGTACAAAGAGAAGATAAGAGCCATTCACGACCGGATGATATCACGAAAATCTTTCCAACCTGGTGATCAGGTACTTCTCTTTAATTCTCATCTTCGCTTATTTCCATTGAAGTTAAAGTCACGCTGGTCGGGACCATTCCACGTTATCCGCGTATTCCATCACGGAGCGGTAGAAATTTCTGGAGAAGATGGTCAACCATTCAAGGTAAACGGTCAGTGCTTGAAAGATTACCATCCTACAGATAACATGGTGGGAACGTTGTCCACCATACTCCTCAGGTAAGCAAGGTAAGTAGGTCGAGCCAACGACCTAAAACAAAGGCGCTTCCTGGGAGGCAACCCATAGGTTACACGCCATGTCCCACTTATATAAATGGCGTGTACTAAACATTTTTAATTTATAAACTTAATAGTATAAATCTATAGAATAAAAAATAAATAACTAGGGATGATGCCGGTGCCGATGGCAAAGTCACTGGAGTTTATTCGAGCCATCCTCGGTTCGAATCCTCCTGACCTACCTTCAGCACGAGGTTCCTACTTTTAATTACATGACATGTGTGGTATTTTCAATATATATATATATATATATATATATATATATATGTGTGTGTGTGTGTTTAATAAAACCCATGGTGGGGATGGGCCGGTTGGCTAGAATCATAATCAGGTTTCAAAAGACACGGGTTCGAATCTAGACAACCGTCCCATTTCCATCATTTGTTCTTTTAATAAAACCACACGACGTGTACTCCAATATACGCCGTGTGCACCATGATTTTTCAACTATAAATGAAAGACGTTTTAAAAATAATAAATGACATGCGGGTGAAGTTGGCGGATTGGAAAAGTCTCAGCACCAGGTTCACAAGACCCGGTTTCGAATCGCGCTAATCTCCCCGCTTCACCACCGTCCTTTCTTAAATAAAAACCACACGCCGTGATTTTCTTTCTTTCCATGTGTATTGGCCGTATAGAATAAATATATATATAAAATAAATATGAATATCAGAACAACCATTGATCCAGTGGGTGAGGGCGTCCGTTCGAATCGGCTGCTCACCAGTTCGAATCCCGCCCCAAGCACCGGACCAAAGGTTGTACTACTCTTTTTCGTATTTTAAAATACACGACGTGTATTTCCAGATATAAGTCATGTATAGGTTTATGTATAATATAATTTGTCGATATAATAATAATTATTATATAGTTTACTATAATAATTATATGTACTAATGAAAAAAAAATCGGGAAACATGATGTGTACCAAAAATACACGCCGTGTACCGTGTCTATATAATCCGCGGGCCACCCGGCTTGAGGTCGTGTCGCACGGCCGCCCCATTCTTCCCCTTATTCACGTTTCTTCTCCTGAACGCCATCCGAACCCCCTTTTCCAGATCCATCGATTTGGGGCATTTCACGTTCTGATTCTTCTCACATTGTGATCCTCAGTCCAGGTACGCCATTCTGCACCCTCTATTTCAAGTTTTTAGAATCGTTTAGGGTGTTAATCGGATCAGATGACCATTGGGATTCCACCTGTACATGACCACGATATAAAGAACACATGCTGTGTACAGCTGTACATGGACACACACAAAATATTTCTAAATTTGAATGTACACGGTGTGTATGCTCGGTACACACCGTGTAGACCACTTCCGTTGGCCCCTTCGTGTGTGGCGCATACCACGGCCTGTCACCCCATGTTCCAGAACATGGCATGTATGTTCGGTACACTCCGTGTCCTTTATATCTATAGCCGGCCCGTGTCTCCCCCTCTACACGACCATGTTCTTCATGTGCAATACACGCCATGGCCTGTACATACACGATGTATATTGTTTTCTTAGAACTGATAGCAACATGGCCATGTCCTTTTTATTACATGACCACCTGCACTTTGATGTGAACACGGTGTGTATGTTCGGTACACGCAGTGTCCTATTACATGGTCTCTTTCCACCCTCAATGTGTCTTTCCAGAGAACATGATATACTCTCCATTTCTGACTACACGCCGTGTACTCTGGAGTACACGTCGTGTACTTTTTTTTTTTCAGTTATCTCACATTTTCTATGTTTTATTTTCTTCCCTTTTCTTTTTCTTTTGTTTTGTTTTCTTTTTCTTTCTATTTCCGGATATGGCAGATCATGATCCTTCCCACGGGAAGCGGCCATCCTCTGCCACCGAGGGCGAGAGGCCCAGCTATCGTCGGATCCGACTCCGACCACCTACGCAGCCAGACCCCGATGCTCTGGTCTTTGAGCTCCCTCTGTTGGAAATTCTGCCGCCACTCACTCCCTTAGATGAGGCGGGGCCTAATTCTGCTGCACCAGTTGCAACTTTCGCTGTACCATCATCCTCAGCAGCTGGTCCCTCTTTGAGCACACCTTCCACCGAGCCACCTTCTTCTTCGGCGGATCCACCTCCAGAGCCAGATGTTGCTGCTACCCCGACACCTGGGTCGGGACCTACAGGTGATCCCTATCCCTGCATGGTATTCTCGGTCACCGACCTCGCATATGACAGGATCCAACGCTTCTCTCGTCGGCTGATACCATTGAGCGGCCTGTACCTTGAGAGCATCATTCCATAGTGGCTCGATATTTGGGAGGAGTTTGAGGTACTTCTCGGGCACACCACACTCCTCGAGATTTTCTAGGTCAGCACTCCTGTGTTCCGAGATTTATTTTTGGAGTTTGCGGCCTCCTTTGAGTTCGATGGAGCGGAGTACCGGGAGACACCTGGCGATGCGGTGCCAGTAGTTCGATTCCAGCTAGGCAGTTGACATTTTTCTCTGACGATGACATAGTTTGGCCAAGGGTGCAACTTCTACCCCCATCCTATCACACCACCCCCCGTTTTTGACTTGACCCGGCCTGAGCGCTCTGAAATTATTTCCATGTGGCGGGAGATCGCTGGGCCTGACCACCTGTACTCCCCCACTTCCCAGAAGAGCACTCTTATAGCTGACCCTGTCCTATGCTTCACCCACCGGTGCTTCAATGCTATCCTTTTCCCCCGCCATGAGGATATAGGGGTCGTGACCGGCCGTGACATGGAGCTTCTTACCTGTGTCATCCGGCACGCCTACCCGGACCTCCCATATCTTACCGACTCCTATTTCTACTCCATGTTTACCGGCCGTCAGGGCAACCTAAACGGCGGGTTTTACACCACCCATCTTGCCCACCACTTGGGGGTATTAAAACCCTCATTACCTCATGACTAGATAGGTTCACCCCAGCGGATGGACTTCCTCATGTTCATTCACATGGGATTGGTCCGGAAGCAGGGGGTGCCTACATCCTTGCTCAGGCTCAAGCCCCGCCACCTGCTGACCCTGCCCCACCTGCTCACCCTGCCCTAGCTATTGACCCCGCTCCTCCTTCCCCACCCCCTCTAGCTTCTCCACCTCACCCACCTCCTACTGACCCCACTTCTTCTGAAATTCCTTCTTCTGTCCCATCCCCCATCACACCTACCCCTGCACCCTCGGTCGATCCGCCCCTTTCCCTCCACCTAGCCACGATGAAGCAGAAGTTATCCAGTATCATCAGCCGCCGGGACACCATTGCATGCCATTTGATTCGTCTGGACGGCCTCCAGGACCGGATGGAGCATCTGTTGGTGCATATTTCTCAGTATCTTGGTGTTCCACTGCCTCAGCCACCATCCTCTGCCTCCGTTCTTAGCCCTTCTACTGCTTCTCCACCGCCATCTCCTGCGCTAGCCTCCAATTCCATTCCAATGCCTATGGTGAGCTCTGCTGCTGCCACTTCTTCTGGCCCAGGGCCTACTGCTGAGCTTCCGATCCCGAGTCTAGCACCTGCGGCTCCTACTTCTTCAGCTACCCTTCCCGATGCGGAGTCAAAGCCTCACCCTTCCACACCTCCTGCGCCATCTCCACCGACCTATTCTATACAGGACGATGCCTTCCCTGAGGCGACCCCATGATAGTGAAATTTTCCTTTATATATCTCTTCTGTCATTTTCTGTGCAGTGATGTTATGCATGTTTGTAGTTTTCTTGTTTCCCGACAGTCACAGGTACAAACATGGAGCGCCTTGGGCATCACTTTTCACGAGGGGTGTATTTTTCCATTTCTATTTTCTTTCTTTTTTGATTTTCTTCTTCCACAGATTTCCCTCATTTTTTCCCCCAATTATCCCTATTGCCCACCCTTTATCTTGCTGTTGCACTTGGTGGACCATGTGCAGTATTAAGTGTGGGGGAGTATCTATATATTTCACCTTAGTCTTTGTCCTTAAACTAATTTAGGAAACATCATTATTAGACTCTATATTTGAAAATGTAAAGAAATTTTGGTTAATAAATCTTATAAATTCTAGAGTTATCAGTAGGAACTTTTGAAAAGGTTACATGCTTTTTAGATTTTAAGTATTTTAAAATGATTATTGATATAGTTTCAATTGAAAAATTTCATCCTTGATTAAATTACATTAATTAGGCTAATCATTTATATGCATGTCATGACCTGATTGTCCCTTTATTATTTTTCCACTCCTGAGAGGTATTCTAAACCATTTTTCATATTTCCTTTCTAATACCCTCTTTCTTGAGAGATTCTTAGGATATGCATCACTACCAGAATTTGCAAGTTTTTATTTTTGAAACATGAAGAAATTTTTGAATTACTTTAACATGATTGAGGAATTAGATTGTTTCAACCCCTTTATCTTGAGAACTACCCTACATTTAATCTTCTTTAAGCCCATAGGATCCATGAACAACCTTTATAGGAAGCCACATTACAAGCCTATTTCACTTCCTACCCTATTTCTTTTTAAACTTTGCATGATTATTCATTTAATCTTTAAAGAGCGAGTTGGCAATACATGGCATATTTTTTGTGTACAGCCATGAAATAAAGTGTGGGGGAGTGCCTCTTGATTATTTGGGGCAGAATGGGTTCCAAACATCTATTAATTGTATTCATAATGGATTCCCTTGTGTTTTGTTGTTTAAAAAAACAACAAAAAAACAACAATGGGACCTTATGCTTATTTTCCCATAAACCCTACTTGCCTAAGGAAGATGGTGACGATTACAAAAGCATTTGACTGAGTTTTTGAAGGATGTATTTTCAGTGAGATTTACTTTGAATATCATGTAATATTGTTTAAAGGAATTAGCCATCCTTTTTCAAGCCTCAAAATTTATTTTCACATCTGAACCTACCAACCCTTAGCCACAAAAACATCTAAAACTTATTGATAAATCCCTCATGATTTTTGTAATTCAATTTTTTTGAAGTAGAGAACAAGATATCTTGCAGACCTATGGATAGAGTGTATATGCCTTGGATTGAGCATAACTTCGATTAAAAACAACTTGAGTGTGGAGTGTAATTTTAACTGGTAAGGTAAATCATCAAGTGGCATGCTTATTTTTGAAAGGTTGAATAATGTGTTGAAAGAGGATGAGAGTAGTTAATTAGATTATATATGAGGCATGATTTTAATATCTTATGAATTGAATTTGTTTATGCCTTTCAGAATTTTTCCTTAGTAACTTTATCAGTTATATGTTTGATTAATTAAATGCATTCCTTTTAAAGTATAGGCTCTCTTAATTAGATGTTGATATTTTTATTGAGGGCAAGCAAAAGACTGAGTATGGGGGAAGTTGATGCACCCAATTTGTGTATACATTTCCATATACATAATTGAATATAAAAACAAGTTTTCATCAAATATTTTTTGTTTTATGAACATATTCTTTGATTTTGGTGATTCTGTTTACTTTCAGGAGGTTTCTGGCTAAATACACGAATCAAGGGATACATGTGAAAATTTTGAAACTACACGGTGTGTACTTTTATACACACCGTGTACATCCAGGCAGGGACATGGAACGAAGGAGGGAGTACATGCCCATGTCACCAGGAAGAAGATATATGCCATGTGTGGTGGTGCTACACGTCGTGCACTACTTTCTAGAAGTGGTTGTTGCCGAAGAAAAGTCCACACGCCCATGTGGACATTGATGAAGACACGACATGTTTGAAATTTTACACGCCGTGTCTGCTATTCTAGAAGGAGATGGAGGCCAAAATTTTGATACTACACACTGTGTATGGCGGCGCTACACGCCATGTACACTCAACTTGTAGGTGGCGCCGTGTTCAAAAGTAAAAAACGGCGTGCTCGGCCACCTGCCAGCGGAGAAACTGGCGCCAAAACGCGTTGACAAAAAGTACATGGCATGTACTTTCTATACACATCGTGTACTTTATTTTTCTATAAAATGAGGCCTTGGCCTACGAATTTTGGAGTTCAGAACCATTGAGAGGAAAGAGAAGCTCTGCTATCACCATTCCCGAAGCTACTTTCGTCAGTCCGCCATTCCACCTTCCGATACTCTAACTCAACACCTACACGATGAATCCGTCAGGTATCACGTGTGTCGTTTCTCTCCTAAATTCTATGTGTAACTAAACCCCTCGTGTTGGGGATGTGGATGATGGGATCATAATTTGTATATTGTTTTATATAGTTGTGTTTGAATCATTGTAATTCATCTTACTCTTCTTAAACCACTGTCTAATTTAACTGAGAATTCTTAGCCGAACCAAGGGAAGGATTCTCAGCGATACAAAAGAAAAGTAACGGTGAAAACATCCATGACCATTGGAAGGTTTTCACCGATTCAAATAACGGACTGGACGTAATAAAGAATTAAGGACATTGACTACCGGACCAAGGAGTCAGCTGCTCTAATTCCAAACAAGAGGAATCGGACCAAGGAAATCATGTAACAAAATGAAATCCTGGTTGATTGAATTATTATGATCAACACAACAATTTAAACAACCTGCATAAGAAATCCTTATTCACCACAGCCCCGAAACGTCTTTTCTTTCCATTTCTAAGAAATCTTTAAATTTACCCGTTGTTTTCTTTCAAAATGTATCCATTCTTCAAAGTAAATCAATTTAGTTTCAATCAAAACCCAAAATCAACCCAATCATTTCTAAATTTTGCATACTTCACCTAATTAAGTATTAACTCAATTGAATTCATGCATGCCACGGTTCCCTATGGATCAACCCCGAACTTATGCTATACTAATGTTCTAAGAACGGGTAATTAATTTGGGACACATATAACTTCAATCAACGACAAGTGAGACCAAAGAACTAATTATATGATCCAGATAGTTTACCCTAAGGAAAAACATATATGATAGGAAGCTACCGGTTGGATGGGTTTTGGGAAACATTGAGATTATTCTTTTCCATGGTAATATCTCAGTTCCTACAAGATAGCAATATTCTTGGAGTGATGATACATCTTTCTGTAGGTGAAGGACAAACATTACTATCCAAAAAGGTTAGTGTATCCTTTTCTCTTTTTTGAATGGAAGTGGGATGGAATTTCCAAGAACTTCATGACTGGATTATCCAGGACACCTCAAAATAATGATGCAGCATGGGTTATCATGGATTGATTGATGTAGGTATCCCACTTCATTCCTTTTAGGGAGATCATCACTATAAATGATATGATTAATATCTATATGTGAGATATATTGATATTTCATGATGTTCTATGGAGTATCACTTCTTATCAAGATTACCATTTTATTTCATAGTTCTTGCATGACCTTTAGAAGGAACTAGGATCATAGGTCTATTTAAGAACAACCTATCATCCTCAGACTAATGGCCAACCTGAACGAGTGATTTGAATTCGATAGGACATGTTTTGATCCAGTATTATGGACTATAGTTTTTTTTGTGAGTATTATATGGCACTCACATGGATCTCTTATAATAATAGCTTCTAGGAATTGATACCAATGAATCATTTTAAGAATTTATATGAAAGGTCATATCATTTGAATTTATATTAGTTAGAGGTGGGTGAGTCAACACTAGTTGGACTCAGTCTCATGAAGGAAACATTTTAGCTGGTTCAATTGACTAGAAAGTTGTTGGAAACCACACAGAGTAGGTAGAAATATTATACTGGCCATCAAAGACAACCTCTAGAATTTGAGGTTTGTCACCAGGTTCTTTTTTAGGTGTCATCTAGGCTGGGCTAATGACATATCCTAAAGAAGGGGAAATTTGTGCCCAGGTTCATTGGGCCATTTGAGATAGTGAAGGGAATTGGTCCAATGGAATACCAATTATCTCTTCCATAATTCTATAGTTCATGAATGATGTGTTTCATGTGTTAGAAATTTAAAGATTTCATCTCGATCCTTTTCACATGATATATATTGATGATGTTGTGCTAGATGATAATGTGTTATTTGAGGATCATTCGATCCGTATCAAATATTGTATTGAGAAGAATCAATGAGGAAATATTTTTCCCCAAGCGTGAGTGCTATGGATGTATGGGTGTGTTCTGGAGTAGACCTGTGAGAGGATGTTAAGTATGCAGGTGTAGTGGCCTGAGTTTTTTGTCGATACCCTTCAATGATACATGGGGCAACATCTCGGTGATGAGCTGTTATGTGGTTGTTAGGTTGAAAGAACCTATCTTTTATTTAGGTGCTAATATTTTTATGTATTTTTGGATCCATTTTAATTTCTATAAAAAAATCCATGTTCCAAGTTTAAAATAGTGTTTCAAAGGTTTTTGACGGATTAAGGGAGGAAATATAGCAAGATTTAGCAGTGGATTTAAATAAATGAAATGTTGTCGTGCCATTGACTAGCTCGTGTATGGGGAAGTTGTTCAACGTGGCTCTAAGAAGTCCACTAGCTAGCTTTTGAGACCCATATTCCATCCAGTTAAATCCTAGTAGAATAGGACTACTATATGAATCTCACCATCTCACCAGTCTGGTTTATCAGGGTGAATCCCTTCTGGATAAAACCATCGACTAGTTGGTAGTAGCCAGCGGCTAGCTGGTGGCACCAGGATGGGCTTGGAATGTGAGGGGTGAAATTGTATTTATTCCACCTAAAACCCCCATTTAACCTCTTAATCACTCACCTTGGACCTTAATTTGGGATTATCAATTCCTGAGTGTTATTTAAGGATTACTTAACCTCTCTAACACCTTCTCTCGGTTCCTTGATCAGTGATTCTATCAGAACGTCTTGAATCAGTAAGTCTTTATTGGAATCGGTGAATTCTTATTTTTTTATTACTGGATATTATTATTCCATCCATAATGGGATGATAATATCACTTTCCATATGGAATCATGGTGTTTTGTGTTTATTAAGATGCTTGATCCCTTGGTTTTGTATTCCCTATTTGTTATAGGTGGCCTAAAACATCTCCCAATGTTATTATATAGTTTTCTAAATTTTTCAACATATATTATCATGTAGGAACGTTGTATTAATAAACTCTCATAATTATAATTCACATGTATGTCTTAAATCCATAAGCTTAGACCTCCCATAAATTTCATCAGGTCTATTAGAAATTGATAACTTGGACCTTCAATCACCCTAGAGGCGTTTCTATCTTTGAATCTTGGTTGGAACCTAGAATGTAAGAACCTAGAGCCTTATAATTGAATTGGAGTATGATTATGAAAATATCACATATTTTGAAACTATTAATTAGATTATCTTTTATGTATTTGATATGAGAATGGGAAATTGAAATAATTGGAATTTATATTGGTGACTTAGAATATAAGTGGAGAATTATAATGAAATTGGAAATAGATTAATGACATGTTGGTATATTGGCATAGTGGAATATATGACTTATTTTTGGAAATTTTTATAATAGAATAATTTCATGTAACCATAATTTCCATGATATTTGGAAATTAAAATTAATTAACTAATATGGAATATGTTGTATTTGGAATGTTTATTATTTTTTATCACTGAATATTTCGTGCTTTTGACTTTTAAAATGAGAAATAAACCCTAACATGAGAATTAACATTTGTTATAATGTCTTATGTGTATTTAATTATTCATATCATAGGAATTCACACAAGGTCCATTGATACGTGAAATATGTAATTCAACCTTAGAAAGGGAATCTATATTGGGCCAGTTTTAAACTAAATGTATAACTAGTCCTTTGTTTGGAAACTCACATGGACTCAGTGGTGAGTATAGATAGAGATATATAACATCATGCCGAAGAAGGTATGTCTAACCTTGGGTGTGAAACTGAAACTTTAGGGTTGGTAGGTTTATTTTTTGTTTTTTTAGTTTTTAAATTATTGAGTTGTATATCATATTATCGCATACCCTATAAAAATTATTTGATTTTTTTAGACACTATTTGGGGTGGCCTACTGAGTTTTACTCACACCATATTTGGGCTATCGTATGGTACCCAGATAGATTTCATTGATGAAGGTTTGGATAGGGTAAAGGGTCCCTCCACATAATTGTTTGAATTCCAAGCTGATAATGGACCTTGGAGATGGGACTTAGAATGTGATTTGTTATTGGATTTGAGTGTCTTTATTTTTAGATTATTTATTTAACCTGGTTGATTTTATGATATTTTGCACAACTTAAATTATGACATTTCAGGGTTTTATTATATTGGATTGATTTGACACTTGTCTATTTATCTACTAGGAATTTTTATATATAATTTTTTATCTTATTTACACTATTATTATGACTCTGTACTAGAGGTCATAGTATCTCCAATATATTTCCTAGACCCTTTATACTTGTATACAGCCTCTGGTGTATGGGGAGGTATGAATAAGGTTATGTGGAAACTCATCTCAGTCACATTAGGGAGAAATCAGTTGAGAATATTATAACTGGACTTCACTGGGAATAAAAAATGGAAAAGGTGTGAGAGTAAACCTTTGGATAAGTGTATGAATTCTGTGTAATTTTTTTTCTAATTATATAAATTCTAAATAATCCTTCAAGACACAATGAATTTGAGGTGTCTACAGTTTTGATGTTATTTATGATGAATAATTCCAATATTGAAGTTTCAATGGTCGTGTATACTATGTTATAATTATGTATATGATTTCATGGGATTTAGTGTGGAAGAAATATAGGTTTAAAGGAGGACGAAGTGGCCATAATATATTTATAGTTTTTAATGTAGTTTCAATTAGTTATGGAAGTATTTTCTTATGGAAGTTATTTAGATGACCATATATGAGAATTTTGAAGATTTGAATTTATAAGTATTATGAGGTTTTGATAAATATTTTATTTATGAAGAAATGGAATAAGTAACCATCACCGCATGTTATATTATTTAAAATTATTGTAGATCATGGTGTAAGTGTGAATGTGATAAAAAGAGAGAGAGAGAGAGAAATAAAGGACATGTTCTTTATCACTATCATGTAAGAAATCAAATAAGAAGAAGATCGTCCTTGTATAAGTGAAAGTGTGAAGAATCCAAGTAGTAAAAAGATGATGTACTGATGCATGTTGGTGATGGTATATTATATTGTTGAAAATTTGTTTTTTTAATATCAACTGTGTAAGTATCACATTCATTTTTAAAAGAATATAGTGAAAAGAAGTGATGGATATACCCTACTTGTTGTAAACCACAATGATTGTTTTCTAGTGGACCATGTTATCTTGTTTTCAGATCATGCTAAGGACTAGCTAATCTTATAGAGTAACTAACCTTGGGAATTATTTTCTTCTTATATCTGTGATTGTATGTTGTTTTCAGCATAGTCATTTTTTTAATAGGAGGTGATTTTTTTCTGATTGAAGAAAACATAAAAAACACTGACCATTGATTCACCCCTATGAGTGGTTATACATATCTTGACTAGTCCTTATAATTGGTATTAGAGTCATGAGTATGGAAAATAATAATACTTTCATGGATGTTAAGATATCAAATAATAGTAAAGGGATTCATATCTTTAATGGGAAGAACTATCATATCTATAAAAACATAATGCTACCCTCTCTTTTTTTCTATTGTTTATAATGTTTTGTAAGTTTCTATATATGGTTTCATTACTCCTATTAAGGGTACTCCCTTAATATATATAAACAAGAGGAATCTAGATAATGATAGAAAATCCATAAATTCTATTCTTTCCTCTCTTCTAGAACGTGAATTCCTAAGTATTAATTGAATTTGAACGACTAAAGGAATATGTGATAAGTTAAATAATATTTATAAAGGGAACAAAAATTTGAGAAAAGATATGTTACAATTTTATAGATTTAAATACTAAGATTTTAAAATTGGAGATATTGAATAGATTGGTGTGTTATTCATAGGGATTAATGATATTTTAATTATCATAATAAGCCTTGGAGAGAAATTGGATCACTTAACATTTTTTGAAAAGATCTTTAGAATTATTCTTGAAAAAATTATTTCCAAGTTTCATTATTGGATGATAGAGAAACTAAAATAATATCTCTAGATTATTTTTATAGTATTATCATTACATATGATATGAGAAAAAATTATTCCCTAAAAAGAATGTGAAAGGATGATAATCAAACCTAATTCAAAGACACAAATAAAAACAATTGAAAGAAAGTTGTTATTAAGAAATAGGTTAGTGATTATAATTTATAATATGAAGTGAGTAATAAGTTTAATGAATTCATATATTTATTTTCTAGAAATGTTAAAAGATGAAAAATTAAGAATAATAGGAAAATATCATTTAAGTGATTTAATTGTAGATACATTGGACATTTTGTTGAAAATTGTACAAGACTAAAGGAAGATGAAGATAATCATGAAATATATGGAATACCAAGAATAACACTAAATAAGAAGGCATAATAATCAAAGTATTTTTCAATATTAAAGAATAAGAAGTTATATAATTATAAAAAGTGAAACATTTTGTCTATATATGAGGAAGTTTATGATATTGAAGAAGAAGTGGAAGATGAAAATTCTGCTGATGAATGTTCTAAGAAGTTTCATATTGTAATAGTGAAAGGTGAGAGTCTTATATAGTGACCCAAGCCTTTTACCAATATTATTACATTTTTTAACATAAAAATACATTCATTACAACCCAAATATCATGCGTAATAGTGTATTTGGATGAATAGGTTTATAATACATCAAATTTAGACTAAAAGAAAACTTCTTTATTTAATTTTTCAAGAATGAGATCCAAAATCCTTTCAAGCACCTAACACTTTATGAGATAAACTAGGAAATACATAGAGAAAAGGGATGATCTAAAAATGACTATAAGGGAATAAACATGATAATAAAGCATAACTTGTGATTGAAAGGTATAAAATGATATCATAAATTATAAGGCTCATGAGTAATCACATGGAAGAATAACATAAATAACATGTAGTCATATGATCATGGTAACATAAGACTTGTGGTAGAAACATATAACATGACATTAACATGAGTCAAGGATAATTTACTAAACAATATCACCTGGTTTAAAAAGTATCAAAATGGATTACATTTACTCCCTAATCCCATAAATGATTTCTCATGAGAATAATGATTTTACTAATGAATTGGAGCACTATATGGGACAACCCATCATAATATGTTTTTGATTTATGTGTGCCACATAAAAGTTATGAATTATAAGGTATAACATAAGAATTACCCATGGAAAGATAACGAATTACAAAATCTTTCCTTATATCATAATAAAAGTAAATTTCATAATGAATGAATTTGAGAAATGAACATAAGGCATGTATTACCTTATCAAGGTAAATGAGAATAAGCTAGTTATATATGTGAGATAAATATGTACATAATTGATATCTCTATTTTGAATCTATATTTTGATTGGGTTTTATATATGAATTCATTGAATATCAGTTGATTAAAGATAATAATCATTTTTGATATTAATTTTTTTTCTATTCTTATTTAGAACGAAATTTGGAGCAATACCAAGGAATATAGGATAATTGAGGAACATAAAGGCACTTCAAGTCGTTCCACGAAGTGTTGCGGTGTGACAATGAAAAATAATGAAGAAGACAACGTCGATGGTTGAAGATAAGGAGAAAAAGGGAGGTTTCAAAGCCACAAAAATAAATATCCATGAAAAAATGGATATTTCAATGGATTAAGATGACTTTACATGTTGTATAATCCTTACTCATGGTGAACCAATGCAAGTCATGAAACAACTACAAGGTGTGAATTGGAGGAAATCAACATAATGTGTAGTTAACTTGTGTCATGGTGTGAAACATATGTTTCATGTTGTGAAACAAGTGAAGTTTTCCCAAAAAGTCTTTATGCCATGAATTTGATACACATGGTGAAAAATTACATGGCGTGTAAACTGTACATGTCATGTAAATACCCGACAGAGCAGTAAAATGGGGATTTTAAACATATCTTTTATGAGACCCATATCTTTTGACCCATATTTCCCTTAAAAACATATATTTGTCTTGTAGAATCCCATTAATGACCTATATTTTTATAAATAAGAAGTACAACTAGAGGATTATGGTATTCTACTCTAGTTATGAGTCTCGACCACTGGGAGGATGTTGTAGGGTTCCGACCTAGAGTTCTGTGTAGATAGGTTTTATTTTTTTTGTTATTTCATTTTCCTTTATCTCATGTAACGTAAGATGATTTATAATTTAGTTTCATTATATTCTATTCATTCTATTTTTTCTATTCTCTACCCTATGGTTTTGGGTATATTTTTCATTGGAACTCACCAAACTATGATTGGATAAACCCGTAGGGGTGGTGGAATTAGATAAACTGGGTGTGTACCAATTTGTTTTATTTATTTCTCTACTTATAAAATGATTTTATTGAATTGGTATAGTGTTTTGACTCATGTTAATCATATCTATTATTAAATCATGTACCAAGTTTGTTTAATAGTGGAAGAAACCCAACATGATAAGATAATTAATTCACAGACCTTGAATGTGATTATTCTTCGGTAATTGTAATCTGATATTAATGCACTATGGTTATTTTAATTCTTCATACCACTATGAATTTTGATTCTAGGGTAGATTGAAAGGTATTTAAAATCACTTATATTGATTAAATATGATTTATTGTGTAACCAATGAGTATTATTGTTTTGTAAGTGTAGTCAAAATTTATTTTTAGAAAAACCACCCAGGGAAACTTATATCCCCTCTTATGATTTTTTATTTTAATTAATTTAATTAATTTTCATCCTTTGTTTAATTAAATTAAACTAGAATTGGAATGAATTGAACTTTAGTTGAGATTTTCACCATTATTTTCCCCTCTCTCAGTTGTATTTACATCGTACTTCTACTATATTATGACTTTGTAGTTAGTGAAGTTCAGGTTTCAAATAAATTTCTATTTTGATATTGCTAGAGGATTTAATGACATCTTCTAGATGCATCAATAGTCATCTATACACATGAATGATGTTATCATTCTCTATATATGGTAATATAAGAAAGTACATAATATATTAATTTTATATAATGATTAATGACCAGACCATGAAACATCATTGACTCCACATGGGCGTTGATCAGGTTAAAATTTATATTATAAAAAAATACACTTTATATAAATTCATATCATAGCGGTAGTATGAGGTCAAACCTATAGGGATAAGTTGTAAGGAAGGAAACATGGTAATAATAACCTTATAAATGGAGTCCTCATGATATATATTTGGTTTTTTCTTCTATAACTTATGTATCTTGGGTTTGAATTAGGAAAGATAAAAGGGATCGTGGTCAATTTTAGGGTTTAAGAAAAATTTTAATCCCAAATCCAGCTTGATATAGACCTATGTCTTAGACTGAAAAGCAGTTAAATGGTAACCAATTGGTCATGATCAAACCAAATGGATATATCTAAGCTATAACTATTAATTTCTCTAGAGATAGTAAATAACCTAGATGGAGTATGCATAGCTTCAAATGTAGAAAATATCACAAGATATTGGTCCTAATTTTCTCAACTCCAATTAGGTCAGGGTATATTTATTTCAATTCCCATGATCTGGGTTATGAAAAATAATGTGATAAAATATTCTTTTTAACTGAATTACTAACCACAGGGTTTCCAAGTTTCAATTTAGAAACTCATTACATTTAAACACACCTTTACTCTCGACCCCTAACCCTATGAAGATTATCCATTCATGGTTATGATGATAATAAAGTGATAAGAATAATAAACATGCTCAACATAATAAATAAAAAAATTCAAATAAGTGAAATCCAAAATTGAAACAATATAAAATCAATCAAATACTAACTTGGATGAATTAACAACGAAGAGCGCAGGAACATATGAAGTTTAATGGATATTATAATTGGACTCAAACATTGTAAATAATAACACAATGAATGAGTCTCAGAATGGTAAGCAACAAAAAAAGAATGATTAAAATAGGAAATGGAAATAAATAAAACTAAGTTTAAAAGAAAAAAAGGATAAATGAAGAAGAAATAAATGGGTTCTTCTATCTCAGTCCGATTCTTTTTTCCACATTAGGGGTCTCTGTAAATATATAGAATGAAATGTCTCATAATGTGTAAATAATTCACATCGTCAGAGTTCTTTAAGTTACTTATTCCTCAAATAATATATGAATTTTATATGGGTTTCATGTCACATACTTCAGATCATTAAATATTTTGAAATGTCTTGGATCTCTCAGATTTCATGTCTTGTATCTTTATTGGGATTTAGGTTTCAAAATTTTCATATCATGTACAAAATTCACATAGTGTATCTTCATTGGGTTTTAAATTTAAAATATTTCAAATCATGTACTATCCTCACGTTGTGTATTAGGTTCATGTTATGGTATTTGGATTCAAATATTTTACTTTGGACCACAATTGGTCTGTACTCAAGGAATACACATCATGTATTGGGTTCATGACTTGCAATGTCTGATTTTTCCATTTTACAACCATTCCTCATTTGATTCTTGAATTCCTAAATCCTATGAAAACCAACCAAAATCTGATGAATTATTGAATAAAGTATGATTAAGAAATATAAAAACTGCATCCAATATATATATATATATATATAATAACATTATAAAATTCCTCCACACATGAATAATTGCTTTTCCTCGAGAAAAAACCATCTCAATAGGGATTCCAAATAAACAAATTTTAAAAAATAAACATGCATTAAAACCATGAAAATAAAACTAAGTACTAGTGGGAAAAATAAATTCCTATAGAATCACTACAATAGAAAAAATCAGTCATGCCTCATAGATTAGTTCTTTGTTCAGATTCTTTCTTCCTTTAATTATAATTTCAGAACTATTCCTTAGAAGCTATACCCATTTATCAAATTAAGTTACAATGATTTTTCTCTTTCTACTCAAGGTAAAATAAACAAGAGTTATTCTCATACCTTGAATACATTTTCCTAACCATAGGATTTCATTGGTTAAAACATCACCACTCTATAAAGAAAAATAAAAATCAATATTGAGGTATTCAACAATAAGGTTTTGAAGTCTCTAAGGCTATGGGTTGGTGGATAAATAATAAAAATAGAACTGAAAAAGGTGGGTAAACTCTCAAGTATCATAAATGATCATTAGTAATAATGTAATGAAAAATATTCTCTATTAAATGGAATCTCAACACTCCCAAAAGATCAGGTTAGGTCCATGGATGTGTTATAATAGTGAAAAGAAAGTATCCTATTTTTTTTAAAAAAATTTGTCTCTATGATAGATCTCATATCCATCACCTAGGAACATATGATCCATGATAAGATTCATCAGTATGGTAATTTTTATTTTTGACCTTCCTAATACACAACCCATATATATATATATATATAATTTTTTAATAGGATAATCATGAATGGTACAACAGAAGAACCATGGACCACTTCCCATAGATCATGTGAAATAATCACCATACATATCCTTAGTAGTGATCATCCCAAATCCAGTAGTAATGAACATCTCCCCCACACTTATTCAAATGAAAATCATGAAATTATATCAACAGTATGGTTGGAAGGGATAAAATGGGCTTGTAACATGGCTCAATCCTAATGAGGTCATTCACGGCTTACATAGACATAAGAAGGAAAAATGTATAGGTGGGTCTTAGGATATATTGTTTAACATATGTTGACTCAATGATTTTAATAGTGTATTTGTGCAATCATATCCTCAATAATGATAAAATTAATGTTCAAATAGGTTTACATTCCCTAAGTATCTCTCAAGAAATAAGCTTAAAAAAGAATATGATAATGTAGGTCTAGAATCCTCTTGGGAATGAGAATATAAAATAGGGAAATGAAATAGGGAATAATATAATATAATAAGTCAATCAAATGTAATTAAAGAATCTATAATCATAATTATATTACTCAACATAGAAATAATGATAAAAATATAAATAAGAATAAAATGGATTTTAATAATATCCAACCAAAATGTGTCTTTTATTTAAATGGGTGTAATGATATTTCAAGTTAAATCATGCTTCAAAAGAAAATTGTCTCCTAGAATAATAAAAAAAAAGAAAAAAATCCATGTGTACATACAATAAAGATCAATAAGGACTCCCCCACACCAAAAATGAAATAGTTTCGACACTGTTCTAGAAAGAGAAATGGGAGAGATATCAATTGAAGAATAGATCAATTGGACATGGAAATTATGTATTTAAAATAAGTAATAGAGAGCTAACTATAGTGAAAGTCACGTCATGGATGAAATTATTTGATGGTGATGGAAAATTGTGCTATATACAACAATTTTAGAAGGAAAATACCTTAAATAGATAAACAATTAGTACACAAAATATAACTAATATGTAAGAAGAAAAATGGGTAGGTTCACATAGTTAATATTTGGAGAAATAAACTCAGATAAATTCATGCATTGACTATAATTAAGTTGTGAACAAACTATGAATGTAAAATTCTAAAAAAAATAAAAAACAATGAGGTACCTAAGCACCTAATGAAATCATATAAAACAAAAAATATGGGTTTCCATCAATAAAGTGCTAAAAATGACTTCATCATCCAGATGAATAGATAAAATAATCATTTGGTGTCGTCCATCGACTTAGATACCCTCTACCTCTTACAGGAACTAATGGTGGGGTCATTAAGATCAAATAGTTTCTTGGTGGTGTTATCCACCTCTGGAATGGGTCGACCAAAGTGCTTATATAGAAGTTGTATGATCCTTGAAGGTCGTGGAGGTCACTCCTATATAGTATGGAGCTGGGGATTCTGAAGATGGATTTAGATGTCAACCAGGCGTTGATATATCTCTTGCAGTAGGCCAGATGGAGGCCTGATAGACTCATCAATAACCATGGATGAAGCAGTCGAGCTCAACAAGGATAAATTAAGGAATAAGTAAAAATGATAATAAGTAAGAAATTTAATAAAAAATAACATACCTTATATTAGATAATATAGAAAATACAATCAATATAGTAAATAAAAAAATAAGACACCCAACATAGAGAAAGACATAGAAGGGGTGTAAGAGGACAAGAATAAATAGTGTAGGCAGTGTCGTCGCTATCAACATTATATTCCCCCTCAAAAAATGGGTGTCTAAATATTCCTCACTCTATATATTTAATCTATGGATGATTAACCAGTGTCATCAACCACTATAGTGGGTTCCTTGGTGTTGAAAACTAACTTAGTCATAGAAGTTGGATGATAGGTGCCAACCAGTACTAGGGCAAAACATCTAGTTACTGGATCAATCAGATGCACCTCATCAGAAGAGGGAAGGGTGGGGATATTAACCCATTAGACTCGTTCTACTATAAAATCCTAGTGGGAGGCAAGGTCTATAAGATATGTAGGTAATCTGACTTTGGAGGTAGGTGGGGTGGGAATGGAGGATGAATCTCGGTTTTTGGTAGTAGGTGGTGGGTGGGTAGAAGTAGTAGTTGGTGGTTGAGTGGGGGTAGTGAATTGGGATGGATCAAAGAAATGGATGCCAAAATAGAGTAAAATATATCTTTGGTTCTCTGTAATACACTGGATAACTGGCCAGATATCACATGGAAATGGGGATGTAGGTGCAATTGTCTTAGGGGTGGATATGAAGCATTAAAGGAAGTAGGGGTGGTGGAGGTAGAGGTAGGGGTAGGTTTAGCAGAGGTGTAAGGTGGGTGAGTAGAGGTAGGGGCCTCATGAGGTGGGGTGTGGGGTAGTGGATGGGAAGGGTGATATGGGGCCTCAACAACATCCTTTATATACTTAAGGGTCCACTGGTAGAAAATATGGGTTGTGAAGATTCCTCCCATCAAGGTACCACAAGACATCCTCACCCGAGGATCATAATACAATGTGAACTGGTGGAAAATTTTGATAGTAGGGCCACCCATGGATGAGGATAAAAGAATGACCTCAATTTGGATAATTATCCCATGAGAATCACATCTTTCTAGATAGGCTTGTGTGAGACCCCAATGCAAAATTCAAAGATAGGAACTACATAACTAGGTTCTCATCACCGTATGAGGATCATGGAATCTTTGGGGCCCTTAGGTGATCAATTCCAAAAACCCTTTCCACATTCATCTTGCTTGGTTCTAACCTCATACTAGCATAGGAAGGGGAAGCAATGAAATTATTAGTGTTGATACCGAGATCAATTACAAAGTCTCATTGAGTGATCTCCCAGGGCCTGACATCGAGTTAGAAGGTTACGTGCACCACATCAAGCTTCAATGTGGCCAAGAAATCCAGGAACAGCTCCTAGCACGTCTCCTCATGCACCTCGATGATTCTAGAGAGGTTCATCTGGCTAATGAGATCAAGGAAATGCTCATCAACATGGATATTCCATAGAATGACTATGTATATACTATTGTTGGTCCTCATAGGCTTGGTATGGAGATGGACCAATTGTACCTAGTGCTTGGGTGTAGTGAAGTGGAGATAGAGGTGCAAGTGAGAGTGTGAGGTAGCACCATGGGATGGTATGGATGAGGACTAGATGGAGGTAGATAGAGTGGCATAACCAGATGATTAAGTTTATAAGGAAGGATATGTAGGTGGCATAAGAGGTGCAAGAGACGATCTATTAGGTGGAGGAGAATCATTGCAGTGGGTTGTGCATTTGATGGTTTGGTTTGGTCCATAGTGGTTGAAGGAAGATATAAAAGAAAAAAGAAGAACGTGGTAATCAGTTGGCTGGAAGAAGGGAATAGGAAGAGGTGGGACACATGAGAGAGGGGGATCTTGGTTATCGAGAAGGGGGAGGTTTGCACAAAAGTAGAGTATAGGGGGATTAGTCTTGGCCGTGAACACTAACTCACAATTTTTAAATACAACCAATGATTATCATGTTATTTATTATATATAAATTTTGTAAAATGATGGGATGAATTTTTTTGGACCCAACATTTTCACGTCATATAATTAATACACGATGTGAATTTTTCCAATTGTGTTTGTTTTTTTAATTTTAAAATTTTGGAATTACCACCCTATAAACCATCTCCATGGTTTTTGAACATACCTAATTTTTATGGAGTCTAATCTAACATAGAAAACCTATCCTTGGATTCCTATTAGTTAGTGCTTCATTTATTATCGATAGCTAAACATGATTTGTTGTAGATGAGGTATCCATCCTAAGAGGTTCATTGTAATTCAAGTCCTCCTGATCATTGTATTCATCTTCATCAAGATACATTGTCTCTCTTTCATCCTCAATGGTTATATAATCATCTTTCTCATTAGTAAGAAAGATGTAATGACAATCAAAAGACTCTCTTCTGTCCTTGGTAGATTTTACTATGTCGAGCACAAATTTTTCTTTGTCAAATATAAAAATCAAACTTACTTGGTTCACATCAATAAACACCTTCATAATGGTGAGAAATGTTGTCTCAATAATGATGGGGATATCTAATTTCTCTTAAAAATATAGGATAACTAAATTAGAAGGAAATATGAACTTAATGACCTTCACTAAGATGTCCTCAAGAATTCCTCAATGGTACTTGACTGATCGATCAACCAGTTGAAATGAAACTCTCATTGGGTTCGAATCTTTAATCCCTAACTTTAGAAAGAAACTCATGGATTTGAGATTTATACTTTCACCAAGATTGTACAAGGATCTTCTGAAATTGCATGTCCTGGTAGTATTTGGAATCGAGAAACATCCGGGGTATCACATATTTGGTGGAAGCTTCCACTTAATGTCTAAGAAACATTATTAATTCAAGGAGAGAGCTCCTAGGTCCTCCATTTTAATTTTCTTGAGTAATTCCTTTAAGAACATGGTACAAATATTCATTTGAGTGATAAGATCTTCAAAAAGGATATTGATGTGTAATTTCTTAAACATCTCTATGAACTTTTTGAATCCCCCATTTATGTTTCCTTGTATCATTATCTATAGAAAGGATTGAGGGGGTTTTTGTGGTGGAGGTTCCACATAGGCATATTCCTTTTCCAAATTCTATTATATATGATCTTTTACTGTTTATTATGATTTCATATTTTTCTCCTGACCATCCCTGTGTGTGATATCATCCCTATTTTTTCTGATGATTATGAAATGTTTTTATGTTATTCTAGATGATTTTATTCACCTAATCCTAACTTCTGGAAACCTATCATTTTCAACTCCTAAGTACCAAAAATTTATCTTCCTATTTTGGACGTGTCTTGATATCATTGGGAAATGTACTTGGTAATTGATCCGATATAGAATTGGTGATATATCCCACTTGGTGCTCAAGATTATATAGCATAGTCCTTTGGATTATAATTTGAGTTTCTTAGGTATTTATCCTATTATCCACCTTTTTAATAAACATTGTAATAATAGTTTCATGATTTTATTGTGGAGGTAGGTATTTTTTTCTTCCTTAGTGAATCTTGTTGAAATTGTTGTTATGGAGTGGGTATAAACTGGTGATCCCTAGGAGGAAAAGTTTGTTAATGAAATTTTTGTTTTGGTCAAGGAGATGAACACTACAGTGGGAACCCAGGTGGTTATTGATTTCAAAGTGGTTCTTGAACACTCGTATATTAATAGTAACCTTGGTTTTCTTGCTGCAGCTACTAAGACAGACTTTGATAATACTATTGTTGGTATTGATGGGGTTGAAAAAGCTAGTAATTTTATTTATTTCAATTTATGTAATAAAAATATTTATTTTGAGTCTCTTATATACCTTGCATTCCTAATATGGGTGCATGAATCCACACATTTCACAATCTGGTATTTTTATAATAGGGGTAGGTGGCGGCAGTAGAGTAGGTAGATGAAAATATTCAATATACTTTGTAATTTATTTAACTTGGGTCGTAAGGTGATTATTATCTTACACCTGATGTACATCATATGGAGGTGGTCCTTGATCACTCTTCCATAGACTAGAATTGTGTGAAATATTGTCTAAAAGCACTCTACAGACTTATAGAATCTTGAGAATGATTCATCTATCATGAGTGGAATCCACTACAATACAGGAAGCTAGTTGGATTACTTGGTAGAAATTTTGAAAATACAGTTACACATTAAGTACATGATGTGGGAACTTATATATTAGATCCTTAAATTGATCCCAAGCCTCCCATGATGACTCTACATCCAACTGGATGAAGTTTTGGATCTAATTTTCGAGATTAAATGTTCTTATTGGTGGGAAGTATTTATCTATAAACTTCTTGGCTAAATTTTCCCATGTTGTGGTAGACTCAAGAGATTATATTTTAGTCTGATCCTTGTCTCAGTCGCACAAGGATAAGTGTAAGACCCTATGTTTGACAGCATCAGATGATTCACCTTGATTTTGAAAGGTGTTGTAGACTTCCATGAAATTGGAAATGTTCTCATGAGGATCTTCTCTTTCAAGTCCTCTAAACTATCCGAAATTATGGATCATATAGATGAGTCTAGTATTAATTCAAACGTATGTATTGGATAGGAGGGTATACGATGCTGGGTGAAACACCACTATTGGATGGTAATCCCAAATCCATAATGGTGCGCTTCTATAGTAAGTGTTTCCATCCTTTCTATTAAGGTGGTACATATTGACCATTTTTATAGTTTGGATATAAAGGTTTTTTACAATCAACCATAAATGATCACTGATATGAATAAAAGTATATTTCGATCTTGGTATTTAAAGAAAGGGGTTCTTGAGTATTAATTTTCTTTTAGTGAGTCAAAGGGCCCTAACCCATAGAATTTTTAAGAGAGAGCAGACACAGCTGGTAGTACATAAACAAAAATCATAAAAATAAAGGGGTAATGAAAAATGTGGGTGAGGAAATCCTAGGTTTGCACTGAAGGTCACTGTGCCTAAGAAACAACTATCCACAACAATATAGCCAAAAATTTGACCAGAATTTATAGAGTGTTTGATTTCACAAGGGCATTGATCAGTTTAAAATTTATATTTTCCTAAACTACACGAGATACAAATTAATATCATAGATTTTATGTGGGGTTGAACCCACATGGCCAAGATGGCAGGAAGGAAACCTAGTGATAGGAACCTTATGTAAGGAGTCCTCATGATCACTCTTTGGTTTGGTTTTATAGAACTTAAATATCTTGGCCTTAAATCAAGAAAGATAAAAGGGATTAGGGTTAATTTCAGGGTTTTGGAAAAAGAGTAATACAAAATATAACTTGGGATATACCTTTGGATTAGGATATAATTCAATGAAAAGGCCACAAATTGGTTATGGTGAAACCAATTAGATCAACCTAAGTTTCAAATATTATTTGTTCTAGAGATAGTAAACAACCTAGATGTAGTATGCATAGCTTCAATGTAATAAAGTATCAAAACCTATTTGACCAAAATTTCTCAACTAAAACTGGGTTAGGGTCTTTCGATTACACTTTCCATGATCATGTTTATAAAGAATTATGTGACAAAAAAATATTTCTTAGCCTAATTACTATCTATAGGGTCACTAAGTTTTCATTTAGAAACTCATTACATTTAAACAAACCCTTAATCTTGATCCATAACCCTAAGAATATTATCCGCACATGGTTATTATGATTTTAAATATGTGACATGCACAAAATAATAAATAAATAATTAAAAGTAATTAAATACACAATTGAAACAAGATAAGATCAATAAAATACTAAGTTTAATAAAATAACAATGAAAAATTCACAAATAAATGAAGTTGAATGAAAATTGGAATTGGACACGAATGTTAGAACAACAACATGCAATGAATGAGTCTTATAATGGTAAGAAAAAACAATGGAATGATTAAAACTGGAATGGGAAATAAATAGAAATAAGTTCATAAGAAAAAAGAGAAAAAAAGAAAAAATAAATGGGTTCATACATTACGGTTTGCGTCTTTTTTTTTAGCATTAGGGGTCTCCACATATATATCGACTCATATGTCTCATGATGTGTAAATAATTCACATCATGATAGTTCTTTAAGTGAATTATTACTTGAAACTTACATGATATGTAAATGGGTTTCAAAAAATGTATTTATATCTACAAAGATTTCCATAGATATTAGATCTCCCCGATTTCCCAGCTTGTATCTTCAGCATAATTTATATTTTGAATTTTTCATGTCCTGTACAATGTTCATGTCTTGTATCTTCATCTGGTTTCAAATTTTGAAGATTTCACATCATGTAATATCCTGAATTCCGGAATTAGGTCCATGTTATGTACTTTGGATTCAAATATTTTTCTTTGGATCAAAAGTGGTCTATAATCGAGGTATACACAACTTATATTGGGTTCATGATTTGTAATATCTGATTTTTCCATTTTACAACCATTCCTCCTTTGAGTCTTGAATTCCTAAATCCTAAGAAAACCAAAAAAAATCCAGTGCATTATTGAATAAATTATGATTAAAAATTAAATAAATTCATTCAATATATATATTATATATTATTCTTATCAATTAAAATTTCATTAATATCATATATAAATATTAAATCAATCAACAAAAACATCTATGAGAGGTGATGAGGGGAAACGAATTAATCAGTTTGCGAGGTGGTAGTTTGTCATACACATGAACGATGGTTTAATTTTATTAACATAATAATATATTATTATATGAGAGATAATTATGTTATTATATTAGGATGATTTATTAATATTTTACGGATTTTTAAAGAGAAACAAAATAAAGATTCTTGGTTAATAATAATACCTCTTCTTCATACCACCTCTTTACGATTATACATAAACCTCTCAAGATTTGATTTTTGACAAGAACAAGGAATATAAGATGTGGGTAGGGTAGTAAGGAAATTATTTGTGTAGGGATTGGAAAACCCAAAAGGATTTATTAGTGTTAAGAAGAGATGAGAGTGTGTGCCATTTTATATGTGTGGGAGAAGATACACTTGAAATGTTTGAAAAGAAAAAGTTATACGCTTGTTTTAAACATACCAAAAGGGTAAAAAATGGATCATTAGTGAGCCTTAGATAATATAAGGTTTATAAATTTCTATTAAATAGGATTTTTAAAAGGTTTTATTGTATTTTAATCCTTATTTATTTAGTTTAACCCTCTAGTAAACCAATTTAAACCTTAACTGTGGTAATTAGTTTTTACTATTTTTACTATTCATTATAACAAAAAATTAAGATGAAATTAATATATAAAATTAGTAATTGTAATTGAAAATATTTAAATTTATTTTATAAATTAAATTTACAAAATTGATATAATTTTATTTAAAATTAAACCTGCATACACGATGAAATTTTTTTTTTTCAAAATAAAATATTTTCAAAAGAATAAAAAGCTTTTTATAAAAATTAAGTATAAAATTTATTCCAATGAAATAAATAGGATTAATAATAAAATAATTGAAATAATTTTCCTTTTAAACCATTTTAATTTAAAATATAACTTTGAAAATCTTTTAAATTAAAATTCAATTTTCAATAAAAACCAGCATTTTCACTATTAATTGAAATTTTTTTAAACATTTTAGAAAAATACAAAAAATTTATCCTAATATAAATTTGGCATGTTTATTATAGAAATGAAGATATTTTTATCAAATTTATTTTATAAAAGTTAAAAAAATTTATTTTATTGTTTTTTCAATAAAAAAATCATTTTATGAGAAAACATTGTTTTTGAAGCCTATAATGACCTAAAAAAATATTAAGTACTTATTTATAAATATATATATTTTATCCTTCATAAATATTTTTCAAAATTTGGTTATTTATATTCATACCATTAAATTTAGAGGCTAATTTATAATAGTGACATTTAAATAAAAATATCTTAATAGTATATTGCGGTTTCATTTAAACCCAGTGTCACGTGTTGTATATGCTATTAAACATAATATTATTTTAAAATTTTGGAGTGTCACATTATACCCCCTTTAAATAAATTTTACCCTAAAATTTTGAAATTGTGCTCCTTAATGAAGGGTTTGACAATTGAAAATCCCTTTTTTGAAACCCACTTCATAAAAAGGTTTAATAATACTTCCTGTTAAAAAGAAGAAAAGGGATGTAAGAAGGGTATTTTAAATAAAACAAAACTAGTTATCCATATAAGGAGAACATTGGTGGGAAGTAAAAAACATGGATTTGTAAATTAGTTCCATTTAGGAGATAACATTATACTTTTTTTAAAGAGATAATATAACATAGATTTATTGACAATGAATAGCATATTTATTTCAATATCATTTTCATTAAGATGAGGGATCCTTTTACCATATAGATTAATAAAATATGGAAATAAACTTACTTAAAAATTATAATTCCATATGTTAATCATTTTTCACCCCAATCTCATCTGTTGTTCTAAACAATGATTATTCAAGATGTTTTTTTATTCCTAAAGCGCTAAAATTAATTTCCAATAGATAATATGATTCCATAAAATGATATCACAATATTCCTCTTATATTTAGACAAAGATCAGAAATGGTTACCATAAGGTAATATAATTCCCAAAATGAATACACCTTCATATTAATCTTTAAATCCAAAGATAAATATAAATCATTTGATAGCTAAATAACCATACATCCTAAATAACCTCAAAGTTAAAATATTTAATTTTGTTATCAAAAAATAATAATTCAAATTAAATCACATGTGAGACCCAAGGGTTTAATATAACTCAAACTAATGAAATTTTTTCTAATATATCATTAATCACCACAAAATCCTAAAAAATGAAAAAAATATTTAATCCTAAAATATGTTTCCAAAAATTAACTTGATATTTATCCATCAAACGATTTAAGAAAAAACAATTCATACTAAACAATACATATCATAGGACAGTGGTATGTACTGCACTCTTAACACTCTTTATTTTTGGATTCAAGCATCATGAATTTTCCAGAAGTGATGGGTTGTGGCTCGACTTACAGGTTGTCCTTTTTCTAAAAGTATGGAACAAATGTGATAATAATTTTCATAATTCACCTTTATATTATAAATTTCTCATGAATATGATTATCATCTTAAAAAATTACACTAGTAATCAAATTACCTATTTTCAGCCTCTAATGATTTATGTCCAACTCATTCCTTTCCATAAAATAAAATAATCTTAATTAACTATAATTATGTCAAATTCAATTACATTCCAAATATTATATTTTTCTCAATAATGTGTATTTCCATAAAATATCACCATACCATTAAATCACATTTCTAGGACATTAGTACCATTCAATATATTCTTGTAAATATATAAAGAAAAACCACTTCATAAATTTTTTTGGTTTAATATTTTTTTTCAATAAAAGAGAATTTTATTTTCTGAGAAAGTTCCCAATTCTATAAAAAACTATAGAGGAAAAATACTTAGATGTTTCATGATTCTTATAACCAGTATACCATTTATATAAATACATCAATAACCTGATTCTTGAGTTCTAACACCTAAAGACTTCAATAATTCCAGTTAAATTATTTTCCTTACATAGGCCCTTATTAATTAATCTTTGGATTAGTGAATTGAATTAGATAATGAATAATTTCCCCACCTTTATGACATTAAACTGTTAGTGGTGCCTTTGGTTGAAATTTATTTCCTTGCATCTTTTTTACTAGACTCAACATTTTTCTTCTGTAATTATCTTCTTTGTTCCCTCCTTTTCCACAAATAAAGAATCTTCTAGTTCCTTTAATATATGTTAAATGGTTCCTCTTCCCAAATTTTTTACATGTATGGAATTGAATCTTCTTTTCTATATCATCTTTAACACTTTAACTTTGATAAGATTCCATCCTTCTTTTATTTGACGTGTTTTGAAATTCAACTATATTCCAGTTGTTAATCATAATTCAAGATATGTAATTTTTCATGATCAAAAGATGTCTAAATTACATTCCCATTAGGTTAGTAATCTCATTAAGGGAATCATTATATTTACCATCAAATTGGTTGTTGTCATGATTTCTCTTATTTACCATCATTAACTAATAATTATAAAAGAAACAAGACGAGAATTCACTAACATACAAAAAGGGGAACTTATAATCCTAGAAGGAATAAATTATAAATGATAATTATATCCTAACTTATGAGTATCAAGGTTTCAATCTATGTTATTCATGTTAATGTTGCCCATTAGGTTTTCTAACCTAACAATTTTTTTAACTCCTTCACAATGGTTCATAAAGAGTTTGTTAATTTCTAAAGTAGATCTTCGGGGAGTGTCAAACCAGGTGTGAAGAAAGGAAAATTGTCATGAAATAGATGAAAATAAAGTTAAATAATAATGTTACCTTTTCCAATTTATCAACCCCTAGTAAAAACTATTCCAAATCCACATCCACTTTTAGCATCCAGACATGGACGTAAATTCATTGAAACCAATTTCTTTAAACTTCACCAAAATTCCTAGATATTTTATAATACATTGAATTATCCATAAGGTTTTTAAAAAATTTATTTAATCCCAATCCCAAAAAATAATGATACCTTGATTTGATACCAATTATAGCAACCCAAGCATTTGATACATATTTTTACACGATTTTTAGAATAAAAATACCTTAATTACAACCCAATGATCGTGAGGCCTTGTGTATTTGGAATACTAGGTTTATAATATATCAACTTTAGTTTAAAATTAAACTCAATTATTTTATTCTTTATAATGATATCCTAAATCCTTTCAAGATCCAAAAACATCATTGGATAACCTAGGGAATACATAGATAAATGGGATGTTCCAAAAACACGATGAAGGGAATAAACATGATAAGGAAGCATAACTTGTGAGTCAAAGGTATAAAATGATTTCATAAAAGAAAAGGATCATGAGTAATCACATGGAAGCATAATATAAGGAACATGTTACCATAAGATCATGGTAATATAGTAAATATGGAAACAATATATAACATGACATAAACATGAGTCAAGGATAACTGTATAGAGAATATCACATGATGGACAAAGTCCCATAATTGATTATGTTTACTCCTTAATCCCATACATGACTCCTCACGAGACTAAAGTTTTAACCAATTATTGGAGTGCTATTTGGGAAGACCCATCATAACATGTTCATAATTTATGTGTGCTATATAAAATAAATCAGTCCTAAGGCTTAACATAATAATTACCCATAAAAAGAAAATGGGTTGCATAATCTTGCCTCATATCATTATCAAAGGAAATTTTACAATGATGGAATTTGAGAATAAGTAATTTATTACTCCATAAAATTAAAGGATAATAATCTAGTTATATATATGAGATAAATATATACATAATTTAGAAGAAATATATAACATCAAAGGTTGGTTTCATTGATGAGTTTTTTAGAAATTTACATGTAATATTTCTCAAGAAAAATAAGCTTTTCAATTTGAAATCACTTCATCAAAATATAAGAATTTATAAAAATTTATATAAAAAATTTTATTTTAAAAAATAACCATGTGAACTTATAAATGAATCTTCAATTAAATGAGTTTTCATGATGGTAGTTAATTCTATACATGCTGTATATGTTAAAAAAACATTCCATTAAAACTATTGTAAAAAGGTTAAAAATATTTTCATTAGGAAAATGAAAAGAATATTACTTTAAAAAAAAGTTATAAAATTTAAAATATGGGTTAATGTTTTATTAATAAATCATTTTTAAAATGTTAAAAATATTTTTGAAAATAGTTTTAGAAAACATGGATATGGAGGAAAGAGGATTTTCGACTGAAATGAGAAATAAAGTCCGATTTTATTAAAATCATTTTATCAAAAATATTAATTACCAAAGAGTGGAAAATGGTTATATTAGTTGAAAATTTCAATAATAAATATAGGATAATAAAATAAAATGGTTTTATTAGATAATGATCAAATAATTTTCTACAATGGAAATTCAGGCATAAATAATCCCAATTACAATGATATTAAAACATAAACCCTTACTGATGTAGTAAATTTGGAATCATAACTCCCATGAATGAAGTAAATTAATTGAAAATTAAAATATCATTAATTATGAAGGATTTATGTTATAATATGTAAAGGGGTAATATTATGTGAATAAAAGAACATGTGTCCCAAAGAAAGAAGTGGTGAGATAAAACCCTTACATTGAGTCCATAATTTTCTATGTATGTATTTTATATTCTATATAATAAAATTAAATCAATTATTTTTTACCTAATAAAATTTTATAGGTTTAATTACTTATAATTAAACAATTTACTAAATTTATTTTAATGATGTATTTAATTACACAATCAGCTATTTCCACGCCAGTTGTTTTGTGGATGCTCATATGATAATTTCTAAATAGAATCAGTGTGTTTATCTTGGTCAAAGGGTTAATTGTTACATGATATATAGATTTATAAACATTAAATAATTTTCATTTTTATACATAAATTATACTTTCAATAATAACCATGAATTATGGTTATGAAAAATGACTTAGGTTAAAATCATAGAGATGGTAGGTCGTACAAACGCTTGTGTAATGCTTCCATTATTCTATGATCTTGATGGAAATAAGGTAAATATTATTTTATCTTTAAATAATTATCATAATATCATAATATCATATTATTTATTTAAATACACTTTCATATACAATCCATGTGATGAGGTAATAAGAAATCAATCACATAGCTTCGCGAGGCGGTTGTCCATCATGCACATGAATGATGTTATCATTTTTATATGGATGGTAAGGTAATAAATTATATGATATATTAATTTTAAAAATTATTAATATGTCAGTAATATTATATATAAATATTAAATCCATTATCCAAAACATCTGTGAGAGGCGATAATGGAAAACAGATTATATCTGTTTGTGACGCGGTAGTCCACCATACACATGAATAATAGTTTAATATAATTAACATAATAAAATATTAGTATATTTGAGATAATTATGTTATTATATCATTATTATTGAGTAATATTCTAAGTAGTTTTATGGGGAAATAAAACAATGATGTTCGGTTAAGAGCGATACATCTTCTTCAAGCTACCTCTTTAGGATTATTCTTAAAGCCTCCCTTGACTTGCTTTATAGTCAAACCAAGGACTCAATGATATGGGGAAATAATTAAGGTATTTCAATATTTATTTTATGAACCAAAATTATTTATAAGTGTAAATAGTAGAGGAGTGGGGTGCCATTCTATATGTGTGGGAGAGGATACACTTGGGATTTTTGAAAACAAAAAGTTATACCCATGTTTTACACATGCATTAAGGCTCCAAAATGGATCATTAAAAAACCTTGGATCATATAAATTATAAATATGGCCATAAAATTGTATTTTTACAAGTTTTTATGTTATTTTAATCCTTATGTTTTTTAACCCCTAGTAAACTTTTTTTAAACTTAACTGTATAAATTGTTTTTTTTCAATTTTTACTATTCATTATGGCAAAAAATTAAATTGAAATTATTATATAATATTAATTATTATAATTAGAAACATGGAATAATTTTTTATAAATTAATGATATAGAATTGGAAAATTTTAATTTAAAATTAAACCCTTAGATGTGACAAAAGAATAACTTTCCAAACGAAATGTATTCATAAGTATAAAAAGTTTTATATCCAAATTCAATATAAAATTGATTAAAATAATCTAAATTGGATTAATAATAACATATTAAACTAATTATACTTTTAAACCATTTTTTTAAAAAAATATAACTTTGTTGAAGATTTACATAAAAAGGCAGTTTTCAATAAAATCCAATATTTTTCACTATTTATTAAAAAAATTAAAATATTTAGAAAAGTACCAAAAATTCATCCTAAGATAATTTTGGAATATTGGTTTTAAAAAAATCAAGCTCATTTTTTCAAATATATTTTCTAAAGTATAAAAAAATTAATTTTATTATTTGTTCACAAAAAGGAATAAAAATAATTTTTTTGAGAAAAAAGTATTTTCAATGACTTTAAAGACTTTACCAAAAATTTTGTACTTATTTATAAATATATTTTATTTAAAATTCAGGCATAATTTTAAAAATTTGGTTATTCCTATTCATACCACAAAATTTAATGGATAGGTTATAAGGGTCACCTTTAAATAATAATATTTTTATAGTATATCATGGTTTAGTTTAAACATAGTGTTTCATGTTGTATATGTTATCGAACAAAATGTTATTTTAAAATATCATGGTGTTACATCTTACCCGTACTAATATTATAAAATTTAAATTATAATAAGAGTAAAATTAATTTAAATTCATGTTAAAAACATAATTGAAAGAATTTCTCTCAAAAATTAAAAATTTAGATAAAGAAAACAAGTAGTTAAAGATAGATGACCAACCTATTAATAACCAAGAAATTATACATGAAGAAGAGAAATCTAGATTGATAAAAGAGAATGAAAACTTGAAGAAATTACTTGACGAAGAGAAAATACTTAGCATCAATATTAAATAAAATATGAGGGGAAAGGAGAAAAAGTTTGACCTTGTTCGATAGAAACTTTTTGAAGCCAAACAAAAAAGATCTAACTCCAAAATTCAGTTTTAGAAGTTGGTAAAAACTCCAAGGAGTGTGGATCTTAGAAATAAAAATACGATATTCCTTATAAGGTTATTTAAAATGATGAAGATGTTTGGATAGAGTATGAGGAGTATAATAAAGCTAAAAGTATCATGTAAAAACTATAAATTTCAAATTTCAGGAAATCAAGAGAAAGCCAACTTTGAGGAAAAAGACTCAAAAAAAAGACTCTAATAAGACTAAGAAAAATTATAATATAAGCAAGAATATGTCAAGAGTCTAAAAAAATTTTGGTTCAAAAAAAGAATACAAGATTGATGGTTAGAATGATGATGAAATATAGATATATAGTACTAGACAACATGTAGGTCTTAAGAAAAAATGTGATTTTTATTGATATTGGTGATGCTGTAGAGGATTTGGGAATACAAATAAGATATATTAGTTTATCATTAACACTATAATTAATATAATATAAATTAGAGGTAGGGTTTTAAGTATAGTAATCCCAATAAAATAATACAGACTCAAAAGCAATATTAAAAATCTAATTTAATGATTGAGAACAAATTCCAATTACTTGTAACTCTATGTGTAAGTTGTGATTGGCCTATAAACATTGAAGAAGTTAATCTTGTGATATGAACATCCTAAAAACACATTTATAACAAAACTAAAAATCATTAAGTGAAGTAAGGAAAGGGAAAAAGGAGACTATTGTGGTTTAAACTACACTCAAGGCTACAAAAGGAGAACAACCTTGGATTTTAGATAGTGAGTGTTCTTCATATATTAGTTGATATTTGAAGTTGTTGAAGAATATAAAAGACTAAAAAAGTGTAACGTTCAAAATTTTAGTAGAGGTACATAATATTATTTTAATGTTAAAAAAATCTTTCTTTAAGCTGTCAATGTTCTCTAAAGGATATTAAGTTGTTTGGGAGACCCCAGGGATTTCCCAGAGCCTATAACTCCAAAACATTTGAAGGAAGACTAAGCCACATAGTTACCACAGAGTTAGTGATAATCGTTCAAGGCACCCAATACATAGGGGAGGCCACATGGTTTTTTTCAACCTATGAGCCCATCCATTGGCCCATACATGATTATAAACTTTTTTTAAAAGTTCCATTTTTCTTGGGCTATGCATGGTTAGTGTAACAATGTGACTAGCCCATATGAGTTGTGTCCTTGGATAGTGGATATAACATGGTTCACACATGGTTTGGTTGACCATGCCAAAAAATTGTGTGAACCCAAATTTAAAATGTAAATTAAAAATTTCAGTTTAATTTTTTTAAATAACTGAACTTCCCCCCTATTTTATCCCACAAAACAACCCCTCTCCCTCTCTTGAAGCACCTCCCTCAAGCCAATCTAATATTTCCCATAATTCCCACATTAGATATTTGTTTTCTTCATTTTTATGGGAATTGGATTCCTCTTATTAATCTATACACTCTTATTCCTTTCATTGATATGTTATCTTTCTGTTACTTATTCTATTTTGGTGTGAGATCATTTTCCCTATTTTTAGGGAATTTGAATATTCTTTCATTTTATCCTATTCTAGTTAAAATCAAAGTCCAACAACATATGTGTAGTCATCTATGAACCTAAGGTAGGTGGTATAGTTCCTTTTCCATAATTTTAGTGGTTTTATAACATGAAAAGTTGTTCCACATGACTAAATTTTCTTCTAAATCCTATAAAATGTTTAATAAATTAAATTTAATGGTTTTCCATTCCCATTGTGTTATTATATAGAGGCGAATCAAACACTTGGTTGATCACCTTGATAGAGGTCACCCCTATGGGTGTGCCTTTCCTAGATGTCCAAATTTTCCTTTTCCTTAAATTGCTATCATATCCTTGAGGGGTGTGTTTTCATGTAATAAATATTTTTGGAGTATGAATTTGAATTGAGAAAGACGTCTGGACATGAGTTAAGCCCTAAGCTATATGCCATACCTTGAATTACCTAAAATAAATTATTTGGCCATCTTTACTTTTGAATCATAATTATAATGCCTTGTTAAACAGATATGAACTTTTTATAGTTAAGTAATACTGTCATACTTAGCTAATGAAAATACATGGGATTCTATTTATGGATCACCTTGGATGGGCTCTTCGTGCTTAAGAATTGAGAATTCTCAATGAATGGTATATACGTCAGGATGGATATTTGGTATGCCTCGGACAAGATCATCATGAATTTTATTTACCTTAATATTAGTGATATTGGTTACCTAGGGGAGACACTGTGGATGGTATTAGTGTTTAGATGTCCATTATAGGCTACAAGTGATACTTGGTCCCATATATGAGATATCGTATATGTTCTATAAGGTTTCTTGTCCTACACCATGCTAGAAGTGATATAAAGGATTCCATTTATGGATCACCTTATATGTACTTATATGGTATTTCATATTTATAGTTCCCCTTGAGTGATACTTGGGATTCCATTCTAGATTTCCTTGGATGGCTTAGGGTTACTCTTGTTTATTTTAGAAGATTAATTTTAAATTAAAGAATAATAACGTGTAACTGAGATTCTAGGGATGCATCCACCAAGCCAAATCGCATGATTGGGGATGGTCCACCTCTTGATTCTTATTTATGATGAACCATTTATCACACCCATACCATGAATGATAGGTACACATTGGTTATGAGATCTCCATTTTTTGTCTAAAGTAGGTAGTTTTGGTCGGTTATCCCATACAGATCTCAGTCTGATATATTTATTTATTTATTACTATTCATTTTATTATTATTGGAAAATTGATCATTTAATATGAACAAACTGTATTAATCTAGACACCATTGGTGGGAGACTACTGGGTATATATCACACCCTTATTGGGCCTCCCATGGTACCTAAGAAAACTTTATGGTTTTAGGTGTAGATAAAGGGAATCATTTATCTTTTGATGCTTGATTCTATGTACTAGGACAAGGTACAAGAGCAGAGGACTAAACCTATGCTCGGGATCCTAGCATTAGTTGCTTTTGTAATTTTTGTACTTTCATAGCATGTGGTATATTCCTACTCTTATGTATCCCATGTACCTCATTTTTTATAGCTACATCATCATAATCATTCTTCATCTATTATGATTCATCTTTAGCCTATTTACTTTTTGGATGTTTATTTATTATTTTTTGATTCGTTTAATCTATCTCTAGTACTTAAATTATTGCTTTACCGCTATGTTACACTCTAACTCATGAGGTAATATTCTCCCCACATACATACACTAAGACCTATCTTCTAGTCGGAATCCACTTGCATGTGGGGAGGTGCACTTGAGGTCATGTGGCCAACCGTCTTGGGGCACTGCTAATTAGCTTCCTGGGAAGGATTCTATAAAGTGGTATGAGAGGCTTTTTTTTCCTTTTGTCTTACTATTTGTGTAGTATACAGGATACTAGTATGTATTGGAATTTGGAAATGAGTCTATGACTTAGAGTAGCTAAACCACGTATAGGGGGAACCCAAATTACTAGGGATGGGTTATTGGAGTTTTGGTTTTTGACTATTATAGTTGTTTTTATTTCACCATTTGCTGATGAACATGCTATGTGATATTATTTTTTATTTTTTATGATGAAATTTATTTACCTTAGCCTAATGAGATAAAGGAACATCAATTAATGTAGCATACTAGAAACCTTAGGACTTAAATGTCATGCATTATACCATTCCATATTTATATTTATGCATGTATTTCTTATATTGTATGTGATTGTGTGAGTGCCTTGATTGTTATCTACTAAAATGTGTTAAATTCAGTTGCAGGTATAACATAATTGGATAATTAAAGTGCCTACAAAAATCTAAATAGTGCTTTCTTGTATAGATTGATGATGAAACCTTAATTGACCAGTTATTCCATGTCTGGTCCATGAAACATGGGTTATATGGGATGAAACATTAATTTATTTGATTGAATAATACCAATTGAAATTTAAAATAATGTACTTTATAAATTTTTAAAGGTATTTCATTCAATCAAATCACTATACATGATCTGTTACATCATGATATGGGACATAAAGGTTAGATATCTATTACTTGGCATGCCAATTGAAATTTATAAAGAGTATAGGACTTTATAAATTTGTAATAGTGACACATTTAACTAAAATGAGATTTTTTATTCATATAAATATAAATTAAATCCAACAAATTAATGTTTCAAAAATGAAATGGTTATTTCCAAACGGGGATTCCAATTGTAATGTAATGGGTGTTTTCCTCTATATCATGAAATTGGAACTCTATATACTGGAACCTATACTATGTATATGAGACCATTACTAAGACCCAACCTTAGTAGTGGGTAGTAGGTAGTGTCTACTAATACTTTTGTGACTTCTTATTATCACCTAGACCAAGCTTTAGGATCAGGATGATGTCGTGACTTATTATAGGAAGGTTTTATGCTTATCTTTTCCATCTATCGATGTTTCCTAACTACTGTGAATATTATCTGAGGTGTGATATTTTCAATTAAAGACCTATATCACCTCAACATCCTCAAGTCATACACCAAGAGGGTTGAAACGACCATGCTCTAGAGGTGGTGGGCCCTAATCCACCAGTGTTACCTCATATAGTGCCACTATAGGAACTTCATGTTAATCTTCCACTGGGTACTGGTGCTCAGTTATGAGATAGTTCCTTCCACTTCATGCAAACCATATAAGGTACTCTACGGCCTTTCCCTACTATGGACGAGTTGATGTGAGAATTGCAACAATAGAATCATCCCACATTCTTGAGGGATGGTGTTCCTTAGGCTATAGAGTCAAGGATAGAGGACATGTTTTCTATCATTAATCATTTAGGGACACCTCCAATGAGGAGGGTCTAGATCACTACCAAAATGCTACATGATTCTGCAAAATATTGGTGGGATTTCATCACCTAGGCTGGAGGTCATCCAATTATGGTTAGAGAGGGTTTTGAGATAGTCTTTTGTGACTACTTCTTTCCCTAAATGTCGCAAGCAGACCATTCTAGAGAGTTCATGCACCCACAACAGGGTTCTATGTCAGTGATGGAGTACTCAACTCGTTTCACCAAGATTTATCATTTCATGTTGACTCTTACTAGTGAAGAGATGACATCTGAAATATGTTTTGAGGATGGCCAGGCATACACCATCTGGTCATAGGTGAACATATTCTAATTAACCATTATTTTAGAGATAGTGAATCAAACTCTCATCACTGAGTGGAACCTAAATGAAGGTGGTAGTGTGGGCCAGGGTGGTGCAGCTTCCAAGTTAGGAGATAGTTTATCTAGTTGTTAGAAGTGACATTTTGAGGGTTTATATGGGGGCCGTTCCAACCATATGACATGTACTGAAAACTCTATGGTGTGTAACTAGTGTTGAAGGACATGCCATAAAATCCTTGGTGTATGAGGAACTTTATCATGTACCGAGCTGTTAACAAGATGGGTCACCTTTAATGCTTCTATCAAAATTTCCCTCTTGTATATAGCAAGAAGGGATCTATGTTGAAACCATTTTTAGGTATATGATTAATGGATCTAAGTTAGGATGAGTGTTGTTCTCCTACCATATGATCAGGCTAAGAAGGTGGACGTGGACAAGGTAGTCATAAATCCGATTCTTAGCAACAATAGAGTGGACCAACCCAAGTTAGTCTGGTTGAATCGTAGGGCTATGGTTCAGGCCATATTTATATTGTTAAACCTACACACGAGGAGTAGATTCTAGGGTCTTATATAGTATAAAGTATTATTCTGGTGACCTCTACTTTAGTTTCTTCTATATTTGATATAGTTTCATCACACACCTTTATATCTAATGAAATTATGGAAGTCTAGGCCTAGGTATAGAGTAATTTAGTGGCATGATGACTCTCAATTCACCATTAGGGGTCAAATTAGAGGGTATACGCCAGTACAGGGGGTTCCCTCTTGAGATTAGTGGGTACCATTTCTTGTAGAATTTCTCTGTCTTTGAGATGACTGACTTAGAAGTCATTCTAAAATTGGGATGGCTAGTTCATTATCATGCCTATGTTGATTTTTATCCCTGAAGGTTGTCTTTTACATCACTTGAGGGTAGTGATTTTACTCATAAGGGTGAATGAGATATATCAAAAAGTAGATCTGGACCCGAGTGTACTAGGATAGTCTTGGTGACAACCCATATAACAAGTATTTTTATGAGTAATCATCAGATAAGGATTATAGAATTCTATCCTATGGTAGATCGATTTAGGTAAGTCTTCCCTGATGATTTATCTAGTTTACCTCCTATGATAGAGGCAAAGTGCACCACTGATCTAGTTCTAGGTGTGACACCAGTGTTCATTCCTCCCTATAGGATGAAAACTACAGAGCTCTAGGAACTCAAGAATCAGTTTGATAACATAGTAGAAAATGATATTATATGACCCAGTACCTCACCATGGGATTCACATGTCATTTTTATATAAGAAATCGGATAATACCATTTGGTTTTGCCTAGATTACCTATGGTTAAACCAACTTATGACTAAGATCAGGTATCCATTAACTCTTATATAATACCTCTCTGATTAGTTTTGAGGATGAACCATTTTCTATAAGATCGATTTGAGGCTGGCCTAAAATCAGGTGCATGTGATACCATCAAAGATACCATGTGCATCATTCCGGAGTAGGTATAACTTGTACAAGTATCTAGTTATTCCATTTGGACTTATGAACATGCCAGTAGTCTTCATGACCTTAATGAATTATTTTTTTCACCCATACCCAAATTCATTTTTGGTAGTCTTCATAGATGAAATATTGGTGTATTGTCTCACCAGACATGACCATGAAAAACAAATTGAGATCATGATAAATACAGTGATATAGAATCAACTAAATTCAAATGTTATCAAATTCCATTTTTGTATCGATATGGTTCGCTTCTTGGGTAAAATTATTTTAGATGCAGGAGTATTGGTTGACCCAAATAAGGTGATCCCCATGGTTTCCTAGGATCATCCCAAGAATGTATTTGATATTCACAGTTTTTTGGGGATTTCTGGATATTACTGGATATTCATTCTAGACTTCTCATGCCTACTAGTTCCTCTTATGATATTGATTAAAAAGGTTTTGAATTTATTCTGGTCTAAAGTTTGTGAGTTAACCTTTAAGGAGTTGAATGAGAGATTGACTTCATAACTGATCCTAATTATTATAGATCCAAGAATAATCTATAATATTTTCTATTATTATTCAAGGATTAGGCTGGGAGTAGTTTTGATGTTGGTAGATTTATTTGTATCATACATGTCCTACCAGATGAGACCTCATGATTAGAATTACCCCATGTAATACATCTATCTAGTAGTTGTGGTTCATGATTTGAATTTATGGAGGAAATATCTATTTGGCGAGTGGTTATTCATTTAAAAATACAATAAATTATCAAATAAATCTCCACATAGTGTGACTTGAATCTTAGGAACTGCAGGTGGGTAGAATACCTACGGTCCATCATGTTTAATATTTCTAATACACCCAGAAAGGGCATTGTAGTAGCTGATTCCTTAATATGGAAGACTCAAAAACATTCCATATATAAGGCCAGTAGTGAGTGTAAGTTGATGGATCTATTTTTTGAGATGCACTTAGAGGTTTTGGAATGTCATGGGAAAACTATTTTAGTTTCTCTAGTAGTGAAATCCTCTGTTATAGAATGGGTGTGGATGAGACTACTTTTAGACTCCAAGGGACTCATCCTAACGGAGAATCTCTCAAGTGAGAACCCACTGCCAAGTTGGGTTGTTGATGAGAATGAGATCCTACACTTCCATGCATGTATTTCAGTTCCTTCAGAAACATGATAAGAGATGATGTAGGAATATCATAGCTCTTTTTGGGTAGTTCAGTCTAGGCTTACCAAGATGTACAGAGACATAAGTCATCAGTATTGTTGTTTAAGTATGAAGAGGAAGATTGCAGGTTCCATCAAGAGGTGTTCCACCTATAAGTAGGTGAAGGATGATCACCAATGACCTGTTGGAATTCTAAAATCTCTATATATTCCTAAGTGTAAATGGAATGGATTTTGTGATGTGATTTTTCAGATCCCCTCGAGGAAGCATTTCAGTATGGGTGATCATCAAAAGTTTGACCTAGGTTTCACACTTCCTAAAAATACGAGAGGCCTTATCAGTTTATGATATTAGGAGGATTTATATATGTGAGATTTTACGTATTCATGGAGTTACCCATTCCATTATATCAGAATGAGATTCCTGGTTTACATCATGGTTCTGGAAAGGGTTGTTGATGGAACTTGGTTCATAGGTGATCTTGAGTGTAACATATCACTGTCATATCTATGGGAAGTCTGATAGGACAATACATGTGTTAAATAACATGATCTTGTCTTGAATTATTTATTATGGAGGTTCATGGGAAAAACATACACCTCTCATTGTGTTTACCTATAATTAAATATTTCTAGCAACGATTTAGATGACCCCTTATGATTCCATTTAGAGTAGGTGTTTCCCATTACCTTTGTGCTAGATAGTTATAGTTGAGGTAACACTATTGGGTCCTTGTATCATTTAGTAAAATTTATAGAAAGTATAGCTGATTATGAAACATATGGATACAACTCAATCCATGAATAATTCTTACACTAATCATCAATATTGACCTCTGAAGTTTGAGTTAGGGCCTTTTATATTTTTTTGGGTATCTCTTAAACTGGGTCATAAATGGATTTGGAGATGGGTCAAGATGTATCCGCATTATGTTAGGCTATTCGAGATCTTGGAGAGAGTTGGACCAACAAAATATTTGTAGCAGTTATCTCAGAGGTACCATGTCATGCATGGAATCTTCTAAATATCATAGCTTCATTAGTATTATTATGATTCATCTTATTCATTTGATCCTAATTATATTCACCAAGAATTGGATGCATCCTTTGAGTAGCATCAAATACATATAGTTGATTAGATCCTGAAGGATCTATGAAACATGTAAGTACCATTGATTCAGGTGTTGCGGTAGCACAAACATGTACTGGATGAGACCTTGGAGTGGGAGGATGGTGTTCATTCTCAGTGGATGTAACATTTATCAAAAGATTATTTTATATCCTCAAAAAGGAAACTAGGGATGAGTTGTATGAAGGAGGTAAGGTTGTAACATCCTGAATTTTTAGAGAGGTATAGACTCTTATGTTACATTTCAAAACATCTTATTTTATGATGTTAATGTAATCTAAAAGATAATGAGTGGTTAATAATATTACAGGGATCATTCAAAGACCAGAGCTCTAGAAATTTGGAAGGTATATTAAGCCACATGGTTAGTACTAATTGTGTGACTCATCCATTTGAGGAACCGAGTGCACAGGGGTGGCTGCACAATTTGTCTACAACCATACGAGCACGGTCACACGCTTATGTGAGATTACAAATTTTTTGGACAGATCCATTTTTCATGGGATGCATATAGTTATCCTAACAGTTTACCTAACTCATGTGAGGAGTTCCCTAGGGAAGTGGGTATCACATGGTTGGCACATAGTTTGTCCTACCACACGAACAAACCACGCAACCCCAAATTTAAAGGGTAAATTATATATTTTTATGCAAAAATATTTTTAATCCCTAACCAGTCTTCTTCCCTCCTTTTTCTTGAATGGAGTCCACTCTCCCTCAAATGAAGCACCTCCCTCAATCCACGCTAGGATTTCCCATAGCTCTCACATCCATTATCTATTTTCTTCACTGTCAGGTGCATTGGATTCTTTTAGGTAAGATCCACACTCCTTTTCATTCTATTTATATTTTATCTTTCCATATCTTGTTCTATTTTGATGTGGGATCATTTTACCAATTTTTAGGTAATTTTATTATTATTATATTTTCTCTTGTTCTAGTTCAAATCGATGTCTAGAAATAGATGAGTGGTCAACTAAAAACCTAAGGTAGGTGGTATAGTTACTTTTCCATAAATTTTAGTTCTTTTATACCATACTCTATTATGCTATGCAATGAACTTTTTTTTTGGAGATTCTATTAAATTTTTTGATAAATTAAATTGACCCATTGAGGTCCTAGCTAGATGTGAATCAAAACATTGGTTCATCCCCTTGAAATGGGTCACCCCTATGAGTGTGAATTTCCTTGATGGATGAATTTCCCTTTGACTTAAATTGGTAAACCACCCTTGATGGGTGTGTTTTCATGTAATAATGGATTTTGGTGTATGAATTTGAATTGATAAAGATAGTAGGTCATGGTTTTGCCCATAAGATACCTGACATAGCTTGAATTACCTAAAATAAATTATTTCACATCTTTTATTAAGTATCATAATTAGAAGTTCCTATTGAACTGATATGAATTGTTGATAGCTCAGCCATACTTTCATAGTTATATTAGGGTGATACATAGGATTCAATTTATGGTTTTCCTTGGATGGTCCCTTCATGATTATCAATTAAGAATTTTTAATGAATGGTATATACGTTAGGAGTGACACTTGGTATGCCTTGTAAGGGATCACTATGCATTTTCCTTACCTCTATATGAGCGATACTAGTTCCCTTGGGGAGACATTGTGGATGAGCTCACCATGAATTTTTCTTAACCTCTATATAAGTGATAATTGTTCCCTTGGAGAGACACAGTGGATAGGATCAGTGGATAAATAGTTATACTAGGCCATGAGTAATACTCAGTCCCCTATGTGAGACACCAAAGAGAGGATTATATGGTTCTTATCTTACACCACCCTAGAAGTGATACAAGGAATTACATTTATGGATCACATTAGACAAAATTTTATGATATTAGAAATTTATAGTTCCCCTCAAGTAATACTTGGTATTCATTTCTGGATCATCTTGGATGAGCTCATGGTTCCTTTTATTAATTTCCAAATATGAATTTTAAACTAAAGAATAAGAATGTGTAACTTAGATTCTAGGGATGCATCCTCTAAGCCAAATCACATGCCTAGGGATAGTCAAACTCTTGATTCATATTTATGATAACCGTTTATTACACCCATACCACAATTGGTATATTTATCTTGGTTTAGAGACCTTCATCTTTGTCTAAAGTTAGTAGTGTCAGTTTGGTATCCCATGAAGAGCTTAGTCTGATATATATATTTATTTACATCTTTTCATTTTATTATTATTGGTAGATTGACCATTTTATATCCCCAAATTGGAGTGTTCTAGAAAACATTAGTGGTGGCCTATGGAGTATATCACACACCCTTCTTGGGTCTCCCATGGATCCCAAGCAGACTTCATGGTTTCCAGTGTAGATAAAGGGCAACGTCCAAATTCAGATGCTTGATTTCATGTACTATGATAGAGCACGAGAGTGGAGGACTGATCCTATGATTGAGATTCTAGTAGTGGAAATTTTTTTCCTTTCTGTAAATTTTTTATAGAATGTGGTATATGAATACTACCCTATATCCTATTTACCTCATTTTGAATAGCTACATGATATCATTATTATCATTTTATATATATTATGATTCATCTCCCACATGCTTACTTATTTGATGTTTATTTATTATTATTCTATTTGTTTTTCCATTTTATGATACCTAAATTATTATTTATCATTGTGATATATTCTGAATCATGAGGTCATAGTCTCCCCACAGACATAACCTAGGCCCTCGCTTCTAGTTTCAAGCCTCTACCATATGGGGAGGAAATCTTGAGGTGATATGACCGACCATCCTGGGGTACCACTGAGTAGAATCTATGGTGGGATGATAAATTGGGGATGAACATTGACTTTCGGAAATTATGAGTCTATCAAAATCAAAGGCATTGTATCTACTATTATTAGAAAAAGGAAAAAATGAAATCCAAAAGTCACTTATTTTTTGGTCAACTAAAAATTAATATGTTGAGTGTTTCACAACATTATGATGATGTAATTAAAGTTATTTTTTGAAAATATGGTTTTATTGATAAATGTCTTAAAGAAGGGGAAGTTTTGATAAGAGGACATCAAACTAAGGGAAACTTGTTATAGGTTGAAGATGCATATAATTCAAGTCATCTGATTTTGATGGAGGAAAATCAATTGTGCAATAAAAGTATTGGACATATGTTCCAGAGAACCATGAACAAGTTAAAACATAGAGGTAGTTTTCTTTATGTCCTTGACATGATAAGAAATAGATATTGGTGTGGTTCCATATGCTAGGAAAGGAAATTTTTAAATTCATCACACAAGAAGGTTGAGATACATATATACCATCCCTTGAATACTATTACTTATGATATATATGGGACCATGATAAAGTAATAAAAAATGAAGATAAGTAATTTATTTTATTTGTTTATGATTTCACTCATATTATATGTATCATGTTTTTAAATCATAAATCCTAGTATCTCAAGATGTTCAAAATTTTTAGGAGAAGAGTTAAAAAGTAATGTGGATACTCTAAAAAGAAGACTATAAATGATAATGGTTCTAAATTCACAAGTGGTAATATTGAAGGGTATCTTGAGAATCCTAATACTTCTCATGATCTTAGTGCACCATACATACCAAAACAAAATGGCATGACTAAAAGAAATAATATAATCTAGGATTGTATGGCCAAAACTATATTGATTGAACATGATACTTCTTGGTTATTTTGGAGATAAGCAATTAGTGAAACATTTCACATCCAAAAAACAATACTTATATAGAAAAACATCATAAATATATTCATATGATATTTATTATAATAAGGCCCAAATTTTGAATTACTTAGTGGTGTTTGGAAGCTCATGAATTATCAAAGTTAAAGGTGAGAATGTTGAGAAGTTTGATCAAAGAGGTGCTAATGACATTTTACTTGGATACCCTATAAATGGAAGAGGATATAGATTCTATAATAAGTAAACTAGAATTATTATTTATTCAACTAATGTGAAATTACTTGAACATTTAGAAAGAAAATATTCATATTCAGCTGTAGATATAAGAGAAAGTGAAGATGGTCCCATTTCTATTAAGAAACATGTTAAAGTCTCTAAAAGAAGTGATAATATTGAAATTTACATGATGGAGATATTGATTCAATCATTTCAATTGATGAAAGATAATTTATTTTATCTCATATAAGGATACAGAAGTAAGTATAGGTTCAAAATTTTATTTGTGATCAAATACAATAAGATTAAACTAGAAAAAAAATTTATGATAGTTTCAAATACCTCTCTATTTTCATAGGTTTCAATAAAATATACTGAATAAGTATTTGAGATTCGAGTGTGGATTTATGTTGTGCAAAATGAATTAGACCAAATAAAAAAAAATAAGACATGAGAACTGGTACCCAAACCTGAAGATAAAAATGTGACTTGAATAAAGGGGGTTTTCTAGAATAAGTTAAATGAAAATTGTTAAGTGGTAAGAAACAAGGCGAGATTAGTTTGTAGGGGTTATTCATAGTTAGAATTCATTGAATTTGATGAAACCATTTCACTAGGTTTAATACTTTAAACCCTTAGAATATTTCTTTCTATTAATGATAAAGGAAATAAAATATTTTACAAATGGATGTCAAGTATACCTTTCTCAATGAAGAGATGGAAGAATAAGTATATATTAAGAATCCAACTGGTTTATTGATAAGAAAAGAAGAAAAATATTTTCTTCCAATTGAATAAATATTTATATGGGTTATAAAATCCCAAAAATCTTGGTATTACAAGTTGGATTCCTTTTTAAAGATTCTTGACTTGAAGAAGGTAAAATTGTACAACAACCAATACATAAAAGAAAATCAAGAGGTTTATCTAATTGTTATTGTTTAGGTTAATGATATAATATTTGTTGATAATAATGAATAATTATATTAAGTGTTTTCTAAAGAGATAAATATGTTGTTTTAAATTTATATTCTAGGATAAATGAGGAAATTTCTTGTCAATGATCATATTTTTTGATCAAAAGAAAAATATGCCAATGATCCACTTAAAAGATTAAGAACAGGTGATTAAAAATCTATTTATACAACCATATCTATGGGAAAAGTCTATTTATTGGTGGAGTTAGAAGGTATATTGAACCTAAATAATTAAGGATATTGATTGGATACCTTTTATATTTAATATCATAAATACCAAACTTGGTTTATTCTATTACCATTTGTTCTATATTTTAATGTTCATAAAAAAATAACATTTATTGTCTGTAAAATAAATCTTCAAATACATTAAGGGAATTAGAAATTATGGGGTAAATTATGAAATCATGTATAAGTTGAATCTATTGGGATATATAGATGCATATTGTCCAACTTTTTTAATGATAGGATATCCACATATGGTCTAGTTTTCTTTAATAAGGAAGGATGTGTGAGTTGGCATACAAAGAATTAAATTTTTCTGACTCTCAACACTATATAAGTTGAGTATGTTTCTATTATAAAAGATATAAAATATTTAATATGGATAAAAGCATATTTGTAAGACATATTGGTTGATTTGAATCTTCAAATTATCTTGGTATGCGAGAATCAAAGTGTTATCAATCTAATAAATAATTTGATGAAATATTCAATATCTAAGAACATTGATATTAAATATCACTTCATTATAGATATTTCGGAATGAAGTGAACTAAATATATCATTTGTCCCTACGAAGGAGTAAGTGTATGATATTTTAACTAATCCACTACTAAAGGATACATTTTATAAACTGAGGTTGATAATGGGTGTTCAACCTCACCATCATAATGGCTAAGGTATGTGTATTTCATCCCATCACTGATCTTGTGTTTGGATATTTTTTTCAAAGGGGGAGAAATAAGAAAAAATAAATCTATCCATTGATATGTGATTTACCTATTGATGGATAACATATATTTAGGGGTAGTTATTAAAAAGTTTAAGTGTACATTTCAATATGTGTGATCCATGTGAACTATTTTAATAGTTTATTGAAGTGGGCGTAGGAAATATAACTTAGAGGTTATTTTTAGTTTTAGTTGAAATGATGTAATGATGAATTTTTGAGTAAATAAAAACATTTTAAATGATTTTTAATCACTAATTTATGGATATTATGGTAGTGAGGAAGCTGGTGTAGGATTAAAATATTTGGTTAGTGATCCATAGATTGAGTTTTAGAGTTCAATGATTTATGTTCCATGGTTGAAAAAAAATCAAATGGTAGATATTAATGAAATTAATAGGTTTTGAGTTATTTTTGGATTTATGAAGAAACCAATGAATAATAAGTCGGAATACTCATCATGTTTTCTTTTTTTATTAACACATAAATCAGTTTATCTTTTAGAAATAGGGAAATATATGATGACTGATGTACTGATATTCACGGGTAATATGAAAACTATTAATTGTATCCAAGAAAATTTATTGAAAAGTAAATAAGTAGATAATATTGTGATGACTACATTGAATAAAATATTGCAATGATATTATGATTCAATCAAGACTATTTAATGAAAAAATGTATGTCATGTGAGAAAAATCAAATTATAGATGATGGTGTGAATAAGTTCAAGCTGTTAATATATCTAAGCAATAGAATATGTCATTGAAGATGAGCATAAATACTTTAATTTGAACATAATACCATGAGTGTATAGATTTATCAATCTTAAAAAATATGTAAAGGTATGATTGTCCGACTTTGGAAGGAGAGTGTAAGACTCTCAAGATGATCTTACAACTCTTATACCAAGTGTAGGTTTTTTATTGTATAACTTAATTAGAGATGAAAAAAGATAAAGGAATGATAGTACATCTTTGTTTAAGAATATGACTTCTATGTAATGATTTTAGTAAGTATATGGGTAATGTGTAATTCTTAAAAACCTATCAAATTTGAGGTGTATGTATTTTCAATGGTATTGATAAGGAAGAATTCCAAGATTGAAGTTTCTATTATTGTGTATACCATTTTTTAAATGTGAAGATGATTTATTCAGATTTAATATAGAATAAATGATGGTTTAAATGAGGATGAAGATTCCATGGTATATTTTTAGGTCTAATTATAGTTAAAATTAGTTATGGAAGTAGTTTCTAATGTATGTTTTAATGAATCATAGATCTGAGATTCTGGAGATTTGTATTCAAAAGTATTTACAAGGTTTCAATGATATTCTAATAAATAAGAAAGATAAAAAATAACCGTCCCTACATGCAATATTATTTATATTTATTTCATATCATGGTATAAGGGAAGATGTGAGAAGATGGTAGAGGGAGATATAAAGAGAAAAGAGTGGTTCTTTCTCATCACTATGCAGGAAATCAAAAAATAACAAGTTCTCCCTTGTAGAAGAACAAGCGCGAGGAATCTGAGAATCATAATGAAGGAATGTTGAATTATGTTGGTCATGGTATATTCCATTTTTTTTCTTGTATTAATAGTGAAAGGAGAACATGAACTATCAAATGACTATAGTGAAATGTAAGTGATAGATATACACTAGTTGTCGTAAACCATAAGGATTGTTTTCTAGTGGGCTGTGTGATCTTGGATTGTTTTTAGATCATGATAAGTACTAGATACTATTATTGAGAATCAAACCTTATATATTTCTATGTTCATGTGGGTGTGATTATATTTTGTGCTCAATAGAGTATTTTCTCTCTATTAGAATGTAAAGGTTGTTTTAAAAAGAAGAAAACATAAAAATAACTTACTGCTGATTCACCCTCCTCAGTGGTTACATAGATCCTGACTGGTCCTTATAATTAACAACTAACTAATTATTCACATAAAAAATTATGATATAATCATGAGATATTATATAGTAATTGGTTTATCAAGAACTGATAAACCAACCATGAACTAGGGGTAAATCACTATATGGTACAGTTGGATCAGGTTTTCAGAATTACTATTTTTCTTGAATCGTCATGTTTGTATCGTCTTGTAAGAATGTGTTTCACGTCCCACCTCTTACTGGATATACCTTTTCTACAATTATACTCACAATTAAGTGAGGGGTACTAAGGGTAAGGTGATGCATGAAATTTAGAATAAAATTTAGGTCCTTACATTATAAAAGAAGAAGATGATGATACACCGATCATCAATAATAAAATTAAATATAATTATTAAAAATTATAAATTGAAATAAAATAATCCAGACCTACATTGTTCCGTCTAGATCATGATCATTTTTCATTCAAATATACTCATTTCATTATACATTTATTACTACTATTAATAATTTATATTATAAATTTATTATTAATTATTTTGACTAATATAATTTCACTTACACCCATCGACATAAATTAATTACACCAAATAAATAAAAACCTACTAGTTAAATTAATAATCCAATAAAATTAGTAATTAAATAAACAAAAACAATAATTAAATATTAAAAACAAAAATTAAATTAATTTTTTTTAAAAAAAAATGAAAATTCCAAAAATAAATTATACTTTCTCAAAGGTAGTAGAAATATTTTTAGAAATTATTGTTCATAGAGCATGAATCACCCAGATATTTTAATTTAAATATACCTTTATGACATAATATGTTCGTTAGCATGTGATACATGCAACACTAAACCATTAAAAAACTATAGAAAAATATATAACCATTACAACGATTCCATAGGATTAGTGGGTAAAAATTGATGCAACTAAATTATGAAATATATTTAAAAAAAAACTAAAGTTCATTATCAATTATAATATATTTATAAATTTAATTAGTGTATCCAAATAACTAATAAGATTGATATATTCTTTAAAATGTAACTATTCTAAAATTTAGATTTTATATTATTTTCTTAAGAAACTATTTTTTTACATTTTTTTATATTCATAATATATTAACAAATATTTAATTAGTAATTAATATGAAATATGAATATTAATAGATAATATTTTATAAAAAATTGTTATTTTCCAATGAAATCAATTTTCATTATATTTTTATATTTTTATTCAAAAGTTAAATTCTCAAATTTCATAATTTTAATTTGATAAAGTAAAATTTATTTTTTGATTAAAATTTTAAATATTATCTAATGAGGAATTTTTTGGATACTCTGAAATAGTTGATATTTAGGTGAATAGTGAAAAATACAATTTTTACGAAAGTTGTACTTTTTATGACCTTATAATTATATAAGAGAGAAATGGAAGTTTATAAAACCTCTTAATTAATCAAATATGAATTTAGGGAGTAATAATGTACATTTTTAAATACCATTATGAATTTATAAAAATTATGTTCAACACTTTATGAACCTAAGTAATATTTTCCAATAAAAGGAATTTTTTTAGTCTTTTTTTTAACTAATGATTACATTTTTGTAAAATTAATTTTTTCTTACTATGAATGAATAATTAACTTGTTTTATAATAATCTTATTTTTATCATAAAATAAATTTCTTTGATAATTTTACCCCACAAAAAAATTTTAATCTTAAAAATACACTTTTTCTAAAAGTGGAGTTTTGCATTTTATATGCGCTAATGTTAAAATTATTTTTTCTAACATATAAAAAATTTATCTGATAAAATGGATATTATATTTTGAATTATTAGTTCAAAATTATGTATTAAGGTTCATTTTATTATAGGCATAAAAAATGATTTACTAAGGTAAAAACAAGTTAACATGGTTAAACAAAAAATAGTAAAAGTAATAAATCAGGGAGTAAATATCTTGAAATATGTTAAAAACGTTTTTCTAATTGATGTTTTGAGATTTTATCAACTTTATATCATCACCCAATCCATTATTTTTCATTTTTGGGTCCATATTACAGGTGATTGTTTTTCTCTTTATATGAAGTAGAAATTTTTACTAAAATGTCATTCTCACCACTTATAAAAGGGGCATCTCACCACCCATTCAATACCAATAAAAAATAGGTTTAATCTTGATGATATACCATTATTAATCCCCATAGGATACCTTATCACCATATTATTATTATGTAAACAAGATATTAGCCCAATACCTCCCTTTCTAAGGAGTCCTCCAAGGGAAATCCCAATTCCTCAACGTGAGTACTAATTTTCCCTAATTTCTTTTAGTTTTTATACTAATTTTACAAATATGTTTTTATAATTACTATATAATTAAACTTTTATTTATTTTATAATAAATTATATTATTCTATGGGAATAACTATTAACCATCTTTCCCCTTTTTCCTTAAGGAAAATAAAAATGACATTTATGCGTGTGTGAGTATTACCGCCTCAACGAAGCATCATGTTTTTTCCATTAACCAGATTTCAAATCAGGAACTAATGATGAATATATTAAATAATTATAATATTTATAACATATTTTATATTCTGAAATAATAAATCATAGTATATAGTTGTCCCATTCTATGAAAAACAAAATCTTCAACTATGAAGAAGTGTGGACTACAGCCTCCATGGAATGATTGATTTCCACATTTTTTTAGAAACTCCATAAATGGGTGGTAATGATAATATATTTAATAGATAAATGTGATTTTTATGAAATTAATAAGGTTTTAGAAATCAAAATTGGGCAGCCTAATTTTAATATTATTAATAAACAATCATGGTAAAATTCAATCATCCAAAAGATCATTCTAAGAGGAAAAAGTGATTTCTTCATACTATGTAATAACATCACATATTTTATATCATTATTATAATTATTTAAAATTTTTATATATCACACATATAAATACTAAATAAGGTCATTATTCTTCTATTATAATTATATGATAACTAAATCACTGTACATTAATTATGGTATGTTGTTTTTTGGGTCTGTTTAACCACATACTAGAAAAATGCTAAAAATTTATATCATGTATTACCATAGAGATTTAATAACTTTTACTATATTATATAGATAGGTAAATAATTATTTTATTCTAGTTCTATAATGGTAACATTTATATTAAACTCATTAGTTAAAATGCCAATGTCTATTAATGCAAAATCAATGAAACATGATCATTATCATTTTGATCTTTAATGATCACAACTAAAAATCCTATAGAATTATATTATAAAATTATAAATGATTATAAAAAATTAATTCTAGTAAATTTTATGAATTGGGAAAGATGAATATTTGGAGAAGAATGAAGAACAACTCTGCAATTATGGGACAAGTTCAAAATGATCAATATTAATCACCATTGATATCAAAAATATATAATAACTAACTAATATATATGTAGATTATAATTATAAATCAATTTTAAAAAATTTATATATATATTAAAATGGGTTTAAAATGGGTGATTAATATAGTTTTTCTATACAGCATGTTAGATTTCATTTCAACTAAGAAATAATTAAAGTAATGAGTTTTTTGTATTAAATTTCAATTCCTTGAGGCATGTTTATGTTATGAACCATTTTTTCTATTATATGGTGTAATTAATCCCCATTAATATTTTTAATAATGATTCTCTCATTATTCATTGTATTTAATTAACCATTTTAAATTCTATCCTTCAAGCGGTTTTTATTCAAATGTTTCTAAATCCATAAGGTTTTTCTTGGGCTCAATTCTAATTCTTTGTGAAATGTTACATTTTATGACTCATATTTCGTTTCTGTGATGTTCTATTGAATTTATATTACCTAACTTTTTTATAATTTATTTATTTTTAATTAATTGGATATACTATGTAAAATCAAGTTATTTTGTTCAAATGGATTTTGACTTAAGTGTTACCCCGTTCTTAAGCATTTTTGGTAACTAAATTTTCATTCACTGTGTTATAATCATTATCTTGAACATATTTCATATAATTTGGGTACATTATACGATTTTATTGAATTTTGTGATATTATATTATTATTTAAATGTTTACCATATAAACCCATTTTCATATATTTCATGGTTCATGGAGTATGTTGCCCATAAGGGATATTGATAACTCAAATAAAAATTCTCTGATTTATAATTTTTAATCTGGAACTTTGATTTTACAAACAAAGGTTCTACCACCTTATGATTTTATCAAATCTCAATTTCTCTTCCTCTCTGGGAAAATGATTTTTAAATATAAAATAAAGTTCTAAAACTCCTTTTTATGATGTGGGTTTTCAAAAAATGTACTTTAAAATAATAATAAAGGTTTTTCCTTTAATTATAAAATGTTTTATATTCCAAAAAAGATTTCCATAGATTCCTTAATGTATTTTTATAGGCTCTATTATTTTTCATTATTTTTAAATGTAAATTATCTCAAATGTTTCTCTTCACTATTTCTATAATGAATTTCGTAGTGGCCAGTAATTTCATCATTAAAATAATGTTAAAAATGATTTATAAAAACACTATTTTATTTTCTATTCCATTTTCAATATTATGTTAAAAATTATTCACCATAGTGGGACTTATGTTTCATGATATACCCTCTATTATTTTTTATTGTATTTTTCTTTTAGGATGACTGAACTCACAATATCAAATTATCAAATTCTTGATCCCTTCTTGTGTTGAACTATAACAACCTGCAATTTTGTGAAAGATTTATTCAAATAAAATTTAATCTTTTTGATATTTTTCATTACACAAAAAACTGGTTTTAAATTTTTATTATATAAAACCCTGAGTTTATTTGTGTTACATGCGACATTGAGTTTAAAGAAAACGTGACATACTATTAAAATATTACTATTTAATATGATAGTTATCACCTAGGTGTTGGAACGACCGAAATGAATAGGATTAAAATAATTATAAAAATATATGGTTTAAAAATTTACGTATAATTAATTATTTAGTTATTATTTAATTAGAAATGGAAATCAAAACTATTTGAAAATAAAAGGAATATATTTTTTAAAAATATTTTTATGTGTAAAAATGTGTTTTACATCATTAAATTAAACAAATAACTTAATGTTAATGATTATAATGATATTTATATATATTATATATTCAATCAAAATTTTAACATTCATATAATGTGTTTTCTAGATAAGTTATAAGAATAAATCAAATTTTATGCCTAAAATCCGTATTTTTCTAAAAAGTGGTTCTATCACATATTACACACTAATTTTATAATTAATTTTTTTAACCTTTTTAACTTTTTTTGAAAAAAAGAAAATTTTAAATTATCATGTAAAACTTATCCAAGGGTAGATTTTTGATAGTTTTCTAAGAAGTTACATTTTTCAATGAATAGTAAAAAATACTAGTTTTTATTAAGAATCATTATTTTTTTATTGATTTTTAAAACTAAGAGATTTTTTTACTATGGGTTTAAAAGAAAATTTTGTTCAATTTTATATTTTTTAATCTAATTTGGGTCATTAGAATCATTTTAATATTTAATCTTAATATAAAAACTTCTTAAAATTTTGGATATTTTCTTTCTAGAAACCTGCTTTCTCATCGTGCTTCTGGATTAATTTTAAATTAAAATTTTACAATTCATTGAATGGAATTTGGAAAAATTTATTCTGTATTTTTAATAAGATTATTTAATAATATATAATAATGAAAAATTAATTTTTAACGATAAAAAATCGTAAAAACAATAAAAATTATTTACCATGGTTTAGGTAAAAATGAGTTTATTGGGGGTTAAACTAAAATGATTATGGTTAAAAATGACCCAAAACTTGTCAAACACAATTTTTATTGACATAATTAGACCTTATATATTATTGTATCTATAATAGAAATTTTTTTATCCTTTTTTAATGTGAAAAAAGTGGGCACATGTTTTTCTTTTAAAAAATAACAAGTGTGCCACTCACCTCACTTATAAAAGGCCACCCCCTCTTCTCTCCTCTCCACACATTAAAAAACAATTGGTTTAAACAAGAACTAACAAAATAAATTCTTTAATTCCATAATATCATCCTAGAAGAGATATTTATTTCATAAATACTACCTAGTAAGGATTTTGGTTCAAATCTTAAGAGGTTACTCAATGTAGAGGTAACGTTCTTCTTCGAGCATTTTTATTTTATTTATTCCTCCACCTAATTAAATTATTATTAAAAAATTATGATATAATATCATTATTATAATACATATACAAATATTTGTTTATTTTAAGTTAATTACCTATAACCATCTCCTCTTCCATTAGATGGCTTATGAAATCATCATTTGCGTGTATGGCAGACTATCGCCTCACGAACTGATGTGATTCATTTTTCCATTACCACCTCTCAGGACTAGATATAATGATGTATTAAATATTTATATATTATATTTATGATATTATTATACTTTTTTAATTATTATATCACATATAACTTCTTACTTTCTATTCTGTGAGAATACGATAACATTGCTCGTTTGTACGACAGACTACCTCCTCAAAAAGCGATGTGATCTGTTCATTCTCTATATAGAAGTTAGGGATGAGTTTAATGAACAAAATTTTATATATATATAAATTATTCTAGAATGGTGACACATTATTTACTCTGATTTCTTTCTTTCTATCAGGAAAATGGAAACAATGTTCATGCGTACGAACGACTTACCATCTTAATGAATGATATATTTCATTTTCTACCTCTAAATTTTTTAGATCACTATAAAAATTGTATATTGAATATATATTATATTTATATAATGTTTAAAATTATTTATATGATGTAAACATTATCAATGTAAGAGCAATAGAAAATAGAAAATCAAAATATACACAAAAAACAAAGTAGCTATTCACTGAAATGTGACTTTAACATGTAATTTTTAATAAACGAGTAATAAAAGGTCATAAGTAAATAATATATGATATATATATATTTATATTTATATTTATATAATATATTTATAAAAACTAATATTTATTATATAGAAGGTTCGATGTGTACAAAGGAAGTCAAGAATTATGGTAAGAGATTTCTAGTCTCTCTTGTATTTATGGGAGACGTATGAAATTTCATCACTCGTTTCATTTTAATGGTGTATATAATGACACTATTACATGTTATATCATTAATATCCTCATTTTAATTACATTTAAATTTTTATTTGATTTTATGTTTCATTGGGGCTTATGATTCAAAATATTACTAAAGTGGTAAGGGAATTTTGTCTCACTTTTTATGTATGAGAGATACATTACATATTCAGCACCAATTTATTTTATGTGGTTTATATACTGAAATTGATTGTATTTTATTATTAATATCCAGAAAATTATTAAAATTTACATATCCATTTTAGGATATCTCTTTCATGGGGTTTTAAGTTCAAAAGTTACTGAAACAGTAAGGGATTTTTGTCTCAATTTTCCTTCCTTAAGATATATGTTAAGTTAGGTTCATATATTATTCTATGAGGTGTATATAAAACCCATTTAATAATAAATATCATGAATTAATTTATTCTCATGATATTTTAGGTTTCATTTAATATTCTTTCATGGGGATTATAATTCAATGTTACCAAAGTGGTAATTATTTTATGTTATAATATGATCGTTTATCATGATTGTTTATGATTATATTCCCAATGATAAAATATTATGATCCATATATTAATAAAGTAATTAATTTTATTATTCTATGTTTATTTCATAAGAATTCATATTTCCCTTCATTTTCCTCTATTTATGTGCTCAATATTTTAGAAGAATTTTTTTATGAAAAAGTGTCTTTATTTTTCTATTTGTTCAAAAAGAAATTTTCATCCAAAATTATGTTTTCTATTTTTTTAAAAAATATATTTTTTTAACATTCTTCAAATTATTTATTAAAGAAAATGTTACCCATTTTTTACTTTTTAAAAAAATGTTTCTAAAGGAATCTTCATGTCATTTTCCAAACATTTCATATTTTTTATTTTAATGAAAATGTAAAAGGAATATTTGTTTTAACATATATGACATGAAAATATTTTTTCACCATTTTGAACATTATTTTATATGAAAATTACTTTATAATTTTTAAGGTTATTTTTAAAGAAAATTATTTTGAAAATGTTTTATGTTTTAATTTTTTTTTTCAAAGTGGAAATGTTATTTTCCTCAAGAAATTTATTAAATGATTTTTAAATATTAACTTATAAGTTTCAATATTTTTCTATAAGAAAAGTATTTTGAAAATGTTTTATGTTTTAATTTTTTTCTAAGTGGAAAGGATATTTTACTCAAGAAACATTCCATACAATCTTTCTTTCAAAAGAATTCTCCTTCTAATATGAATTCTTTGAAGTTATCTATGATTTAGTATGGGTATGATACAATGATACCATTATTATTATTTAACAGATTGGTTTATGTTTATAATGACATGATATTTATGAAACTTATTTCTCTTCTATAGGTTATACTATGATATAATTCTTATGAAAATGAACTCTTTTTCCATTGGTTATACTATGATATAATTCTTATGAAACCCACTTCTTTTTCCATGGGTTATACCATGATATAATTCTTATGAAACCTTATTATTTTTCCACTGGTTATAACATGATATAGTTATTATAAAACCCTCTACATTTTCCATGGGTTATACCTTGATATAATTATTATAAAAACAAATTATTTTCCTATGGGTTATGATATGATGAAATGATTATGAACTTTTTTCTTTACTACAGGTTATGCTATGATTAAATTTTTATGAAACCCATTTATTTTCATGGGTTATGATATGATTAATGTATTATGATATTTTGTAACACATGTGTATTATTTTCATAATGTGATGTGTGAGACCTATATCTCCATCCAATGCATTGGGTAATGATTAATGTTATATAATCTCAAACGGTACACAAGAGGTTATCCCAAGCCTGAAATATGGCGGATGATTGGTTTTACCAAGACCAGAAGAGGGTACATGTGATGTTATCTCAATCCTGAAAGAGGGTACATGGGAGGTTATCCCAAGCCTGAAGTAGGTAAAAATATGGTTATCCCAAGCCTAACATATTATAAAAGTCTTGGTGGGTAGACTTGACATAAGATTTTCTAATATTATGTATATACAACAATTATATTTCTTTTTTCAAATGTTATTCTTTCATGGATAATTTTAACACCTCATGATTTTGTGAAATATTTTTTTGAGTTAATTTAAACTTTTTGATATTTTTCATTTCCTGAAAACCTGAATATAGTTTTTTATGGAACTAAGTTTGCTTTTGTTATATGAAAAACCAAGTTAATCATGTACTAAATTCCACATAAAGTTTATCTTTCTCTACACAAAACACTAATATTAACATACATTACAAATAAGAATGAATTTCCTCAATGGATTGCGTAACACGCATGACCGAGTTTTACTGAATTATAATATATTATTAAGAATATTATTATATAATATAATAATACAAAAACTATCCATTATGTTGGTGGTTATGAATAGGATTAAATAAAACATGAAAATTCATAGTTTAATTCATTGGCTACAAATTAATTATAAATGAATATAAGAACCAATTGAATATAATTGGAACGTTTTTATAAAAAATACTTTTATGATCACAATGGAATTTTATCCTAATTAATTAATTTAAATAATATATTTTAATGATATTAATTAAATATTTATTTTATATATTCAATAAAATATTTTTTTACATTCATAAAATATATTTTATAGGCATAAGATAGCAAAAAACCCAATATTACACATAAAGACCTATATTTTTATAAAAGTAGTTTTACCATATTTTAATAGAGAACCAATTTTAAATATACATTTTAGAACTTTTATAAATTTTAGATATCAAAATAAACTTATATTTTGAAATTTAAAGATAAATATTTGGTTATATTAAATCTTTGGTATTTTCTATGAAGTTTCATTATTTTGATTAATAATGAAAAATACATAATTTTAATTCAAAACTATTTTTTAATGTAATTTATTTATAATGTTAAATTATATTTATAATTTTTTTGAAGTTTAATTATATAAATTACACAAAAAGTAATCCAATTTAGGTCATTGTGATCCATTTCAGTTTCAAATTAGATATAAAAACTTAGCAAACTTTTGATCATTTTTTACTTTAAAAACCCGCATTGTAGTCATGTACGAGGGATTAATTTTAAATTAGTTTCAGAAAATTATATCATTGGAATTTGAAAAAAATGGATTGAATATCTGGAATCATAAAAATTTATAATTTCTAATAGGTTCAACTTAGTTTTTGACTAAAAAGATTAGTGAAAGTGATTAAAATTAATTACAATGATTAAGAGGAAAATTAGCTTAACAAGCGACTAAACCTTACAATTATGGAAAAAATAACATAGAAACTTGTAAAAAATAAATTTTATGGAAATATTTATAACCTATCCTCCATTTTATATAATTATTTCCATTATTGAATCCACTTTGCATAGGAAAAACATGGGTGGAATTCCCTTTTCAAAAATTTACAAGAATGCCACTCCTCCTTCACTATAGAAAGCACTCACCCCTCCCTCTTATTTACACATCTAAATCCATTTATATTACCAAAATTATTCTTAAATAAGCTCCCAAAATCCCTCCCTTACTATTTCATTCCTCTTATTTGGAACAAATCCAACCAAGGATTCCCTTTTGTGCAAAGCAAAATGAGTTACCCAAAAGAAGAGGTAACATCCTTCCTCAAGCTCCATTATTTTATTTTATTTAAACACCACCTCAATTATTCTTATTAAAATATTATATAATGAAAATGGTATCCTAAATATACTTAGATATTGTTATTATAAGGGTTCTACCAGAACTTACACACACTTCCATATAATAGGTAACTAACTTACCGTTCTTATGTACGATGATTTACCGCCTCATGAAATGATGTTGTTAATTTTTCCTTTAACATTTATCATAGTAGGTAATTGTGATGTAAAATATATTCTAATATATTTTATATGATATTTATGATTTATTTATTCTTTTTTAATTGTTATATAATACATACCTTCAAGCTTTCTATTTCGTGTAAGTACGATAACTTTGTTTGGGGAAGTGTGGACCACCGCCTCCTCAAAGCGATGTGATTCATTCACACATTACATGGAATGAATTAAGGATGAATTTTTTTAATGTATAATACATATGAAATAATAATTCTACATTAATTATAATATATATATATACATATATTCCATTTAATTTCTTTCAATATAATAATAAAACAGAAACAACATTCATGCGTACGTACGACCTAACATCTCCATGAACGTTGTATTCCATTTCCTACTTCTATATTATATATATTATTATAAATAAATATATACTTAATATATATGATATTTATACCATGTTTTACCTTATGAAAATAATTATATCATGATCTAAGTAAGAGGATCTAGAATAACAAGTCAAAACATATATGGAAAATAAAGCAGATATTACTCGAAACATAACATTAACATGGAGTTATTAATTAATGGGTAATATTAAGTCATAAAAAAATAATATATCGTATTATATATAACAATATTTTTATTAATTATATGTTTAATAATCTTATATTTATTATACAGGATATTTGAATGTATATGAATAAAGTGAAGACTTAAGGTAAGGGAATTTCATCTCACTTTTTATTTCTGTGAGATACATGCCTTATACACCACTCATTTCATTTGTGTGGTCTGTATACTTTACATGTATTTATTATATTATTATTATACATAAATATATTGGTATTTAAATATCTATTTTATGATATTTATTTCATGGGGATTATTTTTCAAAAGTTACCAAATCGGTAAAGTAAGTTTGTCTCAATTTTCCTTTTTTGAGAGACATGACATGTTATGTACTTATATTTTTCTATGAGGTGTATATACTTCCCTTTTATATTTTATATCATGAATATAATTATTTTATTGATAATTTTATCTTTATTAAATGATATTATTTCCATATAATTACGATTCAAAATTACTACAATGGTCACAATTTATTGATAAAATCTCATCGTTTATTGATATTATTTATAATTATGATTCTATTGGTGAAAAATTAGGATAAATATTTCAATAAAACACATGAATTTTTGTATCCTCTATTAATCCATGATATATTCATGTATTAGTACCATCTTCACTCTTTGGTACTTATTATAATTAATAAAATATTTTTATGAAAATATGACTTTATTTATCCTTTCAGTCATAAATCTATAATCTTTCAAAACCATATTTTCTAAAAATGTTTAAAAAAATGTTTTAATATAATACAATGACGTTTAAAGGAAATTTTCACCCATGTTTTACCTTTTTACGAAATGTTTTTAGCCGGAATATTCTTTTCATTTTCTGATCAAGGTACTTTTCTAAAAATTTTAAGGTGAAAAAAGAATGTTCGAAATGTATGGACTTAACCATTTTCATGACTATAATTTACATGAACATTAATTTGTAATATTAAAAGTTTATTTTTAAATAAAAGTCTTCCTAATATTTTGGGAATTGTTTTATTTTAAAGTGGTTTACAAATAAAATAGTTTTAAAAAAGGTTTTATTTTTTTAAAAAAAATTAAATTATTTTAAAAGGTCCCTTTATAATTTCTCAAAAGGTTTATTTTCCAATAATATTATTTTAATTATATAAAGATTTATTTAGAAGTTTTATAAAAAATTTTATAGAAAATTATTTCCAAAAAATATTTCAAGCCTTGTTTTTATGTTTTAAAGATGTTTTCAAAGAAAAAGTTTTTCCAAATTATTTATGTTTTAAAAAGATTTTTTTAAAGAGGAAAATATATTTTCCTCAAGAAATATTTTAAATGAAATTTTAAATAATTCATTACAATAAATGGATTTTTGAAATTGTTTTATGGAAATAATTTTCAAATAGAGGCTATTTACTTAAAAAATTCTCTTTGTTATCTTTAAAAAATCATTCTCTATTTAAGATGACATACCTTTTTATAGTTTATGAATACCATTAATATTCTTTCTTGAATAGTTGTTGTTTTTATTGAATGAAATTTAATATATCCAATTCTCTTTAAAAGGTTATATGATTTTGAAACATACTTTTTTTCATGGGTTATGATTTGAAGAAATGATTATGAAACCTATACCTTCTCCAAAGGTTATGATGTGATGAAACATTAATGATTCCCACTTCATTTAATGGGTCATGATATGATGAATGTTTTTTTATATTATGTCACATTCATGTATGATTTTATTATGTGACAGGTGGGACCTATATCTCCCTCTTATTCATTGGGTAATAAAAAATTTTTTATAAGCTCAAGAGGGTACATGAGAAATCATCCCAAGCCCGAAAAAGAGGGAATATTAATCCCAAAACAACAGGGTACACCATATGACATCCCAAGAAAGAAACAAGAGGGTACTTAGGAGGTAATCCCAAGCCCAAAACAATATGGTACAAAGGAGATAATCCAATGTCTAAAATAAGAGGGTACACGAGAGGTCATCCCAAGCCCGATATTGGTACATAAGTTATTAGCTAAAGAAAAACATGTTATACAGGTCTTGGTAGGTAGACTTTGTAAAGACCCGTAACTTCTTGAATTTCCCTATAATATTTTTAATTAAATGGGAATTTTAAAAGTCCACAAAAATTGACGACATGTGATTCTGAGACCCTGTGTGTCCGGAATGAATTTCTGAACTTTTTTTCATGTAAGTTCAGAAAACGTGCGAGCGGGTTTTTGTAACTTTTGGACCGGTGCTCGGAATTGAAATCTAAGGGCACCGTTGAACTCGCATTGCTGATATTCACTTAAGGAGACTTTCACCTTGATGACAGTTGGTCGAGAATGAAAGATAATTTTTGGGATTTTTCGTGAAAGCATAAAATAAAATAAAATTTGTGTAATATTTATTTTATTTTTCTTTAGGATCTCCCATGTGGATGTTGAGAGGTGGGGACCACCTGAACTAAAACCTCTCAACATAGGTTATGGTGGTGGGGACCACCCGATCCTAACCTAACATGTGGGTTACAGTGGTGGGGACCACCCGAGACTTAAACCTCTTGAACTCACCTCTTAAGTGTGAGAAACCTCTTGAGCTCCCCCACTTAATTGTTCCAACCCTCCCCTTAATTAATTAAGACAACCCATCAATTAATTAATTTGGATATTTTGAAATTATGCCAACAAACTAAATAAAAGACAACACAATCTATTATTTTGGAAACTTTTTCATTTGGGTGGAATTGGGGGGAAATCTTGGAAAAATGGAGAAACTTGGAGAATTTCAATAAAGATATCTTATAAAGAACACCAATGAAGAATGCTGACTTCGATTTTGACTTCTTCCTTGGGAAAATCGTTGATGAGGAATCTCTTCAACGTCAACGAACCAACGATCGAGGAAACACTGATGTCACTGACGTTTGTCTATCTCCAACAACGTCGTCTCCTTTCTCACGACCTCCATCGATGAATGAAAAGAGGTAGGAAGGGTGTTTGAATTATTTCGCTTACACATTCTTGATATTCTTGTGATTCAAGTATTATAGCTGCTTGATACTGCTCTAATGTGGAGAGTGTATTCCAAACAAATATGGCCCATCCTCTCTGAATTTATTGGGATAATTCTTATGTTCTTAGTGATGGAGGAGGATGGATATCAACCGTGATAAAGGAGAAAAAGGCGACGAAGGCACCGGCGCCACCCTGCGGCCACCGCCGCCTGCGGTTCTTCTGTTTGTGGCTGGCGCTGATGCCCATGGCCTCCACACCCCACGACGTTCAACTAACCGCGGCTTGCAACGCCACCTCGTGGCCTCGCCACTCTTCCACAAGACCAATCAGGCCGCCCTACAAAATCGCCGCACCACGCTACCCCATGGCCTCCCAAGCCACCCAGTGGCCTATCCGCGCTACCGGTGGCCCTCCTAGCCACTGCGGACCTCCGAGCCGCCCCGTGGCCTCACACCATCCGTGCCCGAGCCACCCCACGGCTGAGCCACACTGTGCCCTCGAGGCACCCCCGTGACTGAGCCACCCCACGACCTCGCGCCGTCTATGGGCGAACTGCCCAGAGCCTCCTGACCCCGTGGAAACGTGCCACCCTCGCGGCCCCGCGGTCTCCACGCCGCTGCTCCGCGGCCCCTCGCGGCCCTCACGGCCTGTCGGACTACCCAGTTGGCCAAGCCAAACCCCACAGGTCGGGCCGCCCAGCAGGTCAGGCCAGGTAGACTCAGGCCGGGTTGGCCCAGGCCTGGTCAGGCTGGGTCAGTATGACCGGGTTGGACTAGACCGAGACCAACTATGATCTTTTCGCTCTAATGACTATAACTTTGGCACCAGGCATCCGTTTGACAAACCGTCAATGACTTTGTAATCCTTGGAGCGTGGAAGTCACTTTATTATACCCTAACTAGAGTTTTGGGTAAATTTGAGGCATGGTCAGGTTGGATCGAGCACAAATACAACTTGGCCCTTGGGACTAAAAGGCTAATAACTCACAGATCGGGCGTCTGATTGATGCCTCGTCTGTTGTGTTGAGACTCCTATGATTTGTCGGACCCTTGAGATACTTCTTCGTGGAACTTCGTGGTAGTTGGATTATCTACTTAGGGCATGGGGAGAAGATACTCATGGAGATGATCAAGCCTAGTGCGGGAACCCAATAACTAGTTGTGAAGTGAAGAATGAAGAGCGATCATGTGTGGGTCAGCACCGAGCGATCCTGTGTTGGTCAGCACCAAGAGATCCTATGTGGGTTTTCCTCTTAACAGAGTAAGTTGATTCAGTATTTGCATCTAATCATCTCTACTACTGTACTTAGGTTATACCTGGTGTGAGATGAGTATGTACCTGTGTGGTACTTTCCTTCGTTATAATACCTTGGTGGTATTCTTCTGTGTGGCGTACCTGTGTGGTACTTGCCTTCATGGTATTTCTTCCTTTGTGGAACAGTTGATCCTAGAGATTTGGAGTTGGACTCTGTGTTTTCCTCATGATTGATATGGGTTTACTTGATAACTTAGGTATATGTATGGGAATATACCTAAGTGGGGTTGATATTTGATTTCATGATTGTTGTTTATCCTTTGTGGATTTGTGGGACCTTGAGGATCTTGGGGTCCCTACTGAGTATCATTATACTCACCCCCAGATGGGCTATGCCCACACTTCATTGTGTTTGGTGCAGATGACAGACATCACTGACTGAGGACGAGTGTACCAGGGCATGAGGTTGCTTGGAGGTGGATGTTTGATGAGGCGAACCTCATAGACGACCATTCCTGAGTTGTACCTACCCTTCAGGTAGTGTAACGCCCCGACCCCAGTTACCCAGATTCAATGCATTATTTTAATACATTGTCATGATTACAAGGAATCAAGTCCCAAAGGACTGATCGATTTAGCAGTCTTGGAAAATAGATTACATACGTGAATGTTACATTACACTTTAAGACATACAAAACAACATAAATAATCCTTTAAGAATGCCATTATTCTCTTGGCTTAACCCTGCATATCAATCACAATACACTTCTTGGAGTCCTGGAAAAAATAAAACATAGAAATGGGAGAGCTCAAACACTCAGTAAGGGTAAGCAATACAGTGGAAACTTTCATAAATAATCATAAACATTTAAGGCAATGTATAACTAAAACAAAATCCATTTAAACTTTAACTTTAGCATAATATGGAAAAAATAAAATGAAATAATGCCATTTACTTATTCCCATGGATATTCTACTAGTCTAATAATCACATTCAATATCACTAACCACATTCATAATGATGGAATGCATAATTCCAGACTATCATAACCACATAGTCAAGGCCTTGTGCCAAGACTAAAAATAAGATTTTGTCAAGGCCTTATGCCAAGACACTAGTTTGTATCATGAGACCTACCGGTGCATCGAGGAGCTATAGCGAGCTCCACCCGTCACTTACTAAGTCCAATGAATTCCTCATATGAAAAGGTTTAAACATAACATAAAAATTCGTATTAAAACTGGCTTATGAAATGCCAATACTTTACCCATAAACCATGAATGGTATAGAAATAATACATCCACAGTCAATAATATCACAAACCTTCAACACAATATGGAGGATTTTTATTATAATAAATCAACTTCAATCAATTTTCAAATCCATTAAAGGATTTTAACATAGATGAAAATGATTTGTAAAACTCATTGAGAGAAATATCCCTTTTTCATGAAAACATTTAAAATTCACTCAATTTAGAAAGGAAGAAATTTAAATACATTTTTGAATCAAAGTGTCCCATACCACTTTGAAACTTTTTAAAGTAATTAACATTTTAAAACATTAATGTCCATTTAAATAAATCCTAAAAACCATTTTGAAAAGATGGACATTAATGAGAATGGTTTAGAGGAATAAATATTTAAAAAGATTAAAATAATGTTTTAGTAAAAAGTACCTCAATATAATCCCTTTGAAAACTATTTTATGAAACATGGAAATGGATAATAAATATGTCCCAGTAGATACTTACTTAAAAACAACGTCGGATAATAAAGAGATTGTGAAATTAACCCTTACCAATTTGGTAACTTACGAAACATACACCCTATGAAAGAGGTATCATACAATAAATATGTAAATCCACATAAATTAAAGTGTATTACACAATGAATACAATTATGGGAAGTACATACACCACACAAAACTTAATAGTGTCAATATGGTACGAATCTCACGGGAATAAGGAGTGAGATGAAAACCACTTACCTTGAACTTTCTTTTAGTCGAGGGTACATTTAACCTTTTGTATGAAGATCATAGTATGTTATTAAGGTATACCAAAACTACATTAATATTTATTATATCATACATGATTTAGTTATTACTTTATACTACCCATTTATTAATAATTAACATGTTAAATTAACATTTCGGGTAATAATCGCTTTCTTTATCGTACGCATTTTAACTTGTTACTCTTGATTATATCACTTAGATAAAGATTTAAGTACCTCCAGAATATAAAACATGAATTATATATCATATACATTTAGAGTATAAATATGTATAATAGACATATATATGAAATAAAAAACACCGTTTATGGAGACAGTAGTCCGTACGTATACATAAACGTTGTTTCCGTTTTCATATCGTATTGAAAGAAACTAAGTGAATAAGATATATGTAAGTACACACACACATATATATATATATTAGAATTATTATTTCATATATTACATAATTATTAGTAATATATATTTTTATAATCATCGATGAATGGTGAACGTGGAAATGAATCTCATCACGTCGTGGAGACGGTAATCCGTACGCACGCACGAGCAACAATATAATTTCCTTAAAGGTGTGGAACTGGATGGTATATTAATTTTATAGAGACATTATAATTTTATTTTAATTATTTATATACATATTACTCATCATTATATCCATCCAAATAACATATTGTTGAATAACAAATTACACCACGACATGGAGACGGTAAGCCGTACGTACGCACGCATGGTGACATTATCATTCATAAGATGGATAGGACAACAAATATAGTTGTGCCATATTTATAATAACTTCACAATATATAGAAGATACTATAGTTATTATTTTATAATTTAAACAACAATGAATGAGTAAGTGGAAGAATACGAGAACTTGAAAGAGGGTGGTGAAATCATTACCTCTTCTTCAGGTTCTTCCTTTTGATTTGATCAAAAGGGATCCTTAAGTAGGCTTTCTGACCAAAGGAGGTCCTCTAGGGTTAATTTAGGGAAGTTTAGAGGATATTTGGGCAGGGTTTGGCCGATCCAAAATGGCTTAGATGGTGTGAAATAGAGTGAAGGGGGAGTTACCTTTTTTAAGAGGGGTGAGGGGTACCTTAAGAAAAACTTAAAAAATTATTTTGTAATAAATTCATATTCTGTTTATAATGGCTCCAAATTGATTTATTTATAGGCTAAGGTGGGTATGGGTCGAAATATACTCAACCAATAGGTTTTATATAGGTTTGGGTCACTTTATTAACCTTATCATTTAGTTTTAACTCTTAGTTAATTAGTTTGACATTTACCATGTCTCTTTGTATTTTTATATTATATGGTTAATAAAGTTACTATAGACATACAATAGACCCCCATGTGGTCCTTTAATGATACACATATCATGATATAAGTCCTTTTGCCGAACCTTAGAATTCTAGGAATATAATATCAATTAATAATATAATATTTGTTTTAAAAACTCTTTTATGTCAATTTTGACACTATTGGGTATTTTGTTTTTGATAAATTTATAACAGCATTATTACTTCGAAAAAAAATCATATAAACAATCTTAATATGTCATATTAATCAATAAAATTATTGGAATTCCTAAAACGTCTCAAATTACATTTATTTGGGTATTTATAATATCAATTATCTTAATCTTTCATTAATACAGTAATTACTGTATCATCATTGTTTAATAAATAAATTAAATTATTTAATGTATAAAAATTATAAATAAAATACCATTATGTAGGAAATATTTTTATATTTCTAATAAATATTTATAATCTAATTTATCTTATGTATAAACCAATATTAAAAATGATTTAGTTATTGAACATTGATTTGAACTATTTTAACTCTTCTTTGATTAAATAATAATAAATATCCTAATCTAATCCAAGTGGGACTAAATGATCATATTTTATTCCTAAGGTTGTTTTTGGTCGATATATACTTGTCCAATAGAATTAGGACATGTGTTAGGGTAATATTAATAAAATTTTGTCCCTTAATTACCCTATTTACTTTTAACCGTGGTAAATAAAAGTAAAAAGTTACTATTCACAAATACTTATTTTTATCTTATTGAACCACATTTTACTCCTTGATATTAACTGTGTCTCTCTAATTTTAGAAATTCCACTCACATAAGCGGTAAAAATAAATTTTATGTGAATTTAAAAATTCTCCTAGGAGATAGGTAAAAGACAGTGAAAAGTTCAATAAAAAATTTATATATCTAAAATTATTATAAACTGACTCCAATGAATTACATTGAACTTATATAGGTATTATGTATCTATTTTTACCTAAAATAAATTTAAATAAAATAAATAATCAATTAAATAAAAAGTCGGTTTTAACCAATAACTCAGTGTTTTTCACTATTCCTCAAAAATTGAAAGTTTTCAGAAAAATACCAAAAATTAACCCTAAGCTAATTTTGATATTCCGAATCCAAAAATGATGTCTATTTTACCAAATTAAAAACATAGAAGTTGCATTAATTAATTTAAAATTAATTATCATTGTCAAAGCAAATAGCGTGTTTTTATGAAACAATAACTATCAAAAGATTGACACTTGTTTATGTATAATTTCAATGTGAAATTAATTACAATGACCAAAATTGGATTAAAGGGTAAAAATATAATCTAATTATACTTCCAAAACATTAAAATGTATAATTCAACACTATTAATTAATTTGATTAATTTTTTTTTTTCAGTTAAAATATATTATTTTTCAATATTCACCCAAATATGAATGTTATTAGAAATCACCAAAAATTTATTAAAAATAAATTCTTATGTCCCTATTCTAAAGAAGAAGTTTATTTTTTCAAATTTAATATATAAAAGTTTCAAATATTGGATTTAAAAGGGTTCTCCATTAAAAGGCGGTAAAATTGCATTATTTGAAAAATAATTCTTTTATATGGAAAAATGAATTTGTTCTTACATTATGTCTAAGAAACTCATAATATGGATTATAAAATTATAAGGATTATATAATGTTCAAAATTCAGTTAATACTATTCATAACTACTTTTTAACGGCTAGTTTGGTAAGTCGTGATGCGCTTGAACTCAATGTTGCGTTTAGTGCAAGTTGTTGCATTACATTGAAGAAATAATGTACTATGAAATATTGGTGTGTTACAGGTAGGATTCGTGGTGGATGATCTAGGATAAGATCCATGAATTCCATATCTTATTCCTTTGTTATGTTTTCATGGATTATGATATTGTTTCCCTTATGGTTTATGTATTATGAACTATTAATATTTATTCCACGACTCATGTATATGATCTTTGATATGTAGGGTATGATTTTCAAATTTTATTCTCATGTTACTCTTATGTACCCCCTATGTTTACCCTCACTGAGCATCTGATATCACCCCTGTATTATGTTTCTTATCCCCAGGTAATAAATAAAGGTTTTAAGTATATGTACTAAAGTGTAAGATCCTTTTGGAAAATATTTATGATATTTCACTAAGTTAGAAGAGTTTGTTCGAAGTTTCCAAAGAAACTAAACTATTATAGTCCTTTGACATGTATTTCTATAATGTGATGAATATTCATATAAAATGATTTAATATCTATGTATGTTAAGCTCGGGTCTCTATAATAACATTCTTTGATTTCCATGTGATTCATGTCTTATGAATTGCCAGTATTTATTCCATGACTCTTTTTTATGATCTATGATATGCAGGGTATTGTTTTTATATGTTATTATCACATTCTCGTACCCATATGATCATGTTATATTGATATATATTTTTTTACACTTACTAAGCATCCTATCTCACCTATTATTATGTTTATTTATTCAGGATATAAATAAATGTATTATGTATGATACTTATAATAAGGGTTATAGTTATGAAGAATATAGTGGTAGATAACATAGCCCACATATAGACAAGTTTTTTATGTGTCCATGTTTCCAAAAGCACTATACCTTTATGATCCCCAAACATGTATTTATGTCATGCAATGAATATTCATGTAAAAAGATGTAATACCTATGTATGAAAATCCCAGTTCATTGTATTTGGTATCAGATGATATTTTTATTTAACATTTATAAATTAGGATGAGAAAAGTTTAGTGAGAATAGTAAGGATATGTCTGTATATAATTTTATGGACAATATAAAGTATAAGAAAATGTCCTTGAAGATTGGTAAAGGATATAGTGAGTGCTTTCTACTAAATTTCATCCCTTTTTAGATAGTACAAGTGAATGTGGCTCTAGCACAGAGTTACCAGGGAGTAATAAATGAAAAAGGGTGCATTGAGATAAACTTGATCATTAACTGGTGGATGACAAAGGGCCTTAATACACACCTAGTTTGTCACCCCTGGGGGATATTCTTTGAAAATTAAAAAACTATTTACAAACCATCATGAAGGATTTAAATATATGATGACTATGAATAACCAAGGATTAACCTAAGGTTTCATATATTAAAAATGAGGTTTCATGATTTAGAAATACCATAAGGGATTATTCATGATTATGTGGTTTTACCACTGTGATTATTATTGCTTAAAATATGGTTTTTGGTTTTGTTCAATGGTGGGAACCAGAAGGAACTGGATTATCATTGAATGTGATAGAAAATGTGTTGATGAGAAACTAAATTGGATGATGAATGGAGTGAAGGATATTGTGATAATTCCTAATACATTACCCTGATACAAGATTAAGAACTTTCACTTTAAACAACTCTCAGACTCACCAAAGAAGAGAAGGATAGAGTTCACTTAGATTTTGGGTGGTAGAGACCAAGGAAGAAAGAAGATTCAGTTTCTTATATTTCAATAATGTGGGAAGAAGCACTATATGGAATGTATCAAAAGAATTAGAATATTTTTTATATGTGGAGAATAAGGACATAGAGTAAAATATTTTCAAGGAAATATGAAAATTTTAGTTAACACAATGGATTAGAATATTTCTATCCATAAGGTATTATTAATGGATGAATGTTTTAACTTTGGAAGGTATGGGCATTTTGAATATCAAAGTCCTAAGGGGAAATATCGTGAAGATAATTTGAAAGGCGGTGTGAGTAATGTTCGTACTTCTAATAATGAAGAGTCCAATAATGAAATTTGAAAGGTATGGGTTGTTCTAACAATATTTTTTATATTAAAAATGAGAATCAATATTAATTTGAGGTTGATGAAAGTTAATACATGATTCATATTTCATATTATTCAAAAACGTTATTAGGGAATATGATGATGAATCCTAGTTGATGGTTTAAGAATGAAGTGGAATGATTGAAGTTTTTGTGTATGGAAATTCAAGAATTATGTTATATGAATCATGAAATATATAACGATTTTTCTACATAAGTTTTTCATTAAGTATTTTAAATACTATTTTGAATGGGGATAATGAAATAGAAAAGTGATTTAATGAAAAAGTGACATTCATGAAAAAAACAAGATTAGGGGAAATATTTCCATTAATATGTTTTTTATGTTGAGATAATGATGTTAGGATAAAGAGATTATTAATATGAATAATGTAAATTGGATATTACTTATTATCTTGTAATTTATTAATTATTTATTGAAAAATTGGTTCATGATATCATTGATAGAGTTTATAATATTTATGGATTAAATTAATATCTCAAATAATCTATTTTTTATTTAAGTAATAAGGAATCATGTATGTTTTCAATAAGATATTATTGAAATTTTGGTTATTACTATATTTCAAGAGAATACAAGATAACGGTATTCAAATGTTTGGTATGGGACAAATAATAACTACTTTATATTGTTTGGGGGATTAATGATAATTTTATTTGGGAAATTTAGTGACCCTTTTTTTATAATTTTTTTGATTTTAATATTTTGAAAGGGTTATAAAGTTAACCATTTATGAAATGTATTAAGTTGAACTTTGGATTAGGCTTTAGAGTTTAATGTTTTACATAAACATATAAATATATATGCATATTGGATAAACTATAATAACAATTTTATTGTGATGATGAATAGATATATATGGAATGAGTTATAATTCTCTTATAGATCTTATAGTCCATTAGTTCTTCAAGAATAAATAATTCACCTTCATTTATTAGAGTAAGAGATGAAGTGGAAATTGATTAAGGCATAACCAAAGGGTGATATTGTGTTTAATAATTGGAATGAAACCAAGTAAGATATCTTATCATGAAAATTATTTAACCCTTAGAAAAGGATATTAAAATAAAATTTTATCCTATGACCAAAATTTATGATGGTATCAATGAAATTTTCACATATTTGTTTTATGGTTTGTGGTTTACTTTTACATGGTCATTCAATTTCTTATGATCAATGATCTCCGTCACTCCCTGTCATTATTAGGAAATTGTGTTTTTTTCCTATGTCCAAATATTCATGTCAAAACTATGTTTTTATTTGTGGAAAACTAGTTATGAGATAATTTAGGTAACATTTATGTTTCCAAAGTAGTCTTTTTCATGGATGTTTTATTATTCATTTGTACGATGTGGGTTTCTATGAATGAATTTTAAAATGTTTAACCTTTGACGTTCAAGATGAATTACAAGGGTAAAATTCAATTTATGGAAGGAAGAATGTAACAACCCAAGATTTTATGATTATATTTCTAATAAATTTAATCTTTTTGATATTTGTCATTACACACAACACCAATTTTAGCATACGTTACATGCAACATTGAATTTAGTTTGCGTTACATGTAATACCTAGTTTAAACGAAACATGACATACTATTAAAATATTATTATTTAATATGGTAGTTATCAACTCACCATTGGAATGGAGGGTATGAATAGGATTAAGTAAATTATGAAAATATAAGGTTTATATATTTATATATAATTAATTATTTTGTGACCAACTAGCTATAAATGAAAATAAAAAACTATTTTAAAATAAAGGTAGTCTTTTAAAAAACTATTTTTATGCGTACAAATGTGTTTTACATCAATAAATTTAAAAATTCACTTTGCGTGAATTATTATAATTAAATTTATATATTATATATTCAATCAAATTTTTGACATTCATTTTATGTTTTTTATAGAAAAGAGGTAAGAATAAATCTGATTTTACACTTAAAACATTTTTTTATAAAAAGTTTTTTTTTACCTTTTTCACACTTATTATAAAACTAATTTTTTACAATTTTTTAATTTTTCTTGATATAATAATTTTAAATTTTTAAATAATCATGCCAAAATTATCTTAGGGTGAATTTTTTAGAATTTTAAGAGAAGATAATTTTTTCAAGGAATAATGAAAAATACTGGTTTTAATTAAACATTTTCATTTATGTTAAGGCATAAAAAACATAAAAATTGTTTTAATACTGTTTTAAAAGAAATATTAGTTCTATTATATATTTATTAATCCAATTTAGATAATTTTAATCAATTTAATATATAATTTTATATAAACTAATTTTAAACATTTGAACATTTTTTCTTTGACAACCTTCTTTCTTATTGCATATATGGGATTCATTTTAAATTAAATTTCACCTATTATGAGATTGAAATTTGGAAAAGTGGATTAAATATTTTAGATAATAATAATTTATATTATATAATTATTTTAACTTAGTTTTTTACCATAACTAATAGAAAAAATAGTAAAAACTATTTACTACGGTTAAGGTAAAAATGTGTTTACTAGGGGGTTAACTAAAAATACAAGGTTTAAAATGAACCAAAACTTGTAAAACACCCATTTTATGATCATATTTAGAACTTATATTTTCTAGTTTCTATAATTTAACATTTTAGTTACTTTTGTAATGTGAAAAATGTGGGCACACCTTTTTTTTAAAAAATTTACAATTATTCCACTCACCCCACTTATAAAAGGCCACCCACTATCCTCTCCAGTTCACCCTTCAAAAACCCATTTTTTCTGCCAATAAATGAACAAATAAGTTCCTTAATTCCCTTATCTCAAACTACAATCCTTTTTTTGTTTAAAATCTAACATAGGAAGGATTTTGGTGCAAACCTAAGGAGGTTACTCGATGAAGAGGTAACGTTTTTTAATGAGCATTTTTATTTAATTTATTCTTGCACATCTTTAAATAATTATTAAAACCTGATGGTATAATAAAATAATTATATTATGTTTACTTATATTTTTTTATTTTTAGAAAATTACAAAAAACCATTTCCTTTTCCATCATATGGGTTAAGAAATCATCATTCGTATGTAGTGGCTCCCAAACCGATGTCGTTTGTTTTTCAATCACCACCTTTCATGATTATATATAATTACTAGTTAAATGTTTATATATTATATATATTATATTATTATAATTATCTAATTATTATATCACATATACCTTCTTAATTTCTATTATGTTGGAATACGATAACATCACTCGTGTGTACGGTGGACTATTGCCTCGCAAAGCGATGTGATTCCTTCATGATTTAAATAGAAGGTAATAAAGTTGATATTAATGAAACTATGTGATATATATGACATAAAAATTATTTTATAATGTAAATATATTATTTACCCTATTTATTTATTTCCATCGTGAAAATGGAAAAAACGTTCAAACATACGTACGACCTATTGTCACCATGAATAATGTATTTCATTTTTTATCTCTAACATTTAGGGATCACTAAAGGGACATGTATAATGAATATTTATGATATTTATATCATTTTTAACATTCTGGATATCATTTAACCATGATAAAATTAATAAGACCAAAAAATAAAAAATCAAAACATATACGAAAAACCAAGCAGCTATTTCCCGAAACACGACTTTAACATGGAATGGTCAATAAATGGGCAATAAAAGGTCAAAAGTAAATCATATAGGGTATGATATATATATATATTATTATTATTTAATAGATATATATATATATTATTATTTAATAGATATATAATAAAATTATATTTATTATATAAGTGGTTCAAACGTGTATGAAGGAAGTCAGAACTTATGGTAATAGATTTCTTGTATCTCTTCTATTTCTGAGAGACATATGAAAATTCAGCACACATTTCTTTTGTGTCATGTATATAATTCATATTTTATATGTAATATCATTAATATACTTATTTTAATGATATTTAAAGATCCATTTTATGTTATTATTTATTATAACGAGTGATTCAAAAGATTACTAATGCGGTAAGGGATTTTTATCTCACTTTTTGATTCTGTGAGACACATGCCATATTCACTGCCTATTTATTTTATATGGTGTATATAATAACCATTAATGTACTTTATGATTATTATAATAAAAATTATTGGGATTTTCATGTCCATTTTTTGATCTCTATTTCATGGGTTTTAGGGTTCAAAAGGTACCAAAGCGATACAAACATTTTGTATCAATTGACCTTACTTGAGACGTATGCTACGTTATGAACCTTTTTTATTCTATGAGAGGTGTATATATCCTCTTGAAAATTAATATCATGAATTTATTTATTCTAAGCACACTTTAAATTTTATTTAATTTTTTTCCTTTTTATGGATTACAATTGAAAGTTACCAGTGTGATAAAGATTTTATGTTACAATCTCATTATTTATATGGATTATTTATGATTATGTTTTTTATGATAGAATCTTAGGATCTATATCTCAAAAAACTCATGAATTTTATTATCCTCTAGTTATGTAATAAGAATACACGTGTTCCCTTTTCTTTCCTCACTTTATGTACTTAAGAGTTCAACAAGAAAGTTTTTAGGAAAAATCATATTTATTTATCCCTTCGGTCAAAAAAAAAATGAATCCAAAACCATGTTCTCTAAAAATAATTTCAAAAAATGTTTTTTAACATTATTCAAATGTTTTATTAACTAAAATTTTACCCACTATTTAATTTCAACAATTTGTTTAAGGGTATCTTCATTTTGTTTTCCAAAAAATTACCATATGAATTTTACCAAAAATATGAAATGAATATTTATATTAATGTGTACAACATAAAAATAATTTTATAGAGTCATGGATAATATATTATTTGAATATTGCATTATAATTTTTCAAGGTAATTTTTTATAGAAGTATTTTTAAAATGTTTTATGTTTTAAAAAGTGTTTTTCAAAGTGGAAAGTTTATTTTACACAAGAAATGTATTAAATGATTTTTGAAGATTCCTTTATATGTTTCAAAGATTATTTTTATATAAAATGATTTTCAAAATGTTTTATGTTTTAAAATGTTTTTTTAAATTAGAAATTACATTTTCCTCAAGAAACATTCCATGTTATATTTCTTTCAAAATCATTCTCCATATAAGATTAAATACTTTGATGTTACTTATGATTTACTGGTGATATTACCCAAGGATACCATTATTTTTATTTCTCTAAATAGTTTATGTTTATGATGACATGATTTTTTATAAAACCCATTTCCCTTCCATGGGTTATTACATGATAGAATTCTTATGAAACTCTCTTATTTTTAGATGGGTCATACCATAATATAATTCTTATTAAACCCACTTATTTTTCCATAATTTATACCATGATAGAATTATTATGAAAACCACTTATTTTTTCCATGGGTTATGCCAGTATAAAATTTTTATAAAACACTCTTCTTTCTATATAGTTTATACCATGATATAATTTTTATAAACCCCCATCTTTTTTATGGGTTATACTATGATGAAATGATGAAATGATTATGATCCTCTTTCTTTTATGTAGGTTATGCTATGATGAAATGTTTGGGAAACCCAATTCACTTCATGGGTTTGGATATGATGAAAGTTTTATGATCTTGCGGTACACATGTGTATGATTTTCATCATCTGACATGTGGGACCTATATCTCATTCCAGTTCATTGGGTAATGATTAATGTTATATAAGATCAAATGGTACAAGGGAGGTTATCCCAAACATGAAAGAATGTACATGGGAGGTTAACCTAAGATCAAAATAGGGTACATGAGAGGTTATCCTGAGACTGAAAGATGCTAGATGAGAGGTTATCCCAAGACCGAAGCAAGTACACAGGTGGTTAACCAAATTATAACATGTTATGAAAGTCTTGGTGGGTATATTTGACACAATATTTTCTTTTATTACGTATATTTCACAATTATATGACTTATGGTAATGTTTTTATCTCATGGATCATTTTCTTGATTTCTTAATGATTCATGCATTATAAAATAATAATCATTATTCCATGACTCATGTTTATGATATATGATATACAGGGTATGGTTTTCATATGTTATTCTCATGTTCTCATACCCATACGATCATGTTATATTGATATATCCTTTTTTTACCCTTATTGATCATTTGAGGTCACCCTTTATTATATTTCCTTTTCCCGTGATATGAATTAATGTATTATTTATGATATGTGTAAGAAGGGTTTTAGTTATGAAGAACATAGTGAGAGATGACATAACCCACTTATGGATTAGTTTTTTATGTATCCAAGTTTCCGAAGTCACTATAACTTTATGATCATCAGGCACATGTTTGTGTAATATAATGAATATTCATCTAAAAAGATGTAATATCTATGTTTGAAAATCCTAGGTCACTATAGGTAAAATTCAAATAATTCTTATTTCTTATTTGTCTTCCAACTATTTTAAAATCCATATATGTTTATTTAGTTACACTCTAGATATGATATTTTTCAACCATCTACATTATTTCTCAATAAGAACTATGTAGGGTTCTTTTCTAACAATAAAATAATAATTTTTTGATTCTTTCTTACTAAATCCTCCTTTGTTATAGGAATTATTTTTCTTCTAATTTTTTTCCTTTTTGAAGAGTCTATATTTACTTCTTTATATTGAAGGGTGTTCACCTAAATTACAAACATTGATTGATCAAGGAAATTATTAACTCGACCATATACTCATTATTCTATACAGTGCTAGTTTTATTGATGCTTACATAGAATGTTATTCCATTTAATGATTGGGAAATATTGAAAACCCAAATACTTGTTGTTTCAATATGGATGTTTGTTGATTACTAAGGAAAGTTTATTTTCTACTGTTTAGCCCTCGAAGTTATTCCATTTAATGTACCAGGTTTATAAATTATCCCATTTATTTATTGAAAAAGTATTGATGTTTCATATATTTTCATCTCACTAAATAGTTTTTTTGATTCCTAAGGGAATTTTATTATGCATTTTTTCTTATTTATTTTTTAATTATAAATAATTTTTATGTTGTTGTTTTGGTTTGATAATGTTTACTCAAATGATTTAAGTTATTAGTTTTTATTAAAATCATGTTATTTAATATGAGTAGAAAAAATATTTATTTCACATGTGTTGATGTACATTATTTATATTATACATATGTTAAAATGTTTAGTGTTTTTTATATTTAACATCACTTGTCTTATTTTTTAATTTTTTTCAACATAGTACTTTTAGTATTTCATGATATATAGATGTAGTTTTTTTCATATTCTTTAAACATATCATATCATATGTTATATATTTATTTTTATAAATAAATTTAATATACTAATATATATATATATCATTATATATATATAGTATATATAGGTATATATATATATCATATGTATCTTCTTATCCTATGCATTAATAATTCCTTGAATATTCCCCCATGTGGATCACCTCCACCCCATACACTGATAGAAACAATGATTTATAGATGGTTGCACCGATCAACTACAACAACCCATAATAATGGTATCACCATGCTTCACATAATGGTATCATCCCAAGACCTCTATTTTTATGTGATGTAGCTGATGGAAGCAGCTCACAGCGTCCCTTCATAAAATGGTAGCATGTTGTCCCTCAATGGTAGAAATGACTCCTTCAAAATGGTAGCATTGTATGTATTATGGTAGAAGGTCCTCTTGACTCTAAAATAGTATATGATTAACATTCTTCAATTATAGCCCCTATTTATTATGATAGTGGTCACACTTCTTTGCACCTATTGAAGTAACTCTAATGGTAGCATTTTTTATGGTAGAAGCTTCAAATGATAGAAATATAACCACTTCAATGGTAGTGGTAGAATAATCATTCTGCCTATAGGTAAATTTTTACTCTTCCTACCATTAGGTAATGAATTATTCTAATGTCAGTTCAATTTTTTATGCCACCACTAGTCCATTTTTATGCAATTTCCAATTTAAATTTTTTATGCAACCTTTATTTATGAGTTCCTTAACCTTGAATTCCAATGATAGAAACACTAATGGTAGCAGTAGAAAACTCATGCTACCATCAATTATAAATGTTTTTGCGATCACTAGTTAATTTTATATCAATATTTCACAATGCACTATTATTTAGTATATTTAAATATATTTGAATATTATATATTTATAATAATTGTATTTATTATTTTATTTATTCTAAAATTATTTCCCAATTATGCTTTTTCAACACGATCAATTTTGAATTTTTTTAAAACATTTTTTAATATTATTTTAAGTCATTCTTCATTGTTCATAGAAAAATACAGCATATGTTGAAAATATTTATTATTTATTAAATAAATTATTTTAATTATTCTTAAAATATATATTTATACTATTAAATATTTTTAAAAAGTTTTTAATGCGTTAAATTCATGAAAAATGTTTTTATATTTTAAGAATTTATACAGAAGATTTTTCAAATTTTTATTTTTATTCATTTTTATATGATATTTATGACCGAGTGATATGGAGATAGTCCAGACAATGTAATTTTTTTGGATCCATTAAACTTATTCAAATATTTTATTTAAAGAATTTTGAATTATTTATATTTTGGGTATTCCATTTTTATCTCCATGTTAATTTTGATTAAATATGACATTATTATTTTTAATGGTTCTAATATTTTACTTGAGTGCATAACCCAAATAACGTTTTATTTAAAGAACTTGAGGATTATTGGAACAAAAACAATGACTACATAGGAGAATACTAAATGAAATTCAAATGGCACATTTTCTTTAAACCTTTAAGTGAACTTCTGATCAACTATTTAAATCATTTGGGATGAAATCTCAAGGAAAGGATAATTATTCTTCAAATTCATATCATCTCGTAGAGTTGATATGTGCCTTTGTTAGAACACTCAGAGTATTTTGTCTATATAATTCAGAAGAGAATTCATCAACTATTTCACCACCATAAGTTTTTTCTACTTATATTCAGTTTTATTATTTTTCCTATCTTTTCTGCTTGGGTAGAGTTTTGAACTTAATATTTTCCCACGTAGGCTATATGTCAGGAACCACATTTTCAGAGTGTTATAAGATCATGGGAATTGTTTTTTACTCAAGTGGATTCTAAGGAAAAATGGTAATTTATTTTATAAGGAGATATTGGATAATTCTTATGAACACTCCATTAGTCCTAAAATAGGGGGTTTATTGGAATTATGAGTTGTTAAAATTTCGACATAATATAAAATATTTAATTAATTAAATATAATTTATTTATACATGTTCATTTTGTGATATCATCTATTCGGAGTTTTAGATATGAATTTTGACTTCATGGATATGTTTAGAATAAAGGGGTTTTCCTAGGAAGAGTATAACATAGTGTTGGGAACTAGGGATGGGTCGGGACCCCTTTTCGTCTCTCTCCTCCATTTCTTTTTCTCTCTGACAAAAAAATTGTTTTTTTATTATACAAACACTTTTGAGGAAAAAGTGAGAAACCATACCGGACTTCATTACATCAGCGCTTCACCACTTCACCACATCACCATTTCACAACTGAACCACTTCACCAATTCACCAAAAAAACTGTACTAGGCCTCACATCCATAAAGCATTCATACTAATAAACCTACACATCTGGAGCCAAAATCATCAAGAGATGATCGATGTACCATGAAGCAGGGAACAAAAACATCAGAAAAGATAGACAAACCACAATGTTGGTCTCCTCGACCACCCACTGGTGTGACCATCAACACCATCCCAAATCCTCACACCCAACAGCTGACTCCAATTAGAGTTTTACCAAACCCTCCAACGATGTGAGATGAACCCAAAGAGCACATCCACAAAGGGTGATGAAGAAACCAGAATGAGAAAACCAGTCTGTCCAGACGTCTCTCCCTACTCTATAGATAACTGCGGCACAACCTTGAACCAAGCGACACATCGTTGACCCCTTTTCCACCAGCAAGAATCCAACACAATTTCACCCCAAAATCATCACTAACCACTTCACTAGGCAGGCTCAACCAATACAATAACCAGACAAACCCCACTACACTCCTCTGACTCCCATCCACCAGTGTAGTACCATATGCAGAGAAAGCACGAAGAACAACTGCACCCATCACCATATCCCCAAAATGAATAGAATTAAGAGCGATAGAAAGAAGATGCCACACATCACCCATCACCATATCCACAAATTCAACGCAGAAGACAAATTTTAGAAACACCAAGACAGCTGTACTTCAATGAAGGAAACAACAATGCCGAATCACAAAACAGACTTGCTGGAAGGATTGTAGGACTTTTAGAAGCCAGAAATCCCCCTCCCCTCCATGATACTCCAAGCCAATGCAAATCAGAACTTCGACCACTGCTGATGCCTTCACCGCCGACGCCAGACCAAGATCTGACACTGAGAAGCCTTCTCATGCCTACCATAATTCCTTCGCCGACCAGATCCGATGTCAACTCTAACAAGCCATCGATCGTCGAGACACACCTCGACAGATCTAGTGAATCTGGAAGCCCTGCTTGCTGAAGCACGCCTACAGTGAGAACAGATGATGAAGCTGAGCTACGGCCCCCTAGAGGAGTGGAGGAGAGGAAGGAGATTATAAGAAGATAAGAGGGAGAGAGGATAGGGAGATTATAATAAGATAATAGGGAGAGAGGAAGGATGATATGCTGTTGTGGAGCTTGTGTAATGCCGGATTATCATGTGTGTGTTACAGAATGAAAATTAGCTCAATGATTCATTGGTTTCTTCTATGAGATAATACATTTTTATTATTTCCACCATGAATCAACATATAGTAGTTATGTTTAAGCTTTAATCGTTGTTTGGGTTTTTGGTGACCCATAGAGGGATGGTATGGAGGTTTTTAGGTTAATTGTGGAGTTTCAGGGCATCGAGAGGGATTTATGTTCAGGAAATCCCAACCACATGAAATGTGGTTTGAAGAAAAACACCATTTGTTTCCTATACAGGGAATACGAGTTCTTGGGAACAACACACCATGTAATGGGGGTACACATGGTGTAGTGGGATTCCAAGGTGTGGCTGAGTACTCGGACAAACACCATGTGCGAGTGCAGATCGCTGTGATGGGTATATAGCCAGTGCCCTTATGGGATGCACACCATGTTTGTGCACACTATAAGGTGGGGTACAAGGCTAGGTACATGGGAGGGTACCCATGCAGGGATACATGTTGCGTACTGGCAGTACACACCGAGTGGGATCGGACACAGACTACCACAAAACTGGGTTTATCTAGTGCTAGGGCTTTAAAATATATAGGTAAAAACACTGTTAAAGACCCCCTTTGTCAGCGCTAAAAATATAAATGTTAAAGGGGATCTTTAACAATTCTTTTTTTAGAATCACTAATAAAGGCCAACCCTAAATCAGAGCTTTTAAAAAATAAAAGATAAGTTGGGTCTTTTATCAGCACTTTTAAAAAAGCACTAATATGGGGTTTATCAGTGCTTTTTTTAAAGCACAGATTAATACCCCCCATTATTAGGGATTTTTTACAAGAACTAATAAAATAATATGCTAAAAAAATTAATTTTTATTAAAAATAGTATATAAATATTATTATTGATATAAATAAAATATATATTTCTTGAAATATGTTTTAGATAAGGTAAATTTGCATTTACACATAATATATAAGATATTTAGTGAACATGGATTATAAAATCACTAAAATAATATTTTTAATTAATAATTTTATTATTATAACCGAGTAATAGTCATTAAATATCAATTTGAAGATTAAAAAAATAAAAAAAATTAAAAAAAAAACTAAAATAAGTTGAAAATGTAACTCGAACTTTAAACAGCTATAATATTTGATCTGAGTATCTTTTTGAGATCTAATAGAAATAAAATAAAACCCTGAGATGAGATCTATGAATTTAGTGACACAATTAAAAATCTCTCATAATTTTAAATGAAAAAAGGCCCATAATGCCTCCAAAAAATCATTTTTAGTCATGGTACCACAATTGTTTAACATTCGATGGATTTTTAGCATCATTTAAAGGGGATTTGTTTATCTTTTTTTTCAGAGGGGAATTAATTTATTCTTATGAATTACATTCATATTGATATTATTATTTTTAAATTTTATCATTTTCATAATGAAATTATATTTATAATTAATTATATACATATTTTATTATATTTACTTATAATAAATCAATCATATAAATACATATATCAACATATTTATGTAAAAATGTATATTATAATATATCTAAATAAATAAATATTCTAAAAATTTATTTAAAACAATATCTAACCAATTTTACATTGTAAATATATATTTATAATTTTTATATATACATATGTGTGTGTATTAACAAACAGATATATATATATATTATAATCTAATATATTTAAATGAATATAATATATAATATATTTAAATTAATATAATATATAATATATTTAAATAAATATAATATATATCACACACACACATATTGTATAAATGTATTTAAAAATAATTATATAAATATATGTAAATACATATAAATAAAGAAAAATATCATTAAACCGTTATCAAAACAACATGGTGTAGTGGTAAAGGCATTCCATCTTTGAAGGAGAGGTGTAGGGTTCAAATCCATGTAGCTGCGCATAAGGTTGAAAATTTTTAAAGCGCTGATAGGGGGTAAAAATCACTAATAAAGGGGGTGTGGAACACTTTTACTAGGGTCTTGGAAGTGAAGTTAAAGGTGTTGAGCACATAGGTGTTAAAAAAATACCCCATTTAATAGTGTTCCTTGAATAGTTCTAAAAAAAGCACAATTAAATGACCATTTTAACAACACTTTTTAGTGTTGTTAAAGGGTTCCTTTAATAGTGATTTTTTAACACTAATAAAAGTTTCATGATTTTAACTATGATTCAATTATCAATTCTTTTTTTGAACTGATAAAGGCCTTTCTAGTGCTGTTAATGGTTTTTTTGTAGTAGTGACACAACTGGAGAGGACCCTTGGGGGTACACTCTGTGTACCCAAGGTTTACACCATGTACTTATCCTACCCTAGGCTGTTTGGACTATCTTTCCCCCTATAGTCATAATTGGACTTATTAGTAGTCCATTTTGAGTGTTTTTCTATTTATATCATAGTGGTTAAATCCTTTCAACATTTAGAGGCCATATGGATGACATTTGGACTATTTGAGTATTGTGGGAGGTTTCCTTTGAGGTTATTGTTCTAGAAACCTCATGGGGGTTGTGTTATGTGTTATGTGGCTTAGGTGAGGTTGTGTTCCCATTGATCACCTTGTCTTGTGGATTACATGTGACTTTTCTTGATGTTATTTGGATAAATTATGGGATGCATAATCAAGTGTCTTCTTAAATGAGATCATTAGTTCTTTTGTTTAAGGTCTAGGTCTGGTTGCCTGAGGTTGGTAACGGTAGGAGACTTCAAGATGGTTTGACATCAATGGATGTCTAGTTCATCTAGGTTACATTGATAATAATTTGAAATAGTTATAAAGGATGTTTTCTAAGGAATTCCCCTCTCAGTGAGGTGTTTCTTGAGGTTTCCCTTCTGGGTGGGGTTTCTATATGTTTGAGTTAGGAGTCCAACCATGGTTTCATTGAGTGGGTTGGAACATAGTTTGGTTCTGCAGGAGTATCCCCTTATAGGATGTCCACCCCAAGCTGTGTTTTCTAGAGTATACCCTTTTGGGTGTCCTTTTGTGCGTAGCTTTTTAGAACCATGGTGGTTGTCTTGTGCTAGTTATCCTGTGAGGTGGATGGTGGTCGTTCAAGGGTTTTGGTTGGAGGGAGTGGGTGTTAGATGGCCCTAGTATTTGAGTTATGTATTGGAGGTTTGAGGATTTTCTTATTTAGGATGGATGTAAGAGGATACCTTTGGGATATTATTAGACTAAGTGTAGTCCTTGATATTGACTATAGTTTCAATCCTCTACTAGTTGGTTAGTTATTTTGAGGAGGGTATAGGGAGCTAATGGAAGATATGGATGAGTGTAATGGGATTAGCTCTATGGTTCTCCTAGGGATACCATAGTGATCTATGGAGGATAATGAACTACTTGGAACTTGTTTTTATAAGGGTTGATGACTCATCAGGAATATTGGAGATTCACTGATAGTTATTTGTTTCCCAGCTGGTTCTGTAGGACTTATGGGATTTTGTAGTGTACTCCTGAGGTTGAAAGGGGTCCCTACATCCAGTTGAGATCACAACATCATATTCCTAGTTCTTAGTAGATGCGCTCTTTGTTTTGATACATGGGATGAGATCCTAGTGTTTGTAATGTGTCTATATATTTTCATTGGACTTTGGAGCTCATTCTAAATCAATCAAACATGCTTGATTTTTTGGATGTGTGAGACATGTTTCATTATTCCTCTATCTAGGACCATAGTCAGTTTAGACTACATGAGGGTATCATTCTAGAACTGTAAGTTTTCCATTTTTCTTTTTTTAGCCTTTGTTATCATTTCTTTATTATGTTTGTCTTTTATACTGGGAGTCACAGTCGGCTAGGCTGGACATGATGCATGTTTTATTCACATGTTATGATAGAAATTGTTAGGACCACCTTTGGTGGTGACCTACTAATTTTTTTCTCTCCCCATGCACATTCAACTTGGTGTATGTGTATACCTAATCTTTGCTTTCAGGTTGATAATGATGTAGTGGATCATGTGGAGGCCTAGTGTTTCATATTTGAGAAGATATTCTCGTGTGGAGTCTGGGGTTCGTGTAATATCTCTTCAGCCATTTTGGAGACCAGTTATGTAATTCATCTCAAAGTAGAAAAAGAGCCTTGAATATTTATTTTCATTTATTTTATTCTTTATGTAGTCAGAACAGTGGGAGACTAGTGTCTGTATGTTTTATTTTGTTGATTCTATTTGCATAATTCCATTTATTATAGTTATTATAGTAATTTTTTTATTTATACACACTCTGATGTTCATGGATATGTATATGATTAGTTTATCTCAACATTAGTTGCACTTTTATTCATGGTAATAGTCTCTTCATTATGTCCTTTTAGGCCCTCTTCGCTTGTCAGCATCCTCTGGTGAGTGAGGAGGTGTTCTTGAAGCCTTGTTGCGGGCTAGATAGGATAACGAGTCGGGTTGATCTGAGAAGGTTTGTGAGAAAATGGTATCACATGATCTTCTTTTCCTTATCTTACTATTTGGGGAGTCAGTAGACATGAGATCTTGGAATTTATTGAAGATTTTGATGGACACTAGACCGATGCATCATGAACACTTATTTTGTAAGTAATTCCAGGATACCTGGGTTGTGGGGTTGGTGTTTTTGTTCTGCACTGTTATGATTCTATGCTTTTAACCTTGAGTGATGCACTTATGTTTGAATATTTCATGATTTAAATGTTTTTTGATCTAGTACTATGGAAATAGTCCCATGTTCATGCATCATTCTAGGAACATAGGATGAATATGACTATCTGTTTGTGTTTTACTAATGATAGAGGTTCATTTTTTAAAGTGTCAACAATTTCTTATATAATTATTTCTCATAAAAGTACTCAGTGTAATTCTACTCAAATGAACCGTGGGTCCCTTTATTTTGATGATAGTTTATGTGGATCATTTTTCCATGTGTTCTCTAGTGGTGGAGATTCATTCCCTTATTGATTGATTCATGTAAACCCTTATGGGTTTGTGCGGGATTTGGGATTTCCTACTACTATTGTTGGTGGTCGTCTCGATAAAGGAAATATTTCTTGAGTGCTTCTTGGTTTATGATTGAGTTTCCATGAGGTTGTGGTATCCTTGATGATTTTTTTTGTTGAGGATGAGGCTTCCTAGGTCTTCTGTGGGGGAGCACTGGAAGCTCTCATGGTTTCTTAGTTTTTTGGTTGGCCTCATGTTTTTTGGATGGTTGAGGGGGAAGGTTTGGTTAGATGCATGAACCTGTTGGTTCTGGTTGTGGTTTGGGCAGTGTAGTAGGAGTGTTGTTTGGTGCTTGCGTTCTTGGTTCGATGCCCATTTGGAGGGTGGTCATGTTGGTGGTTCTTGGAATGAGTTATAAGCCTTGTTCCAGAAATGGAGTATTGAGGGTGATTTAGTTTGTTGGGATTGGATTGCGTGAGGAGCATAGTTAGGGGGTCTAGGCATGTTGAAGAAGTTTCATTAGGTCATGGATCATTTTAGCATGAGTGTTTGTGATAGTTTTTCCATAGATAATTATTCCTTGTTAAGGGTAGTGGTGTTGGTGTTTATTTTTAAGAAAAATCCTTTTTGAGAGGGCATGTTCGTGATGGTTAGGCATTGTGTTGGTTGGGCCATGTGAGTTTGTTGAGAGTTGTTTCAGTCTTGATGATTCCATATGGTGGAGAGTAGTCCAGAGGATGTTGTGGCTTCTGGTTCTTATTTTAAGTTGTTCTTTGAATGTGGGGTTATTATTCCTGGTGTTTCGGGAATGGGTGATGGTTGATTTTTTATGTTGGTGATCTGGTGTGAGCAGTTTAGACATATCTTTTGATTTATTTTAGTGGTGGAAGGAGTATGGGTAGTGGAGTTTTATTTCTTTGTTGAGGGATTATGATAAGGATACTCTAGTTATGGATATAATTTTATCGGTTACGGTTGAATGTCCCTCGTGTTGGGGGTGTCGTCGATGTTGTGAGACCGGTCGGTGGATAGTCATGGTAGTGTTGGGAGTGTCAGTTTTTTGTGGTGAATATTTGGTTTTGGATGACCACCTAGGCTTATTGGGGGCTAGAAGAATTTATGGTGGGGTGTTTTGCACAAACTGTATCATGAGAGTTTAATAAGATCAAAGGAAATTTGAGTTTTTTTTTCAGCTGGATTCTGAGGAAAAAATGTTAATTTATTCAATTAGAAACCATTAATAGTTTTTCTGACCACTATGTGGTCCTAGAATAGTGTTTTTATATTTACCCTTCATTACCCGATTTACCTTTAACTATGGTAAATAAAATTTACCGTAGTTACTATTCACAGTGCCCAAAAATAAAAATTAGCCTATTAACATAATTTGGACCTAATGATTCCAAATATAGAATCCATTTTTCCAAATTAAAATCACATAATTTGCAGTAATTAATTTAAAATTAATCTCGTTGTTAAGAAAACGTGTTTTTAAAAGTTAAAACACTGTCCAAGATTAAAATGTTTTTACCTATGAATTCAATGTAAAATTAATACCAATGAAATACACTATATTAAATGGTAAAAATATATTCTATTTATACTTTAAAACAATTTACTATTATAATTTAACCATATAAATTATCTTGATGAAAAAAAGTTTTTTTTAAGTAAAATTTAGCGTGTTTTTACTATTCATCAAAATAAGAATGTTGTAAAAAAACATCAAAACTTTATCCAATGTAATTTTTTATATCCTGATTCAAAATAATAAGTTTATTTTTTAAAATTGAACTTATAAACTTGTCAAAATTTAGATTTAAAATGGGTGCGCAATCAAAAGGTGGCAAAACTGTATTTTTTGAAAAATACTTCTTTTATCCGAAAAATTTATTTTGTTCTTATAACTTATTCCAAAAAATGTGTAAGATGAATTATAATGTTATAAAATTAAAAATGTGGTTAATACTATTCATAACAGCTAGTTCATAATAATATTATAACAATATATCATTGTTTAGTGAAATTCAGTATTGCGTACAACAAAAGCTATTGAGGAATGCTGCTATTGCGTGCAACGCAAGCCAAGAATAGGGTTTGCATATAATATAAGCTAATATGGTGTTGCGTATAGCACAATCTAATTTTGTTGTAGTTTAAAACACAAGACATCAATGAAATTAAATGAATATTTTTCTTAAAATCTCAGGGTGTTACATTCTACCCCCCTTAAAATGAATTTTTCCCGGAAATTCATTGAGGTTATAAATGGTTTATTATATGATAGTTTCTTTCATAGAAACTCACATCATAAAAAGGAATACCAAAACTTATCTTTAAAAATTAAAGTATGAAACGTAACAGTTACCCAAATTAACTAATCACTGGGTTTCCACATAGGAGAATATCAGTGAAAATATGGATATGAAAGAGAAATCTAACCATCAAGTTCTGATGGAGAGTGGTAGAGAACATGGCTATGAAGAAGTCAACAATAAAAAATCCATATATTTGTGATGATATAAGGTACTATCTAATTCATCGGATATGAGGACACTAGAAAAACATTTTTTGTTCTCAAGATCATTTCTCTAAAGTCGAAGAATTTGAATTAGAAGAAATGCTTACTTTATTTTGGTTCAATCTTACCGTTGTTCATGACATGAAAAATTTACACTTCATCTCTTAAATAAATTAAGTTGAATTTGTCTTCCGTGAAGTGTTAGCAGATCATGCGATAGAATTATAGGTCATTCTATCTGTCACAAACATAATGTTAGAAAAAGTTGTATACATAATTCTATTTATGGTGAGATTAATCGTAAAGGGTTCCTAAAATGGACTTATACTTCATATATCATACCTATTAATAAAATTAAACTAGTTTCTACTAACCAGGGACTTCTTTTAGGCCAGTGGTAGGCGATAAAGGCCTGTCGCACTTTGGTTGTGGGTTCGATTCCTGCAACCTTGTTCGACGCGATGGGTTGTCGTCCATCCTGCAGGTTGTCCTTTTTCTAAAACTATACTATTATAACATTTTATAAATAATATAAAAAAGTTCTAGCCTTAAAAAATACTATCCAATGTATAAATTAATCCATTCCAATCTTTAGGCTTATCCAAATTTATTTGTCTAATCTCATAGTATAAAGAAAAATATTACAAAAGAGGTCATATACAAAGCATGTGATTGACATCATTTATCCCCCATATTTCAAAAGATATATCTTGTTTGTCATATTCCAGACATGTGAATACCTTAATAATGTATTCTATTGAAACATGATTTACCATAGAACCTTAGTGAAAACACGAATGCTATAAAAATTTAACTCTTTCCACATACCAAAATCCCAAAAATTCCATATACTCAAACCGTGATATCACTTTTTCCTTATATCAATCATGAGCTCATAAATACTATCAAACATATTATTTTCTCCATATCTATTCATTATCAGCATATCATCTTATTTCCAAAAATATCTGAATAAACTTTCATGGTTACCGGTACCATTCAACATATACTTTCAAATACTTTAGGGAAAACAATAGTTTAACAATCCATATATGTTTCTTTATTCCATAGTACCATTAAATTATATATACAACATAAATCTTGATAAACATAAAATCATTCCACTACCTTCTTAAACTATTAACTGAGCTTCATCATTTTATTCCTCAACACTTCTTTCATCTCATATATCATTTTTAGTCTCTTCATCACCATCAACATAAATACTACCCATATGACCATGCTGATTCTCTTCATGAGATTTTACCTTAGGGCATTGGTTTGCATAGTGCCTGTACATTCCACATTTAAAATATTTAACAGTTGTTTATGTATTAGCAATACCATTATCCTTATACATGGTGTTAACTGAACCTTTTCCTTTACAATTACTGGCTTTGTGTCCTTCTTTTCCACACCCAAAGTATCTTCTAGTTCCTTTGATACATTCTCCATGATTCCTCTTACCACATTATTTACATGATGGAAATTGAACTTTCTTTCCTCTATGATCATCATGGAACTCCATCTTTCTCTTATTAACTGAGACATGAGACTTATCAAAGTTGAGATTATTGATCATATTATGATATTTCTGATTATGCATAATAACGATGTTTGGACTTCCAAATCCCATTTCATTTGGTTTCTCATGAGGAATATTATTCCATTGTCCATCATATCTTCCATTATCATGAATCTTCCTATTTTTAGCCATTTTCTAAAACCCAAAAAGAATAGTGTGAGAGGAAAAAATCATACTAAGAGAACAACATAATCAAGGGGAGTAATTTCAATCTCTAACATCTTATGTTTAATCCTAGGTTAGTCATGATCGTTATCATAATTCTACGATTGTAACCTATACTTATACTAAACCTTAGGGACATCCTTAGACATACCTTAGAAATATCTCTAGGTATTTCACTAAAGTTTTCACATCCTAATTTCCAAAGTTTAACTAAACCTTCTCTCTAATACCAACTGTAGATACCCAAAGATTGATGTACATGTACATTACATTACTTTTGTGGAATAATTAATACATAACAAGAACCAACACCCAAGGACCATAATAGTTTAGTGTCTTTGGAAACTCCAAATATAATATTCTAATCATGGTGAAAGATCTTCAACATCTCCCACAAAGATCTTCTTTTTTTTTTCTACCTAAAACCTTCCTTTATATCCTGGGGGAAAAGAAAACATAAAAAGGGTGAGCTAAAATGCCCAATAAGGGTAATCATGGAGAAAATAAAACAACCCATATACATTTGAACTTAAAAACATGAACATAAAGTTTAAACATAAAAATCTTGAGCAATGACATAAAACATGGTAGTACGTAAGGCATAGATCAAAATGGAACATAAATCATGATAAAATAGCATGGGAATAAAACATTTAATTGTGGAAAACATTAAGCATATGATATTATTTCTATAGTAGAAAAGGTATTGCTTCCAAGGCCATCTTAGTGGAAATCCCCTTACTGAATCGGGTTCACTCCTTGTTCCAGTCCTGTATCACTAAACCAAATTAACTTTATGTTCCATCCCTGTATATCTCATGAGATATAAATATTAACCTAATGTATTGGAGGGAGATATAGGTCCCACACATCTCATAATGAAATCATTCTTATTTGTTCCATAAAACAATCATAAATCATTCATCATAACCCAAAGAATAAAATTGGTTTCATAAACATCATCCCATAATAACATAATACATATAAAACAAATTGATATAATTAAATAATAAGAAGAATAAAACCATGTAAATAATAGAGACATTATACTTGAAACATAATCATACTAAATAATTTCATCTTAGATGGAAAATAGTTTTGACAAAACACTTGAAATGAATTCTTGAGGAAAATATACTTTCTTCTTCAAAATAATTTTCTTTTCACAAAATGCCATGAAATTTTAAAAGAAAATGATTTTGTTGAAAATAATCATGAAATATTGTAGACTGAGCTTCATGAAAATTAGGCGTTATGAATCCGTAAAAATCCGTTCATGCCGTATAAGTTGAAAAAACATTCTCTTCATACTTTTAACGGAAAATTCAAAAAGTACGATGTATGGTAAACAAAAGAAATATTTCTTCCATAACACAGAGTAAAAGTAAAAAGGGGGTAAAAATGACTTTAAACATAAATGGAAGAATATTAAACACTTTATGAAAACATTTTTATGGACATGGATGAAAAATATAACCCCAGTAAATACTTACCTATAAGCAATTTCAGATAAAAATGAGATTGAAAAATTATCCCTTACCTTAGGGCCAATTTCTTCCGTACGTGTCCAAAACTCTTGTATAGTGGGTTTAAAAATATTATTAACTTGTAAGAAAACCATAATAATATTTATGATATCATATATGATTCACTTATGGCCTTATATCACCCATTCTTTTGTCAATTCCATGTTAAAGCATCGTTTTCAGTAAAATTGTTTCATTTATTGTACGTGTTTGGAATTATTGTTCTTGATATATTTATTATTTATATCCTGATTTACTTAATTACAGAATATAAAACATGAATTATATATAATATATATTCAGCTTATAAATATATATGATAGATCGATAAATGAAATGAAATACACCGTTCATGGAGACGGTAGGTCGTACATATGCATGAACGCTATTTTTGTTTACTTATTGAATTGAATGGAATTAAGTAAATGAAACATATATTTACATAAATAAAGTATCATTGTTATGTCATATATTTCATTATTATTTATTATATATACTTTATAATCATACTTGAATGGTTAATCATGGAGAATGAATCTCATCATGTCGTGGAGAGGGTAATCCGTACGTACGCACGAGCGATGATATCATTCCCATAGTTATTTAATGGAATTGGAGTGGATGATATAATTTATCATAATAATTATGATGTTATAATAATCATATATAGTTATTTTTTTCGCCATTATACCCATCCAAGTATGTTGGTGGTGGAAAACAGATTACACCACGGCGTGGAGATGGTATTCCGTACTTACGCACGCGCGGTGATTTCGTTTTCCATAGGATGGATGGAAGTTGAAATAGGGTTGTTTCATAATTATAATAAAATATCAGTATATTAGTGATACTGATGTTATTACTTTATAATTAAACAAATAAATAAGAGTAAGTATAAGAATAAATAAATTTGAATGAATCGGTAAAGGATATTACCTCTTCTTCGACGCGCCTCTTCTAAACCTCCTCTTAGGGCACTAAAGTTAGTGTTTTAAGAATACCAAGACCTCTAGTATGTTTCTAAGGGAGTGGAGAAGATAAATTGTCAGGTTTTGGCAGAGACCTAAGGCTGAAAATTGTGTGAGAGGAGAGGGAGGAGGGGCCCTTATATAGGAGAGGGGAGGGGCACTTTTGGAATCCTCAAAAATATTAATTTATAATAAACTCAAACCCCATATAAAAACCTCCAAAAACGACTCAAATCCTAATATTATATGATATAGGGTTGTAATATCATCAAACAATAAAATTTATACATGTTGATAATTTATTTTAAACCTTATTAACTTGATTTATCCTTATTTAATCTATTTAATTTTATTTGTGGTAATAATATTCTAAATTTTAAATTGTTATAAATAATTACTTACTTTTTGTTAATTATCTATAATTGGGTAATTTATTAAATTTTGGACCATATAAATTTCAATTTATAATTTTTAAAAATCTTTGTGATTTTAAACAATTTAATAATATGTAATTTTTATAAAATAACAAGTGTTAATTTTGACACTATTAATTTATTTGAATTTAACTAAAATCCAAACAGAGGATATATTCAAAAAAAGTGTTTAATAGATTCCTAACATGTCATATTAATCAACAAAATTTGTGGAGAACATTAATTAGTTCATATAATATTTATTTTAATATTTATAAAACCATTTATTTGATATTTCTCTTAATAAAACAATTACTACATCATTTTTTTATAATCATTTAATATACTTATTAGTTGCACAAAAATGAAAAATAAAGTACTATGATGACGATAAATATAATATATTTCAAAATAATACTTTTACTCAAATTTATCATCTTAAAATCACAACATGTAAATTGTTATATTTATTAAATTATGAAGGTGACAACTTTGACATCATTTAAAATAAAATAATATAAGTGTCATAATTGCTTTTATAAATCTCAAAATTTTCAAATATTAGACCATTGGATGGTTATGATTTATATATATATCACAAATAAGTTTTGGTCAGGTTTTTTGGGACTTTTAATGGGTATTATTATTTTAATAAAAACTATATTACTGATTTTTCACTAAATAAATAATTTCTGCCTCATTAATGTATAAGCTATTAAGGTAATTAAATATCTCATAAAAATTACAAATAAATTACCATAAAAAAGAAAAACATTTTATCCTCCAAATTATTATTTATAATATAATCTATATTCTGTATAACCTTATATTAAAATATGTTAATTACTAAAGTTTTAGTGAGACATATTTCACTTTCTTTAAAATAAAATAATTTAAAGGTCTTAATCACATCCAAGTGGGTTCCAATGGATTCCATTTCGACCCAAATATGCCTTAGGACAAATTATAATCATCCTATTATATTAATACAAGTGTTAGGGTAATTTTATAATATTATATATACCCTTAATTACTCGATTTACATTTAAATGTGGTAAATAAAATTTAACATAGTTACTATTCATAGTGCCCAAAAATAAAAAGAAGCCAATTAACATAATTTGGACCTACTGATTCCAAATATAGAATCCATTTTTACAAATTCAAATCACATAATGTTCAGTAATTAATTTAAAATTAATCCCGTTGTTTAGAAAATGTGTTTTTAAAAGTTAATACATTGTCAAAGATTGAAAAGTTTTTTCCAATGAATTCAATGTGAAATTAATACTAATGACATACATTATATTAAATTGTAGAAATATAATCTATTTATTCTTTAAAACAATTTACTATTATAATTTAACCATATAAATTATCTTGATGGAAAAAGTTGTTTTTAAGTAAAATTTATCGTGTTTTTACTATTCATTAAAATAAGAACGTTGTCAGAAAAATATCAAAACTTTATCCAATGTAATTTTTTTATATCCTGATTCAAAATAAGAAGTTTATTTTGTAAAATTGAACTTATAAAATTTTAAAAAATTATATTTAAAATGGGTGCGCCATCAAAAGGCGGCAAAACTGCATTTTTTGAAAAATACTTCTTTTATCCGAATAATTTATTTTGTTCTCATACCTCATACAGAAAATGTGTAAGATGAATTATAATGTTATAAAATTCAATATGCGGTTAATACTATTCATAATAGCTAGTTCATAATAATATTATGACAATATATCATTGTTTAGTGAAACTCGGTATTGTGTACAACACACGCAATTGAGGAAGGTTATTCTTGTGTGCATCACAAGCCTAGAATAGTGTTTGTGTATAATATAAGATAATACGGTGTTGCGTATAACACAAGATAATTTTGGTGTAGCGTAGAAAAAAATACATCAATGAAATTAAGAGAATATTTTTCATAAAATATCAGGGTGTTACAGGTAGTTCCTCATCATAATTTCCTCTCGTTCCCACATCACCTCTTCAATTTTATGATTTTTTCCAAAGTACCTTAAACAGTCGAGTCATCTGATTCCTTAAAACCTGCACTCTCTATTGTACATAATCTAGATTGGCTCTTCAAATTAAGATAAATATGGTTCCAATTGTATTTCTTTAAAAGTGAGAACATGCGTTGAGTCTAGAATGTACTTCCTTATGAAAAAGATGTGGAACACATCATAAACTTTATAAATGATAGGTTGAATTTCAAAATGATAAGCCATAACTTCAATCCTCTCTAGGATTTCAAAAGGACTAATGTACATGGGACTTATTTTTCCTTTCATTCCAATTCTTATAACACCCTTCTATAGAGATACTTTCATGAAAACATTATCTCCCACTTGAAATTAAGAATCTTTCATTTGGTTATTAACAAAGCTATTTTTCCTAATTTGAGATAATTTGATATGGTTTTGAGTAGTCTTTACCTTTTCTATTATTTCCTCCGTTAGTTCTAGGCCTATAATCTTCCTTTCACCAACTTCATCCCAACAAGTTGGTGTACAAAATATATTTCCACACAATGCTTCATATAGAGCTTTTAAATACTTAAATGGAAACTATTATTATAAGAAAACTCTACCAAAGGTAAATAATAATCCCACACACCTTGAAAGTAAAGTGATAATGATCTCAACATATCTTGTAATGTTGGAATGGTCCTTTCATATTTACTGTCAGATTGAGGGTGATAAGTAGTACTCAAATGAAGCTCAGTATCCAATGATTTCTAAAGAATTTTATAGAATTTAAATGTAAATTATGGATCAATATTATAATCAATTGAATAATGTGATCCATAAAGTCTTAAAAATGCATTAATATAGAGTCCCGAAAGCCACACTAGTGGAAAATACACCCTTATAGAAAGGAAATGTGCAGATTTGGTGAGTCGATCAATAATTACCCATATTTCGTTATTCTTTCTTAGAGGTAGCCTAGTGAAAACATACATAGTAATGTCATCCCATTTACATGTTGGAATAAGAAAATGTTTCATGAATCATCTAGTATGTTGTATTTCATCCTTCACCTACTAAAATAATAAATATCTTGATACATAGTTAGTAATTTTTCACATCAAATTATCCCACCATAAATGTTTTTTCAAATCTCTATACATATTATTTATACTAGGGTGTATTGAGAAATTTGATCTATAATAATCATCCAATAAATCCCTCTTTATCTTGGGTATATCAAGAACACAAATCCTTTTATCAAATTTCAGGATTCCATCCTTATACACGAAGTTTTCTAACTTCCCATATTTCACAACTTTATTTTTCCTATGAAAATTATCATCATCAAAATAAGAAATTTTAATCCTTTCAAATAAATATGGTTGAGAAAACAATTGAAAAAGTAACGATGTTTCACCTTCATTGATAATTCCCATATCCACCTTTTCTAGATCCAGGTACACATAATCCTTTTCAATCCTGATTTTGTTCAGAACTCTATGATCCTTCAAGATTAATGAATTATCTACCATATTTTCCTTCCCTGGGTGGTAGTGTATTGAAAAATAATAATCCTTAAGTAGCTTGATCCATTTTATTTGCCTCATGTTGAGTTATTTATCTAAGAAGATATATTTCGTGATCTTTAGATCTGTATATATCTCACTTATTTCACCATAGAGATAGTGTCTCCATATTTTTAGAGAAAATATTATAGCTTCTAACTCTAGATCATGAGTTGGGTAGTTCTGTTCACGAGTACTAATTTCCTTGATGCATATGCTATAAATCTATCATTATACATAAGAACATATCCAAGTCCTTTCATTGATGCATCAATAAAAATAAAAAATTCCCTATTTCTCAATGGTAGATTCAACATCAGAGCATTCTATAATATCCTCTTAAATTCTTCAAAACATTATTCTCATTATTTTCTCCATACGAACATAACCCCTTTATAAGTAAGCTTGGTTAATGGGTTAGCTAATCAGACAAAATCTTGAATGAAACTCCAATTATAACCTAATAAACCAATGAAACTATGTATCTCAGTTATGTTCATTGGCATAAGCCATTCTTAGAATGCCTTTCCTTCATAGGATCAAATTATATTCCATCCTTAGAGATAATATGGTCAAGAAAAGAAACTGATTGAATCTAGAATTCACACTTTCTAAAATTCCTATGTAAATTTTTTCTTCTCAGAGTCTTCAAAACAACATTCAAGTGGTTCTAATGGTCCACATAACTTTTAGAATATATCAAGATATCATCAATAAATACCACAAAAAATCTTCAAGATATTCCTTGAACACTATGTTCATTTGATCCATAAAAACATAAGACATATTAGTCATTGCAAAGGAAATTAATGTAAAATTTTAATGTCAATACCATGTTTGAAATACTTTCTTTGGAATATCTTATTTTCTCAAATGAAATTGATGATATCCATGTCAAAGGTCAATCTTAGAAAAATATTGAGCTCAATTAAATTTATTAAATAAATTGTCAATGCAAGGTAGAAGATACTTGTTTTTTTGTAATATCATTGATTTATCTATAGTTAATTCACATCCTCATGGATCTATCTTTAATCTTCAAAAAGAGAATAAGGTATCCCTATCAAGAAATAGTAGGGATAATAAATCAATCATCTCTAAATTAATCTATTTGTTTCTTCAGCTACACTAATTCTATGGTGGTCATTTTACAAGGAGTCTTTGATATATGTCTTCCACCAGGAATTAAAACAATAGATAGATCAACTTCCTATTATCGAGGATGTCTATGTAAATCCTATTGAAATACATCAATGTATTATTGAACAATAGGTACATCCTAAATTTGAGTATTTATTTCCTCATCCATAAATGATATTTTTTCTACTTCCTCAAGAATTTCATTTAGAATATCTACTGGAGGTGGATCCAAATATGAATCAGATGATGAATTCACCCCTCTAAAGATGATAAATTTCATACCTTCATCACGAATCATAATTCCCTTCTCTTTGTAATAATTTTTTGTATTATATTTTGAAATCCAATCCATACCATGGATTATGTCAAAATCAACCATAGGTATAATGATAAAATCAGAAATTATATTTGTTTATGCGTCATAATATGAACTACTTGAAATATCTTTGTTGCAATAAGGTTTCCACTAGGATTATTTATTAAAAGCCCCCTTGTTAAGGTGAATTGGAAATATATACACTACTGGAAAACTAACCTTTACCAACGGTTTGGAACCATTGGTATATGCCTCCAAACCGTTGGTATAGCCTATACCAATGGTTTGGAGAACCGTAGCCAAGTAAGCTGTTGGTATAGGTAATATGAATTCTATACCAACAGTAATGGAACCGTTGGTATATAAATTCCAAGAATAAAACATCCGCTGGGATTTGATCCCAGGACCCCTCGTTTATAATCGAATGACTTAACCACTAAGCTAACATCACTTTTGTAAACATAATTTCATAAATATATATATGTATTATCATAATTATTTAAAATTTTGATTTATATAATGTTCTCGGTTAGTAGATCTGGAAAAAAAATCAAAGAACCTATCCCAACGGTTTTAAAAACCGTTGGGAAAGGCCACTCTTTCCCAACGGTTCACCAAAACCGTTGGGAAAGAGGCTCAAAAGACACCTTTTCCCAACGGTTCAACAAAACCGTTGGGAAAGAGGCTCAAAAGACACTCTTTCCCAACGGTTTTGGTGAACCGTTGGGAAAGGCCACTCTTTCCCAACAGTTCACCAAAACCGTTGGGAAAGAGGCTCAAAAGACACCATTTCCCAACGGTTTTGGTTGAACCGTTGGGAAAGAGTCTCAAAACACACCCTTTCCCAACAGTTTAGAATAAACCGTTGGGAAAGGGTCACTCTTTCCCAACAGTTTGGTAAACCATTGGGAAAGGTGGGGAAATCTATGGATTTCCCAACGGTTTTGGTGAACCATTGGGAAATGGTAGCTATACCAACGGTTTTTACAAACCGTTGGTATAGCAGTGTTGGGAAAGATCATCTTTCCAGTAGTGATAGTATTTAAAGAAAACTAGGAAGATATAAAGGAATGATATGTTCCAGAATCAAATAAATCTTTAGCCAAAATTTAGGATATGATTAAAGTACCATCCACCACATAATTAGAAACTTCAACCTCAACTTTTGTGATCACATAAGCATATCCTTGATCCCATGGAATTTTCTAAGGCAAGTTTAATTGATGATTTGGACACTCATTTTCATAGTATACCATCTCCCTACAATTATATAATTTTACATTGGAATATTATTTATTTCCCTTGAAATAATGAGCATAATGGTCCTTTTCACTACACTTGTAGAAAATTCATTTTCCTTTTAAGTAGGCACCGGGGTGTTTCCTTCCACAAGTATCTTACGTTGGAAAAATACCTTATTTATTCTTCCATTTATTTATTATTTTCTTTACCACACTCGTCTTATATTGTTTTCACTTAAAGTCATAAGACTTAGAGAATTATTTCTCTTTATTGATATCACATGATACTATATCACTGTATGATGATAAATTTTGTTAAACCAGTGCCCTTAAGAGGAATGGTTTATCCCATAAAATAATCAATCAATATTTTTCATTGGATTGAGTATGTAATATATAGTGTGAATTCCAATCTATGAAATGTTTAATTCATACTTAGAAACATTCTCATCATCCATTTTCCTTAGATTCGAGAATTTTCTCTCTATATCTTGTCGTTGTTCCGGAGGGAAATATTTTTTGAAGAAAAGTTTCTTGAGATCATTCAATTCCATGTTTATATTTATTCCTCCTCCTTTATTTTTTGAATCAAATATCACTGTTGATCCACATCCCCATAGAGATTATAAATATCCATGAAAAATTTCTCCCTTTCATTACTTCCAAAAATGAGAAATATCTTCTCTAAGGAACTTATCCACTGCTCAGCTAAAAATGAGTTTTTATTCCCATTGAATGAAAAAGGGTGTTGTTTAATAAATTGGTCTACCATTTCTACACTATATTTTGGATCAGGATGCTCCATATAGGTATGGTTATTAATCATAACCTAACTCATTTGTCCCATTATAGTTATAATTTTTTCAACACCAGTTGTAACTCTAGTTCGAACATCATTATATTGCATATGATGGAAATCCCTACATGTAATAAATGCATTGATAATGTTTCCATTACTTCAAATAGGTTCCATTTCTAAACAATGGAATATGATAAATTAGTTTATGAATCATAATGCATAATTTTGAGCTATAAAAACACTTAACAAAAATTGAAAATTTATTCATAGCTAATCTCATAATAATAAACATGACTTCTTTGGAGACATATTTAATTTTAAATATTTTATAATGGTTTGTAAAGAAGGTGTGAATTATCCTAAGCATCTCCCATTGGAGTTTCAAACCAGGTGCACAGTAAGGTCCATTTTCTTGTACTAGGTTACACTGAGTCCAACCCTACACACCTTGTCAGAGTTGTTACCCATATGTACATATGTGCCAAAATCAAATCCAATTTTAGTATCTAGATAGGGTTGTATTTCAAGGAAGACACATATAATATGTATAATACCAAAATTCTAGGATGATATGCTTATCCTAAAAGTATATCTTAGAGTTATGTTTTCTAGTCAATGTTTTCTAAATTTAGTTTCCAAGGTTTCTACTAAACTTCCTTCGATACCAACAGTAAATATTCCAACTCTAGTATCCGAGAGCTGGTGCCTTAATATAATATAGTTGCATAAATAGAAGACATGAATCCAAAAAGTCCCATTATTTTAGTAGTTTTTAATCAATATTATATACATGAACACTACATTACAACTTAAAATAAAATACAACATAGAAACTCTATTGGAAACACCCATAAACTACTAGATTATCCCCAAAAGTCATTCATAATATATATCTTTGCATCCTGAAAAAAAAACCCTATGAAATGGGTCAGAACAGATGTTCATTAAGGGTAAGTAATACAAAGAAAGATAATATAAACAATTAGGCTTGGTTTGACTAAAAACACAAACCATTAGAACATCATCTTGAGTATAATATAGAAAGAATAAATTATGAATAAATAATACCATATAAATAATCACATCAAAATGAAGCTTAACCATGGATATTATACTAGTCAAATATTCACATTGATTATGAATTACTAATATCATAAGGGGGAATGCATAATGCTGGACATCATAAACATACCATCGAGTCCTCATCCAAGTCATCTGAAAATAAATGGTTAAGGCCTCGACTAAATCCACTTATTTTTTGTCTCAGGAGAACTACTAATGAATATAGGGGCTATATAAGGCCCCAAAAATAACTTAATAAGTCCAATTTATTATTCATATTAATGGACCTAATAATAAACAACATATACATAAGATATTTAAATAACTTTCCCTAACTTGTAAACATAATCACTAACCATTCTGAGTAGTATGGTGAATGATATCCAGATAACACATCCACAATGAAACTAATCATAAACAATTTAATAAAATATGGTAGATGATAATAATAAGATATAAATCTCAATATAGATTATAATTAAATATATTTTTCTAAATATATTAAAATACTCTAATAAAATCATCGAGGAATTGTTGAGAGAAATATCCCTTTTACTTTGCAAATAATAGTTCTTTTAGAAAAATCATTTTTATTTTTCATGATTGTTTATATAAGACCAAAAATGAACTGATATAGTTTTTCATGAAAAAATTAGAAATTTTAGAAAAATAATGGTGTCTTTAAACATATTATAGTTGGTAGTTGAAAATGGGTAAGACATCAAGACGTTTCCTTTAATTGTGCTTGCGTATCAGGATGAATTGCAAAGTGAACCATGTAAAACATGTATTTCCCATAAACAAAAGATGAACTATATTGGATACATGAGTTTGGAAAATATAAATAGAATTTAATATAATTATATAAAACTGATTAATAATTGCATTTGTTTATATATGGAGAAAGAATAACCCAAATGAAAATGGAGGTTTGGGAAGAAACCCTTACCTTTTGTCTGAAAGTATTCTGCACTTGATCTTATTGTCTTGGATAATCAAATTAAATAAATTGATTAGCTAATTAATAAATTTTATACATTTATTTGAGTTATTATAATTTTATTAATTTAATTTTTAGCCCTTTTGATGAGTTATAGATACAATTTCATCATCTGGGAATGTTTGATTCCTTGGTTTTCATGATTGGTTACTTGTATACATGTTTGTAAAATCATGTAAAATGAGAACGGTTGTCTCGAATCTAAGTTAAATGTTATTAATGAAAATAAATAATATTAAATTTTTATATAATCCATTTTTTAATTTGTGGTGAGGATGAATTATTAGATAAGACGTTATTGATAATAGTTTAGATTATTTTGGCAGTTTTTCGGTCATCACAAAGTAGTTTTGTTTTGTTAATTAATATTATGTATATAAAATTGTTCCATAACGTTAAATAGTATATAATAAATATATTATAATATGTTTTAACCATAAAAATGGTTTTATGATTATTATTGAAGGATGGAATCGAAATTCAAAACTTTGTAGCCTTTGAATGTGTTAAATTAAGACATCACAGACAATGTTTTTATTTTTAGTACAAAATGGGAGTGGAAATAAATGATGATGTATTATTAAAACAGAATAATAACATTATATTATATGAATGCTAATTTAGTTTTCATACCATTTTAATTTTGGGATGTGATAAGGCAATAATAAAAGAAAATAACTTAAAAAGAAATTAAAAGAGAATAAAGAGGATTTTACCTCTTGATTTTCTCCTCATTGAGAACCTCATTAGGTAAAAGAGTTTGGTATTTTTATGAGACCAATAGATCCTAGATGTGGGGAAGTGGATTCATAAGAGTATTGTGAAGAAATTGGACAAGGATAAAATCTTTGAAGGTGTAAAGAGAAGGGGTGATATTTATAGTAGAGGAGAGGGGTGTTTCTTGAATATTTTATTCATTTGTTTATTATTTTGGATCAAGACTATGAATATGTTGAGAAATATAAATACATATATTAAAATAATTAACAAGAGTTTGATATAATGATTCTAATATTAGTATTGAATCGATAATTTTTTATTTAACTTATAATGTATTTATACCGTAAATTATTGTATTATACTATTCACCAAAAAATTCAAGTATTTTCGAAAAATCACAATAATTTACACTAACAATTTTTGGATGAGTAGAATTAAAAAATGGAATATAGTTTATGATAATAATTTTCTAAATATGAGAAATTTAATTTTTAATCAATATCATCATTTATTTAAAAAATTCCAATTTTAATATTATAATCTGTTTTATGACACTATCAAAAATTATATAAGGTATCATAAAACTATCTTATAATAATAAGAAAAAATAATTAATATATGAATATATTTTATGAAAATAAATTTTATTTTAAATAATTATATTATTTATAAAATTGTTATTAAATATTTATTACTTATAAAAATACCAACACTTAATTTATTATTTTTAAAATATTTATTTAATTATTCCAAGATATAGGTATATCATATATATATATATATATAAGATACCAAAATTTTATTTTTAACTTCATAGATGAGGTTACTATTCTATTGTCTGGTTTACTATTCCTAAGGGGCAAATTTCTATTCCAAAGGTTAATTTATTATTCCATTGATATAGGTTCCTTAACTTCTAAAAATACCTATTATTTCATTCATTGTTCATTAAAAAAGTTTTTATTATGTTCTATTAGAGATTTTTTGAGATTTATACTATATTAAATAATTATAAGAAGGAAAATTTAGTTGATAGAATTATGGGTCATTAAACCATGTGATTTTTCTTAGGGTTATTTGGATTAATTATGGGATATAGAATCATGTTTCTTCTTGGAGGAGATTTTTATTTTTGTTGTTAGAGGTTTAGGTTTGGTTGCTTGAGGTTGGGACTAGTAGGATCCTTCAAGGTTGTTTGACGACATGGGATGTCTCATTTGGAAAGGTTTCATTGATCAAAGTTTAAGATAAGTACGAATGAACTATTTTGAGGAACGTCCCTCTCAATGAGGTGTTTCTTGAGGTTTCCCTTCTGGGTGGGTTTTTTGTACATTTGAATTGGGAGTCCAGCCGTAGTTTCTTTAAGCGGGATTGTATTGGGGTTTGGTTCTGCTGGATCAACATATTATAGGGTGTCCTATTTGAGATGTGGTTTTCTAGAGGAGAACCATTGTTCAGTGTCATATTGTGTTGATGTTTTTGGAATCATGATGGTTTCCCTATGTTTGTTGGCCCAGGAGGTGGCCAGTGTTGGTTATGCCGTTTTGGTTGCAGGTAGATAGTGTTAGATGACACTATTTTTGATCTATAGACTAAAGGTTTGAGGTTGTTCTTGTTCCTGGTTTATGTGAGAGGAGACCTTTGGGATGTTATTGGACCAATATTAGGCCTTGGTATTTACTATAGTTTCTCTTATATATTGGATGGTTGGTGGTTGTGAGGTTGGTTTAGGGAGATAATGGAATATCTGGATGAGTACAAACCGCCTTACCCCAATAGATCTCCCAGGGCTGGGGTAGTGGAACAGGGAGTATATTGAACTCCCAAGGCCTAGTTTTCTAAGAGTTTAGGCATGTTTAGGTATCATGGAGATGTGATGATAGGTATTTATATCCATTTCGTTCTATAGGATATTTGGGATTTATTAGTGTACTATGAGGTCGAAAGGTGGTCCCTGCCTCTAGTTCAAATCGTACCATCGGAGTCCTAGTTCCCGATAGATGCGATCAATGTTTTGACACATGGGATAAGACCTTAGGGCATGTAATGTATTCTGGTACTTGCATTGGACTTTAGATCTCCTTCTTGATTAGGTTGACGCACTTGATGTTGTGGATTTGTGGGATATGTTTCAAAATTCTTATGGATGGTACCAGAGCAAGGTTATATTACCTGCGAGTGTCAATCTAGAACCTGAGGTTTTTTTCCTTTTTTATTGAGCCTTTTGTTTCTATTATATATTCTATTAATATTTTATGCTAGGAGTCACATTCAGATATACTAAACATGACACATTTTTTATGTACATGTTATGAGAGCAGATTTTAGGACCACAATTGGGGGTGGACTACTGAGATCTGTTTCTCACCCCCAGTATGTGCACCTCAGTTTACATTTAGACATTATGTCTTCTTTTAGGTTGATCATTGTGTGGTGGATCAGGTAGATGATTAGTGTTGAATGTTTGGGAAAAGCTACTTGTGTGGAGTATGAGGTTTGTGATGGTGTTGTTAAACTGTGTTGGAGACCAGAGGTGTGGTTCATCATGAAATAGTAATAGAGCCTTGTATATTTATTATCTTTTATTTTATTCTTTATATGGTCAACCTAGTGGGTGATCAATGTCGGTATGTTTTATTTTGTTGAGTTTGTATACAACATTCTATTTATTATAATTATTCATTTATTTATACATGCTCTGATAGTCATGTATATGTATATGTTTAGTTTATTTACATTGTAGTTTCACTTGGATATGAGGGAATAGTCTCCTCACTGTATCCTTTTATGCCCTCTCCACTAGTCTGAAGCCTATTTTATATGAGGAGGTATGCTTTAGGGCTGGTTGTGGCCCGAATTGGGTGATGGGTCGGGTTGACCTGAGCTAGTTTGGTACATTATACTACCTCTAAAAGGTAATCATTGATTATGATTACCTGAACAAAATGTAGAAAACTTAGGATGCGAATTATCTATGTATAAAATATTGAGTTTTATTTTCTACTACAAAAGGTTTTTTGTATTTTTTAGTTTTTGGGTTTCTCCTCACAAGGAATTGGGCTGAGATTTATCCCATGTAAAATTATGGGTTTAGAGTTTTCTTATGTAAAAATATATATCTCTCTTTTATAGTGGGTGACATACTCCATTGGTTGGGGTGTGATAAGAGGACTATGTCAATTATAATGAACCACTATAAAGTTTTATGCATTATATTTCTTTTTATTTTTTGATTCATTTTCATGCTTAATCTTAATAACTTTTATAATTTTAATAAAGTTATATTTACCCCCTTAAGAGAAACTTCTATCAATATATATAGACTAACACATTGTGTCAAAGGGGAACCTTTTGAAGGATTTCTTATCATTGTTATTATTTTTTCAAATACTAAAAATTGGTATCTAAGTTATACCATTTTAGAAATATTTAGTTCTGATATGTTTCATTTTTATTTATACCATCAATTGGAATTATAGGTCATCCTTAAAAGGATAGTTTTAACTTTTCTTATATTTTTTATTTGAGATAATTTGTATCCTATCCTTTAACAATACTAAGAAAATATATAATCTGACTATGAAAACTCAAGAGATTGAATTTTTGAATCCGTTAATACAACATCATCTCAATGGAAGTGATCATGGATATTGGAAAGACAAAATGGTGATATATTTTTTTAAATACAGGTATTGAATATTGTATCATAACTAGGCCTTATAAAATACCTAAATTTGATCATTAATAATTAACTGGAAATGATGCTACAAAATATGTCTTAAATGAAAAATTCATGAATTATCTTTACTGAACTCTTAGTAGGAGTGTTTGTAGTCATATTTCTTATTGTAAGTCTAATTACGGCATTTGGAGGACTTCAAAAGTCACTTATTAAGGTACTGTAAAATTGAAGATAAATAAGTTTGAAATCCAAAGAGTTGAATATCAATAATTTAAAATTTTTTATCATGAAAGAGTAAATGATACGTTCAATAGATTTATAAAGAGCATCAATAGCATGGTCACACTTGGTGGGAATATGAAGAATGAAGCACTGATTAAAAAAATAATTTTATCCTTACTAAAGAAGTTGATCTCAAAGAAAGTATCTATTGAAGAAATTAATGATTTTGTATAATACTTTCTAGATTATTTTATTGGATCTATATTATAATATAATCTTTAATTGAATAAAAATGATCCTGAATCATTTGAAAAAATAAAGGGAGTTCATTTTAAATATACACATGTTTATGTTAGCTTAGTGATTCCTTAGATTATTCTATCTTAGAGAAAGAAGATGATTTAAGTCAGATAGCTTAATGAATTCAAGGACCCATAAATAAAAGTAGTCTACCAAAAATGATGAATGTAAAAGCAAAAATTAAAAGAAGTTTTCAAAATAAATAGCAATAAAGGTAAATCCCATATTATTTTTTATGAATATAGGAAACCCATCTATACCATATATGAGTGTCCAAAGTTGAAAAAATATGGGAAAGAAAATAAGTACACAAATGTAATAAAATGTTTTTATCCTACTAAATGGAGTTTCTCTGAAGAATTAAAATACTATGAAGGATTTAGAAGTGAAAATAGACACGTAACCTTGATTTGATGGGAAAAAATCTACAGGAAACATGTCATTTTTATTACATGTTAAAAAATTCTAATTTTTTTAATGGATACTTCAAGAATGGTTATTAATTCTTCTAATCTTGATTCTGATACTGAAAAATTTTCTAATTCTGATTGTGATAATTCTAAAGTTAAATAATTAAGTGATTTATGTGATAAATTTAAAATTGATATTTAAAATATTTCTAAATATCATGAAAATATGATTATGGATCATAAGGAGGTTTATGATGAAAAGAAAAATATTATTTTTGGAAAATAAAAAACATGAAAAATTATATTTTTGAGTTTGATAAATAAAAGGAGTAAATGAAGATTATGTTGAATAATATTTCTATTCATGGAAAGGAAAATAACAGTTTTAGAAATTATTCTTAATCTACTAAAGATAGATTCTATGATGATCTTGAGATTGTTCATATGGAAAATGTTAATATAAAAAAGGAAATAGTAAATTTGAAAGAAATGTTATATACCTTTTATCAATGAAAGTAGAAATATGATAAGATGGTAGATATGATGAATCCAAATATAGATAAGTTTGGATTTGGTTATAATAATCATATTCCTTAGATTTATGAGAACACTTATGTTAGAAGTTCTATAGGGAAGGTTTTGATAGTTGTATGCTTCAAATTTTGAGTACATGGAAATTATTATGATAAATGTTCTCTTAGGTTCCCAAAATATCTTATTATTACTAGAGTTTATATCTGTAAGAATTTATATTCTTATATACCTAATAATAAATTTTTTAAATATTCTTGGGTACTAAAAAATTATATTACTAACCCATTTGGATCCAAAATATCATGGATACTAAAAGTTTCTATGTTTGATTTTTTATAGGACTCTTCCACATGTAATTTAAGGTTTAATCAAACAGTTAATAGTCTCTAAATAAATTTTCATTTAATTGATATAAAATAAGCATTTTAAATTTTTTTATGTGCTTTAATTTTTTTTTATAATGGTGGAGATTTTTTTGAAGAATAAATTATAGGGGAGCTTTAACTATTTTATTTATATTATTAACATGCATTTAATATTTTTATCATGGAATGTGTTTAGTGGAAGTTTATGTTTTTAATATCCATATGCTCATAGTTAACATGTTATTCATATTTTTTACCTTATTAGAGAAGAAAAGGGGTATATTTACTTATTATATTAATATCCACATAAATATAATTAGTAGTAATCCTTTTTTTATTTACAAAATGAGAGTTTTTTAGGATTTCTATGTTTGATTTCATAATTAAACAAAAATTGTGATATTTTTTGTGCTTATGTTTTGTTTTAATACAAAAAATGGTACATTTAGTATTATTGGTTTGATTACATTTCCTAAGATGATTTAAGTAATTTTTTTATTAATGTCATGTAATTTAATATGTTCATATAAAATTATTATATCACATGTATTGATGTAAATTATTTATATTGTATCATATGTCTAAATGTTCATTGCTTTATATATTTAACAACAATTTTATTATTATTTAAATTTTGTTCATCATAGTGTTTTTAGTATTTCTTGATACATACTTATAGTTGTTTTCATATTCTGTAAATATATTATATCATATATTATATATTTATTTTTTAAATAAAATTAATAAAATTATATAATTATATATATTGTTATATATATGTATATAATATATACAAGTATATATATGGTATGTCTCCTCTTCTCCTGTGCATCAGCAACTCCTCAGTTCTTCCTTTATACAGCTCGATACAGTGACCCTACCTTTTTCTTACATTACTATTACATAATTTTAATGATAAACAATATAAAATAATTACATGACCCGGATCAAGATGTTTAGTGTCTTGGTAAAATTAGGTCCATACATAAAATATACAAAATAAAACACAAACATTTATTTAATTCATTCTTCTATAGATTCTTAATGTCCCTTGAATTATACTTAATACAAGTAGTCTCCTAAGGATATACACAAAATAAAGGGGTGAAATAAAATCCCATTAAGAGGATGAATAAGATAAATGAAACATTAGTGATTATAATAATTATCATCATTTCATAATCAAGGATCATAATCATAATCATGATAGGAAACATTAGATAAAGGCATGAAATGTGGAATGCATAAAAATGAAACATTATGTCTTAGTGGTAAACTACCACACATAATTTTGTAAAATGATATAATCATGTTCATGCATATTTTTATTTTCTCATGAGACAAATCACATTATCCAAGGCATTGAAGCACTATATAATTTCGGGCACACCCGTTACATCATAACATTTACATTATCATGCATGCCACATAGAACATATATCAACTTTGGATATAAAATAAACCATTGAAGGGAATGAGTTTCATTTCATAAATGATAAATTCATAAAAAAATTAGTTCTCAACATAAAAATGGAATAATATTCTTGGTATCAATCTTTATTTAAGAAGAAACAATCACATGAGATGTAGAAGATTTTTTTTAAATAGGGGTACTTTTGGAAAAATCCTTGATTTTTTCATAAAACCAGATTGGGAACATGTATATCCCAAAAAAGATAATATAATTATGAATAAATTATATATAAGGAACAATAAGGGAATATTAATTCTAAAAATGGAGCTAAATAGGGGAAACCTAATAGAAGAGAGTTGGATTTGAGAATTCCCCTTACCTTGTGTCTGAATGATCCCTTCACTTTCATATCTTGTATAATCACATTAGATTCATTAATTAAAAATATATATCTTTTTAAACTTGAATTTGATTCATTATAGTTTTATTATGTTCATTTATGGGATTTTGGAGGAGTTATAGAGTTTAATTTCATCATTCAAGAGTGTTGATTTTCTTAGATTTCATGATCAGTTCAGCTATATACATGAATGGAAGTTCATGTAAAATGAGAATAAATGTCCAGAATTGTTATTATATGTTATCAATGATCTTAAATAAGATTAAATTATCTTATAAATAATTTTTTTATATGTTATGATGTTTAATCATTGGATAAAAGTTAATGATGATCATTTCAGTTAAATTTTGGTGGTTTCTCGATCACAACAAAATTGTTTTGTATTATCATTTCGTATTTTGTATATATGTTTGTTCCAGAACATAAAAAGGGTTTTAAAATAAATTTTAAAATATTTTTCAACCATTATATTGGTTTTATTAGCATCCTTGACGTGATTAATAGAAAATTAAAGTTCATCATCCACAATGTTGGTAGATTGACACATCACAGGTGATGATTTCATTTTTAAAATAAGAGAGAGAGAGAGGGAGGGAGGAGTTTGATGATGGATATTCCATTAAACCTATATCATACAAGTATATCAAACATAATGGAGTTATCATGCCATTTGGATAATATATGGTGAGGAAAATAGAATAAAATAAATGAAATTGAAAAGAAACTAAAACTAAAAGGAAGTGGATTTTACCTCTTGGATTTATCCTCCATGAGAACCTCCTTAGGGAACTTTTTGTGGTGTTATGTGGAGACCAAGAGCTCCTGGACATGGGAGAGGCTCTTATGGAGATGTTTAGACAGAATTGGATATGTCTCAAATCTTGAGAGGTGTGAGGAAATGAAGTGGCGAGGGGTGGTATTTATAGTGGAGGAGAGGGGTGTTTTCTCATTATTATATTTATTAGTTTATTATTTTTCCTCAAGACAATAAAATTTGATGATTCATTGACTAAATAAAGTAAATAGATAATTATAATTGGAGATAAAAGTTCTTAAATCAGAAATGAATCAAGTAATAGTGTATTTAATTTATAATATATTTATACTGTAAATTACAATATTTCACTATCCACAAAAAATTCAAGTATTTCAAAAAAATCTTAAAAATTTTTTCTAAACATTTTTTAACATGTATAATTTAAAAATGAACTCTATTTTAAGAAACTAATTTTTTAAATATGAGAAATTTAATTTTTAATAAAAATAACAATTTACTAAAAAAAATACAGATTTTAAATTTTTAACTCATTTTACAACACATTGAAAAATTACTTAAGTTATCATAAAATTATATTAAAATCAGAATATATAGAAATATAAAATTATGACCACATTTTATGAAAATAAAATTTCTTTTAAAACATAAAATTATTCATACAATTTAAATTAAATATTTATGACTTAGAAAAATATCAAAACATAACTAATAATTTTTAAAACATTTATTTACTTAGACTATGATATTGTTATACCATACAGTCATTTGTAATTTGATTAAATATTATTTATACTTTCAAAGGTTAAGTTACTATTTTATTGGACATTTTACTATTCATAAGGGTCATGTTACTATTCCAAATGAAAAATTACTATTCCATCGGTATTGGTTCCTTAACTTATAGAAATACTTATTATTTCATTAATTATTCATTTATAGAGTTTTTATTATGGACTATAAGTGATTTTATTTTGTTTATAATATATGAAATTACTATAAGAAGGAATAAATTCCATTGATAAAAGTTTGGGTCGTTACATTTTCTACCTTTATATATGAAATTACTATTTTATTTTGTTTATACTTTGTGAAATTATTATAAGAAGGAAAAAATTCCATTGATAAAAGTTTTGGGTCGTTACATTTCCCCGCCTTTTACTAGCTGCTCTTCATATGATAGATCATCTTCCAAATATAACACCTATGAGTTCAGTATAAGTGAGGGATCTGGTATGTACTTCCTCAGGAGTCATACATAAAACACATCTTGAACTTGATCCATATTTGGTGGAAGTGAAATCTGATTGGCCACAAATCTTATGCAATCAAGGATCTAAAATGGGCCAGTGTACCTTGGGATTATCTTCCCTTTCTTTCCAAACTACATGAATCTCTTCCATTGTGATATTGGAAGGAATATTTTTTCTCCAACGTGGAACGTAAAGTCCCTTCAATAGTTTTCAATATATTCTATTTTCTAACTCTGAGAATCATTGAAATGTTTTTAGATGGATTTAACCTTATCTATGATCTCTTTAACAAGATCAAGTCCAAGTAGATTTTTTTCACCATCTTCATCCCAATAGGTTGGAGTTTTACATCAATTTCTATATAGAGCTTCATATAGTGCCTTCTAATTATTCGAGTGGAAGCTATTATTGTATTAGAACTCAACCAATGGGAGATGTTGATCCCCTCATCATTTGAATTCTAAGCAGAAATCTCTTAGCATATATTCAAGCATTTAAATAGTCCTTTAATATTATCCATCAGTTTTAGGGTGATAGGCCGTGAGAAATTTAATTCACTACTCAAATAATTTTGAATACTCCTTCAAAATTTAGATGTGAACCTGGTATCACGATCAAAGACAATCGAGAGTGGAACTCCATGAATTTTCAACACTTCATTCACATATATCCTTTGAATTTTTTCAAGAGATAGATCTTCCCTAATGGAGATAAAGTGGAAAATCATGGTAAGTTGGTCCACCACAACCCATATCACATTTTTTACTTTGGATGTCTTCAGAAGACCAGTGAAAAAGTCCATGGTGTCATTCTACCATTTCCACTTAGGTATAGACAATGGTTTCATCATCCCTTTAGACTTCTATCACCCTCCTTTAACTTTATAACATGTAAAGCACCTTGAAATATAATATACAATCTCCTTCTTTATGTTATCCCACCAGAAGTGTTCTCAGGGATCAATAAACATATTGGTACTCCCATGATGGATAGAGAAATTTGACCTATGTGAATTATCCAATAGATTCTTCTTTATCCCAGGTGATGAAGGCACACAAAGCATCATTCCAAACTAAATCACACTATCCTCATCTATATATAACTCTAGTATATTCACTTGCTTTACTACATTTACCTTCTTTTGTAACTTCAAATCATCCCATTGTGCCTCCTTAATCTTCTCTTGGATAGATGGTTTTGAAATAATTTGGGAAAGGGAGGATGTATTACTTTCTATTATAATTTCCAAATCTATCATTTTGATGTCCAAGAAGATAGGTTATTTATCAATTTTCAACATGGAGGGAGTATCAGGCTCTTTTATGCTAAGATAATTAGCTACCTTGTTTTCCTTTCTAGGATTATAGTGAATAGAGCAATCACATTCTTTGATTTTCTCTAACAATCGCATTTGACTCATGTTGATATCATTTTGTGTGAATATTTTCTTTAGGATCTTTTTATCAGAACATATTTCACACTTCTCACCATATAGGTAGTGTCTCTACAATTTTATGGAAAAAATCACAATTTCTAGCTTTAGATCATGTGTTGGGTAGTTATTCTCATGGATCCTCAACTACCACGAGGCATACACTATAAATTTTTCATTTTTCATGAGTAAAAAACCAAATACTCTCTTTGAAGCATCATTGTATATCAAAAACCTTTCTCTAATTTTCAATAATGTGAGTACAGGTACATTGATTAGTATTCTATTTAGATCCTTAAAGATTTCCTCACATTCTTCCATCCAGACATACTTTAACCCTTTCTTTATTATCTTAGTTAGTGGGATTGAAAATAATGATAAATTTATCACAAAACATGGGTAGTTCCAAGTTAATCCAAGAAAACTATAGATTTCTATGACACTAAAGGGTCTGGTCCATTCCTTAATTGCCTTTTTTTTAAGGGTACATAAATATTCCCTCAATTTTGATCACATGTCTTAAGTATGTGACTTACTACATCCAAAATTCACACTTTATAAACTTGGCATACAAATTATCATTCCTTAATGTCACAAAAATAATCCTTATTTGTTCTTTATGTTCCTCCTTTCTCTTGGAGTAGATGAGGATATCATTGATAACACTACCAAAAATTAGTCGACTAAATGTCTAAAGACTCTATTAATCAAATCCATGAAGATTGTAAGGGAATTATTAAGTCCTAAGGGTATTACTAGAAACACATAGTTCCCATACCTTGTACATAAGGCAATATTCTGAATATCTTCCTTATTTAAATTTAGCTAATGATAACCAGAATGAAGATCCACCTTTAATAAGTACTAAGCTCTTCTCAACTGATTGAACAAGTCATCAATCCTTGGAAGAGGATACTTGTTATTTATGGTGATCTTGTTGAGTCCCTGATAATCGAGACACAATATCATTGATCCATCCTTCTTCTTGAAAAATAGAACTGGCTCACCCTAAGGTGATGCACAAGGGAGTAAGAACCCTTTGTCCAAATTCTCTTGTATTATCTTCTTTAAATCCTCTAGTTAGATAGGATCCATCCTATAGAGACACTTTGAGATATGGGTAGATCCATATGTGAGTTCTATTGACAAATCTATATCACTATCTTGGGGATGTCTAGGTAACAATTTAGAAAATACATCACTGTATTCTCTCACAGTGGAAATTTCCCCTATGTTGATACCTTGCTTTGACTCAACCATTTGAGTGAGGTATGATTCTTTACATAGAATCAACACCCACACCATTGAAGGATTTTCAAAGGAGATTCATGATATTCCTTGAATTTGTAGAGAAGCATGGGATGGTTCAGAATATGAAAAGACATTTCCTTTTCCAAATAGTTTATATATGCTCTATATAATGAGATCTAATCCATTACCATTATAGTGTCAAATTCCATGAGGGAGGTATCACAAGATTCGTTGGAAGAATATTCCCACATATTCCACTAGGATAAGTGTCCAAAACATGGGTTGTAATGATTGTACCACTTTGTGTTTTTAGAAATATATTTAATTAAAGGTTTGAGGACTTTGATTTAATAGTTCTATCAAACTATCAAGATTTAAAAGAATTCATAGAACCAGAATAAAATAATACTTTTTCCATTATTGAGTGAATAGAAAGTGTACCTTGTATGAATTTGTTTTCTTGCTCTACTTCAGTAGTAGTGATAACATAATCCTTGACTTGATCCTTTGGCTTTGGTAGACGGTGATGTTGATTAACCTGTAGGTCTCATGTTTTAGTGAACTAGATTGAATAGTTCCTTTTATCCCTACATTTGTAGCATTGGACCATGGGTGGTGGTTTTCTTTCTACTACCACATTGTTCTGCTTCCTCGTGTATTTTTTACATTCATGAGTTTGGTGTCCTTCTCTCCCACACTTGAAGCATTTCCCTGTACCTTTGAGGAAGTTTCCATGATTCTTATTTCCACATTTTTGATATGTGGGTGGTGGATTTGGCTTTCCTACTTTCTCATTAGATCATCCATCTTGAAACTCCATATTTCCGTTCTTATCACTATTTCTATGGGATCATTCGCCAAACTCAATCTCCACTTAGGGAGTACATTGAACAACTTATTCATGACTCCAAAAGTCTCGAATTATAATATCTTTTCAATGGTGTGGTTTTAAAACACTAAATAATCTATCAATTTTTCAATCATTATTGATAACAAAACCCGAAGAGTAACTTGTAAGACTTGAGAATTATTTTTTGTAGGATTTTGTAGTTTACCCTTCCTTTTTATTCAGGTGTATGAATTATCTCTCCATATTTGTATGAAGATGTTGAGGGAAATACTTGTCAAGAAACTTATTTAAATTTATTCCCACTCCATCTATTCAATTTCATCCTTCGGCATGGTGTTCTTAATAAAATCCTATCATTGGTTGGCCTATCCATTTGGACCATAAATTGATAGAGTCACCTTCTCCACCTTAGAATAGTTAAGTTCAGTAAAGATATTCTCCATTGAGTTTAGCCACTATTCCATGACTAGTGGATTGGAAGATCTACTTAACATTGGTGGTCTTTTTCATATAAAGGACTCGATAGTCAGCTTCTCCCTCTTAGTTGAATGATGACGTTCCACATTATTCAGGTTATTTTTTATAACCTGAGACAACTGGGTAATCATCACTATGAAAATTTAAACTCCACCACCCAAGGAATTGGGTATGTCATTTGGTCAATCACTGCATTGTCCCTTGCATAGGTTGTTGGCTTGGTTTCTCTAGGTTCCCACCATTTTCTAAAATATAAAAGGTTAGGACACAAAATAAATAAAAAATTCATGAATAAATAATTTTTTTCTTTGTGAAATTAAGTCTAAAGGAATATCTTATTTGATACATATGTTTATAATTTTCTAAAACAAATATTTCTTGGTGCTTACTTATAATTAGTATCATACTAAGGGTTTTAACTAAGGTTCTATAATCCTAAATCCCAAATTAAATAAACCTCGCTCTGATACCAACTTTAGAGACCCTTAATTTTTTATAAATTACTAGTACATCATTTTAATGATAAAAATTAAATCATTACATGACCTAGATCCAATGTTTTAGTATCTTGGTCAAATTTAGGACCATATATAACATTTCAAAAATAAAACATAAACATTTATTTAATTACTTATTCTCAAGCTTCTTATTGGCCCTTTAATTCTCTATAGTACAAGTAGTCACATGAGGATATACATAAAAGAAAGGGGTGAGATAAAATCCCAGTAAGAGGATGAATAAGTGACACGAAACATTGGTGAGCATAATCATTATCATCATTACATATGCAAGGATCATCATCATAATCATGATAGGAAACATTAGATAAAGTCATGAAACGTGGCAATGCATAAAAATGAAACATCATGTATTAGTGGTAAAATACCACAAATAGTTGTCAAATTACCTAGCATCATGTTTATGAATATTTCACTTTTCTTATGAAAATATTTACATTAACCAAGGCATTGGAGGTCTATCTAATTCCGGGTGCACCCATCACATCATAACATTTACAAAATCATGCATGCCACATAGAACGTATATCAACCTTTGACAAAAATAGGCCATGGAAAGGAATGGGTTTAATTTCATAAAGTATACATTCATAAATTAGAGCTACCAAGATAAAAAGGGAATAATTTCTTGGTATTAATCTTGATTGAAGAAAAAATAATTAGATGAGAAGTAAAAGATGTATTTTTTTTAAAAAAAATAATTCCTTTGAAAAAATCATTTTATTTTTCATAAAACAAGATTGGTAAATTTATATCCCATAAAATATATGATAATTAAGAATAAATTATATATAGGGAACAATAAAGGAATATACATACTGAAAATGGAGTGAAATAAGTGAAACCCAAATAAAGAGAGTTGGGTTCAAGAATTCCCCTTAACTTGTGTCTGAATGATTCCATAACATTAATATCATATATAATCACATTAGATTAATTAATTAAAAATAAAGAACCTTTTATATATGAAATTTATTAATTATGATTTTATTATGTCCATTTATGGGATTTTGGATGAGTTATAGAGTTTAATTTCATCGTTTGGGGGTGTTCGTTTTCTTAGTTTTCATGATCAGATCACTTGTATGCATAAATGGAAATTCATGTAAAATGCATATAAATGTAAGGAATTATTATTATATGTTATTAATGGTATTTCAGAAGTTTAAATGATATTATAAAGAATTTTTTTATATGGTACGAGGATGAATCACTAGATAAAAGTTAATGATGATCGTTTTAGGTTAATTTTGGCAGTTTCTCGATCACAATTAACTCATTTTGTCATATTATTTAGTATTTTGTATATATGATAGTTAAAAAACATAAATAGGTTTGTAAAATACATTTGAAAAATATTTTTCAACTGTTATAATGGTTTTATTAACATCCTTGAAGGCTTTAAAGGAATATGAAAGTGCATTGTCCATAATGTCGGTAGATTGACACATCACAGACGATGATTTCATTTTTAAAATAAAAGAGGGAGTGAGAGGAGTTTAATGATGGATATTACAATAACATGATAGAATACAAATAAATAAAATAAACTAGATTTATCATTCCATTTGGATAATATAATGTGTGGAGAATAGAATAAAATAAGGGAAATTGAAAAGAAACTAAAAGTAAAAGGAATATGATTTTACCTCTTGGATTTATCCTCTTTGTGAACCTCCTTAGAGAAAACGGTTTTTGTCTTTTGTTGAGACCAAGAGCTGTTGGACATGGGATATGGGCTTGGGGAGATGTTTGGGAAGAATTTGGATCAGTATTAAAGTCAAAGTGGTGTGAGTAAATGAGTTGGGGAAGTGTTGTATTTATAGGGAAGGAGAGGGGTGTTTTCTTATTATTATATTCATTAGTATATTATTTTTCCTCAACACTAGAAAATAGTGATGATTCCATGAATAAATATAGTAAATAGAAAATGATAATTCTAGATAATATTTCTTACACCAAAAAATACTCAAGGAAGAGAGTATTTAATTTTTAATGTTTTTATACTATAAATTACCATATTTCACTATTCACAAAAAAATAAAGTATTTTAGAAAAATCCAAAATATTAACCCTAATTTTTTTGGAATGTAGAATCAAAAAAATAACTCATTTTTATGAAAATAAATTCTAAATATGATAAATTTAATTTATAATTAAAATTACCATTTTCAAAAAATATATAGATTTTTGAATTATAACACATTTTACGAAACATTAAAAAATTACTTAAGGTATTATAGAAATATTTTAAAATCATAATACTTAAAAATATTAAATGATGATCACATTTTATGAAAATAATTTTTCTTTTAAATTATTAAATTAATTAGAAAAGTGTAATTAAATATTTAAGATTTACATAAATGCCAACAATTAATTAATAAATTTTAATACATTTATTTACTTAGTCTATGACATAATTATACAATACATTAAATTATAAGATGCCTAATTTTTTTTTGTACTTTAAAAGGATAATTTACCATTCTGTTGGATGGTTTTCTATTCATAAGGGTCATGTTACTTTTCCAAAGGATAAGTTACTATTCCATTGGTATTGGTTTCTTAACTTCTAGAAATACTTCTTATTTCATCAATTATTATTTTATAAACTTCTTATTACGGTCTATATGTGATTTTATGTGGTTTATAATATATGCAATTACTATAAGAAGGAAGAAATTAAATTGATAAATGTTTGGTTCATTACACTCTCTTTTATCCCCTACACCGATAAAAGTAGTGATTTAAAAATGGTTTTATAGATCAATGGTAGAAACTCATAGTGATTGTAGAACCTTTATTCATGTGACGGTAGCAGTGAAACACTATTTTCATGCAGTGCACCCAGTGAAGATAGAACCAAACCTCTCTTCATGAAATTTTAACAAGTTATCCCTCAACAGTAGTAGCACCTCCTTCATAATAATATCCCTATAAGCATTTAGGAAACAAGACCTCGTGATTCCATATTTGTAGCAAACAAAATTCCTTCGACAGAAGCAACACTTTACAATTATAGCGGTAGAAATAATTTTCACAGGTAGAAGTAGCACTCAATAGTAGCAATAAGGTGGTAGAATCATCCATCAGTATTTGAATGTATGCTTCAATGGCAACGGTAGAAGATTATTACTACTACTGGGTAAATTTTTTCTCTTCCTAACATGCGATAATAAATTATTCTACCACAAGTTGAAAATTTTATGTTAATTTTAATTTATTTTTTATTCTACGACCTATTCAATTTTATTGTGCGACCATTAGTTGTGAGTTCTTTAACCATGACCTCTAATGAAATAAATAATAACAGTAGTGATATTAAACTCATTATACCATCACGTATAATTTTTTTGACTACTAGTAAAATTTATTTTAATATGTTATAAATCTATGTTTTTTTATATTTATGTATTTTAAAATACTTCATATTTATAATAATGGTTTTTATTAAATTCTTTATTCTAAAATTACTTTATAGTTATGTTTTTTCCTTAAGAATAGATTTGATGTGTTTCAATGGATGATTTAATATTATTTTATGTCATTCTTCATTATTCTTAGAAAAAAACAGCATATGTTGAAAATATTTATTATTTCATAAATTATTATTTTTAATTATTCTTAAAATATTTATCAATATTATTATATATTTTAAAAGTGTTTTTATTGTATTAAATGCATCAAAAAATTGTTTTTATGTTTTATGCATTTATATAGAATATTTTTTGAAATTTTATTTAAATTTATCTATGTTGTGATATTTATGGTATTAATTGAATGTGATTTATGGAGATAGTATGAATGATTTAATTTATATAAATCCATTAAAATTATTCAAATATTGTATTTAAATTATTCCAAATTTCTTTAATATTTTTGGGTAATCTAATTTTTATTTCTGTGAGATTTTTGATTGTGTCTATATTTATTATTTTGAATTGTTCTAATATTTTACTTGATTATCTAGTTTATATATATTTTTATTTAAAGGGCTTGTGGATTATTGGAAGAAAAATGATGATTTCATAAGACAATACTCAAAGTATTTTAATGCGCTTATTTTCTAGGAACCTTCAAGTGATCCTGTGCTTAACTATTTACATCTTTGGGATGAAAAATCAAGTAAGTAACAATTATTATTCGAATTAATATCTCCTTTGGAAATTGATTTGTACCTTTTATATAACACTCGGAGTACTTTGTATACATCATTCAGAAGGGATTGCATCAACAATTTCATCATCAACATTGTTTTGCTTCTATCCAGTTATAATCATTATTCTATATTCTCTGTATGGGTATAGGTCTAAACTTAATATTTTCCCATAAAAGTTATAATACATCCAATATTTATTCATTTATTATGTTTACTTGACCAAAATTTAGAACACTTAGGTTGGGGATGCTTCATTTTGAAAAGCCCATGTATTTTTTGTAGGAAAATGCTTCTCCAGCACAATGGTAGGAGACCAATAGCCATAGGTTTTAAAACTATGGATATATTTGTTGTATATATCCATAGTTTTACTAAAACCGTGTTTATAGACCTTTAAAAAATGGTTTATAACCACATTTATGAAAACTATGGCTATAGAAAACACCTATGGCTATGATTTTAGTAAAACTATGGCTATAGGACTATTGTAATAGCTCAGTTTTCTACTTGTGTAAATAAGTTACAAGTGGGGCCTAATATTATATACCCTATTGATGGATGGATAGGTCTCATGAGAAAAACTAGATTGGTTCTTTTAGTGTATGCCTACCCAGAATAAATATTTCTTAAAAATAGGGGCTTGATATTAAGATCATGATATCTTGGATTAGGGAATGAAATTTGTTATCAATAATATTTTATTTAATTATTAAGGAACCAATTATTATTATCCATGTGATATTTTAATCTCCATTGGTATCCGTGGATTTATTTTTATTTCAGTTTAATTCTATTATTGATTTTTTTTAAACCTTTTCATGACATATTATTTATGCTCATATTATGATCACTTATGATCTTGAATTTTTATCACTCATGTTTACACTTATCATGCATTTGAGATCACCCCTTCTTATGTTTCTATTTCTCCAAGGTATGAAGAAATGAATTGCCCATGAAATCTCTACTATAATAACTAATGTAGGGAATTTGTGAGATATTTTTCAGAATTATTATTCATAATGTAATTTCTTATATAGTTGAATTAAAATTTCCATTAGTTTAGAATGAATGGTATTTATTAGTTTAATATTTTCCCAATTCCATAAATATATAATTCTAAATGGCCTTGGGAATGTTTGCACTAAAATATTTTATTTATTAATTTTTAAATTTTTGGTAGTTAGGTTTTGGAATCTATAGTTGGTATCAAATCCAGTATGTAAAGTATGTGTTTTAGGAACCAGATCAAGCGGTATGGGTCCAGGGTGCTAGAATTTGCATCAAAGTAAGGTTTATATAACTTTTGAGATTAAAATGTTATCAGTTAAGGATGTAAATAACATCAAGGTGTGATTTGTTGACTCTTATCATAACTTCAAAGGTACATGTAACCTATTTAGTTAGTTGAAGTAATATGGAATATTTTAGTGATTGGGATATGAGAACTTTAGTTAAAACCCTAGGGATAAATATAAGGGACAAATATTTGTATAAGATAACATATTGATGTTTTTTTAATGTAGGGATTGTTTGGTTTCTTAAAAATAAAGTCCATGTCTGGTTACTATAAGTGTATTCAAGATCTATCATAGATGTACCTATGGGTAATAACCCTAAGAAGGGAATGTTGGGTATTACCTCAATCATTACTTGGTGCATGAAAAAGAGGCCTAACTCCCCACCTGGTTTAAAAATCGCTGGGGATATACTTTGGTTAATCACTGTCTCTTTATAAGACATTATAAAGAATTTCTTATTAGGGAACTAAAACTAAAGAAACATAGATTAAATCAGGGGAGATTTAATTTAAACTAAAAGATCCTATAATAACATCAAATACTAATACATTTTGAGGTTGAATTTTTCATTTAATTACCTTATAATAATCCTATTATGGTTTAATTATTATAAATCATTATTAACACCTTTTGGTTTTAGTAATGGATGAATCAAAATAGAACCAAGTTATAAATGGATTCCATGGACAATGCGGATATTTTATGAATGACAACCCTAATGGGATAAGAGCTGGTGTAATAACCCACACTCTAGTAACCTAGATCCAGAATGCATATTATTACATTGGCATAAGATACAAGTGATCACATCATAAAGGACTAGATAGTTTAGTAGTTTTGAAGAACCAGATATATACATGATACTGATTTTACATTTGGAATAGAATAACATAATATATAATAGAAAAAATGATCAGTATCCTTTAAACTCATTTAAATATTTATTCTTCATATACTGGGGAAAGGAAAAAAAACAAGTGTGTGATAAAATTCTCATTAAGGGTTACATAAAGCATAATATATCATTAGTAAATAAAGAATATTCAATATATAAAGGTGAATAACTAAAAACAAATTCCATTTAATCAATAACTTGAGTGTGAAATAAGGAATAATCAATATGGAAAGGTATCCAACTAAACAAAAATTCCATTTAATCAATAAACTGAGAATGAAATGAGTCTAGAGATAATATAAATATAAAAATACCATGGATAATAATAATAACTGAATTCTCAATGAATAAATTTCTTAATTATTGGAAGTCATGATCCCATGAATCACGTTACCTCTGTCATTAATACCTTTCACAAGACAATTTAAAACTATGGGTCGAAAACTGTCGAATTTGGCCAACTTATTTGTCTCATAAGACTTGTCGATGCATAAAGGGGATATATATAACCATGCATCTCCCATAAATTCATGTCTAAAGCATTACTAATATATCAAATAATCTATTTAATTGATTAAAAATATTCCTTATCATCAAATATCCATTTGGAGTAAAGTATAAATAGTTATCAATATTTCACTAGTTAATCAAATTACTTTAAAAGTAAATACCTCATTTAAAAATGGTATATGTTTTAGGAAATATTCATATCCATCATAAAATAATATTGATATTTAAGAGATGTGTAATTTCCAATGAAAAATGATTATAATAAAGTGATTTTTTTAAGAGAAGGTAAATAATAAAAAAATAATTTTAGATTGAACAATATTTTTTACCTCTTTGGTAACTTATAAATTGTAATCCCTTGAAGAATAAACATGAAAAAAACTAATCATCATGAATAAATAGGTATTGTTTTTAAATAAATAAAAGGGTAAATATATAAACCATATAAAAATGAATAGGGGAACATGGTGGGAGGGGAACATGGTCACATATTTCTTGGCATCTATGGAAACCTCAAATAAAAGTATGTATTCATTCTTAAACATGGGTTCTTTTCATTATGAGGGAATATAATTTATTACTAATGATGATATGGGCTTGCATTAATTTAGAATACCATGATGTATTTCTTTTTGGTATCCTATGTACTGTATTTTTTTCAAAATGAATAAAAATATTAATTTTCCATCATAAAAATGAATTGGTTCATATTAATGAATATTCCTCAATAAAATGGAAATTAAGATGAAATAAATTACCTCCACTTTTATTTAGTTAAAAATTATTTGAACTCATGTATAATGGTTTTAATCATGTTTTTAATTTATAACAAAAATATAATTATATATATATAATCATATATGATGTTCTTATAAAATTTCAATCCATCTATTAATAATATTACATTATTTTCATTATTTCAGTTGTTAATTGCATTGTTCTCTCATGCGAGTTTTTTCATGAAATGTTAGGTTCTTATAGATAGGATATACATAAATCATCTACAAAATTATAAAAATTTTATAAATATCATATTTACTTATTATAAACATTATTATAACCATTCGTTAATGTTGTTAATGGAAAATGAGTTGCGTCTCTTTGTAGAGACGGTAGGTTGTACGTACGAAAGAGAGACGATACCATTCCATTAACAGGTGAAAGGGTAAGGGAGAAAATGATATATTAATTTTAAATTATTGATATTATTTCATATATATCACATATATTCATTAAAAGTATCCTTATTAAATTCCATGTAAAGCTTAATTGAAAAATGAATCATATCGCTTCATAAGGTGGTAGCCCGTCGTACACACGAGCGACGCAATCATATTTTAAGAGGAATGGAAATTAAAAATTTATATGTGATATTATAATTAAATAAGTCTATTTATATCATAATTAATATATTTAATCATTAAATCCAACATTATATCCATCAATGAGAGGTTTTGATGGGAAACAAGTTACATCAGTTCATGAGGCGATGGTCCGTTGTACACACGGTTAATGATTTCATTCCCCATTTGATGGAAGCAGAGATGAATATTGGTTATTCCTTTAAAATAATAAAATATAATTATATTATATATACTATTTTTATTTTATTATCATTATTTAATAAAATTTTATTAAGTTGGAATAATAAATAAAATAAAAACGATCATTTAAGAACATTGCCTCTTCTTCAGTTAACCTCCTTAGGTTTGCACCAAAATCCTTCGTATGATGTATTTACAATAAAACAAATGGATCTAGAATATTTTTAGGTGAGTATGTAAATAATATATTATAGATATTTTGATCCAAATTACTTTGTAATTATGAACAAGAGATAAGAGGGGGTGGCCTTTTATAAGTGGGGGATATGACACACATGGATGTTTTGAAAACAAAAATTGGTAGCCATGTTTTTACCATTAAAAAATCCTATAAAATGGTTAATTATATAAAATAAATTTTTATATGGTCTAATTATGGAAATATAATAGGTTTTTGGAATTTTTTATGTAAATTTTCCCCTTATCTTATTCGTTTAACCCCTGGTAAATCCATGTTTACCATAACCATGATAATTAATATTTAGTGATCTTACTATTAACAATGATAAAAAATTAAGTTTAAATTATTAGTAAATATAAATTTTTATGATTATAAATATGAAATTTATTTTAATAAATTTAATTTAAATAAGTTAGATAATTAAATTTATAATAAAATCCCAAACACAAGGAAAAAGCAGTTTTCTAAAGAAATTTTATCATAACTATGGAATGTTTATATATTGAAATCGAAAATAAAATTAATCACAATGACTAATATTAGATATATTATAATATAATTTATCTAATTTTATTTTAAAAATAACTTCAAATATAATTTATTAATTCAAATAAAAATGTTGTTTAAAAAAATCAGTATTTTTTAATATTCATCAAAAAATTAATCTTTTCAGAAAAATATAAAAAATCTACCCAAGGGTAATTTTTACATGTATATTTTAAAATCTAATTTTATTTCATAAAATTAATTTTCTAAAATTTGTAAAAATTAATTTTAAATTTTGTGCATAAAGCACAACTAAACTGCCTTTTAGAAAAATATAATTTTCTATAAAACATTTTTTTATTTTTCAAATGATTTTTATTTTGTTTATAATATATTGAAAAACATTGATTGCATTTTATACATGTGTAGACCATATAATTTTCATAATTTAGTTATTCCTATTCATAACCTTCAACTTATCATCCATGTTATATTATTTATGTTTACATAATATTTTAATAGGGCATCCTGTTTCATTTAAACCAAGTGATGCATGCATATCTAACTATTGAATATATTGAATTATTTGGAAGGGAAATAAATAATAAAGTTTTGGGGTATTACATTCTTCTCTCTTACAAAAAATTCATCCGTGAAATTTCATTGATATTACCTTATAAATAGACGAGGGTTCTTCTTCTTGATAATATCCTATGGTTCCCACAACACTTCCTCCGTTTTGTGATTTCTACAAACTACATTTACTGGTCAAGTTGTCTGATTCATCCATACTTTATATCTTTTATGAAGTATTTTTTATAGGATCTTCATAGTAAGATAGATCATGTTCCAATTCTATTTCATCATAGGTGTGCAAAAGTATTGGGTTTGGCATGTACTTCTTTAATAATGAAACATTGAACACATCATGTACTTTTGAGAGACTTGGTGGAATTTACAAATGGTAAATAATAAATATAATTATTTCAAGGAATTAAAAGGGTCTAATTTTCCTAGGTATCAGTTTCTCTTTCTCACCAAACCTTATGTCACCCTTCCATGGAGATACACTAAAGAAAACATGATCTCCCACTTGGAATTACAAATCCTTCCTATGATTTTTTGCATGACCCTTTTTCCAATTTTGAGATAATTTAATATGATCTTGATCAATCTTTAACTTTGTTTTTGTCTCTTCAAAAATTTAATGGCCTATAATTTTACTTTTACTAGCTTTATCCTCACAAGTTGGATTATGAAATTGCTTTCTATATAATGATTCATACAAAGCAATATCATTACTTGAATGGAAATTATTGTTATATGAAAACTCTGCCACATGTAAATACTGATTCATATACCCTAAAATTTGAGTGTGCATGACCTCAACATGACTCACAATATTTTAATTTTCATTTTGAACTATCCATCAGTTTGTGGATGGTAGGTGGTGATCAATGAAAGCTCATTATCACGATCTTTTTGAATAATCTTCCAAAAACTCAATATCAAATGGTTATCGTGTTAAAAAAACAAAAGAGGTGTTCTATAAAGTATTATTTCATTATCAATATATATATTTTTTAGGTTCTCAAGAGGTAAATATTTTATTATAGTGATGAAATGTGAATATTTGGTTAGGAGATCAATGATAACCCATATTGCATCATGTAATAAATTATATTTTCCTGATTTTATTTATAGAAATTATTTGGGAAGACTTAGAGACCAGATGTTGAGACAACAAGCGATTCTAAGGCCCAATGTTTTTGGAACAATTCATTAAAAATGATATGTTTTTAATAGAACTCACACACATATTACCTTAAAAAGTGAAATATCTTTTTTATGGGTTCCTGAGTCAGAAATTTGAGGGGACCGTTGTGCTCAGAATGGAGACTTTACCCAATGTGCGACCAAACATTGGTTAGCATGGGTCATCTGAAAAAAATTCACCAAGGACATAATCATAAATAAACTAATTAAATAAATTTATTTTATTTTAAAATCATAATAAATCATTAACGGTTACTCAGATTGGAAATTTGATAATACTATTAAGTTCTTAATGTGGTTTTTTTACTTAGGCGAGGCCTAACATCGACCAGTGCATGTCGACTGTGAAAATTAACTTTTTGGATGTTTTAAAGAATAAAATAAATTAATATTTATTTTATTTAACATTATGCAGAGGTATGATTTCTGTTTATTAATTCTTGTTAGATAATTTAGGGTTATCACCGTAACCCCGAAATTCCTCTGAATTGTGGAGAAAGAATCCTTTCGAATGAACAATGACGTATCAGAGATCGGATCGAGGATCATCTCACCAACAGAGTTGGAGGGTGTAATCAATGATGACAACACAACTGATTCTCATCAATGACTAATCCAAGAACCATGTAGGGTGTTTGTTTTTTCTTTTATGGTATCCCCTTTATTTTATTCAATGACATAGTTGGACTAACTGATGAACAATTTTATCTGTGGTTCGATCGTTTACAGGGTGGATATTTGTTTCAGGTTTCTAATTGGATATCAATATTGTCTATTATTTCTTCTTCATTATTCCTTTTAATAGGAAAACATTATCGCCTACACGAATAAGGACAAGGTTCATTCTTTGAGAAGTATTTTTCTTTTCTCTCCACCGTTTTTGGTTTTCTTTGTCATTGGGCCCCCGTGGAAATGACTCGAATTTTCGGGACGATTTGAATGTTATCAAACCCCATCAATGGAGAAAATGCATCAACATAGACCACATCTGTGTAGATCGGAACCCAATAAATCCAGGTCTATGATGGTTACATATTTTGGAGTGCTAGAGGAGGCGCGGTGGCCCACAAAAGGGGCCAATGGAATGCACTGTGGAAGATCCATGTGGATGCGATAGACCAACCATGTCGGAGACTGATTCATGCTCAAATTTACCCAAGATATGAAGGTAGAACAGTCTTTGTAGTTTATCTTGGGTTATCAAATCCTCAGAGACCTAGGAAGTAACCTACAGACACGTACATTCTATGGATTGTTTTTGGCTATGAAGTGGCCAACTTGGGTTGATTTAAGATGGTTTTCAATGAACTCTAAGAGACTTAAGTGAATTCAATTTAAAATAGTGAGTTGATCCTAGGTTATCACTTGGGGTGGATTGGACTTATTTCCTTTTCAATGATTTCAATTTTTTATAATCGAGATGAGTTAATTTAAGAAGATAAAACAACATAATAACTTACTGGTTTAATACCTACACCATTTAATACTAATCACCTATACACTTTAATGATCAAAGTTTTGAGCACTTCAAGGTAAAGGTTCGTACTAGCACTTGAAGTGTGTGGCCTTAAATTCAACAAGGACGATGGAGTTTAAAAATCATAAAATAAAAATCTAAATTAAAGAAGTGATTAGAAATTAATGGGGTGATAAATAATATCCAATCCATCCCCTTTATACTCCCTTTAATCAACCCATAAGTGGGTTATACCTCCATTGATTCTATGGTTTCAATGGAAGCGTAAAGTAGACTCATGAGGGAGGAATTGAAGAAGTAAAGAAAACAATAAAAAGAAAATGATCACTCCACCGTTGTGTGAATAATTTCACAGGTTTTGGTGTCAATAAATTAACACCTTAAACCAACAATATCAAAGTGATATGAAGAAAAACAGAATAAGAGGAAAATAAGAGCTTTTGTTTAGAAACTAAAATGAATTTAATAGCTTACATGTGAAAGACAAACTCGAGACAACAAAATCGCAGCATAACATTACAATTGAACAAAGCACCAAAGATAAACATATCCTCCACCACCACTACCTTAAATAGGAATTTTGGGAGTCTTGGGTCGAGACTCCAACATTACAAAGAATCCCACTTGATTATGGTAGGCCTAGGGTGGTGGAAAGCTTGTGGAACTTGGACTTTTCCACACTTGACCCAATGTGGCAGTGAGCTTTCATCGACCGAAAATACGCACTTGGAAGGCCTTCTAGATGGCAGACTCAGAGTGGTCCATATAAGAAGATAATGTATCCCTGGATGTCTTCTAACTTCCTGTAAAATTTGGTCCCATTTGGAGTTGTTTATTCAGAGAAATGATTATATTAGTGGGATGTTTTTATGGGCCGTAGAATCTGGCCCAGAATTTTATCTCTAACTTGGTCAACCTAAATAACCACAATGGAATCCGAATTAGCACTAGATCCTGAATAATTATTTGTTCATATATATGTCTTATATCATCCCAATAAATTTTGGATTCATTGGGTTTGTAATGTGGGACCCACATTCTCATTAGTGGGCTGGTGTTCAATCTGACTTCTCCCTAATTGTTTCCTTTCATCAAAAAATATCCCCATCTTCTTCCATGAATTTTCCAAGGATCCCTGAATAAAAAATGTTCATATTGAAGTGTAGATCAATTTCCCAAAATATCAAATTAAAATATTTATAATTATATTCCTTAAAATGATATGAATCATTGGGTACTTTAAATTATATTAAAAAATTTACCACATAATAGTGCATTTTAAGAAAGAATTACAATCATAATGTGAAATTATGTTCAAAGTATAAAACGAACTAAAATGGTGTTTATGAATAATAAATCACATGAATATTATATATATTAAAAATTAATATTAGCCTCATTTAGTGGCTAATCACACCCCCCAACTTGAGTTTTGTTAGTCCCGAACAAAATATATCTCAACAATATGAAATTTGAATTCCCTTTTCCAAAAAAATTTTAATACACAATGATCCCCGAAAACCCTTATACCAAAAAATCATGAAACCCATCAAAATATTTTAATACAAGATAGTTTCATAAGTAGATCCCAATCCCAAGACCATTCCTTTGTTCAAATTCATTGCCATATTTCATCCAATATCAATTAAGTATGAGGATGTGTTGTGTATCACAATAGACATGGGGGGTTTATCTTTATTCAAGGGGGAAATGAAGAGAGTTCTAGGTGGAATCGCATTTCAATATTAAGATGAGCATTCAATTTTTTATATTTTTTTATATTTTTTTTTGCAATTTTTCCATAGTAATGGAAATTGCACTCAAAAGAGTCAACCGCTGTAGTGAGACTTTGCCGATGACTCCCAGGCTCAAAGACCTTAGGGAACCAAGTGAATCCCACATACTCGGGAATCATCTCAAGTTAAATCAGTAAAAAACAAATCCAAATTAAAAAAAAATATAGATAAAATTACTAACTCTGGGCTAGATAACTATGGAGTCACGATCCCCAAGTGCCGAAAGCCACACATTAGGTCATTTCATTACTCTACGTGCAAATTTATTGTTTTTTTGAATACTCATATCAAAACTAAAATGATATCCAAACCTATGCTATTTATTTTGGGGACCCCATGAACTCAAACTAATACCCCACTATCCAAAGGACATGCATTGTGATTTTCTTTTATTTGGATGAAAATATAAACCATGAAATATCACATTAGACAGCCACACTTTCCAAAATCTTTGCTCAATAAATTATACTTGGATTAAAATCAAAATCAGGGCATGCTAAATTATTTGATATTCAGTTTCAAAGTGTGTAATATGTATTACCATGTTCAAAGTTAAAGGAATTTTTCCTTCTATTTACACACATTTTTTTTCTTCAAATCATTCTTTTTTTTACACAAATGCATTTTTTAATTTTATCTCCCCCCAAAAATTAAATAACACTGTCCGCAGTGTTTGAAGAAATGAAAATTTAGAAGGATTAGAGGTAGGTAAGGGAATTTCAAAAAGGAAATTGAAATATTAGGATCGTGGAATGAAGTCACCTAGTGGTTGTAGTTAATGTTCTTGTTGCTCCAATTTACTCCTTTCATATCCCTGTCACTTGCAGAGTTCCCTAGTAGAAAAAGGAAAAAATAATGAAAAAAACAATATATATATATATAAAATAAAGAAAGTAAAATATAATTATATATATAGAAATTATAGAATAAGGAAGCACAAAAATCCATAGGTCAGTTGTAAGTGTGCGCCCCTGTCTCCCTTCGATCCCGAGTTCGAATCCTCGCGGCTTCACCAGTTGTGACGGGGTTTGCCCCATGATCTATGATGTGGCCTTTTTTTATTATTATATTTTTATTTATTTATTTTTTATTTTTATTTTAACCTACAAACACATAAAAATAAAATAAAATAAACTGATGATACATTGTATTTTGTTTTAAATTTTTGGGTAAGGTATTACTCAAGGATCACACCACGTGAAATGGATGAATTTGGCTCTCCCCTTTCGTACCCATCCATACTCAGAATATAATAACAGGTCAATAGTATATTTTTTTAAATATCAAAATGATTAATTAATCCTATTTTAAGAAAAAAATGTTTCGAAAAGATGAAAACCACGGGTTGCCTCACGTGAAACGCTTTGGTTTAATTTCTCTAGCTCGAATTGAACACCACAACTTACCCAATACCAACTTTCAACTTTTTAAGAACCACATGTTTCACCAATTATTCTAGTTTGAGATTTATTTTATGTTTATAATTTGTTTCATGCTCAAACCTATGTTCTAAAATGAATCATAAAATCAAAGTAATATCAGAAATGGTTGATCTAGTTTCCTCTGTAGTCTTTCCTAATACATAAATGATAATTCCAACATTTTTGGTTTTAAGAGAAGAATGAATTCCAATTGAAAGTTCATGATTATACCTTATGAAGGGATTCTTTAGAGGGGAGGTAAGGAAAATAATTTTTAGCTCTGGATGGGTAGAAAATTTAGTCACAAGTTGATATTTTGAATCCAACTCAGTTTCATTTTCCAAATTTCTCAACAAAATTGGTTCCTTTTAAATAGAAGATTCAACCAAAAAATTAGAAAGATTAGTTTCAGGAATGGGTATGGACTCAAAGTTTGTGATTTCTATTAATGGTTCAATGATTTGTGTTTTTGAAAAATCTTCAATGGAGTTATATTCATGAGACTCAATCTGTGATGTCAAATTTCCCTCTTGTGAATACAAAAAATCAGTTTCCTATTGATTTAAAAACCCATCAAAAATTTCTTGATCCCCTTCATCTTCCCCAAATCCGAAGGTTTTCTCTTCAGCAAATTTGTGAGATGTTTGTGGGAAACTAGACACTTCACATAAGGTTATGGAATGGACAGTTTTTGTAGGGATGGGTTTCTCACAATATTTAATGATTTGTAGTTCTAACCTCAATGATAAAACCTCAAAAATTCATTATCTCCATTTTTTGACACAATTTTTCAAGTAATGGATGTGGATTAGGATGGATAAGGGGTTGAGACAGATGGTCTATTCCCGGAGGATAACTATGTTGTTGGAATTCCATAGGAGGATGTTCAAATTGGCTTTGTGGGGATTGAAACTCATTATATTTTGCAATGTTTTTTGGATTATAGGAGTAAAAACATTGTGGTTAATTAGTTTGTTGATGATACCACATGTAGAAATTAGGATGGTCATTGTACATCACACATGGGGTGGAGAGATCAAAGTATAGAGAGGTTCCCCATGTTTGAATTTGTTCAAAAGGGGTTTCCATAGGAATGAAATTGGGGATGATATAAGAGAAGTGGGATGAAAAAAAGGATGATAGTGTCTAATATAACTTACATAGGTCCCCAGAAATGGTGCCAACATTTTATTCACACTCAAATTTACCCAAGAGATGAAGGTAGAACGATCCTTGTAGTTTAGCTTGGGTTATCGAATCCTCAGAGACCTAAGAAGTAACCTACAGACACATACATTCTATGGATTGTTTTTGACTATGAAGTGGCCAAATTGGGTTGATTTAAGATGGTTTTCAATGAACTCTATGATACTTAAGTGAATTCAATTTAAAAGAGTGAGTTGATCCTAGGTTATCACTTGGGGTGGATTGGACGTATTTCCTTTTCAATGATTTCAATTTCTTGTAATTGAGATGGGTTCATTTAAGAAGATAAAACAACATCATCACTTACTGGTTTAATACCTAAACCATTTAATACTAATCACCTATACACTTTAAGGATCAAAGTTTTGAGCACTTCAAGGTAAATGTTCTTATTAGCACTTGAAGTGTGTGGCCTTAAATTCAACAAGGACGATGGAGTTTAAAAATCATCAAATAAAAATCTAAACTAAAGAATTTATTAGACATTAATTGGGTGATAAATAACATCCAATCCAGCCCCTTTCTACTCCCTTGGATCAACCCATAAGTGGGTTAGCCCTCCATTGATGCTATGGTTTTAATGGAAGCGGAAAGTAGACTCATGAGGGAGGAATTGAAGAAGTAAAGAAAACAATAAAAAGAAAATGATCACTCCACCATTGTGTGAATAATTTCACAAGGTTTGGTGTGAATAAATTAACACCTTGAACCAACAGTATCACAATGATATGAAGAAAAACAGAATAAGAGGAAAATAATAGTGTTTATTAAGAAACTAAAGTGAATTGAACAACTTACATGTGAAAGATAAACTCGAGACAACAAAATCACAGCATAACATTACAATTGAACAAAGCACCAAAGATAAAAATATCCTCCACCACCACTCCCTTAAATAGAAATTTTGGGAGACTTGGGTCGAGACTACAACTGTACAAAGCATCCCACTTGATTATGGTAGGCCTAGGGTGGTGGAAATCTTGTGGAAATTGGACTTTTCCACACTTGACCTGAGGTGGCAGCCAGCTTTCATCCACCGAATAGACGCACTTGGAAGACCTTTTTATGGCCGAATCAGAGTGGTCCATAGAAGAATAATCTGGAGCCACAGATGTCTTATAACATCCTTTAAAATTGGGTCCCATTTGGAGTTGTGGATTCGGAGATATGTTTATATTAGTGGAATGTTTTTTTGGTCTGCAGAATCTGGCCCAGAATTGTATCTCTAAATTGGGCCACCTAAATAACCACAATGGAGGCTGAATTAGCATTGGATCCTGAAAAATTATTTGTTCTTTTATATTTTTTATATAATCCCAAGACATTTGGGATTCAGTGGGTTTGTAATGTGGGTCCCACATTCTCATATGTGGGCTGGTGTTCAATCTGACTTCTCCAGAATTGTTTCCTTTTATCACAAAATATCCCCATCTTCTTCCATGAATTCTCCATTGATCCCTGAATCAAACATGTTCATATTGAAGTGTAGATAAATTTACCAAAATATAAAATTAAAATATGTATAGTTATATTCCTTAAAATCACATGAATCATTGGTTACTTTAAACGATGTTAAAAAATGTACCACATAATAGTGCATTTTAAGAAAGAATTACAATCATAATGTGAAATGATGTTCAAAGTGTAAAATGCACTAAAATGGTGTTTATTAATAATAAATCACATTAATATTATATATATTAATAATGAATATTAGCCTAATTTAGTGTCTAATCAGAGACCACGACATCCGACCATGTGCGGTGGATGTGGGATGTGGAGTTCACCACAGGGGATCGTCCGCGTGGTGCGGACGTGGTGTGCTGGCCACGTGGGCCACGCAAACCAAGCGGGAAGAATAGGTCCAAGCTCTTGTGGGCTAGGCCAGACACCCAATATGGCCGGGCCAAACTAAACCAGGCCGGGTTGAGATGGGTCAGGTCAATCAGACTCAGTCTGGTCGACCGGACCGGGTCAGACACAGGCCATAGACCATTTTTTTTCAACTCCCGTAAAATTCAAATTATGTGTCCATTTGATGAACCGTCTATGATTTTGGGACCCTTGTGACGATATGATACTTTTGAGATATCCAAAGTGCTTTTTTGTGGAAGTTTTAATTTGACCTAATGGCTTGAGGAGTAGGTTCTACTGAAACGATCATACTTTGAGTTGAATCCTATGGATGGCTATGACAGAGTCTGTGTGTCTTATGGAGACTATGTGACTCCCAAAGACTATATGTCTTATAGAGACTATGTGACTCATTGAGACTATGTGATTTCCAATGACCATGTTTCTTGAATAGACTGTGTGTCTCATGGAGACTTTGTGTCTCATGGAGACTATGTGCCTCATGGAGACTATGTGCCTCATGGAGACTATGTGTCTCATGGAGACTATGTGTCTCATGGAGACTATGTGTCTCATGGAGACTATGTGTCTCATGAAGACTATGTTAATACTAAAGAATGTGTGTCTTATAAAGAGAATGTATCTCATAGAGACTGTTTGACTCCCAAAGACTGTGTGTCTTATAGAGACTTGGGTGTCTCATGGATACTATGTCACTCCCAAAGACTGTGTGTATTACAAAGAAAGTGTGTCTCAGGGAGACTGTGTGTATCCTAGATATTGTGTGTCTCATTGGAGGGAGAATATCTAGATATTCTTGATATATGGGTCAAGGGTGTATATCTTTAAGGAGATGAATATACTATTCCTTCATGGTATTTCCATATTTCTTGTGTGGTATTACCTGGGTGGTATTTTCTATGCGGTATTTCTTGTGTGGTATTTCCTGTATGGTATTTACATTGTGGTATTTTCTGTGTGGTATTTCATGTGTGGTATTTCCTGTATTGTATTTCCTATGTGGTATTTTCTATGTGCTATTTCTTTTTTTGTATTCCTTTGTGGTGTCGGGGTGCCTTACTGAGTAGTTTTTTACTCACCCCTACACATGATATTCCCACACATGTTGTGTCTTGTGAAGAAAAGTGACATTTTGATAGAGTCCAGGGCAGACCAGGACTAGATAGAGATTTGTGAGTTCAGGTAGGCCGAGGTGTTCATATGGATTTGAGTAGTATTCCTCGTACCGTTGTCTACAGGTTGGACTTTGTGGTCTACAGACATTTCTTTTAGGGGGCTTGTATTTTGTCCCGGTTTATTTTACTGCACTTTACTATCATTTCATAATCTATTAGTTGGGATATAGTATATTCCTACATTTTTTTACATAGTGTTTTTACATTTCAAGAATTTGTGGCTTGGAGACGTGTTCATGCGTATAGGTACATAGGAAAATGCCTCCAATTTGCGGGATATGCCTTATCAGTTCTAGTCACCATCCCCTAGCCTATTGGTGGTGGACTTTGGGTAGTCATGGCATGGTACCCTTTGGTATGGGTCATGAAAGAGGGGTATTAGAGGAGGTCAGTTCAACCATAGCACCAAGATTCTGTGAGTTTGGTTTTGGGAAATAGTGTTATGTGTTTTGAGTTCGGCTTTCAGGCAAGGGAATCCAGTTTTGGTGTGATGACTGAAAAATCCAGACATGAGGACTTTGATTTCTACTTTTCTACTCTGTACATGAAAACACTAGTTGCTGGGAAGAATAATTGCACTTGCAGTATATAGAAATGTGTTGTGTTTTCCATATCATTATGGATTCATATCTCCAGATATACTCTAATGACTTGGTATATATTGTCTTATTATAGGATTCCTCCACATAGACATCCAACTAGGATTCCATTGTGTGATCATGAAGATGATATTCCTAGTGACGAGGAATCGGTACATGGGTGTATACCGGAGATAACACATTTGGGTGGTTTACCAGCTATACCACCACCCGTCGAGCAAGAACTACTACTAGCACTACCAGATGAGGTTTCACACAGACTGAGCATGTCGCACAAGTTTCAAAGGAAACGACCTCCCAATTTTTGGGATGATCCATAGCCCCAAGTAGCTAAGGATTTTCTGGCGGTAGTTACCAATGTATTATGTCTTATCAGGATGCCTTCCGACCAGATGACAGTTCTTGTCATGAGTCTTTTTAGGGTTCTGTAGGGTGATGGTGGAGTATAGTTATCTAGAAACCTGATGAGATGACTCTCTCTTGGTAGACTTTGAGTATCTCTTTATAAAGGGGTTCTTTCTAGGTATATTGTGATAAATGTTCATACAAGATCTTATTAATATGCAGTTGGGAAGTCTGAATGTGGTGGATTACTTAGCGAGGTTTATCATTATTTCACGTCACTCTACGGATAAGGTATGGGACTATTTATTCAAGGCTCGGTCCTTCAAGCATGGACTATGCTAGGAGATTAGGGAATCCATGATATCCCTTTGAATTCCTACTTTTTTCTGAGGTACTTGAGGGAACTATGCTAGTGGAGAGTTTTCTAGCAGAACAGACATCAGCACTGTGAGCTACCAGTAGACACCAGGTAGTGAGATGTCATCAATAGGTAGTCGAAAACAATCCTAGGGGCCCACGTAGGTCAGGTACTTTGGGGGATGATCCTGGGGCATAGGATCCACATTACCGGGCACCCAGGGTGACGCGAATCAGTTGAGGGATATATTGTGCTACATGTGTAGTAGTTAGGGACATCTAGCATGAGATTTCTCAAACCGTTATATGACCGATCAAGAGATGGTTGAAGGAACATCAAGAAAGATGAATGGAGTGGTGTTGGGTGGTCCACAGGGTGGCGTACATGGAAAGTTAGTATGCAGGGTAGTAGGAGGTTGGAATAGGTTCGACGTACTACCACCTCCACCCACAGGTGGTCCAAGACATGCTCAGGGAGCTGGTGGATAGGGACGAGACCAGCTTTAAGAAATAATGGATTCTCACACTAGGGATTTAGGGATTATTATAGGTATGATTTTTGTCTTTTCCACCTTATCTTCAGTTATGATAGAAACAAGTTTCAGCCATTATTTTCTTCCCACTAACATTATTTGAGACTCAAAGATTTCAGTTAAACCTTTTATTCGACCATTATGCTTAGAGACTCCTACGGGAGAAGATTCGATGATCACACAATGGTGCTGATAGTGTGACCATAATCTTGGAGGTGATAGTTTTGGCTGGGATATCTTAGTAGTGGCGTCAAGGCCTTATGAAATCATTATCATTATGGACTAGTTATCCATAGTCTATACTCAAATTGACTATTTTAGGCACAAAGTGCAGTGTTTTTGCTATGATGGAACCGAGTTTTTCTCTTTTAGAAAAATGGAAACCCAAGTAGTGTAGGATAGAATCACACATAGGAAAGTTTATCCAATCACTCATAAATTGTACAACCTAACCCTCAGCGCAATAGATGATATGAGTCATCAGTTTCCTACAGTGGTGGAGGAGTATGAGGAAATATTTCATAAGGATGTTCTAGGATTACCTCCCTGTAGGAAGGTATAATTTTGAATTGATCTATACCCTAGGATGACACTTATATCTACACTTTAATATAAGATGTCTCTCATAGATATTCGTGATTTGAGGGTATAGTTGGAGGACTTGAATTGGAAGGGCTGCATGAGACCCAATATTTCACCATGGGCTGCCACAGTTTTGTTTTCCAAGAAGGCAGATAGGATCTTGAGGTTATGTGTGGACTTCTGGTGCCTAAACTAGGTGACCATGAAGAGTATGTATTCATTACCAAGGATTTATAACCTCTTCGATCAGCTGAAATGGGTGTGTTTGTTCTCAAAGAATGACCCCAAATCTAGATATCACCAGCTTCAAGTACGGGATGAGGATATAACGAAGACAGATTTGAGATGTTGATACAACCACTATGAGTAATTGGGGATATCATTTAGCATGACGAATTCTCTTACAGTGTTCATTGGACTAACGAAAAGGATCTTCCAGCCTTACCTAGACCGGTTTGTGGTGGTCTTCATTGATTAAATACTAGTATACTCGGCATCTAAGGAGGAGGACATGAGACACTTGAGGATGGTCCTGGACACACTCTGAGAGAACTAGCTTTATGGGAATATCTCAAGTGTCAGTTATGGATTTGATAAGACCATTCATTGGGACATGTCATTTCAAGGGATGGAGTTGTAGTGGATCCATCGAAGATTGAGGAAGTTCTTGCTTGGGATCTAGCCAAGAGTGTTACTGAGGTTCCGAGTTTCCTGGGTTTGGCTGGGTAATATCAGAGGTTTGTACCCAACTTTTTCATATTTGCAACATCCTTGAAAACATTGACATAAAAAGGAAAACATTTCATGTGTACCATTAATTTCTAGGATATGTTTTAGCAATTGAGGTAGATATTTACGAGCGCTCTAAACATGAGATTTCTAGAGGGGGGTGTCGAGTATGTGGTGTTCTTCGATGCATCAGGAATTGGGATTGGGTATGTCCTAATACAGGGGAGAGAGGTGATTTCCTAGGGTTCACATTAGTTGAGACCACAAGAGAATAACTACATGACACATTATCTTGAGTTATCAGTGGTATTATTCACGTTTAATATGTGGAGAAACTACCTGATGGGTGAAAATTTTATCATATACTATAAGAATAAGAGTCTCAAGTATATCTTCTCTCACAAGGATCTGAACTTGAGATAGAGGTGATGGATAGAGTTCCTCCAAGATGATGACTTTGAGATTGTCTATATTCCTGGGAAGGGGAACAAGGTAGAAGATGCTCTTATCAAGAGATCTAGTTTTTAGTTTCTGAATGAGGAATCATAGTAGTCAGACTCATTACTGATATCATTTGCAGATGGAGATGGAGAAAATTACCTCTATTAAATGTTTTTCACCCCTCCACTCTTATAGAGAGTCTGGGAGTTACAACTTGGGGACACCTACTGTAATATTTTATGTGCTCAGATGTCAACAGGGCATGACCCTGATGGATATTCGAATGGTGGGGAGAACATTTTTCTTTTCAGAGGATGCATAGTATTTCTGGTGGCATTACGGGAGGAGGTATTGAGGGAGTTTCAGACATCTCCTTTAACTGTACATATAGTTGCGTAAAAGTTGTACCGCGACCACTATCATCCGTTCTAGTGGTCAAGAATAAATAAGGGAGTTACAATGTTTGTTTCTCAATGCCTCACTTTTCAGTAAGTGAAGGCTGAGCACCAAGTTCTAGTGGGTTTGAATCAACCACTAGAGGTTCCATAATAGATGTGGGATGGGATAACGATGGACTTCATGATAGTGTTACCATGTATGATTAGGGGACATGATACCATCTGTGTGATCATTGACTGACTCACCAAGTTAGTCCACTTCCTAGATATTCAGGAGAATAGTTCAGTAGAGACCCGATGATGCCTCTACGTGCAAGAAATAGTTTGAATCCGTGGAGTTCCATCAATTATAGTCTTAGGTCATGATTCTCTCTTTACATCTCAGTTGGGGAAGGGATTTTAGGATGAATTTGGGACTTAGTTACACTTGAGCACAACGTTTCACCCATAGAAGGATGGATAGACTGAGTAGACCATTCAAGTTATAAAGGACATGCAACATGCATTCATATTGGATTGTAGCTGTAGTTGGTAGGATCACCTACCTCGGGTGAAGTTTTCATAAAACAACAACATCCATTCCCCCATCGGTATGGAACAATTTGAGGCATTGTACAGGCAACCCTGTAGGTCACCACTTTGCCGGATTGACCCAGGTGAGTTATTACTCATGTTCCTAGAGTTGGTGTAGGAAAATATATAAAATGTTTTGGTAATATATGAGTGGATGAAGAGTGGAAAGATCCATAATAAGTCTTAAGTTGACCATTGAAAAAGGACTTTGGAGTTCAATGTAGGAGACCACGTATTTCTTCAGGTCTCACCTCGACACGGATTATGAAGATTTGGCTGCGACAGAAGGCTATCTCTAAGGTTCATCAGCCCTTTCCAGATTTTACATAGAGTTGGAGACGTGTAATGCTGTTTGTCTCTATTTACGTAGTTAGAGAGAGTGAAAGATGCCTTCCACGTGTCACAGCTGAGGAGGTACATGCATGACCCATCACATGTCATAGACCGGGGCGAGCTGGACATCGACAATGGGGAAACTATTTCTAATTACCCGATGGATATCAAGGATTGATAGGATAGGATCCTTCATGGATAGTGGATTCTTTTATTTAAGGTTCGGTGGCTATAAGTGAATCTTCATAAGTGCATATGGGGGAGGGAGGCTCATGTTCTTTCTTAGTACCCTCATTTATTTGAGTATCCCTTTCTTTTGGCTTTCAGACATGTAAATCAATAAGGTGGGTATAATATAATGACTCATATTTTCTCAATTTTATTTTTATAAATTATTTTGGAAAATTATGAGACTAGTTACTGAGACAGTATGTGATTTCGAGGCCAGGTGTGCCTGAAAAAATTCGTTAAAAATGTTATGTTTTTAATACCATGCATGCATGTATTTCATTAAAAAGTTGAATATCTTTTATATGGGTGCCTAGATCTAAAATCTAAGAGAAAAATTGAGCTTATAATATCAAATTTACCCAAGGAACAACCTAACATTGTCCTGTGCATGTCATCTGATGAAAAAGTCACCAAGGACGTAACCATAAATAAAATAATTAAATTATTTTATTTTTTTTCAAAATCCTAACAACTCATGAATGGTGACTCATATTGAAAATATGATACTAACATTGAGTTTTTAATGTGGTGTTTTTTTAGGAAATGACTAACATCGACTTGCACAGTTCAGATGTAAAAAGTAATTTTTGTACAATTTAAAGAATAAAATAAATTATGATTTATTTTATTTAATGTTACGCAGCGACACAGTGACACGTTTTATTTTTATTAATCCTTGTTAGAGAATTCAGGGTTATCTCTATAACTCTAGAATTACTCTGAATCATGGAGAAAATATACTCTCTAATAAATGATGAAAGATTAGAGATCGGATTGAGGATCGTCATGCCAAAAGAGTTGAAGGATCCTATCAACAATGACATAACAACCGATTCTTGTCAACAATTTATCAAAAATCTAGGTATGGGGATTATTTTTACATTTTGGTTTACCCATTCAAAAATTCAATGATGAATACAGACCAACCTATAAACATGTTGATCCATGGTTCGATCGTTTTCGTGTTGGTTATTTATTATAGGGTTTTAATGGGAGATAAATCTTTGTGATTATTTTTTCTTCATTATTTGTTTCGATGGGAAAAAATTAAGGAAGAAATGAACAAGGCCAAGGTTTATTCTTCAGGTGTTCTTGTGATTTTATCCCCACTATTCTGGATGTTCTTCGTTATTGGACCCTAGTGGCAACAACTCGACTTTTCAAAAGGCTCCGAATTAAATCAGACCCCCGAATAAGAGGAAATGAATCAACGGATACCACATATGTGTAGATAGGGACCCAAGAAACTTGGATCTATGATCGTTATATTTTTTGGAGCATCATAGGAGACATGGTGGCCCGTAGAAGGATCCACCGGCGTACCGACGACGGCCGTGTGTGGAAGGTGGTGCATACTGTGGCAGCCCAATCACGTGGGAGCCTGGACCGGCCCAAACTCATGGGAGACCATGGATTCTAGGCATGTTTAGTGGCCGTGAGATGTGGCAGTCACTATGGGGGGAATTAGTGGGGTGAGGATGTCGTGTGCTGGCAACACTGGCTAGGCAGGCCATGAAAACCGACCTGACCAGACCATGTCGTGATCTAGTGGGCCAGTCCAAGTGTCCCAGCAGGCCCAACAGACCAGTAGGCCAATAGGATTGAGAAAAAGCAAACCACGAAAAACCAGGATGTTCCGGGTTGGGTCGGGTCAATAGGACTGGGTTGGGTTGGCCAATGGGCCAGGTCGGACCCAGGTGCATGTACTATTTTTTTTCAAACGCTCGTAACTTTCTAACTATGTGTCTGTATGAAGAACCACCTATGACGTTGATACCCTTGTGACAATAAAATCCATTTGATATAACCTAAGTTGGGTTTTATAGAAGTGTTAATATGACTTAGTGGATTACGGTGTAGGTTCTCTCAAAACAAGTGTGCTTTGAGCGGAATCTTGTGGATGGTCGTGACATAGAGACTGAGTGTCTCATTGAGGCTGTTTGACTCTGAAAGATTGTGTGTATCCTGGATACTTTGTGACTCCCAAAGACTATGTGTCTTATAGAGACTGTGTGTCTCATGGAGACTGTGTGACTCCAAAAGACTTTGTTTCTTATATAGACTGTGTGTCACATGGAGACTATGCAAATCCCAAAGACAATGTGTCTTATAGAGATAGTGTGTCTTGTGGAGATTGTGAAACTCCCAAAGATTGTGTGTCTTACTGAGACTATGTGACTTATAAGGAATATGTGTCTAATAGAGACTTTGTGTCTCATTTGAGAGAGTATATATAGATATTCATGATATATGGGTCATGGGTGTATATATTTTATGAGATGATAGTAATATTCCTTCATAGTATATCCCTTGTGGTATTTCCTCTGTGGTATTTCCTATGGGGTATTTCATTTATGTTATTTATTATGTGGTATTTCCTTTGGTGTATTTCCTTTGTGATATTTCCTATGTGGTATTTCCTAGGTGGTATTTTCTTTGTGGTCTTCCTTTGGGGTTTAGGGGTACCTTACTGTTTATTTTTTTACTCACCCCAAAATGGGCTTTGCCAACATGTGTCATTTCTTGTGCATATGAGCAACCTTTTGATAGATTCTAGGGTATACCAGGTCCAGATATAACTTTGTGAGCCAAGTTAGGCTGAGGTGTTTCTATGACTTCGATCAGCAGTCCCAGTACCTGTGTCTATAGGTTGGACTTTGTGGTTTACAGAAGTTTATTTTGGTGGGATTATATTTAGGTCCATTATACTTTACTATACTTTACTATCATTTCATACTATGTTAGTTGGGATATAGTGTATGCATGCATTTATTTACATAGTACTTTTACATTTCATCATTTGTGACTTGGTGATGTGCTTGTGTGTACATGTACTTAGGAAAATTCCTACCATTTGTTGTATATTCCTTCTCGATACTAGTCACCAACCCCTGGACTATCGGAGGCGGGATTGGGGTATTCACAACATGGGGCCCTCTAATATAGTTTTTGACACATCATTCTTCTTAGGGGTCTTTGGTAGTATTATAAAAAAGTCCATAGTAATTTAATTACATTTACTCATAGGAATTGAAAGTGTTTTCATGAACCCTCTATGATGTTGTCTCACAGATTTAACATATTGAAAAACCAACCATTTGGAAACATAATTAGTAATTTCCTACTTTATTTTATCTCATAACAATGTTCCATCAAATCCCTATACATATTTGTGCTATCAACGTGTATAAAAACGTTTTAATTATGATAATTATACGAAAATGACCTTTTTATCTCAGTTATGAATGGAATATATAATCTCTTTAGAAAATTTAGAACACTTTTTTTACAAATGTGGTTTTTTAATTTCCTATAATTCGTAGATTTATTTTTATTATAAAAATTATCGTCATCATGTTGAGAAATTTTTATATTTTTTAATAAATATATCATCACAAACATTTGAAAAAATAGTGATTTATGTAAGGTTTGGTGTTCTGAGAACCAACTGTTAAGTACTTTTATTACATGAATGTATACTTATTATATTTTGTTCATTGTTATGCATGACTATAATATAATAATGTCCTGGAATATTTGTTTCATTGATAAGGTCATGGAAGATATCCGCTATGATGAGAACCTTTAAATGATATAACAATATTATTAAATAAAGTTCTACGGTTGGATGACATACTATGATAGGACACATAGTATACTAACCGTCATGTGCGAGTACTGGTAAGAATACGAGACTATTTCTCATGGAGTTCTCACTTGGTAATCTCCAAGATGAGAGATTATGAGAATAGACCCGCCATTAGTAATTCTGCATGTCTTGGTGTCATCGGACATTACTATCTACGAGTGTGTTTAATGGTCCTTATATTGGAATATTATCATTAACTCATGTCATGACTCACGCAATTAGATTTGCTGACGAAAACCTTCAAGAAGACAGTTGGCGGGAAGTAGGGTATGTTGGGTGCATCATGAATGACATGTTTTTAATGGATAAGTTGAGGAAGGATTTTTCCCTTCCATATTTATGTAAGTAGATATCTCGGGCCCTTTTTATTGAAATATAATTGTTGAACAAATTCCATGGCCATGGTGACACGACGAGTTTATTTCTGGAAGTCAAATAACGAAAGATCAAGAATATAGGTTTATCACACTTCCATGAAACCTACTTGATGAGATATTGAGAAAAAGGGATTAAATTAAATAGTAAGCAATCATATGAGGTGAAATGTCAATGCGGCGTCAACTTCTTTCTCTTGGGTGCCTTAACCCATTGCTAGATAGTAATCTTGGAGTTTAGGCAAGTCCGCCTAAGGCCAATGAGAAAGAGGCCTAGAGGGTCACACACTAAGTGTATTCAAGTATCTCAAGTAGAATAAAGATTATTCCCGTATGTGGTTTAATAATTATTCATGGAAGCCTAAATCATTTTAATGTTGGAGGAAGAATAAAATGAAAACAATGTACACACTGTGTATTAATGATTACGCATTGTGTGGTTTTTTTTTGAAAACAAGTACACATTGTGTATTATTGAATGTAAGTGCCGTGTAGTTTTCATTTTTGAATGGAAATGAAAAAAAGTACATTCCGTGTATTAATGATTACAAATCGTGTAGTTTTTTATGAAAAAAAGTACACTCCGTGTATTTATGATTACATGCCATGTAGTTTTTCCAGTTAGGATTTTGAGGATATAATATTGTTTTATTAAATGATATTTATTATAATCAATGTGGGAATATGTCAAGGAATTAATTATTCAACATGGGGATTTTCAATAAGATTTAATGAAATAAATAAAATGCGTAATGCATTTATTTATTGTCATAACTTTACAACCGCACACCCAATTATAAATATCCTCACAACCCCAACTCCTTTCCTAAGAGAATCGTTGTGCACAACGATTCTGGAGAATTCCCTCCAGGCCGAAAGAACTCTGTCCTCCATGAACATTCTCAAGACCAAGAGAGACCCACCTCCTTCAGATCAAGGCGGTCTAAGGCAGACAATGCAAGAAAAGGCTTCTCCACGCTAGCACCTGGAGATTCCTTTGGCGACGTCTAGAGATACATGGTACACGTGTGGATCGCTGCTAGAGGAAGTATACACTTGGATTCTACGACGCAATGAAGAATCACCTCAGAATGTGATCATAAATATCAATGAAGAAAGAATACCATAAAAGGTACTTCTTGTCAATTAATTAAATAAATTATAATCCACCTGTGATGATCTTTCGTTTGTGGTTCCGGGACCATCCTTCTTCTTTGTCTATTTCTATGATTCGATCTGTGGAGATTAGCATTTATCATCGTATTTATCCTGGATTAATCATTTCTAATGACAAAAATCCAAGTGGGAACATCCACCCATGCGCTTCCGCTGCGCCTGGAACCTTCAAATGGTATCAGAGAGAGGTTACAATGTTGATTATAGTTATTTAATTTTCGTTGAAAATTTACACATTTATATTTGATTCAATTCAAGATAAATCGTTCTATAAAACTGAATGAACAAGATCTGTTCTTCCTCCTTTGTTTCTCAATTCACATCATAGAAAAAACTTTTGAATTTTTTTTTGATTAAAATAAAAACGAGGAACTCATCCGGAGGGGAAAATCTTTCTGTCTGTACAACACAAGAATACACGATTTGTAGTGAAAAGTACATGTCTTGTACTTAGGTTCAACGAACCAGTACTGGTCCGCCAAACCACGCTGTGTGAATTGATCACGCCTAAGTATTTATTACACCATGTTGACCAGAAATGAATGACGCATGGGAACCAGAATACATGATGTGTATGTTGAATCAACACGTCGTGTAGTCCGATCTGGCCCAAGTGAAACCGTGTACAAGGAGAAGTCATGTTCCTCGTACCTGGTATTATCAGGCCGGTAACCGCATAACAAGGAAGTACACACCATGTTAGATTAATCTACACGTCGTGTACTCCAAAATATCCAAAGTACAGAAAACATGCCAAATCCCCTAGCGTTTACTTTGGATAAAGGGTTAAAAATACACGCTATGTAATATATCCTACACGCCGTGTACTTTCCATAAATGGAATTTCACCAAGTTTCCTCCAAAGTAGAAATACCTATACAAGAAATATGGATGAGAAGAATCTCAAGGAAATTCAGAAAGGAATTTAAGATAAATAATTGATTAATTATAAGATCATAATTAATTTAATTCAAGTGCGACTTATCTTAAATGAAAGAACGATTAAAAGAATTTGAATTCTAAATATGCGTAAATGTCATTGCATGCTATGGATGATCATGAGCTAGAAAAAAGACCCTTTGTGTGTGTATGGTTTCATTTAAATTTATTTAATTTAAAATCATTGGCCTGTGAGCCTTCATTCAATAATATGTAGGGCCTACATGCCCATGGTTTCTTTAATGTAAACCCCATGTAATGGAGGAACTCCCAAGTCATAGAAGATGGTTCAAAACCCAAAGCTGAGGTGAAACCAACCCAAGAAGATACAAAGGTGGAGAGGTGGGAGATGAAAAACATGAACCATCAGGTTTAAAGTGTTTTTCTCTAGTTAAGGGTTAACTTATCAAAACTGCTAGATAAACTAACCAATAGAAGATCATGATCTTGCCATCTTATTTTATTTCTGTCTGATTTAATGGTTTATTTATTATGTATGTGTTGTCACGATCACATAATTAATGAAATAATCATGCATGCACAGATGGAGTAAAATAAATACCGGACTATGCGTAAACATTATCATAACATGGTTAATCACTTAAGCAAGAATCACTTAATCTTAATAAGAATGTGATAATGCAAAACTACACATAAAGAATAAAATCCCTCAAAATACCATATTAAGTCAGATCAAGACTTCAATTACTTGATTAAGGTCAAGAAAAAATAAAACTATGTGTTTGGCCGACCGTTGTTGGGACACTTACTTTTATAAAGGAATCTCTTATGAAAGTTTCGGGTTGACTTAAAAATTTTAAATCAAGAGGAGTAGCACTTGCTAGACTTGTTGTAAAATGGAGGGAAGTGTTGAAGAAATCCAAGTCAGGATTTCAGGATTGGGGAGTGCACTCAATAGATCAAGGAACTATAAGATCATAGTCGGCAAAGACCTACCTACCTAAATACCTTCAAATAGCTTGAACAACCCTTGTTGGGGTTATGCGAAGGGGAATATGTATCCTTGCCACTAGAATGTCAAAGCAACTGGACATTCTGAGTTCAATAGTGAGGGCCATTGTGACTTGATAAAATAGTGGGAGTCTTAAGAAAAATTTATTATTTCTCATAAAATGTAATTGAAAAAGTACTAATAAATCTTCTCTTTTAATCTGAAGAATCAATATGAAAAACTCGTCAACCACCTTTTCTCTGCGATCAATTCTGGATAAAGACGATATCCACACAAGAAGTAACTTTCAGAAATGGTTTAGGAACCTTTGGGTTATCCCACACCATGAATGAATGTTTTATGTTCTAGAGTCCTCACTTCCTTATTCTCCTTCCCAAGGGGAGAGTGATGAAGTTTTCCTAGTCTATGATCAACATTTGAGAGATGCACTCGACATTCAATGTTTGATGCTATCATCAATGTCAAGTGAGCACATGAAGTCTCCTGAAGACATGGATTCCTATATCTTGCTCGATCTCCTTCGTGGTCTATACTAGGAGATAGAAAGACAGGGAAGGTTTGAGATATCCAAGGCTCTATTTCAGAGCAATCTTGGAGAGGGTTCCCCAGCTGGGCCTCATGTAGTCAAGCTCATTGGATAAATTGAGCACTTGGAGGTTATAGGGATTAAACTCCCCAAATAACTGGGTACCGATCTCATTCTCTCATCACTCCCCCAGATCATCTCTAACTTTTTTGTAAATTTCAACATGAAAAACATTGAGAAGTCTTTATCTGATCTTCTTATCCTTATTCTCCAAGTGGAAAATGATATGAATCGTGAAAAAACTTATGTCCTTATCATGAATAAAAGGAATGGGAAGGGGAAGAGATTTAATCCCAAGTCTTCTTCAAGGCATTCTAAGAAAAGGAAGATCAAAGGGGAGGCAAGAGAACATGATGATGTTTGTTTCACATGTGGCAAGAAGGGCCACTAGAAGAAAAATTGCACCCATCCAAGGAAGAAAGGGGAAGATTCAGCTGCGTTTGTTATTGAATGAAATCTATATGTTTCTACAAATTGGGTATTAGATACATCTTGTGGTGCTCACATATGTATCTAAATATAGGAACCAAGTAGATTCAAGAAGATTGATCGAGGGGAGGTAGATCTGTGAGCAGACAATGGAGCCAGAATTATTGATGTAGCTGTCGGGGACTACCACCTCACATTTCCAACTGGAATGATCTTGTTGTTAAAGGGTTGTTATTATGTGTCTTATGTTACTAAAATATTATTTCAGTATTCAGATTAGATAACGATGGATTCATCTTCAAGTTTTAAAATGAATGTTTCTATTATAAAGATTGCATTTTTTTGGTAGGGTACATTTATACAACAACCGTTATGTGATAGACTACACAAACCAAGTAATGGAAATCGATGACAAAGTAAATTCACATGACTCATACCACACCCAACTTTGGCATCACTAGCTAGGTCATGTCAATGAGAAATGTTTGACAAAATTACATCAAGATGTTTATTTAGATTCTTTCGAACTAAAACCACTTTGTGTATGTCATGCTTGTATGCAAGGAAAAATGACCAAAGCCCCATTTAGTGGGAAATGTGAAAGTGTCACGACCCGACCCAACGGGGCTGGAGCCGCGACTCCCCAAGACCGCCTCCAATAGGCCAGGGGATGGCGACCAGCGCCGAGTAGGCTATCACACACATGGGAGGCATTAGCCTAAGGTACCTGTACACACGCACCCACAACACCTCCATGCCACAGTGTAGAGATATATAAAACTGAAAAGGAAAATCATGCATACAATATCCCACAACCGGAGAGCAACAGCAAAAGTACAAAGGGCAAAACAGGGCCCAACAAAGGAAAACTAAAAAGCACGTCCAACCTGCTCTGAAGAAGGGGAACGCTGCCAAAAACACCCACCAAAAATCTCCCTCAGCACAGCTCCGGGAAACACCCCGGTCAACTCGCTCACTAAGCTCTGCCTGCTCCGAGTCCTCCTGGGACTCCGTCGAAAGGCCTGTGGTCTACACAAGACACAAACATGTGCGGGCAAAGCCCGTGCAGGGGTGAGTATAAACATAATCAGTAGGCACCCCAAAAACCCAAAACCCAAGGGAGAAACTGAAAGGAAACAGTCCGCTCAACCCAACCAGAGGGAACCCAGATGAGAGAGAAACTCCATCTCGTGACCATCCTCGGCTAAACACAACAAGTTAACTCAGCTCAGCTCAAGTGTATGGCCATACATACACCTTGAACAAACCAGATATACACAGCTCACGCCACAAGCCACAAGAGGTACCGACCTCATCACCAGTAACTTCCCCAACCAGGAGAGTACACCACGAACACTGTCATACCAGATGACACTCATCTGAGAGATACACTCCATCGGGTCCCAAACAAACATCTCATACGCTCACTCGAGAGACCACGCTCGTCGGATAACATCACTGAGGAAACATCGCTGAAACACCATAACCACAAAACTCCTCGGATAGGGGATCGCCGCTAGGGTCCGCTAGGGGATACCAAGACCCACTCCGGTATACGTAGCTCGCAAATAGGGGATCACTCCCAGGGTCCGCTGGGGGATACCACGACCCGATCTGGCATACTTAGTTCTCACAGATAGAGGATCACACCCAGGATCCGCTGGGTGATACCACAACCCGATCTAGCGCTCCACAGAAGCTCCACACTCAGATAGAGGATCATCGTCCATATAAAGATGGTCACGATGATACCGGAACCCTATCTGGTACAACTCGCGATGTAGGGGATCGAACCGATGATGCCGCAACCCTACCGAAACCACGCGCTGAATAGGGGATCGTATAACCAACGATACCGCAACCCTACTATAAACATCATGTTGAGTAGGGGATCGTAAACCGGACGATGCCACAACCCTACTGCGCACGAACCACCGTGTAGGGGATCATATTCCTGATGATGCCAGAAACCCTACGGGGTTAACCTTCTAGATAGGGGATCGCCACCCGTGAATAAGCGGTCACATCGATACCAAGAACCCGATCTAGGGTAAAGATGCTAGAGAATCCACTCCGGGACCACCGGAGGGATACCACAACTCTAACAGTTAAAACATCCCATCGAGAGGATCACAAACCCATAGGAAGGTTGTGATACCACACGAACCCTCGTAGGAACGAACCAAGGGAGAACCCTCAACCACTGCTGGTCCAAACATCGCTAACCTGAGCGACCCACCACAACGCCACATTGCGCACCTCCTAATCCAAAACCGAGGCCACTGTCGCGTTCCATACGGAAAAACTCGCAGGATAGGCTGTTTACTCACCCGAAACGGAGCACCGGTGAAAAAGGCACTATTCACTGTAGCTAGCTTATGCGGGCCCCACACAACAATCCCAAAACCCATCGATCGGATCACACTATGGCGATCCCCTTTGAAAAACAAGCGGAATCGACTACTCGCTCGTCCGAAACGCACACCCGGTGAAAAAGGCACTATTCACCGAAGCCCAGCTCGGGTGGGGCCCACACCTGGATTCTGGAACTCATAGAACGGAACGCACCATTGCGTTCCTCTCAGAAAAACACACAGGATTGACTATTCATCCGCCAAAATCGGACTCCTGGTGCAAAAGCTGCGTTTCTCCGCAAAAGCCAAAACCCGCCCTCGTGGGGCCCGCACCCCGTTCTCAGTACCAACATCTGGAAACCATCTCAAAAAGTCCGTCGTACCATCAGGGTCTCAACGCCACTGACGGAACGTCAATCGGACGCTCCGGGTAGAAGTTACAACGGCCCGAAGTCGTAAAATAATAAAATAATATTATTTTATACCACGTTTCTAACTCCCGGGCCACGATCCTGAACCATAAAATTCTCAAAGTGATTTCAAAAGGTCCGTATCAAGACAAGGAACACGTCGCCACAAACGGCTTGCAAATCGGAGTTTCGGTTTGCGAGTTACGGGGGTTTAAAGGACCCCCGAAAAATCCTGGCCGGACCCCCGCCGGTCTCGTCGGATACCACCGCGTTGCCGCCGGATTCCGCCGCCGGAATCCTGGATTTCTGCCGGAAAACTTCCGGGGTCCCCTGGGAGCACCCCGGTGCTCCAAAATCAGATCCGAAACATGTTTCGGAAACCTCGGGATCCAAACTATACAACCCTTATAACAGTTTGAAGAAAAACAACAAATAAACGGGGTCCGGGATTTCAAAACTCAAACTGCCTACCTCGCGGGCAAAATGCCGACGTTCTTCCTTAGATCCGCACTCCAGAGCATCCGTTGCACACTCCTGGAATGTCCGCCGTCGAATTCCGAGCTCTTGGGCGCTTCGTTTGCTCGATTCAGCGGAGTGGCGGCGAAAAACGGCGAAGAACGATAAGGGGGGGGGGGCACTTATATTTATATCAGCGGCCCGCCGGCGCCAAACCCGCCTCGGACCCGACGCCCGATGCGAACAAAAGTAAGGTCACCCCTAGGGTAAACGGGTCGTTCTGAACGCAACGAAAGACTCATATTTTCCATCCGAGACTCCGTTCAGAAGTTATTTGAGCCGACGCTCGCACACTAACTTTGCTACTTATTTACGAAAACACCCCTGGTGGCATTTCTCACCGCAGGCCCGCGCCCGCAAAGTTTACACCCCACCTAGGGTAAACAACACATTCCAGACGCAACCGTGCCCTCAGATTCCCATTCTGAGCTACCGTTTAGGAGATATCACACCCCGCCATGTGCATAGTATAAAAATACTTAATATTTTTATAAAATTAATTCCGGGCACACCGGGCCTCGGAATCGCACGCCGTCTTCGCGCCTAGCTCTATAATTATTCCTAGAAATATTCCGAAGTCTGATAGAACCAAAAAATTGAGTCACTACATCCTCCCCCCCTTAGAACTTTTCGTCCCCGAAAAGCCCTAAGTACAAGGAAAGCGATCAGACTCTCAAATGGGTCTCACACACCAACAAGCTAACCAACAAACATCCATGCCCGAACGTATAAGTCAGAGGAACTCATCCAAAACACATTAATACTATCCGCTTTGGGCGGCACTGACTCGCCCGCACGGGTTTAATCGCGTCACAAAAATGCGTCTCGGTGGGGGATGGATCCCTCTTCCTCACGCATTCGAAGCATGCTGAACAACACCCACACAGGGTATTACCAACGCCCTGGAAAAACTTGAGCATGAAACAAAAGGGAGAGTACCACTAAATAGTGTCTATCGAACTACTAAAGGAAGTAGAGAAGACACAAGGCATACCTCTATCCATCTGCGGTGCCTCTAGGTCGACTGCCTTTAGGGCATGCAGCTGTCCTCGCCCTCGACTACCAGCTCCCTGAGCTTGGCGTGGACCACCTGGGGGTGGGGGTGGTGGAAACTGGTACTGCCTACCACCTCCTCCCGCTGCACCCTCTCCGCCGCCACGTCCGCCGCCCTGCGGACCTCCTTGCTCGAGACGCTGCCTCTGCCAAGGCGATCCATCGACCAGCTCCCTCTCAGCAGTACGACAGGTCGGACAATCTCTATCAAGATGTCCTCTCCCATCGCAATCATAATACCGCCTCTCCTACGGCTGACCAGAACTGGCTTGCGAGCCCTGAGCCTCTGATCCTCCATCCTGGGGTTGCCTCCTGAAATGGCGCCCACACCCAGTCTCTTGTGTCTGTCGTCTGCTACCTAATGCCGACGTCTCCGCTCTCGTGTGCCCAGCACTAACAGGGGGAATCTGCTCAGCCAGAAAGCTCTCCACCACCAACGATCGCTCCATCACTCTAGCATAGGTGGGCAGCCACAAGGAAACCACACCTGCTCGAATGTCCCTGCGTAAGCCCTGCTCGAAGGTCCGAGCCCTAAAGAACGGTTCTCAAACCATATCCATGGAGTAGCGCGATAGGTCTGTAAACCTCACTGAGTACTCCGACACAGTCATGCTCTCCTATAGAAGTTTCAAAAGCTCCTGGATCCGCACTGACCTCAGCGTCACCAGATAGAACTCCTCCTTGAAGAGCCTCTCAAACTCTGCCCACGTGAGCGTCTCCTCGTCATGGGACTACGTCACTAAACTCCACCATCGCCCGGAAGAACCATGCAGAAGGCTCGCCGCTAGGACCACCATCTGATCTGGAGGTGTCCTCACTAGGCGGAAAACTCGGGTGACTGCCTCAAGCCAGTCATCAGCTGCCTGGGGGTCTGGATCACCCGGGAACCTTAGAGGTCGCTGCTTCCGGAAATCGTGCAGCGCACTCAGCCTGCACACCACCTCGTCCTGCACCACCGACACAACCAGCTGCTCGACAGGTGGTGGCTCAACTGGCAGACCACCTGGAGGTGCAACCTCAGAACCTACGCTCTGCTCCATAGCCTCTACACTGGGCGGGTCATCAGTACAATCCTGCTGCGGAACCCTCACTGGCTGTCGTCGTGGAGGCATCCTGAAATACATTCAAGACACACCACAATCAAAGAGTATATCTGGAGAGCTGACTCGAGAAGAACAAAGAAAAACCAAAAACCCAGTCCTATATGATGCATGTACCGTTATGTCCCTGCGACCAGGGTACGAATGTACCGAGTCGAAAGGCAGGTTATCAGAGTCCTGGTGTATGGATACGTCGGACGCCGCACCAACACTAGAGTCCCTGGCCTGAAAGTCGAACTCGAAACATCCTAACACTGCCGCTATGCAACCCGAACCAAGATCACAGCTAGACCAGCTACGCTCTGAGATCCCAAAGGTGGAACCTCCTCTGATACCACTCTGTCACGACCCGACCCAACGGGGCTCGAGCCGCGACTCACTAAGCCCGCCTCCAATAGGCCAGGGGCTGGCGACCAGCGCTGAGTAGGCTATCACACACATGGGAGGCATTTGCCTAAGGTACCTGTACACACGCACCCAAAACACCTCCATGCAATAGTGCAGAGATATATAAAACTGAAAAGGAAAAGCATGCATACACTATCCAACAACCAGAGAGCAACAACAAAAGTACAAAGGGCAAAACAGGGCCCACCAAAGGAAAACTACAAAGCGCGTCCAACCTACTCTGAAGAAGGGGAACGCTACCAAAAGCACCAGCCAGAAAGCTCCCGCGGCAGAGCTCTGGTAAACACCCCGGTTAACTCGCTCACTAAACTCCGCCTGCTCCGGGTCCTCCTGGGACTCCGTCGAAAGGCCTGTGGTCTACACAAGACACAAACATGTGCGGGCAAAGCCTGTGCAGGGGTGAGTATAAACATACTCAGTAGGCACCCCAAAAACCCAAAACCCAAGGGAGAAACTGAAAGGCAACAGTCCGCTCAACCCAGCCAGAGGGAACCCAGACGAGAGAGAAACTCCATCTCATGACCATCCTCGGCTAAACACAACAATTCAACTCAGCTCAGCTCAGGTGTATGCCCATACATACACCTTGAACAAACCAGATATACACAGCTCACACCACAAGCCACAAGAGGTACCGACCTCATCACCAGCAACTGCCCCAACTAGGAGAGTACACCACGAACACTGTCATACCAGATGACACTCATCTGAGAGATACACTCCATCGGGTCCCAAACAAACATCTCATACGCTCACCCGAGAGACCACGCTCGTCGGATAACATCACTGAGGAAACATCGCTGAAACACCATAACCACCAAACTCCTCGGATAGGGGATCGCCGCTAGGGTCTGCTAGGGGATACCAAGACCCACTCCGGTATACGTAGCTCACAGATAGGGGATTACTCCCAGGGTCCGCTGGGGGATACCACGACCCGATCTGGCATACGTAGTTCTCACAGATAGGGGATCACACCCAGGATCCGCTGGGGGATACCAGAACCCGATCTAGCGCTCGACAGAAGCTCCACACTCAGATAGAGGATCATCGTCCATATAAAGATGGTCATGACGATACCGGAACCCTATCTGGTACAACTTGCGATGTAGGGGATCGAACCGACGATTCCACAACCCTACTGAAACCACGCGCTGAGTAGGGGATCGTATAACCAACGATACCGCAACCCTACTATAATCATCATGTTGAGTAGGGGATCGTAAACCCCATGGTGCCACAACCCTACTGCACACGACCCACCGTGTAGGGGATCATATTCCTGATGATGCCAGAAACCCTACGGGTTTAACCTGCTAGATAGGGGATCGCCGCCTGTGAATAAGCGGTCACATCGATACCAAGAACCCGATCTAGGGTAAAGATGCTAGAGGATCCACTCCGGGCCCACCGGAGGGATACCACAACTCTAATAGTTAAAACATCCCATCGAGAGGATCACAAACCCATACGAAGGTTGTGATACCACACGAACCCTCGTAGGAACGAACCAAGGGAGAACCCTCAACCACTGCTGGTCCAAACATCGCTAACCCGAGCGACCCACCACCACGCCACACTGTGCACCTCCTAAGCCAAAACAGAGGCCACCATCACGTTCCACGCGAAAAAACACGCAGGATAGGCTGTTTACTCGCCCGAAACGGAGCACCGGTGAAAAAGGCACTATTCACCGTAGCTAGCTCGTGCGGGGCCCACACAACAATCCCAAAACCCATCGATCAGATCACACCACGGCGATCCCCTCAGAAAAACAAGCGGAATCGACTACTCGCTCGTCCGAAACGGACACCCGGTTAAAACGACACTATTCACCAAAGCCCAGCTCAGGTGGGGCCCACGCCTGGATTCTGAAACTCATCGAACGGAACGCACCATTGCATTCCTCTCGGAAATACACACAGGATCGACTATTAATCCGCCAAAATCAGACTCCTAGTGCAAAAGCCGTGTTTCTCCGCAAACGCCAAAACCCGGCCTCATGGGGCCCGCACCCCGTTCTCAGTCCCAACACCCGAAAACCATCTCAAAAATTCCGTCGTACCATCAGGGTCTCAACCCCACTGACGACACGTCAATCGGACGCTCCGGGTAGAAGTTACAACGGCCCGAAGTCGTAAAATAATAAAATAATATTATTTTATACGACGTTTCTAACTCCCGAGCCACGATCCCGAACCATAAAATTCTCAAAGTGATTTCAAAAGGTCCGTATCAACGCAAGGAACACATCGCCGCAAATGGCTTGCAAATCAGAGTTTCGGTTTGCGAGTTACGGGGGTTTAAAGAACCCCCGAAAAATCTTGGCCGGACCATCGCCAGTCTCGCCGGAAACCACCGCGCCGCCGCCCGATTCCGCCGCGCCGCCGCTGGAATCCGGGATTTCCGTCGGAAAACTTCCGGGGACCCCCGGGAGCACCCCGGTGCTCCAAAATCAGATTTGAAACATGTTTCGGAAACCTCAGGACCCAAACTATACAACCCTTATAACAATTTGAAGAAAAACAACAAATAAACGGGGGTCGGGATTTCAAAACTCAAACTGCCTACCTCGCGGGCGAAACACCGACGTTCTGCCTCAGATACGCGCTCTAGAGCTTCCGCTGCGCGCTCCTGGAACATCCGCCGTCGAATTCCGAGCTCATGGGCGCTTCGTTTGCTCGATTCGGCGGAGTGGCGGCGAAAAACGGCGAAGAACGATAAAGGGGGGTGGGTGATATTTATATTAGCGGCCCGCCGGCACCAAACCCGCCTCGGACCCGACGCCCGATGCGAACAAATGTAAGGTCACCCCTAGGGTAAACGTGTCGTTCTGAACGCAACGGCAGATTCAGATTTTCCATCCTAGACTTCGTTCAAAAGTTATTCGAGCCGACGCTCGCACACTAACTTTGCTACTTATTTACGAAAACGCCCTTGGTGGCGTTTCTCACCGCAGGCCTGCGCCCGCAAAGTCTACACCCCACATAGGGTAAAAGGCACATTACGGACGCAACCGTGCCCTCAAATTACCATTCTGATCTACCGTTTAGGAGATATCACACCCCCGCCACGTGCATAGTATAAAAATACTTAATAATTTCATAAAATTAATTTCGGGCACACCGGGCCTCAGAATCGCACGCCGTCTTCGCGCCTAGCTCTGTAATTATTCCTAGAAATATTCCGATGTCTGATAGAACCAAAAACCCGAGTCACTACAGAAAGGGTTAAAGAGCTTCTAGTATTAGTTCACACAGAAGTCTGTGGACCATTTCCAGTTGAAGAAAGGGGTGGGTTATTGTACTTCAAAACTTTTACTGATGATTTTAGTAGATATGGATATATTTACTTAATGAGGTATAAGTCAAATTGTTTTTATTGGTTCAAAGAATACAAGAATGAAGTTGAGAACCAGCTTGGTAAGAAGATTTAGAAACTCTGCTCATAGAGAGGAGGATAATATCTTAATCAGGACTTCATTGATTTCTTACGGGAGTTTGGGATTATATCTCAACTCACCCCTCCTTACATGCCTTAGTGGAATGGTGTAAGTGAAAGGAGGAACCACACCCTGTTGGACATGGTGAGATCAATGATGAGTCATGTGAGTCTTCCGTTATCCTTTTGGGGATATGCATTACAAATAGCAGCACACATACTAAACTAAGTACCAACTAAGTCGATAAATGGTATTCCATACGAATTATGGAGTGGATGCAAGGCCATGTTATCAAATATACATGTGTGGGGTAGCGAAGCATTTGTTAAGGCCTTTTCAGGTAACAAGATTTCACCCTGAGGCACAAAGCGTATCTTTATAGTATATCCCAAGGAAACAAGGAGATATTACATATACAACCCCTCAGATAAAAAGGTTAGAGTGGGAAGACACGCCATATTCCTTGAAATGGATCACATCTCCAAAAGAGATAGTGGGAGAGAGATAGAATTCAATGAAGTAGAGGCTCAGGATACACAGAAGATGGTTCAAGAATAGATTCCACAAAGCCTTGTGGAAGAAAAATCTATTCTAGAGACACAAGAACTGTGTAGGTGCACGAGAGAGGTGAGAGAACCAGAATGATATGGTTTTCATGTCACCGAGGATGGTGAATCATTATTGGTTGACAATGATGATACTCTTACAAACAAGGAAGCATTTGAAGGAACATACATTACCAAGTGGAAAGAAGCCATGAATTCTGAAATGGATTCCATGTACCAAAGTCAAGTCTAGATTTTGGTAGATCCTCTAGTTGATTTAAATACTATTGGTAATAACTGGGTATTCATGAAGAAACTGGACATGGAGGGACAAGTCGGCACCTATAAAGCATGACTGGTTGCAAAAGGTTTTATATAGTGGCAAGGAATTGATTATGATGAAACCTTTTCACCGGTTGGGATGCTTAAATCCATCAGAATCCTATTGGCCATTACCGCTTACCATGACTATGAAATTTGGAAAATGGATTTCAAATCAGCATTCCTTAATGGGAACCTCCAGGAAGTTGTCTACATGACACAACCTGAAGGGTTTGTGACTCCAAAGGATACTAACAAGGTATGCATGTTGCAAAAATCCATTTATGGATTAAAGCAAGCATCAAGGTCATGGAACATTCATTTTGATGAATCCGTAACAGAATTTGTCTTTGTTAAGAAAGAATGTGAGCCTTGTGTATACAAAAGGTTTAGTGGAAGTTCCGTCATTTTCCTAATAGTATATTTTGATGACATATTACTAATTGGAAATGACGTACCTGTCATACAGTCAGTTAAGGCATGGTTGGATAAATGATTATCTATGAAAGTCTTGGGCGAGGCAATATATATTCTTGGGATCAAGATCCATCGTGATAGAGCCAAGATAATGTTGGGCATGAGTCAAAGTACATACATTGACAAGATACTGAAAATATTTAGTATGGAACAGTCCAAGAGGGGATTGTTTCCAGTGTCACATGGCATTAATCTTTCCAAGAAAATGTTTCCTCAGACACATGAGGAAAGAAGTCAAATGGAAATTATCCCTTACGCTTATGCAATTGGGTCAGTCATTTATGCTATGCTATGTACAATTCTAGATGTTGCTTACGCATTGAGTGCGGTCGGAAGATATCAAGATGACCCAGGAGACCTCTATTGGATGGAAGTCAAGACAATCCTTAAGTATCTAAGGCATAATAAGGATATGTTCCTAGTTTATGGGGGAGATGAGGAACTAGTCATCAGAGGACATGTAGATGCTAGTTTCCAGACTGATCAAGATGACATGAAGTCACAGACTAGATACATATTTAGTTTGAATGGTGGTGCAGTGAGCTGGAAGTGCTCAAAACAAGGTGTGGTCACATATTCTATAGCAGAGTATGAGTATATCACAACATCTGAGGTAACTAAAGAAGCAGTATGGATGTGAAGCTTCGTCCAATATCTGGATGTAGTACCTAGCAGTAAAGCTACTATCACACTCTATTGTGATAATACTTGCAGTGGTGGCACTTTCAAAAGAGCCAAGGTCACATCAGCGTACAACACACATACTTCAGAATTATCATATCTTGAGGGATTTTTCTCAGAGAGGTGAAGTTGCAGTGAGCAGTATTTCCACAGAAGACAATGTGGCAAACCCCTTGACTAAAGCCCTGACTCCGCAAAAACATGATCATCATGTGAGGTCTAGTGGACTAAAAGTCGTAGGCAGTTGGCTCTAGTCCAAGTGTGAGTTTGTAAGGGTTGGTTTCCTGAGATCCAACTATTTTTTAATTTGATTAATTTAATGTATACTTATAATATATTGTTCATTATTCTGCATGACAATAATATAATAATGTCCTGGAATATTTTTTTCATTGATAAGGTCATAGAAGATCCCCACTATGATGAGAACCTTGAAATGATATAACAATATTCTTAAATAAAGTTCTATGTTTGGATGACATACTATGATAGGACACATAGTATACAAACCTTCATGTGAGAGTACTCGTAAGAAGACGAGACTCTCTCCCATGGAGTTCGCACTTGGTAATCTCCAAGATGGGAGATTATGGGAACAGACTTTCCAGTAGTAATTCCACATGTCTTGGGGTCATCAGACATTACTATCTACGAGCATGTGTAATGGTCCTTAGACTAGAATATTATCATTAACTCATGTCATGACTCACGCACATAGATTTGATGACAACACAGTCACGAAGACAATTGGCGGGAAGTAGGGTACGTTAGGTGTGTAACGAATGACATGTTATTAATGGATAAGTCGAGGAAGGATTTTTCCCTTATATATGTATGGAAGTAGATATCTTGGGCCCTTTTGATTGAAATAGAACTGTCAAACAAATTCCATGGCCATGGTGACACGATGAGTTTATTTTTGGTAGTCAAAGAATGATAGATCACGCATATAGGTTTATGACACTTCCATGAAACCTGCTTGATGAGATATTGAGACAAAGGGATTAAATTACACAGTAAGTGTTCGTATAAGGTGACACGTCAATGTGGTGTCAAATTCTTTCTCTTGGGTGACTTGATCCGTTTCTAGACATTAATCTTGGACTTTAGGCAAGCCCGCCTAATTGCAACGAGAAAGAGGCCTAGAGGATCACACACTAAGTGTATTCAAGTATGTCAAGTAGAATAAAGATTATTCCCATATGTGGTTTAATAATTATTCATGGATTCCTAAATAGTTATATTTTTGGAGGAAGAATAAATAAAAAAAGTACACGCCGTGTATTAATGATTCCATGCCATGTAGTTTTTATTTTGAAAACAAGTACACACCGTGTATTATTGAATATACACGCCGTGTAGTTTTCATTTTGGAAAGGAAATTAAAAACAAGTACATGACGTGTTTTAATTATTATAGGCCATGTATTTCTTTATGAAAAAAAAGTACACACCGTGTATTAATGATTACACGCCATGTAGTTTTTTCAGTCGGGATTTTGAGGATATAATATTGTTTTATTAAATGATATTTATTTTAATCAGTGTGGCCGCATGTCGAGGAATTAATTATTCAACTTGGGGGTTTTCAATAAGAGTTAATGAAATAAATAAAATGCGTAACACATTTATTTATTGTCATAACTTCACAACCTTAAACCCGATTATAAATATCCTCATAACCCCAGCTCCTTTCCTATGAGAATCGTTGTGCACAAAAATTCTGGAGAATTCTCTCAAGACCGAAATAACTCCATCCTCCAAGAACACTCTCAAGACCAAGAGAGATTCACCTCCATCGGATCAAGGTGATATAAGGCAGACAACACAAGCAAAGGCTTCTCCATGATAGCACCCGGAGATTCCTTTGGCGACATTTAGAGATACGTGGTACATGTGTGGATCACCGCTAGAGGAAGTCTACAATAGGATTCTACGATGCAATGACGAATCATCTCAGAACATGATCAGAAATATCAACGAATAATGAACCCCATTAAAGGTACTTCTTGTCAATTAATTAAATTAATTATAATCAACCTCTGATGATCTTTCATTTGTGGTTCTGGGACCATCCTTCGTCTTAGTCTATTTCTATGATTAGATACGTGGAGGTTGGCGTTTATCGTCTTAATGATCCCGGATTGATCATTAATAATGAAATAAAGCCAAGTGGGCACATCCACCCACGTGATTCTGTTGTGCCCATAACCTTCAATTTATCACCTTACTTAATAATTACCATATCCATCTTTACTAGATCCATGAACATAGGATCCATCTAAATCCTCATTTGGGTGAGAACTCCATGATATTTCTTACTTAGTGAATATTCTACCTTATTTTATTTCCATGGGTGGTAGAGTATAGAGAATTCATAATATTCAAGTAGCTAAATCCATCATATTTGTATCATATTTGGATATTTCTATGAAAACATTTATTTTAGGATTTTATAATATGTTTATATCTCAAATATTTCAATATAGTGATAATGTCTCCATATATTTAATGTTACAATTATAGATTCAAGCTCAAGAAAATGGTTTTGATAGTTTTATTCATGAGTCTAAAACTACCTTGAAGAATATATAACAAATTTATCATTTTTTATAAGGGCACAACCTAGTCCTTTCTTTGATGAATCACTATATATCAGAAAACCATTATTTTCAGATGGTAGAGTCAAAATCAGAGCATTAACTAACCTCCTCTTAAGTTCATCAAACCATTATTAATATTCCTTTTTCCTAACTAATTAAAACCCTTTATGTGTAACCTTGGTTAATTTGTTATCCATTCAACAGAAATTATGAATGAATCATTGATAATAACCAAACAAACTAATGTAACTACAGACCTCAATTATGTTCATTTTTTCAGGCCATTCTATGACTGCCTTTTTCTTTATTGATCAACTCAGATTCCATATTTGGAGACAATATGGACATGAAAATAAAGTTCTTGAAGTAATAAATCAAAATTAATATTTTTTTCATATAACTCTTTCCTTCTATGAGTCTCGATAATGATTTTCATGTGATTATCATGGTCCTTTAGATTTTTGAATACACTAAGATATCATCAGTGAATACCAAAAAAATATCAAGATATTCCTTGAGTACTATATTCATTAGATCCCTAAAAATAGAAGGTGCATTATCCAATAAAAATGGAATTAATGTAAACTCATAATGTCCATAACTTGCTTATAATGTTGTCTTCAGAATTTATTCCTTATTTACTCTCAATTGATGATACCCATAATGAAGTTCAATCATTAAAAAATATCGACCTCCTGTAATTCGATCTAATAATTCACCAATATTAGGAATATGATACTTGTTATTTATCATAATAGCATTGATTTACCAATAATCAATGCACATACTCAGATGATGAAGTCTATGCTCTAAAGACGAGGAATTCTATATCTTCATAAAAAATCAAAATTTCTTCTCCTTAAAATAAATTTTTTAATCATATTTTGAAATCAAGTTCGTACGAAGGATTATATTTAAGTAACCCATATGTATGATAAAAAAATATACAAATGAATCATGTTTATGTGTCATAATGGGAACTATTTGACACATCCTTATTGTAGTGACACTTCTAATATGAGTTTTTTTGAAAACTCCCTTCTAAAGGTGTGAGGGAAGTATCCAATTTACTTAAAAAACATGGAATATATAAATGATTGCAAAGATCTAGAATCAAATAACACATTGGATAAATTTTAGACTATGATTGATGTACCTATCACTAATTCATTGGATAATTCCACCTTAGCTTTAGTGATTCCATAATCTTGGACTTATCTTCTTGGCCTCTTCTGTGGTAGATTACCTTGATGCTTGAGGAATTTATTTTCATAGCTACCCATCTCCCTATGGTTGAAACACTAAATAGTACTTTTTATTTATTTATTCCCTTTTTATTCTTTAGCCTGATTACCCTTATCTTTACACTTATACAATCTCCAATTCACTTTAAGGATTTCCCCATATGATTCTTTATATAGTTTTCACTTAATGGAAAATGATTTTTTCTCTCCTTCTTCTTTGACTTATTCCCTTTTTCTTGGTGCTCAATAAACCTCTTATTTTCTTTATTCCCCTTAAACTAAAAGGATCCAGATAATTCCTTATCCATTTTTATGTCACATAAAACTATTTCATCATATGAAAAAAAGTTTGAGAGACCAATTCCCTTTAAAGACTTGGCCAAAGACCTTAAAAGAAATGGTCAATATTTCATTTTGTGTTTTATATTTAATCAATGGAAGACCTTTATTTCTTTATAAATGTATCCTCATAATCTGCAATAATTTCTTCTTCCATTTTTCTTAAGCTAAGGAGCTTTATCTTCATTTTTGTTTTTTTTCATGAGGGAAATATTTTTCAAAGAATGTCTCCTTAAATGATTTCCATTCCGTGCATTATATTTTTTCTTATTACCTAGTATTCTATATCAATGACCACCATTGAAAAACATCACCTTTGAGACAATACAATTCAAGTGTAACCTTGTCCTTTTCATCGCATCTAAGGGCTATAAATATATTCTCAAGAGACTTAATCCATTGCTCAGCTACCATTGGATTAATAGTCCCACAAAATTATGGGGGAGTATATCACATAAATCTATCCAACATAGATGATTCACATTATGTAATAATAGGTTGCTCTATTCAATCACAGTTATTTTTCATAACCAGACTAAGCTACCCTAATATAGCTACAATTTTCTCAATTCCAATACTAGCTCTGTTAGATTTCTCAAAAGGGAAATATCTATATTGTCCATGAATATCGATACCCTTATTTATTCTAGTCTCTATTTATAAAAAAGGAATATACTCAATTTTATTATAAAATTATCAATTTTAAATCATAATTCATAATTATAAATCTAGTGTAGCACTAAACATAAATATAAAATCTATGCATTTTTATTCTTAGAATCTTAAACTTGGTTTCTTTTGGGATATTATTATTTTCAAATATTTAATAATGTTTTGTAAAGAAAATATGAATTATCCTAAGAATATCCCCCCATAAATTCTAAACTAGGTGTATAATATGGCCCATTTTCATGTACCACGTAATGCTCGAGTCAAGCTTGAGGTTCCTTTTTCGATGTTATTAAACCTAGGTACCTCTGTGCTAGAACCATATCCACTTTTCGTATCTATATAAGAATATTTTTCAATGAAAAACCATATAATATATAATTTACAAAAACTTTAATATGTTATTATATACTTATCCTCAAAGTCTATCATAGGGTTACATTACCTAATCTATGTTTTCCTTAATCTAGTTCCGAAGGATCCTACTAAACATCCATTGATACCAACTATAATGAACCCAACTCCAATACTCTGGGGTCGGTGTCTATATTATTACATTATCATGAGATACAAGTAATAATATCCCCAAGGAATCAATAGTTTAGTAGTCTTGAAGAACCATATACGTACATGATACCCATTTTATATTGGGAATATAAAAAAATAATACATAATAAAGTAAAATGATATGCATCCTTGAAACTCATTCAAATCTTTCTTCTTCATATAATATGGAAAGGAAACAAAATAAGGGTGAGATAAAATGCTTAGTAATGGTTATATACAATGAAATATATCATGAGTAAATAAATAATATTCAATATGGAAATTTAAAAACTAAATAAATGTGACATTTAATCAATAACTTGATAATGAAATATTGAATAATCAATATATAAAGGTCACTAATTGAGCACACAAGAAATTTAATAAATAAACTGACAATGAAATGCATCTAAAGATAATATCAATGTGAAAATATCATGGATAATAACAAAACAATATTAGTAATGAAGGTAATTACTAATTATTGTACATCATGATCTCGAGCATCATGATACCTCTAATGCGAATACCTTTCACATGATAGTTTAAAACTACAGGTAAAAACCCATATGATTTTGCCAACCCATTTACCTCAAGAGACCCATTGATGCATCAAGGAGCTCTCTATAACCATTACCTGCCCATAAATTCATTTCCAATTCACTCCTCATATATTTAATAATCGATTTAATTCATGAAAAATATTCCTTATCATCAAATATCATTATTGAGTAAATGATATATATTTATCAATATTTACCCAATTAATCAAAAAACATTAAAAGCAAAAACTATATGTAAAAACGCTATAAAATTTAGGAAATATTCATATAAATCATAAAATAATATATATACCTAATATTTATGTAATGTATAATGAAAAATGATTCCAATAAAGTGATTTTTTTCAAGAGAAAGTAAACAATCACAAAAGAAAGTGAGATTGCATAATACTTTATTTTACCTCTTTTGTAACTTTTAAATTGTAATCCCTTGAAGATTAAAATTGAAAAAAATTAATAATACTGAGTAAACATTTATTCATGATATAACATATCAAAAGGGTATGTATATATACCACATAAAAATGAATAGGTTCATATTAATAAATATGTCTCAATGAAATCGAAATTGATAAGAAATCCCTTACATCACACTTTCCTTTAGTTGAATGTTATTTAATCTCATATATAATGGATATAATAATTTTATTAATTTATACTAGAACCATAATAGTATTTATAATATAATGTATGGTCTTTTTATAATAATTTACCACTAATTTGTTAATAATATTTTATTATTTTCATTGTTTTAGATGTTAATTTCCTTGGTTTTCTCATGCATGTTTTGTCATGAATATTCCAATTCTTGTACATAGGATTTAAATAAATCATCTATATAATGATAATAATGTCAAAACTTTCATATTTACTCATTATATAAATTATTAGATCCATTCTTGAATGTTGGGCATAGAAAATGTGTCGCATCACATTGTGGAGACTGTAGATCGTACATACGCACGAGCGATGATATAATTCCCTTAATGAGTGAAAGGGTAAATAATCACATAATATATTAATTTTCAATAATTGATATCATGTAATATATATCATATATATTCATAAAATTTATCCTTATTACCTTTTATGTAAAGCGTAATTGAAAAATGAATCACATCGTTTTGTGAGACAGTAGTCCACCGTACACACAAGAGACACTATCATATTTTAAATGGAATATAAAGTAATAAATTATGTGATAATATAATGAAGGAAGTATAATTATATAATTAATATTATATATAAAATAAATCCATCATTATATCTAATTATGATAGGTATTGATGCAAAATGAGTTACATTAGATCATGAGGCGGTATTTCTCCGTTCACACGATCAATAATTTTGTTTCCCATTTTATGGAAGATTTGATGGATATATGTTATTCCATTAAAATAATAATATATCAGTATATTAGAGAAAATATTTTTATTATATTATTGTCATGATCCATCCCCTAGGGCTCGTTCCATGACTTGCCCAAGCCCGCCTTCCATAGACCAGGGGCTGGCGACTTGCACCAGAAAGGTGTATCCCTATAACGGGAAGGCATTACCTTTAAACCTTTAAAGACACATGGTCATGGAACACAATAAGAATAAACCATGAAGTATATTGCTGTAGTGAATGTCTGATTAAAGTAAAAGAGTGATGAAAGGAAAAGGGTGCTGAAAGTAAAAGGGGCCGGAATACAAGCCCAACTGAAAAAAGGTGCAAGTACAACCGAGAAGTACAAAACAACTCCTAGATCGTCAAATGAGGATCCTACCTAAAGGGTAGGTACATATCATCTCCACAACACTCCACGTAATCCCAAATAGTCCACTTCTGAGCACCGTTCGGTCTTGGCTCTCTCAGCCTTGATCAATGTTGTACGTCATCTGGACAAGACACAACAAGGTGCAGGCGTAACCTATGCAGGGGTGAGTATAACGATACTTAATATGGACCCTGAGACCCCCGTAGGTCTCCTAGAGTTCCAAACAGGAAAACCCATAAATAAAGACAACAATTCTACTTAGGTATGTGCCTATACATATACCTAAGTTATCAAGATATACTCTTCTCATACATGAGGAAAGAATACCTCAAAGGAAACACTGCAAAGGTAGAAATACCACACCGGTAACACTGTGAAGACAACACCATAAGGGTAGAAGTACCTCGCAGGTAACACCATGAATCTAGAAGTACCACACATGTAACCCCATAGATACAACACTACAAATGTAGAAGTAACACACATGTAACACCATGAAGCTAGAAGTAACACACAAGTTACACCATGAAGACAACACCAAAAAAGTAGAAGTACCACATGGGTAAAAGACTCATCTCTCACTCAGGTATAAATTTAGTATAGAAGTACAGATGATTAGTTGTAACATAGATCATCCTATTCTGTTAAGAGTCACTACTGCTGACCCACACAGGATCGATAGGTACTAACCCCCGATGACCCACAGAGGATCGGTATGCACCGACCCAGACAAGATCGCTGAGGGCTGGCCCACACAAGATCTGATCGATGCTGACCCACACATGATCGATAGATGCTGACCCACATAGGATCGATGTTCTTTATTTATGTTAAAGTCTGCCACAAGATTCCTCACACTCGGTGCGCTCGAGTTCCATAGAATCTACCCCTCGAGATATCGGTCATTCCTTGACCACCACTAAGCCCCACAAAAGAGTAACCCAAAGTACCGTCATGTCTTAAGTGTTCCAACGCGATAGACGGTGCGTCAATCGGACGCCCGGTCTATGATTTTTAAGCGTTTTAGTTCCAAAGGCCCGGTTGGATTTAGGTTTGATCTATCCCATCCGTACTCCAACTTTATCCAAAAATCAAGTGGAGTATACCTAATGGACTGTCTCAGTCCAAGGATCCCAACAACATATATGGTTCATCAAACGAATGTCTGGTTCTCAGGATATGGCCCTTTAAGTGTTTTTGGGTTCGGTTGGGCCCGGGCCTAGTCCGACCTGGTCGGACTGACCCGGCCTGACCCATTCTGGTTTCGACTCAGCTGGGATGGGCCGCAGTGGGCTCAGCCCGCTGGGTCGAGGTCCGGCCTGACCCGGCTTGCAAGGGGGAGACCAGCAAGAGGCGGACTGACCCTCAAGGGTGCAAAGCCCGCCGGGCATGCGGCCTGCTGGGCAGGCGGCCCGACCACATGAGGAAAGGCCCACAGAAGGTGTGACCCATGGTCCTCCTAAGCAGGAAAGGGGGGGGGGGGTTCCCCCTGTTTGAAAACTGAAGCCTCAATGACCAAGGGTGCTTCCAAGTCACGCGGGACCTTCTGCAGGTCCCGCTGTCGCGGCTGTCGAGATGTGGCCCGCATCCTCTGGCGACATGCTGGTCAGGCCGCCCTCCTCATCTGTGGTCGACCAGTGTGTCATACTCCTCCACCAACCACTGCAGCTGACGTGCCACGACTGTTTCTTCTGGTGGTGCGGGTGTGCTTCCTCCTCTGACTGCCATGAGAGACGAGCCGTGGCTAGTTTTTCTGGCAATGGTGGTGTGCTACCTCCTCCCTCGCGGCCGACTAGTGCCGACCGACGCCTTGGTCATCGCTGGCACCGGTCACCGGTACCACCGTGTCGGCGGTCTTCCACAGAGAATGCATGGGGTAAAAATAGTTTCGGAGGGTTCCAACCATGTTTGTTAGGCCCACGCCCTCTGCGTTAGCTCAAAAATGTGAGGGAGGATTAACAGATTCAACAATCACTTTGAAAAAATTACAAAATTAAACCCTACCTCAAGAATGATGTAGAAAAACATGTAATTGAGGATGTGGGTCAATGTTATCCACCCCCCAAAAATGTCCTCCAACTATGTCGCTCATTCGTCAAACTTCAGTTTGGGATTTTGGTGTTGATCGTCACCGCTCACAGGAACCAGCTCTGTCCTCTTAGGTTGGCATCATGGCACTTTAACAACACTTCTTTTCTTGGTGAAGCAGTACCGATACTCCTCCCCAAGATCCATATAAATAGGAGAGGGGGAGGGTGTCTAACGCTCATGGGACTTAATGAGGCTCATTAATTAGAAACCTTCCAAATTCCCCAAATAAGCTGTTACTAGGATTGAAGATTCAAACCATTTAATGGATTGACATATCGCTAGTCCCACACTCCACTTGTCTGTTGGATAAAAATATAAGAAAGAAAGAAAATAAAATAACAAGTTATTTTATTATTCTTTTAAAGTCCCAAAAAATAACTTTTTCTCTAGACATACTGCAATCAAAGTGAATCCTCCCTTAAGCTAATCATGGCGCTGCAGATTCAACGATGCCCTTATATTTTTAATCCGAGCACCAGTTCAAAAGTTAGAAAACACCACTCACGTGTTTACTGAACGTTCCTATTTTTTTTTTCAGAAATTCATTCTTGGAACACCGGGCTCGGAATCACGCACCGTCAATTTTCACAGACTCATAATAATTCCATACAACTAAAAAAATTACATGGAAAATATGGGCCTTTCATTCTCCCCACCATAGGGATTCTCATCCTCGAAAGCCACAACATAGACTAAGGAAAACAAATGGGGGTACTGAGAAAGAATATGAGCCTCCCGCACCCATGTTCTCTCCTAGAGGTTCCCATGATGCTAGAAAATGCACACCAGAGGTATCAACCACCCACGTAGGACCTGCTCCTGTTAATCCTCAATCACCTCTAGAACCTACGTAAAAGTCACCCAATCATCGAAGTATATCTCTCTGTGGTCGATTATGTGAGATGGGTCGTGCACATGTCTCCTCAGCTGGGATACGTGGAAGACGTTGTGCACCCTATCAAACTTTTGTATATGTGTTAAGCAGTATGACACCTTTACTATCCTCCAAAGTATCATAAATGGTCTGATAAACCTCAGTGATAACTTGACACCTTAGCCAAATCTCTGTAAACCTCATCGTGGTTAGACCTGTAGGAAGAGATGGTCTCCCTCCTCAAACTCCAAAGGTCTCCGCCTCCTGTCAGCATAAGACTTTTGTCTTCTCTGTGTAGTCTTCATCTGCTCCTGGATGACCTGCACCTTCTCAGTGGTAGCCCGTACCAACTCTGGAAGCATAAGTGTTGACTCTCCAGGGTCTGTCCAACATAGAGGTGATCTTCGTGGTCAGTTGTACAAGGCCTCAAATGGTGCCATACCGATGGTGGAGTGATAGCTGTTATTATATGCGAACTCCACCAAGGGTAAGTGATCCTCCAAACTACAGCCAAAATATAGTATGCAAGCACAAAGCATGTCCTCCAGCGTATGAATGGTATGCTCCATTTGACCATCCATCTATGGATGAAAGGTGGTGCTCAAATATAGCTGAGTCCCGAACACCTCCTAAAATCCCTTCAACAACCGAGAAGTAAAACATGCATCATGGTCAAAGATAATCATCAATGGCACACCATGAAGTCACAAAATCTTCTACATGTAGAGGCATCCCAAGCCCTCTACTGATCCCTACTCTCGGATAGGTAGGAAGTGGGTCAACTTTGTGAGTTAGTCAACAATAAACCAGACATAATCATGTCCCCTAGACGTATATGGAAGCCATTTCACAAATTCTATGGAGATTCCATCTCAATTCCACTCAGGCACATCTAGTGGCTGTGTTAATCCTACTAGAACCTAATGCTCAGCCTTCACTTGCTGAAAAGAGAGAAATCGTGAAACAAACTCAGCCACTTCCTTCTTCATTCATGGCCACCAGTGCTAACACCGGAGGTCCTGGTACATCTTCTCCACACTAGGATGTACCGCCAGAGGGGACATATAGAACTCCCTCAACACCTCCTCCTGTAGCACCACTGGTACCATGTTACGTTCTATGAAGAGGATAACATTCTCCCCACCTTCATAAAATCCTTTAGGTGTATGTCCGGAGGATATCTGAGAACATCAAGACTTACAGTAAATTCCCCAAGTTTTTCCTCCCTGACTCGCTGAAGGAGTGGGGGAGTGACTATCATAGGCGGGAGGTATGTTGTTCTATCTCTATCCACAAAGAATATCTTCAACATGGCTAGTTTCTCTATCGCCTCACTCAAAAACTATAGTCTAGACCTCCTACTGAGTGCATCTGCTACTACGTTCCCCTTCCCAGGTGTATAGACTATCTCAAAGTCACAGTCTTGGAGGAACTCTAGCCATTGCCGCTATCTTAGGTTCAAGTCCTTATTGAGAGAAGATATACCTGAGACTCTTGTGATCAGAGTAAACTATAAAATATTCACCAGTCAAGTAATATCGCCACATCTTCATGGAGAATACCACTGCTACTAACTCCATATCATGGGTAGAATAGTTATGATCATGTTGTCTTAGCTATTGTCAGTCTTAGGTGATCACTGCTCTCTCCTGCATCAGGACACACCCAAGTCCGGTCCCTAATGTGTTGCAGTATACTACATACCCAACGCTCTCTTCTGGTAGCCTCATGATGGGGGAACTCGTTAGTCTCTACCTCAGCACCTGAAAACTCTGTTGGAATCTATCCATCCATATGAAGGGTTGTCCCTTCTTCATCAACGCTGACACGGGTGAAACAACTCTAGAAATGTTAGGCACAAATCTTCAGTAGTATCCATCTAACCCTAGGAAACTATGAACCTCAGTCACACTCTTGGGTGGATCCCAAGAAAGCACAACCTCTATCTACACCGGATCCACTGCAACTCCAGCCTCCAAGATAATGTGTCCCAGAAAGTGGACCTCTCATATCTAAAACTGGCACTTCAAGAGCTTACCATAAATCTGGTTTTCCCGGAGTGTATACAGAACTATTTACAGATGATAGGAATGCTCCTCCTCTGACGCTGAGCATATCAATATGTCATCGATGAAGACAACCACAAAGTGATCAAGGTATGGATGGAAGATCCTATTCATGAGTCCCATGAAAACTACAAGGGTGTTAGTCATGCTGAAAGGCATAACCGAGAACTCATAGTGTCCGTACCGACTTCTGAAGGTTCTCTTCTGCACATCTCATCTCGTACCTCGAGCTAATGATAGTCTGATCTGAGGTCTATCTTCAAAAACCAATGGGCTCCCCTCAGTTGATAAAAAATATCATCAATCCTCAGAAGTGGATACTTGTTCTTCACAGTCACCTAGTTCAGGCACCGGTAGTACACACAGAGTTTCAAACTCCCACCTGCCTTCTTGGAGAACAAAATCCGGGCATACCATGGAGAAACACTGGGCCTTATGAATCCCTTCCTCTACAAGTCCTCCAACTGTACCCATAACTCATGAAGCTCTGCGGGAGCCATCTGATATGCTAGTTTAGATATCGGTTCCATCTCGAGATACATGTCGATGTAAAATTCTACCTCTCTGCATGGAGGTAGTCCCAGAACATCATTAGAAAAGACATTGGCATACTGGTCCACCACTAAAGGATAGCTCAAACTCTCAACATCTACTGCTCCAAGGGTAAAGCTAGCCAATTGATTTGTGATCAACTGCACCCTAATTTGGGTAAGTCTATCATGTGCTGCAAAGGTTCCCTTTTCACCAGTGAAGGAAAACCTGGTCCCATCCTCACGGATACACCACACTTTGCTCCTAATATAGTCAATCTAAGCATGGACTTTGGATAACCAGTCCATACCAAAGATGATATAGTAAGGCATCGACGATGCTACTAGAAGATCACAACCGAAGCTCTTGCCTCATATAGTAATCTCACACTGCCGGTACCAATGTGTAATCATCGAATCCTCTTCCATAGGAGTCTATAGCAGCAGGGATCGAGACAACGGCTCCATCGGAATCTCCGAGCTCTGTACGACCATTGTGGAAATAAAAGAGTGACTGACACCTGTGTATATATGCACTACAGCTAAGGTGGAGTAGACACAAATTGTACCTCTAATCATCTCCAGAGTGTCGTGGTCATAGGAATCTGCAACATGGAGCTGAGCTCATCCCTATCCACCTGCTCTCTATGGTCAGGGTGGACCACCTATAGGCGGTGGCGGTAGAACTTTGAATCACCGCCCACCGCCTGTTGCGCAGCCAGCTCCTCTGCCACGTCCTCCTACTGCCTGTAGTGCTCCCCGATTGATTCTTTACCTATCCCTCAATGGTCCCTTGACCTTCTGCTGGTCATTTGTATGGTAGGTCTTGCATTCATGTGCCATGTTTCCCTTCCCGTCGCATGAGTAGCACTGCTTGCTCCTCATCTTTTCCCCTCTATCCCATGAGCCCTACACCACCGAACCTATATCCTGAGGTCTTCCACCAGAAGGCCTGGCCCTCTGGGGACCTTGATTCATCCTTCTACTACCTACTGCAGATGAATCTACTACCTGACATTTGTTGTTGGATCTCTCCGTCAGTGCCTGCTCAGTTTGGAAGCTCTCCACCGAAAGTGCTCGCTCTAGCACCCCTGTATGCGTCGGGATGGTAAGCGATATCATCGACGCTCCGATCTCCCGTCAGAGACCCTACTCAAAGGTAGAAGCCCTGAAGAAATCATACCATACCATGTCGGTGGAGTAGCAGGAGGGATCATCAAACCTCACCGAGTACTTGGCCACAGTCATGCTACCCTGGTGTAAGTGAGACAACTCATGTATACGAATTGAGCATAAAGTCGTTGGGATGAACTCTTCCCTGAAAAGGTCCTCAAAGTCCTCCCAGATGAGGGTCGCCTCGTCGTGTATATGGAGAATCAATCTCCATCATCTTTTAGATGCTCCCCGGAATAGACTGGCAGCTAGGATCACCATCAGATTAGGTGGTGTCCCAACTAAGTGAAAAAATATGGCCATAGCTTCCAGCCGGTCCTCAGATGCCTGCGGATATGTCTCGCCTCAGAACCTCGAAGCCCCATGACACTTAAAATCATGAAACGAGATCAGTTGAATTTTACCCTTTGCAGGTGGGGTTGGTGTTATCTGTTGCACAACAGGTGGTGGTGTTACTAATTCACCACCCGAAGGTGCTAATGCCATAAGAGGGCCCTGTACCAAGGCCTCATCGTGCGGTGGGCCATCATCACGTACTCTCTCAGGAATACTGGCTGGATGTCTACGTGGAGGAATCCTGAAGGAAAATAGGTGTTCTATAGTTAATAAGTTATACCCAGTGAGCTGACTCAAAGAGATCACAATGAAAAAACTTTTAAAACACATGAAATCAGTGTTTTCGTGCACTGAGTCAGAAATCAGAAGTCAGGGTCCTGGTGTATAGATATCTCATCCACCGCACCCACACTAGATTATCAAAACTAAAAACCACACTCATAAAACATAACACTATTTCCACTTATAAAATATCAGAGTCCAAGTTCTTTAGTAGAACCGACTCCTATGATACCAATTTGTCATGACATATCCCCCAAGGCCCATGTCGTGATTACCCCATGCCCGCCTTCCATAGGCCAGGGGCTGGAGAATAGCACTGAAAAGGAATATCCCTATAATGGGAAGTCATTGAATTTAAACCTGTATAGACACACCACCCTAGAACACAACAAAAAGCAACCACAATGTACACTACTGTAGAAAAAGTGTTCTGAATGTAAAAGAGTGCTGGATGTAAAAGGGTCCGGAATACAAGCCCAACTAAAAAAAGTTACAAGTAAAACTGAGAAGTAAAAAATATCTCTTGGATCATCCATCGAGGATCCACCTAAAGGGTACGTACAGATCGTCTCCACAGTACTCCACATTAGCCCAAATTGTCTACCTCCGAGCAACGTCCCGTCCTGGCTCCCTCTGCCTCGATCAATGTTGTACGTCATCTGCACAAGACACAACAAGTTGCGGGTATAGCCCATGCATGGTTGAGTATAACGATACTCAGTAGGGACCCTGAGACCCCCGTAGGTCTCCTAGAGTTCCACAAAGGAAAAAACACAAAGAAAGACAACAACTCTACTTAGGTATATGACTATACATATACCTAAGTTATCAAGATATACTCATCTCATATATGAGGAAAGAATACCACAAAGGTAACACCACGAAGGTAGAAATACCACATAGGTAATACCACAGATATAGAAGTACCACACAGGTAACACCACAAAGACAACACCACAAAGGTAGAAGCACCACACAAGTAACACCACGAAGCTAGAAGTACCTCACAGGTAACACCACGGAGAAAACACTACAAAGGTAGAAGAACCACACAGGTAACACAAAAAAACTACAAGTACCACATATGTAACACCACAAAGACAAACACTACAAAGGTAGAGTTACCACATAGATAAATACTTAACTCAAACTCAGGTATAAATTAAGTACAAAAGTACATATGATTAGTTGTAAGCTAGATCATCTTATTTTGTTAAGAGGAACTGTTGCTGACCCACACATGATCGATAGTTACTAACCCCCACTGACCCACACAAGATATGATAGATACTGACACACACATGATCGATAGATGCTGACCCACATAGGATCGATGTTTTTTCTTCACTTTACAGCCTGCCATAGAATTTCTTGCTCCCAGTGTTCTCGAGTTCTGTAGAATATACCCCTCGAGATATCGGTTGTACATCAACTGCAACTAATATCAAAAAAGGAGTAAACCAAAGTACCATCAAGTTGTAAGGGTTCCGACGTGATATATGGTGTGTCAATCGGACACCCAGTCTGTGAGTTATAAGCATTTTAGTTCTGAGGGCCCGGTTGGATTTGGGTTTGATCCAACTCGGCCGTACTCTTTCTCCAAAATTAAAGTGGAGTATATCAAAGGGACCTTCTCGATCCATGTATCTGAATTCTGTATACGGTTCATAAAATGGATTCCCAATTCTCAAGATATGGATCTTTAAGTGTTTCGGGGTCTGGTTGGGCCCGAGTCTGGTCTGACCCGGTTCGGGAAGTCTCGACCCGTTTCGGGTCTGACTCGGCTGGGCGAGGCCGTGCCGACCTCGGCCCACTGGGTTGAGGTCCGGACCGGACCACAAGGGGGTGGCCCGCAAGGGAGGCCCGACCAGCAAGGGGGCGGGGCCCGCCGGTTGTGAGGCCTGCTGGGTAGGCGGCTCGACCGCATGAGGCACGACCCACAGGAGGCGCGGCCCGCGGTCCCCACGAGATGGCAAGGGGGGGGGGTTCCCATTTGGAAACAGAAGATGCAATGCCTAAGGGCACTACCAAGTCACTGGGGACCTACTATGGGTCCAACCGCTCGGATGTCGAGACCTGGATCACATATTATAGAGGCGCAATGGTCGTGCCACCCTCCTCATTCGCAGTCAACCAATGAGTCAGCCGCCTCCTCTGACCTTTGCGGCTGACGAGCCATAACCGATTCGTCCAGGGGCACGGGTGCATCGCCTCCTCCAACTGCAGCAGCTGACGAGCCACAATCGGTTCCTCTGACGGAGGGGGTGCACTGCCTCTTCCCTCGCGGTCGGACAGTGCCGGCCACCACCTTGCTCCTCACCGGTGCCGGTCGCTGGTAACGCCGCACCGACAGTATTCCACAAAGAATGCATGTGGTAAACAAGGTTGTGGAGGGTTTTGGTCGTGTTAGTTAGGCTCACGCCATCCGCGTTAGTTCGAAAACGTGAGGGAGGATTAGAGGATTCAACAATCACTTTTAAAAAATAACAAAATTAAACCCCACCTCATGAATGATGGAGAAGCACCTGTTATTGAGGAAGTGGGTTGGTTTTCGTCGTCCCCCGCAACTAGCCTCCAACGACATCGCTCGATCATCAAAATTCAGTTTGGGGTTTCGGTGTCGCTCATCACTGCTCACCAGAACCAGCTCCGTCCTCCAAGGCTAACATCACAACACTTTACCAGCACTTCATTTCTTGGATAAGTAGTGCCAATACACCTCCCCAAGCTCCATATAAATAAGAGAGGGGGAGGGTGTTTAACGCTCATGGGAATTAATATGGTTCATTAATTAGGAACCTTCCTAATTCCCCAATTAATATTTTACTAGTATTGAAGGGTCAATAGATTTAATGTCTTGACACATCGCTAGTCCCAAACGCCTCTTTTCTGTTGGAGAAAAATAAAAGAAAGAAAGAAAATAAAATTAAAAGTTATTTTTTTTCTTTTAAAAGTACCAAAACACAACTTTTTCTCTATACCTACTATGGTCAAAGTGAAGCCTCCATTTAGAGAATCCTGATGCTGTAGATTCAATGGGGTCCTCATATTTTTAATCCGAGCATCGGTTCAAAAGTTATAAAACATCACTCGGGCGTTTATTGAACGTACCGAAAAAAGTTCAGAAATTCATTCCGGGCACACTGGGCCTCGGAATCACGCACTGTCAATTTTCGAAGACTCATAATAATTCCATATAATTAAAAAAAAATCATGGAAAATCTAGGTATTTAAAATTATTATTATCAAATAAAATTTCAAGCACGTGGAAGAAAAAATAAAATAAAAATTATCATTTATGAACGATACCTCTTATTTGGATGACCTCTTTAGGTTTGCAACAAAAGCCTTAATATTATGACTTTAAGAACAAAAAGTTATATATGATGAATTTAGTGGAGTATGTAAGTGATTTAGGTAATTATTGGCCAAAATAAATAGCTTTGGAAGTGGAAAGAGCAGAGGAGTGGGGGTGACCTTTTATAAGTGGGGGAGAGGTCACACATGGAATTTTTAAAAAGATAAAGAGATACCCACATTTTAATCATTAAAAAATCCTCCAAAATGGGTCATTATTGACCTTTAGAGGTTATAAGGTCTAAATAAATATATAAAATGGGGTTTATAAAAGTTTTAAGGAATTTTTAAACCTTTTCTTCTTATTTTAACCCCTGGTAAACTCATTTTTACCATAACCGAAATTATTAATTATTACTTATTTTACAATTAAAAATATAAAATAATTAAGGTTACCTAACTAGATAATATAAATTATAATGATTCTAAATAATGAATCAATTTTTAAAAATTAAATTCACAAAATCATCAAAATTAAATTTAAAATAAATCACACAGATGTGATAGAAATACAGTTTTACAAAGAAATGTTCCCATAAGTACGAACAATTTTTATATTGAAATAGAAAATAAAATTGATCAAAATAAAAAAATTAGTTAAATTGTAATTTAATTTATCTAAATATAATTTAAAAAAATTAAAATATATTTTAATAATTTAAATGGAATGAATTTTTTCAATAAAAGTCAGAATTTTACACTATTAATAAAAAACTGATCTTTTCAGGAAATTCCCAAAAATTCAACCAAGGGTGATTTTGACTTGTTTATTTCAAAAATAAATTTTATTGTTTGAAATAATTTATATAAAATGGGTAAAAATTAATTTCAAAATATGTGTGAAATGCGCGACTAAACTGCCTTTTAGAAAAATATAGTTTTTTTTAAATATTTTTTGTTTCTTTAAAATGATTCTAATTTTATTTATAATCAAAATATAACCATTTAATTTAATTTATAAATGTTTAAACCATATATTTTTTATAATTTAGTTATTCCCATTCATAACTGCCAACTTAACTAGTAGGATATAATGGTCATGTTTAAATTATATTTTAATAGAGAAACATGTTGCATTTAAAACAGATGTTGCATGCATCAAAATCTATCTAAGAGATTGAATATATTTAAAATAAAAAAAAATTATAATGTCTCAAGGTTTTACAACTTGAGTGAAAAATATTATGAATATTTAAAACTAGATATTAAGAATTACGATTAACAACATGAATATATTTGAATTCTAAAAAATCCAAAGAAGATTAGTATAGAGGCTCCTAGAAGTTTAGGTGAAAATGATCATTAAGGAAAAAATGTTCAATTTTGCACAGGTACAAAATTTGGGAAGACACACCCAGGGAAATGTCTTCAAATAATTGGAAGATATTTTATGGAAAAGGAGGAAATAAATAAACTAATTATGGAGGGAAAATTAAAATTATGGTTAATGCGATGGATACAAAACATGTGTTTCCTACTTATACTTAAGAAATTAAGTTAGATATCTCATTTTAAAATATATATTGAGTCATAATTATATTTTAAGAACCCATTAATAATTTTGTTTTTTAATAATTAAAATTATAAGGACGTAGTTTATTTAAGAGGGATAGAATATAACACTATGGTATTTTAAATTATATATTCCTTTAATACCTAATATATTCAATAACATGTGATACACACAACACCGAGCCACAAAAAACCGTAGAACAATATATAAATGTAAAAATGTAGCCATATAAGTTGTGGGTAAAAATAGACGTAATTGACTTATTAAATATATATAGAAATAAATATAAATATCATTAGTAATTATAAGACATTGATAAATTAAATTAGTGTAGCAAAATAACTAATATGACTCATTTATGCTTTAAAATATAAGAATTCTAAAAATCAAATTTTTTTATGTTTTTCATAAGAAAATAAATACGTTATAGATGTAATATATTTTTGAAATGAATCATATATTAACAATAATTTTATTATTAACTAATATTAAATGATCATATATATAGATAATATTTTATAATAAAATTTTATTTTCCTATGAAATCATTTTTCATTATTAATTTTTTATTTTTTTATTTTAAAGTTAAAATGATTAATTTTATAATTTTAATTTTATAAAATAAAAATCCTTTTGAGAGTCATCATTTTAATATTATCTTAAGATGAATTTTAGGGATTTTATAAAATAGTTTATTTTTAGGTGAATATTGAAAAATAAAGCTTTTACCAAACCTATAACTTTTATGAATTTATCGTTATTTTAAAAATACCTTTAAATTTATATAACATTTTAATTGATCAAATATAAATTTAAGGAATAATTATATACATTTTTAGATACCATTATGAATTTATAAAACCTTTTTTTAACACTTTATGAACTTAAGAAATATTTTCCAATAAAATAAACTATTTTTGGTATTATCTTTTAAATAAATATTATTTTTTAAAAATTTAATTTTGGATTGATATGAAATCCTAATAATATTTTTAAAAAATAAACCAATTTTAATCATAAAAAACAAATACCTTACTATTTTTACCCGACACACAAATTTTAAGCTTAAAAATACACGTTTTTCTAAAAGTGGGGTCTTACGCATTACATGCGCTAATGATAAAATTGATTTTTCATAAATATATTATTTTTATTAGATAAATTCAATTAATATATAGAATAATGATGTCCAAACTATTAAAATAATTGCTATTTTATTTTAGTCATGGAAAATTATTTACTTAGGTAAAAACTAGTTACCTCGGTAAAACCAAAAATTATAAAAGTAATAAATATAGAGATAAAGTGTTGGAAACATGTTAAGAACATGATTATAATTTAGTTTCTGAGATATTATCAACTTATATCGTCCCCAAATCTATTATTTGCCTTTTTTTTCGGCCCAATGACATGCAAAACATGTGCTCTCTTTATATTAAATTGAAATATTTACAAAAAATGTCATTCTCACCAATTATAAAAGGGGCCCCTCACCACCCCTTAAATACACACAAAACTAGTATACCTATTGAAAATATACCATTATTTCTTCCTCTACAATAATATTTTACCCTCTAAAATATTCTTATCATATAATATTTTCACAAGCCCTCCCTTTCCAAAGAGCCCTCCAATGGAAATCCCAAGTCCTCAACACGAGTACTAATTTTCACAAATTTCAATTATTTTAAATTTTAATTTTCAAAATATATTTTTATCTAAAATATATACGAAATATTTATTTATATTACTCTTAATTTTATTATGATATTTTTAAAAATATTATCCACCTTTCCCCTTCCCCTTAAGGAAAATAAAGATGGCATCTATGCATGTGTGTGGATTACCACATCCACAAAGAATTATAGATTGTTTTCTTTAATAATTCTTCAAGAATGGCCCTATTGTTTAATTTAATAAATAATTATGATATTTATAAATTTTTTTATATTATTAAATAATAAAACATATTATACCCTTCTATCATTCTATGGAAAACAAAATCATGAACCTTGAGTACATGTAGACTATCGCCTCCATTGGATGATTGATTTTTATTTTTTGTCTTCATTACCACGTTACATTGCTAGTAATGATAATTTTTTTAGTAGATAATTTTTTTTGAAATTATTAAAGATTTGGAAAAAAAAATTGGATAACCTATCAACAATATGAGAGATAATCCATTGTGGTAAATTCAAATGTCTAGAAGAGCGTTCTAAGAGAACAATGATTTCTTCATAAAATGTAATAGAAATGTATAAGTTATATTATTCTTATAATTATTTAAAATAATTATATATCACACTAATAAACCCTAAATAAGTTCATTATGTTTCTGGAATAATGATTCAGAAACTAAAACTCTCCTTAATCATATATTAATTATTGTATGTTCTTGTTTGGGTAGTTTTAACCACACACAGGAACAATGGTATAAATTTATATCATTGATTAATATGGGGATTTAATTTTCAGTAATATAAGATATAAATCTATAAATAATTATTTTCTTTTCTTTTTTAATGGTAATATTAATATTAAACTCATTAGTTAAGCTACTTATTTTTGTTCATGAAAAATCACTGAAACATTCTCATCATCAACTTTATCTATAATGATTGTAACTAAAAATACCATAGAATAAAACTATAACATTATAAATAATTATAATAAATCAATTATAATAACTTTTATGATATATTAATGATGAAATTTTGGAGAACAATGTATTACAACACCGCTATTACGAAACTATTTTAAAACGATCAAGATTACGTACACATGATATCAAAAAATAGATAATAACTAACTAATATACATATAGATAATAATTATAAATTAATTATATTAAAGATTATATATATGAAAGTTTTTCTAAAATGGGAGATTAATATAGTTTCTTTTGTTATATAAGAGGTTAGAGCATATTCAACCAAGAAGTAATTAAGATAAGGGGTTATTTGTCTGAAATTTAAATTACATGAGACATGTTTATGTTATGAACAGTGTTTTCTATTATAAGGGTTGCATACTTTTTTTTGAATGCACCGAAGGCCTTCTTTTATTATTTTGATAAAAAACCTTTCAAGGGGTGACGTGAAACCCTTATAAGTCCCATAGGATTAGATAAAATTATATGAACCATAGGTCTTAGAAGAAATCACCCAGACAAGACAACATTGAACTGATCCTCCCCAGAACAGGTCATGATATCATCACTCCTCCTTCACAAGGATCGTCGGTTAACTGTTCTGTGTAGAGCTTCATAGTCCGGGTACTGATGAAAATTCCATACCCTCTCATTCAACTAATTATGGTTAGATCTGCGTTGGTCAATGTGCCTGATCTGATTCTCATCTCGAGCCTTTTCCTTTGTAGTCTGACTGGTACATCTGCATATTCATGTGATCTAAAGGCCTTGTGGTGGCCCAGAGGTCTTAAGAGGAAACTGTCCTAAAGGACTTGGGTGGGCTGAAATCCTTTCATGACCTGAGTACCAAACTGATGGACCAAAGTCCAAGATGGGTGAATAGTTCTGGCAGCTACGGTACCGAACAATACCTGCTATAGTCCCTACAACAGTACTACTGCAGTGCTCGCTACAGTATTTATACAATACCTGGAAATATGTATCCACACATATTTTATCTCGGGTCTCATGATTATCTAATTATTCATTGTATTTAATGTTACTTTTGAAATTATATATTTCAAGGGGGTTTGATTCGAAAAATTCTAATGCCGTAAGGGTTTTCTTGGTCTCAATTCCGATTCATCAAGATAGGTTACATGTTACGCACCTTGTTTCTTTTGTATGGAATTATTTTTATTTACCATTAAATTATTTTTATACTTTATTTCTTTCTAATTCATGGGATATACTAATACAAATCATATTCTTTTCTTCAAATGGATTTTGACTCAAGTGTTACCCCATTAGAAGAGTTTTTGGAAACTCAATTTATATTCATTGAGTTATGATCATTCTATTAAAATTATTTTAAATAATTTGGGAATATTATACACTTTTATTTAATTATATGTTATTATCTCATTTTTTATGTTTTTACCACATAAACCTCTTATCAAATATTTTATGCTTCTTGGAGTATGTTTCCAGTAAGGGATATTGATAACTCAAATCTTTTTTCATTGAGTTATAATGTTTCATCTTGAACTTTTCTTTTATATAATTTTGTTTTCCCATCCTAATATTTTATTATATGACACTTTATCTTCTTCTTTAATAAAAATAATTTTTAAAACAAAATAAACTTTTACAACACTTTTTATGATGTGAGTTTTGAAAAAATGTATATTAAAAAAGGAAAAAATGTTTTTTTATTTCTTGATCAAATGTTTTGCCTTCTAGATCAAATTTCCTTATATATATTTATGATTTTATTTATGATAATTTATTTGATATTATTTTTAAAATTAATTAATTTCAAAAGTTTCACTACACCATTTTGAAAATAACTTTTGTAAGTGACTTTTAAATTCATCTTTATGATAACATTAAAAATGTTTTCGAAAAACTTTATTACATTTTCAAATCAACCTTACATTTCATATTTAAGATTATTAACCCTAATGGGACTTATGTTCCATGATATATACTCTATTTTAAATTATTCTATTTTTCTTTTGGGTGGTTTGAACCCATGGTTTCAAACCATCCAATTCTTGATCCATTCATGTGTGGTACCATTTGAAGCATTATTCATTCCAGGGTGTTTTCCAACTATATATACATCCTTCTAAGTATGATTTTTATACATGGGATTTAATATTTTGAAACTACACACCTTATTTATCTTTATGGATTGTATAATTTTCTTTTCTATCAAATAAATGATCCTTCACTTCCTTTATCTTACAAAATTATCATATGTAATAGGCATGATTTTTCTTTCAATGGATTTCCTTTCTGAGAAAATATATATTTACATACCTTTATTGAATGGTGATCACCTATCTTCCTTATGTTGTTTTATTGGTAAAATTATTGATGTAACCATATAACAATTACCCTATACAATGTTAGTTTAAGGGATTATTACATGCAAATATATTCCATTTATTGAATGGGGAAATATTAAAAATCTATATACTTGATATATCAAAATAGATGTTTTTGAATTATTAAGGAAGGGTGTTTATGTAAGGTTCAAAAATCCTCCTTATTTCTCTGGATAAATTATATCCATGTTATATAATTTATTAACTATGAAAGTATTTATGCTTCATATGTTTACATCTCAAGATGGATGTTTACGGATTCCTATTACAAGTTGATCATGTATTGTATTGATATTCATATATATCATATGCTTCATTAATTAAACATAAATATGTAATAGGTGTGGCGTGATATGATATAGCCACTTAATTTATTGATAGGTCTCGTTAGAAAAACTAGCTTCAGTCTTTTGGTGTATTCCTTCTTACAAAAAATATTTCTTAAGAACATGGTCATGATGGTAAGATCATGATGTTTAAGATCATGATGTCTTGGATTATAGAATGGAACATGATATATGGAATTAAACATCTAATTAATAAGAAATCATTTATTGTTATGCATGTGATATTTTCCATTTCTACTATTATCCATGGATATGTTGTGATATCAGTAACATTCTATTATGGCATTATTTTTTATTATCAATTATTAATATATTATTTATACTCATCCCATGATCAATTATGATCTTTTATAGTTATTTTTTATTTTTATATTTACTGAGCATTTGAGCTCACCCATTCTTATGTTTCCATTTCATCAGGTTATGATGAAATACATTATATATTACATGTCTAACAAAATAGCTTTTTTGTAAAATTTGTCTGAGATATTGAAAACTTATTATGGATTTTGTAGTTTCTCATATAGTATAATGAAAATTTCCATTAACTATTAAATACGTGGGATTTATTTGGTTATGATTTTTTCTAATTCTATAAATCTCTTAACCTAAAAGATCCGGTGAATGTATGTTGTATAGTATTTTCTTTATTTCATTGTAAATTTGGGGATAATTATTTACGAGAATGTATATTTGGTATCAAATATAGTACATGAATTATGTGTTTTAGTCACTAGATCTAGGGGTGTGGGTCGAGGGAGCTACAATGTACTTTAATAATAGTTGAAAGTGTCATGACCCAGCCCATACTAGGGATCAAGCCACAACTACCCCAAGCCCACCCCCATAGGCTAGGGGTGGAGAGAAGCACCGAAGGAACAAAATACTCCAGGATAAATTTTCCTAAGTACCTAGACACATGAACACTACAAACTTAATGAAAATTTATAGAGGGAAAGAAGTAAAAGATGTCACACTACTTTAAAGTAAACCAAACATTCATGTATATAACCCCTAAGGAAAATAAGAGTAAAATGGTGTACACTAAATGGAAATGGGGAAAAGTACATGTCCAACCAGAAAAGTGTCCCAACCTGACATAAAATAGAAAATTAAAATAGCTGGGAGAGCCCCACTCTTGGATCCCAAGCTACGACCACTGTATATGGTCCAAACCCCCATAATCCTAAGATCCTATGAAGTCATGATCAACCTGTCCATCATTTTCATAAGGCGCAACATTTAAAGGAAAATCCCAAGTAGGGGTGAGTATAAAAATACATAGTAGGACACCATAAAAAGAGAAAGGGGAGCATTAAGAGACACAATAAAGAATAAAATAACATATAGAACAAGGTACGATAAAAGATTATATCTCAACCCAACGTGGGTGTGAAAGTAAACTCATCCAAACATAAGGAGATTGAAATAGTGAGAATATGATCTTCTCATCAAGTCATCTATACCTATAGTAGGAGAGTAGATCATCCAACCATAATAAGCTAGACACGGAAAGTACATGGCATACCCCACACGTCTTCACCTCTCCTGGAAGGAGAGTAACCAAAACCGAAGGAGTGGGTACTGAAACATGATATATATAAATATATATACTCAGTCAAAAGAAACCCAAATGAATGTGTAAAGGGATATCAATATCATAGCTCAAAACAAGAAGATGATTCGCTAATAGTTCCAAGAGTATCAATCAACACTGCCCAACATCCCACATATCTTCCTTGAACATGCTAGTCAAAGGGGATCAATCACCACACCTTGATATTATTCACATTGGACGACAGTGACCATCCCACACAGTTTTAGGTCATGTCTCAAGGATGTGTCCTAGTGTGTAAAGTGTCCCTCTTTCTCGTGAGTCTAATGGTATGTCAAACCACTTCTCTTAACTATGTTTCACGATCTAGAGGTCATGTCTCAAGGTTGAGGACCCATTTCCATCCCGATTGGAGGGTTCAACTCTTGATTCATCAAGGAGCCATGCCCATCCTAGCTGGAGGGTTCCGTTTGATATAGGTCGAGGACCGTTGCCCTTCCCAACAAGAGATTGACACTGTAAAGATCATTGAGGACCCATACCCAGTTCAGATAGAGGGTGCCACTAGGAATAGGTTGAGGACCCATGCCCATGCCTAGCTAGAGGGCACCACCAAGAATAGTTCGAGGGCCCATGCCTAGCCTAGGAGGAGGGTTCCAATTTGAAGATTATCAAGGACCCATGGCTAGCTCGGATTGAGGGTGCCACTCAAAATATATTGAGGAACTACACTACCCATCCCTACTAGATGGTAAGCCCAAGTTATTTTGATATTCCAATGCCTGATTACTACCATTGTCAAACGTCGCCTGAAAAATCATCATACCCAGAAGATCTCACATCATATCTCAAAATCCATTATATAGGGAACCATTGTTTTCTATATGGAAAAAATTTAGGATAGGATACTCACATGCCAAAATATGAGTTCAAAATAAGGAGATACAAGAGGTGAAAGATTCATAGTGAGGTATGCGGTGTGTTTGGCTCCCTATGATTTGTGACCCTATCTCATCGACTGGCTATTTTTCTAGTCACACTCAGGTACTAAAACATGTACATGTACCCCTATGTGTGCTAGTGTAATCTCATAGTAAATTATATAATTGGACAAAAGGATTATGAGCGCATGATGCTCGTCATTGGTCCGAAAGAAGAAAAATGCAATTTCACTAACATTCCTCCTCAAATGGCCCCAAATAACGAAAAAGATCACACCATTGTGATCCTTGCAGAAATAAAAAAGGATCTACTATTCATTAACTCGAATTGGAAACTTAGTGAAAAATAATCATTTCACAGCCTTGTGCATGAATAGTGACTCATGAGGCCCACGTCTCGATCCCAAAATAAAATATACAGATCACATCGTAACAATCCTTGTGGAAACATTTATGGGATTAATTATTCATTTTTCCAAAATAGACACCCACTGAAAGTAAAATTTTATTGAAACATGTTCGAAATGGGTTTCGAGGGGCCTGCGCCTCGATCCTACATTAAAATCTCGATATTGGTATCATAAGGTCTACCACAATGTCCTGATCATAACATCGCTGACATAACGTCAATTGAAAGTCTCATATGGAAATTTTGGTGGGTCAAAGTTTCAATAATAATAATAATAATAAATTTTTTTATTTGGGAGTTTCTTGTACCTAATCCAAAAACCCAAAAAATACATCCAACATCAGTCTTGAAATGACTGTCTCAAAAACTTGGTCACACTGTTGTAAAAGGCACGGTAATCAGATGCTCCATGTAAGAGTTACGTTCAAATCAAAATTTTGAAAATAATAATATTATTATATTATGGAATTTTATAGAGCTTATCCATGGGTTGGATAAATTTACCTAACATTGTTCTTAAAAATACTTCTGTGAAGATAGGGTCCCATCGCTGCTGATGACACGTTAATTGGACTCCCCAAGCGAAAGTTATGGGGGATTAAGTAAATTGATAATAATGATGATATTAATATTATTATATTTATTTTTTTATTTACCCTTAGGTTTTACCCCTCCCCCTGCATCTCATGGGGGCCACCGCCCTGTGTACCCAAGCTGCCTACCGAACTGCCTCCAGCCGCCATCCTGGCCACCTACTTGGGAGCCACCCACTCAACCTTGCCTGACTACCGCCACCTGGGAGTCTCCACCTATGCCACAACCTTCTACTCAGCAGCCTCCCACTCCACTATGCTAGACCATACCCACCTGGGAGTTTTTGACTCCACCTCAGTTACCTACACGGCTTCCCCAGACCACCACATCCTAGCTACCTTGCCGCCACAGATGATCGCCTGCAAAACCGGCCTTCCTAATTGACCCGCTCAACCCACACAGGTCGACCCCTACTTTTTCTCACCTTCGTACCTCCAATATAACTCAAAACAAATGAATTAACATAGATCTTGAATCCATGGGTATATATATATATATAGCTCGCTCGACAATCCATTCTGGTTTCATCGTATCGAAAAGTATATGTTGAAGAATGCGCAACGAACAAATGAAAAGAGAGATCTATCGATGGCCATGTCAGTTTGGTCATCATTGTTGATTTTAAAGGATAAAACAATCGACAAGGAACTAATTTTAAGATTCAATAATTTCAATAGGTATTTTAAATACAAAAGAATGAATTCAACCTCGATTTGGATCTGTTTGTTTCCATTGAAAATGCCTTCCAACGATCTTTATGCTTTCTGCACTCTGATCTACTTAGATCTGCATTGCTATTAAGATTCATCAAGGATTTGATGTCGATTTTTCAAAGGGGGGAGAAGAGGGAGCTTTCCACTATTTGGTGTTTTATGAGGTAACCTTAATCAAGAAACAATAATGACCTATTTATAACATTTTAATTAGATCACCTACCAATGGTCGCAGGATTCGAATGTCCCACACTAACTCACATTAGGTCGTATTTATGTAAATAACCACATTATGAGATAAAAGGTGGTCTCATGTTTATAATCTTAGCCACCATTAAAATGTTATTCGAATCAACGTTTGAAATAAAATAATTTTATTTAATAATTTTATTTATGGTTACATCCTTGGTGAATGTTTCTACAAAAGACCCGCATCGACAAAAGTTATGTCTCACCTAGGGTAAACGCTATACTCCAGACCCAACTATAGACTTAGATTTCTAATAATAGCTTCTGTTTGAGAGTTATCCCATTTCATTTATGTTAATGGTATAAAATATACTTGATATTTTTATAAAATTAATTTTGGGCACAAAATGCCTCGAAATCGCACGTCATCTCAGTGCCTAGCTCTGAAAATATTCTTATGAATATTCAAAAGTGTTCTAGGAAAAAAACCAGGGTCTCTACATTATTCACTCCTTCATGATTTTTGTCCCTAAAAAGAATAACTAGGAAACAAATTTGGATACTAAGCCCACATTTATCTCTCCTATTCCCAGGAACTCTCCTACATGTTTCTGTGCTGTCATAGCATGCAAACCAAAGGGATGGTCGTTTCACGTAAGGCCGATTCTTTTCTATCCTCGATCACCACTGGGTTCTCTGCACAGGTGGATCCATATTCAATATTAATCTTGCCCAAATTGACGATGTGTGTAGGATCATGCACATATATTCTCAGATGTGACACATGGAAGACATCGTACACCCACTCCAACTGTAGTCATAGGGCAAGGTGGTAGGAAACCTCTCCAACCCTCTACACGATCTCTAAAGGCCTAATGAATCTTGGGGATAGCTTGCCTCCCCAGCTGAATCTTTGCATCATACATCTTGTATGAATCCACTATTTGTTCCTAGAATAATATCTTGAGATTCTCTCCTTAAAAATATCCATTTGTTGTGTCTCATGTAGATATTTGATCATGTAAAACTTTACAGTCGATGTCTCATAGTTTGGAATCTTTCACACACTTAAGGAGAAGAGTTATCCCCATAGACTGTAGATAAACTATACCCTCCTTCTCCACCAGTTTCAATTGTAGGGAAGCTAACTACTCTAAAACATCCCACACCAAGCGAGCTTGGGACTTCCAGCTAAGGGAATCTATTAAAACATTTCCATTTTCTAGAGTATAATTATCTCATAGTCATAGTCTTGTCGAATTTCCAACCAACACTACTGTCTCATGTTTAGGTCTCTTGGAGTGAAAATATACCTAAAACTCTGGCGGTCTGAATAAACCAAAAACTTCTCTCCTAGAAAGAAGTGTCTCCACATTCTTAGGGAAAATACTACTACTTCCAACACTAGGTATTGAGTTGTGTTGTTATGTTCACAGGGTCTCACCTACCTCAAACTATATTTGATAACTGTCTAACACAGTATCAGGGTTGACATTGAGAATGCAATGGTACCAAAAAACAAGTAAGGTGAGTAAACTCATCAAACCGTGAGAATCATGACACTGAAATCATGTGGCATACCCCATGCATCTTCGCCTCTATTAGAGGGAGAGTAACTTTAATCCATATGCTCCACCACACTCACTAGATACATCGTATTCAAAATGTGTCAAGTAAGAAAACTCCACCGGAAATTCCACTCCAACACTCCATCATAGAACCTCACCATGAACATAAAAGTCAGAGGGACGCATCCTACAAACCTTGATACTGTCCACTTTGGGAAGAAATGACTCACCCTCATAGTGTTTCTTACAACATAAAAATGTGTCTAGGTGGGGGAATAACCCCTCTTTCTCATACATTCTAAACTACATTGAACAACACCAACACATGGTTACACCGACTCCCCACGTCGCCCTGGTAAAACCTCAATCCAGAAGAAGGGATAAAATAGTACCTCACATAGTGTCTAACAATTACAACTATAAGAAGTATAATAGACACATAGAGTAACACTTATGATCTCATTCTCTATAAGGTAATAGACAGCCACAATATGCAACTACCCATGACCCCAACTAGCTGCTCCCTAAGCCTAACGCGGGGTGCTTGGTGGTGGTGGAAGGATGTCATAGAATCATCTACTACCTTCAGATCCTCCAACTCCCCTTTTAGCATCGCCTCCTTAGGGACCACCTTGTTCCCACATGGGGGATTCCTGATCATGGCGTGGTATTTACCATAGTGGTTCATCTGATATATGCCTGAGATCATCATCCCGTATTTTCGTGCAATCTCATGCCATGTGACCCCGAATGTTTCAAACATAGCACCGACCCTCCCTTGTCTATCCTAGTGCTCTGTACTGTGTCAGAGTCTGATCATTGGGAGGCCTCCTACATTGAGGCCCTATTAATTGACGTCTTATAGCTTTGGTAGTCATATTAGCTCTATTGTACCCACTACCAAAACCAACTATCACGCATCCCTCTAATAGAAAGGTTTCTATCACCAATTCCTACTCCAGCACCCTGGCATAGGTGGGGATGCACAAGGGTATTATGCTAGAACAAATATCTCTGCAGGGTCCCTACTCAAACATCCGCGCTCAGAAGTTGTAATCACGGATCATGTACAGAGAGTACTGGGTCAGGTATATGAACCTATCTGAGTACACATCCACCATAATACCTCCCTGCTAAAGCTCCAAAAGCTACTGAATCTAAATGGATCATAATAATTATGTGTATTAATTATCACAAAACATCTACTAGAAGTGATCCCATTAGAGTGTTGACTCATCATGCATTTGAGTAACCAAGCTCCACCAACGCCCATATGTTCCATGGAAAATATTGTCTTCCAAAGCGACCTTCTGATTTTTCCGGTTCCTAATATGCCTAGATATGTAGGCCACAGACTCAAGCCAATCCTATTCTACCTAAGTATCTAACTCTCCATGGAACCTCATCGATCTCTGATGTTGGAACTCGTAGAGTGTGGTCAGACTGTGCACATCCTTAGCCTAATCTATTTGGAATATGTAATACTCAACAGGTGGAGGAGTTTCTACCTACCCACCTAGAGGAAGGATATTACATAATGGACCCTGAACAGAGGCCTCATCGCTCACATGGTCACTGTCATGAACCAGATCTGGTATCCTAGTTGGTTGTCGTTGCAGAGGCATCATGAATTTTATAAAGGAGTACTGCGGTCAGATGAGAATATATATATATCAACAAAAATAGGTACCTAAATCAAGTACAGACATGGAATCAATCCTATATGATGCATGAACCATTAATCCTTGCAACAAATGTATCTACACTACGAGCCGACAATTGGGTAATCAGGGTCCTGGTGGATGGATATTTCCACCACTACACCATCACTGTACTCCTTGGATTGAGATCCACACTCAAGATATATTGACAATGTTACCCTAAACACAAACTACCCTCTTAATGGGAAATTTACAAACAGTTTCCCAAGGAATGAACCTTCATCTGATACCAATTTATCATGAACCGATCTATGTCGGGGCTCGAGCCGAAACTACCCAAAGCCCACCCTCATTGGACAAAGGGCGGTGGAAAACACCAAAGGCACAAAAAACTCAGGGAATCCTTTTCCTAAGTACATGTGAAAAAACACACATCCAACTCAATGTAAAATTATAAAGGGAAAGAATTAAAAGATGATACACTACTGTAAAGTAAACCAAATAGGCATATATATATAACCACTAAGGAAAACAAGAGTACAGTAGTGTATATTGAAAGAAAAAGGGAAAAAATATAGACCCAACCATAAATGTTTCTCAACCTGATATAAATTAGAAAAGTAAAACAGATGGGAGATCCTCAGTCTTGGATCCTATAGCATCCCGCCTTTTTGTCACATAAACTTTCATTAAATTATACAAAATTGAGGATCTTTAAGGTTTAGTGTCTTGGAAACCAGGAACTTATTACATGAGGAAAAAAATTCTTCTTAAATACTCGAAAGGCTTCTTCATTTGTTCATCCTAAGTTTATTACGACATCTCATAACCTTGGAGCATACATCAAAAGAAAGGGTGAGCAAAAGGCCCAGTAAGGGAAACAAGGGAAACATTTTACATGAGAACTTGAGATACATCAATAAAGTCATGAAAATAACATTAAGGCATGAGAATGAAATCATGAGGCATATCATAATAAAAATAATGTATTTCATAACTTGAAGATGTGGATACAACATTTAACAAAGACAATAATTTCCGTTTCACCAGGGTCCATCCCCAAGGTGTCATTAAAAATTACCAAGGTTATTCACCAAGGTATCAGTCAAAATGGTCATCTCTAGAGATTAAGTCTTTACCCAATGCATTGGAGCGCTATCAGGGTGCACCATTAAATTTGCCTTTATTATCATGTGAGCCACATATATCATCATCAATCATTTCATAAACAACCCATATAGCATAAAATAAATGGGTTTAATTTCATAATCATAACGTTTTAAAAACTGCTTTAAGGACATGATCTTTATGTCACTTTAAAACCCATAGAAAAGGAAAGTGGGTATCATGTATGTAAATCCCAGAATTGAAAATAGAAAATTTTGGTATATATGTGAATACCCATTTAGATGAAATATCTTTTAGTATTCACTTAATAAAATAAAATAATTTGAGAAAAATAGAGAGATATTTTGAGACGGAAATTCGGCAGCATAACAGCTATGTTGTAGGGTTTTAGAAAACATTGAAAAGAGCGGGGAAATTGGTCACCCACTCATAAATGATCTATAAAATATTATAGGGACAAAATATAATGGATATAATAACATGGTAATGAAATTCTAAAGGCATACCATATGAAATGAAAAACATTGATGGAAGACAAAAATGAGATTTCTCTTATGAAAATTCGGCAGCCTAACGACGTCTTTTAAAACATCAAAAAAAATGAATTGACGAGATAAAATAGGGTATCTCATAATATGAACATAAAATATCAGTGTGATATATATAGAGATCATACCCCAAAATAAAAAAAGAGCATGAAAGACTTGGCATGAAAATAGATCTTGAAAATGAGAAGGGTGAAAGAACCCCTTAAAAATTAGGCAGCCTAACGGCGCCACATAAAACTTCAAAAAAATAATGAATTGACACGATCAAATAGGGTCTCTCATCATATGAACATAGAATCTCAGTATGATAGATATTGAGATCATACCCCAAGAAAAAATAGGAACTTGAAATACTTGACAAGAAAATAGAACTTGAAAATGAGAAAGGTGAAAGAATCTGTTACAAAAATTTCGGTAGCCTAACAACGCCACTTAAACATTCATAAAAAGAAATGATTAGAGTAAGAGGGGATCTATCATAATATGAACATGAAAAGGAAAGTATGATGAATATAAAATAACATCCTCCAACATAAGGACATGGAGCATAAAAGAAATGACATAAAAGAGAGTACTTGGAAAGAAAGAGAGAGGTAGGATCCCTTACCTTAAAACGTAACTCTTAAAACTCAAAGGATGGGACCTTGAGGGCTTGGGGGCACCTTGGGAGGACTTATTGGGAGGTAATGATACCAGAGCTTAGTTGGGGGAGAGTTAGAAGCGAAAAATAAAGGAGGAAAGGGTGGGTGTTTATAGGGAAAGTGAGGGGACAAGGCATTAATGGCCAAGGGACACCTCATTGGTGGTATTGGAAAAACCATGGGCTTGCCCATGGTATTTTCCCATGGGTTTGGCCACTTGGGACACCTCATACCTTCTTACTATTCATAAGTCGACCATATTGATTACATACTTAATACATCATTTAATGTTGTCATAAAACACCTGTAACTTAAAAACTGTATTTTCACTATTCATCGAAAATTCAACTTTCTCAGAAAAATCCCAAAATATCACCTTAACCAAATATCAATGCTCTGATTTAAAAAATGAACTCCACTTTATAAAAATAATTTTCTAAATATTTTAAATTTAATTTTTAAATAAATACACTAATCACTGAAAATTCATTTTTTTTTCAGAAAAATCCCAAGGAATTACCTTAACATAATATCGATGCTCTGAGTTCAAAAATTAAAACCATTTTATAAAAATAATTTTCTAAATATTTTTAATTTAATTTTTAATTAAAAAACACTATTCACCTGAAAAAACTAATACTTGACTAATAATTTCTGAAACAGTTATTTACCTATTTTATTGAATCACATTACTTAATCAAGGTTCCTAGATTATATTAATACTTTCTTTAAGTGATATTACTAATCCATTTGGTCACATTACTAATTCTAAGCATAAAATCATTATTCATACTGTACTATTAATCAAAAATTATGTTGATCTTATTAGACTCTAAATTTCGTACTGAACATAATTTTAGAAAACTATTTTTTGAAAATCATTACACATAATTAATTATTTAAGGTTTACATAAATATTTTCAAATATAATTTTTTTCTAGAATTCATCAAAAATATTCATACTATATTTATTCGGAAATTTGAAAATTCACAAACTTCATCATAAGAAGAAATCACAATTTTTATTTAAATCAAAGGATTACACAAGGCAGTTACGGTCTCCTTACATATCCCCTTATAACCCCAACATAGGACTTAAGTGTAAGGTGTGGTAAGGTGAGAGAATATGAGGGTGGCTAAGCCAACATTGCATGAGTAGTAATTTCTATCAGTTTGATCTTCTCGCGAAGGCGATTCCGTTCTAGCTTCACACGATGAAGTTCATCTTGGGTTTGGTCCAGAGAAAATCCCAGTGGTGCTACCTCCTTCCCAAGTTCCGTTATATGGGCTTCGATTGGCCCGAGACTACTGGATGAGGGCATCAAATCTTCTTTCTATATTAATTAACCAATATCACTTGTATTTAGACAAATCTCAACATTTAGTTTCAAACGGCCATATTGACCAATGGTCATATAACAGTCAAAACCCAACAGTCTCATTTTAATTATACTCATGTTATCAAATGAAACAGTTTTATTTTGTATAAAAAAAAAATAACGCACAAAATTAGGAAACATGATTTATTTAAAATTCAGGGTTGTTACAGATCCCAATCTACAACCACCACACACAGTCTAAACACCAGTATACCTAAGCTCCTCTAAACTCAAGATCAACCTGTCTGTCATCTTCATAAGGCATGACACATGTGGGTAAGGCCCATGCTTGGGTGAGTATAAAAATACTCAGTAGGAATCCCCGAAAATGAAAAGGGGGAGCAATAAGAGATACACTAAAGAGTAAAATAGTATATAGAACAAGGTTCGGTAAATGAGTACAGCTCAAACCAACAACAGAGTGAATGTAAACTCATCCAAACACAAGGATCTTGAGATGGTGATAATATGAACTTCTCATCAAGTATTCACTATGTATATTAGGAGAGTAGACTCTTCCAACCACAAGAATCTAGGCATTGAAATAAAGTGGCATACCCCGTGCGTCTTCACCTCTCCTGGAAGGAGATTAACCAAAAACCAAGGAGTGGGTACTGAAATAAGATATATATATATATATATATATGCTCAGTAAAAAGAAAGCGAAATGAAGTTATAAGGGGATCTCCATCTCACAGCTCATACCAGAAATATGAGTCACCAAGAGTTCCAAGAGTATCCCTTAACAACGCCCAACATCCCAGATGTCTTACCTGAACACGCAAGTCAAAGGGGCCCAATCACCACACCTTGATACTATTTTCTTTTGGTAGTACTAACACACCCTCACAGGTTTTGGTCACATATCAAGGATGAATCTCAGTGGGGGAAGCATCCATCATTCTTGTGAGTCCAAATGTACGTCAAACCATGTCTCTTCACTATGTCTCATAGTCAAGAGGTCATGTCTCAAGGTTGAGGACCCATGACCAACCTGATCGAAGGGTTCCACTCTAGTGTCATAGAGAACCTATGCTCATCCCCACTGGAAGGTGACACTCAAAATAGGTTGAGGACCCATGTTCTACCTAGTTGGAGGGTTTCACTCTGATGATTATGAAGGAACCATGCCCAGAACGGCTAGAGGGTGCTACTCATAATTGGTTGGGGACCCATTCACAGCTCAGATGGAGGGTTCCACTATAGTGTCATTCAGAACCTATTCCCAACCCTTTTAGAGGGTTCCACTTAGAATAGGTTGAGAACCCATTCCCTGTCTAGAAAGATGGTTCCACTCTGAAGATCTTTGAGGACCCATGCCCAACCTAGCTAGAGGGTGGCACTTGGAATACATCGAGGAACTACACTACCCATCCATGTTGGATGGTACTCCTGGGGTACTCTAATATGCTAGTGCCTGATTACTTCCATCATCAGACATCTCTTGAATAATCATCATTCCTATAAAATATCTCATTATATCACAAAATCTACTACAGATGGCACCATCATGTTGCACGTGAAAAAACACTCAGGATAGGCTACTCACAGGCCAAAATATGAGTCCAAAAGAAAGAGATACGAGAGGTAGAAGATTCATTGAGAGGTACATGATGCGTATAGGTCCCACACGATGTGTGACCCCATCTCTTCATCTGTCTCTATACCTATTCATACATGGGTACTAAGACATGAACATGTAATCCTAGGCATGTCAGTGTACTCCCAGAGTACATGACATATCAGGCCAAAAGGATGACGAGCACATGATGCTCATCATTGGTCCAAAGGGAAAAATGTAATTTCACTAACATGATGCCTAAAACAGCCCTGGATAACCAAATGGATCAAACCGTTGCAATCCTTGAAGAAAATTACACATGATAGACTATTCATTCGCTTGAATCAGAAACCTGGTGAAGAAGCTGCATTTCACAGCCTTGTGCAAGAATAATGCCTCATGGGGCCCATGTGTCAATCGCAAAATAAAATATACAGATCACAATATAGTGATCCTCATGAAATACAATATGGGATTGAATATTCATTTGTCCAAAAAAGACACCCGATGAAAGTCATATTTCATCGCAAAACACCCGAACAGGGATTCGTGGAGCCCACACCTTGAGCCTATATTAAAATCCCGATATTAGTCTCAAAAGGTCCGCCTCAATGTTAGGATCACAATGGCACTGACAAAACTTCGATTGGACTTCTCTAGAGAAACTTTTGGCGGGTCAATGTTTTAATAATAATAATAATATATTATTATTATTTGGTCATTTCATGTACTTGATATGAAAACCCAAAAAAGGCATCCAACATCAGTCTCGAAATGACTATCTCAAAAATGGGGTCATGCTTCTGTAGACGACACATAAATCGGATCCTCCATGTAGGAGTTAAGTTCGAATCAGCATTTTGAAAGTAACAATATTATCATTATTTTTTGGAAGTTTGTAGACTTGTTTCCTAGGTCGGAGAAAGGTACCCAACATTGGTCTTAAAAAGACTTCAGCAAAGATAAGGTCATGTTGCCACTAACAATGTGCCAATTTAACTCCCCAAGTAAGATTTATGGGGGTTAAAGTAAATTGATGATAATAATAATAATAATAATTATTTATTTTATTTTATTTTTCATTTTCCCTTAGGGTTTACCCCTATCCCTACTTCTCAAGAAAGATGACACCCTTCGTACCCCAGCCACCATTCGGGCCTCCGTCCCGGCAGCCTATTGCATCGCCTCTGGCTGTCATCCTGGACGCCTGCTCCGGAGTCGCCTGCTCGGTCGTGTCGGACTACCGCCACTTAGGAGTTTCCTTCTTCACCTCAGCCACCTGTTCGGGAGTCGCCCACTCTGACATGTTGGACTACCACCACAAATGAGTCACCACCTCCGCCTGAGCCGCCCTCTCAGCCACCCTGGACAACCACCACATAGCTGCCTCATTTCTGCGGACTGTTGCCTACCATACCAGCCCTCTCGTTGACCCGATCAACTAGTATAGACCGACCCCTCCTTCTTCTCACCACCACACCTCTGATCGAACATTAAATGAAGAAACAAAAATAGATCTAGAATCCTTGGGTCAATATCGAAACAAATCTATATCTTTCTCAATGATCCATTGCAGTTTCATCCTATCAAAATTTAGATGATGAAGAACGTGTGAAGAACATAGGAAAATAGAGATTGATTGATGATCGTGTTAGTTTAGCCATTGTATGTTATGTTCAAGGATGATGCAATTGAAAAGGAAATTTTTTTAAGAATCATGAATTTCAATCGAGGATAGAAAATACAAAAGAAATAATCCTACCTCGATTCGGATCTATTCACTACCATTGAACATTCCCACCAATGACCGTTGAGTTTTCCATCCTCTGATCTGCTCAGATTTGCAGTGTCATTGTGATCTGTCAAGGATTCGACGTCAATTTTCCAAAGGGAGGAACATAGGGATATCATCACATGTGGGAGGTTTATGAGGAAAGCCTAATTAAGAAACCATAATTACTTATTTATAGAATTTTAATTTGTCCACCCACCAATGGTCGCGAGATCTGAACATCCTCCACCCTCTCACTTTTGGTCGAGTTTAGGTAAAACACCACCTTATGAACTCAACATTCATCTCTTATTTCCTATATGATCCCCCATTATAAATTTATTCAAATCAACATTCAAAATAAAATAATTTTATTTATAATTTTATTTATGTTTATGTACTTGGTGAATGTTTCTATAGAAGAACCACCTGACAAAAGTTATATCTCGCCTATGGTAAACGCCATGCTCCAAACTCAATCGTGACCTCATATTTCTGATCTGAGCTTCCATTTGAGAGTTATCCCATTTCCTTTTTATAATAGTATAAAATATACATAATATTTTTTATAAAATTAATTCCAGGCACACCGGGACTCAAAATCGCACACCGTCTCAGGGACTAGCTCCAAAAATATTCTTAGGAATATTCCAAAGTCATACATGGGAAATCAAGGGTATGTACATAAAGTATGTATAATGAAGAGGGTTAGATTAAATTTTTATTGGGGTGGATAGGATGCATGAAACCCATTCAAAAATCTCATTAAATACCTCAAAATGTAACATGAACACCATTTATACAAGCTGAATGGGTGTTACATAATATGGTGATCCATATGTATATAGGTAGTCTAATCGATATTTTATTCAGTGATATCTATTTTTTTAAAATTGGTTCTCGCATATGAAGACTCATTTTGGTAATAAATTTTTACATACCAAAAACCCATAATTATATTTTCTTAAACCCTAAAAAACTCATATTTCATATATATACAAAGTTAACAAAAAATACGATTTATTAAAAAATTATTAAAATGTATAATCATTGAGTTTTATTAAAAAAGTGTTCATATTTTTATAAATTTTGGATTATAAAAAAAATAATTTTTATATATTATGTCATAAATAATCATCAGTTTATATTTTAGGAGCAAACTATATTTTAATTTATTTAAGGAATTACATGGATGATTCTCACAATGGTGGTTGAATTTGTTGTGTCATTGTTGAACCCATAATGGAATCTCAATCTTAGAGTGTATTTATTTTAATAACAAGAAAGAAGAAATTAATATTACAATTGAATATGTTTCGGAGAATATTCATGGAGTTTTAAATGAATTTGTAGTTTTTTTGGTATTGAAAACCAAAACCATTAACATGGTGGTTGGTATGACACCATGGCACATTCCATTTCAACTGATAAAATTATTATAGATTAATATAGTAAAAATAAGAAATATATAATATGTCATGATCATATAAATCACTTTTTGGTCTAAGTCATTTTGAGGTCTAGGTCCCTAGATGTTATAACCTATGAAGAAAATCACACATTTTACATAAGGATGGTAGATGAAATCTAGGCATAATCCCCTTATATAAACGAAAAGAATATAAAATCATATCACTACTAAAGGTGTTTTTACGGGAACTCTTTAGTAGATAAACGTTTTAAACAATTTTAGTTGATTTATGTGTTTTTTACCAAATAATATGATGTGAGGAACATTTTATTCTTAATGTTTTCTTCATGGTTCTTATGTGAGACATTGGGTCATCCCCCAACCCAACCAAAACTTCTATTGAGCTAAAAATGACACAACGAGTGTCCCTTGAAGCCCACATCTAATAAGAAGCAAAGTGGTTACTAAGAAAAATTGTGTAAAACATTTAATATGTGAGGCATTACCATTTTTTAAAGGAAACCAACAAACCAAGTAATAACCATAGCCACATGTATGATAATCAATTTACCATATAAATAAATAGACATGTTCATGAGTACATCAATAAGGAAGAATCATCTATGGCATAATATATCAACTACAATAAAAAAATTTATAGAACTATTCTTACTCCTAAATAGATCAAGTAATTACCAAATTAATATCACTCAAAACCACCCTCAATAAGATCATATAAATCTATGAAAATAGACAATAATTGGGTGAGTATATAAATATATTCCGTAAGTTATTCTTATAACCTTTCCCATGTGAAGTGAAAAGGCATAATAAAACCATAATAAATGAAATATTTAAGTATTTATCATTTTAATAAATGAGTTAAAATTACATAAGGAATATTCTATCATATTTCATCCACCTCATACAATACACTAATAAATTTACACCTTTTTCTATCCACACCTCTAATAATATTGGGTCTAACCACAATAACCAAGTGTTCAATAGAAAGGATTATATAACTACTACAAAAACTACTATATAGTGATACAACTATAAATATAACCACAATATCCATTGTGGGAATACAATATCCCTCACATCAATAAAAACTTATAGAATACCATATTATCCAATAGACAACATAATATAACCTAACAAGCATGGTGTGATGTCCTATACTTTTCCCTTGGTCAGTATTTTTCCCATTAATTGATTTATAGGGTTTCGAACTGTAAAAAGGGAAGAATAGTGAATTCACTATAGTAAATGATAATGGAAAAAATTTGTTATCATCAAGTTATTCCTAGGATATATTGTTTATCCTTAGGATGATTTTTTGTGAAATTATAAATTAGTTGGTTTTTAAGTGTTATTTAATATTATTTTATAAATAATTATTTACCCTCCAAATGAAAACAATTATATCTCACAAATGGATCCTTTAATGTTAATTCTAACACCATATTTTTGATAAAAAAGTGGGGTTCTACTTTGGAGAGGTGTAATATTTGTGTCTAGTATTTAGGTCTCAAACTAAACCTTTTTTGGTATTTCATTATTTTACTAGTCATCATAAATTTGGAAGTAAAATATTATTATTATGTCTATTATAGTATTGATTTAAATTTTTACATGAAACATAGATATATTTGTGAATATGGATGATTATCATTCTTGGAGGATTCGATGACAAATCAAGTAAATAGAGGTGGATTCATGGGGCAATAGTGATAAGCTGCAAGTTGCTAGTGAACGAATATCAAAGAATAAATAATATAACATGAGGAATGAATTTGATACTTTGCATTTATACATTCATGAAGATTTTATTGATTTTAATTTTAGTTTCATTAGTATAAAATTTAGGATATTAAAATTATTTTGATATTTATATATTTTGGATAATTCGTTCTTTGAATGATCATACTACCATATTTTCAGTGAAATGTGAAAAATTATTCTTTAGTAACTTTCTAGTTGATCTTTATTAATATTTTTTAAAGAATATTTATTAATGATTCCTCTCACATGTTGCTACAATTACTTTTAAATTTCCCTCTTCTATGTTCTTTGATGAACATAGTTGCATGTGAAAATTAAGGTGTTCATATTTTATATCGACCACCTCTTTCCAATATTACTATCACCTTATCTTATTTCATCGGTTTAACAATAATAATTAAGAAAGGTGGGATGGATTATAGGATAAAAATATGGATCTTGTGAGGAATTATAGTTGTAAGGTGCATGATACTAGAAAAATATGATAATATTGGAGATGAGCTGATGATAGTGAAGTATGATAGAGGGTACTTGGAATTTGATATAGAATTGGGTTAAAAGATAGGTAGTGTGAAATTTTATGTTTTGATTCGAGAATGATGGTGGTGAAGATGACTACCAGAGGAGATCTCCTGGAGACATCAGGAATGGTGAATTGAAATGATACATTTGGGCTTGAAAAATGTGAAGATAATTAAATATTTGATGGTGGGATTGGATTTGGGGAAGGAACCTTGGATACATGGTGTGAAGTCTTAAATATCACATATTTTGTGTGGTTTCACTTGAAACTCTAGGGTTTCCATAGAGAATTAAATATCACCCGATTTGTGAATGCTTATCACATTCCATATCTTAGCATGGGTTAGATTATAGGGTTTATACAAGGTGTTAATGGTGAAAGAGTTTGTATTAAAGTGACACACACTATATGTAAGATCTATAAAACTCAGCATTTACATGTGTACATGCCCAACTATCTACCTAGCGACACACATGCTCTAATTGTAATTAGAACAATGACATGTCAATCATGAGGACGGAATTGTCAATGTGAGTACATGATCAAATGTTTATACTAGTTTACATTGAATGTATAGGAGTTACACACACCATGTCTATAGGGATACATGACTTATGTCTTGAAAAGATACACACTGACTAAACCTTGGGTTATACACACCATGTTTATAGGGGAGACACATCATGTCTACTGAAGTCACATGACTCAGACCCTAAGTACATTCCTGAGAGACCCTTTGGATGTATAATATATATTATTATAATTAAACAAAAAATATATCATGACTACATGACCATACAATGGTATTATATTATTGATTATCCCTCAAGTCTTAGATTCCTAGTCTATCAGAAGTACATGTCATACACTTTTCATTTCTTGGTATTATTCATATCTTCTTACACATATTTTAAAATATAATAGAAGACATAATGTATTTGAAGAAATATTTTATATAAAATAAGTTTCTATGAGTATCTTTCTTTATTAGGGTATTTTCTAAGATTTTTTGGGTTGTTTTAATACCCTAGATTTTAGGAGAAAATGGCAAGGTATAGGTTATATATTTAGAGTGGGTTTAGAGATGGAAATCATACCTATGGCATACTAATATCAAGGAATGGGTTCCTTTAATGCATTATAGAATTGGAAACCACTTGGAGGTGTACCATTGATAAGGTGAGGTTCATCAACATACTCTAAGAAAGGAGTTGGTATCCCTTATTTCTAACAAGGCGATGGTCCTCCATTAGAGTTGGTAACCCCCTCGTTCAACCTTGCATAATGAGGTGGTTCTCCTATATATGAATAATAGTGTAGGTATCCCCCTTTATATGGGAGAGGGTCCTCTATATATGGGTTTGGTAACCCCTAAACTTGTATTTATATCTCAATGAGTTGTGTCTCCCCCATTATATCTCTAGAGATGTGATATGCGAGATAAGAGTACTAGGTGTTAGAATCCTCATGTACTAATCATGTTTTAATGATCAAAAATCCTATTCAACCTGGTTAAATTCTGTAAATTATATCAAATCATTTGTATTAGTGTTGAAGTATCCTCATGCTTTAAGAGGATCCATTCAATATCTAAATTGATCTACATTCAGTTTAATTACTGTATACTATCCTTGATTTATTTTTTTACCTTCTTTGAAATTTTTTTAAGTTTAATATATTATATGATCATAATTCCTTAAGTTTGAATGCGGTTATTTTGAAAACACTGAGACATCGTGAGTCTTCCACTGGTTATGTCTTTCTAGTACCGTAAGACACCGTGAAACGAGACACAGTAACCTTGAGACACCGTAACCTTGAGACACTGTAATCTTGAGACACCGTAACCTTGAGACATCGTGAATAAGAAGACACCGTGAACAAGCAGGAACCGTGAACAAGTAGACACCGTAAACATACAGACACTGCAACCATGAGACATTGTGACCAATTCAAACACCGTGTGAAGGACACACTGTTTCCATGACATATTGTGACACCGTTTCCTAATATATTTTGTTGTTTTTCAATTTAATATCTAACATCCATATTTGAAGACTTTAATACACTAACATAATTAATGTTTCTTTGTAGACACATCATCCGATAGTACGAGGTACGAGGTGCGTAATACAAGAAACCTGTCAGCCTCAACACCTTCTTTCTAAGATAAAAAGAAAAGTGATGCCTAGAAATAAGATATACACGAGAAAAAAAACCAAGCGGGCATGAGCACCATAACGAAGAACACACTTAGAGAAAATATTTAAAGAAAGGCCTATTTCATGCAACATGACACTGCTGAAGAACACACTAATCATTTTTGTAGCCCGGAATCAGGAACATCTTCACACAATCAAACCTCACAAAGAACATAAGCTTAATCACAACACTATGTTTTACAGACGAGGACTCAAATTCTACATTTTCTACATCTCATAAGTCCTAAGCTGCAAATACCAACACTCAGAGCACTTATAAACCTATCTCAATCTCTCTGCTATGTTGTGTATCTTTTATTAACTTTCGATCAGAGTGTGTATCTGTATATAAACACACGCATTATCCCACATTAAAATGAAGGATACAATATATCCTTACTCAAACATTCTTTTACTCGTGTGTATACCCACATATAAGTGTGGAAGTGGCCCCTATGTGGCTTGATAGTTTTTAGCCATGAAGATCTCTAGAAGAGGTCCCTGTTTGGCCTGGATAGTTCTACGTACTGTTGTTAACCCCGATCCAGGGTGTGGATCAAGGTTTATTTATATAAACTTCTTGGTGGCAGGTGATCATGAAGTGAAGTGGATTTGGTCTCAGCTTGAGACTAAACCACCTGTTTCATATCCATTATGCTTCATAATTTAGTTTTCTCTATTTTATTTCTCTTCTATATAACTCAGAACTCTCTAAATTCACTTTGATAGTTAATCTTAGAAAGAATTTATTACTGACTTGTCCTAGTAGAATAGCTTCAAAAGTAACTTTAATAACCGATATTAAGATTATTGAGAATTAATAAATCTTCTAAGAAGTTAGTTCAATAGTAAAACTCTTATAATATTATAACCGTGATTAACTGGGATTCATCTAATCATTTTGGGAAATACCTTTTTAAACATAAATTTTATAGATACTCAACTCACCCCCCTCTTGAGTAATATACTCCGACCAACATTTTGTATTAGAGGAAGGTTTATCAGGACTCTAAGTAATCTTATTCAACTGTGATTGTAGTTGTACTTTAAATATATGTCAATTTATGTTATTTATAAATTTATAGCTCTTTTAAAGTAATACTTTATTATGGATAATAGATTGGAAGGTGCTGCAACCAACAAACCACCATTCTTTAATGGAACCAATTATTCCCAATGGATAATTAAAATGAAAATGCATTTAGAGAGGATGAGTTTTGAAATTTGGTCATCCATTATAGATGAATATAACATTCCTGATACTGATAGAATCACATGGGATGAACCTACAAAAACTACCAACAATAACAACTCCAAAGCTATGAATGCTTTATAATGCTCATTAGGAGATGAAGAGTTCAATGGAATTTATACTTGTAAAACTTACCATGAAATTTTGGATAACCTGTCTATATCACATGAAGGAACATCTAGTGTAAATAAAATGAGACATTATACTTATACTATTAAATATGATAATTTTAAGATGAAACCCGATGAACCTATCTCTTACATGTATCTTAGTTTCAATGATATTTTCAACACAATGATTTCTCTTGGAAGAGAAGTCACTACCAAGTAATAGATCATGAGAATTATCAGATATCTAACCGACAGATAGAGGGGAACATCTGTCTCTATTAGAGAATCTTGCAACATCAGGAAACTAACAATAAAAGAACTCATTGGGAAACAGATGATGTATGAGGAAGAGCTGAAAGTCAACAAGGAGGAGGAAGAAGAGACAAAGAGGAAATATGTTGCATTGAAGACCACCACCTCTAAGAACAAAGACAAAGGGAAACATAAAGCTTTTGTAGAAAGTTATAGTGATGAGAAATCATAATATGATAGTGATAAAGAAATTGTTCAATTAGCCAGAAGATTCAAGAGATTTTACAAGAAGAAGAGCTTTTCCAGAAAGCAAAACTTCAAGGGAAAATATGACCAAAAAGGAAATTTGAAGAAGGGCTCAAAAAGAAGTGACAATACTGATTAAAATATCTACTATGTGTGTAAGTGCAAAGGACATATCAAGGATGTCTGTCCAAAGTTGAAGTACAAAAAGAAATTTTAGGAGAAGGATAGAAAGTATAAAAAGGCAATGAAAGCAACCTGGAGTGCTTCTGAGAACATTTCAAGTGACTCAGAGACATCACATGATGAACATGCTAACAAAGCCAATATGTGTTTTATGAAAAATACATCTTAGGTCACACTAGAATCCTCTGTACAAAAATCATACTATTCTGGAGATGAGAGTGACTCTAAAAATATGACTAATGAATAAATTTGTGAATACTGTAACATGCTTGAGGAAACATGAAATGAAATAAAAGACAAATATTAATCATTGAAGAAACAAAATTCTCTTACTGTGACTGTTAAATCTAAACTCACAACTGAAAAAGTGAAAAATGATCAACTGATCAAAGAAAACAATGAATTAAAAATGTCTAATGAGAAATTGAAGAGTGACCTAAAAAAGTATACCAATGGAAAAAATATTCTTACTAAAATTATGGGGAAACAAATTGCTCTTAAATACAACACTAACATTGGTTATCAACCTAGAAAAAGAAATATTGGTAGAACAAATTTTGTTTCAAATTATAGGACATACTGTTTTACTCCCAGTTCTGGACACAAATCAACTAATTCAATTCATGATACACATTCTACTGTTTCATGTTTTTGTGGACCAAATAGAGTTTATTTTTCAAATACTATACTTTATTCTTATAGTAAACCTATGAGGAAAATATGGGTTCCTAAATCACTTATCAATAATATTACTGGACCCAAACAATTATGGGTACCAAAATCTATTTTTTCTTAATCTTTTTGTATGAAAGCTACTTAAAGTGTTCCTGTAAAAGTCTATGGTACATGGACAATGGATGTTCAAGCCACATGAAAGGAGACTACTAATTCTTCAAGAACGTAATCAAAATAGATGGAGGACATGTCACATTTGGTGATAATGCCAAAGGAAAGATTATTTTCCATGGCCAAATCGGTAACTCTAACTGAGTTTTAATTTCAAAAGTACTATTTTTGGATGGATTAAAATATAATCTTCTAAGTATCTCACAATTATATGATGATGGATTTCATGTTATATTTGGAAATTATGCTTGTAATGTCTTTAATTCTAAAGGTGAATAATTATTTTCTTCATTAAGATGTGAAAATTTTTACTCTGTTAAGTTAGATTCTTTAGCATCTCAAAATGTTTAAAGCTTAAGTGTATTTAATAAAGAGTCTTGGCTCTGGCATAGGAGATTAGAACATTGTAATGTTCACTCCCTTAGAAATATAACTAGAAAAATATTAGTTAAAGACTTACCCAAACTAGATTTTCCTAATGAAAAAGTGTGTAATCCTTTTCAAAAAGTAAAACAACACAATGTTTCCTTCAAAGAAAATAAATAAGTGTCAACTTCTCAACCTCTCGAACTGGTTCACATGGATTTGTTTGGACCATAGAGAGTTTCTAGTTCAAATGGGAAGCACTATGTTTATGTTCTTTAATATGACTTCTATAGATATACTTAGACCTTATTTATGGATCACAAAAGTGAAGACTGCTCTTATTTTTCGAAATATTCCAAGTTTGTAGAAAATATTAGTGGACTTAGAATTAAATCCTTAAGAAGTGATCATGGCTGTGTGTTTGAAAATCAAAAGTTTGAATCCTTTTTCTCACAAAATGGTTATAGTTACAATTTATCTGCCCCTAGAACACCTCAGAAAAATGGAGTTGTGGAGATAAGAAATAGAACCCTGCAAGAGATTGCTAGAAAAATGATTATTGAGTATGACCTACATATTTTTTTTGGGTTGAAGCTGTCAATACAACATGCTACATTATCAATAGAGTGTTGATCCGACCTATTCTTAAAAGTAATCCTTATGAGTTATGGAACAATAGAAAACCCAAGGTTAGCTACTTCAATGTTTTTGGTTTTAAAGTCTATATCCTTAATACTAAGGAAAATCTTGACAAATTTTCATCCAAAAGTGATGAAGGTATCTTTTTAGAATATTCCTTGTCTAGTAAAGCCTATAGAGTGTTAAATAAAAGAACTAAATATGTGGAAGAATCTGTTCATGCCAAATTTGATGAAACATACCCACATGAGCCTAAAACCATTATAGAGAACCTGGAGGATGATGTATCAAATCAGAACATTAATCCAAAATCTTCAAACCATTCTGTGAAAGAATCTGTGAAAATATCCAGTTCTAAGAATTCATTAGAATCAAGTCACAATGAACCTGAATCTGTTGATGAACCTGAAATTACTATTCCTTCATTTTCTAGAGCAGTTATAACTCTTAAGAACCATCCCATATATGTTGTTGTAGGAGACTTAGACAAAGGAAGTCAAACTAGAGCTTCTCTTAGAAATCTGGTTGAACATCAAGTCTTCTTGTCACAACTTGAACCTAAGAACATTATTTATGCTATCAATGATGAATTTTGGATGATGGATATGCAAGAAGAGATTTATCAGTTTGAAAGGAACAATGTTTAGAAACTTGTTGAAAGATCCAAGGACACATTAACCATAGGCACTAAGTGGGTGTTAAGAAATAAGGTATACAAAGTTTTTAACATAGTTAGAAATAAGGCCAGATTAGTTGCAGAAGGCTATAATCAAGAAGAAGGAATTGATTATGAAGAGACCTTTGCACCAGTAGCTAGACTTAAAGCCATTAGAACCTTGCTTTCTTGTGCTGCACATATGAATTTCAAACTATATCAAATAGATGTTAAATGTGAATTCTTAAATGGGTATATAGCTGAGGATATTTTTGTGGAACAACCCCCTGGTTTTACAAAACCCTATTTTCCAAATCATATTTTTAAACAATAAAAAGATTTATATGGTTTAAAGTAAGCTCTAAGAGCATGGTATGATAGGTTGAGTACTTTTCTTATTTCCAAAGGTTTTACAAAAGGAATAACTGATCCTACCCATTTTATAAAAAAAATTTCTAATGATGTTTTAGTTGTTCAAATCTATGTAGAAGATATTATTTTTTGATCTTCAAAAAATAATTTATTTGTTGATTTTTCTAAAATTATTCAAAATGATTTTGAAATGGGTTTAATGGGTGAACAAAAATTCTTTCCTGGATTTAAAATCTTTCAAAATAATGATGGAATTATTTTAACTAAAAGAAAATATACTAGCGATCTTCTAAAATCTGTTGATCAAACCACTTATAGAGGAATTATTGGAAGTTCACTCTACTTAACTGCTATTCATCATGACATTATGTTTAGTGTGTGTATGTGTGATCATTTTCAAGCAAATCCTAAAGAATCCAATTTAAATGATGTAAAGAGAATTTTGAAATACCTCAAGTATAGACCCAATTTATGACTGTTCTATCCTAGAGGAAAATCATTTTAATTAGTGAGTTATTCTAATACTGACTTCGGTGGCTGTATGTTAGATAGAAAAAGAACCTCTGGAACATGTCATTTTTTAGGAAAGTCACTAGTATCATGGTGTAGTAAGAAAAAAAATTCTTTTGCATTATCTACTGCAGAAGTAGAATACATAGCTGCTGGTAGTTTTTGTGCACAAATTTTGTGGATGAAACATAAATTACTAGATTATGGATATCAATTCAGGCATGTACCTATAAACTTTGACAACACAAGTGCAATTAACATCTCGAAAAATCCTGTTTCACATTCTAGGACAAATCATATTGATGTAAGACATCAATTTTTGAGAGATCATTATCAAAAGATGATATCACTTTGGAATTCATTGGTATAGAGTATCAGCTTACTGATATATTAACCAAACCATTTACTTCTAAAAGAATAGACTACATCATACATGAACTAGGAATGATAAAACTAAAATTGATATCTTACTGTTTCATGTATTACTATTCGATATCTTACTATTTCATGTCTTAATTTTCGATATCTTACTATTTTATACTTTACTATTTCATGATTATGGTTTCGCAGTTAGTGTTTTGTGATTACTGCCCGACAATTACTATCTCACTGTAAATTTCATGTTTACTGTCTCACCGTAAAGTTCGTTCACTGTCTCACCGTGAAGTTCGTTCACTGTCTCACCGTAACGTGCATTTACTGCCTCACCGTAATGACCAGACACGGTGTCACCATAAATATTCATTATGATTTTTTTAGTAAAAACCCATATCGTGGTAATTTTTCTTTTCCCCTCTTTACTTTACCATGCTTTTATTTTTGCGACGTTTGGTATTCCTAAATGATAAAATAAATAAAGTATCACTCGATTATGCACTCGGGGTTTCTTCTATTTACTCATTTCAAACCCTTCTTTATCCCTAAAACTCTTTTCTCTCTATCGAACCTTTGGTGAATGCCTAGGATGAATCTCCCTTCAACGTCAACTCCTAAGAATCACAACTCAAAGAAGAAGAAGATTGCACCTAAGCTAGCACCCAAAGGACCTCTAACTCCAAATCTAGCAAACCGAGTTGTCATACCTCAGAAATAGGTCTTCCCCAAACGGCTTCTGTCTAGTAAGTATTTGGTTTTGAATGTTTTAGAACATCAAGGCTGGTTAGAGAGGTTTTCAAAGGAAGATAGACCTATATACTCTAAGTCAGTAGCTCATTTTTATCAGTATGTACAATTCTATTTTGATTCTGGCGATAGTTATGTCGTGATAAGCTAGATCAATGGGTAGAGTTGCTCATTCTCTTCGAGGTTATGTGATTCATGACTTAGGATACCCCATGAAGTCATCTGTGAGTATTATCAGAGAGGGCCCCACCATCAATCGAATTCATTGATCTAGAGGTTTCTTTGAAAGCCTTAACTGGAAATGGAACCCAAAGGAGAGCCATTTCCGCTGAACTAGATAAAGAATCAAGGATTCTGTTCAAGTTTATATAGAATATGGTTATTCCTAGAAAAGGTGATTTTGCTGTTTTGAAATATCAGGATGTGTTTCTAATTCATCTTATGAAAAATGGGCTTAAGATCAACCTGTACAAGTATATCATATTCCATATGTGTGAGATGATCAATGTCACATCCAAGTCAACTTCCCTGTTTTACTCTTGGATTATCTCAGCCATGCTTCATGCCAAAGGTATGGTTGGACCTAACGAGGAAGTAATTATGGATTGTGAATTCTGCCTCTCAAAATCCACTATCAAGAGAATGAAGATAAATTGGAATCCTTGTAAAAAGTAATGGGTGGAAGGCAATGATTGAGTTTATGAGAAATTCAATCCAGGGGAACATCATCAAGAACAAGAAATATTTCTGATCCTAGTTTGGAACCAGATGATAATGTTGACAAATCATCTGTAGAAGAAGAAGAGGATGTTGTGCCTCCTAGAGAAACCATTTTAGTTGAGGAAGAAAACACTCATGTTCCTCCTGAAGTTCTTGAAGAAGAAGGCCCTTCTCCTAAAGACGCTATTAATCTGGAAGATCTAACTGAGGTTGAGATAGATTCTGTTTCCAAAGAAACTAACAAGAATGAAGAACCTATGGTGGAAGAGCTACCTGGTATGGAAGAAGCAAATATTGAGGAACACACAGTGGAACAATCTTCTCCTGAAATGATCCCTTCAGCTGAAGAAAGGATTAAGCTAGATTTTCAGCTGGTTAGGCAGGAAATGGGTGAGGAATGAAGAGCTGTTTTTGTGGAATTAAATCAATACCCTAAGCCTCTCAGTTTTTAGAAGGATTCAATCGTTGAGGGGGAGCAACCCCCAAATCTGGAATCTCTTTAAGTACCAAATCTAGTTAATATAAACTTTGTAGACGCTCAATATAAGTTCCTTAGTTTCTATGATGTGGATGACTCTCAAGAAAGTCTCAGCAAAAGGCATTTACATTTCCTCTTTGTTCCCCTAGAAAGCACTCTCTAATATCACTCCTACAAAGGAACCTGAAACTATATCAATACTTATTTCTGAACATTCATCAGACCAATCATCCTTGGTGAGTAAGGATGATCTAATGGAATTTCGTGCTACCCTTTTGTCTGGTGTTGCAAAAGTCATGAATTCTCAACCTTCTCGTGTGACCCATCTAAGTGAGAGAGATGCGTCATTATTGTTGGATAAAGTTATTTGGTAGTTTCAACCTAAAATTCTTCATGAGATTCAATAATTTAGAGTTGAAAACAAGATGTTTAGTGATGAAGTGAATACTCTGAGAGGTATGATCGAAGAAATGTAGAAAGAGATGCATTCTAGACCAAAGCATGTTTCTCCTCTTATAGAACCTGTTGTTACTCAAACCCCACATGATGTTGGGTCTCAGATTCAACCTTATTTAGCTTCCTCAGATGAAAATATCACTGAAAGAGACAAACATACCCTAAAGAATATGAGAGAGCTTGTTGTAAATCTTAAAAACTCACTTATGAGTATACAATATGTTTTATAAAAGTATTGAACCAACTGAAATCACTCACTACCACTGTCAGTGCCTCTAAAGCCTCTGATCAATCCTTTCAACCTTCTTTAGACAGTGACCTACTCAGAACAATGTTCAAAGAAGAGCTTTAGACTATTCTTATTGGTTTCAATGTAGCTTCTCTCCCTGAAGTTATCAAGTATAATCACTGAGTTCTTGATCTAGTCTAAATTCACTCAAAAATTGCTAATGATGCTCAATAAGAGATTTCAAAGAAAGTGGATTTCTACTTCAACTGAATCTTTTCAGAGACTGATATGACAAATCATTTCAAATTTCTTGTGGAAAATTTTAGAATTTCTCCAGTTACTCAACCTTTCATGACCAAAGTCCAAAAGCCCATACCGTTTACTCGATTGTTGGATATGTTTATTGAAAATAAGGATGTTTTTGAGAAATTCATCCAATATGGTGGGGAGATCATTGTCGATTTCATTAAGCTTAGGAGGCCTTAACTTCATGTACAGATTACATACATTGTTGCTCCTCCAAGACATGGGTTTCGTACCTTCACCTCTGCCCTATCCTCCACTACTATTTTTGTCATCTAAGCACTGAGTCAGATCAAGCCTATGATCCTTGATCTATAACTGCCTCGATCTTCTACTCCTCCTACTCTGGATCCATCAGTTTTTGAAGGCCTACCTTTACCCTCTCTATCAACAACCTCACTCCCTTCTTCTATCTCGATCTATAATCCTATGTCTTCCTCTTCTGCTACTGCTGCTGAAGGCAAAGAGAAGGCCAACCCATGAATAGGAATAGTGATTACTCCTTTTTTGATAAGAATGCTATTGATTTTATTTTTCTCCTTTCGGTTTGTACTGGGCCTTCTTTGCTTTAATGACATGTGCACTTTTCATGACTTCTCTTATTCTATATTTTTGATAATCCCAAAAGGGAGATAAATCCTTATATGTAAGACATTTATCTATCTATCTATAGTTAAATCAAATATACACATAAACTTTTCATGATTTTTGATCATCCAAAAGGGGTAGATTTTTTGGAATCCTCGTGTACTAATCATGTTTTAATGATCACAAATCCTCTTCAACCTGGTTAAATCCTGTAAATTATATCAAATCATGTGTATTAGTGTATAAGTATTCTAATTCTTTAAGAGGATCCATTCAAGATATAAATTGATCTACATTCAGTTTAATTACTGTATAATATCCTTGATTTATTTTTTTTACCTTATTTGACTAATCTTTTAGTCTAATCCATTCTATGATCATCATGTCTTATGTTTGAATATTGTTATTTTGAAAAGTCTGACACACAGGGAGTCTACCACCGGTTATATCTTTCTGGAACCATGAAGTATACACCGTAACCTTGAGACAATGTAACCTTGAGACACCGTAACCTTGAGACACCGTAACCTTGAGACAGTGTGAACAAGAAGACACCATGAACAAGCAGACACCATGAACAAGCAGACACCATGGACAAGAAGACACCGTGAACAAGTAGACACCATAAACATCTAGACACCGCAACCACGGGACACTGTGATCAATTCATACATCGTGTGAAGGAGACATCGTTTGCATGACATACTGTGACACCATTTCCTAATATGTTTTGTCACATTTCAATTTAATCTCTAACGGTCATATTTGAAAACTTTAATGCACTGACATAATTAATGTTTTTCTTTGTAAACACATCATCTGACAGTACGAGGTACGAGGTGTAGAATACATGAAACATGTCGGCCTCAACACATGATTTCCAAGATAAAAAGAAAAGTGCTTCCCAGAAATAAGTTATTCATGGGAAAGAAAACCTAGAAGGCATGAGCACCATATCGAAGAACAGAATTAGATAATTTTTTTTAAAGAAATGTCAATTTCATACAACATGACTACTTAAGAACACACAAAGCATATTTGAAGTCCAGAACCGAGAACATCTTTGCATTGTCAAACCTAATGAAGAACACAAGTTGAATCGCGACATTATGTTTTATAGATGAGGACTCGAATTCTGCATCTTCTTCATCTCAGAAGTCCATAGCTGCAAAGCCCAACACTCAGAGCACTTCTAAAACTATATCAATCTTTCTGCTCTGTTGTGTATATTTTATTAACTTTAGATCAGAGTGTGTATATGTATAGAAACACACTCTGTATCCCATATTAAACTTAAGGATACAATATATCCTTACTCAAAAATTCTTTTAATGTTGTGTATACCCACTGATAAGTGTGGAAGAGGTCCTTGTGTGACTTGGAAGTTTGTACCCACGAAGATCTGTTGAAGAGGTCCCTGTGCGGCCTAGACAGTCCTGTGTACTATTATTAACCCCGATCCAGGGTGTTGATGAAAGTTTATTTATATAAACTTCTTGGTGACAGGTGATCACCAAGTTGAGTGGATTAGGTCTCGTCTTGAGACTGAACCACTTGTTTCATATCCATTATGCATCTTAATTTAGTTTTCTGTATTTTATTGCTTTTATATATAACTCAAAAATCTCTAAATTCACTTTTATAGTTAATCATGGAAATAATTTATAACTATCTTGTCTTAGTATAATATCTTCAAAAGTAACTTTAATAACTGATATTAAGATTACTGATAATTAATCAATCTTCCAAGAAGTTATTTCAACAGTCAAACTCTTATAACAGTATAACCTTGATTAACTGCGCTGTATCTAATATTTTGGGGAAATACCTTTTTAAACAAATTTTTTATAGATACTCAATTCACACCCCTCTTGTGTAATCTACTCCGACCAACACTAGGTAGCTTAGATATTTTTTATTCCATAACATACCAAGCGTATATGGTTTCCTTTGATATATTACCTTCATATAGGACTTCAAATTCAAACCTTATAATTATTTTCTTTTTATGAGAATATTTTATTTCATAAGATATGTTATCCTCTTTATAATTAAGCTAATACAATAAATAATTCCTCATATCCCGGATTTTTTATTAGTTTTTAAGAATATATGGGTTTTACTTTTGATTACCTACTTAATCTTTAGTTTTGAAAAGACCTGTTGTTTGAATCTTCCTTTATGTTTTTAGGGTATCTTGTTGGGTAATTTTATACTCATTATTGCATGGAGATCATGCCAAAATATACTATTTTTTTTTCAAATGACACACAATTTATTGATGATCTTGGTGGTTATGGAGCTATAGAATCTTCAATTGATTTGATACATAGTGGTGTTTAGTGGGTCTAGTTGGTTATATTTTCTATTCATGAGTTCTTATTAGGAGTTTTTATGACATGGAGGTGTTTTCCCCATATCTTACATCCACCATTCTTGACATTTTTTTATTTTTGTATTTGATATCTTTTAGGATTTTCTATACAATATTGTAAAGTATATTCATTGTCTTATACATTCATATTTTTATATAGTTCAGTTATTTATATATTTTTATAGTGGTTTATAGTCATATTTTGTATTATAGTTACACATCAATTACAATTTTTTTATAGACTGAGGCCTCTCATGTATGTTATGATTTATTAGTTCTAGTCACCATCCCCTGACCTATTAGAGCTAGGATTGGAGTAAAACATTCAACCTAACACTATAATAGGTGGGGTCTCAGTTGATCAAGTCATGTAAAAATGGTATGAGAATGGTTGGGTCCCAGGTACAAAGTTTGGGGGTAGTAGTCATGTGTGTTTTTTGGGGGAACTTTAAGGCAATGATATCAATGGGGTATTGAGTTTGATTATTAGGATATGGAATCTAACATACTTATGATAATTGATGAATCCTTTAACAAGGATTATTAAAAACCATTATTTAACCTATAACTCTAAGACATTACCTATAAGGTATAAGTAATTTGGTATATACATCATACGATGGCCTGTGGTGATTTTACATATTTTTCTTATTTTATATCACCCATAAATGAATTCATAATTATAATTTTATCATGTATAATAGAGGATTTCACCCACTAACATCATTTTAGATTTAGATTCAAGTTCATGGTGCACCCATGATAGTGGTTGATCCTTGTAATACGGATTAGTAAATAGATGAGGTGTTAATCTAGGGATCTAATTTAGATGTATCTTCATCCCATGTGTAGATGATAAACTCCATTTTAGTTATTCATTGGGTATACCTTCACTTGTAGGGGATTATAGTTCCCATTGAGCTGAATGAAACTACCCATAGGATGAATTCACTACATTAATTTTAACAACCGAGGTCACACAAGTTTTTAGGTAATCCAAATCCTTCGATAATAGAGGATTGGTTATAGTGATACATGTTTCTTTCTAGATTAGACATCTATTAACAAGATGATGATCCTTCCACCGAGTTCCCTTTATGGAATTTCATTCCTTTAACATGATTTTTTTCACATACACACAAAGGGACTACTATATATTGATTAGAGTTATAGAATTTTTTAGGTAATGTTTTTTCTTGCAATGCTGAGTATGATTTGAGTTCATGAGATGTTGGACCTTTTATAAGGAATCATGATAATTTCAGAGTATTATATGGATTTTTTAGATCTTATTATGTACTCCCTATATGTACTTCATAATGGATTTATTTATCTCAAAAACAGGACATCAGAGTGAGTGGTTTTAGGGTATATTTCTATACATCCCCACCCATGATAGAGTTTTATGGAGTTTTGGTGATAGATAAACTTTATTAAGTGGTGTCATGTATCGTATGCGTTATGATCCATGAATTTAATACATTATAACACATACACACCAATATTAACATGTTTATTTTATTTCTTTCTATATACCTAGATTGATAGTTAAAGGTTCAAATAGATCTACTTGCATGGAATTTTCAGCTAGAAAATCCCAGTTTTGGTGATCACTCTCTCACTCAAAACTATTGATAGTTGAATATTATGCTCAAAGGATAAAGTTTATTTGTGGGATTTAATCATAGTGGGTTGAGTAGGGACTACCGTAGTGGGTTTTAGCTGATTACCCATTACTTGATGAGTCTATATATGTTCTTTATATTTGATAAAAATGTATAAATTTATATGGTGGTTGAGGAAATCATAGAATCTTATCTATATAATTTTTTATGGTTCCCATTTCTAGTGATATAATTATGAATTTATTTCACTTTGGGTCCTAAATGATACCTCCTATAGATTATTGGGTATTCCAGTTGAGTTTAGGGAGGTGATGGTGGATTTGGATATCCTTTTAAAAGACGTTTTTATCAAACATAGTGTTCCCGTCCCTTAACTAGTGTAGGAAAGTGTGTTAGTTCTTGAAAGTTAATCTCAAATATCGGTATGATCAACATTTTGTTCATGAGGATAATGTTTCAAATAAATTATTCAAGAATTTCTATGGATAATGCTTCTTTGTATTAGTGTTATTGAGAGTGATAAACATCCCTACTATAGTAATGAGTCCTATAAAATAGTTTTGGGTGGTCATTATTGATGACACCCTAATTTAATATTTACTATAGGGATATTTTTTCCAATGTTTGAGGTTTTGTATTTGATTAATTTAAGAGAACATGTTGTACAATGAACCCTTGAAGCATGATACTAGAATTGGTAAGATTCATTATTCTATTGTATTTTCACAAGGAATTGTAGTATAAGTTCTACCCATTGAAGTTTTATGATATGATGGATTATGTGATTATAGTGTTATGGTTAGAACATGGTATTTAATTCCCATAACAAAATATTTTATGCTTAGATGATAGTGGAGGAAACTGAGCAAGTAATCTCATTTAAATTTATTTTTAATGGAGAGGGACAAAATACTTTTCTATGATTTATGATAGTAACCCCTACACTCTTAATCAAATTATGGAGTCCTAACTTGGTGATATTAATCTTGCAATCATGCATTACTATATATTCTTAAGTGAGGAACCTAACAAGTTTTATAATGGTGGGGAGCACATGACCCACTCTGGGGATCAAATAATGGTATTCCCAGGAGAATTTTGTGTCTTATGGTTGATGTAGAATTTATTTCTTCTCACTTATTAAAAATTATAGGTAAATGGTGTAGTATATTAATCCATAGGTTGGGGGTTCTAGTTTCTTAGGGTTTAGAATTTGTTATCCTAGGGTTTGGAGTCAGTAGAGAAGGGTTATCTAAAGAGGTTAAGAACACCCACTTTAGATTGTGGTAGAATGGATCAATAACAAGATAAAGTTCAATTTTATGGAGGTTTAATGAGGATGGTACCTTTTCATGAGATTATCATCAATATCTATCATGAATATCAGTAACCTATTCAGGTTGTCTGCTGTGGTGGATGAGTTTTCCCTATGTTGGAGGTACTAATGTGTAGTTCCTAATGATGGTAAAAGGAGGAAATTTAGATGGAGGTTGCATGATTATATTTTTATTTGTGTTGGAGACATTGGTATATGATTATTAGGTTTGTAATAGATTTATAACATTTATATTATTCTCATATAATAGTTATCATGATCTCTCTTTTAAATGTGGGGAGTGTAATACACTCATAGGAAGTACCTTATTAAGTGATCATTTCAAATTTAAGGCATATGGTTCATTATTTTGATTTATTAGATTAAATAAGTGATTTTTGGGTGGAAGTGTTGGATGAGGAATCTTGGTAGTATTCACATTATATAGGCATATGATTTATTCAAGGATTTTCCTTGGAAAGGGATTAATTCAATCAATCCTAATGTAAAAGTAGAATTATAAAAGAGGAAGACCATATAAATGTTTTGGAAAGAGGATATTTTTACTTTGTGGTTATTTTTTTGGGTTCACATAGAATCTAGGACTCTAGAGGTAGGTTAAATTTTTGTGATGGTGGGGCTTATTTATTTAATGAGGTTGTTTTGAGAGATTTCTTGATTTGTAGATTAGGTTGTTTATTTTTTGTTGACAAAAAGGTTTAAAGGTATAGATGATACAATGTCTCAGGTTTTATAATTGGTTGATTATTAGCCTATTAATTTAATTTCTACTTTATGGACCTTAAAAACAATAATAATAGTAAATTCAATATATTAAATGATCTTAGAATCTTTTTGATAACTTTTCTGGTCTCGAGACAGGTGTTTACCCTTGGGTTCAATTTTGGTGAATTTTTGAGCTAGTTGGGTTTTAAGTGATATTTAAATTTTATTTAGTAAATACATATCTATACCACCCATGAAATTAATGATACATCCTAAAAATAACCCCGTATGGTAATTTTGAAACTATGATCATGATCAGAATGTGTAGTTTTACTTAAAAGGGGTGTTATTTTCATGTTTAGGCTTTAAGTCTTAGATCAATGATTTTTAGGAATTTCATTATATTATCAGTCCTCCTAATTTTGGAAATATAAATATATTTTTTATTTATCTTCTAGGTTTGGCCTTCATTTTTGACATTAATCCTAGAAATATTTGAGAATATGGAGGCTTTCCATTTATAGAGGAACCGATAGTGGATTGAAGAAACATAAATGGATTCATGTGACACTAATGATGAATCGTGAGTCAATGGGGATAGAATATCAAAGAATGAACAAATTTTTATAAGTCAATACTTAGATACTTTGGCTACCTCCAATCTCTAATAATTAATTGATTTAAATTTTATTTTTCTTAACATAAAATTATGATATTGGAATGATTTTGATATTTTAGATATTGGGGAGAATTTGTTATTTGAATGATCTTGCTAATCGATTCTTGGTGGGATGTGGCCAATTATTAATCACTAATTTTCTATTCAATCTTTATAAATAGTTTTTCATGATTAATATTCATGAAGGATGAATCCCTCCCATTGATATAATTTTTATGAAATTTCAATCTACCACATTCTTTGATGAATGATATTGTATGAGAAAGTTTAGGTGGTCATATTCACTACTGACTATCACTTTCCAATATTACATTCCCCCTCTATTATCATTATACTATGAAAAATATATCTTAGGAAGGTGGGATTGACAATCAGGGATGGAGATTCCAATGTAAAGGTCTGATGGTGGCCATGGGTGTGACACCGGTGGGGTAAGACAGTGGCAGAGACAAGATGATGATGATTTGAGTGTGATAAAGAATCCTCAGTGGACAATTTAGAAGTAGGAAAGACTATAGGTGGTCTCAGATGTGGATTTTCAACCCCAGGATGATGGTGTAAACCAATAATGGAATAAATGAACATTATAGGTGAGATCATAGTGGCCTTAAGTTCATTCAATGGTGACTTAATGTGTTTACTTGGAAAACGTGAAGATGGTGAAAAAATCATTAGAGGAATTAGATCTTGTGAAGAAAACCCAACAAAAAATAATATAGTCTAGAATATCACACACTATGTATGGTTTCACTTGTGTTACTATGGTTTTTACCTATAGATAAGTATAACAAGGCATGATAACACTTAATATACACTATTCCCCACCCCAAGTTAGTGGATAGGTTTTAATGGTGGAGTTAATGGTCACACGGTGTGTCTTCAAGAAACACATACAATGTATAATGAGGTACACGAATTTACATGTACATGTGTACACTCTTAGATATCTATATACCTATAGACATTCCATATGTTATATGGGTCACATCATGAAAATCATGAGGATTCAATATGAAAACATAAGTACATGATGAAATGTTTATATTAGTGGAAATCGTGTGTAGTGGAAGAATAGACACTATGTCCAAAGGGATACAAGACTTGGGTATTGATTGGATTCATTTTGGATAACCCTTAAGTCATAAAAATCGTGTTCTTATGTGAGACATTCCATGTATGATGAATTCACTTGACTTGTTCCACCAAGTACATGAATGAGAAAATATTTAGAAAAAACATTATGTCATCATAATGACATTCTATTTATATCATGATTTCTTCAATTTTTCCAACACTTTCATAGTCGGGGGTGAACATCATCATAGTGAAACATGTTTCTTTCCCCGCATTCTCACTTTCCAAAGGTGGGAAGCCTCTATCACCATTATTGGAGATGTTGTCTCATTGATCGAAACGATATGATGGGATATTGATTCATCTATCCATAGATTCTTACATGGAAATCATCACCTTTATTGAGTCTCCATCATATATTTGAGTTATGTTTATGAAAATCATTCCCTAGTCCATCTTGAGGTTTATGTCAGTTAATTATCCTAATTCTGTCTTAACAGGGCAGAAAACTTTGGTTAGAATAGATGATAATGTTTGGAATGTATTGGAATATCATTACATTTGGTGTGTTGGTCACCTATAAATGTCTTCTCTTTTTGGAGTTGAAGGCATCTCATATGATGCATCTTAGGCATGGAACCTAAGGCATCCCATGTTGGATATTAGGTAGTTGACACTAAGAGAATAGTGTATCTAGGGATTTGTACCTCAGGAATCCCATTTTTATTTTATGGGGTAGGGATTTTAGATTAGGTCGCAAGTTTAATGTCTATTAGATATGGATGAGTTTTAGGTTTGAAAATATGCATGGAATGATGGGTTGTTAAATGTTTCCTCGAGGGGTATTACTTCACACTTGTGGTTTAGTGGAGTGTGTCTCCCCATGGGGAAATATTTCACACTAGGATTTAGTGGAGTGTATCCCCACAGGGGGGAAGATTTCATAATAGAATTTGATGGAGTGTGTCCCCCCAGAAGGGATGATTTCACACTAGGATTTGGGGGAGTGTGGCCCCCAATGGGATAATATTTTACATTGGTATTTAGTGGAGTGATTCCCCAAGGGGGGAAGATTTCATAGTAGTATTTTTAGGATTTTGGTTAAGTTTCTCCCCAAGGGGAAGACTTCCCACTTAGGATTTGGTAGAGTGTGTCCACAGGGGGAATATTTCACACATTGGATTGGTGAAGAGCATTCCTAGGGGGAAGAATTCACACTTCATATTTTGTGGTTATTTTGGGGTTTTAGGATTGACCCCAAGGGATGTGTCCTATATACACTATTTAAATTAAAGGGATCAAAACCCATGTATTTCAATGCCACAGTTTAAGGTTGTCTAACATGATAGGTCCATGTAGTTTAATGTCATGCATTAAGGGTGCTCATGTTGTGTCATGAGAATCAACAAGATTTGGTGTGGGGATTACATAAGAAAACTGCTTATGAACTAATATGAGAAGTAATGGAATGAATAGGGATTATGTGTGGGAGTTTCTTGGGTTTCAATATGGATCTATAATAATATGGATGGGACATACATGTGGGACCTTCCCAGGGTACTACTATGAGAAGGGATGGAGTGATTTGGGGATTACGAGTGGAAGATACCCCAGGTGCTACTAGAAGCATCGTTGATGTGTTTGGGGCTTACATGTGGTAGCTTCCCTTGTTCCATTATAGAGAATCAATGATGTGAATTAGGCTTACCCACGGATGCTATCCGGGGTGATGCTAGGTGTAGTGATGGTGTGATTGGGGATTACGTGGGGAAGCTTCCTGGGTTCTTCTAAGAGCATTGATGGTAGGGTTATATCATATTTACCACATGTGGAATCTCATTCTTATTTCATGAGGCATCCTATTATTATTACACAGGTAATCCAATGTTTGTTTCATAGGGTAAGATTAAAGTTTAACATCACGGAAAATGGCATTGTGTGTGGGTATTTCACATTGAGATGACTGTTATTTCTTCTTCATTTTAGGTTAAGAGGTCATCCTCTGATCATAGAATAGGGTACGAATACATTTTAATGTCATTGGAAAGAACACTCTGTGTGGTGATTATGCATTAAGATTCTTGTTATTTCTTCCACATGTTGGTCCAATAGAAAATCTTGAACCACTGGTGGGTTGATTTACATGATTGGGTCTTACACAAGATGATGAATCCCATAGAGAATTCATGGGAGAAATAGGGATATATCAGGGGCTTGTGTGATAGGTATTCTCATTCATCCTCCTCATGTTAGTTCATGATAGAATCTCTGCTCGTTTATTGGTAGAGTGATATGATTAGGGATTATGCCTGAGATAGAGTCCCATGGTGGATTTTTGGTGGTCATCTCATGACTATTACATGAGGAATATTATGCTTGACACATAAGGAATCTCATTCTTTTCATAGGAGGAATCATATTCTCATCATATAGGTTGTACTATAGTTTAAAGTCATTTAGTGAGCACTACTAGGTGGAATATTCCTACGAATGGCAGGCATGGGACTGACAAAATAGAGGCCCACTTTGGCTCAACCTAGAAAGAGTCAGGTGATGAGGTTTCGGGATTTTCTTGAGGATTATTTCAAATAAATATATTTAGGAAATTTAGGAGGAGAATCTAAACTTTTGTCATGGTAAAGGGACCAAGAGTAGTAGGTCAACTAAAAGTGGTTTAGAAAGTTTAGAGAATAATCTTGACTCATGGTATTAACTGGGGTGGACATTAGTTATTTATAGGGCACAACCCAAAATTTCCATGAACTATCCTGAAAAGTTCCCAGTGAGACTATCTATTTTTCATGGGGGTTAGTGTGGGAAGAAAAGGTACAAATTCAAGGGAATTAGAACACATCCTGACACTGATATCGTGGGTGGGGAGGGGGGGAAACCCCTACAATTTGGACTAGTGGGTGTAATGGTTGGGGTTTCATGAAAGATAAGGGTTTCATAAAAATTCTCAATTCTTGGATCTATGAGAGAGGGGATCCAAATAAATATGGAAAACACTATTTCATGAAAATTTGTAGTTTCAAAAAAATTGGAGTTTTATGAGGCATGTACATCTTAAGTTAATAGATTTATTCATTTATATGAGTTTCACAAAACATCCTAAAATCCTTAACCATATATGGATGGTCTGGCATGGGGGAATTATAGAAAGATTACCCATTGGGAATTGAATTATTCAAATTCAAGCAACTATATTGGGTTTCGTAAATTTAGAGCATGATATCACAACATGATGTTTACTCTCTTTAAATTATGATTTATGGGTATATGTATAGAGAACAGGGTTATCAAAAAATACATTTTGTTAAAGTTACCATCATTCAATAAACATTAATTTTCTCTAAGGATTTTCTTCATTGTCGTAGTTTGGGTTTCACGGTGAGATATACATTGCATGGAGGATACCACCTCTATCTTTACATGGAAATAGACTTACACAAACATAAGTTCCATGAAATAGACATATATATCACAAAGGTTTCTGCCTCATGATCTAGGCGGCTAAATGAATTCCAAAAATTGGGGTTATGTGAACCTGACTTAGGCTATTTGGAGGTTACCTACACTCATTGAAGTTTTAGTTTCATAGGAAAAGTTTCATGAAATCATATAATTTTAGGTGTTATGATCCCCTAATGTGCGTTTCGAGAGAGACCTACCCACAAATACCTAGGGTTTTGCTTCCTAGGGTTTGTGACATCTCCCATACATTTCCTTTTCCTCCCACTCGCTGTCGACTTCGTCCCACCACGGATCGAGTCCGGCTCCCCCTCAAGAAATCTAGCAGCTTAGCCTGTTGCCAACAATGACCCCATGACTCCTCCCTACAAATACCTAGGGTTCTGCTTCCTAGGGTTTGTTCCATCTCCTTTTTTGTTAATTTCCAGAAGTCTAACTTTAAATGACCATAAATTCTGATTCATAACTCTATTTGGGCTCTATAAAAAGTCAAATTGAAGCCATCATAATGAAATATGATTCTAGACAAGAGTCTTTAGTGTTTTCTCCTTTCTTTAGTGCATTTGTTTGAACACCAATGATAAAAAAATACTAGATACTCCCTAAGGATTACATGTCATGTCTATCAGAATTAAATGCAGTATAATTTTATTTTATGTAATTCTCCATATCTTATCACTCAAGTGTCTATATTTTATAGAATAATAGTTGATTATAATAATTATCTCATGTTTAATGTGATAGTTTGGATCTATTTATTACTTTTGTTTATTTTTGAGGCATTTTGAGTAGTTTGAGTTCCCCACCTTTGAGTAGAGTATGATAGGGTTCATGTGATACATTTAGAGTAGGTTCAAGGAAAGTAACCTTCCTTGATAGATATCGATATTAGGACATTGGTTCCCTACAAAAATTGTAGTATTAGTAACACCCTTGAGGAATACTAGGGAAAATACATGGTTTATATGCATACTTCGGGAAAGGATTCAGTATCCCCTTATTTTTGAAATGATTTTGGTCCTAAATAAGAGTTATTAACCCCATCATTCAACATTACATGGTATGGTTTGATTTCTTTATATGAATTATAGATTAGGTAACCCCTTTTGAGATGGGGTGAGGGTCTTTCATCTATGTGGTTAGTAACCCACTTGATTTATATTTATATGATGTTAAGGTGTGGGTCCCCCACTATAGTTTCAAATTGGTGGCATGAGAGTTATGAGAGTTAGGTAGTTCATATGTTCTATGTATTTTAACATACTAGACATAAATTTATGCCTTAGAGATGTGTTATATAACTAGGATATTAACATTATAACATATTATATATTTACTAGGCTGAGTATCACTGGTTAAATAAGAGATGTGATCCTTTTGAAAATTTAGATGTGATGATCGAGACTTCCTTATGTAATTTCTATCAATTATGAATATCAAAATTTTCTTTTTGGTTCCTTATTTGTTCTAAATATTGGAGTAGGATTGATGTTTTATCATTCCTTTATATTTATGTAATTCCATACTATGTTTGTTTATACTCACCCCTTTATAGACCTCATGGGCACATGTGCTTTGTTTTTGAGATTATGCATAGTTATATAATGATCTTAGTGAATGTAGACATGACATAGCATGTACATAGATAATTCTTAGTGGTTCACAATGAGGCTAGTTAGATTCAAATACTATTAATAAATTATTCCCAACTATTATTACAATGAGGAGATGTTTGCCACATATAATGCATATGATAGTATCAGTGGCGTAAACTATTATATATGGTATCCATCAGGTTTTTCACTATGGTGTGGTAATTAATAGTTGTTGTCTCATTCATGCATTTTTTCATATATTTTAGTTATTTATATATGTTTCCAATGTTTGATGGTTACATTATGTATTATAATTGTATATTGAATGTAGTTTTTTAGAGGCTAAAGCCTCGAATATATATTATTCATTCTTGGTGTTTATATCTAGCTATTAGCATATTTAATACATGATTGGTGTGACACACTTGGATTACCACTATCCTATGTGGGTTCTAGTAGGTTGGGTCATATCACAAGGTAATAAAAACACCACTAACTATATATAAAACAACAATTATATCAAATTAGTCAAATCATAATCATATAATAATAACCTCAACATCATTATTTGATCCAAACTCACTCCTTACAGCCTTTATACTAACATCCAAATGTCCGTTTTTCAAATAACCTCACTTATCATGACTAGGAATATATTTATGAGTTATGGTTCACCAAGATATGTTTCTTTTATAAATGGGAGATTATGTTTTGAATTTAAAGTTACGTGGAGATGATTGGTGAAATCATTGTTGTATTTGTTTATCCAAAACATGATACCATTCAAACATAGATGAATTTATATGGATATGGAAATTCATTTTACTTACTAGGGTCTCAAGTATCAGAAATTTATTTTCTAACCACCAATAACTATCTTAGAATCATCATCACTATTCTTGACAATGATAATAAGAGTCTCATAAAAATATTCAAATGTTAGAGGAACCAAATCATTACATTTTTACTCCAATTGTTTCTGATTATTTTTGTGGAGATGATTTTTGAAAACATACCCACATCCAGTAGAATGTAGATGCATGGTAAGATTAGTTGTGATGCAAAAACATTCCAGTTACGTATTGTTTCCTGGTTTGGATGGTTCATGACTATGGTATTCCTACTGACTATGAAGATCAATTAAATGTATTCAGTTAGCCACTAAATATATTTCATATTAGTATTCTAAATAATAATATATCTTTAGTAATTTCTTTTATGAGAATAATTCATGTTATATATATTATCTTTTTAGGGGTTTCAATGGGATCTATGTCGAGATGGATTCATTGTTTTAGTTATTGGAATCTTTTTTTCATGGATTTATCACTTCTCATAAAAAATATCAGATTTCCATTATGGTTTTTATATAAATATATTGAATTATTTGTAAAATGAGGAACAAAACAAGATAATAGGGAAAGCAATGGGAAAATTCTTGTATGAAAGTAAAAGTTTCATATTTAATTAATTATATTGATATTCTTGTTAAGTAGAGGGAGTCATCACCCTCATTCCTAAATATAATTACCCTTCATTTTATAACCATTATGGAGGTTCTAAGAGCCCCACATAGTTTATGGGTTTATTCGAATGCACCCAGGTATAGTTTCAATCATAATACTAATAGTCCATGTGAATAGAAAATTATAAAGCTTGGAGGAATCATCCAAGGAAATAAGGGTTCTAATTTACTATCTTATAACACTTTCTATTGTAATATCTCATGATATTGGAATATACATCCCATTAAAAGAAATTCAAAGAATTTGATAGCATATTTCAGACACAACACCAATATTACATGAATGATGATATATTTTATTCTTAAAAATGAAAATTGTAACCTATATATTAAATTATAGGGTATGAATTGGAGTAACATCATTACAAAATACCACTATGAGTTTCTCTTTAAAAAAATGCATTGATTAATTATTAGTAAATAAGCACTCAAATTTTAATGATAATAATATAACATATTAAACTCATTATTTAAATAATTGTATTTCTATATATTATATATTGAGCTCTACTAATCAATGATGAAATTTATTTATGATTTAAATAACCAAAAGAATAATCATTTATTCAGTGATTATTAATTGGCGATATTTATATAAAACAATCATTTGAAGGTAAAAAGATTTATTTTCCAGAAAATTGATTTCATTATACACAATACATTTTATCATAATAAATTAAATAAATCACCATTTAAAAAATATATTCAATAAAATATATTAATATTCATTTTATTTTTGTTACTAGGAAAATAATTAGAATACAATCATTTTAATGGAAAACATATTTTTTCCCTTGAAATGGTTTTTACACATTTTGTGTGCAATAATTGGAATTAATTTATACAACCTTTATAAATTGAATTTGTAAAATGGATTCCATATTTGGAGTCAACATATTCAAACTTTTTTATAAGACCAATTTTTATTTTTAATCATAATGAATAGTTACCATGGTAAAAATTATGTCATCATAGTAAAGGTTAAAATGTGTTAGAAGGAGTTAAACTAAGTGATAAGGATTCCAAAATAAAAAAACATTATATTTATCTAGTTGGTTTTGTGTATTTTGACCTACCATCACCTTATATTCTAATTTTTTCTAATTGGTTCAACTTTCCCTTGATAATTACATTAATTATATATAAATGTTCTTATTATTTACAAGGGTGACCCTCCCCTAACTTATAAAATAATATCTCCTCTCTTAACTTATTCACACAATTTTAGAATCTTATCTCAACCAATATCTACCCAAATCACTTCAAAACTCTCCTACCCACATCTTTTAAGTCTTGTTCTCCCCAAAATACCAATCTAAGAAGTCTTATAGTGTAACACAAAGGAAGATACCAAAGGAAGAGGTAATAATCCAAACCAAGTTATTTCTAATTGATTTATTCTTCCACACCATCCAAATATTCTATAAAAATCATAATATAATTACAAAAACATATTAATTGTACTTAAATGTTTTTATGTCAATTGTATAACCATTTTCTAACTTTTTTCCATCTAATGGAAAACTAAAATCTTTCATATGCGTACATACGATCTACCATCCCCATGAAGTGATGTATTTTATTTTTCACTGTGAATCCCCATAGATGGTTATATAGATATATTTAAGGAATATATATAATATTTATGAAATAATGATGATTTTTTAAAATTAAATTATTATTTACCTTCATTTCTTTCCATCCATTGATAAATGAAAACATTACCCATATGTACATGTGGTTTGCCACTTTCTCATGATGTAATTAATTTTTCAATACCAAAATATATATGTGATTATAAAAAGTATATATAATGGTTAAATTTTTTATTTATTAAAATATTAATATCCTATATATTATGAATCCAAGACAAAGGTACAAGGACTAGAATCACCAAATTGGAACTTGCATAGAAAGAAAAACAACTAACAACATGGATGATGTTTTTAATAAAGAATTGATAATGATGGGTAATTAAAAATAATAATAGAATTATATATAGTTATCTAAGAATGAGGATAGATATATTATATGTTTACAATAAATCTTAATTTATTTTATAGAGGATTATAGTGCGTATGATGAATGTTGGGACTTGTGGTAAGAGTTTATGTTACAATATCACTATGTATCCGGACTGTTTATCTATTAATTTATATTATAGAAAATTATATTGTATTTATATATTAAACCCATTATATTTTCATATCCTATATTAATTGTTATGGGTTTAAATTATTACTACCATTTTCCTCTCTTTGGTACTCAAAATACTGAAATGATGTTTTTAAGAAAAGCAACATGGTTTACCTTCTTTTGGATGGGAAGCATTATCCACTATCTCCATGTTATCCAAATTTTTTATGCATTTTTTCATACACAAGAAGGGTTGATAAAGGTTTTTTATAATACATTTTATGTTTTTACCAATGATTATAATTAATATTTTCAAATGTTTTCTACATGACTCACTTTTGAATTTTAACCAAAGTGTGAAAATAATGTTTTATTTTTAATGTATACATCCTAAATGGAGATTCATATCATGATGTCCTTTCTTCATTATAAAAATTAATTTAAAATTTTCATTTATTATTCAAAGAAAATACCAATCTCATTTTTTTGGTATTTTTTAGTTTTCAAAGGTTACCAAAACAAAAGGATTTTTTTTCAATGAATATTTAAAAATATTTTGTAAAATCATTTTTCTTCTATGTCAACATAATTTAAGGATTTTTTAACTAGGGATAAGATATAGTGGTAATGTCCACCTTTTTGTCTTTGTATGTATTGTGCATTATGAAAGTTATCATGAAACATGTTTCTTTCCATAGGTAAATTAAGTGATGATAAAATCATAAATGTTATTCTATTATGGAACATATATGTATGTTTTATCATTATATGATATTTGGGTCCATTATATACCTTAAATTAACTTGGTAAAGGTGTTACATCTCATGAAATTACTAAAGGATGCTGGTAATAATTAATGTTCCAATAAACTTAGGAATGTTGATAATAATGCCTGATCTAATATATTAATGGTTTTTTTGTAATAATACATAATCCAATATACTATAGAATACTATTAATATTGAATAATTTATTATAATAATGGACTCTAGTGATGTTTCATGATCCATTATGACATGGGATAATGGTGATGATTTCGGATCCATTATGTTATGGGATTCCAATAGTGATGCTTGATCCAAAATGTCATTATTATCCATGCTTATGCTTAAACCACATTCTTATGTTATGCCACATGGTTATGTTATGTTTTTTATGGCTCATTATATTGGTTTTTTGTTGATACCCATGCTTTATGATATGAATAAATTTATGTTATGGACCTTAATTGGCGAGTCATATTCTTTTGGGTATGATTATCTTATGTTTTTCACTCAATTATGTTATCATTCCCTTATGCTCATATTATAATCTCTAATTTTATTTGATTTATATCTTCATTTTTAACCTTATAGAACCATTTATCATGTCTATATTCCCTTAGGTTATGAATAATGTTTTTAAAAGTATATTTTAAGAAGGGTTCTACATGAGAAGAACTTTTTGGGAGTTGTTTAAGATATATCAAGAAATAAGTCGCTTATGTATCTAGTAAAATACACACTTATAGTTATTGAGAATGTATTATTGTTAAAAGTATTGGTTATTCATCTAAATGATGTCATAAGTATTTAAGTTTGTATCAGGTTACCACAATTAGAATCAGATAATGGATTGGTTATTTTTGGGAATTATGCTATGAAGAATATGATGACAGCACCTATAAAAAAATATAGAGAATAAAAAGTTATAAAGTATAAATCTAAATTGTCATAGGTTTAAGTGATGTTTTAGTAACACAGTACATATCATGAATTATTTTCTTATTATTTACCTGCTAACTCTGATTATTGTTTCTCATGTACTTATATTAATAATTCTGGTTTTTTTAAATGTCTTGAACTATAATGAATCATTTTAGAAATGATTGTGAAGATATTTTTAATAACTACCATCACAAGTCACCATATATTGTGGGATATGGAATGAAAAACCTTGTGGAATGATTACCCAACTCTCTCAAGTAATGAATAATTATGTGAACCAGATTGGGCTTCTGAACACACCAATAAAGGATCAACTTGCCATTAAGTCTTTTATGTGGAAACATTAACATTATTTTTTTGGGTGCCTTATTCCACTAATTAGTGAAAAATAGATCAATGTGATGGAAAGTATTTTTTACATTGTCTAGCGCTCAAACCATGAAAAAGTTTTTTTAGATGTCCATCTCTTAAAAGGTGTGGATGATCAGTGGTGGACTCTCAGGATGAACATATAGAAATAAGATAAAATTAATTCTATTTCATGTTAGTATTAAAGAGTCTATTTCTCAATAATTATTTTCCTGAAAATATTCATGCTAAAATGTATAGGATCATTATAGAGATGAAATAGAAGGATGATGAATCCATAATTACTTATGAATCATAATTTACAATACTTTCAAGGTATTCTTATGGTTTTACCATCACACTTGAATGAAATATATATAAGTTATTATTTGGATTAAAACTAAGTCTATAAAATTATTTCTGAATAAAAAAATTTATTTGAAATTAATAAATCGTTCTATGTGTTCTCATGGTGGGAATGGATCCATGAATATCTCTATATTCTCATGAGTTTGGTTTCTAGAAAAATAAGATTGAGTTTTACGGTAACTAAAACAATGGATCACATTAAAAAATAAATATAAAACACATAAAAGAAAAAATTATGGAAATAATAACTATGGTAATTGTATCAAAGGTGTAGAATGATATTTTACATGTGGTAGAGTTGGCCGTAGAGAACACAATTTCCAAATAAATATGAAAAATAGAAACAAAATAATAAAGGTGAAAAAGTTTCCAACTAATGAAATTTAATGTTTCAGTTTTAATTATTTAATGTATTATGTGAATCAATACCCTAATCTAAGGTCTAATGAGGAAAATAATCCTCAAAAAAATCATAATACAAAGGATAAAGGGAAATACTATGAAATCACATCTGATGAAGTGGGTTAAAAAATGAATGTGTTCAAAGGAACACTTATTATCAACTCTAATACTATAAGTATCTTATTTTATTCTTTTTCTACCAACACATTTATATATAGGGAACTTTCTAAGGGTATTACATCACCACATCAATTGATAAATTTAAATTTAAAAATGATGAATCATAATAGTATGATGATTTCATCCCATCTCTATAGTTGCTCACTGATAAAATTTTACGGGAATGTGATTCCTAAAAATATTTTAATTCTCCCTATAGTTGGGTTTCATGATATTTTGGGCATGGATTATCTCTCTATATATAGATCCCACATCAATTTTTGAGGATGGGAATTCACATTTTATGTTTTTAATCAACCTATGATTGTTTATTGTTGCAAGGATGAACATTAACTTCCAATGTAAATCACTTCCATTATACGGGACTTACTATCTATATATGAGGGATATTCATCCCAAATTGTTGGGGAGAAACTCAACATTAAATATATTCCTTTTTTGAAAATATATTTATTTATATCTTGAATAAATTCCTAGTCTTCCCCCAAATAATGCAGTTGAGTTTTCAATAGAACTCATACCTAGTGATATGAAAATTTAGAAGACTCCTTATAGAATTTTCCTGCTTGATTTGAAGGAATTAAAAAAAAGGAGAATATTGATAAGGGATTCATACACCCTAGTAATTCACCACAGGGTGAACCAGTTCCTTTTGTTAATAAGAAATATGGGTCAATGGTCTCTACATTTATTATTGAGACCATAAAAAGATTATTATCATGAATAAGTATCCTATATCCTATACTTATGATTAGTTTTATAAACTAAATGGGGATCAATATTCTTCAAATATTGATGTTCATTCTAGATATCATCAATTTTATCCCTAATATCTTTTATGGATACAATGAACATCACACTTATAGAATACATTGATAAATTTACAATGAAGATCATTTGGGGATTGTGTTGAAGACCTTGAGGAAGGGTAAACTGTTTGAAAAAAAATTATAAAATGTGAATTTTGGATATATGAAGTGTCATTCTTGGTTCATGTAATTTGGTATTATGGTCAATAATAAGTATCCTCGATCATTTACTTATGATATGTTGGATCAAATTAATGTGGCTCAATATTCTTCAAAGACTGTCATTCATTCTAGATATAATTAATTGATGGTCAAATGGGAGGGCACACCCAAGAAAAACATCCATACAAGGTATGAACACTTTGAATTTATAGCAATTCTATTCATAATTTCAAACTCCCTAACTATATTTATGGATCTAATGAACAAAACCCTTAGATATTAACTTATTAAAATTATGATTAAATCATTTTTGGATTGTTTTAAAGAACTTGAGAAAAGGTAAAATGTTTGAAAACTTAGAAAATGTAAATTTTGATATATACAGTATCATTCTTGGTTGAGGTAATTACAAGTGAGGGTACATTGATATATCCTTTTGAGACTGTAGTTATTGAGGAGCCTAGAACAACCATTGTTACCAATATCTCGATATATCTAGTATTGGTTGTATATAATTTATGTTTTTTGAGCAACTTATCAAAACTATCAAATGCATTTACCAATTTTACTTGGAAGGGATTCATGTTCTTTTAAATTGATTAACGTGAAGCAAATTTCAAGGAGATTTAGGTATAGTTTGTTAGTGAACCTGTTCTTACACTACCCTATAATGGACAGGGGTTTGTGATATACAATAAAGAATAAAAGAATGGTTTGGGATGTGTTATCATGTATAATGGAATGGTTATAGTGTATTCCTTATTCCAATTGAATATTCATGAGTAAAATGTCATGACCCGACCCATGATAGGGCTTGAACTGCAACTACCCCAAGCCCACCTCCATAGGCCAAGGGTGGAAACCAGTGGAAAAGGTACAAACAAATTTGGGAGTCCATTTCCTAAGAAACTATACACACACACATAGCCAACTCAAATAAATAGTTAATAGGGAAAGAGTAAAATATTTAACCCTACTATAAAATAAACCAAGCATGAATTAACCTTAATACAATATAAAAATATGGTAGTGGAAACCAAATATTAAAGTGGAAAAAATACATGCTTAACTAGAAATGAGTCCCAACCTCACAGAAAATTTGAAAAGTAAACACCCGAGAGAGCCTAGCTCATGAATCCATGATACGACCACCATATGCGGTCCAAGAACCTGATATCCTTATGTTATTATGTATTAATGGTTATCTATCCATCGTCTATATAAGACATGACATGTTTGTGAAAAGACCATATAGGGGTGAGTATATATATACCTAGTAGGATTCTTCGAAAGCTGAATGGGGAGCAGTAAGAGATACAAAAGAAGAGAAAGATTGTAGACACACAAGTTATTATGAAAGCATATAACTGAACCCATCTAGATTGAAATTAAGCTTTTCCAAACACAAGGGGCTAAACTAGGTGAGAATATAAACTACCCATCAATCATTTTCCACCTATATAAGAAGAGTAGATTCATCCAACCATGAGAATCTATACATGAAGAACATGCAACATACCCCTATGCATCTTAGCCTCTCCTAGAAGGAGAGTGGTCGAATTCATGAAGTGGATACAAAAGAAGGATATATATATATATATGTGCTCAGTCAAAGAAGTTTAAATGAGAGAGTAAGTGGATATTCACCTCACATCTCAGACTAATAATAAGAGTCTCCAACAATTCTAAAAGTCCATTAATGATTCCCAACATCCCACATGTCTGCCCTAAATGCATAAGTATAAATAAATCAATCCCCACACATTGGAATTATCTGCTTTAGGATGAACTGACACACCTACATGGTTTTTGGTCATGTAAAAAAATGAATCTTAGTGGGTAAAGTGTTGTTATTCCTTATGAGTACAAATCTACCTCAAACCAAATATTGTCACTGTGTAGAACATTCTAGGGGTTAAAATTTCTAGACCGAGGACTCATGACCTAGTAAAATAGGGGGTTTCACTCTAATAGTTTATGGAGGACCCATTCCCATACCACAATAAGTGCCCCACTATGATGGTTGAGGAACCATGCCTAGCCGACATGGAGGTTTCCAATATAATGGTCATCGCGGACCCATGCCCATCCCAACTGGAGGGTTCCACTCGAAATTCTATAGATGACATATTCCTAGCCCGACTAGACGGATCAACTCTAAAATCCATTGATGACCCATGCCCAGCCTAGCTAGAGGGTTCCACTTGGGGATAAACATCTTGTGATCCTGCCTAATCACTAATATCATCAGGGTCACCTCAGAAGTTTTCATGCCCAAATATGTCACATTGTATCTCTAAATCCACAACTAAGGGAACCATCATGTTCTACACAAAAAAAAACTCTGGATAGGCTACTCACGGGCCAACGTATGAGATGAAATGAAGGTGATACAGATCTTGGATTATTAATCAAAGGAACTAATAGGGTACATGGAATGTGAAGGAAACCACACATCATGTGGCGCAACTTTAAATCCTACCCGTTTCCCTGGCCGGTACACGGGTTCTCATCCAAGAAATAGTGCACACCGTGTAAGTGGAATACATGGTGTGTCCTGGATAACCAGGTCCAAGAGTCATGTTATGTTCACCTTGTTCATATAATCGAGTACATGGGTGTGTACTGGAACCATTTTACCTCCAAAAAGGATCTCATATATGTGAATCATCACATAGGTTTTCCAACAAATAAGGGGTACATGGTGTGTGAGGGAGACTACACGTTGTGTCCCCCTTAATTTATCCCAAACCATAGAATAACTACTTTGGGAGGCTACATGTTGTGTATTTATCCTAGAACATGGAATGTAGTCAGTATTTTAATAGAATTATAGATCCTCGTTCCTCAATGTAGATATGGATATTTCACCTATTTTCTCCATTGATCTTGTCTCAAATGCTTTCGAGATGGGAGGATTTTCCAAGATTTGTGATTTCTAGCCATCCTTCACTCGAAATCGTCTCCATTCACTGGGAAGGGTATCGTTGTTTGTACTACAAACTCCCACGACTATAAACCATGAAGATATGACCTCAAACCATTAAATCAATCATCACCATCCTTCAAAGGCTCCTGAGTCAATGCTCGATTCATAAAACTGTTGTCAGTTCATCGATTCACCGGAAATCTCAGGGTCTGATCGAGCTTGTTACTTCTAGGAAAAGTTATATGGGATCGCAGGTATCCAAACATCAAGGAACAAAAAGAATCAAGGGATAAAAGAACAATAAACCAATATTTAATCATTATTGAACATGATTTCGTGGGAAATGACTAACAACAATGATTTTGAAATAGAGAAGAACTAACCAAATTGAGATTTCAGTACATGGGAGCATACAGATGCTACAACAGAGACGTAGATCAATAAACAACCAAAAATCTACTAAATAATTTAATCAAGTGTGTAAAAACCCAATTTTTTATTCCTACATCTTTTCTAGATCGACCCCTAATGTATAGCACATTTTACAATGATTTGGGAGGAGTCACTACATTCGTTGAGTCCTGGTCTTCTAGATTCATTTGTTTCATCACCATTTGTTGAGATCCACCAAAGCGAGGTGGAATGAGCTCTCACTAGGGATTCCAAATATTATGAACCAACCCTGGAAAATTTTTACAAGGTGATATACTTATAATCCTCTCATTTGCACTGACAATAACTAACTAATTAGTCAATTAATTATTTAATTATCTAAATGCATCAATAATGAAAGAGGAGTACAAATGTTCTGTGTTGACATATTTTATATCATGCCTAGGGAAAACATCACATTCAAGAACGAACTGTGGTCTTATATTTCCAATACAATAAAAAATTTAAGATTTATCTTATTTTCTTCAAGAAATTATGTGTGCAAAATATAATATATATTTAATACTTTAATAATATTAATTTTGGGAACATTGGGCCTTGGGATCAAATTCCGTCTCAGTACCTAGATCTAGAAATATATAAAAAAATAAATCAATGTCTTACAATGGAAAAAACATGTCTCTACATCATTCTATCCTTTAATCTTTTAATCCTCAAAAATAAAAAACTAGGAAAAAAACTCAGGATGTTGAGCTCTCACTTGGCAATCCCACTCCCATGAACTTTCCTACACATTTCCATGATGCCACATCACACAAACCAAAGGGATGTTCCATCCATGAAAGGTCCACTCCTAATGATCCTCAATCACCACTGGGTTCTCCCCAATGGTGGATCTATCCTCATTATCCAGCTTATCCCAATCAATGAATTGTGTGGGGTCATTAACGCATCTCTTCAAATAAAATACGTAGAATATTTTGTGAACCCACTCCATCTGTATGGGTAGGGCGCGACCTTAGGAAACCTTGACGACCATATGCATAATATCGAATGACCTAATGAACCTCATTGATAACTTTTCTCCTCGGATGAACCTCTAAAATCCTCATTGTGAGGAGACTTTCAAGAAAACTTGGTCTCCTTGGTTGAACTCCAAGGGCCTACAAAGGAGAACTACATAAGATTTATGTCTTCTCTGGTACGTCCTCATCCACTCACGTATGACCTAGACTTTCTCTGTTGTATCTTGCACCAGCTCTGGACCGACAAGATATGAATCACCAATCTCTATCCATTATAATGTTGACCTCTAGGGTCACCTATATAGGTCTTAAAAAGGTTCCATGTCAATGATAGAGTGGTAGATATTGTTATATACTTACTCTACTAAGGTCCGGTGATCCTCCTAGCTCCGAACAAAGTCCAACATGCAATATCTCAATATATCCTCAAGTACATGGATAATGTTCTCAGTTTTCCCATCAGTCTCAGGATGAAGGTCTATACTCATCTGCAATTGGGTCTTGAGTTCCTCATATAGGCCTCTACAAAATAATGATTTAAACCACTTGTCACGATTGGAGACAATCGTCCAGGGTACCCCATTAAGGAGAATGATCTCTTAAACATAAAGCTGCCCTAAAAACATCACTGAACTCTACCCCCTGATGGAGAGGAAGTGTTTAAACTTTGTGAGTTGGTCAACTATCGCCCAAATAACATCATGGCTCTTTGCTATGATGTAAGACCTATAAATAAGTCTATGGATATGTCATCCCATTTAAACTCTACGATCTCAAGAGAATATAATAAACCTTCTAGAACCCGGTGCTCATGTTTCACCTACTGACATGTGAGGCACCAAGTGATGAACTCAACTATGCTTCGTATCTTTTTAGACCACTAAAACTACTACTGAAGTTATCAGTACATCTTCTATATACCAGGATGTATAGCTAGGGGAGAATTGTGGAAATCCTACATCTCCACCTCCTATAACATGATTGGAACTAATATCATCCCTAAAATAAGAAATCATGATTCCATCCTTTAGAATATCCATTGAGTGATTCGACTGTTGCTATATCATCATGTAATACCTGACAATAGATTTCCCCTAGCTACGACTCTATAACATGCTCAAGGAGTGGAGACAACACCATTGACTGAAAAAAATGTACCCTCCTACTCCACCAGGGTCAGCTGTAGGGAAGCTAACTCCTCCAATGATTCATGTACTAGGTGAGCTCGAGACCTCATTATAAGGGAATCTTCTACAACATTTCCTTTCCCTAGAGTATAAACTATCTCAAAGTCATAGTCCTATAGAAACTATATCCAGCATTGATGTCTCAGGTTTAGGTATCACTAGGTGAAGACCCAGTTGAGACTATAGAGGGTTAAGTAAACCACAATGTTCTCTCCTAGAAGGTATTTAATCTACATCATTGGGGATAATACTACCCCTACCATCTCTAGGTCATGAGTCATGTAATTCATATCATGGGTTCTCAATAGCCTCAACCCTTATACGATTACTGCTTACTGTTTCGTCAACACACAACTGAGGATAGATCCCGAGGCATCATACTACACGATGAACTCAATGCCTTCCTCTGGTAGTCTCAACACTTGATCTATCTTTAGCCTCTTCCTAAACTCCCCAAAATCCCTCTGGAAAAACTCAGACTGGGTAAATGATTACCCTTTCCAAGTCTGTGTGGTCAAAGGGACTGCGATCCTGGAGAATTCTGCTATAAAGCACTTGTATTACACCACCAAGCCAAGGAAGCTCCACACCTTTGAAATTATCTTTGGTGGATCCAAAGAAATAATTGATTTTATCTTCATTATAACCACAACTAAATTGTTTTTAAAAATTACATGCCATAGAAAGTAAACATCATGTATCCCGAATTATAACTTCAAAAGATTTTCGTAAAGTAGGTTCTCTTGGAGAAAATCAAGAACCATTCTCAAGTTCTTTGCATGCTCCTCCTTTTATGAAGAGTAGACGAGTATGTCATCTATAAAGTGTAACACCCTGAGATTTTATGAAAAATATTCTTTTTAATTTCATTAATATATTGTGTTGTACGCTACACCAAAAGGAGCTTTAACAAAACGCATCCTTGACTTGCCTTGCATTACACGCAATCGCGACCTTACTTGATAGTGTGTGTAGTACGCAATACCGAGTTTCACTAAACAACGATATGCTATTAAAATATTATTAAAACTAGCCGTTATGAATAGTAATAAAAACTTTTTGAAATTTTGTAAATTTTATTTTTCAAAATGGACTTCATTTTTGGATTCAGAATATCGAAATTATCTTAGGGTGAAATTTTGGTACTTTTCGGATAACTTTCATTTTCTGATGAATAGTGAAAATTACTAAATTTTAATTAAAAACAACCTTTTTAATCGAAATAATTAATAGTGATAAATTATTAATTTGAGTCGTTTTAAAGTATATTTAGAATATATTTTTACAATTTAATACAATGTTGGTCAATGGATGTAGTTTCACATTTAAACCAGACATAAACAAGTGTCAATCTTTTGATATTTATTATCTCTTAAGAACACGCTCTTTGTTTTGATGACGAGAATTAATTATTAAATTAATTAATGCAACTAATATGTTTTGAATTTGGTAAAATAGAAATCAATTTTGAGTTCATAATATCCAATATATCTTAGGCCTAATTTTTGGTATTTTTCTGGAAACATTCATTTTTTGATGAATAGTGAAACCACTAAGTGGTAGTAAAAAAAAATGAATTTTTCATAAAACTTAATTTTACCGCTTCTGTGAGTGGAATTTCAAAAATCTGAGAGACACGGTTGATGTCAGTATGTAAAATGTGGTTCAATGAGATGAAAATAATTTTTGGTGAATAGTAACTTTTTACTTTTTTTTACCACGGTTAAAAGTAAATAGGGTAATTAAGGGTAAAAATGATATTATTATTACCCTAACACATGTTCTAATTCTATTGGATAAGTGTAATTCGACCAAAAACAACCTTAGGAATAACATATGACCATTTATGCCCACTTGGATTAGATTGGGACATTTATTATTAATTTATTTAAAGAAGGGTTAAAATAGTTAAAATCAATGTTTAATAACTAAATCATTTGTAATATAGGGTTATACATAAGATAAATTCGACTATAAATATTAATTTGAAAGATAAAAAGATTTCCTAAATAATGATATTTTATTTGTAATTTTTAGACATTAAATAATTTAATTTATTTATGACACAAAGATGATGCAGTAATTATCTTATTAATGAAATATTGACATAATTGATGTTATAAATACCCAAATAAATGTACTTTGAGACTTTTTATGAATTCCACTAGATTTATTGGTTAATATGACATGTTATTATTTATTTAATGAAATTTTTTCGAACTAATCATTCTGTTATGATTTTCACAAAAAAAATCAATTACCAAATAGTGTCAAAATTGACATTAAATAGTTTTTAAAACAAATATTATATTATTAATTATTATTTTATTCCTAAAAATCTAAGGTTCAGCCAAATGACTTATATAAGGTTATATATATTAATAATAAACAACTTGGGGTTCGTTTGGCTTGTTATAGTAAGTTTATTAACCTTATAGTGTAAGAACACAAGAAGACACGGTAAAAGTAAAATTATTTAACTTAATGATAAATCTAAATGATAAGGTTAAAATAGGAACCTAAACTTGTCTAAATTATATTGTATGAGAATATTTCGACCCATACCCACCTTAGCTTCGAAATAAATCATTTTGGAGCTATTTAAATCCGAATATGATTTTATAATAAAATAATATTTTTAGTTTTCCAAAGGAGCCCCTCTCCTCCTTTATAAAAGGGCAGCTCCTCCCTCTCTTCCTCACACCACTTTGAGCCTTCAAGCTCGGCCAACCCCTGCCAATTTCTTCTCTCCACTTCCCTAGAGACTTTGTAGAGGTCCTGGTCTTCTTCAAAGACCAATTTTAGTGCCCTAAAAGGAGTTCTCAAAGAAGCGCTTCAAAGAAGAGGTAATGCCCGTTACCGATTCTTTCATCTTTATTTATTCTTCAACTTCTTCTTATTTAATTGTTTCATAATGACGTAATAAAATCAGTATCAATAATATACTGATATGTTATTATAATTATTAAACAACCCTATTTCACCATCTATCCATCCTACGGAAAATGAAATCACCGCGCGTGCGTACGTATGGAATACTCTCTCCACGCCGTGGTGTAATCTATTTTCCACCACCACCTTACTTGGATGGGTATAATGGTGTAGATAATAACTATATATGATTATTTTAAAGTGATATTGATTCTGAAATAGTATACATACACTCCAATATAGTCCCACGATCATGAGAACGGTATCATCGCTCGTGCATACGTACGGACTACCGTCTCCACGACGCGATGAGATTCATTCTCCACATTAACCAATAATGAATGATTATAAAGTATATATAATAAGTAATCATGAAATATATGACATAATAATTATACTTGATTTATGTGTATATATATGTATGTCATCTACTTAATTCCATTCAACTCAATAAGGAAACAAAAACAGTGTTCATGCGTACGTACGGCCTACTATCTCCATGAACGATGTATTTCTTTCCATTTACTGATTTATTATATATTTGTATATTCTGAATATATACTATATATAAATTATGTTTTATATTATAGAATTAAGTAATCATGATCTAAGTAATCATGTGAAGAATTACAAGTCAAAACACGAACGACAAATGAAACAATTTTACCCAAAACGATCTTTAACATGGAATTTACAAACGAGCGGGTAATATAAAGTCATAAGTGAACCATATATGATATCATAACAATGTGTATGATTCTGGAATAAGTCAATGACATTATTTAAATCATTATACAGGAGTTTCGGACACTTACGAAGCAAATCTGACCTAAGGTAAGGGAAAATATCACAATCTCATTTTATCCGAGATTGTTTATACTTTGGTATTTACTGGGGTGTATTTTATCATCCACATCCATGTTTCCTAGATATGAAATATTGTTTCCATCCACCTACCATTTTTTAAATCCAATTTTACCCATCGGTGAGTTTTTAGTAAAATATATTAAAGGAATCTTTTGTCATTTTTCGTACGAGGTACTTTTTGACTTTTCCGACAAAAGTACGAGAAGAATGTTTTTTTAACTTATAAGACATGAATGGATTTTTAAAACATTATTTCCCAGAAGCTTCCTTTACAAGTTTTGAAGTTTATTTTTAATCAACTTATTTTATATTAAAATTTTATGACATGTTAAGAAAGAAAAATGTTTTTGAAGTAGAAAGGATATTTTCCTCAAGAATGGAGTTCAAGCGTTTTATCAGAATTATTTTCCATATAAGATAATATAGGGTTCTGTTTCTATCCCTATTATTAAATTGATTTGATTATGTTGTGATGGAATTATTTTTATGAATTCATTTATCTTATATGAATTGTTTTATGATGTCATAATGTTTAAGAATCCCATTTTTATTACATGGGTTATGCAATGATGTATGATTTATGATATTGTGGCACACATAAGAATGGTATCATTATGAGATGGGTGGGACCTATATCTCCCTCCAATTCATTGGGTAATGATTTTATATCTTATGAGATAGACATGTCTGGAACGGCAGGTTAAACCGGTTCAGTGAAGCAGGACTAAAACGAGGAATGAACTTGGTTCTGAAATGGACTTTGTCCACTAAGATAGTCTTGGCAATGAGTATTGACTAATAAGAAATTATTCTCTATGATTATGTGTGTACACCACAAAGTTTCATGTTTTAAGTTATGATTATTTGTATTACATTTCACTACTATGATTTATCCCATGTTATGATATTATGATCTCTTTTGCAGGATTAAGATTTCCAAAATGTTATGTTCTTATGAATATGATGTGATTGATATTTCTTTTGTTTACCCTTACTGAGCATTTGAGCTCACCCTTTTATGTTTTCTTTTCCCCAGTATATAAAGAAAGGTTTTAGGTAAAAAAGAAGAAGATATTTATGGGAGATGTTGAAGATCTTTCACCACGATTAGAAGATTATATTTCGAGTTTCCAAAGACACTAAACTATTACGGTCCTTATGTTTGTGTTTTTGTTATGTACTAAGTATTCCACAAAAGTAATGTAATGTCCATGTACGTCAAGATTTGGGTCTCTACAGTTGGTATCAGAGGAAAGGTTTAGTCAACCTTTGGAAACTAGGATGCTAAAACGTTAGTGAGATCCCTAGAGATATTTCTAAGGTATATCTAGGGATGTCCCTAAGGATAAGTATACATATAGGATACAGTCCTAGAACTACGGTAACGATCATAGAATTTAACCTAAGATGTTAGATATTGAGGATACTCCCCCTTTACTATGTTGGTTTCCCTAGCATGATTTTTGCCTCACACACTATTCTTTTTGGGTTTTAGAAAATGGCTAGAAACAGGAAGATTCACGATAATGGAGGATATGATAGACAATGGAATGATTTTATTCATGAGAAACCAAATGAAATGGGATCTGGAAGTCCAAACATCATTATTATGCCTAATCAGCAATCTCATAATATGATCAATAATCTCAACTTTGGTATGTTTCCCGACTCAGATAATAAGAGAAAGATGGAGTTTCATGATGATCATAGAGGAAAGAAAGTTCAATTTCCCTCATGTAAATCATGTGGGAAGAGGCATCAGGGAGATTGTTTCAAAGGAACTAGAAGATTCTTTGGGTGTGGAAAAGAAGGACACAAAGCCAGTAAGTGCAAAGGAAAAGGTTCAGTTAACACCATCGACAAGGATAATGGTATTACTACGACATCAACAATGATTAGATGTTTTAAATGTGGAATGTACGTGCATTATGCAAACCAATGCCCTAATGGAAAATCTCATAAAGAGAATCAGCATGGTCATATGGGTAGTATTTATGTGGATGATGATGAGGAGACTACAAATGATATATGAGCTGAAAGAAGTGTTGAAGCTCAGTCGGTTGTTTTATAAGGTAGTGGAATGATCGTATGTTTATCGAGATTTATGTTGTATAGTTAACGGTACTATGGAATAAAGAATAATCTAAGGATTGTTACACTATTGTTTTTCTTAAAAGTATTTGAAAGTATATGTTGAATGGTACCAGTAACCATGGATGGTTATTCAGATATTTTTGTAAAGTATATGAATGCGCCTAATGAAGGAATAAGAAGATAATGAGATGTTTGATTGTATTCATGAGCTCATAATTGATATAAGGACTAAGTGATATCATTGTTTGAGTATATAGAATTTTGAGGATTTTGGTTTGTGGAAAGTGTTAACTTTTAACTGCATTCATGTTTTCACTAAAGTTTAATGGGTATTCATTTTTCAGTAGAATACATGATTAAGGCCTTCGAATGTTTAGAATGTGACCAACAAGAAATATCTTGTGATTTATGGGGATCAACGATGGTATTAAATCTCTGGTAATCGTTTTCACTATATTATGAGAGTGGACTGCAGTATTATGGATAAGCCTAAAGATTGGAATGGATTATGTTGGACATAAGTTAGTATTGTTTAAGGACAGAAGTTTTTTCAATATTATTGATGGGATTTTTTAGTAATATAGTTTTAGAAAAAGGCTAACCGGAAGGATGGGTGACAACCATCGCGTCAGACAAGGCCGTGGGAATCGAACCCACAACCGAAGTGCGACTGGCCTTTATCGCCTACCACTGGCCTACAGGAAGCCCCTGTTTAGTAGAAGCTAGTTTTATTATATTAAGTAGTATGATATATGAAGTATAAGTCCATTTTAGGAACCATATATGATTAATCTCACTATAGATTGACTTATGTATTTTTTGATAACTTTTCTATCCTTTTGTTTGAGACAGATGGAATAACCCATCATTCTATCACATGATCTACTAACACATCACGAATGAAAAATTCAACTTCATTTATTTAAGAGATGAAGTGGAAATTGTCCAAAGAATGACCAACAGTGAGACTATACCGAAATCACGAAAGTATTTCTTCTAATTCCAATTTCATCAACTTTAGGGAAACGATCGTGAAAACCAAAAATGTTGTCCTAGTGCTCTTATATCTGATGAATCAGATGGTACCTTAGATCATCACAAATTTATGGCTTTGTGATTGCTGGATTTTCCATAGCCATGTTCTCTACCACTCTCCATCAGAACATGATGGTTAGCTTTCTCTTCCATATCCATATTTTCACCTATGTGGAAACCCAGTGATTAGTTTATTTGGGTAACCATTACGTTTCATACTTTTGTTTTTAAATATTGGTTTTGGTATTCCTTTTTACGATGTGAGATTCTATCAAAGAAACTTTCAAATAGTAAACCATTTATAACCCTGACGAATTTCGAGGGCAAAATTCATTTTAAGGGGGGTAGAATGTAACACCCCGAGATTTTATGAAAAATATTCTTTTTAATTTCATTAATGTCTTGTGTTGTACGCTACACCAAAAGGAGATTTCACAACACGCATCCTTGACTTTCCTTGCATTACACGCAATCACAACCTTCCTCAATAGCCTGTGTAGTACGCAATACCGAGTTTCACTAAACAACGATATGCTATTAAAATATTATTAAAACTAGCCGTTATGAATAGTAATAACCACTTTTTGAAAAATTTTAAATTTTATTTTTCAAAATGGACTTCATTTTTTGATTCGGAATATCGAAATTAGCTTAGGGTGAAATTTTGGTAATTTTCGGATAACTTTCATTTTCTGATGAATAGAGAAAATTACTAAATTTTAATTAAAAACAAAATTTTTAATCAAAATAATTAATAGTGATAATTTATTAATTTGAGTGGTTTTAAAGTATATTTAGAATATATTTTTACAATTTAATACAGTGTTGGTCATTGAATGTAATTTCACATTTAAACCAGACATAAACAAGTGTCAATCTTTTGGTAGTTATTATCTCTTAAGAACACGCTATTTGTTTTGACGACAGGATTTAATTTTTAAATTAATTAATGAAACTGATATGTTTTGAATTTGGTAAAATAGACATCATTTTTGAGTTCATAATTTCAAATATAGCTTAGGCCTAATATTTGGTATTTTTCTGGAAACTTTCATTTTTTGATAAATAGTGAAACCACTAAGTGGTAGTTAAAAAAATGAATTTTTCATAAAACATAATTTTACCGCTTCTGTGAGTGGAATTTAAAAAATCCGAGGGACACAGTTGATGTCAGTAAGTAAAATTTGGTTCAATGAGATGAAAATAATGTTTGGTGAATAGTAACTTTTTACTTTTTTTTACCACGGTTAAAAGTAAATAGGGTAATTAAGGGTAAAAATGATATTATTATTACCCTAACACATGTCCTAATTCTATTGGATAAGTGTAATTCGACCAAAAACAACCTTAGGAATAAAATATGACCAATTAGGCCCACTTGGATTATATTGGGACATTTATTATTAATTTATTTAAAGAAGGGTTAAAATAGTTAAAATCAATGTTTAATAAGTAAATAATTTGTAATATAGGGTTATACATAAGATAAATTTGACTATAAATATTAATTAGAAAGATACAAAGATCTCCTCCATAATGATATTTTATTTTTAATTTTTAGACATTAAATAATTTAATTTATTTATGACACAAAGATGATGCAGTAATTATCTTATTAATGAAATATTGACATAATTGTTGTTATAAATACCCAAATAAATGTAATTTGAGACTTTTTATGAATTACACTAATTTTCTAGGTTAATATGGAATGTTAGTATGGATTTGAGTAACTTTTTACGAACTAATCATTCTGTTATGAGTTTCAAAAAAATCAATTACCAAATAGTGTCAAAATTGACATAAAATAGTTTTTTAAAAAAATATTATATTATTAATTGTTCTTTTTTTCCTCAAAATCTAAGGTTCATCCAAATGACTTAGATACGGTTATATATATTAATAATAAACAACTTGGGATTCGTTTGGCTTGTTATAGTAAGTTTATTAACCTTATAGTGTAAGAACACAAGAAGACACGATAAAAGTAAAATTATTTAACTTAATGTTAAATCTAAATGATAAGGTTAAAATAGGAACCTAAACTTGTCTAAATTATATTGGATGAGATTATTTAGACCCATACCCACATTATATTAGAAATAAATCAATTTTGAGCTATTTAAAACCGAATATGACTTTATAATAAAATAATATTTTTAGTTTTCCAAAGGAGCCCCTCTCCTCCCTTATAAAAGGGAACCTCCTCCCTCTCTTCTTCACACCACTTTGAGCCTTCAAGATCGGCCAACCCCTGAAAATGTCTTCTCTACACTTCCCTAGATACATCCTAGAGGTTCTGGTCTTCTTCAAAGACCAGTTTTAGTTCCCTAAAATGAGGTCTCAAAGAAGCGCTTAAAGGAAGAGGTAATGCCCGTTACCGATTCTTTCATCTTTATTTCTTCTTCCACTTGTTCTTCTTTAGTTGTTTCATCATGAAGTAATAACATTAGTATCAATCATATAAGGATTTGTTATTATATATATGAAACAACCCTATTTCACCATCTGTCCATCCTACGGAAAATGAAATCACCGCGCGTGCGTACGTACGGAATACCGTCTCCACGCCGTGGTGTAATCTATTTTCCACCACCACCTTACTTGGATGGGTATAATGGTGTAAATAATAAATATATATGATTATTTTAAAGTGATATTGATTCTGAAATAGTATACACACACACCAATACAGTCCCACGATCATGAGTATGGTATCATCGCTCGTGCGTACGTACGGACTACCGTCTCCACGACGCGATGAGATTCATTCTCCACGTTAACCAATAATGAATGATTATAAAGTATATATAATAATTAATCATGAAATATATGAAATATTTTGATACTTGATTTATGAGTATATATATGTATGTCATCTACTTAATTCCATTCAACTCAATAAGGAAACGAAAACAGCGTTCGTCCGTACGTATGGCCTACCCTCTCCATGAACGGTGTATTTCATTCCATTTACTGATTTATTATATATATGTATATTCTGAATATATATTATACATAAATCATGTTTTATATTCTGGAATTGATAAATCATGATCTAAGTAATCATATGAATAATTACAAGTCAAAACACGGATGACAAATGAAACAATTTTACCCAAAACGCTCTTTAACATGGAATTTACAAAAGAACGGGTAATATAAAGTCATAAGTGAACCATATATGATATCATAACAATGAGTATGATTCTGGAAATAGTCAATGAAATTATTTAAATCATTATACTGGAGGTTCGGACACTTACGAAGCAAATCGGACCTAAGGTAAGGGAAAATATCACAATCTCATTTTATCCGAGATTGTTTATACTTTGGTATTTACTGGGGTTTATTTTATCATCCACATCCATGTTTCCTCGATATGTAATATTGTTTCCATCCACCTAAAATTGTTTAAATCCAATTTTACCCATCGGTGAGTTTTTAGTAAAAGATATTAATGGAATCTTTTGTTGTTTTTCATACGAGGTACTTTTTGACTTTTCCGACAAAAGTACGAGAAGAATGTTTTTTTAACTTATAAGAAATGAATGGATTTTTAAATCATTTTTTCCAAGAAGCTTCCTTTACAAGTTATCATTTTTTTTTTAATCAAATTCTTTTATTTTAAAATTGTATGACATGTTAATAAAGGAAAATGTTTTTGAAGTAGAAAGGATATTTTCCTCAAGAATGGAGTTCAAGTGTTTTATCAAAAAATTTTCCCATATAAGATAATATAGGGTTCTGTTTGATTCCCTATTATTACATTTATTTGATTATTTTGTGATGGAATTATTTTTATGAATTCATTTATCTTATATGAATTGTTTTATGATGTCAAAATGTTTAAGAATCCCATTTTTATTACATGGGTTATGCAATGATATATGATTTATGATTTTGTGGCACACATAAGAATGGTATCATTATGAGATGGGTTGGACCTATATCTCCCTCCAATGCATTGGGTAAAGATTTTATATCTCATGATATAGAGATGGCTAGAACGACAGGTTAAACCAGTTCAGTGAAGCAGGACTGAAACGAGGAATGAACTCAGTTCAGAAATGGACTTTGTCCACTAAGATAGTCTTGGAAATGAGTCTTGACTAATAAGAAATGATTCTCTATGATTATGTGTGTACGCCACAATGTTTCATGTTTTAAGTTATGATTATTGGGATTACATTTCACTACTATGATTTTTCCCATGTTATGATATTATGATCTCTTTTGCAGGATTACGATTTACAAAATGTTATGTTCTTATGAATATTATGTGGTTGATATTTCTTTTTTTTACCCTTACTGAGCATTTGAGCTCACCCTTTTATGTTTTCTTTTCCCCAGGATATAAAGAAAGGTTTTAGGTAAAAAAAGAAGATCTTTAGGGATATGTTGAAGATCTTTCACCACGATTTGAAGATTATATTCCGAGTTTCCAAAGACACTAAACTATTACGGTCCTTGTGTGTGTGTTTTTGTTATGTACTAAGTATTCCGCAAAAGTAATGTAATGTCCATGTACTTAAATATTTGGGTCTCTACATAAAGGCAACAAATAAACATTCCATGTAAAATAAGAATACCTATTTCTTCAAATCCATAAACACGGTGGGGGAATTTTTCACACTAAAGGACATCACTAGGAACTCATAGTGTTTGTAGTGACATCAGAATTCCAAATTTGGAATATCAGTCTCATTAACTAGAAAATGGTGGTATACAGATCTGAGATAAATCTTGGAGAACTATCTCACACCTCATAATTTATCAAATAGATCACTAATCCTTGGTAAGGGGTACTTTTTCATTATCATGGCCTAGTTCAGAAGACAATAATTCATGAAAATCTCTAAGATCATGTCTTCATTTTTGATAAATAGTACTGGAGCTTCCCATGGGTACACACTGGGTCTAATGAGAACTTTCTCATGAAGGTCATGCGACTTTAATTGTAGCTCATGGATCTCGGTAGGTTCCATATGATGTGTCATAGATGATATCTGAGCAGTCCCTTGATGTAAGTTAATTAAAAACTCCATCTACCTCCTTAGAGTTAGTCCCAGAACATCTTCGAGGAAGAAATCCATATATTCCTCCACAACAAAAGGGACCCAGATGCCTGAAGAGCCTACTGTACCAAGGGATATATTATCTAACTTATGGGTGATAGGCTGCATCGATCTACTCATAGAATCCACCTATACTTCCATGAGATCTCCCTAGCTAGAAAAGAAGAATTTCATCTCATCAGTGAGTAGGCATCTTACTTGTCTATGGTGAAAATAAATCTGGGATCAGAGCATGGAATGAAAATCCATACCCAAGATGATTTTATAGGGTTCCACTTTAATGACCAGAAGTTCCAACCTTAACCTCTATTCAGTAAGCACCATCTCACACTACAAGCAGATAAAAGATACATAAGAAGAGTTCTCTGTAGGAACCTCAAGAAAAATATGTCATGCTAGCGTATTGACTAGAGGCCTAGCTCCCACACTAGGAATTGATAGATAAAGAAATTATGGGCCCCTATGTCTACTAATACTGAGATATGAGTATAGTAAACACATATCATAACTTAAATCATCCTGTGCGCTGTATTATCTTAGACATCCAAAGAATGAGGTTTCCTACAACCCCAACCACCATCTCCCAAGCCTAACATGGGTTTCCTGGTGGTGGTGGTGAAATATCTCAAGAGGAAATCCACCACAAATTTTCACCCTACTTCTATTATAGCTCTTCCTCCCTGGGGATTACCCTATCCACACCTGGGGGATCTCTAATCACAGCGTTGCCTCTACTATGGAGGTCCATCATCTATCTGCCCATGATGTTCAACCCGTTTGGTTGGGAAGTCTCATGCCATGTGACCTTAGTAACCATAGGTAAATAAACTCCATTATTAGGGATGATATTTTCCTTCACACTGCCTCTGACCATGTTCTTGAGTCTGATCATGGAAGGATCTCCTGCACCGAGATCCTAGCATCTGACATCTACTAGCTTCCACAAATGAATCAGCTCTGTTGTGCCTACTGCCAACTCCAGCTATCTGGATTCCCTCGGATAGGAAACTCTCTATCCCAAGTTTCTGAACAATAACTCTGACATATGTGGGGATCTACATGGACACAACACTAGATCAAATCTATATGTGGAGTCCCTTCTCAAACATTCATGCTTGGAATTAGCTATCCTAGATCATGTCAATGAAGTAACATATAAGTCATGTGAACCTCACCGCATAATTATCCACCATAATACCTTCAGTTTCCACCTCCAAAATATCCTTTTTATTGATTAATTATAATAAGGAGGGATAATACTCTTCACAGAACAACTACTGGAAGTTGTCCCATGAGAGTGTTGACTCACCATGCATCTGCGTAACCTAGATCCACCAACAACCAGCTAATCCATGGAAGAGGTTGGCCTCCAATGCCAACACCTGATATTATAGGGTATAAGAAAGTGTTTAGATACAGACCACCAACTCTAGCCAATCCTATTCTTCCTGAGGATCTAGCTCACCAGAATACATTAGTGGTCTCTAACACTAGAACTCAAAAAGTGCACCAAGCCTATGCACGTCCTCAGCCTACTCTGTTAGGATAATTTACTACTCGAAAAATAGAGGTGTTTCTACCTACCCTCCTAGAGGATGCGGGTCACAAGATGGACCCTGAAATGAGGCCTCATCACTCATAGGGTTTTTTTCATCAACCGAAGCTTGTATCCAGGATGGCTGTCATCATAGAGGAATGTTGAATGTTATCAAGGATTATTGCAGTTAGATAAGGGATTATATATATAAATATAAATATAAATGGTGAGGTGACTCAAGAAGGGAAATCAAAGACTCAATACTTTATGATGTGTGTTGCATTAATCCCTGCAACAAAAGTCTCGACATTCCATGTCGATAAGCAGGTAGTCAGGATCATGTAAAATGGATATGTCGGTCATTGCACCATCACTAGATTCTTTATCCTAAGAGTGGAACTCAATACTTCTCAACACTATTGAACTAAACCTAACCAATATCATGGGATGGGGAGGGGGGTACATCTGAACAATGTCTCAAGTAATTAACTTTATCTGATACCAATCTTTCATGATCCAACCCATGTCAGGACATGAGACACAACTACCTGAAGCCTGCATCCATATGCCAGGGGGTGTCAACAAGCACCGAAGGTACAACTAACTTAGGGATTCCATTAACTAAGAACCTACAGACACACACACACAAATCCAACTCAATGTAGTAGTTCATAGAAAAAAAAGATGTAAAACTATTATAAAATAAACCAAGCTTGCATGAATATCTAGATAGTGAAAAGGTATGGTAGTTTAAACTAAAAAGTAAAGGGAAAAAGTACACACCCAACCAGAAATGTGTCCTAACATGATAGCAAGATGGAAAAGTAAATAGTTGAGAGATACCAACTCTTGAATCCTAGCTACGACAATCATACCCAGTCCAAGGAACCAATATCTCTAAGCTCCTCTCTAACCATGGTCAACCAATCCATCGTCAGTATAATACAAAACACGTGCAGGAAAAGCCGATTAAGGGGTGAGTAGAAACATACCCATTAGAATGCCTTGAAATCTTAAGGGGGAGTAGTAAGATATTCTATAAAAGATAAAGATAACATATACACAAGGTACAATAAAAGAGTACATATCAACACAATAAGAGTAAAGTAAGCCCATCCAAACACAAGGGGATAAACAGGGTGAGTAGATGCACTACCCATCGATCCTTTTCCACATATAAGGAAATAGTAGAATCATCCAACCCTGAGAATATAGACATTGAAAGAATGTGTAATACCCCAAAAATCTTCACCTCTCCTGGAAAGAGAGTTCTAAAATACAAGAAGTGGATACTTAATAAGAATACATACATATATATATATATATATATATGCTCAGTCAAATAATCCCAAACTAGATAGTAAGGGGATATCCATCTCATAGCTCATCTAATGAAGAAGTGTTTCCAACAATTCCAAAATTCCATTAATTATGCCAAACATCCCATACATCTTCCCCAAACACAAAATTATAAGGAACTAAATCAGAACACCTTGATATTATCCGCTTTGGGTGGAAATGACATAGTTGAACAGTTTTAGGCCACATCACAAAAATTCTTATTAGTGTGGAAAGTGTTCCTATTCCTTGTGAGTCCAAATCTACACCAATCCATGTATCACCACTCTGTCTCATAGTTGATGGGCCAAAATTTCTTGATAAAGGACCTTTTCCTTGGTACAACTGGAGGGTTGCACTCTGTTAGTCAATGGTGGACACATTCTTTACCCAGTAGGAGGGTTCCACTTTGATGTTCGAGGACCCATGCCCAACCCAGCTAGAGGGTTCCAATATCAGTCATCAATTACCCATGCCGTATTACTGCTAGAGTGTTCCACGTAAGAGGTCGAGGACCCATGCCCAGTCTAGCTGGAGGGTTCCACTCTAATGGTTGTTGAGGACCCATGCCCAAACCTACTATAGTGTTCCACTTGGGAGTCTTTAGAGGACCCATTCCCAGCCTGAACAGTGGTTTCCACTCAAGAATCTATCAAGGACCCATGACTAACCCACCTGGATTGTTCCACTAAGGAGAATGAATATGTTGATCATACCTCATCACTATCATCAGGGTCGCCTCAGAAGGTTTCATTCCCAAAACATTTCACATCATATCTCAAAAGCCACAACTAAGTTCACCATTTTGTTCTATGTGGAAAAGAACTTTAAATAGGCTAGGTGTAGAAAAAAAACCGAGTTCAAATAAAGGAGACACGAAACATGGATGTTTCCTCAATGGAACCAAGATGGTACATGGTGTGTGAGGGAACCCACATGTCATGTGGACCAACTTTATAACTGGGTCGTGCCCCTATCTGGCACATGAGTTCCTATCTAGGAAAATTTTCACACTGTGTTAGTGGACTACATGGCATGTCCTAGCTAACCAGGTCCATGAGCCATGTTATGATCGCTATGTCTATATACTGAAGTACACAGGATTGTACAAGATCCCATGTACCTCCACATGAGTTTCAATTTGTGTGACTCATCACATGGGTTGTCCAACAGGGAAGGGGTACATGGCATGTGATAGAGAGTACACAATGTTCCCCCCTTATCTTTTCCTAAACCCTGGAGTCACCGCTGATGGAGGCTACACGTCGTGTTTTCATTTTGGAACATAGTGTGTAGTCAAGATTTTCACAAAATGGAAGATCTGTTAATCCACACTATTGATCTAGCCATTTCACCTTGTTTCTACACATATATCACCTCAAATCCTTCCGAGATGAGTGGATCTGGCCAAGATTCGAGCTTTCTGACCCTCATTCACCCAAAATAGGTTTTGTTCTCTAGGAAGGGGTTTGTTGTCCATTTTTCACGATCAAATGGCTCTGACCCCTAATTAGATAGCCTCAAACTCTCTAATTATTCATCCTTATCATAGAAGGTTCCCAAATCTATGTTCGATTAATTAAAAATTATTTGTTTCATTGATTCACTGTGAATCTGGGGTTCTAATTGAGCTCGGTACCTCTCAGCAGAATCGAGTCAGGACCGAATGGATCTAACTTGTAAGGAACGAGAATAACTAAGTTAGAAAAGAACCATAAACCAATGTTTAATAATCATTGATCAAACTTTCATTGAAATTTACCAATAAAAAGGATTTAATATTAGAAAAAAACTAACAAAATTTGAGATTTTAGTACTTGGGTGTATGCACAGGCTTCAATAGAGGCACAGACCGAAGAACAAATAAATATACACTCAATTAATATATTAGGTATTTAAAAAATGAAATTTATGATCCTTACCTCTATTTTAGATTGATCACTTATTAATAACATGTTCTTCAATGATTTGGGAGGATTTGGTGTGTTCACTGTATCCAGATCTGCTCGATTCTGGAGTTTCGTCGTTGTTTGTTGAGATCTGCCAAAGGGAGGAGGAATGAGATCTTGTTGCTAATTATAAAAATTATAAACTAACCTTGGAATGGGTTTCCATGGGATATACATAAAATATTATCCTTTTTGATGAAAATAATAAATAATGAAATAATTAATTTACTAACAGCTCCAGCAACTAGTTATGGGTCTGAACGTCTTGTGCCAACATATTTTTTGTTGTCCCAAGGGAAAACACCGTGTTATAGACTCAACCGCGGTGTTGGATTTTGGATCCGATCAACTGTTTAAGAGTTACAACATTTAATTTAATATTATTTTCATTCTTAATATAAAACATATCTAATATTTTTATAAAATTAATCATGGGAACACTGGGTCTCGTAATCGCACGCCGTCTCAATGACTATCTCTAGAAATATACAGAGAAATATATATTTAATTATCATAAAAGGAAAAGGGTAATTTTTTTCATTTAAAATATGGAATAATTGTATATATAATGAAAGGTGTGATATATATATATAAATTTATCATAAAATATTGAATTATATATTTATATATAAATAGTTCAATATGTTCCAAAGGTGATGTTTGGAGTTGATTAAATATTATGGATTCTCAGTAGATTATCACCCTGGGAAGGTGAAGAAGGTGGTTGATGCTCTAAGCAAGAAGGATGATGCTATTTTTCCATAAGTAGTATTGAAAGGGATCCTATACTAGATTTTGTACCTATGATGTACATTTAAATCATAAAAAAATGGGAAAGGTCCTATATTCTCATATTAATGATCAATCATATATCCATATGAATATTAAAGGGGCATATATGGAGGATTTATATCTACAAAATAAGGGTAAGGATTGTTCCAGAGTTTAACCCTGACCATGATGAAATTATAAGATTTAGAAACCATGTTTGTTTCCCATAAAAACAAGAATTTAAGAAATATCTATTTAATAAATCACATAGCTCATTATTCTCTATTCATCCTATAAGCATGCTGAATTATCAAGATATTAGAGAGAATTTATTGTGGGACAACATGGAAAGGGATATTATAGAGTATGTATCTCATTGATTGGTATGTCATAATGTTAAGGTAGAGTGACATATGTCTAAAGGTATGATTAAACCATTACCACCATTACCTATACAAAAATAAAAATCTGAAAAATAAAATTGGAGTTATTCATCAAAATCCCCAAGACACCTAAAGGCTATAATTTTTTTGTTATAGTTGATCAATTTATGAAATCATATCACTTTATTTATATCAGATAATATTCATCACTTGATTAAATTTCAAGGATATACACTGAAGAAGTGAAAATGCTACATAAAGTACCACATTCAATTGTATCTGATCTGGATTCTAGGTTTACCTTGAAGTTTTGGAGAAGTTTTATTTTTGTGTTTCATATGATGTTGATTTTTATCACTTCATATAATCGTTAGAAATATGGTTAATCTAAGAGAAACATTAAATCCTTATAGAATATATTGACCTCATTTTATAGGGATTTCAAAGTATTTTTGGGTAAAAAACTTTATATTTTTGGATTTTATTTCAAAATATCATTCAATTGAGTATTCTGATGGTTCTTAATGAATTCATCTACGGAAAGAAACATAAAACTCCAAAATTATAGGATTGAGTTGGAGAATATAGGATATCAGGACCTAAACTAGCTAATAATATGATATAGAATTTTAGATCCATTCCGTAGTAAATCAGTAAATCTTAGAGTTGATAGAAAATCTATGATGCTTGTCATTGGTGAATTATAGAGTTTGAATTTGGTGGAAATGTATTTGTTCAAATATATTCTTGAAAGAAAATTATGATATTTGGGAAGAAGGGTAAGCAGAGCCCTAGATATACTATTCCCTTCAAGATACTTGATTGTATCATAATGATAGCTCATCATTTGGCAGTTCTAGTAAATCCTTCTTATGTGCATGATGTGTTCTATGTATCATTTCTGAGGAAGTACATACTTAACCCTTCACATTTATTAAACTCAAAAGTTTTAAAAACAAAGAATTATATTTCAAATGAGAAATAACCGGTGGATATTTTGGATCAATGAGATAAAGTGACATGGAATTAGACCACCCACTTGGTCAAATTCCTTTATGAAAACCATATGTTTGAGTAATCTGTTTGAGAACTAGTGTATTTAATGAGTTACATGTATGATCATTTGTTTTTAGTGGATAAATTTAATTTTTATGGTGAAATTAATTTTAATGAGGCTATAATGTAACAACACAAGATTTTGGAATATATTTCCCATTAAAATGAATTAAATGTATTTGATAGATTTAATTACATAAAACCCTTAGTTTATACGAACAATGATATAATTTATTGTTAAAATTGATAATTATAACCTTGTAGTTAAATTAGAGGGTATTAATATGAGTAATAAATTTATAAAAAATATATATAAATATTTTCCTCAATATAAATTTATTGATTAATTCTTAGGAAATAAAGACTCAAATTTTAGTGATAGGAGTAAAATCTTTTAAGTCCAAATTTTTCAATAATTTTTTATATATATTATATATTGATCACTACTAATAAATGATGAAATATATTGATAATTAATATAAACATAAGAATAAAAATTTATAAATTGATTATTAATTTATCAAAAAATAGAGATAAAATCATTTGAATGTAAAAAGAGATATTTTTTAGAAAACTATTTTATCATTCAAAAAGTATTTTTTTCTTAATAAGTTGAATTAATTACAATTGATAAGTTATTATCATGGAATTTTTAGATAATATATTCAATAAAATATATTATTAATTATCTAAGGGTTTTTATTAGGAAACAATGGGAACAAAATAATTCTATGCCAAAAAATACATTTTTCATGAAATTATTTTTAAACATTTTATATGTGGATATTAGAAATAATTTATGTAACATTTAGAAATTTAATCTAATAAATTGATTACATATATAAAATTAAAATTTATAAATTTGGGTTTCATTCTGATTTTAATTTTAGTCATAATGAATAGTTATCATGGTAAAATTTAATTCACTATGGTAAAGGTTCAAATGGGTTAAAAGGGGTTAAACAAAGCGATTAGGATTCCAAAATCACAAAAAACATAAACTTTTTGTGATTGGTTGATTGGATTTGTGCCTCCCCTCACATTATCATATAGAACATTCCTTTTGGTTCCACATTACCTTAAGAATGACATTTATTATATTTAAATGTTCTTAATATTAACAAGGACAACACTCCCCTTACTTATAAAAGAGAGTGTTCCCTGATCAATTATTCACAAAAATTAATGTTTTGAGATCCACCAATATCTAAAAAATTCTATTCCCGACTCTCCTCCCCATATCCTAGTGGTCTTCGTCACACCAAAAGACCAACCCATGATGTATTATGGTGTATGCTAAAGGAAGATACTAGAGGAAGAGGTAATAATATTAACCAAGTTCTATGAAGTTTATTTCTTACTCCATATCTTCCAAATATTATATAACCATATTAACATAATAAAAAATATATATTTAATATACAATTTTTTATGTTAATGGTACAACATTTTTCTATCTCCTTTCCATTTAATAAAAAATGAAAACATCGCTCATGTGTACGTACGGACTACCGTCTCTATAAAGTAATGTATTTTATTTTTCCCCACCAAATATAATGAATGGAGATGTATATGGATTTAATTAATATATATGATATATATGATATATATGATATATATTATATTACTATTATTACTGAAATATAAATTATTATTTAACTTTCTTTCTATCCACTATAAAATGAAAACATAACCTGCGCGTACGTATTGAACACCGCCTCCACAACATAATATAATTAATTTATTGAATAAATATTATATTTATGAAAATATTAACATTATATATATTATGAAAGAATAAAAAATGTATAAGTAATATAATCAACAAATCGTAACAAGCATGGGAAACAAAACATTTAACAACATGAATGATGATTTTAATGAAGAATTGTTAATGGATGGGAAATTGGAAATTAAAAAGGAATGATATTTATTAATATAATTATGAATATGGTTTTGGAATATATGTATAATAAACTAAGACTTATTATACAGGATGTTAGAATGAGTATGAAGAAATATGGGGCTTTAGGTATGGGTTTATTCTATGATATCACTTTTTATTAGGAATGTTTATGTTTTGATTTCCATTGTAGGAAATTGAATATTGTTTATATATTAAACTACATATATTTTATTCTCCTCCAGTTATTTTTGGGATTTTCTAGTATTAGTACCATTTTCCTTTCTCTGGTAGTCAAAAATACTTAAATGATGTTTTTAAGAAAATGTGGCCTAGTTTCCCTTCTTTTGGCCATGAATCTTTCTCCTCCATATACATGTTATTAAAATTGTTTTATATAAGTTTTTACCAATACATAAATGTTTGATAATGTTATTTTACACTAACTTTTAATCTCTTTATAAATGGTTTAAAAAATTTAAATGTTTTCTGTTCGACTCACTTTTGACTTTTTACAAATGCTTGAAAACAATGTTTTCTTTTTTATCATATATGGAATAAAAGGATATATTGAGAATGTATTATATCAATAATAATATATGAATATTATTAAAATTGATGCTCACAAATGGCCACATTTTTTTACTAATGAGATTACATTAAATATTTTTTAGGAAAATATATCTTGAGAAATTCATTATATTTACTAGTTAAAGTATTTGATTATGTTTTTTTGGAAATGTTTGAAAGTATTATGGAAACAATGTTTATACACTAAATTTTTAAGAATAATGTATGGCCTATGAACCCTAAATTTGTAATAAAATGTATGGATCATGAAACCTACACTATTGGAAAACCATATATTTGTAACCCTATATTTGGAAGAAACCATACATTTGAGGAATATATGTATAGTTCATTAGCCATTATTTTGTAAGCAACTATATATTGTCAAATTCACTTTTTGAGTTTATCTCTACAGAGAGAAAACCTATTTTTTACTTTTTCAGTGATATAATTTTTAAATTCAATATATTTTCTGCAATGGTATCACCAAAATTAAATATATATTTAATGACATTTTACGATCAATTCAAAGGCTCGTATTAGAAAGATTAAATTGTCACTACTTTTAATAGAAGAAAAACATTATTTTGAATATTTAAAATTCAAAATGATCACAATTAATTAGGTATAATTATTGTATATTTTCAATCTTAATGTAATCCAATTTTCTCTTGTTAAAAAAAGAGTAATTTCATTTTATGATATTTTATAATTTTTTTAATATGAAACTTATGAAAAATGAAAAATATTGAACGTATCTATTATTTTGAAAGAGATACACTCTGGAGGTATATATGTTTTAATCTTGTGACATGTAAACTACAAATTAACTATTATTTTGGGTTTCTTATATATTTATGTTTTTATTTAAGATCATTTTTAATCTGGATCTCTTAGGAGCTATTCTTTATTGAAGAATTTTATATTTGAAAGAGAATATATTTTTTTTGTAATTTTTTGTTTTAAATATGAAACATAATATTTTTTCTCTATAAAATAAATGTTTATATATTTCTAAATGTATCAGATACTAAACCATTTTCATTGTGGAGTATCATCTGCCCAGATTAATATGTATATTTTTTTTTGCATTTAAAAGAAACATAAGGTCCTATAAAAGCCATAATGTAAAGGTGTAAACTGCCTGTAATCATTTGTTAAGGTCATGTGATAAGAGGAACAATTTAGTGGAAATCACCAAGCTCACTCATAGAGTGTCGTTGGAGTGGACTATGGGATCTTTGTGCCTCGAACAACTATTAAAATTGTTTTCTTTTTTTTATAATTCTCAAATTACTTAAAGAAGAGAACTATACATATCTACATAAATCATAAACAGGGACAAAATTTTTAATCTCTCTATATTATTTAAAAGACTCAAATTACCCCAACCCCTCTTTTGTATCTTTGTAATATTCCATCCTAAAAATTGGTATTAGAGGAGTTATTTTTGAAGAAGATAGATATGTTCTAGAAAGATCAAGTAAGAGTTTTAAACAAATATATATGTTAATGAAAGAACTAAAATAAGGTATGTCAATGTTCTATTCTCCTTACTTTAATGATGATAATTATTGATTCTAGATATCTTGCAAGATTATCTATTTGAAAAATCTTGGAATCAAAGGGTACATGAAAAGTTTCACCCCATATGAAATCCCTAAAAAACAAGAAACATGGAATTCCACTATAGAAGATAAGTATGATGTCAATTCATGATTAATGGATGATATTATATGTGGACAAGGTCTAGATGAATTCAATTGAGTATTTTAATGTTCTACTTTCTAAGAGATATGAAAAAAATATTTCTGTTTCTTATGAAGGAATTGAAAATGTTAGAAAATTAACGCACACTACTTCAAAGTTAAAATTTGATACTTTAAAAATGTATGATGTTGAAATAATCACTCAGATGAATGGGATATTGATTGATATAGTCAATGGTACTTGTGGCTTAGGAAATTTAATTTCACAATCAGATCAAGTGTTAAAAGTACATAGATTTTTACCCTCTAAGTGTAATGGAATATCTTATTCTATACAATAATCCACATGTATTAACAATTTTACAATGAAATAATTGATCGAAATCTTCATGATTTATAAAGCAGAGATTAAAGATGAAGCTGATGACCACAAGACGATAAAAAGGAAAAATAACACCCTTAATGATTTTTCTCATAAGCATGAAATTTAATCAAAATAATATGATACATTATCAAGTGACTCATAATGTTTAGATTATGAAATATAATAGGATCATCTGGCCAGAATATTTATAAAATTTTATCAGAAGAAAAGCGGCTTCAAGAAGATCGTAAAAAATGATGAACATGGATCTAAAGAAATATTATTCTATGAGTGTATGAAAATTATTCATATAATAAATTATTTACCATGTTTAAAGGAATAAAGGAGAAATATGGAGAAGAAATAAAAGAAAAATCAGATGAGAATCAATTATGAGTGAAAAGGAAAGAAATATGTAAAGGATACTTTGTGTGTATCTCAAGACTATAATAGTTCTTCTAAATCTCCCTTAGAAAATGTTCAAAAAAATATGAAGGAAAATATGTACTTTATGGATAAATAATAATATTTGGTACAAACCTATTATTCTTCTACTTCTGATTCTGAAAGCTAATATAACATAAAATTAGCTGCTTAGTGCTCCAAGATTGAAGAAATATACGAATCGTTAAAAAATCACTAAAAAATAGTTATAATGTTTCCATAATTGAATGATATTCTATATTAAAGAAACATAAATAATTAAAAAAAATAACAAATCAACCTCGAACTCTTCTATTTATGAAAACAAAGTAAAATAATTACAATATGAAGTATAGTCATTTAAAAGTGATTATAAAACAATAAATAAACGAGATGAATTTTTAACTAATATTATTAAAAAAATGTTATCAAAAAGGAAAAAAAGAGAATAAGAAGAAGTGAAAAAAAATTATATTAAAAATATTATTACCTAGTTATAAAAATAACAACATATCAAGAGTCATATATTTTTATTGTGGAATTAAGGATATTTTGTGTAATTAATTCTATTCAATAAATACCTATATTAGTGGAATTAAAAATGCCTTTATTTCTAGAAATATATCTAAAACATGTACTTAATATTTTGGAAAAATAAGGAAAATTTGTTTACCCGGATATTTCCTTGCTGACATGGCCCGACCCAAGAAAATATAGGTAAAAAAACTCACTTTTATTTAAATTATTTATAGGAAACTATTCAAAAGAAAAAATGATATATGGAATATGGATAGTGGATGCTCGTGAAACATGATTGGAGACTCTTCCAATTTTCATACATTAGAAAAAATAGATGGAGGGCTAGTTACCTTCAAATATAATGCTAAATAAAAAATAGTTAGAGTTAGATCACTTGGAGAACCAAAATCCATTTCAATTAATAAGGTTCTATATATTCAAGGGTTAAAAAAATATGATAACTATCTCTCAACTCTATGACGATGGATTTTATTTTGATTTATCTAATAATTCATGACCCTTTTTTAAAGATAAACTACTTAAATTTAGAGAAACTAAAAATAATGATGTTTATACATTGGATCTCAATTCATGGTGTAAATAAGTGAATTGTTTAACTACTGATACAAATGGATCTTGGATTTTGAATATCATACTTAGATAGTATAATTTATTTAATTTATATAAATTATTTATGAAACATTTTGTTTTTTATTTTCGTAGTATTAAATTTCACAATGATAGATTCTGTGATGCATGCCAAATTTGTAAGTAACACAAGTCATCCTTCAAATCCATTTACAAAGTTCTTATATCCAAACCACTAGAACTTATCCAAATGGATTTTTTGGACCATCCAGAGTAAGAATCATGTATGTATGATCATATATTTTTTCTGTAGTTTAAGACATTTCAAGATTTACATTGTTTTATTACTTAAATATTAACATTGGGGTTTTATTTTTTTTTTCAAGGTTTTTGAAAAATTATTCTTAATGAAGAAGAGTTTAAAATAATTTCACTAAGAAGTGACCATGGTGAAGAATATGAGAATCACTATTTTAACTGTTTTTTCTTAGATATAGTTATTAAACGATCAATATCTACACCAGGAATAACTAAAAATGGAACTATAGAAATAATAAATAGAACTATTAAAGAATTGGAAATAACTATGTTAAAAATATAGTCTTCATGCTCAATTTTAGACAGAATATTTAAATATATATATTCACATCCTGAATAGATTTAATAATACCCCTTCTTAAGAAAGACACCTTATGAACTATGGAATAACAAAAAACCTAAGGTCATGTATTTTAAAGTGTTTGGATGCAAGGTGTATATATTGAAATTAAGGAAAACCATGGTAAATCTGATCCAATGTAAAATGAAGGTATCTTTATTAGATATTGTGATACCTCTAAATATTATATAGTTTATAATAAAAATTCAAGGATTTTTGAAGATTTTTTTCATGTGAAGCTTCATTAAAGTGACCCTTTTGATCACAAGAAAAATAAACTAGATGAAGCTGAGGATTACTTTGAAAACATGAGACCTGAATCAACTGAAAATGATTTTAAAAATAAACTCAATGAAATTTTTTCTATTTTATAAGAACAGGAAACTAATGAACCTAAAATTGAATTTCCAAAACAACCTAGAAACCTCAATGGATCATCTTTTAGAAACTATTCTCAAGGATTTAGTTGTAGATGTAAGAAATAGAAGGAATATGGGAAACCTAATTTTATACCTTTATATCTCCATTAGAAACTAATACTATAGAGTAATAATTAGTAGTTGAAAGTTGTATAATGGAAATTCAATATGAACTAAAACAATTTATTAGAAAAAAATGATTATGAATTAGTTTACTTACCATCTAATCATATGATAATGGGAACTAAACGGATTTTTAGAAATAATCAAGATAAACAAGGAATAATTAGTAGAAATAAAAATCGATTAGTATCTAAAGGATATAATAAAGAATAAGGAATAGATTATGATGAAACCCTTCCACCTGTTTCTATATTATAATCCATTATAATCCTTATATCTTATGTATCTTATACAAATTTTTAATTATATCAGATGGAGGAAAATGGACTTTTCAAAATGGAAATTTAATGGAAGAAGTCTATTTTGAATAACCACTAAGTTTTCAAAAGACTCATCAACCTAATTTAGTGTTCAAATTTACTAATGCTCTTTATTTACTTAAATAATCACCCATAGCTTCGAATAAAATATTAACTTCTTTCCTATTAAAAAATGGATTTTCTATAGGGTTAGAATATTCTACCCTCTTGAAGAATTTTTAATTCTCATACATTATTAGTATAGATTTATGTATATGATGTTATTTTTGGTTCATCAAATAAAAATAATTGTAATGATTTTTCAATTCTTATTGAAAAGGAATTTGAAATGAGTATGATGGGAGAATTAAATTTATTTTTTGGTTTTGAAATCTATAAAAAATATTTTAGAAATGTCTTAAATAAAATAAAATATGTTTTTAATTTATTGATAAATTTTGGACTAGAAAATAAAAAGACTTATAAAACTCCCATGTGTACCAATATAAAATTTGATTTGGATGCAGCTGGGAATCCAGTTGACAACATGCTATACAAAGGTATGATTAACCTCTTGCTATATCTTACTGCTATAAGAATGTAGATTATGTTTAATATTTTTATGTGTCATATTTCATTAAAATCCAAAATAAGACCATATTATTTCTACTAAAATAAATTATAGGTATTAAAAAGGAACTATATTTCAATCCTTAATTAAACCAAAATTATTGATTTTAATTTAATCTCATATTCAGATGTATATTTTAATGTTTTTATATTATATATTAAAAGTATATCATGAACATATCACTATTTAGGGAAGTCATTAGTTTCATTTTCAAGTAAGGAACAACACTTAGTTTCTATTTCAAGAGTTGTGGTAGAATATTTTTTTTGAAGTTTCTATGTACCAATGTTATAGATGAAACAAACACTACTAGACATTGGACTTATGTTCAATAATATTCCTATTTTATGTGATAAAACAAGGGTAATAAATATTTCAAAAAATCTGTTAAGTCACTCTAGAACTAAGAATATTTATGTGAGGAGTCATTTTTCTAATAAATCATGTTCTAGAGAAGGATATATACTCATAATTTTTAAATACTGAATATCAACTTCTTGATAGAATCACTAAATTAATTCCCACTACCAATTTTGAATTGATTAAGGGGGTGTTAGGTGTGTTTAATTTTAAATAATGTTTTTATCAATTTTTTTTTCATTTTGTATTAATTATCTTATTACATATATTTGGTTATTTATTTTACTAATTGATAATTATGGATTTAATATTCACTTTAAAAACGAATCTTTTCATAATTAAAAAAAGACTACACTTAGTTTTTGGTTCGATAAACTCAATCAACATCCCCAAAAGCCATCAGAAACCCTCCTTCTCTCTCTCTCTCATCCTCAATTTTTAAACCTTTTGACTTCCAAAGATATTTTTTACATTTTAAACCCTAGAATCCAAATCTCAAACTGTTATATTTTCAATAATGGCAATGACAAAGAGAACATGTGAAGGTAGATCGAGCGAATCGAAGTTCCAATGAACCTTAGGAAATAATAAATGAGTTATCCAAGGTAAAGACATTGATTTTGAATGTATATTTTAGATCTAAATTCAATTGAACGAATATCTATACTTTAAAGGTTTTTAAATTATTTTCATTGGGGAAATTACTGAGTATTTGTTTGAACGATAAGTAAAAGAGTTTTATGAAAATTCTCAGTCTAGTTTTTGTAATATAGAAGACATTGTAGTTTCCAATATAAATAGTATAGATTTTTTTTGGTTTCTTCAATATAGATAGAAGAGATTTTTGAGTGTCCTTATGAAGAGTTTTTTTCACATTGATCTGCTATACAATGGAGATAAAGACTATAAATCATAAAACATTATGTATTTTCTTTTTTTATCGACTCTGGTTAGAAAGATGTTTGTCAATGATCATGAAGTTGGCTAGAAGGTGCTTGTCAAATTCATTCAATCTGAAATAATACTGAGAATTACTCAGTTAGAGAAGATTTTATATGTCAATATATTTGTAATGTTATTTAGGATTATTGATATAATGTTTAATTTCATTAGATATATACTATGGTATATGCATCATCGCTATCAGAAAGAAGCAGCAATGTCCTTTTAAACATATGGAAGGCTTGTTTCTAATATTTTGTGTCTAAATAATATGATTTAGGATATACAGTTAATCATTTGGTGTCATCATATTAATATTCTTAATTCTTGAAATTTAATAAATGTAGGACTTTTTTAGAATAATTAATAGAAACTATATTTTTGTTGTTACTAATGATCACTAAGATTCCAATGCAAATGATCAGGGGGATCAAGAAAATATGAAATCAGATAGATCTACACATTTTCATGGTGAAGAGGTTAGAGAATAAAGAATAGATAATTTTATTAAGATAAAAATAACAAGTATCAGGGTTGATGTATTTCACCCTCCTGCTACAATAAATGTTCATCATTCTTCTGTAGAGCCTTTAGAAAATGCTAATATTGAGTCCCTTTTTACATGGCTTGGACAAATAAAAGAACCTAATTTTCAAACTCTAGAAGATGAATTTGTAGTAACTAAAAAATTTGGATGACCACTGTTTTTAGGAATATTAACTACTCCTTTGGAACAATAGGCTAAAAAGTAATGAGTTATAATCTCATAAAGAAGAACAGTTTGAGTAAAATGATTAAGAAGGTGAGAAAGAGAAACCATCAGTGGTTGAAACTACTAAATTGGTTGAAAATACAAAATTCTCTATTAATGAAGAATATTTAAATATTTTTTCTTCTGTATCTTCTAAGAAGATAGAATAAATTTACTCTGCATCATTTTTTTCTAGTGAGAAAGATTTTGTTCAGTCATTAGTTGTAGTTTAGACAGGTCAAACATCAATAGTTCATAAAGAAATATTTTCTGATTTTCTAATTGAAAAAATTGAAGCTTTTGTAATAATGTTTAAGAAAATTAATGAAGAGAATTAATCCTTGAAAAATGAGTTCAAGGATACTAAAAATATTTTGAGGATTGGAAAATATTCACTATTCCATGTAAAGGATTGGAATCCGTTCAAGTGTAACTGCAATCTCTTAGAGAAAATTCTATTTATAAATAATATTTTGATGCCTTTAATAGAGAAATAGATAATCATATTTGGTAGATAAAAGAAGAATTAGTTTCAAAATTATATGTTGGATATAAATACTTGGGAAGTTAGTTTGAATTGTTAATGGGTATCTCTATTTAATCTATACTTTCAGCTGTTACCATACCAACCTCTCCAAGTTTAATAAAAATATTTCATTTGATTACTTCTATTCTGTCTTCTTTGAATGATAAAACTAAAAAACTTTAGTGTGATAGTGTTCCTGAAGAATTTTTATTGGACAATAATAGAGATCTAGTTGAGAAATTAACAATAGATGAGCTCAGTATAATACATATTATCAATCGGTTAAGGGAGATACTATCAATGTTTGTTTGGTCTGAAGAAATCATTCAAGATTTTTTTAATGTAATTTTGGTTTAATATTTGAAATTCAATTTGGAATCAATGATTTTAATGAAATAGTTTAATGATATGTTTAATAATAATTTCAAAAGAATTATGGAAGATTTAATGGATGTTCATCAGGATGTTTGAGCATCTCAGGCTTCTGAAATCTCATCTGAACAATAAACTTATCCCACATCCAAACCAGCTTCTTGAAAATTCTTATCAAAATTTTAACTGTACTCAAAAAAATATTTTTGTGAAAATATTTTTGTATATTACATATTTTTATGTTAATTTATATTTATTTTATCTCAAATCTTCTACTTGAATAAATATAATTTTCATCTTACAATTTCATAAATATTCATTGATAGTTATATGCTATATTTAATGTGTTATAAACCATTTTATATTAATTTCATTTTCATATCACAAAAAAGAAGAGTAAATTGGGTAAACACAATAATAGTAATTATATATTAACTGAGAAGAATGAGAATTTAAATATTTAATGTATACAAGAAATTTAAAAGAAAACTATAATTTTTTATATATCTATTTTAATCAATTATTTTATTTGTGTTTAAATTTCCTGTATTTTCCATAAGTTATATTATATGGGTTTTTAATCCTAAAAAAGGAGGATATTGTTGGTCATGCATTGTCTCAACAATACTCTATGAATCTTATTGATTTGGAGGCTAAGAAAGCACCCTTTTATGTTTTAATAATAATATTACCTTAATTATTTTTCAGCAATATATTTCTTAAAAAATTATCTTATTTAAAGGTTAAAGTATTTGATTAAGTATTCTGGAAATGATTGAAAGTAATCTAGAAAAAATGTTCATACCATATATTTTCAAGAATAATGTATGGTTTGGGAACTCTATATTTGGAATAAAAAGTATGGACCATGAACCATACACAATTCAAAAAGTATGGATCGATAACCCTACATTTGGAAGAAAACCTACATTTGAGGAAAAATGTCTGGTTCATTAAACCTAGTTTTTATGAAACCATATGTTTTCAATCATACGTTTGGAGTATATCACTATGAAGATAAACCCTATGTCAGAATTGGATAGTGAATGAGTTTTTAATTCAAGATGTTTTCCAATTTTTCTGCAACTATCTCATAGAAATTAAATATCTGTTTAAATCTATTTTATGACTGATTCAAAGGCTTATATTCAATATATTAAATTATTCTCCCTTATATAGGAATTTATGAATTTCTTTTCAATGTTTAAAATTCAAATTATTGTAATTCATCAGGTGGTATTATCAGATCAAATTAAACTAAAAGAAAGCCAAGTTTTCCTTATTAAATACCATGTGTGATTTAGTTTTATGAGAGTATATCTTTTTAAATATATAAATGATGAAAAGGACAAAATATTGAATGTCTCTGTTATTATAAAAGATCTATACTCTAGAGAGATACATGTTTCAATCATTCATTGTGTAAACATATGAATAACTATTACTACTGCTATTTGTCTATTGTTATTTTTATTATAGGTCATTTGAAATCAGTATCTCTTAAAAGATGTTCTTTCTTGAATAATTTTATCTCTGAAGGAGAAGATACATTTTTATCAATTTCCACTACAAATATGAATAATAAATTATGTTCTCAATAAAATTAGTATCTACTGATTTATTGGAGTATCATCTATTATAACTCTGTCGTGGTAGAGTATTTGCTTCTTAGACTAAGCTGTTGATTTTCAGTTCCCTGTAAAAGAACCAGAAGGCCCTATAAAAGTCTTATTGTAATGGTTTCAACTACCTGTACTCTGTTGTTAGGGTCTTGTGATAATAAGACTTGTTTAGTGAAAATCACCAAGATCAATGAGAGTATATTGGTGGAGTAGACTAAGGGATAATGTTCCCAGAACTACCATATAAATTTCTATGCTCTTCTTCTCTATTTTTATGTTTCTCAACATAAATAATGAATATAATGATTTATATCGGTGTAAAAAATAAATATAGATAAAATTTTGAATATGTATATATTATTATAAAGATACATTTCACCCCTTCTATATCTTTTTATTATCCCAACTAAAAAATTGGTATCAGATGAGTAATTTTTGATGCAGACCGATATGATCTAACAAGTTCAATTAAAAAGGTCTATATAATGGCATATTCCAATTAAATAACTAAAAGAATATATATAAATGATTAACGTTCCTTACAATAATGGTGGTAATTGTGGATTCTAGAAAGCTCACATGATTATCTATTTGAAAATCTTCAATTCAAAGTGCACCTGAATATTTTCACTCTATATAAAATACCTGAAAATCCAAAAACATGGGATTTTATTAAGAAGTTGAGTATGATGTCCATTCAAGAGTAATGAATACTATTATATTTGGACTTGGTCTAGATGAATTCAAATGAGTATCTAAATGTCCTACTACTTATGATTTATTTAAAACTATTACATTTTCCTACGAATTAAGTGGCACTATCATAAAATTTAGGTACATTATAGTAAAGCAAACATTCGATACTTTCAAAATGTATAGTGGTGAAATACTCACTTAGATGAATGATATATTGGATGAGTTAATCAATGGTATCACAACTATAGGATCTTTAATTTCACAATAAGATCACAAAGTGTAATGGAATGTCTACTATTATACGATAATCCACACCAGTTTCAAATTTGACAATTAAATAATTAATCAAAACCTTGAGGATGTTTGAAGCAGATATGCAAGATGAATTTGAAGGCCATAAGATTATAAAAAGGTAAAATAACACCCTTATAGTCACTTCTTATATGCATAAAAATAAATAAAAATAATATACTAACTTCTCAAGTGATTGATAATGTTCAGACTCTTGACATAAAACTGGATCAATTAACTAAAAGAGTTAGACTATTTTATATGAAGAAGAGTAGATTCATGAAGACATTCAAGATGGATGAACAATTTTATAAATAAGTAAGATACTATAAATGTATTAATGTGGGTCATAACAGACCTGATTACCCATAGTTAAAGGATGAAAAGAGAAATATGGAGAAGAAAGAAAATATGAATTAGATTAGGGGTGAATATGAATGAAAATAAAAGAAAGACATGAAGGATAATTATAGTGTATTTGAAGACTCCAGTAGATCTTATAAATCTGAATTAGAAAAAGAGACAAAAAATCTGAAGGAAAATGTGTAATTTATGGCTAAGGAATAAGATGAGGTATAAACCTATTATTCTTATGCTTCTGATTTTGAAAGCTGTTATAACAAAAAATTAGCTGATTAATGCTCCATGCTTAAAGGAAGATATGAATATTTAGAAAAAAACTACAAATCACTATATAAAATTCATAGTTCTATTATAATAGGAAACGATTATATGTGAAAACAACATCAATAATTAAAATAAATATTTAACAAATCTACTTCAAGCAATTTTATTCATAAAACAATCCAAAAAATTACAAGATGAAGTAAATTCATTTATAGGTGATGCAAGAATACTAACTAAAGGAGAGGAATTTTTGAATCATATTCATGGGAAAAATGTTATTAAAAATTTAAAATATAGCATACGAATTGATGTATAAAAATCATAATTATATAGAAATTACCTTTTACCTTGTTCTAAAAATAAAAACATATTAAGAGCCACCATTTTAATATCTAATTATGGGAAATTATTGTAATTAATTATTTTTAAAAAATACCTAGATTAGTGGAATTGAAAAAGTATTTATTTCAAAAAATATTTATGTAGAATGTACTAAGAATTTTTGAAAAATAAGGAAAATATGGTTACCTAGATCATTGCGCACTCACATAGTTGGAACAAAAAAAATGGGTAACAAAAACAAATTTTTTTAAATGAATTGTATGAAAAATGTCACAGGAAAAAAATGGTATATTGATAGTGGATTCTTGAGACACAAGAGTGCAGACAGTACAAATTTTCATACATTAGAAAAATTTGATGGAGTGGTGGTTACCTTCAGAGATAATTCTAAAGTGAAAATACTTAGTGTTGGATAAGTTAGTGATCCAAAACCAATTTCAATCAAAAAATTGCTATGTTTTCAAGGGTTAAAGAACAATCTGAAAATTATATCTCCAATATGATATGATGAATTTTATATGAATTTCTCTAATAATTATTTATCAACTTTTAGAGATAAACTGCTTAACATTAGAGAACCTATTACTGAAATGGTTTATACCTTGGATCTCAATTCCTTGTGTAAATAGAAAGTGAATTGTTTAACTATTGATAAAAATGAATCTTGGAGTTAGAATAGGAGAAGTGGACACTATAATGTATTTAATTTATAAAAACTATCTAAGAAACATTAATTTTTTGATTTTATTAGTCTTAAATTTGATTAAGATAGATTCCATGACGCATTCCAAATAGGTAAGTAACACAAGGCATCGTTTAAGTCTATTAAATAAGTTTTTACACACAAACCACAAGAACTTATCCACATGTATTTTTTGGTCCATCCAAATTTGAAATATTGGATGAAATATCTTATGTTTTTATTACAGTTGATAACTTTTAAATATTTTCATGTGTTTATTTCCTAATCTTAAACATGAATTTTTCTCTGTTTTTGAATGATTTCAAATAATTTCTGTAAGAAGTGATCATAGTGGATAATTTAAGAATCATGAGTTTAATTCTTCTTGATCATATATAGATATTAAAGATACCCTCTCTATCCCAAGAACACCTCAACAAAGTGCAGTTGTAGAAAGAATAAATAGAAATATTCATGAAATTATATGAACTATGATAAATTAATATAGGCTTCCTACAAACATGTGAGAATAAGCTGTAAACATAGTTTTTCATATGATGATTAGAGTTTTAATAATTACCCTAGTTTAAAATAAACCATATGAACTATGGAATAATAGAAAACTTAAGGCTGGATACTTTAAAGTGTTTGGATGCAAGGTGTATATATTGAATACCAAGGAAAACCTATTTAAATTTGATCCAATGTCTGATAAAGGAATCATTCTAGGATATTTTTATAACTATAAATATTAGAGAGTATATAATAAAAATTCAATGATTATTGAAGAATATGTTAATGTGAACATTGATGAAAGTGGACCTTTTGATCACAAGAAAAATTAAACAAATTAAGATACTGATTCTTTTGAAAAAATGAGACTTGAATCACCTAAAAAATATTTTTGAAATAAACTAGATGAAATTCAGTCTAGTTGATAAGAACATGAAACTAATGAACCTGAAATTGTATTTCTTAGACAACAAATAACCTTAATGGATAATACATTAGAAACATTTATAGGATATCTAGATATAAGTGTAATAACTAGATGGAATACAGGAAACCTAGCTATATTTAAAGCCTTTATATATCAATCAAAACCTAAGAATTTAATGGAATCATTAGTAGATGAAAGTTGGATAATGGATTTGTAAGAAGAAATTAACCAATTTAGTTGAAAAAATGTTTGGTAATTATTTTATGGACCATATAGTCCTCCAATAATAGGAACCAAATGGGTTTTTAGAAATAAGAAAGATAACCAAGGAATAGTTACTAGAAATAAAGATAGATGAGAAGTTAAAGGATATAATCAAGAATATGGAATAGATTATGACACCTTTGCACATGTTTCTAGATTTGAAGCCATTATAATCCTTTTAGATTATGTATCTTATATGAATTTTAAATTATATTATATCAATGTAAAAGTATCTTATCTAAGTGACTATTTATTGGGGGGAAGTTTATATTGAACAACCACTAGGTTTTGAAAAGAATCATCTACCTAATCCGGTTTTCAAACTTATTAAATCTCTTTATAGCCCTAAACAAATAGCTAGATCATGGTATGAAAGATTAGTTATTTTCTATTGAGAAATGGATTTTTTTTAGGATTATAAGACCCTACTACCTTTAAGAAAATAGTTTGTTCTAATCTATTATTTGTGAATATTTATATAGAGGATGTTATTTTTTCTTCAAAAAATAGAAACACTATAATGATTTTATTTAAATATTATGAAAATAGAATTTAAAATTTGTATGATGGAGAATTAAATTTCAATATTGGTTTTGAAATCTATCAAAAAATATTATGGAAATATTTTAAATCAAAGTAAATATATTATTGATTTATTGAAAATTTATGTACTAGAGAATAGTAAGAATTTTGCAACTCCCATGTATACTAATATAAAACCTGATTTGGATGAAGCTGGAAAACTGGTTGAAAACAAGTTATAGAGAGGTATGATTAGAATTTTTCTGTATCTTACTATAATAATACCATACATCATGTTTTCTATTTTTATGTGCTAGATTTCCATAAAATCCAAAACATTGTATTTTAAAAGAAACTATTTTTTAATCCTCACTTTACCGAAAACATTGGATTTTAATTTAATCTCTTATTCAGATGATGATTTTGGAGGTTGTATATTATATAGAAAAGGTACATTTGAATCCTCCCACTTTTTAAGGAAGTCTTTTGTTTCATGGTCAAGTAAGAAAAAGATTTATTTTCTCTATTAATAGATGAGATAGAATATATCTATACTGGATGTTTTTATGCACAAGTGTTTTATATGAAACACAGATGACTAAACATTCAAATTAATTTCATTAAAATTCATATTTTATGTGATAATACAAGTGAAATTAATATTTTAAAAAATCAAATAAGTCACTCTAGAACAAAGAATATTAATATAAAGAATAATTTCCTAAGAAATTGTGTTCTTAAAAAGGATATATATTTGTACTTTTTAAATAATGAATATCAAAATGATGATATTTTCACTAAACCACTTATCATTCCTAGTTTTGAACTTATTACGGGGAGATTTAGGTATATTTAATCTTAAATAAAGTTTTTATCTATTATTTTATTTAATTTTTTGTTAATTATATTATTAAATCTATTTGGTTATTTTTTTTCTAATTGATAATTTGGAATTTAATATTTATTTCAGAAATAAATCTTTACAAAATTAAAATAAATAATTATAACACTTAGTATTCAGCTTGAGAAACCAAACAGATGCCACAAAAAATCATTCAAAGCTATCTCTCTCTCTCTCACTCACTAACTCTTATCCTTAGTTTTTAACCCTTTTTACTTACAGATCACTATTTTTTTCCTTTGAAACCAAAGAATCTGAATCTAAAATCTTCATATTTTCATTTATGGGAAAGCAAAAGAGGACAGATGAAGGCAAACCAAGCAAATAAAAGCACAAAAGAACCTCATGAACTAATAGATGAGTTTTCTTAGTGAAATTTATTGATTTCAAATGGTTTTCTCATATGAATATTCTATGGAATAAAGTTATATCCTTCTAATAGTTATAATTTATTTTCAATGCATAAAATACTGAGTATGTGTTCGACAGAGAAGTAAAAGAGTTCTATGAAAATAGAATGTTTAGTTTTTATGACATAGAGGACATCATCATTTCCTACGTAAATGGTATGGAGATTTCTATTTCATCAATAGAGATAGAACATATTTTGAGTTTCCCCATGAAGGGGTTTTCACTTTGATATGTTATCCATTGGAGATAAAGACCATAAATCTAGAGACATTATGTTTTTTTAATCGAATCTAGTTAGAAAGATGTATTTAAGGGATCTTGAAACTAACTAGAAGGTGATGGTACTATTCATTAAATATGTAATACGATCAATAATTTTTGATTTATAGGGATTGAGGTAGTCATGACCCTCAAAATATTATTTATTGACATACACTAGTATAGTAGTGAAGGGTCGAACCCATAGGGAAGGTAGAGTGACCAAATTTTCAAAAGTAAGCACTATTGAAAACTTCACAAGTATTTTTCTTAAATTTATTTTTGATGACGTAATATGATGATGAAATTATTTTTTTGATGATTAAAATCAAATAATGAGGATAAAAGGTTAACTGTGAATAATAAATGCTCTGAGAAAATAAGTAATAAAAGATGATCAATCAAGAGAAATGCCTGGGGAAGATCTATCCTACTGGTTTAAAGAGGATTCCTATTTAATGAAATCAAAATATAAACACAACCACTAAAAATGTATGATTTATCTCCCTCTCCATGAGATTAATGATGAAGATTAAACAATCTGAGAGTTCACCACTCCAAGAAACCTTCAGTTGAAGAAATATATATGCAAAACAAAATAGAAACAAACTCGACGAATGTTCTGATTTTTTTGAAATTAAATATTAGAGAAATTACATCCATGATCAAACTCACCAAATGATCATGGAATTTGATGTTGAGCACAAGTGACATGAATCAATTGATTGAATTTAGAATCGATCTCATCGATCAATTCTGAAAATGTTGAAATGAAAATGTGAAAAGGTGAATTAATGATAACCAGAAGAAAAAGAAATTATCTGGACAAAAAATTATCCAATAGTAATTTTCATATTAATAATAAATTACAATGTGAAATTAAAGAAATGAAATTGAAGAAAAATAATTCTTCCTCGTGGAACACTTCCTACTACTGCTCGACTTCACCTCTTTGATTCTACGTTGACTTTCCCTGGAACTCAATGTCTCAATGTCCAATATGTATGAATACTATTTATTCTCCTCTTTTATTCAGATTCCTATTCTCAGGTAAGTCACCATCAATGACCGTTGACTTCCCATCATCTATGATTACAAAACATGTAACTTGAGCATCATCCCCGTTACAACTTCTGCTCCACTTCTCTTCATGAACCTGGACATCTATATGTCTTTTTCTTGAATCTGCAAAATAAAAAATAGATAACCAAAAATAACAAGCATTTACATTGTCTATAAAAATATTACTTTAATATATGTTAGTAATTTATTATTATTAATCTTAAAAATATTAGTTTATATTATTATAAGTAATTATTTTTTATTATTTGTATTTATTATAAAAATTTTGATTATAATAAATAAATTTTAATTAATTAATTATAATGTTGATTTATTATTTTAATTATTTTATTTTATTTAGAACATTTATTGATTTTTATTATTAATTAAATTATTTTATTAAACTTACTAATGTTAATATTTTAATATAATTTTAAAATCTAACTGATTTATTTATTTTTAAATATTATTAATTGTTATTATTTTATTAAATAATATATTATAATATTTATTTTATCTTAATATTATTTATATTTTTAATATAAAATTTAGATACATTATTATTATTATTATTATTAATGTTAATAATTCACATTAATTTTAATTTTAATTTTTTTAATTATACCATGTTAGAGCCGGGTATGCGAGGGGGTTCTCCTCCTGCAGGCCACCGGAGGCTCTCCTTCAGGCTATGATAGATATCGGCTTCAACGTCGATGCATCCTACTCTAATGAAGATACTTGATTTACAATGGTGAGGGTACCGACTTCAGGTTCAATTTTCATATCTGCGCAAGAGGGGAATCGACAAAGCTCATGCGATAGCGATAGATCTCAAGAGCCTTTAATCGTCTTAAAATGCTACAAATTTGGCTCATCCAGTAGTGGAAATGTTGAATATGTTCGAGAAAAGATTACTTCAAATCAGAGACCAATGGTTCTGAAGTCAATGAGTCTTGGATCTCGTATGTGGTGGTGAGTCATGAAGAAGGGTAATGAATAGTGAGTACAAATGGTTCGATTTTGGCGGTGTGTCATTTTGATCATGGTAGCAGAAGTATAGTGGAGAGAAAATTATTTAGTAGTGTGCATCGGTGAGTTGTGAATCTGATGGTGAGTCACGTTCTTGGTGGTGAGAACTGATTCTTGGTAGTGTGTGGATCTCTATTATAGGCCGGTGGTGGCTTCATGTTGTGGTGAGTCTAGTTATTCCTAGCGGTGTGTTGATTGTTACTATAGTGGTGTGAAGTCAGAACAGTGAGATGGTGAGTGATGGTTATAGAGAAGGAAACTAGTGGTGTGTATTTTTTTATAGGATTCACCGTTCCACATTCCTCTACCGGCGGTGTGTAAAATTGGGATGCATCGATGGTGAGTTGATGTCTCACCACCCAGAGTAATGGAAGTGAGAATGTGACAGTGTGTCCTAGGAATAGGGAGTTTTTGGTTTTGTGATGGTGAGACAAATGAGAGAGCTATGGCGGTGAGTCAGTGAGACTCACCATTGGAAATGGAGTCTTATTAGGTCTTTAGAAATTTGGAAAAGGCTGGGATGATTCACCATTAGCACCTTGCCAATAGTGAGTGGTTTTTTGGAAATGTAAATATGGAGATGGGTGTAGTTATGACTAGCGGTGAGATAACCAAAGACTAAATAGAAATAACAGTTAACAAACAAAAAATAAAAACTTATAATAATTAAGGTTTAATGAAATTAATAATTTAAAACTGATTCAATTAATTAAATAAATAAATTCAAATGAAAAGTTGAATAAGTAAAACCATAAATCAACTGATTAATTAATAAATTTAAAATACAAAATTGAAAATTAAAAACTAAACGTAAATTGTTAATTGACTAAAATTATTAAGTATAAAAATTAAATAAATTTACACTAGATATATAAATTGAATTAAAACATTAAGTTTAAAAGTGTTAAATTAATAAAATCTATCCAATTAAATATTTAAATTTTAAATTAAATTTTAATTATTACATATAGACTCAAATTAAAATAATGTTTCAGAAATTTAAAAGAAAATTAAAATGAATAAATGATTAATTAATAAAATCATACATAACATAAAACTAAAAAGTAAAGCAGAGTTAAAATTTAAATAGTAAATAGAAAAAAAAATAAGTAAAATTCAACTTATAGTTTTTAGAAGCCAATAATGAAAAATTAAATATAAAAAGGGGTAAATTATAAATTTAATAATTGAAATAAAAAGAGTGAAATTATTTTAAAAAACAACAGAAATAATTAATTAAAATTTAAAAAACAATAATAAAAGAGGTGGAAAATTAGTACAATTTAAAGATACATCAAATTCTCCCATAATTAATCATTGATTCTCCCCAACAAATATCATACTTTAAATCATTTTCAAAAAAGAGATATTTGTTTATTATACTTTCATCTAAAAAAGAAGAAATTAAAGGTATTGAAAATTAGAGGAACACAAACTAAGAGTTATTCTTTTCAAAAAAAATATTCAAAATAGATCTTCTCTAAATTAAATCACCTCTAGGTGATCTGGGGAACAAATAATTATACATTTCTGAGTATGTCATTCCTAATATATTAAGTTATCTATTGAATTTCTTCAATTCATATTCAATTTCTAATTCTAAGTGTGATAAAATTCTATGTATAAGTGGAAATACATTCCGAACAAAGGACACCTTCTACTTTGACTTTCTCTTAGGTTCCTAAAGGAAAAGTTTAAATTAATTTTTTATCACTTTATTTATACAACTTTAATGGTATTCAAATAATTCATTTGTCCCCTTATTAATATAGCATTCAAAATTACTCTCACCTCAATGAACTCATTTTTCACAACTATGAACATTATTATTATTTTTTGAATTATTTTTTTTAATTTTTCCTAACCATATAACTTATGAAAGGAACTATGAAGATGAACTTATTATAATTGTATAGAGGGATTACACACACAAACACACATTCTTAGTGACTAGTGTCTCAAAGATTAACTATGGGTTCTCATTTTCCCATTTTACTCCATAATCAAAAGACTTAAATGACTACCATTTAAGTTTTCTTAATAAAGTGAATATTTTTTAAATTAAAATGAAATTCCCCTAGGTTGAAGTTAAAATCTCTATTCTCCCAATGTTATGATCACAATTCAATATATTCTTAAATTGCATCACTCTCATTCTTAGTTCATAAATAGAATATTCATAAAAGAAGTAAAATAATTTACTCAAAAATTATTCATCCTTAGAAATTTTAGATTCAAATCAACCCTTAACTACTTGTAAGATATTATACTTTGAGAAATAATTAATTTAAATGAATAATAAAGCCTAAAGGACATTATATTGAAATATAATTCTGAAAAAAAATTATGCAATTTTTACAAGATTTTTTAAGGGATGAGTAATTTGAAGAGCTTACATTAAAGCATATATTAACTCAGAATAAATAAACCCTATCCCTGAAACATAAAACACAAAATTTTCCCCAAAGTTGAGTTATAAGGTTGAGAAAAATAATTTTTATTTTCAATCTCAGAACTTATTTTCAATTCACCAGCAATGTTATAAGTCTAACTATAACAACGAAACTCTAATATAATGTTTTTCCATAATAAACATTTAATAAAAGATTCTAAAAAAATAATGTATTATCATTAAGTCCAGTGTAAATAATTTCTAAATTAAGATAAACATATTATCATGTAAAACATTGAAGTACATAGTGAAAAGGGTGAAGGAAATTTTAAAAATGTGTTTCAATTAGATTTGTAATAGCATAGTGAAATGTATGTGAGATGACCTAAAATGACAAATTCAATCTCTTAAAATTATAATGGGATAAAAACCCCACACCTAATTTCACAAAGTGATTAAATTAAAAAAGAATATTTTTTTAGTAAAATTCCCTTATAAAGTAAATCTAAATCAATACATCAATGACTCACCACCACTGTCATACTAATGATTCACCGTTGTGGTGACACACTTCTAGCAGTTAAAAAATGACTTGTTTTTATTCTTCTTTTTAACAATAATAGAGAAAATAATAAAAGGTGTATAAATAAAAATAAGGAACTTTACTGGAAAAAAAATCTAGCCAATTATTCTCCACCAGTGGTTCCTTGAGTTTTGAAGATAAAATTAAATTTTCCCCCTCTAGATACACAACTTGCATCCTACCCAAATAACGTAGAACAAGAAGACCAAGAACTAGACACCAGTAGAAAATGAAAAAAGGAAGAGCAAGAGGTTCTTTATTAAAAAAAATGCAAACCATGGGTTGAAACCCATGAAGCATTGAATTTGAAGTCTTCAGTTAGTCATTATTGAGAATCAGTTTTCAAGAATAGAATTGGTATCCATGACCTTTGGCTACCCTTAAAAACAATGTTTTACTCATTATCCATCTATAATAATTTTCTTTTTTTTCCACTCCAACAATTTCAAAAGACCCATTATTTAATACCCTAATATTCATTAAGGGTCCAGAACACTTAGAATTTAGTTTTCATGAAAAGATATTAATTTTGGAATTGAAGAGACCGACCTTCTATTAAAGTTTAAATTTCCTATTTTGAATGATAGAATTATGAAAAATTTGGACCACTCTTTGTAAACTCCTAAGTTCTTATAATACTCTTTCTTAATCTCATCCAACTCACTTTTCTAAAGTAGCCTCATTTTTCTAGAATATTTAAAATCAAAATTCAAATCCTTAATTGTGTAATATGACATGTGATACAACTCTATAGAAAAATGATAGAATTTACCAAATAAAAGAATTTATAAAGTAATACCTATTAGGGTTTTGAAATCTATTCCATAGGCCCAAAAAGACTCATCTAATTTTAGAGAACATTCCTTCCTTGAGTTTGAAATTGTTCCTCAAGAATTTGTTTCATCTCCATGTTAGATATTTCTACATCTATACTGGAATATGGATGAAAGATAGTTTCAGTCCTGTTGGTGAATCTATATTTTTCAATTAAATACTTAAATTTTTATCTTTTAAAATGGGTACCATTATAATTGATAAAGGATCTTGGCACCCCAAACTTTGAAAATATGTTCTTTTTGAAAACATTTATCACACTGTTGTCTTAATTGCTATACAGTGTGACTATCTCAACCTAATTAGAAACATAATTAGCTTCCATTAAAATTTACTCATTTCCATGAGATTATGGAAAAGTTCCCACAATTTCCCATATCCCAACATAAAAAATTTCAACTTCCAAAATACATTTATGAGGATAATATTGCTTCCTCCTAACATTTTAGAGCTTTTGAAATCTATCACATCCCACAACATAGCTTATTGCATCCTTGAATAAGGTGGGCCTATGAAATCCATCTTGAAGGACCTTTTATGATTTCCTTTATCCACCATTATGTCCTCCAAAAGGTGAGGTGTGAAAAATCTCTAGTATTGGAAATTTATATTCCTTTAGCACCCACCATATCATAATCCCATTAGTGCATCTCTTAAAAATAAAGGGGTCATCCCAAAGATTGTACTTAAGCTCTAAAATTAATTTTTATATTTGGTTGTTCGAAAAGTCCTTAGGAATGAAAATTTTTTATAGAAATTTGGAAAAGTGTGCAAACCAAGTATGCTGTCTAATGGAGATAGTGAAAAGTTTCTCACCAAAAATGGAAGAATTAATCACCCTTGGAACTTCACTGTATGGACCAGATTTTTCACTCAAGTATGGATCTTTTAATTTTCGGTCTAAACCTTTAATTTGGAACTAATATGGATGCCTAATTAGTTAGTAAAGATTACAAGGGTTTTTATCCCTATTTGGAGCCTGGAACCCATATTTCTGGAGGAAAATAGGCTTGGCGCACGATTTAGGGGAAACCATACTGGAATTATGAATGGTTTGCCTAACTATGTGCATTTTGTATTTTTAGACACAACCACCTTGCACGGTTGGTGCATGTCCATGCGGCCTAACTGTGTGAATGCCCCTTTTTTTCCAGGTACCCTTGCATGGTCTGTGAATGATTTGATCAAACCATGTAGAGGATGTCTTTTTGGGTAGAACTATCTCGCATGGTTTGTACATGGTTTGAAAACCCGTGCAGAAAATCCATGCGTAGGATAAAATTCTAGGTAATATGTACAAAATTACCTTAATGATCTATTTACTCCCCTCTTCTTCCATAATCTGAGAACCAACGAGATTAATCCATTTTTCCTCTCATCATGGAGATTTTTGAAGGCCAAATCTAGGGATGAAGATATCTCATTTGTCCGGTATCTGATCATGCTTCCATTCACCACATTAGATGCACAAAAATAAGTACTCAAGTCCCCTTTAGCCGTTCCTTTTCTCTCTTTCTGTCAACATAGATAATGTCATGTGAGCACTGTTCACATTTTCTTTTATCTACTCTGATTTGAGGCAAATCAATGTCCAATAACATAGGAGTAGAGTCCTACAACCCTATGGTGGGTGGTCTATGACTCATCCCTAAAGATCATTAATTTTTGAATATTTTTGTGGGGCCCACTGATTTCATCGGAATCTGTTTCTTAAATTTACATGAAATGATTATACTTGATAGAATCGTATAGTTATTCACTTTCCAAATATGTGATTAGTTGTTAGCGGTTACACCCACAACACAATCCATCACATCTATAAGGTTATTCTATTTTTGGGTTTTAGTGTTTTGGAACGTTTGAGCCACCATTCAGGTATGACCTAGCTTGACCTTCCTAATGGAGAGCCTTACTATAATAAAAGGATTTTTAGTAATGAGAATTTCATAATGGAATGTACCATGTATTCTCACCACTTGACCCACCTAATGTAGGTTCTTTAATTGATATTAAATGTGAAATGTGAAATGGCAGGTATAATAGGTATTTAACTTTTCCAAAACAAATAGGATTGAATAAAGGTTACATGTACGTAGCACCACTTACCATATTGATATAAGGTAGTGGAGTGAACCTCAATAATTGAATATTCCATAATGGTTAATTAAGACTTGATTTTACTGGTTTCAATGCTACATGGGATATCCACACTAATGGAAGATAATGACTGAACCTAATGAATAATTACATGATTACAGTATCAAACAGGAATGGAATGACTCAAGATTGCCTTGTATTATGATAGAAGAATGCCTTTGGTCTCAAGAACACCATTCTGATTCAAGGATGCAGTTTTCTTAGGTTGATACCCACCTAGACTTTGGTTCTTGCTTATTCCTTGAATGCCTATTATACCACCGTAGGGTCCTTTACATCATTTCATGATACCTCAGACACACTCCTTGGATCCAACATTGACTAGTAGGTGCCTTGGTGAAATCCCATAGCGCCCTGTCCTTTCTTATCCCCATTTTATCTTGGTCGATCACCTTGGACTCAGTAGGAGCCTTATTGTGGAATGCCTTGGATTACGCTCCTTGGATTACACTCTTACCCATTATATTGACTTAGATACTATTGTGTTAGCATTTTGTGAGATCTAATTTATCCTAGTTGTTACCCTAGAACTAACTCACTAGATATCTTGTCATGTTTCCTTGTTACATCATGGGATCTTCACTACTTATACTATCATGAGGTGATGTCAGTGTTGGTTATTCCTCACATGACCTATTAATATAAAATGGTAATTACCTTATTAATGAACTGGTTACATGATCAAACACCAGTCAAGGAATGAAGCAGGTACTTGGGTATTTAGTTATATTATATTGCTTCCTTTAATTTATGTATGGATGTTTGAACACTATTATATTCCACTACACTGGTTGGATGTTATAGATATCATTGGTGGTGGCCCACTGAAATTTATCTCACACACTCTCTATGTGAAGTTTGTTACCGAGAGTAGATTACATGGTTGGAGGTGTTGAAAAAGGGAAGAATCTGGCTTCAAACACTTGATTCCATGCTGTTTAGGATGCACATTGATTGGAGATGATTGAGTTGGATCTCAGGATTCATGGAGTAGTTTTTTTTCTTTTACCTTGTGGATCATGTTTTATCTATTGCCTTGTATCAATGTTTTTTCAATTTTCTATTGACATGACAATACATCATCATTGTTTCAGTTGATATATTTATTGTTATTCCAGTTTATCTATTGCTTTAGTTTTCTTCTGCTATTTATTTATATTGATTCTTCTGTTTACTATTTTCTTATATTCCTCATACTGTTCTACACTCTGATAATGAGGGAATAGTCTCACCATGGACACACCCTAAGCCCTCACTTCTAGTTCGTAGCCTATAATGTTAAAGGTGATGCGCTTGAGGCAATGTGGACCACCAGGATTAGGGCACCCTGTTAAGTGGCATCCGGGTCCAGGATGTCTCATGCACACTGGGTATGAGGAAGCCTAGAAAGATTATTATTAACTACATTATTAGCTCTCTACGTATCTCTAATTTCAAAGTAAAAATCTTTCATTAATAGAATCCACATAATAAGACATGGGGTTTTCTCTTTCTTAGACAACAGATACTTTAATATAGAATGATTAGGGAATATAATATCTTTGGATCCCAAAAGGTACTGCCTAAATTTTTTAGAGAAAAAACAACAGCTAATAGGTCCTTCTCGGTAGTGGTATAATTCCTTTGTGCCTCATCTAGTAGACTGTTAGAATATTACTCCACATGTAACCTCTAATCTCTTCTTCCTAGAACAGCTCCACCAACCATGTCATTAGAATCATACATTAATTAAAAAGGTAAATTCCAATCAGGTACAATATTTATGGGTGATGATGTCATTTTTTCCTTTAGTAAATAAAATGGTTTCAAAACAAATTTCATCAAACAAGAATGGGGCATAATTGAAAATAAGGTAACACAAGGGCTTAGTGATTTTTGAGAAGTATTTTGTAAATCTCATTTAAAAACTGGAATTCATTAAAAATTTTCTAACACCTTTAACATTTCCTGGAGGTGGTAATTTTTTAATAACTTCAAATTTAGCATTGTCTACCTCTAAAACCCTATTAGGCACCGTATATATCAACAAAATCCATTCAGTGGCTATTAACATGCATTTTTACCAATTAAGAACTAGGTTAGTCTCTATATATCTCTCTAATTCTAACTCCAATTTTTTCAAAAAAGTCTAAAATGTGATAATAAAAATGGATAAATCATCTATGAAAACATCTATGATCCTCTAAATCATGTCAGAAAATAAATCCATCTTTAACATTTGAATGGTTACTGGAGAACCACATAATCTAATGGTAATTATCCAATAGAAAATGTCCCAAAGGGGCATGTGGAGTTATTTTTAACTTAATCCTTTAGACCTACTAGAATATAGTTATAACTAGAATAGACGTCCAGAAAACAAAAGAATTAATTTCAAGAATTCCTCCGAATAATTTTTTCTAGGAAGGGTATTGGGAAATTATTCTTTCTGGTGTATGATTTGAGCTTCCTATAATCATTAAAACTATCCATTTGGTTGATTTTATTACTTGAATTTATTTATTTTTCTCATTAGTAATTATAGTGAAACCACATTTTTTTGGAAAACTTTGACCAGACTGACACACATACTTTCAAAGATGGGATACATACTTCCAATGTCCTGTAGTTTGATGAATTCAAATTTTACAACTTATTTAATTTAGGATTCAATAACCTTTTAGACTCAACTCTTGGCTTGTTATCTAATTCCATAAGGATATTATTCATGCATAATGATGGTATAATCCCATTTATATCTTCCATGGAACATCCAATGAAAGATTTTATCTTTTTAATAACACCTAACAATTTTTTCTCTTAGATCTCTTTCATTTCAGTATAGGAGGTGTGGAATTTCCTTCAAAAAAGAGTATTTAAGATGTGAAAGGAGTGTTTTCATCTCCAGAGTGGGTAAATTTTTACAGGAAGGAAGGATGATGGGCCTAGGTGGATCATGGTCTCCAACATTTCTCTTTTATGGAGTTTGAAATGATGACTGATTTTGAATTTCTTGAAAAGTGTTAAAATTTGTGTCACTACTATCCAAAGTAGATAGCTCACTATCCAATATTTCCAGGTATGAGTTTAATAAACATACTAAAGAATAATCATAAAGTTCTTTAATAAGATATACCTCTTCCAAATAAAAATTTTCAGTAGTGAATTTGGAAGGATTTTCACCTTCTAGTTCTCTTAAAAACACTCTAAGTTCAAAAATAGGGGATTCATCAATAAAAGATACATCAGAAACAATGTTGTTGTTCAGATTTGTAAATTTTTATAGATTTTCATTTTGAGATTTTTCAAGGGTTTCTTTAATAGTAAAAACATTATTTTCATCTTCCAATGAAATTTATTTAGGAAATGGTTTTTTTCAGAATATTAAAAATATTTAGTTGACTTCTCTGATTCTAAAAGCTCTACTCTAGAACAACTCTCACCAAAATATAGTTCATTAACATTTTTATAGTCATTTAACTCTTCTAGTTGTTCTCTAATTTTAAAGAATTGTTGACCCTTAGAAAAATCTATTATTTCTACTCTGGTGGCCAAAAAGGTCTTTCATTGAATGATTGGCACCTCATAGTCACACGCAATCCCAAGGACTAGAAGTTAGATGATAAAAATAGATTCCCAAATCCAACTAGAAGTACATTTTCCCTCCCTATAATATGTATGAATAAGCTGTTAACTAACTTTAGAATGATTCTGGTGGGTTGAAGATCAACCAAGCCGAACTGTTGGAATAGTGATTATGAGAGAAGGTTTAGAATATCACCTATGTCACATAGGAAACTGAGTTGACATGAATTTACTAAAGTGAAGGGTATGGAAAAACTATCTGGGTCTTTTATCTTTATAGGTATTTTATTATATATAATATCACTACACTCTTTAGTGAGGCTGCATGTGGAAAATTATTCAAGTGTATTTTTGTTTGAAGTAATTTTTTTAAGAGATTCTAGGTATTATGTAATTTTTATTAAGTCTTGAATAAAATGAATATTCCCTTTGAGATTGATTAAAATACCCCACAACTAAATAAGTTCATCAATGTTATTACTTTTTGAATTGAGTTTATCTGGTAAAGGGATGGGTGTGGAATAGTTCCTATGAATTGATGTAATTTCTACTCATACTTCTAAATCCTTCTCTTTATCCATATTATTGTTATTTTTATGAAAAAATTCAGATTGTGTTTCAGGTGAAAAATTAAAATTCATTTGATGTTTAGTATCTTTCTCTTGATTTCGGATTGTTTATCAAGAATATTTTTATTTTTAAATTTATTCAATTTTTAGGTTTTTGGATTTCTAAAATATTTTTAATGATAATTTTGAGTGTTTATCCTACTTCTAGTTACAATTTACATGGAATTTTCCATAGGGTTGATATCAGTTGCATTATGAAGTTTACCATTTTCCCTTTGATTTATTCCTCATGCAATTTGGCCCAATTGAGTTTAGAAATTTTTCACTCTAGCATCAGATTGTTTTTAATAATAATCATAACAGGAGTTTTTTATATTAAATTGAGTATGAAACTTTTCACCTTGAGATTCCATTATATTTAAGATTTGATCTATTATAGAAAACATTTTATCGTAAAAATTTCCTTATGAATTTGATGACTCTCCCCTTGGTTGATTTTGAAATTGTTGTCTTTGTTGGTTTTCATAACTCAGGGAAATGGGTTGTTTTATCATGCCTTCTTTTAATCATGAATAGTTGGGATAGTTCCTATATTATTGGTTATAGTTATTTGGAAAGGGACCATCTTTGGTAGGTATCCTGTGATGATAGTTAATAAATTTGAATTTTCTTATTGGTCTGGTATGTCAATGTTTGGACAAACGTTTTTTGTGTGCCTAAATATGCCACACTAAGAACAATTCTCCCAAAGTGATTGTTTTATGTTTGGACATCCCAGTTGTTTTACAAATTATTTTTCATTTTGGTTCATTAATATTTGATGTTGGTTTGTTATTTCAAAAGGTTGAGAGTTTATTTGTGTTCTAGAACCAATGTTGTCAGTATATTTCTTCACTATCTTCCTCCTTGAATTTTTTATGCAGAGAATTAAGGAAAAGTTTGTTAAAATTTGTCTAAAATATTATTGAGTGTATTAATTATAATTCCCCAGTAGATTGTTAAACAATGTTCTGACTAGAAGAGAAAAACCCTTCATATAAGGTGTCTATGAGAACATGGGATGAGAGTTTATGATGGGGACAAAACAAAAGAAGGTCCATGAATCTATCCCAAGCCTCATGAAAGGATTCACAATACTCTAGGTAAATAATTGTGATTTTAGTTTTTAATTCACCGTTTAGTATTATGGGATAAAATTTCATGAAAAAATAATTATAAATTTTCTCCCAGTTCTCAATAATGTTCTCATATAGACTCATAAACCAATTTTGGGCATTACTTTTAAGGAAAAAAGGGAAATGATATCATTATTAGATCATTTTATTTGATTTCTAGATGTGGTAATTGTTTCAGTGTGTTATAAATTCTTTAATGATGGTTAGTTAGTTTTCATTAGAGATACCATTAAAATCTAGCAGTAGAGAAAGGTGGGAATATTTTAAATCATAATTTATGGCTCTATGAGAATTTATAATGGTTGAAGTGTTACTTGAAACTAAAGGGAGTTTAAAATCAAACATCCTTAGCCTTTATATCTACTGATTGAGTTCTGGTTGAAAGTTACAATGGTTATAAAATGGAAGTCCCTCTTTTATGTTTTCCATTTCTAATTGGGTTTTCTTTTTGAGAGCAATTAAGTGTTTTTCAATTTTAGGTTATATGGGCTCTAATCTATCCATATAAGTTCTTATTCTCATATAGTATGTGATAATAGAGAAAAATAAGCACAAATAGTAATAAAAATAAATAAGTAAAAGTATAATGAAAGAAATATAAAAATTCAACAATGCATAAAAAATGGGATGCAATGATTGTGAGTGGATGTCTCACCATTAGAAGAAGTGGTAGTGAGAACATGATGGTGTGTTTTGGGAACTATGAGTTATTGGTTCTGTAGAGGTGGGAAAGATGAGAGAGTTGTGGTGGTGAGTTAGTGGGGCTCACCATTGGACAGAGAGTCTCCATTGCATCTTGAATTTTTTTTAAAGGATTGAACGATTGACCATTGGTACCTTTCCAATGGTAAGTGATTTCTTTGGAGGAAAAGTAAATCTTGCGATGGGGGCATTTATTGTTGGATGTGAGTTAACGAAAGAATAAAGAGGATGTACAATTAACAAATAAAAAAATAAAATTATAACAATTAAGGGATAAGAAAATAAAAATTTAAAACCGATTCAATTAATTATACAAATAAACTCAAATAAAAAGTTGAATAAATAAACCCTTAAATTAATTAATAAATTCAAAATAGAAAAATGAAAATAAAAACTATAAAATGATTGAAACTTTTGACCAAAGAAATTAGATAAATTGATATTGGATTTACAAATTGAAATAAAACATTAGGTTTAAAATATTTAAATTAATAAAAGAAATTGAATTCAATATTTTAATTATAAATAAAAGTTAAATTATTTAAAATAGACTCAAATTAAAATAATGTTTCAAAAAATTATAAATAAGAATGAATAAATTCTTAATTAATAAAAACATACATAACATAAAACTAAAATGTAATTCATAGTTAAAATTTTAAAAGTAAATGTAGAAATAATAAAACAATAATTAAAATATAACTTATTGATTTTATAATCCAATAATACAAAATTAAATATAAAAAGTTTTAAATAATAAATTTAGTAATAAAAATACCAATGTGAAATTATTTAACAGAAAACAACATAAATAATTAATTGAGATATTAAAAACTTAAATAAAAGATGTGGATAATTATTATAATTTAAGGCCACATCATTGAGTTATAGAAGATTCTATATAATAATATCTATATAATATTCATGATGATGAGTGACTTTAAGATTAATTTCAGTAGATATATTCAATGGTATATGAATCATTTTTTTAAAAAGAGGAAAGGATGTCTTATTATCTGTATGGAAGGCTTATTTATATAATTTTGTATCTAAAGAACATGATTCAGGATATCCAACTAAGCATTGGGTTTCATCCTAGTAATATTCTTAATGATGGAACATTATGTAAAGTAGGATTCTTTTGGAGCATAGTTAAATGAATTTTGATTCAGGTTGTTTCTCATGATTAGTAATAATCTGATAATAATGCTCAGGGGGATAAAGAAATCTAAATTTGAATGGATCTATATTTTTTTGTTAAGATAATGGAGAATCAAGATTATATAATGTTTTTGAGATGAAAAGAATAAGGATCCTGGTTGATGTCTCTCACCCTATTTCTACAAAAAATGTTCATCATGCTTTTGCAGAACCTTCTGAAGATGCTAATATTGAGGCCCTTGTCACACGACCCAGAAAAAGAGAAGAACCTAACGTTTATGCTCTATAATATGACGTTCAAGAAACTAAGTAAGTTGATAAACTACTCTTTTTAGGGGTATAAACTACTCTTATGGAATAGAAAACTAAAAATATAGATGAGAAAGAAGATCATGAAGAAGAATGGGTTAAAGAAAACGCTCAAGAAGGTGAGCAAGAGAAATCAGTAGTGGTTGAAACTATAAAATTAGTTGAAAATCATATAGTCTCTCCACCTTTAAAATATTTGGAAGTAGTTTCTTCTACATATAGTAATAATACATAAGTTCTTCACTATGTATCTTCTTCCTCTAGATAGAAATATGATGTTTAGTCCTTAAAAGTAGTTAAAATTGGTCAACTATTAACAATTAATAAAGAAGAATCTTATGATTCTCTTTATGAACAAATTCAATATTTAGTTATCAAGTTTAAAAAAAGACATAGGAGAATTTATACTTTCAAAATGAGATATAGGTTACTTAAAAAAATTGAGTATTTGAAAAGATCCACTATTCCAAGCGAATAATTGGAACCAATTCAAGTTAAACTGCAAAATATCAAACAAAATTCTATTACCAGGAAATATTTTGATTCCCTATAAAAAGAAATGGATAATCAATTTGGGAAGATGAAAGTACAATTAGTTTCAAGGATAGATTATGGAGATTTAAATAAATAATTGGGAAGTTTTTTTGAATTTTTTAAGAGTCACTCTAGTCAATCCATAGCTTCAACTTTTGATCCTCCACTTCTCCATATTAAATGTGAATATTTGAATCAACTAGGATAGTTCTGTCTACTTTGAATGATAAGCATCATATTCTTTAGTGTGATAACACTCCTCTAAATGTGTTTTTAGACAATCAAAGAAATAAAGTTAAGAAATAAACCTGAGATGATCCTGGCATAAGACATCTTCTCTATAAGTTAAGTGAGAACCTATCAAAATTTGTTCACTCTAAAGAAAGTTTTCATGATTTCTAAAAGTAAATTTTGTTGAAATTTTGAAATTCAGTTAGAAATTAAATATTTTTGATGAAATAGTGGGTTGATATATTAAATCATAATTTTAGAGGAATGAAAATAGAGTTAAATGATGTTCATCAGGATGTTCATTGTTATTAGGATTTTGAAACCTCATATGAACAATAACCTTCTCCCTCATCCAATATTTCCAGTTTAAATTTCCTAGTCAAATGTTTACTATACCCAGAAACATATTTTAGTGAAATTATTCTATATATTAAATTTGTGTTTATTAATTTCTTATTATTTTAGTCCATCTATACTTCATGAATAAATATAATCTATTCCTTATAATTTCATAAACATTTTTAATAGTTATGTGCTACATTGAATCTGTTATAAACCATTCTCCATTAAATTATTTTTGATATCATAAAAACATGGATAAAATTTGGGTAAAAAAACATTCTTAATTATATATTAACTAAAGATAATAAGAATTTAAATATTTACTGTAAAAATAAAATTTAAATGAAAACTATAATTTCTATTATATCACTTTAATGAAACCATTTCATTTGTGTGTAAATTTCCTACATTTTTATAAGTTATGTTATATGGGTTTTTTAATCATAAAAAGGGGGTGATTATTGGTAATGTATTTTCTCAAAAATACTCTATGAATCTTATTGATTTTGATTCTCACAAATACCCTTGTTTGTTTTACTAATAATATCACCTTAATTATTTTTTGGAATATATTTCCTTATAAATTTGTCTTATTTATGGTTTAAATTATTTGATTAAGTATTATGGATATATTTGAAAGTAATATAGACACACTAGTCATACCATATATTTGTAAGTGGAATGTATGGTTTGGGAACCCTACATTTTGAATAAGACATATGTATCATCAAACCTAAACTGTAGGAAAAGTATGGATCAACAACCCTATGTTTGGAAGAAACCCTATGTTTAAATAACAAATATATGGTTCATTAACCCTACTTTTGTAAGAAACTATACATTATCAACCATACATTTGGATATTATCACTACATAGAGAAACCCTACATTTTACTTCATAACACCCCAAGCTTCCACTGTACGTTTCCCTTTGAATAATGAAATAGTTTGCATTGTATGCAACTTCGAGATTCTAACACACTGTGACCAATAAAACTAGCCATTATGAATAGTAATACCTAATTTTTGAAATTTAATAAATTTTATCTTTCAAAATGGACTTCATTTTTGGATTCTGAATATCAAAATTAGCATGTGGAGAAATTTTTGTATTTTTCTGAAAACATTCAATTTTTTATGAATAGTGAAAACACTAAGTCCTAGTTAAAAACATAACTTTTATTTAAATAATTCTTTATTTTATTTAAATTTATTTTCGGTCAAAATATATACATAATAAATATATAAGTTCAACTTAATTCATTGGAGTAAGTTTATAATAATTTTAGATATATAAAAATTTTATTAAACTTTTCACCGTCTTTTACCCATCTCCTAGGAGAATTTGCAAATTCACATAAAACATAATTTTACCGCCTCTGTGAGTGAAATTTTGAAAATCCAAGACACATGGCTAATATCAAGGAGTAAAATTTAGTTTAATAAGATAAAAATAATTTTCGACAAATAGTAACTTTTTACTTTTAATTACCACGGTTAAAAGTAAATAGGGTAATTAACGGTAAAAATGATATTATTATTACCCTAACACAAGTCCTAATTCTATTGGATAAGTATAATTAGACCAAAAACAACCTTAGAAATAAAATATGAACCTCTTTGGTCCACTTGGATTAGATTATGACATTTATTATTATTTAATTCAAAGAAGAGTTAAAAGAGTTAAAATCAAAGTTTAATAACTAAAAAATTTTTAATATAGTTTTATAAATAAGATAAATTCGATTATAAATATTCATTAGAAAGATAAAAATATTTCCTACATAGTGGTATTTTATTTTTAATTTTTAGACATTAAATAATTTAATTTATTTATGACACAATGATGTTGAAGTAATTACATTATTAGTGAAATATTAAAATAATTGATATTATAAATACCCAAATAAATATAATTTGAGACTTTCAATGAATTCCACAAATTTTATAGGTTAATTTGACATGTTATAGTTGATTAAATTAATTAGGTTCGAAGTAATAATGTTGTTGTGAATTAAAAAAAACAAAATACCAAATAGTGTCAAAATTGACATAAAAGAGTTTTAAAAAAAATATTAATATATTAATTTATATTCAATTCCTAAAAATATAAGGTTCGTCAAAGGGACTTTTATATTGATAGGTGTATCGTTAATGAACCACTTGGGGTTCTCTTGGAAGTTTATAGTATGTTTATTAACCGTATAATATAAAAATACAAAGAGACATGGTAAATGTGAAACTAATTAACTAAGAGTTAAAACTAAAAGATAAGGTTAATATAGTGAACAAACCTGTCTAAAACCAAATTTTTGGGTGTTTTTTGACCCATCCCCAACTTATACTCGAAATAAGTCACTTTGGAGCCATTAGAAACTGAATATGAATTTATTATAAAATAATATTTCTAGCTTTTCCTAAGGTTCCCCTCACCCCTCTTATAAAAGGGCACTCCCGGATTCCCTCACTTAAACATTGAGGCCTTAGTTTGATCAGAAATCCAACCTAATGAGCCCTTTTGATCAAATAAAAAGGAAGAACCTGAAGAAGAGGTAATGTTTTCACCACCCTCTTTCATGTTCCTTTAATCTTCCTCTTCTTATTTCATTCTTATTTCCATTCTAAAATAATAACTCCAGTATCTTCTATATACCATGATGTTATTATTAATATGGTACAACAATATTCAGTATTCAATCCATCCCATGGATGACATGTCACCATACGTGCGTACGTACGACTTACCGTCTCCACGTCATGGTGTAATTGTTATTCAAAACATTATTATTTGGATGAGTATGATAATGATGTGTAATTGATGTAAATAATAAATATAAGATGATTATTATTATTATGTATATATGATTTACCATCCAATTTTATATTATTTTAATATCAAAATAATGATATTGTTGCTCGGGCGTACGTATGGACTACCGTCTCCACTAATGCGATGAGATTCATTCCCCATCATATCCATTCAAGGCAAATTATTATTTTATGATTAAAAATAATTTTTAATGACTTGGTATCATTCTGGATATGAATATGATACAACCTATCCATAACAAACATAGCTTATATAACAAAACATATAAAAGAAAACGAGTAAGTTAACACCCGAAACGACGATAATACTAAAATATTATTAGCAAAGCATTATAATAAGATCATATATGATATCATAATTATGTATATGGTTATTAAAAAATTTAATAACAGTGTTTTAACTATTATATAGGAGGTTAACATACAATTGACTAAGGAAAAGTACAAGGTAAGTGTTTATTTCACAATCTCTACATTATCCGAGGTTGTTTATATGTAATTATTTATTGCAACCACTTTATCATCCACATCCATGTTTCTTAAAAATGTATTTCAAAAAAAATTTAATCATTACTATACTATGAGTTAAAGTCATTTATATCCTTATTTTACCTTATATTTTTCGAAAGGAATATTTTCATCGTTTTCCAAACAAGTTACTTTTTGACCATTTTGAAAAAACTATGGTAAGAATGTTTTTTTAGCATATACGGTGGTTGCAGTTATTCTCCACTGTTATTAAACTTTTGAAGCTTCCGTTACAAGATTATAAGAATATTTTCAAAATAAAGGTTTTCTTTATAATTATGTGACTTTTAAATGTTTTAAAGAAAGATATATTTCTCTCAAATAGTTTTGATTTCATCTATGTCAACATCCTTTGAAGGATTTTAAGCTTATTTGATGTTGATTTATTATGATACAAAACAACCATATTGTATTGAAGGTTTTGTGATATTTTTGAATGTTGATGTGTTATTTTTATACCATTCATGGTTTATGGATAATGTATTGACATTTTACATGCTAGTTTCAATACAAATGTTTATGTTATGTTTAAACCTTTTCATACGAGGAATGCATTGGACTTAGTAAGTGATGGGTGGAGCGCGCTATAGCTCCTTGATGAATCGGTAGGTCTCATGAGACAAACTAGTATCTCAGCACAATGCCTTTACAAAATCTTATTTGTAGTCTTGGCACAAGGCTTGGATTATGTGGTTATGATAGTCTGGCATTATACATTCAATCATTCTAAAAGTGGCTATTTGATATTGCATGTGATTATTCAACTAGTAGAATATACACTTGAGTAAGTAAATGGCATTATTTTGATTTATATTTTCCATATTATGATGATTTTTATGTTGAAAAGTCTTTGTTTTAGTTTTATACATTTCCTTAAATGTTTATGCTTATTTATGAAAGTTTCTGCTATATTGTTATCCTTACTGAGAATCTGAGCTCACCCCTTTCTATGTTTTATTTTTCCTAGGATGTGAATAAGTATATTATTATTGACCTTTAGGGATAGTCTATGGGATCTCAGTGTTGTCTATGGAAAAACTGTTTTTGTAGTTTTCCATTTTATGATGTAATGTAAACCTTATGAATGTATCTAGTGTTTCCAAGGCTAATAAACTAATCGGTCTTTTTAGATTTGATCCCTTATGATCTTGAAAATGATATGTAATAATGAACCGAATTTAGGTAACTGGGGTAGTGGTGTTATAGTTGGTATTAGTGGAAGTTTAATACAAACTTTGGAAGCTAGATTTAGATAAAATCTGATTAGAGCACATAGCCTTAAGATAGACTTTGAGGATTAGTATAGAAGAACTTCCTAGAATTTTAGTATTGTATAGATTTTGTGAGTTTTCCGAGAAATACATTCCTGTTTGGATATGAGCAAGTAAAGGCGACTCTGGCATAGATGTACCTAGGGGTAAAACCTGAAAATACCTCTTCGAGCTCGACTCAAATGAGAACTGGTGCATGACAACAGGCCTTGATGCACTATTGGTTACGACACTCTTGGTGGATATGATTAGGATAATTCTCATTTTCATTACAAACCACTATGAAGGGTTTATGAGTATATAGTTCCTAAAATATTTTATTTATGATTATGGATTTTATCCATAAACAGTTCAATTTATGTTAAGTGTTTTACAAGTTTGGATTTATGTATTGCGATTCATAAACTAATCTAGTGTATGCCATTGTTTATAAATGGTGCCTAGCAGAAGGAATGGAAACCATATCAATGCACACACTCCATGTAGGGATTTCCATCCTGCTCAAGATAATTATAGTGGAACTGGTGATGCAACTGGTTCTGATCATCTAATCACCATACTAGGACAACTCACTTAGGTTATGAATAATAACCTTACCCGTATGGAGCACCCTGATCTGCGGCATGGAGGATCAATGTTATATCTCTTCACGAGGAAACAACCACCAACATTCAACGGGGGTGCAAATCCACTAGTAACTGAGCAATGGATAAATTTCATAGAGAGAATATTTCGTGCCTTAGAGCGTAGAGAAAGTGAAAAAGTTGTCATGGTAGTTTACCGCCTCACTGGAGATGTTGATCAATGGTGGTTATTGATTCAAAACACGAAGAAAGATTATAAAGTATCAAATATGGAATGTAGGGAGTTTAAATATATATTATTAGAAAAATACTTTCCTCATGACCATCGAGCATATATGGAAAGACAATTTCTGAGTCTAAGGCAAAAGGAGGACGAGAATGTTGCAAATTATGAGTCTAACATTACAAGGTTAGCAAGGCATGCTGAATATTATATAAATAACCCAAGAAGTAAGATTGATCGTTTCTTTGATGGGTTAAAACCGTTTCTATGTCGAGAATTAGTCTCGTGATCCTTCTCTCCGTACGAAGATATTGTCTCATGTACTATCAAGATAGAAAAAGAATCCTCTAAGTCTTACAACTTTAAAGAAATGCAAGAGAAGAAAATACTTGCTGATCACTTTGGAAATGGATATAAGGGGAAGAAGTGAAAATTTTAATATCCATCATGTAGTAAATGTGGGAAGAAACACCCTGGTACTTTCTTGAAGGGAATGAGAGTCTATTACAAGTGTGGTGAAAAAGGCCACCAAGATCGTGATTGAAAGGGGAAGAAATAAGCTACTGATGTTCAATGCTATAATTGTAGGGAGATGGGACATTATGAAAATGAATGTCCTAATCATCATGGAAACTTACCTCAAAAAAGGCCAAGGGATCAAGGCCGAGCTTATGCTATCACTACTGCTAAGGTAGAAGCTCTGAAAGATGTGGTCGCAGGTAATTTAATGGTTTCCTCAGCTTTAGAAAATGCATTATTTGATTCTAGATCATTGCATTGTTTCATATCTTCCAAGTTTTCTAAGAAAATTAGATATTTCCAATTTGATTTAACAATGGAGTTTTTAGTTAAAACTTCTAAGGGAAGTATCATCGCAACAATGTTTTGTGAATCTGTTCCCATTAGAGCATATAAATGTCCTTTATCTGTTGATCTCATCATCATACCTATGATTGAGTTTGATATAATCCTCTGTATGGATTTTCTTTTGGACCATGATGCAAAGATTTATTATAAGAAGAATGAGGTTATGATTCTTTATGATGATGATAAGGAACACCTTATCTATAGAGCAAAATCGTCACCACCTAATTCTTATCTAGATCCACCCCAATAGCTCAACTAAATTCAATTATTGGGGATGAAGAGAATGAAATGACTGTGGGTGAGGGAAGGAATTTTCAAATAGAGGATGTACCTATTGTGAGAGAATATGTTGATGTGTTTCTAGAAGATTTACCTGGATATCCTCTAGAACTATAAATTGAGTTTTCCATTGATTTAATTCCTGGATCAAGGCCCATATCAAAGACCCCTTATAGAATGGAAACTGTGGAATTAGTGGAACAAAAGAAACAACTTGAGGAATTGAGTAATAAGGGATTTATTCACCCTAGTGTTTCTCCATGGGGAGCCCCTGTCCTTTTTGTTAAGAAGAAAGATGGATCTATGATGTTATGTATCGACTACAGGGAGATCAATACTATAACAATAAAGAACAAGTATCCCCTACCTCGCATTGGTGATTTACTCGACCAAATTCATAGAGCTCAATATTTTTCAATGATTGAACTTCGATCTGGATATCATCAGTTGTGTTTGAATAAGGAAGACATTCCGAAAACAGCATTTCGAACCAGGTACGGGCATTATGAGTTTACAATAAGGACTTTTGGGCTGACTAATGCACCCTCTATTTTCATGGATCCAATTAATAGAGTCTTCAAGGAATATCATGATGAATTTGTAGTGGTATTTATTGATGATATCTTGGAATACTCCAAAATCTATGAATATCATGAGAATCCCTTGCGCATTATCTTGAAGCCTCTTAGAAGACATGATTTATATGGGAAGTTTAGAAAGTGTGAATTCTGGCTTCTGGAGATTTCATTTCTTGGCCATATTGTCTCTAAGGATGGAATATATATTGATCCTTCTAAGACAAGATGAATCTATTAATGGATAGCACTAACGAGTATAACCGAGGTACTTAGTTTTATTGGTTTATCAGGTTATTATCGACGTTTCGTCCAAAATGTTTCCCGATGGGCTAACCCTTTAACGAAGCTCACACTTAAAGGGTTTAAATTAGTTTGGAAAAAAGAGTGTGAAGAATGTTTTGAAGATCTAAAGAGAAGATTAATCAATGATCTTATATTGACTCTACCATTAGGTAATGATGGGTTTGTTATTTATAGTGATGCTTCAACGAAAGGACTTGGTTGTGTCCTTATGTAGAATTATTGGGTTATTGCCTATGCATCACGAGTGCTAAAAATTCATGAGAAAAACTATCCTACTCATGATCTTTAGTTGGCTGTTGTAATCATTGCTTTGAATGTAACACCCCGAGATTTTATGAAAAATATTCTTTTAATTTCATTAATGTCCTGTGTTGTATGCTACACCAATATTACCTTGCGCTATACGCAACACCGTATTAGCTTGCAGTATACGCAACACAATTCTTGGATCATGTTACACACAATTTTGATAATAGTTATTATACGCAAAATTGAGTATATATATATATATTCAATGTATAAATGAAATATGGTTGGATTCTGTTTTACAAAACAAAGAAGGATTCTTTCACAACACGTAACCCTGACTTGGCTTGCATTACACACAATCGCGACCTTCCTCGATAGCGTGTGTTGTACGCAATACCGGGTTTTAATAAACAATGATATATTATTATAATATTGTCATGAAATAGCCGTTATGAATAGTATTGAATAAATTTTGAATTTTATAATTTTATTATTCATCTTACACATTTTCTAGAACATGGTATAAGAACAAAATAATTTTTTTGGGTAAAATAAGTATTTTTAAAAAAATGCAGTTTTGCTGCCTTTTGATGGCGCACCCACTTTAAATCTAGTTTTGACATGTTTATATGTTTAATTTGACAAAATAAAATTCTTCTTTTGAATCAGGATATAAAAATTTACATTAGATAATGTTTTGATATTTTTCCGATAACTTTCATATTTTAATGAATAGTAAAAACACGCTATATTTTAATTAAAAACAACTTTTTTCATCGTAATATCTTATGTGGTTAAATTATAATATTGAATGGTTTTAAAGTATAAATAGAATATATTTTTACCATTTAATATAATTTATGTCATTATCATTGATTTTACCTTGAAATCGTAGGTTAAATCAATTCAATCTTTTGCAATGTTTTAAAGAAAAACCCATTTTCGTTAGACAACGGGATTAATTTTAATTTAATTTCTGAATATTTTTTGTATTGAATTTGGAAAAATGGATCCCATATTTGGAATCCGTGGGTCCAAATTATGTTAATAAGCTACTTTTTATTTTTGGGAATTATGAATAGTAACTATGGTAAATTTTATTTACCATAGTTAAAGATAAATCGGGTAATTAAGGGTAAATATAATATTTTAAAATTACCCTAACAAATGTCAAAATTGTATTGGATGACTAAAAGTCGACCCATATAACCTAAGGGTCAGATTAGATTCATTTAATTAAATTTTTTCCCTGAAAATAATTTAATTATTATTAAAATCAAAGAATGTGACAACATGTCACTTTCTTAAATTATATAAGTATAATAATTTTAATCTAGTGATAAACTTAATGAAACTTTGAAAATTAATAGTCTCAAAAAATCTAATACAATTATCTAAATCATAGGAATTTATTTAGAATTTTTACTGATTAAATAATTATCATTTATTATGACACAAAGATGATGCAGTAATTATCTTATTAATGAAATATTGACATAATTAATATTATAAACACCAAAATAAATGTAATTTGAGACTTTTTATGAATTACACTAATTTTATAGGCTAATATGACATGTTAGTATTGATTTAATTAACCTTTTTCTAACTTATCATTCTATTATGATTTTCACATAAATCAATTACTAAATAGTGTCAAAATTGACATAAAATAGTTTTTAAAACAAATATTATATTATTAATTTTTATTTTTTTCCTAAAAATCTAAAGTTCAGCCAAATGACTTAGATAAGGTTATATATTTTAATAATAAACAACTTGGGGTTTGTTTGGCTTCTTATAGTAAGTTTATTAACCTCATAGAATAAGAACACAAGAACACACGGTAAAAGTAAAATTATTTTACTTAATGTTAAATCTAAATGATAAGGTTAAAAAAGGAACCTAAACCTGTCTAAATTCTATTGGATGATAGGATTTCTACCCATCCACACCTTAGCTTCGAAATAAATCAATTTGGAGCTATTTAAAACCGAATTTTTCTTTATAATAAAATAATAGTTTTAGTTATTCCAAAGGTACCCCTCTCCTCCCTTATAAAAGGGCACCTCCTCCCCCTCTTCCACACACAACTTTGAGCCTTCAAGCTCGGCCAACCCCTGCCAAATTCTCTTGTCCACTTCCCTAGCAACATCCTAGAGGTTCTGGTATTCCTCAAAGACCAATTTTAGTGCCCTAAGTGGAGGTCTCAAAGAGGTGCTTCAAAGAAGAGGAGGTTCGGACACATACGAAGCAAATTGGACATAAGGTAAGGGAAATATCACAATCTCATTTTTATCCGAGATTGTTTATACTTTAGTATTTACTGGGGTGTATTTTATCATCCAAATCCATGTTTCCTCAATATGTAATATTATTTCCATCCACCTAAAATTTTTTAAATCCAATTTTACCCTTCGGTGAGTTTTTAGTAAAAGATATGAAAGGAATCTTTTGTCGTTTTTCGTATGAGGTACTTTTTGACTTTTCCGAAAAAAGTACAAAGAATGTTTTTTTAACTTATACGGAATGAATGGATTTTTAAAACATTATTTCCAAGAAGCTTCCATTATAAGTTTTCAAGTTTATTTTTAATCAACTTCTTTTAGTTTAAAGTTGTATGACATGTTAAGAAAGGAAAAATGTTTTTGAAGAAGAAAGGATATTTTTCTCAAGAATGGAGTTCAAGTGTTTTATGAAAATTATTTTCCATCTAAGATAATAAATGGTTCTATTTTATCCCTATTATTACATTGATTTGATAATGTTGTGATGGAATTATTTTTTATGAATTCCTTTATCTTATATGAATTGTTTTATGATGTCACGATATTTAAGATTCCCATTTTTATTACATGGGTTATGCAATGATGTATGTTTTATGATTTTGTGGCACACGTAAGAATGGTATCATTATGAGATGGGTGGGACCTATATCTCCCTCCAATGCATTGGGTAATGATTTTATATCTCATGAGATAGACATGGCTAGAATGGTAGGTTATACCGGTTCAGTGAAACAGGACTGAAACGAGGGTGACTCGGTTCAGAAACGGACTTTGTCCACTAAGATAGTCTTGACAATTAGTCTTGAATAATAATAAATGATTCTCTATGATTATGTGCGTATGCCACAAGTTTCATGTTTTAAGTTATGATTATTGGAATTTCATTTCACTACTATGATTTATCCCATGTTATGAAATTATGCTCTCTTTTGTAGGTTAAGATTTCCAAAATGTTGTGTTCTTATGAATATGATGTGATTGATATTTATTTTTTTTACCCTTACTGAGCATTTGAGATCACCGTTTTATTTTTTCTTTTCCCCAGGACATAAAGAAAGGTTTTAGGTAAAAAAAAGGGAAGATCTTTATGGGAGATGTTTAAGATCTTTCACCACGATTAGAAGATTATATTCCGAGTTTCCAAAGACACTAAACTATTACGATCCTTGTGTGTGTGTGTTTTTGTTATGTACTAAGTATTCCGAAAAAGTAATGTAATGTCCATGTACGTCAAGCTTCGGGTCTCTACAGTTGGTATCAGAGGAAAGGTTTATTCAACCTTTGGAAACTAGGATGCGAAAACATTAGTGAGATCCCTAGAGATATTTCTAAGGTATGTCTAGGGATGTCTTTATGGTTAAGTATACGTATAGGTTATAGTCCTAGAATTGTGCTAAAGATATTAGAATTTAACCTAAGATGTTATATATTAAGGTTACTCCCTCTTTTATTATGTTGTTTTCCCTAGCATGATTTTTGCATCTCACACTATTCTTTTTGGGTTTTAGAAAATGGCTGGAAACAAGATGATTCACGATAATGGAGGATATGATGGACAATGGAATGATATTCTTCATGAGAAATCAAATGAAATGGGATTTGGAAGTCCAAACATAATTATTAATCCGAATCAGCAATCTCATAATATGATCAATAAAGTAAAATTTGTTAAGTTTCCTGACTCGGCTAATAAGAGAAAGATGGAGTTTCATGATGATCATAGAGGAAAGAAAGTTCAATTTCCTCTATGTAAATCATGTGGGAAGAGGCATCAAGGAGAATGTTTCAAAGGAACTGGAAGATTCTCTGGGTGTGGAAAAGAAGGACACAAAGCCAGTAAGTGCAAAGGAAAAGGTTCATTTAACACCAGGGATGAGGATAATGGTATTGCTACGACATCAACAATGGTTAAATGTTTTAAATGTGGAATGTACGGGCATTATGCAAACCAATGCCCTAAGGTAAAGTCTCATGAAGAGAATCAGTACGGTCGTATGGGTAGTATTTATGTTGATGATGATGAAGAGACTACAAATGATATTTGAGATGAAAGAATTGTTGAAGCTCAGTCAATGGTTTAATAATGTAGTGGAATGATTACATGTTTATCATGTGTAATGTTGTATAAGTAATCTCATGGTACTATGGAATAAAGAGACATCTAAGGATTGTTACACTGTTTCCTTTCCTTGAGTTTTGAAAGTGTATGATTAATGTTACCAGTATCCATGAAAGGTTATTCAGATATTTTTGGGATGTAGATGATATGCGCATAATGAAGGGATAAGGAGAAAATTAAATTTTTGATAGTATTCATGAGCTCATGACTGATATAAGGAGAAGGTTATATCATGGTTTGAGTATATAGAATTTTTGGATTTTGGTATGTGGAAAGAGTTTAATTTTAACAGCATTCATGTTTTCACTAAGGTTTAATGGGTATTCATTTTTCAAGAGAATACATCATTAAGGTATTCACATGATTGGAATGTGACCAACAAGATATATGGGGGATAAATGATGGTATTCACATGCTTGGTTGACGACATTTCAAGTTATCATTTTTTTTATACTATGAGCTTGGACCGAAGTATTTTAGATAAACCTAAAGATTGGAATGGATTATGTTAACCATAAGTTAGTATTGTTTAAGGATAGAATTTTTTTCGATATTATTTATGTGATGTTATAGTAATGTAGTTTTAGAAAAAGGACAACCTGCAGGACGGGCGACAACCCATCGCGTCGGACAAGGTTGTGGGAATCAAACCCACAACTGAAGTGCGACTGGCCTTTATCGCCTACCACTGGCCTACAGGAAGTTCCTGTTTAGTAGAAACTAGTTTTATTATATTAAGTAGTATGATATATGAATTATAAGTCCATTTTAGGAACCATATATGATTAATCTCACTATAGATGGACTTATGTATTTTTTTGATAACATTTCTAACCTTTTTTTTGAGACAGATGGAATGACCCATCATTCTATCACTTGATCTACTAACACATCACGAATGACAAATTCAACTTCATTTCATTAAGAGGTGAAGTGGAAATTGTCCAAAGAACGTCCAACGATGAAACTATACCAAAATCACAAAAGTATTTCTTCTAATTCCAATTTCATCAACATTAGGGAAATGATCTTGAAAACCAAAAATGTTGTCCAAGTGATATTATATCGGATGAATCAGATGGTACCTTAGATCATCACAAATTTATGGCTTTGTGATTGCTGGCTTTTCCATAACCATGTTCTCTACCACTCTCCATCAGAACATGATGGTTATATTTCTCTTCCATATCCATATTTCCACCTATGTGGAAACCCAGTGATTAGTTTATTTGGGTAACCGTTACATTTCATAGTTTTGTTCTTAAAGATTGGTTTTGGTATTCCTTTTTACGATGTGGGTTTCTATTAAAGAAACTTTCAAATAGTAAACCATTTATAACCCCAATGAATTTCGAGGGCAAAATTCATTTTAAGGGGGGTAGAATGTAACACCCAAAGATTTTATGAAAAATTTTCTTTTAATTTCATTAATGTCCTGTGTTGTATGCTACACCAAGATTACCTTGCGCTATACGCAACACCGTATTAGCTTGCAGTATACGCAACACTATTATTGGATCATGTTACACACAATTTTGTTAATAGTTATTCTACGCAACATTGAGTATATATATATATATATTCAATGTATAAATGAAATATGGTTGGATTCTGTTTTACGAAACAACGAAGGATTCTTTCACAACACGCAACCCTGACTTGGCTTGCATTACACACAATCGCGACCTTCCTCGATAGCGTGTGTTGTACGCAATACCGGGTTTTAATAAACAACGATATATTATTATAATATTGTCATGAACTAGCCGTTATGAATAGTATTGACTAAAATTTGAATTTTATAACATTATTATTCATCTTACACATTTTCTAGAACATGGTATAAGAACAAAATAAATTTTTCGGGTAAAATAAGTACTTTTAAAAAAATGCAGTTTTTCCAACTTTTGATGCCGCACCCACTTTAAATCTAGTTTTTGAAATGTTTATATGTTTAATTTGACAAAATAAAATTATTCTTTTGAATCAGGATATAAAAATTTACATTAGATAAAGTTTTGATATTTTTCCGATAACTTTCATATTTTAATGAATAGTAAAAACACGCTATATTTTAAATAAAAACAAATTTTTTCATTGTAATATCTTATGTGGTTAAATTATAATATTGAATGGATTTAAAGTATAAATATAATATATTTTTACCATTTAATATAATGTATGTCATTATCATTGATTTTACCTTGAATTCGTAGGTCAAATCAATTCAATCTTTTGCAATGTTTTAATGAAAAACCCGTTTTCTTTCGACAACGAGATTAATTTTAATTTAATTTATGCATATTTTGTGTATTGAATTTAGAAAAATGGATTCAATATTTGAAATTAGTGGGTCAAAATTATGTTAATAAGCTACTTTTTATTTTTGGGAATTATGAATAGTAACTACGGTAAATTTTATTTACCATAGTTAAAGGGAAATCGGGTAATTAAGGGTAAATATAATATTTTACAATTACCCTAAAAAATGTCAAAATCCTATTGGATGACTAAAAGTCGACCCATACCACCTAAGGGTCAGATTAGATCCATTTAATTAAATTTTTTCAATGAAAATAATTTAATTATTATTAAAACCAATGAATGTGACAACATGTCACTTTCTTAAATTATATAAGTATAATAATTTTAATCTAGTGATAAACTTCATGAAACTTCGAACATGAATAATATATAGAAAGCTAATACAATTATCTACATAATAGGAATTTATTTAGAATTTTTAGGGATTAAATAATTATCATTTATTATGACACAAAGATGATGCAGTAATTATCTTATTAATGAAATATTGACATAATTAATGTTATAAACACCAAAATAAATGTAATTTGAGACTTTTTATGAATTCCAATAATTTTATAGGTTAATATGACATGTTAGTATTTATTTAATTAATATTTTTATAACTTAGCATTCTATTATGATTTTCACAAAAATCAATTGCTAAATAGTGTCAAAATTGACATAAAATAGTTTTTAAAACAAATATTATATTATTAATTGTTATTTTATTCCTAAAAATCTAAAGTTAGGAAAAATGACTTAGATAAGGTTATATATTTTAATAATAAACAACTTGGGGTTCGTTTGGCTTCTTACAGTAAGTTTATTAACCTTATAGTATAAGAACACAAGAAGACACGGTAAAAGTAAAATTATTTTACTTAATGTTAAATCTAAATGATAAGGTTAAAAAAGGAACCTAAACCTGTCTAAATTCAATTGGATGATAGGATTTCGACCCATCCCCACTTTAGCTTCTAAATAAATCAATTTGGAGCTATTTAAAACTGAATTTGACTTTATAATAAAATAATTGTTTTAGTTATTCCAAAGGTACCCCTCTCCTCCCTTATAAAAGGGAACCTCCTCCACCTCTTCCACACACAACTTTGAGCCTTCAAGCTCATCCAACCCCTGCCAAATTCTCTTCTCCACTTCCCTAGAAACATCCTAGAGGTTCTGGTCTTCCTCAAAGACCAATTTTAGTGCCCTAAGAGGAGGTCTCAAAGAGGCGCTTCAAAGAAGAGGAGGTTCGGACACATACGAAGCAAATCAGACCTAAGGTAAGGGAAATATCACAATATCATTTTTATCCGAGATTGTTTATACTTTAGTATTTACTGGGGTTTATTTTATCATCTAAATCCATGTTTCCTCAATATGTAATATTATTTCCATCCGCCTACAAATGTTTAAATCCAATTTTACCCTTCGGTGAGTTTTTAGTAAAAGATATGAAAGGAATCTTTTGTCGTTTTTGTACGAGGTACTTTTTGACTTTTCCGACAAAAGTACGAAGAATGTTTTTTTTAACTTATACGGAATTAATGGATTTTTAAAACATTATTTCCAAGAAGCTTCCATTACAAGATTTCAAGTTTATTTTTAATAAACTTCTTTTAGTTTAAAATTGTATGACATGTTAAGAAAGGAAAAATGTTTTTGAAGAAGAAAGGATATTTTCCTCAAGAATGGAGTTCAAGTGTTTTATCAAAATTATTTTCCATCTAATAAAATAAATGGTTCTGTTTTATCCCTATTATTACATTGATTTGATTATGTTGTGATGGAATTATTTTTTATGAATTCCTTTATCTTATATGAATTGTTTTATGATGTCACGATGTTTAAGATTCCCATTTTTATTACATGGGTTATGCAATGATGTATGTTTTAAGATTTTGTGGCACACGTAAGAATGTTATAATTATGATATGGGTGGGACCTATATCTCCCTCCAATGCATTGGGTAATGATTTTATATCTTATGAGATAGACATGGCTGGAATGGTAGGTTATATCAGTTCAGTGAAACAGGACTGAAACGAGGGTGACTCGGTTCAGAAAGGGACTTTGTCCACTAAGATAGTCTTGGAAATGAGTCTTGAATAATAAGATATGATTCTCTATGATTATGTGTGTATGCCACAAGTTTCATGATTTATGTTATGATTATTGGAATTTCATTTCACTACTATGATTTATCCCATGTTATGAAATTATGCTCTCTTTTGCAGGTTAAGATTTCCAAAATGTTATGTTCTTATGAATATGATGTGATTGATATTCATTTTGTTTACCCTTACTGAGCATTTGAGCTCACCCTTTTATGTTTTCTTTTCCCTAGGACATAAAGAAAGGTTTTAGGTAAAAAAAGGGAAGATCTTTATGGGAGATGTTGAAGATCTTTCACCACGATTAGAAGATTATATTCCGAGTTTCAAAAGACACTAAACTATTATGATCCTTGTGTGTGTGTTTTTGTTATGTACTAAGTATTCTGCAAAAGTAATGTAATGTCCATGTACGTTAAGCTTAGGGCCTCTACATTGAAGATATGGAGACACTATCTATATGGTAAAAAATGTGAGATTTATATTAATCACACGAGTTTGAAGTACATTTTCTCATAGAAAGAACTCAACATGAGGAAAAGGATATGGCTTAAACTAATCAATGATTATGATTGCACTATACACTACCACCCGGGGAAAGTAAATAAGTTGGAAGATGCTTTGATCATAAAATATCAAGGAGTTTTGAACAAGATGAGAGTTGAAAAGGATCCTATATACATGGATCTAGTAAAGATGGATATAGGAATAAACATGGAAGGTGAAACATCAATACTTTTTCAAATGGTTTCCAAAACATATTTATTAGAAAGGATAAAGAGTTTTCAAACTAATAATGAAGAGTTTCAAAAGAATATTAAAGCTATGAATGATGGGAGATTGAGTGACTTTGCGTATGAAGATGGAATTTTGAAATTTGGAAAGACACTTTGTGTTCCTGATATACCTGATCAAAAAAGGGAATTGTTGGACAATGCTCATAGTTCCAATTTCTCTATACACCCTAGGAGCCCCAAAATGTACAGAGATTTGAAGGAACATTTTTTCTGGGACAATATGAAGAGGCTGATTACTGATTTTGTGTCAAGATGTATGGTTTGTCAATAAGAGAAAGTTGGAAGGCAACAGCCTGGAGGAGTCATGCAACCTATTCCCATACCAGATTGGAAATGGGATAATATCACTATGGACTTTGTCATGGGACTACCAAAGAATCCTAGAAGGAACGATTCAATATGGGTCATTGTTGATCGTCTTACCATGTTAATACATTTTCATGCTATAAGAGAATATCTACCACTTGAACATCGAGAAAGACAATATATTATTGAAGTTGTGAGAATTCATTGAGTACCCCTATTGATTATTTCTAATCATGATCCACGTTTTACATAAAGATTCTAGAAAAGTCTTCAGAAAGACCTGGATACTGAGCTTCATTTGAGCAGTGCTTACCACCCCCAAACTGATGGACAATCAGAATGGACTATTCAACCCTTAGAAGACATGTTGAGATCTTGCCCAATTGACTTTTAGGGTATGTGGGATCAATATTTACCTTTGGTAGAATTTTCCTATAATAATAGCTTCCATTTAATTATTCGGATGGCACTGTATGAATCGTTATATAGAAAGAGATGTCAGACACAAAACTGTCGGGATGATGTTAGTGAAAGAAAACTCATTGGACCAGAACTGGTGGAGGAAACGATGGAAAAGGTGAAGGTAATCCAAAACCACATCAAAGCAGCTAAAAGTAGGCAGAAGAGCTATGCTGACAACTGAAGGAAGGATTTGGAATTTCAGTTAGGAGATCATGTTTTCTTGAAGGTATCTCCATGGAAGGGAGTTGTCCGTTTTAGCAAGAAAGGGAAATTGAGTCCTAGGTACATAGTACCTTTCAAAATTCTAGAACAAATTGGGCCTATAGCTTATCATTTGGCAATGCCTCCAAATCTCTCGAAAGTTCACAATGTGTTCCACATATCACTATTCAGAAAATACATGTCTGGCCCAATGCATGTACTCACTTATGAGGAAGTAGAACTGGAACCTGATCTGTCCGATTGCGAAGAGCCCGTCAGGATTCTTGATACAAGAGAACAAGTGCTGAGAAACCATATGACTCGTTTGGTAAAAGTTCTATGAAGAAACCATAAGATAAAAGAGGAAACATGTGAACCCGATGAACTTATGATGAAGAACCACCCGAGTCTTTTCATGCGGTAGTATTCTAGAAATTTCATGGACGAAATTATTTGAAGTAGGGGAGAATGTAGCACCCCAAGCTTCCACGACACGTTTCCCTTTGAATAATGAAATAGCTTGCATTGTACGTAACTTTGAGATTCTAACACACTGTGACCAATCAAACTAGCCGTTGTGAATAGTAATACCCACTTTTTGAAATTTCATAAATTTTATCATTCAAAATGGAATTCATTTTTGGATTCAAAATATCAAAATTAGCCTAGGGAATTTTTTTTTTATTTTTCTGAAAACTTTCAATTTTTGATGAATAGTGAAAAACACTATGTCATAGTTTAAAACCAATTTTTTATTTAAATAATTATTTATTTTATTTAAATATATTTTCGGTCAAAATAGATACATAATACCTATATAAGTTCAAGTAATTCATTGGAATTAGTTTATAATAATTTTAGATATATAAAACTTTTATTGAACTTTTCACCGTCTTTTACCAATCTCCTAGGAGAATTTAAAACATCACATAAAACGTACTTTTACCGCTTCTGTGAGTGGAATTTCAAAAATTCAAAATACATGGTTAATATCAAGGAGTAAAATTAGGTTCAGTAAGATAATAATAATTTTTGGTGAATAGTAACTTTTTTATTTTATTTACCACGGTTAAAAGTCAATAGGGTAATTAAGGGTAAAATGATATTATTATTACCCTAACACAAGTAACAATTCTATTGGCTATGTATAATTAGACCAAAAAAACTTAAGAATAAAATATGAACCTCTTTGGTCCACTTGGATTAGATTAGGACATTTATTATTATTTAATTCAAAGAAGAGTTAAAACAGTTAAACCCAAAGTTTAATAACTAAAACATTTTTAGTATAGGGTTATACATAAGATAAATTCAATTATAAATATTCATTAGAAATTTAAAAATATTTCATACATAATTATATTTTATTTATAATTTTTAGACATTAAATAATTTAATTTATTTATGACATAGTGATGATGCAGTAATTACATTATTAGTGAAATATAAAAATAATTGATATTATAAATACCCAAATAAATATAATTTGACACTTTTATAGAAATAAACTAATTTTATTGGTTAATATTACATGTTAGGGTTGATTAAATGAATTAGTTTCGAAGTAATAATGTTGATATTAATTTAGAAAAAACAAAATACCAAATAGTGTCAAAATTGACATAAAAGAGTTTTTAAAAAAATATTATATTATTAATTGATATTTACTTTCTAAAAATCTAAGGTTAGGCCAAGATACTTTTATAATGATATGTGTATTATTAATTAACCACTTGAGGTTCTATTCTAAGTTTATAGTAAGTTTATTAACCATATAATATAAAAATACAAAGAGACATGGTAAATGTGAAACTAATTAACTAAGAGTTAAAACTAAAAGATAAGTTTAATATAGTGACCCAAACCTATCTAAAACCTATTGGTTGGGTGGTTTTCAACCCATCCCCACCTTAACCTAGAAATAAGTCACTTTGGATCCATTAGAAACAAAATATTAATTTATTATAAAATAATATTTCTAGTTTTTCTTAAGGCGCCCCTCACCCCTCTTATAAAAGGGCACTCCCCCTTCTCTCAATTCCACACCTTCAAAGCCTTTTGGCTAGGCCATACCCTACCCAAATATCTTCTCATATTCCCTCAATTCACCATATAGGCCTTATATTGATCATAAATCCTACTTAAAGAGCCCTTTTGATCCGATCAAAAGGAAGAACCCAAAGAAGAGGTAATGTTTTCACCACCCTCTTTCAAGTTCCTTTCTTCCTCCACTTCTTTATTCTTTGTTATTTAAATTCTAAAATAATAAATCCAGTTTCCTCAATATAATGTGAAATTATTATAAATATCATATAACCATATTCAGTATTCTATCCATCCCTTGGATGACATGTCACCATACATGCGTACGTACAGCTTATCGTCTCTACGTTGTAGTGTAATTGTTATTCAAAACATTATTATTTGGATGGGTATGATAATGATGTGTAATTGATGTAAATAAAAAATATAAAAGTATTATTATTATGTATATATGATATAACATCAAATTATATATTGTTTTAATATCAAAAGAATGATATTGTCGCTTGTGCGTACGTACAGACTACCATCTCCACGAACGCGATGAGATTCATTCTCCATCATATCCATTCAAGACTAATTCTTATTTGATGATTAAAAATAATGTTTAAGGACCTGATATCATTATGGATATGAATAAGATACAACCTATCCATAAAAAACATAGCTTATGTAACAAAACATATAAAAGAAAATGAGTCAGTTAACACCCGAAACGATGATAATACTAAAATATTATTAACAAAGCATTATTAGAAGATCATATATGATATAATAATTATGTATATGGTTATTTTATAATTTAATAAAAATTTTTTAACTATTATACATGAGGTTAACATACCATTGACTAAAGAAATGTAAAAGGTAAGGTTTTATTTCACAATCTCTACATTATTTGAGGTTGTTTATATGTAATTATCTACTGGGACCTCTTTATCATCCACGTCAATGTTTCTTAAAAATGTATTTCAAAACATTTTTAATATTTACAATACTATGGGTTAATGTCATTTATACCCCTATTTTACCTTATATGTTTCGAAAGGAATCTTTCTGTCATTTTCCAAACAAGTTACTTTTTGACCTTTTCGAAAAAAACTAAGGGAAGAAATTTTTTTAGCTTATACGGAGGGTGCAGTTATTCTACGACATTATTACACCTTTGAATCTTCCCTTACAAGATTATAAGAATATTTTCAAAATAAATGCTTTCTTTAAAATTATGTGACTTCTAAATTATTTCAAGAAAATAGATATTTATCTCAAATAGTTTTGATTTCATTTATGTCAACATCCTTTGATGGATTTTAGGCTTATTTTAAGTTGATTTATTATGAAAAAAAACTTCCATATTTTATTGAAGGTTTTGTGACATGTTTGACTGTGGATGTGTTATTTTTATATCGTTCATGGTTTATGGATAAAGTATTGAAATTTCTTAAGCTAGTTTTAATAAGAATATTTATGTTATGTTTAAACCTTTTCATATGAGGAATGCATTGGAATTAGTAAGTGATGGGTGGAGCCCACTATAGATCCTTGATGCATCGGTAGGTCTCATGAGACAAACTAGTGTCTTGGAATAAGGCCTTGAAAAAATCATATTTTTAATCTTGGCACAATTCCTTGACTATGTGGTTATGATAGTCCGTCATTATGCATTCCATCATTTTGAAAGTGGCTATTTGATATTGCATGTGATTATTAGACTAGTAGAATATCCATGTGAGTAAGTAAATGGAATTATTTTGATTTATATTTTCCATATTAGGATTAAGTTTATGTTTAAAAGGCTGCGTTTTAGTTTTATACATTTCCTTAAATGTTTATGTTTATTTATGAAAGTTTTTGCTATATTGTTATCCTTACTGAGCATGTGTGCTCACCCCTTTCAATGTTTTTTTCCCAGGATGTGAAGAAGTATATTATGACTGACCTACAGGGATAGTCTATGGGATCTCAGTGTTTTATATGGAAACAATGTTGTTGTAGTTTTTCATTTTATGATGTAATGTAAACCTTATGAATGTATCTAGTGTTTCCAAGGCTACTAAACTAATCAGTCTTTCGAGATTTGATCCCTTATGATCATGCCAATGATACGTAATAATGCACCAACTCTAGGTAACTAGATTCAGGGTGTTACAGACTTGGTCAATGATAGTGGTTTAAATTCAATAAATTTTCCACATTTTTAACAATGGTCTCACTGAGAGTAAATACATATTTAAATATTTTTGATGATTGATTTAAGGTTTATATAAAATAGATTCAATCATTCCTACTTATAAGGGAGAGTGTGAATTTTTTTCAATGTTTAAAATTCAAATGATTGTGATTCATCAAACGGTATTGTTTCTTTTGTTCAAACATAAATCAAGAAATGTTTTTCTTGTTAAATACCAAGACTGATTTTATTTTATGACACTATATATTTTTGAATACATAACTGCTAAAAAATAAAAAAGGTGGAACATCACTATTACTTTGAAAGAGTTAAACTTTGGAGATATACATGTTTCAATATTTTATTTTGTAAAATAATTATTAACTATTAATCATGTTATTTGAATATTATTGTTTTTATTAAAGATTATTTGCAACCGAGATATCTTCTACGTTCTTATTTCTTGAAGAATTTTATCTTTTAAGTAGAAGATCTGTTTTTTATCATTTTCTGTTGAAATAATGAATAAGAATATATTTTCTCAATAAAATCAACCTCTATTAATTTATTAGTGTATCGACAACTTGATCTCAGTTATGGTAAATTATTATCTTCTCAGACTAAGCTATGGATGTTACGTTCCCTATAAAATAACTAGAAGGCCTTGTAAAAGAATTATTGTAAAGGTTTCCAATTCATGTACGTGGTTTTTAAGGTCTTGTGATAAGAAGACCAATTTAGTGAAAATCACCATGCTCATTGAGAGAGTTTTTGTGGAGTGGACTATGAGATCTTTATGCTCCAAACAACTATAATAATTTATATGTTCATCTTATCTATTGTTCTACTGCTCAACTTACATAAATAAGAGAACAATTCATATCTATATAAATCATAAAGAGTAATAAAATATTGAATTTATAAAGATTATTTAAAAGTTACAATTCACCCCCTCATGTGTATATTTATAGTATTATTATCTACTAAGATATTCTATCCATCATCTATTATATTCATCATGATGATTCATGTAAAAGTTTACTTATTTCTTTAAAGAAAATTTAAATCCCATTATTCTATATATTTTTATTTTCAAAGGTTAATAACAAAAAAAGTATATTTTCATTTTATTAATGAATATTTGAAGTGATTTTATAAGTTTATTTTCCATCTATGCCAACATACTTTATGGATTATTTTGATTCACTAGTGATATGATATAATGATACCATCCATATTCTTTATTTGGATGTCTTGTGACTATGCATTATGAAAGATCTCATGAAACCCATTTCTTTCCATTAGTTAATTAATTAATGATGGAATCATAAATGTTATGTTCTTATAGCACACATGTGTATGATTTATTATTTTTTGATGGATGGGTCCATTATATCCCTCTAATACATCGGGTAATGGTGTTATATCTCATGATATTACTAAGGGATCATGTTAATAATTCCAGATCCAATATTCTAAAGTATACTGGAAACAATGCCTGATCTAATATACAAAGGGAATCTAGTAATAATTCCAAATATAATATACTAAGGGATACTGGTAATAAATCCAAATCAATTATATGAATGGATTATGGTTATAATATCATAAAATAGATGCTCCCTTAAGTGACCAATATGGGTTGGATATGTGACCTCAACTGTGCTTCCCCATATGCCAGAGGCTTACGAATATTAGCGAGGGTGTAAAGGATATAATAAGTAGACTATACCCTCTAGTTATGTGAATCAAAACAACATAAAAATAATACAGAGTCTAAAAAATATTTTAAATAGAATAATTAATGACATAAAACCATATAATAATAAAGATAAACTCCAGTATATCAAAAATAATAGAGTCAAGTAATGACAGACTAAAATGTAACTTAATAACATGCTAAATATCAAACAAGTAAATGAATAAGAGTACTCAAATAAAGAATCTAACTCCTTGGTCATGATCCCCATGTTAGTTCCATCACCAAGATGAAACCCATCAAGAATGTAGTAGTTAAAAATAGGTTCCCTTGCCCTTATCCAATCCTACTTCCATGATGTCTGTCCAGGTACCAAATGACACCTCATATAGCATGTGAGTAAAACTCAGTAGGTCAACACCACCATGTATGACCAAAACCATTCTGATATATAGTGTATGTAATAAAGTAAGAAAAAGGGTGTTAAATTAGTAAATTAAAAGAACATATGAAATAAATATATTGATCCTTGAACTCCTAGTTAACATTCGGGGTCAGCCAAACCTGCATCGACACCATGCCAGATATCTCTCAGCATGTTAAGGAACCATTCTAACCATAACCATAACCCTTTTAGGTTATAAAAATAAATCATCATAGGAGAACCGATAAGATCCCTATATACATTAAAACATAACTAGGATAATCCCTTTATGCATTACAACATAACTGAGACATACCCTATAAATGCGACATTATAACTAGATCCATCCCTATAAACATTATAGCATAATCGGTACATTCCCAATATGAATTAAAACACAACACATATCATCACAATCCATTATGATCAATTAATCAAATTACAAATTATCATATCCATTCATACTAAATAAATCTGGGATTCTAGTTAGCATAATTATTACATAAATTCCTATTCCATTTTTCTTTTAAACCCCCATGGTTGTTTGCATATCAATTAACCAATTTCCAGTCCATGTGATCTCATATCAAGTAATCACACCCATTTCAAAAGTTATTCCAATTCATAATATTAAACGAACTATCATCCAAAACTAAAACATTAAGGTTGAAGGATAGCACACATATTTGGTGTCTGAATGTCTCAATATCAACACTAAAGGATCTGATGAAATCCAATGAGAGGTATATAATTGTGAAAAATATTGAACAAAAGATAAAATCTATTTAGGTTTCATACATGTAATGAAAGTTTGATTTCATATATTTCACATACCAAGATTAATGAAGCAGTTGGATTTACTTAAAAATCTTGGTCTAAAATACTATGGGTTGGAAGTTTGGAGTTTAATCCTTTTAAAAGGATGTCCAAAATCCATAACAAAACTCCCTAGAGTGCCAAGGGGTTTGGAGGGAAAACATGAATACAAAAGTGTTTCGATGGGATTAAGTATTTTTATAGATAGGCTATTAAAAATAGGACTATAACATAGGCACCTAGAACACACCACAAAACTCCTATCACAGGTTATGCGATGACATAGCCCAATTAACCATTCCACTAACCCTTGGTAAGACTACATCTGAGATCATTATTGAGGTCTGTGGAACAAATACAAGTTACCCAAGGGTAAATCATGTCCTAGCTGAGGAAACTGTGTTGTAACTATTCCTTTACCAAGGGAAAAGTTGCGTTGCAACCTACCTCCATGCCACAAGGGTATTGGATTTGGTATAATATAACAAATCCAACTCTGATACCCTTATTCCATAACCCCCATCTCCACTACATAGTTTTGAACTGGCATATTCGGCCTCAATATTTGATGTCGTAGCTATGTAAAAATTTCTAGTACGTCAAATTTTCCTCCTTCTAATACTTTAAATCGAAATTAAGAGATCCATGCCACAACCAATGGATTTAGGGTGTAACTTTTTTTTCTCTATGAGGAATAATCCTATGTAACAGAATATTTCAGCACAACTCCACATTTTCTACCTCTTAGAGAAACCATGGTACAACCAGACAAGAAAAAAACCAATTTAAAAAGGTTTAAAAAAAGTTTAAAGAGTGAAAAACCTAAAAAAATACTATCTTAAAACCTCCTCCACCATATAATATATAATCCTTCAGATATTAAAAGAATAATTGTGGGGGTATCTATGAAAAATTATTATCATTTTGTTCGCATACCAGACTCCCTCTCCCAGGTCTCCTCTAGCACGTGCCCATACTACCACTGCACTTACAGTAGAAGTAAGGTCATTTCCAAGAGATTTCTTTCATTACACTCCAAAATATGAATTAGATTCTTTTAAAAGGGCACATAAACATCAATCACATCATTATTAGCATCTATCATGTGAGAAAGAACCATATTATATCACTAAAGTTATGACACATTGAAAATATTGTGCATGAATTGTAACACTGTGGAAGGAATAAACGGAACACCAATAGACTGACCCTTTACACTAAATCAAATGTCCTGAAAGAAACCTAGATGATGGCTTCCTTGGTTTCCCAATAAATAATTTCCCAAACCTGGGTGAAACCTAAAGGAAAACACAATGGCTAACCTCAAAATCTAGAGGTAATCTCTAATGGTAAAAAAATTATTTCTACAATATTTTCATGATCCCCAACCAGTTTCTAATCACGTGGACCTACTCAGATGTATCTCGAACAAGACTAAGTCTAATGAGCACTGACTCTCCTATCTCTAACAAGAAAAGAGGTGAATTAAAATGTATTCTACATAAATGCTTGAAAATATCCATTTGAATTGATGAATGGAAGTTGTTATTATAAAAAAATCATTGACTGATATACAGTACTCCCAATAAACACCAAAATCCATAACATAAGATCTAAATATATCATCTAGAATATAAATTGTCCACTCAGATTGGCCACCAGTATAAGGATAATAGGATTTACTTAATAGTTCCTATAATCCCATAGACTCATGAATATCCTAGAAAAAATGATATTTGAAATGTGGATCTCAGTCAGAAACAATAATCCATGGTATAATATAAAGTCTAAATATCACCTATACATAGAGAATACCTAAAACATCAATAATGAATGTATCCTTGATAGAAAAGAAGTAATCTAACATCATCATCCAATACAATATCACCCATAAAACATCATTCTTGCATGGTTTCATAGGTAATACTATCAAAAAATCCTTAGTTATATCATCCCATTTCCACTCTAGAATGGGAAGAGGCTGCAAAAACTCTACAAGCATCTGATGCTTGACCATCACCTTCAATCATTTGAAACATATTTCCACTAATCCCACTATGTATTGAGTTATTCCTGGACACTAGTATTGTCTACATAGATCACGATACATTTTTTTTTATAACCAGATGTACTTCCCATTTAGAATCATGAAACTCTCTCATCATCTCGTCATGCAAACTTGTAGGAACCCATCCTCAACCCTGAAAACGAAGAAAATCACTACTATCAAGAGACCATCCTGATGGAGGATACCACTATATAAGTTTTACCTAAAATATAGGCCCTATATATAAGATTATTTCTCTATCTTTATATATTCAAGGAGAATATGTGTAACCGATTCCAAAGTTAAAGTTACCCATCCCTGAGACTCTTGAACATCAAGATGCATGTCTAAAAAGTGTTTAATAAGCCTCCACTCATCGCAAGATCCCCACAATGCCCATGTATTCATCATCCATCTTAAATAATCAACAACTACATTTACCATTACTAGAGAGTAATCCAACTCAAAGTTAAAATATAACAAATACTGGACCCAACTCCTCTACCGATGGATCATATCTCAATAGAAAAATATGTACTTATGGATCTTTTGGTCCATGTACACCGAAAAACTATCACCCAAATTATAGTGTCTCTAGCACCACATGGAATATACCAAAATATATAACTCCATGTCATGGTTAGGGTAATTAATATCATGTGTTCTTGGACATCTAGAGTTATAAGCAACCACTCGATCATCATGTATCAAAACTGATCTAAGTCTGATTCTGGATGCGTCATAGTACATAGTATAATCCTTTCATAGCATAGAATAATTGAGGATTAGTGATGAGATCATCCAGTAATTTATCTCTATTAAATCACCATCAAAATAATCCACCCAAACAAACATCACCCCTTCTTGGTCATCTCGAACATCAGTGTTTACAAATGGGATCAGTCCTGGATGAAATGCCGATAATATCCAGCTAAACATAGAAAACTATGAATATTTAAGGAATTCCTCGATTTATCTCAAGATATGATGTCTATATCTTTATATTGGTCCACTTCTAATCCTACCTTAGAGATAGCATAGCCCAACAAGTACACTCGACGTATCCAGAAGTTTTATATTGATAGCTTAGAACAAATAAAATTCTCTCTTAGTATACTCAGGATGATGTTGGATATGATAATCTACTGATTAAGAGTACACTAATATTTCATAAGAAATACTACCACAAACTGATCTAATAATTGATGGAAGAATCAATTCAACATGTCCTTGAATTCTGTTGGGGAATTCATCAAAGAAAATGACATCACCACAAACTCATACAAGCCATACCTAATGATAAAAGAAATATGTCATATTCCAGATGATCTAAATCTCCACTGATGGTATTATGACCTTAAGTTCATATTGTAAAAGATCTTTTCACCTCTCTTTTGATAGAAGAGATCATGGATGTGAGGAAGGGAATATCAATTCTTGACTATCATTTTATTTATGTTATGATAATTCACACATAATCATAAATTCCCAACATCCTTATTAGTAAAAATAATGGTAGAACACAATGGAGATATAATAGTCCATAAGAATCATATTAATTTTATGTATTCTAATTGAACTTTAAACTCTCAATGATTTGCGGGTGGTATTTTAAAAGGCTGTATGGAACCTAGTTCAGCTCTCGAAACTAACTCGATTGTAAACTCAATATACTACATGGGTTAATATCTATATATCTCTTAAGGAAAGAAATCTTGAAAATAGTCTACCACTGGAGGAAAAGTATCAGGTTTCATTTCACCGTTATTGAGAACTCAAATTTCTTTTTGAGTTGTGAGACAATTCAATATGAATGGAATTAGTCATACACGACCAACCTGAAGATCCCACTCTCATTGGTGGATATAGTTCCCCCTTCTAGGAATAGAAAGGTAATTCTACTTTGATAATAGTTTGTATGATCCTTGTATAGAACTATCCAATATATATGGGGAATCAAACCTAAACCTCACATTTCTAACAAAAAAATATCCCAAAAAAGTGTAGCCACCAATTTCTAGACAATATGCCTTACAACATTACATAACATCTAACCGCAATCCCAATAGTGTGTCTAAGAAAATAACACCATATAATCTCTTGAAAACCAAGAGAAAACTATTTTCAATATGACAAGATAAAATTGAATGTGATGCTCATGTATCAAAAAAAATTGAAGAAAGGGTAGAAGATACAAGAATTATACCTCTAATGGTAGAGGGTCCTGCATCCAAACTAGTCAGAGTGGACATTATAGCATGCAACTAAGTATCCTCTCTACATGGGGATCTATTATGAATCCCCTATGTTGTTCCATATGAACGATACTATATCTCTTGTGATGGGGAACCAAATTTACTAACTCATACTAAGTATCTTGTGGAACTCCAACTACCAGTTTTCTAAGGAGTAGTTATGTCCCTCCTTGACTTAGGTGTCTTTCCTGATCCCCTACTACTATTCTTCTACTAAGTTCTCTTATTAATCATTTAATTAGTACCAATACCACCAAAATCATGTCACTACATAGTGGATTAAGTACATTGTAGGTGCTTGTGGCATGCATAGACACAATGAGAAAACTGTAATGGACTACAATTATAAGATGATTTCCCACTTCCCAAGATTGTCTTCCCATTGCTGACCAGATAATAACTGTCAATTAAACACTTCCTTCTACCTGATGAAGAGCTACTAGATATCCCTATTGAAATAGAATGGCCACCACCGGGGGTCTTTTTTGGGTTCCATTCCCTGATGAGTGCTTGAATCATCATGTTTAAAAATCTTCTCAAATGAAAGATGTTCACCTATGACATGATCTCACAACGAATCCCATTCTAAAAAAACCTCAACATGAAAAAATCGTCATCTTCCATGGATGGAGAAAATCATTTTAGTTTTAAAAAGTGTCCAACATAGTCTATCATTGACATACCATCTTGTGTCAAGTGTATAAACTCACAAGCCCTCTCCTAACCCAAAGTCTCTGAATAGAAGTGGCTCAAAAATATTACCTTGAAATCCTTCCAAGATTAATACTCTTTATTCCCCGATATCTCTAGGATGTTCCACCAATTCTTGGATAGATTTTAAAGAATATATGTCATATGATTCACCCTACTATAAATGGATTTCATGAGGTTCTTGAAGATTTTCTAGAACATATCACTCTATAACTCAGCGTCCTGGGAACCTCCCTCCCTAGTGAACATAAGCAGATGGTGTAGTTGGAAATCACTCATCAGTTCAGACATCGAAGGTGTGGTGTTAACAGTTGACCTCTCCATAGATCTCATGAATCGTAGGAATATATTGAGAAGTTGGTCTTCTATAAGATTCTCTATAGCCATAGGAATTTACAACTTAGCTGAATTAGTATTATGCTGATGACCACTCGCCTTACTATAAACATGAAGTTGAAATAGTAGAGTTTCTTATACAAAGGCCAACACACTCTGTAGGACATGAGGATGAAAAAAGGTAACCTCAACATGTGATAACCCATAAAATAGAGAATCATTGACTCAAGGTTCCTATATACCTATATTAACAATTTAATTAGAATAACATAACAATTTTTTCTCACTTCTTTTATCAGATATAACAAGGGATTTCAATTTACAATTCATATGTGAAAGTATGTCACATGTGGTAAATATGTCCCAATCGTGAACTATAAATTTCATCATATATCCCCATGTTCCTATAAAGACGCATGCATACTCATTTCATTCAATACCATGCTATAAGTAAAAATATCAATATACTATAGTGTCACAAAACAAGTGAATCAAAAAATGTTAAATAAGATCAAACCTATAACTAGAAAACAATATAGACAACAATCCCATCCATGGGAACTCTAATTTACCCCAATACGTGGGTTAAATAATACAATAAAAAATATCATTACAAAGTCCTTAAACATCCTAATCTCATTTATACCTTTACCAATTAGTAAAGAAACAAGAAAGAAAAATGATCATCTGATACAACTTTGTAACATCCTCAACCTTGTTCTCCCTCAAGTGACCAAGATCGGTTGGCTACATAACCTCAGGCATGCATATCTATACACTAGAGGATGGTGACTAGCAGTGAGGTTGTACGCCATATAGTGGGGGGACTATACCCTTTGGTTTAATGTAGAAAAAAACAAAAACATAATACAAAGAAGAGGAAGTAACCGAATCCTCTTGACATAGTGCACACTATGGAATATCCTAAGAGAGAATAAAACATCCCCCATTGGTTAAACCGTGTTTGAGATCCTTTCTATAATACACAACATAGATCCTATTTACTCATGGTAGACCATGCCATATCCAAGGAAACCACACTACAACCAGGTCTTTTCCAAAGCAAAAAATGTGCCATAGCCTACCTTCACACCAAAAGGGTATTGGATTTAGAATAACTGACCAAATCGAACCCCAAGACCCTAACATATTAGCCACCATTAGCACACTATAATATCCATATGTTCTACACTATATCGAGTTTCTACACTGTAAATATGAAAAAATAGGTATTGGATCATATTTTCCTCTACCGAAGGCCCTATACTGCAACCAAGAGATCCAATCTATAAACACATGTATTATAGAACAACCATTATCTCCATGGTGGATAATCCTTTAAATATAAATATTTCATCAAAACTCACCTTTTTCTCCCACCCAGAACAACCTAGGTATTACCAGACTAGAAAAAACTAGTTTCAAAAGGATTTAAGAAACATTAAAGATATAAACACCTATAAAAGGGTGGGTTGTTACATTGGTTATGCTTCCCGATCCATTATAACATGAGATATAGTTAATGATTATTTATCACTTATGTTTTTGGATTTTGGTAGTTATTCTCAATCCAAAATGTTATAATTTATTATAATTATGTTTATTCCACATTCTAATGTTATGTCACATAGTTATATTATGTTCTTAATGGATTATTTTAATGGTTTTTTATACCTATGCTTCATGATAAGAATAATTTTTGGTCATTACCCTTATGTTCTGAGCTATGTTCTTATGGGAATGGGTTTATTCTGTTATGAACCTGATTATATTCTCATACACTTATGATCATCTTATCCCCACTTGTGATGTTTGAATCATAGATTCCATTTTCCCTATACTGTGCATCTAATCTCACCCTTTCTTATGCCTCCATTTCCTTTGGTTATGAAGAAATTTTTTATGTAGGATATTTCTATGAATGATATTATGTGAGAATAACTTTGTGGGATATATTTAATGTCTTTCAGAAAATATGTTTATTATGTATGTAGTCTCTAAATACAATAAACCATTATAGTTATTGGGTATTTATTGTCGTGAATAGTATTGAATATTAATCTAAAATGATTTAATAAGTATGTACATTATGATTGGTTCAGCTCCACTATGGTCAATAGAAATCTCTTATAGTGGAGGCCAACTTCATACGTAATGAGATTTTATTATGTAAGATTTATAATATTGAACTAGTTTTTGTATAATTGGATTCTCTCTTAGTGACCAAATTATTACTAAGTCACCTTCTAATATACTAGTTGATTGTTTATAGGATACGAAGTTATAGAAGTCTAATATAATAGGATGGGGAAATTCAGTATAGTTGGAGTGAGGGGAACATATTATCTTGCATTCTAATATCTAAAGGTAGACAAAATGATACTTTCCTTATCTATTTTTCTAACGGTTCTCTTCCTCTAGACTATATGAACATTATAAATGGGGATTCACTTAGGATCCACTACTTTAGACCCCTTTAAACTTAGTACATGATGAATTGAAAATTCCCTCTATGATTAATAAAATAACTCTTTTCACAATAGTTATTTGATTCATTTACACAATGTAAGTACATAGAAAGACTATTCAAAAAAGAATATTATATTTAAATTAATAATAATGATTAAAAAATCTAATACTAGTATAAGGATACAAAAAACAATGAATATCGACCACATAATGGTATAATCCATATGATCAAACTCTACCTAGAAGAATACACCTACTATAAAAAATAGTTAAAATAAAAATAAATATTATAATTATAATTTACATTATCAAAGTAGTTAACATTGGAAATAAAAAAGTAAATTTTTGTTTTCAGTGATATATATTGGATGTAATAAAAAAATGTGATAGATATGTATTGAAAATTATATTACTTTTATATGATTGTTGGTTAATATGAACATTAGTCAATTTGATCGTTTGGAATCATAACGGTTAGTATTGTAATCACTATAAAGTGAATAATTGGATTAACTTATATCAAGGGTAATGATAAGAGTTAATTGAATGAAAAAGAAAGAAATAATGTAATCAACTAGTAGGATCATACATTTTGAATAACATTTATTAGAACATGGGAGGGAGGTAGTGTCACTCTGTTTCATCCCTGACTAGACCCAAGGAGATCTTTAACAAGTACCACTAAAATACTAGGTTTATCCAGTGTTAGTATTTATCAGCACTATCTAAAAGAGTGGAAAAGGCCCCATTTATTAGTTATAGAAAATGTAATGACAAAGGGGGACTTTATTAGTGCTTTGAAAAAAGGACAGATAATGGAACCCCTTTATCAGCCCTATTAAAAACACACTAATAAAGGGGGGACTTTATAAGTGCTAGTAAAAAAGCACTGATAAGGGTGGGGGGCTTCATCAGTGTTTTTTCACAAGTGACAATAATCGGCCCCCCCATATCAGTGATTTTTTTCCAAGCATTGATAATGGGAATATTTCATAAAAATTTATATTTCATTAAAAAATATATATATTTATATAGATATAAATAAAATATATATTTTTTAAATATGTTTTATATAATGATAAATAGAAATTTATACTTAATATTTAATATATTTCAAGAAAATTTCCTATAAAATAATTTAAAAATATTTTTAATCAATTATTTCAAAATTATTATCATGTAACTATCAATTAATAATATATTGATGATAGGAAAATTAAATAAATTAATGAAAAGTATAAGAGAAGTTGAAAACATGAATTGAACTTAAAATGCCCATAACTTTTTATTGGGGTGTATGTTTGGGCTCTACCACATATCAAATCAAATATTGTGATTAAATCTATGACGTGGTGATAGGGGAAACCCCTAGTCAAATTCTTTACAGAAACAAATTCCTAAAAGTCCTCCAAAACAATGTTTTTAGATTGGGTATCCCAATATTTTTAACATTTGATGGAATTTCGTCCTCATTTAAGGGGGGTCTTGTTTTCTTCTTTTGATCGGGAATGAATTTGTTCAGAGGGATTAGATTTATATTGATATCATGGTTTTAAAATATTATCATTTTTAAAATGTTGTTTAATTTATAATTAAATTTATGCATATTTTCTTATATTTATTTATAATATATAAATTGTATAAATAAATATTTAAACATATTTACATTAAAATGTATTTTAAAATATATAAATATTTCTGATGAAAGTAAATCACTATACAATAGATTCTAGGGGATTGAGTTCGGTATAATCATCCATGTCAGGCTCCCTGTTTTTTTAATAGCCTCCAATAGGTTTTTTTCATGGAGTCAGAAACACCCAAATGTTCCCTTAGTTGGACCTTAATTCCAAAGGAATGTAGTTATTATAAATTGGCATAAAAATACTTTAGGAGACTCATTGGTTGAGAGGATGAGAATTTGGGCTCATCAAAACCATTTTTGGGGAATTATTTCCTACTCTAGGACTCTCTTATAGATTTTAGATATGTTTTTGAATCCCTAAATAATTCCAAAATATAATGTGGGTCACCCTTGAATTAACAATCAATTATTAGAATGTACTAAACTTCAGAATGATTTGTATGTATCTGATGTGCTTCGATAATGTAGGTATCTATATGTATATATGGTTCTCCATCGATAGTACCCTATTATGGATAGAATTTTGATTCTTTTTTCATTTATTATAATGAGGATTGTTTTGATCCACACAATGGGGTTCCCTATAGTGTATCATCATCTAGGGATATGTGATTTGTTATGATGTTTGGATTAGACCCATTAAATGAGATTCCTCGGTATCCTTGTGAAAGGAATTAGAACTCCCATAGTTTGGTTCCACTTAACACAACACATATTACCTTTAAAGGTCATGTTATAAGAAATAAACCATATAGTTTAACATCGTGTGATAAGTAAATCTAGGAAAAAGGTTCCTAGTCAATGTTTGGTGTGGGATTATACCAAATAAGTCCAAGGAACCTAGGTGGGATATGGGCTCCCAGGTTGGACATGACCCTACTAGGAATGTGGACCAGAGAGAATAGGGTTGATTTTGGTTGTTGGGTTTGGACCTCAAGGAGGTTTCCTACATATCCCATTTATATTGGAATAAAATCCCACATAGTTCAATTTGACCAGGGATTACAACAAAGGAGGATTACCAAGTGAGTGTTTTGATACATGGCCTTAAGGATCCATGCCTATGGAGGTCCTCAAAATGAAAGGGATATGAAGATCTAGAAAAATATCCACTACTGAGACATGAATTAGACTATTTGGATGTCAGGATCGTAGAAAACCCATAATCCCACCTAGGTCATGCTCAAATGTGAGAAACAATAGGAATTAGAAGATCCGAAAAACCGCACAATCCATCTTTTGTAGTTGAAAGAGGCCAGGGATACGAGAGAAGATGAATGAGCTTTGAAGTGACCATATCCGATCTTGTTTTGGCAATCTAGATAGTCACATTTGATAATCTATCTAACTATGGCCCATGTGTTTGGTGGTGAATGGAATGAAGTAGGAGAGTTCATGCAAGAAAGGCTATGGACATAATCTAGGAGGGATTACCTAGACTAGATCTTGGGGAAGAAAGGAGGATAAGACACTATCCCTCAATGGGAAAAGAAAGCATAATCCTCACCCTCCCCACATGGAATAGGACCCCCCTAGTCTTAGAGAACAAAATGGGAAGAAAGATTCCTAACCAATATGTTTGAGACTGGGAGGTCCCTAGAACTTCCCCTTGGGTTGGGGTCCTTGTGGACGAAGGTTTGGATAAATACTTTCATCTCTAGTACCTTACCCATTAGGAGGGATATGTGTGGGAGACCTCTAACCAAATAAATGCATATCCAAATGGGAGACACGCTGGTGTACCTCTTACCATGGTTATATAGTTCTAGAGGATATGGTAGAGGCTTCAATTTTCCCCCTCAAATGAGGGATATAGAGAGAAGGAGCCCTTCTATTAGTGTATTGAAATATGGTCCGATAGGTGTCTCTCACAAGCAAAGGATGGAAGATCCAAGGAGTTATCATGTAGGGTAAACCTAGGAATAATCGAAGGGATTCACGTAGGTAGTACTGCAAGAGATAGAGGTGTCTTGGTGATGCACCAACTAGGAATAAACATTTGGGAAGGGATTTTATATAGTCTCTAAGGATTTCCATAGAAGATCCCAGAAGGATCTTATTCAAGACCTAGGTTTGGGAATGTTTTATCATTTTAGTGCATGTAAATTAGTGGGAAAGGGTTCATCACATATGTGTCTTGTATTTTAGACCACAGAAGGATTTTAATTCAACTACAAACCCTTATTCTCTCCTATCTCGTTTTTTATAGAGCTACCTAAAACATTTCTCAGGGACTCAATGAAGGACTGGGATGGGCATAAATTCAATGTTTCTCAAGATTTTCCTTTATTGAAATGAGGATCCCAAGGTCCTATTTATAGGAAAATTTGGGACCTCAGGCAAATAGGTCGGCTGATGCAAGGTATGTTAGGCAAGTATGTTGTGAAGGCTAATGCACAAGGCACCCTAGGCACTGATGCTACTTTGGGGGGACCCACATAAAGGGACTTTGGAAAATGATGTGAGCCCTATAATTCTTTGTTTCTCTTATTCTCTTCTCCCTATAGTATTATCCTTTTCATTTTGACCCATGTTAAAAAATAGATTGTCAAAAAATCCCCCCCCCCTCAGGATTGGATCTGATTGAAAGAAGAAGGTATGATCCCGAGGTAAATGGAGGAAAAGTATAAGGAGTCATAGTGTTAATCCATGTGGATTATTAGCACATTCCATTTGCATAATAGGGGAACACATGTAGGCTACACTTATGGGATCCCACATCTATAAAAACAACCCCTTGTCTCAATTGGAGATATTTCCACTTTAGTACAACCAGTCTCGTTGTGTTAGTATTCTACACAGACCTTCCTATCAATCTTTAGTAGCTAGGGCCTCTTTCACGTAGACAAGGTGGTAACATATTTTCATGGATTTTACATCTATGTAAGGCACCTGCACGAGGTTACACAATGGGGTACCTATGTGAGGTCACATGGATGTGTACGCTGTAGAGGTTCATGCCTTTTCAAAATTTAATGGTTTTGAAGTTTTATCAGAAAACTATGTTGTTTTTTAATTAAAATGTTAGTTTTTTCATATAGGTTCAATGGAAACTCAAAATATTAGAGTTTCTAATGAAGAATATGGAAATTGTATCGAAGATATCGTAAAAACCATCAATCCAAACTACTATGACATACACAATACTACTCTACCAGACTTATCAATTCATCTAAAGAAGTATCATCATGAGTACCCTAAGACCAGTTATCTTCCACTCTATGTCCATTTTTATCTGAAGGTGGTATTTTTGGAATAGATGAAAATTTATACTCCTCTTTCATGGTTTCAAGAATATAGGAACTTCACTAGTTCCAACATATCAATCATGGGAACATGAATTAAAGAATAAAAATCATCTAGAACTTGTCTCGTGAATCACATAAAGTGTTCTCTAGATTTGAAGTCACACATGCTTGAAATGAAGCAACACTATTACTCATACTTCTTCCCTCATTCTAATATGGATCAGTTGAAGGGATGGAGGGAAGACCATGACCACTGCCCGAGAGGGGTGTCAGAACCAAGGGGATGTGGGTGTACTGAATGTGCCAAACCATTGATGAATTTGTAACCAAGAAGAAAGTGGTGGGAATTTATGAAGTTGTATGGTTGGACTATACAAATGAATAAAATAATACAAACTTTATTTCTAAATAGCTAAGAAAATGGGTCCCACAAATGAAATTTTTTCCATAGGATGCATGAAGAAGTCATCATTAGCCTATGGGACATCCAGAAGATCTCCTGGGATCCAATACATTGAGAGATTCATGATTTCATCCCACTGAATGTGAAATTAGATGATGATAAAAGGACCCCAGTTTTAGCTCATGAGACTTTGATGATATCTTGGGACATTAAGAATCAAGATCCCCACCTGAGGGGGGATATCCATCTTGAAGTTTGGATGCACACCTTTATAGAGACTTTAGGGATAGTCCCACCTAAAAATGTCCTATGAGGTGTCCCAAGATGGAGAATTGGAGAATTCTAGGTAAATTATGACCTACCATGAGAAAGGTTGATTATGCCCGATGAGGGTAAAAACCCATGTTAGATATATATTCAAAGAAACATCTTAAAGGATTTGTAGTCATGTGGAAATGTGTCTACATGCTACTTGTCCCTGAATCCAACATGGGTGTGAGGAGGGGGAAATTTTTTATTAGGTCCAATCTAGTAAAGAGGGAAAAAATATGATTTGTAGTCCCTATCCCTGAGAAGATTCACCAATTATTTCTGAATATTCACATAGGGAAGGCCCCTTTCAAAATCACAGGGCCATTCCAGGTACTGTAGGGATGGGTTTCAACCAACTTTATCTCCTATGTCATGTTACGTGGATTTGAGATTCATGGGGTCTATTTTCAACTATTTTCGCAGGCCATTTCTAGTATTCATCCTTTGTCCCTAAATCCTATCTTAAATATAAAGAGGTTGAAACTATTCAAAGAGTTCAATTTCTTTCCATATAGGGATCTGCCTACCGTAACATTCACCAATGATAGAAATGCTTGAGGTGAATAAAGATGATACCTGATTTCCCTCAGAGATGGTGGGAGATTGACCCAAATTGATGATGATGCTATATGTGAGTCTTATACTCTATATAAAATTGCACAAAAATTTAAGTTCATGTAATAAATAATTGTATCTCCTCTAGTGAGTGACAATTAGAGAGGCACCCAATGATATCCTGGAAGATGTGGTTGCTTACAGAAATTGACATGACTCGAGCAATAGTCAACCTACCTCCAGTGGGAGCATATTCTAGGTTGAACTCCTATTATAATAAGGCCTAGATTTCATCATATCCCTAGGGAGTGTTGACACAAGTCTCCAATTGATTTGTGGATTTAATGAAAACCGAGCATGATAATCAAGGAAGAAAGGCGCCACACCCTCTAGAAGGTGCTCTGTCTCCTCTAGAAGATACAAATGAAGAGATTACAAGTTATCCCAAATGACTCCATGCATGATATTTTCCACCGATCAGGGTAAAAAGGTCTAATACAACTGAGGTTGAGAACAGACGTTCCAATCGTCATTATCAAGAACAGACCCAGACTCCATTTTCCCATCCTTAAAATGTGATAGTGAGAGTGATAAATACTATAGAAAAAACTATTGTCATATCAGCATCATAGTAGGATGAAATTGCCTTAGAATATCTGAGACCAAAGGCAACCAAATTTTGATAAAGCATGCCCTTTGATGTCGAGTGCATGTGGTCACTCCTTTGTGCCGGGATGCAGATTCTAGAAATTAGAGATATTTATGACCCAGCCAATAATCAATTTAATAAATAATATATTATGGAAGTTGGAATATATATATAGGAAATGTATTTCCTTATTTATGTAACTGACGACCATATCCCTTCCATGAGGTTTGTGGAAGAAATTTTGAAATGGGGGGATACTGAAGGGTTGAACACCATCCTCTAAATAATGGTATGACTGTGTTGATCCCAAGGATGTATTTTATCATTTAACTATTTCATATTTTGTTTTTTACTTTATTTTATTTTAAAAAAAGTAGAGTTACTGAGGGAAAATTCACCTTAGATTGCAGTGTAAAATAGGAAAATTGGTCAAGGTTCCATCGCCAAAGTATGGTTTGAATGTCACTCCACTTAGGACTGATGAATCAGAACCTAAACTGGGAGATCTATCCCAAGGAAAAAATACAATGGATAATGATATGGTGGGATAATATATACATCCACCTCTAATATCTTTCTTTGAGGAGGCTGGGGCAATCCTACCTCAACCAAAAAAGGAGTAACATAGAATGAAGTCCTTGTCTATGAGCCTCATCAGTGATAGTAAGTATTCACAACATTATTTATCAATTATTTATTTATAAAAAAATATTTAATCATTCATGTTTTTGTGTTATCCCTCTCTCTCTACTCTATCATGGGGATTGAGATGATCCTCCAAGAACAGAGGAGTGCGCTCTAGGAAATATTTAGATTCATGCCGATGAGTTAGCAGTTTTGGAAGGAGAAGTGTTAAGAGTTGAGGACACCTTATTTTCACCTATTAATATATATGGGGGAAAATTTTGGTAATGTCAAATTTATGTTATAAGAATTCATATGTTGACTGATGAATTTTATTCCATATGGTATTTCAGATTCATATCACATGCCTGAGGACCCTACGGCGACCAGTGTTAACCCTACGACTCTCTGTGAGGAAGTTTTCTAGGGTCTCAAGTCATCATTAGAGGGTATTATGCTGGGTCCCAAGCCTTGTGATTCATATGTTACCATGGGTAAGAGTACCATGGGTCTTGAGGCATTAATACTTATCATGATTAATCATGATATTACATTTGAAGAAATAATAGAACATATTAATATTTACACTTTTTAGAAGATTTTAAGGAATTAAATAAGGAATGGGATAAATGTGAGTATTTATTTTCACGAAAACAACTTTTTATGCCCGATTTTTTGACCATGACTGCTTGAATTGGGTAAATGTATATGTAGATAATGATGAAATGGATATGAATCAATAAGGTATTGAATTCCATCACTCTCACACTATTGAAAGAGAACCGACTTGGGGAGGGGGTCCAAAAACAGGGAGTCTTCGTAATCCTCCCTTGGTAAGCCCTAGGAAAACTCAGGATAATTCCCCTCATGAAGAGATTATGGATCAAACCGCTAAGTTTGGAGACATCATTGGGGAATTCATTCAGGCCACAATACCTTCATAGGGTGAGTGTCACCAACTAATTTAATAACCCCCAGATCCATCTACTTTCTATTCTTTTAAGGCTAATAATAATCCGTTTCCATTACCCAGTTCCATCAACTTTTATGGTCAGGCATGAGGGAGGATCTTCTATTCCAATTCATCCAATATCAAAGAGAGAAGTTGTTACTATCTCGAAGGGAGTAGGGAACAGTGATTCACAATGTTCACCAGTCCCAGGAAACATTTCTCTCTCTAATAATAACTTCAAGTTAAATTTGGAGGCACAAAATACCATTTGTATCACATGTCATACTTTCCAGTGGAACATTTGGAAGATAATCTCTGAGGCTCCTTTTGAGGAACAAACTTCATAACTCTATAGACTTATTTTCCCATTCAACATGCTCAGATATGGAGGATTTCATTACCACATGATTCATGCCACAGTAAGGGATATCATTCGCATACAAGAGTGAAAAAATGGTCTATTACAAAACCTCATTATGGAAAATCTTCTCATTACCACTGATGATCTTAGAGATGCATTATCCTAGGAGGAGGATGGCCAAGAAAACAAAATGGAGGAATTTCAGATAAAACATTAATTAAAAGGACGTAAAAATATCTTGCATTTAGTTAGAACTAGATAACACCCAAGGAGATCTCATAAAACATCATCAATTTTAAGAAGGATCTAAAACTGATGGGTCAACTACAATTGCAGCCATGGAAGAGAAAATTTATCTAGATGAGGATACTAAGTCTATTTATCTGGACAAGCTTCGACATGCTTCTGATAGGGCTTTGGAGGCTATTAATCAAAAAAAGAGTTATGTTGATGGTTTTCTATAAAGTGTGAAGTAGAAACTCCAACTTTTGGATTCTCCTTTGTTTTTATTTCACTTCATAAATGATTTTATTGTTTCTAATCATCTATATCTTCATCCCTATTTTTATTCTATGATTAAAACAGAAAATCAAAGCTGATTTTCATAGTAATACTTCTTTATGTCAAAAAGTCATAACCAACGTGGTAGGGATTGGGAGACGCCCTAATTTTTACCTAAGCCATGGGGCCTAGTGAGAATAGTTAGACTATTTCAAGGGTCATATGAACAACCCTAAAATAATTCCACTTTTGTGTCATCACAATAACTTTTTCCAAATTTTAATTAAGAAGACGTAGTGGGGGAGACATGGATTTTTCTTCGACCGCCCTTTACAGGTTTTCAGCTTAACATGTTTTGGGACTTTTACCTTTTTAATGCTCGATTCTTACCTAAAATTTCAATAAAATAGGTCTAGTGAGATGAGACTCAAATTTTTCCCTTGGATCCCATTGTATGTTTTACCCTGGAGAGTACTGTGTCTCGTTTTTTGGATATTTAATGTCTTGTAGGCCAGAATAACACAACTAGTGTTTTTTGTCAGAGAACTTTTACCATGATATTTGGAATGATGGAAAAAGTAAGGATTATTACCCTAGAATGTTATGACATCCTTCAGAAACACCAAGGGGAATTTTGGATCACAAATTTTTGATTTCTATATTTAAAACATTATACGGGAAATGAATTTGGGGAATGGCTGCAAAAAATGTTCAAAAAGCGGTATCGAATGCAACATTGTTGAGAAATTAGGGAAGAGAGGAGGTATCTACTGAGGAATAAAATAACACTGGTTAACAAACCCATTGTTGGGTGACTTTATGAAAATACAACTGGGTCATGATACAACATAGTTTAAACAATGGTATCCTCAGGAATTCTAACATTCAATTGTTAATATCTGGGATATTTGTGAAGATTCAAATTTATCAAGACCACAAAGGGTGGTTTTCTGAGGAAAGGTATCTAAGAAATGAGTGAGTATTTTATTGGCATTTTCCATGAATGGAAAACTACTACTGCACTAATTTGGATTGTGTGAAGGAGGGTGAATTTTTTTAAATGATTTTTTTGGGGGGAAATTCCCCTTTCTAACAAAGGGTTGAAGCATCATGAAGATTAATGTTGACCAACCAGGACATGGACCATATAGTCTAATGTATTATGGAGAGAAATTTGTTATATAATTATACGTATTATGACTAGGATATTAGGCCATGAAGTTTAATTTCATACAGAAAGGACATTAGGGTTTATAATTTAAGGTCATTTATCTTTGACCGAAATATTATTGATCCTCCAGTTCATGGTAATCTATCTAAGAATCTGCCATCATCTTTAGGTACGAAGTAGAAAGGTTGTTACCTAAAATATAGGGGAATTTGGATCTTAATATTGGTATGGGGGAAAAGTTTTATGTGAATTTAGAAGGCATCCAATGATGAAGAATGTATATATGGTTGAAAAACCTGTTTTTTGGGTGACTTTATAAAAAGCCAACTCGGGTGTGTTACTACAAAGTCAAGAAGTAGAATCCTTTGGGTGATAGGATAATTATGTGGGAAACTTAGGAAAATAAAACTGGGGTGTGTTACTATATAGTCAATCAAAGGAGTTCTTGTGAATTCAAATATTCTATTTATGATGACTGAAAGATGTTTTTGGAGATTCATATTTCCCCAGACACAGAGTCTGGTTGGCAGAGGGAAAGTACCTGAAAGTGGGAGAAAAAATAGTTCATAGATAGGTCTAGAAAAACAATAGGAAAAGTGGTGTTTTTTTATACTGGACCCAAAACATAGGGTCCATACATCCTTAAATATCTCAATTAAATAATAATCAATCCATATGTAGTTATGAAAAACAATAAAATTTAATGTTTTTTCTATTATAAAATATTCTGTATTTTAACTTTACATAATGAGGATGATATGGTGCATGTATTATTTGTTCATATGACTAGGACCATGGTATCATGGAAATGGTGAGTAGTATAAGCCCCCCCAGACCACAATTTCTATAACATTCTTCATACATGAGGGAGGAAATGGTAAACCATGGTCTTGGGACTTCTCATATCGTAATAAATGATATGGGACAAAAATATGATGGATTTATATTAACCAAATTTGAATTGCGAGTACCAAAAACGTTTTTTCAAGGCTTATAGAGATAGAATATGCTTCTCCTAAGGAAGAAATGTGTCATTGGTTGATAAATATGATTTTTTGGTAGACTTTATACAAATCCAACTGGGGCATATTACTACATAGTCAAATAGTGGTTTCCTATGGAAAATAGTCACTTTAAGTGGGAGACTTATGCAAATCAAACTGGGGTGTGTTACTGAATAGTCATAAAAAGGAGTTATCAAGTATCATACATTTTATCATGGATAGATAGAGAAATATTATGAAGATCCATAAGTGTAAAAGATTAGGATAATGAAGTGTGGATGGAATATCTCTGAGTAAAGAAGAAAGAATTTGAGCTGAAATTGTACATGAAGTATAGAGTCCCATAAAAAGATCTGACACACTTGTAGGAGGGGGACATATCTATTTAATTGGTGGAAAATTGAATGTGGGGAATCAAATTAAGATCTCTTATATAGATAATTATTTTTATACAGGAGAGGGGGCAGTTTTATTTATGTTATAGCTATGATTAAAAAAATAGGTCCAGGAATCACTACATATCTCATAATAATGAGAATCAAGACAAAAGTTTTTATTAAGGAACCACATAGTTTAAATTCATGTAGTGAGAAAATCGTCCATACAGTTTAACGTATTGTGGTAAGGATGAAGGAGACTCAATGTGAAAAATGTATATCATGGCTCAACCAAGGTATAGGATCTGGGTGTCACTGTGTATCTTGTTTGATCAAGAATCAATCCAAATGTAGTTATATAAGAAAATATTCAACATACTAAAAAGGGGAAGAAATTAATAAATGTACTCTTCTACTTGGACAACCATCTAATATTATTTTCCCAATATCAGGTCTCATTCTAGATGGATTGCTTTCAGTAAGTCCTAACATAATTTTTGGCTTGATAATTTGATGGTCACTCCTCTTTTTTCTTTGGTTGATACTCATCAACATCTTATGGAAACTATTTTATGAAAACATTTTTTACTATACCTACCAACAATGGTGCTATCCAATGAATATCTTACCCTGCTGAATAATTTGGTTTTTTCTCTTAATAGGGACACAATGATCCGGGAAGTTTTCCAAAATGTAATTCTTGACTCCAAGAAATTTTATTTTTCTAACTTTGACTCTAAAAATTATTTCTCTTAGCTTAAATGTTTTTGATAATCCTTAGTTCAATATCGACCCATATTTGGAGGCGTTCTCAAAAAATAATTCCAACTAAAGACTACAGGAAATATTTTGAAATTTATTTATGTTCCAGGTGTAGACACTATAATTAGCACCAAGAAGATCAAACCCATTTATTCATGTCCTGTGACACTACCACGAAACACTAGAGGGAGTTGCATGATATATTTGAAATCATTCAACTAGAGGTTACTAGACTTTATACTCTTCTACAACATTGTACCACTGTTCAAACCGCTCCACAAATCAAAAATATTTACATGGAAGTTGTTAATGAAACATTTCATTGAATATGGTATGGGTGAAGCTACATCATACACAGGTAGAATCCCTTCCCTATTCAGCATGCCTTAGTATTCCTCATCACTATGGACAAAGAATCCAACATCATTCAGTATGATCACTGCTACAACACTATCCTGAATTTTATGGTTTTGTGGAAGCTAAGCAGTGAAGGTTAATAAAAGTAGGAAAATGGATTCTTTGAGGCATTCTCGAATGTTCATATCAAGGGATGGATAAAAATAAATGTTGATAGGGACAAAAAAGGTAATGCGAGTCTTTTGGGTTTTGGTTCCATTTTTCATGATGACAATGGAAGGTCCCTTGGATGTTTCTTTGGTACTTGTGGTATTTCATTATCTTTGGAGGTTGAAATGCTCAATTTTGTAACTGTGGTTCATTTTTATAAACATAAGAGATGGTAAAACCTTTAGATTGAAAGATAATATTCCACTATTGAACAATCTAAATAGAATGGTGTGATTCACCTATCATGGAAATTAACAACTAGATTGATGGAATGTACCTCATTACTTTTAGAACAAAACTTCTTCACCAACCATTCTTACCATGAAGATAACATAGTGGTGACCAGTCTTTCCAAAAAAATTAATCAGTAATTATGTCACTTGCTTAGAATAATCACCTTCTGATATGTGTTTCCTTTTTAAAAAACATTTTAATAAAATCTCCTCTTTAAGACTCATGTAAACTTTTTATGTTTTCAATAAATCATTCTTGGCATCTTTCTCCAAGACATCCCTTATTTAAAAATTGGTTTTTTAATACATACTCATGTATAGTGGGAGAATCCATATTAGATCCTCTTATGTTAATCTGACTCATACATATGAGAGTAGTCGCATTTACTGCATTATCACTAAACAAGGATGTATGATATAGGTGTCTCTAAATATCTCATGGTAACTAGAATAAATACATACCTAGATATTATGAAACAATTCAGTCTAAATTATTACAATCAAATACATCTAGTGTTCCATTTAGTGACTTAAAACTAGTACCATAGTAAAAAAACGTGAATTGATGTTCCTTACTCATCTAGGGAACTTTTTACCAAAACTTCTAAACCCACGTTATCCATGCTTGGTGTGGGAAAAAATAGTGGTAAAGGTTTCTTCCACCCCATGAACGAAACACACACTATGGATGGGTGAATTTAGTTATTTTGGTTTTTGGTTTAGGATTTACGATCCAAGCGCCCTTACATATCTCATTATAATTAGAATCAATCCATACATAGTTTTTTAAAGGTTACTCGTTTAGGTCTTACCTATACATAGGAAGGAGAATTTTTTTTGTTGCAGTTGGACCCAATATTGGTTGTTTTGGAATCACTAAGTATCTCATTGTAATGATAATCAATTCACAAATTGTTCTTGAGAACAATTCCCAATATCAATAACGTTTTGATATGAGAAAAGTGGGAATTTTTTATTTTATTGAATGATTTTTGGGTCCAAGACAAAAATTCTAGGTGTCACTACATATCTATACAAATTAGAATCAAGTCATATGTCATTACAGAATAAAAGTGTGGTAGGAGACCAACACCAAGAATTGTGAAAGCATAGATTGGAATTCTATGTAGTTTTATGTCATGCAGAAAGGAATTTGTCATGAAATTTAACATATTGTGACTAGGAAATTGGGATATGTTGTTTAATGTCACCCAAAAAAGATTTTTTTGTCATGAAATTTCTCATCTCATGATGTGTATGATATTTCATGCATCTTAAGGTCATTTTACAATGACCGACTACACAATTTAATGTCATGCTGCTGAGACATATCTCTATTTTTCAACACAATGTACTTGTTGAGAAACCATTAATTAGTATAGGATGTAACAAGATCTCCATAAACCAAGATAAAAGAATAATCTTTTATAGAGTGGACCTTGTGTATAGAGTATGGTTCCACCCACCTTGGATGAAAATTTTTAGGGTTCTTCCCTAGTATCATTGGAGTTCCGAGGACCAATACGAGTTATCCTTGGACGAATGTATGGAGGAAGATGAAATGTTCCATTCATGGGTTGTGAAAATAAAATTATTTGCTAAGTTAAAATATATTATAGTGGTTAACCTAGGTTTTCTTCAGATAGGAGTGCTCAACAATGAAGTTTGTTACTATAAAATTAAATAATGATGTGGTGGTTGTTTTGGAAATGATTAATTTTGAAAATAAACTAAAGGAAAATGTAATGTAAAATATTGAAATAAAATTAAAAAATCATGTAATTGAAAATAGTTATATGAATTGGTTGATCAGGTGGTGGTTAGTTTTCCAATTGAAATTTTATCATAGTTCTTATTAGTTCAATCCTCTTCTGCTAAGTCAGTTAAAGTGAGATTCCACAATCGCTTCCTATCACTTCTTTCATCAATGGTGTTACTGTGAATAAAACTTAACAATACATTATTTTGGTATAATCAACTTAATTTTGTGAAAGATTTTCATAAAATACCCTCAATTGATTTGGGCAATTCTCGACCGGGCCTTGATTATCCCAAACAATCTTGAACATTCACTATAACTCTCACACATACTGACGATCGCCAAGTACTTCACCACTAAGATCTGATGTATTACATTATATATAGAAAATAACCTCGTGAGGTTGATAATTGTCATTAAACAAAACAATAATAATAATAGAGTATATAATGAAATAAAATTGCACAAGATAATATAAATTGTTATTACAAATTGAAACCAACATTTCATAATAGAGAAAACATTTTATAACATTATGAACATGCACTAAAATATTAAAAAAAGGAAAACCTAACCTTCCCCAATAACTCATAATATTTACCCCACCATGGAAAGGGTAATTTAGAATAATGTGGAAGAATAATACATTACAAAACAAAAATAAATAAAAGAGGTAAAGAGATGAACAAAAAAAATATCCTCCAAAATCTGTCCACCTGATATTTAGCTTCAATTCTACCACCATATGGCCAAAAAATGTTGAGGTAAATTATTATAGTATTTTTATTAATGGTTTTGGATATCTACCCTTAAAATTTGAGAGCAATTGGCACAGTTTGAAAGAAGGTATGGTCAAATTACTAGACTAGAATTTTTCTATCTGCCAAAAACTATTCTACCAACCACACATTGACTGGTTCAATGGCGGCCTTAATGAAATAATTTATCTTTGAAATTTAATGTGAGTAGATTTTTATTTTTAACCCAGCTAGAAATATCCCTTTTAGAGGTTTTTACCCTGAGATATGCCTCATTGAATGAGGCATGGTCTATTCTGCCAATGAGATTATGTGTTCACATTGACTGATAATGTGGCTAACCAAATATGTTGTTCCTGGATTCTAGGGGATAGAAGGATTGAATTTTCAAGGAAGGACATTATAAAAAGGATTATTAGAAAATGTGGATTTAGAAACAAATAAATGGATCAATCATTTAAAACACATGTACCTTAAAACCTGAAGTTTTGATATAAATAAATCAAATTATGGTCAAATAAAGCATGGTTTTGTTCTCTCAAAAAGTGAGGTGAATGAAAATAATACAAACATTAGGTTCAAAATCCGCATGAGAAAGTGATTTCAATGAAAAATATAGTGAGATATGGCCTAAGATTCAAAAATCAATGTACTTTTCATGAAATTCCCAATGATTTGAACTGGTAACTAATCCATTTTCAACATTTATTTAAGATCAGTTTCATGAGATAATTTATTTCACACATTGACATGGGTTTCAAAAATGGCTATGAGAATCATTTCATGTCAAAAGTTTCTTAAACACACAAAAATTTGAACAACATAAAAAAAATTTGAAAAAAAATTGAAAATACTAAAAAACAAAGGTCCCCCCACACTTAAATTATGTATTGTCTACCATTAATTAAATTGGATTTAACATGTAATAATTTTATAAATTAAATGACATCAAGAAAGAAATTGATAAGTAGAGGTACGTCATGACTTATTAGTAGTTCCACGATGAGTTAATCTCCTAAGAGTTGTACCCTAGAAACCTACAACCAAAAGTTGAGAAAATAATATAATAAATTTATTAAAAAGAAAACAAAATAGAATGAGAATGAGAAAAGAAGAATAGATCTTGGTTTAATACCCCAAGTGGACCATGGGTTTTTACTTCCTTCAGATGAGAAGTTTCAATTGAGTATCCCCAATATGATGGTGTCTTGAGTTTCTTGGGCTTAAACCACCACATGTTGTTCTTACCAGCTTTCATTTCATTGATATTATTGAGAATACAATGAATATATTACAAAAAATCCAACCCCATGAAAATGAGATGCATATTGTATGGTGAGGTTAGGATAATTAATAAGTCCTTCTATTTCTTAGTTTCCAGTTTACAATGTCTTATTCATTCTCTAGAAGTTTCTCAAGGAATATTGCATCAAAATAATAGTCAAATGGAAAATCATAGAGTAATTAAATTTGAATAAAATTAAAGCATGAATAATAAAAATTAAATTCTTCTCTTTCAAAGTAAGCATCACGTGTCTCTATTTACTCATGGAAATCCACTTTTGTATCCTCTTCAACTTCCTCCAATAAGTGTTCATCATGTTCAGGTAGATATAGATGTTCTTTATGAGGTTCATATTATTTTTTACCACATCCAATATTGAAATTTAATTTTTAACCAAATATGAAAATTTATAACAAGGGGAGGTAATACTCAATTCAGCATCAATAAAATTAAGAAGATAATGAGTTTAATAAAAGATCATCTTCTAGAGTTTGTTCAGATTAAATTTATTCTACAGTGGAAATTCATCTTTGAATGGAATTCCACTCAATAGAGATAGGTAGTTAGGATCATCTATCTTCACTTCAAATTCCACTGCTTTGGTGGTTTCTTCCTTCAATATTTCTGGATCTTGTGCCTTATAAGGAATAGGGGATCAAGTAGTTTTTCACACTCTTTCAAAAGCCATCCAAATCTTATTGATCTTTGACATGTAGCTCAGTAGTCAATTTTTTTATTTTTACTCCTCAAGTTCTTTCCTTGGTTCTGGTAGATCCATAAATGCACAGACATATTCAAATGCTAGTTCTACTTTTCTATTCAATTTTTCTATGCCTTTTTTATGTTCTTGCATCTGAACTATTTCATAACCAGCCTCATCTACTTGTTTTACATGTGGATATTTGACATGTTCCTGTCATGGGGTGCGTAAAAAACAATTATTTACTATGTTAAGATACAATATAGTGATTAACCTTGGTTGTCTCTAGATAGAAGTGCTCAACAATCCACTTTTTCACTTTAAAATAAGATAATGAAGTGGTGGTAGTTTTTGAAATGACTGATTTTGAAAGAAACTAAAGCAAGAAACTATGTAAAATATTTAAATAAAATTAAAACTTCATGTGATTGAAAATAGTTATGTGAAATGGTTGATCGGGTAGAGGTATCATTTCCAATTGAAATGTTATCGTAGTTTCGATTAATTTAATCCTCTTCTGTTAAGCTGATTAAAATGAGATTCCACAATCCCTTCCTCTCACTTCTTTGGTAAATGGTGTTGGTGAGAGTAAACCATAACATGATATTCTTTTGGTCTAATCTCCTCCCTTTTGTAAAATATTTCCAGCGAATACCCTCAATTGTTTTAGGCAATTCCCGATTGGGTCTTCTTTATCCAAAATAATCTTGAATATGCAGTACAACTCTCACACATTCTTATGATAACCAAGTACTTCACCACTATGCTCTAGTATATTACATCATATATGGACCAGAAAAAAGTGAGGTAGATAATTTTAATTAAAAAAATCCAAAATAACAACAGAATATAATATCAAATACAATCTCACAAGATAATATAAATTGTTATTACAAATTGAAACCAACTTTCCAGAATAGAGAAAACATTTTATAACATTAAGAAAATGAACACAAACACTAAAAAATGGAAAAAATAACCTTCCCTAATCACTTAAAATATTTAACCCACCATTTTGAGGTTAATTAAGAATAATGGGGAAGAATAATACATTACCAAACTAAAATAGAGAAAATAGGTAAAAAGAATAACAAAAAAAGCCTCCAGAATCTGTCTTCCAGATGTTTAGCTTCAGTTCTCCCACCATATGATCCAAACATGATGTGGTACCTTATTATAGGATATGAGGAATGGGGATGGATATATATCCTTGAAATTTGAGATCAATTGGAGTATTGTTAAAGAAGATATGTTTGAATTACTAGACCTGGCGTTTTCTGTCCTCAAACACTATTCCACCAACCACAATTTGATCGGTTCAATGACAACCTTTATAAAATCATTTCTCCCTAAAATTTAATGTGAAATATACCTGTCGAGTCAGATTGTGAACCCATATGGAATTATCCCATTTAGAGGTTTTTATCCCATGATATGCCTTCTTTAATGAGGCATGATCCATTCTACTGACCAGATTATGTGTTCACAATGACTGATTTTTTTGGGCCTGTAGGAGTTTGAATTGGATCTTGGTTCAATAGAATATTTGTAGAAAAAAAACAATTTCATCCTAAAAAAATAAATCAGTATAAATGGATCCATATTGGAAATGTTATGTGTAAAATACGAAGGTGAAAGAAAACTATTAAATGTCTCAGATTAATCAATTTTCACAGTTAAGATCAAAACTCACCAAAAATCATAAAATGATGAAAATAAGATCAAATTGATTAATGATAAGGGATTAAGTCATTTAAAAACATATGTAGAAATATGAAAATATGAGATCAGTTAGCATAATTTTTTTTTAAAATATGATGTTATCCAATTTTATTGGGCCTCAATGTGATAAAAGGTGTGCAATATTTTTTAATAATTTCACTCCAGTTCATGTAGTCATTTCTAGGAATGATCATCTATGGATAACCAATCATAGATGAAAACATGGAGTGAGTAAAATTGTACCTCAATGGTAAGGACTACTTTTTTACGGTACATAAGTGAATATGGGGTTTCTCGTGTGGCGGTATGTGTTATAGTTTGATAGTCCCACAAGGTAGGCAATAGATTGTCAGGAAAATAATTTTTATATATACCCACCATATTCTGGATTATGTTAAATATGTTCATTTTAAGGGATTTATCGTTCCATTATTCACTACATGTTAGTGGGACAATTGGTTGGATTTTATATCATACTCCTGATACAACTTATCCAACTCTGAAAAATCGAAATCCATTCCCTTTCCCCGAAGTATTGTATGAGGGACACCATATTCGTAAATGATTTTCGATTTTACAAAGCTTAAAATTATTTTGAAACCAACTTATTTGAGGGGTATAACCGCAGACCATTTGGAAAAGAAATCAGTTGTAGTAAGAATGTACTTGAACTACATGGTTGTGGTAAGAGTATTTTGCTCTATAATATCCATTCTCCATTTAGAAAATAGCAAGGAGTATTTGTTTATATCTAGAAACTATGGAGGTTGATTGATGAAGTTGGAATTCACTTAGAAGGAATGACATTTTCTGTTAAAGTTTGTACAATCCTATGTCATAGTGGTCCAATAATATCCAATCACCAAGTTTTAATGATAAATCTTGAACCCTAAATGGCAGTCAACAAAGGATCTCATGTTAACTTATTTAATGAAAAGAAAAGGCTTTTCCCCATCAATTAACCCGATAATGACTTCATCAAATCCTCATTTATAGAGGGTTTTATAGTGATTTGGTCCATTTTAAAGAATGAAATTGGTTTCTTTCCATATGATTTGACCTTTCCTTGATCTTTCTAATGGAAGTATTCTATTTTGAAGGAATTACATGATGGGTATCATCTAACCAGTGGTAGGACTGTATGGTTTAGGGATAGGGATAATTTCATCAATCTCTTACATGTTGACATGAGAAAAATGTGAGGCCATTAGGTGATGTGCAATGTTTATAACCATTTAATCCCAGTTTGTATCCACCGAAGATGTAACAAAATTTTAAAATGTATTATTGTAATAATTCTATGATCATGGGACATGGGCCAATTTTGGATCTTAGTGTAACTCTTACATTAACACTCAAACATAGTCATGTTGGGGGATAAGATCTTCTTTTATGATGACATAATATCAAATGATCTATTTGATTTCAAAAATTGAATAAACTTTCATCTTGACAGGTCCCATTGGTATTTGATGGGCCATTTCTAGGATTGAAATGAAGGACCAATATTATACCTCATTATTTATACAACCTTCTCAAAATAGGAATGATTAATAAAAAAACACATTTGATGAAGATATGATAAAGAACCCCAACCTAACATTATTGAGTTTGGGGTCTTCTATTATCTCCCCCCTTGGACTTCTATTTGCACTGTAAAAATACATTTTTGATATCTAGGGTCCATCTTGAATATAAAAAATATCTTCATCTAGAAATTCATTATTCAATGAAGTTTTTTCTATAGATGGGTTCTCCACAAGAAAATCTACCGATGAATGGCCTTTCACTTGTTCAGAGGCATGAACAACACATCAAGCTATAGTAGAATAACCACCAACATTGAATGTTTCCTATTAACATTGGATGACATAGGGTATATTTGAGGGGAGGGGGTCCTTTTGAGAGGCCAAATAGACCTCATGGTGTTATAATTAGTGCCTCAGTTTCTAAATTGTGAAGATTAATGCTAGGTATCTCTTCTCGATATCCGAATAATGAGTCTTAGTGTCACACATTGTTCTACTGAGATAATAAAGGAAATTTTCATTCCCAGTATCACTGTTTTGTGCAAGGAAAGGCCTAATTATTTCTACAGTGATGTCATATATAGAACGAGTGTCATTCATTTAATAATAGGAATTAGAACTGAGGAGCTCAAGAGATATTTCTTGACTTTTTAAAATGTTTTCACAATTCCATTGAAATTGTGACCCCCTTCTTCATCAATTTGGTGAAGGGAATATAATTACAAAAGAGGTTCTGTATAAAGAAACCAATGTAATCCAAGTGTTCTTTATGTCCTCTTAACTCTTTTGAGTTTCCAAGGAGGTGACATGATAAGGATAGAATTCATGTTCTTATGGACGAATTTGATTCCATGATGGCATACAAAAAAGATGAGAAACTTTTCTAAGGTTACCACAAAACCACATTTCAAGGGGTTTATCTTCAGGCTATGATGCTATAGTTTTTTGAAGATGGTGTTGAGATCAGCCATGTGGTCATAACATTTTTGGGATTTAACCACCATATCCTCAACATAACACTCAAAAAAATCATAGGAATGGTTAAAATATGTGATGTATGGCATGTTGTTATGTGGCATTGAGATTATTTTGGAAAAAAGGAATTACCCGATAGAAGAATACTCTTTCAAGGGATAGTAAGGTGGTAGATTATTAATCTTATGGGTCCATACGAATTTGGTTGGACCCTAAACATCCATCAATGAAGGAGAAGGTTTTATAACAAACCATTTTTTCAATTAGTAGCTCTGTGATTGGAATTGGGAATTCATCTTTTGGACAATGCTAATTGCGATCTCTAAAGTCGATAAAGACCACGACTTTACTATTCTTCTTCATTATGGGGATAATGTTGGCCTTCCATTTTAGATAATGAATATCCTGAATTAAGTCCACCTTGATAATATTTTCTACTTCAACTTAAATTTTAGAGACATGAGTGGGGTGTGTCCTTTCAGTCTCCAATAGTTTTTAGGAAAAACAAACTAATGAGTATGCACCTTGGGATAAAGACCTTGAATCTCTATGTAATTCTAGGTGAATATTTCCTTATTATCCATTGGGAATGAGGTGTATTCCTCTTGTTCTTTGGAATTCATGGATGCACTACTCAAAGTTGGTCGTGGATCTTCTACTGTAACCTGATTTATCTCTATGAGTTCAACAATAGTGGTAGATAAAACTTATTAAAACAGTGAAGGGGAATCCCTAAGGTCTTCCTCCTCTCACTATTTCTCTTAATTTTCATTTGCCATTACTAACAAGATCTTTGAGAAAGTGGGTGATGAAGTAAATTTCTCTGGGTCAGGTAGGATTATATTTTTTTATGAAACCTAGAATATGAATCAGTTACTTCTGACCCCATGAATGATGCATGATCTCTTAGAGATATGAGGATAGAATGAGGGTGTTTTCACCAAGACTTCCATAACTTTCGAGAGAGTCAATGACCTGTCCACCATGTTTGGGTCCAATTGTCACGAATTATGTAATGGATGTCACTAAATAAATGCTTGAATTGAGACCCACCTCTTTTATCTGATTCATGTTAAACATTTACTCTGCACCGAGCTATTTCAATGGATTAACTGGGGTCATTTCCAGACTATTTTTGGAATTTATTGAAGTAACATCATCATTCATGGGCTACTTCCCTTCACTTTAATAGAATCCTTCATCAATGTACTGTGATTTTTAGGATATAAATCGGTATTTATCACCATTAAATGTACCAATTTAACCATTAACGATATTTTTGAGGCATTGGTGGTATGTAGAGGAAATAGTCGCATATTGATGTAACCAAGGCCTTCCCAATAGAACATTTAATATCATATCTTTCTAAATGACCATGAATTATGATTTGAGTACAAGAATCCCAAATTATGTTCTGAAATTGATTTCCCCATGATGATTATTTTCCCTCTTTTCATAACCTTTTAGTGTTAGTGTAGAGGGGGATAAATGGGATTCAATATAACCTAGTTTTTGAATTGTTCGTACATAAATAAGGTTGACACTTATGCCATTTTCAATGATGAATTTTCTAATATCAACATCATTTATCCTGCCAAATACATACAATTTTCTGATTTGTCCTTGTTTGATGAAATATTTTTTCCTTCCCCATGAATGAGATGATTGTGTTTCATTATACAAGATCTATCCCTACATGATATACATTGGTATCAGAAACTTCAAACATGAATTCTTGAGGGCATGACAATGCCTCTATGGGTGATTATCGAATGTCTTTTGATACACTCAAAGCATCCAAGATTGAAAGATTTGATGGAACCCAGACTAACTATTTTAAAATTTCATTCTTATGGTCTAAAATCATGAAATTACTAGGATGAGGACACTATTTTCTAGAATAATTAGGAACTAAATTACTTGATGTAAGCAGTTTGTCCTTTGGAACATGAGTTGAGGGTATTTCCATCCATAATGGATTTGGTTGACTAGGCCTGCCCATGTTCTAAGTTTGATTGGGCGATGATGTCTCCTCTAATTGGTCTTCCAGAATGATCAAGTCCGGGAAAACATCGGCTTGTGTTGGGGAACACTCTTTCTCATGTTAATCTTTCTTGAGGGCTCTCCCATGAGTTTTGACTACATAGATTGCCTGAGTGGGGATGTAACCAAAGTATTGACTTATGGAACGACTATGTATTCCCCTGTGTCCTTGACTCTGATGGAATCTTTACCTAATTACCTAATTATATATAGGGAATTAATGTTCATAGTCACTCGAATCATCTAAAAATGGTTCCATTAAGTGACTGAAATTAATGGAACCAAAGATCAGCTCCTCCTTTGATGATGATTCCTTATGGAAAGTCAACTCTTGTAGTACCATCTAGCAAGGAGGCACCCATTATTTTGGGATTGAATTCATGAATTAATATAGAGTTAAAGACATCTTTGACCTTGTCATAGTTTCATCTTCCAATTTTTTACTTCTTTCTCTTATGACCATGTCATTTTTTGGGAAGAATAGATTTTTTAGGGCTAAGCTGCCGATGGAGTCAGATGTGCCTAAGAAGAAGAAGCCAAGGAAAAATTTGGCTATTTCAACTATGCTATGAGGATAGGTTGAGTTCGATTGATCATATTTATATCCATAAAATCATTGAAATTCTGCATACAAATTTTGTGAAATTCATCATATTCACTCTCTTCCTCTCTATTGGTGGTAGAAATACATGCTACCTGCATAGGTGGCTTTCCCAGCTTCACCTGCCCAAAGTCCACAATATTCTATAGGATATATTTGAAAAAAAACATTTCTAGATAATGTTCCCCAATACTCAATAAAATGGGAATTAATTCAGGAGATCTTCATCAGCATCCTTGATGGGATTCTTGGACTTTGGTAACTTGATCGAATTGTTCTCCAATGCTGAGATAAAGTAGCTAGGGACATGGCTATTTCATTAAGAATAAAACTTTTCTTCATCTCCATAAACTATTTTCTCCTATGCTCACTTTTCTCATCTTGATGAGGTTGGAATTATTGTTGGTGATTAGGAGGGGGAACCACATGATATGTCATTGTATTTGGAGGTGGAATAGGTGTAGGGGCCTGTTTTGACTATAACTGTGGAGACTACTACTTTACCCATTCTCTTCCATTTAGTAGAAGGAATTACTCAAGACTTAACCTTCATTCATGTGATTGAGTCTTCCACTCTGAGAAACCATGGAATGATCATCGAACCCTCTTGTATATTTCACTGGTATTAGTGGTGTGCACAACTCATCATAAATATTCTCTCTATATATGGATATAAAATCCTCATGGGGAAGATGATGTCTTAGGGAATATGTCAAACCTTTCCACCAAGAGATGAAATACAAGACCCTCCCATTCAATCACTATTTTCATATTGAGATGTTGAGGAACATTCGATTCTAAATTGGAAAGATGAATTGGAAGAGAAACTTCCAACAGAGATGTTATGACCCTGCAATTGAATAAGTCGACAAACTAGTGTACCCTTCAAAGCCTAGTCCCTATTGTGATTGCACTAAGAACCTGATTTTCATTGATTTATATTGTTAACTGGTCACCAACATGGGATCACAATGGGACATGAATTGAATTAGATGCTACTCTGGGTCCCCCAAACCATAGAAAATTAGAAAAGTAGTGTTTCCAATGTTTTATGGTGGAAGATTCGGATCAACCCATTCGGGGAAAGGCTTCATCTTCATCTATATCAGTGAAAAACATTACTCCATAGCTTAAAAGAAATATATTTGCGACTCAATATTATTGATGAGTACTTGAGGAATGTCTATATGAGTAGGAGCATGAATTGGGGTGACTAAAGGTAGTTCTAGATACAGTGGTCTTACTAGTATCTTTGATGGGTAAATTATAGGGGAAGGTATGTAAGGATGTGACTGGAACTATTTTGGTTGCATATCCAATGGAGGGAACTCTCGATCTTCTTTTGTGGGATCCAAATATTTTTTTGTTAGTACCCCATGTAGAATGGATGTTCTGGTTCCCTTTTGGTTGTTGTGGTGAACCCTATTTATTGAGGAAAACTAATTGGGAGCACAAGTTAAAGCTCTATTTGGATAACATATTCAAAAGGAATACTACATCATAGTAGTTTCTCATTGAGTCAAATAAATTATTTCAATTCTTCCTCTTATTGGGAAATTATTTACTCTAGTGTAAGGGGTTCAACCTCTTCAGTAGGTAGGTGAGGCGTGAACTTACATTTACGCTTTTATTTATTGGATGCTATTTGATGAGGTAATGATGGATTGGGGAATGGAATTCCCAAATTCATGAAAGTCCTTTGGTTCCTGATATACTCACCTTATTTAATCATTTCAGTGTGTACTGAATTATGAACCAAAAATCCATCCTCCTGCTCCTTTATATTATTATTCTTTTCTGTAGGATATGAAAGGGTGGTATTAATGAAATTCACAGATGTGTTATTCATTGAAATCATGTCATCAATTTCTTAGTGAGACTACCTCTATTTTCTCCCTCAACAAGGCCTTATTGTTTCCTTGAATTTTTCAATTAGGTATGTTTGACTAACGACAATCTTAAGGGAATCCTCCTATAGTTTAGTTGTTCATGTTCCCAATGAGGATACCAGATCACAAGATGGGAAAAACCAAGAAGACTTACTCTTTGGAGTTCCCCCTAATTGAGAAAATAATGACCACCACTGAGGAGGAGGTTGTTGAGGTAAAAAAGACCCTATCCCTATGGGATGGGCTATTTCCATTCAACTTCCTCAACTCTTCGAGCCTGGATTGCAAACCTCATAGGCTATGTTAAAAAAATCCCATTTTCTGTAGGGATACATTTACTCTGGGATTACCATTAGTAGTACTTCCACAGTAGCTTTTTTCATTTTACAAAGTTGTGTTTGGACATGGTATGGGTGAATCAGTCAGTTTTCAAATGAACCACATACTTTATAAGACATCTATCATATTTATAACATTTTCTCTATCTTATGACTAAATTATCTTAAGTAGAAGTGATGGATGATATTTTAAATTTCCAAATATAAGTATTTCAATATATTTCTCTCTTATGGACCAATATTTGTGAGATTCATTCTGGGCTTGTTTTTATTGAGAATATCACCAGTTATGAATAGATTCCATTTTTTGAAGTTGGCATAAAGATATGACATTTAATGATTCAATATTTTATGACCTTTAATGATTATGGATCATGATGAAATGAAATAATTTGTGTCCATCCCATCCCTTTATATAAACAAGGGATAGGGGTATCTATGATCAACTAACACAATTGTTTGCTGAGGAAGGCACGTGGAAGGGATCCTTTCTATTTATGAAATTTTAGATGTTGTGTACCCATGAGATCTACTAAGTCCATTTATCAATGCATCCCTTATACTACCTTGATGTGATCTATGATTTATCATAGGGTAATACCATTTCTCTTTAGTGATGAAGAGTGTTTCATATATTGAGGCATATGTCATGAAAACAATATTTTGAAGATGTGTTGGAGCCAAAATATTGGACAAAAAAGGGAGGAAGAAAATAGAAGCCCGCGTGCTACCTCGTGAAGTGCAGACACGGAGGGCCCCCGAGCAATGCGCCCGCCATGAAGCACCCGAGGCGGTAATGATCCGCAAATGCCCTGACGTTCATGAGCCCGCCGCGAAGCAAAGGAGGCGGTAACCCACTACGAACCCGGTTGATGTTCGTGACCCGCCGCAAAGCAACCGCAGCCCCTTCGTGCCGTGTGAGCTCTACTTCGCGGTGCCCCTTTCCTATAAATACCAGGCTCTCCCAGATTCCACATGACAGACAGTCCGACCTTCCGGCTTCTCAACTCCCGTATCGTGAAGCACCCTTTGCCCAAGGAATCATGAGCTCTGCGAGGTATTTTTTCTTCATGAGATGCCTTCACCTTGTCTCGTTTTGATCCCCTCTTCTGAGAGGGATACCCTTCGCGGAGCCTAAGGGAATTTTCAGAGGAAGGGGATTCCCAAGGGAACCCGGGCAGTCTTGGAGCGTTTATACTTCTCGAAACACCCATCCTGTACATGTGATCCATATTCCAAGGCGGGATCACTGTAATTTGCAAAGCACATTGTTGAGTAGCACCCTGCTTCACGAGGCACCCTTGCTTCGTGAGGCACCCTTGCTTCGTGAGGCTATGCTCCGCAAACACCCTTCAACTTCACGAAGCACCTCCCACTTTCCTCTTTTCCCCATGCTGAGGCTAAGGCACTCCACTTTACGAAGCACCCACCTTCTCATGTGTCTTCCACTATGCAGAGCAACCGAGTCCTACAAGGCCCCTACCTATGGACCCCTCTGCCTAAAAATACCTCTTCCTGTGCAGCCCTCCAGGCTTGCACGATGTGATTTCAAAGTCCCCTAGACTATACCACCCATAACATTTCTTTTCATAATGATTATTCACATAGGCACGCTAACGGTTATTGCTTCTTCGCATAGCCACGCTAACGTAGACCCCTCGATGGTTTGCTCTGTGACCCCACTTTACCACGACATTTCCGGTAGCTTCCTTTCTGCAAGGGGAAGAGGGTACAGGTCATGTAAGTCCTAGGGGTGTGGACTAAACTCACCACGTCCGAGCTGCAAGATGTTATACTACCAAGCACCTCATTCTCAACACATGACGTTAAACTATGACCCGACCTCGTGCCTTGTATGTAGGGTCCCCCCATCTCAGATATTCTTTACGCCCCTCGTCTCCACAGGAATGAAATCACCCTCACATGGGATGATATCCTCCCTCTCGGAGTCGAGTATGTCCATGGGAGATTGGAAACCACCTTGGTGTAAGCCCCTCTAGCCCATCTTGCTGAAGGTAGCACCCATACACATCCGTACTTCCCCACTGCCAAGGCTAGTGGAGGGCGCGACAGGGAATGAGGCACCTTCCATCTTTGGTCCATAATCACTCTCCCACTGCGCTTTTCCGAACTTTGGGCATCTATCCTGGAGTAAGTCCCAGAACCATGGTCCGCCCAATGCGTAATCCCCTCTTCGCTTCTCACGGATGCAACCTTCGCGACGTGATCGTCAGGTCTCTGCTGCCTCTTGTTTCTCACACCGAGCATGAATCACGTGGGCATAGAGTAAGCATTGACCATGATAATTCCCTCGTCCAGTATGACATTAAACTGTATGCCCTCGTCTACCATGATGTTAAACTGCACAACCTTGTCCTGCATGACATTAAATTGTACATCTATACGAACTACGAGGTCTTTGATCCGTGTCAAGGATTGGTACGTAGGAAACCTCATGAGGTTCAAGCCCACCACCCGTCTTTTATTCATGTCAGGATACACCCTTGTCCCGCGTGATGTTAAACTACATTCCGATCCAGTGGAAAGCCATTGTGACCATACCAAACTACGAGATCTTTGATCCATGTCAAGGCATGGTACGTAGGAAACCTCCCGAGGTTCAAGCCCACCACCAGTGGACCCACGGGTTCACCTTCACGTCGGTTCACTGAAAAAACTCTTCCCAAACTACGAGGACCTTGATCCATGTCAAGGCATGGTACATAGAAAGCCTACTGGAGGTTTAAGCCCATCACCCATCAGACCAAGGTCCTTTCTTCATGTCGGTTCGCTGACACACCATTTTGAACTATGTGGTCTTTGATCCATGTCAAGGCGTGGTACATAGGAAGCCTTCCCGAGGTCCAATCCCACCATCCATTTGGGCCATGGTCCTTCTTCACATGTCCCCATCCCGCATGACGTTAAAATACATCCCAATCCAGTGGTAAGCCGTTGTGGCCCTGCCATCCAGTTGTTCTGACACCCCTTCGTGTCAGTATAACACCCATCTTCCCGAACTACGAGGTCTTTGATCCATGTCAAGGAATGGTACGTAGGAAACCTCATGAGGTTTAATCCCACCACTAGTGGACCCACGGGTTCACCTTCACGTCGGTTCGCTGACAAAACCCTTCCCGAACTATGTGGACTTTGATCCTTGCCAAGGCATGGTACGTAGGAAACCTCACGAGGTTCAAGCCCACCACCTGGTCATCTAGACCACATCCATGCAATTCTCCATCATCCACCCTGATTCTTACCCGGGCCACCAAATCCCGGTGAGATCATGCCACCCCATTCCCCTCCACATCATTCGGGAAGCTGCCCACGGGCTGCCCCCAATATCGGCATTCCCTCAAGGGGGATTCCTCAATCTAATCCACCCCAACTAGTTTTCTGATCAGCCCAATCTGTCTCCGCTGGACATTAAAATTGTGCCATACGCTGTGTTAAACATAGGAAGCTGAGGAAAACATTAGATACATGCCTATGGAATATGATTCCCCATGCTCGATGTGGGATGCATCAGGCTTCCGCTCCCTTGAGAAGCCCTATAATAAGAGACAAAAGACAGACATGCCAATTCCCCAGCGTTTAGACACGTTACTGATGCCTCGACGTGACAACTCCCCCGACTGAAGGTTGCTGCCCGGACCGGACCCTTTAGAATGTCCTGACAGAAACAGTGCAATTAACTGGCATCCATGGAAACATGGGACTGGGAAGAGTTTCACGAACAACATATTAAATATATGAGGGAGACCCGGACTAGGTGATGAGTTCCAAGGAGGAATCCATGGAAGGAAGAACCAACATCCCATCATCCCGATTTCGATCAAGGAGTAGACGTCCCCGAATAAGGAGTGAATTCCGCCCACCATTGGAAAGCGGGAATGCGGGGCAACACAAAAGCCGCACCTATTGCATCCCTGCAGACGGATGCACGCACCCTAGAAAAAGTGTCGGAAATAGAAATGGTGAACCCGACGTGAAATTATTCTTCTCAATTTGGAGATTAGTAGCGCTCGAGACATCAGTAGATTGACGTGTTATCAGATTCAGATATCCGGCACCGGGCCCCGCTAAGAAAATATCGGGCCTAGCGTGAAACTCACCGGAAGTTGGGGCAGTAGAAAGTGGGGCATTCCGTTCTGCAACGTGTTGTCATGGATCCCTCTCACCGACCGCAGAAGATGGAATGATGTTGGGGCACTAGTTGTCGATCTCTTTTCCTCGTAGTGTTGATGAGTTAACTTCCCTACTTCTCAAGAATCAGGTTGTTGCAATGGGAACACGATCGCCGCCCACTCACCTATGAAGGGGCGAGGACAATACCAGAATAGCCGCTCTGTGTGGCTCCACTGTCACCACAACGACATCTATATATATGAATGTGGGACTCCCACATCCCCTTTCTCCGTCAGAGATTATCCAACGCAGGGTGATCAATGACCTTGTACGTAGGTACGAGGAGGAAGGGGTCATCCCAACATGGGATATGGCCCACATGGACAAGGAGGCATCCATAACCCGCCGTCAACGCCGCCCTTGAGGGCCGCGTAGGGAGCCCCTGCTCCCCACCCTAATGTTCAATCGTCTCGAGAGCCTATCTCTGGAACGCCTCGATGACTTCAAGCCTTACGCTAATGAGGTGGGTGATGTCCGGCTCAGCCCGGCCAGGGCCCTGGTCCAAGGACTCCAAGAAAGGGCCCCCACCCTGCCACGTCAGCGCCACCATCCGGCTTTTCCAGAAGAGCAGGGAGGTTATGCCCCATGCACTGCCTGCACCGCCTCGTCTGACCCGACGCCAGCATCGGGCCCGAGCTGAGGATGCCCGTCAAGGGGAGTTAACATCAACAAATACTGTGGCCCGATCCAGTGACGACTTGAACTGCGAAGCCCCTGCATGCACTTAGCAGGGTCACTTCTACACCCGACCAGGATCGAGGCCCCAACCGCCCCATGAGAAGGCTGGGTTGACTCTCAGGGTCACAGGCCTGAGTGGTGATCGTCGCGAACCAATTCGCGGTGATGTCACCCCGTACAGATGACCTCCCTGTACCACCACTCCACAGATCACGGGCCTTCCCCGCTCTAAATCTCTTCATGGAGGTATGCCTCGTGCAACCCCCATCCCGAATGAAAACCTGCCCCGCGGTAGTGATACTTGGTGCAGAAGCCTCTCCCGCGCCCACCACAGCGGGTATGGAGTTCTTCGTCCTACCCCTGGCCGTCGATATGAAGGTATTACCCATCCGGTCCCTATACAACGTGGGGATACTCCCTACATCCTCTCTGAAACTAGAGAAGGTCCTCCTCGCCTCGGCAACCCGAAGGGTGAAGGTCAGCCTCGCTCCACCCGCATCAAGCATGGAGGTCCTCCCTATGCTCCTGCCGATTCCAAAAGAGGTTCCGCCCACACGGGTTTTGTTCATGGAGGTCCTCCCCATGTACCCTTTTACATCCGCCCCAGTGCCCCCCACACCTCGGCATCTCAAGCGGAAGTCCCCTCTACCCTAGCACCAGCGCGACCCCGAGACTACATGTCGAGAATCAGCCTGGTTCCGAAGAGCCATCTGAGGGTAGGAGAGCAGGTCGCTGAAGCCACAAAAAGAATCCTAGGAAGGCCTGGGTGGAGATCAAACTGGACCGCTTCTCAGATTCTGAAGCGGAATGCGACTTAGCGATGGATTCTTCTCCTCGGTCCTCCGTGTCAAGGACCGGGGCAGGAACAAGGTGTTTCATTCTCATCCTGCTAGAATGTGAAGTCCACTGGATTCCCGCCTCTCTCTACAGGTACATCCAGGAGGAAGAAATTGTGGGAGTCCCGTAGGTTCTGACAGTGCAGTCACTGCCATCATCACCAGAAGCGGCCTCTACCTCTACCAGAGATCACAGAGAGCTATTTTTGGGATTAGCGGCGGTTGAGAAATGGTGTGACCCATCACCAATGACCGAAATCCCTACACCAGAAGCTGTGATAGTAAGCCCGTTGTATCGAGACATTGTGATTAGGTCACCTCACTCTTTGGAAGATGGTTCAGAGTTCGGCGGTCAGTCGGCCCATTCACTGTTTTCTCCACCGCCCAGGTTACTGTCCCAGCGGTCCGCCTCAGTACCGCTACTGGTTCCTCTGCCACCTCAGGTTGACGAGTGGGGAAATACGGGGCCAGAACATGAATCCGAGCCCAGGAGCTTCTAGACCATTCTCGCAGCGGATCACTTCCCGGAGAAGTTCTGGCCAATGGCAGCACTGAACTTTTGTGCACCAAAATCCCTCACCCTGGGGAAAGTAGAGTGCTTCTGCCAAACCCTATGGATGACGCACTTACACCTTCTCTATGAGTGGGTGGCATACCCTAGGATCCGAGAGCACTTTGAGGAAATCAGTGAGCAATGTCATCTGGTTGATTTGGCCGCACTCCCTATGGCCCAGCGCCCTGAGTCACCAGGTTGCCAGAGCGCCCTCCAGCAAAAATGCGGTCAGAGTTTCAAGGTACTTCGAAAAATCATCAGGGAAGCTACCCTCCATGTGCAAGTTCATGGATAGGGACAATATGCCACCCTCCTCTTCAGTCCTATCCGACAGATGCCTGATTTGTTATGCGACATTGAGGACATGCCCCCATGAAGGGTTGCGGTCCACATGGCTGATGTAGTGGACAAAGAGGACGAGATGGAGTTTCTCGATGGAGGCTTACCCCTTGAGGGTTTTCCACCACTGATGGACCCATCAGAGAGGATTACCTGCCAGTAGAGGAACCTTCTTGGCCTCCTTGTACCCACTGAGTCGCTGGTACTCAGCCGAAATTCCTGTAAAGGTAAAGAGAATGTCGGAACCGTAAAGAACTCTGACCCATCCACCTCTTTATAGAAGACGGAAAAAGACCTCAAGAAGGCTGCATTACGCCAGAATCTTGTTGAGAAGAAGAGGCTCGTTGAAGAACTCTTATCCGAACATGCTATTGAGCGGCGACCAGACTCTAGTGATCCTAGGCCGAGGAAGTGGGGGCATGAACAACTCCCCCCTGCGAGATGCCTCTGGGCAACCCTGATCATGCTACTCTTGTAGACAGGGTAGAGGCTGGATATCACGTCAAGAGGGCACGATACGTCTCTTCAAACCCTCCTGAACGGCGAGGCAATCCAAGGAATCCAGCCCGGGTTTCTCCAGCCTCCCTGAGGACCGTTCTGCCAGTCGCTCCACAATCCATTGGAGCCGGCTAACATGTCGAAGAGCCCGACAACGCACTTGTGATTAGGGATCCCCATCAAGACAGGGACCCCCACCCGGATGATCTTATAGCGGTACTCATCGCCCATCTCGAGGCGTTGGAAATGCGACAGGTGGCAGTCCCACCATATGGAAAGCCATATCCTGCGTGGGTTGATGATATGCCCGCACCTCCAGGTTTTGGGAATTCCACTTTATCACCCTTTAACAGAACTGGGGACCCACCGCAGCACTTTGCCCATTTTTCTTCCAGGTGTGGCCCCATGTTGGGGACCCCGAAACAGTAGGAAGCTACCAAGATCCGATGTTTTGTGCAAACATTGGAGGGCCCTGCATTCGTCTGGTACAACCAGCTCCCTATCGGATCGGTGACCGGTTGGGAGGATCTCTGCCAGTAGTTCCTATATCAATTCAGCTCCACCATGCAAAAGACCAGCATCACAGACCTCTTCATGTGAAAACAAAGGCCTGATGAGCGAGTCGCGGACTTCATCACCCAATGGAAGGGGCTTACATATTCCCTCGACATTCCCCTGACTCAGGAGAAATTACTGATGATGTGTGTAGGGAATGTGAAAACAGAACTGTTCCCTTCCCTGATCACCCAGAACTACCCCAGAGGGTTCTCGGATTTCACAGATAAGGCTTAGTTCCTCGAGGAAGCTCTGCAATAGGCTAGTCAGGCATGTATGTTGCCCCCCTGTGATCCCAACCAGGAGGGCTTCCAGAGCCGAACCCACCGCAGTGGCTTAAATTGAATCCCCTAGGAAGCTAGAATTACTGCTAGTGGAACTAGCCCTACAACCCCACAGAGGCCCTCCACCTCAAGCGCAGGCTCCTGCCCAGCAACGACCACCTCAGAATCGACAGGTTCCCCCGAGCAATGCGCCACCACCACCTAGGTGGGACAATCAGGCTCTACCTCCTCGAAAGGCCCCTCCAGCCCCTCATCAAGTCTAGGCTCCCAAATCCACCTATCCAAGAATAAGGCACCAGACTTACTCGTTCAATGACAATCAGGTCCCTAGCTACTTCTGAAGTTTCCTAGAGCAGTGGATTGTGCGCTTACCTGAGTGCAGAAGGCCGGCAGAGGCGAATCTCATCGATCGCCCCAACTACTGCCCATATCATCAGATTCTAGGGCACACCCTCAATCTGTGCTATGTGTTTATATTCTAGCTTCATGACCAGGTCGACAACAACATAGTCATGTTGGGCCCGACCCTGACATAAGTAGCGAGTGTCCCTGTAGGGTCAGAAATCGGTAGCGACAACGAAGGCGAGTGGCAGTCGGTCCCCGACCATGGGTCCGAGAAGTACGATGACTGGATGGATTGAAAAACCGTTGCCCGCGCCCATGGAATCATTCAGGCATGCCTGAATCAACCGTAGCCTACAGAAGATGTGGCCAGTATCACTGCATCGTCATCATAGACGACCTATTCCTAAAAGGGTAAGTAGTGACAGTTCAAGAAGAAGCAATGCACTCCACCACTACCATCGTCATCCCGCACTCTGGTGACTTTATGCCCCCTAAAATGGAGATCCCTCACAGAATCTGCCCAGTGGTGGGTGATTCGTCAAGCAATAGTCAGGGGTATGCTTCGGTTAATACAGTGGAGCTGGTAAAGCCCTATATGACTCCCGACGAGGGGGAACGCCAGGGGAACATCCCCAATGTCCCTAGCCAACATTAACGTCATCGGAACCGTAACCACATGGGTCGTTGAGGCAAGTCAGCGGACGCTTTTAGTCAGGCCGTGCACACTACTGAAACCAGACAGCAGGCTCAACACAGAGCTCATCACACACAACCTCATCTGGTGTCCTCAGATCTACCTCAACTGCCGTTTGTGCTACTAGATCAGGCAGAGTTGCCTCGTCCGAACTGTGGTCAGTCTTGCCTGGCTACAGGCCAAACTCATTTGTCCGGTCCTCATCCAACAGCTACTCTTCAGGCATCAAATAGCGGTCAGAAGGATGTACCCAATACCAGCCAGCTGCCGGTCTAGCCAGTAGGGCCCACTATGCCTCCAACTGTAGAACGACCTCTTGTAAGCAGAGGCTTGTGTTTGGCACGAAAGTATGATATCCTGAAGCACCTAACCGGCATTCTAGCAAGGCTTTCTATCCTTGAGGCTCTTCTCCTATCGTTTGATATGCATGAGGCACTTGTCGAGGCCCTAAGGATCCCCCTCCAGTTTGAGACGGAGGTTGCAGCTGTAGAAGCCTCCCATACTGAGGCAATTGAGAATGCCAAATTCCAGGAAGTTATCTCATTCTCTTGTGAAGACGAAGACCCTCCCATACATGGGCATATTTTCCCACTATACGTCACTGGCCAGTTCAATGGTGTGGAAGTCTGCCGCTGTATTGTTGACATGGGTTCTAGGATTAACCTAATCCTGACTCGGACACTGCGAAAGCTGGGTTTGTCTGAGGATGATCTAACTCTCTCCGACCTCAGAATCCAGGGATACGACAGGACCGTGCAATCCCCAGTCAGCAAGATCCGCTTGACGACCCAATTCAGTGGCCTAACTGCCAGCACCGAGTTCATGGTGGTCTCCCAGGACACCGCATACAACACATTGATGGGCAGGCCATGGATCTATCTTCAAGTAGCAGTCCCTTAGTCGTATCACCAATGCCTCAAGTACTCCCTCAATGGTCGAGTAGGTGTGCTCCAAGGAGATGTGTCTCCTTTCGCCTCTTGTGAAGCCCTCTATCTGGACGCCGACTATTACAAGAGCAAGGATAAGCAAATCCTAGGAAGTGAGGACGAACCCGCCCCTGTCACAAGTGATCCCTGGGAAGGCTTGAATGATGCCTACATCTTCTTGATCCATCGGTTGGAGGCCACGAACCCCGACATGGGGCAATGTTTTTTTGTTTCTGGTATAAGAGGAAGTAATGTTCCCATGTCCAAGAGACGGTAGAAAATCACCTCGTACTCTTACACCAACTAGGCTCAGGTGATCCCGGAACCTCCTACCCCTGTGTGGTATCAGAATTTCAGGATTATGGAAATGGCAGTACGTCATACATGTCTCTTCTACTGGGATGGAATCAACCGGCCTAGGCCGACACATCACTACTGCTTTGATGTCATAAAATGTGGCCCCTTGGGCCGAAGGACAGATGGGATATGATCGACTGCCTTCATCGCTATGGTCTAAGTGGTGCATGGATCTCTTGATGTGATGTCCACTACTGCCCAGGTCGGCACCAGCTGCCCATCAAGGTTTGATAACTCAGAAGAAGCTCCCCATGTGGGAAATCCCTCCACAGGTGGAGAGGAAGATCTGTAGGATGCTCCCCCCACCATTGAAGAAGGCATCTCTACCACGGTTGATTAACTGGTACAGGTGAACCTTAGATACTCCCCTATCGAAAAGAGCTACCTTGCACTCGTGTTCACCATAAAGAAGTTGCAGCATTACCTGCAACACCATGAGGTACAGTTAGTCTCTCATGTAGACCCATTGAAGTACATCCTGAACCACCCTATGTTAACTTGCCAACCAACATGGTGGGTGGTGATCCTCCAGCAGTTCGACATCAGGTTCTTGCCTCAGATGTCCATCAAGGGACATGCATTGGCAGACTTCTTAGCAGCTCATCCAACCTCCGCGGATCAATCCCTAGATCTGAATTTTCCTGATGAGGCTATCCTCTCAGTCGATCATGCCATCTCATGTTGGAAAATAAACTTCGATGGTGCCTCCCGGAGCCCCACTGGTAGGAGGCTTAATGATCCTAAGCTCAATAGAGTGGGTCTGGGTATTATCTTCATCACCCTGGCGCAAGCCATCCTGCCATACTCATTCATGTTGTCAGAAGGATGAACCAACAATAAGGCAGAATATCAGGATCTCATCACCGGTCTCGAGCTGGCCATTAAGATTGATGTGCCCCATCTACATGTAAAAGGTGATTCCTAACTGGTCATCAGGAAGCTGGAGCTTGTGCCATTTCTAGAGTGCACCCTCCGTCTAATGGCCGAGTTCTCTTCTTGACCAGAGGTTACCCATGTCCCTCGGTCACAGAATGGTCGAGCAGACGCTTTGGCTGGATTAGCTGTGTCGCTCGCAGAACTTGAGCAAGATGATTTGATCATACATGTGGCACACTGGAGAGTCATTTCCCCCGTCACCCTAGAGGAAAACAACGGCTTGGGGTAAGTCATCTTACTACCGAACCTTCTATTTCAGGGGTCATAGGTTCATCAGACACAGTGGTTGAGGCCACTCCCGACTGGAGAGAACCTTTTGTCGAGTATCTCTAAAATGGTTGCCTCCCGGACGATCGGGTTGAGTGCGAGCGAATCCGATGTCGCGCCCTCCAATTTACCGTCCAAAGTGGTCCTAGTCTTGATCGGATCGTCTATAAGAGGTGATTCGATGGTTTTCTCCTCCATTGTATTCACTGAGTCGAGATTTCTCAGCTCATGCAAGAGGTTCATGCTGGTTCCTACGGTGCCCACCAGGCCGGGCCCAAGCTATCCCATCAGATCCGGAGGTTAGGGTACTTCTGGCCCTCCATGATCCATGATTGTATCGATTTTTCCATGAGATTCCATGTGTTCCAAGTTCATGCTAACTTCCTGCGTCGGCCTTCAGAGCCTCTCCACTCCACCAAGTATTCTTGGCCATTTTCAGTGTGGGGACTCGATGTCGTGGGACCATATCCACCGGTGACATCTCGCCAATGTAGGTTCATTCTAACTGCTATAGATTTCTTCTCCAAGTGGGTAGAGGCAGTTCCACTCAAAGAGGTCAAGGCCCATTGCATCATTGACTTCATGAGCTCCAATATCTTCCACCGGTATGGAGTCCCTCACGCTGTCCTCACCGATAACGACAACATCTTCCGAGCAGTTGAGCTGAAGAAATTGTACTCTAAGTACAATATCCGTTCGAACCATACCTCTCGCTATCATGTGCAGGCGAATGGACAGATAATGTCATTCAACAAAACCCTCTCTAACATTCTTCAAAAAATGGTTGGTCATAATAAGAAAAGTTGGTCGGACAAGCTCCCCAACGCCCTCTGGGCTTATCAGATGATGACTCGCAATTCCACCCAGGTGACCCCATATTCCCTGGTGTATGGGGATGAGGCCATCCTGCCCATTGAGATCCAGCTGCCATCGTTACGCACTACAGTCTATGACCAGAAGGCACCGGGTAAGGTGGCCAAAATCCTTCTAGATGAATTGGAATCACTGGAAGAGAACAGGCTTCGTGCCCAACACAATCTGGAAAGGCATCAGAATAAGATAGCCAGAGCCTTCAACAAGAAGGTTCTCCTTAGCTATTTTCTTCAAGGCAACCTAGTGTTGGCCCTTTGAGGGCCAATGATTCCTGGTAGGAAACTGCCCAAGCTAGAGCCCAAATGGGAAGGACCTTACATCATCCATAAGGTTTACCCCGACAGATCATACTCCTTGAAGACCACAGATGGTGAGCGCATAACTCCTCCCACCAACGCCAAGTTCCTCAAGAAGTACTTTGTCTGAGCCCCTTGGTCCTCCACAACCTTAAACTGTACGGTCCCACACGACCCTAAACTACACAGTACAGTCCCGCACGACCCTAAACTACACACTAAGGTCCCGCACGACCCTAAACTGCACATTACAGTCCCACACGACCCTAAACTGCACATTACAGTCCCAAAAGACCCTAAACATCATGTTACAGTCCCGCAGGACCGTAAAACTGCACCACCGTCCTGCACGACATTAATACTGCGATATAATCCTGCAAGACGATAAACTGTAAAATGGTCCGACCTCTATGAACTTAAACTAAGATCTCCCCCATCCTTACTGTAAGACGTTAAACTTAAAGCTAGTCATCACTTCCTGACCGAGGCTCAACCTCATGCCCTTTGTCTCTTCAGGCCCCTTTCCCCCGTCCTTACTATAAGATGTTAAACTGCAATCCATTCAGGCCTTCCTGACCAAGGCTCAGCCTCATGCCCTTTGGCCTCTTGGGCCCCTGGCCCCTGTCCTTACTGTAAGACGTTCAACTGCAAGCCAGTCAGGCCTTCCTAGCTGAGGCTCAGCATCAGGCCCCTTGGCCTTCGTCGACTCAGGCTCTCTTATGAGACTGTGAGGTGTGGTGTGGGATTACGTCCCCATTCACGTCGGGTTACCCACTGTACCGTACATGCCCCCAGATGAGACGAATCTCTCGTCTAGCACGACGTTAAACTGTGCTTCTAGAACTACGTATGGATTGATTCCCATCCTAATGGGATACATAGGAACACTCAGATGTCTCGTCTTGAGCCCAACCCCGAGCTCTTCACTTTGATTGTCCCCCCTGGGTATAGTTTCCTCGGAGGATCCTTGCATGATGAGGAGTATACTTCTTTAGCCCCATTCATACGAGGATTATAATGGTCGCACCATTTCCCCACTCCCGTTCTTCTATCCTCCCACGTATTTACCACATGATGTTAAACTGCATGGCCTTCAAGAACTACGTATTTCTTCATTCCCATCCTAATGGGATACGTAGGAATGCTTAGACATTTCGTCTATTTTCCCAGCCCAAAAGCAAAAATATCCCCCTCGGGTCAAGGCATATGGAAGGATGCAAACTTTTGCCCCAACTCACGTCGAGTAAGCCTCGACCCGGCTGTACGTCCCCCCCGGAGATGTTCACCTCTTTCGTGGATGGGTATAGCTATGCTTCACCCACTCCTTGACTGGGATTCCATCACTTTACTCACCCAGAGGGACCCCCAAGAACTTCCTGGATACTACGCCTAAGGGCTCTCCTACCAATACGGTCCAACGCCCCTGAGGGTTTCCGAGAAACAAGTCAATACAAGTCCCGCGTTTCGAATTTTGTCAGTGGTCGACGCTCATTTTTTTTCTCCCATATCAGCTCTCCATAGGGAAACTGTGTTTCGAACATAGTCAATAGTTTCCTGTGTCACGACCCGTCCTCGGGGCCCGTGCCGTGACTACCCCAAGCCTGCCTTCCATAGGCCAGGGGCTGGCGACTAGCACCAAGGCGTAAATCCTGGTAGAGGGAAGGCATTGCCTTTGTAAGGTAAACAACAAACACCACAGAGTAAGCGGAAGTAAAACACTAAGTAAAAACTGAAACAAGTTGTGCTGAAAGTAAAGGGGGCCAGAAATACAAGCACAACTGTAAAGTACAACTGAATGGGGAAAAACAACAACTGAATGGAAAAGCCACCGCGTCGAACCGTCCTCTGGAAGTCCCACCTGAAGGGTGAGTACAGATAGCCTCCACATCTCCTCGGTCCAGCCGTCCGCTCCGAGTACACCCCGCCCAGTGGTCCAACTCCAGGTACCGTCCTACCCCGCAAGCCTCCACCACGATCAGCGTTGTCCGTCGTCTGCAACCAAGACAACGTAGTGCGGGAATAGCCCGTGCAGGGGTGAGTATAAGCTACTCAGTAAGGACCCTGAGACGCCCAAAAGTCTCCCAGAATCCACAAAGGATAAACCACATAGGAAAGATACAATCATGAAGTAACATCCGACACTGCTTAGGTATATTCTCATACATATACCTAAGTCATCAATTCTCGTCTGGCTCCAACATCCGAGCCCAAGCACAACCTAGTCCACATAGGAAAGCAAAACGTAAATCCACACAGGATGACACAACACAATACACAAATGAAAGAAAACTTAAATCCACACAGGATAGCACAACACAATCCAAAAAGGAAATCAAACATAAATCCACACAGGATAGCACAACACAATCCACAAAGGAAAGAAAAACGTAAATCCACACAGGATAGCACAACACAATCCACAAAGGAAAGCAAAACGTGAATCCACACAGGATAGCACAACACAATCCACAAAGGAAAGAAAAACATCAATCCACACAGGATATAACAACACAATCCACAAAAGAAAGCAAACAGGATTCAACTCACACAGGTATACTTCCTCGAATGATGATAGAGATGATCACTGATCCATCTAAGTCATCGGACCCACAAAGGATTGATAGGTACTAACCCCCGCAAAGACCCACACAGGATTGGGCCCACACAGAACCTGTAGGCGCTGGCTCACATAGAACCGCTGAGCGCTGACCCACACTGGATCGGACCCACACAGGATTGGTAGCACTGATCCACATGGGATCGCTGAGTGCTGTAGTCGTTGTCGTCGAGTCCACTGAGGATCTCTACACAGTCATTGTCGTCACAGTAGCAGTTGCAGCCAACTCTAGTGTTCCCGCACACAACAAGCTCGTTCGGGAGGGTCCGCTCCTCGAGCCGAGAGGCTGATACATCATCTGACACATATTCCAGAGTTGATGTATCCAAAAGTTCCATATCGCCAACAGGAATTCGACGTCGCAGACGGCGCGTCAATCGGACGCCCGGTCTGCGAGTTATTGGCTTTTTCATCCTAGGGGCCCGGTTGGTTTTTAAGGCAAAACCAACCCGACCGTACTCCACCTGTGTCCAAAACTCTGGCGGAGTAAGCCAAAAGATCTGCCTCACTTATAGGAATTCAACAAAGTCGACGGCACGTCAATCGGACGTCTGAAGCCCAAGATATGAGCGTTTCCGCTCCGAGGGCCCGGTTGGTTTTGTGTACGAACCAACCCGGCCGAACCCAAAGTTTTCCGAAACCTTGAGTGTGATATACCAAAACGACCGACTAGATCCAAGGATCGTATCGCCGCTGACGGTGCGTTGTTAGGAGGCCCGTAGCTCAAGTTATGAGCAAAAGACCGAAAACGTCTGGAGACGGGGGGTCTAGGCCCGAACGACCCGGCCCAACCCCCCTGGGTCGGCCCGAACCGGGTCGACCCGACCTGGGTCCGTGTCCGACCCAGTTTGGCATGACCCGGCCCGGCCAGGGCGCAACCCGGCCCGGTGGGTCGGCCCGGCTCGGCTCGGCCGAGCCAGGTGAGCGGAGGAACCGCGGGGCGCTGGCCCCCATGGGATGAAGTGCCGCGGCCCCGCGTGGGGCCGCACTGGATCAACGAACGCGGAAAAGCCGCGTCCAGTGTGTGCCGGACCTGCGCGTCCACGGGTCCGCTGGACACCACCACCGCGGCTTCAGCCGCGGCGGGCCTGTCCGGCGGCGTTCCGGGGCGCCGCCGCCTCCGGCCGCCGGTGCCGCCGGTGGGTTCCGCGGGCCACCAGAGTTGCTCAAATGGTCCGATTTTGTTTCCGTCTGCGCCGTAGCTCCTCTCGGGTCCCACATTTCACTGTGGAAACAACGGATCACCTCTGCGGCATGTTTTGTTGCCACCCGCCAATCCGCACATCAAAAAAGAACTGCGGAGGGTTGTCGGGCCGTGTTTGTTTGGCCCGCACCCTCCGCGTTAGGTGATAACAATCAGGAAGAAACAAATGGAAACGTAACAAGATACAATTTAATAAATTAAAATTTCACTTGATCCAGGTTCTTTGTTTTAAAAGAAACAAACACGAGAATATAAATTATTTCACAAACCCCTACCTCGTCGCATGTGCGTTCTTCGTGGAATTGATCATCACAGAAGAAAAGAATCGTCGCGTCGCGGAAGATCGTCGTTGTCGTGCGGTACTTGGAGTCGCGTCGACGAACTTGTCGTTGTCGATCGAAGTTTTTCATGGGGTTGGATTGTCGCGGGAGAGGCATCGCGAAGGGAGATTCATCGGCGTTGCGGAACATGGCTTCGCGTCGTCGATCTCCGCGGGTTCGGCATCCTTCGTCGCCCTTCGTCGAAGGTTGGAGTTTTTCGCGTTCTTCGCATTCTTCACATTTTTCGCATTATTCGCGAAGGAGGTTGAAGGACTTAAGGTTCTGTCAAATCCTCTCCACAAACAACACACAAGAAGAAGAATGTTGGTATTATTTTATTACATTCCAACAAACGAAAAAACTAAGTTAAGTAACGACCCCTTAATTCTTAGAATTAATTTAACGAATAAAACCGCCCAATTAAAAGGAGCGTTTAATAGATTAAGAAATGCCCCAGTTGAATTTTATTTAATGGGGGTTTTCGCGGGTGCGTTACTTAGCGGAAAAGAAACGGCGGGGCATCGTGCGGGCCCCACCTCACAAATATCCTACCAAGAGGGTAGGATATTTGGATTTTACCCTATCCGATTCAACTTAGTTTAAGTGACTTTAAGTGGCTTTGAAGCGGCTTTAAGTGAAATAAAATAAAGTTTTTCGTACAACATTATTTTATTTTTAACATAATTTCCAAAAATTAAAAACCACACCCGAGCAAACGCAACTCCGGAAGAGGCGTTTCTACAAAAATACCGGCGCTGTGATTCCATCGGTGCCCTCGGAATTCGATTCCGAGCACCGGTTCAAAAGTTAGAAAACCCGCTCGTCCGTTCACTGAACGTACCCGAGGCAAACTTCGGAAAATGATTCCGGGCACACCGGGCCTCGGAATCATGTGCCGTCAGAAACTGCGTTCTTGTAAAATTTTAAAGAAAATTAAGAAAAAAAATTCCCTTGAAATTTATGGGTATTTACATCACTCCCACCTCAGGTCTTTACGTCCCCGTAAAGATACATCATAAGATAGGGAAACAAATGCGGGTAGTGAGCACACATCTGAGCCTCCCGCTCCCAAGTGTTCTACTGGAGGTTCCCGTGCTGCCATCTGATGCGCACTAGAGGAATCGACCATCCACGTAGGACCCGCTCCTGTCGATCCTCGATCTCCACCAGGACCTCTGCAAAATTCACTCCATCATCAACATCTAGCTCCCCATGGTCAATGATGTGCGTTGGCTCGTGCACGTATCTTCTCAGCAGAGATAAATGGAAGAGGCCGTGCACCCGGTGCAACTGAGGTGGTAGAGCCAGGCGGTAAGCCACCTCGCCAACCCTACTGGGGACCTGGAAGGGTCCGATGAAGCGTGGAGACAACTTTCCGCCTCGGCCAAATCTCCATAACTCACGTCAAGGTGAGACCCGTAAGAAGATGTGGTCACCATCCGCGAACTCTAGTGGCCTCCACCTCCTGCCAGCATAAGACTTCTGCCGGTTCCGAACTGTCCTCATCTACTCCTGGATGACCTGGACCTTCTCTATCATGGCCTGGACCATCTCCGGTCCCACAAGAGCTGCTAAGATTTCTTCTTTGACGATAAGAGAAATATGGTCTCATCCCATGGATGAACCACTTTCCTTGCCTAATACAGTCAATCCCGACATGGATGATACTAACCCATAACAATGATGACGTCGTAAGGCCTCGACGCTACTACCAAGAGATCCAACCGTTACTCTCACCTCCAAGGGTTGAGTCACACTGTCGGCATCCGTGTGTGGTAACTAGGTCTCCTCCAGTAGGTAACTCTCAAGTGAGGGTCAAGTCAACAGTCTAAACCGAAACCTCATAGTAATAACACAAGAGAGGACATGAAAGTAAATGCCACAAGAAAAAGTGTCTTTTATTACTACTGCTCAAGTACAAAGACACAAAGCATCTACAAACATACATCAACAAAACAAGAAGCAACATGAATAAAGTCTCCAGTTATGGAGTTAGTCCCGCTCCAATTCATCTGTTCTTGGAGCTCTATGATCGTAGGCCTTAGCTTCCTGAAGCTGAGCTCTCCCATGTCCTCCTGTCCCCTGCGGTCAGGGTGGACCTCCTGGTGGTGGTGGTGGCAACACCCCGAAGTGTCGTCCACCTCCAGCTGCACGGCCAGCTCCCCTACCATGGCTGCCTGCTCCTTACAGCCTGCACTGATCGAACCTATGCCTCTTCTAGTGGGGTCCTTCATTCACCTTCTGGTCATCCGTATGGCGGGTCGGACAGTCACGAGCCATGTGACCAATCCCGCCGCAGGAGTAACAATGCCCACTCATGGTAAGTCATTTTCCACCCCAAGTGCCTCGCACAAATGATCTTGTGTCACGCGGTCGACCACCGGTAGGTCTAGTCCTCTTGGACCCCTACGTCATCTGTCTACTTCACGCTGCAGAAGACTCTGCCGCATGCCGGCTAGTGGTGGGTCCTGCTGCTGGAGACTGCTCAACAAGAAAACTCTCCACTAAAAGGGCTCGCTCCAACACCCCTGTCTATGTCGGAATGCTTTGAGAAACAACTGAAGCTCTGATCTCTCACCTGAGCCCCTGCTCGAAGGTTCGGGCCTTGAAGAATGGGTCATGTACCATGTCTGTGGAATAGCACGAGAGATCAGTAAACCTCGCCACGTACTGGGCTATTGTTATGCTGCCCTGCCGCAGCTGTAGTAGCTCCTTGATGCGCACCGATCGGAGGATGGCTGGGACGAACTCTGAGAAAAAAAGGCTCTCAAAGTCCATCCAAAGGAGTGATGCCTCGTCGTGCACCTGGAGCATCAAGCTCCACCATCTTCCTGCTGCCGCATGTAGGAGGCCCACTGCAAGGACCTCCATAAGGTCTACTGGTGTCCTCACTAACCTGAAAACTCGTATAACCACCTCCAGCCAGTCCTCGGCTGCCTGGGGTTCGTATCCTCGCAGAACCTGGGCGGTCTCTGGTGCTGGAAGTCATGCAGTGCACTAAGGTGACGTGCATCGTCAGTGGCTGGTGCTGGAAGCATCGGTGGCTGGGCGGGTAGAGGTACCGCCGGTCCCTCAGCTTTCAAAGGGCCCTGTACCGAGGCATCATCGCTCGGCGGACTATCGTCACGCTCAACTCTGGGAACCCTAGCTGGCTGCCGTCGTGGGGCTATCCTTAAAAGGAAACAAGTGTGCCACTGTCAGAACAGTATACCTGGTGAGCTGATACGAATTAATCACAAAGAAAGCTTGAAACACACATGCAATCAATATTTTCGTGCATTAAGTCGTAAATCAGAAGTCAGGGTCCTTGTGTATGGATACGTCGGCTGCCGCACCAACACTGGGATCCCTGGACTGATAACCACACTCAATACGCTTAACACTATTGCTTCACATAGAAGAAGGATCAGAGTCGGCGGTAGAACCGAACTCCTCTGATACCAATTTGTCACGACCCGTCCCCGGGGCCCGTGCCATGACTACCCCAAGCCCGCCTTCCATAGGCCAGGGGCTGGCGACTAGCACCATGGCGTAAATCCTGGTAAAGGGAAGGCATTTCCTTTGTAAAGTAAACAACAAACACCACAGAGTAAGCGGAAGTAAAACACTAAGTAAAAACTGAAACAAGATGTGCTGAAAGTAAAGGGGGCCGGAAATACAAGCCCAACTGTAAAGTACAACTGAATGGGGGAAAAACAGCAACTGAAAGGAAAAGCCATCGCGTCGAGCCGTCCTCTGGAAGTCCCACCTGAAGGGTGAGTACAGATAGCCTCCACAGCTCCTCGGTCCAGCCGTCCGCTCCGAGAACACCCCGCCCAGTGGTCCACCTCAAGGTACCGTCCTGCTCCGCAAGCCTCCACCACGATCAGCGCTATCCGTCGTCTGCAACCAACACAACGTAGTGCGGGCATAGACCGTGCGGGGGTGAGTATAAGCTACTCAGTAGGGACCCCGAGACCCCCAAAAGTCTCCCGTAATCCACAAAGGATAAACCACAAAGGAAATATACAATCACGAAGTAACATCCGACACTGCTTAGGTATATGCCCATACATATACCTAAGTCATCAATTCCATTCTGGCTCCAACATCTGAGCCCAAGCACAAACCAGTCCACACAGGAAAGAAAAACGTAAATCCACACGGGATAGCACAACACAATCCACAAAGGAAAGAAAACTTAAATCCACACAGGATAGCACAACAAAATCCATAAAAGAAAGCAAAACGTAAATCCACACAGGATAGTACAACACAATCCACAAAGGAAAGAAAAACGTAAATCCACACAGGATAGCACAACACAATCCAAAAAGGAAATAAAAACGTAAATCCACACAAGATAGCACAACACAATCCAAAAAGGAAAGCAAACAAGATTCAGCTCACACAGGTATACTTCCTTGAATAATGATAGAGATGATCACTGATCCATCTAAGTCATCGGACCCACAAAGGATCGATAGGTACTAACCCCCGCAAAGACCCACACAGGATCGGGCCCACACAGGACCTGTAGGCGCTGGATCACACAAAACCGCTAAGTGCTGACCCACACAGGACCGGACCCACATAGGATCGGTAGCACTAATCCACACAGGATCGCTGAGTGTTGTAGTCGTTGTCGTCGAATCCACTGAGGATCTCTGCACAGTCGTCGTCGTCATAGTAGCAGTCGCAGCCAGCTCTAGGTTTCCCACACACAGCAAGCTCGTTCGGGAGGGTCCGCTCCACGAGCCGAGAGGCTGATACATCAACTGAAACATATTCCAGATTTGATGTATCCAAAAGTTCCGTATCGTCAATAGGAACTTGACGTCGCAGACGGCGCGTCAATCGGACGCCCGATCTGCGAGTTATTGGCTTTTTCGTCCTTGGGGCCCGGTTGATTTTTAAGGCAAAACCAACCCGACCGTACTCCACCTGCATCCAAACCTCGGACGGAGTAAGCCAAAAGATCCATTTCACTTTGAGGAATTCAACAAAGTCGACGGCATGTCAATCGAACGTCCGAAGCTCAAGATATGAGCGTTTCCGCTCCAAGGGCCTGGTTGGTTTCGTGTACGAACCAACCCGGCCAAACCCAAAGTATTCCGAAACCTTGATTGTAATATACCGAAACGACCGTCTTGATCCAAGGATTTCATCGCCACTGATGGCGCATCGTTCGGAGGCCCGTAGCTCATGTTATGAGCAAACGACCAAAAACATCCGGAGACGAGAGGGTCTGGGCCTGGACCGACCCGGCCCAACCCCCCTGGGTCGGCCCGAATCAGGTTGACCTGACCTGGGTCCGGGTCCGACCCGGTTTGGTGTGACCCGGCCCGGCCTGGGCGCGACCCGGCCCTGCGGGTTGGCCCGGCTCGGCTCGGCCGAGCAGGCCGAGCGGAGGAACCGCGGGGCGCTGGCCCCCGCGGGATGAAGCACCGCAGCCCCGCGTGGGGCCGCGCTGGATCAGTGGACGCAGCAAATCCATGTCCCGTGTGTTCCGGACCCGCACGGCCGCGGGTCCACTGGCTGCCACCACCGCAACTTCAGCCGCGGCGGCCCTGTCTGGCGGCGCGCAGGGGTGCCGCCACCGGTGGGTTCCGCGGGCCACCGGAGTTGCTCCGGTGGTCCGATTTTGTTTCCGTCTGCGCCGCAGCTCCTCCCGGGTCTAGTACATCACTGTGGAAACAACGGATCACCTCTGCGACAGGTTTTGTCGCCGCCCGCCAATCCACACATCAACGAAGAACTGTGGAGGGTTGTCGGGCTGTGTTTGTTTGGCCCGCACCCTCCGCGTTAGGTGATAAGAAATGGGAAGAAACAAATGGAAACGTAACAAGATACAATTTAATAAATTAAAATTTAACTTGATCCAGGTTCATTGTTTTAAAAGAAACAAACACGGGAATATAAATTATTTCACAAACAAACCCCTACCTAGTCGCACGTGCGTTCTTCACAGAATTGATCGTCGCGGATGAAAAGAATCTCCGTGTCGCGGAAGATCGTCGCTGTCGCGTGGTACTTGGCGTCGCGTCGACAAACCTTTCGTTGTCGATCTAAGGTTGTTGCAGGGATGGATCATCATGAAAGAAGCGTCGCGAAGGGAGATTCATCGGCATCGTGGTACACGGCTTCGCGTTGTCGATCTCTGCAGGTTCGGCGTCCTTCGTCGCCTTTCGTCAAAGGCCGGCGTTCTTCACGTTCTTCACGTTCTTCGCAAAGGAGGTTGAAGGACTTAAGGTTTTGTCAAATCCTCTCCACGAACAACACACAAGAAGAATAATGTTGGTCTTATTTTATTACATTCCAACAAACGAAAAAACTATGTTAAGTAACGACCCATTAATTCTTAGAATTAATTCAATGAATAAAACCATCCAATTAAAAGGAGCGTTTAATAAATTAAGAAATGCCCCAGTTGACTTTTATTTAACGGGGGTTTTCACGGGTGAGTTACTTAGCGGAAAAGAAACGGTGGGGCATCATGCGGGCCCCACCTCAAAAATATCCTACCAAGAGGGTAGGATATTTGGATTTCACCCTATCTGATTCAACATAGTTTAAGTGGCTTTGAAGAAGATTTAAGTGAAATAAAATAATGTTTTTCGTACAACATTATTTTATTTCTTAACTTAAAGCCCAAAAATTAAAAACCACACCTGAGCAAACGAAACTCTGGAGGAGGTGTTTCTAAGCAAATACCGGCACTGTGATTCCATCGGTGCCCTCGGAATTCGATTCCGAGCACCGATTCAAAAGTTAGAAAAACTCGCTCGTCCGTTCCCTGAACGTACCCGAGCCAAACTTCGGAAAAATGATTTCGGGCACACCGGGCCTCGGAATCACGTGCCGTCAGAAACTGCGTTCTTGTAAAATTCCAAATAAAATTAAGAAATAAAAAATTCCTTGTAATTTACGGGTCTTTACATCCTAGATCTTCGGGTCCACCCCAATATGTCCCACACCATCTGGACCAAGGTCCTCACTCGCGTCGGTTCACCGACACACCATTTTGAACTACGTGGTCTTTGATCCATGTCAAGGCGTGGTACGTTGGAAGACTTAATGAGGTCCAAGCCCACCATCCATCTAGGCCAAGGTCCTTCATCACATGTCCCTATCCTGCATGACATTAAACAACATCCCAATCCAACGATAAGCCGTTGTGACCCTGTCATCTAGTTATTCTAACACCCATTCGTGTCAGTATAACACCCCACTTCCCGAACTACGTGGTCTATGATCCATGTCAATGAATGGTACATAGGAAACCTCATGAGGTTCAATCCCACCACCAGTGGACCCACGTGTTCCCCTTCACATTGGTTCGATGAAAAAAGCCTTCCCGAACTACCCGTACTTTGATCCTTTCCAAGGCATGGTACGTAGGAAACCTCACGAGGTTCAAGCCCACCACCTGGTCGTTTCGACCGCATCCATGAAATTATCCATCATCCACCCTGATTCATACCTAGCCTGCCACATCCTAGTGAAATCATGCCACCCCATTCCCCTCCATAGCATTCGAGAAGCCACCCACGGGCTGGCCCCGATATCAGCATTCCCTCAAGGGGATTCCTCAATCTAATCCACTCCAGCTAGTGTTCTGATCAGGCCAATCTATCTCCACTGGACGTTAAACATGCAGCATACCCTGTGTTAAACATAGGAAGCTAAGGAAAACCTCATATACATGCCTATGGCATACGATTCCCCGCACTCGATGTGGGATGCATCGGGCTTCCTCTCCCTTGAGAAGACCTATAATAAGGGACAAAAGACAGACACACCAAATCCCCAGCATTCATACACATTACTAATGCCTCAACGTGACTACTCCCTCGACTGAAGGATTCTACCCTGACCGGACCCTTTGGAATGTCCTGACAGAAGCAATGTAATTAACCGGCATCCATGGAAACATGGCACTGGGAAGAGTTTCACGAACAATGTGTTAAATCTATGAGGGAGACCCGTACTATGTGACGAGTTCCGAGGAGGAATCCACAGAAGGAAGAACCAACATCCCATCATCCTGGTTTCGATCAAGGAGTAGACGTCCCGGAATAAGGAGTGAATTCCACCCACCTTTGTAAAATGGGAATGTGGGGCAACACAAAAGCCACTCCTGTCGCGTCCAGGCAGACAGATGCGCGCGCCCCAGTGAAAGCGTCAGAAAATAGATGCCTCTTGAATACGACATTGAGAAAAGACTAAAGGACTGAACATGACTAGTATGTCATCTTTGGATAACTATTTCTCATGTTTAACATCAATTTTTTTATTTTTCCAAAGGTTCCTCGACCTTGTCTGACCATAGTGAACACTTTATCTCCACTTTATCATCAACTACTAGATTGGTGGGGACATCCTATATTGTGTTGGAAGGTAGGTGATCCAAGGGTGGTTCATAGAGTGACCATCACCTTGGAATATCTTTTATATTATAAAGGATTTCACTTTCATGTGACAAGGCATTAGACATGACAGTACCTGTTTTTCTAAGTGCCTCATAATTAGAGGGCTTTCTCATTATTATATCTCTAAGGGGAGGTCCTTCTTGATGAAGTTAAACACTACTATGTAATGAACTTTTATACTGAACGAAATTATATGGAAGACTACCACTATGGATTAATTTCTGGATATAAGGATAATATCTAAAGCATATACCCTTGGGAGCACCTTCGGGGTTCACAACAACAAAGGGAAGATCTGTTTGAAGTCTCTCTACCACATATGATCTTTATCTGTGAATTCATGTAGAGCTAGGGGTCTCTTTTCCTATATATTTAGTTGCTCGACCTCTTCATTATCTCCACTTTATAACTATTACACTATATGTGGTACGTTGAAAACTAGGTTATTCATGCTGGTGAGTCTTCCTCATCCCGCACTACTTTATCTATAGTTCTCGTTGCTATTTGTGAGGACTCCACTCCAAAAAAGAATTTTTGTTGCAATTAAATTCATGATCTGAATTTTATAACATGAATTGGAGTCATTGGTTCTTTCCAACCATCATATGGTACATTTGAATTGTTATGTAAGTAGAATGTTTTTAGATGAATTAAAGCCAATTGCGATGGAGTTTCTCATGGCAATCCAGGTCCCTTCAGATATGGAGATATCTTTAGGGATCATCGAGGAAATGTTCTCAGATGTTTCCATGGTTCTTGTGGCTTCAACTCCTCTCTTGGGTCTGAGATTATTGGAATTATTGTGGCGGTGTAGTAGGAAAAGAGACATGGGTGGAATAACATTTGGCTTTGGAGTGATTCTACTACTATTGTTTCTGTTATCAGGTTGGGATCTTCTCACTTATCTTTGAAGCTCACTAATCGTTGGGTAAACATCCTGGACTCTCATAATTCTATAAATCATATCATCATTCATACTTATAGAGAATCTAATTCAGTAGCGGATGGCCTTTCAAAGAAAGGGGTCTTTGGTGTTGATTTTTTTCTGCTATGATCATCTTCCTGATGAGTTATTACATGTTCTTAAGAGGGATTGTGATAATATTCCCACTTTTAGACATGGGTAAGTTGGTTATTTTTATTAAATAATGGATCCTTTCTTTTCTAGGAAAGGTATCATCTCTTTCAAAAAAACAAGGGGAATATCTTCTTCCTATTTTATCTTATGGCCACATGTAGGAATATTGTGACTCTGTTTAGGAGATTGGCTCTTAAGATTGATCATATTATAGACATGAATCAATACATAATGGTGAAGTGTCCAAGTATGACCATCATAATTACTAATAATGCCTCCATAATATGGTAATGGGGGAGTAGGATCTTTATTTGTCACAGATAAACATCTTATAGCCTTAGGAACTCCAACATTATGTAGAACTTGATCGTAAATCGACTATTCATTTTCCATCCATTTCTGGTGAGGAATATTTTTGGCTGTGTTCTTGTGAGCAGTAGGGGACACTTACTAAGGGAATTAATTTTTGGGTATAAAATCTTGTTTGAATAACTACCGTGTCTATATCAGAATATTCCAGCATGCTTCTAGACTTTTGGCAGGGGTTTGTTCATTCTTTGGAGTGTCCATTAGAATACACCAATTACCTCCATCTAGAATGGGGGAATGGACGTGATCCAATTTTCCATATATCATGGGGGATTTCTCCATTAACTCCCTAGACTGGAGTAGAGGTATGTGTATACTTTGTAGTGACATGTTTAGGATTCACCCCATTTATTGGGATGCAGTTTTGTATCCTACACTCTTCCACTATTTTCATCATTATGATATTCTGGAAATCTTTTTGGATGGGGGTATGATTTTTCCCCCTTCACTATTTTTGGGACATTCATGGTGAATTTAGTTGTTGGAATAGGGATATATTACCATTTCATAGTTAGAGAAGGGATGTGTTCCTAGTCATGTCATCCGTTTCCTATTAGGGAATACTAATTCTACTCAGGTGTGAGGGAATAGATTTGAGTTTCTCCCCTGTTTGTTGATGGGTATTTCCAGATGACTTCTCTTGGTACTGTTATACAAGACTACTAGTAGGCTTGATTAGTGTGGGAAAGTGTGTGTGGATACTCACAGTTTTCCACTAAATTTTACTGAGGATATTCTATGGATACATCCAGATAGGGTTTCTAGAATTTTCGGTGGATGTGGGTAATTGTTTGGGCCTAATCATAGTTTGCCTCCAAATTTGATTGGTGGAATTTTTGGGTATGGAAAGGTGTTTGTTCTAATTCACTATTTTCCACCATATTTTATTGGATGGATTATCTTTATGTTTTGGGATGAGTTTTCTGGCACGGTTGATAGGTGAACGTAAGTGTTTGTTCATGCTCACCATTTTCCAAAAAAGGTTATTGGGGGGATTCTCTAGTTGGGGAATAGGTGTGGCCCTCATTCCTATTGACAAATTGGTACCCTCAATAGGATGCCATGAGTTTTTGGGTCTAGATAACTAGGGCCAGACCCTTGAGGATGAAACCCTCATCATGTTGAGGGTTTACTTCCATACAACATTGGTAGTGGTGATTGATGGAAATATCCTTTTGAAATAATTCTTATGTCTTCTAGGCGAGGTTGTTGTTAGCATCCTGGTCTACCTGCCTAAGATAAGGGATGAGATGGTTGCTGCATTCCAGGGATAAATTCCTAAAAATATTGGAGATGGATATCAGTTTCTTCTACTTCTCGACCATTGGTCACCATTTATTGAAAAAATAGTAGAGATTCATGATTTGGATGGAATGTTGGGCATCCTCAAGGGTCAGAATGGTACCATTCCGATAGTACTCCAAGACTAGTGAATTTGAGACCCAGTGTTGAAGATGTTGGACTGGTGATGGTATCCTTTTCTTGGAAGAGGACCCAACATGAGTGATAGTTGGGCCATATATCTATGAGAGTTGGAGTAATGTTATTTATATTAAAGGTAAATCTTATCAAAATTTCATGAAATATATGTGACCAATAGAAACAAGAAAATCCCATCAAAGTAGCATCTCATTAAATGAACAAATAAAAAATTTATTATTTTGTTTTTTCATCCTCTATCTTGATAGAAAAAGGGGCCCAATAAGTGGGGGACACCATTATCTTGGTTAGGGAATCATGTCAGGTTCACTATCTTTTTGGATGAAAATCAGTCACCGTAAGATTAATTGTAGGGGGATGAGTTTCTTATAATCATTCAGGTTGAGCTCACTATTTTTTGAACAACATCCATTGTGTTTTGTTCATTTATCTAGAAACACCCAATTATTCCCTTATTCGAACCTACTTTCTAAAGGAAATCGGTTGCTATAAATATATCCACAAACTCTTGGGGACTCACATTGGTTGAGAGGATGGGATGTTGGTCTCATCACACCCCTTTGGGGGTAATTTTTGTCTGCTTTGGGACTCTCTTATAGATTTAATTAATGTATGATAATCCTTCATTAATTCCCATGTATAACATGGGTCGACCTTGAATTAACAATCAATTATTTTCATGTATGGAACTTTTTATGAATACGTATGTATTTGAGGTTATTCGTTGGTGGAGGAATTGGAATGTATCTAAGGTTCTCCATTAATAGTACCCTCTTATGGATGGAATAAAGATCATATTTTCATTTATTATTATGAAGAATGTTTTGAGACACATAGTCGGGTGCTCTAGAGCTTATCATCATCTATGGATATGTGAGTTGTTTGGATGTCAGGATCAGACCAATAAGGTGGTATTCTTATATATCACTGTGAAAGGAATCATAACCCTTGTAGTTTGGTGCCACTTAATAGGACACATCATTCCTTTTAAGGTCATACAATAAGGACCAAAACATCTAGTTTAATGTTACGAGACTCGGAAGTTTAGGCTAAAGGTTCTTAGTCAAATTTTGATGTGAGAAATATATCTAAGCCTCCCAAGGAACCTGAAAGGGATATGGTCTCTTAGGTAAGCCAAGAACCTATTGGGAATTTGGGCTAAAGAGAATAGGGTTGATTTGTGTTTTTGTGTTTGGAACATAAGAATGATTCTTATGCATTCCATTTGGATGGGAATCAAAGACCATATAGTTATACTTGATGTGGGCTTACACATAAAAAGGATTCCCTAGTGTGGAGTATGATACATGGAATTAATGACCTGTGCCTATGGGGGCCCCCAAAAGAAAAGAGAGAGGATGATTCAAAAAAAGATTCTCCACTAAGACATGCTTCAAACCGTGCAGATTTCATGATTGTAGAAAACATCTAATCCAACGTGAACCACACTCAAATTTGTGAAATAATAGGAAGTGGAAGATCTATGAAACCACACAATCCTTATCCCATTGGTGCAATAGGTTAGGGATTCATGAAAAGAAGAAAGAGATTTGAAGTTCTTATTTACCCTCCTATTTGGTAACTATGATATTCACATTTTATGGTCTATCCATCTATGAACCATGGGTATATAGGAAGAAGTAATGAAGTAGTATAGTTATTGAAAGAAAGGATAGGGGAAAATCCATAAGGGATTCCCTGGACTAGGTCTTGGGGAAGAAACGAGGATAAGACACTATCCGTAAAATGGAAAAGAAAGAGAAATCCATACCCTCCCCACCTGGAATAGGAGGACTATACTCCCAGAGACCAAAAGGGGAAGAAATATTCCTAACCCTTATATCTAAGACCACGTGGTCTTGAAAATTACCCTAGGGTTGGGGTCCTCATGACCAAATGGATGCATATCTACATGCACCCTGAGGACCCAACCCATAATGTGGGACAAGTGCGGGACACCTATGACTGAAGGAATGCATATCCAAATGGGAGACATGTTTTTGTGCCTCTTACAATGGTTTCTCAAGTCTAGAGTCTTTGGTGGAGTTTTATATTTCCCCCACTCATATTACGAATTCAATGTATAAGGATCCAAACAATTAGTTGCTTGAAATAGGGTTTTAGGGGTGGATTTCATAGGTGGTGTCTAGGTGATGATGGAGGTCTCGTGCATGGTACACCTGGGAAAACTGGATGGGTTTAGTGTAGGTAGGCCTGTGAGAGATAAAGGTGTCTTGGTGATAGACCACCTAGGAAAAAATATTTGGGAGAGTCTGTTCTGTAGGATTCCATGGTCTCCCTAGGTGTTCTTGGAAGGATCTCACACATGAATCGAGTTGGGAAGGGTCATTTGCACTAGTTCTTATAAATTAGTAGGAAAGGGTTTCTCATGTCGGTGTCTTGTATTTAATACCCCAGAAGGATATTAATTAAAAAATACCCCTTTATTCCTTCTTTTTTTTCATGTTTTAGAGAGCTATATAAAATGTTTCAGAGGGATTGGTCGAAGGACTGGGGCATGAAAATATTTGAGGTTTATTTTAGATTTTCCACCATTCAAATTAAGATCCCTAGGGCCATATTTATAGGAAAATATGGGACCCTGGGTGAAGTGATCAGATCACCCAGGTATGATGCACATGTACTTCGTGCAGTCCAATGCACAACGCACCCTAAGTGCTGACACTACTTTGGGGGGACCTACAAGAAGGGACTTTGGCGAGGGATATGAACCTTTGCATTCTTCATTTCTCTTATATTATTCTCTTTACGATATTTTCCTTTAACAACCTTTCTCCCATGAGACAAAACAAACTGTCAAAAATAGAATACAAAATTTATTTATTTTATTTAATCTAAAATATTATCCATTTTATTTTCATTATAAAAATGAATTAATATATATATACCTATACATGTAATGTTTATATATGAACATGTTTCTATCCATAAACAAATATATATATATATATATATATATATATGTATATTATAATACAGGTAAATAAATACATATAAATATATACAGTTTATATATACATATATCTGTGTATTAATAAACATATATATTTATATTATATTCTAGTTTATGAAAATTATTATTATATATAATATATTTAAATAACTATAAGTATATATATATAGTACACAGAAAAAAATATATATTTTATAGATACATTTAAAAATAATTAAATAAATATATGAATGAAAAATATATATGTAAATATATATATAAATAAATAGAAATATTAGAAAAATAAACAATATAACACGTTGGCACAATGGTAATGTGGTTCAAGTTACAAAGGATATGTAGAGGGATCAAACTTAGGCACGTACAAGAGGTAGGAATCTCACAAAGCACTGGAAAAGTGGGACCACAAGGCCTTAGGGCCACCTCAAGGCCTTCGATCCACCTTAAGGCCTTTGGGCCACATGATCAATACAGTTTACCCAGACAGACTCTTCAAAAAGAAGCAACCCTAGAGGAGCAGAACCAATAGATTTGGAATAATGAGAGGGTATGGAAATTACATCAGGACTAGGCTGTGCTTACAGATGAAACTTAGTCGGATGACCATGCAAAGATGGAGGGCTACCATCATGATGAAAATTTTAGGGAGGGGCAACTCATTATAGTTATAGTTTGGTTGAATTACCTAAGACGTCCGGGTCATGTAATGTCTCATAAGCCTATGGGCCATATAATATCTATTCCTATGGGCCTTTTAAGGGTTCCCCCTCATCCCTTAAAAGGGGGGTTATCAAAAATCAATTTGAAAAATAAAGCCTTCAGGATATTCAGAGTGCGGTTAAAATGTATATTTATAGTAGTGAAGTAATGCTCTACTAGAATCGACTATGGGAGAAGTTCAAGTGAGTTAAGATCACCACTAGGTCAATGTTAGCTAAACCACCTCCTGAAACTATCACCATCTCACACCTTATACTTATGGAATATTATGATGTAATAAGGGGTTATGTATGTAGACCTCAATATTATAAAAGTTTAATTTACATTATACAAATATAATATTTATTTTTTCAATTGAATTTTCATTATTATTTTATTTAATAAAATTCAAATGAATATATGATGCATTTGATAAATATATTTTTCAATACAAGTAAAATATAATTATATTTTCCAAAAATAAATATACTTTTATAATTAAGTTATGCTAAATAAAATTTATTTTTATGAAACATTCCTATAAAAAAGTATTTTTTAAATATAAATGATAATATAATTTTATAATTTCCTTGTAATTTTTTTAAGTGTTAGGAAGTGGATTATGTTGTAAAAATTATTATTTTATAATAAATAATGTTTCTTTATTTAAAAGATAAAATTAAAATATTTAGATAATTATTATTATAAAATAAATATAATATTTGAAATTAGAACATCAAAAAATGGGTTAAATTTAAATTTTGATAATTTTGTAACATAATTTTTTTTATGAATAGTAAATATACAGTTGTATGTTTTCAGTATGTTTTATGGATTCATATAGTAGTAATAAAGATATAATACTTAATAAAAAATAATTCATGTATAAAAATATGTTACTTTATTAGGATTATGTATTTTATTATATTTAAATCAATATCTAAACCAAAAATGAATTTAGGAAGTCTATAATGGGAATTTTGAATTTAAAAAATATATTTTGTGGAAAATTTACTTTTCCATGTGAAAAGTAATTTTAAAAAATGTATTTCAGTTCTAATATATTAAAATATTTAAAAAATTATTGAAATGTATAAAACCATGAGGAAAAACCATGGATAAGTCGATGGTTTTTCATTTTCCACAACCTAGAATTCCAAGACCAATATTTAGAAATGATTGAAGAATTCCTCCAATTTTAGTGTAACCAACACATTACCTTACTCCTCTCTAATTCAAATACCATAAAAATCTTAATTATACTCATTTACCCTCTCAAATTTCCCTATAAGGAGTCTCTAAGGTCTGAAGGTTTCCCTCTCAACGCTTTAGGAAGTTACTTCCCAATCTAAGGGAACTATGCTCTACCTTCTTTCCATTCAAGTACCTATTTTGTGGTATGTTTTATAAATTTTTAATTACATTATTTTGATGAATTATTTATTATCCCATTTCAATGAAAATAGTTTTTTATAAATGATATACCTTTCATCCCTCTGATTTCCTTTTACTTATTCCACATTGTATACCTGTCAGGATGCCAAATTCGTTTCATGAATTTCCCACTATTATATGAAATATTATTTTGATGTGAATTCTAAAACCATTTCTCCATTAATGGGTATTCACCTAAATGTAATCATGATTCATTAATCTAGGAATTCCAAATATGAAACCCCGATTCTTTTCTCATTTGTTAAAATTGATTTAATGCTCATATCTTTAGTATTTATGAATTTAATGATTTTTTCATGAAACCCATTAATTTTTTCCCATAGGTTATTAATGAAATATTTTATTATTATATATGTGGAAAAAATTTATTTTTACATATTTTTTGTTTTCCCTATGAGTGTTCTAATTAATTTTGTAAAGAATTAATCTCTAAAGATGACATGTTTTACAATACCTTGGTGAATAACATTACAAATTCTGTTTTATGACATATTAATTATAAAACTTATTGATATTATTATGATTGTATCATTTTTATTTCATATACATATTTATATGTTATGGTTCATGGTTACTCTATTATGATATGCCTCATGTTCTTATGATCATGCCCTATTGTTATTCCTCGTGGCCACATGCTAAATATTTCTTTTGTTATCCCCTAATTGAGATTTATTATAACCCGTTTCATTTATTGTATGTCCCAAGGATATGATATTCAATAATATTAATCTAGTATGAATATATGAAGAATAATTTTAAGTATATTAGAATAATGTTTATATTTTCATATATTGTGTTCCTAATTTCTATAAAACTAAAACCCAAAAGATCTTATGAGTTATTAATTATTGTAGTATTCAATGAATCTTTTATTTTTTAAAAATTAAAGATTCTACAGTTGGTATAAAAGATAGGTTTAATTATTTATGGGAATTAGGACTGGAAAAAATATAGCACGAACCACAATGATAAGCCTAAATATAAGAAAAAGTCCTAAAATTTTGGTGATGTATAATGCACATGGTTTTCATGAAATGAAACCCAACTCTAGATACTGAAAGTGGTTGAGGCTCTAGCATAGTTGTAACTAAGGGTAATAAAAAAAAATGTCACATTGGGTATTAACTCAATCGACATCGGGTGCATGAAAAATTCTCTTTTCTTCACACCTAATTTGATACCCCTTAGTGATATGTTAGGTTAATCACATGCTTTTTAAAAATAATTTTGAATGATATATAGAAAATTGAATAGTTATTAGAGGTTATTAAAGATTAAATTATTTTAATATTTTTGTTTTAGGAATTTCAATAACTTATAATTAGATGATTACTAAAAATAACATGTTTCGCACTAAGGTTCTGTACTTTCAGATTAATTTCATGGAATAGAAGAACTCATATAAATGATGGATGTAACAGAAAATAGAACAATGGTCTTCCAAATGTGACGAAATATAGAGTTAAAATATTTATGATGATGAAATAGTAGTTAACTCAGGAAATTATTAACAACCTAAACCATGTGAAGCATTCAACTCTACTAAGGAACGAACAATTGGAAGTTGAATTATTCATGTGTTAAAGACCACTTGTTTTTAGTGGAAACTCTGATCCATTTCTCTCTAAACAATGGATCAATAATATAGAAAATATAATTTCTACACATCATTTTCTAACCAAGTGAAATTTATGTTGGTAGTGCAACAATTAAAGGGAGAATATAATCAATGATGGACATTGATCAAGAACACGAATCCAGTGTATGTGGTGGAATACATGGAATGAGAAGACCTTATAAAATCGTTTTTTCAATAAGTTTATTATAACAACTTTTGATCCATGATGAGATGGAATAACTTGTGTTTAAAGAAATTGAAAATTAATTAGTGGGAAATCATGAAATTAACTTTACAAGGATTTCATGATACGCTTCATGATTTTTCATCAATTCTAATGGGAAGATTGACCAATTAGTTGGTAGTCTGAGGCCACATATATAGAAAGAATTGTAGATATTAGACTTTGGGAGTTACAAAAATATAGTATTATTCTATCTCAAAGTTAAAATATATTTCATAGAATCACGTTGGACTCATGGAAATAATTATTAGAAAATAATGATAGAGAATATTTTTTGAAAGAATCTAGATGGGAATAATGTACACAAACCTTATGCAATAATTGTTGGAAGAAGCATTTGGGAAACTCTATGAAAGGATGTGGAAAGTACTATATGTTTGGAAGAGATATTTATATAGATCAAAACTATCTTAAAAATTTTAAACCTCAAAATATGTGCCCCAATGATAATGTGATGATATTGAAAGCGCAACCTTCCATGAAATTATTCAACTGTGTCAAGAATAGACATTTTGTCAATCAATGTCCAAAAAATATGATAATATAGGGAAACCACTATCAACCTAAACATAGAATATAAGAGAATTTTCATGAATTTTAAATCACAGTATCTGAAGTTTATTCTCCACATAATGTTTTGGTGGGTACACTCATCATAAACTCAAAGGTAATAAGTGCATTATTTGATTCTAGTTCTACACATTATTTTATTTCATTCATGATTGTAAATATATAAAGTTAATACCTAAGCATCTAGTTGAAGAGTTGTTGGTTAAATATCATATAGGAACTATAAAAGAATCATTGATATATAGGGATCCCCCTATTAACATTGCCGAGTTCAATCTCTTTGAAAACCTGGTCATCATTCCAATGGAAAAATTTGACGAGATACTTGGTATAGATTTACTATCGAAGTATGATGCCTAGATAAAAAATATAAGAAAATATATTTCTATTATATTAAATGGATAAACAGTAGTTACCTTAAAAGGAGAGATATCCTAGACTGAGCCTTACCAAGAACCACATACTATTAACTTATTTATGTAATTGATTATTAAATAAGGATAAGAAAAAGAATGTATAAAGATTGGATATATACCAATTACTCTGGAATACATTAATGAATTTCTAGAAGATTTATTTATAAATATCTCAAAAAGTGATGTAGATTTCTTAATTTAACACATACCTGTATCCAAGACAATATCAAATACCCTATATAAAATGGAATATATGGAGTTAGATGAATTGAAGAAGAAACTAAAAGACCTCTGTGTAAATGTTTTTATTCGACCAAGTGGGTCTCTTTGGAGAGAAAAAATTCTCTTTGGGAAAAAGAATTTTGGATCAATGTGTATAAGAATTGAAAATATATATCTTAATAGGGTCATAATAAAAAAAATACCCTCTCTTTAAGATTGATGATTTATTCGACCAACTTCGACGAGATCAATTGTTATCCAAAATTGACCTCGGATCATGGTATCATTAGTTGAGGGTAAAGAAAGAATATATCTCAAGGAATGAATTCTAAACAAGATATGTAAATTACACGTTTTTTGTTATTACATTTGTCTTGAATAATTATCATTCCATATTCATGGATTTTATGAATATATTCTTTAATTAGTACCCTGATAAATTTTTGGTAGTTCTTGTTGATGATGTTATGTATAAAAACCCTGACCGTTATTTCACATTAATAATTGATTTATAACATATGAATACATTTAGTACAACCCAAATGATATAAAAGTATAGTGACTTTTTTAATGAGTTATAATACATAACAATATAAAACAAGGAATGCATCAACTTTAACATGCTCAAAATACTCCTTCGAACTTAAAACTATATAGGATAACCTGGGGATATATATACAAAAGTGATGAGATATAAATATCAATAAGGGAATAAACATAGAATAAGTGATAAATTTTATACAATAGGAATATCAATGAGGTATAAAAAAAATATGAATAATATGGCCTGACATAACATGAAATTCATAACTTGGGAAATGTGGAAACAACATAAAACACTAAATCATAAACACAAGTCATGGATAAACCTCCCAAGAAATCATGATGGAAAAATTACCATAAAGTAATTAGGTTAACTCTTTGTCCCAACATGACATATCATGATACTAAACATTACCCAATGCATTGGAGCACTACTTGGGCACACCCGTTATATTCATTTCATTCTCATTCTTAAGTGTGCCACATAGATCATACAACATGGATTCATTCAACATAGAAATTTATATCATGATAAAGTATTGAGAAATAATTAAATTTGAGTCCCCAATCAATATTTATATGTTCATAAAGGTGAATACCCTATACAAAAAATTTTTATGGTATTCACTACTCAATTGTTTTAGTATAGAAAATCCTGCTGAAATTTCCACATCATAATGACATTACATAAAAATTCATAAAAATGGTTGATGAGAGAAAAAGGGTTATATGCTAATTTTTAAATCAAATTTCTAGTAATGGATATATTTAAAAAGATATCATGACATTATAAATTGTAAATAAAAGTCATAAGTTAATGAAGATACTTGAATAAAGAAAAGAATTCAAACTATATTTCAGCAAGGTAACAGATGTACATAAAGGATCATGGGATTATTAATGAGAGGGAAATATGATATCATCACTAATACATTCAATTTAATTTAAGGGTAATATGGAAGATTATATTTCAACGTATGAAAATTAAATTAAGAGACAAAACATAAATGACGTGATTGAATAGAAATGAGAAGAGAGGAATCCCTTACAAATTTTTTTCATTGTAACGATTTAGGTAAGGGTAAAAATGAGAGAGTATAAATGGTATATCATTCATATAAAATAAATTGAAAATTAATGTAATTATAAGAATTTAATGAAAATATAACCAATTGAAATAATATATTATAATTTCATATAAGGTTCTTGAATTGAAAGATGGAGAGGAAGGGGAGGATCCCTTACTTGAATGTGTGACATGAAAAGCTTGAGAAGGACTTCTGGAGAGTTTGGGGGAATCTTGGGGAAATATAGATAGTTGAATAAAAATTATGGTCATGATACAAGGAGTTTGAGTAAAGATAAATGATTGCTTTGATGGGTTTATATATGAAAAGGGTGGGATTTCTTTATTATTTAGTTTTTGGACTCTACATAATAAAATATCCAAAACCACAAACCAACCCTTGGTTTGTACCCATAGTTCCTGAAGAAGGGAGTTTTTATCATTATTTTTTATGTATAAGGTATGAACATATTAAAATAACGTGGAGGTGGGTCACATTTTTAAATAAATGATTTTAAAACCATAAAACATATTATTGGTATTGGTGTATTCATAATAGATTTACAAATTAAATAAAATAAACATAAAAAAATTATTTTAAATGGAAAAAAAATTCTTTCATAGATTCCATTTATCATAATTATTACATCACTTTTGGGTCATTATGATGTCATAAAACACAAAGTATATTTATATGTTATTTAATTTTTAGCCGAATATTCAATTGTCTCAGAAAATTATAAAAAATTCACCGTTAGATAAATTCAACACAATAATTCCAAAAATAATATTCATTTTATCTAAATAATTTTCATAATATGTGAATTTTCACTTTTAAAATAAAATCAACATTTATTGAGAAATGATTGTTTTTTTAACACTAACACTTTTCCAACACATATAAAAATTACATTTGATTATATAATTATTTATATTTGAGAAATATTATTTAATAATAATATTATATTAAATTATTATTTATTTAAAAAATAAATAAATTTCATAAATTCATTAATTGAATTTGAATACTAACAAAAAATACATTTTGTGCTTTATTTTATAAAAATAAAAACCATTTACAAAGTAATAATAATAGGATGAAATTATTTTCATTATTATTGGAACCATGACCATTCTATTGAATGAAATGGAGTATCGTTTTTATTTTTTTTCAATCCTTATTGGATGTTGAGAATGTTTTCTAGGAAAGGGATCATATAGTTCAAGCAGACAATAATATTGACAATGGCGTCATTTCCTAGTGTTTGCCAATTTTTGGGCATGAATATCAGAAAATAGAGAAAAGTGTGTTTGGAAAATGAATTTGCGCCCAAGATTGTAAGTGTTATGTAAACTTGCATGCAAGTCATGTTTCAGGACCAGAACCTCAAAAAATGGAAAAGGCATGATCCATGCGAAAAACCTGTAGATATGCACAGAAAATGGTTCATGCACGAAAAGAATTGCGCTCAGAAGGAGATGTTTTGCGCGAAAAGGTGGGTTTTGTGCGTGGGGTTCAGAAAAAACTATAAATAAGAGGTGAACCCCCTCATTAGGGATGATTGGAGACGTACTGAAGATCTGAAATCTGATGCGCGTAAAAGTTGCACGAAAAGGATGCTTCATGTAATAATGAAGTTGTGCCTAAAAGTTGAAGTTGAGAATAAAAGTTGAAGTTGAACTTAAAAGATGAAGATTCACGTAAAAGGTGAAGTTGTGCATAAAAAGTTGTAGTTGCGTGAAATATTTCCGTGAAAAAATCGAATCTCACATGCTAATAGTGAATCTTGTGTGCAAATGAAAATATTGTGTGCAAAAGTAAGATCTTTCATGCAAAGGGTTGGTGTTGCACGCAAATGTCAGTGTAAGCTAGTAACATGTTCTGAATATCTGGATTAGTGGTTCAGTTCATTCAAGTGCATCAATCCAAGAATTCGATGCAAGCGATGTCTTGTGATTAGAAGATACAAAGACATCAATGAAAATCTATTGAAGGTACCTTCACATCCATAAACTGACTGTGACTTCCCCCTGGGCAGTGAGCTAGGGGGAGTCAACAGAAGTGATCTGAGGGACACAATAACTTATCCTTGAACCTTTGTAAAGGTAGTGTGCCTAGAATAGAGTGAATATGACTGAATCTTGTAATCCTAAAACTAGTAAAGATTAGTGTATTTAGGTATGACCGACACACTGTCAGTGTATAATCCTTGGATGTAGCCCTTTGTAGTGAACCAAGTAACAGTGGTGTGTCATATCCCTTATTTTATTTTTTTTGAAAGATTTAAAAAGTTCCCACCAACATGGGAACAAGATCCACAACGTTAAAAAGAAAATTTGACACCCTGATTCACCCCTCCCCTCTCAGGGTGTTCCAGGGTCCTTCAAGTGGTATCAGAGGGAGGTGTCTGGTGTTTGATCTATCATATACCATCATGGATAATTCAGCCAATGTTTGGGGAGTACCCCTCTTTGATGTATGTAATTCTCATATTTGGAAGAAAATAATTATATATCATGTAAGTTCCCTTAGAATGGAATTCATTTTTCCCACTATTCAAGGAATACATGTTACTGATCCATCATGTCTATCTATCACTGATGTAGATAGAAATATTCTTGATGCAGATGCTAAAACGCAAAATTCTCTCACGACAACCCTTTCTGACCAGATCTATTTAAAGGTGATAAGTTTCACCTCATTAAATTCTATGTGTGATAAACATGAAAATATTTAATAAGGAGATAGAAAAGTGAAGGAGGATAATCTACAGGCCCTACACAATAGGTTTTTTGATATGAAGATGCCTCCTGATGAGAATGAAGACTCATTATTCAATCAAATCACTGAAGTGGTTGGATCAATTTGGAGTATAAGAGAAGAAACAAAAGGCATTAATATTATAAAAAATATATTGAGAAGACTTCCACACCTATACAATGCCAATGTGTTAGCCCTTGAAGAAAGATATTTTTCCAAACTAACTCTGGATGATCTAATGAGAAGTCTGGTGGCATATGAAATTAGAGTCAAACAGGAAGATGCTACGACTCTAGTGAGCAAGGAAATGGAATTCAAATCCATAGATAAAATGAAAATTTCCAAAGATATTAGTGGTGAAGAAGATTAGGATAAAGTTATTCTTTCTCTCATTTCTAATAAGATCCATAAGGGGAAAGGGAAATTCAAAGGGAATTTACTTCTTGCTTGATTTCATTGTGTAAAAGTTAGGAACAATTCCTCTCAGTACTTAAGAAAGATCAATGATGAAGATAGAAAACATGAAAACATTGAGAATCCTCAGAAAAGGTTTTTCAAAATGGGATATTTAAAATATAGAAATAAAGTACTGAAGAAGAGTTTTTTCTGTGAAGAAGAAGATGACAATAATGAATTCTGTGATGAAGAAGAACTATAATTTAAAATTAGGAACCATGCTTCTAGGATGTCCACTGTTGAAAAATAAGAACCATAAGAAGATAATGGTGGAGATAATTAGTTGAAAACTATTGCCAATCTCGAGTTACAACTTAAGGATGCTATTAGTAAAATTAATATTAAATGTAATAGTTGAAATAAGTGGGAATAAATTGTAGAAGAATCATCTGAATATGTTGATAAACTTGAAGCTAAAATTGATCTACTAGAATAATTTGTGAAAGTATAGTCTAAAATCCTTGAAATCACTAATGATGTGGTGGATCTGAAGCTGATAATTGAAGAGAAAGAAAAGGTCATCAATGAGCTCACATCAAGACTGTCCAAGACTGCTGAGGAAGTTGAAGTAGAAGTTGTTACTCTTTGAAGTAAACTTAGGAGTGAATAAATTTCAAAATAATCATGGAAGAAAATACAGTTTGGAAGGTTTTTAGATGTTGGGTTTTTGGAGGGATCAAAATGTGGTTCTAATGGAGTTAAAAATATTTTTAATGATCAATGAACCACTTAAATGAGAAATAGTGGAATATGTTGTGAGGCCAAATCATCAAATGTTACCAATAAAGGTGAACAAAATAAAGGTAATTTGAAAGTGTGTCATGTGGAAAAGGCACCTAATGTGCTGAAAAAGAATCCCCCAATTCAATGTGATATGAGAACATAAGACTATCCTCGATCCTCCAGGAATAAGAGGAAGTCAAACTATTATCCCATGAAAGAAGGAATGAGGATAAACAGAGGTGAGAAGACATTTCCTATCATGAAGTGTTAGTTTTGTGGATATCTAGGCCATACCATGTCTTATTGGGAAGAGGAAAGAACCTATTTGAATGAATAAGAGATGGGAGTTCAACAATGGAGAACAAATTTATATCCTAATTATATTAAAAGGAAAAATTTCTACGTTTTTGTTGTTGTTATAACATTGGTCATAAGACCATTGATTGCAGGTGGAGGAGGGACATGGACACCTCATACCAAGTTTTGAGACATGTCAAATCTCGTCAACAAGTCAATGTTTCTCTTTCAAATAGGTTTGCTCCTCGGGAAGAATATTTCGACTATGAAGAACCCATGTACATGGTAGAAAGAATTGAATGTTCATTAGTTACCTACACTTAATCCAATATCTCTTCGAAAGAAAAGAAAGAAATTGAGAAATCTAGCCTTGCAGAGGTAGAACTCAAACCTAGAAAGATAAAAAAACACCTGGATTCTAGATAAAGGCTGTTCATCTCATATGATAGGTAATGTAGGCCTATTAACGGATGTCAATAAGAGAGTTTATGGAATAGTACAGGTTTGTAATGATGTATCTTTGAAATTTAAAGGCATTGTATGTACTGAACTAGCTAATGGAGGGCTAATGTAAACTAATGTCCTTTATGTTGATGGCCGACATCATAATATCCTCAATGTGAGTCAACTCTATGGCTCAAGACTTATATTTACTTTTAATCATCAAGGATGCACTATCAATGGAAATAAAGGAAAATCATAAATGGAGGGATGCAGAATAGAAGGATACCTACATTAAGTTGATAGTAAAGAAACCATTTTCTATATGACTATTGGGGATGAAAATAACCCGTTGCATCCAAGATTAGGGCACATGAATCAACAATACATGGAGAAAATATCAAAACTGATGATTTTCATAGGCATCCCCAACCTAAAGTATGAAAATGAAAAGCCTTGTGAGGCTTGTATCTAGGGGAATCTAGTCTACAGTTCATATAGTCCAAAGAAGAAATGTGCATATCATCTTCTTAATCTCATTTATACAGATGTATTTATCCTGATAAATGTTGTTGGAACTCATAGAGAAAGTTACTTCATCCTTTTCATAGAGTATTATTGTAGAATTCCATGTGTAATGGTCGTACAAAGGAAACTACAAGTGATTGACTGCATGAAAACATATCAGCGAATCACTAAGAAAGATACAGAATGAATAATCAAAGTGATGAGATCTGACAATAGAGGGGAATACACATCCATTGAATTTGAAAATTACCTTGAGAAGCATGGGATACAACATGAGGTATCTACTATGAGAACTCCACAACAAAATGGAGTTGTTGAGCATAGTAATTGATAAGTGAACAACATGGAAATAACTATACATATTGAAAGCTGTATTCCACGACATTACTAGAAAGAGTCCATTTAAGCTAAATTATATATTCAAAATCTTACAGGTATTTATATGCGTGAGACGAAGATGCCATATGAATTGTGGAATGAAAGGAATCCCTATTTGAAATACTTTCATGTTTTTTGAAGTAAATGATTCATCATAAAAAATTAAGGAAATCAAGGGAAGTATGGTGACAATGAAGATGAAGGAATTTTCCTTGGATACTCAATTAACAACAAATCCTACAAGTGTTTTAACAATAGCTTATGAAGGATTGTGGAAAGCAGTGATGCTAAGATCATTGAAGAGAAAATCAAAAATGTTTCAAGGATTTCATATACTAGTGTGATAGAAAATGAGGAATAAAGTAAACATGGAGTAAATGAAAATATGGAAATAGAGGAAGGTTTAAAAAACACTCAGGAGTTGCATCATGATGTTGAATCAGAAAGAGAATCTGAAGAGGAAACCATGGCTGTACTGAATGTGATTGAATCTCAATAGAGGAAATGAAGAGCAGAAATTGATCAATCCAACATTATTGGGGATTGGAATGCACCCACAGAAACAAGGAGAATGAGGAATAACCCACAGTCTACAATTCTGTTAGTTTCACAATCATCCAAATTTGAAGAAGACACAAAGGATGAATCATGGGTGAAATCCTTGAATGAAGAGTTAGATCATATTGACAAGAATTAGACTTGAGATCTAGTCAGGTGTCCCAAAGGCCACAATGTGATTAACAGAAAGTGGATTTTCAAGAACATGTTTGATGAGCATGGAAGTGTTATAAAAAATAAGGCATGATTGGTATGTAAAGGATATTCACAGATTGAAGGTGTTTATGTTAAATAATGCTTTGCTCCAGTGGCTAGACTAGAGTCAATCAAGATTTTTCTTTCCATGGAAATTCAAAGAGGATATAAATTATATCAAATGGATGTCAAGACAACGTTCAGGAATAGTTTTCTCAAAGAAGAAGTCTACATTAAAAAACCAATGGGGTTTCTTCTTGGTATTAATGAAACAAAGGTTTGTAAAATAAACAAGGCCCTCTATGGTTTGAAGAAGGAACCATGAGCACGATATTCTTAGTTGTATTCTTATCTCAAGAAGGTGGAATTCAAAAGAGGAGTAGATCACAATCTCTATATGAAGAATTCTCTGAAAGATCAGTTCATGGTTCTTGTTTAAGTTGATGAAATTATATTGGGTGGTAGCAGGAAGAAATTTGTGGATGAATTTTCCAATGACATGAAATCAGATTTTGAAATGACTATGATTGGGGAGCTCCATATTTCTTGGGGTTGCGGGTGATTCAAAAGAAGGATTATGCTTTCATTTATTAGGAAGTGTATGCAAGAGAGCTACTGAAGAGATTCAATATGCATGACTCCAAACCAATTCCAACTACGATTGTGGTTGGAAACAAACTTGGAAAGAATAAGGATGGGAACTATGTAGATCCCACCATGTACAAGAGGATTATTGGAAGCTTACTATACCCAACAATGACATGGCTTGATATTGTCTTTTCAACTTGCATAGTAGCCCAATTTCAGAGTAATCTGAAGGAATTACATATGTAAACATTAAAAAGAATCATGAGGTACATTTATGGTTATCATAATTATGGGTTATACTTTTCTTTAGGAAGGTACAGTGAATTATCAACATTTTCAGATATTGACTGGGCTGAAGATGTAGTTGACACAATGTCCACTAGTGGTGGATCATTCTATATTGGGAATAAATGTGTTCACTAGTTGAGCAAGAAAAAGTAAAGTACTTCTCTAAGTATTGTTGAAGTTGAGTATATCTACACTATAAAAGAATGAACTCAACTACTATGGATTAAGCAACAACTGACAGATATTTCTGACGAGGTGAAACAAACAATGGTTATTTACTGTGATAACAATTGCACAATTGATCTTATGAAGAATCATGTTTAGCATTCTTGTACAAAACATATTGAAACCAGATATCACTTTATCAAGGAAAATGTTGAACAATGTGTGATTAAGATGGATCATGTGGGAAATGATGATAATGTGGCAGATATCCTGAAAAATCCACTATTAGCAGCTGTGTTTGTAAAACATCTGTTGAACCTCGGTGTTCATCCACCTCCCTTGATGTGGGCTTACACATAAAAAGGATTCCCTAGTGTGGAGTATGATACATGGAATTAATGACCTGTGCCTATGGGGGCCCCCAAAAGAAAAGAGAGAGGATGATTCAAAAAAAGATTCTCCACTAAGACATGCTTCAAACCGTGCAGATTTCATGATTGTAGAAAACATCTAATCCAACGTGAACCACACTCAAATTTGTGAAATAATAGGAAGTGGAAGATCTATGAAACCACACAATCCTTATCCCATTGGTGCAATAGGTTAGGGATTCATGAAAAGAAGAAAGAGATTTGAAGTTCTTATTTACCCTCCTATTTGGTAACTATGATATTCACATTTTATGGTCTATCCATCTATGAACCATGGGTATATAGGAAGAAGTAATGAAGTAGTATAGTTATTGAAAGAAAGGATAGGGGAAAATCCATAAGGGATTCCCTGGACTAGGTCTTGGGGAAGAAACGAGGATAAGACACTATCCGTAAAATGGAAAAGAAAGAGAAATCCATACCCTCCCCACCTGGAATAGGAGGACTATACTCCCAGAGACCAAAAGGGGAAGAAATATTCCTAACCCTTATATCTAAGACCACGTGGTCTTGAAAATTACCCTAGGGTTGGGGTCCTCATGACCAAATGGATGCATATCTACATGCACCCTGAGGACCCAACCCATAATGTGGGACAAGTGCGGGACACCTATGACTGAAGGAATGCATATCCAAATGGGAGACATGTTTTTGTGCCTCTTACAATGGTTTCTCAAGTCTAGAGTCTTTGGTGGAGTTTTATATTTCCCCCACTCATATTACGAATTCAATGTATAAGGATCCAAACAATTAGTTGCTTGAAATAGGGTTTTAGGGGTGGATTTCATAGGTGGTGTCTAGGTGATGATGGAGGTCTCGTGCATGGTACACCTGGGAAAACTGGATGGGTTTAGTGTAGGTAGGCCTGTGAGAGATAAAGGTGTCTTGGTGATAGACCACCTAGGAAAAAATATTTGGGAGAGTCTGTTCTGTAGGATTCCATGGTCTCCCTAGGTGTTCTTGGAAGGATCTCACACATGAATCGAGTTGGGAAGGGTCATTTGCACTAGTTCTTATAAATTAGTAGGAAAGGGTTTCTCATGTCGGTGTCTTGTATTTAATACCCCAGAAGGATATTAATTAAAAAATACCCCTTTATTCCTTCTTTTTTTTCATGTTTTAGAGAGCTATATAAAATGTTTCAGAGGGATTGGTCGAAGGACTGGGGCATGAAAATATTTGAGGTTTATTTTAGATTTTCCACCATTCAAATTAAGATCCCTAGGGCCATATTTATAGGAAAATATGGGACCCTGGGTGAAGTGATCAGATCACCCAGGTATGATGCACATGTACTTCGTGCAGTCCAATGCACAACGCACCCTAAGTGCTGACACTACTTTGGGGGGACCTACAAGAAGGGACTTTGGCGAGGGATATGAACCTTTGCATTCTTCATTTCTCTTATATTATTCTCTTTACGATATTTTCCTTTAACAACCTTTCTCCCATGAGACAAAACAAACTGTCAAAAATAGAATACAAAATTTATTTATTTTATTTAATCTAAAATATTATCCATTTTATTTTCATTATAAAAATGAATTAATATATATATACCTATACATGTAATGTTTATATATGAACATGTTTCTATCCATAAACAAATATATATATATATATATATATATATATATGTATATTATAATACAGGTAAATAAATACATATAAATATATACAGTTTATATATACATATATCTGTGTATTAATAAACATATATATTTATATTATATTCTAGTTTATGAAAATTATTATTATATATAATATATTTAAATAACTATAAGTATATATATATAGTACACAGAAAAAAATATATATTTTATAGATACATTTAAAAATAATTAAATAAATATATGAATGAAAAATATATATGTAAATATATATATAAATAAATAGAAATATTAGAAAAATAAACAATATAACACGTTGGCACAATGGTAATGTGGTTCAAGTTACAAAGGATATGTAGAGGGATCAAACTTAGGCACGTACAAGAGGTAGGAATCTCACAAAGCACTGGAAAAGTGGGACCACAAGGCCTTAGGGCCACCTCAAGGCCTTCGATCCACCTTAAGGCCTTTGGGCCACATGATCAATACAGTTTACCCAGACAGACTCTTCAAAAAGAAGCAACCCTAGAGGAGCAGAACCAATAGATTTGGAATAATGAGAGGGTATGGAAATTACATCAGGACTAGGCTGTGCTTACAGATGAAACTTAGTCGGATGACCATGCAAAGATGGAGGGCTACCATCATGATGAAAATTTTAGGGAGGGGCAACTCATTATAGTTATAGTTTGGTTGAATTACCTAAGACGTCCGGGTCATGTAATGTCTCATAAGCCTATGGGCCATATAATATCTATTCCTATGGGCCTTTTAAGGGTTCCCCCTCATCCCTTAAAAGGGGGGTTATCAAAAATCAATTTGAAAAATAAAGCCTTCAGGATATTCAGAGTGCGGTTAAAATGTATATTTATAGTAGTGAAGTAATGCTCTACTAGAATCGACTATGGGAGAAGTTCAAGTGAGTTAAGATCACCACTAGGTCAATGTTAGCTAAACCACCTCCTGAAACTATCACCATCTCACACCTTATACTTATGGAATATTATGATGTAATAAGGGGTTATGTATGTAGACCTCAATATTATAAAAGTTTAATTTACATTATACAAATATAATATTTATTTTTTCAATTGAATTTTCATTATTATTTTATTTAATAAAATTCAAATGAATATATGATGCATTTGATAAATATATTTTTCAATACAAGTAAAATATAATTATATTTTCCAAAAATAAATATACTTTTATAATTAAGTTATGCTAAATAAAATTTATTTTTATGAAACATTCCTATAAAAAAGTATTTTTTAAATATAAATGATAATATAATTTTATAATTTCCTTGTAATTTTTTTAAGTGTTAGGAAGTGGATTATGTTGTAAAAATTATTATTTTATAATAAATAATGTTTCTTTATTTAAAAGATAAAATTAAAATATTTAGATAATTATTATTATAAAATAAATATAATATTTGAAATTAGAACATCAAAAAATGGGTTAAATTTAAATTTTGATAATTTTGTAACATAATTTTTTTTATGAATAGTAAATATACAGTTGTATGTTTTCAGTATGTTTTATGGATTCATATAGTAGTAATAAAGATATAATACTTAATAAAAAATAATTCATGTATAAAAATATGTTACTTTATTAGGATTATGTATTTTATTATATTTAAATCAATATCTAAACCAAAAATGAATTTAGGAAGTCTATAATGGGAATTTTGAATTTAAAAAATATATTTTGTGGAAAATTTACTTTTCCATGTGAAAAGTAATTTTAAAAAATGTATTTCAGTTCTAATATATTAAAATATTTAAAAAATTATTGAAATGTATAAAACCATGAGGAAAAACCATGGATAAGTCGATGGTTTTTCATTTTCCACAACCTAGAATTCCAAGACCAATATTTAGAAATGATTGAAGAATTCCTCCAATTTTAGTGTAACCAACACATTACCTTACTCCTCTCTAATTTAAATACCATAAAAATCTTAATTATACTCATTTACCCTCTCAAATTTCCCTATAAGGAGTCTCTAAGGTCTGAAGGTTTCCCTCTCAACGCTTTAGGAAGTTACTTCCCAATCTAAGGGAACTATGCTCTACCTTCTTTCCATTCAAGTACCTATTTTGTGGTATGTTTTATAAATTTTTAATTACATTATTTTGATGAATTATTTATTATCCCATTTCAATGAAAATAGTTTTTTATAAATGATATACCTTTCATCCCTCTGATTTCCTTTTACTTATTCCACATTGTATACCTGTCAGGATGCCAAATTCGTTTCATGAATTTCCCACTATTATATGAAATATTATTTTGATGTGAATTCTAAAACCATTTCTCCATTAATGGGTATTCACCTAAATGTAATCATGATTCATTAATCTAGGAATTCCAAATATGAAACCCCGATTCTTTTCTCATTTGTTAAAATTGATTTAATGCTCATATCTTTAGTATTTATGAATTTAATGATTTTTTCATGAAACCCATTAATTTTTTCCCATAGGTTATTAATGAAATATTTTATTATTATATATGTGGAAAAAATTTATTTTTACATATTTTTTGTTTTCCCTATGAGTGTTCTAATTAATTTTGTAAAGAATTAATCTCTAAAGATGACATGTTTTACAATACCTTGGTGAATAACATTACAAATTCTGTTTTATGACATATTAATTATAAAACTTATTGATATTATTATGATTGTATCATTTTTATTTCATATACATATTTATATGTTATGGTTCATGGTTACTCTATTATGATATGCCTCATGTTCTTATGATCATGCCCTATTGTTATTCCTCGTGGCCACATGCTAAATATTTCTTTTGTTATCCCCTAATTGAGATTTATTATAACCCGTTTCATTTATTGTATGTCCCAAGGATATGATATTCAATAATATTAATCTAGTATGAATATATGAAGAATAATTTTAAGTATATTAGAATAATGTTTATATTTTCATATATTGTGTTCCTAATTTCTATAAAACTAAAACCCAAAAGATCTTATGAGTTATTAATTATTGTAGTATTCAATGAATCTTTTATTTTTTAAAAATTAAAGATTCTACAGTTGGTATAAAAGATAGGTTTAATTATTTATGGGAATTAGGACTGGAAAAAATATAGCACGAACCACAATGATAAGCCTAAATATAAGAAAAAGTCCTAAAATTTTGGTGATGTATAATGCACATGGTTTTCATGAAATGAAACCCAACTCTAGATACTGAAAGTGGTTGAGGCTCTAGCATAGTTGTAACTAAGGGTAATAAAAAAAAATGTCACATTGGGTATTAACTCAATCGACATCGGGTGCATGAAAAATTCTCTTTTCTTCACACCTAATTTGATACCCCTTAGTGATATGTTAGGTTAATCACATGCTTTTTAAAAATAATTTTGAATGATATATAGAAAATTGAATAGTTATTAGAGGTTATTAAAGATTAAATTATTTTAATATTTTTGTTTTAGGAATTTCAATAACTTATAATTAGATGATTACTAAAAATAACATGTTTCGCACTAAGGTTCTGTACTTTCAGATTAATTTCATGGAATAGAAGAACTCATATAAATGATGGATGTAACAGAAAATAGAACAATGGTCTTCCAAATGTGACGAAATATAGAGTTAAAATATTTATGATGATGAAATAGTAGTTAACTCAGGAAATTATTAACAACCTAAACCATGTGAAGCATTCAACTCTACTAAGGAACGAACAATTGGAAGTTGAATTATTCATGTGTTAAAGACCACTTGTTTTTAGTGGAAACTCTGATCCATTTCTCTCTAAACAATGGATCAATAATATAGAAAATATAATTTCTACACATCATTTTCTAACCAAGTGAAATTTATGTTGGTAGTGCAACAATTAAAGGGAGAATATAATCAATGATGGACATTGATCAAGAACACGAATCCAGTGTATGTGGTGGAATACATGGAATGAGAAGACCTTATAAAATCGTTTTTTCAATAAGTTTATTATAACAACTTTTGATCCATGATGAGATGGAATAACTTGTGTTTAAAGAAATTGAAAATTAATTAGTGGGAAATCATGAAATTAACTTTACAAGGATTTCATGATACGCTTCATGATTTTTCATCAATTCTAATGGGAAGATTGACCAATTAGTTGGTAGTCTGAGGCCACATATATAGAAAGAATTGTAGATATTAGACTTTGGGAGTTACAAAAATATAGTATTATTCTATCTCAAAGTTAAAATATATTTCATAGAATCACGTTGGACTCATGGAAATAATTATTAGAAAATAATGATAGAGAATATTTTTTGAAAGAATCTAGATGGGAATAATGTACACAAACCTTATGCAATAATTGTTGGAAGAAGCATTTGGGAAACTCTATGAAAGGATGTGGAAAGTACTATATGTTTGGAAGAGATATTTATATAGATCAAAACTATCTTAAAAATTTTAAACCTCAAAATATGTGCCCCAATGATAATGTGATGATATTGAAAGCGCAACCTTCCATGAAATTATTCAACTGTGTCAAGAATAGACATTTTGTCAATCAATGTCCAAAAAATATGATAATATAGGGAAACCACTATCAACCTAAACATAGAATATAAGAGAATTTTCATGAATTTTAAATCACAGTATCTGAAGTTTATTCTCCACATAATGTTTTGGTGGGTACACTCATCATAAACTCAAAGGTAATAAGTGCATTATTTGATTCTAGTTCTACACATTATTTTATTTCATTCATGATTGTAAATATATAAAGTTAATACCTAAGCATCTAGTTGAAGAGTTGTTGGTTAAATATCATATAGGAACTATAAAAGAATCATTGATATATAGGGATCCCCCTATTAACATTGCCGAGTTCAATCTCTTTGAAAACCTGGTCATCATTCCAATGGAAAAATTTGACGAGATACTTGGTATAGATTTACTATCGAAGTATGATGCCTAGATAAAAAATATAAGAAAATATATTTCTATTATATTAAATGGATAAACAGTAGTTACCTTAAAAGGAGAGATATCCTAGACTGAGCCTTACCAAGAACCACATACTATTAACTTATTTATGTAATTGATTATTAAATAAGGATAAGAAAAAGAATGTATAAAGATTGGATATATACCAATTACTCTGGAATACATTAATGAATTTCTAGAAGATTTATTTATAAATATCTCAAAAAGTGATGTAGATTTCTTAATTTAACACATACCTGTATCCAAGACAATATCAAATACCCTATATAAAATGGAATATATGGAGTTAGATGAATTGAAGAAGAAACTAAAAGACCTCTGTGTAAATGTTTTTATTCGACCAAGTGGGTCTCTTTGGAGAGAAAAAATTCTCTTTGGGAAAAAGAATTTTGGATCAATGTGTATAAGAATTGAAAATATATATCTTAATAGGGTCATAATAAAAAAAATACCCTCTCTTTAAGATTGATGATTTATTCGACCAACTTCGACGAGATCAATTGTTATCCAAAATTGACCTCGGATCATGGTATCATTAGTTGAGGGTAAAGAAAGAATATATCTCAAGGAATGAATTCTAAACAAGATATGTAAATTACACGTTTTTTGTTATTACATTTGTCTTGAATAATTATCATTCCATATTCATGGATTTTATGAATATATTCTTTAATTAGTACCCTGATAAATTTTTGGTAGTTCTTGTTGATGATGTTATGTATAAAAACCCTGACCGTTATTTCACATTAATAATTGATTTATAACATATGAATACATTTAGTACAACCCAAATGATATAAAAGTATAGTGACTTTTTTAATGAGTTATAATACATAACAATATAAAACAAGGAATGCATCAACTTTAACATGCTCAAAATACTCCTTCGAACTTAAAACTATATAGGATAACCTGGGGATATATATACAAAAGTGATGAGATATAAATATCAATAAGGGAATAAACATAGAATAAGTGATAAATTTTATACAATAGGAATATCAATGAGGTATAAAAAAAATATGAATAATATGGCCTGACATAACATGAAATTCATAACTTGGGAAATGTGGAAACAACATAAAACACTAAATCATAAACACAAGTCATGGATAAACCTCCCAAGAAATCATGATGGAAAAATTACCATAAAGTAATTAGGTTAACTCTTTGTCCCAACATGACATATCATGATACTAAACATTACCCAATGCATTGGAGCACTACTTGGGCACACCCGTTATATTCATTTCATTCTCATTCTTAAGTGTGCCACATAGATCATACAACATGGATTCATTCAACATAGAAATTTATATCATGATAAAGTATTGAGAAATAATTAAATTTGAGTCCCCAATCAATATTTATATGTTCATAAAGGTGAATACCCTATACAAAAAATTTTTATGGTATTCACTACTCAATTGTTTTAGTATAGAAAATCCTGATGAAATTTCCACATCATAATGACATTACATAAAAATTCATAAAAATGGTTGATGAGAGAAAAAGGGTTATATGCTAATTTTTAAATCAAATTTCTAGTAATGGATATATTTAAAAAGATATCATGACATTATAAATTGTAAATAAAAGTCATAAGTTAATGAAGATACTTGAATAAAGAAAAGAATTCAAACTATATTTCAGCAAGGTAACAGATGTACATAAAGGATCATGGGATTATTAATGAGAGGGAAATATGATATCATCACTAATACATTCAATTTAATTTAAGGGTAATATGGAAGATTATATTTCAACGTATGAAAATTAAATTAAGAGACAAAACATAAATGACGTGATTGAATAGAAATGAGAAGAGAGGAATCCCTTACAAATTTTTTTCATTGTAACGATTTAGGTAAGGGTAAAAATGAGAGAGTATAAATGGTATATCATTCATATAAAATAAATTGAAAATTAATGTAATTATAAGAATTTAATGAAAATATAACCAATTGAAATAATATATTATAATTTCATATAAGGTTCTTGAATTGAAAGATGGAGAGGAAGGGGAGGATCCCTTACTTGAATGTGTGACATGAAAAGCTTGAGAAGGACTTCTGGAGAGTTTGGGGGAATCTTGGGGAAATATAGATAGTTGAATAAAAATTATGGTCATGATACAAGGAGTTTGAGTAAAGATAAATGATTGCTTTGATGGGTTTATATATGAAAAGGGTGGGATTTCTTTATTATTTAGTTTTTGGACTCTACATAATAAAATATCCAAAACCACAAACCAACCCTTGGTTTGTACCCATAGTTCCTGAAGAAGGGAGTTTTTATCATTATTTTTTATGTATAAGGTATGAACATATTAAAATAACGTGGAGGTGGGTCACATTTTTAAATAAATGATTTTAAAACCATAAAACATATTATTGGTATTGGTGTATTCATAATAGATTTACAAATTAAATAAAATAAACATAAAAAAATTATTTTAAATGGAAAAAAAATTCTTTCATAGATTCCATTTATCATAATTATTACATCACTTTTGGGTCATTATGATGTCATAAAACACAAAGTATATTTATATGTTATTTAATTTTTAGCCGAATATTCAATTGTCTCAGAAAATTATAAAAAATTCACCGTTAGATAAATTCAACACAATAATTCCAAAAATAATATTCATTTTATCTAAATAATTTTCATAATATGTGAATTTTCACTTTTAAAATAAAATCAACATTTATTGAGAAATGATTGTTTTTTTAACACTAACACTTTTCCAACACATATAAAAATTACATTTGATTATATAATTATTTATATTTGAGAAATATTATTTAATAATAATATTATATTAAATTATTATTTATTTAAAAAATAAATAAATTTCATAAATTCATTAATTGAATTTGAATACTAACAAAAAATACATTTTGTGCTTTATTTTATAAAAATAAAAACCATTTACAAAGTAATAATAATAGGATGAAATTATTTTCATTATTATTGGAACCATGACCATTCTATTGAATGAAATGGAGTATCGTTTTTATTTTTTTTCAATCCTTATTGGATGTTGAGAATGTTTTCTAGGAAAGGGATCATATAGTTCAAGCAGACAATAATATTGACAATGGCGTCATTTCCTAGTGTTTGCCAATTTTTGGGCATGAATATCAGAAAATAGAGAAAAGTGTGTTTGGAAAATGAATTTGCGCCCAAGATTGTAAGTGTTATGTAAACTTGCATGCAAGTCATGTTTCAGGACCAGAACCTCAAAAAATGGAAAAGGCATGATCCATGCGAAAAACCTGTAGATATGCACAGAAAATGGTTCATGCACGAAAAGAATTGCGCTCAGAAGGAGATGTTTTGCGCGAAAAGGTGGGTTTTGTGCGTGGGGTTCAGAAAAAACTATAAATAAGAGGTGAACCCCCTCATTAGGGATGATTGGAGACGTACTGAAGATCTGAAATCTGATGCGCGTAAAAGTTGCACGAAAAGGATGCTTCATGTAATAATGAAGTTGTGCCTAAAAGTTGAAGTTGAGAATAAAAGTTGAAGTTGAACTTAAAAGATGAAGATTCACGTAAAAGGTGAAGTTGTGCATAAAAAGTTGTAGTTGCGTGAAATATTTCCGTGAAAAAATCGAATCTCACATGCTAATAGTGAATCTTGTGTGCAAATGAAAATATTGTGTGCAAAAGTAAGATCTTTCATGCAAAGGGTTGGTGTTGCACGCAAATGTCAGTGTAAGCTAGTAACATGTTCTGAATATCTGGATTAGTGGTTCAGTTCATTCAAGTGCATCAATCCAAGAATTCGATGCAAGCGATGTCTTGTGATTAGAAGATACAAAGACATCAATGAAAATCTATTGAAGGTACCTTCACATCCATAAACTGACTGTGACTTCCCCCTGGGCAGTGAGCTAGGGGGAGTCAACAGAAGTGATCTGAGGGACACAATAACTTATCCTTGAACCTTTGTAAAGGTAGTGTGCCTAGAATAGAGTGAATATGACTGAATCTTGTAATCCTAAAACTAGTAAAGATTAGTGTATTTAGGTATGACCGACACACTGTCAGTGTATAATCCTTGGATGTAGCCCTTTGTAGTGAACCAAGTAACAGTGGTGTGTCATATCCCTTATTTTATTTTTTTTGAAAGATTTAAAAAGTTCCCACCAACATGGGAACAAGATCCACAACGTTAAAAAGAAAATTTGACACCCTGATTCACCCCTCCCCTCTCAGGGTGTTCCAGGGTCCTTCAAGTGGTATCAGAGGGAGGTGTCTGGTGTTTGATCTATCATATACCATCATGGATAATTCAGCCAATGTTTGGGGAGTACCCCTCTTTGATGTATGTAATTCTCATATTTGGAAGAAAATAATTATATATCATGTAAGTTCCCTTAGAATGGAATTCATTTTTCCCACTATTCAAGGAATACATGTTACTGATCCATCATGTCTATCTATCACTGATGTAGATAGAAATATTCTTGATGCAGATGCTAAAACGCAAAATTCTCTCACGACAACCCTTTCTGACCAGATCTATTTAAAGGTGATAAGTTTCACCTCATTAAATTCTATGTGTGATAAACATGAAAATATTTAATAAGGAGATAGAAAAGTGAAGGAGGATAATCTACAGGCCCTACACAATAGGTTTTTTGATATGAAGATGCCTCCTGATGAGAATGAAGACTCATTATTCAATCAAATCACTGAAGTGGTTGGATCAATTTGGAGTATAAGAGAAGAAACAAAAGGCATTAATATTATAAAAAATATATTGAGAAGACTTCCACACCTATACAATGCCAATGTGTTAGCCCTTGAAGAAAGATATTTTTCCAAACTAACTCTGGATGATCTAATGAGAAGTCTGGTGGCATATGAAATTAGAGTCAAACAGGAAGATGCTACGACTCTAGTGAGCAAGGAAATGGAATTCAAATCCATAGATAAAATGAAAATTTCCAAAGATATTAGTGGTGAAGAAGATTAGGATAAAGTTATTCTTTCTCTCATTTCTAATAAGATCCATAAGGGGAAAGGGAAATTCAAAGGGAAGTTACTTCTTGCTTGATTTCATTGTGTAAAAGTTAGGAACAATTCCTCTCAGTACTTAAGAAAGATCAATGATGAAGATAGAAAACATGAAAACATTGAGAATCCTCAGAAAAGGTTTTTCAAAATGGGATATTTAAAATATAGAAATAAAGTACTGAAGAAGAGTTTTTTCTGTGAAGAAGAAGATGACAATAATGAATTCTGTGATGAAGAAGAACTATAATTTAAAATTAGGAACCATGCTTCTAGGATGTCCACTGTTGAAAAATAAGAACCATAAGAAGATAATGGTGGAGATAATTAGTTGAAAACTATTGCCAATCTCGAGTTACAACTTAAGGATGCTATTAGTAAAATTAATATTAAATGTAATAGTTGAAATAAGTGGGAATAAATTGTAGAAGAATCATCTGAATATGTTGATAAACTTGAAGCTAAAATTGATCTACTAGAATAATTTGTGAAAGTATAGTCTAAAATCCTTGAAATCACTAATGATGTGGTGGATCTGAAGCTGATAATTGAAGAGAAAGAAAAGGTCATCAATGAGCTCACATCAAGACTGTCCAAGACTGCTGAGGAAGTTGAAGTAGAAGTTGTTACTCTTTGAAGTAAACTTAGGAGTGAATAAATTTCAAAATAATCATGGAAGAAAATACAGTTTGGAAGGTTTTTAGATGTTGGGTTTTTGGAGGGATCAAAATGTGGTTCTAATGGAGTTAAAAATATTTTTAATGATCAATGAACCACTTAAATGAGAAATAGTGGAATATGTTGTGAGGCCAAATCATCAAATGTTACCAATAAAGGTGAACAAAATAAAGGTAATTTGAAAGTGTGTCATGTGGAAAAGGCACCTAATGTGCTGAAAAAGAATCCCCCAATTCAATGTGATATGAGAACATAAGACTATCCTCGATCCTCCAGGAATAAGAGGAAGTCAAACTATTATCCCATGAAAGAAGGAATGAGGATAAACAGAGGTGAGAAGACATTTCCTATCATGAAGTGTTAGTTTTGTGGATATCTAGGCCATACCATGTCTTATTGGGAAGAGGAAAGAACCTATTTGAATGAATAAGAGATGGGAGTTCAACAATGGAGAACAAATTTATATCCTAATTATATTAAAAGGAAAAATTTCTACGTTTTTGTTGTTGTTATAACATTGGTCATAAGACCATTGATTGCAGGTGGAGGAGGGACATGGACACCTCATACCAAGTTTTGAGACATGTCAAATCTCGTCAACAAGTCAATGTTTCTCTTTCAAATAGGTTTGCTCCTCGGGAAGAATATTTCGACTATGAAGAACCCATGTACATGGTAGAAAGAATTGAATGTTCATTAGTTACCTACACTTAATCCAATATCTCTTCGAAAGAAAAGAAAGAAATTGAGAAATCTAGCCTTGCAGAGGTAGAACTCAAACCTAGAAAGATAAAAAAACACCTGGATTCTAGATAAAGGCTGTTCATCTCATATGATAGGTAATGTAGGCCTATTAACGGATGTCAATAAGAGAGTTTATGGAATAGTACAGGTTTGTAATGATGTATCTTTGAAATTTAAAGGCATTGTATGTACTGAACTAGCTAATGGAGGGCTAATGTAAACTAATGTCCTTTATGTTGATGGCCGACATCATAATATCCTCAATGTGAGTCAACTCTATGGCTCAAGACTTATATTTACTTTTAATCATCAAGGATGCACTATCAATGGAAATAAAGGAAAATCATAAATGGAGGGATGCAGAATAGAAGGATACCTACATTAAGTTGATAGTAAAGAAACCATTTTCTATATGACTATTGGGGATGAAAATAACCCGTTGCATCCAAGATTAGGGCACATGAATCAACAATACATGGAGAAAATATCAAAACTGATGATTTTCATAGGCATCCCCAACCTAAAGTATGAAAATGAAAAGCCTTGTGAGGCTTGTATCTAGGGGAATCTAGTCTACAGTTCATATAGTCCAAAGAAGAAATGTGCATATCATCTTCTTAATCTCATTTATACAGATGTATTTATCCTGATAAATGTTGTTGGAACTCATAGAGAAAGTTACTTCATCCTTTTCATAGAGTATTATTGTAGAATTCCATGTGTAATGGTCGTACAAAGGAAACTACAAGTGATTGACTGCATGAAAACATATCAGCGAATCACTAAGAAAGATACAGAATGAATAATCAAAGTGATGAGATCTGACAATAGAGGGGAATACACATCCATTGAATTTGAAAATTACCTTGAGAAGCATGGGATACAACATGAGGTATCTACTATGAGAACTCCACAACAAAATGGAGTTGTTGAGCATAGTAATTGATAAGTGAACAACATGGAAATAACTATACATATTGAAAGCTGTATTCCACGACATTACTAGAAAGAGTCCATTTAAGCTAAATTATATATTCAAAATCTTACAGGTATTTATATGCGTGAGACGAAGATGCCATATGAATTGTGGAATGAAAGGAATCCCTATTTGAAATACTTTCATGTTTTTTGAAGTAAATGATTCATCATAAAAAATTAAGGAAATCAAGGGAAGTATGGTGACAATGAAGATGAAGGAATTTTCCTTGGATACTCAATTAACAACAAATCCTACAAGTGTTTTAACAATAGCTTATGAAGGATTGTGGAAAGCAGTGATGCTAAGATCATTGAAGAGAAAATCAAAAATGTTTCAAGGATTTCATATACTAGTGTGATAGAAAATGAGGAATAAAGTAAACATGGAGTAAATGAAAATATGGAAATAGAGGAAGGTTTAAAAAACACTCAGGAGTTGCATCATGATGTTGAATCAGAAAGAGAATCTGAAGAGGAAACCATGGCTGTACTGAATGTGATTGAATCTCAATAGAGGAAATGAAGAGCAGAAATTGATCAATCCAACATTATTGGGGATTGGAATGCACCCACAGAAACAAGGAGAATGAGGAATAACCCACAGTCTACAATTCTGTTAGTTTCACAATCATCCACATTTGAAGAAGACACAAAGGATGAATCATGGGTGAAATCCTTGAATGAAGAGTTAGATCATATTGACAAGAATTAGACTTGAGATCTAGTCAGGTGTCCCAAAGGCCACAATGTGATTAACAGAAAGTGGATTTTCAAGAACATGTTTGATGAGCATGGAAGTGTTATAAAAAATAAGGCATGATTGGTATGTAAAGGATATTCACAGATTGAAGGTGTTTATGTTAAATAATGCTTTGCTCCAGTGGCTAGACTAGAGTCAATCAAGATTTTTCTTTCCATGGAAATTCAAAGAGGATATAAATTATATCAAATGGATGTCAAGACAACGTTCAGGAATAGTTTTCTCAAAGAAGAAGTCTACATTAAAAAACCAATGGGGTTTCTTCTTGGTATTAATGAAACAAAGGTTTGTAAAATAAACAAGGCCCTCTATGGTTTGAAGAAGGAACCATGAGCACGATATTCTTAGTTGTATTCTTATCTCAAGAAGGTGGAATTCAAAAGAGGAGTAGATCACAATCTCTATATGAAGAATTCTCTGAAAGATCAGTTCATGGTTCTTGTTTAAGTTGATGAAATTATATTGGGTGGTAGCAGGAAGAAATTTGTGGATGAATTTTCCAATGACATGAAATCAGATTTTGAAATGACTATGATTGGGGAGCTCCATATTTCTTGGGGTTGCGGGTGATTCAAAAGAAGGATTATGCTTTCATTTATTAGGAAGTGTATGCAAGAGAGCTACTGAAGAGATTCAATATGCATGACTCCAAACCAATTCCAACTACGATTGTGGTTGGAAACAAACTTGGAAAGAATAAGGATGGGAACTATGTAGATCCCACCATGTACAAGAGGATTATTGGAAGCTTACTATACCCAACAATGACATGGCTTGATATTGTCTTTTCAACTTGCATAGTAGCCCAATTTCAGAGTAATCTGAAGGAATTACATATGTAAACATTAAAAAGAATCATGAGGTACATTTATGGTTATCATAATTATGGGTTATACTTTTCTTTAGGAAGGTACAGTGAATTATCAACATTTTCAGATATTGACTGGGCTGAAGATGTAGTTGACACAATGTCCACTAGTGGTGGATCATTCTATATTGGGAATAAATGTGTTCACTAGTTGAGCAAGAAAAAGTAAAGTACTTCTCTAAGTATTGTTGAAGTTGAGTATATCTACACTATAAAAGAATGAACTCAACTACTATGGATTAAGCAACAACTGACAGATATTTCTGACGAGGTGAAACAAACAATGGTTATTTACTGTGATAACAATTGCACAATTGATCTTATGAAGAATCATGTTTAGCATTCTTGTACAAAACATATTGAAACCAGATATCACTTTATCAAGGAAAATGTTGAACAATGTGTGATTAAGATGGATCATGTGGGAAATGATGATAATGTGGCAGATATCCTGAAAAATCCACTATTAGCAGCTGTGTTTGTAAAACATCTGTTGAACCTCGGTGTTCATCCACCTCCCTTGATGTGGGCTTACACATAAAAAGGATTCCCTAGTGTGGAGTATGATACATGGAATTAATGACCTGTGCCTATGGGGGCCCCCAAAAGAAAAGAGAGAGGATGATTCAAAAAAAGATTCTCCACTAAGACATGCTTCAAACCGTGCAGATTTCATGATTGTAGAAAACATCTAATCCAACGTGAACCACACTCAAATTTGTGAAATAATAGGAAGTGGAAGATCTATGAAACCACACAATCCTTATCCCATTGGTGCAATAGGTTAGGGATTCATGAAAAGAAGAAAGAGATTTGAAGTTCTTATTTACCCTCCTATTTGGTAACTATGATATTCACATTTTATGGTCTATCCATCTATGAACCATGGGTATATAGGAAGAAGTAATGAAGTAGTATAGTTATTGAAAGAAAGGATAGGGGAAAATCCATAAGGGATTCCCTGGACTAGGTCTTGGGGAAGAAACGAGGATAAGACACTATCCGTAAAATGGAAAAGAAAGAGAAATCCATACCCTCCCCACCTGGAATAGGAGGACTATACTCCCAGAGACCAAAAGGGGAAGAAATATTCCTAACCCTTATATCTAAGACCACGTGGTCTTGAAAATTACCCTAGGGTTGGGGTCCTCATGACCAAATGGATGCATATCTACATGCACCCTGAGGACCCAACCCATAATGTGGGACAAGTGCGGGACACCTATGACTGAAGGAATGCATATCCAAATGGGAGACATGTTTTTGTGCCTCTTACAATGGTTTCTCAAGTCTAGAGTCTTTGGTGGAGTTTTATATTTCCCCCACTCATATTACGAATTCAATGTATAAGGATCCAAACAATTAGTTGCTTGAAATAGGGTTTTAGGGGTGGATTTCATAGGTGGTGTCTAGGTGATGATGGAGGTCTCGTGCATGGTACACCTGGGAAAACTGGATGGGTTTAGTGTAGGTAGGCCTGTGAGAGATAAAGGTGTCTTGGTGATAGACCACCTAGGAAAAAATATTTGGGAGAGTCTGTTCTGTAGGATTCCATGGTCTCCCTAGGTGTTCTTGGAAGGATCTCACACATGAATCGAGTTGGGAAGGGTCATTTGCACTAGTTCTTATAAATTAGTAGGAAAGGGTTTCTCATGTCGGTGTCTTGTATTTAATACCCCAGAAGGATATTAATTAAAAAATACCCCTTTATTCCTTCTTTTTTTTCATGTTTTAGAGAGCTATATAAAATGTTTCAGAGGGATTGGTCGAAGGACTGGGGCATGAAAATATTTGAGGTTTATTTTAGATTTTCCACCATTCAAATTAAGATCCCTAGGGCCATATTTATAGGAAAATATGGGACCCTGGGTGAAGTGATCAGATCACCCAGGTATGATGCACATGTACTTCGTGCAGTCCAATGCACAACGCACCCTAAGTGCTGACACTACTTTGGGGGGACCTACAAGAAGGGACTTTGGCGAGGGATATGAACCTTTGCATTCTTCATTTCTCTTATATTATTCTCTTTACGATATTTTCCTTTAACAACCTTTCTCCCATGAGACAAAACAAACTGTCAAAAATAGAATTGTTAATAGATGGAAATTAATTACATTTTAATGAAGAAAACAACTTTCATCTGAATATTGATTTTAATGAAGAATTGTTAATAGATGGGTAATTTGAAATTATAATGAAATGATAGAAATTAATATAATTGTTAATTTATTTATGGTATATATGTATATTAAATATAAAATCAATTTACAAGAATCTATGAGTTTATACAAAGAAATTCCAGACTTCAGGTTAGAGTTTAAATTACAATCTCATTTCTTTTCAGGTTTGTCTATGTTAAATTTACATTGATGGAAATCATATGATATTTATCTTTTAAAACCCATTTATTTAACCCTATTCTACATATTTATAGTATTTTCATGCTTTCCCTTCATTATCCTTTCTTTCTTAATTAAAAATATTGAGAAAATGTTTTTAATAAAATTTTTCCTTATTTCCTCTTTGGTTGATGAACATTTTTTCCATATCCTTGTTCTTTAAATTTTTTTCAAGAATGTCATTTAATTTTATACAATTATTTTTAAAATTAATATTCAACCATATTTTAATTTATTTAAAAAGTAGTAAAATTAATTTTTATAATTTTTTCCAATAGTTTATTTATGTATTTCCACAAAAGTGTGAAAGTGATACTTATTTTAATGTTTACCACATGAATGAATTTTCTCCCCATCATGACCATTAATTGATTTAAATATTATTTTAAATTTATACATGGTTTTTTTTAAAATAAAACCATATTTTCAACATTCTATTATTTTTTATTTAAAATTCTCTCAAAATTAAAGGGTATTATTCTCACGTTTTTGAAGAAATTTTCAAATATTATTTTAAATGTCATTTTAAAATTTTTACATACCCTTTAATGATTCTTATGATTTACTAGAGATATGATCTAATGATACTATCAACTCTCATTCTCTATATGAATTATGATTATGTGATTATAAAATATTTATGAAGCCAATTTGTTTCCATGGGTTATGGTATAATGAAATTATAAATGTTTTTAAGCTATTATGGATAAAAAATGAATGGTTTTTATTATGTGATGAGTGGGGATTATAATATATATCCATCCAATGTGTAGATTATTAATTGATATCTCATTAGATAATTTGGAAATAGGATGCAGAGTAAACCCATTATAATAATGAAAAGTGGTTGGTGAGCGAACCCAATCCATTATGGGACTTTATCCACTATGTGATGATGGTCATGGATATGATACTTGACTAATGAAATGATTTTAAATTCTTATGATTGTTCCATAATTCTTATTAAATGTTCTTATTCTTATGAAATTATCTCATAGATAATTATGGGAGCATCTCCCCTCTTCATCAGATCTACCTTGTATCTTGTCTCCCCTACGTCTTCAAAGTTCATTCATGTGGAGATGATGTGAAAAAGGTAGTTTCGGAGGTTCTAGATTCTTCAGGGGAAGGTTCATATCAATATTGTATAGATCTGGGCTCAAGTAGCGAAAGACTTGCGTGATCGGTGTTTAGTTTTTTGTGGTAGTGTCTAGTGAGTTCGATGGTGGTGACATGATTTTGGATGGTTCGATGGTGACCAGATATGGTTACCAACTTTTAGGCACTGGTGGGACAACATTTGTGGCCATTATTCCATTGGTTCAGATGTGATTCTAGTCTTCTTAGAGTTTTTCTTTAAAGTTCTTTGGATTGTTTAGGCGGGTGGTTCCATGGGGTGTAGAGTTTTGTTTGACCTTGGATCTAGTTCAATTGTATTTGGTTTAGTATAGATTATTGCATATACTTCTGGGTGACGTCACAAGAGGGATGGGTGTGATAACACCCATAATCTACCATCTGTTCTCTTTTAGACTGATGGGTACTTTGAGTTTATTATGAATAGTATTTTTGTTCTTGATTTACGTTGCCTAAGGGTGACTTTCTGTGTTTTTTTCACTAGCTCTGTCGGGTGGGAATCTCAAAAGAGAGATATATGTGCCATCATCCATAGTCTAGTCATTCCTTCACTTTTCATTTTTGGAGGGGTTCTCTCCCACATTATGCTACCAGCATGGAAACAATTACTAGGAGGGGGTGATTCTTATCTCTGAATGATTCCACTAATTTATTTTCTATTGGTGTGTAGGGGGGATGATATCTTATCCTGTGATTATGTGGATATTTGTATCTCATTGAATGTTCTCGTCCTTTCTCCTTTGTGTTTGGTTTTTTCATTATTTTAATGGTGATTTTTAATGGGTTTTCCTCTTATCCCATTTTTCAAAAGAGGCTCTCTTGTTTAATTTTTAGTAAAGGGTTCTTGAACCTCAACCCTTTAAAAATCTAAAATTATATATTATTTATGTATGTTTTACTTGATTCACCTTACTTGGAATAAAAAAATAGATATTTTTAGAGATTTTGTTATGATGAATATGAATATAAAAGTTAGAAAAAATTATTATGAATTGAAAGTGATATAGGTTGGATCTTAATGTGTTATAGGTTTATAAGAAGGTGTTATAATTTAGGACATATCAGGAATGATTCTCCTGATTATATTCTTTATCACTATAAAAATTTTATATTTATTTTATACAATATTGATTTTATTAAATATCTGGAACTATATGGAATTATGTCAATAAAAAATGTGGTAGATAATGAAATGATTTTTCTCTTGATCAACTGAATAAAAAGGGACATGAAACTGAAAATCTTGATATTGTGCTCACAAAACTCTCTCAATTAATGAATCCTAATAAGATTAAAAATGAAAAATGGAGGGAAAAAACACACAATTGAGTAATTCATGGAGAAATATCCACTTTCATTCAATGGATCTATGGATCCATAGTTTCTATGAAATGGATCACTACCACAGAAAATATATTTTATATTTTTTAGCACCTAGAACACGAATACTATTCCCTATCATTGAATCTTTTGGAAGGTGAATTAGAACAATGGTGGAATATTATTAGTAATATAATTCAATTGGATGAAATTAAATCTAGGGAAGGAGGTGATTTTAAGATGGTATTTCTCAGTATGTACTTCCCCCAACTCTTAAAATAGAAATCAATTTGGAATTATTGAAGCTTAAATAGAAGGATGATGAATATATTTGAACCTATGCAGAACGTTTTACTAGTCATTTGATGTATGATTTTTTTATGATCAATCCTAAAATAATATTTGATTGGTTCTTATTGGGATTAAAACCAAGCCTTCTAATGGCATTGTAAATAATGGAATTTAGTAGTTGTGGAGAAATCATTCAATGTGGTCTCAAGTTAGAAATAGAGAGTAGATATTCCAATCATTCTCATGGTTTTAATAAGAATAAAATGATGGATTTTTGAGGAAATTATAATAATAAAACACATGGAGAAAAGAAAATTAATCTTTCTTTTATTCCAGAAGTGTGGAAAGAAGCATGGGGGAAATTTTATAAACGGAGCTGCTAAATGTTTTCCATGTGGAAAATAATTTCTCCAAGAAACTTAATTCTGAAGATATGTAAATAGAAAATCCAATGGAATGAATGTGGAGAGACCTCAAATAAATGAATCACCTAAACTATAATTGTAAAATTTCAAGGAGAATAGGAATTATTCCAACTAATTAAAGAACCCTATCGTTAATGATGGAAATCAATATCAATAAACATTGAAGCCAAGATAAAAGGGAATGCTCATGTTATCACAACTAATAAATTGGTTTATGAGAATGAAGTGGTTAAATGTTCAGTTATCATAAACTCTAGAACTATAAATTTAATTTTTTATCGTAGTTCAACCCACTATTTTATATCAAAGGATATTTCTAGGGGATTCATATGATCTCTTCAATGAAAAGATGTTTAATTATTAATGAAAATCCTAATGGAATGATGATTTAATATCAAGTATATTGATCATATCTAATAGAATTTTAATGGAATGTGGTTTCTATAAATCTTGGGACACTCCCTTAATTTTAATTTTATTTTATTTGGGCATGGATTATCTTTTTTAAATAGATTCCATTTCCATTTCAAAGGAAGGGAAGTCACATTTCATAGTCCAAATAAATCCAAGATAGTTTATTAGTGTGAGGAGGAATATGAAATTATAATGGAAATTAATTACATTTTATGAGTATTAATACATACTAATGGGGGATGTCTACCTCAAATGTATGGGGAGATACGTAGTATTGAAGATATGTCTATTGTCCAGGACTATGTTGATCTATTACATGAATAGTTACCTTGCCTTTCCCTAAAGAAAAAAAGTTGAGTTGTTAATAGAACTCATACCCAGTGTTTCACCTTTTTGAAATAATCATTATAGAATGGCCCCAATTGAGTTTCATGAATTGAAGAAGAAAATCTAGGAGAATCATGATAAGGGATTTATTCAGAAAAGTTAATCACTATAGGGTTTATCAATTCTTTTTGTTTAGAAGAAATATGGGCCAACACATCTTTTCATTTATAATTATAAACTTGATAGGATCACTATCTAGAAAAAGTATCATCTACCCCGTATTGATGATTTTTATATTAACTATATGTAGATCAATAATTTTCAAATAATTAACTTTGATCTTGATATCATTATCCTATGTTCAAAAAGGATGACATATCTAAGAAATAATTTTATATGATCTATGTACATTATAAATTCATTGTGATTCTATTTGGACATACCAATTCCCCTATTATCCTTGTGTATATAATGAATATAGTCTTTAGAGATTACCCCGACCAATTTTTGGTAATTTTTATAGACAATATTCATATATATTTCAAGATCAATGAATAGAATAATGATCATCTAAGGATTATGCTAAAGACCTTGAGAAAAGATAAATTGTAAGCCATATTTTTTAAAAGAAAATTATGGATAAAAAGTATTATTTTTGGGTCTCATAATTATAAGGGAAGGTATATCATTGGATCCATAAATGAATAATGTTATTGGACATTGTCCATGAACATCCAAGGAAACTAAAATCTAAAATTTTCTTCAATTAGATGGATATTACCAACACATTCTGATAAATTTTTCATGGCTATCAAATCCACTAACCATTTTAATTTTGAAGGGATCCAAGTTCCATTATACTGATGAATTTTAATAAAATTTAATATAACATAAGATATGTTTAGTTATTTTACATATGCTCACACTTCCTTATAAAGAAGAAGGGTTTTTTATCTATAGTGATGTATCAAATAAGTGACTGATATGTTTTCTAATTATCAATGTCATGGCAGTATCCTATTCCTCACACTAATTAAATATTAATGAGAAAAGTAATCTGAATCATGTTTTTAATTGGTAGATGTAATTTTTTATTTAAATATACCGAGGCATTATCTTTATGGTGAAAGTTGAAACATATATACCGATCCTAAAATGATGAAGTATATATTCACATAGATAAATATCAATATGTGAAAAAGTAAATGGTTAGAACTAATTAAATATTATGAGTACTTAAAATATTACCATCCTAGGACGTAGAATAGAATAAAAGATTCTCTGAGTCAGAATGACCTTTCTTGTTTTTGAATTATGAGTATTGAAATTAATATAATACTGACGGATTTTACATGGATGGAACTTGAAATCCCAAGTAAATGAGAATGTTCAAATCTTTCTCCCATGAATGTTCAATCATCTATTCATGTGATGATTAAAGATGCAATGAAGGAAGATGTGGATTTGATAAAGAAGGTAAAGAATATTCATGATTTCAGTCATGGTAGTGATGGAATGAAAATGGTCATAAATATAGTATGTGTCTCTCTAATAATTGAATTAAAGGAGTTGTTAGATGGAGCTTGTTATTCACATTTTATCTATTCATCCTGAAATTATAAATATTTATAGATATATTAAATATAATTTCTTACGGGATTACATAAAAATGCATATTGTAGAGTATGTATATAGATGCTTCGTATGCCAGTGAGTTATGTTCGAGAAATTGATTCCTAAGGGGATGTAATATATATTACCTATACCTAAGAGGAAATAAAAAATCACTATAGATTTCATCATTGGTATACCCAAAATATCCAAAGGACATAATAGTATTTTGGTTATTGTCAATCAACTTATGAAGACAACACCTTTCATTACTATCAGAGAAGATTTCCCTCTTGGACATATATCTAGTATATTCACTATGAAGGTGGTAAGGTTTCTTGAATTACCACTCTCAATAGTGTATGATCAAGATTAAAGGTTTAATTCAACGATTTAGAGAAGTATTTACCAAGATTTTAATATATACATTATATTAAACACTACATATCATTCTCAAATATATGGTTAGTCTGAGAGGACCACTAAAACGCTAGAAAATATGTCGAGATATTTATCTTTGGATTTAAAAGGTGTCTCAAATTAACACCGTTATTTAATTATGTTTTTGTAAAAAAATATATTTTACTAGATCATTCATATGGATACTTATGAAACTATATTTTGAAATAAGTGAGTTACTCCAATAGGGTACGATGGATTTGGGGAACAAAAGTGAGTGAGACTTGAGCTTACTAAGAAAATGAATGAGAAGGTTAGATCCACTTAACAACAAATCAGGTAATCATAGAGTTGATAGGAACGTTATGCTGAGAATAATTTGTGATATATAGAGTTCAATTTTAGTGATGTATTATTCCTTCAAATATCTCACTGGAATAACATTATGAGATTTGGAAATAAGGGAGAGTTAATCCTCGATATATTGGTACCTATGAATTTTTTTTATCATATAAGATAGTTGTGTATCACTTTGAACTTCCTCTAAACATATCCCATGTTCATGACCTGTTATATGTATATATTTTGAGAAATTATATCCTAGATCCTTTTTAGGTACTAAACTCAATGTTCATACCATTAGAGCATGATCTTTCTTATAAGGAACAACCTATAGAAAGTTTGGATCATATGGATAAATTTATTTGGAACAAGATTTATCACTAGGTTGAGGTTCTCTGTAGGGATCATAAATTAAAATATGAAACATCAAAACATAATAATGTGATTAGTTAGAGATATCATGTTTTCTTTATATCAGAGTAACATAATTTTCATGGTAAAATTTTTATAGTGGTGGTAGAATATAACACCTTGATATTTTAGAATATACTTCTATTTAATAAATAAATATGTTAGAAATAATGTGAAGTAAACAACCCTAAAATAATATGAATAAGTATTTTAAATTATAAAATGAAGAACATTATATGTTATTTAAGTGAAATATAATTTTTGAAAATAATATCCAATTTATTTGGAAAATTATATTGATCTTAAATCTGTTTTTGGAGTATTTTATTTATGATATTTTTTTATTAATATGTATTTTATTTAAAATTTAATAATTATTATTAAACTTATTAATTTTTTTAACCTTGAATAAAATGAATTAGTTAGTTACCAATTGGTTATAAATGAAAATAAAAACATTTGAATGTAAAAAAGTTGTTATTATAAAAAACCCATTTAATGCATGTAGTTTGTTTTTATTTTAATAAATTAAATTAATAACTATTTATGAATGATTTATATGAAATTAATATATAATATATTCAATAAAATATTTTAACATTAATTTAATTGTTTTTAATGGATAATGAATGAGAATAAATTCAGGGTTATACATAAAAATGAAATTAGCTAAAAATGTTTTCCATTTATTTTTTCATGCATATTTAAAAAAAAATTATGTCAATTATATTAATTGAATAATATAAAATAATTTAAATATTTTAAATCATAGTTCCCATATTTGGTCAAATTTTCAAATATATTTTTGGTTATGATGAATTCCAACTGAGGTAAAAATTCATTACTAACATAAAGGATGAAAAGGGGTTGAACTAAAGAGATAAAGGTTAAAATAACAATAAATATTGTCTAAATTTTATACGTTAAGTTTATTTTTACTCCAAATTATATTATATATGAATATGGGTTGTTTTGGTTCCACTTTTAGTTGAATATTAATTTAATATAGTTTAAAGGTTTATGTATTCACAATTTTTCTACACACATTACTTATAAAAGGTAACCACATATCATCAATTATTGAACAAATTTGAGCACAATAGATTGGATAATCCGTAAAAAAATACCTTCATAACTTACTTACCCACATCCTAGATCTCCTGTTATTCCTCTATGACTAAACCAAGAAGGGTTAAGGTTTAAGACAATAGACGTTTCTCAAAGAATAGATAACCGTCTTTATCACTTCATTGTGAATATATTTCTTCCTTAACCTCCTAAAAGAACACTAAAAACATATTAATAATATGAAATATTTATAATTAATATAATTATTTTTTATGTTAATGATACATCTATTTTCTGCCTCATTTCTATCATATGAGAAATGACAACGTCGTTCGTGCGTAAGTCCAGAAAACCACCTTCACAAAAGATTTTGATTTGTTCAATTCCGTTATAAATATATGGTCATACATATGAAATTAATTAATATATATTATATATATATGTTATTATTATGATTATTTAAAGATATATTTTTATTTTAATATTTTTATTTCCATTCACTTGAAAATGAAAACATTACTCAAGCATGCATACACACTACTATCTTCCAAAAGTTATGTAATTAATTTTTAATCACCACATTATATAAATGGTTATAAAAGTGTATATAATAAATAAATATTATAGTTATAATTTTTTTTAGAATATAGATATTATGAAACCATGAACAAGGTTCAAGGATTAGAACTGTAAAACCAAAACATTCCTGGGAAATAGACCAGTTTTCACTCAAATATTGATTTTATTGAAGAATCGTTAATGGATGGGTAATTAGAACATATAATGGAATGATAAGTTCTAATATAAATAAGAATATGTATTTGGTATATATTTATAATAAATATATATTTATTATAATGAAGGGTAATAGTATATACAAATAAAGTTCTGATCTGAGGTGATATTTTACGTTACAATATCATTTCTTTTTAGGATTACATATGCTGAATTAAAATTATGGGAAATTATATGATCCTTATATTTTAAAGACCATATATTTTCTTATAAATTTATTATTTCTAGGGTTTTAATGTTTTCCTTTCATTATTCTCTCTTTTATACTTAAAAGGAATGAGAAATATTCCTAAGACAAGTTGACATAATTTCCTCTTTATTCAGTGAATCTTTCATTCATGTCCATATTATTTTAAATGTTTTCAACAATATTAGTTTACATAATATCATGATTATTTAAATTCATAGTTAAAAATATTTTAATTTATTTTAAAATTATGAAAAATTATTTTGTATAATGCTTTCAAAACATCTTATTTATGTCATTTTACAAAAACGTTTGAAAGTATTTTTTGTTTTTATTTTTATTGAATGAATAGATTTTCCTACCATCATGAAAATTATTTTATTTTAATATTACATTAAAAATTTACATGGTAATTTTCAAATAAAAAAATTATCTCAATATTATAGGAATTTTTGTTAGAATGTTTATCGAAAGAAAATGATTTCCTGATGTTTTTTGGAGAAAAATGAAAATTTTATTATTAAATTAAAATTCAACATAGTCGATATAATTTTATTTTTCTTATAATTCACTAGGGATATGATCTAATTATATCATTCATGTTATATCTCTAGATTACATATGATTCAGTGATGAGAAAATCTTTATAAAGCCTATTTCTTTTGCATGTGTTGTGCTATGAATGAATGATGAATGTTATTATGATATTGTGGCACAAATATGTCTCGATTTAATTATGTGATGGGTAAACATGAAATTATAAATACCTTAAATACATATTGTAATGATTGATATCTAATTATTTAATATAAATATAGGATGATGGAGTAAACTAAATCTAGAATGAAAAGAGGTTGGTGAGTGAACCCAATCCATTATAGGACTTTGTCCACTATGTGATGGTGTATTGACAGCGATCCATGAATGGTAAAAATATTTTATATAAAATAAGATTGTGAAAAAAATCATATGAATTATTCATAATCTTATTATATTCTCTCACGTATCATTATTGATTATGAATATTCCTCACTCTAATGACTCGTGTCTTTTGAAATACTAAATCATTATTCCATGATTCATGATTTAGGATCTATGAATGATTGGGAATGAAATTTGTAAGTTATGATCAAGATATCTTACCCCTAATGGTTATATTATTATTTTATAATCTCTTAAATTGATATCTCCCATGTTTCCCATAAATGATCATATGAGATAATCAATTATAAAATTTTCATTTTCCTCTGGTTTTGAAATAATTTTTTAATTAGGTTATTTCTAAGATGGGTATAATGAGAGAAGAACATTGTGGGAGATATTTGAAATCTTCCATGAAATATCATTATTATATATATATTCTTAAAATATACTAATTAATTATTATTAAATGTATCGAATATTCATAAAAATTGTGTAATATTTATATAAATTTTTCTTAGGTTGCCTCATTATGTATCTTCTTTATTTTTCAACCTCACTTCCAAATATAGTAATTTCTTATTGAAATTGTATTTTTTTTCCTCAAAAGAACCCAATATTTCTTCCCATTTTATTTTTATCCTTCGATATTATTCTTCATTAATTTTTATACAGTCTTTTAATGAATTTTAAAGGTCTATTATCCTCTTATCATTTACATCCAGTAACGCATACTTCACACTCATATAAATTTTATATAGCTTCCCCAAATCTTGGAAAACATATTTAACAATATTATGAGATATATATTTATCTTATAAATATATTTTCAAGTATTCATTATCCACTAAACTATTTTACCTAAAAAGTGTGAAAATTTATTATATGAATTTAAGATGATTTGTGTGATTGTTATAACAACTCACCTTCTTTGATAATACTCGTTCAATGAAATCATCTTCAACCTCAAGCTACGACCACTCATCATTAATTATCTCGATTAATATGGATATATAATTCACCACTTCAATAAGGAAATTGTTTAAAAAATCCTTAACTTCAAGGAAGAGGTATTTATAAGACTCAATGTAAAATTTATCATAGAATGAACATGTTTAACTTGAGTAATAATAATAAATAATTTTATTTAACAAACACGTTCTATTTTGTTTTTTTCTTCTTCAGTAATAGTGTTTTATCTTCATTATTTGAACACTTTTTTGATTCATTTACTCTTTATTTTTTATGAATTTATATGTATTAGATGATATTTTTAGATTTTTTTCAATACATATGGAAATAAATTCTTCCATCTGAGGCACTACTAAAATATATTCAAACCTACACTTCATGTATGTTAAGTTAATAAACTAGGACCCAAAATTTATATATCTTATTAAATATACCCTCTTCTCTAATATAAATTGTGATGAAACTATATAAGTAATTAGAGTAAACCAAACCAATTCTCTCATCCTCATGGGTTTCTTAATAATGGTTGATGTAACATTCCGACCCCAAACTATCAACCATATTATTCACTCTCATGTAAAATAAATGATAATTTTTTATCTCTTATTTCTCAATCAAGAATTAATTATGTTGTTATAGAGATTTTTGGTTTATTATTTTATTAAAGTGATCAGGATAAATAATTAAATAGAGGGATTAGAACAAGTATTTCTTTTATTACATGAAAACAATTGGGAGGTTCATCCATAAATTGAATCCTGTATTTCAAATCAAAAGTTAGGCTATTAGTGCACCCATGCCATCAATTTATCATGCTCAATTAACTTCTTATGCATTAACCATGATCATAAAAACATATAAATTTATACTCTATTACTAGAATTTTCACCACAAATTGAAAGGATATTTCATATTCTTGAACTGTTGTGCGAGTTGTAATGTATTTGTTAGCACACCTTCTATCTCTGGTCTTCTGTCAACAAGTTCATTTTTATCAAATTTACGGGATGATTTTTCCATATTAGACATATTATATAGTCCTACTCAATTTTACCCCCCTAAAAAAAATATTAATCTAAAATTTATTAATGAACCATAATGAATTTTTAAGGATGCTTTTGAGTAGACTTCACACAACAATTTTTTGTGAAATACCATTCTCATAAGGTAATATTTATGAGATAACTGAGAATAAAAATAACTCAAAATTATCAAAATATGATTGAGTTCAATGATGATAGAGAAAGAACACAATTTATATAAAATATTTTAGACCTCATTTGGGTTCCCCATCCCTATTTATAATAAAAATTTGGACCCTATATTGTGTGGACCAGGAGGATAAAATTCCAAATATTTTTAATTTTTCTTAGAATTCAATCCTCCTCTTCTTCATCATAACTTATGAGGGGCGGGGGGTATTTTTTGGAAATAAAAGACATTTTCAAGAAGGATTCCAGAGTAAGGGTGGTTTATAGAAGCAAATGTTGAGAAAAGGATATATTCTCACACAACTCTATTTGTATAATTATATAATTAGAGGAACCAACCTACTTGGATTTCTGTGCACATGCTATTTTTTCATGGGCATGTATATAGAAAATCATATAGGTACAAAGACATGTTTGTGAAAAAGAATTATCCCAAACAACTAGTTCCATAAGGTACATGCCTAAAATACCCCCCACATATCCGTTTTAAGGGTTTAGACTTTGGATTTTGGATTTAGTGGAGGAAAAATATATTGACTCACACAACATCAACTTATGCATGCTTTGTGCAATCCAAGAAACATCAATGGACTCTTTTAAGTGACAAATTAAAAAAATTAAGTCACATAATCCCTTTTATTCATTGTATTTCAATGAATACTATGTATCATAACTCATTCTAAGGAAGAAAAACATTCTCACAAAGGGAAAAATAACCCCACAAGTCATCGTTTCATGCAAAACAATTTTTCATGAAAAACATAACATGATAGCCCATTTGACACAATCATCATGATCTAAAGTTTAATGGGAGTTGATGTTTCATGGGAACCATATATTATTGATATGGATTCATTCATTATTACTCTATGTATAGAACAAGTATCAATGAATTTTACCCTGATCTCTTTTTACTATTCATGGTTCGAGTAGCATCCATTCATATTAATCCTAATAATATTTAAGAATCCTAATTGATAAGACTAATTTTATCCATTGATACCATCCCTTTCATGGAACAACCATCCTTACCTTATGATGCTAAAAGAAACGATCCAATACAATCACAGGACCTTAAGTTGTGCAACTAGAACTATGGGGGCTTTAATTATGACTTCAATATGATATGTTGGAAGCCTATTCAAAGTTAAATACATATGTAAGATCTTGGGATTTATATGAGGTATATAAATTTTAAATTTCAGTTTTAATCCTCTATTATTTCCTCATAAACATGTATAATCACTTATGTATGGAATCCGAAGTGTCCAGGGCTTGTTCAGAGGCCAATATTATGTGTTTTAGAGAAAAGGGGAAGGTGAATGGTTTAAAGAAACCATTCATAGAAGGCCACATAGTTTTTAATATAAATGTTAGGTGCTCCATGTCTCTATATAGGGGAGATCGTGGGCTATCCATGGTTTTTTCTACCCATAACCTATAGGCCATGCAAGGTGTGGACCCTGGTAAGTGGGGTGGAAATTGGTAGAGCGTGATTGAAATTTTTTTGCTCAACCAGCCTGTGGGCCACTGCTATTGTATAGTTTCTAGAAAATGATTGGTGCAGGATTTGTCCAACCATGCTGAGAAACCACATTCCCTTTAAAACTTTTGTAAAATGATAATATTTCCCACTAATCTTTTAAAGAGTCTAACCCATCTTTCTCTAAATTTTCCCAAAATAATACTCTCTTACGTGGAGATCTCCTCCACACTCTTCCCTAGGTTCTTTGATATATTCTCAATCTGATACCTCATTCGAGTGTCATTCGTCTTATTGGATCTGGCCACAAGTAAGAGATTTAATCCAATTTCTTCCTTTATTAGTTTATCTCACCATATGTTGTGTAATCCTCATGAAGGCTCTCTAGGCCTTTTAATAGGTTATTCATTTATTCTAAAATTTTATTTGAATCCATCCAAATCCAACGGCCGATACTAGATGATGCATCTACTACATGATTAAGGTAGGTTGTATGTACCTTTTCCCCCAAATTCTAGTTTTTTACATCTTGTTTCCATTTTTCGGCACATTGGAACCTCTGATGTTTCTTAATAAATTAATATAACCCTTGAATAAAATTTAAAAGTTTTGTCAAAGTTATTCCATGGAACCCTTATTTAATGCTTTAGGTTGTTGAACTCAACCCGAACTACCCAAAGCGGGGGTTATTTCCTTGTCCATGATTATATCACCCTTGGGGTGAGTGGAGATTTATTTTCATTACTAGGTGTTGATCATGGAAATAAAGTAGATTATTAAGGTTGTTAGAACCTTAAATAACCCCATCATGTAATATGAATGTTATGGAATGGATGACCACTTATCTTTTATATGATTACGATAGGATTAATGAAATGATTAATGTGTTCGTTTATGAAATAGTGAATGAAAGGATTATGATGATGATGTATGGAATGATATGGAATTGATGTGGGACACACATTATGGAACAAATGTGTGGACACCTGTGAAAGAATGGATTATTGTCACCTATTGACCATTCAAGTTTTTGGTTCTCTGCTAATGTGTATAGGAGCACTCATGTCGAATCCTTGACGATAATAATTTTTAATAGTCGACTTTTTTTAGTTGATTGTATTTTGATTAGTGGGTTTGTTTGTAGAGATTAATTTAAATTATTGATTGATTTAACAATTTAATAAATATTTTAGTGATTTCATTATTAGAGAGTTAATATTGTGATATCCTTGATCTTTGCTTTATATTTCATTAAATTTACACCCACTTCACAAGATGGTGTTTCTTCGAATTCCTACGTGTTAAGGCTTTAATACAATCCATAACATAACCTAAGGGTATAATATCAACCAAATATTGTTGATGGTAGTCTATTTATGGTTCCTATAATCCATGGAATACATACATTAAACAAAATATGTCATTAATCGACGACATGTTAAGTTCGACATACACTATGTTAATTTGAAGAATATTCATCGAGAAAATACTCACAATCACTTAACATCCTAAAATTTTGAATCACCCCAATGGTAGATACTCTCATCTGTTAAGATGGTTATTAATATTTTAATATATGTTTATGGTGATGAATTATAAATAGAACAAAAACAATGAGATAATAAAAGAGTTTTGCATCGAACACACACGCACACATGAAGGTTGATGAGAATTAAAAATGAACATTAGATTGAATGAGAAATAAAACTAAGGGAAGGTAATATTTTAAAAAAATAATATTATTTAACATAAGGTGGATTATAATAATATATTAAGAATAAGAAACTTTCATTAAAATAGAATTACAAAAACAAACACTTACATGATTACAAATGAAGAACAACACAAAAGTAAATGAAAACAAAGAGGGTAGGAAAGGTCTCTCAACTAAAAACATGAGTAGGGAAGGTCCTCCAAAGCCTTTGGAAAGGCTTTGGTCATGCCAATATATGCTCCTCTCTTTTTAAATTCCAATTAAATTCTAGGAAAATATAGGGTTGTATTTATAGCTCAAGGAGGTGGACTGTTTGCATTCCAAATATGGCCCTCAACTTTCATCACTGATTTAGACATTTAGAAAGATGAATCTAGATATATTATCTGATTCCAAGTTGTAGATACAAGTTATTAATCTCATACCTCCAAATATAGATTCCATTGGACTTTTGGATCAAAATATATGGTAATTTTACTAATCATTGGTCACCTGTCCAATTTTATCAACACTTTTTCAAAGGATAAAACGTGATTGGGTTTTTGAATAGGAACATGCCATAAAATAAAAACAATTTATTATAACAAGTTGGACATCCATATCTTAGATTTCACAATAAAATATACCAGCCTGATTTGATGATTAAATTTGGAGAAATTTCAGGAATACTGTCCTGATACTAATTACCGGCTACAATGGTGGGTTGGACTTCAAAGCTTCATTTGGGCCCGTTGTTTATAGAGTTGGGCCTTTAAATTTTTATTCCTGATTACTTGAATTGTTATCGGAATTTTTGAGGCGAATGAATGAATATTCACTTTTGGATTGAACCCAGTAATTCAATCTTTACGGATGGTCCAGTTTCTTTAGAGATTCTATGGGCCTTCTTATGTGCTCAATATGACCCTTAAAATGGCATAATTGGCCAATGATACCTTCTAATGATATGTGGAAAATTGAATACTTAATCCTAAAAAACAAGAAGCAAAAAAGTCGGATCATTAGTGTGATAGTTTTTATTAAAACATTAAACAAACTTGAATATGGATGAATTCAAATAGTGCACAAAAATTATAATTAATATTTAAACATTAATATTTCACAAAAATTATTCACATTTCATATAAAATAAGTAAATATAGTATATAATGGAAATTAATTACATTTTATGAGTATTAATACATACTAATGGGGGATGTCTACCTCAAATGTATGGGGAGATACGTAGTATTGAAGATATGTCTATTGTCCAGGACTATGTTGATCTATTACATGAATAGTTACCTTGCCTTTCCCTAAAGAAAAAAAGTTGAGTTGTTAATAGAACTCATACCCAGTGTTTCACCTTTTTGAAATAATCATTATAGAATGGCCCCAATTGAGTTTCATGAATTGAAGAAGAAAATCTAGGAGAATCATGATAAGGGATTTATTCAGAAAAGTTAATCACTATAGGGTTTATCAATTCTTTTTGTTTAGAAGAAATATGGGCCAACACATCTTTTCATTTATAATTATAAACTTGATAGGATCACTATCTAGAAAAAGTATCATCTACCCCGTATTGATGATTTTTATATTAACTATATGTAGATCAATAATTTTCAAATAATTAACTTTGATCTTGATATCATTATCCTATGTTCAAAAAGGATGACATATCTAAGAAATAATTTTATATGATCTATGTACATTATAAATTCATTGTGATTCTATTTGGACATACCAATTCCCCTATTATCCTTGTGTATATAATGAATATAGTCTTTAGAGATTACCCCGACCAATTTTTGGTAATTTTTATAGACAATATTCATATATATTTCAAGATCAATGAATAGAATAATGATCATCTAAGGATTATGCTAAAGACCTTGAGAAAAGATAAATTGTAAGCCATATTTTTTAAAAGAAAATTATGGATAAAAAGTATTATTTTTGGGTCTCATAATTATAAGGGAAGGTATATCATTGGATCCATAAATGAATAATGTTATTGGACATTGTCCATGAACATCCAAGGAAACTAAAATCTAAAATTTTCTTCAATTAGATGGATATTACCAACACATTCTGATAAATTTTTCATGGCTATCAAATCCACTAACCATTTTAATTTTGAAGGGATCCAAGTTCCATTATACTGATGAATTTTAATAAAATTTAATATAACATAAGATATGTTTAGTTATTTTACATATGCTCACACTTCCTTATAAAGAAGAAGGGTTTTTTATCTATAGTGATGTATCAAATAAGTGACTGATATGTTTTCTAATTATCAATGTCATGGCAGTATCCTATTCCTCACACTAATTAAATATTAATGAGAAAAGTAATCTGAATCATGTTTTTAATTGGTAGATGTAATTTTTTATTTAAATATACCGAGGCATTATCTTTATGGTGAAAGTTGAAACATATATACCGATCCTAAAATGATGAAGTATATATTCACATAGATAAATATCAATATGTGAAAAAGTAAATGGTTAGAACTAATTAAATATTATGAGTACTTAAAATATTACCATCCTAGGACGTAGAATAGAATAAAAGATTCTCTGAGTCAGAATGACCTTTCTTGTTTTTGAATTATGAGTATTGAAATTAATATAATACTGACGGATTTTACATGGATGGAACTTGAAATCCCAAGTAAATGAGAATGTTCAAATCTTTCTCCCATGAATGTTCAATCATCTATTCATGTGATGATTAAAGATGCAATGAAGGAAGATGTGGATTTGATAAAGAAGGTAAAGAATATTCATGATTTCAGTCATGGTAGTGATGGAATGAAAATGGTCATAAATATAGTATGTGTCTCTCTAATAATTGAATTAAAGGAGTTGTTAGATGGAGCTTGTTATTCACATTTTATCTATTCATCCTGAAATTATAAATATTTATAGATATATTAAATATAATTTCTTACGGGATTACATAAAAATGCATATTGTAGAGTATGTATATAGATGCTTCGTATGCCAGTGAGTTATGTTCGAGAAATTGATTCCTAAGGGGATGTAATATATATTACCTATACCTAAGAGGAAATAAAAAATCACTATAGATTTCATCATTGGTATACCCAAAATATCCAAAGGACATAATAGTATTTTGGTTATTGTCAATCAACTTATGAAGACAACACCTTTCATTACTATCAGAGAAGATTTCCCTCTTGGACATATATCTAGTATATTCACTATGAAGGTGGTAAGGTTTCTTGAATTACCACTCTCAATAGTGTATGATCAAGATTAAAGGTTTAATTCAACGATTTAGAGAAGTATTTACCAAGATTTTAATATATACATTATATTAAACACTACATATCATTCTCAAATATATGGTTAGTCTGAGAGGACCACTAAAACGCTAGAAAATATGTCGAGATATTTATCTTTGGATTTAAAAGGTGTCTCAAATTAACACCGTTATTTAATTATGTTTTTGTAAAAAAATATATTTTACTAGATCATTCATATGGATACTTATGAAACTATATTTTGAAATAAGTGAGTTACTCCAATAGGGTACGATGGATTTGGGGAACAAAAGTGAGTGAGACTTGAGCTTACTAAGAAAATGAATGAGAAGGTTAGATCCACTTAACAACAAATCAGGTAATCATAGAGTTGATAGGAACGTTATGCTGAGAATAATTTGTGATATATAGAGTTCAATTTTAGTGATGTATTATTCCTTCAAATATCTCACTGGAATAACATTATGAGATTTGGAAATAAGGGAGAGTTAATCCTCGATATATTGGTACCTATGAATTTTTTTTATCATATAAGATAGTTGTGTATCACTTTGAACTTCCTCTAAACATATCCCATGTTCATGACCTGTTATATGTATATATTTTGAGAAATTATATCCTAGATCCTTTTTAGGTACTAAACTCAATGTTCATACCATTAGAGCATGATCTTTCTTATAAGGAACAACCTATAGAAAGTTTGGATCATATGGATAAATTTATTTGGAACAAGATTTATCACTAGGTTGAGGTTCTCTGTAGGGATCATAAATTAAAATATGAAACATCAAAACATAATAATGTGATTAGTTAGAGATATCATGTTTTCTTTATATCAGAGTAACATAATTTTCATGGTAAAATTTTTATAGTGGTGGTAGAATATAACACCTTGATATTTTAGAATATACTTCTATTTAATAAATAAATATGTTAGAAATAATGTGAAGTAAACAACCCTAAAATAATATGAATAAGTATTTTAAATTATAAAATGAAGAACATTATATGTTATTTAAGTGAAATATAATTTTTGAAAATAATATCCAATTTATTTGGAAAATTATATTGATCTTAAATCTGTTTTTGGAGTATTTTATTTATGATATTTTTTTATTAATATGTATTTTATTTAAAATTTAATAATTATTATTAAACTTATTAATTTTTTTAACCTTGAATAAAATGAATTAGTTAGTTACCAATTGGTTATAAATGAAAATAAAAACATTTGAATGTAAAAAAGTTGTTATTATAAAAAACCCATTTAATGCATGTAGTTTGTTTTTATTTTAATAAATTAAATTAATAACTATTTATGAATGATTTATATGAAATTAATATATAATATATTCAATAAAATATTTTAACATTAATTTAATTGTTTTTAATGGATAATGAATGAGAATAAATTCAGGGTTATACATAAAAATGAAATTAGCTAAAAATGTTTTCCATTTATTTTTTCATGCATATTTAAAAAAAAATTATGTCAATTATATTAATTGAATAATATAAAATAATTTAAATATTTTAAATCATAGTTCCCATATTTGGTCAAATTTTCAAATATATTTTTGGTTATGATGAATTCCAACTGAGGTAAAAATTCATTACTAACATAAAGGATGAAAAGGGGTTGAACTAAAGAGATAAAGGTTAAAATAACAATAAATATTGTCTAAATTTTATACGTTAAGTTTATTTTTACTCCAAATTATATTATATATGAATATGGGTTGTTTTGGTTCCACTTTTAGTTGAATATTAATTTAATATAGTTTAAAGGTTTATGTATTCACAATTTTTCTACACACATTACTTATAAAAGGTAACCACATATCATCAATTATTGAACAAATTTGAGCACAATAGATTGGATAATCCGTAAAAAAATACCTTCATAACTTACTTACCCACATCCTAGATCTCCTGTTATTCCTCTATGACTAAACCAAGAAGGGTTAAGGTTTAAGACAATAGACGTTTCTCAAAGAATAGATAACCGTCTTTATCACTTCATTGTGAATATATTTCTTCCTTAACCTCCTAAAAGAACACTAAAAACATATTAATAATATGAAATATTTATAATTAATATAATTATTTTTTATGTTAATGATACATCTATTTTCTACCTCATTTCTATCATATGAGAAATGACAACGTCGTTCGTGCGTAAGTCCAGAAAACCACCTTCACAAAAGATTTTGATTTGTTCAATTCCGTTATAAATATATGGTCATACATATGAAATTAATTAATATATATTATATATATATGTTATTATTATGATTATTTAAAGATATATTTTTATTTTAATATTTTTATTTCCATTCACTTGAAAATGAAAACATTACTCAAGCATGCATACACACTACTATCTTCCAAAAGTTATGTAATTAATTTTTAATCACCACATTATATAAATGGTTATAAAAGTGTATATAATAAATAAATATTATAGTTATAATTTTTTTTAGAATATAGATATTATGAAACCATGAACAAGGTTCAAGGATTAGAACTGTAAAACCAAAACATTCCTGGGAAATAGACCAGTTTTCACTCAAATATTGATTTTATTGAAGAATCGTTAATGGATGGGTAATTAGAACATATAATGGAATGATAAGTTCTAATATAAATAAGAATATGTATTTGGTATATATTTATAATAAATATATATTTATTATAATGAAGGGTAATAGTATATACAAATAAAGTTCTGATCTGAGGTGATATTTTACGTTACAATATCATTTCTTTTTAGGATTACATATGCTGAATTAAAATTATGGGAAATTATATGATCCTTATATTTTAAAGACCATATATTTTCTTATAAATTTATTATTTCTAGGGTTTTAATGTTTTCCTTTCATTATTCTCTCTTTTATACTTAAAAGGAATGAGAAATATTCCTAAGACAAGTTGACATAATTTCCTCTTTATTCAGTGAATCTTTCATTCATGTCCATATTATTTTAAATGTTTTCAACAATATTAGTTTACATAATATCATGATTATTTAAATTCATAGTTAAAAATATTTTAATTTATTTTAAAATTATGAAAAATTATTTTGTATAATGCTTTCAAAACATCTTATTTATGTCATTTTACAAAAACGTTTGAAAGTATTTTTTGTTTTTATTTTTATTGAATGAATAGATTTTCCTACCATCATGAAAATTATTTTATTTTAATATTACATTAAAAATTTACATGGTAATTTTCAAATAAAAAAATTATCTCAATATTATAGGAATTTTTGTTAGAATGTTTATCGAAAGAAAATGATTTCCTGATGTTTTTTGGAGAAAAATGAAAATTTTATTATTAAATTAAAATTCAACATAGTCGATATAATTTTATTTTTCTTATAATTCACTAGGGATATGATCTAATTATATCATTCATGTTATATCTCTAGATTACATATGATTCAGTGATGAGAAAATCTTTATAAAGCCTATTTCTTTTGCATGTGTTGTGCTATGAATGAATGATGAATGTTATTATGATATTGTGGCACAAATATGTCTCGATTTAATTATGTGATGGGTAAACATGAAATTATAAATACCTTAAATACATATTGTAATGATTGATATCTAATTATTTAATATAAATATAGGATGATGGAGTAAACTAAATCTAGAATGAAAAGAGGTTGGTGAGTGAACCCAATCCATTATAGGACTTTGTCCACTATGTGATGGTGTATTGACAGCGATCCATGAATGGTAAAAATATTTTATATAAAATAAGATTGTGAAAAAAATCATATGAATTATTCATAATCTTATTATATTCTCTCACGTATCATTATTGATTATGAATATTCCTCACTCTAATGACTCGTGTCTTTTGAAATACTAAATCATTATTCCATGATTCATGATTTAGGATCTATGAATGATTGGGAATGAAATTTGTAAGTTATGATCAAGATATCTTACCCCTAATGGTTATATTATTATTTTATAATCTCTTAAATTGATATCTCCCATGTTTCCCATAAATGATCATATGAGATAATCAATTATAAAATTTTCATTTTCCTCTGGTTTTGAAATAATTTTTTAATTAGGTTATTTCTAAGATGGGTATAATGAGAGAAGAACATTGTGGGAGATATTTGAAATCTTCCATGAAATATCATTATTATATATATATTCTTAAAATATACTAATTAATTATTATTAAATGTATCGAATATTCATAAAAATTGTGTAATATTTATATAAATTTTTCTTAGGTTGCCTCATTATGTATCTTCTTTATTTTTCAACCTCACTTCCAAATATAGTAATTTCTTATTGAAATTGTATTTTTTTTCCTCAAAAGAACCCAATATTTCTTCCCATTTTATTTTTATCCTTCGATATTATTCTTCATTAATTTTTATACAGTCTTTTAATGAATTTTAAAGGTCTATTATCCTCTTATCATTTACATCCAGTAACGCATACTTCACACTCATATAAATTTTATATAGCTTCCCCAAATCTTGGAAAACATATTTAACAATATTATGAGATATATATTTATCTTATAAATATATTTTCAAGTATTCATTATCCACTAAACTATTTTACCTAAAAAGTGTGAAAATTTATTATATGAATTTAAGATGATTTGTGTGATTGTTATAACAACTCACCTTCTTTGATAATACTCGTTCAATGAAATCATCTTCAACCTCAAGCTACGACCACTCATCATTAATTATCTCGATTAATATGGATATATAATTCACCACTTCAATAAGGAAATTGTTTAAAAAATCCTTAACTTCAAGGAAGAGGTATTTATAAGACTCAATGTAAAATTTATCATAGAATGAACATGTTTAACTTGAGTAATAATAATAAATAATTTTATTTAACAAACACGTTCTATTTTGTTTTTTTCTTCTTCAGTAATAGTGTTTTATCTTCATTATTTGAACACTTTTTTGATTCATTTACTCTTTATTTTTTATGAATTTATATGTATTAGATGATATTTTTAGATTTTTTTCAATACATATGGAAATAAATTCTTCCATCTGAGGCACTACTAAAATATATTCAAACCTACACTTCATGTATGTTAAGTTAATAAACTAGGACCCAAAATTTATATATCTTATTAAATATACCCTCTTCTCTAATATAAATTGTGATGAAACTATATAAGTAATTAGAGTAAACCAAACCAATTCTCTCATCCTCATGGGTTTCTTAATAATGGTTGATGTAACATTCCGACCCCAAACTATCAACCATATTATTCACTCTCATGTAAAATAAATGATAATTTTTTATCTCTTATTTCTCAATCAAGAATTAATTATGTTGTTATAGAGATTTTTGGTTTATTATTTTATTAAAGTGATCAGGATAAATAATTAAATAGAGGGATTAGAACAAGTATTTCTTTTATTACATGAAAACAATTGGGAGGTTCATCCATAAATTGAATCCTGTATTTCAAATCAAAAGTTAGGCTATTAGTGCACCCATGCCATCAATTTATCATGCTCAATTAACTTCTTATGCATTAACCATGATCATAAAAACATATAAATTTATACTCTATTACTAGAATTTTCAGCACAAATTGAAAGGATATTTCATATTCTTGAACTGGTGTGCGAGTTGTAATGTATTTGTTAGCACACCTTCTATCTCTGGTCTTCTGTCAACAAGTTCATTTTTATCAAATTTACGGGATGATTTTTCCATATTAGACATATTATATAGTCCTACTCAATTTTACCCCCCTAAAAAAAATATTAATCTAAAATTTATTAATGAACCATAATGAATTTTTAAGGATGCTTTTGAGTAGACTTCACACAACAATTTTTTGTGAAATACCATTCTCATAAGGTAATATTTATGAGATAACTGAGAATAAAAATAACTCAAAATTATCAAAATATGATTGAGTTCAATGATGATAGAGAAAGAACACAATTTATATAAAATATTTTAGACCTCATTTGGGTTCCCCATCCCTATTTATAATAAAAATTTGGACCCTATATTGTGTGGACCAGGAGGATAAAATTCCAAATATTTTTAATTTTTCTTAGAATTCAATCCTCCTCTTCTTCATCATAACTTATGAGGGGCGGGGGGTATTTTTTGGAAATAAAAGACATTTTCAAGAAGGATTCCAGAGTAAGGGTGGTTTATAGAAGCAAATGTTGAGAAAAGGATATATTCTCACACAACTCTATTTGTATAATTATATAATTAGAGGAACCAACCTACTTGGATTTCTGTGCACATGCTATTTTTTCATGGGCATGTATATAGAAAATCATATAGGTACAAAGACATGTTTGTGAAAAAGAATTATCCCAAACAACTAGTTCCATAAGGTACATGCCTAAAATACCCCCCACATATCCGTTTTAAGGGTTTAGACTTTGGATTTTGGATTTAGTGGAGGAAAAATATATTGACTCACACAACATCAACTTATGCATGCTTTGTGCAATCCAAGAAACATCAATGGACTCTTTTAAGTGACAAATTAAAAAAATTAAGTCACATAATCCCTTTTATTCATTGTATTTCAATGAATACTATGTATCATAACTCATTCTAAGGAAGAAAAACATTCTCACAAAGGGAAAAATAACCCCACAAGTCATCGTTTCATGCAAAACAATTTTTCATGAAAAACATAACATGATAGCCCATTTGACACAATCATCATGATCTAAAGTTTAATGGGAGTTGATGTTTCATGGGAACCATATATTATTGATATGGATTCATTCATTATTACTCTATGTATAGAACAAGTATCAATGAATTTTACCCTGATCTCTTTTTACTATTCATGGTTCGAGTAGCATCCATTCATATTAATCCTAATAATATTTAAGAATCCTAATTGATAAGACTAATTTTATCCATTGATACCATCCCTTTCATGGAACAACCATCCTTACCTTATGATGCTAAAAGAAACGATCCAATACAATCACAGGACCTTAAGTTGTGCAACTAGAACTATGGGGGCTTTAATTATGACTTCAATATGATATGTTGGAAGCCTATTCAAAGTTAAATACATATGTAAGATCTTGGGATTTATATGAGGTATATAAATTTTAAATTTCAGTTTTAATCCTCTATTATTTCCTCATAAACATGTATAATCACTTATGTATGGAATCCGAAGTGTCCAGGGCTTGTTCAGAGGCCAATATTATGTGTTTTAGAGAAAAGGGGAAGGTGAATGGTTTAAAGAAACCATTCATAGAAGGCCACATAGTTTTTAATATAAATGTTAGGTGCTCCATGTCTCTATATAGGGGAGATCGTGGGCTATCCATGGTTTTTTCTACCCATAACCTATAGGCCATGCAAGGTGTGGACCCTGGTAAGTGGGGTGGAAATTGGTAGAGCGTGATTGAAATTTTTTTGCTCAACCAGCCTGTGGGCCACTGCTATTGTATAGTTTCTAGAAAATGATTGGTGCAGGATTTGTCCAACCATGCTGAGAAACCACATTCCCTTTAAAACTTTTGTAAAATGATAATATTTCCCACTAATCTTTTAAAGAGTCTAACCCATCTTTCTCTAAATTTTCCCAAAATAATACTCTCTTACGTGGAGATCTCCTCCACACTCTTCCCTAGGTTCTTTGATATATTCTCAATCTGATACCTCATTCGAGTGTCATTCGTCTTATTGGATCTGGCCACAAGTAAGAGATTTAATCCAATTTCTTCCTTTATTAGTTTATCTCACCATATGTTGTGTAATCCTCATGAAGGCTCTCTAGGCCTTTTAATAGGTTATTCATTTATTCTAAAATTTTATTTGAATCCATCCAAATCCAACGGCCGATACTAGATGATGCATCTACTACATGATTAAGGTAGGTTGTATGTACCTTTTCCCCCAAATTCTAGTTTTTTACATCTTGTTTCCATTTTTCGGCACATTGGAACCTCTGATGTTTCTTAATAAATTAATATAACCCTTGAATAAAATTTAAAAGTTTTGTCAAAGTTATTCCATGGAACCCTTATTTAATGCTTTAGGTTGTTGAACTCAACCCGAACTACCCAAAGCGGGGGTTATTTCCTTGTCCATGATTATATCACCCTTGGGGTGAGTGGAGATTTATTTTCATTACTAGGTGTTGATCATGGAAATAAAGTAGATTATTAAGGTTGTTAGAACCTTAAATAACCCCATCATGTAATATGAATGTTATGGAATGGATGACCACTTATCTTTTATATGATTACGATAGGATTAATGAAATGATTAATGTGTTCGTTTATGAAATAGTGAATGAAAGGATTATGATGATGATGTATGGAATGATATGGAATTGATGTGGGACACACATTATGGAACAAATGTGTGGACACCTGTGAAAGAATGGATTATTGTCACCTATTGACCATTCAAGTTTTTGGTTCTCTGCTAATGTGTATAGGAGCACTCATGTCGAATCCTTGACGATAATAATTTTTAATAGTCGACTTTTTTTAGTTGATTGTATTTTGATTAGTGGGTTTGTTTGTAGAGATTAATTTAAATTATTGATTGATTTAACAATTTAATAAATATTTTAGTGATTTCATTATTAGAGAGTTAATATTGTGATATCCTTGATCTTTGCTTTATATTTCATTAAATTTACACCCACTTCACAAGATGGTGTTTCTTCGAATTCCTACGTGTTAAGGCTTTAATACAATCCATAACATAACCTAAGGGTATAATATCAACCAAATATTGTTGATGGTAGTCTATTTATGGTTCCTATAATCCATGGAATACATACATTAAACAAAATATGTCATTAATCGACGACATGTTAAGTTCGACATACACTATGTTAATTTGAAGAATATTCATCGAGAAAATACTCACAATCACTTAACATCCTAAAATTTTGAATCACCCCAATGGTAGATACTCTCATCTGTTAAGATGGTTATTAATATTTTAATATATGTTTATGGTGATGAATTATAAATAGAACAAAAACAATGAGATAATAAAAGAGTTTTGCATCGAACACACACGCACACATGAAGGTTGATGAGAATTAAAAATGAACATTAGATTGAATGAGAAATAAAACTAAGGGAAGGTAATATTTTAAAAAAATAATATTATTTAACATAAGGTGGATTATAATAATATATTAAGAATAAGAAACTTTCATTAAAATAGAATTACAAAAACAAACACTTACATGATTACAAATGAAGAACAACACAAAAGTAAATGAAAACAAAGAGGGTAGGAAAGGTCTCTCAACTAAAAACATGAGTAGGGAAGGTCCTCCAAAGCCTTTGGAAAGGCTTTGGTCATGCCAATATATGCTCCTCTCTTTTTAAATTCCAATTAAATTCTAGGAAAATATAGGGTTGTATTTATAGCTCAAGGAGGTGGACTGTTTGCATTCCAAATATGGCCCTCAACTTTCATCACTGATTTAGACATTTAGAAAGATGAATCTAGATATATTATCTGATTCCAAGTTGTAGATACAAGTTATTAATCTCATACCTCCAAATATAGATTCCATTGGACTTTTGGATCAAAATATATGGTAATTTTACTAATCATTGGTCACCTGTCCAATTTTATCAACACTTTTTCAAAGGATAAAACGTGATTGGGTTTTTGAATAGGAACATGCCATAAAATAAAAACAATTTATTATAACAAGTTGGACATCCATATCTTAGATTTCACAATAAAATATACCAGCCTGATTTGATGATTAAATTTGGAGAAATTTCAGGAATACTGTCCTGATACTAATTACCGGCTACAATGGTGGGTTGGACTTCAAAGCTTCATTTGGGCCCGTTGTTTATAGAGTTGGGCCTTTAAATTTTTATTCCTGATTACTTGAATTGTTATCGGAATTTTTGAGGCGAATGAATGAATATTCACTTTTGGATTGAACCCAGTAATTCAATCTTTACGGATGGTCCAGTTTCTTTAGAGATTCTATGGGCCTTCTTATGTGCTCAATATGACCCTTAAAATGGCATAATTGGCCAATGATACCTTCTAATGATATGTGGAAAATTGAATACTTAATCCTAAAAAACAAGAAGCAAAAAAGTCGGATCATTAGTGTGATAGTTTTTATTAAAACATTAAACAAACTTGAATATGGATGAATTCAAATAGTGCACAAAAATTATAATTAATATTTAAACATTAATATTTCACAAAAATTATTCACATTTCATATAAAATAAGTAAATATAGTATATAATGAGTTATGAAAATATTAATAACATCAACTCCCCCACACGTTGTCTTGTGCATTTCCTCATGTGAAAAAAATATAAAAAACATTACAAAATAATTTTCACTCACCAAAAAATATTAAAATTTTGTTTTCCCCACTCACAGGAGGTTTAGACAATTTCACTCATCCATATTTAATTACACCACAAGTTGTTACAGAAACAATGTTCTAAAAACAATTCATTTTTTCATGCTCAAATTTAGAAATGGAAAGTAGTGGCCCATAAAACTTACTCCTCTAAAGATAATAAAATTTAATTATGGTGTTACACTCATTCACCAACCAAAAGTGAAAATCATATAGTTTTTAAGATCTCTCAAATTCAACTCCCTATCCAAAAGTGATCAAAATAAATAGGTATTTTTAGTGGTTTTATTGTGGCTATGGGAAGGTAGGAAGATGATATCCAAAAGATAGGAAAAAATGGGTAAAACACCAACATGGAAAAAGAAATGCATACTTTTTTGAAATGAAACATGGAAGGAAATTAAAACACATATTTACAAGGGCATGACTATGTGAGGAAATAAACAAAGGAGAAATAAAATATTAAGTGGATGATAATATGAAATATTTACAAACCACAAAACTTATCCCAATGACATAAGAATATATAATGCAAGTTTTTTTTTCTTTTCATTTTTGTTTAATTTTTTTTAATGTTTAACATGAGAAAGATCTTACACTCATATACCAACCCATGATTGATCTCCTCACGGCACTAATTGTAATAGTTATCAAAAGATCAAAGGTTTAAGAAGAGTGATTTTTGACATACCCAAGACACAACCCATTTTTTCTCTTATTTTTGATTTTTTTTGGAACACATGTCAATAACATTTAAAAAATTATATAAATTTAAGTAAATTCCCTAAAACACACTGAATGACAACCTCTCCCCCATAATAAAATTGATGCTTTCCCTCAATAATATGACAACATGTTTAAAATCAATAAAATGGCACCCAAAATTGAATTATATTCCCCCCACACATAAATTTCAATAAATAATGAAATGTAAATCCACGTAGATGGTGGGTGGGATAAGGTATTGGGATTATAATATGGCTATCAAAGAAAAGGTTTTCATAAGCTCTAATGGGCTTTTAAAAGGAGGATTAATGTATGGTTAATGGGAGGCTATTTGTCTATAATAATTCTCATGTGGTTTATAAAATCCCTATATCATATTAATTCACCCTAGATTAGAAAATTCAACTCCAAGTCCCACAAACTAAAGATTCACAAATGGGGGTGAAAAACACACATTTGGAAAATATGGCCATTGGTGGCCTTGGAATGAAAGAAAATTTTGTTCCTCACATGTAGGGAAAATAATTTTTGAAATAAAAAAATTGAGCATTTAAACTTTTTGGTTTTAAAAAAATATTCTCTATCCATAGTCAAGATGAAAATACAAAATTTTTGAGATGAAAACAAGTCTTTTGAATCCCCAAAATGGATGGATAAAATTTAAAAATTGGAAGGTGATTAAGCATGAATCTTGAGTTTTCATATTTTTTTGTTAATATTTTTCTTAATTTTTTATAAAGACACACCCATACAAAAGAGAAAGAGTAAATAAAAAATGTGACGAGGAAAGTGGTAAAAAATGAGAATGAGGGAGTAAGAGTAAAAAAGTGAGAGAGAGAGAGAGAGAGGGAGAGAGAGTAGAGGAGTCAAAGGGAATGAGGTGACCATGGTGTGGATTTGGTGGGTTTCTATATCCATCTAGTGGTGTGTCAACTGTAGATGTTGGGGATACAATGAAAGTCGATGTGGTTCTAGGATTGTGTGTCCTCTCATGGTGATGCTTTAAACGATGTCCATTAACTGTGAATGTCATTTTTGAAGAGTGGTCTTGGAATTGCACTACAAAAAATGGGTAAACATTAGTAATAACAAAAAGACCTTCCCAATGAGAATTTACCTTACATGGGTGAATCCAAAATTGAAATTTAAGAGCATTACCTTTTCTCCTTCATGAAATTCCTTTTGCAGGATGTGTTTTTCATGGAGTGCATTGGATTTTTCATTGTAGAGATTAGAATTATCGTAAGAATCAGGTCTATGATCCTCTAATTCATCCAATTGAAATAATCTTTCTTTAGAAAATTTTTCACAATCAAAGTTATTGGTTTTCATAGTCCAAATAGGCTTATGTTAGATTTCCACTGTTAAATGACTTGCTTTACCAAAAACAAGTCAAAAAGGAGATATCCTAATGGGTGTTTTAAGGTAGTTTGATAAGACCAAAGTGCTTCACCAAGTCTTTCAGGCCAGTATTTTTTGATGGGTTTTACAATTCTCTCAAGAACTCTTTCCACTTCTTTGTTAGAAAGTTTAGCCATGCCATTTTTTTGGTGATGATTTGCAGTTGAAGTTTTCTGTACAACACCATTCATTTTCAAATTAGATTCCATGGTTTTATTAAAAAAATTGGATCATAAGTCACTTATCAATGCATGTGGTGTGCCAAATCGGTGAAATATGTGTGTCTTTAGAAACCCACTAATTTTATGTGAATCATCCTTTCTGTTGAGTTTGGCCTTGACCCACTTAGAAACATAATCAAATGCATAAAAAATGTATGGGAATCCATTGGAAAGGGGGAATGGTCCCATGAAATCGATGCCCCAAAAATCAAATATCTCAATGAAAACTAATGTCTTGTGGGGAATTTCATTTCTCATTGAAAATGTACAAAACTTGTGGCAACTGGGAAATGATTGACAGAACTGATGTGAGTTCTTAAAAAGTGAAGGTTAGAAGAATATAGAGTCTGGGACCTTTCAGGAGGTCCTTTGTGGTCCAAATTGGCCACCTCCTGGAAGTGAGTGATAGAATTATAAGATGAAGGAATGTTCATGTTCATCAACACATCTCCTAATTACCATGTCAGCCCCAATTTTACAAAGTTTATTATCTTCCAAAAAATAGAATTTTAAATCACTTTTCAGCTTCATTTTTTGTTCTTTTGAAAAATTTTCATGAAAAATACCAGCAAACAAGTAGTTTATAATTGGGGCATACTATGGTAAATTTTGAGGGAGATATGAAAGGTACTCAGTGGGTAATTAAGGATCAATGATTTCTGACTGAGAAGAATTAGAAATTCTACTTAGGTGATCAACAACAAAGTTTTGTTTTTCCTAGTCTATCTTTTATTTCTAGGTCAAAATCTTAGAGCATTAGGATCCATCTTATTAGGCTCGGTTTGGAATCACTTTTCTTGGGTAAAAACTATATAGCAGAATGATATGTGAAGATGATGATTTTGGAACCTGAGATATAGGGACCAAATATATCTAAGGAAAAAACCACTGCTAAAAGTTTCTTTTCAGTCATAGTGTAGTGATATTGAGTTTAACCCAATGTTTTTGCGGCATAATAGATGATATGAGGAATTTTTTCTCTTCTTTGACCATGAACATCCCCAACGACTATATCAAAAGCATCACACATCAAATCAAAGGGTAAGGACCAATCTGGGGGTTGGATTATTGGGGAATATATAAGAGTTGTTTTTATTTCAACAAAGGATCTCTTATAATCATCATCGAAATGTAAAGTGACATAATTTTCGAGCAACCAAGTGAGTGGGAGGGAAATCCTACTGAATTTATGGATGAATCAATGATAGATACTAGAATGACCAAGGAATGAATGGATGTCTCAAATAGTAGTGGGTTCAGGAAGTGATTTTATCACTTCAATTTTGGTAGGATCAACTTCAATACCCTATTTTGAAACTATGTGCCCTATAACTATCCCATCTGCAACCATGAAGTGAATTTTTTCAAAATTTAATAGAAATTACACTTTACACATTTTTTAAGGGCTTGAGAGAGTAAATGAAAGAACGATTCAAATGACTCTCCATAAATGACAAAGTCAAACATGAAGACTTCCATGCAGTGTTCAATGAATTTCGAAAAGATACTCATCATAAACATCTGAAATGTTGTAGGGGAATTACAAAGGCCAAAAAGCATTCTCCTATATAAATATATCCTAAAGGGGAATGTGAAGGTAGTGTTTTCTGGGTTCTGAGGTGCAATTGAGATTTTGAAGTAGCGGGTGTATCCATCAAGAAAGCAATAGTATGAGTTTTTGGCTAATAGTTCTAGCATTTGATCTAGGAATTGAAGAGGGTAGTGATCTTTTCTTGTTTCAACATTCAACTTCCTATAGTCGATGCGCACACTCCATTTGTTTTTCACTTGAGTTCTGAGCACCTCACCATGTTCATTTGTGACAATAGTTATCCCACCCTTTTTAGGTACAACTTGAATTTGACTAACCCATTCACTATCAGAAATTGGGTAGATAATACCAGCTCTAATAATCTTGGTGATCTCTTCCCTAACTAGGTCAAGGATGAGTGGACTGAGTCTTTTTTGTGGTTATATAATTAGTTTGGATGATTCCTCAAGATAGATGTGATACATGCAAATATTAGGGTTGATTCCTAGTATGTCATCTAGGATCCAACCTAAGGCCTTTTTTTCCTGTAACACTTGAACAAGATTGGACTCCTCAGATTTGGTGAGTGAAGCAGAGATAATGATGTGATAAGAGTGATCATGGAAATGGAATGCATATTTCTGGTGTTCAAGAAGAGGTTTTAGATCGAAATCATATGTCATTTGTGGGTTAGACAACTCGGGAATAAAGGAAGGGATTTTAGTTTCTTTAGATTAATTTTCCTTAATATTGTTCAAGGTGGAGCAGTAGATATCAGAGTTGATGTGGTATTCAAGAGATTTTTCAAGGTCCTCTAGATTGATATAGTCTATGAATGAGAGGTCCACATCAACTTCACCATTTTTGAATTTGTTAATAATGGTGCATATTTCACAAGATTCATTATCACTATAACATGAGGAACATGATGGATTGGTGTTAAATTCACTATCAGAAGTGTACTCAGAAGCATGGATTGAGAATGCATATTGATCCAGAGATGGGTATCACATGGCTTGGTAAATGTTGAACTAGACCGGTTGGTCACCAAATTACATGGATAAGATTCCCGAATGGACATAAATTTTAGTTCTCACTGTCATTAGTAATGGTCTTCCCAGAATTAAGGGAGAGCAAGAAGAGTTCGTCTCACCTTCCATGTCAAGGACATAGAAATCAGCTTGGAAGATAAAATCATTCACTCGAACAAGGACATCCTCAATTATACCATCAGGACTAGAAGTGCTTCAATTGTCTAATTGAATGAAAACACCCATTGGATGTAAGGGACTAAGACCAATTGTGGAGAAGATTGATTTAGTGATGACATTAATTTAGGCTCCTAGGTCTATGAGTGCATCATCGAAGTTGGAACTTCCAATTTGGCATGGAACTGCAAAGGTCCCTGGATATTTGTACTTTATGGGAGTACAATAGTGGGTTGAAAAAAATTTGAAGGACCAAATTTTCCTCTTATGGGTGAATAATACCTTAAAAAACATGGCTTACTTAGGGATTTGTTTTATGAAATATAAGAGGGTAATGTTGAATTCAACACGTCTAAACATGTTGAGCATTTCAGGATCAAGTTCAAATGAATTCTTTTGATTAGAAATGGTTTGAGGAAAATGAATTGGGTTTGGAAGTGGAATGGAAGGAGGCGAGGGAATGGATTTAGATTCCTATTCAAGTTTCTTTTTCATTTCATTTTCTAGGCCAACATTTAAAGGGAGGTTGGAGGACTTATCTTGAGGAATAAAAATGTGATTCCCTGATCTAAGTGAAATTGCACTTATATTACCCTTGGGGTTGGTTAATGGTAGAGTTGGGAGTTTGGGAGAATTGGATGGTTGCTTCTAACTAAGGTGGGATGTATGTTGACCAATTTGAGTTTCAATATTTTTAAGGATGGAACAGGAGACGGAGGAAAGATCCTCCACTATACTTTTCCATGGTTTCTTGGAAGAAGAGGTTTGTCCCAAATTAGGATTTCCATGATTTTGTTTCTTGGGAAAGCAATTGTATTAGTTTGGGAATAACGACGTCCCACTAGGACAATGGAATCCAGGAGGAGGAAGAGGAGGATTGATTCTTTGAGGTTGAGGAAAAAAAGGGTAAGGTTGTTGGATGTTACCAACACCTAGACCATATTGAAATTGGTTTGGGTTTTGAGGAGGGAATTGAGGGGGATAAGAAATGGGATTACCATACCTCAATCCTTATTTGAAGGTAGAAGAGAAAGGCTCTGAGTGTGGTTGGTTGAAGTTTCTAATGAACTGACCTGATTGTTGAGGTTTGGTGTTTCTCTAAGTATATGATGCATCAAGCTCCATTGATTTAGATGAATCAGAGGGATCCTCTTGAAGTTATGGACATGTGTCATTTGGATGATATGGGGAGCTACAGATTTCACAGTTCTTGATAGATCCAGGGAACAAAGATTGTGGAGAAGATGAGGTTAGGGATTTGGACACGACAACTAGTTTTCAAGAAAGATCTGTAAGTTCACTCATCCACTATTTCATATTTTTCGGCTCTATCGATTGACTATCATGGTATTTTTTGACTTGGGCATGTGCTCGAGTATGGAATTGTTGTGTGTTTTAATCCATGTTTCTTATGAGATCTCTTACAACTACATGAGTTTTATCAACAAGTGCATCACCACTTGCGACATCAGTGAGCGCTCTATCCCTAGAAAATAACCCCTCATGGATGTATTTGATCAAGAGTTGGTTAGGGTTTTAGTGGTGTGTAAAGGATTCAACAAGCTTTTTGAACCTCTCACATTACTCATGGAGAGATTCATTTTGGAATTGATGAATACCTATAATTTTTTTTCGGATAGAAGCCATATGAGAAGTATGAAAGAATTTCTATAAAAAGAGTCTCTTTATGTCATTCCATGTGGGTATGGAACCAGGAGGGGGGTAGTAAAGTCAGGACTTGGCAGAGTTAGCTAGGGATAAAGGGAATGCTCAGAGTTTTATTTTTTCCTCATAAACCCATTGAGGATTCACGGTAGAGCATACCACTTGGAACTCTTTAAGGCGGAGATGTTGATTCTCACCGGCTAGCCTACAAAAATGAGGGAGAAGATGAATCAAACCTAATTTGAGTTTGAAGTTAGCATATATGTTTGGATACGTAATAAAAATATGTTTTTAATTCATATTAGGGGTAGTAAGTTCATTAAGTGTGTGTTCCCTAGGATTGGCCATATCTAATTCAATTGGTTGGACAAAGACATGTTCTTGAATGAGTTGATTGTCTCTTATAATCCTACTATGTTTTTAAGAACCCTTTTTTCGCTATGAAAGACTTTGGAATATTTCTTGATGTTATTCCAGAGCAGCGTCTTCAGACGGCGTGCAATTCCGAGCCCCGGAGTGGCCGAAATTAAATTTTCAGTGCGTTCACACTGGAAACGCCAAATAAATGGGATAACTCCTAAACGGAGCTTCAGATAAGAGATCCGAGTGTACGTATGGGTCTGGAATGTGGTGTTTACCCTAGGAATGACATAAAACTTGTCGGCGCGGGATGTTTGGACCCCTCGCTCGCTTTCGAAAGGTTAAATAGATAAATAAATTAATTAATTTATTCGTTTGGTGTTGAAACTCATGTATCTTCTAAACGGTGGCTCGGATTGTAAAACTGAGGGCACCTTTGAGTCCGGAGCGTGCCGTTTACCCTAGGAGGGGTATAAGTTTTGCGGGCACGACCCGTCTGTGAAAAATGGCCCCAGGGGCATTTTCGTAATTTGGCATCTTCAGGCGCTAAGTTTAATAACTTTTGAACGGGGTCTCGAAATAAAATTCCGAGACCGCCGGTGTGCTCAGAGCATGGTTCTTACCCTAGGGGAGGCTTAACCTTGACCCCGTCGAGAGTTTCGGATGCGGGCAAGATTTGAGGTTTTAAATTAATTAAGAATTTAATTAATTAATTTTCTTTAAATAAACCCTCACCCTCACTCCACCCCCTTGGGCCAATCCTCTATCGGAAGGCAGCAACCGAAGGAGAAGCTCCTCCCCTCCTCCTCCCTTCCAGCGAAGCGGCTCCGGCAAGGCGGCGGTTCGACGACGAAGCTACGGGCATCGCCCATCGTGGTAGGTGGTTTTGGTTGCGTTTTCTTTTCCAAACCCTCCTTTGGATTACATTTTATACGTCTATTTGCTGTTAAATCATCGAAAAAATCCGATGGTCATTTAGTACAAATTCTTCTCTATCCGTCGCCTATTTCGGTTTGCAAATCCGAGTTCCGGGGACCCCGCAAACATCCGCCTAAGATTGCGGATTTAAGGCTATTTTCCGGCATTTTTTTGAGGTTTCCGGTTGGTTTTTGGGGGTACCGGCAGGAGCCGGCATGGGAGCGGGATTCAGGAGGATGGAAGAGGTCGAGGTGGCTCACAGTCGGGGACCTCGGTCGAGCGGAGATGGCGGCAGGCGGCTGCGGCGTCGCAGAGGAGCGGAGACCAGCGGTTGCAGCGGGCAGCGTCGGTCGGTCGAAGGCGGCGCTGGTCGACGCGAGCTCCGGACGGCGGCAGCGGCTTGAGGCGGGGCGGTCGCAGACGGCGAGCTCGGCTACTAGTGTGGCGAGGGGAGCTCGAGCGGCAGACGGCCGCAGTGCCAACGAGGTGGAGGACCGGCTTCGGTCGGTCGTCGCTGGACGAAGACCCGGGGTCTACGTGACCCCGGTCAGCAGACAACGGACATGCGTTTCACGGGTCCTGTTCGAGGAGGAAGACCGGACGAATGGCCGGTCTTGTTATATTAAAAAAAAGATATAAAAAATAATAATAATAAGTCTATAATAATAATAATAATAATATTATTATTATTATTATGGAAATCGTTTATAAATCATAAATCATCTACAGGGCGTACGTATTTCACGCCATCTGCGGCTGTGTGGAGCCCGTGTCAAGGCGGACTTTTTGAGGTGGTTTTGGGAATTTTTAATTCCCGAAACGGGGGGCTCGGGGGCGCGACATGACCGTTAAGTGGTCGGGCGTCATCTCGGGGGTTCTTCTTTTGGACGGCGCAGACGCGTCCGACGTCCGTTTTAAGCGCTGTCAGTGGCGTTGGGACCCTGGCATCGAGGTGGAGCATTCCAGGGTGGTTTCAGTCATTGATGCCGATGTTGAGGCGCAAGCCCCACGGCCCGTCTTTTGAGCTGCGTGCCGCTTTTAGCGACTTTTTCCTCGGACGTCTGTTCGGGGCGTGCGAGCAGTCGATGTTGGGTGTTTTTCCGAGGGCAACGCATTGGCGCAGTCTGCCCGCTGTAATTCCGCACGATGGTGCAGGCCCCGCGAGGGCCGTTTCGGGAGTTGACGGTGATTTCCAGCTTTATCACCGGGTGACCGTTTTGGACAAGTGAATAGTACATTTAGTGTACTTTTTCAAGAGGATCGCAACGGTGCGATCCGTTCGTTGAGTTTCGGGACCGGGTTGCGGGTCCCATGTGGCACTGCTCGTGTGCGGTGCGCCGGAACGTATCTTTTTCTCCGGATGTCCGTTGAAAATCAAGTGAGTAATGCTTATGACATGTTTCCCCGAGGGGATCGCAATGGTGCGATGCGCCCGACTGTTTTCGGGGCCGATGGTCGGGATCACGGGAGGCCGTTCGGGCGTGAGGCAGTGTTGGTGAATTTTCCGTTGGATATCCGTTGGAGGTGAGTATGTAGTCAATCTCGCATGTTTTTCTGCATGGATTACTACGGTGTGATCCGTTTGGTTGTGCGGAGCCTCTTGCATGATCTTATTAAATACGGAAGCATGGAAGGTGTTCTAGTGGTGGTTCGCCCTACCTTTTTTGTAGCGGAAACTTGACGTGTGATCACGCACTCTTTGGAGAGTGATGTAAATGGTTCATGAGATGTTGTTGGCCGTGCCTGGGCCTTTGAGGTGGAGTTGTTACATCACGCCTTCGCATTGACGCTGGGTGCCGTGTGCACGATATCCTTTCGGCTAGAACGAGGTATACTCTGGGAGTATACGGGAGTGCTGGGAGGTACGTGTGGTTTGTACCTGAGATGTTCGTGCACTTGGTTGGGGTTTTACTTGGGGCTGCACGTCGTGTAGGCCCCAAGTGCGTGATGTGTTCTGCTTCGCGTACTTGGACCTCTCGCGGTGTAGAGGGTCCCTCTGTGTGTTTGTTTGACCAGCAGGGTGGAGCTTTTCCCCTGGCTCGGTGCTCGTTTGTTGACCAGCAGGGTTGAGTGGTCTCCCCTAGTTTAGTTCTCGATGGATTGGCTAGTAGCGGTGCTACTAACACCCAGTGATGGAGTAGACGCTGCACCTATTTTAGGAGAGTTGTTCTGGAGTTCGGTGGTTGCGCGACACCCACTCCCTGTTCAGTTGGCCAGTGTTGTACCCTCCAGTAGAGATGGCCAGAGCAATTCTGAGTTTTACCCTCCAGCGAGGCTGGGCAGTGGGTCACTCATAAACTTCCTCGTGCTTACCCTCCAGCTGGGCTGGGCAGTGGGTTGCTCACTGACTTCTAGGATTTACCCTCTAGCAGAGACTGTGTAGTGGGTCACCTGACGCTATTAGGGTCTACCCTCCAGTAGAGACTAGGCAGTGGGTCACCCGACGACCTCTTAGGGTTTACCCTCCAGCAGGGCTGGGCAGTGGGTCACCCATCGTCTAGTTCCAGGTCTACCCTCCAGCAAGGCTGGGCAGTGGGTCGCCTGTCGACTTATTCTAGGTCTACCCTCCAGCAGGGCTGGGTAGTGGGTCGCCTGATGATGTATTAAGGTCTACCCTCCAGCGGGGCTAGGCAGTGGGTCGCCGGATGATGTGTTATGGTTTACCCTCCAACAGGGCTGGGCAGTGGGTCACCCAGTATCTTAATATGGTTTACCCTCCAGCGGGGCTGGGCAGTGGGTCACTTGATGATGTATTGGGGTTTACCCTCCAGCGGGGCTGGCCAGTGGGTCACTCGATATCTGGTTATGAATTACCCTTCAGTAGGGCTGGGCAGTGGGACACCAGTTGGCATTCCAGACTCAGTCCTTCCGGCTAGGCTGGTCTGTGGCTTTCCTCCTTGATTACCGGAGCGGGACCCTTGGTTGTACGGGTCGGTGATGGAACAACTTGACTTTGTGGAGACCTCTCGACTGCGGGATAGTGACGAGTTGTGGTTTGACGTTCCCCCATAACTCTTGTGTATGAGGGGTGCTTTCCCCACCGAGACACATTCTTATGACGCGATCTAAAACCGTGCGGGCGACTCAGTGCCGCCCGAAGCAGATAGTGTCGAAGTGCGATGATTGAGCCCCTTGGCTAGCGGTTCGGGGCAGACGTGCGGGATGCTGGGCATCAATGATGGAGTTATGTCTGGGACTGTCAGCTACTCTTTCCTTGGGCAGAGCTACGGGATGGAGATCCCCTTACGACGATGTTCGGGATTCTTACTGAGCATAAGGATATGTATATACCTTGTTCGAGTACCCACTCCTTGGTTTTTGGCTACTCTCCTTCTAGGAGATGCGAAGACGTGCGGGGTATGCCACGTGCTTTCCGTGTCCAGCTTCTCATGGTTGGATGAGTCTACTCTCCTGCTATAGGTAGCGAAGACTCGACGAGAAGTTCATCTTCTCACCATTTCTAGCTCCTTGTGTTTGGATGAGTCTTCTACCTTGCTCTTGTTGGGTTGAGTTGGACTCTACTTGTATTCTACTGTACTCCCTGTTGTACCCCTTTACTTTTCCTGTTCGCTCTACTGGTCACCCTTCAGTACCTCCTTTTGTTGCTCCCTCGAGCCTTCGAGTTATCCTACTGAGTATTTTTATACTCACCCCTGCTTGGGCTTTGCCCACACGTGGTGTGCCCTTGCCAATGACAGAAAGGTGGAGCGTGACTTCAGTGGAGCGAGGAGCTTGAGAGCTTGGACTGCGTGCGGTGGTCATGGCCGGGTTCTTGGTGGGAGACCCGTCAGCTGATTCATTATGTTTACCTATTGCCGGGTTGTGGCACTTTTTGGTTGGGCATGTGTTTTGCCCATTTTGTTTTTATCTTGTACTCTGTACTGTTAGAGGTTGAAGCACATTTTTGTTTATATATAGTAGTTGACCTTTCCTTTTCTTTACTTGTATTTACTTTTACTCTTCACTATTGCATTGAGTGTGCTACGTGTGTGTGTACTGGTACTTAGGAAAAGGCCTCCCTGAGTTGTTGTGCCTTCGGCGCTGGTCGCCAGCCCCTAGCCTATGGAGGCGGGCTTGGGGTAGTTGCGGCTCGAGCCCGGGTAGGGTCGGGTCGTGACAAAGTGGTATCAAAGGTGGTTCATTCCTTGGGGCGTTGTGTGGACGTCCCTAAAAAGGAATTGGTTGGGATTTCGGGCAACAGTGTTAACGTGTATCGAGAGCGGCTCCCAGGCCAGGGAGTCCAGTGATGGTGCGGCGGACGACATATCCATTCACCAAGACCTTGATAACCCTCTTGTCGACTCGGCATGCTGAGACACTTGTTTCAGGGAAATTTGTTTGTGCATCACATAGGACTGTGTCTTTGACTGTCCTTATTGAGTCATCTCCCCATTGTTGTTGTTATCGGTATATAAATTTATTCTCATTTGACCGCGGTACTCCTTGATAATATTAAGGATGTCTCCACGAAGACAGATAGCCAGGATACCAGCTTTGCGTGCGTAAAGACGACCCTGTGAGCTACGAGGCCTCAGTCCAGAACCCATCATGCGAGCCCCTTTTCTCTGGGTGGGCCGATAGCAGCACCCCCACCTGTTGAGCAGCAGGCAGTTTCAGCAGAACAGGCTGAGATTGAGCGCAGGTTGAGCGCGCTCGGTGAGTTCCAGCGGTAGAGACCACTGATATTCAGTGGTGAGCCAGACCCTCAGGCAGCAGAGGTTTGGCTCGAGGCAGTGGTTCACCTTTTCAGGCTTGTGCAGACGCTGACAGGTCAAAGAGTGGCTTTGGCAGCCACCCTTTTTCATGGAGTAGCTTGGCGTTGGTGGAGTCTGGAGACTCAGATTATTGATGAGTCGTCGCTTTCATGGGGCGACTTTCAGTTGATGTTTCGTGAGGAGTTTTCCCCTCCTGCTTTCACTCCATTCAGATTTAGTAGCTCCTGCAGCTTTAGCAGGGAGGGATAACAGTGGCCGAGTACGCGGCTAGTTTTGCAGACCGTGCACGCTTCTACCCGGACTTGGTCCATGATGACAACATCCGAGCGCGGAAGTTTGAGAAGGGTCTCTGCCAAGAGATTCATGATGTCATAGTACTCTTGGGTATTTCCATATATTACAGGGTTCTATAACAGGCGTTAGTGACAGAGGGCTTCCTGTCGCGTTCTAGTGTTGGTGGTGGCAGCAGGCACGTGGGAGCTAAGACGTCTGCCGCAACTAGTGGGCGTCGGAAAGTAGAACCTTGACACAGGTGGCTTACTAACAACCGGAATCAGGGGTGTGGTCGTACACCACAGTGGCACCGGAGGGCACCAGCGCAGCCCAGAGAGATTCGGTGCTATGCCTGTGACGGGCGAGGTCACTTGGCACTAGACTGCCCGACCCGAGTTGCTGGGAGCTTCGGGCAGGCAGTAGGCACACCACCACAGCAGAGGCAGCACCGTGATCAGAGTTGTACCCAGGTAGGTGGTGCTAGTAGAGTAGCGGGAGGAGCTGGTAGTGGGGGATGACTTTATGAGATCTCCCCATCACCACTAGGCGGTCCATGTCAGGCTCTGGGAGCCGATGGTTGGGACCACGGACAGCCGCGAGCTTTGGATGTCTACGATCCTGCAGAGCATGGGATGGTGAGAGGTACCCCTTGAGACCCTTATACCTTTTGTAGTAGAATTGTTAGGCTCTGCATGTGAAAATCGTTTCTCCCTTCTCCTTGTTAGAGGTGTTACCAGGGTGACGTAGGGCGTCGGGTGTAACCCTATGTTGGTAAGGAAAAAGGTGTGAGACCTTTTCCTTTAGTCGATGGTGTTGAATCCTTCGCTTCCCGAAGCATGTAAGAGAGTCTTGGTTGCGAGACATAGACAGTGAAACCTTGCATGACCAGATATCCTTGGGTGTTTCACCATATGGATATTCTGAATAAGGGAATCACCGGGCCTTGTTCCAGGTGCGGGCGGTGGTTCCAATCGCGGCGTGCGACGTAGAGGTTTGACTGGGGAGGTGAGCTACCCCCGAGGTCCTTCGGGCCATTTGAGACCGTGCAAAGGGATGGCGAGGTACCCTACCACCTTTCCCTAACCCCAATGTCTGGAGTGGGTGCACGACATCGGAAAGGGCTGACCTCACATGAACGGATCAATCCTTTGGTCTGTGTGCGGTGACGCGGAGCTGTGCATGGGTTCTTCTGGGTATGGGAAAGCCAAGAGTGGGCTTAGTACCCTGGGTTGCTCCATGGTTTTGCTTTTCGGGGACAAAAATCTTGAAGGAGGGAATGATGTAAGAACCCATTTTTCGTTGTGAAAGACTTTGAAATATTTCTTGATGTTATTCCAGAGAAGCGCCTTCAGACGGCGTGCAATTCCGAGCCCTGGAGTGGCCAGAATTAAATTTTCAGTTCGTGCACACTGGAAACACCAAATAAATGGGCTAAATTCTAAACGGATCTTCATATCAGAGATCCGAGTGTACAGATGGGTCAGGAATGGGGTGTTTACCCTAATAACGACATAAAACATGTCGGTGCGGGATGTTTGGACCCCTCGCTCACTTTCCGAAGGTTAAACGGATAAATTAATTAATTAATTTATTCGTTTGATGTTGAAACACAATTATATTCTAAACGGTGGCTCGGATTGTAAAACCGAGGGAACCTTTGAGTTCAGAGTGTGTTGTTTACCCTAGTAGGGGTATATGTTTTGCGGGCGCGACCCGTCTGTGAAAAATGGCCCCATGGGCGTTTTCGTAATTTGGCGGCCTCGGGCGCTAAGTTTAATAACTTTTGAATGGGGTCTCGGAATAAAATTACGAGACCTCCATTGCCCTCAGAGCATGGTTTTTACCCTAGTGGAGGCTTAACCTCGACCTCGTCGAGAGTTTCAGATGCGGGCAAGATTTGGGGTTTTAAATTGATTAAGAATTTAATTAATTAATTTTCTTTAAATAAACCCTCACCCCCACTCCACCCCCTTGGGAAAATCCTCTGGCGGAAGGCAGAAACCGAAGGAGAAGCTCCTCCCCTCCTCCTCCCTTCCGGCGAAGCGGCTCCGGCAAGGCGGTGGTTCGGCGGCGAAGCTCCGGGCATCGCCCATCGAGGTTGGAGGTTTTGGTCGTGTTTTCTTTTCTGAACCTTCCATTGGATTCAATTTTATACATTGATTTTCTATTAAATCTTCGAACAAATCCCATGGTCATTTAGTACAAATTCTTCTCTATTCGTCGCCTATTTCGGTTTGCATATCCTAGTTCTGGGGACCCCGCAAACGTCTGCCGAAGATTGCGGGTTTAAGGCTGTTTTCCAGCGTTGTTTTGAGGTTTCTGATTGGTTTTTGGGGGTACCAGTAGGAGCCGACATGGGTGCTGGCTTCAGGCTGACGGCGGAGGTCGAGGCGGCTCACGGCCGGGGACCCCGGTCGAGCGGAGCTGGCGGCAGGCGGGCACGGCGTCGCGGAGGAGCAGAGACCGGCGGTTGCAGCGGGCAGCGTCGGTCGGTCGAAGGCGGCGCTGGTCAGCGCGAGCTCTGGACGGCGGCAACAGCTTGAGGCGGGGCGGTCGCGGATGGCGAGCTCGGCTACTGGTGTGGCGAGGGGAGCTCGAGTGGCAGACGGCCGCAGCACCAGCGAGGAGGAGGACAGGCTCCGGCCGGTCGTCGCTGGACGAAGACCCGGGGTCTACGTGACCCCGGCCACCAGACAACGAACCCGCGTTTCGCGGGTCCTGTTCGGGGAGGAAGACCGGCTGAATTTCCGGTCTTGTTTTATTAAAAAAAAGATATAAAAAATAATAATAATAAGTTTATAATAATAATAATAATAATAATAATAATATTATTATTATTATTATGGAAATGGTTTATAAATCATAAATCATATGTAGGGCGTACGTATTGCGCGCCGTCTGTGGAATCACGGAGACCGTGTCATGGTGGACTTTTTGATATGGTTTTGGGAATTTTTAATTCCCGAAATGAAGGGCATGGGGGTGCGACATGACCGTTAAGTGGCCGGGCATCATCCCGGGGGTTCTTGTTTTGGACGGCGCGGACGCATCCGACGTCCTTTTTAAGCACCGTCAGTGGCATTGGGACCCTGGCATCGAGGCAGAGATTTCCAGGGTGGTTTTAGCGGTTGAGGCCGAAGTTGAGGCGCAGGCCCCACGACCCGTCTTTTGACCTGTGTGCCACTTTTAGCGACTTTTTCCTCGGACGTCTGTTCGGGGCGTGCGAGCAGTCAATGTTGGATGTTTTTCTGAGGGAAACGCGTTGGTGAAGTCTGCCTGCTGTAATTCCGCACGATGGTGCGGGCCCCACGAGGGCCGTTTCGGGAGTCGACGGTGATTTCCAGCTTTATCACCGGGTGACCGTTTTGGACAAGTGAATAGTCCATTTAGTGTACTTTTTCGAGAGGATCACAACGGTGCGGTGCGTCGGAACGTATCTTTTTCTCTGGATGTCCGTTGCACTCAAGTGAGTAATGATTATGATGTGTTTCCCCGAGGGGATCGCAATGGTGTGATGCACTCGACTGTTTTCGGGGCCGAGGCTCGGGATCACGGGACGCCGTTCAGGCGTGAGGCGGTGTTGGTGACTTTTCCGTTGGATATCTGTTGTAGGCGAGTAAGTAGTCGGCCTCGCATGTTTTTCCACGAGGATTACAACGGTGGGATTAGTTTGGTTGTGCGGATCCTCTTGCACGATTTTATTAACAGCGGAAGCATGGAAGGTGCTCTAGTGGTGGTTCGCCCTACCTTGTTTATAGCAGACCCTTGACGTGTGATCGCGCACTCTTGGGAGAGTGATGTAAATGGTTCACGAGAAATGGTTGGCCCTGCATGGGCCTTTGAGGTGGAGTTGTTACGTCAAGACTTTGAGTTGACGCTGGGTGTCGTTTGCACGATAGCCTTTGGGCTAGAATGAGGTATACTCTGGGAGTATACGTGAGCGCTGGGAGGTACGTGTGGTTTGTACCTGATATGTTCATGCGCTTGGTTGGGGTTTGACTTGGGGCCGCACGTCGTGTGGGCCCCAAGTGCGTACTGTGTTCTGCTTCGCGTACTTGGACCTCTCGCGGCATAGAGGGTCCCTCTGTGTGTTTTTTTGACCAGCAGGGTGGAGCTTTTCCCCTGGCTCGGTGCTCGTTTGTTGACCAGTAGGGTTGAGTGGTCTCCCCCTGGTTTCATTCTCGATGGATTGGCCGGTAGCGGTGCTAGTGACACATAGTGCTAGTGTAGACGCTGCACCTCTTTTGGGAGAGTTGTTCTGGAGTTGGGTGGTTGAGCGACACCCACTCCCTGTTCGTTTGGACAGTGTTTTACCCTCCTGTAGAGATGGCCAGAGCAGTTCTGAGTTTTACCCTCCAGCGAGGCTGGGCAGTGGGTTATTCATCGACTTCCTCGGGCTTAACCTCCAGCTGGGCTGAGCAGTGGGTTGCTCACTGACTTCTAGGGTTTACCCTCCAGCAGAGACTGTGCAGTGGGTCACCCGACGCTATCAGGTTCTACCCTCCAGCAGATACTGGGCAACGGGTCACCCGATGACCTCTTAGGGTCTAACCTCCAGCAGGGCTGGGCAGTGGGTCACCCATCGTCTAGTTCCAGGTCTACCCTCCAGCAAGGCTGGGCAGTGGTTCGCCTGTCGACATATTCCAGGTCTACCCTCCAGCGGGGCTGAGCAGTGGGTCTCCTGATGATGTGTTATGGTTTACCCTCCAGCAGGGCTGGGTAGTGGGTCACCCAGTATCTTAATATGGTTTACCCTCCAGCGGGGCTGGGCAGTGGGTCTCTTGATGATGTGTTGGGGTTTACCCTCCAGCGGGGCTGGACAGTGGGTCACCCGATATCTGGTTATGAATTACCCTCCAGCAGGGCTGGGCAGTGGGACACCGGTTGGCATTCCAGACTCAGTCATTCCGGCTAGGCTAGTCTGTGGATTTCCTTTGTGATTACCAGAGCGGGACCCTTGGTTGTACGGGTCGGTGATGGAACAACTTGACTTTGAGGAGACGTTTCGACTACGGGGCAGTGACGAGTTGTGGTTTGACGTTCCCCCAGAACTCTTGTGTATGAGGGGAACTTTCCCCACTGAGATGCATTCTTATGATGCGATCTAAAACAGTGTGGGCGACTCAGTGCCGTCCGAAGCGGATAGTGTTGAAGTGCAGTGATTGAGCCCCTTGGCTTGCGGTTCGGGGCAGATGTGCAGTATGCTGGGCATCGATGATGGAGTTATGTGTGGGACTGTCGGCTACTCTTTCCTTGGGCTGAGCTACGGGATGGAGATCCCCTTACGATGATGTTCAAGCTTCTTTCTGAGCATAATGATATGTATATACCTTGTTCGAGTACCCACTCCATGGGTTTTGGCTAATCTCCTTCCAGGAGAGGTGAAGACGTGCGGGGTATGCCACGTCCTTTCCGTGTCTTGCTTCTCGTGGTTGGATGAGTCTAATCTCCTGCTATAGGAAGTGAAGACTCGACGAGAAGTTCATCTTCTCACCATTTCTAGCTCCTTGTGTTTGGACGAGTCTTCTACCTTTCTCTTGCTGGGTTGAGCTGGAATCTACTTGTATTCTACTGTACTCTCTATTGTACCACTTTACTTTTCCTGTTCTCTCTACTTCTCACCCTTCGGTGCCTCCTTTTGTTGCTCCCTCGAGCCTTCGGGTTATCCTACTAAGTATTTTTATACTCACCCCTTCTTGGTATTTTCCCACACGTGGTGTGCGCTTGCAGATGACAGACAGGTGGAGCCTGACTTCAGTGGAGCGTAGGAGCTTGGGAGCTTGGACCGCGTGCGGTGGTCATGGCCGGGATCCAAGTGGGAGACCCGTCAGTTGTTTCTTTTTGTTTACCTGTTACCGGGTTGTGGCACTTTTTGGTTGGGCGTGTGTTTTGCCCCTTTTTTTAGCTTGTAGTTTGTACTGTTAGAGGTCGATGCACATTGTGGTTTATATATAGCAGTTTCCCTTTCCTTTTATTTTCATGTCTTTACTTTTAATCTGCACTATTGCATTGAGTGTGTTGCGTGTGTGTGTACAGGTACTTAGGCAAAGGCCTTCCCAAGTTGTTGTGCCTTCGGCGCTGGTCATCACCCCATGGCCTATGGAGGCGGGCTTGGGGTAGTTGCAGCTCGAGCCCGGGTAGGGTCGGGTCATGACAAAGTTGGCAAAGTTTTTACTCAATTTTAGGGTCAAACAAATCTGAGGGATTGTTTGGGAGGCTATGGGGCATTCAAATAGATTTTTGAAGAAAAAATAAGATAAGTTTTTATTTGTGTTTTTTTTGTTTATGATTTTTATGAGAAGGCGGGTTTTTCTTTGTGTTTTTTTTTCAATTTTGTTTTTTAAATTAGTTTAAAATTATAAAAATAACTACTTAATTACACCATCCCTAGAAATAACACCATTTTAAAGTGTGTAAGATTGTCTCCTATCGATTTTTCAAGGTTCTGGTTCTCCGCTAATGTGTATAGCAGAACTCGGGTCAAATCCTCGACTATGGTACTTTTTAATAGTTGATTGGTTTTAGTTGATTGTATTTTTATTACAGGGGTTTGTTTGCAAAGATTAATTGAAATGATTTATTGATTTAAAACATTAATAAATATTGGGGTGATTCTATTATTAGGGAGTTAATCTTGTGGTATCCTTGAGCTTTTCTTTATATTGCATTAAATTAGCACCCACTTCAAAAGATGACGTTGATTGGAATTTATAAGTGTTAAGGATTTAATCAAAGCCTTAAATTAACATAAGGGTATAATATCAATCGTAGGTTTTTGATGGTAGTGTATTTATAGTCCTAATAATCCATGGAATCTATATGTTAATCAAAATATGTCATTAATCCATGACATGTTAAGTCCAACATAAACAATGTTAATTTGAAGCATGTTCATCGAGAAAATACTATCAATAACTTAACATCCCTAAATTTTGACTCACCCCAATGGTATATTTACTGAGTCATTCAGATGGTTATTAATTTGGTAATATATTTTTAGGGTGATGAATTATAAACTGAACAAAAATAATGGGATAAGAAAATATTTGTGCGTCGAACACATACAGACACGAAGGGTGATGAGAATTTAAAACGAACTTCAGTGACAAAGAAAAAGAAGGTAAGGGGATTCAACTGTATTTAAACTATTTTAAGAACATTAATATTATTTAACAGAAGGTGGATGATAATAATAGATAAATAATAAGAAACATTCATTAAAATATAATTATAAAAACAAACACTTACACAATTACAAATGAGGAACAACACCAAAGTAAATGAACAAAAGAGAGGAGGAAATGTCTCTAAAGTAAAAACATGAGTATGGAAGGTACTCCCAAACCTTTGGAAAGGCTTTCATCATTAAAATATATGTTCCTCTCTTCTTAAATTCCAACAACATGCAAGGAGAAGAGGGGGTTGTATTTATAGCCCGAGGAGGTGTACTGTTTTCATTCCAAATCTGCCCCTCCACTTGCATCGCCAATTTGGAAATTTAGAAATCTGAATCTCGAGATATTATCTTATTAAAAGTTTTAAATATCTATGTTTGATGTCTTCCATCAATATATGGTGGTCATTAGTCTATTGGATCTAATGATATGACTATTTTACTAAACGGTTTTCACCTATCCTTTTTATCAACACTTTTTTGAAGGCTAAAATGTGAATGGGCTTTTGAATAGAAAGAAGAACTCAAATAAAAATTATTTATTCTAAAAAGTAGGCCCTGAATATATAATCTTTCACACTGAAAAATACCAGAATGTTATGATAATTAAATTATGATAAAATTCATTAATAGTGTCCTAAATTTAATTCACGACCAGAATGGTGGGCGAGACTTGAAAGCTTAATTTGGCCCCCTTGTTTTTGGATTTGGTCCTTGAAATTTTTATTCATCTCTCATTGAATTATTATACGAATTTTTGAGGAGAATTAATTAATTTTCACATCTGGATTGAGCCTAGTAATTCAATCTTCATGGATTTTTTTGTTTCCTCACCGATTTAATGGGCCTTCTTGTGTGGTCCATATGACCCTTAAAATGGCATAATTGGAAAATGCTTCATTCTAATGATATGTTGGAAATTGAATAAGGAATCCTAAAAAATAAGAACCACCCAAGTTAAATTATTATGGTGATAGGTATTATTAAAACATTAAAAAAACATGAATCTGGATGAATTCAAATAGTTCAAAAAATCAATAATTAATATTTATACATTAATATTTCATAGAAATTATGAACTTTTCCTATAAAATTATTAAAGTGAGTATATAAAAAGTTATGAAAATATTAATAACATCAACATGGTAAGACACTGATGTGGGAATTTATAAAATGGCATCAATGAGGTGGTTTCGTGGTATGGCCCCGACAAACCACTTGGATTCCTTGTAAATTTTTTCTCTATGGATTTTGATTACATGGATTCCTTGGACATTTCTACTCCTTGGATTTAGATTTCATGGGCCATCTTGGACATGATCCTTGGGATCCACCCTAGTCTTTACCGATTTTTCTATGGACCCACTCTGTAGACTCAAAGTGGATGAGTTGGTCATCGGCCTTGGGTATTAACCCATGCATGACTAATGCAAGATTACCCGGAATAGACCATTGACGATGTTTAGATTTATTAAAATTAGACCTTATTTATGATTTTATGATTACATTGAGTTTTTATAGTTTGAAAAATATCACCTCTAATTTTATCACATTCATTTATGTTATACATGCACAATACATCAGCTTGTATTCATAGATTAGACTTGTTATAGACACCATCGATGGTGTCCCACTAAGTGTTATCTCACACCCTTTTCGAGCTACCATTTGGTACCTGGATAAATATCATTGATGTAGGTAGGGATCATTGAAATCACCCACTTTACGATGCTTGAATGATTATGGCATAGGGTCAGGGGAGCATAAGATCGATCTATAGATCCTGATGCTGTATAGAGATAGTCATTTGACTTGTGTTCTTATAATACATATATTATACTGGTTTTCTACTTCAATATATTACTATACTCTTTTGTATCTCCATGAAATACTCATAATTTTGCATATGATGCTACCCTTGGCTTTAATTGTTATTAATGTATGCCACGATGATTTAACTTATGTTATTGATTGATGTTATATTTCGTCCTTTTTATTCATTTATGATACCACGATGTAACTCTAATCGTGAGGCTATATTCTCCCCACCGTAACATCACATACCCTCACTGCTAGTTAGAAGTATACAACATATAGGGAGTTTTACTTGAGGCCATGTGGCCTACAAGCTCAGGGCATCATTTAGTGGATCCTAGGTCAGGAAGTTACAAAGTGCTATTAGAGGGGTTTTCTTTTTCTTTTTCTATTTGGAATTGGTAGATAGAAATATTTGAAAGAGTATTGATTTGGGTTTGAGATATTCCTAGGAGTAGATAAACTATGTTTAGGGAAAAGTGAAATTACCATTGAATGGGACTTGATTTTCAAGGTTGTGGTTATTAATATTAACCTAATTTTACCATCGAGTGATTCAGATGGTTTGTGGAGATGACTGTGATTTGAATTTTTCCCTTGTCTCTGTATGGTAAGGAAATACTAGTCTCATGCATCATTTTAGGCATGTAGGAAATTCACATTCCATGCATATTCCATGCCATCAATGAGACATTACTTAACTTCAAGACATTTATTATATGTTCCTTGTGAGATATAACTATTATTAAACTAATGTTTTAAATGGAACTAAGAATCATAATTGATTACTTAAGGTGAATGTATAAAACTAATTTTTTTCCTAGATATATTAATGTAGACACCTTAAGGAGTCAACTACCGAACATTGAGTCATGGGCCCTTGGTCAAAGGTGATGGAATGTGTCATGGTTGTGATTAAATGGATGCCACCATTCAATTTTTAAAGAGTATGGGCCTTTATAAATTTTAAATAGTAATCTATATAAATCATCTATTAATGAATATTTATAATATAAATAAATTCAAATTCAAATGACATAGAATTACAAAATGAAAATGTTGCTGTTAAAATGGGGATCAAATAGAAACTTAAGGGGTTCCTTCCTATATAAATTATAGCCGACACTCTCTATAATGAAACACCTAACTTATAATAGAGAACATGGACATAAACCGACCTTAGTAGTAGGAAGTATGAAGTATCTCTTACATTATTGTGATCATTATGTTTCCTAGAACTAGATTTTAGAGCAATAAAAGGGGTGTGACTCGAATATTGGAAGGCTTGTACTTATTCTGTTTGTATATCTATGATATTGATGTTATATAATCTTGATTGAGGCATTTTATAGGAATTGTTTGAGAAATGAAACCATCAAGGACACTAGTTGTGTATACAGAGGGTGGCGATGACCATTCTCTGAAAGTGGTAGGCGCAGGGCCACCAATAAAACCTCTAGTAGTTCCACTGACGGAACCTATTGATATACATAATGTGGGTGCTGATTCCACGTTTTGAGAGGGTTTCGTATGCTTCATGAAGTTCATACATGTATCCCTACAACTTTCTTCAACGATGTTAGAGTTGACACATGAGTTTCAATTGCAGCATCCACCCATGTTTTTGGGGGATAGAAGACTAATGGTTTTAGAGTCTTGGATAATGGCCATGATATCAATTTTCGATCATCTCAAGACAACTTCCAATAGGAGAGAGAATATTGTTATGTATATGTATTGGGACATTACTAAGAGATTGTGGAATTTTATTATTAATATGGATCATCATCAAGACATGGCTTAGAGGAATTTACTTATTTCCTTTTATGATTATCTTTATCCAGAGATGTTGAGGGCCAATTGATCCAGAGAGTTTATTCACTTGGGGTAGGGAACCTTATTAGTCATGGAGTATTCTTCCAATTTCATAGATTTCCATAATTTGAATCCTATTCTATTAGGTGATGAGTTATATACAACAAGGTGATTTGTGGATGGTCTCAGGAATGACATTCGATCACATGTGAATTTCTTTCGACTTACTAATATATCTGATAAAGAAATTTAGGATCTTAGTATTGAACAGAACATTAGAGAAGCTGGGGGAAAAGGCATAGTAGTTCAAATTTTCAACCTAGTGGCGGAGATTCAGGTGGAAGTAAGTGATTATTTGAGAAATCTTAGAAGGGAATACATTCCAGATCATGAGTGTTGGTAGTTTTGTTTTATGTGACCATTGTAGAAAGTAGGGACACATGAGGATCCAATGTGATAGAAACCTAGTTGAGTTCTGAGACTATATCAATATGGTCCATCTAAAATTGTTTTAAAGGATATTACATCCATAATATAGTGAGAGAGGGTCTTCAATGAATCTATGTTAAAGAGTGGGGTCAGCTGCTTCTTGTTAGGTAGGGATACATAGTTGGATTGACAGATCTGGATGAGGCGGTGGTTGTGACTGAGGTAGTAGGAAAATAGAATTACAACACCAACAGAGTACACTTTCTCTTGGTAGACATGATATATCCCAGTGTTGTTGATCATTATAGATGTATGAAATGTATCTGATACCCAAGGTGTAGAGTTTCATAAATTCTATAGTGATATGTAATATTCTGTTAGGATCTGTATTAGTATCTACCCTTTTTGATATAGGTTATTCTCATTCCCTAAAATAAGTTGTTGTTGTATAGATCCTTGGGATTGATGTTCATCTTTCATGTGGTTTGATTAAACTTGATACTCTGTTGTAGATTCGACTAGAGAGTGTATTCTAGTGTAGGGAGTTCCCCTTGAGATAGGTGGGTGTCGTTTTTATGCGACCTCTTTATCCTTGATATGATAGTGTTTTATATCATTCCAAAGATGTACGGATTGGTTCCCCATAATTCTTATGTTGACTTCTATTTCATAAGGGTGACTTTTACATCACCAAAATGTGGGTTTTTTATTCATAAGGGTGAATGGGATGTCCAAGTGATCTGAATTGGAACAAATAAACATGGGATGGGTGGGATAACACCTAGATTTCCGTCTTATATTTGGTTGATTAAGAACCAAATTAGACATATTTCCACCTAGTTTTAGATCATTTCTTGTACTTTTTCTAAACAACATCTCAGGACTACCTCCCTAGGGGGAGGTAGATTTTTCCATCAAGCTGGTTCAAAGAGCTATAGTATTATCCTGTCCTCCTTATAGAATGGCTAATACTGAGTTTAAGAGTTAAAGAGAAAGATATAGGATTTGGACAAAAAGGATTTTATATGACTTAGTTCATCACTATGGGGTTCTCTAATAATTTTCATCCAGAAGGAGAATGAAACCCTCATGCTTTGTGTGGATTATCATCGGTTAAAACTATTTAAGGTTAAGAACCAGTATCCATTACCTTGTATAAATGATTTCATTGAATATCTTTGAGGATAAAGGGTTTTTTCAAAGATTGATATGTGATCAGTTTATTATCACGTGCATGTTAGACCATCCTATATAGCACATACAACATTATGTAGTTTATATGGCTTGTATGAGTATTTGTTCATGTCATTCAGTATAATTAATACACTTGTAGTTGTCATGGAACCGATGAATAGGGGTTTTTTATCCATATTTGGATTTTTTGTGGTTTTATTCATGGATACCATATTGGTGTATTTCTACACTCAACATGATCATGAAAAACATCTTAATAGAATTTTAGATACACTAAGGGGGCATTAATTTTATGATCATCTAACAATTTTAAACTTTTGGATGGATAAAAAACACTTATTTGGTTATATTATCTCAGAGACAAGAGTATCAGTTGACCCATTAAAGGTGAGAGTTGTAGTATCCTAGGAGAAACCCAAGAATACCTTTGATATAAAGAGTTTCTTGAAACTATTTGGTTATTGAATTTAGTTTAGTACAGTCTTATCACACCTAATAACACCTCTTATAGGATTCACAATGAAGGATATCAGGTTCTCATGGTCTAAATACCATGAGATTTCTTTTCAGGAGATGAAAGGGAGACTGAATTCAACACCAATTTTGATTCTTTCAGAGCTAGTCAAAAGCTATAGAGTATATTATGATGCATATAAAATCAGGAAAGAAGTAGATCTAATATAAGAGGAGTGACTCATTGAATACAAGTCTCGTAATTTGAGGCCACATGAGAGGGACTAACCGATGCATGATCTCCGGTTAGCCATTGTCATTCATGCCTTGCACAATTGGATAATTTATTTACTCAGAGAGAGTTTTGTGGTGAATACAAACAAAAAAAGTCCCAATTATATATTTACACTATGTGACATGAATATTATTCAATAATGGTGGGTTGAATACCTATAGTATTTTGACATCGATCTTTATAATATGTCCAGAAATAGGAATGCAGTTGTAGATTGTCTAAGAAGGAGTACTTAGACACATGCAGTTTAGGAGGCCAAATATGAGTGGAAGGTTATAGACCTATTTTCTAAGATGCACATAGAGGTTTAGGTTCATCATAGATATAATGTACTTGAATCATTATTAGTTAACTCCTCATTTATCGAGAGAGTGAAGATGAGGTAGTTGTTATATTTTGAGGGCTTGGTCTTATGGGAGAGTATTTCTGGAGATGACCCGCCACCTAGTTAGACCATTAGTGAGGGTGAAATCCTAAATATTCATGGTCATGTTTGGGATCCGACTGATGTACATGATTAACTATTACGAGAGTCTCATTCCCCCACATAGGTTATAAATCTTGGACTTAACATTATATATCTTGATTTACACCTTCAGATTGGGGGCCTAGAATGAACTAAGAGATAAATAGTTTTATTACTCAGTGTTCCACCTATCAGAAGGTGAAGGAAGAACACCAGTGAGTAGCAGGGCTATAATATTAGTTTCCCATTATTTTAGTGGGAATTATATGATGTTTTAATTTATTTTTGGACTGGTTTAGCGAGGACACCCCAATGAAATGATGTCTTATGGGTTGTTATGGCCAAGATGACAAAGGTATTACATTCCCTACTTATTAGGGAGACCTTGTATGTAGATTAACTTGCTAGAATATACATCCATGTGATTTTTCACATTAAAGTGGCTCATCATACCACAATATCATTGTAACACCCCAAGATTCTATGGTACGTTTCTCTTTGAATAATGCGATAGCGTGTGTTGTACACAACATCGAGTTCTAACACACCACAACTAATCAAACTAGCCGTTAGGAATCGTAATACCTACTTTTTGAAATTTTATAAATTTTATCTCTCAAAATGGACTTCATTTTTGGATTTGGAGTATCGAATTTATCCTAAGTTGAAATTTTGGTAATTTTCGGATAACTTTAATATTTTGATGAATAGTGAAAATTACTAAATTTTAATTAAGAACAACTTTTTCAATCAAAATAATTAATAGTGATAAATTATGAATTTGAGTGGATTTAAAGTATATTTAGATTATATTTTTACCATTTAATACAATTTTGGTCATTGGACATAATTTAACAATTAAACCAAACATAAACAAGTATCAATCTTTTGATAGTTACTATATCTTAAAAAAACGATTTTTGTTTTGACAGCGTGAATTAATTTTAAATTAATTTCTGCCACTTCTGTGTTTTGAATTTGGAAAAATGGATTCCATATTTGGAATCAGGATGTTCAAATTTTTTAAATAGGTAACTTTTATTTTTAGACATTTTGAATAATTACTTCGGTAAATATTTTATTTACCATGGTTAAAGGGTAAATCTGGTAAATAAGGGTTAAAAAATAATATTATAATAATAAAAAATTACCGTAAAACTTTTCCTAAACTTATTTTTTGAAACATGTCCGACCATGGGCATCTTTGGGTCGATTTTGGGACCCCATGGTTCCACTTGTAAGTGATAGGGACACTTTATTTTAATTAAGTTAAAATGAATACAAAAATGACACGATCATATATCTTTTAGAAAAACAATTTTTACACAGGGTTATATATGTTGGAGTTTCGACTATAAATATTCATTAGAAAGATAAAAATATTTCCTACATAATGGTATTTTATTTATAATTTTTAGACATTAAATAAGTTAATTTATTTATGACACATTGGTGATGCAGTAATTACCATAATAATGAGAAATTAAAATGATTGATATTGTAGATACCCAAATAAATATAATTTGAGACTTTTTATGAATTAAACTAATTTTATAGGTTAATATGACATGTTAGGAAGGATTTAATTAACTTTATTTGAAGTAATAATTCTGTTATAAGTTTTTCAAAAAATCAATTATTGAATAGTTTTATAATTGACATAAAAGGGTTTTTAAAACAAACATTGTATTATTAATTTATATTAAATTCATAAAAATCTAATGTTCAGACAAGAGACTTATATCATGATAGTTGTCTTTTTAATGGACCACTTGGGGGTCTCTTGGATGTATATAGTAAGTTTATTAACCATATAATATAAAAATACAAAGAGACATTGTAAAAGTGAAACTAATTAACTAAGAGTTAATATTTAATGATAAGGTTAATATAATGACCCAAACCTGTCTAAATTATATTGGTTGAGTGGTTTTCGACCCATAACAACCTTAAAATTCTAATAATACACTTTGGAGCTATTAGAAACCGAATATTAATTTATTATAAAATAATATTTCTAGCTTTTCCAAAGGTGCCCCTCACCCCTCTTATAAAAGGGCACTCACCCTTCTCATTACATCACACCTTCAAAGCCTTTTGGTTCGGCCAACCTCTGCCCAAATACTCTCTCAACTTCCCTCAATACAACCTAGAGGCCTTAGTTTGATCAGAAATCCAACATAAGGATCCCTTTTGATCAAATCAAAAGGAAGAACCCGAAGAAGAGGTAATGATTTCACCACCCTTTCCCAAGTTCCTTTCTTCGTCCACTTCTTCTTCCTTTGTTATTACCATTATAAAAATAATAACTCCAGTATCTCATATATACTCTGATGTTATTATAAATATGGTACAACCATATTCAGTATTCTATCCATCCTTTGAATAACATGTCACCATACGTGCACACGTACGGCTTACCGTCTCCACGTCATGGTGTAATTGTTATACAGTAAATTATTATTTGGATGGGTATAATAATGATTTATAATTGATGTATATAATAAATATGACATGATAATAATTCTTTATATATGATATACCATCTAATTATATATTATTTTAGTATCAAAAGAATGATATTGTCACTCGTGCATATGTACGGACTACCGTCTCCACGAACGCGATGAGATTCATTCTCCATCGTATCCATTCAAGCATAATTATCATTTGATGATTTAAAAATAATTTTTAAGGACTTTATATCATTCTGTATATGAATAAGTTAAAACTTATACATGACAAACATGGCTTATGTAACAAAACATATAAAATAAAACGAGTAAGTTAACACCCGAAACAACGATAATACTAAGATATTATTAACAAATCAATATTAAAAGATCATATATAATATCATATTAATGTATATGATTATTGTATAATTTAATAACAATTATTTCACCATTATACAGGAGGTTAACCTACCCAAACCATGGAAAAGTACATGTTAAGGGTTTATTTCGCAATCTCTTCATTATCCGAGGTTGTTTATACGTGATTATCCACTGGGACCTCTTTATCATCCACATCCATGTTTCATAAAGATGTATTTCAAATCATTCTTTCTATTTTAGAGACTATGGTATAAATTCATTTATACCCTTTTTTACTTTTATAAGTGGTTTATAAAGGAATCTTTCCATCATTTTCCAAACAAGGTCCTTTTTAACCTTTTCGACAGCATTAAGGTAAGAAGTTTTTTTAACTTATATGGCGGGTGCGGCTATTTTACGCCGTTATAAAATCGTCGAAGCTTACCTTACAAGTATATAAGAATATTTTCAAAGAAAATGTTTTATTTTATAAATATATGACTCTTAAATGATTTCAAAATAGAAAGAGATATTTCTCTAAAAAGAGTTTTGATTTCATCTATGTCAACATCCTTTGATGGAATTTACGCTTATTTGATGTTGATTTATTATGATACAAAACTTATATATTGTATTGAAGGTTTTGTGATATGTTTGACTATGAATGTATTATTTTTATACCATTCATGGTTTAGGGATGAAGTATTTATATTCCGTATGCTAGTGTTAATACAAATTTTTATGTTATGTTTAATCCTTTTCATATGGGAATGCATTGGACTTAATATGTGACAGGTGGAGCCCGCTATAGCTCCTTGATGCATCGGTAGGTCTCAAGAGGAAAACTAATGTCTTGGAACAAGGCCTTGGAAAAATATTATTTTTAGTCTCGGCACGAGGCCTTGGCTATGTGGTTATGATAGTCTGGAATTATGCATTCCATCATTATGAAAGTGGTTATTGATATTGCATGTGATTATTCGATTAGTAGAATATCCATGCGAATAAGTAAATGGAATTATTTCATTTTTTCTATTCTATGTTGAAGTTCAAGTTTAAAAGGCTTTTGTTTAGTTATACATTGCCTTAAATGTTTATTCTTATTTATGAATGTTTCTGCTATATTGTTATCCTTAATCGGCATTTGAGCTCACCCCTTTCAATGTTTTCTTTTTCCCAGGATGTGAAGAAGTAATCTATGAATGACCTGCAGGGATAATATATGGGGATATGAGTGTGGACTATGAAGAAAATATGTTGTTGTAGTTTTCATTTTTATGATGTAATGTAAGACTTGTGAATATATCTAGTGTTTCCAAGGCTACAAAACAAATCGGTCTTTCGAGATTTGATCTTTCTTGTGATCACGCCAATGTTATGTAATAATGCACCGACTCTGGGTAACTGGGGTTGGGGTGTTACACTTTCTATCAGAGGAAGTTTAGTACAAACCTTGGAAGCTAGATTTAGATAAACTCTTATTAGAGCACATAGACCTAAGATGAACTTTTAGGATTAGTATAGAAGAACTTCCTATAATTTTGGTATTGTAGAGATTTTGTGAGTTTTCCAAGCAATACATCCCTGTCTGGATACGAGAAGGTAGAGGCGGCTTTGGCACAGATATACCTAGGGGTAAAACCCGAAAACACCGCTTTGAGCTAGACTCGAACGGGAACTGGTGCACAACAATGGGCCTTGCTACACTCTTCGTTACGACACTCTCAGGGGATATGCCTAGGATAACGCTCATTTTCTTTAAAAATCATTATGAAGGGTTTATGAGTATATACTGCCTCAAAGAAAACATTTTTATGATTATGGATTATATCCATAAATAGTTCAATTTATGTTATGTGTTTTATAAGTATAGAATTATGTATTTTGATTCACAAACTAATCTAGTTTATTCCATTGTTTAGAAATGGCCCCTAGTGGAAGAAATGGAAACCGTATCAATGCACGCACTCCATTTAGGGATTTCCCTCATACTCAAGATAATTATAGTGGAGTTGGTGATGCAACTCATGCCGATCAGCTAATCACCATACTGGGACAACTCACTCAGGTTATGAATAATAACCTTACCCGTATGGAGAACCCTACTCCGCAACGTGGAGGATCAATGTTAGATCGATTCATGAGGCAACAACCACCAATGTTCAATGGGAGTAAAAATCCCTTAGTAGCTGAGCAATGGATAAATTCGTTAGAGAAAATATTTTATTCTTTAGAGACTAGTCAAAGGGAAAAAGTTATCATAGAAGTTTACTGCCTCACTGGAGATGCTGATCAATGGTGGCCATTGATTCAAAACACGAAGGATGACGATGATGTATCAAATATGGAATGGAGGAAGTTCAGAGATCTGTTTTTAGAAAAAAACTTTCCTTGTGACCATCAAGCAGATATGGAATGGAAATTTCTGAGTCTAAGACAAAAGGAGGATGAGAATGTCGCAAAGTATGAGGCCAACTTTACAAGGTTAGCAAGACATGTATCAGATTATATACGTAACCCAAGAAGTAAGATTGATCGTTTCTTTGATGGGTTAAAACCATTTCTCCGTCAAGCATTAGTCTCACAATCCTTCTCTTCATACGAAGACATTGTCTCATGTGCTATCAAGATAGAAAAGAAATTCTCAAAGTCTTATGACTTTAAAGAAAACCAAGAGAAGAATAGATCTACTAATCAATCTAGGAATGGAAATAAGGGGAAGAAGAGAAAGGTTGAATATCCATCCTGTGGTAAATGTGGGAAGAAACACCCCAGTACTTGCTTGAAGGGAATGGGAATCTGTTACAAATGTGGTGAAAAAGGCAACCAAGTTTGTGATTGCAAAGGGAAGAAGGAAGCTACCAATGTTCAGTGCTACTATTGCAGGGAGATGGGAAATTAAGAAAATGAATGTCCTAATCGTCAGGGGAACTTACCTCAGAAAAGGCCAAGGGATCAAAGCCAATCTTATGCTATCACTACTGCTGAGGTAGAATCTCCGAAAGACGTGGTGGCAGGTAATTTAATGGTTTCCTCAAGTTTAGAAAATGCATTATTTGATTCTAGATCATCGCATTGTTTCATATCTTCCCAGTTTTCTAATAAAATTAGATATTTCCAATTTGATTTAACAAGGGAGTTGTCAGTTAAAACTCCTAAGGGAAGTATCATTGTAACAAAGTTTTGTGAATCAGTCCCCATTAGAGCACATAAATGTTCTTTATCTACTGATCTCATCATCATACCTATTATTGAGTTTGATATAATCCTCAGTATGGATTGGCTTTCGGACTATGATGCGAAGATTTAATGTAAGAAGAAGGAGGTTACGATTTTTGATGATGATGATAAGGAACACCTTATCTTTAGAGTAGAATCGTCACCACCTAATTCTCATCTAGATCCACCCCCAGTAGCTAAACTAAATTCAATTATTGGGGAGGAAGAAAATTAAATGACTGTGGGTGAGGAAAGGAATGTTCAAATAGAGGATGTACCTATTGTGATAGAATATGTAGATGTATTTCCGGAAGATTTACCTGGGCATCCTGCAGAACGAGAAGTTGAGTTTTCCATTGATTTAATTCCTAGATCAAGGCCTATATCGAAGACCCCTTATAGAATGGCCACTGTAGAATTAGTTGAACTAAAGAAACATCTAGAGGAATTGAGTAATAAGGGATTTATTCTCCCTAGTGTTTCTCCATTGGGATCCCTTGTTCTTTTTGTTAAAAAGAAAGATGAATCTATGAGGTTATGTATCGATTACAGGGAGATCAATTCTATAACAATAAAGAACAATTATCCCCTACCTCGCATTGATGATTTATTTGAACAATTGCATGGAGCTAAATACTTTTCAAAGATTGACCTTCGATCTGGATACCATCAGTTGTGTGTAAAGAAGGAAGACATTACAAAGACAACATTTCGAACTAGGTACGAGCATTACAAGTTTACTGTAATTCCTTTTGGATTGACTATTGCACCCTCTGTATTCATGGATCTGATGAATAGACTTTTCAAGTAATATCTTGATGAATTTGTGGTGGTATTTATTGATGATATCTTGGTATAATATGAAAACTACAAAGATTATGAAATTCACTTACGCATTATCCTGAAGACTCTAAGAAGACATGAATTATATGGGAAGTTTAGCACGTGTGAATTCTGGCTTCATGAGATATCTTTTCTTGGACATATTATCTCTAAAGATGGAATCTATGTTGATCCTTCTAAGACCAAGGCAATCCAAGAATGGAAAATACCTACGAGTATAACTGAGGTACGTAGTTTTATTGGTTTGGCAGGTTATTATCAATGCTTCTTCCATAATTTTTCCCGATTGGCTAACCCATTAATGTAGCTCACACGTAAAGGGGTTAAATTTGTTTAGACAAATGAGTGTGAAGAATGTTTTGAATAACTGAAGAGAAGGTTAGTCAATGCTCCTATATTGACTCTACCATCAGGGAATGATGGGTTCATTATTTATAGTGATGCATCGAAGAAAGGAATTGGTTTTGTCCTTATGCAAAATGATAGGGTTATTGCCTATGCATCATGACAGTTGAAAATTCATGAGCAAAAATATCCTACTCATGATCTCGAGTTAGAAGCTGTGATCTTTGCTTTGAAGATATGGAGGAACTACCTCTATGGTGAAAAATGTGAGATTTATACTGATCACAAGAGTTTGAAGTATATTTTCTCACAAAAAGAACTCTACATGAGGCAAAAGAGATGGCTTGAATTACTCATGGATTATTATTGAATGATACACTACCACCCGGGGAAGGAAAAAAAGGTGGTAGGTGCTTTGAGCAGAAAATACCATGGAGGTTTGAACAATATGAGAATTGAAAGGGATCCAATTTTCATGGATCTAGTGAAGATGGACATGGGAATAACCAGGGAAGGTGAAACATCAATGCTTTTTAAAATGGTTTCCAAACCATCTTTACTAGAAAGGAGTAAGAGTTCTCAGACCGATGATGAAGAATTTTAAAAGAAGATTAAAGCTGTGAATTATGGGAGATTGAGAGAATTTGTGTATGAAGATGGAATTTTGAAATTCGGGAAGAGACTTTGTGTTCCTGATATACCTGATCTAAAAAGGGAATTTATGGATGATGCTCATAGTTCCAATTTCTCTATACACACTGGGAGCACCAAAATGTATAGAGCTTTAAAGGAACATTTTTGGTGGGACAACATGAAGAGGGAGATTGTTGATTTTGTGTCAAGATGTATGGTTTTTCAACAAGTGAAATCTGGAACACCATAGCCTGGAGGAGTCATGCAACCTCTTCCCATACCAGAGTGGAAATGGGACAATATTACGATGGACTTTGTCATTGGGCTAACAAATACTCCTAGAAGGAACGATTCAATATGGGTCATTGTTGATCGTCTTACGAAATTAGCACATTTTCTTTCTATAAGAGAAGATCTACCACTGGAACGTCTAGCCAGACTATATATTGATGAAGTTGTGAGACTTCATGGAGTACCCCTATCGATTGTTTCTGATCGTGATCCCCATTTTACTTCAAGATTCTGGAAAAGTCTTTAGAAAGCCTTGGATACTAAACTTCATTTGAGCACTGCCTACCACCCTCAAACAGATGTACAATCAGAACGAACTATTCAAACCTTAGAAGACATGTTGAAATCCTGCTCACTTGACTTTCAGGGTATGTGGGATCAATATTTACCTCTGGTAGAATTTTCCTATAACAATAGCTTCCATTCGAGTATTCAGATGGCACCATATGAAGCATTATACAGAAAGAGATGTCGTGCACCAACCTGTTGGGATGACGTTGGTGAAAAAAAACTTGTAGGCCCGGAACTGGTTGAGGAAACGATGGAAAATGAGAAGGTAATCCAGAATCACATCAAAGCAGCTCAAAGTAGGAAGAAGAGCTATGCTGATAATCGAAGGAAGGATTTGGAATTTCAAGCTGGTGATCATGTTTTCCTGAAGGTATCTCCATGGAAGGGTGTCATACATTTTGGTAATAAAGGTAAATTGAGTCCCAGGTACATCAGACCTTTCAAAATTCTAGAATGAATTGGGGCTTTAGCTTACCGATTGGCAATGCCGCCAAGTCTCTCCAAAGTTCACGATGTTTTCCATGTATATCTGTTGGGGAAATACATGACTGACCCAACACATGTACTCACCTATGAGGAATTAGAACTGGAACCCGATCTGTCTTATTGCGAAGAACCTGTCAAAATTATTGATACGAGAGAACAAGTACTGAGAAACTGGACGATGTGTCTGGTAAAAGTTTTGTGGAGAAACCATAAGATGGAAGAGGCAATGTGGGAACCCGATGAACTTATGATAAAGAACCACCCGAGTCTTTTCATGCAGTAGTATTCAAGAAATTTTGAGGATGAAATTATTTGAAGGAGGGGAGAATGTAACACCCCAAGCTTCTATGGTACGTTTCTCTTTGAATAATGCGATAGCGTGTGTTGTACGCAAAATCAAGTTCTAACACACCACAACCAATCAAACTAGCTGTTATGAATAGTAATACCTACTTTTTGAAATTTTATAAATTTTATCTCTCAAAATGAATTTCATTTTTGGATTCGGAGTATTGAATTTAGCCTAAGGTAAAATTTTGGTACTTTTCGGATAACTTTAATATTTTGATGAATAGTGAAAATTACTAAATTTTAATTAAAAACAACTTTTTTAATCAAAATAATTAATAGTGATAAATTATGATTTTGAGTGGTTTTAAAGTATATTTAGAATATAGTTTTACCATTTAATACAATGTTGGTCATTGGACATAATTTCACAATTAAACCGAACATAAACAAGTATCAATCTTTTGATAGTTATTATATCTTAAAAACATGTTTTTTGTTTTGACAGCGGGAATTAATTTTAAATTAATTTCTGCCACTTCTGTGTTTTGAATTTGGAAAAATGGATTCCATATTTGGAATCAGGATGTTAAAATTGTGTAAATAGGTAACTTTTATTTTTATACATTTTGTATAATTACTTCGGTAAATATTTTATTTACCATGGTTAAAGGGTAAATCCGGTAAATAAGGGTTAAAAAATAATATTATAATAATAATAAATTACCCTAAAACGTGTCCTAACCCTATTGGTTGATACATGTCCGACCATGGTCATCTTTGGGTCAATTTTGGGACCCCATGGTGCCACTTGTAAGTGATAGAGACACTTTATTTTAATTATGTTAAAATGAATAAAAAATGACACAAGCATATATCTTTTAGAAAAACAATTTTTACATAGGGTTATATATGTTTTAATTTCGACTATAAATATTCATTAGAAATATAACAATACTTAATACATAATGGTATTTTATTTATAATTTTCATACCTTAAATAATTTAATTTATTCATGATACAATGGTGATGCAGTAATTACCATAATAGTGAAAAATTAAAATGATTGATATTGTAGATACCCAAATAAATATAATTTGAGACTTTTTATGAATTAAAATAATTTTATAGGTTAATATGACATTCTAGGAATGCTTTAATTAACGTTTTTCGAAGTAATTGTTCTGTTATGAGTTTTACAAAAATCAATTATTGAATAGTGTCAAAATTGACAAAAAAGATTTTTTAAAACAAATATTATATTATAAATTTATATTAAATTCCTAAAAATATACGGTTCATCCAAGAGACTTATATCATGATAGGTGTATCATTAATGGACCATTTTGAGGTATCTTGGATGTATATAGTAAGTTTATTAACCATATAATATAAAAATACAAAGAGACATCATAAAAGTGAAACTAATTAACTAAGAGTTAATACTTAATGATAAGGTTAATATAATGACCCAAACCTGTATAAAGTCTATTGGTTGAGTAGTTTTAGACCCATACCCACCTTAAAATTTAAATAATACACTTGGGAGCTATTAGAAACATAATATTAATTTATTATAAAATAATATTTCTAGCTTTTCCAAAGGTGCCCCTCACCCCTCTTATAAAAGGGCACTCCCCCTTCTCATTACTTAACACCATCAAATCCTTTTGGTTAGGACAAACTCTGCCCAAATACTCTCTCAACTTCCCTCACTAAAACCTAGAGGCATTATTTTGATCATAAAGACAACCTATGGAGCCCTTTTGATCAAATCAAAAGGAAGAACCCGAAGAAGAGATAATGATTTCACCACCCTTTTCCAAGTTCCTTTCTTCTTCCACTTCTACTTCCTTTGTTATTACCATTCTAAAATAATAACTCTAGTATCTTATATATACTGTGATTTTGTTGTAAATATGGTACAACCATATTCAGTATTCTATCCATCCTTTGTATAACATGTCACCATACGTCGTACGTACAGCTTACCGTCTCCACATCGTGGTGTAATTGTTATTCAATAAATTATTATTTGGATGGGTATAATAATGATTTATAATTCATGTAAATAATAAATATAACATTATAATAATTCTGTATATATGATATACCATCCAATTATATATTATTTTAATATCAAAAGAATGATATTGTTGCTCGTGCGTACGTATAGACTACCGTCTCCAAGAACGCGATGAGATTAATTCGCCATCGTATCCATTCAAGCATAATTATCATTTGATGATTTAAAAATAATTTTTAAGGATTTGATATCATTATGTATATGAATAAGATATAACCTATCAATTACAAACACGTCTTACGTAACAAAACATATAAAAGAAAATAAGTAAGTTAACACCCGAAACAATGATAATACGAAGATATTATTAACAAATCAATATTAAAAGATCATATATGATATCATATTAATGTATATGATTATTGTATAATTTAATAAAAATTATTTCACCATTATACAGGAGGTTAACCTACCCCAACCAAGGAAAAGTACAAGGTAAGGGTTTATTTCTCAATCTCTTTATTATCCGAGGTTGTTTATACGTGATTATCTACTGGGACCTCTTTATCATCCACATCCATGTTTCTTAAACATGTATTTAAAATCATTATTTCTATTTTAGATACTATGGTATAAATTCATTTATACCCTTGTTGGTTTTTATAAGTGGTTAATAAAGGAATCTTTCTGTCGTTTTCCAAACAAGTTCATTTTTATCCTTTTCGACAGAATTTAGGTAAGAATGTTTTTTAACTTATACAGCGGGTGCGGCTATTTTACGCTGTTATAAAATCGTTGAAGCTTCCCATACAAGCATATAAGAATATTTTCAAAGAAAATGTTATATTTTATAAATATATGACTCTTAAATGATTTCAAAATAGAAATATATATTTCTCTAAAAAGAGTTTTGATTTCATCTATGTCAACATCCTTTGATGGAATTTACGCTTATTTGAAGTTGATTTATTTTGATACAAAACTTCTATATTGTAATGAATGTTTTGAGATATGTTTGACTGTGGATGTATTATTTTTATACCATTCATTGTTTATGGATAAAGTATTTACATTTCGTATGATAGTTTTAATATGAATGTTTATGTTTTGTTTAAATTTTTTCATATGGGAATGCATTGGACTTAATATGTGACGGGTGGATCCCGCTATAGCTCCTCGATGCATCGGTAGGTCTCATGAGACAAACTAGTGTCTTGGCACAAGGCCTTGTAAAAATCTTATTTGTAGTCTTGGCATGAGGCCTTGGCTATGTGGTTATGATAGTCTGGTATTATGCATTCTGTCATTATGAAAGTTGTTATTGATATTGCATGTGAATTTTCGATTAGTAGAATATCCATGTGAATAAGTAAATGGCATTATTTCATTTTTTCCATACTATGTTGAAGTTTAAGTTTAAAAGTATTTTTTTTAGTTATACATTGACCTAAATGTTTATTCTTATTTATGAAAGTTTCTACTATATTGTTATCCTTACTGGGCATTTGAGATCACCCCTTTCAATGTTTTATTTTTCCCAGGATGTGAAAAAGTAATTTTTGAATGACCTGCACGGATAGTATGTGGGGATATAAGTGTAGACTATGATGAAAATATTTTGTTGTAGTTTTCATTTTTATGATGTAATGTAAGACTTATGAATATATCTAGTGTTCCAAGGCTACTAAACTGATCGGTCTTTTGAGATTTGATCTTTCTTGGGATCGTGCCAATGTTATGTAATAATGCACCGACTCTGGGTAACTGGGGTCGGGGTGTTACAATCATATAGGGACACCCATTTAATATCTTGGTTTTGGAAGGGTTCAGAGAGGGTGTTGGGTTCATAAGTGCATTTGGGAATGACATACCACCCTCAGATAGATGGGGAGTCAAAGAACACAATGACAGTTCTAGAGAACAAGATATGAACATGTGTCCTTGATTTTTGGGGTACTTGGGAAAGGATTTGTTTTTTCAGAAATTTGGGGCATGTAGAAGCCTTGTGATTGATTGTGAGGGGGGGTAAAATGTGATGCACAATTACTCATGTCAGGTTCACCATGTTTACCATTAATAGAAAATCCCAACTGTTCACCATCCATAACAGATTATGGATCTTCTTCCCAAAGGCAGACGATCAATTAAGATTTAAGTCCTAATGATTCTTAATGAATCACATTGGTTAAGATGATGGGAGGCGGGGCTCATAAAAATCTTTTTTAGGGAGAATGCTTTCCCACCCTAGGAAACTCATATAGATTTAAGATGTGTTTCTGAATATATTCCTATTACCTATACAGAACCATTCACCCTAAAAAATGATAATCTTTTGGATTTCACTATGTGAAAAGGTAGTTTTATTAATGATTCCATATGTATGTATCTCAGTTTCTTAATCCATTTCCTATTAACGATTATCTGCTCATATGTTGAATCCATATCACTAGATGATCTAGATTTTTTTCTCTCATATATGGAGGTGATTAATATTTAAAATATGGGATTGGCTATTATGTGGTATCCTACATATCTTTCTTAAAATAGTAATCAAAAGCCACATAGTTTGTTAAACCCTTGTAGTTTAACGTCATGTGGAATGAACATATATGGGATAACATAGGCATCAAATATTTGATCTGTAACCCCGAGGATGCATTCTACATATTCTGGTTGTAGCAGGAATTCGATTCATCATAGTTCTATCACACCATTGGGACTTACCCCAAGGTCGATGCCCTTGTATGGGGGGAAATCATATCATGACACTCCTTTGGAATTACATAATGAGGTTTTTCTAGATGGTGTATACTAATGATGTGATTGATATAACCATTGTAAGTCCCTAAGCCCATGTGATCCATGATTGGTGTAGAAAACAAGTTATAGTCTGTATTCAGTCTCACTTCATATGGATGTGGGACTTATGTGATGGGATGACCCTTTGGATGTTCCATATGGAGCTCGAGCCTTAGGAATTCATCATATATATCCTCATTATGGACGGAATCAGAGTCATCATAGTTTAGTATATCAGGGATTACACAGTAGGGTTTCCCTTTGGAAGTTTAATATGGATATCAAGCCTTTGGAAGGTATCCTATGTATCCTAGTTATGGAAGGAAAAACGGTCATCATATTTCATATTGGTTGGGGATTACACACTGAGGTCTCTTTTTAATTTTTAATATATATCTTGGTATTTAAGAAGGATTCATACATATCATAGTCATGGAAAGAATCTGAGTCATCATAGTTTATCATGACTATGTCCTACACACTAAGGTTTCCCTTATTTTTTTAATATGGAGCTTGAACCTTAGGATGGCATCCTACGTATCCTGATTACGACAGGAATCAGAGTTTTCATAGTTCATCTTGACCAAGAAATACACACTAAGGCTTCCCTTGGATGTTTAATATAGATATCAAGCCTTAGGAAGGAATCCTACACATCTTTTTTATGGAAGGAATCTAATACATAATAGTTCAGTTGATCAGGGATTACACACTGGGGTTGCAATAATATATCAATTGGAAAAGGTTATCGTGCCCCTTGATTCTTGCTTGACACAACTTGATTATCTACTTGACATGTCTGATTGTATTCCTAACATGTCTGAGAATATCTGGACATTTCTTGGTTATATAGAAGACATGATTGAAGAAAATCACATGATTCAGCAGACTTGTCTAGAGGATCTCTCATGATCTATAAAGAAGTCCCAGAGGACATCGCAAGAATTTGTTTTCTTTCTCTAGTGTTGCAGCATAACATTTTACACATGTATGAAATACATCACAAGATCTAGATGGAAAGACTGGAGGAATTTTCTAGACATTGGTGGAATACCTAAAGGGTGCCATGTGGCTTTATTGACATTTCCAAGGGACATCTCATGATCCAAATATCATGTCAAGGGAGCATTACATGATTTAGTCAATATGACCTGATGTTGTTGCATGATCTAAGTTGGTCATGAGAAGAAAATAAGGATCAACACATCTATATTTTCATTATTCTCTCATATTTTTATTTTTATTCCAACCTTTGTTTCATATGTGCATTAGATTTTTCCAATGTTGGCTTTTTTTAGGTTTCACGTGATCTATCCGATATGTGGGACATCTATCACGTAATCTTGGTAACACGCCATAATTCCTTCATTTTATCTATGTCATGATCATGTAAAGGGACTATGAATACTATGTGATCCCTTAATATGTTTCTGATATTTTATGTTTTGAAAGAAAATTTTGATCACATGACTGGACACTCCTAGAAGTCCACTCATGTGCTCCCATATGAGACCAATCATAGAGTCTAAAGTGAAATTTATGTGTTGAGGGGGATAAAATTATAGGCATCTCCACCCTAGTTATACAACACATTTTTTGGTGAATATATCACAGATTAGAGCTGGAGTGGGTGGAGGGATTTGGTGTTATGCCGTTCCATGATCCTGTTATGGGGAATTCAGGGGATGTCGCTTGATGATCTATGACTCTATAAGTGTTCCATCCTGGAAATTTTTATTGGACCCATGATGATCAAAGGTATTTTTCATGGACATTTGGATAGGTCGAGGGACTTCCATAAGGCTAGGACAACATGTTTAGGAGTCTTCACGAGATCATAACACATGTTTCAGGGCTTTTATGTGATCTGAGACAAATTTTTGGGGTCTTCTATGAGAAAATGGTGGATCATCAGGGGGCCTCCACAAGATCATTAGTAATTTCCCAGGGTTCATAACCCCTTTCATGTGATGATAAAAATATCCTTTATCCATAATAATCTTCCACCATTTCCCCTTTTATTCCATTATTTATTTTACAAAGGCCAGGGATCTCGTGAATTTATACAAGTGTTATCAAGGACAATAACTCTCCTTGTTGGTGATGTAACACCTCGACCCTTGAATCCCAGAGCTGGTGCTTTATTTTAATACATTGGCATGATTACAAGGAATCATGTACTGAAGGAATGATCATTTTATCCATCTTGGAAAATAGATTACATACATGAACGTTACATTACACATTCAAACATAAAACACAACATAAATAATCCTTTGAGAATGCCATTATTCCCCTAGAACAACCCAAAATATCAATCATAAGGCACTTCTTGGAATCCTAGGAAAACAAAACATAAGAAAGGAGTGAGCTTAGATGCTTAGTAAGGGTAAATAATTTAGCAGAAGATATAAAATTTTAAGGGAAGATGTGTAATAAAAACAACAGACTTTTTAAACATAAAATTGAACAAAATATGGAAAAAATAAATAAATCATTACCAAATAAACATGCACATAGAAATTCTACTAGTCTAATAATCACATTTAATAACAAATTTCATAATGAGAGAATGCATAATTCCAGACATCATAACCAAATAGTCAAGTCCTCTTTCCAAGACTAAAAATAAAACTTTTGTCAAGGCCTTGTGCCAAGACACTAATTTTTCTCTTTAGACCCACCGATGCATCAAGGGGCTATAGCGGGCCATACCCATCACTTATTATGTCCAACACATTCCTCGTATGAAAATGTTGAAACATAACATAAACATTTGTATTGAAACAACCATACGAAATGTCAATAATTTAACCATAAACCACGAATGATATAAAAATATCACATCCACAGTAAAACATATCATAACTCATTCAATACAATATGGAAGATTTTATTGTAATAAATAAACCTCAATCATGAATAATATCCAGTAAAGGATGTTAAAATAGTTGAAAATGATCAGTAAAAATCGTGTAGAGAAATACCCCTTTTTCATGAAATCATTTAAATGTCACAAAATTTATAAAGGAAGACATTTATAAGATATTTTTGAATCAATGTGTCCTATTCCACTTTGAAACTTTTTAATGTAATTATCATTTTAAAAAATTCATGTCCATATAAATAAATCCTTAAAACCATTTTGAACACATGGACATTAATGAGAAATATTTAGAAGAATAAATATTTAAAACATTTAAAATGATGTTTTCGTTTAAGTGTCCTTTAAAAGAATCATTTTCAAAACTCTTTTATGAAACATGGACATGGATAATAACTATTTCCCAGTAAATACTTTTACATAAACAATCTTAGATAATAATGAGATCGAGGAATTAACTCTTACCTTTTACTTTTCTTTAGTTGAGGGTACGTTTAAAATATTCTATAATGACCATAGTATGTTATTAAATTATAACAGAACCATATTAATATTTATGATATCATACAATATTCATTTATGACTTTATACTACCCATTTAAAAATAATTTCCATGTTAAATTAACATTTCGTGTAATAATATCATCATTTATCATACATGATTTTACTTGTTATTCTTGATCACATCACATAGATGATGATTTAAATAATTTAAAAATATAAAACATGATTTATATATCATATATATTTAGAATATAAATATGTATTATATATAGATCTATGAAAGGTAAAACCCATTTATGGAGACGGTAGGTTGTACGTACGCATAAATGTTATTTCTGTTTTTATATCTATTGAATGAAAGTAAGTGAATAAGATATATGTAAATACATATACATATATATATATATATTTATAGAACCACTATTATTTCATATATTACATACATAATAATAATATATATTTTTATAATCATCATTGAATAGTGAACATGGAAATGAATTTAATCCCATCGTGGAGACGGTAAGCCGTGCGTACACACGAGAGACGATGTCATTATATTGATGATGAAATCGTGTTTAATTTGATGTTATATTATATATACTGAATCATTACCATGTTATATTTATTTTTTAAATAAATTATTCTCATTATTATACCCATCCAAATAATGAAGCATTGAATAACAAACTACACCCTAACGTTGAGACGGTAAGTCGTTCGTACACACGTATGGTGACTTTGTCATTAATAAGATGGATAGAGTAATGAATATGGTTGTACCATATTTATAATAATATCAAAATATTTATAAGTTACTATATTTATTATTTTGGTATGAAAATAACAATGAAAGAGGAAGTGGAATAAGAAAAGAACTTTGAAAGAGGTGATGAAATAATTTCCTCTTCTTAGGGTGCTTCCTTTTGATTTGATCAAAAGGGATCCAATGGTTGGATTTATGATCAAAGTAATAACTCTAGGTTGAATGGAGTCTATTTGGGAAGTTATTTGAGCAGGGTTTTGCTGAGCTAAATGGATTTGGAGGTGTGATATTGAAAGAATGGGAACTACCCTTTTATAAGATAGGTGAGGGTCACTTTAGGAAAATCTTGAAATATTAATTTATTATACAATAATATTCGGTTTATAATGGTTACAAAAGGATTTATTTCTAGGCTAAGTTGGGTATGCATCTAAAACCTCTCAACCAATAGTTTTTAGAGGGGTTTAGGTCACCATAGTAACCTAATCTTTTAGATTTAATTCTTAGTTAAATAGGTTAACTTTTACCATGTATTCTTGTATTATTTTAATGAATAGTTAATAAACATACTATATAAAGCCAAGAGAACCCAAAGTGGTTCATTAATAAAATATATATCATTATATGAGTCCTTTGGACAAACCTAAAATTTTCAAGAATATTATATCATTTAATAATGTTGTATTGTTTTTGAAAAACTAATTTTTGTAAATTTTGACACTATTTATTATTTGGTTTTTGTGAAAGTAAAAAAACATGATTACTTTGAAAAAAATAAATTATATCAATACTAACATGTCATATTATCCTAGAAAATTAGTGTAATTCATAAAAAGTCTCAATTTAAATTTATTTGGATATTTATAATATCAGTTATTTTAATCTTTCATTAACAAGGTAAGTACTACATCATCATTATGTTATACATAAATTAAATTATATAATTTCTAAAAATTAAAAATAAAATACCATTACATAGTAAATCATTTAATATTTCTAATGAATATTTATAGTATAATTTATCTTATGTATAACGCTATATAAAAAATGTTTAAGTTAATAAATAGTGAATTTACCACTTTTAACACTTCTTTAAATAAAATATAATAAATGTTTAAATATAATAAAAGTGTATAAAAAAGGATCATATTTTTTTCCTAAGGATGGTTTTGGTCTAAATAGACTTATCTCATAGAATTAGGATATGTTTTGGGGTAATTTTAATATTATTTTTACATTTAATTACCTTATTTTCTTTTAATCGTGGTAAATAAAATTCAAAAGTTACTATTCACCCAAAATTATTTTCTTCATATTGAAACACATTTTACTTACTAATTTAAACCGTGTCTCTAAGGATTTTTTAAATTCAATTCACATAAGCTGTAATATTATTTTTTATGCAAATTTTCAATTGTACCTAGAAAGTGGGTAAATGTGCCTAGAAGGTCGGTAAAAAGACGTTGAAAAGGTTCAATAAAATTCTATATATCCAATCTTATAATAAAATGACTCCAATGAATTAAATTTTACTAATATTTATATTATTTATCTATTTTTACTTTAAGATAAATTTAAAATAATTTAAATGAAAAAGTCGGTTTTTATCTACAATAAAGTGTTTTTCACTATTCATCAAAAATTGAATGTTTTTAGAAAAATGCCAAAAATTCACCCAAAGATAATATTGATATTCCAAATTATAAAATGATGTATATTTTTTCCAATTCAAAACATATAAGTTTCTTTAATTAATTTAAAATTAATTCCCATTGTCAAAGCCAGAAAGCAGGGTTTAAAGAAGTAAAAACTATCAAAAGAGTGATATGTGTTTATGTCCAATTTAAATGTAAAATTACTTACAATGACCAAAATTAAATTAAATGATAAAAATTTATTATAATTATACTTCAATACCATTCAAATGTATAATTTAAAACTATAAATTATTTTGATTAAAAAAGTTGTTTTCAATTAAAATTTAGTATTTTTCACTATTCATAAAATCTGAAAGTTATGAGAAAAACACAAAAATTTATCCAAACTAAAATTTTATGTACCTCTTCTAAAGAAGAATTTTATTTTTTCAACTTGAAGATATAAAAGTGTAAAATATTGGATTTAAAAAGGGTTCCCCATTAAAAGGCGGTAAAATTGAATTTAAAAAAACTTCTTTTATCTAAAAAATTGACTTTCTCTTATATTATGTCTCAGAAACACATAATATGGATGATAAAAGTATATGAAGTATATAAAATTCAAAATAAAGTTAATACAATTCATATTCACTTTTTGAACAGTTTGTTTGGTAAGTTGGGGTGAACTCGAACATGATGTTACGTGTAGCGCAAGCTATTGTATTACCTTAATGAGATAATGTACTATTAAATACAAGGGTGTTATAGGTAATCTATCGTGTGGCCAATATTTTTACTTGTAGTGATGTGAAAGAATCTTATTGTAAAACAATTCTATTTTTTTTGATCTAGGGGTGGAAAAAAGAGTCGAATGGAGATGTCGGAGACCCTTCATATGATGAAGGTGACAAGCTTGTGGGCTATGGTGTAACTAGTTGGAAATGTCTCTATGACTTCCATGATGTCATTAGAGCCACATGGTCGTGTCACATGAAAATTAATTACTTCATAAGGCCTCGATATTATTTATATTTTCTATTTTTTACTTTAAGAGGGGTTTGGACGATTTTCAGGCACCTGCAGGCTAGAAAATCGTAAGACTCAAAGGAAATCATTTTGTGTCCTCTGTATGGTTATAGAGTTTCATCGTTGACTTTTCAAGAAAAATAGGTTTGTAATAGGGGATACACATGATCTCTAATAGGTCATGTGCTGTGCATGGCCCATTGATATGACCTTCCAAAGGTTATGTGATCATATGATCTATAAGGGATTGCATGATCTACATGCTTTGGACACCTTCAATTCCATTGTTTGTTTGAGAAAAGAATACCCATATTTTCGTTATTTATTCCCTCATATAATTTTTTATTATCATTTGGTGGGAATCAAAAGATTCCCCCCTTAGAAGCCACGTTTGCGGGGACATGGGCTCAGTTCTGATGAGAGTAAATTTAAACTCAAGTCTTTATGTTGTCGCCAATCAGTGTCCTGGGTGACATTTGGGCTCCCAGGTGACCATTGGTATTCCACAGGGTGACCTATAAATAGGGGAGTATATGGGATCTCATTCACTAGATAATTTAACCCTCTAGATATCTTATGATTTACTTCTGTCATGTGTCCCCGTCGTAGGTCCTTCTGTGAGAAATGATCGTGAGACCTATCCACCAAACCATTTTGTGAGAACTATTTTGTGTAATATTATTTGTCCCAATGTTAATTTTAATGAAACAAAAAACAATATTTGGTAGTTTATTGAAACTTTGATTGAGTCCTTGGCAACATGACCTCCTTGCAGGTATCACGTGATCTGCTAGTTCAGTCGCATGGCCACTCGGCTATTATGCAGATCGCGTGACCATGTCAAGGTCACATGATCGCAAGTATCATGAATGGTCATGTGGTTGTGATATTTCCTATGGGATATGAATTTCATGAGATATTCATGGGTCATGCAGTCCGTGAGACCATTATTGGGTCATGGGACTGTGAATCCACTTATGGTCTATGCACTTTGTATGATGATTCTAGAGTTATGAATATATTTTTACGGGGTTCCTCACTCATCAGAAATCATTTATTTATTTCATATAGATGGATACCTACTCTCATGAAAAAATAATTTATCTATCCAGAGGTCCATGATCTCTAGGAACCATGATTTTTTCCATCGATATCATGACAATTTTGATAATTAGGTTTTGATGATTCCTCTTTCATCTAAACTTCAAATCTTTCCTTTATCACATTATCTTCCTCTGTATGGATGTATACTACAGGATGAAATTTTCATCCCTTCCCCTAACCACATTATTCCCTCCTTTTGGATGTCAAATTTTATTGATTATATTTAGATTACGGTCTATGAGGACAGAAAACTAGTTATAGCATGGTGCCAAGTGTTGCGTTATATTCTAAAAAACTCCCCTTTAGGCCTAGATGGATTTGATTTCACCACCAGACCATCGCTAAAAGATACATTATCATACACATTTCTTTTCTAACAAATTAATTGGTGGATGGAGCTTAAAATGGGATTTTCACCCTGGGGGAAACTATTTTGATGAATAGTTGTGACAATTCTTGGTGAGGCAGAGCTTCTAATAATTTTATGGCCAACTAAATGTTATACATATTTATTAGGTAGTATGGGTTTTCACATTCTTAATTTACCATTAGTTTGATCTTCTCAATGAATTGGTTTTCCATTGGTTCCACAGTACCAATTCATTACATCTACCCCATGATGAAGTGGGAATCTTCCTTTGGGAGGTTTACTGACTAAGAGGGATACCCCCTTTAGTGAAATGTATGATGAGTTCCTTCTTAATATAGATGTTTGTGATGAACCAAAAAACCTCTAGTTTTAGAAATGGATATGCTGAAAATTGCGAAAAAAATTTAAGGAACTGAAAATGTGACCACTTACCTCTTTTAAAGATTGGATCAACATTTTACCCTATCGCAGTAGATTTTGGCTGACCACTATATGCCCTCACTGGTGTCCCTCTTGGAAGGACTGTGATAATGCTGGATTATATTGGGAAATCTTGTCAGCTAGAGAATATGAACCTCAAGGCGAGTGGGTGGGGTTGGAGATATCCTAGGGCCTTAGGATGGTAGTTTTTATGGCCATGTTCTTGAGAAGATTTCTTTTCCCAGATGGGGATTCAATTTTTATAATTAGTGGTAGCACGCTGGTGATGGATACTCAGTTAGTAGAAGGCAGAACTAAAAATCTTGTTGTAAAAACTCTTTCACACCTATACTCACAATTGGGTCATATGAAATAGGTAAATTTCCCGAATATAATTTTTGTTCCCTTCTAGTTTTTATTTGGATTGATAGGGGAGAAATTTCATTGGTACATATACCACAACACAATCAGGATCCCCGATGCCCTGTTTTTTCCTCAGATATTGGATATATTTTGTGTTGAGGGAGTTTTTTTGTCCCCTAAGAGGTCACTGACATGTTTATCCATCCTGATTACTTAAATTCATTCCTTATCATGCACAAACCATTTGTTGATAATGGTGGCAGTTCTATTGAGGGATGATCATATAAGATCTCCCTTTATGATGGGGTTCTCATAGCCATGATGGATGAGATAATTGTGTTTGAGTTGTATAGCCAATACCGGTTTGATCACCAGATTGGATACATGAAAATTGTTTATACTCTTTCGTCAGATGGTGTATGAGGAGAACAACACTTAGATATTATCTGCTAGTTTTGGATAATATTGGCACGCGAGGATACCAACATTGAGATTATCCTTTTTCCAGTCAGCACCCCAATATTCATAGATTATGATTATTCTAAATCATGGGCATAATCCAACCTTGGTTTAATTCTAAACAGACTAGTCTTCCAAGTGGATAAACTATGTTCCACACCAACCCCTTTTTCTATAGCAACCATGGAGATGATTCATGATTTAGGTGAGACTTTGAGGCGGTGTTCTCATCATGGAAATGACTATCCCATTGGTGGGTCTGAATTAATTGAGGAATCTAGTATTTCTATATAATAAATAGATGATATGTCTTTTGAGGGATGAACATATGTGGATTCTTCCTCTTTCACTTTTTCATTAGTTCATCTGGTTGTTCCACTTCTAACATGCCCATTCTAGAAGTTTTAGAGGATTATACATGACATAAGATAATATGGTATTAGGTCATCACTTTGATCACTGATAGTCCCTTGAAAACTTTTCATGATCATTAAGAACATCTTCATTCTCTTTTTTATGATTTGGGTTTGATCAGATTTGACCACCAACCACTATATGAAATCATGCAAAAAATCATTCTGACATGGAAAGATTTATCTACTAGAGAGAAGATCTTTCATGAATTTAATGGGAATCCCATGGATGAACTTATGAGGGAATATTTTTTGGCATTGTAATAGAATAATCAGATGATATCTGAGATTCATGGCCACATTTATGTATTATCCCCATTGATAACGAGACATGATAAGATCATTGCTCTCTCAAATTATGACCTTTCAGCATCATCATCCTCATTCGAAACAACTTATAAAAGAGATAGGGATATATTTACTCTTATTGAGACCCTTAATACTAGGACATAAGTAGAATATGTAGAGATGGAATCACTTCAGTGCTTCATCGATGCTCCTTGTCAAACTCCTTTCAATTTGGCGAACTCAGCCGATCGAATCTTATTGTATTCTAATCATAAATGTGTTTTTTTATTGAATCCTCTAAGTAGATTTGAAGTGTAGAGATACCTCATTTTCATGTTATCAATGAATATATCTTATAAACATTATATATATTTATCCATATTTAATTCATTCATGATGTGCATGATATTTTTTTTATTTGATGTTGTATGAATTGTCAATGATACCGATCCTTTTCATAATATCATTTAATCCTAAAAGCCTAAATTTTAATGTTTATATCATAACATATTTTTCTTTAGAAATTATCAGGAATGGCCACCAACATGTGTTTCCTCACTGATATATCTTCTCAAGTGAACTTGAGACTACCTGATTCACAAAAGGATACTTTGGGTAGAATATATGTCCCATTGGGAGATTTATCTTGCTTTTTCTGAAGTTAGTGGACCTAGAAGGCATAGTATTTTTGAGGTCATATGGTGGGCCCAAAACTATCTGTATCTCTTTAAATTATTTTCCCCTAATTCTTACCTATGATTCATATAGTGGAAGACATAGTGTGCTTAGACTTTCTATTGTTGTAGTTCAGGGTTTTTTAGATCAAACATTATATTGTTGTAGTTTCAAGTTGTTTTATCTCATACCTTCTATTTATGTAGTTCAAGGTCTTTTTTTCAGACCCTCTATCATTTTAGTTTAGGGTATTCTAGCTCGAACCATGAGATGCCATGCCGTTTAATGTCATGCCACCAGAACTGCAGATATTGTGCAGTTTAATATCTTGATGCAAGAACTTAAAATACTATGTAGTTTAAAGTATTACTGCGAGGACTTGATTGAAAAATATAGAAGATGGCATAGACATGAAAGGAATGACCCAAAACACTCTGGGATAATAATATCTACTGTGGTGTTTCCAAGGCTCATGAGGATTTGTTCTCCTATCCTACAATGAGGAGATCACTTTGGTTGGTAGTTCAAATCCCTTATAAATCAGTATCATGGTGAAATAGAGGTTTCTTATCACGAATCAGATCTAGTCTCCATCAAAACTGACACCAAACCCAGCCCTTTTCAAGACTCGAAGGGTGTTCTCGATCCCCACAAGCTAGAAAAAGTGCCTAGGTATTAAAAGAAAGAAATTTTGGGATGATTTACCTGAGTTTATAAAAATAAAACAACAAATGAATCTAATTAACCAAATCAGGATTTTCAAAAAAAAAACCATATTTTACAAAATTTCACAATTTAATTAAAAAATTTAAAACAATGCTTAAAGACTATTACAAAGGAACAAAACCAAAAAAGGACAGCCCAAAAACCTCATCATGGCAAGAGGAACCTCCCTCAAACCATCTCCATGACACTACACCAAGAACGACCAATATAATCCCATCCCATTGGCACTAAATGATTTACCCAAACATGCGACAAAATTACCAAGTCTATATAAACCAAAAGGTTTAAGTAGGGTGTGAGCCAAATCATATTAGGATTCCCCCATTAAAAGATTCCATGTGATAAACATTACAGGATTAAAATATTGAAAGTTTTCCTAACATGAAATGCAAGTAACAATTTCTAAAATATGCAACTTTAAATAAAAATGATTTTCAAGTGGGATACTTTAAAGAATTAACACTTTTAAAAAAATGACAAAGTTGATGAATTTTCCAGCCAAACATACCATATTCTGACAGTAAGCATAGAGTATTAAATGAGAACAAGCAATGGGAAATAACCCCTAGACACTAGCTCATTGTTGGTCCCAGGTACCTCATATCTCGGTGAAAGTAACCATACCGATGTCCATTCTCATTCACAAGATCCACTAGTAGGGAGAATACCCATAAACTAGTGGTTCCCCAACATCATCATCATCATCATCATCATAGTTTAGTTAGTGTTTTCATCATCAAACTTACTATGTGAAACTGAGGTCAAACCCCACAGGATCACTTGCATACTAGTACACGTCAGCCCACCTAGATACTTGGGCTTCTATTTTGTGCTCAAACAAGTTCCAGATGTTAAAAATACTATTTGAATTGGAATATGTCTTTTAAAAACCACAAAAACACAACAAACATCCCACACATTCATGTCACATAATACCCTTTTCACCTTGAAAATCATTTTATCATCGAACTCACACGATACAACCCACAAAAGTAATTAACTCGTTTCATGAAATTTATTAAAACAATTTATAAATTTATAAAACATTCTATATTAAATCCCCTATTTACCTTTCAAATACCCATTTTAAGTGTATACAATCAACAAAATAGTACATGTACATCATTTTCCAACTATATGATATCAGTAAATGATTTTTAATTTTCATAAAACAAACCCAAGGGGTATAACCATGTTTTTCATACTAACCCATTTAAATGCCCTCTTTCAATGCCAAACTCACACCAATAACAATCCAAAATAAAATTGGAAGCCCTAGAAAAATTTATTAAACCACCCTAAAGTGAAATAACATTTATCAAATATTACCTCTAAAGATACCCATAAAAACACACATTTTCAAACAAATATGAAACTTTGAAATTAAACACTTGATCAGACCTACAAAAAAATAGTTCTCACAGCTAACATAATGTAATAAGAACATTCTAAAAATATAAATGAAGAATATATAACTAATCCTAGGATTATGACACATGGAACTACCTACCTTTTCTGTCAAATCCCTTAAATCATGGTGTGAAACTTCAACTGCACCCCCACCGCACCACAAGAGAGTGAAATACAACCTAAAACAACAATATTTGACCCAAAAGGCACCAAAAAATCCAAGTTACGAACCCTAACTTATGGAAATTATACAATTTCATGCAAGAGGGAGAAAACCCTAAGGAGAAGGAAGAAAATGAAGAGAGAAACACTTGAGGAAATATTGACGTTTCCCCACCAAACAAGCAATCATATATGGGTTGCATGGGTACATGAGGGAACTTAGAGGCCTCCCATGGCTGTTAGTGTAGAATGGGTTAATAATGGGGTGGATTGGGTTTATTTATGGGAGGAAAAAATATGAATTTCAAAAATATTTTTTATGAGCTGTACACCAAGCATGGTTTGGCGGCACGGTCTTGTAAACCGTGTGGCCAAAATGTGCAGCCTATTATTGCCACCCAAAATGATATGCTTTGCCTCCAATTTTATGGGGATAAAAGGGGAAAACCAAGGGGAAAATATAGGCCATGTATAGGGTAGAAAATTCAAAAAATAAATCTATTTATTCACCCCAAATATCTTGTATCTCGTGGGTACAAACAAACTCAAAAACATACCCCATAATTGGTGAAACTAGGAGTGTCAAAAATCCAACTCGAAACCACTACAACCTCATACCATCCCTTTAAAAAAAGAGGAGTATAAGTACCAAAAAAATACCCCCAAGACCGAGGTCATAGATCAATAACACAAGAGACACCAAAAACTCAAATCAGGAGCACCCATAAATCAAGAGAATTCTAAGAACCAAAAGAAGATTTGAAACACAACATGGATATAAAAAATCCAGGTGTGACAATTTTCCCTACCAAATATATTTATGCCATCGAAAAGCCACAATAAGGCCATAAGAAAAAACCAAACCCAACTGATAAACCAAGACATACTCCTTTTCCAAGCTTCATCCCTAAAGGAAAAAACACCTCCAGTGATCAATTAAGGAAGGGATACTCCCACTAATCAAAACATACACCACTTCTCTGAAATGATCAACCACATTCAGACTTTATCCCAAAAGAAAACGCCTCAAAAACTATCCAAAAAAGACTCAATCAATTTACCCAAATGAACAACAACAATGAACAAGGTTACTCTTATGTTGCTTTAACTAAACTGTTGGGCACTCTCCAATACCAACGTTTACCCAAGGATGATATTGGTAGTTAGACAGATATGAACATGACTACCTACTTCCAGACCAAGACCAAGAACAAATTTGATTTATTAGTACATGGAGACATAAATGGGCTCCCCATCATAAGAGTCAACTTCAATTTTTCCCGAGGCAGGATCATGACACTAATATTGGAAGGCTCGAAAGGACTCCCTGATACAAGGGGTATACTTCCATTAGACCTTTACAAAAGAACATAGATAAAACACATAGTGGGTCCCCCCTAAGAACCAACCATCTTAACTGACTAATATGAGACATCATAAATTGGTGGAAAAATTTAAAGAGTTGGGATGACCACACAGTTTCCGAAACCGTGAACTAACTGTTCAGAGCATTCTGTCCAAAGGGGAAACTTCACACGGTTACATGGGCCAAGGTGCATGGCCATGCAGAGACCATGCGGTAGCTACTGTCCCTTATCAAAAAGTTTCTAAGTTTTGATGATAGTTACTACTAACTGTGCACAAAATGTGTGCTTTAATTGGCCTAGCCCAAATTTTAAACTTTTCTCCAAAAATGCAAAAAAAAAAGAAAGGGGGAAAGTATGAACTTAGGCTACAATGTGGAAGTGAGGTCCTCCCACTTCTACCACCTGGGATCAATTGGAAAATGATTATGAAACTAGAGGTTTAAACCATTCCCATATTTCATACTAAGGACATGAATTAAACCAATGGTTTTAATGACCTAGGTATTTCCCTGACTATGAGCCATCTTCACTCCAAGACCTATGGATGGTTCTCAAATGATTGAAGCATCTTTGGACACATAGTTAGGCTTTGGAAACCACTCAAATGGAACTTCTTCTTTTGATTCCATAAATACTATACTATGATCCCAGATGGGTTCACCAAGACATAACACATTTTAATCTCACGTTACCCTAACCCAACATTTCACCAAAACATGTTCTTAGAAGATGCACACACATCACCCCTTGTTTCTTCAGATGAGAAATGAAAAGAGGGAATGATATATGGAAACACCTTCCTCTAAAAAAAAGATGTCAGGTTTTCCTGAAAGGAGACACACTTTTGACAAAACAAAGACTAAAAAAATATTGTAAAAATTCACCTTTACAATCAAATGAGCAAATGACATTGCAAGGAATCACCGAAAATTACCATTGCAACTGATAGAAATGAAATACATGGATATGGACATTATGAAAAGTCCCCAAGCATCCCACAATTCCTTCAAGTGGACATAACAGCCTCACTCGGCCTGATTTTCCACACTAATGGCCTAACCTGAACTCTTGCTTCGACCAGACTGGAAACAGACCCAGGGCCCTCTTAGACAACATCTTACACTACCACACCCAAAAAGGCTTTAACCTTTGGCGACTCAGGTAACTTAGAAAACTAAGTTCTCCTTCAACCTTCCATGAGTACTCTCCCACTACTAGGGGATCCACAGAACCAGGAAAGGAAAGGGGGTAGACTCAATCATTAATGCTTGAGAAAATATTCCTCATATTGATCAACTAGAGGATCTTCCAATAGCGAAACAATAAGGTATGCACTTCAGTTGTACATTAAATCTTAGTGGGGGAATACCTTATCCAATGAGAGAACCTGAGGACCCAACCAAGCTATTACATTGGTCAAAATGTGCCACAATCTAGAACTGAACAGATTAGGGGAACCACTGTAATGGTTTCCCAAACTTTTCTCAGAATATACCACTAACTAGCCCTTCAACCTAGCTTATCGACCAAATAAAAACCCAAAACACCATTCAAACAAGAGATGTTATTGGAATCAAAACATCCCATAATAATAAAATTTCAAAAAAAATATAAGAAACACTATCCCAAAGCAGTCATCAAGAAATCATGTTTTCCTTTAAAATCATCTCTTTGGAAATAAACAGTTCAATAGTTAGTGTATCCACCAATGGTCCTCCATAGGCCTCACCCATGCCTCTTTCTATGCCACACCAGGCACCCTCCACATATCCATCCCATTACTCATCCATATGTTCTATTAACCATCCATAATCCAATGTAACCCCATGCATGTGGTCTCCAATAAAAATACCAAAGGATAAAAGAAAAAAGTTATTTTCACTTTTCAAAACCAAAACTATCAAAAAATACTTACTTTTTTCTCAATACCGCTAACCACTAAATCCAAATCCAAATTTACAACATACCAAACTTTTTTTTCTTCAAAGGCCCAATCATTAAAATGAGAACTCAATTTCAATTTATACAAATTAATTTGAAAACATATTTTCCCATTCAAAACAATCCTGGTTTTATGAAAACTTCATTTCATCAACCTCAATTCCTTTGAAAACTCATCTCGTCTTATTTAAAACAGAGTTCCAATGATTCATAAAACATTTCAAATGATCACCAATATTTCAGTAAAAACTCACTTTCAATTCGTGTACATTAATTTCAAGTAATTTCTTCCTGTTTCAAAACACTTATAATTTAATAACAAACTCCATTTCATAGATCCCTATTAAATTAGGAACTCAACTCTCATCATTTTAAAAAAATATTTCAAAGATTTCTTAAAACTTTTCAAATGATATATAGTTACTAAATAAAAATCCATTTCCAAACTCCACATATGACCTCTAAAAAATTTCATCCCATTAAAACACCTTTCAATTGTTTAAAAAACTCTATTGGGATCACTTTTTCAAAACCAACTTTAACATAGTTCTTGCTTTCAAAAGGGGTGTAAACGCACCATTTTACCTTTCAAAACAATTCTAAAATTTTGATCCACCATTTAAAAAATCAAACCCTTCCCTCTTTATTCGAAAACCATTTCAGAAAAACTTTGTTCTTCTTAAAACCAAGTAATATTTTCTTTACAACCAAACATCCAAGATTCCAAAACTAAAGCACACAAGACAATGTAAGGGGAAACTAGTTTAAGTGGGTGAATAAGACATATTATTGGAGGCCATATACCAATAACTTCACCATCATGGAGAGTGTCATAGGGTAATATCCCCAACTCCGCATGGATTTCTAGGCCATGCGACCTCACTAAGACCATTAGACCAAATCTCTTTCCATTTCCCTAAACCATTATCAAACCAAGAAAATCAAAGGAATCAGATAAAACCTGACTTCCCCTGATGACTTGATTCACATCACGAGGTGTGCTGGCTAGGCACCCTACTCATAATCGGAATTTCAAGAACCGAAAATCCTAACTCCAGACTATCCCGACTCTTCCCTAAATAACCTGACCCAATGAGTGAGCCTAACCTCCTTTGATACCATTTTTCACAAACTAGATCTGGTCACCATCAAAACCGGCACCAAACCCAGCCTGTGGCAAGAATTAAAGGGCGTTTCTAATCCCCATGGGCTTGAAAAAGTGCCCAGGTATAAAAAAACAGAAATTTGGGAATGATTTAACTAATTTTATAAACATAAAACAACAAACAAATCCAATAAACCAAATCTGGATTTTTCATACAAAATCATCTTTTACAAAATCTCAGAATTGAATTACAAAATTTTAAAACAATGTCTAAAGACTGTTACAAAGGAACAAAACCAAAAAATGATAGACTAGGAACCCATTTATGGAAAGATGAACTTCCCTCAATCCATCTACATGAGACTTCATCAAGGACTAATAAAAACCCATTACATTGGAAATAAATTCTTTACCCAAACCTGCGACAAAATAACCAAGTCTAATTACACCCAAAGGTGTAAGTAGGGTGTGTGAAAAATCCTAGTAGGATGCCACTACTAAAATATTCCATGTGATAAACATTCAAAGACGAAAATATTTCAAGTTTTCATAACATGAAATGATAGTAATAATTTCTAGAAGATGCAACTTTAAATAAAAATAGTTTTCTAGTGGGATACTTTAAAGAATCAACATATAAAAAAATTCCAAAGGAACTGAATTTTCTAGCCAATCATATCATACACCAATGTTAATCATAAAGTACCTAATGAGCATAAGAAATCGGAAATAACTCCTAGTAAATAGCTCTTTGTGGGTCCCAGGTACCCCGTATCTCGGTGAAAATAACCATACCAATATATGTTCTCATGTACACGAGCCCCTAGTAGGGTGCACACCCCTAACCTAGTGGTTCCCCATAATCATCATCATTATCATAGTTTATTAAGTGTTTTCATTGTCAAACGTTCTAAGTGAAACTAAGTTCAAACCCCACAGGATCACTTTTATACTAGTATACGCCCAACCACCTAGACACCTGGGTTTTCCTTTTATGCTAAAAAATGTTCCTCACTTTAAAAATAAAATTTGAATAGAAATATTCCTTTTCAAAACAAAAAAAACACAGCCAACAGCCCACAGAGACATGTCACATAATACACTTTTCACCTTCAAAATAATTTAATCATCATACTCACACAAAATAGCACCACAAACGCGTTTCACCCCTTTCTCGCAATTTAATAAAACACTTTCGCAATTTATAAAAAATTATAAAAATGTTTGACTCCATAAATATTCTTTTTACTTTTCAAAACCCCATTTTATGTGAATACAATCACCAAAATAGTAGATGTACATCATTTTTACACTTTGTTTAACTCACTAAATCATTTTGAATTTTCATAAAACAAACCCAAGGGGTGTAACCATGTTTTTCAGAAAAAACCCATTTGAAAACCTTCTTACAAGGATAAAATCACACCAATACCAATCCAAAATAGAATTGGAATCCCTAGAAACATTTGTTAATCCACTCTAATGTGCTATAAAATTACCTCAAATAATACCACAAAATATACACATGAAAAACACACATTTTCAAACAAATATGAAACTTTGAAATTAAACTCTTGATCAACACTACCAAAAATGGTTTCCAAAACCAAACATAATGTAATAATAACGTGAAAAATATATAAATTAAGCAAAGATAACTCTTCTTATAATGATTACACATGGAACCACATTCGTTTTCTGTCGAATCCCCCAAATCTTAGTGTGAAAATTCAACCACACCACCGCAACACCACATGGGAGTAAAATCCAAGATAAAACTACAATATTTGACCAAAAAGACACCAAATAAAACCCTAGGTACAAACCATAACTTCTGGAAATTTTATACGTTCATGAAAGAGGGAGGAAACCCTAAGGAGATGGAAGGAAATGAATAGAGAAACACTTAATTGAATAAATCTTGAAGTTTCCTAGCCAAATACCCCATAAAAGATGGATTCCATGGGATATTGAGGGAGCATGGAGGCCTCCCATGGATGCTTGGGTTAAATGGGGTAAGAATAGGGAGGAATGTGATTATTTCCAGGATGGAAAACATGGAATTTCAAAAAGGTTTTTAATGAGCTCGAAACCTTAAACGGTTTGGCTGCACGGTTTAGTAAACCGTGCGGCCAAACTGTGCCGCCTGTTATGGCCACCCAAAATGTGATGTTGTGACTCTAATTTTAGGGGGGTACAAGGAGGAAACCAAGGGGGAAATATAGCACAAGGATAAGGGACAAAATTTACTAATCCAAATCACTCTCTTCACCCAAAAAATCACCCAACTCATGCGGTCAAACCACCTCAACAACATACCCCACAAGTGATGCCACTAGGAGTGTCACAAATCCAACTCCAAACCACCTCAACCTCATACCATACTTTTGAAAAAATAGGATTCCATGTACCATAAAAGACCCCAAAGACCAAGTTCATATATCAAGAACACAAGAGACGCCTAAAATTAAAACCAGAAGCACCCATAAACCAAGATAATACTATGAACCCAATGTGGATTTGAAACAAATCATGGAATCGAAAATCCTGGTGTGACATTTTTCCGCTCTTTTCAATGGGATATGAAATATTTTTGTGTCTAATTATGGTTGAGGTAGAAACAATATGGAATCCAAGTCCACACAGATAGTAGGAATACAGGTGATGTAATTCATGACACCAAATTTTAGGTAAGTGAATATGGAACGGGGAATACATAATAGGAATGGCACATAACACCATGAGGTGATGGGTTCTAACATGATGTTTCTGGGGCTGATAAGGATCATATAAAATTTACTACAAGGAGGGGATTCCTCTAGTTGGTTGGTCAAATACCTTATGCATTGATAATATTGTCAACTAGAGGTGTCCCCACTCTTTTATTAGGTCAATGGCATATTTTCGAAGAATCAAAATTTTGGATGAAGAATTTGGGTAGGGAGGAAAAGCTACCAGGAAGGGTTATGAAACCTTAGGGAAGTTTTGATCTTATTTTTGAAGCTCGAGTCCTACACATAGTTGTTTTTAGTCACAAGTTTTGGGTTATCAAAGGGTTAGGTAATGTAGTGATTCACTCTCAATTTGATAAAGGATACAAAACTCGATTACATAACTCTGTGGATGTTTAATCTTATTGATTATTTTGGTAATGAGGATTCTAAATTAGGGTCCAAAGTTCTCGAGTCAAGTGGATGATATAGAAAAATCAGGCTGAGAATAGCCCAGAACACTCTAAGGTGTTAATTTATTCCATGGTGATGTCAAGGATCAGAAGGATTAGAAACACCTTTTTGCTGACTGACACATTTGGTTGACAACCATAGGAGCATAAAAAGGATCCATAGGCATACATTCATTGTCCAAAAAAGGGTCCCTTGAAGTTTGGTATCCTTTTCTATTTGCCATGAAGGGTTTATGGTGAATCAAGGAACCCAAATCATGATGTATTATTTATGGAAAAGATAATATTCAAGAAGTGTTCGATCACCCTAAATGTTTTTCACCATCTAGCTTACATGTTATCATAAAAAGGAGATGTTACAAGTAATTAATCTAAATATTTCTTGGATTATGGGGTCCAATGAGCTTGGATCTACATTTAAGAGGGATAAAATGTAGGACCTATGATATTTATGCTACATTTATTTATACCCAAATTTTTTTCCTAAACTCTAAAGATGAAGAGTTTTGTGAGAGAAGAATTGACTTTTACTCTGGAAACCCATTGCAAGTTTAAAACATGAAATGTTTCAAGTCTATTTATATTGAAATTTAAGGTGTTTTTATTTGGATTATAAAAGGATAGAATTTAAGGTCATATAGCTTTATCTAAAGTGTTTTTAGTTTAACGTCATGACGCACATGGAAATATTATGAGGTAAATGTTACAAAAGAACCTAATTTGGATAACCCCGATCAAGATTTATCCAAAATCATTCTAATAAGGTGATACAAATATTTTAAACCATTGTCCTGAGTGCTAGGGTCATGAGGATGGCATGGTACAATCATGTCATGAATAACCTAAAACACTCTTAGGTGTTGAGTTATGACATAGTGATGTCAAGGATCATAGGGATTATAAATCATTTTTTATAGAGTGAAGCATTTGGTTGATGACCATAGGTGCACATGCATGATCCATATACATACATACATAGCCAAATAAAGGGTCCTTTAAAGTGGGGTATCCTTTTCCCAGGGCCATGAAATGTTTACAGTGATTCGAGGTGCTCAAATCAAGAAGTTTGGCATATGGATGAGGGGATTAAAATATAGAAGAAGTACTACAAGCTTTGGTTGAACATGGTTATGATCTTGTGGCTCTTTGATGGGGAATGATAATGGGTCATGGCCTGAACAATTTAACATCATGTAGTTGGGACATATTTATAGCAACCCATTCTTTACATACATTGATATCACTTCATAATTGAATTATATTTATTAAGACATATAACAAACCCATGAAAGGACCGTATAGGTATATTGTCTTTTGAAACTAGGAAACATAAAAAGATGGTTCATAATACATCAACATTTTCTCCTATTTATTTCACCATATCTAGACGCATTTTTGGAATATTATACTTAATACCCTTCTTCATGTCTTTGAAAAAAGAAACATATAAAAGGGTGATCTCAAATCCTATGTAAGGGTAAATAAATTAAATAAAAATCATATCATATTCATAAGAATATAAAATTTGAAAATATTATCCTGCATATAGAAGATCACAATATCATATCCTAGGATAAATCATAAAACTTCAATTTAATACCAATTGTTATAAGGCAAGACATGTAATTTTGTTTCATACACACATAATCATATAAAATCATTTCATATTAGACATGGCTGTTTTCCAAGACCATCATAGCAGACAAAGTCCATTACTGAACCGAGATATCTCCTCGTTCCATACCTGTATCACTAAACCATATTAACTTACTGTTCCATCCATGTCTATGTCATGAGATATAAATCATTACCCAATAAATTGGAGGGAGATATAGGTCCCACCCATATCATAATAAAATCATTCTTACATGTTCCACAAAACATAAATCATTCATCATAACTTAACCAAAGAAATAAAATGGGTTCCTAATATATCATTACATTATAACATATTCCATATAAAATATCATTACATAATTAACACAATCAAATAATATTAATAATTTGGATTGAGACATAACCCTATTTAAAAGCATCATCTTAGATGGAAAATAATTTTGATAAAACCCTTGAATATGTTCTTGAAAAAAATATCCCTTCTTCTTCAAATGGGTTTTCTTTTATCAAAATTCCATGCAATTTTAAAATAAATGAATTTTGTTGAAGATAATCTTGAAATGTTGTAGAGGAATCTCCATGGGAAGAAGGATTTGTGAAACCGTAAAAATTCATTCATGCCTTATAAGTTAAACAAAAACATTATCCTCATACTTTTTTCTGAAAAGTCAAAAAAGGAAATTGTATGGTAAAAAAAAGAAATATTCCTTCCATACCATGTCGTAAAAGTCAAAAATGGGAGAAAATGACCTTAAAAATACATGTAAGGATAATTTTTTTTATTAATTCTTTTAGAAAACATGTACATGGGTGATTAATATAACCCCAATTAATACATACATATAAGCAATCTTGGAAAAAAATGAGATTGAAAAATTATCCCTTACCTTTGGTTTGATATGATCTGTATATATCCAAACCTCATGAATAAGAACTTAAATAATGTTACTGATTTATTACAGAATCATAATAAATTTTAAGATAACATTTATGATCATAATTTTGTCTGTTTGTTAGTAACATTTCATTGTTACTCGTTATTCAGGTATTAACTACTTTATGTTCATATGTATGTTTTGTCAGATAAGATCTTATACCTATTTTTATGTTATAGTTATATCATTTACAACATGTTATTAGTATAATATATATCATATTTATTCATCCAAATAATTTATATCATCACGGTTTAATGATCTTTTTGTAGAACAAATCACATCGCACTGTGGAGACAGTAAGTTGTACGTACGCACGAGTGATGATACCATTCCCATAATTTTTGAATGGTATTGAAGTGGATGGTGAATAGTATATTAGAATTAGTATCACATTATAATAATCATATATAGTTGTTATTTCCACCATTATACCTATCCACATATGGTGGTTGTGAAAAACAGATTACACCATGGCGTGGAGATGGTAAGCCGTACGTACGCACACACGATGATTTCATTTTCTCTAGGATGGATAGAAGGTGAAATTGGGTTGTTTCATGTTTACAATAACATATCAGTATATTATTTATAGTGATGTTATTACTTTATAATGAAACAACTAAAGAAGAAAAAGCACAAGAAGAAATAAATTTGAAATAATCGGTAGAAGAGATTATCTCTTCCTCGATGTGCCTCCTTTAAATTTTCTCATAGGGAACTAGAGTTGGTATTTTGTGTAATTCCTGACCCTAGATACCCAGATTTGGTTCATTATTATATAAAATTAGCATGATAAGAAGATATCATGTTTCTAGTGACCGATTAGTTTAGTTGCCTTGGAAGTACTAGATACATACAGAAGGTTTACATTACATAATAAAATAAAAAAAACAAAAAAATTTTGTCCCCTTAGGAACACACTTATATCCCTTAGACTATCCATGCTTTTCAACCATAAAATACTTCATCACATCTTGGAAAAAATAAAACATATAAATGGGTGATCTCAGGTGCTCAGTAATGATAGCAATATAGAAAAAAATTTAATAAATAAGCATAAACATTTAAGGTAATGTAAAATACTAAAAAAGAATTTTAAACTTAATCTTCAGCATAATATGGAAAATATAAATCAAATAATTCCATTTACTTATTCACATGGATATTATAGTAGTCAAATAATCACATGAAATATCAATATCCAATTTCATAATGATGGAATGCATAATGTCGGACATCATAACCACATAGTCAAGGCCCCGTGCCAAGACTACAAATAAGGTTTTTTCAAGGCCTTGTGCTGAGACACTAGTTTGTATCATGAGACCTACTAATGCATTAAGGAGAAATAGAGGGATCCACCTTTCACTTAATAAGTCCAATTCATACCTCATATAAAAAGTTAGAAACATAACATTAAAATTCGTACTAAAACTAGAATACGAAATGTTATTACATTAACCATAAACCATGAATGGTTTAATAATAACACATCAATAGTAAAACATATCAAAAAACCTTCAATACAATATTAAATATTGTATCATAATAAATCAACTTCAAATAAGTGTAAAATCCATCCAAGGATGTTGTCATAGATGAAATAAAAACTATTTTAGAGAAATATCTCTTTCTATTTTGAAATCATTTTAAAGTCATGTAATTATAAAAGAAAGAATTTATTTTGAAAATTTTCTTATAAGTTTGTAAGGGAAGATTCAAAGGTGTTATAATGGTGGAAAATAGATGCACCCACCGTATTAGTTAAATGAAGCATTCTTACCTTAATTTGTCGAAAAGGTTATAAAGTATCTTGTTGGGAAAACGATGGAATAATTCCTTTAAAAACATTTTATAAAAAGTCAATAAAGGGTATAAATGACTTTTACCCATAGTATATGAAATATTAAATATTTTTTGAAATACATTTTTAAGAAACATGGATGTTGATGATAATAAAGTCCCAGTAGATACTTACGTATAAACAATATCTTATAAAAATGAGATTGTAAAATTAACCCTTACCTTGTACCTTTCCTCGGTCAAGGGTACATTAACATCCTGTATAATAGTTAAATCATTTTTATTAAATTATAAAAGAACCACATACAAAAATATGATATCATATATGCTCTTCTAATATTTATTTGTTAATAATATTTCAGTAGTATCATTATTTCGGGTGTTAACTGATTCATTTTCCATTATATGGTTTCTTACGTAAGACATGTTTTTTATGGATAGGATGTATTTTATTCATATGTAGAATGTTATTAAATTTTAAACATTAATTATAATCATAAAATTAAAATTATTCTTGAATGGTTATGATGGGGAATGAATCTTATCACGCTCATGGAGATAGTAATCTGTACGTACGCACAAGTGAAAATATCATTCTATTGATGGTGAAATAATATGTAATTGGATGTTATATCATATATACAAAATCATTAAAATGTTATATTTAATATTTTCATCAACTATACTCATTATTATACCAATGCAAAATAATGATGTATTGAATAACAAACTGCACCACGATGTGGAGACAGTAAGTCGTACGTATGCATGTGTGGTGACTTTGTCATTCATAGGATGGATAGGATAATTAAAATAGTTGTACCATATTTATAATAACATCATATTATATAGAAGTTACATGATTTATTATTTTGGTATGGAAATAACAAAGACAAAGGAAGTGGAAGAAGAAAAGACCTTCGAAAGAGGTGATGAAATTATTACCTCTTCTTCCGGTGATTCATTTTTATTTGATCATAAGGGCTCTTTAGGTTGGCTTTATGATACAAGTAATGACGATAGGTTGAATTAAGGGTAGTTGGGAGGATATTTTTATAGGGTTTGGCCTAGCCAAAAGGCTTTGGCGGTGTGATTTTTAGAGAAAGGAATTACCCTTTTATAAGAGAGGTGAGGGTCACTTTAGGAACAACTTGAAATATAAATTTATTATACAATACTATTCTGTTTATAATGGCTATAAAAAATTTTATTTTGAGGATAAGGTGGGTATGGGTCGAAAACATCTCAACCAATAGGTTTTAGAAAGGTTTAGGTCACCATATTAACCTTATCATTTAGATTTAACTCTTACCATATATTCTTGTATTATTATAATAAATGGTTAATAAACTTACTATAAAAATCCAGGAGAACCCCAAGTGGTTCATTATTGATATATATAACCTTATTTAATTAATTTGGAGGAACCTTATATTTTTTGGAATATTATATCAAATAATAATATAGTATTTGTTTTAAAAACTCATTTATGCCAATTTTGACACTATTCGGTATTTTGTTTTTGTTAAAGTCATAACAGCATGATTGCTTCCAAAAAAATTCCTTGAATCAAAAATAACATGTAAAATTAACCTATAAAATTAGTTTAATTCATCAAAATTCCCAAATTACATTTATTTGGATATTTATAAAATAATTATTTTAATCATTCATGAATATGGTAATTACTGCATCATCATTGTGTCATAAATAAATTTAATTATTTAATGTATAAAAATTATAAATAAAATACCATTATGTAGGAATTGTTTTTTCTATTTCTATTGAATATTTAGAGTCTAATTTTTCTTATGTATAACACTATATTAATAATGTTTAATTATGAAAACTTGAATTTAACATTTTTAACTCTTCTTTAAATAAAATAATAATAAATGTCCTAATCTAATCCAATTGGACCTCAAGGATCATATTTTATTATTATAGTTGAATTTGGTGGAAATAAACTTATCCAATAGAATTAGTACATGTTTTAGGGTAACAATAATATTGTTTTTATCTTTAATTACCCTATTTACATTTAACAGTTGTAAATAAAAGTCAAAAGTTACTATTCACCAAAAAATTAATTTCATCTTATTGAACCACATTTTACTTATTAATATCAATCTTTTCTCTCAGATTTTTGAAATTCAGTTTAGAGAAGCTGTAAAATTTCGATTTATGCAAATTTGTAAATGTGCATAGTAGGTGGGTAAAAGTCGTTAAAAAGTTCAATAAAATTTTATACATCTAAACTTATTATAAAATGAATCCAATGAATTAAGCTGAACTAATATAGGTATTATGTATATATTTTGACTTAAAATAAATTTAAATAATATAAATATTTATTTAAATAAAAATTTAGTTTTAAACAATAACGCAGTGTTTTTCACTATTCATAAAAAATATATGGTTTTCAAAAAATACAAAAAAATAAATCTAAGCAAATTTTGTTATTCTAAATCAAAAAAAGAAGTCCATTTTGACAAATAAAATTTATAAAATTTTAAAAAGTGGGTATTACTATTCATAATGGTTAGTTTTATTGGTCGTGGTGTGTTAGAACTTGAAGTTGTGTACAATGCAAGATATTGTTTTATTCAAAGGGAAACGTACCTTGGAAGCTTGGGGTGTTACATTCTTCTATCCTTTAAATAATTTCATCCTCGAAATTTCTAGAATACTACTGTGTAAAAATATTCAGGTGGTTCTTCATCATAAGTTCCTCAGGTTCCCACATTGCCTCTTCCATTTTTTGGTTTCTCCATAGATCTTTTACCAGACGAGTCATCTGGTTTCTCATCACTTATTCTCTTTTGTCAAGAATCTTGACAGGATCTGAAAAATAATAAAGATTGGGTTCCAGTTCTATTTCTTCATAGGTGAGTACATGCGTTGGGTCCGACATATATTTTCTCAATAGTGATACACATAACACATCATGAACTTTTGGGAGACTTGGAAGAGTTTACAAACCGTAAGCTACAACTCTAATTCATTCAAGAATTTTGAAAGGTCCAATGTACCTGGGACTTAATTTACACTTCTTACTAAAATATATAACACCCTTCCATAGAGATACCTTCAAGAAAACATGATCACATACTTGAAATTCCAAATCCTTCCTTTGGTTATCGGCATAGCTCTTTTGTTTACATTGAGCCGCATTGATGCGGGTTTGGATAATCTTCACCTTTTTAATTGTTTCCTCAAAACGTTTTGGGCCTACAAGTTTTCTTTCACTGACATCATCCCAAAAAGTCGGTGTGCGACATCGTTTTCTATATAACACTTCATACTGTGTCATCTGGATACTTGAATAGAAGCTACTTTTATAGGATAATTCTACCAGAGGTAAATATTGATCTCACACACCATAAAAGTCAAGTGAGAAGGATCTCAATATGTCTTCTAGGGTTTGAATAGTCTGTTCTAATTTTCCATCAGTTTGAGGGTGGTAGACAGTTCTCAATCAAAGTTCAGTATCTAGGGCCTTCTGATGACTTTTCTAGAATCTTTATGTAAAATGAGGATCATGATCTGAAACAGTCAATAGGGGTACTCCATGAAGTCTTACAACTTCATTAATATATAGTCTTGATAATTGTTCAATTGGTAAATCTTCACTTATATAAAGAAAATGTGCTAACTTGGTATGAAGATCAACAATGAACCATATTGCATCGTTCCTTCTAGGATTATTTGGTAGTCCCATGACAAAGTGCATCGTAATATTATACCATTTCCACTCTGGTATGGGAAGATATTGCTTGACTCTTCTAGGATGTTGTCTTCCAGCCTTCACCTGTTGAAAAACAATACATCTTGACACATAATCAGGAATATCCCTCTTCATGTTGTCCCACCAAAATGTTCCTTCAAATCTCTATACATCTTAGTACTACCCGGGTGTATAGAGAAATTTGTGCTATGAGCATCATCCAACAATTCCATTTTTAGATCCGGTATGTCAGGAACAAAAAGTCTCTTCCAAAATATTGAAATTCCATCTTCATATACAAAGTAGACCATTCTACCATCATTCACAACTTTAATTTTCTTTTGAAACTCCTCATCACCAGTTTGAGAACTTTCTATCCTTTCTAGTAAAGATGGCTTGGAATCCATTTGAAAAAGTATCGATGTTTCAGCTTCCATGATTATTCCCATATCTATATTAACTACATACATGAACATAGGAACCCTTTTAACATTCACATTGGTTAAAACTTTATGATCCTTTCTGCTCAAAGAATCTGCCACCTTATTTTCCTTCCCTAGGTGGTAGTGTATAGTGAAATCATAATCCTTGAGTAGTTCAATCCATCTCTTTTTCTTCATGTTCAGTTATTTTGGTGATAAAATATACTTAAAACTATTGTGATCAGTATAAATCTCACATTTTTCACCATATAGATAGTGTCTTCATATCTTCAATGCAAATATTACCACTGCTAACTCATGATCATGAGTGGGAATGATTTGTTCAGGAATTTTCAGCTTCCATGATGCATAGGAAATAACATTATCATTCTGCATAAGAACATAACCAAGTCCTTTCTTTGAAGCCTCACTATAAATAATAAACTCATCATTCCCTGATGGTAGAGTCAATATAAGAGCATTGAATAATCTTCTCCTCAGTTATTCAAAACATTCTTCACACCCTTTTGTCTTAAAAAATTTAACCCCATTATGTGTGATCTTAGTTAATGGGTTATCCAATCAGGAAAAATTCCAGATGAAGCACCGATAATAAACTACTAAAACAATAAAACGATGTACCTCAGTTATACTCATCGGTGCTGGCCATTATTGGATTGCCTTATGTTGGATCTAAATCTACATATTATACACAAGAGGGGGTGAATTGTGTCTTTTGAAATTTTTCGGTCACTCATTGATTGAAGTAGTTCTGTCCTCTATACTTTATCAGATTTGATCGTGAAACGGAATAAGTAAAAACAAGAACACAAAGATGTATAGTGGTTTGAGGAACAGAAGGCCCCTAGTCCACTCCACCAACGCTTAACTCCACGATCTTGGTTATTTTCTCTATCAGGTCCTCTTTTCCACAGACTGGTTCACAACTGAGTATAGACAGTTGACACCTTTACAATCTTCAGGCTAACAAAGCCTTTTGGTTCAAACAAGAACCTACATAGCTTAGTACAAGAAGCTGGTTACTCAAGATAAAAAGAATTTTAACAAAGAATTTTCCAGTTGATCTTCACAATTTCGAGAGAAATCAATTGAATGCAGATGGATCATAGTCTCTAGAAATATTGAATTTCAAGTCGAAGCAGTTTTGAGTTGATCTAGTTACAATAGATATAGATATATAGTTTACAACATCAGTAGTAGTAGATCCAAAGCAGATAGTCAATGTAGAACAGGTGAATCTTCTATCGAGGTCTTTCTTCTTAAACAAAAAGAGCTTTGATGCTCCTATTGAATCAGTAGAACTGGGTGATTTTTGCAGTCTCTATTTTCCACCTTTTTGATAATAGATTGATTACCATACACACTTGTACCTGGTGTTTCAGAGAAAAAATATATAATAAAGATGAGCATATCTCCTTCACATTTAGATCCATAAAAGTCTCCTTTTTATTCGCAATATTGAAAAATTTGAATTTACAGAGAAGTCATATCTTCCCTTAAGACTCGACATAAAAATCTCCTTTTAATTCGATCTTAAATACATTGATAAAATGGCTTTGAATCATTCAAAGTCATATTTTAAAAACAACTTTAAATCCATCTTGAAATCCGCCCAATAATCAGCTTGCTGACCGCTGCATAAAAATATCATCTTTCAAAATTTCTGACGCCAAACGTAAGGTTGATGACGTGGCCTCCAAACGTAGGGTTGACAACATAAGGTTGAACATAAAAGTAGGGTTGATGCTACTTTCTCCAAACGTAATTTTGATCGTAAATGTAGGGTTGATCATCCATACTTTTTATTAACCCTCAAACATACGGTAAAAGATCTATACTTTTACCTGATCCATAATTTTCCAAGAACGTATGGTTGTTCACAAAATTAAGGTTGATTAACCATAATTTTGAGAAAAAAATGTAACGTTTAATACTTACATACAGTTCTACTTCCATACTTTTTTGATAACGTATGTTTGTTTAACCATAATTTTCTCTTATCTCAAAAAGTATACACACTTTTCATCCTTATGCTTCGTTTATCTACGTAGGGTATGAACAGTGATTCCAGAACGCACTAAAACAGATTCCGCTCTACATTTACCCACGTCAGGTATAAACAGTGATTCTAGAACGTGATAAAGCAGATTCCGCGCATAAGTAATTAATTCTTTTTATTTCAAGAGTAAAATAAATTAATAAATTCCTGAAAAATACTAAATTAAAACATTAGAAAATAATTAAGGGTATTTGTGAGCATCAAAAGTATCATAAAAAGATAGAGTATTATATTCAATAATCTCCCCCTTTAAATAAAATTTTTATGTATTGCTGAAAACAATAGTTTTCTTAACAATCTCCCCCTTTTTGATGATCAAAAAACCTATAAAATAATTAATGAAATCAACTTTGAAAAATTAATTACATATAGTTTTGATTTTTTTAAAAACAGATAACAAATTCAACATTTTCTCCACCAAAAAAATAATTATAAATCCAAATTTCTCATTTAATTCTCCCCCTAAATAAAATATTGATGTTGTGTTTATCCAAATTCTCCTACTTTTGTGATATCAAAAAGAATAAAAAATCATGGATTTTAACACTTTTAATATTGCACTGAACTGTTAGTAAATGCTATAATGAACTGTTTAATAGTAAGTTTATTTGATATACTGGCATATGTTAACTTAAAATAGTAATAAAAAAATTGAGAAAGAAACAAATAAACAATGAAGGAAATTTTCATTCAAAAACAGCAGTATATACATGACAATGATATACACAGGAATAAAGGTTTGGGTAAGATATGAAACAGGTTCTATCTCCTCTAGATTTCTGACTTGATTTCTGTAAACTGTTCCCAAAGTCTCTTCATCATCCCATCTCCAAGTTTGATAATGAGATCTCTGTTCTCTTGAGTCATATGAATATCCTCGATTAAATTGACCTTGAAAAACTCATGCATCCTTTCCTCTTTTTCGACAAACACTGCCAGCTTCTCTGATATCGGATTTAACAGGATTCTGATCGATGGCTCACTAGATGTAAGTTGATCCACTAAAAACTTCTGATTGTCCAGAAACACTGATAAAGGAGCACTGTTACATTGAAGATATTGTAAACTGTCTTTCATGTTGTTCATCGCAGCTGTGATAGCTTGAAACCTTTTGAGTAAATCAGGTGAAGTACCTGATCTACTAACAGAATTATTTGCAATGGATGCAAATTGGTTCTCCATAAACAACTTCAGATCTGATAAATCTGACTTCATAACCATTTTAGATTTTAATTGTGCAACTGCAGTTAGCATATCTTCTTTAAAATTTCAACTTCTTGCCTTGAGACTGTGCACTCCTTCAAATTTTTAATTTTCAAATGTTTTAAGTCTAAGTCATTTCTCATAGTGACATGCTCAGATTCTAACTGAGACACATTTTTGTACAGTTCTTCAACTTCTTTCTTCCTTGAATCAGAGGCACCATGTTCTTGATTCGCATTCTCAGGATTTGGATGATGTAACAGTACCAAAGGTAATGATTCAGCCTCATATTTATCTTTTTCTTTGTCCTTAGTAGGTTGGTCCACAGATGTTTCCTTAGAGTCCGCAGACTCCTCCATAGAAATATCCTCTTGAATTACTTCGGTGTGAGCTTCATAATCATGCTCACCACAAACATCAGCATCTTGGCCTTCCACTGGATTTTCGAGAATAATATTTTCAGGAGTTCCTGAGGTCTGGCCACTTCCCCACCAGGCACTGCCTCCTGATCTTGGTTCTGTTGAAGTGTAACTTCAACATCAGCTACAATCGGTTCCGGATTCTCCCTTTGATCTTCTTCTTGAGCTCTTTATCCCTCTACTCGTGTTATCCTTTCACCAACAACTTCCATGGTTTTATAAATAAAAACTTCTATTACAAATGAATATGAAAATAAAGATTCTATTTTTGTTTCCAATGCAGGGGAAGAAATTTACTCATTTACAGCTCTTGTTCTTCAAGATTGAAGTCCCTCCTGAATTCTTACTTCTTCAGTATCTTCCACATCAAATAGGATCCTTCTTGCTACATTGCTGACTCTTAATTCAACATATCCCTCCTTGGACTTAGTAGGTTGAGACTGAGCACTCTCTGAGTCTTCCTCAGCTCTTACTGGAAAATTTTTTCCTTTAACGGTGCTCCAGAAATATCCAATATTCCTTAAAGTTCCAGCATTAAACACATTACTGTGATGACAGTTTACTCAGACATCCACTAATCTCACAATGTCTTTCTTAAGCAGCAGTTTAGAAATAAATCGACCGAAAGGATAGAAGTTCATCCGAGCATCACTTTGATAGCAGTAATTGAGATACCTTATCATGTACCTTGTGAAGATTAAATTAATATCACTTAATAGAAGATACATTATGTACTTATCCAGGTACAAAATCTTTTCCATTTTTTCCATTCTTGGAGCTATTCTTGTCTGAATAAATTTGACCAAAAGCTTTTGACCAGAATCCAAATCCTTGATAAACATTTTCTTTATAGTCTTAGTACCAAAAAGAAAAGACCTGATGTCCTCGTATTTATGCACATAATCTCCAATATTTTTCAAATCGAAATGAAAAACTCCCTCATGAGGGCAGTTGAGAATATGACCAATCTCTACTGATGAGATTGAGAAATCCCTATCCTCTATCTTAGCCATCATATTTTCCTCAGTATCTCCCAGACTAAACTGTACAGATTTGAAGAAGTATCTAATTTGTACTTCATACAAAAATTCCGTATTTTCACTGTTGAACATCTGTTCAAGATTCTGAAGTGACAGTACTTGCTTCAACATGAGATTTGTCTGAAATAACCTGTCGAGATCGATTACCATTCCCTGTAAGATTTTTCTTCCCTTCGAGCATTGTCTCTTTGAATTTCATGGCTCAAATTCACTGGCTCTTTTAGTTCTTACCATCTCTACAAGAATCTCTGAAAGTTTGAAGGTTAGGGTTTTAGAGGTTCAAAGATTAGGGTTTGAGAGCAAAAGTGCAATTTTCAGATTTCGAAAGGGTTTAGATAGAAGTGAAATGGTTTAGAAGTCAAAAAGGCTCTGACAACCTTGATTCCCGTGTAATCAATAATCATTACATATATTTAAAACAAATAAAATTCGCATATGGAGAAAGAAAAAAATCATAAACAGTATTCAAAAAACAAAATAAAATTTACAAAAATAAATAAAAGTAAATAAAAATAAAAATTATTTAAAATTAAATAAACCTAGCTCCACCTTAATAAAATCAAACCTTGTAGTGGAAAGTGGTTTAGTAAAAATATCTGCTAATTGAATTTTAATATTTATAAATTCTAAAAATATATCTTTTTTAATAACTTGATCTCTTAAAAAGTGATGCCTTATATCAATGTGTTTAGTTCTAGAATGACTAATAGGATTTTCTTTTTTGAAATATTAATTACACTTGTATTATCACATAAAATAGGTGTATTATTAAAATTAAATCCAAAGTACATAAGAGTGTTTTTCATCCACAACACTTGTGCACAACAACTTCCAGCAGAAACATATTCTGCCACAACTGTTGATAAGGAAAATGAATGTTGTTTCTTACTAGACCATGATACTAAAGACTTTCCTAAAAAGTGACATGTTCCTGATGTAATTTTTCTATCTAATATACGACTTCCAAAGTCAGTATCTGAATATGAAATCAAATTGAAATCAGAAGTTTTAGGATAAAGAAGATATTGAAAAACAGTTCCTTTTAAATATCTAAAAATTCTTTTAACAATAGTTAGATGAGATTCTTTATGATTTGATTGAAATCTAGCACGAAGACATACTGAATACATTATATTTGGCCTGCTAGTAGTAAGATATAACAAACTACCAATCATACCTCTATATAAATTGTTGTCAACTGATTTCCCAGTTTCATCCAAATCAAGTTTTATATTAGTACACATAGGAGGTGTAAATGGCTTGTTGTTTTCAAGTCCAAATTTCTTTAGTAAATCAGTAATGTATTTGCTTTGATTTAAAATATTTCCAAAATCTTTTTGAAATATTTTAAGACCCAAAAAGAAATTTAATTCTCCCATCATACTCATTTCAAATTATTCTTGCATTAATTTTGAAAATTCATGACAAATAGTTTTATTAGGTGATCCAAATATTACATCATCAATATAAATTTGAACCAATAAAAGATTATTTTTCACTATTTTCTTAAAGAGTGTTGGATCTTCCAATCAAACAGTAAAGTCATTTTTCAAAATAATTGAACTTAATCTTGCATACCAAGCTCTAGGTTCTTGTTTAAGGCCATAAAGAGATTTAGTAAGTTTAAAAACAGAATCAGGTTTTTGAGAGTTTTCAAAACTAGGAGGTTTCTCAACATAAACTTCCTCCATTAAATAACCATTTAAAAAGGTAGATTTAACATCCATCTGAAATAATTTAAAATTCATATAAGATGAATAGGCTAAAATGATTCTAACGGCTTCTAACCTAGCTACTGGTGAAAAAGTCTCATCATAATCTTTTCCTTATTCTTGATTATATCCTTTATCTTCTAATCTTGCTTTATTTCTAGTTATTGTGACTTGGTCATCTTGTTTATTTTTAAAGACCCATTTGGTTCCTATTGCAGGATAATTCTTAGGTCTTTCCACTAATTCCCAAACATCATTTATTTTAAACTGGTTTAATTCATCTTGTATTACTATTACCCAGTTTTCACCATCTAAAGCTTCCTCTATAGTTTTGGGTTCTTGTTGAGATAGGAAGGGAGATAATTCCACTAGGTTTCCTATGATTCTTCTAGTTTGAACACCAGTTTCTAGGTCACCTATTACAGTTTCTAATGGTTGATTCTTTAGGGTTCTATATTGTCTAGGTAATATATTTAAAGTTTCTTCAGTATCATGTTCCCTTGAACTGGACTGAATTTATTTTATATCATTTTCAAAATCATTCTTTAAGTTCTCAAGTATCATGTTATCATTAGAGTCAAGTCCATCCATTTGATCTTTCCATTTCTCAAAGGGATCAGATTCATCAAATTTCACATGAACTAATTCTTCAACAATCCTTGACTTATTATTATAAACTCTATATGCTTTGTAGGTAGCAGAATATCCTAATAAAATACCACTAATGGAAAACTAACCTATACCATTGGTCTGGAACCGTTGGTATAGGCCTCCAAACCATTGGTATAGCCTATACCAATAGTTTGGAGAACCGTTTCCAAGTAAACATTTGGGATAGGTCTATACCAACGATTTTGGGAAAACCGTTGGTATAGACCTATGACAACAGTTTTGGAAACTGTTGGTATAAGTAATATCAAAATCTATACAAATGGTTATGGAACTATTGGTATATGTATTTAAAAAAAACAACCACTGGGATTTGATCCCAGAACCCCTAGTTTATCATTGAATGAATTAAGCAAAAAACTAGCATGACTTTTTTGAACATAATTACATAAATATATATATGTATTTTCATAATTATTTTAAATTTTGATTTATATAATGTTCTCGGTATAAAGAACTAATAAAAAATCAAAGGATCTATGCCAGCGGTTGTCAAAACCATTGGTATAGACCTATACCAACGGTTTTTACCACCGGTGGCATAGATCCTGATTCTGAATTCAATTCTGGGCACAAGGTTGATATCTTAGGGACCTTTCCCAACAGTTTGGCCAAACTGTTGGGATAGGTATACCCTTTCCCAACAGTTTGGCCAAACCGTTGTGAAATCCATACCCTTTCCCAACGGTTTGGCCAAAACATTGGGAAAGAGAACCTATACCAACGGTTTTTAAAAACCATTCGTATAGAAGCATTGGGAAAGGTCCTATTTTCAATAGTGTACCTTCATCAGATCTTGGATCGAAGTTACCAATATTATCCTTGGAGTTTAAGATGTAAAAATTGCATCCAAAAACTTTAAAGTAGTTAACTTTAGGTTTTCGGTTATTCCATAGTTCATAGAGTGTATTTTTCAAAATAGGTCTAATTAAAACTCTATTAATTATATAGAAAGCTGTATTTACATCTTCTGCCCAGAAATATATAGGTAGTCTATATTCATTTAACTTAGTCTTAGCCATTTATTGAATAATTCTATTTCTTCTTTCTACAATACCATTCTGTTGAGGTGTTATTTGTGCATAGAAGGTGTGTTTAATACCCATATTTGAGAAGAAGGAATTAAATTCCTGATTCTCAAATTCTCCACTATGATCACTTCTTAATGATATTATTTTAAAACCTTTTTCATTTTGAACAGCTTTACAAAAACATTCAAATAAGGTAAAAGCTTCATTTTTAAATTTCAAAAAGAAAATCCATGTAAATGTAGAATAGTCATCAAATAAAACATATACATATAATTTACCAGCCAATCTTGCTACTCTGGAAGGTCCAAACAAATCCATATGAATAAGTTCTAGAGGTTTAGATGTAGCAATTTTGTTAACAGATTTGAAGGATGATTTGTGTTGCTTGCCAAGTTGACATGCATCACAGAATCTGTCACTTTCAAATTTGAGACTAGGTAAATCAGAAAAGAAATGTTTCTTAGATAATTTATGTAAAACATATACATTGCAATATCCAAGTCTCCTATGCCAGATCCAGGATTCACTTACTTTATAAGTCAAGCAGTTTAATTGCTGTTTACATAAGGAATTTAAATCCAAGTATAGACATTAGCAGTTCTTGGTGCTTGAAATTTAAATAGTTTATCTTTAGAAAGAGTACATCAATTGTCAGTAAAATCAACAGTATATCCATCATCATAGAGTTTAGAGATACTTATCAGGTTGTGTTTTAATGCTTGTACATAAAGTACGTTGTTGATTAAGACTATTTTTGGATCTCCAATAGTTCCAATGCCAATGATTTTTCCTTTGGCATTGTCACCAAATGTGACAAGTCCTCCTTCCTTTTGAGTGAGTGATGAAAAATTCAATGAGTTTCCACTCATATGTCTTGAGAAGCCACTGTCTATGTACCATATATCTTTTCTACTCTGCTGGCCTGCTATCTGCAAAGACATTCAAATAAATTGCTTTGGTACCCATATTCTGTTGGGTCCATGGGTGTTAGCTAGAAATGATATGGGTATCCAGATTTTCTTTTTTCTTTTAAAATCAGCTGAATCATATAAGTCTTTTGAAAAATAGGATTTATTAATACAACAAATTTGAGGTTGTCTTAAGAAACTGTTTTTAACTATATGTCCCTTTGTCCCACAAAAGTTATAATTAACCCTTTTAGAGTTAGGAACAAAATAAATTTTATAAATTTTATGTTTTTCTCCTTTACTCCCAATTCCAAATCATTCCTTTTTAATGACAGTTTTACAAGATTTTCATTCAAATAATTCTCTCTTTTCATAAAAACCAATGCAGCCTGTTTGTAAGATTCTACTTCATCCTGTAGTGTTTTAATTCTTGATTCAAAATTAATAAAGTTAGTGTTAATAGAATTGTATTCATCAGTTAATTCCTTATGTTTTTTCAGTAGTGTATCTCTTTAATCTGAAAAATCTTTATGTATGTTCTTTAGTGACTTATTTTCTTAAATAGTGAGTCATATCTTTCTTCAAGAATATTGTAGTAGACTGGAAGTTTTTCATTTTTGTATCTTGATTCAGAATTTGATTCATTTTTTGAGTCAGAGGAGTAATATGAGTGTACCTCATCAGTTTCTTCCATGAAACACATGTTTGACTTTAGATTGACTTCTTCTTCTTTTGATCTTTATTCAGGAGAGCCACTGGAGTCTTCAGATACACTCCAAGTGGCTTTCATAGCTTTCTTGTATTTCTGCTCAAAGTCATTTCTTTTGAAGAATTTCTTATTCTTTGAATCATTAAATTGTGGGAAATCTGGTCTCATATGCCCCATCTTCTTGCATTCATAACATCTTACTTCCTTATTATCTCCCTTAAAAGATTTTTTGAAGCCTCTATTTTTGCTATAGAATTATCTAAATTTTCTGGCTAGTTGAGCCAGTTCTTCATCTGAGTTAGATGAGTCAGAGATTTCTGATTTATCTTTGACTTCTCTGTTCTTCATCATTCTATTCTTTTGTTGTGAAGTTACCTTCAAGGCAGTATCTTCTCTTTTGATGTAGACCATATGTTCATTTTCCAAATCTTGCATTTCAGCTTCATACATCATCAATGTACCAATTAGCTCTCTCATGGTAAGATCTTTGGAAGGTGTTGATTGTCTGATTGCAGCAGAGATTCCATTTCGTCGAGTAGGAAGTACCATTAGAACTTTTAATGCTTGATTAGCCTTCTTGATAGGTTCTCCAAGATCTGTTATATTAGTGACAATTTATGTCAATCTCCCATTCATTTGGGTAATTCTTTCACCATCAAACATTCTGAAAGTATAAAATTTTAATTTGGAAGTTGCATATCTCATTTGTCTCACATTATATGTTCCTTCATATTCCAAGGCTATTGTTTTCCACATATAATATGTTGTGGGGCACTGAGATACTCTATTAAATTCATCCTGTCCTAGACCGCAGATAATTGCATTCATAGCCTTCAAATTCATATCATAGTCTGCCTCTGTAGCAGCACTACACGTCTCAGGATTTTCAGGAATTTCATAAGGAGTCAGAATATTTGAATAGACTTTATATCAGAGGTTTTTCAGATATATTATCATGCATGATTTCTAGTAGCCATAGTTGTCTCCATTAAAATATGGAGCTCTGACTATTTACATCCCTTCTCTTGTATCAGTCATGAGGCTCTGTTGTATAATCTTAGAATGCTTCTAGATTTCTAAGGATCTATCAGAACCTCCACCTCTAATAAAAATTTTTGGATCTGAATCTACAGATTATACACAAGAGGGGGGTGAATTGTGCCTTTTTCAATTTTTAGATAACTATTTGATTGAACGAGTTCTGTACTCTATACTTTTTCACATTTTATCGTGCAGAAGAATAAGTAAAAACAAGAACACAAATATGTATAGCAGTTCGGCGAAAAGAAGGCCCCTAGTCCACTCCACCAACGCTGAACTCCACGAGCTTGGTGATTTTCACTATATGGTCCTCTTTTTGAAAGACCGATTCACAACTAAGTACAGGCAGTTGACACCTTTACAATTTTCAGGCTAACAAAGACTTCTGGTTCAAACACGAAATTACACAGCTTAGTACAAGAAGCTGGTTACTCAAGATAAAAGAATTTTAACAAAAAAAATTCCAGTTGATCTTTACAATTTCAACAGAAAGCAACTGACAGCAGATGGATCGTAGTCTCTAGAAATATTGATTTTCAAGTCGAAGCAGTTCTGAGTTGATCTGGTTGCAATAGATATAGATATATAGTTCACAACATCAGTAGTAGTAGATTCACAGTAGATATTCAATGTAGAACAGGTGAATCTTATATCAAGTTCTTTCTTCTTAAACAAACAGAGCTTTGATGCTCCTATTGAATCAGCAGAACTGGGTTCTTTTTGCAGTATCTATTTTCCACCTTTTTGATAATAGATTGATTACCATACACTCTTGTACCTGGTGTTTCAGAGAAAACATATATAATAAAGCTGAGAATATCTCCTGCACATTTAGATCCATAAAAGTCGCCTTTTTTTCACGATATTCAAAAATTTAATTTACAGAGAAGTCGTAACTGTAACGCCCTGACCCCAGTTACCCAGAGTCGGTTCATTATTTTAATACATTGGAATTATTAGAAGGAATCAAGACCCGAAGGACCGAGCAGTTTAGCAGTCTTGGAAAAATAGATCACATACATGAATGTTACATTTGCACTTTAAGAAGTACAAAATAATATAAAAAATCTTTATGAACGCCATTACTCCCTTGGCTTAAACCTTCATATCAAACACATTACACTTCTTGGAATCCTAGGAAAAATAAAACATAGAAAGGGGTGAGCTCAAATGCTCGATAAGGGTAAGAAATACAACGGAAACTTTCCAAAAATAAGCAGAAACATTTAAGGAAATGTATAAAACTAAAACAAAAGCCTTTTGAACTGGAACTTCAACATAATATGGCAGAAATAAAATGAAATAATGCTATTTAATTATTCACATAGATATTCTACTAATCTAAAAATCACATGCAATATCACTAACCACTTTCACAATGATGGAATGCATAACTCCAGACTATCATAACCACATAGCCAAGACCTTGTGCCAAGACTACGAATAAGATTTTGTCAAGGCCTTGTGCCAAGAAACTAGTTTGTATCATGAGACCTACTGATGCATCGAGGAGCTATAGTGGGCTCCACCCATCACATATTAAGTCCAATGCATTCCTCATATGAACAGGTTTAAACATAACATAAACATTCGTATTAAAACTAGCATACGAAATGTCAATACTTTCTCCATAAACAATGAATGGTATAAAAATAACACATCCACAGTAAAAAATATCACAAAACCTTCAATATAATATATAAGTTTTGTATCATAATAAATCAACTTCAAATAAGCATAAAATCCATCAAAGGATATTGACATAGATGAAATCAAAACACTTTTTAGAGAAATATCTCTTTATATTTTGAAATCATTTAAGAGTCATATATTTATAAAATAAAACATTTTATTTGAAAATATTCATATAAGCTTGTAAGGGAAGCTTCGATGATTTTATAACGGCGGAAAATAGCCGCACCCGCCGTATAAGATTAAAAAACATTCTTACCATAATTCTTTCGAAAAGTTTAAAAAGCACCTAGTTTGGAAAACGAAAGAAATATTCCTATATAAACCTCTTATAAAAAGTAAAAAAAGGGTATAAATAACTTTAACACATATTCTTTTAAATAGTAAAAAAATTATGGAATACATTTTTTAGAAACATGGATGTGGATGATAAAGATATCTCAGTAGATTATTACGTATAAACAATCTCGGATAATGAAGAGATTGCGAAATAAACCCTTACCAATTTTGTAATTTATGAAACATACAACCCATGAAAGAGGTATCATAAAATGAATATGTAAATACACAGAAATTAAAGTTTATTACACAAAGAATACAATTATGGGCAGTACATACACCACACAAAAGGTAATAGTTGCAATATGGCATGAGTCTCACAGGAATAAGGAGTGAGATGAAAACTCCTTACCTTGCACTTTCCTTTAGTCGAGGGTACGTTTAACCTCATGTACGAAGATCGTAGTATGTTATTAAATTATACCAGAACCATATTAATATTTATGATATCATACATGATTCATCTATGACTTTATATTACCCATTTAATAATAATTTCCATGTTAAGTTAACATTTTTGGTAATAATCACTTTCTTTATCGTACGTGTTTTAACTTGTTACTCTTGGTTGTATCACATAGATCATGATTTAAATACTTCCATAATATAAAAAATGATAAATATATAATATATATTTAGAATATAAATATGTATAATAGACATATATATGAAATTGAAAACACCGTTTATGGAGACGGTAGTCCATACGTACGCATAAACGTTGTTTCTATTTTCATATAGTATTGAATGAAAGTAAGTGAATAAGATATATGTAAGTACACAAATACATATATATATAAATATATATTTCTCCAGTGGTATTATTATGTCATATATTTCATACTTATTAGTAATATATATTTTTATAATCATCGATGAATGGTGAACTTGGAAATGAATCTCATCGCGTCGTGGAGACGGTAATCCGTACGTACGCACGAGCAAAAATATCATTCTTTTGATATTAAAATAATATATAATTGGATGGTATATTATATATACATAATCATTATCATGTTATATTTATTATTTACATGAATTACACATCATGATTATACCCATCCAAATAGTAATTTATTGAATAACAATTACACCACGACGTGGAGACGGTAAGCCGTACGTACGCACGTATGGTGACATGTTATTCAAAGGATGGAAATAATACTGAAATATGGTTGTAAAAAGTTTATAATAACATAAAAGTATATATAATATACTTGATTTATTATTTTATAATGGCAATAACAAAGAAAGTAGTAGTGGAAGAAGAAAGGAACTTGAAAAGGGGTGGTGAAATCATTACCTCTTCTTCGGGTTCTTCCTTTTGATTTGATCAAAAGGGCACCTTTGGTTGGCTTTATGACTAAAGGAAGTCCTATAGGATGAAGTGAGGGAAGTTGAGAGAGTATTTGGGTAGAGGTGGGCCGAACCAAAAGGCTTTGAAGGTGTGAGTTAATGAGAAGGGAGAGTGCCCTTTTATAAGAGGGGTGAGGGGCATGTTTGGAAAAGCTAGAAATATTATTTTATAATAAATTTATATTCTGTTAATAATTACTACAAAGTGGATTATTTAAAGGTTAAGGTGGGTATGGGTATAAAACCACTCAACCAATAGAATTTAGACAGGTTTGGGTTTCTAATTTAGCCTTATCTTTAAGTATTAACTCTTAGTTAATTAGTTTCACTTTTACAATGTCTCTTTGTATTTTTATATTATATGGTTAATAAACTTACTATATACATCCATGATACCCCCAAGTGGTCCATTAATTATACACCTATAATGATATATGTCTCTTGGATGAAACTTATATTTTTAAGAATTTAATATTAATTAATAATATAATATTTGTTTTAAAAACTCTTTTAAGTCAATTTTGACACTATTCAATAATTGATTTTTGAAAAAATCATAACAAAATGGTTACATCAAAAAGGTTAATTAAGTTAATCCTAACATGTCATATTAACCTAAAAAACTAGTGTAATTCATAAAAAGTCTCAAATTTTATTTATTTGGGTATTTATAATATTAATTATTCTAATTTTTCATTAATTAAGTAATTACTTCATCGTCATTGTGTCATAAATAAATTAAATTATTTAATGTTTAAAAATTATAAATAAAATATAATTATGTTTGAAATTTGTTTAGATTTCTAATGAATATTTATAATTTAATTTATCCGATGTATAACAATATATTAAAAATGTTTTAGTAAATAAACATTGATTTTAACTCTTTTAACTCTTCTTTGAATTAAATAATAATAAATGTCCTAATCTAATCCAAGTGGACCTAAATGATAATATTTTATTACTAAGGTTGTTTTGGGTCGAGATAAACTTGTCCAATAGAATTAGGACATGTGTTAGGATAATATTAATATCATTTTTACCCTTAATCACCCTATTTACTTTTAACCGTGGTAAATAAAAGTAAAAAGTTACTATTCACCAAAAATTATTTTCATCTCATTGAACCACATTTTACTACTTGATATTAACTGTGTCTCTCGGATTTTCGAAATTCCATTCACAGAAGTGGTAAAATTAAGTTTTATGAAAAATTCAGTTTTTTAAGTACCACTTAGTGGTTTCACTATTCATCAAAAATTGATGTTTTTTCAGAACAATGCCAAAATTTCACCCTAAGCTATAATTGATATTCCAAATTCAAAAATGATGTCTATTTTACAAAATTCCAAACATATAAGTTACATTAATTAATTTTATAATTAATTCCCGCTGTTACAACAAATATCGTGTTTTTAAGAATCAATATATATCAAAAGATTGACAATTGTTTATGTCCAATTTCAAAGTGAAATTAATTCTAATGAACACCATTGGATAAAATGGTAAAAATATATTCTAATTATACTTTAAAACCACTAAATAATATAATTTATCACTATAAATTATTTTGATTAAAAATGTTGTTTTTAAGTATTTTTCACAATTCATAAAAATTAGAAGTTTTCAGAAAAATACCAAAATTTCAACTTAGGATAATTTCGATATTCCAAATCCAAAAATGAAGTCCATTTTGAGAGATAAAATTTCTAAAATTTTAAAAAGTATGTATTACTATTCATAATGGCTACTTTGATTGGTCGTGGTGTGTGTTAGAACTCGAAGTTGCGTACAACACACGCTACTATATTATTCAAAGAGAATCATACCGTGGAAGCTCATGGTGTTACATTCTCCCCTCCTTCAATAAATTTTGTCCACGCAATTTGATATTGTTCTTTGAAAATAAAAGTTGAAAATAGAAAATATCTTTCTGGAAAAACCCACATCGGAAATTTGGTTATTAAAATTTATTATTAACAAGATGAAAAGAGAAATTAAAGGGTCACCAAAAAATTATGATCTCGATTAGGAGGAAATTTGTGGCAATTATAGACATATAATTAGAGGAAGAATGTAAATATTTATAGGTAGTGATTGAGGTCATCAATCACAAACAAGTTTAAAATTGAGGTACTTAAATTCATTAATCTATGCTGATTTAAAATACCATCGGTTCAACAAAACATAAGGTATTAGGATAATACATTTTTGATGTTTCAAAATATCTTAGTTTAAATCACACATCGAAAAATGAATTTATGAAGCCTCTATTTAAAATAAAGAGTGGAAAGTATGAAGATTACTGAAAATAACACATACTAGGGTTCCATGTAGGAAAATATGGATATGGAAGAGAAATCTAGCCATCTATTATCTGATGGAGAGTGGTAGAGAACATGGCTATGAAAAGGCCAACATTCCCAAAGCCATAAATAAGTGATGATCTAAGATTCCATCTAGGACAACATTTTTGTTCTAAGTTCGTTTTATTAATGTTGAGGAATTTATTTATGAGATTTGATAAGATCATAAGGAGATATACTTACTTTATAATTAGAGTTTTATCCATTTATAAATTTCTACCACAAACTCATCTTTCACCCCAAAACAAAATACAACTCAAAAATAATCTATTAATCCTAATCGTATAGGGTTCCAAATATAATGAATTTATAATTCACATATCAGACCCTTTATGTAAAGAAACTACATTATACCATCCAGGAACTTCATGTAGCACAATGGTAGGCAATAAATCCCAATTTCACTATGGTTGTGGGTTCGATTCCCGCAGCTTTGTCCGACACGACGGGTCGTCATACGGTCTGTGTGTTGTCCTTTTATAAAAATCCAAAAAAGAACCTTTCAAACTTAATCCATTGCAACCATTAGACTTCTCCAAAATACTATTATCCAAACTCACAGTCCAAAATTTACAAGGAAGTAAAAAATATTGAGGATCCTTTTTTCTAGGTAATAACATGTGAACGCCTTCCTCATATATTCTTTGACAACACCGCAACATCCTGAATTACCAAAATCAACCATCTCTTATTCCAAAATCACTACATCGATATTAGGACCATATTAAGGATTATATTTCCTTCAACCATGTAATTTACAAAAATTTTAACTCACTGTAGAGTCACTTTTCTTAGTACCATAAAATCTCAAATCTTTAATTAAATAGTACTGCAGTACAATCCTTATTTATTTCCAGAATATCATTGATACAAAACTTAAATGAAATAATTATAAAATAACAACATAAGAACACTAGTCATTACTCTTCATCTGTGGTAGTATTATAACATGATTATTATCCAATGGCATCATTTTCGGCATAGTCTGATGACTGGGACATTGGTTCGCATAGTGTCCAAACTCCTTGCAAATGAAACATTGTAAATTTGAAACCATTTTCTTACCCTTGCAGTCACGTACATTGTGCCATTTTCCTCTACACTTATAACAAACTCCCATTCCTTTCAGGAAATTTCCAGGGTGTTTCTTCCCACAGTTATCACATATGGGAAAATTCTTCTTTTCCCTCTTCCCTTTATCCATCTTTCTCTCTTCCATACATTTCTTCTATTGCTTCCCTTCAAAGCCATAGGACTCCGAGAATTCTTTACTCATCTTATCAACACATGATACCATTTCTTCATATGATGATAATACATGGGAAACTATTTTCCTTCTAAATTCTAGCTTAGGACCATGAAAGATATGATCCTTCTTACTCTTTGGATCATACGTATTAAGGGAGTTCACATTCCTTCTACTGAGCGCCATTTCTATACAATATCATAAACTTGTTCAGTTTATGAATTGCAATGAATAATTACCAAACTTGTAAAATACCTAACACAAATTGAACAGTTTATGGATATAATCCATAATCATAAAACTGTTTTCTTTGAGTAAGTATATACTCATAATCCCTTCATAATGGTTTGTAAAGAAAATGAGAAGTATCCTAAGCATATCCCCCGGGAGTGTCATAACCAAGAGTGCAGTAAGGCCCGTTGTCGTGCACCAGTTCCCGTTCGAGTTTAGCTCAAAGCAGTGTTTTCAGGTTTTACCCCTAGGTACATCTATTCCAGAGCTGCCTATACCTGCTCATATCCAAACATGGATGTATTGCTCGAAAAACTCACAAAATCTCTACAATACCAAAATTATAGTAAGTTCTTCTATACTAATCTTCAAAGTCCTTCTTAGGGATATGTGCTCTAATTAGTCTTTATCTAAATCTAATTTCCACGGTTATTGATAAACATCCTCTGATACCAACTGTAACGCCTCGACCCCAGTTACCCAGATTCGATGCATTATTTTAATACATTGGAATGATTACAAGGAATCAAGTACCGAAGGACCGATCAATTTAGCAGTCCTGGAAAAATACATCACATACATGAATGTTACATTTTCACGTTAAGACGTACAAAACAAAATAAATAATATTTATGAATGGCATTATTCCCTTGGCTTAAACCTTCATATCAATCACATTACACTTCTTGGAATACTTGGAAAAATAAAACATAGGAATGGGCGAGCTTAAATGCTCAGTAAGGGTAAGCAATACAGCGAAAACTTTCAAAAATAAGCATAAACATTTAAGGAAATGTATAAAACTAAAACAAAAGCCTTTTAAACTTGAACTTTAGAATAATATGGTATAAATAAAATGAAATAATACCATTTACTAATTCACATGGATATTCTACTAATCGAATAATCACATGTAATATCACTAACCACTTTCATAATGATGGAATGCATAATGCCATACTATCATAACCACATAACCAAGGCCTCGTGCCAAGACTACAAATAAGATTTTTTCAAGGCCTTGTGTCAAGGACTTGTTTCAAGACACTAGTTTGTCTCATGAGACCTACCGATGCATAGAGGAGCTATAGCGGGCTCCACCCGTCACATATTAAGTCCAATGCATTCCTCATATGAATAGGTTTAAACATAACATAAACATTCATATTAAAAATAGCATACGAAATGTCAATACTTTCTCCATAAACCATGAATGGTATAAAAATAACACATCCACAGTCAAACATATCACAAAACCTTCAATACAATATAGAAGTTTTGTATCATAATAGATCAACGTCAAATAAGCGTAAACTCCATCAAAGGATGTTGACATAGATGAAATCAAGACTCTGTTTAGAGAAATATCTCTTTCTATTTTGAAATCATTTAAGAGTCATATATTTATAAAATAAAAAATTCTGATTTAAAATATTCTTATAAGCTTTTATGGAATGCTTAGATTATTTTATAATGGCGGAAAATAGCTGCACCCACTGTATAAGTTAAAAAAAACATTCTTACCTTAATTCTGTCGAAAAGGTTAATAAGCACCTTGTTTGGAAAAAGACAGAAATATTCCTTTATAAACCTCTTATAAAAAGTCAAAAAAGGGTATAAATAACTTTAACCCATATTCTTGTAAATAGTAATTTTTTTTTTGAAATACATTTTAAAGAAACATGGATGTGGATGATAAAGAGATCCCAGTAGATTATTACATATAAACAACCTGGGATAATGAAGAGATTGCGAAATAAACCCTTACCAATTTGGTAACTTATGAAACATACAACCCATGAAAGAGGTATCATAAAATTAATATGTAAATAAACATAAATTAAAGTGTATTACACAAAGAATACGATTATGGGCAGTACATACACCACACAAAAGGTAATAGTGGCAATATGGCATGAATCTCACAGGAATAAGGAGTGAGATGAAAACCCCTTTCCTTGCACTTTCCTTTAGTCGAAGGTACGTTTAACCGCCTGTACGAAGATCTTAGTATGTTATTAAATTATACCATAACCATATTAATAATTATGATATCATACATGATTCATTTATGACTTTATATTACCCATTTAATAATAATTTCCATGTTAAGTTAACATTTTGGGTAATAATCACTTTCTTTATCGTACGTGTTTTAACTTGTTACTCTTGGTTGTATCAATTAGATCATGATTTAAATACTTCCAGAATATAAAACATGATAAATATATCATATCTATTTATAATATAAATATGTACAATAGACATATATATGAAATGGAAAACACCGTTTATGCAGACGGTAGTCCGTATGTACGCCTAAACATTGTTTCTGTTTTCATATAGTATTGAACGGAAGTAAGTGAATAAGATATATGTAAGTACATAAATACTTACATATAAAAATATATATTTCTCCAGTAGCATTATTATGTCATATATTACATACTTATTAGTAATATATATTTTTATAATCATCGATGAATGGTTAACTTGGAAATGAATCTCATTGTGTCGTGGAGACGGTAAATCGTACGTACGCACGAGTGAAAATATCATTCTTTTGATATTAAAATAATATATAATTGGATGGTATATCATATATACAGAATCATTATCATGATATATTTATTATTTACATGAATTACACATCATTATTATACCCATACAAATAATAATTTATTGAATAACAATTACACCACGACCTGGAGACGGTAAGTCGTATGTACGCACGTATGGTGACATGTTATTCAAAGGATGGATAGAATACTGAAATATGGTTTTAAAATTTTTATAATAACATCAAAGTACATATAATATACTGGATTTATTATTTTATAATGGTAACAACAATGAAAAAAGAAGTGGAAGAAAAAAGGAACTTGAAAAGGGGTTGTGAAATCATTACCTCTTCTTCGGGTTCTTCCTTTTGATTTGATCAAAAGGGATCCATAGGTTTGCTTTATGACTAAAGTAATGCCTCTAGGATAAATTGAGTGAAGTTGAGAGAGTATTTGTGCAGAGTTTGGCCGAACCAAAAGGCTTTGAAGGTGTGATTTAATATGAAGGGAGAGTGCCCTTTTATAAGAGGGGTGAGGGGCACCTTTGGAAAAGCTAAAAATATTATTTTACAATAAATTCATATTCAGTTTCTAATGGCTCCAAAGTGGATTTTTTAAAGGATAAGGTGGGTAGGGGTCGAAAACAACTCAACCAATAGAATTTATACAGGTTTGGGTTACTATATTAACCTTATCATGAAGTATTAACTCTTAGTTAATTAGTTTCACTTTTACAATGTCTCTTTGTATTTTTATATTTTACAGTTAATAAACTTACTATATACATCCAAGATACCCCGAAGTTGTCCATTAATGAGACAACTATAATTACATAAGTCTCTTGGATGATCCTTATATGTTTATGAATTTAAAATCAATTAATAATATAATATTTATTTTAAAAACTATTTTATGTTAATTTTGACACTATCCAATAATTGATTTTTGTAAAACTCACAACAGAATTATTACTTAGAAAAAAGTTAATTAGATCAATAATAACATGTCATATTAACCTATAAAATTAGTGTAATTCATAAAAGGCTCTAATTATATTTATTTGGTTATTTATAATATCACTTATTCTAATTTGTCATTAATTAGGTAGTTACTGTATCACCATTGTTTCATAAATTAATTAGATTATTTAATGTTTAAAAATTATAAATAAAATATCATTATGTAGGAATTTGTTTTAGCTTTATAATGAATATTTACAATCGAATTAATATTATGTATAACACTATATTGAAAATGTTTTAGTAAATAAACTTTGATTTTAACTCTTTTAACTATTCTTTGATTTTAAATAATAATAAATGTCATAATCTAATCCAAGTGGACCTAAATGATAATATTTTATTACTAAGGTTGTTTTTGGTTAGGATACACTTGTCCAATAGAATGAGGACATGTGTTAGGGTAATATTAATATCATTTCTACCCTTAGTTACCCTATTTACTTTTAACCGTGGTAAATAAAAGTAAAAAAGTTACTATTCACCAAAAATTATTTTCATCTCATTGAACGAAATTTTACTACTTGATATTAACCGTGTCTCTCGAATTTTTGAAATTACATTCACAGAAGTAGTAAAATTATGTTTTATGAAAAATTCAGTTTTTTAACTACCGCTTAGTGGTTTCACTATTCATCAAAAATTGAAGTTTTTCAGAACAATGCCAAAATTTCACCCTAAGCTATAATTGATATTCCTAATTCAAAAATGATGTCTATTTTACAAAATTCCAATCATATAAGTTGCATTAATTAATTTTATAATTAATTCCTGCTGTTACAACAAATAACGTGTTTTTAAGAAACAATATATATCAAAAGATTGACAATTATTTATGTCCAATTTCAAAGTGAAATTAATTCAAATGAAAACCATTGGATAAAATGGTAAAAATATATTAATATTATACTTTAAAACCACTAAATAATATAATTTATCACTATAAATTATTTTTATTAAAAAAGTTGTTTTTAAGTATTTTTCACTATTCATAAAAATTGGAAGTTCTTAGAAAAATACCAAAAATTCGACTTAGAATAATTTCAATATTCCAAATCCAAAAATGAAGTCCATTTTGAGAGATAAAATTTCTAAAATTTTAAAAAGTAGGTATTACTATTCATAAATGATACTTTGATTGGTCGTGGTGTGTGTTAGAACTCAAAGTTGTGTACAACACACGCTACTGTATTATTCAAAGAGAAGCATACCATGGAAGCTCGGGGTGTTATAGTAACTTCCCTTAAGACTCGGCATAAAAATATCCTTTTAATTAGATCTTAAATCCATTGATAAAATGGCTTTGAATCAGTCAAAGTCATATTTTAAAAATGACTTTAAATCCGGCTTGAAATCCGCCCAATAATCAGCTTCCTGACCGCTGCATAAAAGTATCGTCTTTCAAAATTTCCGACGCCAAACATAAGGTTGATGACGTGGCCTCCAAACGTAGGGTTGACAACATAAGGTTGAACATAAATGTAGGGTTGATTCTACTTTCCCAAAACGTAAGGTTGATCATAAACGTATGGTTGATCATCCATACTATTCTTCAACTCTCAAACGTATGGTAAAATATCCATACTTTTACTTGATCCATAATTTTCCAAGAATGTATGGTTTTTCAAAAAAGTAAGGTTGATGAACCATACTTTTGAGAAAGAAATGTAACATTTAATACCTACATATAGTTCTCCTTCCATACTTTTTTGATAACGTATGGTTGTTTAACCATACTTTTCTCTTATCTCAAAAAGTATACATGCTTTTCATCCTTATGCTACGTTTATCCACGTAGGGTATGAACAGTGATTCCAGAACGTGCTAAAGAAGATTTCTCACTACATTTCTCCATGTAAGGTATGAACAGTGATTCCAGAACACGCTAAAGCAGATTCCGTTCATAAGTAATTAAATCTCGTTATTTCAAGAGTAAAATAAATTAATAAATTCCTGAAAAATACTAAATGAAAGCATTAGAAAATAATTAAGGGTATTTGTGAGCATCAAAATTATCATTAAAAGACTGAGTATTATATTCAATAATCTTCCCCTTTAAATAACATTTTTCTGTATTGTTGAAAATAATACATTTCTCAACACCTTATTCTTTAAAGGATCAATAGAGATTCCATCCTTAGAGACAATATGGCCAAAAAAAGAAATCTCTTGAAGCCATAATTCACACATTCTAAACTTCCCATATAATTCATTTCTTCTAAGAGTCTTCAGAATAGCGCGCAATTGATATTCATGATCTTCATAGATTTAGGCGTATACCAAGATATTGTCAATAAATACAACTAAAAATTCATCAAGATATTCCTTGAAAATTATATTCATTAGATCCTTGAAGATAGGGGTGAATTAGTCAGTCCAAAAGGCATTAATATAAACTCGTAATGCCCATACCTGGTAAGAAATGTTGTCTTCAGAATGGCTTACTTTTTTACGCTCAACTGATGGTATCAAGATTGAAGTTAAATCTTTGAAAAATACTGAGATTCATGAAGTTGATCAAATAAATCATCAATTCCTCTAGTTTTTTATTTAGTTCAACTAATTCCATATTTGGATATTCTATAAGGGGTATTCGATATGGGCCTTGAACAAGGATTTAAATCAATAGAAAACTCAATTTCTCATTCTGGAGGATGTTTAGGTAAATCCTCTGGAAACACATCAACATATTCTTGAAAAATAGGTACATCTTCTATTTGAACATTCATTTCCACACCCATTGTTATTTCATTCTCTTCCTCCCAAATAATTTAATTTAGTAGAGCTACAAGGGGTATATCTAGATAAGAATCAAATGGTGAAATTTCTACTATAAAAATAAGGTACTCCTTGTCATCATCGAAAATTATAACCTACTTATTATTACAATAAATTTTCACATCATGGTCTGAAACCCAATCCATACTGAGGATTATATCAAATTAAATCATGGGTATGATGATGATATCAATAGATAAATAACACTCGTATGCCCTAATGGGAACTGATTGATAAAACTTTGTTGCAATGATACTTCCCTTAAGAGTTTTGATTGACAACTCCCTTGTTAAATGAAATTGGAAATATTTAATTTTCTTAAAAAAACTGGGAAGATATGAAACAATGTGATGATCCAAAATCAAATAAAGCATTGGCTAAATCTAAGGAAACCATTAAATTACTTGCCACCATGTCATTCGAAGCTCCAACCTCAGTAGTAGTGATAACATAAGCATAACCCTACTCTCTTAGTCATTTCTAAGGTATGTTTTCTTAGCACTTAGGACATTCATTTTCATAATGCCCCATTTCTCTACAATTTTATCATTCAACATTGAAAACAACTTTCTTCCCTTTGTAATCACGAGCTAGGTGGCCTTTTTCACCACACTTGTAACAGAATCCCATTACCTTCTGGAATATACTAGGGTGTTTCATCCCACATTTACTGTAGGGTGGAAATTCCACTTTTCTCTTATTCCCCTTATTTCCATTTCTAGAGTGTTCAATAGAAATATTCTTCACTTGCATTTCTTTAAATTCATAAGACTTAGAGAATTCAATTTATGTCTTGATAGCACATGAGACTATATAATCACACAAAGTGAATGATTTTGAGACTAATTCTCAATGGAGAGATGGTTTTAACCCATCAAAGAATCAATAAATCTTAGTCATTGGTTTAAATATATAATATGTAGCATGCCTTTCTAACCTTGTAAAGTTATCCTCATACTTTGCGACATTATCATCCTCCTTTTTCCTTAGACTGAGAAATTTTCTTTCTATATCTGCTCAATGGTGATGAGGAAAGTATTTTTCTAGGAAAAGATATATAAACTCCCTCAGTTATATATTTGATACCTCTTAATCCTCCTCTGTGTTTTGAATTAATTACCACCATTGATTTTCATCTCGCGTGAGGCGATAAAATGCCATGAAAACTTTTTCCCTTTCGCTACTCCCCAAAGCATGAAATATTCTCTCTATGGAACTTATCCATTTCTCAGATACAAATGTATTTGTAGTCCCATTGAATGTTGGTGGTTGTTTCTTCATGAAGCGGTCTAACATTGATCCTCCACCATGTGGATCAGGGTGCACCATACGAGTAAGGTTATTATTCATAACCTGAGTGAGTTTTCTCAGTATAGTGATAAGCTGATCAACACCAGTTGAATCACTAAATCCACTATAACTATCTTGAGTAGGAGGTCAGTACCTACATTGATTACATGGATTGATATGGTTACCATTTCTTCCACTAGGCACCATTTCTAAACAATGGCATATACTAGATTAGTTTATGAATCAAAATACACAATTCCAAACTTGTAAAACACTTAACATAATTTGAAAAGTTTATGGATATAATCAATAATCATAAAAATGTTTTCTTTGAAGAAGTATATACTCATAAATCTTTCATAATGGTTAGTAAAGAAAATGTGAATTATCATAAGCATACCCCCCTGGAGTGTCGTAACAAAGAGTGCAGTAAGGCCCGTTATCATGTACCGAGATACCCCGGTTCAAGACAAAAAAACCTTTTCAGAGTTTTCACTCATAGATACATCTGTGCCAGAGCTGCCTCTACCTTCTCATATCTATGTAGGGATTTATTGCATGGAAAACTCATAAAATATCTACATTACCAAAATTCTAAGAAGTTCTTCTATAATAATCCTCAAAGTATGTCTTAGGGTAATGTTCTATAATCAGAGTTTTTCTAAATCTAGTTTCTAATGTTTGTACTAAATATTCTCTAATACCAACTATAATTCCCCGACCCTAGTTACCCAGAGTCGGTGCATTATTACATAACATTGCAATGATCACAAGACATCACGTCTTGAAATACTGATTAGTTTAGTAGCCATGGAAGTACTCTATACATACATAAGTTTTACATTACATCATGAAACAAAAAAAAACAAAAGTTTTACCCTACCCTATCCCTTCTCCTATCCCTTTAGGTCAACCATAAAATACTTATTCACATCCTGGGAAAAATAAAACATAGAAAGGTGTGAGCTCAGATGCTTGGTAAGGATAACAATATAGAAGAAAATTTTACAAATAAGCATAAACATGTATGGAAATATATAAGACTAAAATCCTTTTAAACATAAACTTCAGTATAATATGGAAAATATAAATCAAATAATTTCATTTACTTATTCACATGGATATTCTATTTGTCAAATAATCACATGCAATATCAATAGCCAATTTCATAATGATGGAATGCATAATGTCGTGCTTCATAACCACATTGTCAAGGCCGTGTGGCAAGAGTACAAATAAGATTCTGTCAAGGGCTTGTTCCAAGACACTAGTTTGTCTCATGAGACCTACCAATTCTTTTAGGAGCTATAGCGGGCTCCATCTATCACTTACTAAGTCCAATGCATTCCTAATATGAAAATTTTGAAACATAACATAAACATTCATACTAAAACCAGAATAAAAAATGTTAATACTTTTACCCTAAACCATGAATGGTATAAAAATAACACATCCATAGTCAAACATATTAGAAAACCCTTGATACAATATGGAATATTGTATCATAATAAATCAACTTCAAAAAAGTGTAAAATTTATCAAAGAATGTTTAAAGAGATGAAATAGAAACTATTTGAGAGAAATATATCTTTCTATTTTGAAATCATTTAAAAGTCATGTAATTATAAAACAAAACATTTATTTTGAAAATATTATTATAATATTATAAGTGATGATTTGAAGGTGTTATAACGACGAAAAATAACCGCACCCATTGTATAAGTTAAATAAAACATTCTTACCCAAATTTGTCGAAAAGGTTATAAAGCACCTTGTTTGTAAAACGACATAAATATTCCCTTAAAAAAAATTTATAAAAATTCAAAAAATGGTATAAATTACTTTAAACCATAGTCTAGGGAATATTAAAGATGTTTTGAAATAAATTTTTATGAAACACTAATGTGGATGATAAAGAAGTCCTAATAGATACTTACGTATAAACAACCTCAGATAAATAATGAGATTGTAAAATTAAACCTTACCTTTGTAAAGGGTAAGTTAACCTCCTTTATAATAGTTAAATCAGTCTTATTAAACAATACAAGAACCACATACATAAATATGATATCATATATGATCTTCTAATATTTCTTTGTTAATAATATTTCTATAGTATCACTATTTTGAGTGTTAACTGATTCATTTTTCTTTATATGATTAGTTACGTAAGCCACATTTGTTATGGATATAATGTATTTTATTCATATCCATAATTATATTAATTTCATAAACATTATTTTTAATCATAAAATGAAAATTATTCTTGAATGTTTTTATGTTGAATGAATCTCGTCGCGTTCGTGGAGACAGTAATCTATACGTACGCACAAACGACAATATCTTTTTATTGATTGTGAAATCATATGTAATTTGATGATATATCATATATACAGAATCATTATCATGTTATATTTATTATTTTCATCAACTATACTAATTATTATACCAATCCAAAATAATTATGTATTGAATAACAAACTACACCACGACGTGGAGATGGTAAGCTGTACATATGCACGTGTGGTGACTTTGTCATTCATAGGATGGATAGAATAATTAAAATAGTTATACCATATTTATAATAACATCATAGTATTTTTAAGGTGATTAATTTACTATTTTGGTATGTAAATAACAAAGAAAGAGGAAGTGGAAGAAGAAAAGAACTTTGAAAGAGGTGATGAAATTATTACCTCTTCTTCGGGTGATTTCTTTTGATTTGATAAAAAGGGCTCCATAGGTTGGATTTTTGAACACATTAAGGACTCTATGTTAAATTTAGGGTATTTAGGAGGAAATTTGGTCATGGGTTGGACGATCCAAATGGCATTGGAGGTGTGGTTTTGAGGGAGGGGAAGTACCCTTTTATAAGAGAGGTGAGGGTCACTTTCAGAAAACCATGAAATATTACATTATTATACAATAATATTCAGTTTATAATGGCTCCAAAAAGATTTATTTCTAGGATAAGGTATAGAGGAGTATAAAAAATCTCAACCAATAGGTTTTAGATAGGTTTAGGTCACCATATTAACCTTATATTTTAGATTTAACTGTTAGTTAAATAGTTTAACTTTTACCATGTATTCTTGTATTACTATAATAAATTGTTAATAAACATACAATAAAAATCCAAGAGAACCCCAAGTGGTTCATTGTTGATATATATAACCTTATTTATGTCCTTTTTCCAAAAAGTATATTTTTAGGAATATTATATTACTTAATAATATAGTATTTGTTTTAAAAACTCATTTATGTAAATTTTTACATGATTTGGTATTTGGTTTTTGTTAAAGTTATAACAGGATGATTACATCGAAAAAAATTCCTAGAATCAACCATAACAAGTCATATTAACCTATAAAATTAGTTTAATTCATAAAAATTCTAAAATTACATTTATTTGGATATTTATAATATCAATCAGTTTAATGTTTCATTAATAAGATAATTACATTAACATCATTATGTCATAAATAAATTTAATTATTTAATGTCTAAAAAGTATAAATAAAATACCATTATGTAAGAAATATTTTTATATTTATAATTAATTTTTATAGTTGAATTTATATTATGTGTAACCCTATATTAAAAATGTTTTAGTTATGAAAACTTGAATTTAACACTTTTAACTCTTCTTTTAATAAAATAATAATAAATGTCCTAATATAATCCAAGTGGAACAGAAGGATCACATTTTATTCTTAAGGTTTATTTTGATAAAAATACACTTATCCAATAGAATTAGGATAAGTGTTAGGGTAATAATAATATCATTTTTACCTTTAATTAACCTATTTAGTTTTAACCGTGGTAAATTAAAGTCAAAAGTTACTATTCACCAAAAATTATTTTCATCTTATTGAACCAGATTTTACTTAATGATATAAACTAAGTCTCTGGGATTTTTTAATTCAATTCACAGAAGCGGTAAAATTTTCTTTTATGAAAATATGCAAATGTACCTAGTAGGTGGGTAAAAGACGTTAAAAAGTTCAATATAATTTTATAAATTTAATCTTATTATAAAATGACTCCAGTTAATTACATTTAACTAATATAGGTATTATGTATCTATTTTTACTTAAAATATATTTAAATAAAATAAATAAATATTTAAATAAAAATTCATTTTTAAACAATAACACAGTGTTTTTCACTATTCATTAAAAATTGAAAGTGTTTAGAAAAATACCAAAAAATCACCCAAAGATAATTTTGATATCCCGAATCCAAAAATGAAGTCCATTTTGAAAAATAAATTTATTTATATTTTTAAAAGTGTGTATTAATATTCATAACGGCTAGTTTGATTGTCCATGGTGTGTTAGAACTCGAAGTTTCCTATATAGCAAGATATTGTTTTATTCAAAGGGAAACATACCATGGAAGCTTGTGGTGTTACATTTTGAGATGACCAGAACCTCTATAATGTTACTTGGGAAGTTTATAAGTGAAATTGGAAGGGTTTGGACGAGCATGAAGGCTCATAATGGAGTGAAGTGGAGAGGGAGTAGGTGCCCTTTTATAAGAGAGGAGAGAAGCACTTCAGGAAACTCTCAAAATATTAATTTATTATAAATTAAATTTCAACTAAAAATTGTCCAAAACTAATTTAATTCAGTGATAAGATGATTTTTGTTCTAATACCCATCTTGTAATAGTTTTTAGACTAGTTTTTAATATTTTTGTATCCTTATCTTTTTGGATCAACCCTTGTTTAACCCTTTTTAATCATACTGTGATATCATGTTATTTGCACCTTGTGGGTTAGTGTAATTAATATATCAGGTCAAAAGACCCAAAAATGTTATTTATGAGATATTTAGACTTATATTAAATTTTTTTATTAATACTGGATTTTTAGTAATTTAATATCATTTAATAAACTATTTTATGTTTTAAGTTATTAATTATATCAATTTTGGACACTATTCATACTTGAATTTTTTAAAAAATTAATAACAACCTTATTCCTTCAAAACTAAGAAATTAACTCAAATATATTATGTCAATATCATTCATAAAATACTTTTATGACATCAAAATAACTAAATGAGAATTGTTTTTAATATTTATAAATTAATTTATTTGAATATTTCATTAATGAGGTAATCACTACATCATAACTATGTCATTCATAAATATATTTATCTAATATCTAAGAATTATAAATAGAATACCATGATGTAGAAAATATTTTTATCTTTATAATTAATATTTATAGACAAGGGTATCTGTTATATAACCCTATATTAAAAATTGATTTAGTAAAAGATATGTGTTTAGGTTATAATTTTCTTTACATTAAATTAATTATTTTAAAATGTCATTTTCACATCCAAGTGAATCCATGGGGTCCCAAAAACAACCCAAGGATTCCCATGGTCAAAATGATATCACCCAATAGGATTAGCACATGTTTTAGGGTAGTTTTATATTATTAAAGTATTATTGTTTAACCCTTATTTATTAGGTTTACCCTTTTACCATGGTAAATAAAATAATTACTGAAGTTACTATTCATAATGTCCAAAAATAAAAGTTTCCTATTCACATAATTTAAATGTTATGATTCTACAAATGGATTAAAATTTTCTAAATTCAATACACATAAGTTTCAGTAATAAATCTAAAATTATTCTTATTGTTGAAATGAAAAAACATGTTTTAAAAGTTAAAACATTGCAGAAGATTAAAATGTTTTTACCTATAAATTTAATGTAAAATTTATTATAATTAAATAAATTATATTAAATGGTAAAAATATGTTCTATTTATACTTTAAAATCATTCAATATTATAATTTAACCATATTAATTATCTCAATGACAAAATTGGTTTTTAATTAAATTTTAGAGTATTTTTACTATTCATCAAAACATAAAAGTTATCAGAAAAATATCATAAATTTTTCCAACATAAATTTTTATACCCCAATTAAAAATAACATGTTTATTTTTTCATATATAAATTATTAATGTTCTAAAATTTTAATTTAAAATGGGTTTTCCATTCAAAGTTGTAAAATTAATCATTAAAAAATAGGTTTGTATACATAAAATAGTGTTTTATTCATACCCTATGACTAAAATATCAATTGGATTAATATTTTCTTAACTATATAACAAATATATATCATTAATTTCATTACCAAATGCAACTCATTCAAATATACAAATATCTAATTGATTTATACATTTCATAAATAATTAATAGCCAATGAATTCATAGTGCATTTTCATAAGTTAGTTATAATTATTCCCTCTAACCTAGTAGCTAGGATATAATGGTAATTTTATATTAAGGGAATCTTTAGGTTCCTTTAAACTCATGATTTCATGAAAATAAATCTACTAAAGAATAAAATTTATTTAAATAAAATATTTCATAAAAACATTCAAGTGTTACATTCTACCCCCCTTAAACTACATTTATCTCTCAAATTTCATCCCTTGTAAATAAATAGATGAGGATACCTCTACCATATAATATACTCAAGTTCCCATGTAGCTTCTTTCACTTGGTGGTTCCTCTATAAAATTTTAACCAAGCAAGTGACCTTATTTCATTGAACTTTTTTGCTATGATCCAGAATCTCTATCGGTTATTATTCATAAGAAATATCTTACTTCAACGGTATGCCTTCTGAGCTTAGAACATTCGAAGGATTGGGTATTTACTTTCTTAGGAGAGATACATGGAACACATAATGAACTTGAGAGATATTCAGAGAAAACTCCAATCAGTGAGCTACCTTCCCCACACAATCTGATATTTCAAAAGGATGAATATACATAGGGCTTAGATTTCCCTTCTTTCAAAATCTCATTAATCTATTCTAGGGAGATATTCATAAGAACACCTTATCACCAACATCAATCTCTAGGTATTTCCTTCGGTTTTCAGCACAACTTTTTAGTTGACTTTGTGATTCTCTTATGTGTTGTTGAATATACTTGATCTTTTCTTCCATTTAATCAACAAGATCATGTTTTAATAGCTTTCTTTCCTTAACATCATCCTCACAAGTTGGAGTTATGCACTTCTTTCCATAGAGGGATTCAAAAGGATCCGTCTAAATACTACAATGAAAGCTATTATTTTATGAAAATACCACCAATGGTAGGTGTTGATCCCAACCACCTTTGATATCCATAGAGAAATCTCTCAACATGTTTTCTAGAGTTTGAATTTTCCTCTCAAACTGACCTTCTGTTGGAGGATGATAAGCAGTGATGAAACATAACTCTATATTCAGAGCATACTGAAGAATTTTACATAACATCAAGGAAAACCTCAAATCCCGATCAGAAATAATGGTAATTGGTACTCCATGCAATGTTACCACATCATCTACATATATCCTCGCAAACTGATCAAGATTGAAATACTCTCTAATAACAATGAAGATTGTTGACTTTTTAAGAAGATCAAATATAACCCATATAACATTATTGAATTTGGATGTATTGATAAGTCTGATGATAAAGTCTATAGTGACGTTCTCCCATTTCCATTCTGGTATTGGTAATGGTTGTAACATCCCCTTAGACTTACGTCTCTCATACTTAACTTTTCGACAAACCAAGCATCAAGAGACATATTCAGTGACATCTCTTTTCATTCCATCCCACCAGAAGTACTCTTTTAGGTCCCTGTACATCTTTGAGCTTCCTGGGTGAATAGATAACGCATAACTATGAGCCTCATCTAATAGCTCCTTCTTTAATTCTGCTATGGGAGGAATACAAACTCGGTTCCTAAACCTTATTATTTCATCACAATGAACATTGAATTCATGAATATTTAAAACCTTCTTTTGTAACTCCACATCATCCTTCGGTTCCTCTTTAATCATCACTATTATATATGGTTGGAAACTAATTTGAGAAAGATAATATTTCTCCCCTTCTAATAAAATTTCACGATCCATCCTTTGTAAATCCATAAATATTGGATCTTTCGGGATTCTCATTATGGATAAGCTAGCATGGTGTTTTCGACTCAAATAATCTGCCACCTTGTTCACTTTTCTAGGGTGGTAATGTATTGAGCAGTCGTAATCTTTAATCAACTCAAACCATCTTCTTTGGTGCATATTCAGCTCCTTTTTTTGTGAAAATATAATTTAATAATATTTTATTAGTATAAATATCACACCTTTCACCATATAGATAATGCCTCCATATTATGAATCGAGAGATTACTACAGCTAACTCCAAATCAAGAGTTGTTTAGTTTTTCTCAGGGATTTTCAATTTTTGTGAGTCATAAGCTATCACCATATCATTTTACATGAGAACACACCCTAAAACCTTTTTGGATGCGTCACTTTAGGTCACAAACCTTTCCCCACTACAAGGTAGTGTGAGCATAGGTGCAGTAACTAACCTTCTTTTTAGATCTTTGAAATTCTCTTCACCTTCCTCCTTCCAAATGAACTTAACTCCTTTCCAAGTCAACTTGGTGAGTGTATTAGATAATCATGAAAAATAATTCACAATACGTCGATGATATCCATCCAAACCAAGAAAAATTTGGATCACAGTTACTTTTTTTGGTCTCGACCATCATTAAATAAACTTTGTTTTTGCTGGATCCATAGATATCCCCTCTCTTGAGATTACGTGACCAAAAAATGAGACCTTTTTAAACCAAAATTTACACATCGTAAATTTGGAATAAATCTTCCCATTTCTTAGGGACTTCAGTATAATTCTTAAGTGATCTTCATATTCTTCCTTGAACTTTGAATAGAGAAGAATATCATCAATAATGACTACCACAAACTGATCAAGATAGTATCTGAAGACTCTATTCATTAATTCCATAAAGATAAAAGGGGAATTAGTAAGACCAAAAGGAATAATTATAAATTCATAGTGTCTATACCATGCACGAATTGTCGTATTTAGTATATCCTCCTTTATTACCCTTAATTGATGATCCCAAGAACACGATAAATCTTAGAGAAGTAGTGATATATGCATAGTTGGTCAAATAAGTCATCAATGCATGAGGGAGGATATTTTTTCTTGATAGTGATCTTGTTATGTTCTTGATAATCAATGCAGAGTCTCAATGATCCATCTTTCTTCATAAAAACCAAAACATGTTCTCGTCAAGGTGACACACTAGGGCATATGAATCCCTTATCTAGATTATCTTAGAGTTGCTTCTTCAATTCTCGCAATTTCATTGGGACCATTCTATAAGGTATCCTTGAAATAGGAATAACACCTAGTATGAGTTCTATTGAACACTCAACTTCATGATTTTTTAGAAGACCGAGAAATTACTCCGGAAATAAATCATCAAAATCCCATACAACATGCATATTCTTAATCGTGAGTTTCTACCCAACCATTTGAGATAAATAACATTCATTTATTAGAATCAAGATCCATAAGATTGATGAAATTTCTACTGGAAGGTTGTATTCATCATTGAATCGATAGATGATCATAGATTGATAAGGAATATGAAATGTGATCTCCCTTCCTTGGAAATTGATATGAGCTCCATATAAAGAAAGATAATACATTCCACGAATCACATAAAACTCCACTATATGAAGGATCGCGAGATTTTCAAGAAGTAATTTCCCAAAAAAATCAATTGGAGATGAATTTTAAACTTTGGATGCAACCATTGTGCCATTAGGAGTTGTCGCAACTAACTAAGAATCTAATTGTTGAGGTAAAACAATGATACCCTAAAAAATTCATTAGAAAGAAAATAGTGGGTGGATCCATAATCAAGTAAAACATTTTCTACTTTAGAGTGGATGGTAAGTATACCTTCCACCACTTCATTATCATACTCTACGTCGCTGATAGTAACTGCATGTGGCTTTCCTTTGTCTTTGGCCTTAAGAGTTTGTTGACATCGATCATCATCAATATCCCTTGGATTATGGAATTTATTAGCATAATTCCCCATTTCCTTGAACTTGTAACATTGAAGTGTAGGAGGTGAATTCTATGTAGCATTTTATTTTTTCACATCATTAGACATCTTTTTCCCATCACATTGGAATTAAATTTCCAGATCACCTTCTTTTCCACACATAAAATATTTACTAGTCCCTTTAAGACAATTCACTCCATGTTTCTTTCCACACATTGATCATAAGGGAAAAATCATCTTCTTTTCAGTGTTGTCATTATATTTTTCTTTGAATTCAAATTTTCACTTCTTATCAAACCCATATGAATGATGGGTTACTCTAATCTCCACTTAAACCTTGAGAGAACATCGAAAAATTTCCTCGTAGCTATTGAAGTACCTTATGGATAATGTCCTATAATGAATTGGTTTTAAGACACTAAAGAATCAATCAATCTTACTCTCAGGTTGGCTAATAATTCCAGAAGTGTACCTTTAAAGTCTTGTAAAATCTTCTTCATAGGTACCAACAGATTCATCATATGTTTTCTTAAGTTCAGGGTAATCCTACTCTATATTTTATCAATGAATATGAGGAAAGTTATTATTAAAAAAAATAAGTTCTTGAGCTCATCCCATTCCATGGACTCAATTTCACCACTTTACCTCGTATTCTCGATAAGATTCCACCATTGATCAGCTTCACCTTCCAAATGATATACTACTAAGATGAATTTATCATGTTTAGAACATTGTAGAACATAAAATATCTTTTTAGTGGTACAGATCCATTATTCAGCCACTAATGGATAAGAAGACTCGCTGAATGAAGGTGGAAGCTACCTCATGAAGGATTATAGAGAATGTTGCTCCCGACATTGTTTGTTTGGAAGTATGATATGATTCATATCTTGAGAAGGTTGTGTGAGAATGGCTACAAGATTTTTCATTCCATATCCCATAACATTTGGTTGCTCAGGGGGATAATCATTTCATTGTTCATCACAATCAGCATTAATACAGTTTATTCAGGTTCCAAACATTGACTAAAACCATAAATAATAGTGTGACAAATACTAATCATAATTGGAAAACCACATAATGAAGAATAAAATTTCAATTTAGGAATCATTAGGTTTTATTCTAGGTTATTCATGGTCATTTCTATAACACTATATTTTTATCTTATACATAGACATATCCTTAAGGACTTCTCATCCCAATTTCCAAAGGTTATCTATAACTTTTCTCTAATACCAACTATAATGGCCCATTATTTAAACACATTGATATAACTTCTGAATTGAAGTATATTGATTATAATATATAAAAAAACATGACATGACTGTATAGGTACAACGTCTTTAGAAACTGGGAAGCATAAACAACTGGTTCATAAAAATCTACATTGTCTCCCATTTATTGTATCATATCTAGATTCCTTTTTGGCGTATCATACTTAATACCCTTCTTCATGTCCTGGGGAAAAGAAACATATAAAAGGGTGAGCTCAAATTCTCAGTAAGGGTAAAAAAATGAAATAACAATCATATCATATTCATAAGAACATATCATTTGAAAAATCTTATCTTACATATAAAATATCACAATATCATATCATGGGATAAATCATAAAACAGAAATGTAATCCCAATACTCATAGTGCAAGACATGAATTTTTGTGGCATACACACATAATCATAGAAAATTATTTCATATTAGTCATGTCTCTTTTCCAAGACCATCATAGCGGGAAAATTCCATTACTGAACCATGTTCTCTCCTCATTCCAGCCCTATATCACTGAACCGGATTAACATTCCATTCTATCCGGGTCTATATCATGAGATATAAATCATTAACCAATGCATTGGAGGGAGATATAGGTCCCAAACATCTAATAAGGAAATCATTATTACATTTTACACAAAATATAAATCACTCATCATAAAATAACCCAAGAAATAAAATTGGTTTCTTATATATCATTCCATCATAACATAAATCATATAAAATATAATTCCATAATTAACACAATAAAATCATATTAATAATTGGTATATAAATATAACCCTATTTAAAGCTGTCATCACAGATGGAGAATAATTTTGATAAGACACTTGAACTTAGTTCTTGAGAAAAATATCATTTCTTCTTCAAAAAAGTATTCATTCCTAAAAATGACAAGCAATTTTAAAAGAAAAAAATTTAGTTGATGATAAACATGAAATATTGTAGAAGATGATTTCTGTAAATAAGTAACCATGATACCGTAAAAATCCATTTGTAAATTATAATTTAAACAAAAACATTCTCCTTATACTTTTTATGAAAAAGAAAAAAAAGTACCTCTTATGGTAAAAAAAGGAAAGATTCTTTCCATACCATGTAGTAAAAGTAAAAAATAGGTAAAATGAATTTAAACATACATGAAATAATATGAAAATTTTTATAAAAACAGTTTTAGAAAACATGGATATGGATAATAAATATAACCCCATTAAATACTTATGTATATGAAATCTTTGGTAAAAATGATATTGTAAAATTATCCCTTACCATAGGTCTGATATGATTCGTATGTATCTGAACCTCTTGTACAATGATATAAATAATGTTACTGATTTATTCCAGATTCATAATAATTTTTATGCTAATGTGTAGTATCATATTTTAATCTGTTTGTTAGTAACATTTCATTATTACTCATTATTCGGGTAATAACAACATTATGTTTTTATGTATATTTGGTCAGATGCATTATTATTCCTATTTTATGTTATAATTATATCATTTAAAGCATGGTATTAGTATAATATATATAATATTTATTCCTTCAATTCATTTATATAATCATTGTTTAATGAATATTATGTAGAACGAATCACATCACATCGTAGAGATAGTAAGTCGTATGTACGCATGAGCAATGATACCATTCCCATAATTGTTGAATGGTACTGAATTCGATGGTGTATGATATCTCTGAATTAGTATAACGTTATAGTAATAATATATAGTTATTATTTCCACCATTATACCCATCCATGTAAGGTGGTGGTGAAAAATAGATTACACCACGATGTGGAGGTGGAAAGTCGTACGTACACACACACACACGATTATTTCATTTTTCGTAGGATGGATAGAAGGTAAAATAAGGTTGTTTGATATTTATAATAACATATCAGTATATTTGTTATAATTATGTTATTAATTTATAATTATGAAATTAAATAATAGGTAGTAGAATAAGAAATAAATTTGAAAGAATCCGTAAAAGAGATTACCTCTTCCTCAACATGCCTCATTTAAATTTCCTCTTAGGGAACTAGAGGTGGTCTTTTGAGAAGTCCAGAAACTATTGAATATTACTAGGAATGTTTAGAAGATAAATGGGTAGGTTTTGGACGTGATTGAAGGCTCAAAATGGAGTAATGTGGAGAGGGAGTATTCTTCCTTTTATTAGAGAGGAGAGGGGAACTTTAGGAAACTCTCAAAATATTAATTTACTATAAATTAAATTTCGACATAAAATGGTCCAAAACATATTTAATTTGAAAATAAGATATTTTGGGTTCCAATACCCATCATCAAATAATTTTTAGTCAATTGTTGTATATTTTTTATCCTTAAATTTTTGGTTTAACCCTTATTTAACCCTTTTTAATCTTTCCGTGATATCATGTTATTTACACCTTGTGGGTTAGTGTAATTACCATATAATATCAAAGACCCAATGAATGTTATTTAGGAAATATTTGGATTTATATTAACCATTTCGATGAATTTTAAATTTTTAGGAATTTAATATCATTTAATAAACTATTTTATGTTTTAATTTATGAATTATGTCAATTTTTGACACTATTCATACTTAGCTTTTTTTAAAAAAATCATAACAACCTCATTCCTTTAAAAATAAGGCATTAACTCCAAAGAATTGTCAATATTATCCAAAAAAATCATGGATGACATAATATTAACCAAATTACATTTGTTTTAATTTTTATAAATTCATTTATATGAATATTTTATTAATGAGGTATTCACTACATCATAATTATGTCAAAAATAAATATATTTATCTAATATCTAAAAATTATAAATAAAATACCATGATGTAGGAATTATTTTTAGATTTCTAATGACTATTTATAGACATGGTGATCAGTTATATGACCCTACATTAAAAATATATTTATTAAAAGATATGTGTTTAGGTTATAATTATCTTTACATTAAATTAATTCCAATAAAATGGAATTATCACATCCATGTGAATCCATGGGGTACTAAAATCGACCCAAGGATTTCTATGGTCAGTAATATCTCATAAAATAGGACTAAGAGACATTTTATGGTAGTTTTATATTATTAAATTATTATTTTTTACCCTTATTTACCAAATTTACCCTTTAACCATGGTAAATAGAATAATTACTGAAGTTACGATTCATAGTGTCCAAAAATAAAAGTTAACTGTTAATAAAATTTTGACCTTATAATTACAAATATGGAATCTATTTTTCCAAATTCCAAACATAGGATTTGTAGTAATTAATTTAATATTATTCTCGTTATTGAAATGAGAAAACATGTTTTAAAAGTTAAAACATTGCAAAATATTGAAATTTTTTTACCAACGAATTTAATGTAAAATTAATTATAATGAATTAAATTTTATTAAATGGTAAAAATATATTCTACTTATACTTTCAATGAATTAAATATTATAATTTAACCATATAAATTATCTTCATGAAAAAAGTTCTTTTTTATTAGAATTTAGCATATTTTTCCTGTTCATCAAAACATGAAAGTTATCATAAAAATATCAAAAATTTATCCAAAGTAAATTTTTATATCATGCTTGAAAATAAAATATTTATGTTTTCATATATAAATTATTAATGTGCCAAAATATTAATTTAAAATTGGTTCTTCATTCAAAGGTCTAAAATTAAGCTTAAAAAAGGTTCTTATACTTAAAATAGGGGTTTATTCGTACCCTATGACTAAAATATCTAATTGATAAATATTTTATTAAGTATATAATACATATATCTCATTAATTTCATTAAAAAATGTAATTCACTCAAAAATACAATTATCTAATTGATTTACATTTTTCATAAATAATTAATAGCCAATGAATTCATAATGCATTTTCATAGGTTCGTTATAATTATTCCCGCTAACATAGTGGCTAGGCTATAATAATAATTTTATATTAAGGGGATCTTGTGGTTCATTTAAACTCCCTATTTTGTGAATATAAAGCTTCTCAAGAATAAAAATTATTTTAAGAAAATATTTCATAAATATATATGGTTGTTACAATATTTATCGTCTAGTTTTATATTCATGTGAATATGATGTTTTCCATTCATTTTAATGTCATGGAATACGGATCTTATCCCTTCCCTGAAGTTTTTAATGTCATGTGGTAAGGATATTAGATATGACATAAAAATTGTGTAATATTTCCTTGGGGACACTTTGTAGGGAGCATATTTTATCTGTGAACAAACTTATTAGTGGATAGCCATATGCCATTCCCCTTACTGCGTAGATTTATCATGTGAAAAAGAAATAAATATATATATATGACCCATTCTTAGAAAAAATGATCTTTTTTTACATGTACCTCTTCAAAAATAGTTATATTATAAATCTGTGATGTACTTTGTTGTCATGAGGTCGGGACATTATCTACATAAGTCCATCCCATATGCAGTTAGGGGCACATTTTTTATCTTTTATATGCTAAGGCTGAACCCAGTATTGGATATTTGGGTGCCTCTATATATCCTTTGATGTTAGGAATCAATCCATATGTACTTCCTATATTGAAGATCCTCGTTAATTCATAAACCATACAGTGTAGTGGGAGAGTAATTTTATTTTATCAATATTAGACCAATTGATCAAAGATTTGGGTGTAAATATAAATATTGGGATGGAAGGAATCAATCTATGTATAGATCTTTAATGGGATACTCTCTATTAAGGTTCAATCCATACATAGAGGGGTGTATTTTTCCCATTTATTATTATAGGTAGGCCTAGGATTAGAGATCAATGCATCACTACATATGCTATGATAACACGAATCAATATAGTTACTGGGGAACAATGCATTTTATCATCACAAGTAAATGATATAAGATCCCATAATTAATAAAGGTAATTGTGTTACTAGGTCCAAGAATAATGTTACGAGCACCACTACATATCCCATGATGACAGGAATTAAGGCACAAGTAGTTATGGAATAGGAAACTCTCTACACAGGAATGTCACATATGCAGAGGGGTCATTATTTCCATTGATTATTATAGCTAGGGCCATGATTTTAGATCCAGTATTCACTACATATCCTATTATTATTGTAATCATGACATGCATATTTCAAAAATTGGAGATTCTCAATGTGGATCTGGCTAACACATAGGGATCGATTAGGGCACTCCCTTTCTCTTTTTCCTAGATCTTGCTCGTGTGTGATGAATATTATGTGAGATGATACTTACAATTCAATTTAATGTCATACAGTGAGAATTTTTTGTTAATTTTAAGGTATTCAATTCATGACCACAATAACCCCATTGTGAACTGATATGCCTTAGTTATACGGGGAAGCCTCTACCAAAGTTCCTAAGCTCGCGTGAGAAATTCTCAATGTGAGAAACAAGGAATGGAAAAAATTACCCTCATGATATGGAGAAGATTATAAAAAGGATAGTATAATTTATATAATGAGTTGTATGAGCTAATATATAGGATATAAGCATCCCTATGTATCTCTTCAGAATGAAAATCAAGCTGTATAAAGTTCTAGGAACCCCTGTAGTTTAGTGTCGAGCAGCGATAACATCATATGTGCAGTTTAACATCATGTGGGAAGGATTACGGTGGATGATTTATAAGTAGGGGAATATTGGGGATCAATGTAGTTTATCATAATGCAATTAGTATGACTTTTTTTAATTTTAATGGCATGCAGTAAAGATGGATGAAATTGTTTAGTTTAACATCTTGTTGCAAGGATGAGATCCATATAGTGTAATGTCATGAATTTAGGATGAGAGATGCTTGATGGTAGCTATGAAATGTATTTAATATGAAACCACACATTGGTGGGGGGTGTGAAATATTCCCCATCCATTTTGGTCTTTGTGTAGGCTCAATTATGACAGACCTTATGTATGATATAAAGACCTTCCTATTTCAGTTCCATTTATGAGGCTTTTTTCCTGGTATAATTAGGGATCTGAGAGACAATACAAGTTCTCCTTGTGGAAAAAATGAAGGAAAATATTTCTATTGAAGTCTCATACAATTCAACTCAGATGAAATCTTATGTTTTTCAATGTATGAAACATTTTGTCATCGAGCCACTCTAACTCATCCAGTCAATTTTATGATTTATCATTATCTGATATTTTTACACAAATAGATATTTGTTGTGATGGAATCTATACATATATGGGAAATAATAACTCGATTTTATAAACTAAGGAATATAGAGTTTCCTGTGTAGCAGTACGTGTGGTGGTATGGTAGGCCCATAACACATGGAAGATCTTGTCTAGATTGGAATTGTTTTCTTTATTCACTATATTTTGAAATATATTTGACAGTGACCTTTTGAAGGACTCTATTTTTTTATTTTCCACTTCATGTTAGCAGGATGAATGATAGGACTCTATATTTTACTCCTAGTCAATTTCTTCCACCCTTTGGAATAGAAGTTGGTGCCGCTATCTGTCAATATTGTGTGAGGTATGTCGAGCCTAGGGAAGATATGTGACTTCACAAAGTTGAATATATTATTCATCCTATCTACCTTGATGTGTATTTACTCATCCCATTTGGAAAATAAGTTGATATAAGTAAGGATATGCTTAAACTACTTAGTTGTGTCTAGGAGATATGTCCCCACAATATCTATTTCCCATACAGAAAACAAGCATGAATATTAAACTATTTGTAAAAATCGTGGGGGATGATAGAAGAAGTCTGCATTAATATGGAATGCGTTAAATTTCCTAGTGAGTTCGACACAGTCCTGTATCATTTGTTTTCCAATAGTAACCCAACCTCATGATTTTTTGGAAGAGCCTGGTCCTAGATTGATGAGTGTCGCAGGAGCTTGTGTGGACTTCTTCCATGATGGTGATAATTTCACTTTTTCCTATGCATCTGAGTATTATTACATTAAATCCATGATTGTAGATGGATTTATTCTCATTTAGACCACCCATTAGGGTAATTTTCACTACTCAATTTTGAATATGTTCCCATTCATCTTGGTTTTTCATGAGAGAACCATTTTGGAAATAATCAATTATGAGCTCCACCTATATAGGGGTGGATGTCAGTTTATCATTCTCTGGGGTGGTTTTGATCTGATCTATTTGTTCCATGTCATAGATTATGATCAATGAAACCATTATTTGATGCCTGATGTGCAAGGTTGTGTCATTTTGGTCAAGTTCATCCATGATTATGAATGAATTAGCTGATGCTTGGGTATCAAAAATATCTAATCAGGGGACATGATGCATCATGATTTCAAAAGATAACTCCACCATTTGTTCTCTGAAATAGCTGGTGAGAGGGTCCAATTATTCTTTATGATGGAATATTCTCCACTGATATTCTTTATCACTGCCTTGGAATCCCCTTTGATGTTCAGGTAGTCTATTTATAGCTTTAGGGATAGTTCCAAGCTAGTGATGAGGGATCAGTATTCTACCTCATTATTCATGCAACCTTTGTGTAGTAAGAAAGACTGGGGAAAATTTCTTTGTCTGGTGAAACAAATACTATCCCATGTCCAATCCAATTGAGTCTTGGAATTTCTAGTCTCTTTCTAATAGGACTTCTGGAGGCACTTTCCAAACACATCTCCCATATTTGGGGAGTGTCATGGGCTTATAAAACATCCTCATTTGGATGATTTGTCTCCACTAGTGTACTTTTTAGTGTGGTATGTGCTATGAGTAAATCATCTAGGGCTTTCCCTTTCACTCAAATCTATGACATAATGTGTATGTAATATTGTTGAAGGATGATCACCCATTAGTAAAAACAGCCAATATTAATGGGATGACCATGAATGTACATGTGTGGATAAATATGAGAGACAGAGTATAATTCATGGTGCTGAAAGTAATGACTCAGATTCTACACTATGAATATTAGTGTGATGAAGTTATCTCAACATCCAAGTATTAGGTATCAGTATCCTTCTTATTTCCAATAAGTTAGTATATACTATTCTCATTTCCTGTATCATTTTTTATATAAGGAGACCACCAAGTAATCATTCCATGTTGGCCACATATATGATGAGTGGATTTAATTACATCAGTGGAATCGAGACCAGTGGGTGTAGAAAGTATAACATGAGACTCTCTAAGGATTTTTGGTAGTGACCATACCATCGATAGGCAATTCCCATCTTCATTACTTTTTTATGGGGAGATATTTTCTAGACATGTTTTCTATGAAATACCGAATGTAGGAGAGGTACCCTGGGAGCCGCCTCCTTTATTTAGGATTCCTAGTGGGTGATAGATCTATAATAGAACTAGTCTTTTATGGGTCAGCCATGATTCCATGGTGCTGCACCAAAAATCCATGTAACATTCCTAGTGTCACTATAAAAGTGAATTTTAGTATCCTCATCTCCAATCTATGCAGTCGTTTCTTGTAGAATATTGTATGAATATCTGTGACTTGATCGTTTCACCATTGAGATTTTACCATTAGGTCATCAACATAGAATTCTTGTATTCTCCCCAAGAAGGGATTAGAGATATAATTCATTGTGTGTTGATATGCAGTTCCAATGTTCTTTAATCCAAAGGGAATTACCTAATAGAAAAAGATCACATGTGTTACTCTGAAGGCATTGGATTCCTCATCTTTAGGGTCCATCTTTATCTAAATATACTAGTAATACCTATCCATGAAGGAATGGGTTTTGAAGCTATTAATTTTATAAATAAATATTTTTATGATTGGTAATGGAATGTTATCTTTTTGGGAAGTGTCGATAAATTTCTATAATATTGATAAAGACCCTAAAATGCCCATTGTTTATATTAATAGTTATGATGTTTGTGAGATATATTAGGTATTTCACTAATCATAAAAAGTTGGTTTTGATCAATTTGGCAACTTTTTAATCTTCATTGGTAGCATGAGATGGGTGAAACCTATTGACTTCCTTCTTGAATCCTTGATGGTCATTATGTAAGCCAAGATAGTGCATAGACACATCTGGATTCAGTCTTAGAATTTATATAAAATTCAAAGAGAAATGTTTCTTTAGAAATTCAATTTATATATTGTTCTCATCTAGGGGGATTGAATCACTAATAAATGAAGTTTTTATATATTATTTTGTTCCCAGATTTACCTGCATGATCTTATCAATGGTGGTGGAGAATCCTCCATCAAATACAGGAGGGAAGTTCCTGATGTCATCCTATTTTTATTATACCTCTCAATCTATAAAGAAATTTTCATAAGATTTCTAAATTCTTATGAAATCTATGTGACTATCTGGGTGAGGGAGGCCATGAGGAAAGACATTATCATCCCCTACTACCAGAGTCAGTTTAGAGAAATTATAAATCTGACTTTCTTTTAAACCATCCCTGGGGATAAAAGGAGAATGTAAATATGGGGTTGAGACTATTTTCTCTTCTATACTTATGGGTATCACATAATAATTATTGGTCAGGCTTCCAAGATTTGAAAGGGAGGTCACCAAGCCAATTGGGGGTTGCAATATTTTTATTTTCATACCCCATTGATTGTTTTCTAAAAATTTTATAGAATAATACCTTGGTATATGTGGATTCAAAATATTTGATGGGGGAACTGTTACCATGTAGTATGATGGCCTTTACATCGATAGGGTATTTCAAAAAATTATGGAATGTTGAAGGTACAGCCACGTGGTTATGAATCGAAAGCCTCCCGAGTAGGAAATTATATGAATTATCCTTGTGGATAACCATGAACTCAGTATTATATTTGAGATCCCTAAACTAAGCTTTGAGCTCGATCATCCATAGAGGTATTTGATTAGGAATTTCATGCCATTAAATGGTCTTTTTTGGGAGATAATACACTTCTCTATAAACCAAACATCTAACGGTCTAAATTAGAATGAGGTTGATCCTAGAACCATTTTTTATTAGATACCTTCAGAAGTAAACATTATCGAGTCTCTCTAAATCATAAAAGGGCATGATGTTTCCTTGAATTACCTTTTTCTAATCATGTTCTATGAATGAGATGCTGACATGAAATTTAGGTTTCTTGGTATCCAATTGATAAACCTAAAATATAGAAAATTCTATCTCAAAGTATTTTTTGAACTATAGGTCTTCAACAGTTTTCTCTAGAGTTTATTGGAAAGATGAAGTTAATACAAGATTGAGAGTTTCACTGGGGAAACTGCCAGATATTTCATATTGTCATTATTTTGGGCTATAGGATGTGACTTCCCAAGGTGGGTTTTTTATTATGTGGTTCATGGGCTATGAAATTTTAGGTAGATGGTCCTGGTGCTTATGTAGTGGTCAATGGAACATATGCTACCATTAGAATAAATCGCAATGAACTTCCCCATTTTTTTGCCTGATTATACAGTTGCATTTTCACCAGTCAATCAAGTATGATGATTGGGCATTGAAAATGGATAGAGGTTTCTAGTCCACATCCATACCTATTTCAAGCTCTATGAATTTCTTGACCATGGGTCTATTTTTGTATATCTTTCCAATATATGGATGTGACTGAATTATTGTGTCTGACCACACCTACATTGTCCTCTGCATCCTTGGTTCCTGTGCATGTAGCCTCCTATTCTCCGATCAGGTATGGGAAACTCATACTCATAGGAATATTCATAATAGGATAAGGGTTATGAAAATTGTATCATTTTAATAGAACCAAATATGATCTCTTATTCTAATAAGTGTTCCATTTGGTGGGTCGGTTCTAAATCTTCAGATGTTTTAGGGGAGAAATATGTAAGAGTTAAAGCCTACAATGTAGTAGAATATGACTCTTCATCTTCCATATCTTTCTCTACTCGATGGATACATTCACCTATGGGAAGAATATCTGATTTCACCTCCCTTGGAGATCAAAAAATTATAGGTCTATGAAGCAGTGATCTTAAAGAGTCATGGGCTTGGTCAACTGTGTTTTGAGTCATCCAATAGTTGAACTTCCACCCATGCCTATCCAAAAATTTATTCCAACCACCTTATTCATCTAACTAGGAAATGGTTACATGGGTCACCTACACTAGGTGTTATTTCAACATTACCCATCCATAATCAGCCATGCTTTATACAATGTCTTTAAATATGAACAAATCCTTGATGTTATGAGCCAAACTCTTATGAAAAAGGAAATACTTTGGTTTTCGATGAGTTTGACCACATTGGGTTTCCTAGGATGTGGTAGATTTAGTAGGTTATTGTCTATAACTATAATAAAATAACCAAAGTCTTTATTTTTATGGAAGGATTATGTTTTATTCATTCTTTCTTCAAAAATTGGGTGACCCTGGTCTCTTTTTTATTTTGGTCGAGAGATATTTTGTTATTGTTTCTGCTTAATAAGAGGTTTTAGGTGGTTTGGGAGCTTCATAAATATTTGAATGGGAATTCGTACTGGTTTGAGGGTAAAAGTGGTACTCTATTTCTTATTGATCCATTTTCCCGATGCTAAGGGTATGAGTCAAGACTTAGCTCATGTCTGAGGAATGGAATCTTCCTGAAATTATGCCATCTATGAAAACTCACAAAAAAATTCTTAGATATTTAATCAGTATCATAAGTGTCTGTAGCTAATGCTAGATGTTTTTCTTCACCGAGTTCCATCCATTTCTTCTATGGGATAGGGATACTAAGTGAGTAGGTTAAACCTTTTCATTTGACCATGAAGCCAGACACCCTCTTTTTTCATGTTTAAAGTTTTTTAGGTGGATTTTTTTGTTTTACTCAACATGGAGCTGAATTGATAAAGGAATTTATTCTCCAAGTATTCACATCCTATAACTGGTCCTATTGGAAGACTACTATACAAGTCAAAGGATGGACATTTCAGAGTTTGTACAAAACACCTCAGCTTGGTTACCTCCTGTTGATCTCGAGGTCCCATCATTGAACCGTATCGGGACACAAAGTGTGTGAGATGTTTTACGGGATCCCCTACTCCATCAAAGTTGGATAAGGTAGGATTTTTTAAATTGGATTGGGGAAATTTTCATCCACCCATTCAGGATATGGATCTCCCTTAGTCTATAAAAGTTCACTTTTCACTTCGATGTCTTCCATTAAAGTAGATACGGACTTGATGACGTTGATAAATTATGAAGGTACTAATCTCTAATCCAAATATTATCTATAGAAAGCATGTGGTTCTTGATGTGGTGGAATTTTTTTTATCTCCCTCCCATTCTCAATTCATTATAAAAATAAATGGTCATCATAGAGAGGGATAGGATTTCATCATATTGGAGGGAAATCAGAATCATTTTTGACTTCCTCATGTATGTAGACCGGTTTACTAGATCCAGAGTTGATCTGAGGCTCAGATGCCACTATTACAGGTGTATCTTCTCTTTCCAGATGTATGGGAGGAGATATATTCAACTCATTTTAAATATGATACCCAGGTTGAATGTTTCTCATGAGTGGCTTCTCATTGATTTGTTTGAGAGTCTATATAGGACTCTCATATTGTTCCAACTCCTCTTCCATGGATGAAATTTTGGATCTTTTGGGTGTTTAGTGGGATATGAACACTTATTACCCTTAATCATAGGTTGTCTTCTACTCTAGATGTGGAATCTCAATATTTAGAGTTTCTAGGTATTAGAGCCTCCTCACGTTCTGTGTGCGTGTAACCTCATTGGGTGCATCCAGACCACCTTCCTCTCATGGTATATTTTACATATTGAATTATTATACATCTATGTGTTGATCCACATTATATATTATTTTTATCAAAATGACATTCACATAGGCATATTGGAAAAATGGTAGTTGTATGATTACTCTCAACACAATAGGAGGATTTCGTATTTCTTTTATTCGGTTCATTTCTCGAACCCTTAGACATATTAGATAGTTTTATTTGACCCCAATGGGGTTAGATTATCTTCACTGTATACTCCTCCCATCCTCAATTTTGAATAGTGGTATTGAATGAATTTCCAATTATGCTTTCCAAATGGGACTAAAATAGTATTGGTTCATCTTTTGGTGGGCGGAACAAATGGGATGCTGATTGTCAATATTTACCTCCCAACATGGAAAAAAATAATTCCCTTTATGGTGGTGATGATGATAAAAATTCCCCCAAACCAATGGTATAGGGACTATTAGTGGCCACAATTGGTATTTTCTGATCCTTTTATTTAGTATCTATTGCTTCCAGTCATAGATTTTATGATTTCCAGGACAAGCATAGAGATATAAATGCCCCAATCCCAGCGGGATGGGGTTGATCTAGAATCCTTATCAATTTATATAGGACCCTCAGAGGGGATGATAGACCTAGTTATGAAAATTGAGATACAAATCCACTATCATAGAGATCTAGTGTATGTTTGTAGTTACTATAAACATGCATTAGATCATCTCCAAGATTACTAATTTGAGGGGTGGAATCGGTGGTAGATATTCCCCTAGACTAACATGTTGGGATCTCTTTTGGATATAGGTTATAGATGATGTTATTGTATCCTATAAAATATGGTGCACCTATTCTCATGCATGAGTTGGGTTATATGGTTTCCCGTGATGGGGGTAATTCTTTATGGGAAGTTGTCTGGTTGAATGCAACTTTAGCTTCATTTCTTGAAATGTGTTCCCATTGTTTTGAGGGACTTATTTAAAATATATGCTGGCTTTCCTATTCCTTTATTCATGATGTATCAACTCCATTGAAATAAGTAAATTTCTTTATAATGGCCAACTGTCTTATGTGTTTCCAGATTACCTAAATTCCTTAGAGGCTATGAAATTACAAGACACTATATTTGAGGAGTTCTTTTGTTCTAGTGGTGAGGTAAAGTGATAAAATATATACTCTCCCCATATTAAAATTTGAATATATGAAGAGGATATGAATAATAGTTTTTGAAGAGTTTTTATGCAATGGGGTCAAATGTGATATATATTTGCACTTTGATTTTCTGATTTTGGGTCCCGATCCAAGGAGATCTCATCTAGGTCAAGCTAACAACACAATATCTTGATTGTTTGAAGGTGAAAAAATAAAATAAGAATGGTTTATATCCTTCAATCTGTGATGCATTTCCCACATTTTTTTGTTTATGTGTGGCATGAAATCCTTTTCTACCTCATCTGGGGTCTCATAGTTAAAAGTAGAAAAGGGTCCAAAACATGGTTGGGAGGTTTTTTATGGATAACTATATCCATATATCAATGACGACTTCTTATTCATCAGGATTACATGCCTCCATTCGGTCAGAAAACATATGATTATTATCTATGATGCCTGCTGACCATAGTGAACCGTTGATTGTGGTTGATGGGGGAATATACATTGTTTACCCCAATATTTTAGGAAAGTCAACATATGAAGGCATCCGAATTTTTAGGACCTCTCTAAATTGAGGTGTTTGGTAAAGGGAGTGATTTATTTATCTTTCAGAGATATCCCCATGGAGAGGTTGACCATGGAAGATGTCAGGATTAGATTTTCTGTGATCCATCCCCACACTACCATGAGGTGGACTATCATGTTAATGATCCCCTTCTACTTCATTTGAAGATTCACCAGACCCTTAGTGTCTTGAAAACATGTCTCAAACAACCTCAAAGACAATATAACATCAAAGTTTAGGGATATGATCCTTTTTATGTATTATGTATAAAATATACCAACCTTTATTTTGGAATTATTTAGGGATATGAACCTACTATATGACAATTTCGGGAACATGTTGATAACCATATGGTTTTGCAGGAATATGATCCCATTGATAATAAGATGATGTAATACTCCAATGATATTATTCATTATTGGAAGGAATATGAGCCTTCCCTAAGACATGTGACACTCTCACATGGTGAGCCTTAATCAAAATGGGGATATGATCTCAATATTGAGCCTTTGGAGCATGCCTCTAGTCTTTTTTTATATGAGTATGATCCTATCCAATGGCATGTGTCATTCTCACTTGGAGAGACCTAATTGGAATGAGAATATTTTCTCGGTATGAATAAGCATTCCCTACTAGAATATACAGACGAACCTACAAAGTGGGAGAACGAATATGAGCTTCCCCATATATAGCCTCTAAAGGATGGAGGTATAACTGTTCATCGATGGAAGTAGGTATATGATCTTGGATAAAATGAGCTACTGGAATATACCATGTAGCGTCACTGAATGAAACATGATCCAATGTTGAGTCATGTTCCACTGTCACATGCTTATCTCACCCATAATAAGAATGTGATCCTAATCCTAGGCCTATAGATTATGTTTCTAGTCTCATTAGATAGGAATATGAGCCTATCCTAAATCATGTGTTGCTTTGAATTAGTGATGCCCATCCAAAAAAGTGATATTATATCGATCATGGGACTCTAGAATATGTCACTACACTTCTTTTTGTTAGGAATCCACACCTGCCCCAAGGCACATTCCACACTCACTTGGTGAGCCCCGATTGGAATTAGAATATGAGACCTATCCCGGGCCTCATCATTTACCTGAATATACTGATTATCCTCATGGATGTGAACAAGAATGTTTGATTTTTCCAAAAAACCACCTGTCCATACTGGTCATAGTATTGTAATACCTTGGCTGCAGGGATAGGAATATTTCCATGTCCCTGTATTAGTACTAGTGTCAGAATGTATCAGTGTAGTTCTTCATCTATTTTTAAGATTTAACGACTCTTTACCAAAGTGTACTTAGGAATATAAGCATGTAAATTTTCTGTCTCCACTATATATTGGATGATATGTCTAATTGGAGTTGAAATATGAGCCCAATTATTACCCACTCATTCCATTGGAATGTCTTTATGGACTTCATGTGAGGGGGGTAAGAATTTTTACTTCATGCATGAAAGTTGTAGGAATATGCCCACATACTTGTTCCAAGTGAGTAGGGATATGAGCCTACTCACAAGATAAAATAAACATATACTAGTTGTCTTCCTAAGTGGGAGTGGGGATATTATCCCACTGAAAATTATCTATATCTTTCACACATGATGTCTCTTCCTTATTACATGTTCATGGGAGTTAGAGGTGGTAGTGTGTCGGGTGGTACCCTCAATAGGAAACTAAAGGGAACCATTGAGATGGTGAAGGTGACTGTAGTTGAGTGGATACATCCTTAGTAGGAACTAAACTAGAAGGGAGATGTAGTTGAATCCTTGGTCCAACTTCATTAGATATTGAAGGTGGTTCTCTGCGGATAAGCCTTCAATTTGGTTGGAGGTGGTTATGAGTTCCACTAGATTTATTGTAGCTTTATTTGGATGGTGAAGAATTGTCAGTTTTAGTGTTCAGAGAACCTCTTCTATAGTCTAAATGATCATGATTGTACCATGTTGATAGTATTCCTTTTCCACTGCACTCTCCACCTAACATTGAAGATGTCAGGTAGGTGAGGTCATTCTATGACCTGCAGGGGTTGCAGCTGTATTTTATTTTCAAGAATTGTCACTGGATAAATAAATTATATCACGTTAAGGGGTTTGTTTTTGAGAATAGTATCCATAGTCATCCAGACCCCAAGGATCAAATTCAATGATTAGTGAATTAATCTAGGAGTGATATTTATCCAATTAGATATGCATGAGTTCCAAAATTGTCCTTTATTATTACATGTCTGACTATTCCGCCTGTGTGGACTTGTCACAATGAGGATGGAATTATTTCATGAGAACCTCAAATTCATTTGATATATTCATGTTAGGATTTCTAGTTTTTTTAGTAGTATATGAAAATAAAAAGTCCTAATGCATGGAAAACTGATTATTATTTAAATTAAGATATTGACATTGGGTTCACCATTTTTAATTCTTCAGAAACATAGTGCGTATAGAAGCTTGAATATTTATTTTGAGGGATAGTAAATTTTCTTGTACAAATCCTCATGTTAGATTCACTATGTTTCTCTTTCAAAGAAACTCCAAATGGTTCCCCCATCAATAACTGAGTATGAACTTGATTTCCAAAGGTATGAGGTCAATTGGAGTTTTGGGCCCAACGATGCTTATGGAATAAAATTTCTCAATAGGATGGTATGATGGGATCACCACACCCTTTTGGGGAGAATTTATATGAACTATAGGACTCTCTTATAGATTTAATATATATTTGTGAATCCCTTCCTAATCTTGATGTGAAACCGATCACCCAAAAAATGATCTAGTTTATGATCACTCTATATGAAAATGGAGGTCTTATAATGAGTCTATCTATGTGTATATGAGTTTCGTCATCCATTTCCCCTTAGAAGGTAGTTGCGCATATATTTATGTTATATCACTGGGATCTCTAGAGTTTTGATTTCATCTTGGCAGGTGATTAATATTTCAAAGATGGTATTGAGCCATTATAAGGCGTCCTAGGTATCCTTTTTATAATTGGAATCTAAACCCACGTAGTTCATTAAACCCATGACATTTAAATTTAATTTTAAATGACATATATGAATAACTTAGAAACCAGATATTTGATATTAATCCTCAAGAAGGAATCCTATATATCCTGGTTATAGTAGAACTCAGATTCATCATAGTTTAAACATGCCATTGGGACTTACCCTGAGGTGGATTCCCTTGTATGGGTGGAAATCATATCATTCCACTCACCGGGGCTTACACAATGATGTTTCCCAGGCTGGTGGAGACTCATGATGTGAATTATATATCCATTGCATGTCCTTAATCCCACATGAACCATTATTAGTGTAGGAAACAAGAAATTAAAAGTAATTAGTCTCACTACATATAGATTCGGTACATATGTGTTAGAAGAACCCTTTGATTTATAATATGAAGCTCAAGCCTTAGGAATGAATCCTACGTATTCTGGTTATGGTAGGAATCAGAGTCACCATAGTGTGGTATATCGGGGCTTAGACACTGGGGTTTCCTTTTTGATGTTTAATATGGAGCTTGGTCCTTATGAAGTAATCTTACGTATCATGGTTATGGTAGGAATGAAAGTCATTATATTTCATCTTGATTGGCAGTTACACACTGAGGATTCCCTTTTAGGTTTAATATGGATTTCAGGCCTTCATAAGGCATCTTATATATCCTAGTAATGATAGGAATCTGAGTCATCATAGTTTAGCATGATTGAGTCTTACACACTAAGGTTTCCCTTGTATGTTTAATATGGGGATCTGACCTTATGAAGGTGTCCTATGTATCATGGTTATTATAGGAATCTGAGTCTTCATATTTTATCTTGATTGGTGCTTACACACCAAGGTTTCCCCTGTATAATTAATATTTATATTGGGCCTTAGGAAGACATCCTACATATTGTGGTTATGAAAGTAATCAGAGTCAACATAGTTTTTTTGATCAAGGCTTACACACTGGGGTTTCCCTAATATATCCACTGGATAAGGATATCATGTCCCAAGATGCCTACTTGACATGACCTGAATATCTAACCGACATGTTTGATTGCCCACCTAACATGTCTGGGGATGTTTGGATATGTCATTGTTACAAAGTTGACATGTTCGAAGACAATCATATGATTCAGTAGACTTGTAAGGAGGATGTCACATGGTATGGATGAAGAGACTGGAGGAATTCATGAGACCTGATTTTCTTTCTTTGGTGACACTATATAACATAGGTGACATGTCTTAAGGAAATCACAAGATCTACTAGAAATCCTAAAGGACATCACAAGACTTGGGTGGTATACCCAGTGGGTGCCGTTTGACTTTTTTGACATGTCCAAGGTACATCATATGATCAAAATATAATGTTAAGTGAGAATTACATGATTTGGGGTACATGTCCTGATGTTGTCTTGTGAACCCAGTTGGTATTGCGAAGAACATGAAGATAAGTGCATTCATCATTTCTTAAGTCTCTTGCCTTTTTTTTCTTTATTCCAGCCCTTATTTTATATGTGCCTTATAAATTTAAAATGGTTGATTTTATTTAGGTTCCACATGATACATCTGACATAAATTCACCCCCTTTAAAATATGAACAACACACTATGAGTCCTTCATGTGGTATATATAGTGATCATGTGATGATAATATAAATTTTGTTTGATACCTTAGGAAATTACCCTGATTTTACCTGAAGAAAGACCTTTACGATAACATGACTAGCTGCTTTAAGAATAGAACTATCGTGATCCTATGTGTGATTGATCATTGAGTTTGGAGTTCATTTTTTGTGCATAGCGGGAGGGATTTATAGGCCTTTATACCCTGGCTATACGATTCTTTGTGGGGCGTATATCTCAGAGATTTTGGTTGGAGTCAGTGTAGGGATTTAGTGTTACATGATTTGCATGATCCTGTTGTGGGTCATTCAAGGGGCATCACATAATGTTCAAAGGCCAAGAAATATGTCCAACTTGGACATTTTTATTGTACCTTGTTAGATCAAAGGGAGTCATCATAACCATGTGGAAATTTCAAGGGACTTTATTAAGGGCATTCTAAATTTTCTAGGAGTCTTCCCGAGATAATGATGCTTCTTGAAAGGCTTTCGTGTGAGTTGAGATGACTTATCTGGGGTCTTATTCAATAAAAATGAGTCTTGTAAGTGGGGATTTGTGTGATCAATGGTGATCACCTAGGGTGCACAAGCCATTTCTTATGATGATTATCATATCCTCATATCGTAAGAAGCTTCTATCATTTCCCATTTTATTTTATTATTTATTTTAAAAACGCCTGGGATCTCATAAATTTATTTGAGAGTTGTTGAAGACAATAAATTACGCTATTAGTGATGTGTATCATGAACAATTAAGGGTATTGTGGTGTTGTATGATCCTTATCATGCACAACACTTTTATTGTTCTTTAGAGCCAGTAGTTGTAACGTAGTGTCGAATAGACATGTATGAGACCCTTTATATGATGAAGGTGACATTCAAGTAGGATCTTCCATGACATGGTGGACATGTCTCCAAGAAATCTGTAGTGTCTTGTGAGCCTCATTGATGTTCCATATGAAGATTAATGACTGCATAAGGACTCCACCTTATGAATATTTTCTCCAATTATTTTATGAGGGGTTTGGGTGTTTTTTATGTGCTTGTGGACTGAAAATCGTGTGACTCAGATGAACTTGTTTGGAATCCATCATATGGTTACAAAGTGTCTTGGATTCCTTCACGAGAACATTATGTTTTTCAAAGGGTCTTTGAATGATCTCTAGTAGGTCATGTGCTATGCATGATCCATTCACATGATCTTTTAATGGGGATGTAGTCAGGTCCCTTTGGGGGTTTTTCACGATCTGTATACTTTGGAAAACCTATCTTTATTTGTTTTTCAAAGAAAATAATACCCATGTTTTAGATATTTCTTCCCTCATATATTTTTCGATAATCATTTGGTGAGAATCAAAAAGTATATACCCCAGGTTTATTTTTCCTATAATAATGGTTTCTAGTGGACTATACAGATGAAACCCTATGAGGCCTTATACGTTAGGATATAATGATCAACTTTGTTTTGGTTAGATGAAAGCGTGGAAGTGATTCTCAAACCTCATCTTATTCTAGAGACAATGAATGAAGTGTAGTTGATCGAGAAACAGATAGATGTAGCTCAATAAAGACAAAAATCCTATACCGATCACTATTAATAGACTCTAGAGCTCGAGGTCTAGGATTAATTCTTTCTATATATATCATATAGACTGGTGCATAGATAGATTAGGAGTTAGGGATAGCTTTTCCCCATTATGTTAGGCCTTTAGTGATAATGGGAAGGTCCATTCCAGTAGCCTATCAATTGAGGCTACCTCATAAGAACTGTTCCATCCCTGATTTATTCCACATTTAATATCTTCACTGTTACAATGCATACCCATATCATACATTTGATCCCAAGGATATTGAATTGGATGATAATTATTCTTTTGAGGAGCATCCCATTAGTATCATTGATTAAAAACTGAACGGTCTATAAAATAAAGCCATTTATACAAGTTTGGGTGCTATAGAAGCATGATCATATATAGGATGGAACTAGGGATAAAGAGATATATGTACATAATCAATGTCAAAAACATGTTTTTTAAATTCACCATCAACCAAGGATGTGAAACTCGGAGAAAAAGTATTCTAAAAGGGGGATATTGTAAGATCATTGGTTATTATATAAGGTATGTACCTTTTAAATTTCAATTTGAATAATAATTTTTTATGTTATCAACATGTCTAATCACATAAATAAGTAAACAAGTGTTTCTTGGTCTTTTTTATATCCTGGAACTCTGAGTTTTATTGGAATGGGGTAGGCTCATGTTTTGACCATTCTATGCATATGAGGGAACATGGGTTGGACAAACTAGGTTGGGTGATATAGACCTCCATAGAGGGGAGTGCATGGGTAGTATACGGGTTGACTAAATAAGTTATACAGTCCATGTGGGCTTTACAGCTTGGGTAGAATGGGGCCCATGTGTAGATCATAGTTGGGAAAAAAATTCCTTCCCTAATCGTGTGTCCAAATTTCCCACCCTTTAAAGATTAAATGGAATAACTATTTTCCCTCCCCCATTAAAAGAGTATAACCCCTATTCCTCTTCATTTATCCAGTATAATTATCTCATGCTTAGAGAGATCTTCTACCCACTTCCTCGGGTTCTTTGGTATCTTCTCTATCAAAATCACATTTCAATTTTTATCCATCTCATTGGATTTTTATTAGTAAGAGCATTGATCAACTATCTCCCTTTCCTAGTTTCTATCACTATTCATAGTGTGCAAATCATATAGATTCTTTTCCCTAATTTCAGAGCATTCATATATTATTCCATTTTCTTACGTTCAATGAAAAAACTAAGGGAGGATACTATACGATGCATCTAGTAGAGGAATAAGGTATCTTGTCTATACATTTCCCCTCAAAGTCTAGTTGTTCGCACCTTGTTGTAATTGTTCCACACACCGGACCTTATGGTTTTACTTCAAAAATTGATAAAACTATTGAATAAAATATTAAATTATTGTTTAAGATATGTCATAATACCCTTATTTAAGGTTGGATGTTGTTGACCTCAAGCCGAACCACCGAGGGGGTAGGTTCTTTCCATGTCCATGATTATGTCACCCATGGGGTGAGAAGAGCTTTATTTTCATTACAGGGAGCTGAACGTGGTAATAATGTTTATTTTTAAATTTTTAAGAAAATTTTCAATCTATATGAAAGGTATGAAATTTATGACCCCTTGGATTGTTTATTATTATGAAATTATTACTAAAATGATTAATGAGTTGGTTTATGGAATGGTAAATGAAATGGTGAATGAAATGGTTATGATGATGATAGAGGGAATGATATGGAACTGATTAGGGACAAATTGTATGGAACTGATGCATGGAACATAGTATGAAACTAATGTGGGTATTCATGGTATGACATCGATGAGGGGGTCTGTGGTATGGCACCAACAACCCACTAGGATTCCATGGAAAATTTTACTCCTTGGATCCAACCTACTAGGATGCCTTAGACATTTATACAACTTAGATCCATATTTCATGTTCCTCCTTGGATATAATACTTGGGATCCACCCAAGTATTTACCAATTTTTCTAAGGATGTGCAATGTGGACTCAAATAGGATTCCCTAATCACTGACCTTGAATCCTGGAACATATAGTTCTAATACTTTATTACTCGAAATATGTCATTTATGATCTTTACCTTGCTTACAGGTTTCCCTTATTTATGGTTTTATGATCACATTGAGTATTGGAAGACTGGATTGTATCACTTATACATTTATCACATTCATTTTTGATATACTTTCATATTGATTCAACTTACATATACAGACTAGAGTTGTTATTCAGATCGATATTGGTGGTCAATTGTGTGTTATCTCACACCCTTTTCGGGCCGCCTTTTGGTACCCTGACATAATTCATAGATTTAGGAAAGGATCGAGAAAATAAACTACTTAATAGTGCGTGATTGATTATCAAATATAAGAATGGGAGAATAGGATTGAGCTATGGCTCATGATGCTATTTAGAGATAGTACTTTGCTGTTTTTTATTTTGATACAAATATTGTACTGGATACTTATTTCATTTTATTTCAATTTTTTTATATATCCATGAAATAATCAATATTTTATATATGAGTATACCCTTTGATATGATTATTATTACTATTTTTGGATGCTTTACCTTACACATTTCTAGTTGATATTATGCTTACACATTTTTATTCATTTATGATACCGTTGTGTTACTATGATCATGAGGGTATAGTATCTAAAATGTACCATCATAGAGCTTCTGTAATAGTTGGCAGCCTCTTTCATATGGTGAGTTTCTCTTGAGGCTATGTAACCCACTAGCTTGGGGCATTATTTAGTGGCTCCCGTGCTGGGATGTTACGCAAGAAACCCAAACAACCTTACTACCCCATCTCCTATTAAAGTGATAATAAATCCCATACCATCTTAGAAAACACTAATCCTTAGACTCTAATCTATGACCAATCCTATATAAAAATAAAAAGAGGTTCCATGTCCCCACATGACTGTAAAACCAGACCAAACTTATGTGATGAGAATAAGGCGATCCTTGTCCCCAAAGGACATGAAATAGTGAGTGTACCCCCACAATAATAAAAAACAAGAGTTTACCCATAATAATTTTTACTATTATCATCCCAAAAAGATTTTAAACCATGATAATCCTCATAAGACCATCACCATAAGAATTTAAACCATTAGTGTCCTCATAGGAAATTAAACCATGAGTGTCCCCATAGGGCTTTAAGCCATGAGCACCCCCACATGAATTTAAATTATGGGTGTCGCTACATGACATTAAATAATAAATATTCCCCAATAAAGTCAAATAATGATCATCCCTATAGGAAAATATATCATGAAAATCCCCACATATGACTTTTAATCATGAGTGTCCCCACAGGACATTAAATCAAGAGTGTCCCCATAAAACATTAAAACACGACTCCCCTTACGTGACATAGAGAAACCCAAAGCTAAAAATATCATTATTTTATATCATTTTATAATTTAAATATTATATCTCACAAAATAATCTCATAATCACAAGGGAAAAAAGGTTTATGGTCTTTGAGGACTAGCTACATAACAAATTTATTTTATAATACTTGTAAACATTTCCCCATAATTTAGCCACACTAGACCCCTTCTAGACTTATTATAAGTTATACTCATCATCATAACCTAGGTAAATATAAATATAAAAAGGGGTAATATCAACTACTCAATAAGGGTAAACTTAATTGATAACAATTGAATATAATTAAGGATCATAATGTGGGAATATGGGTATAATAAATGTATATTAGAAACTTATACCCAATAAAGAATAAGTATTAATTAATTAAATAATGACTGACATTAAATTATACATGAATGAAAAGACCATGTAAGCTTGAGTCAATAAATATTATCCATGAGATTATAACATAAGAAAATAATAAACAGAAAAATTTGATATATTTCAAATATGGAATAAGCATTAATATTGGAAAACATTACTTTTAAGAGCCACACCATTAGTTCCCATAATCATGTGAAACTAAAATCTACTCTCATATAATTATCTCTTTGGATATAAAATTTTAACTAATGCAATAGATGGTGATAACCACAGGTTATCATCTCTACTTATGAGTTTCACTTTAAAATAATTCAATTATCACATCAAAAATAACCCAGAGAAATTAAATGGATTTTAAAAAAATGTAAATGAAAAGCATTCATTTTTAATAAAGAACCCATGAAAAAAGGATTTTATAAAAATTTCAAATGAAAATAATTCATTTTTAATAGCATAAATATCACTTGGAAATAAAATGGGTTCCATATTATTTTAAAATGAAATAACAGAAAAATTTATCGAAAATAATAATAAGATAATCCAATGTAAAATAAATGGGTATATGGACACAATCAACAACATTCTAGATATATAACATCAAATAAAGATAATAAAGCATTTGGTATATACACTATATAGATAAAAGGAATTTAGTTAAGTCAATAATTTACATCATAAATATATGTATGGAATATAGGTTAATAGACATCAATTAGAGGAAGGAAATATAGAGTGTTTGCAGAGTAAAAACATATAATATAACTTGTATTTATACACATTAAATTACTAGGAAAGACAAAGGCAGGGATAGATCATTCCAAAAAATTATAAGTACATTAGAAAATATTTCTAAATAAATAAGGTCAATTGTACCATTTGAATAATGCAATTTATCAAGTATAAGATATGTCAAAGAATAACATGGTGAATAATAAATTTTAGGAGTTATATAAATAACTCTTTTTATATAAGAAATATAATTAATCTATTAAAATAATTTTAAAATAAATATTTTATAAATATAGTAGAAAAATAAAAAATTTAAAAACCCTAAAAAATAGAGATAACACGTCATATAAAATGAAAAAGGGGAAAAATACATCTTCATATGTAAAACCTTAATATATATTCTTTTCACATTTTGATGAAAATGAACCATATAAAAAACCTTAAAAATTTCTTGAAACCTTTTAAAGAAGGTAAAATAGTAAAAAATGATCTTAATTAATTATTAATCCATAGATAAGGATAATTTTAAAATAATTCAATGAATATGTTTATGGATAAATGGATAAAATTGGATAAAATTGATTCCATATTTGGAATTATGAGGTTAAAATTTGGTAAATATTTCCTTTTATGTTTCAGGTGTTTTGAATAGTAACTACAGCAAAATTAATTGCCTTGATAAAGGGTAAATCATTTTAATCTATATTAAAATCAAGTGAAAAGGCCATAATTTTTCATTCCAATTGTTATTTTATGATGTTAATTATACCATTATCAAATTATTCTTAATATCTATTTGATTAATGAAAACATTTCCATGAAAATGACTTATATAATATTTAAAGAAAAAATGATACAAAATGTCACTCTCTTAGTTTTAAATATCTCATAATTGTACACATAGGAAAAAATAAAGTAATTAAGGAATTTAAATTTAATTTTTTGAGAATAATGAATTTTTTCCCATGATGTAAATTTATTTTTATTTTTTATAAATTTGGTAATTACCTTTAATTCTTATGCAATGCCGACGAAGGATTTCTTCAAATAATTGAATAAAAATAAATTATTTTAAAAGTAATAAAAGTAACATAATTTTAGGGATTTATAGTGTTCCAAAAATTTATTATATAACTAAAAAATATTTTTTTAAAATAATTATAAGATAATTGGAACTTTTAATTTATGTAATTTAATTAAAATTAAATAAATAGTGTAAAAGTTGACATTAATGATATTCTATGAAAATAATATATTTAAAAATTATTTAAATATCATAAAAATATTGAAATATGAAAATGTAGATAATATACGGCTTAAAATTTCATCCCTTTTCCAATTTTGGGTCAATTTTAAAATTATATGTAATATTTTAACCCTTCAGGGCTAATAATGACATTACCAAGATTAAGGATAAAATAATTTAACTAAGGGGTTAGATTGAAAGGTAAGTTGAAAAACGCCAATTAATCATATCCAAATATTATTGGTTGATGATATTTAAAACTTATACTATATTATATTTAAATCCATTTCATTTTTAAGGATTATTTTATAGATAATGACTTTAATATATTTTAATCTTTGAGTATGTTTCATGAGTTCCCCTATCCACAATTATAAAAGAGAACCTATCTGTTATATTATTTAAAACAATTTGAACCTTCTATATCTACCATTAAATAACTAAATACATTCTATTATTCCTTATACACATTATGTTTTGGTGCTCTGAAAATACCAACCTTAGGATCCCTAAGAGGCGATCTAAAAGTGTTGTTTCAAATAAGTGGTAATTTCCATAACCGATTACTTGTTTTTAATTCTTATGTTACATCATATAAATTTGTTATATTTATTATTAAATAATAAATTACAAATTAAAGATATAATTTTTTGTTATTATGATTATGAAATAACCATTATACATTATCTTTCCAAATTAATGGTAAATGAAATCATCACTCATGCGTACATATGAATTACCATCTCTACATAGTGACACACTTCATTTTCCCCCACCAAGATTTCTGTATGGTTTGTATGAAGATTTAAATACATATATGTTTTATAAATGCAATAATTATACTTATTTAATAAAAATATCACATATAAATTCTTACAATCAAATCAATTGAAAAATAATAACATCACTCGTGTGTACCTATAGGCTAGCACCTCCATGAATCAGTGAAATTTTCCTTTGATTTATATTTTACTTGGATTGTAATAATTATATACTTAATAAATATATAAGATAAACATGGTATAATAATGATTTTTTTAAATATTTATTTTTATTTTTATTTCTTTTATTCCATCCATTGAAAAGTGAGAACAAAGTTTGTGTATAAATACAGGCTACCGTCTCCATGAATAGTGTAATTTATTTTTCAATCTATAATTTTATATATTAATATAACTATTAATATAAATAATAAATAATATTTATATCTTTATTGACATTATATAGATGATATGACCATGATAAAAAGTATATGGACAAAATGTAACAAACTAAAACATACATGAAAAACATAGCATATATCACCTGAGAAAAATGACTTTAATAATGAATTGTTAATAACTGGGTGATAAAATCTTATTAGTATATCATATATGGTATTATTATATAATAGAAACATAATAAACTATATTTATTATAAATGAGTTTTGGAAATTTATAAAGGAATTCATACCTAAGGTACATGCTTATTGTCTCAAATTATCTTCGTTGGGCCATATGATATGTTATTGAACTATCTTATATTAGGATATCTACATACTAAAATTTGAAATTTTATATAATTATTATCCATATGTGAATTATTTTTAAATTTTTAATTTAATTTTTTATTTCACGGGTCTTACGATTCAAATGTTTCTAAATATGTAAGGGTTTTATATTATAATATCATGATTTATCAAGAATGTTTATGATTATGTTTCTAATGATGAAATATTATACCCACATATGAAGAAACTCAATAATTTTATTATCATCTGGTTACTTCTAGGGAATATATTTTCCCTTTCATTTTCCTCTTTTTAAGTACTTAGGATACCGAAATATTGTTATTAATAAAAAGTAAATTCATTTCAATCTTCAGTCAAAAAACCTTTCTCTTTCATTTCCATGTTTTCTAAAATTGTTTTCAAGACTATTTTTACTATTCCCCAATGATTTTTAATGTAATTTTTCCTTGTTTTTTACTTTTTAAATAATGGTTTAATTTTTTTTTTGTCTTCTGAACAAGGCACTTTTTGACTTTTTCTACAAAAGTATGAAAGGAATGATTTATTTTAATGTATATGACATGAATAGAATTTCCAAAATTTCATGTATACTAAATTATTTTAAATGTCAATTTAATGTTTCCAAAATTATTTTCAGTGATAATGTTTTCATTAATATTTGAGAAATTCTTACATATTAAAAAAGACTCTTTTAAAGTGAAAAGTACATTTTTCTTAAAAAACATTACAATGGTCCTTTAAAGAAGATATTCATCTATGATAACATCCTTGGATTTTACTTATAAGTTAATTGGTATATTATGAAGTGATACCATCATTATTATTTATTTTTGTTGTTTATGATTATAATTATGAGATTTTTATGAAGCCAATTTATTTTCATGGGTTATGCTATGTTGAATTGATGAAATTTTTATGAAACCAATTTTATTTAAACAAGTTATAATATAATGTGATGATTAATTATTTATAAAAAATTAGAACATAAATGTATGATTTTAATTATTTGATAGGTGGTCCAAGAATTTCATATAACTCAAATTCATTTGGTAATGTTTTATATAAAATAACGGGAAACAATTCGATGTGTTTGATATTCTATTAGAAACAAGTCGATTAGATTGATACATTATGGGAAACAATTCAGTTTGATTAATCCAATATGGTAAATAGGTTTTGTGGCTTGATCCATTACGATTTTATAGTCTTGTTAGTTAACCTTTACATATATGGCATGAAATTATGGTTCGTGATGGATTTATGATGTTTTCTTACTCTTATGAATCATGTATTTTGAAAAGATAAATATGTATTCCATAACACATTTTTATGATCATTAATAGATTGAGTATTAACTTTATAATTAATATTATGATATTATACCCTTATTCATAACGTATCCTTCCATATGATCATATATTTAAATTTCCCATGTTTACCCTTACTGATAATCTAATCTCACCCTTTATTATGTTTCATTTTTTATGGTTACAAAGAATGGATTTAAGTGGGGTTTTTCTATGAAGGTTACGAAAAGGTAAGGTGTTTTTGGGAGATGTTTAATATCTCTCATTAGATAATAATTTTTTTATCTAGTCTCCAATGAAACTAAAACCATATGGTCCTTGGGAGATAATTTATTAAATGAATTTCATATTCAACTAAAAAACGTAATATTTATTTATGAACAACCTATGTTTCTATAGTTTGTATCAGAGAAAATGAATTAAATAGATCCTTGGTAACTCTCACATGTGAACGTTGGGTGAATCCTTGCTCTCTTTACAAGGGATTAATGTGTAAGGGGATTCCACTAGGGATTGTGGTAAGAGTCCATCTTGGGAGGTTCATCCACCCTTGGAGTGTTTGAATTTAGAATCAATTATATCCCTCTGGTGATAATTATATAAAATTATATTGACCTCTTTCTTTTGTTTTATATTCCATGGGATATGTAGATAAATATAATTTGTGGAATATCTAGAAGAGAGTTTAGAGGATTTTGATTATGGAGAAAATTTTTAAGATTAAGATGAATATATAGCTAATCTTCAAGACACTAAATTTTTTTGTCCTTGGGTTATATAAATGTTTATGATATGTATTTTTTAAATCATTATATTAATTTATTAATTAAATCATGTTTATCTTTGGTTTTTATAGTTGGTATGGAAGCATGGTTAATTTATTTTTGGAGGTTAATTTATTTACTTTCAGTGTTAAGGTTAGAGAACGATAATGAAAACCCTAGAGACCACACTAACTATATAATGATATCATGTTATATTGGTAAAGTCTTGAGTAGATAGTTTTCACTATAAATAAATTCATTTATAGATACAATATCAGGATGAAGGATATAGAATAGATGTACATAGGGGTATTAACCCTAAAAATTTAGAATTGGGTATTAACATGATCATCATCTAGTCTATGAAAAAGATGTATAACTGCACACCTAGTTTGACACTCATGGGGGATATTATTTATTTAATCACAGTCTCTTTAAAATACAATATGAATGATTTAGTATGTTAAATAATTAGGATACGAAGTATGAGGGTACCTAACAAGAATAAATCAAGATTAAACCAATAGTGATTTAGGTTAAACTAAAACATAACGTAATGGTTTTAACGAGTAACCAATTTTTAGGTTGATTGTTTCATAACTACCTTATGATTTAAATATTGATCACTCATGATTAACTATTTTAGTATCAAAAATTCTTGGAATAAGGATAAACTAAATTAATAATGGATGTGATGGAACATATAGAAATATTTCCAATTATAAATCAAGTGGGATAAAAGCTAACATTAAATACCATAGGTTATGAACAACCAAATCTATGGAGTTGTTATTGATAAGTGGAGACTTTAAAAGAATACAAGAACACCAAATAAAATAATGATGGAATTTCCTAGAAGATCAGGTGATGAATACGATGAAGGAAAAAAAGACTAACATCTGTACATGTGAAAAATGTGGGAAGAAGTACTCAAGGGAATGCCTTTGAGGAATAAGGAAATGTAGAAAGTGTAGAACGATTGGATATAGAGCTCATTATTATTAATCTGGGATAAATAATATCAGAAATTAAATGGTTTAAATGAACTTCCAATTCCTCAAATGTCCATGGTTTGGGAATTATGCAAAAATATTCCCTAACTCAATAGCTAACGACATTAAGAAACATATTCAACCTCATAAACCAAGGAAATAAAGGAAAATATTATGATATCCATACTTCTAAGAGTAGGTAATGAAAATTAATTGTGAAATGTATATCCATCCTCCACTATATATTTGTGTATATCCAATTAAAATCTAGTTATAGCCACCCTAGATGGACAATGATGTTTTCAAAGGGCATCAAATAAAAACCAAATGGTTTGATATTATATTCTACTATTATTTTATCCTAATTTTAGGATTATGGATTTTTCTTAAGGAAAGAATTATTATCCATCCCTTGGAGGAAATCAATGTGATGTTGTAAATGTATTGGTCATTTCCGCATTGAATCCATAATAATCAACAAAATAGGGAAATCATATTTCATAATTCAAAAAAACTTTTGATCATATTTTAGTACAAGGATGTATATGAGATCTCTTGGAAAACTAGTTATTTTAGAGGAGTTCTCAAACCAAATCATGTGGGTTTTTTTAGCTCAAATGTTTATAGAAAAACTCAATATTAGGGTTAATCCTATTTTAAGAAGAAATATATGTTTTTTGATATTAAAAGGTTGATATAAATTATACAATAAGTCATATTTATAAAATACCATTTCCTAACATTATTAGTAAGAAATAATTTTAATTTAGAGTAAATAATTTATCTAGGCGTAAGGGAGAATGAAATGATATGATATCTCACTGTATATTTTCCTTAAATAATGACCATGTTCGATATATTGATCCACACACAACACTGAACTAAAACAAATACCATGATATATAAAGTTAAAATATAAATATTAAATATTAGTATAAAATAATAGTAACTGAGTTTTTAGGAATGAATATAAGTACATAAAATATGAAATATGTGAATAATGAATTAAAAACTGCTTTTAACACTTATGAAATGCCATTGGTATAATAAGAACAACGTTGAAAATAATTCTATGCTTAAAAAATACGTTTTTCTAATTAGTGTTTTATTTCAAAGAACTAAGTATATTATGATTTAATAATAATTAAAAATATATTCATAATATTAATAATATATTACCAATATAATAATTATAAGTTGATAAAAAATAATAATAAAAAATAATTATCATTTTAAAAATTTATTTTCATATTTCAATTATTTTCCACATAATTTTTTGATTTTCTATAATTATTGAATTTTAATTTTTTAGAAATTTAATTTTTAGAATTTAGAATAATTTTAGGATTAATACTTTTATAATATATTATTAAGACGAATATTTTATATTTTTATAAATTAATTTATTTTTAGGTGAATAGTGAAAAAATATCGTTTTCACAAATGACATGTATTTTAGAAAATTATTAGTATATAAGCATAAATATGATATATATGACTCTTTTTTTACGATGAAATACGTATCTTATAAGAAAATTATAATTTTAGGAATTTATTTTAATTTTTATTCCCATATTAGTTATTTTAAAATTTAAGTTATATCATTACAAAATAGGTTTCTTAATACATTATAAATTTAGTATTTTAAAAATATTTATTATAACTTTTAAAAATTGAATAAAAAATAATGTATTTAAAATTTAGAATCATTTGGAAAAATTTATTTAATTGGAATCATTTTATTGGTTTCCATAAAGGATAATTTACCTAGGTAAAAACTAGTTATCATGGTGAAAACTAAAATGGATAAAATGAGTAACCATAGAGGTAAAAAAGAAATCATGTTCAAAGCATGTTTTTAATTAAGTGGTGGATGTTTGGATTGACATTATATATTAACGACTATATTATTTCCAAATTTTGGATGTAATTTTCTAGATAGTGACTATCAATTATTGAATTGGTTTGGTTATTTTCAAAAAAATACACTCATTTTCACTTATAAAATTGGCACTCCATTCCTCAAATACCCACAGAAAAACCCTAATTTCATCCCAAAATCAACCTAAAACCTTCCATACACACACCTATACACTTAAAAGAGAATATGGTCTTCTCAAATGACCCATTGTAAACGTTTTAATCCTCATGAAAAAATAGATAATGCAATGAGTTAGGTATAATTTCCAAACCCCTCTATAATTTTTCTATTTATTTATGTTCTTTATTCTTCTTTAAAATTATCTTTATCAGGTAATTATTATTAAATAAGTATAATTATTATACTGGTATGGTACTATAATTATGTTACAAAAATTAATCACTCTCCCCATTTCTATTAAGTAAAATGAAAACATAAATCGTGTATTATATGGACTAGTAAATCCTTGAAACAACATATTTTGTTTTCATTCACCACCTTACAAGGCTATTACTAATACGTAACTTAATACATAATTATAATATTTATGAAATAATTTTTATTATTTTTTAATAAACTATATTACTCCTTTCCTCATTCTATGGAAAATGAATTCATCATCCATGCGTATGTGTGGACCTCCTCATCCATGGAATGATCAATTTTTGTTTTTCAGTTAATACTCACCATACATGTATGGTCATGATAATGGTTTTAAAGGATATATAAAATTCTTATGATATCATTAATGTTACGGTATACAAAATTGTATAACCTTTTAATGATATGAATAAGAAATGTTTATCATTAATTCAATAGTTTAAAAAACATACTAAGAAAATAATCATTAATTCAAATTATGTAATATTTTCATATCCATTTATTATTATTATGATTACTTTATGATTATGATATTTAAAAACAAATTAACTCTAAATTATTTCATTATTCTTTTGATCTAATGATATTATAACAAAATCACCACCTAATCAACAATTATCATGGTATGTTCACGACTAAGTTGTTTTGATCACCCACTTGAACAATGATATGAAATTATATCATGGATTATTATGAAGGATTAATTAATAGTATAATATTATATTAATATTTAAATAATGTTTTTTTTGTTAAGGATAGGGTACATAAATATTTAACTGATTAATTAAGAAAACACCCTTCATAGTTTGATATCAGGAAAAAATGTTTTTTTTTCGATTCTATCTTCTAGGATATATTCGGAAGTACTGATGAAAGGAAATTTAAAACTTCATAAATAATATTAAGTCATAAATTAATGTAATTATAATAAATTTGGAATGACTAACATTTGAAGAAGAATTAATATTGACATCATTCATACGAAACTACTACAAATTGTAAAAAGTGTAAACACGTCGTATTAGAAAATTGGAAAAACTAATTAATATATATGTAGATAATTGTTATAAATTGAAATTATAAATATTTTTAGGTACGAGTATGGTTATGAAATTTGTTATTAAGATATTTATTTTCATTATAATGGATTTTATAGTGCATCCAATGATGAATGGAAATAAGTTAAGTGTTTTATATCTTAAATTTAATTTCTTGATGCATATTTCATATTGTGCATGAGGAAATATTCGGTATGGTGTGATTACCACCTAATGAATTTATTTTACCATATTCATGTAATTAAAGGGGTTTGAATAGAAATATAATTTTATTTCAATAAACATATTTCAACTCTAAGGATAACATATAGTGATCAATACTTTTCATACATAGATATTACATATTACTAGATGAGTATTCATTAAATAATATAACGATACACACAAGAATCATATATGTTTTTTACCATTGGAAACATGGATAAAAAAAAACATGTTCATATAATATCTACATCATCTCCCACCTAATTATTCACAACATTCACCCTTATTTTACATATCGTAAACACCCTTCAAATCCTAGGGAAGGGAAACATAAGAAAGGGTGAGCTCAGATGCTCAATAAGTAAAAAAGGGAGATATATGTGATCACATAAGAACAAAATGATCATTAGGGTAAAAAAACATGAACCTAACATTTTAAAACCATAACCTATATATCGTAGATCATAATATCGTGTAATGTAATATGTCTGGGCAGTTTAGAAGACATGAATCATTATATAATCAATGACCTGATGCACGAGATAAAAACATAGGTATGAAACATATATTTTTTTAATATACATAATAATAGAAAATCATTTCCTTAGTAGTAAATCCCACCATCCTATACTATCATATTAGATTGGGTTCATTACCCATTTCATCGTATTATTCAACGTTCACTCCCGAGAATATCATGACGGCTAGAGACCCATACAGAACTTTTTTCACTCCCAATTTGAGTCTTGTTTATATCATGAGATATCTATCTTTATCAGATTTATTAGAGGGATATATAATTATGGGCCTTCCCATCACATAATGAAAATCATATAGTTGTGTGAAATAATATAAGAAACCATTAATCATATCATAATCCAAGAAAAAGAAATTGGGCTCATAAAAATTTATCATGGAATAACCCTTGGAAAAGAAATGGGTTTTATAAAAATTTCATCAATTCATCATAACATCAACTGTGGAAAAGTAATAGGTTTCATAAAAATCAATTCATTATAATCATATACCATATAGATAAATAATAAGGATTCTATAATTGGATCATATCCACAGGTAATTTTAGGAATCATTAACGGATTTTTTATAAGATGAAAAATTCATTTAAAGGATCCCTGAGATCATTTCTTAAAGAAATTACACTGTTCACATTGAAATAAATTATTTAAAATATAAAAATTTCACAAATATTGATGAAATAATTTTCATTGATAATAACCTTGTGAACTTGTAAATTATTATTTAATGAATTCATTTGTCACGATGGTAGGAAATTTTATTCATTCCATATATGTTAAATGAAAAAAATACATTTCACACATTCATAAAAAATTCAAAAAGTACCTCATTTAATAAATGAAAATAAGATTCATTTAATTTTTTTTAAAATCATGTTTAAAAAATAATTTAAAAATTTATAGGATTATCTTAAAAACTTTGTTGAAACCATTTTTGGAAAACATGGATATGTAAGAAAAATGATTTTCAACTAAAGAGAGAAAAAATATTTCTTTCTTAAAAATAAATTTCTTGTCTCCAGAGTTATTAAAGAAAGGAAAATTAATGGAAAACATGTATTATATTGGAATAACTAGTGTGTAGGAATATTCATTGGATTATTGGGAGACAAGACATAATATTTCGTCATTAGAAATTTAATCATAAACAATCCTAATAAAAAATGAGATTATAACATAAATCTCTTACCTCAAGTCACATATTTCATCATATTCTTAAAAAATCCTACAAAAAATATATATTTATTATAAATAAATTATAGAACAATAATCATATATATCGTACCATGTACTATTTGTTCATTTAAAATCTTATCACCCATTAATTATTAATTATTTATTAAAAACATTTTTCTAAGTGATAACGACTTAATTTTTCATGCTTGTTTTAGTTTAGTAATCATAATAATTGTTGAAACACCCCAATATTTCATAGTAAATTATCTATTTAAATTAATTTAATATCTTATATTTCATGCAATGCCGACCTGGCTTATGTTATACGCAATATTGAGTTTCTCCTAAACGACACATTAGTATTATAATTATTTAAACAATAAATTTATTTATCCATTAAATATTGTAATATGAATAGTAAAAAAATTAAATGTTATTTATAATGTTCTCACATAAATAAAACATATTTATAATGAAATGTATATGTTTTGTTAAAATATTTATATATTTAGAAATACTATTTTCTTAAAAGAACTACCTTTTATGTCCTTTTGTAAACAATAATAAAATTAATTTTAGACAATCCTAAAAATTGAATTTTGTAAAATAGAACATATTTTTGAATTCATAATAACAAAATTATATTAGGTTGATTTTTTGGTATTTTTCAAAAAATATTCAACTTTTGATGAATAGTTAAAAAATACTACGTATCATAAAAACCTAATTTTTCATTTAAATAATTATTTTTAATTAAAATTTATCTTAATGTAAAAATAGATATTTAATAAATATATTATCCTAATTTATGTCATTTTAGTGATTTTATAATATAATTAGCTATAAATATTCATTGAACATTGTTAACATCTTTTTGCCCACCTTCTAGGCACATTTACCCACCTTCTAGGCACATTTGAAAATTAGCATAAAAAATAATTTTACCACATCTATGAAATGAATTTTGAAAATATAACATACATTTTTTTCATTAGTAATTAAAATTTGGTTCAACAAGATGAAAATAATTTTTGGTGAATTGTAACTTTTGAATTTTATTTACAATGGTTAAAGGTAAATGCGGAAATTAAAGGTAAAAAATTATTATAATAATATAAAATTACCCTAAAAAATGTCCTAATTTAATTTTATAAGTTTATTTCGACCCAAATAATCCTTAGGACCAAAATATAATTTTTTTGATCAACTTGTGTAAGATTAGAAAAGTTATTATAATTTATTTAAAGAAGAGTTAAAAGTATCAAAATCAAATATTAATAACTAAAACATTTTTAATATAGGGATACAAATAAAATAAATTAAACTATAAATATTAATTAGAAATATAAAAATATTTCCTACACCATGGTATTTTATTTTTAATTTTTAGACATTAAATAATTAAATTTATTTATGACACAATAATGATGTTGTATATTCCTTATTAATGAAAGAATCAAATAAATGATATGGTAAATATTAAAATAAATATAATTTGAATCTTTTTATGCCACACACAAATTTTATGGATTAAATTGATGTATTTTTATCAGTTAATTCCTTTTTTTTGAAAGAATCAAGTTGGTATGACTATAACAAAAATCAATTACTAAATTGTGTCAAAATTGACATAATGAGTTTTTAAAATAAATATTATCTTATTGAATGATATATAAACCTAAAAATCTATAGTTTGGACAAATAACATAGATAGTGACTCAAATGTCATAAATTATCCACTATAGGTTCACTTGGAATTTTCTTGTAATGGTATTAACCATATAGTATAAAAATACAAGAGGACATGGAAAGAGTTAACTTATTTTATAAAGGGTTAAATGTAAATGATAATATTATGTTTATGACCTAAAAAAGTCCAAAAACTATTAGTTGATAGAAAATATACCAATCCACATCTTATCCTCAAAATAAATCAATTTTTATCTATTGGAAACTGATAATTATTTTATAATAAATTAATATTTCAGCATTTTTCCTAAAGTGCCCCTCACCTCTCTTGTAAATGGTCACCTCCATTTGTTTTTAAGTCACTAATACAAAGACATTTTTATAAGCCCAAAAATGACCAAACCTCCTCCCAACTACCCTAAATTCAACCTAGAGGACTTATGTTGAACAGAAATCCAACATAAGGAGCCCTTTTGTTCAAATCAATAGGAAACACCCGAAGAAGAGGTAATTATTTTATCACCTCTTTCAATGTTCTTTTCTTCTTCTATTTCCACTTTCTTTTTTATACCATAATAAAATAATAACTCCAAAAACTTCTACATTATGAGATTTTATTATAAATATATTACAACCATATTAATTATTCTATCCATCCTAAGAATTAAAAAGTCACCATGCATGCATACGTACAACTTACCGTCTCTACATTGTGGTGTTGTTTGTTATTCAACACTACATTATTTGGATGGGTACAATAATTATTTTAATTAATGTAAATAATTAATATAACATGGAAATTATTCTATATAAATATATTATAAAATCCAATAAAATACCATTTCACCATCAATAGAATGATATTTTTACTCCTGCGTACGTACGGGTTACCGTCTCCACAACACAATGAGATTCATCTTCAAATATCACCATTCAAATTTTTTTATAAATAAATATATATATATATATTCATTTATTATAAGTTATATGAAATAATATTTATTATGGAATAGTATATATTTATGTATCTATATAGGTCGTTTACTTACTTCCATACTATACGACAGGAAAACGGAAACAACATTCATTTGTACGTACGGACTACTGTCTTCATGAATGGTGTTTCCATTTAATATATCAATTTATTATAAAAGTTTATCTTCTCAATATATATTATATATTAATAATGTTTTATATTATATAAGTATTTAAATCATGATATTAGTGATATCATTAAAAATAATATCTTAAACACATACGATAAAGAAAGCGATTGTTACCAAAAATGTTACTCTAACATGGAAATTATTCTCAAATGGGTAGTATAGTCATAAATGAATCATATATGATATCATAAATATGAATATGGTTCTGGAATAATTTAATAACATACTATGGTCATTATACAGGAGGTTAAACGTACCCCTTACAAAAGGAAAGTATAACATAAGGGTTAATTCATCATTCTCATTATTATTCGAGATTGTTTATGTGTAAGTATATACTAGGAAATATATATCATCCATCACCATGTTTTATAATACTATTTTCAAAATTAATCTTTTATGCTTTTATGGAATTGAATATTTAACTATATTATCATTTTAAATTTTTTAGATATTTTTTCTAACTCTTTTTTATTAATGTCCATGTTTTTCAAAAAAAATTAAGGATTTATTTATATGGAAAATGTAGTATTAAAATGTTAATTCCATTCAATAGTTTCAATGTTGTATATAAAACATTGATTCAAAAATTTCTTTTAAATGATTTCATTTATAATTTGTGTGACTTTTAAATGATTTCAAGAAAAATTGATGTTTATCTCAGAGAGTTTACTGATTAATTTCATCTAGGTCAACATACTTTATTTGATATTATTCTTGATTGACGTTGATTTATTATAAAAGAGTCTTCCATATTGTTTTGAATGAGTTATGATATGTTTTACTGTTGATGTGATATTTTTATGTCATTCATGGTTTATAGTTAAAGTATTAACAATTCATATGCTAGTTTAATACGAATATTTATGTTATGTTTCACCCTTTTTATATGAGGAATGAATTGGATATAGTAAGTGATAGGAGGGGACCTCTATATCCCCTCGATGCATCAGTAGTTTTCATTAGACAAACTAGTTTCTTGGAAAAAGGTCTTGACAAAATTTATATTTAGGGTCTTGGAATGATTCCTTGACTTTATGGTTATTATTTCTGACATTACACATTCCATTATTATGATATTTTTTATTGATGTTAAATGTGATAATTCAACTAATAGAATTTCCATGTGAATAAGTAAATGGAATTATTTGATTTACCTTTTCTATATTATGCTGAATTTTATTTTTAAAGGGATTTTGTTACAATTTTATACCTTCCCATAATCTTTTAGGATTATTTATGATAGATTCTACTCTATTGTTATCCTTACTGAGTATAGGAGCACACCCCTTCCTTATGTTTTATTTTTCTAAGATTCCGAGAAGTGTATAATGATTTATATGTAGGTTTAAGCTAGGAGAATAATGGAATTATAAAAGATTTATCTTTTTAGTATTTTATGTTTGGAATTGTAATGTGAAGTTCATGTTTTTAATTTATTTTCCAAGGATTCAAAACAGATCGGCCCTTTGGGTTTTGATTTGTTGTAATCATGCCAACAGATTAAAATAATGAACTAGCTGAGGGCTTTTGTGTCAAGGGCGTTATAGTTGGTATCAAAGCAAGTTTAGTAATAACCTAGGGAACTAGATTTAGAAAAACCTTGACTAAATAACATTACCCTAAGATAGTCTTTGAGGATTTGTATAAAATAACATCCTAGAATTTTGGTATTGTAGAGATTTTGTTAGTTTTCCAAGAAATACGTCCTTGTCGGGATACGACTAGTGGATGTGTTTCTGGAAAAAATGTACCTAGGAGTAAAAACTCAAACAAGGTGTTTCGAGCTTGAGTCGGGGTAACTTGGAACATGACAATGGGCCTTATTGCGCACAATTTTTGACACTTTAGGGGGGATATTCTTAGGATAATTCATATTTTCATTACAGAACATTATAAAGGATTTATGATTAAATAGGACCCCAAAGGAACCATATTTATGATTATGGGATCATATGTGAATAAATTTTCAATTTATGTTAAGTATTTTACTAGTTTATAATTATGAATTATTATTCAAAACCTAATCTAGTGTATGAAATTGTTGAGAAATGGCTCATAGTAGAAGGAATGAGAACCTAACAAATACACCTGATCCCCATAGAAAGAAGTGTCATGTCTTTCAGGGTCTTAAGCAAATATTTCAAGGGGAAATAATATCCCAAGTATTATCCCCATTTGAGTAAATAATATTATTTGGTAATAATATAAGTAAATAATTCCTTGAGTCATATGGATTAGAAGGGAATCCAGAGAATAAAATGACGGCAGAGAGAATGTCGGATAAAGAGAATAAGGGAAAGAAGGATTTTCCCATATGTAATAATTGTGGAAAGAATGATCCAGGTTAGTGTTTGAATGGACTTGGTATTTATTATAACTGGGGATAAAAGGGTCATTAGAAAAAAGAAATCAAAGGGATGAAAGCAAAGACTAATATTCAGTGTTTCAAATATTGAGAAATGGGGAATTTCACAAATAAATGTCCTAAGAATCATGAAAATATAGCTCAAAATAATCAAAGGGATAAAGGATAAGCATATGATGTTACTACAGTCGATGTGGAATAATTAATTTGTGTGTGTTTATGGATTGAAGAATTATGTCATTTGAGTGTTGTATCAATGATTTAATGGTTGTATAAATTATGGAAATAAATAAGGATTGTACTAAAGTACTATTTCATTTGGGATTTGAGATTGTACGGTACTTAGAAAACTAACTCAATAGCAAGTTAAAAATTTTGGAAAATACATGGTTGAGGGAAAGATAAATTTTAATTTGGTCCTGATACTAAAGTAGTTATTTTGGAATAAGAGATTATTAATTTGGATATATTATTTTCATTATTCTTGAATACATTGGAACTAATTAATTGTTTATTTATTCCATCATTGTTGGATTTTAATTTTTTAAAATTTAAGAAATATATCTAGTATTATTTAAGGAATAAAAAAGGATGAATGAATTCAAAAAGGTTTTATGGTAATTTAGGGTGTTACCTTGTTTTAAAGACTACATGATGAAGGTATTCACTTGTTATTATGTGTAAAAAAGAGAATTTCATTATATTTACCTCCCATATGAATATTTAGACTATTATTTTTTACCTAAGTATTAAGGATAAGTCTAAAGGTTGGAATGTAGTAAGTTGAGCATTTTATTTGTTTTTATTTGAGGGTAAAGTATAATTTATTGGATACTTTGACCTATCCTTTTGGATTTTAGTAAACATATAAATGATTAAGGAAATACTTATAGGATTTATAATTTATAAAATGTGTTTCAAAAACAAAAAAAATCATTTTGAACGTTCATTTCCTAGTGTAAGTGATGAGGTGAAAATAGATCGAAGCACAACCAAATGATGAGATTATGATTATGACAGGTAATGAAATCAAGTATGTTTTCTTGAGTTCTTATCTCGATAGTAAATTAATCCCTCCTCTTAAAAAATAAAGTATCTAAAAAATGGGTTATCCTAAAACATTATGTTTTTTAACTAATGATATTTTAAATCATAATATATTTATGGATTTGTGGCCCTCAATTTTCCATTTATTGTTCACATGTTTTGTATTGATGACCTCTATAAATCCCAATAAATAATTAAAATTTTCATACAATTATGTGTCTTTAATTTCCTCCAATGTTCTCTTATTCGAAATTCTAATTTTTTGGTGAATTTTTCATTTCCCTTTCCCTCTTGTTAAGAGTAAATCTTATTAACCCTAATTCTGATGTAGGTTTTCCACAAAGGTGTTTTATATTTTCAACCAATAAGTTTTTAAGAACAATTTAAAATTGCAAGGACACAATTTATTGAAGGAGGGGAGAATTTAACACAACAATATTTAATAGTATATGATCTCTTTAATGTAACTTAATAGCTTATATTGCACGCAACACTGACTAGGTTTGCATTATACGCAAGATTGAGTTTTTGCGAAATAATACATTAATATAATAATTTTTTAAATTGTATATTTATTTATCAATTAAATATTGTAATATTAATAGTAAAAAAAATTTAATTGTTACTTATAATTTTTTCACATAAATAAATCATATTTATAATTAAATTTATAAGTTTTGTTGAAATACTTATATATTTAGAGAAACTATTTTCTTAAAAGAACTATTTTATGCCCTTTTGTGAATAATAATAAAATTAATTTTAGACACTCATAAAAATTGAATTTGGTAAAATAAATTTCATTTTTGAATTTGTAATATCAAAAATAAATTATGGTGAAGTTTTGGTATTTTTCTGAAAACATCCAATTTTTGATGAATAGTGAAAAATACTACAGAGTACATAAAAACCGACTATTACATTTAAATAATTATTTTTAATTAAAATTTATCATAAAGTCAAAAATAGATACATAATAAAAATAATATCCCAATTTAATTCATTTGAGTCATTTTATAATAGAATTAGATATAAAAATTCATTGAACTTTTTTAACAACTTTTTACCCACTTTCTAGGCACTTTAACCCACCTTCTAGGCACATTTGAAACTTAGCATAAAATAGAATTTTAGCACTTATATGAAATAAATTTCAAAAATATGACATGCATGGTTTTCATCAGTAAGTATAATGCGGTTAAATAGGATCAAAATAATTTTAAGTGAATAGTAAGTTTTGAATTTTATTTACCACGGTTAAAAGTAAATAAGGTAATTAAAGGTAAAAATAGTATTATAATAATATAATATTTCAATAAAAAATTTCCTAATTCTATTGGATAAATTTATTTCAACCAAAATAAACCTTATGAATAAAATATGATCCTTTTTAATCCACTTTAGCCAGATTAAGACATTTATTATATTTTATTTAAAGAATAGTTAAAAGTGTCAAATTCAAATTTTAGTAACTAAAACATTTCTAATATAGGGATATAAATAAAATAAATTCCATAATAATTATTAATTATAAATCCAAACTACATCATTTTATTTTATTTTTAATTTTTATATATAAAATAATTAAATTTATATTTTACAAAATAATGATGCAGTATTTTCCTTACTAACGAAGGAATCCAATAAATAATATTATAAATTTTAAAATAAATATAATTTGATAGTTTTGAAATCATAAACTAATTTCATAGATGACATTTACATATGTGTTATGAGTTAATTCCTTTGGTTCTAAGGAATATATTTGTTATGAATTTAACAAAAATCAATTACTAAATAGTGTCAAAATTTATATAAATGTGTTTTTAAACAAATACTATTTTATTAAAAGATATAAAAATCCTAAAAATCTATAGTTCAGACAAATAACATTGATAGTGATAAAAATTTCATAAATTTTCTACTTTAGGTTCTCTTGTAATTTTATAGTAAAGGTATTAACTATGTAGTATAAAAATACAAGAGGACATGGTAAGAATTAACTTATTTTAGAAAGGGTTAAATCTAAATGATAAGGTTACTTTTATCCCCTAAAAATCTATAAAACATATTGGTTGAGAGTATTTAGACCCATCCTCATCTTAGAATCGAAATAAATTAATTTTGAGCTCTTAGAAACCAAAACATATTTTATAATCAATTAATATTTCCACATTTTTCCTAAAGTGACCCTCACTTCTCTGATAAAATAGAACCTCACATTATTTTGAATTCACACCTCCACAACCATTTGGATTGGAAAAAATCTTCCCAAATCTCCTCCCAAATACCCTGACATCAACCTATAGGCCTTAATTTGAGCATAAATCCATCCTATGGATCCCTTTTGTTCAAAATAAAAGGAAACACCTGAAGAAGAGGTAATTATTTTATCACCACTTTCAAATTTCTTCTCATCTTCTACTTCCTCTTTCCTTGTTGTTACCATACTAAAATAATTAATCCATAACCTCCTACATTCTGAGATATTTTATAAATATGGTACTAATATTTTCATTATTCTATCCATCCTATGAAGGACAAAGTCCCCTTGTGTGCGTACGTACGACTTACTGTCTCCACGTCATGCTGTAGTTTGTTATTCAACACTACATTATTTTGATGGTTATAGTAGTGTGTGTAATTAATGTAAATAATGAATATACCATGTTAATTATTCTGTATATATAATATACCATCCTATTATATACTATTTCATCATTAATAGAATGATATTTTCACTCGTACGTACGGAAGACTTACCGTCTCCACGACGCGATGAGGTTCATCTTCAACAATCACGATACAAGAATTTTTATAAATATATATACATATATATATTGATTAAGTATGATATATATGAAATAATATTTAGTCTTAAATAATATATATTTATGTAGATAAATATACATCTTTTACTTACTTTCTTATAATATGATAAGAAAACGGAAACAACATTCATACATACGTACGGACTACCGTCTCCATGAACAGTGTTTCCATTTCCCATATCTATCTATTATACATATTTTAATTCAAAATATATATGATATATAAATCATGTTTTATATTATGGAAGTATGTAAATAATGATGTGTGAGTTACGATCAAGAATAAAAAGTTAAACAAGTATAATAAAGAAAGCGATTATTACCCCAAATGTTACTCTAACAAGAAATTTTTTATTAAATGGGTTGTATAAAGTCATAAATGAATCATATATGATATCATAATTTTTAATATGGTTATGATATAATTTAGTAAATTACTATTCTCTTTATACTAGAGGTTAAATGTGCCCTCGACTAAAGAAAAGTATAAGGTAAGGGTGAATTCCCCAATCTCATTATTATTTGAGATTGTTTATGTGTAATTATTTACTGGGACATATTTATTGTCAATATCCATGTTTCAAAAAAATGTTTTCAAAATGAATATTTTATGGTTTTATAGAATAGAATCTATAATTAAATCATCATTTTAAATGTTTTACAGATTTTTTTCAAAATCTATTTAATTTATGTCCATGTTTTTCAAAATGGTTTTAGGGATTTTTTTATATGGACATTATTGGTATAAAATGTTAATTCCTTTAAAAAGTATCAAATTGTTTTGAGAAACATTGATTCATGCATCTATTTTAAATTATTTCATTTATAAATTTTTCATCTTTTAAATGATTTGAAGAAAAATGGATATTTCTCTCATAGAGTTTACTGATTATTTTTATCTATGTCAACATCCTTAATTTGATATTATTATTGATTGATATTTATTTATTATAAAAAGATTTTCTATATTGTTTTAAATGAGCTATGATATGTTTGACTATAGATGTTTTATTTTTATGTCATTCATGGTTTATGGTTAAAGTATTAAAATTTTCTATTCTAGTTTTATACAAATTTTTTGTTTTGTTTCACCCTTTTCATATGAGGAATGAATTGGATGTAGTATGTGACAGTTGGGGCCCGCTATAACCCCTCAATGCATCGGTAGTTCTCATTAGAAAAACTAGTGTCTTGGCACACATCCAGGGAAAAATGTATATTTAGGGTCTTGGTATGAGGTGTTGACATTGTGGTTAAGATGTCTTCCATTACGGATTCCATCATTATGAGATTAGTCATTGATGTTACATGTGATTATTCAACTAGTGGAATATCCATTTGAATAGGTCAATTGCATTATTTGATTTACTTTTTCCTTATTTTTATGAAGCTAATGTTTAAAGGTCTTGTGTTTCTTTTTTATACCTTTATATAAAAGTTTATGATTATTTATGATAGATTCCACTATATTATTTAACCTTACGGAGCATCTGAGATCACCCCTTACTTATGTTTTATTTTACCAGGATGGAAAGAAGTGTATTAAGATTTATATGTAGGATTAAGCTATGAGAATAATGGTATTCTAAAATTATTATCTATGTTTTATTTTATGTTTTAAATTTTAATGTGAAGTTCATGTATGTAATATATTTTCCATGACTACTAAATTGATTGGTCCTTTGGGACTCGATTCCTTGTAATCATGCCAATGTATTAAAATAATATACTGGCTCTAGGATTCTGGGGTCGGGGTGTTACATTTGTACATTGATATGATGGTTTCAAGAATAGCCAAAGCACTGAATACGATATTCCTAAATTTGATTTTTGTCTCAATTAATGATTAATTTGAGATTCACACTCCGATGGATGCCATGAAAAACTAAAATGATTCAAAGAATAATTGATGATTGAACACCATAACCATGGTACAAAGTCATCACATATTATTTATAATTAAGTTTAAAAATTAAGTAATTACCTTGTAATGGATTCATTAAGAATTTATGGATCTAATCACATCTCTACGTTGTACAATCATTGTGATGTAGGAATCAATTGCAAATTCCCTCCAGTGGTGATCCATACATGTTCCAAAAACCTCCCAATGTTGTTGTAGGAATATTTGGGTGATATCATGGTAAATCCATAAGAAATTTTCATTATCCTTTGATCATCCTAAGAATATATTCAAGTAAGTGTTCTCTTTGATATCTTCATACTTAAGAGTGTTGGTGAAAGAGATTTTCTCTCTATTATTGAGATCATTCGTGTAGAGGGATCTCTCTATAGATTCAGGAGAATTATTTTTTATTTTAGTTGTTAATAAAAAAAGAACTGGCCACACCTTGGAAATAAAATATTTGGGTTTCTATTCTGTTAGGGTTAGAAAATAATAATTTCATCTGCACCCTTACTATTTTTCTTAATTTAGGTGGAACCCCATGTTTATAATAATAATAATATTATTATTTATTGACATGAGAATAACTTGAAAATTAAATTATATAATATTTATTCATTTAATACTCAATATATATTTTTATCACTTGACCAATAAACACATACCGACATTCCTCTAAAATATTTATCAGACCTTGAATAATGACTCTTTACCTAATAAATAAATATCATTGCATTATTTTCCAATAAATCAATAAATAGTATATTCACTAAAAATAAAATAAATATTTATTAAATATGAAACTCACAAAATATTCCCTAAAATAATTAGAGACAAACTATATGTGATCAAAAAAACAAGAGTAATTATTAAGCCTTATGTGGGAATAATATTTAGTGATCTCATTAAAGAACAAATAATATCATTCTAAACTGTGGTTTTGGACACACATAGTGTTGATCCTCCAAGAATCATTCTTAGTGGTATTAAGTGAAGTAGGTAAAAGTCCATGGTTAGTGTTTAGAAACATGACAAGGCATCCATAGAGAAAGAAGACAATATTTAAATGACATAAAACAACATATATATTCTTACCATGTAATATAGTTCCTTTATCATTGTATATCTAATCAAGTAGTTTCCATAATGGTTCTATCAACCTATGTGCTCGATATCTCTTTCTATGAATTTTCAAAAATTATATTTTCCTATAGGAAAACATATACATGGATTTATTTAGGCCAGATAATTTATATAAAATGGAATGGGATATGAATTTTTTTAAATGATTCAAGGGAAAAACTGATTCTCACATAATGCATTAATGAAATATTACTCATGATGCACCAAACATATCGTACTTCCTCAAGAACACATGTCATCACAGATTTCATCAATACATAGAAGTATGAAACTCATAACATCCATTAATAAAAACATTAAATTATGTTAGCCAATACACACTTCCATAGATACGAATACACAATGAAACACATAAATGCATATTTTTTACTAGAGGGTCTCATTCTCATAATTTCCTACACTTGAAATTACTAAAGTTGTACACCATGAGATGGTGCCTCAATGTACTATGAATCTACACCCATAATAGCCTACATCATTAGTTTCCATAAAATTATATCATCCCACCATAGAATATATATAGTTAAAAATACTGTTGTGGAACATCTTGGTTCTCATCATAGTAGGGAATTTCTAAGACCTTTTAGTGTAACAAATACTCTAAGGACATTATCTCAGACAATATTACATATAATAACAATCATGATGTAATAAGTGTTTTATTAGTGTCCAGAACAAAAATAAAAGATATCATAAAGCATATATAAGTCAGTTCTAAGGAACCTACTCCAACAGACTCCCACTTACACTAGAGCAAGTCCGATAACTCACACATGATACTCATGGTTATACTAAGATAGGCCTTCAGTCAAGGGGTTCGAAATGTTTTATTCCATATAATCTCTAATTAATTAAAATTCACCCTCTGAGAAAAATTCCTCAAGAGGTGATACCTTAGGAGTATATGAATTATTCATTGGTGTGACCATGTGACCTTTTAAAGAGCCAAAAAAGTATTATTATCAAAATATAATGTGATAGTATCTTCACATATAGGTACCACATCAAGTTCCCAAAAAACATTTTGTCTCAAGAATCATCATTGGATATATCAAAAGTTTTTAAATACCTGTACTACCCTATAGAATCAGAAATAACCAGTTTCATTGAACATTTCTATCTCGCATCTCTTCTATTGAGATTAAAATCCTATCCTGACTATGACATTATATCAATATGATTTATCTAAAAAATCAAATTACTATAACCCCCAATGACTATATCCTCATCTCCTTTATAAATTAGGAATATATCCTCAGTAATTCTAAGATAATTAAGTATTTCCTTAAAATAAGACCAATGATTTCCTCCTTTATTATAATGATATCTACCTACCAAGATCAATGCATAGTGAACACCAAGTCTAGTGAATTATTGAATACTCAATTGATCATATTACTAACGTTTATGATATATTACTCATCTTCTATTTATTCTATAGTGTTTTAGGAAAATGTTTCTTAGAATAATGTATACCCTGTAAAATTAGAAGTAATCCCTTGTTGGACTGTTCAATACTAAATATCGTCAGTATCTAGTCAAAATATGTTCTTTGACTTAGTCTAAGAGTCCTTTTAGATATATGAGGAATTATTTTTATCCCTAGAATGTAGGTTACTTCACCTAATCCATTCATAGAGAAACAATTATTTAAAAATTCTTTAATATACTGTAAGACTAATATGTCATTTTAATATGTAATATGTCATCAAGACATAATGCATGGATAATGATTGTATTCCCAATGAATATATTGTAAATAAATTTCTAAAATTCATTCTAAATGAATCCAAAATATTTTATACCTTATCAAATCAAAACATTCATGACATGCATACTTGCTTCAATCCATAAATGTATCTTTATAGCTTTTACATCCTTTCACATTACTTGGAGTCACAAAACCTCCTAGTTGTATCATATAGAAATATTCCCGAAGGTTTCTATTAAGGAAATTTATTTTGACCCCCCTCTTAATAATTTCATAGAAATTTTAGGATTCAAAAACAAGTAGAATTCTGATGGATTTATACATGCAAACTGGTGAAAAGGTTTCACCATATTTAATGCCTAAAATCTACTTAAATCCTTTATCCACTATTTTTTCTTTATAGTAACCTTCTTTAACTATCATTTATATTTTTTTCTTAAATACCAATTTACATAAAATAGTATTTTCCTCAACTGGATGATGGAACAGAATCCAAACATGGTTTTGATACATGGAATATAATTCCAAATTCATGGGATATTTCCATCTTGTAGCTTCTAATCTCTCTACTGTCTCTTTGTATGATAGAGGTTCATTATTTTCAAACCACAATGATTTAACATCTTTAGTTACAATAAAACCATATATCTTTGGTTCTATTACCTCTTTTGTGATCATATAGAGTACTTGTTGTTTAGGAACAACTTTTTATATAGGTAAATGTGAAATATTTTCCTGTACTAACTATTTTGTATCTTCAGCATAATGTTCATTTAAATCAATCTTTCTCCCACTATAATTCTTTTGGATGTGCCCCTTATTAAGAAATAAAACTTTTTAGGAAATACACACTTCATTCTCTGAGGTTTTTTATTGGTAGTATCCCGTTTTTCCTTTAGATACACTATAAATATTCAATTTACTCCATGGGGTGATAATATATTTTTAAAGAAGGCCTTTCAAAACACCTCACAATCTCATAATTGTGTATGTTAAAATATAAGTTTCTTTTCACTCCATATCTTGAGGGGAATTATATCTTCCAATTTAGTTGGTACTCAGTTTAGTGTGAATTCTATATCTTTTAATTAATATCAAAAAATGATAATATATGATCTTCATGACTTATCATTGAACTTACCATATCAAGAACAATACTTTTCGTCCTATCAATAACACCATTCCTCTTTGGTGTGTAAAGAGGAGTGAGTTGAGATAGAATCCCAAACACCAATGGAAATTCAATAATCTATTGGATATGATATTCACCACCTTGATACAATTAAAGCTTCTTAATATTAATTCCAATTTTATTCTCTACATTATTCTTGAATTCATTTCAATTATAAAACGGATAATACCTATAACTCATCATGTATACATATCCATATCTAATAAATTCACATGTAAAAGTTATGAAGTAATTATACCCAGATATAGCTTCTATAGGAAATGGTCCATAAACCTCTATTTGTACCAATCTTAAATGATTTGTGGTCCTTTCACCCTATCGACCAAATGGCAGTTTGGTCATTATCCATAGAAAAAATTATGACATCATTCAATTGGTTTGAACTAAAAATATTCTAAATATCCTTTTTGATAGAAATATTTCAAAAAATTCTCCTTTATATAACCAATGTAGTGAATCCATAGTGAGGCATTATATGATTCATGCAGACATGATTCGTTATCAAATTCTAATACTTGGTGTTTGTAATTTAATACACAAAGAATGTTATTTAAATGTTTCCTACCATAACATATGTTGTATTTATATAAGAAAAAACATTCATTTTCAAATTTGAAAATGAGACAATGTGTATCTAGGCAGGATAAAAAATTATGTTTTTAGTAAAAGTAGGTATATAATAACAATATCTTAAAACCATTATATTTTATATTAGTACTGAATGACTATAATATCTAATGGATAGAGTAGCTAACCTCACACCATTGGCATTTCTCAAATATACCTCTCATCCAGAAATATTTTGAAATCTACATGCTTCCTAAAATTGGAGACAAAATGTGATAACCACAAGCTATATCTAAAAACCAATGTGTATATATTGAAATATTAAAATTAATAATGAAAAAAATTTATATTTACATCAATTATGGGAGCATGTCCACATCCAGTGGACTTTAATGACACCTGATAAACATAATGCCTACTTTTCCTTAGCTTACCTTCAGATCTCCCTCTTCTCGAAATGATGGTTCTCGATAGCTTTAGACTTGTTATGAGTCTTTGGCCCCTTTTCCATGTTATTAATTTTATCATTGATTATATGTACTGTGGGTTTCCCACACCCCGTATCCTTTTCCACTTGATGAATTAGAGTAAGAAGTTACCAATGAATCTTATCATTATTTCTCATGTAATAATTAGAAACACTTCTAGAGAAAATCTAGGGTAGTGAATAATGTATGAGATGTATTCGCAAAACATCCGATAATTTAATCCATATGAGGTATAAGCACTCAATATATCCAATACGCATGAATACATGAGGGCCAACTGACATCGACTCTCCAATAATGGTTGTAAATAGAGTATTGTAAACCTTTCATGTCTCGTGTCTCACATAATATTGATAGAGATCTTAATGGTGGGACATCATGATATACACATCCATGTCCTTATGTTGCTTCAAAAAAACATTGGTCATGGATAATAGCATGGAACACTAAGCATCAGTGGCATCACTAAGGTGTTTCTCATAGATAGATAACTCTTTCTCACTAGCCAATTTACTAGGTCATTTTGGAAAAGGTACTTCCAACACATTCAATTCCCCTTCACTGTATAGGATAATGCGTGATCACCTATTCCAATCTTTCAAATTTATGTTAGTTAGAAGGTTATATTTATCGTGTATGGATCATAATGATATCTTTGAATTCATAATTATTATCACATCTACAAATAAAAAAAATATATGTTTAGTAATTTATCCAATAAAATTAGATAAATAAATAAATATTATATTTATTAATCTCCAACTATTTTATCCAAATCCAACAACCCTTCACTATTTGATTTGTAACAACCTATTTCTTTGATATTATAATGAAAATTATTCATATTACCATTCTTATCACGATAAATGTATTCCATCAAGAAATTTTATGGATTTTTGGTATGTATTCCAAATAATAACTGCATTAAATCACAATTCCTTAATTTATTTAGTGGACTCGTCCATCCTAAAATTATTAAATTGGATTTCCCCAACCTTTCCCTCTTAGTTACACCTAGTCATTCTTTGATAGTCAACCCTTTATGTGAACTAATTAATGTCAGACCAAAGATTCAAGTTAGAATTCCTTGATAATTTAAATCACCATGACTTTGGTCGTTCAATGACTTTGAACTATGGTTCAATTTTAACATATGTAGTGGATGGATATACCGACATAATATAAATAATTGAGGTACATTTGTTAATTTCAAATTTTATCATTATTAAATTCTTATTAATATTAAGTTGGTTTACTTAATTGATTAACTATGTCTTAGATAAAATTTACATATAATCTAATTTATTTAGTTATATATTGAATTCTTAGTAATGGTTAGAACATGAGGTTTCACCAATGAATTGTTATGAACATGAGGTTTTACTAATGGTTAGATTATCTAATGGATGATAAAGTAACCATTGAACAAGGGAGAATACGTTTAACCATTTATGTTTTGTGTTGTTTCTTTCCACCTATCCACCCATGTATCTCTTGGATTGGTTTCACCTCATTTCCAAACATAATCCACCTATATAAGATTGGGAGCTCTATCCATTACATATTCTTTAACTCACCTGTAGGTGATGGAAACCAAATGAAATATTAAAGTTTTTTCATAATAGAAACCATGGCCTATGAGGCCCTCAAATAATTATATGATAAATAATGCATATGAAAAACATATAATTTATTAATAAATAAGAAGGAAAAAATAAAATAAAATGGATTAGTACATGCTCAGTCATCCATAAACATGAAACTAATTACACATTTAATAAAATAAAATTCAATTCTAAATGTTATCATTTAAGATAAATCATACCCAAATCAATTAATTTTACTCTTTAATTAATCATTTATTTTATATTAGTTATCATATATATTTTCTTAATATTCTCATTCAACAAAATTTGAGAAGATATTAATTAAATTAATTTAAAATTAACTATGTATAAAAATGTACATCATCGATAACACAATGAGTACCCATACGAACAACCCAACATGTATTATATTCATCTATTGTTTACTCATGCGACAAGTGACATACACATCATACCACACAATATCATGGTGTGTACTGTCAACTTAATGACCACATGAAACACATTGAATTTATGTAGAATTTTATATTTCAATATGCATAGGGTAATGATTTTATTACATCTCAAACATGATATGTAGTTTTGAACATTATATAAGAATTAATTAGACATTTAATATTGTAAATTCCCATAAAATTCAACGGAATGTTTTTCTTAATTTTCTTTGGGATTTTACAAGAACGCGGTTTCTGACAGCACTTGATTCTGAGGCCCAGTGTGCCTGGAATTTCTATCCGATGTTTAGCTCGGGTATGTTCAGTGAATGTACGAGTGAGTTTTTATAACTTTTGAACTGGTGCTCGGAATCGAATTCTGAGGGCACCGATGGATTCGCAGCGCTGGTAATTGCTTAGGCACACCTTTTCCGGAGTTGCGTTTTCACGAGAGATGTTGTTAAAAATTGTGGAAGTTAAAAACAAATTAGCTACAATTTTTATTTCTATGTGGTTAAAATATTTGAGTGGAAGTTGGGGGAAACCACCCAACTTCCCATGGGAGGTTATGAGGGTGGTGGGGCCCACACAAACCCCACCCCTTCATATTCCCTAACTCGTTCAACTCACCATTAAAGTTGATAACTTATGTTAATTAATTAGGTGAGATTAATTTGAATGTTTGAATTCAAATACTTAAGTCATGTTAATAAAATAAGGGAAGTACATATATGATTTTGGTAGGATCTTGTTGTGAGAGTCTTTGGGAGAAAAGGAAAAGCTCTTGATGTTCTTCTTCCTCGATGAAGAACGCGAAGAACAAGAAGAACGTCGGATCCTCGGAGATCGACGACGCGACGCTGATGAATCATTTATCCAAGACGTGATGATTCTCCTTCCGCGACGTCTTCTTCCGCGATGGTTATTTCCACGACAAACCTACATTCAAACTACGCTCGAGGTAGGGGTTTTATGCGTTTCTATTCGTGAATTTTATTCTGTCATCATTCCTCGTACAATTGGACCGCTTGTTATCAGATAACGGGAGGGGGGAAGACCGCACAAACATGACCGACCCACCTCCCCATTTTCTCGTGTCCACCTTGTGGTGGAATGGAATGAGGATGTCACAGTGTCGTTGCACCGAGCGGGGTCATTTGGAAAGGAATGCGCGGTGCTGTCACACCGCGCCGTTGAATCGAGCAAGAACACGGCACTGTTGCACCGTGCCGGAGAACCCCGAAGGCACCGTGGCCGGAGCGGGGCCCGGCAGAGGGGAGCGGCGCCATCGCGCTGCGCCTGGCAGATTAAGGCCACGACAAAGCAGGAACCGACGGCCGGTTCAGGGCTGCTGGCATCGGAGCAGGGGGACCGGCTATCGCCGGTCCCATGGCGGCAACAGCCGTTTGGCCGGAGCGGGCCGACCGGACATGGGAAGAGCCAGGGGTTATGAACCCTGGCTGGCCAACATGAACAACCTCCCATTATGGGGGCCACGGTTATGAAACAGGGGTCATACACCCCCCCCCCTATCCGCTCGGCCGAACGGCCGAGCCACCTGGCGGGCGCCAGCGCGCCAGGCCAGACCGCGCAAGGCCGGGCTGGTTCGTGCCACGCCCATGCTGGCTGGACCCAGACCTGGGACGGGTTACCCCGGTTCGGGCCGACCCAAAGGGTATCGGGCCTGGTCGGACCGGGCCCGAACCCCCTAATACCGGACCTCTCACGGTATTTTACACATAACTTGGGCTTCGAACCTCCGATCGACGCACCGTTAGCTGAGATGCGATCCTCGGATCGAGATGGTCGTTTCGGTATTTTACACTCAAGGTTTAAGAGTAATTTGGGTTCAGCCGGGTTGGTTCGTACACGAAACCAACCGGGCCCTCGGAGCGGAAACAATTATAACTTGAGTTCCAGACGTCCGATTGACGTGCCGTCAACTTTGTTGGATTCCTCTAAGTGAGACAGACCTTTTGGCTTACTCCGATCAAGGTTTTGATGTAGTTGGAGTACGGTCGTGTTGGTTCTGACTTAAAAAACAAGTGGGCCCCTGGAACGAAAAGGCCAATAAATCTCAAACCGGGCATCCGATCGACGCGCCATCTGTCTCGTTGAGTTCCTATTGACGATATGGAACTTTTGGATACATAAACTCTGGACTATGTGTCAGTTGATGTATCAGCCCCTTGGATCGTGGAGCAGACCCTCCTGAACGAGCTTGTTGTGTGCGGGAACCCAAGAGCTGGCTGCGATTGTGACGACGATGACGACTGTGCAAAAATCCTCCTTGGATTCGACGGTGATGACTACAACACTCAGCGATCCTACATGGATCAGTGATACCGATCCTGTGTGGGTTAGATCCTATGTGGGTCAGCGCTCAGCGGTCCTGTGTGGGCCAGTGCCTACAGATCCTGTGTGGGTCCGATCATGTGTGGGTCATTGCGGGGGTTAGTACCTATCGATCCTGTGTGGGTCTGATGGCTTAGATGAATCAGTGACAATATCTGATCATCTCTATCGTCTTACGAAGAAGTATACCTATGTGAGCTGAATCTTGACATTCAATTCTTATCTTCGATAAGATTAACTTGTTATCATGTGTGGATTACGTTATGCTTTCCTGTGTGGATTGGGTTGTGTTTCCTGTGTAGACTGGGTTGTACTTGGTTCGGATGTTGGAGCCGAACTAGAATTGATGACTTAGGTATATGTATGGGCATATACCTAAGTGGTGATGGATGTTACTTCGTGATTGTATCTTCCTTTGTGGATTATCCATTGTGGATTCTGGGAGACCTTCGGGGGTCTCAGGGTCCCTACTGTGTAGCTTATACTCACCCCTACATGGGCTATGCCCGTACTATGTTGTGTTGGTTGCAGAAGACAGAAACCGCTGATCGTGGATGAGGCTTGCGGAGTAGGACTGTACCTAAAGGTGGACCACAGGGCGGGACGTACTAGGAGGGGACGGCTGGACCCGAAGAGCTGTGGAGTCTATCTATACCCACACTTCAGGTGGGAGTACCAGAGGACGGCTCACCGTAGCAGCTTTACTTTACAGTTGTTGTAATTCCTTTCAGTTTTATTTTACTTTCAGTGTGGGTTTGTATTCTGGCCCACTTACTTTTCCGCACTTACTGTTGTACCCAGTTTTTACTCAATGTTTACTTCTGCTTGCTTTCTCTTAAGTGTTTGTTTATTTTACAAGGGCAATGCCTTCCCTTTTTACCGGGAATTACACCTCGGTGCTAGTTGCCAGCCCCTATCCTATGGAAGGCGGGCTTGGGGTAGTCATGACACGGGCCCTGAGGACGGGTCGTAACAAATTGGTATCAGAGGAGTTCGGTTCTACCACAGAACTCCGGACTCTGATATTTTTCCATGTGAAGCAATTGTGTTAAGAATATTGAGTGTGGTTATCAGTCCATGGAGTCTAGTGTTGGTGCGGCGGCTGACGTATCCGTACACCAGGACCCTGACTTCTGATTTTCGACTTAATACACGAAAACATTGATTGCTTGTGTGTTTCAAGTTTTCTTTGTGATTAATTTATGTCAGCTCACCATATATACTATTTGACCATGGAGCACCTATTTCATTTCAAGATGGACCCACAACGGAAACCAGCTAGGGTTCCGAGAGTTGTGCATGACGACAGCCCACCGAGCGACGAGGCCTCGGTACAGGGCCCTTTGATAGCAGAGGCACCAGTGGTACCTCTACCTGCCGAGCCACCGATGCTACCAACCCCAGCCGCTGACGATGCACGTCGCCTTAGTGCACTGCACGAGTTTCAGCATCAACGACTGCCCAGGTTCCACAGGTAGATGGACCCTCAGATAGCCAAGTATTGGCTGGAGGTAGTTGTACGGGCTTTCAGGTTAGTGAGGACACCGGCAGACCTCATGGTGATCCTCGTAGTGAGGCCTCTACACGTGGCAGCAGGCAGATGGTGGAGCTTGATGCTCCAGGTTCACGATGAGGCGTCTCTTCTATGGATGGACTTTGAGAACCTCTTCTGCTCGGAGTTTGTCCCAAATACCCTCCGTGCGGTGAACATCCAGGAGCTTCTTCAGCTACGGCAGGGCAGCATGACGGTCTCCCAGTACTCGGCGAGAATTACAGATCTCTCGTGCTATTCAACGGACATGATACGTGACCCATTCTTCTGGGCCTGGACCTTCGACCAGGGATTGAGGTAGGAGATCATGGCATCGCTGATCTCCCTCAGCATTCTGACACAAGGAGGGGTACTGGAGAGAGCCCTTATGATCAAAAGCTTCCTTGCTGAGCCGACATCAGCAGCGAGACCTACCGCAAGGCGGTACGTAGCAGAGTCTTCTACAGTAGGCAGTCGACGGATGACTCATGGGTCCTGGCAGACCAGAACCTCAGTCAAACGACCTCAGGACACTGGCTTAGTGGTGCGGGGCACCCAGTGCGGAGCTAGTCTTTTGAGAGGCAGACAGTACTATGCATGCAGCAGGCAGGGCCACATGGCTCGTGACTGCCCGACCCGCCGTGTAGAGGAGCAACAGACGGTTGAGGGACCACCCAGGAAGAGGTAGGGGGTCGACTGTTGCGGTCCGTAGGGTGCAGGAGGACAAGGTAGAGGAGCTGGCCGAGCAGTAGGTGGTGGGAGACTCTTTGAGGCTCTACCACCACCACCACCAGGAGGTCCACCCCGACCACAGGGAGCTGGCGGGCAGAGACAGACACAGCTTCAGGCAGCGGAGGCCTATGACCATGGCGTGCCCGAGATGATTTGAGGTACTATCTGTGTCTATTCCATCCTTTCTCTAGTTCTTATAGACACAGGAGTGAGTCATTCTTTCATTTTCGCTGCCCTTGTTCAGAGCTCGGAGATTCCGACAGAGCCGTTGGCTCGATCTTTACGGCTAGAGACTCCTACGAGAGCAGACTCGACGATTACACACTGGTGCCGGTAGTGTGAGCTTACTCTAGGAGGTGAGAGCTTCGGCTGTGATCTTCTTGTAGCGGCATCAAGGCTTTACGACTTCATTTTGGGCATGGATTGGTTATCTATAGTCCATACTCAGATTGACTGCATTAGGCGCAAGGTGCGATGTGTACGCCCCGACGGGAGCCGGTTCACCTTCACCGGCAAGAAGGGAGCCTTCGCAACACATGATGGACTCACGCAAAATAGAGGACAGCCCATCACTCATCAGTTGGATAGCCTCATCCAAGGAGCAGTTGACGTGAAGAGTCCTGGTTTTCCTACAGTGGTGGATCAGTATGCAGACGTTTTTCCCGAAGACGTTCCAGGACTACCTACTTGCAGAGAGGTAGAATTTTATATTGACCTGTACCTCGGGAAAACCCCGATATCCAATCCAGCGTATCGGATGGCCCCCGCTGAGAATCGAGACCTACGGGTATAGTTGGAGGACTTTCAGGGAAAAGGATTCATCCGACCCAATGTTTCACCCAGGGCTTCCCCGATATTGTTCGCCAAGAAGGCGAATGGGAGCTTCCGACTTTGTGCTGACTATCATCGTATGAACCATGTGACAGTGAGGAACAAGTATCTGCTGCCGAGTATTGATGACCTCTTCGATCAGCTCAAGGGAGCACAGTGATTCTCGAAGACAGACCTCAGGTCAGGCTATCATCAGCTCAGAGTTCGGGATGAGGACGTCCAGAAGACGGCCTTGAGATGTCAGTATGGCCACTATGAGTTCATGGTTATTACATTCGGAATAACCAATGCTACAGTAGTGTTCATGGACTTCATGAACAAGATCTTTCATCCATACCTCGATTGATTTGTCGTGTTCTTCATCGATGACAATTCTATTTACTCGACGACTGAGGAGGAGCACGCCTACCACTTGAAGGTTGTACTAGACACACTCCGAGAGCACCATCTTTATGGAAAGCTCTCGAAGTGTCAGTTCGGGATACACGACATCCACTTCATGGGACACGTCATCTCTGAGGAGGGTGTTGCGGTGGATCCTGTGAATATCGAGGCATTGCTAGCTTGGGAGACACCCAGGAGTGTGACGGAGGTGCGGAGTTTCTTGGGACTAGCTGGGTACTACCGGAGATTTGTGCCAGACTTCTCCAGAGTTTCGGCACCACTCTCAGCTTTGAAGAAGAATGGGAAAACCTTTATGTGGTCAGATAGATGTCAGTAGAGCTTCCAGGAGCTAAGACATAGATTGACCAGCACACCTATCTTGAGGTTGCCGGAGGAGGGAGTAGGGTACTTATTTTACTGCGATGCATCAGGGACCAGACTCGGATGTGTCCTGATGCAGGAGCAGGCCGTGATCTCTTATGGATCACATCAGTTGAGGCAGCATGAGCAGAACTACTCTACCCATGACTTGGAGTTAGTAGCAGTGGTCTTCGCTCTGAAGATGTGGCGACACTATCTGATGGGCGAGCGCTTTACAGTCTATTCTGTCCCCCAGAGTCTCAGGTACCTCTTCTCGCAGAAGGACCTGAACCTGAGAAAATAGCGCTGCCTTGAGTTCCTACATGACTATGACATTGAGATAGTCTATACTCTTGGAAAGGGGAACGTGGAAGTCGATGCTCTCGGCAGAAGGACGGGCATTCAACTACTTGGGGAGGCGACAGAGCAGCTAGCTACTTTACAGATATCCTTCATGGATAGAGATGGAGAAGCCTTTCTTTAGTCACCCACAGTCACTCCTCCACTACTACAGTAGGTCAGAGAGGCACAGCGTGGGGACGCCGACTGTGAGACGCGGCGTGCGCCGATATCCTCAGGACAGGCACCTGATGGTTTCTCCTTAGGAGGAGAGCATGATGTCCTTTTCAGAGGACGTACCTTGGTACCGGTTTCTTTATGAGAGGAGGTGATAATAGAGTTTCACACTTCCACTTTGGAGGTACATCCTGGAGTGGCGAAGATGTACCAGGGCCTTAGACGATAGCACTGGTGGCCGGGCATGAAGAAGGTTGTGGAAGAGTTCGTTTCTCGATGCCTCACCTAGCAGTAGGTGAAGACAGAGCATGAGGTACCAGCAGGCTTGGTGCAGCCCTTTGAGGTTCTGGAGTGGACGTGGGATAGCATATCTATGGACTTCATGACTGGAGTTCCACACACTTCCAGAGGTCACAACTCCATTTGGGTGATTGTTGACCGACTCACCAAGTAGGATCACTTCTTACCCATCAGAGAGTAGGGATTAGTGGAGATTTTGGGATGTCTCTACATTCATGAGATTGTACGGATTCATGGTGTGCCATCGTCCATCGTTTTCGATCGAGATGATCGCTTTACCTCTCGGCTTTGGAAAGGGTTGTAGGAGGCGTTCGGGACGCAGCTACGTCTGAGCACCGCCTTTCACCCCCAGATAGATGGTCAGATGGAGAGAACCATTCAGACTCTTGAGGACATGCTCCGCGCTTGTGTCCTAGACTTTGGTCACAGCTGGGAGAACCACCTACCCTTGGTGGAGTTCGCGTACAACAACTACTACCACTCCAACATCTGGATGGAACCATACGAGGCATTGTACGACCGACCTTGAAGATCTCCTCTGTGCTGGACAGACCCTTGGGAGTCAGATCTTGTGGGATTGGAGATGGTCTAGGCCATGACAGAGAAGGTTCAAAACATCCAGGAGAGGATGAGGACAGCTCAGAGCTGGCAGAAGTCTTATGCTGATAGGAGGCGGAGGCCACTAGATTTCGAGGATGGTGACCACGTCTTCTTGCGGGTCTCACCTCGACGTGGAATACAGATATTTGGCCGAGGCAGCAAGTTGTCTACATGCTTCATCGGACCATTCCAGGTCCTTAGCAGGATTGGCGAGGTGGCTTATCTCCTGGATCTACCACCTCAGTTGCACCGGGTGCACGACGTCTTTCACATATCTCAGCTGAGGAGATACGTGCACGACCCAACACATATCATTGACCATGGGGAGATGGACATTGATGATGGGGAGACTTTTGAGGAGGTCCCAGTAGAGATCGAGGATCGACAGGAGTGGGTCCTACATGGATGATTGATTCCTCTAGTGCGCATCAGATGGCAGCATAGGAACCTCCATGAGAGTACTTGGGAGCGGGAGGCTCCGATGTGTGCTCAGTACCCACATTTCTTTCCCTAGTTTTTGATGTATCTTTACGGGGATGTAAAGCCCTAAGGTGGGAGTAATGTAAAGACCCGTAAAATTCAAGGGAAATTTTTTATTAATTTTCTTTGGGATTTTACAAGAATGCGTTTTCTGACGGAACTTGATTCCGAGGCCCGGTGTGCCATGAATTTCTATCTGAAGTGTATCTCAGGTATGTTCAGTGAACGTACGAGTGAGTTTTTCTAACTTTTGAACCAGTGCTCGGAATTGAATTCTGAGGGAACCGATGGATTCACATTGCCGGTAATTGCTTAGGCATAACTTTTCTGGAGTTGCATTTTCACGAGAGAAGTTTTTAAGAATTGTGGAATTTAAAATAAAAATTTAGCTACAATTTTTATTTCTAAGTGGTTAAAACCTTTGAGTGGAAGTTGGGGGAAATCACCCAACTTCCCATGGGAGGTTATGAGGGTGGTGGGGCCCACACGAACCCCACCCTTTATATTCCCTAACTCTTTCAACTCACCATTAAAGTTGATAACTTATGTTAATTAATTATGTGAGTTTAATTTGAATGTTTGAATTGAAATACTTAAGTCATGTTAATAAAATAAGGGAAGTAGTTATTTTATTTTTGTTGGATCTTGTTGTGAGAGTCTTTGGGAGAAAAGGAAAAGCTCTTGAAGTTCTTCTTCCTCGACGAAGAACGCAAAGAACGTGAAGAACACCGGATCCTCGGAGATCGACGACACGACGCTGACAAATCATTTCTCCGCGACGCGGCGATTCTCCTTCTGCGACGTCTTCTTCCACGACGGTTATTTCCGCGATGAACCTCTGTTCAAACTACGCTCGAGGTAGGGGTTTTATGCATTTCTATTTGAGAATTTTCTTCCATCATCATTCCTAGTACAATTGTACCACTTGTTATCAGATAATGGGAGGGGGCCGAACCGCACAAACACGGCCGACCAACCTCCCCCATTTCTCTTGTCTACCTTGTGGTGGAATGGAACGAGGATGGAACGGTGTCGTCGCACCGCGCGGGGTCATGTGGCAAGGAATGCGCGGCGCCGTTGCGCTGAGCCGTTGAATCGAGCAAGATCGTGGTACCGTTGCGCCATGCCAGAGAACCCCGAAGGCACCGCGGACGGAGTGGGGCCGCGGTGGAGGGTCACGGTGCCATCGTGCCGCGCCGGGCGGATTAAGGCCACGACCATAGGTCGCGGCGGAGCAGGGACCGACGGCTGGTTTCGGTCCGCCGGCATCGGAGCAGGGGGACAGGCCATCACATGTCCCGTGGCGGCAACAGCCGGCCGGACAGAGCGGGCCGACCGTACAGGGGAAGAGCCGGGGGTTACGACCCCCGGCTGGACAGCATGAGCGGCCCCCAAATATGGGGGCCGTAGTTATAAAACAGGGGGCAGGAACCCCCCCATCCGCTCGGCCGAACGGCCGAGCCACCTGGCTGGCGCCAGCGTGCCGGGCCGGCTGCCCATGCCGGACCGCCAGGCCGGGCCCGGCCGCACCCAGGCCGGGCCGGGCCACACCAGCTGGGCCATGCCGTGCCCAAGCGGGTTGGACCCAGACCCGGGATGGGTCGACCGGGTTCGGGCCGACCCAATGGGTATCGGGACGGGCCCGAACCCTATAATACAGGACCTCTCACGGTCTTTTGCCCATAACTTGGGTTTCAGACCTCTGATCGGTGCACCGTCAGTTGTGATATGATCCTTGGATTGGTACGGCCGTTTCGGTATATTACACTCAAGGTTTCGGAGTACTTTGTGTTTGGCCGTGATGGTTCGTACAGGAAACCAACTGGGCCCTCGGAGCGGAAACGCTTATAACTTGAGTTCTAGACATCTTATTGACGTGCCGTCGACTTTGTTGGATTCCTCTATGTGAGACGAGCCTTTTGGCATACTGCGATCAAGGTTTGGACGCAGTTGGAGTATGGTCGGGTTGGTTTTGACTTAAAAACCATCCGGGCCCCAGGAATGAAAAAGCCAATAACTTTCAGACCGAGCTTTCGATCAACGCGCCGTCTGTCGCGTTGAGTTCCAGTTGATGATACAAAACTTTAGGATACATAAACTCCGGACTATGTGTCAGTTGATGTATCAGCCCCTCGGCTCGTGGAGAAGACCCTCCCGAACAAGCTTGCTGTGTGCGGGAACCCTAGAGCTGGCTGTGACTGTGACAACGATGATGACTATGCAGAAATCCTCCGTCGATTCGACGACGACGACTACAACACTCAGCGATCCTACGTGGATCAGTGCTACTGATCCTGTATGGGTCAGATCCATTCTGGTTCAGCGCTCAGCGATCCTGTGTGGGCCAGCACCTACAGATCCTGTGTGGGTCTGATCCTGTGTGGGTCATTTCGGGGGTTAGTTACCTATCGATCCATTGTGGGTAATTGCGGGGGGTTAGTACCTATCGATCCTGTGTGGGTCCGATGTCTTAGATGAATCAGTGGAAATATCTGATCATCTCTATCGTGTTATGAAGAAGTATACCTGTGTGAGCTGAATCTTGAATTTCAATTCTTATCTTCATTAAGATTGACTTGTTATCCTGTGTGGATTACGTTATGCTTTTCTATGTGGATTGGGCTGTGTCTCTGGTGTGGACTGGGTTGTACTTGGGCTCGGATGTTGGATCCGAACGAGAATTGATGACTTAGGTATATGAATGGTCATATACCTAAGTGGTGACGAATGTTACTTAGTGATTGTATCTTCCTTTGTAGATTATATTTTGTGGATTCTAGGAGACCTTCAGGGGTCTCGGGGTCCCTACTAAGTATCTTATACTCACCCCTGCACGGGCTATGCCCGAACTACATTGTGTTGGTTGCAGACAACAAACAACGCTGATCGTGGTTGCGGCTTACAGAGTAGGATGGTACTTGGAGGTGGACCACTGGGCGGGACGTACTCGGAGCGGATGGCTGGACCCGAGGAGCTGTGTAGGCAATCTGTACCCACCCTTCAGGTGGGAGTACCAGAGGATGGCTCACCATAGCGGCTTTACTTTATAGTTGTTGTACTTCCTTTCAGTTGTATTTTACTTTCAGTTTGGGTTTGTATTCTATCCCACATACTTTTCCGCACTTACTGTTGTACCCAGTTTTTACTCCGTGTTTACTTCTTCTTTCTTGCTCTGTGGTGTTTGTTTACTTTACAAAGGCAATGCCTTCCATTTTTACTGGGAATTACGCTTTGGTGCTAGTCGCCAGCCCCTGGCCTATGGAAGGCGAGTTTGGGGTAGTCACGACACGGGCCTCGAGGATGGGTCGTGGCAAATATATATATACATATAATCCATTACATGGCATGTACTATCAACTTAATTAGTACACAAAATTCATGTCGATCAAGTTTGAGCAGTATAATAAATTAATTATAATTCTACGTAGTTTGGTAATATACACAACATGGACTATCTAGAAACATGATATGTATATTTCATAATTTATATCAATGAAACACCCCTAGGGAGTCATCATGTAATCATTCAATGAAAAATAATGCATTACATGGCTTGTAAATGGGATACATGATGTGTTATATCTAAGTTACATGGTCACGAGTCATATATTCCATATTAGAGATACATGACCCTTCATTGACTAATAAACTAAATTTAATTTACTAATTTTACATGCAGTGTAGTACGACTAACTATGTGTTATCTTGGACCAGTAAATACACAGTGTATTTAAATACAAACAATGTATAATAAATTCACACAACACAAATAATTTCTAAATAAATTCTTAGTGCATTAAACATGGATGAACGATGGGTACAAATGGTCTACACATCATGTATGATTGTGTTAATTGAACAAAATCCTAGACACATCTTGATGAGTTCATCGAATGTATTTAATTCCTAAAATTAATTAATTTGATTATATTTACAAGCAATATGAAGAAGAAGATCATATTTCAAGTTTTGGATTAAATAATGACTGAATTGAAATTGAAAACTAATGTTAAATGGGTAAATCAATGAATGATCTTTAAATAATTATAAATAATTATAGGACCCCTTTGATATAACTTGAGGGTTCTATGCACATCAGAAGAACTAGATATGATATTCTTAACTTGTATTTTTCTGTAATAGATTATTAATCTTAGATTTACATGAGGATAAATTCCTTGATAATTAGAAATGTATCATAGAATAATTAACGATCGAACACCAGAAACAAGATGTAAGATCATAAGGTAATATTTACAATTAATTAAAATAATTAAATAATTACCTCACAATGAATTAATTCTTTTCTATGGATATGAAAATATCTCAACATTGTACGATAATTGTATTGCAGGAATCAAGAGTAGATTAACACCATTGGTGATGCACACATGTTCCAAAAACCTCCAAACATCACTATATGAATCTCTTTGTTCTAGAGCAGTAGATATAGATGCTTAAATCATTTTCATTTGATAACCTTAGTAATATCATCAAGTAAGGGTTCTATTCTATTTGTACAGACTTAATAGTGGTGGTAGTGGAGGATTTCTCTCTATTATAAAGAGTGTTCTTGGAGATGGATCTCTCTAAGACTTCAAAATAATTTTCCCTAGTTTTCTGGGTGCTCAAAAAAAATTAATTATCCACGCTAAGTAAATAATATAATTCAGTTTATATACTACTAGAGTTATAAAATAATAATTTCACTTCTTCCCTTATTATTTTTCTTAATTCATACAGAACCCCATGTTTATAATAATAATAATATTATTATTATATCTTAACATGCTCACAGCCAATTAATTAAATTAAAAATAATTTATTAAAATAATTTTCAATATATATTATTTATCACTAGACTAATAAACTCTGTCTTCTATTCCTCCACTATAGTTATTAGACCTTGAAAAATGACTATTTATTTAAGAAATAAATACCACTGCATTATTTTCAAATAAATAAATAAATATTTTATTCATAAAAAACAAATAAATTTCTACGAAATATTCCAGTCAAAAAATATTATCATTAATAACTAGTGGAAGAATATATAAAATAATTCAAACATGAATAATTATTAAACCATGAATGGAAATAATATTTATTCAACTTTTTAATAATAAATAATATTATTATTCAACTGAGGTTCTGGATACACTTTGAGTGTGACTCACTAGGCCTCTTTCTCAGTGGCATTAGGTGAAGTATCTCAAAGTCCAAAGTTAGTGTCTAACAACATTACATGGAACCAATAAGGAAATAAGATAATGTCTCAATGATATACAAACAAATACAGATGATTACTATTTAATATAATAACTTTATCCTAATATCTCTAATCAGGTAGTTTTCATGCTAGTGTTTTCAACCTATATACTCGATATACCTTTATTTTACATTCCAAAAATTGAACTATCCAACAAAACTCTATGGATATATATTTATTTAGGATATATCATTTCTATCCAAGAGCCTAATATAACCAATTTCCATAGAAAATCAAATGGACAAATCGTTTCTCACACTATTCATTAATTAAATACTACTCATTATACACCCAAAACATTCTACTTCAATATGGACATATTTTATCACAATTTTCCTTAATAAAATAAATTATGTGACTCATAAAATCAATTAATAATAATATCGAAGTCTATGGACCAATACACACATCTGTAGATAGGAGCACACAATGACACATATAACTGTAGATTTTCTACTAGCGGGAATTATTTCCATAATTTATTTAATAATAAATTACCAAGAATTTAAACCAAGAGAAGGTTCCTCAAAATATTATAATTCACCACCCTTGATAAAACCACATCATTTATGTCCCTAAAATGATTTCATATAGCTATAGAACATATATATTTAGAAAATATTATCTGGTAATGTTTGGGTTCTCATCATAATGGAGACTTACATGGATCTTTCAGTATGATAACTAATCAAAGGAAATTATGACATAATATTTCACATAAAGGAACAATCATGATGTGATAATGATTTTAATAATATTTAACACAATGAATACAAGTTATCATAAAGTACATAGAAGTTGGTTCTAGAACACCAAATCCAAAATGATCGTTATTCCATAACATTCCTAATGTTATCCATGAATTTAATATCATATATATTAATTATAAATATATTTAGAATCATACATAAAATTTATAGATAGAAAAATGAATTACACCCTTCATGGGGATGGTAGGTCATACATACACATGGATGATTTTTCCATTTTTTATGGATGGATCGAAAGAAAGGTAAATGATAATTCACCTTCTAGAAACATAATAATATCATAATAAAATAGATATATATAAACACAAACACACACACATATATATATATATTAAATATATCATAATAACCATCCATGTAAAGTGGTGTTGAAAACTGATTTACACATCAATGTGGAACGACATGTCGTACGTACGAACAAGCAATGTTTTCACTTTATGTAGGATGGAAATAAGCTAGATAATGGTTGTTCCATCATAATAATAAAAATTATATATATTTAAGATACTAAATTCATTATTTATAATGGAAACCATAGATTTATAATTGGTTGAATTATAAATAAAATTGAAAATGCTCAGTTAAGAGTTTTACCTTTTTATTGAGAACTCTCTTTTGGGTGACACCTTAATCCTTGAAGGGTTAGTATTTTGGAAGGTTAGAATCTCTAGGATGGGGTTAAATTATATAAAAATGTATTGTTATTGGTATTTCACAAGATATATGTATAAAAGGTGGGGATTTTGGAGTTGTTTCCCAAAAACCAACTTCTGTATACTTTATGATAACCTGTATTCATAATTTTGAATATTTATAAACTCATTATAACATCATGATTTTTATTATCTATTACATAGTATGTGATAATGTTCTAAGAGTATCTCTCACAATGAAAGATCAATGATGTTCCTGGCAATGATGAGAAAACAAAAGTATCAAAATCGTATTCTTAAATATATGTTCTATAGATAGATGATATCATTTGAGAGACACAAATGATATAGAATATTAGGGGTACATACTCAGAGGACATTGAGACACCTCTTCATGGTGTACGCCCTTGGTAATATCCATTGTAGGATATTATAATAATGTGACCCACCAGTTGAAAATACAAATCGATATGTGTCATTGGATGTTCCTATCTTCAAATAGTTTTAATGATCCGTAGACATTAAAATTGACGTTAATGTGTGTTATAAGACATATAAAATGATTTATTGATGAAAAATATGATAACGTATGTTCCCAAAGAGGTAGGAAATGTTGGGTGGGTCACGATTAATATTTTATTAGTTAATAATGCGAGAAATTATTTTTACCTTTTGTTTTTTAATGGTAGTTGATATCTCAGTCCATTAGATGTAAATGATATACCATAATAATATATTTCAACGGTGTTTAATATTCCATTTTGACTTTATAAAAGTCAAATAAAGATACATCTAGCACATAGGTCGATGGAGATAGCATGAAACATTCTTGATTGTAGATATCATAGTAAGGGTATTATATTTCACTGTAAGATTCTGTATGAGGTATTATGTCGATTTGAAATTAACTTCTCTCTCTATTGTTGCCTTGGGGTGTTGATAAACCCTAAAAATTTAATTTATACTACTTCACCTAATTCCACTGAGAATGTAGCATAGAGAATCACAATGTAAGTTTATCCAAAATCTCAATTTTATAATATATTATTATTTATTTTTTAACAAGTTAAATAAATATTATTCTTGAATGTGTTTTAATTATTAATTATGTTCTCATGATCACATATTTTAAATTAATGGTTATTTGAGAGAGTATTATTTGAGTGTAATATATCATGAATACTTATTTTCTATTTAATGAAAATAATATTTATTCATTTATTACTGAATAATGAAGTGATATTTATTTATTAAATGAATAGTCATTATTAAGGGCTTGATTAATATTATGGGGGAATGGAGAACTGAGTTTAATGGTCTGATGAGAAATAATATATATTGAATATTATTAGACTAAATAATATTTAATTATTTCTTTAGATTAGAGAATATAATGAAATAATAATATTAACATTATTATTATTATGGACATGGGGTTTCATAGGGATTAAATAAATAAAATGTGGAACCTGTTAAATTATTTATTTCTAATCCTAGAAGTATATAAACCAAATTATATTATTTTCCTAAGAGATACAATTCATTTTTTTGTGTCCAATGACACCATAGAATCCTATTGAATCCCTAGAGATCTCTCTTATACAAGAACTCTATTAAGAATGGAGAGAAATATTTGTGTAACTTCCACTCACGATGAAAGATCAAGAAAATTATTTGGAAGTGATTCTTTATGAAACCAAAGATTAATGATGTAAGAATCAGGATCTAACTAGCACCTAGAGATTCCTACGATGACATTTGGATATTTTTGGAACAAATGATGATCATCACTAGAGAGATTCTTCCCTTTATTCTTACAACTAAATGATGGCACAATGTAGACCTGTTGTCATATCTATGAATGAAGAAATAATTTCTCAAATTATAATTCATTACTTTCATAAATTAATTATAAATAATATGTGATTATACTATATTTTTGTTCTGACATTTTTTCAATTGTATGTATTATTTTAATCAATTCCATTGATCATACTGTTAATATTCGTATAAACCTTATATTGATCCTCAATCATGGAAAAATTAATTTTTGGCACAACCCATCAAATGTTTCCGATATGTTCGGAACCTATAAGTGGTATCAGAGGAATCACATAATTATTTATAATTATTTAAACATAATTGATTGATTTGTGGATTATTAATTTCTTTTCTATTAATGTTTAATTGTTATTTAATATTAATTATATTATATTCTTTATTCATCTTCATTTCTCATAAATATAATAAAATTGATTAATTTTATTTATTAAAAAAATAAATGAACTCACATAGAGGTGACAAGGTTTCTCACCAAATAGAACAATTGTACACACCATGTAACACAATAGCATATTCCATGAACTAGTGTTTAATTGTTCAAGAATTATTTCAAAATTAATTCAAGGCATGTGCATTTATTACATGTGGTGAATTTATGTTTACACCATTTTTTGACTGGGGCATCCTGGAGCTTGGTCAACTATATTACACAATTGGTAACTACCTTACATGGTGTTTATTACTTAATACATAGATGGTATGTGTAAATTCTTAAACAACCTATCTAATTGGTGAATTTTAAAATTATAGACTATGCATCATGTAACCCATATATCCGCCATGTAGTCCAATTTTTTTATATGCTTCGGTTACATGTTGAGTCATTAGGCCTGTGCCTTGGATAAACAGTGAGAAAAGTACACATTGTGTAGATGGCCTATACAAACTATGTACTTTTACTAAATTATGTGAAATTAAAAATTAATTTATTATACTATGTTAAACATAACAACTTGTGATTTTGTGTGGTCATTAAGTTGATAGATCACACAATGTGATGGGTTTCTATATATAAAAATTCCTAATTAATTTTCTTATAATGTTTGGATCTACATATCATGTATAAGTCATACTATAGTTATTACTATATGCGTTGAAGAATTACAATATATGATAAAAATCATCATTTAAACCTTGTTATAATTATGTTGATATTACACATCATTAAATTATGTGATATGATGTGTATGTCATATGTTGAAATAGTTAAAAGTATATGAGTATCATACTTGTTGGGTAGTTCAGATGGGTACTCTTTGTGTTTCCTCAAAGGTACATTTATGTAGATAGTTAATTTTAAATAAATTTATTTATTTATTTAAAAATTATTATGGATGAGAATCTTAATAAACTTCATGTGAGGATTAATATAAATCAATTTATTAAATAAATAATATAATTAATTAATCTGAAAATGATTTTTCTTAAATAATAAATATTATAATTGAAAGACAATTTTATTAAATACATAATTATTTGCATGTGGGTTGTCATGATCCTAGTCCTAACCATTGTATTTGATGGGTTTTAGTTAATTTATATTTAAAATAAATTATTGACCTTTGTGTCATCTCTCATCTCATTCTGTAAGGGCCTTCATACCCATGGTTTCTTTTATATAAACCTCTTCCCCTCAATTATGTGTTATTAATAGAATATATAATGGATATTTCTCCCAAGATAGTTGACTGAGTTCAAGTTTGGAGATGAGGAGAAACCTATATAAGAGATATAAACAAGTGGATAGGTGGAAAGCTGCAACATGATCCTTAATTGGTTCAAAGTGTTTATCCCCTAGTTCGATTGTTAGTTTATCATCCGCTAGATTAAATAACCATTAGTAGAAATCATGATCATACAAATTTATTATTTTATTTCTATAACGTTTCATTGTTATTTCATTATGAATGTTTTATCATAATTACTTAATTAATGAATAAACAAGAATGTGAGATATAATGGAAATAATTTGTCGTATGTGTTAGTATTATCTATGGAATGGTTAATCACATAAGTAAATACACTTAATGTTAACAAGAATTTAATAAAAATAATAATTTGAAGTTTATGCATAAAGGATAAAATCCCACAATTATAAATATAAAGTTTGTATTTCCTTCCACTACTTTAGTAAAAAATGAACCATAGTTCAAAGAGCTTGACCATCCACAGTTCGGGTGATGTCAATTATTAGAGAACTCTAACTTGATTTTTTGGTTGACTTAACTTAGTTCACGTCAAGGGTTTACAAACAAATCATGACTTAGTGTATCTAAGAGGAATGTGGTGAGGAAATCCAACTTAATTATTTCTAGATTGGGGATTCCACTCCACATATCAAGGAACTACAAGTTAATGGATTTGGAATTGCTATCTAAAACCATTAAAATTGATCGACCAACCAAATTTAGGGTGATGAGAAGTATAATACAGATCCATTACACTATATTTCCAACAAATATGATATTTCAAAGCCAATGGTGAGTGTTATTGGGTTTCAAAAAATTAGTGGGTGGTTAATAAAAATTATTTATTTATTTTTCTAAATTTTATCAGATAAAGTACTAAAATTATTCTCATATTATTTATTGAAAAAAAATTAAAATGACCTCACACATATCACTATGATAAATACTTGAAAATTTCAACCTACTCAACCGAAAAAAATTTAAACAATAGAAATGGTACTTATGTTTTATCCTAACTAAAATTGTATGTTATAGAAGAACGTATTCCTGATGCGTATGGTAAAGAGGCTAGTGAGAAAGTGTTTTCCCTCTAAGAGAAAAAATTTAAATGATTATATATATGTTCAATTTTCCATGATATCATCCGTGATATATGATATTTTGAAGAAGCATCAGTACATGGATGCTTATAGCATGATGTATCACCTTCAAGATCTCTATCATGGTAAGGTGAGATGAGAGAGATATGAGATCTCCAATTATTTATTTAAAAATAATATTGGAGAGTTGACACCAGTTGGACATCATATATGTATTCAATATTATTATCTATATTTAATGCTTATACATCTTAAGGATTAATTTCCCAAATGATTTTCGAAAAGTTCACATAATTTCCAAACAATTAATGATCTTATCTATTTTTATTATTAAATAAAATATGAAAAATAATTTGAAGAGTCTTTCATAACATATTACATTGATTCACCAAGTGGATAAGAAAATGGGGTATGAAAAACTAGATTTTCTTATGGTGAATAAGAAAATAAAGAACAAGGAAAAGTATCACAAGACTCATAACAAGTCTAAAGATCTCAAAGAACCATCCATCCAAGAATAGGAAGATCCAATGGCTGTTAAATGAAAAGGAGGGAGTATGTTTTTCTTGGTAAAATAAATTTCATTGGAATAATTAATATACATTGAAGAAATGGGAAGACAATGGTGCATTTTTTAACAAGTGTAATCTTTCAATATCCACACGTTGGGTTTTAGATACAATTTTTGGTGCTCAAATCTGTATCCAAATATAGTAACCAAGTAGGTAACCAAATATTTCAAAAGGAGAGGTGGACTTGTGAGCTTATAATAGTGTGGGAATGGATACACTACCCCATGGTGACTACCAAATTTCATTAGCAATGAGAATGATATTGGTTTCAAAGGATTGTTATCATGATCCAATTTTTATAATGAAAATATTTTTTATGTCATGCCTTGATGTAGGTGGTTTGATTATAATGTTTGGGAATAAAAGTTTTTTCTTTTATAAAGAAAACATATGTTATGGTATTAAAAACTTAAATAATAGTATTTATGTATAAATTTACAAAAACCACGTATTGGAAGTTGGTGACGAATCATGTACACATGACTCGTATAACTCTCAACTATGGCATCACCATCTTGGTCATGTAAATGAGAAGCATTTGAAATTTCTCTATCAATATGGTCATTTATAATCTTATAGGATAAAAAATATTGAAATATTTCATGCTTGTTTACAAGTAAAAATGAAAAAACCATCATTCAATGTATAGCGTGAAATGGTTAAAGAGCTTCTTGGATTGGAAAAAATTGATGTGTGAGGACAATTTTTAGCAGAATATCTTAGTGTATATTCATGCTTCATAACTTTCACTAATGAATTTAGTAGATATAGATATTTCTACCTAATTATGTATATGTTTGAGTCCTGTCAGAAATTTAGATAATTCAAGAATTAAGTAGATAATAAACATTGAAAGAAGATAAAGAATCTTCGATTGGATCGAGGTGGTGAATTTCTAAGACAAGAGTTTATCAAATATTTATAGGAGTTTGGTATTATATCTCAACTCACATAACTGTAACCACTACAGTGGAATAGTGTCAGTGAAAGGAGGAATAATACCTTATTAGACCTGGTAAGGTTATTGATGAGTCATCAAAATCATCCATTATCTTTGTGGGGATATGAATTATAAATTGTGACATATACATTAATCTATATACCCACTAAATATAAAAATCAAATTACCTTCAAGATGTGGATTGAAAAGAAACTTGTTGGGTCACATAGACATATATGGGGTTTAAAGATGTTTCTTAAGGCCTTATTAAAAAAACTATCACATCAGGTTAAATTTTTTATCTTTATAGCATATCGTAAGGAAAATATTAGATAGTAGAAATACCACCCTCTAAAAAGAAAGAGACTTTATCTAGACAATCGGTTATGATTTGTAGGGAGAACATAAAAAATGGTAGTGGGAGAAATATTGACTTCTATGAAGTTGATTCTCAAGATAAACAAGAGTTGTTAAAGTAACAGGTTTCACATGTCCCTATATAAGAAGTAGATTCAGAAACACAAGTACTATGTAGAATCACTAGAGAGGTAAGAGAAATAGAGAGATATTATTTTCTAGTCACTGAAGATGGAGACTCATTACTCATTAATAATGATGAATCTATCTTATACAAATAGATATTAAAGAGATTAGAAGTTATTAGATAGAAATAATTCATGAATTATGAAAGAGATTCCATGTATTAGAACCAATTTTGGGTTTTATTCAATGAAATGGGTGATGTAAATCCCATAGGGTGAAAATGAGTATTCAATAGAAAATTGGACGGGGAATGTAAAGTAAATACCTATAAATAAAGTCAAGTGACTAAAGGGTTTAAACAATGTCAAAGAATTTACTATGCTGAATCCTTTTCACTAGTTTCCATGTTTAATTTCATTAGAATTACATTTATTGTAGAATCTTACCATGGATATGAAATTTACCAAATTGATTCAAAAATATCTTTCCTTAATGAGGAAATTCATGAAGATTTATATATGATAAAACTAGAAGGGTTTGTGACTTCAGGTGATTCTAAAGGGATTTGAAAGTTTCAAAGATCCATTTATAGATTAAATCAAGCATCTAGGTCATGATATATTTGACTCGATGAGTAAATAAAATAATTTGGTTTTATTAGGAATGAATTTTTGTCATGTGTTTACAAGAGGGTTAGTGGGAAGGTGGTCAATATCATAGTAGTATAGGTTGATGAAATCTTTCTTACTGGAAATGACTTTCTTGTCCTATTATCTATTAAAGACTAGTTTAACATGTGTTTATCTATAAATAACATAGGTGAAGGAACCTATATTATAAGGATTAATATCATTAATGATATATCTAAGAGGTTGATTAGTATAATTCAATGTTTATACATTGATCAAATACGTATGATATTTAGTATGGAACAATCCAAGAGGGGATTGGTTCTAGTCACACACAGTATACATCATTATATGAAAATTTGTCCTTAGATAAAATAGGGGAAATTGAGAATGTATTGGATCCCATAATCTTCATTGATAGGATTAACCATGTATTCATGGTTATGTACTGTACTTGATTTTTCCTATGCATTGATAATGGTAGAAAAATATCAAGAAGATTTAGGAGAACAATATTTAATGACTATTAAATCTATCCTGAAGTATCAAATATGAACTAAGGATATGTTCCTGGTGTACGTATGAGGCTAGGAGCCGGTCATTAGGGGTTATAAATATTCAAGTTTTAAAAATGATCATAATGATATGAAGTCTTTGTCAGGGTATGTTTTATGTCTCAATGGTGGAGATGTGAGCTTGAAGAGTACACAGAAGATAGTTTTTTTTTCTGATTCTACAGCAGAGTCTATGTATATATAAGCTTAAAATTCTTCCAAGGATTACATTTTTATATGAATCTTCTACGAGTATTTTTATGTGGTACCTATTAGTAAAGACCCTATCACATTGTATTGTTATAATACTATAGTGGTCTCTATTGCAAAAGAACCATGGCCACACCAAAAGACAAAGGACTTAATCCAAAAGTAACACCTTTGATGGATTTTTATTAGAGGGTGGATGTTATAGTATCAACTGTTTCCTCCAAATGAATTGCATAATACCCCTTTACTAAAATCTAATCTAACCAGAATCATGAGCAATATATGAGAGTGAGTGTACTGAATCTTGTTAGTAGTTGGATATTGTGCAAGTGGAAATCTGTTGGAGTTTGTTCCCTAGAAGAAATATCTTCATACTTCATGATAAAATATATTCATTTTTTAATATTAATAAATTCATTATCACATAATGATTGTTCTTATGTGCAATATAGTATGTGATAATGTCCTAAGAGTAGCAGTCGTACTGGAAGGTCCTTGCAATTCCCTGCTATGATGATAACCCAAAAGTATCATGATAGTATTCTTATACATATTTTCTACAACCTAATGACATCATTTGGGTGACAAAAATTATAGAGGATATTAGGTTTGGAGACTCATATGACATTGAGGCACCTTCTCATGGTGTACGCCATCAGTAATATCTAGTGTATGATATTATGATAACAAGAACCACCTGTAAGAAATTGAAATTTATTTGTGTCACTAGATGTTATTATCTATGGGTATGTGTATTGATCCTTAGAAATTATTATTATTATTATGAGTTTTATAAGTTGTGTACTATGATGTATTGATGAAAAATGTGATGAAATGTGTTCACGGATAGGTGGGATATGTTGGGTGCATCACGAGAAATATTTCAATAATGAATAATATGAGAATAGTTTTTTCCCTTATGTTATTTAAAGGAATTTAATATCTCAGGGCCCTTTATGGAATTGATATATCCTAAAAATAAATTTCCATGGTATTAAATAGGAACGTTCAATTGTTTGAAAGTCAAAGAAAGAGACATTGATCACATAGGTTGATGGAACTAGAATGCAATCTTCTTTATTATAGATATCATGGTAATGAGATTATATTACATAGTAAGAATACATATGAGGTATTATGTTGACGAGTCATTATCTATTTTCCCTATGAGTTACATGGTGTACTACTAGATGATAACCATTGACATTAGGGTGTTTCACCTAATGCCACTAAGAAATAATCCTAGAGGGTCACACACTAAGTGTATCTAGAATCTCAATTAAATAATATATTATTATTTAATATTTAATTCTTTAAATAATTATTAATTACACATGTGGTTTAATAATTATTCATGTTTTCTAGATCTCATATATTCCATCACTAGTTATTTGAGAGAATATTATGTGATTCGAATATTTAATAAAATTTTAACTGTTATTTAGTGAGTATAATATATATTTATTTATTTTAAAATAAAGAAGTGAAATCTATTTATTAAATAAATATTCATTATTCAAGTCCTGATAAATATTGTGGAGGAATGAAGGACTGAGTTTAATGGTCTGGTGAGAAATAATATATATATTGAATATTAATTAAATAAATATTATTTAATTTAATTCATGATTTTAGTGTATATCAATAAATAATATAACTATTATTATTATTATTAACATGGGGTTCCATAGGGATTACATAAAAAATAATCATCACCTATGAAATTATTTATTTCTAACCCGGTCGGTATATAACACCCATTATATTATTTTCCAAAGAAAGACAATTCATTTTGTTGTGCATAGTGAATCCGGAGAATCACCTCAAAGCCCTAGAGAACTCCCTTCCTAAAGAACTTCATCAAGAATGGAGTGTAATATTCCACCAACATCCACTCTCAATTATAGAGGGATTAATTATAATCATTTAAATGTGATTCTTGAGGCAATCAATGATGAACGGCGCAATCATCAGGATCTTATGTGCTAGCACTATTAGATTCTGATGGTGGAGTTTTTAGATTTATGGAACACATGTGGATCATTTCTAGTGGGAATATTATATTGATTCCTAAAATAAAATGATGGTACAATGTATATCAATTGTTAGATATATCAATAAATAAATAATTTCTCCCATGGAATTATTTATTTTCATAAATTAGTTATAAATTATATGTGATGATATTGTGATTTGGTTCAGGTGTTTTATCTGTTCTCTATATTATTAGATTCAATTATATTGATTATGGTGTATATTATTGTGTAAATATAAGATCGATCATCAATCATGAAAAAAACAAATGTTGGGAATGGCCCATCTCATGATTCCACTATTCCCAGAACCTATATGAGTAAGAGAGGAGAAGAGGTGCCCTTTTATAAGTGGGGGTAGGTGCACTCTAGGAATTAAAAAAAAGATGATTATATAATTGATTTTTTTTAATAAAAATTCTTCGACATGGATATATATTCCTATTAAAATTGTATTATGTCAGAATATAATCAACCAATGAAATTTAGACATGTTTATTTTGTCATTTTAAAACTTATCATTTTTATTAACACATTGGGTAACCAATTTTAACTATAACCATGGTAAAATATTTTTTCAATATTAAATGGCCAAAGGTTGAAATATTTTACCTTATATTAACCATATGGTCCTCATTCAATATTTCTATGATTTTCAAATAATTTAATAAAATATTATCTTCCTGAAATATCATTACTATCTTTTTTAACACTAATGAATAAATTTTACTTCAAATAATACAATGTAACTAAACTATAAACCATTCACATAACTATAATCTGTTATAATAATCTATAAAATTTATGCGGCAAAATCATTCACTCATACTGTATTACTTTTAATTTTTCAAAATCATTTATTTTATTATTCTTTTAATTTAACAAATATTGTGTCGGTGCTGCGTAATAATTTATTGTAAGTGTTTGATTCCAAAAATTATTTTTAAATTACTATGATAAAAAATTAATTTATCTTTAAAATAAACTTTTATAACTTAAGTTATCATCATTTTATCCTTATGTAAAAACTTTATGGATATTAAAGTCAGGAGTGTGATTATTTTTATGTATTCTTTTAATTAATTAATATAAAGGAACTACTCAAAGAAATATGGAACCAAGTCACTATATATTTGAGACATGGATGTAAATTTACAAACTAGAGTCATCCAATAAGATAAAGGAAATTTTTAGAAAATTTTTAATTCCTTACCTCAAATTTTTAACTATATTTTACCTGATTTACCCTTACTAGGGTGAAAAAATATAATATGGTTACAATTCATATCGACTAAAAAAAGGGACATATGTAAATAAATTTAATATCCTAATTTCATATATAGAATTAATTTTCCAATATTTTATTTCTATAATAGATTGAAATTAAATTTAGAATAATTGTGCAAAATAGGATGAAATTAATTTTTAGAAAAATAAAATTTTAAGAATAAAGCTATATTTATTATTATATCATACCAAGAAAAACCATTAGATGAATGTTAAAAAATTTCAATGAATAAATAATATATAAATTTCATTGAAATTATTAACCAATATGAGTTATTTTAATTTACTTATATAAAAACACATAATTCACATAAAAAAGCTTTTCCTAAAAATATCAATTTTACTTTGAATTGATTTTTATTTTTATTTATAATTAATTGATAAAAAATGAATTCATTTTATACATAAAAAATATATATTTTCATAATATAGTTATTCTTATTGATACTCACCAATCCAATGACTAGATGGTAAATATTTTATTAAATAATTATATTTCAATAGCATATCATGTTTCATCTAAACTATAAGTTGCATGTATTACAAGATATCTGAAAATTTAAATTTACTTTTAAATTATAATATCATTAAATCATATGGTGTTACATTATTTCCCCCTTAAAATGATTCTCATGGCTTAAATTCCATCACTCTAATAAAAACAAATTAGGATATATCTATTTCCACACATCCACAAGTTCTCATGTGTCCTTTTCTAATTTAAGATTCCTCCTAGGAGATTTAACCACATCAGTAGTATTATTCCATATAAATTTATCAATATGATCTAAAATTTATTCTAGTTTTTCATCATCGTAAATATAGTACTCTAGTGGTACAACCAATGAGTTTAGTACATGTGAAGGATACGGTTTTTACTTCCGTAGGATTGATACATGGAACAAATTATGAACTTGAGATCGGTTTGGTGAAAGCGCTAAGAGATAAGATACCATATCTAATAGATAAATAATATCATAGGGGATAATATTTCTAGGGATCATATTTACATTCCCATTGAATCTCATTACTTTCTTCTTTGGAGAAATTCACATATTTACCTTTCCCCAAATTCAAATTCCATATTTTACTGATGATTATCAGCATAAATTTTATATCAACATTTATTTGTCTTGATGTGATATTTAATAGCCTTAAATTTATCTACCATTTATTTATATAGCTTAGGTACTAATAGGTTTTACTACATAACTTCGTTCCAACTCATTGGAATCCTACACTTATTTCCATAGAGGGATTGATAAAGATCCAAACGAATGATAAAGTGAAAGATATTTTTTGCAATAAAACATGACTAGAAGATGGTGTTGATCCCAAAAACCTTTCAAATCCATAGAATAATACATCATAATATAAACTATCTTCTGAAAGGTAATATAATATTTCCCAATTATCTGAGGATTATAAGTTGTAATAATATTCGACTCTATATCCAGATCACACTGAAGACTTCCCCAAAACATTTAGGTTAGCATTAGATACTGATCAGATATAATATATTTTGGTAATCTATTAAACCTTACCACCTAATTAATATATATTCTAGAATTTTATCAAGAGGGAAATATTATTTGATTTTAATGAAGTATACTGACTTTGTAAGGTAATTGACTACAACCCAAATAGAATTATAGACTTTTGTTGTTTTGGAGTGTCTGGTGAAAAAAATCCATGGTGAGGTTTTCCCTTTTACATTATTGTATAGGTAATAGTTATAAAATCACCTTATAAATTTATCTTGTAGCCTTAATATTTTTACATATGTATACCAAGATGCATAATCTAAAATATAAATCTTCTTTTAGTCCGACCATAAATAATTTTTTCAGATATCTATACATCATCATACTTATAGGATGAATAGGTAATGATGAACTATGAGATTCTTACAACATAACATTATTGAAGTATGGTGTTAACGGGATACATAAACGATTTATATAACATATCATTCCCTCATAATAATGGATGCACATAGAGACATTTTTTCTTCTTCTACAGTTCCACATCTCCCTCTCTTGCCTCTTTAATCTTTACTTGTGTAAATAGAGAGACACTCATTTGAGATAGATAATATTTTTCACCTTCCTCAAATATCTCTATATAAATTATTTTCAAATACAAAATATATTGGATCTGTTGTGATCATCATAATAGATAAATTGATGTGGGTTTTATGTAAAGAAATCAAATCCATACCTAAGATAACATCAAATTTAATTAGAGTGAAAATAAATAAATTTACAATAAGAATATTCCAATAAAAATAAATTAGATAAGAATAATATACTTGAGATGTGATCATCATACCATTAATAGTTTTCACTATTAATTCATCATCTAATAATTGAGCTTAGGAATTAACATTCCAATATATTTTTGATGATATAAATAAATCCAAATAAGTAAGCTCAAAAAGTTTACTTCAAAATTGGATCATACTTGTTACCACCTAAATATTTTCAATCTATCTTCATTCTCTTAATAAAACAAAAAAAATTAGAATGATTACCAAGTACATTTAATCAAAGTGATCAATCAAGAAAAATACTTCATTTGATTCCGAAATCACAAAATCTTATCTACAATCTATGGAGCCATAGGTTTTAACTAGGTTATTGATGTAATCGATTTATATGTACATTGTGATACCTAATATTGGTTATAAAAACATATTTTTAATGGATATATGTTTTTTTGTGGATAAAATTCTTTATTTAGGCGTTATTATTGATCTTTTAGGAGATTCCAATCAAATTCAAAAATTGGGAGTGATCATAGTGAAAATGAAGACATACATGGTGTGTAATTTGTAAGCACACACAGTGTAACCTTACCTAGACACAGTTTGGTCTGATCGAGTACATTCCCATGTTTCCAGAAAGTTCTTACACACCATGTACTACATGATCACATGCAATGTATGCACTTCCTACAACATTTTGTGGCTAGAGTTGATACACCACACCATGTAGGATAGAACAACACATTGTGTGCCCCCACCAAACAACCAATGACACGTTCAATGTCAAGAATTAGTATCGAATCCTTAATAGTAAAGAAAAAAAATCCAAGCCATGTGGACATGACCACACGCCATGTACTTTAGGGTACATTCCATGAAGTCTTATTTTTTAAAAGAAGATGTAATCCCTCCATGTTCAAGGTTGGACACTCTAGTTCGAGGTGTTTCCACTATATTATTCGTCCAGCCTCAGATCCAAATCTTATTTTTCTCCTTTATGTTTTCATTTCTATTGTAGTGTAATTCCTATAGTGTAATTTATTCTTCTACCCTTCCCCATATTCCTCTCATTTCCATGGTAGGGATTCAGCTTCAACTCAATCCACACATCATGAGAAAGGTCATAAGAGGGTAGTGTTCTTGTTTTGGGGTTGTAAAAAAATTATGGATTGTGGTCATTTAATTTCCAGATTGTTGATTTTATTATTAATTTTATTTTATAATTCCTTTAAAAAATTTAAAACCATGTTAACTATTAGTGTTGTGTCAGACCAAGTTCAACACCAATGGAAAATTATAATGGAGTTACAATAGTAGAATCCATGAGTATTGGGTGATCCCTTTGGCTCTTACTTTTAGGTAATGTGATTTAATGGGTTTAAAGTAATTAATCAATGGACTAATGGATTAATTTCTTAATAACATAATTGTTTGTGTTTTGATGAATAGAAAACAATTTAATTTAATCCCCTTGCTAAAACAGTTTCATTAATATTTTTAATACTAATGAATGAACATTATAGTGAACCCTATAGAATTGCATCTCCAAAATGATTATCTCTTATTGTTATATTAATTATTCTATTTTCAATTTAATTTCCACAAATTGTTTTACTTTTTAATCTATTCCCTTCATATGTTTCATCTTGATAATAAACATAAACATTCCAACTCACACTGATCCAAATTCCTTTCTGTTCTCCCTATGGTATTGACATTGACTACCACTAACCACATAGTTAGTCAGATCATAGGGGAACAATAATTTCAATTTAACTGCACCTTGTGACCGGAGTGGTACCAAATTGTGGTGTTGTTTCTGGGGTAACATAAAGAAACATCACGAGTCTATGTTAAGGTTGGGTTACCTAGATCTCTTCCTTTGTATTTTATTTTCTTAATTTTTTTGTGGGAACCCTTGACCCCACTTTCTTATAGATTTTTATTCAATTGTATATTGGTACATTCAACCTGGGGATGATTGTTTTATATATAATCTTGCGTTGTCATACCCATATCCATAGGAATATAATTCATACATGGATGATGTGTTTAAAAATGAGGAAATACCATGTACATTCTTCACCCCACCAATTCCTCCTTCCCTTTTGGAACCATATTCAGGTAATGTCAAACGATTACTATCAATGATGGCAGACATTAACATGTGTCAGTTGGACCAAACCAAAAGGTTGGGATGAATTGGTAATATGGTCGAGAAACATTCAAAGATAATCAATCATATGGATAATCCAGTTGAGTTTGAGGATGGGATTTATAAATATTTTTCAACTGAGGAGCCATGTTATGATATGGAACCCACCTATAATTCTCTATAAATTTCTAAACAAAATTTTCCATACTCAAACATTTAATATGGGGAAACATAACAATATGTCAATGCTGAGTTTGATCAATTATTTATTTCTAAACCCTCATTTTATTACACACCTGATCTAGAGGAGTCCTGTAATTATTTGTAGGTGTTCATCATTTAGAAGTAAGAACCATAAGAGGTAGAGGAAATATCTTACCAAACCAAGAAACACATCCACCATCGGCAAAAACTAGGCATGGATCTGGGCTACTACAATCCTCCTCAAAGACCAACTAAATGTCAATGATTATGCATAAAAGAAAAATTCATTAGACATATGTTGTGGTTAACATAGTGAAATCCACAACCTCATTTAGATTACAGGTAAATACCCATAACTCAAGTCAATTCAAGTACCTAAAACAAAGGTTCTTGTTGAGAGGAAACTCGGTAACTCTTCTCTCTTAATTTTCATTTTTAATAAACATAAAGCATGTAATTTCTACCCACACACCATGTACAACATCTTTCTTATAGGAAACTGTTTGAATAAGAAAAAAATGAACCTATAAACTTTGTGTACCTTACTACATAGCATGTACATATATTTTTAATGTATATTTTAATATAAGATTTTAGTATATGTAAAAATAAATTATGTTAATAATATGGGAGATGGCATGTGTCGATGGTAAGTTTTTTGGAGTGTATCCGATCCATCAATGATTCGTATCACTCCACACCTGCCTTTGGTACATGGTTAATTATTTTTGAACAAATTTTTTAATTAAACAATGTGTGAGATGTTTGGAAAATAAAATAAAACAATTTAAAAAAAAGCAAAACCCATGATGAGGATGAATTGGTTGGTTGGGTCATAGCCCATGAATCCAAAAGTCATGGGTTCAAGTCCTACCAACCGGTTTAGTTTTATCATTTTTCACATTAATAAAACCACGAAGTTTGTATTTCTATTTAAGTCATGTGTGAGATTTTTTCATTAATACCTTAAAACATTTTAAAAATAAGAAATCACTTAAGGGTGATGTAGGTTGATTGGTAGAGTCATGGACAAGGGTTTAAAAGACCTTGGTTTGAAATCATATAATCTCTCCAATTCAACCTAATCTCTCAATAATTAAAACCACATGTTGTTTATTGTTCTTTTCTCTATGTAGTGCTGTAACTATAAATTAAATATATAATGTTAATATAACCTTACAGTAATACAACCTCCACTTCAGTTATTGAGGGCATGCGTTTGGATCTGCTGATCACTGGTTTGAATCACACCCCTGAGCCCCGAACCAGAGGATGTAGTTTTATGTTTCAAATTTTTGAACACACACCATTTATTTCTCTAAAAGATTACATGTATAGGTTTATTTTTCATTTGTAAATAATATATTTTTATATGTATTTTTAAATGATAAATAATAATTATTATATTTTTTATTATAATAACTGTAATTTTAATAATAATAATAATAATAAACATACACACAATGTTTATTCTCCTACACAAGTCATGTAGTTGTGATATAAAATCCAAGATCCCTAATTGAGAAGATTCTATGCTGCAATCCCCCCTTTTTGTATTCTTATATTGAAGCTTCTCAAGTACACAGTTTTCCCTCCCTCCATCAAACCCAAAAATTTTCTTCAATTCAGGTTTTGAAATCACCCCCATTTAGATCCTCAGTCAACGTATTCCATTCTATGACCTTTATTTCAGCGTTTTACGACCATTTATGTTGATTTAGGAATCTGGTAGGCGTTCGGTTGAAACCCATAGTACACAAGCTCAAAATATGAACACACACAATGTACTATAAGTACATGGCCACACACGCTATAGTTTTAATTTCAAAACACAAAACATGTTCATTTGGTAGATTCCATGAATAGTTTTATCACCCAGGCTACAGTTGACCTCATGTCTTGTAAACCACATGGACAGACATACCGTATTCAACACACGGTGTGTATGTTTTGTGCATACTATGTATCTAGTTAATGGGTGGATTAAATTTAAATGATTTACAAACATTGAATTCCATTTTATCTCTCACACACACGATGTATCACACTACTATACGACATATACTATATTTTTCCCTTGGATCATTCTGTGTTCGGGAAAAGACACAGACTGATCCCCATTTCTGTACACATGGCGTGTCCACCCTAATACATGCTATGTACCTTTCCTTTTATGTTGTCGCACTTTTAAATTATCTTTTTTTGTTTTTTGTTTCCATTCTAGATCATGGAAGAAATACTTCAAGTGAGTGGGAAGTACACAACACCCGTTACTGATGGAGAGCGACCCCGTCAGATCCAACTACGTAGGCCAATGATACTAGCACCTGATCTTCTATTGTGTTAGTTTCTAGCCTTGAAGATAGTACCTAATCTCCTAAAAAATCCCCCACCTTCAACATATGATGATTTAGATGACCCCATGACACCCTCTATGGCTTCCACTAATCCTCCCACGGTTGCAACCACACCAAACACAGCTTCCGATAGCACTAGCATAGCAGATCCTGCTATCACTGTGACCCTAGATGGGATATCCATTATATAAGTAGACCCTACTATGCCAAAAGAAACATCTACAACTATATTGACCATAGAGATAGCTTCGAAATCCGATTCTCCTCCCACTTACACCATTTTTGGACCATACAGATCAGTATCTAAGGCCCCACCTCAGCCCACTTCAGCAGCTGCATGACCTCAGCCACACCCGTACCTTGTTTTTGACGAGAATCATCCTATGGTAGAGAGGTTGTGGAGATTTTAGCGATGCACCATTAAACAGATTATCCTCTTCATGGACATCAAATTTCCATAATTTCTAGGAATTTGGGAGGATATTGAGGATATCCTAGGGTACACTCACCAAATAGAGACACTCCCACACATCAATCACACATCCTAATATTATTTTAGACTTTACTATGACTTTTGAGTTCAATGGGCCATATACCACCAAATTCCCACTGATACAAATACTCTAGTATAGTTCAGCCTGGATGAATGACATTTATCATTGACCATGGATGAGTTTGGTGTAATGTGTGACTTTTAACCCCATTTATCCACACCACCCACTATTGCTATTATCACCCACCCAAGCACTCTGACCACATTTCCATGTGGTGGGAGATTTCTCTCCCTAACCACAAGTAAAAACCCACTTCCTAGAAGAGAACTCTCATCATTTCCCCACATCTTCATTTCATCCATCAATGTTTTGGCACCATTATTTTTTCATTCCATGAAGAAATGGGTTTCATGTCAGTACGTGACATTAAGCTCCTTACATGAATTGTTCGGCAGGAGTAACCTTACCTCCCCATCTTTGATGCCTCCTATTTCTGAACCATGATTCAAGAGTGTTAGTGAAACTTGAATGGTGGTTTCTATGACACCCATTTAGAACACTACCTGGGGGTATTTGAGCCCTCTCTACCTCATGATCTCTTAGGATCTCCCCAATTTATAATCTTCTTCATTCTTATCTTCATGGATATGGTTGAGCATTGGGTAGATGTATTTGTGATCATGCTCATGCAGGATTCCTCGACTCATACATGGGTGAGAGGTGACCCACATACCCCTAACTGTGCTACTCATCTGGTACCACCACCTCCACTCACAGACATCCCTTATCCACCAGTGGACCATCCTTCTTCCTCATTTCCATCTTCATATTCCCTACATTCTTCTTATGGACCGTCCAAAACCCCACCTCCACCCGCACCCTCAGCTGACATCCCCATCTACCTCCAATTGGACGTGATACAGTGACACCATGCTACCTTGTCTTAGGAATGACCCTGAATGGATGGAATTCGGTTCCTCCTACTCCATCACTTGGGATTACAACTTCTTCTAACAACTGCTCCTCATTAGGATCCTTAGCCTTCAACAGCCCATACACAGTTTACAGCTCTGTCCATGGACGTCATTACTGGAACAGGTTATACCACCACTGCTTCTAGCCATGATGTTCATGTGAAGCCTACCACACAGAGCGAGGCCCCATACCTCTATCTCCCACTACAACTACTCCTACTCTACCTGATCCCCCTGTTTCTGATAGCGCCTCCTCATAAGTGACACATTGACTAGTTTTTTCAAACTTGTTTCATCATATATATCTCTTTGGTGTTATTCTTGTGTTGTGATAGTTTATGTGCCTAAATAATTCATTTTTTTATTAGTTCAATAGTCACAATTACTCTAGATCATTATAGTAATATCAATTCAGCTACTTTTCATCTTTTTGATCTCGACATGATCGGAGTATTACTTTTCTATTTTTATTCATTTATTTATTTTATGATTTCTTCCTTCACTACTCCCCCTCATCCTAGACAACTTCTGTTATTTCTGCATCCTCTTATCTTACTTTGTGTTGCAATTGGGGGACCTTGTGTAATATTAGTTGTGGGGGAGAGTCTCTAACTACCCTAGTCTTTTCCCTTGAATTGATTTTGGAGACATCATTAATAGATGAAATATATTAAAATGTGGGAATTTTTGCATTAATTATAATCTACTATACATACTAATCTAGGGTAATTCCAGCATTATGTGTCAACCTCTCATTCTACCATATCTCCCATTCCCGCAAACCCTATCAATCCAACCCTCCCTCCATTCACATTCATGTTCACCTCCACCCCTACACAACTAAGGAACATAGTGTTTCAACTCCTCTTCCATCTTCATCTAGACAAAGTTTACCTTCCACGTCCTACCATATACACCTCCATGAATCTCGAATCTTTCACAATTTCCCAAATCACAGTCCACTAAGAAGGCCCTATGTTGGGTCGGAAGAAGCAAGGGATGATGGCAAGAGGGGGGGTGAATTGCCTTTTAAAAAAGATTAACAATTTAAAACAAATTGAAATCAAAGTAAAGAATGCAGTGGAAAAAAAAGAGGCAATCACACAAGAAATTGTGAACGGAGTTCGGCCAAAACCCGACCTACGTCTCCGCTCCCAACTCAACCGTTGAGAGATTCCTACCGCTTGCTTTTCAATGGTTTTAGCAAGAAACCCACTAGGCTGTGAGGTAGCACTAGGACCTATTACAGCTTGCTTTTGGTGGTTAAGCAAGAACCCACTTGCTTTTAATGGTTTAGCAAGAACCCGCTAGCCTTTTTAACGGGTGAAGGCTAGCTCACCGTGACACAAGCCTTTTAAAAGGAAAGGCTTGTAGAAACCTTTTCACACCTTAGTGGTGGTGTGAAACCCAAAAGAAAGGGTGATGAGAAAAGGGTTGGGGTTTGTAGGCACAAACCCAATTTTAAAGCTCAAAATAAATAAAACAATAAAACCCGTATTGGAGGAAGACTTGGGCGCCAATTGGATGATGGAGTTGATGTAGCGTGCTCTCCCAAGCTTCTTGAGGTGCTCCTTGAATGTGGAAGTTGTTGGAGCACTTGAGGTTCCTTGAAGGAAGCCCGCCGGAGGTATGTCAAATGATCACAAATGTGTCCGTGGGCTTTGTATAAGTTCCGGTTCATGTCCGGGGATTCCTTGGCCTTTATTTATAGGCATGGAACCCTTGGGGAGCCTTCGGAGCCGTTGGAGAGGTCCTCGGAGCCGTTGGAGGCCAAAAGAGAGTTGACTGGTCAAAGCCAACGGCTAGTTTGACTGGGCTACCGGCGAGCCGGTGCAGGGCCACCGGCTGGCCGGTGCCTTGGCAGAGGAGAAGAATTCTTTTCCAGGCACCACCGGCTGACCGGTGCCAGAGCCACCGGCTGGCCGGTGGTGAGGAAGTAGCAAACCCTGTTCAGTCTGGGTGCCACCGGCTGGCCGGTGACAGAGCCACCGGCTGACCGGTGGAACCTGGCAGTGGGCAATGCCTCTTCCAGGTCCACCGGCTGGCCGGTGCTATCACACCGGTTGGCCGGTGGACTGAATTTCAGTCCACTTGATGTTCTTCATGGCCCATTTCCTTGGAAATCTTTTGCCTATCATTCACAACACTTAAAAACAAGGTTAGACACAAATGAAAGTGATTGTGATCATGAAAATCAAAGAGTGTGGGGTACAACAATCTCCCCCTATTTTGATGATCACAATCACTTATCTAAGCAATGTAAAAACTTAAATGAAAGGCATGCTTTAAATGATAAATTGAAAATAAATACTAAGCATGAGAGAAAATATTCTCCCCCAATCAATCAAGAAATTTCTCCCCCTTTGTGATTATCAAAATAGCGTGGGGCATAAAACTTGATTGAGGGAATAGATGAAAAACGAGATTTTAAATCAATTGAAAATGATATCAATTGTTGAAAATTTTGAAATGAAAATTGAATTGAAAATTTGAATAACAGTTTGAATTGAAAGTTTTGAATCAAAAACCAATTGAAAATTTGAAATGTGAATTGGAAATTGAAATTTGAAACCAAATGAAATTTTTGAAATTGAGAGTTTTGAATCAAAAATGAAAATTCGATACCAACTGTTGGAAATTTAGAAATGAAAATTTAAAAGAAAATTTTGAATTGAAAAAATTGAAACCAAGTGTTGAGTTTGAAAGTTTGAATTGAAAGAATTGAAATTAAATCAAACCTAACTCCCCCTAAATAAAAACAATAAATCACCGGGGAGAGGGATTTTGAAAAGAAACAATTTTAGGTCCGGAGAGACTCGCCAAAAGGGATTTTTCAATCCAAACTTGTCTCATGGCGGGTCTTCTCCTAAAGAATTCATCCGAATAAAAAATCGATTTGGGCCTACCATACCGGGCGTTTTTGCAATTACATTCATATATCATGTGCCCGGTTTTCTTGCAATAATTACAAAATTTGTAATCGGAGCTCCCCCTTACAAAAACAGTTTGAGCATGGGAGGAGGATGCTCGGTTGGTATAGCCAAGTCCATTGGTGGTTCTGGAAACCCTTTGAGAACCAAGCAAATTGTTCAAATTATGTTCCCCTTGGGTGAACTTAGCTAGGGTTTCTCTAAGGTCCTTGATGGTTGATTCCAAAGAATCAACATTTGGGAAATTTTGGATTTTTAGGGAGAGTTCCTCCTTCTCTTTGAGAAGTTGTTCTTTTTCGGAGGAAAGTTTTTTGAAATTCTTTTTCAAAGAAACAAATTTTGAAGAAAGCTCATGAAAACCATTTTCTAATTGGTCTCTAGCATGTTGGAGTTCTTCATATGACAAATGATTGAAAGAATTTGAAGAACTAGAAGACGAGGAAGAAGAGTCAGAAGATGATACCTCATGTTTTGCCATTAGGCATTTTTTACCTTGGTCGCTTGAGGAGAAGGAGGAGAAGGAGGAGCTATCACTCCAAGATGCCTTTGAAGCCTTCTTCTTTCCCTTCTTTTTGGCCCTTTTCTTGTGAAGTGGGCAAGTGGGTTCTTGCTTTTGAGCGGGTTCTTGCTTTGGAGCCTTGCTAGTACCTTCATGGGTTAGCTCTAAATATTTCCAAATATTGTAAGAAGATGTGCAAGAAGAAATGCAATTAAAAACATTACGGTCAAGACCACAATGAAGAGTGTTCATGGCTTTGCCATCAAGCTCAACATTTGCAATGTCATTGGGGGTCCATTTAGACTCATCGGGAGAAGAAAGCGTAAAACCATGCATAACAATTCTAAAAATAGGATAGCTAATGCTTTTAAGAAAAGTTGACATGCGGGTTTTCCAAAAAGTATAATCGGCTCCATCAAAGAATGGAGCACGATCCAAAGAATGTCCTTCGGGGGATTGAAAGGAAGAAGCGGTAGAAGCCATCAAAAAATAGGATCTTTAATTTGAAACCGGTTAGGGAATTATTCAAATACTCCCTCTGATACCAATTGTTGGGTCGGAAGAAGCAAGGGATGATGGCAAGAGGGGGGGTGAATTGCCTTTTAAAAAAGATTAACAATTTAAAACAAATTGAAATCAAAGTAAAGAATGCAGCGGAAAAAAAAGAGGAAATCACACAAGAAATTGTTAACGGAGTTCGGCCAAAACCCGGCCTACGTCTCCGCTCCCAACTCAACCGTTGAGAGATTCCTACCGCTTGCTTTTCAATGGTTTTAGCAAGAAACCCACTAGGCTTTGAGGTAGCACTAGGACCTATTACAGCTTGCTTTTGGTGGTTAAGCAAGAACCCACTTGCTTTTAATGGTTTAGCAAGAACCCACTAGCCTTTTTAATGGGTGAAGGCTAGCTCACCGTGACACAAGCCTTTTAAAAGGAAAGGCTTGTAGAAACCTTTTCACACCTTAGTGGTGGTGTGAAACCCAAAAGAAAGGGGGATGAGAAAAGGGTTGGGGTTTGTAGGCACAAACCCAATTTTAAAGCTCAAAATAAATAAAACAATAAAACCCGTATTGGAGGAAGACTTGGGCGCCAATTGGATGATGGAGTTGATGTAGCGTGCTCTCCCAAGATTCTTGAGGTGCTCCTTGAATGTGGAAGTTGTTGGAGCACATGAGGTTCCTTGAAGGAAGCCCGCCGGAGGTATGCCAAATGATCACAAATGTGTCCGTGGGCTTTGTATAAGTTCCGGTTCGTGTCCGGGGCTTCCTTGGCCTTTATTTATAGGCATGGAACCCTTGGGGAGCCTTCGGAGCCGTTGGAGAGGTCCTCGGAGCCGTTGGAGGCCAAAAGAGAGTTGACTGGTCAAAGCCAACGGCTAGTTTGACTGGGCTACCGGCTGGCCGGTGTAGGGCCACCGGCTGGCCGGTGCCTTGGCAGAGGAGAAGAATTCTTTTCCAGGCACCACCGGCTGACCGGTGCCAGAGCCACCGGCTGGCCGGTGGTGAGGCAGTAGCAAACCCTGTTCAGTCTGGGTGCCACCGGCTGGCCGGTGACAGAGCCACCGGCTGACCGGTGGAACCTGGCAGTGGGCAATGCCTCTGCCAGGTCCACCGGCTGGCCGGTGCTATCACACCGGTTGGCCGGTGGACTGAATTTCAGTCCACTTGATGTTCTTCATGGCCCATTTCCTTGGCAATCTTTTGCCTATCATTCACAACACTTAAAAACAAGGTTAGACACAAATGAAAGTGATTGTGAGCATGAAAATCAAAGAGTGTGGGGTACAACACCCTATAGTGTACCCGTACCTCTGACGCTTGTGGATCTTAGTTATTTTCCACCACTCCACCGTATACCGATACCATTTTTCTTCCCCTACTCTATCATTTACCATAAATCTACAACTGACTCCTTCTCCTTGTGAAAATTACTTAGAATTCACCCCTGGTAACTAAACCAACTACAATTCCATAATTTTCATCCAAAAACCCTAAACTAATCCAACAATTTCAATCACTCAAACGGTGCAACAAACTCTAGTACATTCCTCCCATCCTTTTCAAGTGTTTTTAGGTAGAAATTGGAATCAGGTGATATTTGTTTACTGGTATCATTCCTATTACAATGAAAAAAACATTTCAACTGATAATAATTAACTGTCTCTAAATAATCAAGCTTACAAGAGCTGCGTGACATACTACACTTGACAAGGGATCATCTTCATCTCTGGCACATCCACTATTTATGGAATTCAGGCTCAACTATTAATTCGATAATATTGGAACAAAAAAATATTCCTTATTTTAGGTAGTATACTTTTAAATTGCCTATTATAGGTCTATTTTCAAAATATTTTAATCTTAATAAGTAGCTATCTCATTTCAGTTTCAAGATAACTTCTACTAAATTTGAACTAATGTGACTCATCGAACAGATTCTTACTACAATTAGACTGTTTACATAACTACTTATAAATCCAAAACATTCAGATTTCTTTTACACAACATCATATCATACAACACAGGTATGACTATGTTATTTTATTCAATACATAGATTACACTATTCAGTTTTTGTATATTTCATGTATCTCTTAATAATAGTAGTACGACCCTATGTAATTAAATCTTTATCTAGTTTGGTGTTTCCTTCACAATGTATATTACATTGTCATAAATGTCTATTTGTGCGTAAATGGTTTCATTTTACACCTTAAAAATTATATGCAAGGAAAACCATTCCAAACATGCATTGCCCGTCAATCTCTCGAGATGCATGGTTTCAGAGGTGACTACTAATAAAATAATTGCAAAACAATTGTGTGTTATCTATTATGTTTAGTTCAAAATGTTCTATTTATTATCATTCTTTCAGTATTTGTATACATTAAAACTATCGTAATAACTATTTCGACATATATCAAAAGTTCTTCTATTAAATCTATAAATCATTTTGGTACTCCAATAAGTGAACCACTGTCAACAAATTTCATTACACATGGAGTCACATTCATCCCATTAACACCTTTATCCATAAATTGTTAGTTATGTTTCAATTTTCCTCTCTAAATCTATATACTTCGAACTGCATTACATAATAACCCAAATTAGTTGTTTTTAACATCTTCTTCATCGATAATTATTTAGTAATCTGTAACTCGGACAACAATTTCTATCGGATCAAACAAGAAAATGAGAACACAGGATGACTTTAGACATTCTCCACTTCCATTCTGTAAGTATGACATCAATGTTATTCTATGAAAAATATGTATGTTGTAAAACTGATATATTCCTCATAAAAAATATTCCCCACTTATTTCGGTAGCTATCGTAAATAATGAAAGAATTAATTTGTAATCATCACCTACCTCCCCGATAAGGTAAGCATTACTCATGCGTTTACTTATATTAATCCCTGTTAATAAAGTGTTATTTTTTACGATTTCCTCTACAAACTAAGATAGATTTACTCATACCATTCATGGGGACTACAGTCCTTTGTCATGTATAGGTATGCTATCAAATTTAACACCAGTAGATAACATCACACACACAAACACACTTATATATAAATAAATATAAATATAAATATATGATATAGAGTATTTAATTGTGTATTCAAATACTTCCATATTCTAGAAATAAAAAAAATTCTTGAAACATATTCTCTCATGATTTTGGAAACATATGTATACAAAAATGGTGTCATACATACTACAGAAAACTATACATGTCTGTTGACATAGACATTTATGAACAACATTAATCACTTAAATATTATATACGGTGCTAAAAATTTATATTATGTTGGCTAATGCAAGAAACTCAGTAGAATAACAAACAAAAGATTACATAGGTAAGTGCAGTTTTTGAACCTACATTAATGCTACAATTAGAAGACAACAACTAGCCACTACTGATTGGGCTTTTTGAATAATAGCTTCTACATTTTTCTAATGAAGACTCAGTATATTAGGATATTGGATACCTTTATAACCTCTGTCCATATTGTCAATCTTTATTGTGGTTTGATGAGATAAATAAAAAATGCAACAAATGAAATAAACCATAGTTTTCTCTATGTTTCTTTATGGGAATGATTGCTTTAAATGTAATACCGCCGTGTCCCCAATACCTAAGAATGTTGTTTTTCAATAAAACCTCCACCGAGGCCTGTGCATTCCATGAACACATGCATATTCACAATTCAATATCTGAATTCATGTCAATGGGTGTTAAGGTTGATAAGTTGTGTAACAATGGTCATGATCAATGCATATTCAGATTGAATGGACAAAACTACCATCTCATAGTTAGTTTATGTCCACATAATGGACAACCATCACAGTTCACACAACTATATGTGTATGACACTACGCATGAGTGTGAAAACAAGGGTCGTGAGTTTAGGTATCTCTAAAATTGATTGCTATGATATTAATTATCAAACCATTCATCAATTTGTATTAAAAGAGCTACTACTTGCAGCTCAGATGAGAAAAATTTACAATATATTTTTTACTACAACATAGTTGAGAACCTGCAATAAACAGATGCACCTGATTTGTGTATACATTTTCATATATATTATTCAAAATAAAAACATGTTTTCGAAAAATATCTGATGTTTCATGAACATGTTCTTTGATTTTGGTGATTGTGTTTATTCTCAGGATGTTTCTGACAAAGATACAAAAATCAAGGGAATTCTGGGGAAATTTTTCAACTACACGGCGTGTACTTTTATACACTCCGTGTACATTCAGACAGGGACATGGATAAAAAGGGGGAGTACACACCCAAGTCACCAGCCAATGACTACACACAGTGTGGATTACCAATACATGCCATGTACCGGATTCTAGATGTGGTTGTTAGCGATTTCTAGGGATTGCATGACATGTGTGGCGGTGCAACATGCTGTGTACTATCCACCAACTAGCCGCCGAAACCATGTAAGTCAGAGACGGCGTGGCTGGCCACCTACTGAAGAAAAACCACGGGAAAAGCGAGTTGAAAAGACTACACTACATGTACTTTTATACATGCCATGTACTTTATTTTTCTATAAATAGAGGCCTTGGCCTCTGGACCAAAGAGAGATAGAAAACATGAAGAAATGGGAACTTTTACTGCCATATTCCTGATCCACCGTTGTACTGCTACTCCGCCATTCCACCTTCCGACGCCTCTCCTCGTAGCTTACTCAATGATATCATCAGGTATCAAAGGTTTTATTTTCATTATTTCATATATGTGTTACTAAATACCCCTTATGTTGGGGCTGTGGATGAAGAAGGATTGCATGTGGTAATGATTAATGTGGTTCTGTCTATTATTTTTAAATTCTTCTTATTCTTCTTAAACCATTATCAACTACTACTGGGAATTCGGAACCAAACCAAGGAAAGAATTCTACGGGATATAAAAGAAGAATGATGAGGAATTATTTCATGATCATTGAATGGATTCATCAATTCAAAAATGGACTAAACTAAAAATAAGAATTATGATACACTGACTACAGGAAAAAGGAGTCAAGTTTCTTCAATTTCAAGACAAAACAACCAGACCAAGGGAACCTTATCCTTAATAAGATCCAGAATGTTTAATTATTATGAACAATACGACCATATATGCAATCCACATTAAATCTCCATAATCACTATAGCCCCAAAATACTCTTTTTCCTACTAAATACCTCGAAAATTTAGTTTTTGTTTTCTCTTCAATTGTTAAATATTATTTCAAGTAAGCAAAACAGATTAAATAATCCCAAACAAGAAAATCCACTCTAAATTCATCATAACTCATAGAGTTAATTCTAAACTCAATTAAATTCACGCACTTACCATGTTCCTTGTGGATCGACCCCACACTTGCACTATACTAAGTTTAAGAGTGGGTAATATCAATTTGGAACACCGATAACATACCTTCAGTAAAACGACTGACAAAGTTTTGGCGCCGTTGCCGGGGAACTGATGGTTTAAGTGATAAAATTCAGTTGCGTTAGTAATTAATTAAGTGAAAATATATATTAAAAATTTCCAAAAATTTCTTTCCTAATCCCATTTCAATTTATCTTTTATTTTCCGCGCTTACGCTTGGTAGTTTGTTTTTTTTGTAGGTCCGTAGGTGTATGAGTCTCCTCCTCACATGTTCCAAGAGCACTGAGTCATCAGGATTTTTCCCAACTTCCCCGGATATCGAATAGACATTTTTGAGCCACCAAAAAACACTCATGGCTGAAAAGAATCAAAACAACCCCACAACTCAGAACGAGGATGGAAATCCAGCTATTGTCCAAGGAGCTGGATTGCAGTTAGGTCCAGATGACAACTGGAACCGGAACGCCCCTCTTGCTCCACCATATGTCCTACCACAGCTCCAAAAATTCTAACCAGAGTAGCTTCCATATTTCAACCAAGGTCATGGGCTATTCTATGCCCCTCAGGACCAACAATACCTAACTATTCTCCCTCCAAAGAAGCCACCTCCACATCGTACTATCAGAGAGTATGGCCTGGCATCGATCCATGGAGCTGATATGGGCATCGTTCATCCTCCAGTACAGGCCCATCACTTTGACATCAAGACTGCTATCATGCAGCTGATCCAGAACATTGTTCGATTCAGCGGCCTACCCAGTGAAGACCCAAACTCCCATCTCTACAATTTTTTGGAGATCTGTGATACATTCAGGTACCATGGCATTTTGGAGGACGCCATTTGTCTTCACACATTCCATTTCTATTTATGGGACAAGGAGAAATACTGGATCAAAGGGTTTCCAAAAAGATCCATCATCAGTTGGGAGGAGCTAGCCCAGTCATTTCTGTCCAAATATTTTCCACATTCGAAGACAGTAACCCTACGGAACGAGATCCACAACGTTCAGCAGCACGACTCAGAGTTGTTGTACGAATCCAGGGAACGTTTCAAGGAGATGTTACGTAAATGAACACACCACAGAAATCCACTCTGGATGCAAGTCTAAACCTTCTATGGATGACTAACAAAGAATACAATGTCCATGGTAGATGCAGCTGATGGAGGTACGGTAATGCGAAAATCCCCCAAAGAACTTTTCGAACTGCATGAAGATATGTCTTCCAATAGATTCCAGTGGAATTTTGAGTGGGGGACCCAAAAACAAGGTATGCATATTATTGATGATACTACCATGCTTGCTGCCTAGTTGGATGCAGTATCCAAAAATATCAATGCACTGAATCTCAAGGGCGCATCTCAAGTCCATGTGGCAAACCATCCAACATGTGGTGACTGTGGTAACGACCACATCCTGGGACAATGCACAGGACCTTCAGTCGACCCTTCAACAAGCGAGGTGAGCTGTGTTTGTCAAAACAGAAGGTCGAACCAGTTTCCACAATACCAAAACCCGGCATGGTGAGATAATCAGAATACAGGATGGGGCCAACAGCAGCAGAACCATCTGCCCTAGCGACCACCTAGCTACAGTCAGCCACAATATCAGAACCCATACCCAAGGAAACAACAAAATCAGCAGGGTTTCTACCAGCAGCATGGGTATCAAAACCCTCGCCCGTAGCAACCAAGGCACCAACCACCTCCACCAGCTACACAACCACCTCAGCAAGAGAATACATCCATGTTAGAGGATCTTATGAAAAAATTCATCTCTACTGCTGAGAGCTTATTTCAGAACCAGGAGGTTTATATTAGAGACCTCGAGAACCAAATCGGAAAATTAGAAAATCATCTCTTAGGGAGGCAGCCTAGTACACTACCTGGAAACACCGAGAAGAACCCAAGGGAGGGGGCCCATGCCATAAAACTACGAAGTGGAAAGAATCTACACCAAAAGGAACCATCACAGTCAACTGCACATAAACACCCTTCTAACAAAAAAGGTACAGTTTCAGACCCCTCTTCATCCAAAAATCCATCACCAGAGGCTCAACCAGGCAAAGGAAAGGAGTTCATCAAACCATTTAATCCTACATTACCTTTTCCGGAGAGGATGACGAAAAGGGGGCTGGATCACTAGTTTGGAAAATTCATGGAGGTATTCCAAAATCTACACATCAACATCCCATTTGCAGAGACTCAGACTCAAATGCCCACATATGAAAACTTTACGGAACAATCCTCTTGAATAAGAGGAAGTTGGAGGATTTGGGCACCATAACACTGAAAAAGGAGTGCTCCACAGTTTTACAACATTCCATTCCTCCAAATCTCCAGTATCCAGGTAGCATTACTATCCCTTGTACAATTGGACCCTGTGAATTTGGAAAATTTCTATGTGACTTAGGAGCTAGTGTCAACCTCATGCCATTCGGAGTTTTCCAAAATCTCAGACTCCATGATCTGAAGCCTACCCGAGTATCCCTTCAACTTGCTGAAATATCCATTAAATATCCAAAAGGGCTACTGGAGGATGTGCTCATGAATGCGGGACGATTGATCCTCCCTGCATATTTTATTATCCTTGACATGGAGGAGGATCAGGAGGCACCTCTTATACTTGGAAGACCTTTCCTAGCCACTAGGAAGGCACTCATTGATGTGCACCAGGGAGAATTGATTTTCCGGGTAGGGGACAAAAGAGTCTCCTACAATGTTCTAAAATCCGTCAAACGAGCATCATTACACGAACATGAGGGCTGCTACGCAGTGACTACCATGGATGAAAAACTGATTAGACAAAAAGAGGATCTGGTATTTTATTCCATTTCAAATGATATTATTTTTCCAGACATACCCACTGATGAGGCAGAAGAGGACCTGAAATTCATCAAAGGCCAGGGTGGCCACTACTGGCAACAAGCTGTCATTCCTGACATGCAAGAGAGGGAATAAGTACAACCACTGGTACCTTCAGTTCTCAAGGCACCTGAACTAGATCTGAAACCTCTCCCACCTTCATTAATGTACGGGTATTTGGGTGATCATCACACTTTTCTCGTTATACTTAGTGAAACACTATCACAGGAAGAAGAGGATACACTTCTTCAAGTTTTGAAGTGGAGAAAGTAGGAAATTGGATGGACTGTTGTATATTTGAAGGGTATCATCCCTACTATTTGCACCCACAATGTGCTACTTGAAGAAGGAGCAAGGCCATATAGATAACCCCAGCGGCGTCTGAACCCTCCCATGAAGGAAGTCATAAAGAAGGAGGTAATCAAGCTTTTAGATTTAGGCATCATTTACCCTATATCAGATAGCCCATGGGTAAGTCCCCTGCAAGTGGTCCCTAAGAAGGGAGGAATCACTGTGGTATCAAATGATAAGAAAGTGCTCATCCCCACTCGCACAGTCACGGGCTGGAGAGTCTATGTAGATTACAGTAAGCTAAACGACATCACAAAGAAAGATCATTTTACCCTGCCCTTCATGGATCAGATGCTAGAAAGGCTAGCAGGGCATGAATATTACTACTTCCTCGATGACTAATATGGCTATAATAAGATCTCCATTTCCCCATAAGATCAGGAGAAGATTACTTTCACTTGACAATATAGAACATTTGCCTACCGCATGATGTCTTTTGGTATGTGCAACGCTCCCGCCACAGTTCAGCGATGCATGCTGGCAATTTTTTACGACATGGCAGAACAAATCCTGGAGGTCTTCATGGATGATTTTTCCATTTATGGGAATTCATTTACCACCTGTTTGTGGCAACTGGAGGTATTACTAGAACGATCCGAAAACATGAACCTACTTTTAAACTGGGGAAAGTTTCATTTTATGGTGCAAAGTGGCATAATCCTTGACCACATAATTTCAGCAAAGGGGATAGAGGCGGATCCTGTTAAAATAGAAGTCATTTCAGGACTTCCCATTCCAACTTCTGTTCGAGCCATCCACAGCTTCCTGGACCATGCGGGTTTTTACAGGCGGTTTATCTGTGATTTCTCGAAGACAGCCCAACCCCTCACCCATCTCCTGACAAAGGATTCCATTTTCAAATTCACTGAGGCATGAACCTCAACTTTTGAGAATCTAAAGAAATGCCTGGTCAAAGCTCCAGTGATGATTGCCCCCAACTGGGAGGCACAATTTGAAGTGATGTGTGATGCCAACGACTATGCAGTGGGAGCTGTCCTAGGTCAGTGGCTAGACCAGATCTTCTGACCCATCTACTATGCCAGAAGGACACTCTTTGAGGCCCAACTAAACTACACCACTACAGAGAAGGAGATGCTGGCAGTAGTATTCACCTTCAACAAGTTTTGTTCTATCCTTGTGCTGTCTAAAGTTATTTTTTATAATGAACATGAACCAAATAAGTACCTGGTAAATAAGAAGGATGAAAATCCCCGATTGATCCTAAGGGTACTCATCTTACAAGATTTTGATTTAGAGATACATGAATAGAAGGTTAGTGAGAACATGGTTGCTGATCATATATCCCGTCTGGAGAAACTACACTTGGAGAAAGGAGGGGATCATGAGATAAGGGAGGATTTTCCTGATGAGCATCTCTTTTCAATTATTAAGTCCCCTAGGCCCTGGTTTGTTGATATTGCTAACTATTTAGTTACAGGTACCATCCATCCCGACCTCTCCTCCCAGTAGAAGAAAAGGTTCCTCTCTAATGTTAAGCGATACTTCTGGGAAGACCCACTCCTATTATGATCTTGTGGAGACAGGGTGATCCGACGGTGCATCCTAGAGACGGAGGTCCAAGGGGTCTTAGAATTTTGTCATGCCTCACCCGTTGGAGGACATCATGGACCAGATTATACCATATCGAAGATTATACAATATGGGTTTTTCTAGCCCACCATGCATAAAGATGCCCGAGCCTTCATTGCCCATTGTGATCCATGCCAATATATAGGTTATATGGGACATAGAGCCGAGATGCCCCATCACCCCATCCTGGAGGTCATGATTTTTGACGTCTGGGGAATCGACATAATGGGACCATTTCCCCCTTCTTTCGGGCATACCTACATCCTCGTCTGCGTTGATTACTTCTCTAAATGGGTAGATTCCACTACAACGGCCCACGACACAACTAAAGTAGTCATGACCTTTCTAAAAAAGCACATTTTTGCCGGTTTGGCGTTCCTTGTGTGCTGATCAGCAATAGAGGGACTCACTTTGATAACGCGTTAATGAAAGGAGTGCTGTCAAAATATGGGGTGAAGCATCACATGGGTACACCATACCATCCCCAATCAAGTGGATAGGTGGAGCTCTCCAACCGTGATCTCAAACAAATTTTAGGGAAAACGGTGAATACCTCACTAAAGAACGGTTCCAAAAATATTGATGACGCTTTGTGGGCCTATCACACCGCTTTTGAGACACCACTAAGAATGGAACAGTTTCATCTCATCTATGGAAAACCATTCCACCTACCTGTGGAGCTAGAACAAAAAGCATATTGGGCCGTCAAAGCCCTAAATTTTGATCTGAAGGCAGCCGTAGAGAGACGTAAGTTCCAGCTATCAGAACTCAATAAAATCAGAAGGGAGGCATATGAGAATACTAAATTGTACAAAGAGAGGACAATAGCCATTCACGACCTGATGATTTCTCGAAAAACATTTCAACCCGGTGATCAGGTACTCCTCTTCAACTCTCATCTTCTTCTATTCATAGGAATGCTAAAATCAAGGTGGTCGGGACCGTTCCTTATCATCTGAGTATTCCCTCATGGAGCGGTGGAAATTTCTAAGGAGGATGTTCAACCGTTCAAGGTGAACAGCCAACACCTAAAGATTTACCACCCCATGGAAGATACAGTGGGAGCGATCTCCACCACACCTCTTAGGTAAGTGAAGGTAAGAAGGTCGAGCCAATGACCTAAAACAATGGCACTTCCTGGGAGGCAACCCAGAGGTTACACATCATGTCCCACTTATATACATGATGTTTACTTATTCTTTTAATTTATAATCTTAATAGAATAAATCTATACAGTAACTAATCAATAACCGAGGATGATGCTGGTGCCGATGGTAAAGTCACTAGAGTTTATCCAAGCCATCCCTGGTTCGAATCCTCCCGACCTACCTTCGGTAGGGGGTTCCTCCTTTTCTTACATGGTCTATGTAGTAATATATATATATATATATTTGATTATATGAAATCCCATGGTGGGGTTGGATCAGTTGGCCACAATCGTAACCTGGTTCCAAAAGACCCGGGTTCGAATCCGGGAAACCGCCCCATTTCCATCATTTACTCTTTTAATAAAACCTCATGTCGTGTCTTTCGATATACATCATGTGTGCAATATTTTTTATTTTCTAAATTAAAAACGTTTTCTTATAAAATAAATTCATGCAGATGAAGTTGGCAGAATGGAAAAGTCTCAGCCCTGGATCCAAAAGACCCGGGTATGAACTCGGCTAATCTCCATGCTTCATCCCCTTATTATATAATTAAAAACCACACGCCGTGCTTTTCTTTCTTCCCATGTGTATAGGCCGCATAGAATAAATATATATATATATAATAAATATGGGAAGCAGTACAACCTTCGCTCCAGTGGTTGAGGGATTCCGTTTAAAACGGCCGATCGCCGGTTCCAACCTCGCCCCGAGCACCGGACCAAAGGTTGTACTTCTCTTTTTACGATTTTTAAAAACACGATGTGTATATTCCCACTACATTACATGTATAGTTTTATTTTATTTTTATTCTGTATATACATATATATACCTATTTTACTTTAATTATTTTAATTAATTAATATTAAGTATTATGTAGTTTATTTTGTTAAAAAAATTGGGAATACACGGTGTGTAGTCTTGAAGTACACATAGTTTACCTCGGCTATTTAAGTCGCGGCCCACTCTGCTTCACTCCGTGTCGCGCGGTTCCCCGTTTCCTACCCTTCTTCCTATTTTCTTCTCCCAAACGCCACCACCCTCCCACTCTCAGATCTGTCATTTTGGATGATTTGGATCTCTGATTTCTCTTGCATTGCGATATTCGGTCCAGGTGCACCCTTCTACACTTGCTATTTCATGTTTTTTGAAGCATTTAGGGTGTTTTTGGATCTGCCGACCGTTCATCTTCCGTGATACACATCCACGACTTGAAGAACACATGCATTGTACTTTTGTACATGGCCACACACAAAAAGATTTTCAATTTGAATATACACGGTGTGTATGTTTAGTACACACCGTGTACATTCCCCATTGTGCCCGAGTACCCTTTTACACACGGCCTCCCACACCATTTTCCTGTACAAGAAATTTGGTTTCATTACATGCCGTGTATATCATTTCATTTTTCCCCTTCGTGTGTGGCACTTGACACGGCCTCTCAACCAATGTTCACATGCATGACGTGTATGTTTGGTACATGTCGTGTTACTTATTTCTTTCGAGAGGCATGTGTCTCTCCCCCCCACACAACCATGTTCCACGAGTCCTGAACACACCATGTCCCTCCCTTACATGGCGTGTCCTCTATTCTTAGTACTGATAGAATCATGGCTGTGTTGTTTGTGTTACATGACCATACGCACTTTTTCTGCACATGGCGTGTATGTTCGGTACATTGCGTGTACCTTTCCATGGTCAATTTTTTTTGCCCATGACGTGTTTATCCAGATAACATGGGCTCCTGCTCCGCTTGTACTACACATCGTGTACTCTGGATGTACACGCCGTGTAATTTTATTTTTCTTATTTCTTACTTTTTCTTTGTATTGTTATGTTTTCTTTTTCATTTGATTTCTTTTCGTTTCTTTTTCAGGTTATGGATGATCACGATCCTTCCTAGGGGAAGCGGCTGGCCTCTGCCATTGAGGGCAAGAGGCCCATTTTTCGGCTGACTCGACTCTGACCTCTGATGCAGCCGGAACCAGACGCTCTGGTCTACGAGCTCCCGCCATTGGTCACCCTTCCACCCCTAAATCCCTCCACTTTGGATGGTTCGAGAACCATACTTACATCTCTCACAGCTTCCACTCCCCCGGAGATATCTTCCTCCACAACTGGCCATTCCTCATCGGCCCCATCCAGTGACCCTTTACCTACTACAGCCGATCCACCCCCAGAGCTAGCTCCTACTGCTGCACCTCCACCTAGGCTGGGACCTACAGGTGCTCTCTATCCCTGCATGGTGTTCCTAGTCACTGATCTGGCACATGACAGAGTTCAGCGCTTTTCTCGCTGACCGATTCTGATGAGCAGTCGCTACCTCGACAGCACCATTCCTCATCAGCTCGACATCTGGGGGGAGTTAGAGGCTATCCTTGGCCACACTTCACTCCTCACCATTTTCCAGGTCAGCACTCTAATATTCCATAATTTATTTTTGGAGTTCGCGACCTCCTTCGAGTTTGACGGCGCTGAGTTCCGAGAGACACTTGGTGATGCGGTGCCCATGGTTTGGTTCTGGCTGGGCGGCCAATGGTTTTCCCTCACCATGACATAGTATGGCCGATGGTGTTGTTTCTACCACCATCCAATCACCCCACCCCTTGTTTCTACCCTGACCAGACCAAACGCTCTGAGCTCGTGGGTATGTGGCCGGAGCTTGCTGGGCCAGACCACCGCTACGCCCCTACCTCGCAGAAGAGCACTCTTATCATCGACCCCACCCTTCGTTTTACCCACCGGCGATTCAACGCCATTGTTTTCCCCCTCCATGAGGATATGGGGGTCGTGACCGGTCGGGACATGGGGATCCTTACCTGTTTCGTCCAACTGGACTACCCGGACCTCCCTTACCTCACCGCCTCCTATTTCCATTCTATGATGATCGGCAGTCAGGGAAACCTAAACTACGGGTTTTACGCCACCCGCCTCACCCACCACCTTTGGGTTTTCGATCCATCCTTACCCATGACCTGTTACGTACTCCCCAGTGGATGGAATTTATCATGATCATTCGCATGGGATTGGTTCGTAAGCTGGGTGGTGCCTACATCCTTGTCCATGCTCGCCCCACCCACCTACTGACCCACCTGCCCTAGCTGATTCACCATCTCCTCTTTCTCTACCCCCTCTTGCTTCTCTACCTCACCCACCTCCTACTAACCCCCCTTTTTCTGGCATTCATTCTTCTGTCCCACCACCAGCCCCACCTACCCCCGCACCATCGGTCGATCATGCCATTTCCCACCGCCTTGCTGGATTGGAGCAGGTCTTGGTTGTCCTTGATAGCCGACCGGATCAGATTGAGCGGAGATTAGTTCATATCGCCAGCCACCAGGACCACCTCGAGCAGCTACGGGGGCTTATTGTTTAGCATATTGGTATTCCCGTGCCCCCACCACCTGCCTCGGTTTTTTGTCCTTCAGCTACTGCTCCACCACCATTCATAGCGTTGGCCACTAATTCTGTTCTGCTATCTAATGTGGGCCTTGCTGCTACTTCTCCTGCCACCACCACTTCTTCCAGTCTAGGGGGGATGCTGAGCTTCCTTTACTGAGTCTCGTTCCTGTCAATAATGATTCTCTAGCTTCCCATCCTGATGCCGAGTCCGAGCCTCCAGCCTCCACGGCTCCTGAGTCATCTATTCTGGATGATCTTGTACTAGATGATGCCTCTTCTGAGGCAACCCCATGACTAGTTTTGGGACCAGTTTTTCATTTTTATATATATTTTTGTGATCTCTTGTGCTTGTGTTTGTTATACCTGCTTATATTTTTCCTTTTCTTTCCCTCTCATAGGTACTCCGGAACATTTTGGGATGCTCTTTTATATCACCTACCATTTTCCTACTCCTCAACACGGGGGGGGGGGGGGAGTTTTCTTTTTCCATTATTTTTCTTTTCCTTCTTTAGTTCCTTCTTTCCTTACTTTCCCTCTGTCCGGTCCACTATTGTGTCCCCAAATTCCCATGTTCTTTATTGGGAACTTGGTGGACCTCGTGTGATTTTCAGTGTGGGGGAGCCTCTCTCTATTTCACCTTGGTATTTGCCCTTGAACTAATCTAGGATACATATTTATTGAATTATATATGTGCAAATTTGAGGCAATTTTTGGTTAATCATATATATAAATGCTAAAGTTATCAGTAGGAACTTTTTGAGGGTTGCATGCTTATTCTTTTTCTTAAGTGTTTTAAAATTATTACAGATATAGTTTAAATTTCAACATTAATCCTTGCCGAATTACAATATTTAGGCTAATCATTTATATGCATGTCATGACCTGATTGTCCCATTATTTATTTTTCCCACTCATGAGAGGTATTCTAAACCATTCTTCGTATTTCTTTTTAATACCCTCTTTCTTGAGAGATTCGTAGAATATACATAACTACCCGAATTTGAAAGTTTTCTTTTCAAAACATGAGGGAATTTTGAATTACATTAAAATGATTCAGGCATAATATTGTTAGCCTCTTTATCTTGAGCCTACCATACATTTTATCTTCATGAAGATCATAGAGACCATGGATAGACTTTATAGGAACCCATATTACAAGCCTATTTCCCTTCCTTTATGATTTTTTCATGATTATTTATTTGAGCTCAAAAGAAGGGATTTGAAACACAAGGTATGAATTCGTGAATTGTCAAGAAATGAAGTATGGGGGAGTGCCTCTTGATCGTCTGGGGAGAAATAGAGTTCCAAACCTCTTTTTCAAAAATTAATAAAGGTTCCCTTTGTGCTCTAAAAAAATATGATACAAACAAAGGGGTATTATACACATTTGTTGGTTTGTGACTCTTACTCAGCTAAATGAGATGATGGTGATGAGATCATTTGATTAATATGATTGAGGACGTTTTTACATTGAGTTTAACTTTGAATATTATGCATTTTTATTTAAGAATTTAGCCCCCTTTTTCAAGCCTCAGAGTTATTTTTTCACATCTTTACCTACCAACCTTTATCCACAGAAACATTTAATCCTATTTGGAAAGTCCTCATGATTTTTGTAAAACAAATTTTCTAAAGTAGAGAACTAGAATTCTTGCAAACCTATTGATAGAGTGTATATATCTTTTATTGAGCATTACCTTGTTTAAAAACATCTTGAGTGTTGAGAATATTTTTGGTGAGGTAAATCATCAAGTGGCTTGCTTATATTTGTAAGGTTGAAACATGTGTTAAAATAGGATGTAAGTAGTTAATTGAATTATATATGAGGCATGATTCAACTATCTTATGAATTGAATTTGTTTGTGACTTTTAGAATTTTCCTCATTAACTGTATCATTTATACATTTTGTTTAATTTAATGCCTTCCTTTTAAAATTATAGACTCTTTTAATTAGATGTCGAGATTTTTCTTGAGGGATAGCAAACAACTAACTGTGGGGGAGTTTTATGCACCCGATTTTTGTATACATTTTCATTTATATTATTTAAAATAAAAACATATTTTCAGAAAATATATGATATTTCATGAACATGTTCTTTGATTTTGGTGATACTGTTTATTCTCATGAAGTTTCTGACAAAGATACACAAATCAAGGGATGTTTGTGGAAATTTGGCAACTACACGAAGTGTAATTTTATACATGCCGTGTACATTCAGAAGAGGACACAGATCAAAAGGGGGAGTACACATCCAAGTCCCCAGCCAAAGACTACACACCGTGTGGATTACCAATACATGCCATGTGTGGCAGCGCTACACGCTGTTTACTTGCCACCAACTGGCCGCCGACACCATGTGAGTCAAAGACGGCGTGGCTGGCCACCTACCGAAGAAAAACCACGGCAAAAGTGAGTTGACAAGACTGAATGACATGTACTTTTATACATGTCATGTACTTTATTTTTATATAAATAGAGGCCTTGGCCTCTGGACCAAAGATATCCAGAACACTTGAATAAAGGGGAACTGTTTTTGCCATATTCCCGAGCCACCATTGAACCGCTACTCCGCCATTCCACCTTCCGACACCTCTCCTCGTAGCTTACTCAATGATCTCATCAGGTATCGAAGGTGTTACTTTAATTATGTCATATATGTGTAACTAAACACCCCATGTGTTGTGGTTTTGGATAATGATGGATTTCATGTTTTAATGATTTATGTGGTTGTGTCGGTTCTTTTTAAATTCTTCTTATTCTTCTTAAACCATTGTTAACTACTACTGGGAATTCTTAACCAGACCAAGGACATAATTCTTACTGATCTAAATGAAGAATGAAGGTGAATTCTTTCATAATCATTGAAATGATTCATCGATTCCAAATTGGACTAAACAAAAAATAAAAATTATGAAACACTGACTACCGGACCAAGGAGTCAAGTTTCTCCAATTCTAAGAGAAAATCAACCAGACCAAGGGAACCTTGTCATTAATAAGATCCATAATGTTGAATTATCATGAGAAACACAACCATATATGTAATCCAAATTAAATATCCATAATCACCATAGCCCCAAAATGCTATTTTTCCTACTAAATACATCAAAAATTCACTTTTTGTTTTCACATAAATTGTTAAATATTATTTCAAGTAAACAAAACTGCTTCAATAATCCCAAACAAGAAAATACACTCTAAATTCATCATAACTCACGAAATTAATTCAAAACTCAATTAAATTCATGTACTTACCATGTTCCCTGTGGATCGACCCCGTACATTCACTATAAAAATTTTAAGAGTGGGTAATATCAATTTGGGACACCGATAACATACCTTCAATAAAATGACTAACCACAAATGCTTCATGAAAATAATGATTTATCCTGAGAATGTATAAGTGAAATGGATGATCTTGATCATTAGGAAATTAAAACATTAATGCTATGTCTTATTAATGGAAGAGAAACCAATGCTATGACATATAACTTACCAAAGGCTTATGAAATTACAATGCTTATTGTCAGTGGCATTGAATATCACAACCAAGAGCAGGATATAATCATTAAAACCAAAACTAGGGATCTGCAATGAATTAATGAGATAACCCCATTGTATCTTCCATTAAATTATCCCTTGATTTTCATAGGTGTACGTGATGTATATGTTTACAACATATTTCATCTCACTACCCTTTCACAACATGTTCGAAACTAAAGAAGGTGATAATGAGAGAGTACATCCCTTTTAACTTGAAATTTCTTGAAAATGATGCATTAACTTTACTACATTCTATAAGAAAATTGGAACAATTTTTTATCAATTCTTATATGATGATTGAATCTCTAAGACAATAATTCATTATATTGAATCAAAATTGACTAAGGGTTGATATGTACAATGGGTTGCAAGATGTATTTCTTTGAGGTGACAAATATTGGTATTCTTGTCGGAAACACATCATATTTATTTCAACATATATTGGTTTTCCAAGGTATATAATCCATAATTACGAAGATGCAATTCCAATTTGTAATTGGGTAGGGTGTGCAGATTTGTTTTTAACATTTAAATTTAACCCTATGTGGCCTGAAATTACATGTTATCTTAGAAATAAGAATCTCAATCCACCTGACCCCCTCACATACTTTCTTTAGTTTTCAATACTAAGGTTAATCATATAATGAATGTTTTAAGATAATTTTGTTTCTTTGGAAATTCATATATAGGTAACAATCATTTTAGTTACTACACATTATTTTTAGCTAATTATTTGAAATTATATCATCATTTACTAACTAACTCTAACCCCATTCTTCTAATGTAGTTGTCCAAACAGTGGAGTTTCCAAAATGTGGCTTGCCTCATGTGCACATTCTCTTATTTCTCTATCCTAAAAAAATGTTAACACTCCAAAAACTATTATCAACTATGTTTTCCATGAAATTAAAAATAAATATGATTTCCCAAGACTATATGAAGCTGTCAAAATTTTTACGATCCATGGACCTTGAAGTGCTTCAAACCATTCTTTGTCTTTTATGAGAAAGGGAAAATATAAAAAATCCAAAAACATTTTTTGTGCATAATACAATTTATGATGATGTTTATTTCATTTATTAGAGAAGGTATTGTAGAATAACAGTTCTAAAAAATAGTGTGCCTTTGTATAATCGGTTTGAGGTACTATATAATCCCATTTTTCTATTAATGTATCAAGGTCATCTCAATATTGATGTTTGTAATCAGTCATCTTAAATAAAATGCCTATTTAAGTATATTAGCAAGGTAAATGATCATGTTACAACATCACTCTATACGAGAAACAATAAACACTTGTCAGAAAACTATGTAGATGGGATAAAGATGTATTATGATTGTCGGTACATATCTCCTTGTGAGGCTTCATGGAGGATCTTTTCTTATGATATGAATTATAGATATCCACCTGTTGAGAGGTCACATTTCTATTTACCAATACATAATTGTGTGACCTAAAATAGAAATATTAATATTGAAGATTTATTAAATCATAAAAACATTTATAAAACAATGTTAACATCTTAGTTTTAAGAAAATATATCATACCCGAAAGGTAGAGGTTTATCTTTTGCAAAGTACACATATATATTTGTATTCCACTCTCATGATAGGAAATGACATTCCAAAAAGTAGGGATTTTGTATTTCTAGACTATACTACATGCCTCTAACATTTGACGAGCTCTATTTCTTGAAGATACTTATAACAAAAATCAAAGGTTCAACTTTGTATGAAGATATAATGACTGTTAACAACATTATTCATGGTACATTTTGAGAGGCATGTTCTGCTCTGGGACTAATGGATGATGACAAAGAATTCATTGAATCTAGAAAATAGGTCTCAGCTTAGGGAATGGGACAATATGTATGCAAGCTATTCGCAAGTATGTTAATCTCTAATAATATTTCTCTCCTAGACATTTTTTGGCATGAAACTGAAGACATACTATTAGAAGATTTTTTATATTAATATTGAAGTATTCTACAAATCAAATGCCCACACTATGTTTCCTAACATTTAATTCCACTAAATTATTTTAATGACTATGTTGATTTTATTTTATACTACTTTGAAACAACATTCCACAATTTTATACACTCATATATCACTTCAATATGTGCTATATTTGTTATGATTTTAACTTAATGTAAATTATTTTTGTTCGGTGATATTAAGTATATTTTTGTAAAGAAATATGCAGTAGTTTTTTTACATATATTACTATTTCCAATTTAATTTTCTCTTCACTATAGAATAACATAGACACAAAGACTATAGACAACTGTTGCTCTTGTATTTATATTCATTTTCTAATGTTATTACAGTGCTTTATATATTCCAATCTCTGAATATAACTACATTGTATACAATACTACTATTTTTAAGTAAATGAAGCTATACAATGCTGAATAAAAAACGTAATTAATACTGGGTTCTAAAGAATGTAACACTATTCCACAATTTTCTTGATTTTTCTCACATATCACTTCGATCTCGACTGTATTTTATACCATTTATAGTTACTATAAATTATTTATATTATGTGATATTTAATATATTGGAGTAAAACCATATAATCTATCACTCTAGTGATGAATAACTTGTACCATCATCCTATTATTATAACATTCACTGCCAAGGGAGACAAGAAGCCTCTTCCCTTTCAGTTTAACAATGCTTGGACTACTCTTCCAGAATGCTCCCAAATTTTGAGAGATGCATGGAACATGGCTGATCAAAATGGAAATCCTTTAACATTCATTCATAAACTAAAATCTCTTAAGGATAAAATGAAGTAGGGGAGAAAGAAAAAAATTAGTGTCCTTGATCAAGAGATTGACTCTCTCGAGATCTCCCTTCATGGGATTCAAGAATCTATCACTAAGGACAACTTTTTTGGTGACATTTCCCAAGAGGAAATAATGTGCTCTAAACTCAATAATCTCATTATACTTAAAGAAATCATCCAAAAATAACTTTTCAAAGTCATGTGTCTCACATATGGAGATCAAAATACTAAACTCTTCAATGTCCTTCAAAGTGTCAAAAAGGTAAATAGGCGCTTATCTTTATTAAAGAATAGAGACACCATCTTGGATGATAGGAAATTTATATCAAATTATATTTTCTCTTACTACATGAACCACTTTAATGGTCCTATAATAAATGAGGAAGTCATGGAAGGCACCATCCCCAATATTTTCCCTGAGACTGATAATCTATTTCTCACTTCAGTCCCATTGGACATTGATATTAGAGATTCTATTTTTGGGCTTAACAAAGGAATTTCACTAGGAACATATGGTTTTACCAATAATTTATTTCAATTATACTAGGATTTCATCAACATTGATGACTATAGACTGGTTAAACACTTTTTCACCAATGGTTCCCACCCTGAACAATTTAATCATAAATTTATCTCCTTAATCACAAAAGATGAAAATGATAGTGATGTTGCTCAATTTAGACGAATTTATCTAGTAAACTCTATTTACAAGATCATCACAAAAATTATTTGTAATTTTCTTGCACATGTTTCTGAGAAAATTATTTCTTGGAATCAATTTGGTTATGTCAAGGGGCAGAAAATTCTGTATTTCCTTATCACTACCACTGAATTCTTGAATCTACATCCAATGTCTACTAGAAGTGGAAATATTTCTCTAAAGTTAGATATCTGAGAGGCCCTTGACACTATTGATTAGAAATTCTTCTTCCATATTCTCTACAAGTTTGGATTTCACATGAGGTTCATCTAATGGATCAATGCTCTAATTAGCTCTGCTCACATTTCTATTCTTCTAAATGGATCCCCAAATGGTTACATCATGTTCTCAAGAGGAGTGAGGTAAGGTGACCCTATTTCAACCATTATTTTTGTGATTGTAGAAGTCTAAATTAGTATACTTATCTTTCACATGACATGCAAGGGTGAAATCAGACCAATCAGTGAATCAAGAAGTATCTTTTCCCACTTTCACCTCCTTTTGCTGATGATATAATTATCTTAACATAGGGTGATAGGAAAAAAATTCAAAATATAAAGAAGTATTTAATCTATTATGAAAGAGTTTCAGGTCTGGAAGTTAACTTGAAAAATTCATTTATATTTTTTGGGAATAATGTCATAGTCTCAAGGAAATATTTCAGGATGAATGATCTTGGTATACTAGAAGGGTCTATCCCCTTCACTTATCTTAGAGTCCCCATGTTCCTTGGCAGACCCATCCCTTCACTCTTTTTGGATGTTGTGAGCTAAGATAAAAGGACCCTCTCCTTCTAAAACAATAAGTCATTATCAACAGTAGGTAGGATTTTTTTAGTTAAGCATGTAGCCATATAAAAACTAGTCTACTCCTTTATGGTTTACTCTTCAACAAACTCAGTTATCAAGACTATAAATTCCCTTTTGAGAAACTTTGTGTGGAGTGGCAGTATCCTGGAATGGAAATTTATCTATACTTATTTGAAGAAGTGTTGTATGACTCATGATAAGGGAGGACTTGGAATTAAGAACTTAGAGATATTTAATCAATCCTCATAGGCCCAGTCCATTTGGAGGCTCATCAATGATAAGTCACAGTCCCTAGATTTCCGTTATCCAAACTCATAAACAAACTTATTGAGGGGTATATGTTCTATATACAATATTCTCTTTGTTCGGTGATGAAAATATTTTTACATAACATAAATAGACACTCTCACTGGTTAGTTAAAGCTCAATCCTCTCTCAAATTATGGAAGCATAATTGGACATGGGCTCCTCTAATTGACAGTGTCAGAAATACGGATCCAGATTCTGAATATTATACTTCCATTATGAACTAGATTGACCATGGTAATGAATAACCATCAAACATTACTATCATGGTTAAAAATTATGACTTTCTGGATAGTAATGAGCCACTTTTGTTGGAGCCAAGTACAAATGGAATCCTGGACACTAAGGGTTACTATAATCACCTAAGACATGGAAATAGTATAGTGTAGGAGGCTTCCAACCAAAAATAGCTGATGCTATTACGTTTCATACTGATTTGGTGTCTCCATCACAAAAAACTTCTGGTTGAGGTGAATCTACAATGTGTTGGCATCAATTTCTTCTCTAGATGTGCATTATTCCAACAACATTGGGAGTATGTTAACAATATCTTTCATTCTTCAATACAACTTCCTCTATAAATATGTGTTCAACCTCTTGGATATCCATCCTCCACAAACTGATGTTATTTCATAATTTATTATGGACCTGCTCTCATTACAACTCTCCAAATAGGTTCAAAATCTCTTTCTTGTGGCATGTGTAGAGGAAATACACACTATCTAGAGTAGCACAAATAAGATCATGTATGGAGGATTTATCTACAATCACAATGTTTCTACCTCTACCATCTTGTTTGCTGCTCAAAAGGACAATGAATTACATGATGAATGCTGTAACAACTCGATCATGGTCCTTTCTCTCTTGATAAATCTCATGGTTCAAGGTAATTTCCCAAAACCTCTTGGCATCATCTAAGTATTTTGGTTACCCCCATTTGAAGGGTAGATACAATTTAATACGAATGGAGCCTCAAGGGGAAACCCAGAACCCATAGGATATGGATTTTTTTTAGGGATCACAATGGTGATTTTTCAGAGGAAGAATAGGGAACATGTTTCCATGCCACAAATCTTGATGCAAAAATGGAGGGACATATTAAGGTAGTGGAAATTTATTGACAATGAAACTGGAACTCTATCTGCTTTGAAAGTGACTCAACTATAATTGTTCAAGTAGTTAGAATGGGTAAAATTCATCTTTCTTGGAATATAACAACCAAATGGAACAACTGCCTTGGAACTCTTACTTCAAATAACTACATCATCACCCACATCTATTGTGAAGTTAATCAACTTTTTGACTATTTTTCAAACAAAGGGGTCTCTGAAGGCAATTTCAATCATTACTATAGAGTACCCTGTGAGTTTATTCCTATCCTTCAACATGATTGATGTAAATTTCCCTCCTTTAGACTCTTGTAACTATGTTTTAAAAATATTATGCCTCGCTTCTTACTTTTCTAAAAAAATATCTATGCTATCTTCAAAATAGCTATCATCAGGTTAATGAAACATTGCAATGCTAACTAAAAAACATAATTATTTCTAGGTTCTATCTATTCAGTTCATTCTCTACCATAGTTGGTATATTTTAATAACTATAAATTTAAATAATCAATGTGTTGATTTTATTTTATAATTCTCTATAACAATATTCCAAAATTCTCTAGATTTGACACTAAAATATCACTAGAGACATATGTATTCTTTGATAGAAATAGACCACATTTTACAGAGAAATGGAAGATCTCTTCAGTTATATCCTCCTATTCTAGTTCTAGATTCTGTATATGATCCTCATCCAAATCATTTAGTTAGAAAAGAACTAAATTATAATAGAGGATAACTTCTAAATGAGTACAAAACATTACATAGTTTTCTTCCAGTGGAACATGAAGAGGTGATGGGGGTTATTCTATCTTCATTATCAATTGATTTGGGGGGGGGGGTCTTCTTCTTTCATAGATATGGAGGCATAGGTAAAACATTAATTTGGAGAGTACTAACATCATTATTATAGGAAAAGGGCCCTATTGTACATGAAATCGCTTCAATTGGAATAGAATCATTACTACTTCATGGAAGACGAACAACACATTCAAAATTCCATATTCCAATATCCATTATTGCTCATTCAGTTTTCAATATCCGGCAAGGGAGTGATGTTTCAGATCATCTACACTACACAAAGCTCATTATTTGGGATGAGGCATCTATGATTAATAAGTACTAAATTCTGGATATGGACTGTACTATGAGGGATATAATGATAGTTAGCAATGTTAATGCTCCAAATTTAACATTCGGTGGTGTAACAGTTGTATTGGGTGGAGATTTTAGGAAAATACTACCTGTTATAACAGTTGGTAACTGAAATGACATTGTATTTGAAAGTGTTATGTCATCATATCTTTGGAAACACTATCAGTTGTTAACTATAACAAGGAACATGATATTTCATTCTAGTTCTTCCAACAATGATTCAGATAACGTACATGAGTTTGCTAAATGGAATTTAGATATTGGAGAATGTTGAGTTGGAGAGCCTAATTATGGTGAATCACTCATTCAAATTCCATCATCATATCTACTTACCTCCACTGAAAATTCCATGTTTGTGATTTTTGACCATACATATACTAATTTCAGTGAAAAACATAATGGAATCTCTTATATGCAAGAGCATGAAATTTTAGCTCCAACACATTATGTTATTCAGGAAGTAAATGCATACATGTTGTCTCTCACATAATCTTCAAACAGATAATACTTTAGCTCAAAAAAAAATTTCAATGCAAGTTTTGATTGATAAAATACAAAAAAACATATACACATTCAACATGTTAAATGGTATCAATATCTCTGGGTTGGCTTCCCACAAAATTAATCTCAAGATTAGTGTTTCCATTATGTTACTAAGAAATGTAGATCAATCTGTAGGTTTGTGTAACATGACTCGTATGATTGTTAAACACTTTGGTGAACATGTTATTAGAGAAAAAAGTATAAGTAGTTTTCATTAAGGATATTCTACATTCATTCCAAGACTAATTATGTAACACTATGATGTTTGATGGCCATTAAAATTCAAAAGAATGCAATATCCATTGACAGTTTCTTATTCTATGACTATTAATAAAATTCAGGGCCAATCATTGTCTTCAGTTGGGTTATATCTTTGCAAGCCTGTGTTCTCTCATGGTAAATTATATGTTACAGTTTCTAGGGTCACAATAGTAAATGGTTTGAAAATACTAATTGATGGTAATAATAAAACATTATATGATTACACATAGAATATTATGTAAAAGGAAATATTTGAAAATACTTCTTAGGTATCATTTAAATTAAATTTTAGATATTTTAATGTGGTCTTTCTTCACAATATGTTCACTTACATGACTTATTTACATTCTTAATATATTTATTTTGTATACTAATGGAATCTGTAGAGTAAAAAATGTCCCAGTCAATAACCCTGTTAAATAAGATTACCCTAGAGGACGATAAAACACTAAGGATATAGGTTCGTGTTTTGAAAATTTTCATCCAAATACTCCAATTAAGTCATTGTAGTTGATCTCATACGAAGCAATAATCAGGATGGATAATGTTATGACATCAAATTTAGAGTGTTTTTTCCTTATTTCTCTATTATATTCTGGTCATATTAATATATATATATATATAATTTCTATTTCCTCTCTCATCTTTTTTCATTGAATATTATCAAACATTTTAACATACAATCTACAGGGATCCAAGATTCAATTCATGATTATTAACGGTCATATTATCTCCATGTACCAACACCTCTTTGGTGAATGACTCTGTTATCTTATAAAAAACTTCCAAATAGATTCAGACCAAGGAAATTAATTTTGAATGAGAAATCCACATCGAATCATGTTCCCATCAATGACATTTTTTTGTCCTTGTGAATCACAACTACCACTTTTAAATTTTCATTTTACCTCATTTGAAGACATTATTCAGAGGAGAGTTCCATAAGAACATCTAATTGGTACATGTGAATAATACTACAATGTTATAGTTTTGTATACCTAATTTGACCAAAATCATGATTAAAATGTGTCTTAATTCATACTAATCTTCTTCAAATTAACATCATGTCTATATTCTATGTTTTAGAACTATTTCAACTTCTAAATTACACACATCCAATGTAATCTATGGGTAATTCCAATAAAAGGATGCATATTATTCTAGAAGACAACATGTAAATTATGTTGTGTTATTACATTATGTGACTGAAAAAAATTACATTGACCCATAGTCTTAATTTATTTCCCTACATAGGGTTTCATGTTACCTATAGTTTATGGGGTGAATTTCCAAATGAAATGTCATGTTACTTAGAAAACCAAAAAAGACCCATCTACTATTTTTATATTATAACTCATCCAAGTGAAGAGATTGAGTTGTATTTTTTCTATCTACATTGAACATTTTCCCACTTTCTATTATGTTATTTGAATATATTTCTTGAACACTACAGTCACAAATTGTGATTTAAAACTCCTTTAAACCTCTATTATCGTCACAACAAATTTTAATGCAACAAAAATTATTTACCACTAAGATATTCTAGTAGTTTAAAACTTCAAAAGCAGGTGTCATTGTAACTACTAATACTTGTGTATTTATACTATTTAGTTCTCTCTATGTAAAAAATTTAATATCCACATGTTGTTACTATTTATTTTCAACTATGTTATTCTATATTTATCATGTTTGAGTTGATAAAATCATCATAGTTATATAGTCCACTACCAAAAAAATCACAACCCATTAATTGAAATTCTGTATTGAAATAATAGGAAATCAATTTTAGATGTGATAATCTATTAATAGATCGATAATATATTATTATTTTTCAAATGTCATTATGCAATGTTATGAACTATTCACAAAAATCTTATACTAATTTATATATCAGTATGTACTCAATCCACTGCATCCTATAATGTGCATAATTGTAGCTACAATTTAAAAAATTTAAAGCACCCACAACTGGTTAAATGAATCATTAAAATCTTGCATGAAGAAATTACAGTTTTTAGATGGAACAATTTTATACTAGTCCGACAAATTATCTCCTAATAGCACTACTCCCAGGATAATTTTTTTTATTTCTAAATTAATTACTATCACTTTGATACGCCCCCACTATTGATGCAAAATAGTCAACATCACTGATTTTGGGATCATAATATTAATACCAACATATTAAGAGTTCAATTGATGGTTACTGAAAAGATAGAATCATTTTAAATTTTCCAAATTGAGAAACAAGTCATGCAATACATACATAAAACATCTACAGAGTAAAGTGAAAGTTTGATATAGTGAAAACCATCTTATTATATCATGTGAGTATATTTTTGAAATAAAACAACTAATATTGCTTTTTATTTTTTAATTAGGACAATGATGAGTTTGGTTTTCCTCCAGAGTTGAAATTTTCAAATAAAAGAAATTTTTGTTAGCAATTGATGTAACAAATTACAAAATTCAAAACCATCATCGTTCTTTTGAACAAAATAGATACAAAGTAATCTATACCAATTATAATGAAAAGTTTATCATCATATTTACTGACAGATTTGAACACAATCATGTAATAGTGTATATATATCAGTAAGTTTTTTTTTAAATAAATCAAAAAACATAACAATTTTCTTCGTTACTATACAGGAAGATCAAATTAGTGGGACTTCATGATTATGTAGTGGCATTGAATATATCATGGTACAATTTCTTTCTATCTTTTCAATTTTTTTTCCTAAATGAATATCACTATGTTGTTATATTCCTTTTAACATTACATGATAGGATCATAAAACTCTTAGGTCTTCTCTTGGGAATTCAAATAATTACACATGATTTGATACTTCAACCTCAAATATGTGTCCTACTTGGGTATGCAACTGTTACATTTACTAACTACTAAATTATTTCTACTAATATCAGAACACATGCATTAAGTCCATGGAGACTATGTATTTTAAATATTTCAAACAAACTATTCCTTCCATATTCAACTGTCTACTATTATAAAATAGTATACTATTAAATATATGTTCTAGGTTTCAATGATTTCAAAATCCATAGATACTAGCTTCAAATTATTCTAATTATATTATCTATATAGAAAAATCAGTCACATGATTTTCATAATGATGATGGAGTGAAACATAATTTTTAGATATGTCGAGACAACATGGATACAACAAGTCAATCTACTGAATTACACAATAGAACGAAGGGAAATATAAAAAAGAAATGTGAAAAAAAGACTAAATATGATGCTACAATCTCATGGTAAAAAATACATATTCAGTGTTTAATTTGTTTTCATATCTGTTTTTTGAATTCCAATTGGAAGTTAAATGTGTATTACATTCAACAGAGTACACAAACCTTATTTGAAATTGTATTTTTCTCCTTAGTTTGGTTTCTTATATGATTTATATACCTATTTCGTTTTACACACCATGTACCCATTTCTATATAGGATATAGTTCCTTTTTTCATATCATTTTTTCTAATTACATTATTAAATTGTTATACATACGTATTTATGGAACATTCATGATATTTTGTGTCAAATAACTTTAAATTTTACATTTCCAATTTTAAACCTCTTATTTTTAAATTTTCTATTTTTTATACTATACAATCCCATAGTAGTCCATTTTATTTCAATGTCATATTTGAATACCATGTTTGGTTGGTAATAGTTTGTTATACTATGCTGTGATGAAATAGCTCACAAGTTATTGAACTTATATGTCCAATTTACTATGCAATTCCACAACAGTCAATTTTATTAGTACAAAAATGATCTTTTTCATTTTTTTTGGATTTTCTGATTTAAATATAAATTAATAATTATTAATCTAAATAATTTTTATTGAATCTGTAGATTATATTTTCTGGATGATTCTGAAACTAAATAATTATTGCAACAACAAATTATTCCTGTTCGACTGTACAACATAATTTAACTAAAAAACTTCTACAAACACCAACATCATAAATTTTTTCGCAATTAATGATTGTTTTTTTCATTATATATCTAGATTAATCATATGACCACTTAAAATTTTTTATTATTACTGCCACTAATATATTTTATTTATCATTCACTTCAAATTAAACTACATGCGTTACTTTTTCTATAGATCATGTTTAGATTTCTGGTCAGCTGAAGCCTATGATGGTGTTTATTGAAGAGTAACATAGGTGCTGATCCACTATGTCCAACATGCATTACTTGTATAAAGCTTAAATTTATGTTCAATCTATCTCCAAAATTAGAAATTAATTTTTATATATCATTTATTTTTTTCAAGTATTTTAATGGTGTATCCAAATTTTTTCCCCTCCTATTACATTTCTATACACAAATACTTTGTTATTAAAGAATATTCATCATTAATATTTCTTAGTAACTTTTAAAAATATAATTCTTTTATAAAATAAAAAACATTAATCAAATATGTCACAAGGAGGCATGGGTGAGTACTAGTTATAAATAATAAAGACATAAAAGGAACTTTTAAAAGTTATATGCTTATTTTGATTTTAAATTATTATAAATTGATTGTTGGTATATTTTGATTCAGTATTTAAATTATTTCCCATTTACATTTATTAAACTGATCATTTTTATTATTTCCATAACCTAATTGACTGTTTATTTTCCTTATTACTGAGGGGTATTCTAATCCCTTTGAACTATTCTTTATTATTCCCTGTTACTTCAGAGATTATTGGGATATACATAACTACCAGAAGTTTCGATTCTCCCTCTTCAAAATATAAATTTTTTGAATCACATTAAAATGATTGAGGCATTTGATTGATATTTTCCGGTCCTTGGACATTGAGACCTACCCTAAATCTGACCTTCGTGAAACCCTTAGAAACCATTAACTAGCTTCATTATAAGCAACATCAGAATACTATTTATCCTTACAATCATAATTCTCTGATAATATTGGATGGTTATTCATTTTAGCTTGTATGAGGGAATCTGTCTATTCATGGCACATTTGGGTGAGTGACCATGAAATGAACTGTGGGGGAGTTTTCCTCTCCTTCATTTGGGAAGAAGTGTTTCCAAACCACTATCCATTATATTTATAGTGTTTCTTATGATTATATACATATTTGTTAAATATTTCAAAAGAGGGACCAAAATTCATTCATTTCACATATTGATGTTTTATGAACCCATTCTAGAAAGAGAATATCATGGTGATGGTAACCTTTAAGAGTTATTATTGGGGATGAATTTTCATTGAGATTTTTTTATTGATTATCATGCATTATTATTTAAGAATTAGGCCTCCTTTTTCAAGCCTCATAAATTATTCTTCACAGTATTACATACCTACCCTTTACCTTAGATTCATTTGAATCTTATTAAAATACATCTTTATTTTTGTGATTTGATTTCTAAATAGAGAATGATAATACGCACAACCATTTTGATATAGTGAATATACGCGAGATTGAGCATGAATCTAATTAAATGATATTTAGTGTTGAGTGTTTTATTCACTGGTTAGGTAAATCATCTAGTGCCATGTGTACTTATGAAAATGTTTAAAAATGAAAACAAAAGAGGATTAAAGTCTTTAATTGAATTATAAACATAAAATGATCATAATATCTTTGAAGTTGAAATATGTTTCATGATTTTTAATGACATCTTATATAAATATAATATTTTTAGGTATAATTAGTCTAATATTTCTCTTTTTGGAGTTTGGATTCTAATAATTTGATGTTGAGATTTTTCTTGAGGAAAATAAAATGACCAATTGTTGGGGAGCTCAATATAACCGATTTGTGTGAACCTTTTCAGACATGATACTAAGTATAAAAACATCTTATTTATGAATATAAATTGTTTTTTTGATAAAATTATTTATTTTGGTGTTCTTGTTGATCTTTCAAGAGATTCCAGTCAAATTCACAAATCAGGAGTGATCAGAATGCTAATGAAGACATACCTACCATGTACTTTATAAACACACATCGTTTAACCTTACCCTGACACGGTTCATCCAAACCGATTACACACCCATGTCACCAAAGAGATCTTACATGTCATGTACTACATGATCTCATGTTGTTCATTCCCTTTAAGAAGGATTCAGTGGATGAAGTTGACACTACATTCCATGTGGGTAGCACAACACGTCGTGTACCCCCACCAACCGACCACTGATGCGTTCAATGTCATGGATCGGTGCACAACTCACCTACCGTTAGAGAAGCCAAATGCAAGTCACATTGACTATACCACATGCCGTGAACTTTAGGTTACACTATTTGTAGTATTATTTTCTATAAATAAGAGGGAATCCCTCCAACGTTGAATTTGGATACTCCATGTGGAGGTTCTTCCGCTTAGTCATTCAAACTCCCTTAGATCCAAATTTTAGTATTATTTTTTTTTTCATTTTGGTTATTGTGTAATTTATATAGTGTAATTTATTATTCTCCCCTTACCCATATTCCCCTTATATCCATTTTAGGGATTGATATTCAGTTCAATCCATAGATCGTGACCACAACTATAATAGGGTAGTGTTCTTATGTTGGGTGTTGTAATAAAATTCGGGTTTAATGTTATTTGAATTCAAGTGTTTGTTTTATTATGATTATTTTTATAATTGAGTTAAAAAATTTTAATTATATATTAACTATTGGTGATGTAACGGACTAAGTACAACACCAATGGTGAATTCGAAAGGAGTTACAATGGGTGAATCCATGACCATTGGGTGATCATCTTGCTGCATTCTTTAGGGTAAAGAACTTTAACGGGGCTTAAGCAATTAATCACCAAACTAGGGGATTAATCTCTTAATCGCATAATTGTTTGTTGTTTGATCGAGAAACTACAATTTATTTGAATACCCATGGTAAAATATTTTCAATAATATTTATATTAATAAATAATTAATGTTATAGTGATCCCTAATCAAATTGAAACTCCATAACGCTTATCTTTTATTGTTCTCTTACTTCATCTATCAAAAATTTGATTTCCATAATTTTTTTCACTGTGTCATATGTTCCCTTAATCTATTTCATATGGATAATCAACTTAAACTCACCATCTTTCATTGATTCCATTTTTTTCCATTCTCCCTATGGGATTTACCATCACTACCACTAAAAACCTGGTTCTTCAGATCAAAAGGGAACCATAAATTTAAATTGATTGCACTTTATGATGGGAGCATTACCAAATTTTGGCATTTTTGTTGTGGAAATATAAAGAAACAATGTGGTTATGAGTTAACTCGAAATTAGTATGATCCAACTATGGAGGATTTTTAGTCAACTCGAACTTCGTACGATCCACTTGTTTAAGATTATTATCTATATGATCTAGCACTATAGTACAAGTATCTGGAAGAATATTATCCATACTTTCTTCACCCCATATTCCTAATTCTCTATCGTGACCATCTATGAGTAATGTCAAACGATTACTATCGATGATGAAAGACTTTACCACATGCTAGTTGGGCCAAAAATAATGTTGGGATGACCTGGTAATATGGCTGAGAAACATTCAGAGATAAAAACTCAAATGGATACTCTAGTTGAGTTTGGGCTAGGATTTGTAGGTATTTTTCATCTGAGAAAACATGTTATGATTTGGACCCTGCCTTTCATTCACTATAAATTTATAAACATACTATTCCAATCTAAAACATTGAATATGGGGACACATCAAAACATGTTAATGTTGAATTTGGTCCATTATTTCTTTATAACCCCTCATTTCATTATATACCTTCTTTGGAGGAGTCTTATAATTATTTTCTGGTGTTTATCATTTCTAAGAAAGAACCTCAAGAGGTATTGGATGAACCTAATCAAAACAAAAAACACATACACCTTCAAAATCTACTAGCCACAGATCTGGGCTACTACAAGATGCCACATAGAACACCTGATGTTCAAGAATTATGGATAAAAGATAAAAGAATTGGACATATCTGTTGGTTTGTGTAGGGAAAGGCACATGTTAAAATATATTCATTAATTTTTTTAATATTAAAAAATGATTGTTACAAGGAACCCTAATCGAATTTCAAACCCCAACATGTTTTTCTTATGTTGTTTCATTACTTCTTATGCATTAAATTTTATTACATCAAATTATTTTATGTGGTCATATATTCCCATTATCGATTTCATCTAGATAATCAACATAAACTCCCCAAATTTCTACGATCCCATTTCTTTTTCATTCCCCCTATGGTATGAACCCTGACTGCCACTAACTACCTAGTTAAGCAGAAAGTCTGTCCGAGGAAGAAGTCCCCTGACAATAATTTCAATTTGACCACACATTGCGATGGGAGTGGTACAGATTATTCCTATTTATCATTTATTTAAATGTATCTCAATGGTTCATAATGAAAATATGAATTTTACCAATAATATCTCCTTGTTTTTTCAAACCAATTTGGATGAAATGGTATAGTCACTATGCACCAGAATGATTGTTGAGATATTCTCAACCAACTCTTTTCTAGGTTATTACCCCTAGATTAATCTATTCCTTACCCATATCCACATTTAGTATCAAGAGAGTGATTTATTTCTAGAAAAAACCACACTCCTTTCTTTACCGCATCTTAGGAAGTTCTTCTATACATAGGGTATTCATAAGGGTTTTAATTAATGTTTTCTCATCCCAAAATCTAATGGTTCAATAAACCTTTCTTTGAAACCAAATATTGTAACCAATACTTTTCATATATAGATATTATATCTTATTAGATCAATATTTATTACACTAGAAAAAAATACACCCTAAAATCATATAGGTATAGTTCCTTTAGAAACATGGATACATAAACAAATTCTTAAAATAATATATACATAATCTCCCACTTAAATATTCAAAAATTAAATCATTATTATACTTATCAAATTTAAAAACATCATTCATATCATGGGGAAAGTAAATATAATAAAGGGTGCACACATATTCTTAATAGTGGTAAATAGATTAGATACAAATGAACACATAATCATATAATGATCATAAGGGTATAAAAAGATGAGTTTAATATTTGAAAACCATATTGAATATGAGAGATTATAGTCTTCAGTGATGGAATAAATAATGCTAGTCAATAATAAATGGATAATAAAGTAATCAAATAACTAGAGTTTTGAGATCATAAAATTGATAGAATACACAGATTTATTGAATATACATAAGAAAATAAAATCAATTTATCACTATTCAGGGATAACTACGAACACTATCGTAGTGGATTATGATCACTCCCCATTAGATATTATTAGTCATGTTTCACTCCCAAGTCCATTATATTGGACAAATACCCTTATATATCTATGTTCACTCCCCATTCCATTCCTATTTATCTCATGAAATTTCCATATTTTCCCAATTCATTTTAGGGAAATAAAATTTCATGCCCCCCATAATATAATTAAAATCATACAGATGTGTTCCAAAAGATTATAAAAAATTTAAAATATAATAACCCATTCCATGGAAATGGGTTTTATAAACATTTTATAATGGTATAACCTATGAAAAAGAAACAGGTTTCATTAAAATTTCATCAACTCATCATAGCATAACCCATGGAAGTGGAATAATTTTCATAAACATAATGTAATAATAAAAATAATTTATCTAGAGAAATAATAAGGATGGTATCATTGGATCATATTATTAGTAAATACTAGGTAAAATCATAGGATGTCATCTAGATGAAAAATTCCTTTAAAAGATCACTTGAAACATTTCTGGAAGAAAATACCGTTTTAATTTGAAATTGATTATTTAAAATGTAAAATTTACAAAATATTAAATAAAAACATTTATTGGAGAAGAACATTGGAAAATTGTAAAATGATATTATAATTATATAGTGTTAATGATAATATGAAATAGTACTCATACTGTGCATGTTAAATAAAATCATTCTTTCTATACTTTCATTTTTTTAAAGTTAATAAGTACCTCATTCTAAATATGATAATAATATTCCCTTAAAACCATTTTGTAAAAATTAAATCATGGGTAAAAAATAATTTCAAAAATAATATGATAATATTAAAAATATTCTTAATTTTTTTAGAAAACCCGGATAGGGAAGGGAAATTATTTTTGACCGAAGAGAGAAATAATGTCAGTTTTTTATTAAAATTATTCATTAAATTTATTTACTAATGTAAGTGGGGAATATGAAAGGAAATTATTTATTGTAAATAAATATCCATAAGAGTAGAAAATCCATGGGATCCCTGAGATATAATTCATAGAATTTCATCAAGATGAACATAATTATAAAAATTCATGACAGATAATGAGATTATAACAAAAATACCTTACCGTAAGTATCATATTTTTTATATGTGTTTGTAAATACTATATGTTTAAGATTTTGTTTTTAAATAAGAATACTTATATATATCATAGCATATATGACTTTATTATAACATCTTATCTCCATTTTGTTAATAATTATTTATTAAAATAACAATTCTTAGTGATAACTACTTTATTTTCAATACAGGTTTCAATTCATAATTATTAGTCATTACATGCTGATGATGGTTACATAAAAAAATTAAACATGAATTTATATCATATATATTAATTATATAAATAAATTTATATTGATCCACAAAACCTAATGATTTGAAGATGAATTTCACCATTCATGGAGATTGTATGTCCTACGAATGCATGAAGGATGTTACCATTTTTTGATTGATGGAATGAAATAAAAGTGAATAATAATTAAATTTTATATAATCATAATAATATCATAAATAATATATATATATATATATATATTAAATCAATCATTATAACCATCCACGTAATGTGGTTATGAAAAATAAATTACACCACTATGTGGATATGATTAGATGTATGTACGCATGAGTGATGTTTTTTCTTTCTGTACAATCGAAAGAAGGTGGATAGTGGTTTTAATATCATAAGAATAAAAATTAAACACCTTTAATATTCTTAATTAATTACTTTATAATTTATACCATGGATTGTAATAGTTTGAAGAATAAATAATATTGAGAACACTCAGTTATGAGTGATACCTATTCGCTGAGAACCCACTTTTAGCATACACCTTAATCATTGAAGGAATATTATTTTATAAATACTAGAAGATCTAAGATATGGAAAATGAATATAGGAAGGTATTATGATTGGTATTTAATAAGTTATGAGGTTCAAAATGATTGAGGAAGAGAGAAGAAGAGGTACCCATTAATAAGTGAGGGGAGGGGCACTCTTGAATTAAAAAATGATTAAAATATAATTTATTCATTATCAATAAAAATAATTTAAAATAGAAATATATTCAAGTAAGATAAGTATATATTCAAAATATCATCAACCAGTGAAATTTACATAGGCTATGGTTTAATTTTAAACCTTATATTCTTCTATTAACCTCTTCGTTAACCAATTTTAACTATATCCACGGTAACAACTTTTACAATATTAAAGGGTTATAAAATTACTTATAAGGTGAAAATTGTCTTAAAAATGGTGATGTTGTGAAATTTTTAACCATATGTTATCCACTTTGTCCTCTTTATGTATTTTATGAATTATAAATAATTTAATAAAATATTACATTCATAAAATAGAATTAATGTCATTTTTGACATTATTAATTTAATTTTACATTAGAGATAACAAAGGATTTCAAATATAAAAATCTCAAACATCTATAATAAGTTTTATTAATCTATATAATTGATAAATCATAATCATTCAACAAAATTTTATTATTATTTTTTAATATTTCTAAAATCATTTATATTGTTGGATTTTAATTGAATAAATATTATGTTGATATTGCATAAGAATTTAAGGTAATTATTTAATTAATAAAAATTATAAATAAATTACTTCGATAAAATAATTAATTTAAATTTATAATAAACAATTATAACTAAATTTATCATTTTTTATCCTTATATAAAATTTTAGGGACATTATCGTAAATAGAGTGAAATTTTGTCCTTATTCTTTTCATAAATTAATATAAAGGTCATAATCAAAGAAATATGGAACCAAGTGGTCATATATTAAATTATTGGATAGAAAATTCAAAAATAAATTCGTCCAATAGGATATAGATAAGTGTTATAGAAATTTTAAAGTCATGTCCCAAATTGTTAACCCCATTTTACCTATTTTACCCTTACTTAGGAAACAAAAATTTACTTCAATTACTATTAACTTTGAAAAATAATAAAATACATATATTTAATAAATATTAAAATCCTAATTCAAAATTTGGGAACCATTTTTCAGGATTCAATTTCTATAAGTAGAAAAGTTTTATTTTAATATAGGTGTGAAAAATGTGATTAAATCCGTTTCTTGAAAAATACATTTTTAGCATAAAACTTCATTAATTTTTATCCCATGCATAGAAAAAAAATTAGAAAAATTTTAAATTTTTTAATATGTAATATATAAATTTAATTAGAATCATTCACCAATAGGGATTATTTTAATTTATTAAATTAAAAAAACATTTCATCCATAAAATGTTTTTTAGGAAAACATAGAATTTACTTTCAAATGATTTTTATTTCTATTTATAATTAATAGATAATCAATGAATTCGTTTTATAAATTTTTAAACTAATAATTTTTCCATAATTTAGTTATTTTTATTCATACCCACCAATCCAATGGCTAATAAGTTATCGTGTTAATAAAAAATAATATATTAATAGTATATCATGGTTCGTTTAAACACGAAGTTTTTTTTGTCAAAATATTTAAAAATTATTAATTTTTTTAAAATAAATACATCATAAAATATTGTTGTATTATATTCCATGTCCATAAAGTTCTTTTTTAACTCAACTCCCTTCATTGAGTTAAAATGATTCTTCTGGAAATTATTTCTTCTTGGATTTATTTCTTATACATAAAGATGATTTTAGAAATTAAATGCTTTTCATACTTTTCATAGCACCTTTCAAAAATATCTATGACCCTACCAAGTATCTATTATCAAACAACCCTTTAGAATTTTAATTCTTTAATGTGTTTTCACATCTCCATTTTTAAAATATTATATCATTTTCATGTCACAATTATTAAACATTATTTTAGAAATAAAAGTATTAAAAATTATTTTACCTTCACCTTTTTGAAATATTTTCTATTTTTAAGAATATTATATTAGTATCTTTGTATAATATGGTTTTAAAAAATTATTCTCTTTACCTTCACAAAAATTTATTTTTGAATTTAATGCTTACTTCAATGTTTAAATTTTTTTTGTGAAAAATCTATTATTTTCACTTCTATTTATCTTATATGGTTTATCATTCATGAAGTGATTTTATTATCACCATATACATGTTATTACTATATTATTTATTATGGAAAATTTTATGTTGATATACTATGATTTATTTAGGTCATGTTATGTGATTATTTTTAGTGATCTTGTTTTTGGTTTTAAACAATTTAATTCATGGTGTTATTTAATATAATTTAGATGTTTTATGAAACCCATATTATTTACACAGGTTATGAATGAAATGTGAATTATTTACATTTGTATGTTTATTAAACCCATTATTTCTCCATGGTTTCTATAATATATGATAATTATTTTTTTTAAATGGAACACATATAAATGATTGATGAAGGATGGGGTCTTATATCATCCTCTAATTCATTGGTTAGTGTTTCATATCACATGAGATAATAAAATGTAAAAGGAATGTGATAAGGAAACAATTGTTCACAATTTTTGTTATTTCAATGAGATGCAGTAAGCATTGTTTTAATATTTGTTTTGTGTGAATGAGATTCATGAAGCTTAGTTCCAAAGTTATTATGTGAACATGGTTTATAATGCTTTGTTGACAAGATTTCATATAATTATGATTGTGGTACATTAAAAAGTGTTTCTATCATGTTATTAGATATTTTCAAGATGAATTTAATTTCTATGAATTTCTATGTTTTCACCACTATACCATATTTTAGGATATTCAACACCTTTATATCATGCTCAAATGTTTTATGATTATTGATAAATATTTTGAGCCATAACATAACTTTTATATTTCCTTAAACATCATGTAATGATATTATAATTTATCATTATAATATATGTTATTATGATCTTTTGTTAAGATATTTATGTGTTAATAATGTTCTCCTTAATTTATATGATCAAAATTATTATGATATATTTTTTCCTTACTGAACATTTTATCTCACCCCTTTATTGTCTTTTCCTCTCTCGCCTGGATCTGAAGACAAGTATAATTTTTTGAAAGTATAGAATGGAGTACTGAGGAGTCTGATTATAGAGAAAATATTATATAACAAGATTCATATGTATCTAATCTCCAAGACAATAAACATTTTGTTCCTTGCATTGTGTGACTGTTTGTGAGATGTACTATTTAAATCATGAGACTAATGTATTATTTAAGTCATTTTTAGCAAGGGTCACTAAATAGAGGAACAATTAAAATGAATAAGGTTATAAAAGAAATATAATGGTTAAATGTTTGGTTGGAAACTAAATTTTTTGAGTGGTCCTAAAGGTCTGTGAGAGGCCCCTTTAATATGTGGTGAGAATTGTATTTTTCAAAATACTTCAACTTACGATAAATAAGGAACATGTATAACTTGTCAAGAAAAATGAAAAATGGATGATAATAGAGTGGGAGATATGATATATATGAGAATACATCTACAATTAATTTTTTATACATATTTTTAACATGTTTCTAAGTCATATACTCTTAGAAGATTACCTTTTTACATTTTTGGTTTGACCATGGTAAATAATTTTTACCTAAGTAATATAGTATTATTAATTAAACATAAAATAGAACTTATTACATAATTTTATCCTCCTAATTAAAAATATGAAATATTTTTTTTCAGATAATATTTCTATGTGTAATAAAAATTAATTTTCGCATTAGCACACGAAAGTTGAAAACCTCATTTTTTCAAAAAATTTATTTTTATGCTTAAAATTATTTTTATGATAAAATTATAAATATATTTGAGTTTCTTGTTATAAATTAGTTTATTGAAAAAATAAATTTCATTTGGATTTCAATATAATCAAAAACTAAATTTTTTCAAAAAAATATTTATTTAAAATAAAAGATTGAAAACTATTTTTATTAAAAAATATTAGTTATGTCATTAAAATTTTGATCATAGGATTTATAAACACAACAAAATATTTAAAATTAGTGTTTTTATTCCTTAAATACATATTAAATATTGTATAAATTTATAATTCATGACAATATTTTCAAATTTTTATAAAGACCGTGGTTTTGGTAAATATAAAATTGCTTTTCTATTCACCTAAATAATCAATTAATTTAGAAAAATCCCAAAAATTTATACGAAGATAATATAGGTAATCGAGGTTAAAAAATAATATACTTTTTTTAATTCAAATTATATAATTATAAAATATATCTTTTAAATGAAAATAAGAAATATATATAATTTTATTTTCTACAAAAATGATTTTTTTAAACACTATAGTTGTTTATATTATTTCATATAAATTTCTAATTTATATAATATAAAATTATTAATTTATAGTAAATAATAATTTAAAAGTGGTAAATTATTTTTATTAAGATAAAATAAAAGACACTTAATATAGTAGCTCACTACAAAAAAATATTAGTTTTATACTAAATACACTATAAAAAATTAAATTAAGATTAATTATTTATATTCTAAATATTAATTTTTTTAAAAAATTAATATTAAATTATTTATTTGTTTTTTATAATGAAATAATAATATATTTTATTATTACTATTATTAATATCAATACGTAACAATTAAATATAAATATTTAAAATATTTAAAATATTATATTGTTATTTCATCATGAGTTATCATATTCTAAATTTACTACTAATAATACAAAACTTCAATACACATTTTAGATACATGTATATCTAATAAAAATATTCTCAACAACCATATATATAACTACCATTTTTCCAATTAGCATGTTTTTTTCCTGTATATAGACTTTCTAGAAACATGTATTCCATTCTTACTTTTTAAGTCACAATCTCATTTCCATAGTTTTAATTTGAGATACCAAAACCCGATTTATCCTTTCATTATGTTAATCCTAATTATTGGGTTATTTTGATATTCGTGATCCTTGTGGGTAAAGATGAAGTTGGATATACGGTAGTGTTGAATATTTTTTTTATTTATAGTATAATTTTAATTTATGCCCATTTAAAGTATGTAATAATACATGGTTAGTAATAATTCATTTCATGTGATTTTATTATAATCATTTTACTATGAATGAATATAATGTTATTAGTTTAATTAGTATTTGGTATAAATAATTACATAATATATTTCAATTATTTTGAATAGATAGAGAAAAAAGAAAATAGTTTATAATTATAAACATATAACTTATGGAAATAACTTGAATTATGAAAAAATGGGGAGTTACAAGATAAACATAAGAAGACCCTTTATTTATTTATGTGATGAAAATAAGATGTTTGACACAATGAGTATAGAATGAACCACCCATTCGATTATTTAGAAACCCATCATACCTTATTTTAAAAGAATAAGATACCTTATGTGATGAGCCTAGTATACCTCATGTGATGATCATAGGAAAACTTATGCGACGAGCATAAGATGCCTTATGTGAAGATAATTGGATTAATCATGTGACAATAATGTATTGTTTTATAAGATGAGCATAGAATTACTTTATTTAATAAATCAATGAAGATGAAATATATGACAAATATTCCTGGAAGATTCATCCTCTCCAACCAAATGTGTTCAGCTTGTGAAGGCAGTAAGTGATGTAGTTATAAAATTCGCACATGAATATGGAATAAAAAAAATATTCATGATCAAGAACAAAATCTAAGAGGGATACCTATAACAGGAAGTGATATTTTTGAGAGATAGGTGAAAACCCCTATCCTCCCATTCCGATCAAATGTTCCGTAATCATCACCCTCGTAATGATATGATGTATTCATTTAGAAAGAGGCTGTTGGGACCTAAATACTTTATGTCGTATTTCTTAATTAAAAAAGTGAAAGATAACCAAATATATATTTGATGTAATTATTGATATGAAACTATTAATGAATGTGGTGATTCTTGGAGGAATACTGATAAATACAACCTGATTGATATTAATGTTGGATTTATGGAGAAAGGAAATACATTCTACATGAATACTATATAGTAATGTTTTGAATATTTGTTTGGAATTATGAAGCTCAAAATGATTTTATCATGATGATTACCACATCTAACTCTTGTTTCTCACACAAATAATTTTTCTTACATGACTATAGAGTTTATACTTGATGATTCATCAATGAAATTCTAAAAGTAAAGGGATATGAAAGTTTTGAGAATTGTAAATTTTTTTACATCAGAGGTAGTTTTTTTATTTAAAAAATTACATGATAAGAATACTTTTGGTTGATATGAAATTTTCAATAAACCCAAAGGGAGATATTGTTGTAAAAACCCATTTTTCAATTTACTTGGATTATGTTTATTGAAAATTACATCTTTGTGTTGTAGTTAAAGAAGAAGTTATGTTTGTATGATTTTTATGGATTCATTAAATCCATATGTTTATCTATATGTTTAACTATGAACATAATGGTAAGCCCAATTTTTTTATGTTTCTACACAATATAGTAAGAAGATATTCCATAAATTAAGGGTGTGTAAATATATAATTAATGTTGTGTAAGGGTCATTTCATTGTTTTAGTTTTGTAAGTATAAATCATATTCCGAAATTAAGGATGATAAATTATAATGGTGTAAATGTAAGGTTCTCTCAAAAATTAACTGAACTCATATAAAGCAGATCAGTGGAACTCACTGAAGTATTAAAACACCATACTGAAAATAAATATCATGAAAGTAACTATGAAAACTATAGATTCTATGTAAAGATTACACATCGGGTATCTAAAGGTGAATCTCAGAAATCATAAGGGAAATTTAATGAAAAACCTATAACCTTTCGACACCACACCATAGTGATATCGATCACTTCATATTGGGTGATAAACCATAGTTTAGTTTCATAATAATTTCAATAGTATCTATATAATAAAGAGAAGACTATGCCACAATCATGATAAAGTGGAGAAAACCACATGTATAAGATCCTTCCATTTTGGGTGGTGTGATATTTCTATAGTAGTTGAGTTAATTATTTTAATTCTACAAGAGGTTATTCCAAAGTAAAACGTTTGTGACAGAACAAGTTCAGAGATTTAAGAAGTTAGGGGAGATAACATAGTGATTGGGGGTGAGTTATAAGGATGTAAAATATATAGGAATTATAGATATATTCATTAGTAATATATAGTGTAGAGAAGTAGTGTAACACCCCCAAAATTCTAAAGTACGCATTTGTATTCAATAGTGTTTATGAAACGAAATACCATGTGTAAAAAGGGAATATATTAACTCGATACATTATAATATATTAAATGTCTTAAATAAATATACTATATTCCAGAGCTTGTAATGAAAATGACACTGAGTTAGTTTGTTTTACACATAATAGTTACCTTCCTCAATTTCTTTCATTACATATAAGATTGACCTTCTTCGATATCTTTCATTACACGCAAGATCGAGTTTCACCAAATAATAATGTATTATTAAAATATTAATATTTCATATAATTTGATATTAACTAGCTGTTATGTTAGCTCTTATAAATAGTATTAAACAAGTTATAAAACATTATAGTATATATATATAATAAAATAATTCATGGGTCACCAATTAATTAGAAATGAAAATAAGACCCAATTAGATATAAAAAGTAATATTAGTATTTCTATGATTACAATGGAGTTTTTTCTTAATAATCATTATTAATTAAAATTAGAGAATTATTTTAATTAAATATATATGTTTTATATTCAATAAAATATTTTTATTATTAATCCATTAGGTTTCATATACATAATATAAGAAAAAACACTATTTTACACATAAAAAATTATATTTATAAAAATACATTTTTTCCTAATTTTAATGGAGAGCCCATTTTAAATCTGGATTTTAGAACATTAATTATTTTAATATGTCAAAATAAGGATAATATTTAAAAATCAAACAAAAAAATTAGGTTATGGTGAATTTTTGATATTTTTTGGAAGCATGTAATTTTTAATGAACAGTTAGAATTATTGAATTTTAGTTCAAAACTGTTTTTTCATTTAATTTATTTATATTGTTAAATGATAATTTTAATTATTTTTAATGATTAATAATATTATGATTTTATTAATCAATACAATTTATTTCATTTGGATCAATATCACTTTGAAATTGAATGTAAAAAACCTATCAAATGTTTGGACATTTTAACTTCAAAAAACAGCATTGTCGACCTACATGGGGGATGAGTTTTAAATTAATTTTGGAAACATATGTGATTAGAATATGGAAAATTGATCCCATATTTGTAATAATCCTAATTTATAATTTCTAATCAGGTAAATGTTTTTTTACCAAAAGTATTAGTGAAATTAATTAAAAATAATTACAATTATTAAGGAAATATTTAAGCTTAATAAAGGACTACACCTTTAACTTATGGGACTAAATGACCTATCCAAAAGTCCAAAACCCATTATATGGATAAAATTAGGAAATTAATCTTAAATTATTTTGTTGGGTTGGGTTATTATGATAAGTTTATGCAAAATCATGGGTACACATATCTTCTTTTCTAAAATACAATGCAGGTTCTTTTCCTCCCATATAAAAGGCCACCAACTCTCACCAGTCATCACACCTGTCAAACCACATCAGTTAAAAAATAATATTCCCAAATGTCTTCCCAATATTCCTCACCTAGAAATTTATTCCTTCCTTTTAAATAATTCCTTCCAAGGAACTATTTTGGTACAAACCAAAATAAGTTACCCGATTAAGAGGTAACGTCCTCTCTCAAAATATTTAATTTTACATCCATTATCCACTCCCTAAGATATTATTATTATATTATTTTATAATAACACAGATATATTAAATATACTATTATGTTGTTATGTTAGTGTTTTGACCTAAACTTACACAAATTTATATCTAATGGGAAACCAAAATATTGTTTCTATGTACGGTGAACTACTCCCTCATGAAACAATGATTGTTCATTTTTCCCTTTACCAACATTCATGGACAGACATAATGAGTAAAAATACATTTATATGTTATATATATGATATTTATTATGTATTTATACTTCTTTAATCCTTTTATAATATATAACTTTAATACATTCCATTTTCCATTAATATGATAACATCATTTTGGGAAGTGTGTACTACCGCCCCCTCAAAGCGATGTGATTTTTCACATGGTACATTGAATGTATAAAAGATTATTATTATTAAACATATAATACATATATATATATATGATATTCATAAAAAAGTAAATTTTCTATAAATATATATATATATATATCTCATTTTTTATTAACCCTCTACACACTTAAAAAGTGATTACGTTATTCATGGACGTGTGGACTACCGAATCCTGGGCATGATCTGATTCCTTTTTCTTCACAAGAATATAAGTATATAAAATTAAATAAAATGTGATATATTATATAATGATAATTATTTAAATATATGGTGTCACTTACCTTCTTTCCATAACGATCATTGAAAAATAAGAACATTACTCATGCGTACGTATGATGTACTACATCCTTGATTGTAATGTTGATTCATTTTTTATAACCATATATAAGGATTGTTTTTAAAAGTATAATTTATGGATAAATATGTTAATTATTAAATTTTCTTATTATTTAGAAGTTATATAATGAAACCTTTGACCATAGTTTACCTACCAATGTAGTTTTCAACACATAAATCAAATTTGGTCTAAACACCCAACGTAAATAGAATTATTTAAGTAGTTGTATAAAATATACTAAAAATTGAAATATAATTAATGATAAACACAAAAAATGTCCACATGAAATTAAACAATTATCCTAGGTTTATTATATAAGAATTTAAAGGACGTTTAATCGAAATGAAATACAAGGTAATAGATTTTCATCTCAATTTTTTAATCATGTGAGATAAATGCCATGTCCATGACTTACTTCTTTTGTGTGGTGTGTCTAATACTCATTTTTATATATTATATCATTAATTATTTTACCTTTATGGTTTTTAAAACATCCATTTAATATTATTCTTTCTTGAGGTGTATGATTTAAAATGTCTCAAAGTAGTATGGGATACTTTGGAATGTTTAAATATTATTTTCCTCAATAATAACATTAATTATATTTCAATTGTATTTCCATTTGAGGAAATTATATGAACATTGTTCAATAAAACATTTAATTTTCTCTATTATGGTTATTCATGACCATTATCAAGTATTAGTACTAGTTTTCAAATCTTTGGTAGTCAAAAATGTTTTAGAAAATGTTTATAAGAAAACTCAAATTTGTTTATATCTCTAATCAGAGAAACTTTTTTCTTCTAAAAACCATGATTTAGAAAAATGTTTTCAAAAGTGATTTTTAAAATGATTTGGTATGGAAATTTTTACCCTTTTTATTTTACCAATATTTTCAAAGGAAAATTCTTATCACATTCTGAATAAGGCATCTTTCTAACCATTAACAGTTCAAAAGGAATGTTGTTTTTACCTATTACGACTTGTATAGATTTTACCACCATCATTTATTTGATGTTTGTTTTGAATGCATACAAGTTTATAATTAATAAAAATATTTTCAAAATTTATTTTCAAATAAATTTTTTTTTTCATAATTTTTTTCTAAACAAAAATATTTTTTCCGGAAGAATGTTTTTAAAGTATATTTTTATAATATTTCCAATAATTAATGTAGAAAACCATTAGTTTATTTCACTTGGGGTATATGTTATTGATACCATCCTTCTCCTTAATCTTAATATTTTATTAATGACTTGGTCCATGAATGTATTAACATTCACTTACAGGGATCATTTGTTATCCCCCTTGAAATATTCAATCTATTATGATCATTTAACATTGAATTTACTATAATTATCCATATCATATATCATAGATATTACTATTATATAAACCTTATTTCATTCAACCGGTGTATACTTTGATAGTTATTTTATTATTTGGGGACATATTGATAATTCTATATTCATTATTCAGTATGGTTATTTGATAAGGAACATTATTTATATTGATTGTTGAATATGATGAATGTTTTGGACTGGTACGACATGTGTGGGGTCCGGATAAAGATAGCCCCTCGATTCATCAGTAGTATCATGGGAAGAGTTATTTGAATACCCTACTTAGATGGATTTTTACCTAATATTATTTAAACCATATTGTGAATGGTATTAAAGGTAATGATAAATTTTACCCAGAAAACATGGCTTCCAATAATCAATCATTTCAATAAATTATTTTCAATTAATATTCATCCATGAGTGTTTGCATCGATATATCTATGGATACATTTAATTTTTAGTTAATTGATTAAATAAAATATGTTTTAGTTTCATACCTTTATATATTTATTTTGTCTTACCTAGTTATTTGAATGGAATGTGTTTCCATTTATTTTCATTCCATATTGTATATTCACTTCCTTCTCAGATTGTTGATTATATGGAATGCATGTTCTATTATTTATTATGCCATAATTATTATTATAATTGATTAATTATTTCTTCTAATATATTTTTCCTTTACTAAGAAATTTAGCTCACTCTTAATGTATTTCTTTCCCTAGGAATCCAAGAAGCATACAATAAAGGATATGTAAGTATACTCTAGATGGAATAATGTTATCCATGAAGTAATTTAGAAAGAATAAAAAATGATGTTATAATTAGTGTATTCATTTGTAATACAATGCTCATTTATGTACCTAGTTTAATAAGACTATTATACACTTCTATCCATCAGGATTTGATTTCATGTAATCATAATAATATAATTAATAGTAGACACCAGATATAGGATTTCTATGGTCGATTCTCTATAAGTATACCACTGCCACAAAATTTGATTGACATAAAATTATATGCCATATTGAAATACGACACACCATGAATAATTTATGAATAGAGATGACTATATTATGGAATAATAGATCACACCACAATCGAGGAGTTTCAGTTTAACTAAAATAATTTATTGGTAATTGAAATTGGAGTGAATTCATGAAATACATGGTGATGATTTGAATTTAATTGAATGTTATGATCGCATTAAATACATGAGAAAATTGGTTCAATCAAGGTTTAAAGACATTTAATCATAACCCTTGGATTGAAAGAAAATAGAGAGATCTATATAAAATATCCTATGTTTGTTTTAGATTAGTTATCTGAATGAAATGAATATAAGGACATTCAATTTTAAGATTAGGGGGTGAAAGATGTTATTGTGCAGAAAGGAAGAAAGGAATGAGTTTAAAACTTGTTTAAGCAGTGTGTATAAAAGTGATGTCTTGGGAAAGTGATCCCAGGGTGATAGAAAATCAACCTTTAATATTGTAAGGTTTGAGTGGACAAGTCAAAACCTCATTCCATGAGCTTATAATGATTTAGTTCATCAATACATTATCGATCACATGCTCCTTGTACTGGACTATAGTAGTGAACCAAGTATAAATCTATGCATCTCTTATGACTTATTGATTATATTTTATATAAGAAAATATAATAAAGGGGCAAGTAATTCATCAGTAATATTGGGAAATTTATTTTGAAGTTATTAGATCAACAAAAAAAGTAAAAAGAGGTGACCCTTTTTAGGAATAATTTAATATCATTTTGGGAATGAGAGTTTAAATGAAAAATTGTTTAAATTTGGAATACTTACACGCCCTAATTCATCACCCCCTAAAGGGTATCTCTCATTTAAAACTTTTAGGAACCTATAATTTCTATCATATTCAATTCTTATTTTATGATGGATTTATTCTTTTCTATAACTATATTTGATGATATCAAAATGAATGACATCCACAGTGAAATATCCTTTCTTAGATAGAAATCATTTATCTATTTTGAAATAGGTGTTCATCGAATACTTTTAATAATAATTGATTATTAATATTAAATTTATACTGAGTATCAATTCGTTTTTTAAGATGACATGGAGTTATTTTTGAGATATATGAGAGAAATTTGGATATTTATTCCTATTCCAAGGAGGCATTATAGGAATCATATAAAGAAGACTCTTTTTAGAATAATTCACATTTTAAGTTATCCAAAGATATATGTAGAGAATATGGTATATTCAATGGAAAATAAAAAGAGAATACTTGTATATAGTTAAAAAAAAGTAAGGGAATAATCTCTTTTTTTAAAAGAAAATAAGAAGAAAAATTAGTATACAAAAAATGTGGAACACTCAAACCATGATTTCAAATCCTGAAATCACTTTCTTATCAAATACTAACCCTGATCTGGAGAAATTTTAGGCACAAATAAATTTAGAAAATGTCAACAAGATGGAAGGATGAGGTGACTCTAATAATAATTTTAAAAAATATTTGGGTTACAAACCCATAGAGTGTCTATACATCCACCAAGAAGAGATCTCGTTCTTGAAATAAGAGGAAGATTAATAGAAATATTTGTACAAAGTGTATCTTTTTAACATCCTAGTTAAAAAGTTATGTCTATTTTAATTTTTAAGAGTGTGTTTTTAGGTTATGAGGTAATCAGTGTTGTTTTGGGAACATTCTATAGGAATTGGGAAGAGTGCTACCTGGAAAGCACATTCACACATTGAACCGATTACACGATGTGAATCTATAATTGAAGAAATACTATGAGTCTAGTTAAGAGAGTTAAATGTTTATAGGCCTTGAAACATGTCCAGGTCATGAAAAGGTTGATTTGGGTTTTAACCCAAGGTTAAACCTTTCACATCATATATTCCTTTCATGGATTTCACATCGTGAATACAGTATTCACATCAAGAATTGATCGCGACCTGTAGATTTTCATACACATCACACCTGGAGAATTATTTCATTAACTTTCCTCATTCTCCCTCAAACACTAGGTGATATGCCAGGTCATTATGGGTGTCTCATATCCTTCCATTGTCAAATTATGATATTTTTATTCAGTATAGAGATAAATAATTTAAACAACAAAGTCAATAAGTCCTGAAGTAATGGAGGCTAAGGAAATCTAACCATAAAAAATAAGCACACTTGGGGGGGGGGGGGTAGAGAACCTATCATAGATTAAATAATGAGAGGTTTAATTTTCTTACAAATTTAATAAAGTAAATATGTAATAAAATTACTTCTCAATATGTATTATTAAGGCATGCTCAACAAATGTATTCCTTGCAGCTCCGGATGTGGTAAACAATAGGCTAATGGGAATTATACCTTCCTTTGAGGGATTTGTAGAAAACAGTGGAATCAGTTTCAATATCATTGAGGGTAATATTTGTGGATGAAAATTATAATCCTATATAATAAAATATTCAACATTCCCATAGATTCATTTGAAATAAATAACTGTTGAGCCTTTGGAGTCACAGACAACACCTCCACTTCTCATGATAACGAGGTTTAAGGAGTTATCTATATTGAGATTAAAGCTATTTATAGGGGTTCCACCTAACCCATGTATCCAATATATCCACCCTATGTGAATTATGTATAAATACACCTCCATTCATTACCATCCTCATGGAATGTGAAATGTCTCAACATTTCAAGAGAGAACCCAAATTCACCACTACGCACCTGGACCGAGTTTTCATGACATAGCATGAGCTTTTAAAGACTTCCTCCTAAGACCTATTTATATAATTACAGATGGTCCAAAAAACATATCATATCAATGTGGTCCTCACCTTATTCTAAAATCCATTAGCCTCCAACCCATAAAACCAGAAATAAAAATACATGTAACCATTACCTTCTAAAATAACGATGCCAATAAGACTCTTTAAGCCAATCCATACAGCCCTTGCCTAGTAAACCTGAAAAAAAAGTTGATTAATAGATTATTATTTTGAATTAAAACAACATAAATACTTGGAAACCATGCTAATACTATTATAATAAATTGTTTAATCCATAAAAATAACATAATTCCAAATACACCACATGAGGAAATTTAACTTGATTGGTAAATCTTTGTACCAAAGAAACTCACCCTCTCCGACTTCGGGAATTCTCAAGATAGAAATTTGATACTCCTTAGAAAATAATATACCCAACGATTCACTAATTACCTTAAGATTATTAGGATCATAGGAATGCTGAATGATATTGAAAAAATCACACATGTTTTTTTCAAGAGTGGATTGGATAAATCTTAGAAAAGAACTAGTTTAGAAAAATTAATGTCAGGGGTTGGACATCCTTGAAAACCGAGGGGAACACCCCCATGATTTTATTAATGTAGTTAATATCACCAAACCAAAAATAATCACTTAAATTAATGTTTAGTCTTTGTTATGTACCTGCAGAACACTTTCCACAGGTTGGAGACCTTCCCTTTAGGCTCACCAAAATCATCACTATATTTTCCCTCAAAAATAATCCCCACAGAAAATGACCTTATAATAGATCCCAATATAATTTTTCATGATGGATATACATTGTATGAACCATAGTCTAAATACCAATTCCTCCTAACTCCATAAGCATGACCATTATGGTCCAAGATTCTTAGTAGAAGTGACCATCCATGTGATCATCCCAAACAAATGATCCAATGATATTTCAAATATTGTATAGAATGGTTGCTTGAAATTTGATAATAGAGAGATAATACATTAGTATAGATGTAATAAAATATTTTACCAGCATAATATGACCACAAAAGATAAGAAGTAGCTCTTCTAGTTATTGATGTGCCCTATGATTTTAGCAACCAAGCACTCATAGTGATTAATATAAAGGCCTCCAAAATCAATAGGGCTCCCTAGATAGTCTATTAAAAAGGTATTTATTTTTAATATCATCATGTGTTTGATAATTTTATATCATATCCTTACAGATTTCATTTTTCTATGCTTGATCTCCATAGTGGTTTCACTAAGCCTCTTTGGATAAGAGACAATTCTGATTTTTTGATTCCATTATTCACAGTCTCTCCATTGCACTATGTTTTTTTGGATCTATTGATCATATGGTGATGTTCTTCTTGATCATATATAGATCCATTATATGAAATTTTTTGATGTTTGGTCCCTTGTAGGTTACAATGAGGATGATGTGTTTCCTTTGAGGTATGTTGTTAAATATCCCATATACAATCATTTTTTTAGGAATTTGATTCTAAGATGTGTGGCTCAATTAAAATCCTTCCATTATTGTCTCATCTTTCATTATGGTGTAAGTGTATCCTATTATGGGCATGGGAAACCTTAATTCATGAAAAGTGTTTACTTCTCTATCCTATGATGGATGAAACTTGATTGATCTAGTTTTATAAATTGTTTAATATGTAAATTGGTATGATTGATTGATTTGGGTACATGTAAATAGGGTTTTTCTAGAAAATGTGGACTTTCCATTTTTAGTACTAGAAATTTTGTTTTCAAAGTATTGTGAAATTAATTTGTAAACTAGTTTTCAAATCACGATTTTAATGAAAGTATTTATAAAATATTCCACATGGGAAGCCTTGTCTAATTAAGTGGAAGGTGTAAAAATAGGCCTCATTAATTATTACTATTAAGGGGTTTAATCATAGGTAGTTCTTCTTCTCCCAAGGCCAAGTTTCATAGGGAATAGTTAGACATTTTCAATAGGTTCTCATTCTGGGGTGTTTTTATACTCCCTATATATGATGAATATGTCTATGGTCTTGATGCATATGATTGTCCCTGTTTGGGTACAACTGTTCTAGAAATATTGACCTATAATTATCCTTGGTGTGATGTACCTATGCTTTGGTTTATACCTTTTAGATATTCTTATATTATTTTTTATATATTGGATATGAATCAAACCTTTATTACCTGAATTATTTAGAAATATAAAAAAAGGGAATGTTTTATAATGTTATTTGATATAAAACATTATTAATGATTATCATGCCTTTTTTTCTTTAAAGTTAATAATTTTAGGATTTTTTATAGAGGATTGACATGGATCACTATGGTGGGATCCTACTAAGCCTATTTAACTCACAACTTACAAAACCATCTGATAGTTCTTAGACTTGGTTATGAATTTTTAATACAGGGAAATGAAAGGCACCACAACAGGGTAGTGGGATTTCTGTCAATTGGGTTGGGTAGATAATGGTGAGATATTATGGTGTTTCCCACATATAACATAGAGTATTATGTTTCTACTTAGTTTTCCATTTCTAATGGAATTTTAATTTTAGTTTCTTCTGATAGTTTTAAATTTTACCGCTTTGGTTTTCTTCTTTTAGTTATCGAATATATGTTTTTTCTTGTGATTATTCATTTGTTTATTTTCTCTATGTATATGCATATTTCATGTTGTCTATTCCTGGTTGGGAGAAATGTTTCCCTTGGGATATTATTGACATCCAGTTTCTAGTCTCTAGCCTATGAGGATCTTGAATTTCCTTTGAGTATGTAGCAGATCAGGTCAGATACCAATTTTTGAGGGTATCCTAAGTCAGTTCATGAAACAATAGTATCATAGGTGGATTATTCCTCAAGAGTCCTTATCTTGGTACACTTGTTATATTGGAGATAGGGTTTTTAGAACATGAGTGGTAGGTTGCGGTGACTACGTGGCTAGATCTTTTCATGATAGGACTCAAGTCACTAGTGGATGTTGGGATGTGTGTCTCTTATGTTGTATTTTTATATTAATCATAGTTTATGCTTATGTTTTTTTAACTGATATTATTATGGGGTCTAATAATTCCTTCTATTTTCAGTGTATAATAGTATGCCTATAATACATTTTCCATGTGTTCCATAGGAGGGTGCATCAGATTCTCCTCAAGGGAATCTACCATTGGATCCGAATCAGATAGAGTTCATCATGTGAAACGTTCATGTCATTGATCAAAATATACCACATGTTTATAATATAGTTTTTGAGGCCCAGTTGGGAGTTGAGAAGGAAAGGTATTAATCATGAGAGTTCTTACTGAAGAATTCCCCATTCATTAAGGGTATGAATGATCCCCATGTGGTGAAAGACTGGATAGAAAATATTGATCGTATTTTTGACTTCCTAGATTTTCCAAATAATATGAAGGTGAAGTGCATGAAATTCAGGTTTGAGGGACCAATAAAGAAATGACGGGATTCCATTAAACATACAGATATGCATATGGGATTAGAATAGAAGGGTTAAAAATCTATCTTATTCAATTATTTCTATCCAAATTCTCTAATGATGGGAATTTATTTGGTGTTTCTCTCTTTAAAACTGGTAGATAATTCAGTGTCGTCGTACAACAGTCGATTTGAAGAGATGGTTTGTTTTTCATTTAAGGTAGTGAATAATGAGAAACTGAAGTCATAGCTGTACTAGTAAGGTTTGGAATCAGATATCTGATCATATATATTTATTTTGAATATTTCCCCAAATGTGGAGATGGCATATAGGGACATGATTGTATAAATAGACATGGCATGCAAGATTGATTGTTATTCCCCTTATCTTCCACCTAGTAGTAGATTTAGTTTTTTTAAGGAAATAATAGATATTAAAATGAGAATCATAGTAGTGGTGAGGGTGGTTCTCAATATATTTCCACACCAATGCAATTAACTACAACCATTAGGGTGCCCATAACTCTTTGTTAGTGTGGAAAGGTATATCACACCCAATATTGTTGTTCCATACTTATGAAGATGTGTAATGTTAGTGACCACTAAAACCATTTAAAAAGGTTCTATTAAGATATCTATAATCCTCATCATGATCATGGATTATTTTCTCCAACGGACACTTTGATATAATCAGGTGCTTGATAGTGTATAAGGATCTATCCAAAAGACTCAGTAGCGAAACACCTTAATGTAATGGCTGATTATCCAGTTGATGTTGATTTGATTCTTGTGATGGTAAGATGTACCATCTTTATTAAATCATTTTTAGAAGACTACTTTTTTGATATTGGTTCCTCCCACTAATGTTTATCTTCCCATTTATGTAATTATTTTAAACTTCTAACGGAGCTCAATTACTTTTTTATGGAGTTGGTGACACCTCTTAGGAATATGAAAGAGAATAGGTTTTAGTGTCCATACTGTTTACTATTGATAGATGATGCAATGTTAGTATAGGATTTCCTAGTTCTTAGTTTGGATGTATTTGGAATCATCATCGAGATGGATTGGTTTGTCTATTGTGACAATACGGTTGGTTTCTATCATCGTTATGTCTCATTCCTTGCTACTGATGGGATCTATCATGTATTTTAGTGATAGTGGGATCAAAGTTCTATCTATACATGAACGTTTTTACGAATGCTCTGGATTTTTTTAGATACTATTGAAAGTGATCCCAATGAATCTTATTCTATTGATAATATTCCCTTGGTTGTCAGGTATTTTTTTAATTTATTCCCAGTCAACTTCTTCAGTCTTCCTCAAGAGAGGGAGGTAGAGTTTACTATTGATCTGGTGTTGGGTACATGGTCAATCTCAGTGTCCTCTTATATTAAGGAACTAGTGGAACTAAAAGAACTCATGATTTAGTTGAATGATGTAATAGATAAAGAATTTTTCGCCCTAGTGTTTTCCCATGTCTATCCACAATTCCCTTTTCTAATATGGTTGATTGTATACTTTGATTGTGCATAGACCACTGAATGTTGAATAAGATTGCAGTTAAGATTAAGTATCCTTTTTACCATATGGATGATGTTTTGGACTAGTAAAATGGGGAAAGTGGTTTTTAATGATTGATATTCAGTTTGGTTATCCTAAGATCAAAGTTTAGGAGTTTGATATATTGAATAAGGATTCCAGGAGAATTTTCGCCATTACAAATATCTTTTGATGTTTTTTTGTTGGAAGAAATCTCAGATAGTTTTTATGGATCTGAAGAACTAGATATTCCATCAGTATCTCAAAAACATTTTGGGAGGGTTCATGGATTATATTTTGGTTTATTTTAGATCCGAGTGTGAGTACAAGCACCATATGAATTTGGTTTTAGGAATCATGATGAATCAATGTTTTTATAGAAATCATTAAATATTATATATCTGGATCCAAGAAGTAATTTTTTTTATTTTATATGATTTTCAAGAATGGATTATCAACCAATCCTAAGAAGGTAATGGTGGTCTTTTCATGGGAGTAGCCACCTAATTTCTTTGAGTTTCAAATATTCCTGGGTCTTCCTGGTTATTATTAGGGGTTCGTCAAGAATTTCTTCAAGTTGGTGTCACCCTTCACTTATCTTACCTCAAAGGGAGTGAGGATCACATGGGATGAGAAAATTCAGACTTATATCTATGGATTAAATTGACTTATGACCACATCACCTATTTTGATCTTACCTTTTCCTGGTAAGGGTCATGTGGCGTACTGTGATTCCATGGGTGCTGGGTTGGGTTGTGAGCTTGTGAAATATGATAATTTTATAGCCTATAGATCTTTTTATATTTATCCATTTGATAGGAACTACTCCACTCATGATTTGGAGATTAATATATTTATACATGTGCTTAAATGATGGGAAAACTATTTTTTTGGGTGAGGTTCATAGTATTTTATAACAATAAGAGTCTGAGCTATATCTTTTAGTAGAAAAACATGAATATCAGACATTGGTAATGGGTATAATAACTTTATATTTTCAAATTCAAAATTACCTATAACTTAGGGAGGGGAAATGTCATCATGAATTCTCTAGTATGAAATTACCATCATAATCTTTCTTCGAATCGATAGAAGAGTGGAAAATTATAGGGATATTTACTCAATTTCATAAGAACACTTAAGAGGATGTTTTACGTATAGTTAGGACTAGTTTTTAGTTTTCATCATCTCTCTTTGAGTCTAATCTACAGTTTCACCATCATGATGACAAGTTTAGAGGAATGAGGGAAACTCTATATGGTGGGGAGACCGTTTATAGTCAGTCTCTCCCTTCAGATGATATTATTCATTTGGAGAATAATTTTTTCATCTAGAATCATTGCAGAGTTTAGTTTTTATTTAATATCATATTTCTTCATGGTGCATTCATCTACGCACTATGAAAATGTATTATGACATGAGACATTGATTCTGGTAGTCGAGTATAAACCACGACAATGTCAATTATGTGGCTTGTTGTTACACCTCCCAACTAATAAAGGCTGAGCATATGAAACTATCTAGTTTGATTTAACCTCTTTCAGTGATAGTTTTTAAATGTGACATGGTGTCCATGGATTTTTTTATGGATTATAATGGACTTCTCATGGGAATAATTTTATCTTGGTAGTGATAGATTGGTTAACAAAGTCCAACCATTTTATACTAATCATGGACACCAAAAAAAACATATATGTGTAATATGTTTGTTCAGGTTTTCATGAGGTTATATGGGGTTCCCTATGTTATTATTTTAGATATAGTTCATAGGATTACTTCCATATTTTGGAAGAGTCTCCTGGAGGAGATGTGGACTTAGTTCAGGTTGAGTATATCATACCATCTACAAAGATTTGGTCAAATATATTGCGCTATTTAGATCATAGAGGATATTATTTGTTCTTACACATGGTTTTTTGGTGCATCTTGGTATATTTACCAGGGACTAGTTGAGTTTGATTATAACAATAGATATCAGTCATCGATCAGAATGACTCCCATTGAGGATTTTTATAGTCACCCATGCAGATCAACTTTTGATGGTAAGGGGTGGGAAAGTCCTCTCTTTTGGGGATCAATCTCTTTCATGAGATTCTAGTGACGATTAAGGATATATATTGGCATATAGTCATAGTTCATATTTGTAAAAAATAATATGATGACCATATACATAACCCTTTAGAGTTTTATATTTGTGATAGGGTTTTCTTGAATGTTACTCCTTACTTGGGTAACTATTTTATTGGAAGAAATGGAAGGATGTCTCTATGATATATTGGACCATTTTAGGTCAGTAATAATCTTGGTAAAGTTTTGTATCGATTTGAAATAATGTATCACTTGATAGTTATCCATGATTTTCCACTTATTTCATCTGATGATGTACCATCTTGATCCCTCTCATGTTCTATGTTGGGAAGAGATGTAGTTGGAGCCAAACATTTCAGATATACAATAGATAGTGGAGATAATTGATTCTCAGGTAAAATTGTTTCAGGGTAATTTTATCCCATTTTTCCTAATGTTATGATGACATGGATTTGATTTTCAAGATACATGGGGGCATAAGTCGTCAGTGAGAGATTAGTGGACTCACCTCTTTCCGAAGCACCCTTCCCCCACATGACTTCATGGGGGTGTAATGTCTTAAAATGGAGATTTTGTAACATCCAAGTTAATAACTTATATATATATATATATTAACATTTAAGAGTGTGATTTTTGGTTCTAAGGGTGTTGGAGTAGGTTTGGGAACATCTTACAGGAACTTGTCTAAATGCTACATGCAGATCACATTGACGTTTTGAATTGGTTACACGATGTGAATATATCACCAAGAAGATTCCATGAGTTTGGTTTGGATAAGGAAACTTTTATAGGTATAGAAACATTCTCACATCATGAAATCTTCAATCAGGCCTTTTTAACCTAAGGTGATACTAATTCTGGCGTATATTCATTTCATGGATTTCTTATTGTGAATATGGGATTCACAAAGTGAATTTATCACGATATATAGGTTTCAACGTGTATAAATCCTATAAAATCTTTTCATATGGTTTCTTCCTCCTTCCATGAAACGTTGGTGCTCTCCTGGGAGATTTTGGATGTATTAGTTCGTTCCATATCTCATTGTTTGCTGCTTGATCTCTGTGGTGTTTGTGCTGCATCTCTCTAGTAAATATAACTTTCTAATTCTTCATTACCATTGGTTTTGAGCACTCCATTGTGCTTCATTTTTGGATCTGTTGATCTTGTTTTGATTTTATTCTGGATCCTTTGTAGATTCATTTTTTCTCTTCTTCCAGGGGTCGGTCTTTTGTTGGTTTCAGTGCGATGGGTGTACTTATTTTGAGGTATTTTGTGACCTACTCCCTATGCCATTAGTTTTTGTTTTGTGGAATGGTATTCTAGGATGTGGGGATCAATTATAGGGCCTCTATTTTTTATCTATAGTTTATTTCTACTGTTTTTGGATCCCATTGTGGCATGTGAGACCTAATTTTGAGGTAATTGGATCCTTCTGCAATCTATGTTGGATAATCCTTGACTACTTTGGTTTTATAAATTATTTTATAAATAAATTGTCATTATTGATCTATTTGTTTTCATGTAAATGAGTTTGTTATAAAATATGGATTTACCACTGTTTTGGAAAAGTAAAAAAAGGAATTCTCAATGATTTGTGAAATGGATTTATTAATTGGTTTTCAAAGAACAGTTTTCATGAAATGATTTGGAAAATATAGGACATGTGAAGCCTTGGGTAATTATGTGGAAGTAGTATAAATATGTCTCACCCTTTATTACTACTATGGGTTCACTCATGGGGTGTTCCTCTACACCCAATACCAAGTTTCCAAGGGACTTTTTAGACACTATTTGGAGGTTAAATTTTTATTTTATTCATTTGCTCCTTAGATTTGATTAATATGTCTCGATGCTTGATGTGTGTGATTTTCTATGTTTGGGTATGATTATTTTAGATAGCATGAAATTTATTGATCCTTGGTGTGATGTATCTATCCATTGGTTTGTAGTATGTGGATTTTATTTGACTGTTTTTTTATATATGTGATATGATTTGATACTTTTTTACCAGGATTATTTAAAACTATGGAAAAGGTTAACAGTTTATCATTTTTTTGATATAAAGAATTACCTAATTATCATGCCTTAATTTCTTTAATATAGATCATGTTGAGATTATTATATAAGTAATTGATAAGAAACACCTGATTGGGATCCTATTTAGCCTATTTAGCTCAGAAACTTCATACCCCTTCGACAATTGTAAACCTGATAATGTCTTTTGATGTAGGGAAATACAGGAGACTTAGGGTGGTGGTTAGGTTTCTGTCAGTTGGGTTGGGTATCTAGTGGTGTGATTCTAGTTTCATTTCCCATATATCACATGTAGTAGTTAGTTTCTATTTATTTTTTATTTTCTGATAAACTTGTACTTCGGTTTTTTTTTGATAATTTTGAGTTTTATCACATCCACAGTCTCCCTTAAGTAATAACATATATAATTCTTATTATTATTATTTCACTATTTCTATATTATATGTATATATTTATATATATCATCATGTATATTTCATGTTGAATAAAATCATTCCCTTTGGTTATTCGTGAAACCCAGGTTCTAGTCACCAGACTATGGGGATCTGGAACACCATTTGTATATATGATGGATTGGATCAGGTACCATTTTGTGAGGTTATCCTGGTCACATTTGTGAAAATATTTTCCATTTAATGTATTTGGACTCATAAAACTTAAGGATAAAGATAGATTAGGTTTCCTTTAATTTTGAAAATAAGAAAATGGGATCTAAAATGAAATAGAAAAGTGATTTACTTGAAGATGTTTTTGAATAAATTATAAATAAAATATCCACTAAAAAGGATTTGAAGGTATGTGTTACCACTCTAAAAACTCAACTTGAATATAGGATATTGGATGGTATGGAACTGACCTAAAAAGTGAAATTGGTAGATATAAACTGAGAAAGGATGAACTGAATGAATTTTAGAAGAGGACTATCACCTATGATGAAAATATAAGATATAATCTATGTTATCCTCAACATGTACACCAAAAAAGAATATAGATATAAAATCTAGATACAAAAATATTAAACTAGATCTAAAATATTGATGAAAATAAAAGTTCCATGAAAATTTTGAAAAAAGAAATCCAAAATAAAGGTTTCTCTAAAATGATATTTTTTAGAAGTCCTGGACACATTATGGGAATGTGCATTGAATCCCAAAATCTTAAATGTGAAAGAAAACATGCCCTTCCAACATCAATGTTAAGAAGATACTACATAATCTATGACAACTATTGTAGACATTTCATTATTTCTATCCTCATTTATATGGTAAGGAATTATATTTGTAAGGATTCATGGAAGGAAAAAAATTCCCCAATTTGGTACTTCACTCTTATGACATATAATGAGAGAGTTTATTTGATAAAGAATCATATTCAACTGATGAACATGTTCACTATTTTTGGGGGAAAAGATGATGCTTCCCAAAGGGATCTTCATTCATCAAAATATAATAACTCAGATGATCCCTCCCAAAAATAAGGATATCCATAATGGAGGAAGAAGTAAGGATCTAATCCTACCACAATGAATTTTGAAGAATAATTGAAGAAGGATCAATCAAGGAATGAGGATTTTGAGATAGCACTCATGACCATCATAGAGGAGGACCACCTAAGTGGATTCATAAAAACCACTAAAAGGAAATTATTTACACAAGTGGAATGATTCCTCTTATGTATATGGTATCCATAAGGTAGATCCACTAAATTTAAAATTCTATAAGAGAGTTTCACAAGAAAATATTTTTTCATAATTATAGAAAATCCACAGACATGGAATAAAAAGAGTTCTATTGTAAAAGAATAAATGGTGTAATTTGTTTTACACAAATAAACTCAATTAGGAATGGTAAAAGGGATCATAATAGATAAGATACGGAGGATGAATATTTTGGTAATGATTTCTTATTATTTCTTTACCAAAATGTAAAAAAGGGAGATGGAAAGGTAGAAGATGAAGTTTTGGTTCCCCTTAAAGAGACCCATTACTTTTCTAAATAAATCTAAAGTACCCCTTACCACATAAACTTTAATGTTTTTGAAATGTTTGAAGGGTTTCATTTTTCATTGTGGGACAAAATCCATGGGTAGGTTTTCTCAAAATCACATGAAAGTGAGGTGAATGTAAATATTCTAAATCTATAAAGCGCATGTTGGAAATAAATTCACTATAAAATCAAGAGTTTTTTGGAGAGCATGAACTGATGTAAAATGAGGTGTCAAATTAAACCTATAACAATAAATTGGTATCATTCTAAATATAATAAATTTCAATTAGTATTATAATGATTTTTTTTGTTTTATAAGTGAAATGAAAAAGGGTCAGTTGTTCCTTACCACTAAGTAAGAAGATAAATTTTTTAAAGTAGAAACATGATTGAATTTCATATCTTTTTATAACTGATCGAAAAATTGGTATCAGTTGACAGTTTTTCTTAATATATAAAATGATAATTTTTTATGAAATATTATTCTCAATAATTAAAATACCTAGGATTAATATAATTTCAATAAAATGCATCAATAGTCTAAAATTCAAGGGGAACACATGATGATATTTAAAAGGATACTAATTCATACATATGAATGATGGATCCTATGAATAAATTGAATTCAAAAGGAATTGGTAACATAGTACGTACAAGTGGTTTCAATTTAATATTTAGTTTATATGTATCAAAACTATGTACTTTACTATTAATGTTATAACTTCTTAGTGTGATAATGTAATGAGAGCACAGGATGTGGTTTTCATTGGGAATGTTGAAAGTCTAAAAGATTATATGGTTTTGTTGGTATTCATGAGAGACATGGAAAGCTTCATGGAAGATAACAGAGAATAATTTTTCCTACACTGATTCCAATCACAATAGTATTAGAGGACTTGTTGATATCCTAAATTCTATTTGGTAAATTTACTCACGAGATAATATTTTAGTTAATAAATCTATCCTGAAATATTTCATAGAAAAGTTCTATAATTTTTTCTTCCAAATATAAATTTATTAAATTACTATTAGTTGGTTCACAGATAAGATGTTTATCAATAAATTGATATATAAAGGGGGATAGGGACTCTTCCCTATCCAAAAAGGGAAAGAATAAGACCATTGGAAAATCCCTCTCATATTTTGAAGACAAAGGGGGTGTTTAATTTGAAAAAATACCTCATTAATCAATGGGGAGAAGATCTGAGTTCATCCAGTGAGGGATATAGATACAAGAACAATCTATTAAGGCTTATCCCCATTGTATATCAATGAGAAATAGGCAGGGAAATAAATATCATCTTATTAAAAAAAATCCAAAGGGGAATCTATTTTGAACCCCAAATTTTTGTATTACATTTATTGGAAAGGCATTTTGAAGCTAACTAATTGAAGAATAAATTTCATTATTTATATTGTATCTATTAAAAAAAGTGGTGATCCTTATATGATTGTTGAAAATTAGAGCCGGATTAATATTCCTTTTGGATTTTTGACATGTAAAATGAATTATACTTGAAGCCTATTTTGTAATGTTTAGAAGAGCAGTATGAAATCAGGAAGATCAATTATTTATTATCAGGAAGATTTTATTAGATATCTCTTGTTTCCCACATCGATAATTTTCTTACATGATCTTAGAGTTAATGATTTATGATTTTTTGATCCAATATTAGATGGAAAAGGAATTTTAATGTTTTTTAGGATTGATATGATTTGGTTATTTTTAAATTTAATGTTCTAAGAAGATTTATGGTTGTTAGGAGATTTTCAACCAACCCAAGGGGGGATATTGTTGGAAAAATATACCTTCAATGACTTTCGTGAATTGTGTTTGTAGAAAATTACATACAAGTGTAGATAATGAAAAATATGTGATGCATTATGGATTTTAATGGATTTATAAAATACATATGGTCATCTGGAAGATTAACCATGCAGGAAAATGTAAACCTAAAAATTGGCTTGAAGTTTCTATGCCACAGAGAAAGAGGATATGGCTTAAAGTTTGGATTTTTAAAGGTAAGCCTGAAACTACAAAAGTTTTATGATATTGTGACATTTGTATAAGGTTTAAGAAAATGTTATAGTGAATGTGGCTACAACATGAAGGTGAATATGCAAGGTTCTCTTAAAAGTACAGATGGATCAAGTAAATGTAGATATATGAAAATCACCATAGTGAATAAGCATGGCACCACAATGGTGTTGCACGAATTTAACTTTGAAGAGCATAAAAAATGTGTAAAAGTTATACTATTGGAGCACAAAAGTAAATCTTAGACCACATAAGGGTAATGTGAAGCCAAAAACCAACATTTTAACACCATGTCTTAATGAGATTGACCACATTGTAGGAGGTGATCATCTAAAATTCAATGTCATTGGGGTTTATAGAGTATCAACACCTGAAAGAGAATAATGCATTGTAGTCTTGTTGAAGAGGAAATAACTACACCATAGAAGCCTATTGGATTGTGCAGGGTTGATATTGGAAGAGAAGATGATGTCATGATTTCTAATTCTCTAGAAGCTCACGATGAAGTAAAATGGTTATGACGTAACTAGTTTTTTGATTCAAGAAGTTATAGGAGTCAATATCATCTTCATGTGTGAGATATGGAAAACTTGAATGCACTGGATTTGTGGATGTTCAAAAGGAATCCATTCCAAAAAGGAGAATACTATGAAAATATAATTTTATTAATATCACATTATACATTATAGTGAAATATACTAAATTATAGAGAATATATTAATTGTATTACATCATAATGGGAGAATATACCACTCCACAATCAATGTGTTTTTAATCTAATTGAAAAAATGGACCGGTAACTAAAATATTAGTTAAGGCTCAAAATTATACGTGATGTTTCAAATTTAATGGGGTATTATGATTCCAATAAACACAAGGGAATCTTGGAATAATAAAATAATAATTAGTTTCAATACTAACCCTTATATTGAATTAAATGAGAAGATAATGCTATAAAACTACCTATGGAATTTTTGGAGAAGGAATATAAACACAATGCATATAGAGATATCCATTTTTTAGATAAGAGTGGTGGGAATTGTGGCTGCATAGAAATGAAGAAAGGAAGGAATTTGGAACATTTTGAAGATCTTTCTAGATAATAAGAATAACGTGATTCAATGATGGGAATAAGATGACGTTTTGCACAGAATAATTCATAGTTCACCTGTTAATAAAGAAAATTATAGATTCAAAGGAACATATCCACAGATTGTGAAATCGTCAATAATAAAGAGATTTTATTATTATCATGTGAGAAGAAATTGTATTCACTTTCATGTAGAGAGTATAAAAGGAAATATATGAGACAAGTGATACCAAGGTGATAGTAAATAAACCCCATACATTTTAATATAGGAGTGAAATAGTCAAAACAAAAAGCACTGGGCATACTGTGTTTCGGTGCATCAACACATTATTGATTACATGATCCTTGTACCATCATGTAGTGGTTAACCAAATAAAGATCTATGTATCTCTTTTGATAGCTTGTTTATATTATATACAATAAAATATTAAAAATGGGTAAAACATTCATTGATAATATTTTTTTAAATCCTAATCAAGTTTTCTTATTGATAACTAATGTGAAAAAGAGGTGACCCTTCTTAGTAAGAGGTCAATACCATTAGAATAGTTATAGTTTAAAGGAGAATGTGATTAAATTGGTAATATGTTTTATACCATAATTAAACCTCCCTCTTAGGGTATCTCCCATCTGTGGCCCTTGATGTATCTATAGTGGGAATGTGGGACCCATAACCATGGATAAAACCTGAGAGCATTTCCATGTTGTGGTATCAGGGGGAAGAATTAGAAATAGTGTTGTTCTAAGATTATCATTTTTGATATAAGTTCATTAGTTATTTTTTTATAAATATTTCTCATTTAATATAAGTTTAATATATTAGGATTTATATGATTTACATCACTCAACATTTTAAAATATTAATTTTAAAAGAAATAAAGAGAATGTTGGTTCATCTACAACAGATTTATGTTTCATTTAGAGTTTAAAGAATAAATTTATAATCTTTCTTGAATGATATCCTTTTAATTTTATGTGCCAATGTAACATTAGTTAAAATAATTTTATATGTAATTGGAATATAGATATTAAACATTAACTTTGATTCCATGAATATTAGTGGATCATATGGTCTCACATTTTTTGGATCATGCCAACGATGTAACCTTTTGTATTGAATGGTGAGCCATGAAAATTCACCATTACCATTTTGTATGCATTGTTTTAAGTGTGTGGCTACCAAATAAGGTTACAAAGATCATTTAAATTCAGTATATTGGTAGTATTGACTGAAAATTAAATTTTTATTTGAAAAGAACTTTTGAGGAGAAAGTGGGACACCAAGATGACATCAAGGACATAAAAAAACAACCAGACCTCCACGGCCAAGATCAACAAGAACAATTACAATCCAATTCAAAAGCAAGGAAAATCCCCACCCTAGCAACAAAAACAATATGATCAGTATCCACCTTCCCATCGCTGCTTGGCTAGTTGTCTCGGGCAATGATGAACGGGGACGGTACCGATGGAAAATGTCATACCCACTCAAAACTTCCAATTCTGAATAGAAATGAAAAGGAGAATGCTCTCCGGTCCGAACATCTTCTGCAGTGCCACAAGAGAACACACAAATTTCAAACCACTAAAGCCTCATCCAAGCAAATAAACCAAATAAACCCACCTAACACACTAAACCATGGACCACAAGAATGATAAGAAAATATCCAAGAATAGAATATTGATCAAAAAATCGAATCACCCCACACCGTAATAATACAAAATCAAAATAAGCTTCACCAGAATCTCTAATGGCTTTAATACCTATTATAATATTTTTAGGCACATAGATTAATCATTATATAACCAAATAAATATAACAAATCAACCCTATCTCATAAAAATTTAATCCATTCTATTTCACTAAATCCAATGTGCATAAAACATTTTCTAGTTTATATATTAATAATCAAGCAACAAGAATATCACAAAAAAGATAACCAAACCATGGTTCAAAACATGAATCATCAATTCCACCTATATATATTCTTGTCAATATTATTCTACTTTATAATATTAATTTTATAATTTACTCAATATAAATAATTCATTTACTAAACATTCACTAATTCATCATTGAACAGCAATTGAATACTCACATTTGCATGAACAATTTATTAATTTAAGTTATCTAGAGTCAAATTCCAATGGAAACATAAAAATTACACATCAAAAAATCACTAAAATTATATAATCTCCATAAATACATATAATATATATGTTATTATTCCCTACCTTTATTAATTCCTGAACATGTATTTCACCAAAAATAATGTTTGATTCCAACATCCTCTTGAAGATTTATCAACAACCTTATAATCCACCTACCTCACATAAATAATCCCGTTCCCACTCTCACATACCCCTACGAATAAATAAAATAAAGGGTGGATGGAGAATAATAAATGATAAATCAACTTGATCTATATGGATTTGGCCTATCAGATAAAAAAATAGTGATTAGTGGAGGCGAAATAGAAGGAATCATGAATAATCATAGGGTCACAAAAAATTGAGAGGAAAGGGAAGGAATCATGTAGAATATGAGAAACTAGTTAATATTATATTCAAAATAGGTTTTAAAAAATTATAGAATAATATTCTACAAGTAATGTGTGTTAGTCCACTGGATCTTCAAAAATCATGGTGAAAATTCACCTCATCTTCCACATATATCATGAAACCAACCATTAAAATTCAATGATATCAAGCTATATTATGGTGTAATTGCACTCTTGATTCCCCATGATCTTTCTGAATATCATGGTGAAACCTTCACTCCATTTTTAATTATAAATAATCCAAAAAATAAGCATGGAACCATACAATAATACTAGTGTACAATGAAACACGCTTAGAAATCACATCATAGAAATACAGTTTAACTATTTAAAAACAATGGTCAGTCAAAACACTAAATAAATCTACCCTTAGTAAACTTTGTATAATAGTACATAAAATTTCAATGATATAAATCATGATTTAAGGAATATGTTACAATAACCAATGACGGAACCTCATTCTCCAACTCCATCACTTAAGAAAAATATACCTCTCTATGAAAAATCACAAAAAAGTTCAAACCACTAAGGTGTTATTTTTGTATAATATAAAATTTCGAACCAAAAATAACTTTTCTACCACTATCCACCTTCAATATTAATCCCAAAATCTCTAAAACCTCAAAAAAAAAATATGTATAGGAAAATCTAGGCCTTTACCTTTTTTGACATATCAAATGCACTGTTCATGCCATTCACCATTGAGAAACATTAAATATATGATATTGATAACAATATATTTTATTATATACTCTAAAATATTAGGTGTGGGTTTTATTAAGATGGGATTATTTTTAAATGATTTTTGTCATAATTTATGAGTTTATGTGTTAGATGATCCATTCATGATTTCTTGAATATCCTAAATTATTTATAAGTGTCTACATATATTTCATGTTTATAGAATATTCAGAATAATTAAAAAATATTATAAATTGAACGTTTATGGAACATTTAATTCCATGTAGGATCCATCATGGAGAAACCTGGATGCTGATAATAATTATGGTTTATATTTTGATAAATGTGTAACACTCAATCCTTGATACGCTAATTTGATGTTCTCATATTATATTATTTTTTCATTAAAAATTAATAACATAGAATGTCATTAATAAGAGAGTTAACCTATATATAAGTGTTATAGGAAATTATGTTAACAAAGTGGATACCTTTTTAAAGTGGCATATATTTTATTATCACTAAGAGATCACCATCAAGATTATGTAATGGGGATTGGAATATTGAACAGTGAATTTAAATATTTGACTATATCAACAATAGGTATATATTATTTTTATATTTGTCATATTATTTTAAACTAATCAGATTGATCTTTTATATAATAGGTGTTTTATGGTTTTTAGAAGAATGTACTAGTTTTTATGAATATAATGTAGGTCCTAGGCGTAGCAGAAGCTCATGGGTGGATGTTCCCACTTGACTTTTTGTCATTAGAAATGATCAATGAGAGATCAATATGATGATAAATGCCAGACTCCTTGGACCGAATCATAGAAATAGACAAAGAAGAAGAATAGTCTTGGAACCACAAATGAGGATCAACATAGGTTGATTATAATTAATTTAATTAATAGAAAAGAATTACCTTTTATGGTGTTATTTCTTCGTTGATATTTCTGATCATGTTCTAATGTGATTCGTCATTGTGTCGCAGAATCCAAGAGTAGACTTCATGTAAAAGTGATCCACATGTGCACCACGTATCTCTAGACATCTCCAAAGGAATCTCTAGGTGCTAGCATGGAGAATCCTTTTCTTGTGTTGTCCACCTTAGATCGCCTTGATCCAATGGAGGAGGATATCTCTCGGTCTTGAGAGCATTCTTGGAGGAAGGGGTTCTTTTGGCCTTGACATAATTCTCCAGAATTGTTGTGCACAATGATTAGGGAAAATTTTTGGGTTTGTTAGGATATTTATAATCAGGTTTGAGTTTATAGAGTTATGAAAATAAATAAACACATTATGCATTTTATTTACTTCATTAACTCTTACTGAAAACCCCCATGTCATTTCATTGATTCCTTGACATGCTCCCTTGCTGGATATAGTAAATATCATTTTATAAAAAAATATTATTTCCTCAAAATCCCGATTGGAAAAAATCAGAACATGCAATCATTAATACACGACCTGTAATCATTTTTCAATTCCTTTCAAAAATGAAAACTGAACGGCATGTACATTAAAAGTACACGACATGTATATCTTGTTTTCATTTTATTCTTCCTCCAACATTATAACTATTTAGGCTTCCTTGAATAATTAGTATACCACATATGGGAATAATCTGTATTCTACTTGAGATACTTGGATACACTTAGTGTGTGACCCTCTAGGCCTCTTTCTCGTTGGAATTAGTTGACTTTCCTAAAGTTAAAGATTACTCTCAAGCAACAGGTCAAGGCACCCAAGAGAAAGAAGTTGACGCCAAGCTGACAAGTCACCTCATACGAATGCTTACCATGTAATTTAATCCATTTGTTTTAATATCGCATCAAGTAGGTTTCATGGTACGGTCATAAACCTATATGGTTGATCTGTCATTCTTCGAATTTACATAAATAAACTCGTTGTGACACCATGGACATTGAATTTGGGTGACAATTCTATTTCAATCAAAGGGCCCAAGATATCTACATACATAAATATAGAAGGGAAAAATACTTCCTCGACTTATCCATTAACAACATGTCATTCATGATGCACCCAACGTACCCTACATTCCACCAACTATCTTCGTGATGGTTTTCTTCAGCAAATCTATGTGCACGAGTCATGACCTGAGTTAATGATAATCTTCTAGTCCAAGGACCATTACACACACTTGTAGATAGCAATGTCCGATGACACCAAGACATGTGGAATTACTACTAGAGGTATAAGGCCCCGACCTTAAACATTACTTAATCATGAATTAAATGAATAATTCACATCGAGGATCTTTTCAGGTTTTGAGTTTTAGAGAATTAGGACATAAATATTACATCTCAAAAGATTATATAGTAGAAACTTCTACTAAGTTTCCATAAAATAAGAAAACACTTAAAAAGAAACTTGTTTAGTTCCATGTTTTAGATATAATGTCTTTCCTTGATCCCATCCTTGACCCTATTCATCTTTAAGTCCTGTGGAAAACATTTCAAAAACTTGGGATGAGCATAAAAAGCCCATTAAAGGATACACAAAGAAGGAAAACTGTTAGTTTTTCAAAACAACAAGTAAACCATGAATACTTTACCAATGTAATACTTTTCACCTTTATGAAGTAGTAAAAACTCTTCACTGAATAAAAGACCATTACTTACCCTTTTATAACCAAAATATTACCATAAAACCCATATAAAGAACAGATAACATAAAAAGGTAACATGGGACATAAACATACATAAATGGAATAACCATATGGTCGACTTCCACACATACTTAATGGAATGGCCATAAGGACGACTTCCATACCCAATGCATCGGAGGTTATAACGTAACCACCTGTCCTGGTATTCATGGCACCACCTGTCATACGGTTTATCACGTAACCACCTGTAAAATGTCCAAGTACAATCATTATAGATAAAATATTGAAAATATTAACATTTCAACAACAAAATTTCATTTTCAATCACAATAAGTAATTCCAAGATATTGAATTAATCAATCCATTTTCAAAAACCATTTAATAGATATTTTTGAATCAAAGTGTCCCATACCACTTTGAATCTTTTAATGTAATTATAATTTTATAAAATTAATGTCCATATAAATAAATATTAAAAACCATTTTGAAAACATGGACATTAAAGATAAAGATTTAGAATAATGAATCTTTAAAACATTTAATACGATATTTTTGATAAAGAGTTTTTAACAAAATGAGAGACTCTTGAATACAAATAATTGCAGAATAACATTTAATCTGAACTTTATAATATCATGAGCATAAAAGGATTCATGATATAATATGTCAAAGGACATTATACACAATATATAAGTGTGAATTGGAACATAACAACAATGAAGTATCAATGGAAATGTAAATTGAGATGAAATCCATTATAAAGATGGTATCCTTAAATTAAGGATAAATCTATCAAATAATTATGTGTGAGAAATATAAATACACCCAATATAAGTGGATATTATGTTTTAAATAATCATAGGTCATTCACACATAATCTTGGAAAATAAAAACCAATGACATAGATATTTAACTTAATTAGATGAGATTGAGTTATGATTTCCCATACAAGTTCGTAAGAATTTATCAATGAGATGATTATGTGTAGAAATAATATATCTACAAAATGGTTTTTGGAAATTACAACATAGAGATTCCACACATAATCTTGGCATAATAAAATAATGAAGTAGAGGTTTAACCCAAATAATTTAAAGTGGGTTAAGAAGTTCCCTTACAGAAATCCGACAGCCTAACATCATCACTTTAAAATTCAGAAAATTAGTTGATGAGAGAGAAAATGGTATCTCATCACTTGGACATAAAATTTACATAAATAATGATATAGAAGAACATATCCCAACATAATAGTATGTGAATTAAAAGACATAACAAAAGAAGTATTTTAAAAAGAGGAGGGTGAAAGGTCCTCTTACCGAGTTGGGTAACTTTCGAAACGTACAACCCATGGAAGAAGGGTCATACAATGAAGATGTAAATACCCATAAATTAATTTATACTAAAAAAAGTGTATAATAATGGGCAGTACATACACCACTCAAAGGAAATAGTGGCAAACGTAGCATAAATGTCACGGGAATAAAAGTGAGATGAAAAATCCCTTACGAAAACTCGGCAGCCTAATGGCGCCACTTAAAACTTCAAAATGGATTTATAAGATCAAATAGGGTATCTCATAATATGAAAATAATATGTAAAGTTTGAGGAATATAAAAGAACATCCCCAAACATAAGAAAGATAAGCTTAAAAGAAATGGCATAAAAGAGAGTACTTATAAAGAAAGAGAGAGGTTAGATCCCTTACCTCGTATCCGAATTGACTCAATCGTTATTTAATCTCCTGAATAATAAACTTGAGTTAATTTACACTTACTTAAGAACATTTTTCAAGTTAATTATTCCTTTTATATCACTTATTACCATGTCATGAACACTATGTTATTATTTAAGTTAATAACAGTCATTTTAACAATCATTGCTACTTGAGTAAAAAATAAACTCTTTATAATTACATGTTTGTTCATGGGGTAAAATATCCATTATATCCAGAATTATATTCATTATTTTGATATCATATATATAATATATATCCATTATATACATGCATTTATAATATTACATAACATTTAGAGGTAAGAAATGAAATACACCGTTCATGGAGACGATAAGCCGTACGTACGCATGAACGCTACTTCCCTTTCTATTTCATATTTAATGGAATTAAAACATAATGAAGTATAATAGTATTATAAATAAAGTATGGTATCATATATAATATCAGTAAATATATCCTTTATATGTACCACATATGGTATTAACGAATCAAATCACTTTGAGGGGGCGGTAGTCCGCACTTCCTAAAATGAAGATATCGTGTTTACCCATAATGGAAACCATAATGGTATGCCATAAATGAAAAATGCAGAAGCTTAAAGAAAAAATAAACATATTATTTATCATATATAAATATACTGACATATTAATGGCCACATTTGAAGGTGTTAAAAGTATATTGAACAATCATCGTTTCGTGAGGTAGAAATTCACGATCCACAGACACTGTATGTTCTTTAACCATTAGATGTAGGTGTTTGTAAGTGTAGACATAATACTTCTTATAAACACATCCTAGTATATGTATGATACTGGTTTTGTTAAAAAATAAATGAATAAAAAGAGTTTAAGGGGTTGGAGAAGCAAAATAAAACAAAAGAGCACAAGTGAAGACATTACCTTAAAATCTGGTAACTCTCTTTGGATTGAACCAAACGGGTTTCTTGAAGAGCTTCCTGCCTAAGTTAAGGCTTCTAGGATGAGGATAGGTATGTGGAGAGACAAAAGGATCATAGATTGGCTGAGCCAAAGGCTTGAGATGTTTGGGTAAGGAGGTAGAGGTGCGGGCCTTTTATAAGAGGAGAGGAGTGGCACTCTTGGAAAGTCAAGAAAGGTTACATTATTTTCAAATGAGTTTCAGATTTTTAAGGTCCCACATTGAGATATTTCGAGGATAAGGTGATAAGGGTTCGAATTAAACCCATAAAATAGGGTTTTTACATGTTTAGGTCTTATAATTTACATTTTCTTTTGATTTTATTTAAATTTTTAAATAATGAGGTAATCGCTGCATCATCATGATGTCATAAATAATTAAATTTATTTAATGTCTAAAAATTATAAAAATATACTATGGCGTATGAAAACTTTTTATATTTCCAATTACTATTTATAGTCAAAATTCTGACTTGTATACCTCCAGATAAGAAATGTTTTAGTAAAACAATACATGTTTGCGTCATTTTTACTTTTACTTTAAATAAAAGGCATAAATGTCATTATCTTACCCAAGTGGCTCCATGGGGTCCCAAAAATCGACCCATGGGTTTTCTGGGTCGCCCATGACTCATCCAATAGGGTTAGGACAAGTGTCAAGATATTTCCATTTTATTATAATATCATTTTTAACTTAAATTACACTAATTACCTTTAATCGCTATTAATAAAACTTAAAAGTTACTTTTCATCAAAAATTATTTTCATCCCATTGAACCAAATTTTACTTAATAATAAAAATAATTTAAATTTTATTTTTTAAATTCAAATAAAAGAAGTGGTAATGTTCCATTTAAACAAAAAATCAGTTTTTGTAACTACCACTTTGTGGTTTAACTATTCATCCAAAATTAAGGTTTTTCAGAAAAATACTATAAATTCACCCTAAGCTATATTTGATACTCCGAATTCAAAAATGAAGTCTATTTTACCAAATTCATAACATAGAAGTTTCATTAAATAATTTTATAATTAAATCCTACTGTCAAATCAAATAGCGTGTTTTTAAGAAACAATATCTATCAACAGATTGACACTCAATTATGTCCATTCTCAAAGTGATATTAATTCCAATGGCCACCATTGGATTAAATGGTAAAAATATATTCTAAATTAACTTTAAAACCAATTCAAAATATAATATAATCATATAAATAAATTAGATTAAAAAGTGGTTTTGAATTAAAATACAACATTTTTCACTATTCATTAAAAAATTAGCGTTATCATAAAAATAGAAAAATTTTACACAAAGTAAATTTTGATGTCCCGATTCTAAAGAAAAATTTTATTTTGTCAAATATAACACATAAAATTTTCAAAAAGTGGATTTAAAAGAGGTTCGTCGTCAAAAGGCGGTTAATCGACCTTTTAAAGAATATTAGAATGTTTACGCTTAAAATTGGATTCATTCACATTTTTAATCCTCTAACATTTATTTTAATGATTAATTTTTTTTACAAACATATATAATCATTTTGTAGTTAGTTCTGTTCATTCCCGTCATTACAACGACTAGGTGTTAACTACCATTTAAAATAAAATTATTTTATTATTAGAATGCAACGTAAGATTTCAAAGGAACTCGTTGTTGGGTATTGGGTAATCCATCGAGCATAGCTTTCCCTTTAAATTAATATTAACATTTTATTCACAAATAGGGATAAATAGAAAAATTTAATATTCTTTATTTACCTAGGGTGTTACATCCTTCCCCCATTTTGGGATTTGCATCCTCCCAATTTTAAAATATGGCTCAGAAACTTCATTGAAAGCCCCACATCGGAAAAGGAGTAAATTAAACTATCACCTTAAAAGAAAGAAAGGGAAGTAAAAAAGGTCACCCTAGTTAACCCATACTAGGATTCCATGTATGAAAACATGGATATGGAAGAAAGAACAAAGGGACATGTTCTGAGGGAGTGTGATAGAAAACATGTTTAGGAGAAAGTTAACCACCAGAAATCAAAAAATTGTGATGGGTTAAACAATATTGGATTCCCCAGTAGGAAAAGATAACGGAAAACAATTTTTTAGTTACTTTTCATTGAGGAATTTATTTTTGAGCTTAACTAAAACATAAAGAAACATACTTACTTTCCATGTTGACTTTCAACTTTTACTAGATTTTTTACACGAACTCATATTTTCTACAAAAGATGAGTATTTCGGATGGATTGTCTAATTAAGAGAGCTATAATCAACTTCTATAGAATCACCTAATCCATAAAAGAGAACTTTATACTTCCCATGTCTTTAGACCTTAACCAAAACTAAAACCAAAAAGGTTAGTATGAGATCAGATAATACCCAAAAAGGATAATCCTTTATAAAAATGAAATCTATTCTTAATCTCCAAAATTTTTCCATCAAGACCCAAAGTTCAATGAAGACCAAAAGTAAACCAAACTAAGATTGAAACCCAAATTTTTGAAGGATTTAATCACATAGTCTTCCAAGTTAAATCGTAACATTTATCTCCAAACAACATCAATTTCTATTAAAGTCTCATATTGAAAAGTAATTAACCTAATCACATATCCTCCATGACAGGTTAATAATGCCCATAGATAACCCAAAATCAACTTACTCTTAATTAATAAAATCATATAACAAAAAAGAATTAGTCAAACTAATTAGGGACTTCACGTAGTCTAGTGGTAGGTGATAAATACCAGTCTCACTTTGGTTGTGGGTTCGATTCCCGCAGTTTTTTCCGATGCGACAGGTTGTCACATGGTCTGCGTGTTGTCCTTTTTCCAAACTATATAATTCTCAAATCATTCCCCAAAAAGAGATGAAATCATAAAAAATAAGCATAACATAATTTAACCTCAATTTTATCTCATGCCTTTCACTTTCCATCATAACATATTGTAACCCATAATTACATCAAAATTAAGGATCATATAAACCCAAATGGTTCTTTATAACTATGTCCACAAAAGAACAGATAACTATTACTTGAAATAAATTTCAGATATCAAACATCAGGGTTACACGTACTATAAAAAAGTCTTCTAATGTAACCCCATCATCAAAAGATACTTAATTCTCTTAAGAATTTCACCATAACTCTTGAAGCCCTTATATGTTGACTTCTTACTCATTCAACATTCTTCATGATCTATAAAACATTCCATTCCAACTTATTCTGAAATACTTCTTTCCTACAAACAAAATCATGAATCATATCCTATGATTCGAAAATAGGAAAAAAATTAAGAAATAATCCATACCTTTGATTGGTCATTTTCAGTTTCATCATCCTCAATTGGAATGGCATTAGGTATTGGTAAACAAATATTTGTACGATCTTGGTGATCCCATTTCCAAAACTTCTTTATAGGGCATGTGTTCGCATAATGACCATGCACACCACATGTAAAACATTCAATTGATCCCTCAGAAATAACTTCTTTCCATTTCCTCGAGTCAACTAGATAATTCCTTTTTCCATGGAAGGTTCTTGCTTTATGACCTTTATTTCCACATCTATAGCATATTTCTATCCCTTTGAAACATTTTCCTATGTGTTTCCTTCCACATCCTTGACACATAGGTTTTTGAACACACTTACCTTTATGATTATTACCTGTAGTTCCGTAGGGATTTGTTTCTTGCATATATGATGCCTTATAGAAATCACCAAGGTTTAGGTGGTCAATCATGACTCCAAATAGTTGGTTGAGGATAAAAACAATATTTCTCCTTATAGCTCCCATATCATTCAGCTGCTCGCTCAAAAAACTGTCACTGTTTCCTTCACATCCATTGTTACTTTGGTGCCTGCTAGATCCAGCCATTTACTAAAACCAAAAAGGTCAGTGTGAGTATATCAACAAAACCATCATGTACTAATGAGGAAGTTAAACACTAAGATATACTTACTCATTCACATTATCTAAAACTAGGACTCTTTCTGAAATCATAACCATTAAGGTAATGTCACTAATGCTTACAGAATACCGCAACCTCTAAAGTTGTCTAAACCGACCTCTGATACCAACTATAAAACCCCGACCTTAAACATTACTTAATCATGAATTAAACGAATAATTCACATAGAGGATATTTTCAGGTTTAGAGTTTTATAGAATAAGGTCATAACTATTACATCTCAAAAGATTACATAGTAGATACTTCTACTAAGTTTCCATAAAATAAAAAAAACACTTAAAAAGAAGCATGTCTAGTTCCATGTTTTAGATAGAATGTCTTTCCTTGATCCCATCATTGTCCCTATTCATCTTTAAGTCTTGTGGAAAACAGTTCCAAAACTTGGGATGAGCATAAGAAGTCCAGTAAAGGATACACAAAGAAGGAAAACTGTTAGTTTTTCAAAACAACAAGTAAATCATGAATAATTTACCAAAGTAATACTTTTCACCTTTATGAAGTAGTAAAAACTCTTCACTGAATAAAAGACCATTACATACCCGTTTGTAACAAAAATATTACCATAAACCCCATATAAAGAACATATAACATAAAAATGTAACTTGGGACATAAACATACATAAATGGAATAACCATACGGTCGACTTCCACACATACTTAATGGAATAGCCATACGACCAACTTCCATACCCAATGCATTGGAGGTTATAACGTAACCACCCGTCCTGGTATTCAAGACACCACCCGTCATATGGTTTACCACGTAACCACCCGTAAAATGTCCAAGTACCATCATTACACATAAAATATTGAAAATATAAACATTTCAATAACAACATTTCATTTGCAATCACAATAAGTAATTCCAAGATATTGAATTATTCAATCCATTTTCAAAAACCATTTAAAAGAGATTTTTGAATCTAAATGTCCCATACCACTTTGAATATTTTAATGGAATTATAATTTTAAAACATTATTGTCCATATAAATAAATACTGAATACCATTTTGAAAACATGGACATTAAATATAATGATTTAGAATAATGAATCTTTGAAACATTTAAAACGATATTTTTGTTAAAGAGTTTTCAACAAAATGAGAGACTCTTGAATACAAATAATTGCAGAATAACATTTAATACAAAATTTATAATATCCTGATAATAAAGGGATTCATGATATAATATGTCAAAGGATAGTATACACACCATATAAGAGTGAATTTGTGCATAACAACAATGAAGTCTCAATGGAAATGTAAATTGAGATGAAATCCATTATAAAGATGGTATCCTTAAATTAAGGATAAATCTATCACATAATTATGTGTCAGAAATATAAATACAACCAATATAAGTGGATATTAAGTGTGGAACAATAAGAGGTTATTCACACACAATCTTGAAAAAAAAACCAATGACATAGATATTTAACTCAATGAAATGAGATTGGGTTATGATTTCCCATACAAGTTCGTAAGAATTTACCAATGAGATGATTATGTGTAGAAATAGTATATCTACAAAAAGGTTTGTGGAAATTACAACATAGATATTCCACACATAATCTTGGCATAATAAAATCATGAATTAGGGGTTTAACCCAATGAATTTAAAGTGGGTTAAGAAGTTCCCTTATAGAAATCCGACAGCCTAACGACATCACTTTAAAATTCAGAAAATGAGTTGATGAGAGAGAAAATGGTATCTCATCACTTGGACATAAAATTTACATAAATAAGGATATATAATAACATATCCCAACATAATAGTATGTGAATTAAAAGACAAAACAAAAGAAGTCTTCTAAAAAGTGGAGGGTGAAAGGTCCCCTTACCGAGTTGGGTAACATTCAAAACGTGCACCCCATGGAAGAAGGGTCATAAAATGAAGATGTAAATACCCATAAATGAAATTATACTACACAAAATTTATAATAATGGGAAGTACATACACCACTCACTGTAAATATTGGCCAATGTGTCATAAATGTCACGGGAATAAAAGTGAGATGAAAAATCCCTTGCGAAAACTCGGCAGCCTAACAGCGCCACTTAAAACTTCCAAAAATGGATTTAAGAGATCAAATAGGGTATCTCATAATATGAAAATTAAAATTACAGTATGAGGAATACAAAATAACATCCCCAAACATAAGAAATATGAGCTTAAAACAAATGACATAAAAGAGAGTACTTAAAAAGAAAGAGAGAGGTTGGATCCCGTACCTCGTATCTGACTTGACTCAATCGTTCTTTAATATCAAAAAAAATAAACTTGAGTTAATTTATACATGATTAATAACGTTTTTCAAGTTCATTATTCCTTTTATATCACTTATTACCATGTCAAGAACAATATGTAATTATTTAAGTTAATAACGGTCGTTTTAACGATCATTGCTACTTGAGTAAAAAAAACTATTTATAATTACAAGTTTGTTAATGGGGTAAAATATCTTTTATATACAGAATTATATTCATTATTTAGATATAATATATATAATATATATATCCATTATGTACATGCATTTATAATATTACATAACATTTAGAGGTAATAAATGAAATGTACCGTTCATGGAGACGGTAAGTCGTACTTATGCGTGAACGCTACTTCCATTTCTATTTCATATTTAATGGAATTAAAACATAATGATACATAATAGTATTATAATTAAAGTATGGTATCATATATAATATCATTAAATATTTCCTTTATACGTACCACATATGGTATTAACGAATCAAATCACTTTGAGGGGGCGGTAGTCCGCACTTCCTAAAATGAAGATATCATGTTTACCAATAATGGAAACCATAAAGGTATGCCATAAATGAAAAATACAGAATCCTAAGGAAAACATAATCATATTATATATCATATATAAATATAGTGACATCTTAATGTCCACCTTTGAAGGTATTAAAAGAATATTGAACAATCATCGTTTCGTGAGGCAGAAAATCACCATCCACAGAAACAGTATGTTCTTTAACAATTAGATGTAGGTGTGTGTATGTGTAGCCCGAATACTTCTTATAAAAACATAATATTTTGGTTTTGTTACAAAATAAATTAATAAAAATATTTTAGGGGGTTGGAGAAGCAAAATAAAACAAAAGAGCACAAGTGAAGATGTTACCTTAAATTCGGGTAACTCCCTTTGGTTTGAACCAAAAGGGTTTCTTGAAGAGCTTCCTGCCTATGGTAAGGCTTCTAAGATGAGGATAGGTATGTGGAGAGACAAAAGGATCAGAGCTTGGCTGATCCAAAGGCTTGAGAGGATTGGGTAAGGAGGTAGAGTTGCAGGCCTTTTATAAGAGGAGAGGAGGGGTACTCATGGAAAGTCAAGAAAGGTTACATTATTTTCAAATGAGTTTCTGATTTTAAAGGTCCCACATTGATATATTTCGAGTATAAGGTTATAAGGGTTAGAAATACACCCATCCAATAGGTGTTTTACAGGTTTAGGTCTTAGAAGTTACATTATCGTTTCATTTTATTTAAATTGTTAAATAATGAGGTAATCGCTGCATCATCATGATGTCATAAATAATTTAATTTACTTAATGTCTAAAAATTATAAAACAAATACTATGTTGTAGGAAATCTTTTTATATTTCCAATTACTATTTATAATAAAAAATATGACTTGTATAACCCCAGGTAAAAATTGTTTTAGTAAAACAATACATATTTGTGTCATTTTTCCTTTTACTTTAAATAAAAGGCATAAATGTCATTATCATACCCAAGTGGCTCCATGCGGTCCCAAAAATCGAACCATGGGTTGTATCGGTCGTCCATGACTCATCCAATAGGGTTAGGACAAGTTTCAAGATATTTTCATTTTATTATAATATCATTTTTACCTTAAATCACACTAATTACCTTTAATCGTGATTAATAAAACATAAAAGTTACTTTTCATAAAAAATTATTTTCATCCCATTGAACCACATTTTACTTAATAATAAAAATAATTTAAATTGTATTTTTGAAATTCAAATCACAGAAGTGGTAAAGTTCCATTTAAACGAAAAAATCAGTTTTTGTAACAACCACTTTGTGGTTTAACTATTCATCAAAAATTAAGGTTTTTCTGAAAAATACGAAATATTCACCCGAAGCTATATTTGATATTCTGAATAAAAAATGATGTCTATTTTACCAAATTCATAACATATAATTTTCATTGATAAATTTTATAATTAAATCCCGCTGTCAAATCAAATAGCGTGTCTTTAAGAAACAATATCTATCAAAAGATTGACACTCGTTTATGTCCAATCTCAAAGTGATATTAATTCCAATGAACAACATTGGATTAAATGGTAAAAATATGTTCTAACTTCACTTTATAACCAATTCAAAAGATAATCTAATCATATAAATAAATTATATTGAAAATAGGTTTTGAAATATAATACAACATTTTTCACCATTCATTAAAAATTAACTTTATCGAAAAAATACCAAAAATTTACACAAAGTAAATTTTGATGTCCTGATTCTAAAGAAGAATTTTATTTTGTCAAATATAACACATAAAATTTTCAAAAAGTGTATTTAAAAGATGTTCACCGTCAAAAGGCGGTTAATCAACCTTTTAAAGAATATTAGAATGTTTACGCTTAAAATTGGATTCATTCACATTTTTAATCCTCTAACATTTATTGTAAAAAGTAAAAATATTTGACAAACATATATAATCATTTTGTAGTTAGTTCTGTTCATTCTCATCATTACAATAGCTAGGTGTTAACTACCATTTAAAATAAAATTATTTTATTATTAGAGTGCAACGTAAGATTTCAAAGGAACTCGTTGTTGCATATTGGGTAAGCCATCGAGAATAGAGTTCCCTTTAAATTTATATAAACATTTTATTCACAAATAAGGATAAATATAAAAATGTCATATTCTTTATTTTCCTGGGGTGTTACAGGCGGGTTGTTCTCACAATCTCTCATCTTGGAGATTACCAAGTGCGAACTCCGTGAGAGAGAGTCTCATCTTCTTATGAGTACTCGCACATGATGGTCTGTATACTATGTGTCCTATCAAAATATATTATCCAACCGTAGAAATTTATTTAATAATATTGTTATATAATTTCAAGGTTCTCCTAATAGTGGGGATATTCCATGACCTTATTAATGCAACTAATATTCTAGGACATTATTATATTTTAGTCATGCAGAACAATAAACAAAATATAATAAGTGTACATTCATGTAATCAAAGTATAAATACTTGGTTCTCTAGAAACCAACTCTAAAAAACTCCCACTTGGACTAGAGCCAACTACCTACGAATTTTAGTCCGTTATACCCCACATGATGATCATGTTTCTACTGAGTCAAAGCTTTAGTCAAGGAGTCCACCATATTGTATTCAGTGGAAATACTACTCACAACAACTTCACCTCTCTGAGAAAAATCCGTCAAGATATGATAATTCTGAAGTATGTTCTTTTTCTACTGATGTGACCTTGGATCAATTGCATGTGCCACCACTACTGTATTATAACAATAATGTGTGAGAGGATCTTTACTGCTAGGTACTACATCCAGCTCTTAGATGAAGCTTTGCATCTATAATGATTCTTTGGCTACCTCAAAAGCTATGATATACTCGGACTCTACTGTAGAATCTACGACCACACCTTACTTTGAGCTCTTCCTACTCACTGCACCTCCATTCAAACTGAATATCTATCCATTCTCTGACTTCATGTCATCTTGATCAGTTCGGAAACTAGAATCTATATGTCCATTGATGACTAGTTCCTCATCTCCCCCATAAACAAGGAACATAGCCTTAGTACGCCTCAGATACTTAAGGATAGTCTTTACTGCCATCTAATAGAGGTCTCCTGGATCAGATTGATATCTGCCTACCACACTTAATGTGTAAGAAACATCATGCCTTGTACATAGTATAACATACTTGACTAAACAAGTCATGGATGTGTAATGGATCCTTGACATTTTCTTTCTTTCCTCATGTGTCGGAGGACACATTTTATTGGAAAGATGAATTCCATGTGACACTTGCAACAATCCCCTCCTAGACTGGTCCATATTGAATCTCTTCAATATCTTTTCAATGTATGTACTTTGACTCAGGCCCAACATTCTCTTAGACCTATTACTGTGGATCTTGATCCCAATAATATATTCTCCCTCACCGAAGTCTTTCATAGAGAACCATTTATCCAACCATGAATTAACTGACTGTATGATAGGTACTTTATTTTCAATTAGTAATATGTCATCAACATATACTATTAGGAAAACGACTGCACTTCCTCTAAACCGTTTTAGACACAAAGATCACATTAGTTCTTAATAAAACCAAATTCTGTTACAACTTCATCAAAATGAATGTTTCATGACATCAATGCTTGCTTTAATCCATAAATGGATTCTATGTGGCTTTCATACCTTGTTAGAATCCTTTATAGTCCCAAACCCTTCAGGTTGTGTCATGTAGACTTCTTCCTGGAGGTTCCCATTAAGGAATGCTGTTTTGAAATCCATTTTTCAAATTTCATAGTCATAAAAACGACAATGCCCAATAGGATTTTAATGGATTTCCGTATCATAACCGGTGAAATGGTTTCATCATAGTCAATTACTTAATGTTGTCTAAAACATTTTGAAACCAGTCGTTCCTTATAGGTGCTGATTTGTCCCTCCATGTCCAGTTTCTTCTTGAATACACATTTATTACTAACAGTCTTTACATCAAAAAGAGGTTCTACCAAAATCTAGACGAGGTTTTGGTACATGGAATCCATTTATGAATTCATGGCTCATGCCACTTGGAAATGTATGTGCCTTCAACTACTTCCTTCTAGGTAAGAGGATCACCATTTTCAACCAATAATGAGTCACCATCTTCAATGACAAAAAAACCATATCGTTCTGGTTCTCTCACCTCTCTCTCAGATCTTATTTCTTTGGAACAAATTCTTCTTCCACATGGCTTTGTGGAATCTGTTCTTGTACCAACTCTTGTATATATTGAGCCTTGAATTCATCGAATTCTATCTCACTCCCACAATCTCTTTTGGATATGTGCTCCCTCTCAAGGAATATGGTGTGTCTTGCCACTATAACCTTTTTATATGAGGGGTTGTATAGGTAATATCCCCTTGTTTTTTGGGATATCCTATAAAGGTACACTTTGTGGCTCAGGGTTCAAGTTTGTTACCTCAAGAGGCCTTAACAAATGCTTTTCTACCCCACACATGTAAATTTGAAAACAAGGCATTGCATCCACTCTATAACTCGTATGGAATACCATTTGATGATTTATTTGGTACTTATTTTAGTATGTGTGTTTCTCATTGTAATGCATATCCCCAAAAGGATAATGGAAGACTCGTATGACTCATCATTTATCTCACCATGTCTACTAGGGTGTGGTTCCTCCTTTCACTTACACCATTCCACTGAGTCATGTAAGGAGGAGTGATTTTAGATAGAATCCTAAACTCCTGTAAGAAATAAATGAAGTCCTGATTAAGATATTATCCTCCTCTGTCTGAGCGAAGATTCTTAATCTTCTTACCAAGATGGTTCTCAACTTCTTTCTTGTATTCTTTGAACTGATAAAAATAATATAACTTAGACCTAATTAAGTAAATATATCCATATCTACTAAAATCATCAGTAAAAGATATGATGTACAAGAAACCACCCCTTGATTCAACTAGTAATGGTCCACACACATCCGTGTTAACTAATTCTAAAAGCTCTTTATCCCTTTCACCTTTCCCACTAAATGGGGAATTGCTCATTTTTCCTTGTAGACACTAATGATATACACCAATTGGTTTTAGTTCGAAAGAATCTAAATACCCATCTTGATGTAATTGTTTCAAACGTTTATCATTGACATGACCTAGCCGGTGATTTTAAAGTTGGGAGTGGTATGATTCATGTGAATTAACATTGTAATTTATTTCCATTACTTGGTTTGTGTAGTCTAACACATAAAGGTCATTATATAAATGTGCCCTACCAAAAAAATGCTATATTTATAAAATTAGCAACATTCATTTCCAAACATGAAGATGAATCCATTAGTATCTAATCTAGATTCTGAAATAATATTTTTGGTTACAGAGGGTACATAATAACATCCATTTAATACCAAGACCATCCAAGTAGGAAATGTGAGGTGGTAGTCTCCAACAACTACAACAATGAGTCTGGATCAGTTGGGTGCTCATAGATCCACCTCACCTCAGTCAATCATTCTGAATCTACTTGGTTACTAAATTTGGATACAGATGTGAGCACCACAAGAAGTATCTAATACCCAATTTGTAGAAATACATATATTGCATTCGATAACAAATGCACCTGAAGCTTCCCCTTGCTTCCATGAATGTGTGTAGTTTTTCTTCTAGTGGCCCTTCTTTCCACATGCGAAACAAACATCCTCCTTTTATCTTGCCCCCCCTTTGATCTTAATTTTCATGGAATTCCTTGAAGAAGATTTTGGCTAAATTCTCTTCTCCTTCCCTTTCCTTTTATTCACCAAAAGGACAGAAGGCTTTTCACGCTTCATATCATTGTCCACATTGCAAATAAGGATAAGAAGGTCATATAGAGACTTCTCAATGTTGTTCATGTTTAAATTTACAACAAGGTTAGAGAAAATCTGGGGGAGTGATGCATGAATTAGATCAGTACCCAGTTCTTCAGGTAGTTTAAACCCTAGAACCTCCAAGCGCTCAATGTAGCCAATGAACTTGAATATATGAGGCCCAACTGGGGAACCCTCTCCATGTTTTCTCTAAAATAGAGCCTTGGAGATATCAAACCTTTCCTATCTTTCTCTTTCATGGAATTGACCACAGAGGTGCTTGAGCATGCTATAAGAATCCATGTCTTCATGAGACTTCATGAGCTCATTAGAAATTTATGAAAGCATCGAACATTGAACATCGAGTGCATCATTCAAATGATGATCATAGGCCAAGAAAATCATCATCACTCGCCCCTTGGGAAGGCGAATCAGGAAGTGAGGACTCCAACACATAAAACATTTGTTCATGGCATAGGATAAACCAAAGGCACCTAAACCATTCCTGAAAGTTATTACCTGTGAGGATATTGTCTTTATCCAGAATTGATCAGAGAGAAAATGTGGTAGACGAGTGTGTCATATTGATTTTATAAATTAAAAGAATAGATTGATCAGTACCTTTTGATTATATTTTATGAAAAATAATAAATTAATTTATTAATTCTCTAACTATATTATCATGTCCCAACGGCCCCCACCACTGAACTTGGAATGCCTAGTTTTTTTTTGACATTCTAGTGTCAAGGATCCATATTCCCCTTCGCATAACCCCAACAAGGGTTGGTCAAGCTATTTAAAGGTATTTAGGTAGGCAGGTATTTGCCAACTATGAGCTTACAGTTCCTTGATCTATTGAGTGGACTCCCCAATCTTGAAATCATGAATTGGATTTCCTCAACACTTGCCTCCATTTTGCACCAAGCCTAGTTAGGGATACTCCTCATGATGTAAACTGTTTAAGTCAACCAGAAACATTCGAAAGAGCTTCCTTTATAAATGTATGTGTCCCAACATGGTTTGGTCAAACATATATTTTTATTGAGTCTTTCCCTTAATCAAGTAACAGAACGCTTGGTCTAACATCTTATGGTATTTGAGGGATTTCTATCTTTATGCGTAGTTTCGAATTATCACATTCTTGTTAATATTATGGGATGCTTTCTTAAGTGATTAACCATGTTCTGATAATGTTTACACATAGTCCGGCTTTTATTTTATTCCATCTTTACATGCTTGTTTATTTCATTAACTATGTGATTGTGACAACACATACATAATAAATAAACCATGAAATTAGAAATAAATAAAATAAGATGGAATTTTCATGAGATTCTGTTGGTTAGATTATCTAGCTGTTTTGATAAGCTAACCCCAAAATAGGGAAAAAACCTTGAACCTGATGGTTCATGTTTTGCTGCTCCCACTTATGCACATTTGTATCTTAATGGGATGGTTTCGCCTCAACATCAGATTTTGAATTGTCTCCTATGGCTTGGGAGATCCTCTATTACATGGGGTTTACATTAAAGAAACCATGGGCATGAATGCCCTATATTTTATTAGAAGAAGGCTGGTAGGCCAAAGAATTTAAATTAAATAAATTTAAATGAAACCATACACATATAAAGGGTCTTTGGTCAAGCTCATGATCATCCATAGCATGTAACAACATTTACTCATATTTAGTATTCAAATTATTTTAATCGTTATTTTATTCAAGATAAGTCATGATTGAATTAAATTAGTTACGATCTTATAATTAATCAATTATTTATCTTAAATTCCTTTATGAATTTCGTGAGATTCTTGTCATCCACATTCCTTGTACGGGTCTTTGTACTTTGGAGGAAACCTGGTGAAATTACATTTCTGGAAATTACACGGCATGTAGGATATATTATAAGGTGTGTATTTGTTTTCACCCTTCATCCAAAGTACATGTCGGGGGATTTGGTGTGTTTTATGTTCTTTGGAAATTTTCGAGTTCACGTCGTGTAGATTAATCTAACACGGAATGTACTTCCTTGTTACACGGTTACCAGCCTTGAAATCCCATGTACGCGGTTACACGACTTCTCCTTTTACATGGTTTTACCTGGGCTAGATCAAACTACATGGCGTTTTGATTCAAAATACATGTCGTGTATTCCTGTTTCCACATGTTTTTCAGTTCTGGTCAACACGGTGTGTTAAAAAACTCAGGTATGCTCAATTCACACGGTGTGGTTTGGCGGACCAATATCAGTTCATTGAACCTAAGAACACGACATGTATATTTCACTACATACCTTGTATTCTTGTGTTGTACATACATAATGAGCGACTCCTCTGGATGAGTTCCTCATTTTATTTTAATCAAAATTAAAATTAAAAGGTTGTTTCTGTGATGTGAATTGAGAAACGAAGAAGGAAGAGCATATCTTGTTCATTCAGTTTTATAGAACTATTTATCTTCAATTGAATCAAATATAAATGCGTAAATTATCAATGAAAATTAAATAACAATAATAAACGTTGTGACCCCTCTGATACAACTTGTAGGTCCGAGGCATAGTGGAAACTCGTGGGAGGATGTGCCCACTTGACTCTTTGTCATTAGCAATGATCAATTCGGGATTAATACGACGATAAATGTCAAAATCCATGGATCGAATCACATAAATAGAAAAGGAAGAAGAATAGTCCCAGAACCACAAAGGAGGATCATCACAGGTTGATTATAATTAATTAAATTTATTAACAAGAAGTACCTTCTATGGTGTTTTTTCTTTGTTGATATTTCTGGTCACGTTCCAATGTGATTCATCGTTGCGTCGCAGAATCCAAGTGTAGAATTCCTCTAGAGGTGATCCACACGTGTACCATGTATCTCTAGATGTGGCTAAATGAATATACAAGTGCAATCATGGAGAATCCTTTGCTTGTGTTATCCGACTTAGATCACCTTGATCAGAAGGAGGAGGAAATATCTCAGTCTTTAGAGCGTTCTTGGAGGAAGGAGTTCTTTCGGGCTTGAGATAATTCTCCAAAATTGTTGTGCACACAAATTAGGGAAAATTTTTGTGGTTGTGAGGATATTTATAATCGGGTTTGAGGTTATAGAGTTATAATAATAAATAAACACATTACGAATTTTATTTATTTCATTAACTCTTATTATGAACCCCCATGTCGATTCATTAATTCATTGACATGCGTCCACACTGATTAAAATAAATATCATTTAATAAAATGATATTATTTTCTAAAAATACTGATTGGAAAAACTACACGGCGTGTAATCATTAATACGCGATGTCTACTCGTTTTTTATTTCCTTTCCAAAATGACAACTACACGGCGTATAGATTCAATGTAAATGACATGCATATATTGTTTTCATTTTATTATTCCTCAAACATTTAAATTATTTAGGCTTCATAGAATAATTATTAAACCAAATATGCGAATAATCTTTATTCAACTTGAGATACTTGGATACACATAGTGTGTGACCCTCTTGGCCTCTTTCTCATTGGCATTAGGTGGGCTGGCCTAAAGTCCAGGATTACTATCTAGCAACAGGTCAAGGCACCCAAGAGAAATAATTTGATGTCGCATTGATGTGTCACCTCATATGGATGCTTACCATGTAATTTAATCCCTTTGTCTCAATATCTCATCAAGAAGGTTTCATGGCAGTTTCATAAACCTATAGGCTTGATCCGTCATTCATTGACTTCCAGAAATAAACTCATCGTGACACCAAGGCCATAGAATTTGGGTGACATTTCTATTTAAATCAAAGGGCCTGAGATATCTACTTCCATAAATATGGAAGGGAAAAATACTTCCTCGACTAATCCATTAACAACATGTCATTCATGACTCACCCAACGTACACTACTTCCCGCCAATTATCTTATTGACAGTTTGCTTCAGCAAATCTAAGTACGTGAGTCATGACATGAGTTAATGATAATCTCCTATCTAAGGACCATTACACATGCTCATAGAAAGCAATGTCTAATGACACCTAGACATGCAGAATTACTACTGGTGGGTTTGTTCTCAGAATCTCATATCGTGGAGATTACCAAGTGAAAACTCCATGAGCGAGAGTCTCATCTTCTTACGAATACTCGCACATGACAATCTGTATACTATGTGTCCTATCATAGTATTCCATCTAACCGTAGAACATTATTTAAGAATATTTTTATTGAATTTCAAGGTTATCCTCATAGCGGGGATCTTCCATGACCTTATTAATGCAACAAATATTCCAGGACATTATTATATTATAGTCATGTAGAAGAATGAACAATATATAATAAGCATACATTCATGTAATCAAAGTATAAACAGTTGGTTCTCTAGAAACCAAATATAACATATAATATTTTATGAATAATATTCATAAAATGAACAAATTATAATGTGTTATGTCATGATAATTTTACATTATACACAATTAGTGAAATGTGGGGATTTTTATCTTGTTTACATGGATAGTGTTACATGGATTATGTTTGATGCCTTCATTTTATACATGAAAATATTTCAATTTTTTTTAAAAAAGATTTTTTAATTCTTTAGTCTCAAATATTAATTAGGATATTAATTTTGTGGGTAAGTTTCATTTTAAAACTAATATTGAAAAAAACTATTTTTTTGGAGATTATTTGAGTTTAGAAGGATACGTGTTATAATTGTGGAATTTTACCATAGGAATTTTACACTTAAAGAAAAATAGGGCATATTCTTGGAAGATTATAAGAAGAAACACACAAAATCTAGCATACTATATTGAAAATGTGAATGGGATGATCTGATAAAAAATAGGGGTTGTGTTAGGCCTAACTTGTGTTAGAGGAGAATGGTTTGGGGTTGGATAGGGCTGAAGAGAAGTCAGACATTGATTGGTATTATGTTTTGAAATACTTTTTTTCAAATCTTCATAGTCAGGTTGGTGCATTGCATGAATGGAGGTATATAATCATGAAACACCTTGTTCAAAACCTATAGGAAGAAGATGATATGGTAGACAGAATTGTTATAATATTGAAATGATGAATACTATGGGATTTTGTGAGCCATGGATTGAATGTGAGAAGGAATTGACTTAAATTTTCCAAATACTATACTGTGGTGTAACTTTAAAAGCATTCTTTTTGGAAACTCAAATTAGAGTTTTGAGTGTAAGGATGATATGGAAACAAGAAGAGTAAAATTTGACCATAGGCCGTCCTTTAAATGTTCCCTCAAATTACCAATGTGGATAAATGAAATATTTAAGAGAGATACAAAATGTGGTTAAAGGATACAGATTTAGATTTTCAAATTGGAATATATGAGATAACATTTTATGATATAAAAACATTTATAGAGTTAAAGGAGGAAAACATCAAAGAACATTTTATGGATTTTTTAAGATATCATAAATACCAAAAAATACAAGATTTATTTTTCTTATAAATACAAGGATCGTGCATCACTATGAAGGTATATATAGAAGAGAGTTTGGATACTATTTTCACTTAAATGTAATACTGATACTTTTGGTTAGGACTTCACTTTTATTAGTTTTTTCACCCTATCATGGATAACATGAGAGGGTGATCTTCTTTTTGACAAGCTATGTATTGAAGCATGATTAATTTATTTTGATTATTGCTTTTTAATATATTCATTTTAGGTTTTAATATTTCATCTTTAATTAGTTAAAAACTTGTTCTCATCATTTACATTAATAATAATTATTTGGATTGAGTGTGGGAGAATTGTTTCAAATATGATTTCTAGAACAATAACTTCACCATTAACATTAGGTAGGATAGGTTCTACATTTAATCATTGATTTAGGTTACACATATTTTGGTGCTCTTAAGGAAAATTACAATTGAGAAAAGGTGAAGATAAAAGTGAAGATTAATTATCAAGACCATTGTAATTACATAGACCCGATTCTAAATAAAAGAAGTGTAAATTCAAAAGTCTCTAAAAGCACTAATGCATAAACCTGGATATTGTATACTTGGTATATTATTTTTTGGTTTCTTCTCCCACTTTCTCGTATCATAAAACAATTTCTATTTTCATTACAAGTAGGTTAGTAACTTTTTAATTATTATTTAGTGTCATTATTAATAAATTATTTAATCATAAACCTATCATGCTGGGATATACCCAATATTATCACTATTCTACATTTTAGTAGTTAGTATAGTTTGGGTTATTATAAAATTTTAAGTTGATTTGGCTAAAGGACTTATGACTATCCTCTAGATGTGTTTATTTTTTGTGCCATTTTTAGGGATAATTTGTTGAGGAAAAATTAGTTGAGTTGTTCTAACAAAGTTTGTTATCTCCCTTCTATTAATTTTCAATTTTTATCTTTGGGTTGTCACTTTTTTATTTTGTATTCATTTTACATGAGTAGTTATATTTCATGTTTGTGATGGAAGAATTCCATTGGATATTGACTAATAAAGACATGTTTTCCCTCCGAATCATGGCGCTCTAACATCAAATTGAATAAATCAAGGAGAAGTTCTACAGTCAAGATGGAAGAGGGACACACCTATAACCTATAAAGGATGAGGGGACACTCTATGACCTGGAATCATATTTTCAAGAGGCAATTCATGAACATGAATTAATTCTTATAGAATATGAGGTAAGTTCCACTAACAATGATTAATTTCCTTATAAATAAGATACCATCAATACTATAGGTTCGGTGGAGTAAAACAAAATGAATAATAAGGAACCTTATCTTAGATGTTTATAGATTAATTCTTTTAAAATCAGGGTTTTCAGTCACATACTTGGAAAATTTCCATGAAAATCAAGAAATGAAACTTATAAAATAATAATAAGAAGAACAAGAATAATGATAAGAACATGAATAATAAGAATAAAATGAAGAAACATTGGTGGATAATAATGGAAAATCATTGAAGAAATTGAATAAGACCATCCAAAAAAGAAGAGGAGAAGGAGGAGAACCACCAAGAATAGACAAAAAAGGAGTTAATTATTCAAAATCAATCCAATAATTGGTTTACTAAATAATAAAAAAATAAGATGGTCACAATGGAAAATGGGAGGAGAGCTTCCCATGATGTATAACAAAGTCAAATTTTGTTAAATATGAGATGGTTAGCTATTTAAGATACTCTAATTACGTGAGATTAAGATGTAATGTTGAAAAAAAACTACCAAAGCAAAGAGTAAACTATAGAATGCAACCTGAATTTTCAATTGGTTTCTATGATTTAGTTTAGTAATATATTAGGAATTAGATTTCATTTCCACTATATTTTTTAGATTTAATTTCATAGACCTCATGATTTCAATTGGGTGTTTTTATTTTTAGGATCATGAATATAAAGATTCAATAAAACATAATAGAAAGGAGGAAATAAAATTGATACATTTAGAAAGGGGAGTACATTAAATTTATCACTTTTCCCCATATTTTTGTTTAAAATATATTTTTTAACATAAATGAATTTCCATTCCCCAATTTTTTTATAATTACTAATTTATGATACATAAACTACTTAGGAATCCATTATTCAATTTTCTATATTTCAATGTTAAGGATATTTAATAAGTTTGGTAGGTGATTGAACAAATTGAGATAAGAATTGTTTTGCAGAGACCAAAAATATAAAAGCTTAAGAGGGTGTGAATTGGGTTCATTAACATTTTATTCAAATATAAAAGCACTATATTTAGTTTATGACAAATTTTTTACTCTTTAATGAAACATTCAAAGGAAATAAATGAATATATAAGAGAATAGAAAATAGTGATATTTATAGTGGTTTATTGAAAATAATCCACCTAGTCCACTCCACCACCACTCTTCTCCACGAGTGTGATGATTTTCACTAGAATTGTCATTTTTTAGGGACAAACAATATTTTTCTGGGGACTACCCCATTAAGTGAAAGTATTCAAATCTTGGTAAAATCACAGGAGATTTCATCCAAAATCCAGAGACTATTTAAAATTAATACTATTCAACGGTTTTTTTACTAATAACTTTTATAATAAAATATAATAAAAAAAGATTTTTTACAGATTTAAAAACACTGTTTTAAGATATAGGTGATAGAAAAAGACAGATATTTGGGAGATATGATATAAAGAATCTGCATCTCAAGAAGAGTCTTCTAAACTCATAAAGGACTTCCAATAAGCACAACATATGAAATTAGAGTTCTTCCATATTTTAGTAGAAAATATAGCATTATTTTAGCTATATTTTATAATGATTTATATATTTTTTCTTATAAACATCACTTCACATGAAAACGTCTACACTCACACTCCACTTCTTGAAATTCCCGAACTTAATTCATATCCAAATGTTTAGAACATGATCGATAGAATTAGGGTTTATCAACATATATTAATACTTTAACTACCTTCTCTACAGTAACAACAAATAAAATATTCATCTCCTTGTATTTTTTATTTTTTAGTTCATAATTATTATAATATATTTTTTCTCAAATAGGTAATTGTTCATTTAAGGATTGAACATCAGAATTAGAAAAATCACTTGAGTGATTCAAGGGTAATAAATTCCAAATTTATTCTTGATCTTGTCAATTTTAAGAATTTAATATACATAGAAAAGTATATATTTGAATCCATATAGCCCCTTTTTCTTCACATATCCAAATTAAATCAAATAGTATTTTTATTAATGTAGTTGAATATGATGTAGTTGATTGAAAGGATGTATACAGTTTCTCCATGTAGTAATTTCACCAAAATTTATGTAACTGATTGAAGAGGCATATCCGATTTAACTATATTTTCAATTTGTGTAACTGATTACTCCATGAATACATTTTATGTAGCAAAAACACTATATAGGTTACTTATCACAAAAGTGATCTTTTCGACGATGGTAATTTTCACATATTATATTCCATGATATAGGCGATTGATGTAGCCTTGTTTTTTATTTATGCGATTGCCGTAGAATATAAATCCACAAAGTTGTTTTCACCACATATCCACAAACCTCACGTAGCCTATCATGAACCATGTTGGGGTTCCATCCAACAGGCACTCGACCCAATCCATGGCTTGTCCCGAAGGGTGTTCCCAATCCCTATAGTCTAGATACTTGTGCCTGGGTACCAACAATATACATTGGTAATGATTTCACACATTTATATAATCATAAATAGCCAACAAAAATAAACATCACAATAACTATTATCTATAACAGAAAATGTTCAACAATTTATCAAAATTTAGTTATTTATAACTTTGGAAAAAACTTAAAGTAATAAAATTGAATAAGAACAAAAAACTATCCCAATAACCTCCTTCTAAAAATAGGTGCACCAACCTTAAGATAACAAAATCAACAACTTCATGAAGTGAAAAAATAACAAATGGAACCACCATTACCCCATGATACATCTTTCCTGTATGTGGGTCATACATAACAAAGTCTACATACACCCAAAGGTGTGTGTAGTGCTTGATAAAAATCCCAATAGGATTCCACTCAAAAGAAAGATTCCATAATGTAAAATTATAAGAAAAATCAATATTAATATTTCCATAAAAATATTTTAAACTTTTCTGGGAAACATTTTTTTGGAAAAGATTATAAAGAAACCCCTTTCATGGAAAACCATTTTGAAACATAATATTACATGAAACAAATATGTACACAAGGTCTACCGTATTCCAATCACTAGAACCACATGAAATAAACATCATGTTACAAGGGAGAACCATGGGAAATCCTTTTAGGTAACTAGCATAAGTGGGACACTATGAACCTCATGCCTTGGTGATTAAAATCCTCCAACACGACGACAAACAGTGTTCATACTCATGATCCATTAGAGGGGATCCCATACCAAGGTCTAATGGTCTTTATATAATAAGACAAAACCAAGAGTCTTCCCTAAAAAATCCACTATAGGGGAACACATACCATGATATAGTGGTCTCTGCTCATATCACATGTTCAGTTAGTGTTGCAACTGTAAATCCTGCTAGTTAAATTTGGGCCTCATCCAATTTCTAATCAAGTAGTGTAATAGTTCTAGTTCTCCCACCAAGAATACATGAGATTCCATTTATTCTGAAATTCCATTTCAAAGATCACATTAATCAACACTTTCGCATACACATTCCATGCATCATAAGCACATAAGTAGATCACCTCTTTCTATTTTACATGCACACCAAAACTATATTGAAATGAATATCTCACAACTTAAAAAATTTATAAAATCCATTTGAAAACACAATAATAAGAAATCATGTTAAATAAAACCATTTCCATATGAAAATCCTGTTTAAAAATCATTTTTTCATCAATACATTTTTATAACAAGCTCCAAAATTCATAAGGAATATTTAAGGTGCACAACATAGGAATAAACTAGTTGAAATAAGGTTGTTATTTGATGAAAATGGTGTATGGTTTGTGTTTATTTTCAACGAACTCATTATTGATCAATGATTTTTCTATAGAAGTTATCTTACAGTATATACTAACAATAGTGTTGAAGGGTGTGTGATTTCCTAGTGTTTTACAAATTTCTGGTCTTAAAATTTTGAGGAAGGGTAAGAATCATGAAGGGTTATTTTTTGGAATCAAATCTTGATAAATATGATAAAGGAATTAGGTTATCAAATATTGGGTTGATTTTTTAGAATATTTGGAGAATAATAAATGATGACTGTGTTCTCCATGATTATGAGAATTCAATCATCACGAGTTTGCGATGGTTTGACATAAAGCTTCATGGCAACATCAAATATCAATAGAGCGTTGCAACTGGAGGAGCACCGTGAATATTATTCTCAATGATCTAGAAAATGCGCTAGAGGATGTGGAGCATCGATAATGGGAAAAAATATAAATTTAAGTCTACTCCCACTTCATTTGAGATTAAATTATTCTTAGAAAATCTGAAATCATTCTGATTTTTCAAATTTAGGGGAGCTTGATGAATTTAGATTTCTATGTGAGAATGAGAATTGTAAAAGACTATTTGAGCAATTACTAATGGTATTGATTTTGATTAATGGGAACTTTGTGATTATTTTGTATTCTATGTTGACTCAGTGAGCTCTGTAAAGTATGTGTACTTCAAGAAGGTAGTGAGCTTCATGATGGAGCTTTGCAAATGGTAGTTTGAATATAAGTTTTTTAATGAATAGGGATTGAAAGGTGTATCCACTCAGAGCTAAGGTGAAAAAGTAGTCTCATTCTAGTCATGGAAAAATATTTTAATTCAAATCCATTTAAGTGACCTTTAAGTTGGATAACTATGTTTGACTTCTCTCAAAGGAGTGAGTTAGTGGGAGTTGATAGAAGTGTTCTGAGGGACGTATTGTTCCATCCATAAAATCTTATAAAGGAATTATTCCTAGTACAGAGTGATGGTGTTTGAAATCTTTTATTCAAAAAATAGTGAATATTAGTTGATTTATGTAGGACTAACACACTATCATTGTATGCTCCAAGGACTCGCCCTTAGTGGTTAACTAAGTAAAATTGTTGTTTGATCTCTTTAATTATGGTTGTTTGGTTTCTAAACCTTCCCTTTAGACATGTTTAATTGGTTCCTACCACTATAAAAACGAGATCTATCACTTTTGAAGATAAATTTGACACCCTAATTCACCCCACCCCTATCAGGGTGTTTTAGGGTCCTTCATAAACATAAAACAAAACCCATTTCACATGGAAATCATATTTTAAAACATTTCCACATTTAAGTGTATTTGAAAATAAAATTTTTACCTTTAATACTAGGTATAAATCACATCCAAGAATCACCATAATAAAAAACATAGAAAATGTAACCAATTTCTTTTAGAAAACCATTTTTCATTACATGTTCATCTCAAAAACATTCCAAATTTTTTTTAACACCACACTAGAAATCCTAATAATGTGCTTAAACAATCAAGAAAGAAATCCAAACATTCTTAATATTTTACAAGCATGGAACCACCTACCTTACACTTGGAAGCTACCAAAAATCGGTTGAAAACCACAACCGTTCCACCATAAGACCCTATCACTAGTGGAAAAAACATTTAACACGTCATCATTTTTCACATCGGTTCTATAAAACAAACGTGCAAAGCTATAGTGATCAATATATCACGTCGGTTATTTTATAACCGAGTTGATATATCAATTAGGATCCAAATTATTTGTCGGTTATAAAATAACCGACCTAAAATATACAGAGATTGGCTTTTTTACGTCGGTTATTGTAAAACTGGCGTGTAAATCAAATATGGCATGCTTTATCACATCAGTTATAAAATAACCGACATGATAAAGGAAATATTGGTGCTTTACCATGTCGGTTATAAAAAACTGATGTGATAAATCCAATCTCATCAATTTATCACTTCGGTATGAAGTGACATATATCACGTCGCTCATAAAATAACTGATGTGATAAATTGTTTTCAACATCAGTTATTAAATAACCGATGCTATAAACATTAAAAATACTAGTTAATCACTGAGGTTATTAAATAACCAACGTGAAAATTTTTTTAAATGATATATCGCACCCCGTATTCAGTCATTCTGTTTTCTTCAATCGGGTGACCTGCGACTCGTCTCTCTCGTGCGGAAAACATAGAATCGACTCATCGAAGTCGTTCCCTCCAGCCTCGTTTTTCCAACATCATTATTCATATTTATTATTATCAAATCTATCAGGTCGACTCACAATACTCATGTATGCCTCACACGACTCCTTTTCAGTTTTTTTCCACGATTCCCTAAATGAATTTGTTGAGATTTTATTTTTCTTTTTTCTTGAAATCATGGTTAGTTTCATAGTTTTCATTTATAACATGCTAAATTATTTTATGGTAAAATAAACCTATGGAATTGATATCATGAAAGTTTACGATTTTTGTGTGTTTTATCATGTGTGTGTGTGTATGGGGTTTCCAAGGGGGTGGGACATTGTGCAAGTGGGTGGTGGTGTCCAGGGGGGTTGGGTGGGCTGTACAGTTGGGTGGGGGAGTACAGGGGGTGTCAAAGGGGGTGGGGTGGTGTCCATGAGGGTGTGGGGGTTGTCCAAGGGGGTTCAGGGTGTCCAAAGGGGGTGCCGAGGATGTCAAAGGGGGTGGGGGTGGTGTCCAGGGGGTGGGGGCTGTCCAGAGGGTTCTGGGGGATTTCTAGAGGGTTGGGGGGGGGGCAGTCCAGGGGTGTGTGTGTGTGGGGGGGGGGGGTCTGTCCAAGGGAGTGGGGGCCTGTCCAGAGGGTTTGGGGGGTTGTCTAGGGGGCTGTCTAGAGGGTTGGGGTGTCCAGGGGGTCTCCAAGCGTATAGAGGGCGGGGGTGGTGTCCAAGAGGGGTGGGGGTGTCCAAGGGGGTGGGGGCTGTCTAGAGGTGTCAGGGCTGTCTAGGGGGTGAGGGTTGTCTAGAGGGGTGGGGCTGTATAAGGGGGTGGTGGTGTCCAGGGTTGGGGTGGTGTCCGGAGGGTTTGTGGGGACGTCTAGAGGGTTGGAGGGTGTCCAGTGTGTCCATGGTGGTGGTGGTGGGGGGGGGGGGTCCAAGGGGTCAGGGCGTGTCGAAGGGGGTGGGTCTATCCAAGGGGTGGGGGTTTTCCATGGGGGTGGGGGCCTGTCCAGAGGGTTTGGGGGTTGTTCAGGGGGGGGGGGGCTGTCGAGAGGGTTGGGGTGTCCAAGGGGGTAGGAGGTGGGGGGTGGTGTCCAGGAGGGGTGGGGTGTCCAAGGGGGTGGGGGTTTTCTAGAGGTGTGGGGGGCTGTCCAGGGGGTGGGGGTGTACAGAGGGGTGGGGGGGGGGGGGGCTGTCTCAGGGTGTGGTGGTGTCCATGGGGTGTCCAAGGGGGTGGGGGTGGTGTCCAGGGGGTGGGGGGATGTCCAAGGGGTGGTGGTGTACAGGGGGTGTCAAAGGGGGTGGGGGATAAGTGTTAGTTGGGATTGACTATTGCATCGTGGTTTGTGAGATTATGACATGATGATTGTATTGTTTCATGGATATTAGGCTATAATTTATTAGTGTTGTTTAAGGTGATGGTGGTGGTGTCCAAGGTGATGGGGTGGTGTCTAAGGGGGTTGGTACAGTCTATGTTTGAGTTTTCCACTATGATTTTTCGGGATTCAAGAATTATAAAAAGATTAGGGATGTTGCAATATGAATCTATTTGGTTATATATATTTTGACCAGTCATTGGCTATGAGAAAATTATGGGTTATGGGGGAGACTATGCCATTGTTTTAAAATATACGTAGTTATCCTGACCCCATTGTGCCGTGATGATAGGCTTTACACTGTGATTTTCTCCATCCGATATTTTATTTTAAATTTGATTTGATTCTCAGGTTTATTCCATTTTCTAAAATTTTCTATCAACCATTGGAGGCCCTATGTTTTTCTTGGATTCCATGTAATTTCCTTAAATAAGGTACTTATTCCATGTTCTTCTTCTTTTATTCTTTGTTTCATTTTATCTTCTTTGTCCACTTCTTATTATCCTTCATTCCTTCTATTATTAGGGATGTTTGGTCATTTTTAAATTAATGGTTTAATAGTAATCGATGTGTTCTAGGGTTATTAGGATGGGTGGGGGCGTCCAAGGGGGAGGGGGCTGTCTAGAGGGTTGGGGGTTGTCCATGGGGTGGGGGGCTGTCCAGAGGGGTGGGGGCTGTCCAGGGGGTGGTGGTGTCCAGGGGTGTTGGAACCATGGTCTTATATGCATGATTTGGAGTGTGTTTTGTGTTTTTTGTCCATCATCAATGGAAGTTCAGATCGTGTACCAGCAAAGAGATCATACCGTTCAAACAGGCAATAGTTTTGAAGGTGGCGCCGTTTCCCAGTGTTTTCCAAATTTTGGGGGTCCAAAATCTGGATGTTGCTGAGCATCGCGAAAAGTGGATTTCCAAGAAGATCTTCATCTAATATGGCAAGGGCATGAGTTTCGCGTAGATGGGGTGCATGGAGTGGATTTCGCAAAGACCAGAAGAATGGAGGCGGTGAGGCTTCGCGATTACGTCAAGATTCGCGAATGGAAAAGGCTGGCGAGCTTCGCGGCAATGAAGGGCTTCGCGAGGGAGCTTCGTGGCGAAGGCGCGAAGGTATGTTGACGGTAATTCTTCGCGACTATGTCAAGCTTCACGAACGACAAAATGCCGCGGTGCTTCGCGATTTGGACAGAATTCCGGCGGAACTTCGGAGCTTCGCGATAGGTGCTGATGTGGCATTGAATTCGCGTGAAAAGTTCGAGGGTCGGTGGAATCGCCTATAAATTGAGGCCGACCCCCTCAAGTGAAAAATAGATAATTTAAGAGAAAGTCCTTCTCTCTCGGTTCGAAAAGGTCTCTCGCGAAGGCAGCGTGCTTTGCGAAAGAGGAGCTTCGCGGTGGCTATTCTAGCTCCGCGAAGGATATGCGCCCCACGTTGGCTCAGTGAGCATCGCGAAGAGGCAGGAGCTTCGCGATAGCCAAGCATTGCGAAGGCTGGAGCATCGCAAGAGTGCTTCGAGATTGAGCTTCGTGATTGAGCTTCGCGAAATGGCAGGGGCTCTACAAAGTCTTGTTTGAGCTTTGCAAAATTCGGAGCCTCGCGAAGTAGGGTACTTTGCGAAGGCCTTTTCCAAAGGTCGTTTGCCCCGTGGACAAGGGAAAAGGGGTTTTTCCTCGGTGGTTGGAATTTGGATCTTAACAGAGCATTAAACTCTGGACTCTGATGCAAGCAAAGTCTCATGCTGAACAGGAGACAATGAACTTCATGACTTTCAATTGAAGAGACCTTCACGTCTATAAACTGAGTGGGACTTCACCAACGGCAGTGATCCAGGGGGAGTCAACGGGAGTGACCCGAGGGGAGAAGTGGGCTATCCTTGAACCTTTGTAAAGGAAGTGAGCCTGGGACAGAGTGACTGTAGCCAAACTTGTGTAATCTACAGCTAGTGAAGCATAGTTGTTTTTGGTACAACCGACAACCAGTCGGCGTATGCTCCTTGGATGTATCCCTTAGTGGTGAACCAAGTAAAAAGGGCTGTTTCTTCTCTGTGCATGTGAATGTTTGCTTTCTAATCATAATCTTCATACAGGTTCAACAAGTTCCTTTTAACGTGGGAACAAGATCCATCACTTTAAAAAGAAAAATTGGTCACCCTGATTCACCCCTCCCCTCTCAGTGTGTCTCGGGGTCCTTCGAGTGGTATCAGAGGGAGGTTGCTGGTGTTGAATCAGACCTTTGTTTTTGTTATGGAAAACACGGTCAATGTTAGGGGAGTCCCTCCCTTCGATGGAAGCAATTTCCAGATCTGGAAGAACAGAATGAGATCTCATCTAAGATCTCTTGGAATGGAAGTTCTCTTTTCTACTGTGCAAGGAATACAAGTCACTGATCCAACAGGCCTAGCTATGACTGAAACAGATTGGAAACTTCTTGATGTAGATGCTAAAGCACAGAATGCACTCACTGCAGCCCTTTCTGGTCAGATCTACCTAAAGGTGATGAATTGCACCTCAGCAAAATCTACGTGGGATAAACTTGAGAATATTTATGAAGGAGATAGCAAAGTGGAGGAGGCGAAACTACAAGTGCTGCACAACCGGTTTGATGATTTGAAGATGCATCCAGACGAGAATGCAAACTCATTTTTCAATCGAATTACTGATGTAGTTGGAGCAATTCGAGGTCTAGGCGAAGAAATCAAAGACATTGATATTGTAAAGAAAATATTGAGAAGTCTTCCACCTCTATAAAATGAAAAGGTGTCAGCCCTTGAGGAAAGGGATCTTTCCAAACTTTCTCTTTATGATCTACTAAGCAGCTTGGTAGCATATGAAATGAGGGTCAAACCAGAAGATGCTACGACTCGGGTGAGCAAGGAAATGGCATTCAAGGCCATGGACAAATTGAAAATCTCAAAGGATAGTACTGGTGAAGATGACGAAGAAAAAGAAATTCTTTCTCTCATTGCAAAGAAGTTCCAGAAGGGGAAGGGAAATTCAAAGGGAAGTTACCTCTCACATGTTTCTGTTGTGGAAAAGTTGGGCACATTGCCTCTCAGTGCTTAAAAATGATCAATGATGAAGACAGTGAGGATGAAAGCCTCAAGAAGCCTCATAGAAGGTTCTTCAAAAATGGAGACTTTAAATCTGGTAAGAAAATGCAAAGGAAGAGTTTTGTCTGTGAAGAGGAAGAAGATGATAATGAATTCTGTGATGAAAAAGAACCAGAATTCAAAACTGGGAACCATGCTTCTATGATGGCCACTGTTGAAAAGCCAGAAGATACTGAAGTAGAAAAGCAACTGAGAACTTGTGCAGATCCTGAGATACAACTTAAGGATGCGGTTAGTAAGCTCAAGATTAAATTTAAGAGCTACAATAAGTGGAAATCTTTTTTAGAAGAATCAACTGAATATGTTGATCAACTTGAAGCTGAAATTGAACGACTAGAAGAATTTGTGAAGGTACAGTCTAAAATAATCGAAAGTAATGATGATGTAGTGGATCTGAAGCTGAGAATTGAAGACCAGGCTAAGGTCATCAATGACCTCACCTCCAGACTGGATGAGAAATCCAAGACTACTGATGGTCTTGAGGAGGAAGTAGTTACTCTAAGAATAAAACTGGAGACAGAATCAGTTTCAAAAGAATCGAAGAAGAAAATACAGTTTGGAAGATTCTCAGATGTAGAATTACTAGCAAGGGCCAAGTGTGGTTCAGATGGGGTTGAAAAAATCGTGAGTAATCAAAGACTCGCTTGCATGGGAAAGAGTGGAATTGGCTGTGAGGATGAGACATCAACTTCTGAAAGTGAAAAGACCCAAAAGAAAGATAAGATGAAAGTTGAACATGCTAAAACGTTTCCTAGAATTCCGATAAAGGAAACCTCAATCCAAACTAAAAGGGGACCTACAAATTATCCTCAAACATTCATCAATGATAGACAGTCTTACTATTCTCCCAAGGAATAATGTATGAGGAGAAATTCAAGTGAGAAGACATTTCCTCTCATGAAGTGTCGGTTCTATGGCTATCTGGGCCATACCATGTCATATTGTGAAGAGGTAAGAAGCTATCTGAATGGAGAAGATATAGAAGCTCAACAATGGAGAACAATTTCATATCCTAATTCTTATAGAAGAAATAATTTCTATGGATATTGTTTTTGTTGTTCTAACTTTTGTCATAAGGCCACTAATTGCAGGCAGAGAAGGGACATGGACACCTCATACCGAAGTTCAAGACAAGTCAAGTCTCTTCAGTAAGATAGTGTTTCTCTTTCAAACAAGTTTTCACCTCTCAAAGAATACTTTGACTATGAAGAACCTGGGTATGCAGAAGAGATAATTGAAAGACCATCAGTTCTTTATACTCGATCTAATTTCTCATGGAAGGAAAGGAAGAAGATAGAGAAATCCAACCTTGCAGAGGTGGCTCTCAAAGCCACAAAGAACAATAGTACCTGGATTCTGGATAGTGGTTGTTCATCTCATATGACAGGTAATGCCAGCCTACTAACGAATATCATAAGCAATGTCGATGGTACAGTAAGATTTGGTAATGATGGGGCTCTAAAAATCAAAGGGATTGGAAGTACCGAATTAGCTAATGGAGAGCTAAAGACGACTGAAGTCCTTTATGTAGATGGCCTACGTCATAATCTCCTCAGTGTGAGTCAACTCTGTGACTCAGGACTTATAGTCACGTTTAATTAGAAAGGCTGCACTATCAAGGGAAAGACTGGAAATTCTCTTATGGAGGGATGCAGAACAGAAGGTAACTTGTATCAGGTTGATAGTGAAGAAAATGTATGTTACATGACTATAGAAGAAGAAAACAATTTGTGGCATCGGAGACTGGGACACATCAATCAACAAGACATGGAGAAAATATCAAAATTGAGAATTGTCATGGACATTCCCAACCTGAAGCGTGAGCATGAAAAATCATGTGATGCTTGTATGCGTGGGAAGCTGGTCTGCAGTTCATATCGGCCAAAGAAGAAAAGAGCATCTCACCTTCTTGATCTGATTCATACAGATGTTTGTGGGCCAATAAATGTTGACGAAACTCATGGAGAAAGGTACTTTGTACTTTTCATAGATGATTACAGTATAATGGCATGTTTTATGGTCATTCACAGGAAACGACAAGTCCTTGACTGCATGAAAACATATCGGCGAATCGCCGAGAATGATACTGGACGAACAATCAAAGTGTTGTGATCTGACAATGGAGGAGAATACACGTCCATTGAATTTGAGAATTATCTGGTGAAGCATGGGATACATCATGAGGTAGCTGCTGTGAGAACTCCACAACAAAATGGAGTTGTTGAATGTAGGAATCGATAGGTGAACAACATGGCACAAACAATGCTGATTGAGAGTCGTATTCCACGGCATTACTGGAAAGAGGCTATTCAAGCTGCAGTGTACATTCAGAATCGAACAGGACTCTATATGGGTGAGACGAAGACACTATATGAATTGTGGAATGGACGGAAGCCTTCTCTAAAATACTTTCGTGTCTTTGGAAGTAAATGCTTCATCAGGAACAATGAAGGAAATCAAGGTAAGTACGGTGACAATGCAGATGAAGGAATTTTCCTTGGTTACTCAATGAATAGCAAAGCCTACAAATGTTTCAACAAGAGTTTGGGAAGGATTGTGGAAAGCAGTGATGTTAAGATAATTGAAGAGAAAACCACAAATGATTCAAGGACGCCATATGCTGATGTGATAGAAAGTCGGGAATAATGTGAACGTGAAGAAAATACAAATGCAGAAATAGAGGAAGCTGTTCAAAACACTCAGCAGTCACATCAAGATGTTGACTCAGAAGAAGAATCTGAAGATGAAACAATGGCTGAAGAGAATACTACTGAACCTCGCAGGAGAAATCGAAGAGCTGAGATTGATCCATCCAACATAATTGGGGACAGGAACACACCCAATCAAACAAGAAGAATGAGGAATACCACACAATCTGCATTTATATCAGTTGTAGAGCCATCCTCATTCGAAGAAGCTGCAAAAGATAAATCTTGGGTGAAAGCCATGAATGATGAATTAGATCAGATTGACAAGAATCAGACATGGGATCTTGTCCAGAGACCCGAAGGTTACAATGTTATTGGTACCAAATGGATCTTCAAAAATAAGTTTGATGAGCATGGAAGTGTCATCAGAAATAAGGCACGACTGGTATGTAAAGGATACTCCCAGATTGAAGGCATTGATGTTTAGGAAACCTTTGCTCTAGTGGCTAGACTGGAGTCAATCAGGCTTTTCCTTGCCATGACACTCCAAAAAGGATATAAAGTATATCAAATGGATGTCAAGACATCATTCTTGAATGGTGTACTCGAAGAAGAAGTCTACATTGAACAACCAGTGGGCTTTGTTTTGGGTACTGATGAAACAAAGGTCTGTAAACTGAAGAAAGATCTATATGGTTTGAAGCAGGAACCACGGGCATGGTACTCACGGCTGGACTCATATCTCAATAAGTTGGAATTCAAAAGAGGAGGAGTTGATCACAATCTCTATGTGAAGAATTCTCCAAAAGATCAATTCATGGTTCTTGTCTACGTTGATGATATCATATTTGGTGGAAGTAAGCAGAAATCGGTAGATGAATATTCCAACCACATGAAATCAGAATTTGAAATGTCTATGATTGGGGAGCTCACATATTTCTTGGGGCTGCAAGTGATTCAAAAGAAGGAATACACTTTCATTTCTCAGGAAAAATATGCAAGAGAGTTGCTGAAGAAGTTCAATATGCAAGACTCCAAACCAATGTCAACTTCGATTGCAGTTGGAACTAAACTTGGAAAGCCTGAGGATGGGAACTCTGTTGATCCCACCATGTACAGGAGGATCATTGGAAGCCTACTGTACCTGATAGTGACAAGGCCAGATATTGTCTTTGCAACATGCGTTGCGGCCCGCTTTCAGAGTAATCCAAAGGAGGAACATCTGGCAGCAGTAAAAAGAATCATGAGGTACATTCAAGGTACACATAACTTCGGGTTATTTTTTGCTGCAGGCAGGGACAGTGAATTATCAGCGTTTTCTGATGCTGACTGGGCTGGTGATGTAGTAGACAGAAAGTCCACTAGTGGTGGAAATTTCTATATTGGGCAGAAATGTGTTGGCTGGTTGAGCAAGAAACAAGAAAGTACTTCTCTTAGTACTGCTGAAGCCGAGTATATCGCCGCCACAAAGGCATGCACTCAACTGCTATGGATGAAGCAGCAATTAACTGACATTGGCGATGAGGTGACGCAACCAATGGTGATTTACTGTGACAATAAGAGCGCAATTGATCTTACGAAGAATCCTGTTCAACATTCTCGTACAAAACACATTGAAATCAGGTATCACATTAGCAAAGAGAAAGTTGAGCAAAGCGTGATTAGATTGGATCATGTGGGAACAGATGAACAAGTGGCTGATATCCTAACAAAGCCACTGTCAGCGGCTGTGTTTGAGAAGCATCGGTTGAACCTCGGTGTTCGACCACCTCCCAGTGCATAAGGAGGATACAGAGTACCCCTCTCCCCGTTTGTTATAAATGTTTTAATCTGTTTATGGATATAATGCAGGTTTCTGGGGGAGAAACTATCCAGAGGGAGTATGGTTTGAGCTGAACGTGAAAAATTTTACTAGTCTTTGGATTTATTGTCAATGGGGGAGAAAGGAGAAGGAATAAATTCAGGCGACTTATGAGAATAATGAGAAGGAAAACAGTGGAACCTAATTTAAGCCTCCTATCTTGTTTTCTACATAGAGAATTGCTCATGTAGACTTAGAGTGGTGGCCGGGTTGATTCCTGCATTTTTTTTGGTTCTCAGATTGATGGAGATCTATTGAATTTTTCTTCTGATTGCCAACAAACCCAAAGTGGGAGATTTTTGGAACCATGGTCTTTTATGAATGATTTGGAGTGTGGTTTGTGTTTGTTTTCCATCATCAATGGATGTTCGGATCATGTACCAGCAAAGAGATCATACCGTTCAAGCAGACAACAGTTTTGAAGGTGGCGTCGTTTCCCAGTGTTTGCCAAATTTTGGGGGTCCAAAATCTGGATGTTACTGAGCATCGCGAAAAGTGGATTTCCTGGAAGATCTTCATCTAATATGGAAAGGGCATGTGTTTCACGAAGATGGGATGCATGGACTGGATTTCGCGAAGACCAGAAGAATGGAGGCGGTGAGGCTTCGTGATTACGTCAAGCTTCGCGAACGGCAGAGGTTGGCGAGCTTCGCGGCGATGAAGGGCTTCGCGAGGGAGCTTCGCGGCGAAGGCGCGAAGGTATGTTGGCGGTAATTATTCGCGACTATGTCAAGCTTCGCGAACGACAAAATGCTGTGGTGCTTCGCGATTTGGATAGAATTCCGGTGGAACTTCAGAGCTTCACGATAGGTGCTGACGTGGCGTTGACTTCGCGCGAAACGTTCGAGGGTCGGTGGAATCACCTATAAATTGAGGCCGACCCCCTCAAGTGAAACAGAGAGAATTTCAGAGAAATTCCTTTGCTCTCAGTTCACAAAGGTCTCTCGCGAAGGCAGCGTGCTTCACGAAAGAGGAGCTTCCCGGCAGCTATTCTAGCTCCGTGAAAGACGTACGCCCCATGTTGGCTCAGTGAGCATCGCGAAGAGGCAGGATCTTCGCGATATCCAAGCATTGCGAAGGTTGGAGCATCGCAAGAGTGCTTCACGATTGAGCTTCGCGATTGAGCTTCGCGATTGAGCTTCATGAAATGGCAGGGGCTCTACGAAGTCTTGTTTGAGCTTTGCAAAATTGGGAGCCTCGCGAAGTAGGGTACTTTGCGAAGGCATTTTCCAAAGGTCGTTTTCCCTGTGGACAAGGGAAAATGGGTTTTTCCTCGGTGGTTGGAATTTGGATCTTAACAGAGCATTAAACTCAGAACTCTGATGCAAGCAAAGTCTCATGCTGAACAGGAGACAATGAACTTCATGACTTTCAATTGAAGAGACCTTCACGTCTATAAACTGAGTGGGACTTCACCAACGGCAGTGAGCCAGGGGGAGTCAACGGGAGTGACCCGAGGGGAGTAGTGGGATATCCCTGAACCTTTGTAAAGGCAGTGATCCTGGGACAGAGTGACTGTACCCGAACTTGTGTAATCTATAGCTAGTGAAGCATAGTGGTTTTTGGTATGACAGACAACCTGTCGGTGTATGCTCCTTGGATGTAGCCCATAGTGGTGAACCAAGTAAAAAGGGTTGTGTCTTCTCTGTGCATGTGAATGTTTGCTTTCTAATCATAATCTTCATACAGGTTCAACAAGTTCCTACCAACGTGGGAACAAGATCCATCACTTTAAAAAGAAAAAGTGGTCACCCAGATTCACCCCTCCCCTCTCAGGGTGTCTCGGGGTCCTTCAAGGGGATGGGGGTATCCAGGGGGTTGGGGGTGTCCAGGGGGTGTCCAAGGGGGGGTGGGGGTGGGGGTGGGGTGTGGTGTCCAAGGGGTGGGGGTGGGGGTGGGGGTGGTGTCCAAGGGGGTGGGGGTGGGGGTGGGGGTGGTGTCCAAGGGGTTTGTGGTGTTTTCCAAGGGGGGGTAGGGGTGTCCAGGGGGTGGGGGTGGTGTCCAAGGGGGTGTGGGTGATGTCCAGGGGTGGGGGTGGTGTCCAGGGGGTGGAGCGCTATCCAGAGGGGTGGGGTGCTATCCTGAGGTTTCAATCATTAGGATCTGTGTAATTTTTAGTAGTTAATGAATATATATTTTAATATTTATACATCATATTTCATTTTTACAAAAGGGTGAATTTGGTATCCAGTTTCTCCAGGATGTATTCTTTGTGAACCTTAAGAATAAATGATCTAAGATGAATTTAAAACTGTTATATCTAACTATATTTTCTTTTTAAAATCATATTCAAGCATATTTTTTTAAATATGCATAGATTTTTTTTATATTTCAAAATTGTTTTACATTCAAATTATGATTTTTTCATATAAAAATATATTTGTCTTATCTCAAAAAGATATTTAATTTTTATATTTGTTATAGGTAATAATGAGTCGAGGTTGGATTACGACACATCAAATGAGCAATGAATATGAGGAAGGTGTTGATGCCTTTTTGAAATTTTCTAAACGAAATGTTCCATGTAGTGACATTTTTTTCTATCCATGCCTGAAATGTTTGAATATAAATAAGTTGAAAAGTAGATAGATAAAAGATCATATGATTTGTCATGGTTTTAATCCGAGTTGTAGCCCTTGGATTTGGCATGGTGAAACTGGATGGAATGTCACTGATGATGATAATTCGCAAGATTTTGACTCCGATGGAATTGAAGAAATGATTCGTAATATTGTAGCAGAACAAATTGAGATAGAACCGACAGTTGTGTGTCTATATGGTGATGATAAAAAACCATTATATCCTAGTTGTATAGATTGTACAGTTATTTCAGCGGTGTTAATATTGAGTAACCTAAATGAAAAACATGGATGGAGTGACAGAAGTTTTACAGAGCAGCTACAATTGATGAAAGACATTCTTCCAAAGATAACGATCTTACAGATTCACATTATGAGGCCAATAAAATATTATTCCTGATGGGATTGGGATATAAGAAAATACATGCTTGTCCGAATGACTGTATGATATATAGGAAGGAATATGAATTTCTGTTAGAGTGTCCTAAATGTGGGACATCACGGTATAAGGTGAAAGAAAAATCACAGGCTGATGTAGAGATTACAAATATCCCTTCCAAGGTATTTTGGTATCTTCCTATAATTCATCATTTCAAATGTTTGTTTTCTAATTCACATGATGCAAAAATGCTAAATAGCCTGCTGATAAGCGGTTATGTGATGGGAAGATACTTCATCCAGCTGATTGTCCACAATGGAAGACAATTGATGAGCAGTATCCTATATTTGGAAATGAAATTAGAAATCTCAGACTAGGGTTGTGCATAGATAGAATGAATCCATAATGAACCCTCAGTAGCACACATAGTTCATGGCCTATTTTTTTGGTAATTTAGAACCTCTCTCCTAATGTTTTTATGAAGCACAAATATGTCATGTTGAGTATAATGATCTCTAGTCAGAAGCAACCCGACAATGATATTGATGTTTTCTTGTCACCGTTGATTGATGATCTAAAACTTTTATGGTAGGATGGAATTAGTGTGTATGATAATTATAAAATGGAATATTTTCAACTACATGAAGTGCTTTTGTTCACTATAAATGACATCCCATCATATGGAAATTTGTTTGGATATAATGTTAAAGGGAATAAAGCATGTCCAATTTGCAGACAACAGATGTAATATTGTCAATTGCATCATGGGTGGAAAATAGTGTACATGGGTCATCGAACGTTTTTGCCTATGGATCACTCTTATAGAAGACTAAAAAAGGCATACAATGACTCACAAGAATTTGATATAGCTCCAAAACCTTTATCCCTGATCTGTATTTAGAGAGGGTGAAAAACCTTGATGTGACATTGGGAAAGACACAAAAATCTGGTAATGATAGACATATTTTGAAGAAAATGTCAATATTTTTTGACCTACCATATTGGAGATATCATGAAGTTAAACATAATATTTATGTCATTCACATGGAGAAGAATATATGTGATATTTTGATTGGAACATTGTTATATATTAAAGGAAGACAAAAGATGGGTTGAATTCAAGATTAGACTTACTATCAATGGGAATACATTTGGAGTTAGCTCCCACACCTAATAGAAGATGAACATTTCTTCCCCCCGGCATGTCATACATTATCGAAGAGGGAGAAAATAAGCTTTTTTTCAGTGTCTTCATGATATCAAAGTGCCACAAGGTTATTATTTAAATGATTTTTGTTTCTCATTGAAGGACTTGAAGTTGATAGGTATGAAATATCATGATTGTCACATCATGATGAAACAACTTCTACCAGTTGCATTGTTTGGAATATTTCCCATCCGTGTCAGAAAGACTATAATGAAGTTGTTTTATTTTTCAATTCAATTTTTAATAAGGTGATTGATGTGAATGCTTTGAACATTTTGAAAAAGGATGCAATTTTTATACTTTGTCAATTAGAAATGTAATTTCCTACTACAATTTGATATAATGGTGCGTTTAATGATTCATCTCGTTCGAGAAATAAAGCTTCGTGGACCTATATATCTTCGTTGGATGTATCCTTTTGAAAGGTATATGAAAATATTGAAGGCATATGTTAAGAATCTGTATCGACCTGAAGCCTCCATTATTTAAAAGTATATTTTTGAGGAGGTTGTAGAGTCTTGTACGAGCTACTTGGACGCATTGCAGAACATAGGTTTGCCTCCATCTTGCCATGAACGAGTTAAAAATTAGGGAAAGGGGATTCAAGGCTTGAAATTCAAATCGTTGTCAGATGAACAGATGAAGAAGTTAGAATGATACATCTTGAATAATATGGATGATGCTCAACCTTATCTCACATTTCATATTAATGAGTGAAAAAATTTCATCCAAAGAAGAAAGAAATGTTGATTTTGAATGAGCACAACAAAACATTTTTGTCATGGTTTAAAAATACCTTTCTTAGTAGATAAGATGTATCAGAAACTTTAAAATGGGTAGTGGGTGGTCCATGTTTAAATGTGATAACATGGTCCAGTTATGAAATTAATGGCTATACATTTCATATGAAATCTCCGAACAATAGAAGCACAGTTCAAAATAGTGGTGTATTGGTGTTTGCAGAAGCAATGCATTTTTCGAGTGATAAGGAAAGAATCCCAATTTCTGCATCAAGTGCATATTATTGAGTGATTGAAGACATATGGTAGGTTGATAAATTTAAAAATAAAGTTCATATTTTTAATTGTAAATGGTTTATCGGTAACAACAGTGTCAGACATGATGAATTTGGAATGACAGATGTTAATCTGAATAGATTGGAAGACACATCTGATTTCTTTTATAATGGAAACACATGAAAAACAATTTTCTTTATAGTAGATCAATCAAATATGCAGTGGGATGTTGTTTTAGAAGGGAAAAATATGTTGGTGAGGATAAACTTGATGAAGTTGCTGATTTATGTGATATCACTAGTTACAAGGAAATATTAACTGAACATAATGATGAGCATGTTGAAGACATGGTTTGTGCCATAAGGAATGATCACAATGAAGGAATTTGGGAAAAAATCAATTTGTACATTCCTAAAATTACAGGTAACATTTGCATATTTCTTGTTTACATTTATTATTTTCATAAAATGTTAGATATTGTAAGTTTTTTCATTATTAAAACATGTATTAAAACAAAAAAAAGTATAAGTTTTTGTTTGTTTTAATTTTTTTTAGTTTACATTATCATTTTTACCATTACATAAATTATATATCAATTATTTTTGTTCAGTGAAAATTAATTTACCATGTTTACCATGTTTACCAGGTTTTACCATGTTTTAATTTTGTTTAGTTTACTTTATCATGTTTACCATTACATAAATTATATATATATTATTTTTGTTCAGTGACAATTACTTTACTATGTTAACCATGTTTACCAGGTTTACCATGTTTATCATGTTTACCATCTTTACCATCTTTACTATCTTTACCATTGTCTAACATGCTTACCATATTAACCATGTTTAGTATTATGTAACTTAGTACAATTTTATATTTTCTGATTACATTAGTATTAAAATATTTGAATTTGTATATTTGTGAACTGATGTTTATTTTTTTCATTTGAAGTATAATGACAGATCAATTAGTTGATCAACCACATGATTCTGGAGATGAGAATATTGGCCATACCTCTGGGGAGGAACATTCACATGGTCCTCTTGATGTTCCCCAATATTCCTCATGTTCTCCTATTACGAAAAAGAGATCAAATGTTGGTAAACATGGGTGCACACGTTTACAAAAATTATTTCTTGCTCGTACACAGGATCATAGGATACTCATTGAGTTTGATGAGGATGATATTCCTAGAGGTCCAAATGCAAAATATTTTAAGAGTTTTGTATCAACTCAGGGTAAGAGCAATGTAAGAATTTTGTATGATTACTATAGAAGTGTGGACAAAGAGATAATATCTCAGTTGTGGGAGATGATTTTGGTAAGATATTTTAATATTGTTTCCCTATTCTTTAAATGTTTCTAGTATATATAAGATGTTTAACATCTTATTTTTCATATGACATTTGATATTCCTGACAATGAAGGAATTAGGAAGAAATGCTTATCGATGGATGCCAGGAGATGGAGGGATTTAAAATCAACCCTCACATCTGATTTCATTTTTGGTCATAGGAGTCATGAAAATCCATGTCATATATATCCTTTCATAGATGAAGACACATGGAGAAAAATTTTTGAAAGTAGAAGAAACAATTCATTTTGGGTAAGGGAAATGAAAACTTTTATAAGCTTTTTTATATGAATGATCTTATTAATGTTTTGTTAATGATTTCTTATTATTAATTTACAAAAAACAAGGAAATCTCATTAGGAGATCCAATCCAAAAATGTAGACCCTCATAGTTTATCTCAGGGAGGGTGTACATTAATGGAAGAAAAAATGATGGCGGAAAAATTAAAAAAACTAAGAGCTGAGTCTTCAAGCTATAGATAGGTGGCCCCTCCATCCCTCTATCTAGACATGAAAAATGGAAGAGAGATCAGATAGGCAAAAAAGGAATTATCTTTCAGAAGATTCGAGAATAGTAGCTGAGAGGATTGTAAGATATCTATTTTATTTATTTAAGTTAACTATTTTCTTCATATAATTTCAATCATTACATAAATGTTCAATTAATTAATACAGGATTCTCCTATGGAGTTAATCTCATAGGGGGTATTTATAGCTGCTGGGGGGCAAGATATATTAGTTGCAGCATTGGGAAAACCTGAACATCCTGGTCGTGTACGAGGGTATCCGGCAGGTGTATCAGTAAGAAAAGTGTTTCCATGTTCTTCAACTTTATACATTGAGGGTGCTTATAAAAAAATTTAATCCTTGGAGGCTGAAGTTCATAATATTAATGCGAAGATGGAGGAAAAATTAGAGTGTCAGTATAGTCTATGTTTGCAGACATGCAAAGACAATTTCAGACTCCAGCTCCCACTCCTCCACCTGCCCTTGTAGACCCCATTATTTATCCTCCACCTCTGACAGTAACTCCCACTCCCCCACCTCAGCCTGTAGACCCCATTTTTTATCCTACTCCCCTGCCGCAACTTCCTACTTATTTAGAGTTTTAGATTGATGATCCTCAAACATAATATAGTTGAATATGGGTTGGTATGTTGTATAGGAGATACAATTCATCATCAATAATTAAAGGTAGATAATTAGAGGGTCACTGTGCAGGATATTATAGATAGACCAGCTCGATTACTATTACCTACAGAGGAGGTGATGACAATTGGAAATAGTATCGGCCATTTTTTAATTTGGCCATCCTTAATTCTTCGACTCATTACTATAGAGGTATGTATGGTATATCTTCTATTTTATTTTTTTATTAAAGTTATTTTATCATTTGAAAAATAATATATTTTTATATTTAATTTTACATGAATACTTCAAAGGTAATGAAATAATGTATAGACAACAACAAAGAAAAATGGATATGACATTAGATATAGATTCTAGTAGTTTTGATAGACTGTCAAGATATTCAAATTTTTTGGCATATCATTAATAGTTTCCAATGGATGCTCCTGTTTGTAGATGTGCAATATATGTGGGGATTGTGAAAACTGATATCATGGAGCTTGTTACTGGAGATAATTTGGGCATCAATGGGGTGAAACTTTTTTCCATGTAAGTCTTAACAACTTTTCCCTGTGTTATATTTATTAAAAATGTATACTTATGTCTATTTTGTATTAGGTATATTTATAACATTTGTGAGAAGAATGAGATGATAGATGTATATGGGTTCATGGACCCACATTTTATTTCTCCTAAAGCATGTGCATTGTATGAGGAACAACGAATGCTTTATATTGCTGAAATACTTGAACAGAATATAGTCACACAATGTTGGATGATGCCTTTTTCTAAGAGGTATGAAACACATCTTTATTGAAGAGTTCATTATCATTTAACATAAAAAACCACTATCCTTAAATTTTCTTTTATCAGTGATGATTGGATGTTAGGGGTTTTTTTGCAGAAGGGAGAAGAAACTTTATTGGATATGCTCTGTCTATGGTGATGTAGAGGATAGTTCTAAGAAAATTATGGAAAAGTATGTTTCAATTTCTCAATAGTATTATATATTATAATGAATTTTAAATTTATCCCATTTGTATTATTTTTTAACAGGGGATGGGTCTAATTTCGAAAAAACACAAAGAAAAGGAGTGAAAAGATAAAATATGTAAATGTGAAGGTAAATATCCAATTATAATTTTTACATTTTGATTTATTACCTAAAAATAATATATTGAATTTACACTCATTCAAAGAGAATTGTCATGAACAACAATGCATCCTCGAATGCGGATATTATATGTTAAGATTTATGTATGAAATAATAACAACTGGCATAGTTGTGAACATTGACCGGGTAATATTTCTTTTTAAACTTTTCTGTAATATTTAATTTGATTTATTCTTTATACACGTTAACTACAATCCTTTTAATTTGTATCTATTTGATAACTCTCAACCCTATAGTTCTCAAGATGTCAAACACTTACAAGTGGAATGGTCAAATTATTTTATAGTTTTGATTGAAGTTTAGTTGTCTGTAGTGTAAAATTTAATTTTTAATATTTTCATTGTAATTGTGTATTTTGTAGTCATTTAGGTTGGATTTATTTTTTTAAGTTGGAATTGTAAGTTTTGAATGTTATATATGTGAATGTTTAATTTTGCTATACTTCTTATTTTTGTCTACTTATGATGGTTTTTCTGGTATGGATTCTGGTCTAGGGGGAGGTGTTCCAAGGGTGTGGGGTGTTCAGTGGGGGGGGGGGGGGTATCCAGGGGTGTGGGAGGGATGTCTGGTGGGGTGGGGGTATCCTAGGTGTCTATGAAAGTGGGGTGCAATCCAGGGGGTGGGAGCATTTCCTGGAGGGTGGAAGGGCTGTCCAGGGGAGTGAGGGGCTGTCCAGCGGGTGTCTAGGGGTGTGGCGGTGTCATGTGGGGTGAGTGGGGTTTCCAGGGGTGTGGGAGGGCTTTCCAGTGGGGTGGGGGTGGTCTAATGGGGGTGGGGGTCCAGGGTGTCCATGGGGATGGTGGGGGGGCACTCTATGGTGGGTGGGAGAGGAGGCGCCAGCATCCCTCGGGGGGATGAACACTGGTAGAAGGTACTCATCACTCCCACATGCGAAGCTTGAGCTCTCCAAATGTTTCACCGATTCTTTCATCCCCTGTAAACATCATTCATTCTATCACTTTGATGCCAGTATAACCAGGGAAAACACCATCATGTGTGATGGTGTTTTCCCCTGGTTATACTGGCCTCAAAGTGATAGAATGAATGCTTTTTAGAGGGGAAGAAATCATGGGTGAATCATTTTGAGAGCTCAAGCTTCGCATGTAGGCGTGATGAGTATGTTCCAGTGGTGTTCAGCCCCATGAGGGATGGCGGGGCCTCCTCTCCCAACACCAGCTGTCCAGGGGGTGGGGGAAGTCAAGGGTTGTGGGGGTGTCCAAGGGTGTGGTGGGGGCTTTCCAGTGGGGGGGGGGGGGGGGTGGGGGGGGGGGGTTCTGGTCTGGTTTTGGTCGGGTTTTGGTATGTTTTTTGTGTAACACCCCAAGCTTCCATGGTATGCTTCTCTTTGAATTATACAGTAGTGTGTGTTGTATGCAACTTCGAGTTCAAACACACAACACAACCAATCAAACTAGCCGTTATGAATAGTAATAACCACTTTTTGAAATTTTACAAATTTTATCTTTCAAAATTGACTTCATTTTGGGATTCAGAATATCAAAATTAGCTTAGGGTGAATTTTTTGTATTTTTCTGAAAACATTCAATTTTTGCTGAATAGTGAAAAACACTGAGTTAGAGTTTAAAACCGAATTTTTATTTAAATAAATATTTATTGTATTTAAATTTAATTAAGGTAAAAATAGATACATAATACTGATATCAGTTAAATGTAATTCATTGGAGTTAGTTTAGAATAATTTTAGATATATAAAAATTTTATTTAACTCTTCACCGTCTTTTACCCACCTCCTAGGAGAATTTGGAAATTCACGTAAAACTTAATTTTACCGCTTCTGTGAGTGGAATTTCGAAAATCCAAGAGACACGGTTCATATCAAGGAGTAAAATGTGGTTCAATAAGATAAAAATAATTTTTGTGAATAGTAACTTTTTACTTTTATTTACCACGGTTAAAAGTAAATAGGGTAATTAAGGGTAAAAATGCTATTAATATTACCCAAACACATGTTCTAATTCTATTGTAAAAGTGTATATAGACCAAAAACAACCTTAGGAATAATATATTATCATTTAGGTCCACTTTAATTAGATTAGGACATATATTATTATTTAATTCAAGAAGAGTTAAATGAGTTAAAATCAAAGTTTAATAACTAAAACATTTTTAATATAAGGTTATACATAAGATAAATTCGATTATAAATATTAATTAGAAATCTAAAAATATTTCCTACATAATGGTATTTTATTTAAAATTTTTAGACATTAAATATGTTAATTTATTTATGACACAATGATGATGCAATAATTACCTTATTAGTGAAATATTAAAATAATTGATATTATAAATACCCAAATAAATCTAATTTATACTTTTAATGAATTACAAAAAATTTATAGGTTAATATGACATGTCAGGGTTGATTAAAGGAATTAATTTCGAAGTAATAATGCTATTATAAATTTAGAAAAATCAAAATACCAAATAGTGTCAAAATTGACATAAAAGAGTTTTTAAAACAAATATTATATTAATAATTGATATTCAATTCCTAAAAATATAAGGTTTGGACAAGAGAATTATATAATTATAGGTATATCATTAATGAACAACTTGAGGTTCTCTTGGAAGTTTATAGTAGGTTTATTACCCATATAATATAAAATTACAAAGATACATGGTAAATGTCCAACTAATTAACTAAGAGTTAAAACTAAAAGATAAGGTTAATAAAGTGACCCAAAACTATCTAAAACATATTGGTTTGGTGGTTTTTGACCCATAACCACATTATACTATAAATAAGTCACTTTGGAGCCATTATAAACCGAATATGAATTTATTATAAAATAATATTTATATCTTTTCCTAAGGTGCCCCTCACCCCTCTTATAAAAGGGAACTCCCACCTTCTCTCAATTTCACACCATCAAAGCCATTTGGCTCTGCCAACCCCTTCCCAAATATCCTCCGAACTTCCCTCACATTAACGTAGTGGAATTATTTTGATCAGAAAGTCATCCTAATGATCCCTTTTTATCAAATCAAAAGGAAGAACCCGAAGAAGAGGTAATGATTTCACCACCCTCTTTCAAGTTCCTTTCTTCTTCCACTTCTTCTTTATTTGCTATTTACATTCTAAAATAATAACTTCAGTATATTCTATATATTTTTATGTTGTTATAAATATGGCACAACCATATTCAGTATTCTATCCATATTTTGAATGACATGTCACCATACGTGTGTACGTACGGCTTACCGTCTCCACGTCGTGATGTAATTGTTATTCAATACATTGTTATTTGGATGGGTATAATAATGATGTGTAATTCATGTAAAAAATAAATATAACATGATAATTCTTCTGTATATATGATACACCATCCAATAATATATTATTTTAATATCAAAGTAATGATATTGTCGCTCGTGTGTACGTACGGACTACCGTCTCCACGAACGCGATGAGATTCATTCCCCATCGTATCCATTCAAGACTAATTTTCATTTGATGATTAAAAATATTGTTTAAGGACTTTATATCATTCTGGATATGAATAAGATACAACCTATGGATAATAAACACATCTTATTTAACAAAACATATAAAAGAAAATGAGTATGTGAACACCCGAAACGACGATAATACTAAAATATTACTAAAGAAACAATATTAAAAGATCATATATGATATAATATTTATGTATATGATTCTTGTATAATTCAATAACAATGATTTAACTATTATACAGGAGGTTAAAATACCCTCTACCATGGAAAAGTACAAGTTAAGGGTTTATTTCACAATCTCTTCATTATCCGAGGTTGTTTATACGTAATTATCCACTGGGACCTCTTTATCATCCACATCCATGATTCTTAAAAATTTATTAAAAAACATTATTAATATTTCATAGAATATGGGTTTAAGTCATTTATAACCTTGTTTGAATTTTTATAAGATGTTTATAAAGGAATCTTTCCATCGTTTTCCAAACATGGTCCTTTTTAACCTTTTCGACAGAATTATGGTAAGAATGTCTTTTTTTAACTTATACGGCAGGTGCGGCTATTTTACTCAATTATAAAATCATTAAAGATTCCCTTACAAGAGTATAAGAATATTTTAAAAATAAATGTTTTCTTTATAATTATGATTTCAAAATAGAAAGATATATTTCTCTAAAAAGGGTTTTGATATCATCTATGTCAATATCCTTTGATGGATTTTATGTTTATTTGATGTTGATTTATTATGATACAAAATTTACATATTTTATTGAAGGTTTTGTGATATGTTTGACTGTGGATGTGCTATTTTTTTACCATTCATGGTTTTTGGCTAACGTATTGACATTTCATATGCTAGTTTTAGTATGGATGTTTATGATAAGTTTAAACCTTTTCATATGAGGAATGTATTGGACTTAGTAAGTGACGGGTGGAGCCCGCTATAACTCCATGATGCATCGGTAGTTCTCATGAGACAACTGGATGTGGAATTGGTAGAGGCACTTTCCTAATTTGATATATGGTTTTGGCCGAGGCCTTAATCATTTTTAGAAGTCTTGGTCAAGGCCTTGGAAAAATGTTTCCAAATGTCTAGAATTATACATTCCATCATTATGGAAATAATATTGATGGTTCATGTGGTCATTCGACTAGTAGAATACCCATGATTTTGTTTTATTATTCCATTGTTTACTCAGCTCATATTATTTTTATAAAAGTATTCATGTTTATTATTAGTAAAGGCATGTGGTTTCAATTATTCACTATGCTTAATATTTATTTTATTTTCCGCTGTATTACTTACCCTTACTGAGCATTTGAGCTCACCCCCTTCTTATGATTAATTATCCCATGATATGAATAAGTTAGTTATGTGTGACCTGTAGGCATAATCTAGGAGGCTTGGATGTTTATAATGAAATATATTTGTGTTGTATTTCTCTTTAAGCTGTACAGTTGAACTTATATATGAATCTTGTTTACAATAATACTAAACTGATCGGTCTTTCGAGACATGATTTCCTTACAATCATGCCAATGTTATGTATTAATGCACTGACTCTAGGTAACTAGGGTTGGGGCATTATAGTTGGTATTAGAGGAAGTTTAGTAAAAACCTTGGAAACTAGATTTAGATAAACTCTGATTAGAGCACAAAGCCCTAAGATAGACTTTGATGATCAGTATAAAAGAATTTCCTAGAATTTTGGTATTGTAGAGATTTTGTGAATTTTACAAGTAATACATCCCTGTCTAGATACGAGTAGGTAGAGGCGGCTCTGGAATAGATATACCTAGGGGTAAAACTTGAAAACACCTCTTTGAGCTAGACTCGAACGAGAACTGGTGCACGACAACGGGCCTTATTGCACTATTGGTTACGACACTCCCGAGGGATATGCTTAGGATAATTCTCATTTTCTTTACAAACCATTATGAAGGATATATGATTATATAATACCTCAAAGAAAACATTTTTATGATTATTGATTATATCCAAAAACTGTTCAATTAATGTTAAGAAATTTAGAAGTTTGGAATTATATATTTCTATTCATAAACAAATCTAGTTTATGCCATTATTTAGAAATGGCGCCTAGTTGAAGGAATGGAAACTGTATCAATGAATGCACTCCATATAAGGATATCCATCCTGCTCAAGATAATTATAGAGGAGCTGGTGATACAACCTATTCTGATCAGCTTATTACCATACTGGGACAACTCAATCAGGTTATTAATAATAACCTTACCCGTATGGAGCACCCAGATCCACAGCATGGAGGATCAATTTTAGATCGCTTCATGAGGAAACAACCACCGACATTCAATGGGAGTGAAAATCCATTAGTGTCTGAGCAATGGATAAATTCATTAGAGAAAATATTCCATGCCATGGAGAGTAGTGAAAGGGAAAACGTTATCATGGCAGTTTACCGCCTCACTAGAGATGCTGATTAATGGTGGCCATTGATTCAAAACACAAAGGAAGATCATGAAGTATCAAATATAGAATGTAGGGAGTTAAAAGGGCTTTTCTTATAAAAAAACTTTCCTTGTAACCATCGAGCAGATATGGAAATACAATTTCTGAGTCTGAGGCAACTAGAGGATGAGAATGTCGCAAAGTATGAGGCTAACCTTACAAGGTTAGCAAGGCATGCTGTAGATTATATACGTAACCCAAGGAGTAAGATTGGTTGTTTATTTTATTGGTTAAAACCATTTCTCCATCGAGCATTAGTATCACAATACTTCTCATCATATAGAGATATTGTCTCATGTACTATCAAGACAGAAAAGGAATTCTCTATGTCTTATGAATTTAAATCAAAGAAAGAGAAGAAGAGATCTGCTGAACACTCTGGGAAAGGAAATAAGGAAACAGGGAATAAGGGAAGAATTGAATTTCCACCCTATGATAATTGGGGAAGGAAGCACCCTGGTGCCTGTCTAAAAGGAAAAGGTGTATGCTACAAATGTGGACAGAAAGGCCATCTAGTTGGTGATTATAAAGGAAAGAAAGATGCTACCAATGTTTAATTCTACAATTGCATGGAGATGGGACATTATGCAAATGAATTTACTAAGAATCAGGGAAAATTACATCAGAAAAGGTCTAGGGACAAAGGCCAAGCTTATGCAATCACTACTGCTAAGGTTGAAGCCCTAAAAGACGTGGTGGAAGGTAATTTAATGGTTTCTCACGTTTAGAAAATCCTTTATTTGATTCTGGATCATTGCATTGTTTCATATCTTCCTAGTTTGGTAAGAAAATTAGATATTTCCAATTTGATTTAACAAGGGAGTTTTCAGTCGAAACTCCTAAGGGAAGTATCATTGCTACGAAGTTCTGTGAATCGGTTCCCATTAGAGAATATAAATGTTCTTTATCTGCTAATGTCATCATCATAACCATGATTTAATTTGATATAATCCTTGGTAAGGATTGGCTTTCGGACAATGATGTGAAGATTTATTGTAATAAGAATGAGGTTATGATTTTTGATGATGATGATAAATAACACCTTGTCTTTAGAGCAGAATTGTCACCACCTGATTCTTATCTTGATCCACCCACACTAGCTCAACTAGATTCAATTATAAGGGAGGAAGAGAATGAAATAACTATGAGTGAGGAAAGGAATGTTCAAAAAGAGGATGTAATTATTGTTAAAGAATATGTATATGAGATTTAGGAAGATTTACCTGGACATCCTCCAGAACAAGAAATTGAGTTTTCCATTGATTTAATTCCTGGTTCAAGGCCCATATCGAAGACCCCTTATATAATGGCCACTGTGTAATTATTTGAACTAAAGAAACAACTAGAGGAATTCAGTAATAAGGTATTTATTCTCCCTAGTGGTTCTCCATGGGGATCCCCTTCCCTTTTTGTTAATAAGAAAGATGGATCTATGAGGTTATGTATCGACAACAGGGAAATCAATGCTATAACAATAAAGAACAAGTACCCCTACCTCGTATTGATGATTTATTTGACCAAATGCATGGAGCTAAATACTTTTCAAAGACTGACCTTCGATCTGGATATCATCAGTTCTATGTAAAGAAGGAAGACATTCCGAAGATAGCATTTTGAACCAGGTACATGCATTACAAGTTTATAGTAATACGTTTTGGAATGACTAATTCACCCTTTGTATTCATGTATATAATGAATCGAGTTTTCAAGGAATATCTCAATGATTTTGTAGTGGTATTTATTGATGATATCTTGGTTTACTCCAAAAGCTAAGAAGATCATGAAAATCACTTGTGCATTATCCTGAAGACTCTTAGAAGACATGAATTATATAGGAAGTTTAGAAAATGTGATTTCTAGCATCATGATATTTCATTTCATGGCCATATTGTCTCTAAGGATGGAATCTCTATTGATCCTTATAAGACTAAGGAAATCCAAGAATATCCAGCATCGACGGGTATAACTGAGCTACACAGTTTTATTGGTTTAGCAGGTTATTATCGGCATTTCATCCAGAATATTGACCAATTGGCTAACCCATTAATGAAGCTCACACATAAAGGGGTTAAATTTTTTTGGACAAAAGAGTTTGAAGAATGTTTTCAAGAACTGAAGAGAATATTAGTAAATGCTTATATATTGACTCTACCATCAGGGAATGACGAGTTTGTTATTTACAGTGATGCATCGAAGAAATGACTTGGTTGTGTCCTTATACAGAATGATAGGGTTATTTCCTATGCATCACGACAACTGAAAATTCATGATAAAAACTATCCTACTCATGATCTTGAGTTAGCAGCTGTAATAGTTTCTTTGAATATTTGGAGACACTACTTCTATGGTGAAAAATGTGAGATTTATACAGATCAGAAGAGTTTGAAGTATATTTTCTCACAGAAAGAAATCAACATGAGGCAAAGGCGATGACCTAAACTACTCAAGGATTATGATTTCACTATACACTACCACCAGGGGAAGGAAAATAAGGTGGAATATGCTTTGAGTAGAAAGTATCATAGTGTTTTGAAAAATATTAGAGCTGAAAAGGATCCTATATATATGGATCTAGTAAAGATTGATATGGGAATAACTATGGAAGGTGAAACATCAAAGCTTCTTCAAATGGTTTCGAAACCATATTTACTAGAAAATATAAAGAGTCCTTGGATCAGTGATGAAGAATTTCAGAAGAATGTCAATGCTGTGAATGATGGGAGATTGGGTGACTTTGTGTACGAAGATGGAATTTTGAAGTTTGGGAAGAGACTTTGTGTTCCCGATATACCAGATCTAAAATGCGAATTGTTGGATGATGCTCATAGTTACAATTTCTCAATAAACTCTGGAAGCACCAAAATGTATAAATATTTTAAGGAACATTTTTTGTGGGACAACATGAAGAGGGAGATTGCTGATTTTGTGTCAAGATGTATGGTTTGTCAACAAGTGAAAGCTAGAAGGAAACAACCTGGAGGAGTCATGCAACCTCTTCCCATACCTGAGTGGAAATGGGATAATATCATGATGGAATTTGTCATGGGACTACCAAAGACTCCTAGAAGGAATGATGCAATATGAGTAATTGTTGATCGTCTTAGCAAATCATCATATTTTCATTCTATTAGAGAAGATCTACCACTTGAATTTCTAGAAAGGATATATATTAATGACGTTGTGGGACTTCATGGAGTACCCCTATCGATTGTTTATGATCGTGATCCCCATTTTACTTCAAGATTCTGGAAAATTATTCAGAAATCCCTAGACACTGAACTTCATTTGAGAACTGCCTACCACCCCCAAACTGATGGACAACCAGAACGGACTACTCAAACCTTAGAAGACATGTTGAGATCTTTCTCATTTTACTTTCAGGGTATGTGGGATCAATATTTTCCTCTGGTGGAATTTTCCTATAACAATAGCTTCTATTTAAGTATTCGGATGGCACCATATGAAGTGTTATACGAAAAGGGATGTCGAACACCAACCTATTGGGATGACGTTAGTGAGAGAAAACTCGTAGGCCTAGAACTGGTGGAGGAAACGATGGAAAAGATGAAGTTAATCCAAAACCACATCAAAGGAGCTCAAAGTAGGAAGAAGAGCTATGCTGATAACCGAAGGAAGGATTTGGAATTTCAGGTAGAAGATCATATTTTCATGAAGGTATCTCCATGGAAGGGAGTTATAAGTTTCGGTAAGAAAATTAAATTGAGTCCCAGGTACATCCGACCTTTCAAAATTCTAGAATGAATTGGGGTTGTAGCTTACCATTTGGAAAAGCCACCAAATCTCTCCAAATTTCATGATGTGTTCCACGTATCACTGTTGAGAAAATACATGCCTAACCCAACGCATGTACTCACCAATGAGGAATTAGAACTAAAACCCGATGACTTGGTTAGGCTTCCCTAACCTAAGAAATACTAGAGAACAATCCATTAACTAAATCAGGGAATTCCCAAACCATTTATTCCACTAATATGTAATCAATTTGTTGGGGTGAACTATCTCTGGCCTCTTCTCATAGTTTCAAAAGAAGTCTTTAGGAAGGTATCTTACTATAATAAGAAATAACCATAAAAACCATCAGCAAAACCATTCCGAAAATTTACATAAAAAAAATACCAACACTTTAATAAATCAAAACATATCCAAATCCATCATAATAAAAATCCAACCAAACCACTCCACTACCACCCAGTGTCCATATATGTTCTGAAGCTGATATGTCTCACCTAGAGGAGTATTCAACCCAAATCCAAACATCCCACGGTGAATCGAGTCCTGTCATGAGGAGTGGTGGAAAAAAAACTCACTCACCACCAGAACATCAATCCTTGAAAATCCTTTATCCAATCTATCCAAAATATTTCCCTATATAACATGACTAAAAAGAGCATAACCTACTCCGATACCATTTTTCCATGAACCAATCTGGAGTCCCATCCAACGGACACCTGACCTGATCTGTGCCATGACCTGAAGGGTGTTCTTGATTCCTATGGTCCAGAAACTAGTTATTGGGTATCAAAAAAATACTGTAGAGACCCAAAGCTTGATGTACATGGACATTACATTACTTTTGCGGAATACTTAGTACAAAACAAAAACACACACACAAGGATCGTAATAGTTTAGTGTCTTTGGAAACTCAGAATATAATCTTCTAATCGTGGTGAAAGATCTTCAACATCTCCCATAAAGATCTTCCTTTTTTTACCTAAAACCTTTCTTTATATCCTAGGGAAAAGAAAAAAAATGGTGAGATCAAATGCTCAGTAAGGGTAAACAAAAGAAATATCAATCACATCATTTTCATAGGAACATAACATTTTGGAAATCTTATCCTGCAAAAGAGGGAATAATTTCATAACATGGGATAAATCATAGTAGTGAAATGAAATCCCAATAATCATAAATTAAAACATGAAACTTTGTGGCATACACAGATAATCATAGGGAATCATATCTTATTAGTCAAGACTCATTGCCAAGACTATCTTAGTGGACAAAGTCCATTTCTGAACCGAGTCACCCTCGTTTCAGTCCTGTTTCACTGAACTGGTATAACCTACTATTCCAGCCATGTCTATCTCATGAGATATAAAATCTTTACCCAATGAATTGGAGGGAGATATAGGTCCCACCCATCTCATAATGATACCATTCTTATGTGTGCCACAAAATCATAAATCATACATCATAGCATAACCCATGTAATAAAAATGGGAATCTTTAAACATCGTGACATCATAAAACAATTCATATAAGATAAAAGAATTCATAAAAAATATTTCCATCACAACATAATCAAATCCATGTAATAATAGGGATAGAAAACGAACCCTTTATTATCTTAGATGGAAAATAATTTTGATAAAACATTTGAACTCCATTCTTGAGGAAAATATCCTTTTTGCTTCAAAAACACTTTTCCTTTGTTAACATGTCATACAATTATAAACTAAAAGAAGTTGATTAAAAATAAACATGAAAACTTGTAAGGGAAGATTATGGGAAATAATGTTTTAAAAATCCATTCATGCCGTATAAGTTAAAAAAACATTCTTCGTACTTTTGTCGGGAAAGGCAAAAAGTACATCGTACGAAAAACGACAAAAGATTCCTTTCATATCCTTTACTAAAAACTCACCGAAGGGTAAAATTGGATATAATATATTTTAGAAGGATATAAATATTACATATTGGGGAAACATGGATGTGGATGATAAAATACACCCCAGTAAATACCAAAGTATAAACAATCTCGGATAAAAATGAGATTGTGATATTTCCCTTACCTTAGGTCCGATTTTCTTCGTATATGTCCGAACCTCCTGTATAATGATTTAAATAATGTTATTGACTTATTACAGAATCATACTTATTTTTATGATATCATATATAGTTCACTTATGGCTTTATATTACCCGTTCTTTTGTAAATTCCATGTTAAAGAAGCGTTTTGGGTAAAATCGTTTCATTTATCGTAGGTGTTTGGACTGGTTGTTCTTCACATTATTATTACTTATATCATGATTTACTTACTTCCAGAAAATAAAACATGATTTATATATCATTTATATTCAGTATATATATATATATAATAGATAGATAAATGAAATGTAACACACCGTTTCAGGAGATGGTAGTCCGTACGTACGCATGAACGCTGTTTTCATTTCCTTATTGTCTTGAATGGAAGTAAGTAAATGTCATACGTATATATATATATACATAAATCCAGTAGATTTAAATTGTCATATATTTCATTATTATTCATTATATATACTTTATAATCATTCATGAATGGTTAATGTGGAGAATGAATCTCATCGCATCGTGGAGACGGTATTCCGTATGTACGCACGCGCGGTGATTTCCTTTTTCTGTAGGATGGATAGAAGGTTAATTAGAGTTGTTTAATATTTATAATAACATATCAGTATATAAGAAATACTGATGTTATTACTTTATCATGAAACAACTAAAGAAGAATAAGTTGAAGAAGAAAGAAATTGAAAAAGATCGGTAATGGATATTACCTCTTTTTGAAGCGCCTTCACTTAAACTCCACTTAAAGAACTAAGGATGGTCTTTGAAGAAGCCCAGAAACTCTAGGAAGATACTAGGGAAGTGGAGAAGTGATTTTGGAAGGGGTTGGACGAGCTTGAAGGCTCAATGTTGTGTGAGGAAGAGAGGGAGGAGGTTCCCTTTTATAAGGGAGGAGAGGGGCACCTTTGGAATAACTAAAACTATTATTTTATTATAAAGTGAAATTCGGTTTTAAATAGCTCCAAATTGATTTATTTCGAAGCTAATGTGGGGATGGGTCTAAATCCTCTCATCCAATATAATTTAGACAAGTTTAGGTTCCTATATTAACCTTATCTTTTAGTTTTAACTCTTAGTTAATTAGATTGACATTTACCATGTCACTTTGTATTTTTATATTATATAGTTAATAAATTCATCATATAAATCCAAGAGACCCTAAAGTTGAGTTTTATTAATATATATAACCTTATCTAAGTCATTTGGCCGAACCTTAGATTTTTAGGAATAAAATAACAATTAATAATATAATATTTGTTTTAAAAACTATTTTATGTCAATTTAGACACTATTCAATAGTTGATTTTTTTGAAACTAATAACAAAATTATTACTTAGACCAAAGTTAATTAAATTAATTATAACATGTCATATTAACCTATAAAATTAGTTTAATTCATAAAAAGTCTCAAATTATACTTATTTAGGTATTTATAATATCAATTATTCTAAATTTTCACTATTATGGTTATTAATGCATCATCACTGTGTCATAAATAAATCAAATTATTTAAAGTCTAAAAATTACAAATAAAATATCATTATGTAGGAAATATATTTAGATTTATAATAAATATTTATAGTACAATTTATCTTATGGATAACCTTATATTAAAAATTATTTAGTTATTAAACTTTGATTTTAATTATTTTAACCCTTCTTTAAATAAATTAATAATAAATGTCATAATCTAATCCAAGTGGGCCTAAATGGTCATATTTTATTCCTAAGGTTGTTTTTGGTCGAATTACACTTGTCCAATAGAATTAAGAAATGTGTTAGGGTAATAATAATATCATTTTTACCCATAATTACCCTATTTACTTTTAACCGTGGTAAAAAAAATAAAAAGCTACTATTCACCAAAAAATTATTTTCGTCTCATTGAACCAAATTTTACTTACTGACATCAACCGTGTCTCTCGGATTTTTGAAATTCCACTCACAGAAGCGGTAAAAGTATGTTTTATGAAAAATTCATTATTTTTACTACCATCTAGTGGTTTTACTATTCATCAAAAAATGAAAGTTTCCAGAAAAATACCAAAAATTAGGCCTAAACTACATTTGATATTATGAACTCAAAAATGATGTCTATTTTACCAAATTCAAAACATATCAGTTACATTAACTAATTTAAAAAATTAATTCTCGTCGTCAAAACAAATGGCGTGTTTTTAAAAGATAATAACTATCAAAAGATTGATACTTGTTTATAACTGATTTAAATGTGAAATTACATCCAATGACCAACATTGTATTAAATTGAAAAAATATATTCTAAATATACATTAAAACCACTCAAATTAATAATTTATCACTATTAATTATTTCGATTAAAAAGGGTGTTTTTAATTAAAATTTAGTAATTTTAACTATTCATCAGAATATGAAAGTTATCCGTAAAGTACCAAAATTTCACCTTAGGCTAAATTAGATACTCCGAATCCAAAAATGAAGTCCATTTTGAGAGCTAAAATTTCTAAAATTTTAAAAGGTGGTTATGACTATTCATAACGGCTAGTTTTAATAGTATTTTAATAGCATATCGTTGTTTAGTGAAACTCGGTATTGCGTTCTACACACGATATCGAGGAAGGTCGTGATTGCGTGTAATGCAAGGCAAGTCAAGGATTCATGTTGAGCAAGATCCTTTTGGTGTAGCGTACAACACAAGACATTAATGAAATTACAAATAATATTTTATTATAAAATCTCGGGCTGTTACATTCTACCCCCCTTAAAATGAATTTCACCCTCGAAATTTGTCGGGGTTATAAATGGTTTACTACTCGAAAGTTTCTTTAATAGAAACCCACATCGTAAAAAGGAATACCAAAACATGGCATTAAAAACTAAAGTATGAAATGTAACGATTACCCAAATAAACTAATCACTGGGTTTCCACATAGGTGAAAATATGGATATGGAAGAGAAATCTAACCATCATGTTCTGATGGAGAGTGGTAGAGAACATGGCTATGGAAAAGCCAGCAATCACAAAGCCATAAATTTTTGATGATCTAAGGTACCATCTGATTCATCAGATATAAGAGCACTAGGACAACATTTTTGGCTTTCAAGATCATTTCCCTAAAGTTGATGAAATTTGGAATTAGAAGAAATACTTTCGTGATTTTGGTATAGTCTCTCCGTTTGTCGTTCTTTGGACAATTTCCACTTTATCTCTTAAATAAATGAAGTTGAATTTTTCATTCATGATGTGTTAGCAGATCATGTGATGGAATGATGGGTCATTCCATCTGTCTCAAACAAAATGTTAGAAAAGTTATCAAAAAATACATAAGTCCATCTATAGTGAGACTAATCATATATGGTTCCTAAAATGGAGTTATACGTCATATATCATACTGCTTAATATAAAAAAACTAGTTTCTACTAAACAGGGACTTCCTGTAGGCCAGTGGTAGGCGATAAAGGCCAGTCGCACTTCAGTTGTGGGTTTGATTCCCACAGCCTTGTCCGGTGCGATGGGATGTCGCCCATCCTGCAGGTTGTACTTTTTCTAAAACTACATTACTATAACATCACATAAAAAATATCAAAAAAAAGTTCTATCCTTAAATAATACTAGCTTATGGTTAACATAATCCATTCCAATCTTTAGGCTTATCTAAAATAATTCGGTCCAAGCTCTTAGTATAAAGAAAATGATCACTTGAATGCCATCATTTATCCCCCATATATCATAAGATACATCTTGTTGGTCAAATTACAAACATGTGAATACCTTAATCATGTATTCTCTTGAAGAATGAATATCCATTGAACCTTAGTGAAAACATTAATGAAGTTAAAAGTTAACACTTTCCACATACAAAAATCCTCAAAATTCTATATCCTCAAACCATGATATCACTTAATCCTTATATCAATCATGAGCTCATGAATACTCTCAAACATTTCATTTTCTCCTTATCCCTTCAATATGCGCATATCATCTGCTTTCCAAAAATATCTGAATAACCTTTCATGGTTACTGGTACCATTAATCATACACTTTCAAAACTTAAGGAAAGAAAATAGTGTAACAATCCTTAGATGTCTCTTTATTCCACAGTACCATGAGATTACTTATACAGCATTACACGTGATAAACATGTAATCATTACACTACATTCATAAACCATTTACTGAGCTTCAACAATTCTTTCATCTCACATATCATTTGTAGTTTCTTCATCATCATCCACATAAATACTACCCATACGACCATACTGATTCTCTTCACGAGACTTTCCCTTAGGGCATTGGTTTGAATAATGCCCATACATTCCACATTTAAAACATTTAACTATTGTTGATGTCGTAGCAATACCATTATCCTCATCCCTGGTGTTAACTGAACCATTTCCTTTGCACTTACTGGCTTGGTGTCCTTTTTTTCCACACCCAAAGCATCTTACAGTTCCTTTGAAACATTCTCCTTGATGCCACTTCCCACATGATTTACATAGGGGAAATTGAACATTCTTTCCTCTATGATCATCATGAAACTCCATCTTTCTCTTATTAACCGAGTTAGGAAACTTACCAAATTTTACTTTATTGATCATATTATGAGATTGTTGATTTGACATAATAATGATTTTTGGACTTCCAAATCCCATTTCATTTGGTTGCTCATGAAGAATATCATTCCATTGTCCATCATACCCTCCATTATCGTGAATCATCTTGTTTCCAGCCATTTTTTAAAACCCAAAAAGAATAGTGTGAGAGGAAAAAACATAATAAAGGGGGAGTAACATCAATATCTAACATCTTTGGTTTAATCTAATATCCTTACCATAGTTCTAGGACTATATCCTATACGTATACTTATCCTTAGGGACATCCCTAGACATACCTTAGAAATATCTCTAGGGATCTCACTAACGTTTTCGCATCCTAGTTTCCAAAGGTTGACTAATCTTTTCCTCTGATACCAACTGTAGAGACCCGAAGCTTGACGTACAAGGAAATTACATTACTTTTGCGGAATACTTAGTACATAACTAAAACACACACACAATGATCGTAATAGTTTAGGGTCTTTGGAAACTCGGAATATAATCTTCTAATCGTGGTGAAAGATCTTAAACATCTCCCATAAAGATCTTCCTTTTTTTACCTAAAACCATTCTTTATATCCTGGGGAAAAGAAGAAATAAAAGGATGAGCTCAAATGCTCAGTAAGGGTAAACAAAAGAAATATCAATCAAATCATTTTCATAAGAACATAACATTTTGGAAATCTTAACCCGCAAAAGAGAGAATAATTTCATAACATGGGATAAATCATAGTAGTGAAATGAAATCCCAATAATCATAACATAAAACATGAAACTTTGTGGCATACACACATAATCATACAGAATCATATCTTATTTGTCAAGACTCATTTCCAAGACTATCTTAGTAGACAAAGTCCATTTCTGAACTGAGTCACCCTCGTTTCAGTCCTGTTTCACTGAACCGGTATAACCTACCATTCCAGCCATGTCTATCTCATGAGATATAAAATCTTTACCAAATTCATTAGAGGGAGATATAGGTCCCACCCATCTCATAATGATACCATTCTTATGTGTGCCACAAAATCTTAAATCATACATCATAGCATAACCCATGTAATAAAAATGGGAATCTTTAAACATCGTGACATCATAAAACAATTCATATAAGATAAAATAATTCATAAAAAATATTTCCATCACAACATAATCAAATACATGTAATAATAGGGATAGAAACAAAACCCTTTATTATCTTAGATGGAAAATAATTTTGATAAAACACTTGAACTCCATTCTTGAGGAAAATATCTTTTTTGCTTCAAAAACACTTTTCCTTTCATAACATGTCGTACAATTATAAACTAAAAAAAGTTTATTAAAAATAAAAATGAAAACTTGTAAAGGAATCTTCTTGGAAATAATGTTTTAAAAATCCATTCATGTCGTATATGTTAAAAAAATATTCTTCGTACTTTTGTTGGGAAAGTCAAAAAGTACCTCGTATGAAAAACGACAAAAGATTCCTTTTATATCCATTACTAAAAACTCACCGAAGGGTAAAATTGGATATAAACTATTTTAGAAGGATATAAATATTACATACTGAGGAAACATGGATATGGATGATAAAATACACCCCAGTAATTACCAAAGTATAAACAATCTCGGATAAAAATGAGATTGTGATATTTCCCTTACCTTAGGTCCGATTTGCTTCGTATGTGTCCGAACCTCCTGTATAATGGTTTAAATAATGTTATTGACTTATTAAAGAATCATACTTATTTTTATGATATCTTATATGGTTCACTTATGGAATTATATTACCCGTTCTTTTGTAAATTCCATGTTAAAGAAGCATTTTGGGTAAAATCGTTTCATTTATCATAGGTGTTTGGACTTGTTGTTATTGACATTATTATGACTTATATCATGATTTAATTACATCAAGAATATAAAACATTATTTATATATCATATATATTCAGTATATATTTATATATAATAGATAGATAAATGAAATGACACACACCGTTCATGGAGACAGTAGTCCGTACGTACGCATGAACGCTGTTTTCCTTTCCTTATTGTCTTGAATGGAAGTAAGTAAATGTCATAAATATATATATATACATAAATCCAGTATATTTAACATGTCATATATTTCATTATTATTCATTATATATACTTTATAATCATTCATGAATGGTTAATGTGGAGAATGAATCTCATCGCGTCGTGGAGACGGTATTCCGTACGTACGCACGCGCGGTGATTTCCTTTTTCCGTAGGATGGATAGAAGGTTAATTAGAGTTGTTTCATATTTATAATAACATATCATTATATAATAAATACGGATGTTATTTCTTTATCATGAAACAACTAATGAAGAATAAGTTGAAGAAGAAAGAAATTGAAAAAGATCGGTAATGGATATTACCTCTTTTTGACGTTCCTTCACTTAACATCCAGTTAAAGAACTAAGGATGGTCTTTGAAGAGTCCCGGGACATCTAGGATGATACTAGGGAAGTGGAGAAGAGATTTTGGCAGGGGTTTGCCGAGCATTAAGGCTCAAAGTTGTGTGAGGAAGAGAGGGAGGAGGTTCCATTTTATAAGTTAGGAGAGGGGCACCTTTGGAATAACAAAAACTATTTTTTTATTATAAAGTCAAATTCGGTTTTAAATAGCTCCAAATTGATTTATTTCGAAGCTAAGGTGGGGATGGGTTGAAATCCTCTCATTCAATGGAATTTAGACAAGTTTAAGTTCCTATATTAACCTTATCATTTAGTTTTAACTCTTAGTTAATTAGATTGACATTTACCATGTCACTTTGTATTTTTATATTATATAGTTAATTAACATACCATATACATCCAAGAGACCCTCAAGTTGCATCTTATTAAAATATATAACCTTATCTAAGTCATTTGGCAGAACCTTAGGTTTTTAGGAATAAAATAACAATTAATAATATAATATTTGTTTTAAAAACTATTTTATGTCAATTTAGACATTATTCAATAGTTGATTTTTTTGAAACTCATAACAGAATGATTACTTCGACCAAAGTTAATTAAATTAATCCTAACATGTCATATTAACCTAGAAAATTAGTTTAATTCATAAAAAGTCTCAAATTATACTTATTTAGGTATTTATAATATCAATTATTCTAATTTTTCACTATTATGGTAATTACTGCATCATCATTGTGTCATAAATAAATTAAATTATTTAAAGTCTAAAAATTACAAATAAAATATAATTATGTAGGAAATATTTTTAGATTTATAATTAATATTTATAGTAGAATTTATCATATGTATAACCTTATATTAAAAATTATTAATCATTAATCCTTGATTTTAACTATTTTAACCCTTCTTTAAATAAATTAATAATAAATGTCCTAATCTAATCCAAGTGGGCCTAAATGGTCATATTGTATTCCTAAGGTTGTTTTTGGTCGAATTACACTTGTCCAAAAAATTATTTTCATCTCATTGAATCACATTTTACTTACTAACATCAACCGTTTCTCTCGAATTTTTGAAATTCCACTCACAGATGCGGTAAAATTAAGTTTTATGAAAAATTCATTTTCTTTACTACCACTTAGTGGTTTCACTATTCATCAAAAAAATGAAAGTTTCTAGAAAAATACCAAAAATTAGGCCTAAACTACATTTGATATTATGAACTCAAAAATGATGTCTATTTTACCAAATTCAAAACATATCAGTTACATTAACTAATTTAAAAAATTAATTCCCGTCATCAAATCAAATGGCGTGTTTTTAAGAGATAATAACTATCAAAAGATTGATACTTGTTTATAACTGGTTTAAATGTGAAATTACATCCAATGACCAACATTGTATTAAATTGTAAAAATATATTCTAAATATAATTTAAAACCACTCAAATTAATAATTTATCACTATTAATTATTTCGATTAAAAAGGTTGTTTTTATTTAAAATTTAGTAATTTTCACTATTCATCAGAATATGAAAGTTATCCGTAAAGTACCAAAATTTCACCTTAGGCTAAATTCGATACTCCGAATCCAAAAATGAAGTCCATTTTCAGAACTAAAATTTCTAAAATTTTAAAAGATGGTTATTACTATTCATAACGGCTAGTTTTAATAATATTTTAATAGCATATCGTTGTTTAGTGAAACTCGGTATTGCGAACTACACGCGCTATCGAGGAAGGTCGCGATTACGTGTAATGCAAGGCAAGTCAAGGATGCGTGTTGAGCAAGCTCCTTTTGGTGTAGCGTACAACACAAGACATTAATGAAATTGAAAAGAATATTTTTTTATAAAATCTCAGGCTGTTACAAATACACTTGGAATGATTTCAAAAATTTAAATAGTCATATAAAACCACCAAGAATAAACAGTACAATAACTGGTAACCAAAACCAAACAAGATTCAAATATTTTTTAGATTAAAATTTTTACAACTTTTACCAAAACCAAAGGTATTAAAATGGAATAGGTACAACATAACCATCCCAAAAAAATCCATTATACAAGAGCTAAATCGACCTAAAGCTACCACCATCAACACCTATAAGAAGTGAAATAATAGATACAGGATCCACCATCACCACCATGATACATATTTCCATTAGCTAGGTCATACATGATTATGTTTACATACAACCAAAGGAGTTTGTAGGGTGTGAGAAAAATCCATATAGGATTACACCAAGAATAGAGGTTCCATGCAATATTATTAGAAGAAAAATCAACATGCATATTTCTATAAGAATAATTGAAGCATTCACGGAAATTTATTTTACGAAAATATTCTCATGAAACACCCCCTTACAAAAAAACTTTATCAAAAATAATTTTTCCTAATAAATAAATATTTACACAAGGTATACTATGTTTTAAAGAATAAAACCACATCACATGAGAAACATTTCAGAAGATGGAACCAAGGGAAAATCTCTATAGGTAACTAGCACAAGTGGGACACTATCAATCTCGTAACTCGGTGATCAAAATCCTCCAACTCAACCACCAAAAGTGTTTCCATACATGAACAATTTGAGGGGATCCCATCCAAAAGAATTATAGTCTCTATATCATAATCTAAAACCAACAGAGTTCCCATACATGATGTAACACCCGAGACTTTTATGTTATATAAATTATCAAAGAAATATTTTTCTACACAACACTTGCTTGACTTGCTTTACACGCAATCGCGACCTTCCTCGATAGCTTGCGTCGTACGCAATACCGAGTTTCACTAAACAACAATATGCTATTAAAACTAGCCGTTATGAATAGTAATAACCACCTTTTGAAATTTTATAAATTTTATTTTTCAAAATGGACTTCATTTTTGGACTCAGAATATCGAAATTAGCCTAGGGTGAAATTTTGGTATTTTTCTGAAAACTTTCAATTTTTGATGAATAGTGAAACCACTAAGTGGTAGGTTAAAAACTGAATTTTGCATAAAACTTAATTTTACCGCTTCTGTGAATGGAATTTCGAAAATCCGAGAGACACGGTTAATATCAAGGACTAAAATGTGGTTCAATGAGATGAAAATAATTTTTTGGTGAATAGTAAATTTTTACGATTTTTACCGCGGTTAATAGTAAATAGGGTAACTAAGGGTAAATATGATATTACTATTACCCTAACACATGTTCTAATTCTATTGGACAAGTGTAATTCGACCAAAAACAAACTTAGGAATAAAATATGACCATTTAGGTCCACTTGGATTAGATTAGGACATTTATTATTAATTTATTTAAAGAAAGGTTAAAATAGTTAAAATCAAAGTTTAATAAGTAAATAATTTTTAATATGGGGTTATACATAAGATAAATTCGATTGTAAATATTCATTAGAAATCTAAAAAGATTTTCTACATGATGTTATTTTATTTGTAATTTTTAGACATAAAATAATTTAATTTATTTATGACACAACGATGATGCAGTAATTATCTTATTAATGAAATATTGACATAATTGATGTTATAAACACCAAAATAAATGTAATTTGAGATTTTTTATGAATTCAACTAATTTTCTAGGTTACTATGATATATTAATGTTGATTTAATAAACTTGGTTCGAACATTTAATTCTGTTATGACTTTCACAAAAATCATATATCAAATAGTGTCGAAATTGACACAAAATAGTTTTTAAATAAAATATTATATTATTAATTGTTATTGTATTCCTAAAAATCTAAGGTTCGGCCAAATGACTTAGATAAGGATATATATATTAATAATAAACAATTTGGGGTTCTTTTGGCATGTTATAGTAAGTGTATTAACCATATAGTGAAAGAAAACAAAAAGACATGGTAAAAGTTAAATTATTTAACTTAGAGTTAAATCTAATTGATAAGGTTAAAATAATATCCTAAACTTGTATAAATTCTATTGGTTGATAGGATTTCGACCCGTCCCCAGTTTAGCTTCGAAATAAGACCCTTTGGAACCATTATAAACCGATTTTGACTTTAATATAAAATAATATTTTGAGATATTCCTAAGGTGCCCCTCTCCTCCCCTATAAAAGGACACCTCCTCCCCCTCCTCCTCACACCAATTTGAGCACTCAAGCTCTGCCAACCCCTGCCAAAATTCCTTCTCCACTTCCCTAGAAACATCCTAGAGGTTCTGGTCTTCCTCAAAGACCAATTCTAGTGCCCTAAGAGGAGGTCTCAAAGAGGCACTTCAAAGAAGAGGTAATTACCGTTACCAATTCTTTCATCTTTATTTCTTCTTCCACTTCATCTTCTTAGGTTGTTTCATTATGATGTAATAACATAAGTATCACTCATATACTGATATGTTATTATAAGTATGAAACAACCCTATTTCACCATCTATCCATCCTACGGAAAAAGAAATCACCGCGCGTGCGTACGTACGGAATACCATCTCCACGCCGTGGTGTAATCTATTTTCCACCACCACCTTACATGGATGGGTATAATGGTGTAAAGAATAACTATACATAGTTATTACAACATCATATTGATTCTGATATATTGTATAATCCACTCCAATTCAATTCAATATTTATAGAAATGATATAATCGCTCGTGCGTACGTACGGACTACCGTCTCCACGACGCAATGAGATTCATTCTCCATGTTAACCATTTAAGAATGATTATAATGTATATATAATAAATAATAATGAAATATATGACATTATAAAGCTACTGGATTTATGTATATATATACATATGTATGTCATCTACTTACTTCCATTTCAAGACAATAAGGAAAGAAAAACAGGGTTCATGCGTACGTACGGACTACCGTCTCCATGAACGGTGTTTTTCATTTTATTTATCTACCTATTATATATATATATATACTGAATATATATGATATATAAATCATATTTTATATTCTGGAAGTAAGTAAATCATGATATAAGTAATAATGATGTCAAGAACAACAAGTCAAAACACCTACGATAAATGATACGATTTTACCCAAAACGCTTCTTTAACATGGAATTTACAAAAGAACGGGTAATATAATGTCATAAGTGAAACATATATGATATCATAACAATGAATATGATTCTGTAATAAGTAAATAACATGATTTAAATCATTATACAGGAGGTTCGGACACTTACAAAGCAAGTCGGACCTAAGGTAAGGGAAATATCACAATCTCATTTTTATCCGAGATTGTTTATTCGTAAGTATTTACTGGGGTGTATTTTATCATCCACATCCATGTTTCATAAATATGTAATATTATTTCCATCCACCTACAATTGTTTAAATCCAATTTTACCCTTCGGTGAGTTTTTAGTAAAATATATGAAAGGAATCTTTTGTCGTTTTTCGTACGAGGTTCTTTTTGTCTTTTCCGGCAAAAGTACGATAAGAATGTTTTTTTAACTTATACGGAATGAATGGATTTTTAAAAAATTATTTCTAAGAAGAATCCTTTACAAGTTTTCAAGTTTATTTTTAATCAACTTCTTTTAGTTTAAAGTTGTATGACATGTTAAGAAAGGAAAAATGTTTTTAAAGAAGAAAGGATATTTTCCTCAAGAATGGAGTTCAGGTGTTTTAACAAAATTATTTTCCATCTAAGATAATAAAGGGTTCTGTTTTTATCCCTATTATTACATGGATTTGATTATGTTGTTATGGAAATATTTTTATGAAATCTTTTATCTTATATGAATTGTTTTATGATGTCATGTTGTTTAAGAATCCCATTTTTTTACATGGGTTACGCTATGATGTATGGTTTATGATTATGTGGCACACATAAGAAAGGATTCATTATAAGATGGGTGGGACCTATATCTCCCTCCAATGCATTGGGTAAAGATTTTATATCTCATGAGATAGAAAGGGCTGGAACGGTAGGTTATACCGGTTCAGTGAAACGGGACTGAAACGAAGGTTACTCGATTCAGAAAGGGACTTTGTCCACTAAGATAGTCTTGGCAATGAGTCATGACTAACAAGAAATGATTTTCCATGATTATGTGTGCATGCCACAAAGTTTCAAGTTTCATGTTATGATTATGGTGATCTCATTTTCACTTCTATGATTTGTTCCATGTTAAGATATTATGATCTCTTTTGCAGGTTATGATTTTCAAAAAGATATGATATGATTTTTATATCTTTTGTATACCCTTACTGAGCATTTGAGCTCACCCTTTTATGTTTTCTTTTCCCCAGGATATAAAGAAAGGTTTTAGGTAAAAAAAAATGGAAGATCTTTATGGGAGATATTGAAGATCTTTCACCAGGATTAGAAGATTTTATTCCGAGTTTCCAAAGACACTAAACTATTACGATCCTTGTGTGTGTATTTTTGTTATGTACTAAGTATTCCGCAAATGTAATGTAATTTCCATGTACGTCATGCTTCGGGACTCTACAGTTGGCATCAAAGGAAAGGTATAGTCAACCTTTGGAAACTAGGATGTGAAAGCCTTAGTAAGAACCCTAAGAATAAGTCTAAGAATAGAACACAATCTTAGAAATGGCCATGAATAACCTAGGATAAGACCATAAGCATGGAAATTTTATTCTTGAATTTTGTGGTTTCCTATTATAATTAGTGTTGCTCACACTATTCTTCTTGGTTTTAGTCAATGGCTGGAACCCGAAGGAACCGTGTTAATGCGGAATGTGATGGGCAATGCAATGATTGTCCCCCTGAGCAACCAAACGATATGGGAGATGGAATGCAAAATCTTGTAGCCATGCTCACACAACTTTCTCAAGCTACGAATCATGCAGGATTTCCAAACGAGTAAAGGAGGGAGCAACATTATGTTGAATCCTTCATGAGGCAGCGTCCACCTTATTTCAGTGGGTCTACTGATCCATTAGTTGCTGAACAATGGATTAGTACTACTGAAAAGATATTTTCAGTTCTTCAATGTTCTGAACATGATAAAGTCATCCTAGCAGTGTACCGTTTGGAAGGATATGCTGATCAATGGTGGAATCTTGTTAAGAATACGAGGCAAAGGGATGAAATTGAGTCTATGGAATGGGACGAGTTCAAGAACTTATTTTTCAATAAGTACTTCCCTCGTATTCTCCGAACAAAGATGGAGAAAGAGTTTCTTGAACTGAAGCAAAGGGATGATGAATCTGTTAGTACCTATGAAGCAAATTTTACAAGACTTGCAAGGTACGCTTCTGGTATTATTATCCAACCTGAGAGTAAGATTGATCGATTCTTTTGTGGCTTAAAACCAAGTCTTCGAAGGGCGTTAGCCATAAGGGACTTCAATAGCTACGAAGAAATCGTTCGATGTGCTCTCAAAGTCTAGATGGAGATTAGAGTAACCCATCAGTCACATGGGTTTGATAAGAAGAGGAAGATGGAATTCAAAGGAAACTCTAAAGAGCACACTGAAAAGAAGATGAACTTTCCATTATGCTCAAAGTGTGGAAAGAAACATGGAGGGAGTTGTCTTATAGGGACAAGTAAATGTTTTAAATGTGGAAAGGAAGGTCATCGGGCATTTGAATGCCGTGATAATGGGAAGAAGATGTCTAATGATGCAAACAAAGGAAGGGATACACAGAATGAACCTACTACACTTCAATGTTTCAAGTGCAAGGAGATGTGGCATTATGCCAATCAATGCCCAAATCCAAGGGTTGATGATGATGGTCGACGTCAACAAAATCTTAATGCTAAATACAAAGGAAAGTCACATGCAATTTCTATCAGCGATGTGGAGTACGATAACGATGTGGTGAAAGGTACACTTACCATCCACTCTAAAGTAGCAAATGTTTTATTTGATTCTGGATCCACCTACTCTTTTATTTCTGAAGACTTTTCTAAGGGTATCACCGTATTACCTCAACAATTAGATGTTGAGTTAGCCGTGACAACACCTAATGGCACATCAATCGCATCAAAAGTTTATAATTCTTCTCCGATCGAAGTTTGTGGGAAAGTGCTTCCTGCAAATCTTGTGATCCTTCCTTTAGTGGAATTTGATGTGATTCTTGGCATGGATTGGCTTTCTCTACATGGAGCTCATATCAATTTCCAAATAAGGGAAGTCACATTTCATATTCAAGATCAATCTACGATCGTCTATCAATGCAAGGATGAACATAACCTTCCCGTGGAAATTTCTTCCATCTTATGGGTATTGATTCCACTAAATGAAGGTTATTTATCTTAAATGGTTGGTGAGAAACTCACGATTAAGAATATGCCCATTGTACGGGAGTTTGATGATGTCTTTCCGGAGGAATTGCTGGGTCTTCCACCAAATCGTGAAGTTGAGTTTTCAATAGAACTCGTACCGGGTGCTTTGCCTATTTCAAAGACACCTTATAGAATGGCCCCAATTGAGTTGCAAGAATTGAAGAAGCAACTCCAAGAGAATCTTGATAATGGATTCATACACCCTAGTGCGTCACCTTGGGGAGCACCTGTTCTATTTGTTAAGAAGAAAGATGGATCAATGAGACTCTGCATTGATTATCGAGAACTTAACAAGATCACTATCAAGAACAAATATCCTCTCCCACGCATTGATGACTTATTTGACCAACTACGCGGAGCTCAATACTTTTCCAAGATTGACCTTCGTTCAGGGTATCATCAATTGAGGGTCAAAAGGGATGATATACCAAAGACGGCTTTCCGTACAAGGTATGGACACTATGAATTCATAGTGATGCCATTTGGTCTTACTAATGCCCCTGCTATCTTCATGGATCTAATGAATAGAGTCTTTAGAGACTATCTTGATCAATTTGTGGTAGTCTTTATAGACGATATTCTTGTCTATTCAAAGAGCAAGGAAGAGCATGAAGATCACTTGAGAATTATATTGAAGACCCTGAGAAAGGAGAAGCTTTATGCCAAATTTACCAAGTGTTAATTTTGGCTTCAAAAAGTTGCATTTTTGGGTCATATAATCTCAAAAGAGGGGATATCTGTGGATCCAGCAAAAACAGAGGTTATCGAAAGATGGTCGAGACCAACCACAGTAACTGAGATCCGAAGTTTTCTTGGTTTGGCTGGATATTATCGACGTTTTGTAAAAGATTTTTCACGATTATCTAATCCACTCACCAAGTTGACTCGGAAAGGAGTTAAGTTTGTCTGGACAGAGGAATGTGAAGAGAATTTCAAGGAGTTGAAAAGAAGGTTATCCAGTGCACCTGTGCTCACACTGCCTTGTAGTGGAGAAAGGTTTGTGATCTACAGTGATGCATCCAAGAAGGGATTGGGGTTTGTTCTTATGCAAAATGATATGGTGATAGCTTATTCCTCACGACAGTTGAAAATCCATGAGCAAAATTACCCAACACAAGATTTGGAGTTGGCTGCGGTAATCTTTGCATTAAAGATTTGGAGGCATTACCTTTATGGTGAAAGGTGTGATATTTATACTGATCATAAAAGTTTAAAGTATATTTTCACACAAAAGGAGTTGAATATGCGTCAAAGAAGATGGTTGGAGCTGATTAAGGATTATGACTGCTCAATCCATTACCACCCTGGGAAAGCAAACAAGGTGGCAGATGCATTAAGTCGACAAGACCATGCTAGTTTATCCATGATGAGGATCACAAAAGATCCAATATTTATGGATTTACAAAGGATGGATCTTGGAATTATAATGGAAGGGGGAAAATCTTATCTTTCTCAAATGAATGTTCAACCATCTATACATGTGAAGATTAAAGAGGCATAGAAAGAAGATGTCGAGTTACAAAAGAAGGCGAGAAATGTTCCTGAATTCAACCTTGATTGTGATGGGATAATAAAGTTCAGGAATCGGGTTTGTGTTCCTCCCATCCCCGAATTAAAGAAGGAGCTGCTGGATGAGGCTCATAGTTCTTCATTCTCTATTCATTCTGGAAGCACGAAGATGTATAGGGACCTGAAAGAGTACTTCTGGTGGGATGGAATGAAAAGAGATGTTGCTGAATTTGTCTCTCGATGCTTGGTTTGTCAACAAGTTAAAGCTGAGAGACAGAAGTCTAAGGGGATGTTACAACCATTACCCATACCCGAATGGAAATGGGAAAACATCACTATGGACTTTGTCAGAGGACTTCCTAAAACATCCAAAGGCAATAATGCTATTTGGTTCATAGTTGATCGTCTTACAAAGTCTGCACACTTCATTCCTATTAGAGAGGATTTATCTCTAGATCAGCTTGCCAGGATATATGTAAAGGAAGTGGTAAGATTACATGGAGTACCACTTTCTATTATATCTGATCGGGATCCGAGATTTACCTCGAAGTTCTGGCGAAGTCTTCAGCATACTCTGGATACAGAGTTGAGTTTCAGCACTGCTTATCATCCCCAGACAGACGGTCAATCCGAGAGAACAATTCAAACCCTAGAAGATATGTTGAGAGCTTGCTCTATGGATTTCAAAGGAGGTTGGGATCAACACCTACCTTTGGTGGAATTTTCTTATAATAATAGCTTTCACTCCAGTATTCAGATGGATCCTTATGAAGCTCTCTATGGAAAGAAATGCAGGACTCCAACTTGCTGGGATGAAGTTGGGGAAAGAAAGCTATTAGGACCTGATCTCGTTGATGAAATGGCAGAAAAGGTCAGATCTATTCAACAACAAATAAGAGCAGCTCAGAGTCGACAGAAAAGCTATGCCGACAACCGAAGAAAAGACCTAGAGTTTGAAGTGGGTGATAAAGTGTTCTTACGAATATCTCCCTGGAAGAGGGTTATGAGATTTGGAAAGAAGGGGAAGTTGAGCCCTAGATATATCGGTCCTTTCGAAATACTGGATCGTGTTGGGAAGGTAGCTTACCGATTGGCGCTTCCACCGAATCTCTCTCAAGTTCACAATGTGTTCCATGTATCTCTCCTGAGAAAGTACATACCAGATCCTTCACATGTACTCAGCTCAGAAGTTGTACCACTGGAGCAAGATCTTTCTTATGAAGAACAGCCGATAGAGATTCTGGATCGTAGCGAAAATGTCCTACGAAACAAGACCACTCGCTTGGTGAAAGTTTTATGGAGGAACCACCAACTTGAAGAAGCTACATGGGAGCTTGAGGATATGATGAGGGAGAAGTATCCTCATCTGCTTGTTACAAAGTGACGAATTTCGAGGGCGAAATTCTTTTTAAGGGGGGTAGAATGTAACACCCAAGACTTTTATGTTATATAAATTATCAAAGGAATCTTTTTCTACACAACACTTGCTTGACTTGCTTTACACGCAATCGCGACCTTCCTCGATAGCTTGCGTCATACGCAATACCGAGTTTCACTAAACAACAATATGCTATTAAAACTAGCCGTTATGAATAGTAATAACCACTTTTTGAAATTTTATAAATTTTATTTTTCAAAATGGACTTCATTTTTGGACTCAGAATATCGAAATTAGCCTAGGGTGAAATTTTGGTATTTTTCTGAAAACTTTCAATTTTTGATGAATAGTGAAACCACTAAGTGGTAGGTTAAAAACTGAATTTTGCATAAAACTTAATTTTACCGCTTCTGTGAATGGAATTTCGAAAATCCGAGAGACACGGTTAATATCAAGGACTAAAATGTGGTTCAATGAGATGAAAATAATTTTTTGGTGAATAGTAACTTTTTACGATTTTTACCGCGGTTAATAGTAAATAGGGTAACTAAGGGTAAATATGATATTACTATTACCCTAACACATGTCCTAATTATTTTGGACAAGTGTAATTCGACCAAAAACAATCTTAGGAATAAAATATGACCATTTAGGTCCACTTGGATTAGATTAAGACATTTATTATTAATTTATTTAAAGAAAGGTTAAAATAGTTAAAATCAAAGTTTAATAAGTAAATCATATTTAATATGGGGTTATACATAAAATATATTCGATTGTAAATATTCATTAGAAAGATAAAAAGCTTTCCTACATGATGGTATTTTATTTGTAATTTTTAGACATAAAATAAGTTAATTTATTTATGACACAACGATGATGCAGTAATTATCTTATTAATGAAATATTGACATAATTGATGTTATAAACACCAAAATAAATTTAATTTGAGATTTTTTATGAATTACACTAATTTTCTAGGTTACTATGATATATTAATGTTGATTTAATCAACTTGGTTCGAACATTTAATTCTTTTATGACTTTCACAAAAATCATATATCAAATAGTGTCAAAATTGACAAAAAATAGTTTTTAAATCAAATATTATATTATTAATTGTTATTGTATTCCTAAAAATCTAAGGTTCGGCCAAATGACTTAGATAAGGATATATATATTAATAATAAACAATTTGGGGTTCTTTTGGCATGTTATAGTAAGTGTATTAACCATATAGTGAAAGAAAACAAAAAGACATGGTAAAAGTTAAATTATTTAACTTAGAGTTAAATCTAATTGATAAGGTCAAAATAATATCCTAAACTTTTCTAAATTCTATTGGTTGATAGGATTTCGACCCATCCCCACTTTAGCTTCGAAATAAGACCCTTTGGAACCATTATAAACCGATTTTTAATTTAATATAAAATAATATTTTGAGATATTACTAAGGTGCCCCTCTCCTCCCCTATAAAAGGACACCTCCTCCCCCTCCTCCTCACACCAATTTGAGCACTCAAGCTCGGCCAACCCCTGACAAAATTCCTTCTCCACATCCCTAGAAACATCCTAGAGGTTCTGGTCTTCCTCAAAGACCAATTCTAGTGCCCTAAGAGGAGGTCTCAAAGAGGCACTTCAAAGAAGAGGTAATTACCGTTACCAATTCTTTCATCTTTATTTCTTCTTCCACTTATTCTTCTTAGGTTGTTTCATTATGAAGTAATAACATCAGTATCACTCATATACTGATATGTTATTATAAGTATGAAACAACCCTATTTCACCATCTATCCATCCTACGGAAAAAGAAATCACCGCGCGTGCGTACGTACGGAATACCGTCTCCACGCCGTGGTGTAATCTATTTTCCACCACCACCTTACATGGATGGGTATAATGGTGTAAAGAATAACTATACATAGTTATTACAACATCATATTGATTCTGATATATTGTATAATCCACCCCACTCCAATTCAATATTTATAGAAATGATATCATCGCTCGTGCGTACGTACGGACTACCGTCTCCACGACGCGATGAGATTCATTCTCCATGTTAACCATTTAAGAATGATTATAATGTATATATAAGAAATAATAATGAAATATATGACATTATAAAGCTACTGGATTTATGTATATATATACATATGTATGTCATCTACTTACTTCCATTTCAAGACAATAAGGAAAGAAAAACAGCGTTCATGCGTACGTACGGACTACCGTCTCCACGACGCGATGAGATTCATTCTCCATGTTAACCATTTAAGAATGATTATAATGTATATATAAGAAATAATAATGAAATATATGACATTATAAAGCTACTGGATTTATGTATATATATACATATTTATGTCATCTACTTACTTCCATTTCAAGACAATAAGGAAAGAAAAACAGCGTTCATGCGTACGTACGGACTACCATCTCCATGAACGGTGTTTTTCATTTTATTTATCTACCTATTATATATATATATATACTGTATATAAATGATATATAAATCATATTTTATATTCTGGAAGTAATTAAATCATGATATTAGTAATAATGATGTCAAGAACAACAAGTCAAAACACCTACGATAAATGAAACGATTTTACCCAAAACGCTTCTTTAACATGGAATTTACAAAAGAACGGGTAATATAATGTCATAAGTGAACCATATATGATATCATAACAATGAATATGATTCTGTAATAAGTCAATAACATGATTTAAATCATTATACAGGAGGTTCGGACACTTACAAAGCAAGTCGGACCTAAGGTAAGGGAAATATCACAATCTCATTTTTATCCGAGATTGTTTATTCGTAAGTATTTACTGGGGTGTATTTTATCATCCACATCCATGTTTCATAAATATGTAATATTATTTCCATCCACCTACAATTGTTTAAATCCAATTTTACCCTTCGGTGAGTTTTTAGTAAAATATATGAAAGGAATCTTTTGTCGTTTTTCGTACGAGGTTCTTTTTGACTTTTCCGGCAAAAGTACGATAAGAATGTTTTTTTAACTTATACGGAATGAATGGATTTTTAAAACATTATTTCTAAGAAGAATCCTTTACAAGTTTTCAAGTTTATTTTTAATCAACTTATTTTAGTTTAAAGTTGTATGACATGTTAAGAAAGGAAAAATGTTTTTAAAGAAGAAAGGATATTTTCCTCAAGAATGGAGTTCAGGTGTTTTAACAAAATTATTTTCCATCTAAGATAATAAAGGGTTCTGTTTTTATCCCTATTATTACATGGATTTGATTATGTTGTGATGGAAATATTTTTATGAAATCTTTTATCTTATATGAATTGTTTTATGATGTCATGTTGTTTAAGAATCCCATTTTTTTTACATGGGTTACGCTATGATGTATGGTTTATGATTATGTGGCACACATAAGAAAGGATTCATTATAAGATGGGTGGGACCTATATCTCCCTCCAATGCATTGGGTAAAGATTTTATATCTCATGAGATAGATAGGGCTGGAACGGTAGGTTATACCGGTTCAGTGAAACAGGACTGAAACGAGGGTTACTCGATTCAGAAAGGGACTTTGTCCACTAAGATAGTCTTGGCAATGAGTCATGACTAACAAGAATTGATTTTCCATGATTATGTGTGCATGCCACAAAGTTTCAAGTTTAATGTTATGATTATGGTGATCTCATTTTCACTTCTATGATTTGTCCCATGTTAAGATATTATGATCTCTTTTGCAGGTTATGATTTTCAAAAAGATATGATATGATTTTTATATCTTTTGTATACCCTTACTGAGCATTTGAGCTCACCCTTTTATGTTTTCTTTTCCCCAGGATATAAAGAAAGGTTTTAGGTAAAAAAAATGGAAGATCTTTATGGGAGATATTGAAGATCTTTCACCAGGATTAGAAGATTTTATTCCGAGTTTCCAAAGACACTAAACTATTACGATCCTTGTGTGTGTATTTTTGTTATGTACTAAGTATTCCGCAAATGTAATGTAATTTCCATGTACGTCAAGCTTCGGGTCTCTACACATGATCCACTAGAGGGGAACACATCCCATGTTCTAGTGTTCTCAGATCATATTACATGTTTAGTTAGTGTTGAGATAGTCCATCATACAAGATGAATCTAGGACTTAGCAACTTGGGAATCAACTAGTATATTCATTATAGTTCATACACGTATAATACCTATTATTTCCTTTGTTCTCAGATTCCATATCACATATCACATAAATAAACACTTTTATATACACTTGAAAAGCATCATAATTATGAAAGGTGGTCACCTATTTCCACTTTGAAGGCACCTCAAAACCAATTAGAAATGAATTTAACACCACTTCCACAATTTATATAATCCCTTTGGGAACCCAACCATAAGAAAAGATGTTAAATCAACCGTTTCCATGGGAAAATCCCCTTTCAAAATCATTTTCTCATCAAGACCATTTTTATAACATGATTCATAATACGAAGTCAAATTTATGCTTTATAATTAGGAAATCAACATACAAAAAAACACATTTCCCTATTAAAATACACTTTCAAAATATTTTCACCTTTATTTGTCTTTGAGAATACATTTTGATCCTTTCACACAAGGCATACAACACATTCAACAAGTATCTCAATGAATCACAAAATAAATATAACTAATTTCTTTTAGAAAACCCATTTTCATCACATGTGCATTCAAAACATTTAGAAATCATTTTTCAAACCACACAATTTATCCAAAGAACATATTTAAAAATCAAGAAAGCAATCCAAAATCATCTAATATTGTAAAATAATGGAACTATCAACCTTAATCTTAGAAACATTAAGAAAACGATTGAAAAAAGCAATTGAGAACCCATGAGACCCGATAAAAGAAATATTGAACAATATTCATTATTATTTGACCCAAAATCACATGATTGGACCGTCAGTAGTTCAAATAACCCACTATAAAATTATTACTAAAAAAATTAGGAAGATGAACCCTAGAATATGGAGAAATAAAGAGGAAAATGACCTTCATGATGATTCCTTGAAGAAAAGGGGTCAAAACCACTCAAGGATTGAGTCTCAAGAAGGCCAAGAAATCTTTGATGGAACTCTCATGGATGCAAATCCAGAATAGGGTAGAGGCAAGGTGTTTAAGTGTAAAAATAGAAGAGGGAAAGACATTAAATTTAAACTTTTAATGTCTTGGATGGGTCAAATGGTTTTCCAAACTGTGTGGGAACTGTGCGTCCCTCACTATCGAAGAGGAATAGATTCATGGTTTTCATGTATGGTTTTCCAAACCATGTGCCATCTATGTGGTCTCCACTATCCAAAATGACCATTTTGTGCAATTTCCTAAGAAAGGGTGCATGATTTCCCCTATGTGTGAGTCAACCATGAACCACCTAATTCCAAGACAATAATTTTTAATTTTTATAAAAACACATGATAATCCCAAGGTAAAAAAGTAGAGTAATAATAAATAAAATAATACCTCAAAAAAATCAAGGATGTGACATAGTGTATTTTCTAGACATAGAAACATTTCTTCCAAAAGCATCAAGAATGCATATTTAATGAATTTAATATCCAAACATATAATAATTAGAGAAAACGTGATAAAAAAATTTAGAACACAACATCATCAGCAAATTATGAAGGGTTTTTATACCATAAAAACCTAAAGTACATGGTATATGTTTGATCATCATTAGTAGTCCAAAAATATAACACTTTTCGATGATCAAAAAACCCATAAAAACAGATAAATATTCTCATTGATAAAAAATGCAGTATTTAAAAAATGTTTAATAGAAATTTTATATAGAAGATATAATAGAAGTTAAAATGTAGTTTTTCTTCCTCTAAGTAGGTTACTTCTTTCCTTTTAAAAGGTGTAAACTTATCCCCGTTTTTTCAAAAGACTTCTCACTCTACTTTGATAAGGTAAAAATGGTTTTCCTTTTCTATCATGAAAAAGGAATGGTAAGAGAGATGAAACACATATTTATATATCAATTTAGAGTTATAAACTATTTAAATGTAGTGTGAAAAATGAATATGGAATTATGGAAAGATTTATTTTCATTAAATAAAACAAATAGATTAATAACATCAATTAAAAACCATCATTATGAAACACATTATAAATAAAGAAACAATAAATTATTTCATTAATTTATTTAAAATAAAAATATACATTCTCTTAATAATGTTTCCAAATATCAGTCAATGAATAATTTTCATTTTGGTGACTGTGGTTTTAAGATTGAAGCAGTTTTGTAGATGGATAGATTTGGTACTGATTGAACTGAAGGGTTAGAAACACCATTTATTCGTTGGTGGGATTACTAAATAGTAACTATAATATTAGGACCAAGATGTATTCTTCTTCTCATTTGAAATAAGGGTTTTTCATATATGTCAATCCTCCAAATAACGCCAGACTTGAAAAATTCAAGGATCAAGAGAGATGACTTCTTAAGAATTTGATAAACTATTATTGATCCATTTTTGAAAAACATATTAAGATTTTATTATTACATGGAATATAAACATGTAGCCTCAATGATAAAAAGGAGGGAAAAGTAGGGGTCAATTTCTGCAACTAAAATTCTAGAAGTCATATCCGCAAGAACCTTCATCATAATTTGTTTCATAGTCGTCTTCACATATTTTAGCCTTCCAGTCAACGACTGTACATTAAAATCATTTACATTCACTTATGTGCTCAAAATCATAACACCATACATAAAATAACTAAGAGAAGATTTTAAAACATGATCACTAATAGAGTGATCAGGTTAAACTGAACATGAAATTACAGGAGGTTTGTAAACAACCAACTCTCGTCTTGTAAATAGACCAAAATCTTCTGAAGATTCTTCATATTTTGAATTTATTTCTATCACGTTATAAAGATCCCCAACCTTTGAAAAATATTTCCATATATAGTTTAAAATATAATTGAGTTTTTTTGATAGTTTCAATGTATCCTTTAATTGTATCTCTGGATTCCTTTTAAATATAGAAAAATTATTTTACCATATCTCCCTGATATTTCTCAAAATGACCATCGTGGCCCTTTTTTCACATATCTAACCCCATAATAATATTTTTAAAAGATTCATGGGTATCATATAATTAACCAAAAAGATCCCTTTCCACCTCATCCAACATCACTGGAGTATTAATGTCATCCTAGAGACACTAAATCTGACAAGAAATAGAACCTAACTATAACTTTATCTAGCTAACTCTATTCTAGAAATCTAGAAGAACTATAGATTCTATGGTAGAAAATGGAATGGTTTTAATTTATTTAAAAATTTAAATTGAATTAACACAACAATTTTCAAAGTGTGAATATTATATTTCACTTCATCATGAAAATATTTGATTTCATCAAGCATTTATTGAGATAAACCTGATTGCACTAATCAATTATTTTGAAATATATCCTTTTGAGATGAAAAAAAAGTACCAATATCAATAAACTAATCATATATGGGGAAAATAATTTAAACTACCTACCAATTATTTCATTCCCTAATGTTTCATATAAATTTTACTCAAACATACTTGATGCACAGGTGGATGCATTTGAAGACTATTGATTTTCACTGATTTGGAATCCACCATTCCAACTAACTTATTCAAGTCTTTCATGGAGACAAATGACTCTTTATGTTATCTAATTTAATATTTGTATTCAACCAAATCCTCTTTTAAATAAAAACTATATACTCTATTATTTTCAAAATCCATTATTAGATCATTAGAAATCACTTCCATTTCCAAACTTTCTAAAAAATGTCTAACTGAAGTAACTACTCTATGAGAAGTTGAAGGTGAAGATGATACCTATGGTGTATGGATAAGATTTTAAAATTCCATAACCACATAAACATCTCTTATTTTATTAATAGGTAATCTAGGAAGAATTGGGTCATATTTTTCATAAAGTTATTCTCGCTATGGACATCTCTAGACTTCATATTCGGCTGACCCTGTCTTAACTGTCCCATTGTCAGAAAATACAGAAGTTGTCTCAAAAATTATATCCCCATAATAATATTCCTCAATCGACATACAAACATCACTAGAAGATTTATTCTTGGTATCCACATTCTATTGAATTTTAATAATCTCACCAACATTATATTGGATAAGTATAATTGAAGACATGATTTTTATTTATATTGTCTACTCTACTCCCTTAGAAGAAACTATCTCTATAGGTTTTGCAACACTAGATAGTGCGGCCTATGCCGACTGTCCATGAGTCACACATTCCTAACCATCTTAATTCAAAGAACTTGAAAAATATTCTCAGAAATATCCAATATTCTTCAACGTAAGTTACTATAAGGTATTTCTTTTATGATAATTTATCACATCACCATTTTTTAAATCAAATTCTTTCTTCTAGAAAACTAAATAAATTAATCGACCCAAAGTATAGTAGTGAAATTTTCCTTTCCATTCACAACAATGATGCATGAACGTCATCAAGTATATTAGAAAATGAAAATTTACATTTTTGATCAATACATATGTCAAATAAATATCTTTAAAGATAAATTTATCCATATCTCCTTCTCTTTGTGTTATACCTATCTCAAAAACCATAATTAAAACATTTCCTTCAACGAAAAACTATTTGTATGATTATTTTTAAAATCAGAGGTTCTAAAAAAAGATGAGCACTTCATGTGGGCCTTCATAGATTTTTCCAATATGCATCTTACTAAAAGAAAACTCCCCCTCAATGGGATGATAAAATATATCATCCATTTTAATAGAAGAAACTACTACTACCTTTCCTTTAATATTTGATGAGATTATATACTCAATTTGACTAAAATAAAAATAAGAATTCATCAAGAACTCATTAAATTATTCCTTTAAAATAAATAAATGAATTCTTCTCATCAAACATAATATCTCATACATTAATCTATGGAACATTCTCTAGCAACATTTCAGTTGACTTCATCCATAATATATCTAAGACCTTTCATGAAATAATTTTTTATTTCCTTCCTTTAGATTTCATAGCTGAACTTGAATTTACATCATAAAAGCCTTTGACATTCCCATTTCAAGAAAGTTGGTTGAAGGTTGAACATATAGTGAGAGTTTAGAGATGATGGTTCATCTTCAAAGGTAGGTTATGAATGTGAATGTGAAAAGGGTTGAGTGGTAATTTTATATTCATCCACATACTAGAATCTCGATTTTATTATGTACCCAGTTTTAGTTCAAGGTTACTTCATACTGATAAATAAAAATTAAATAGAAAACAAAGTAAGAAAGGAAATTCTATTTTCAATATTTATTTAAAGAAACACACAGATTAGATTAATTATCATATATCATTAAACCAAATATTAAAATAGAGTTCTCAATAATAAATTTCAAAAATAATAATGAGAATACATTTAGTTATATAAAAAAAATACATTAATTTTTTTTAAAAAATAAACCCAATTATATTTTAATAAAATCAAATGTCTCAAATGCAAGGGGTTAAGAAAAAATCTCTTCTACCTAATTCCCTATCACTACTGGAATTAAAGATATTTTCGACCACCTAATTGCGACAGGATTTTCTTCACAAATATCCCGTTGCAGAAAACAGTGTCGAAAATACATTTTTTTGCGACGGTCACGTTGCAAAAAATGGTATTTGCGACAGGAAAATTACCCATCGCAAATAACCTTTAGATTATATACATTATATATATATATAAATTTTACGATGGGTCTGTCATAAATAGTATTTACGATGGCCCCACCATCCCATCGCAAATATTAATAATAAAAAATTATATTTAGATTATTTGCGACGGGATCCCATCAAAAAATGTCCCTTCACAAATACTAAACATAAAAAAATTAATAAAATTATGAATAATGAAAAAATTATATAATTATTATTAAAATAAAACAAATAAAAAAAATTTATTATTAGAAAAATAAACATATATTAAATAATATATTACAAAAAAAATATGTAATAAAATTATGACTAATAAGTAAATAATATTAATAATATTAAAATAATAAAAAAATAAAAAATTCTCAATATTCTCAATATTGACAAAAAAATATAAAATATCATAAAATATTATTATTATTAGTAAAATGAACAAATATTAAAAAAATATAATACTAATAATAAATAATAAAGTATTCAAAATAAAAAAATGAAATTATGCAATATGTGCACCAATGTAAAAGACAGAAACTGTAAATAGTTCATATTACTATAAATCTTGAATTCAAATGTTTTAAACATAAAAAACAAATAACTGGGGGTCGTCTTCTGGAGTAGGTGGAGAAGGTGGAGGATATGGTGGAGGAAACTCTATTCCTAAACTACGAGTTAGACTGCACATGTACTCCATCTGCTCGTGATGATGTTGCTGCCACTGCAACTCCCATCGACGCATCTCCTCCTCGTGCTGCTGCTACTGCTGTTGCTGCCACCGGCACATCTCTTCAAGCTGCTACTGCAAACTCTCTATAAGATCAGCCTATGTTTGAAACTGCTCTTGATACTGTGAGGCAGAAGATGATGCTTCTCCATGAGCTCCTCTCGATCTGGACGCCAACATCGCAACAGTACCATAATAAGTATCAGGAGTCGAATGAGAGCTGATACCAACTACTCATCCCTTCTCAAAGCCATACTGTGTCTCCTGCTTCCATGCCACTTCATCGAAATGGTGGGCACAGGTCTGCTCAGTCATCTCATCCTGACTCTCAGCCTGTGTCTGACAGTTCACAGCCTCATATAACTCCTTAAATTACAATTTGAAATTAAAATAGTGAAAATATTATATACAGTTTATTGTCAAACTGGAAAAAATAATACTAACCACAATATGATGCTAGGGATCACCTCTAATCTCTCAAGTGGCTGGATCACTGTACATCCTCCGATAAACATCGAACTCAGTAAAATCGTGATGTTCGACTGCCTACATAAATATAAAATAAACTGTATATATTTAAATTTATACAAAATATTTAAAAATTATACATACCAGATGCTCTCTATGTGTACTGAATGTATGGATAGCAGCTCGATGTGTCACCTCTTATCCCCCCCGATTCTGCTATCCCACTGAAGATATCCTATGAAATATACCACCCAACCAGTGTAAACATAATTCATCCCAAACATGTGATGAAATGTACTCTAGTCGGTGGGCTCTACAAAACTCATATAATTTTGTCGCTCCTGCTTTCTGAATGGTTATTCTTCTCAAATTGTACAAAAACTGATGGAAATGGTCACACATAGACACCTACCATGCTGCGTGGATAACGCCATGCATGTTATCATCAATGGGATACCATAAACCATACAAATAATTTATAATATCAAGTTATTAATAAAATAAATTTCATAATAAATATTATTTATTTACATACCAGCTAATGATTGAACATGTCACGCCACACATCAATGGGAATTTGTTCCCATGTGATCCCTGGCTAAGAGAAATAATTGTGCAGGATAGCGCTCCCATGTCTGATAGCTACATGCTCAAAACTGTGAAAAAGGAATAAATAATCAAACAATTAGTATATATATATATATAAAATAATAAAAGTTAACTAAAATATATAGTTTACCATACCTCTGTGTGCGTGGATCGAAGCCAAGACATGGACATCGCTCGGGGATATGATCAAGAATCATCAGTCGTGCAAGACTGTACCCCCTCCGCGTACCCCCTAAACCTTCAGTAGGTTGAGGGTTAAATGATCCAAAATTCCCCTCATCCAAATGTAGATCAGCCTCCTGAAACTCGAGAAAAATATCAGGGACCATCTGAAACACAAAATGGTTGTTGTTAGAAGATAGTTGAAAATAACTATTATATATAGATATATATTAGTTATGATTATAACCAGCATTTATCTATGTCAATGTCCATATTTATCCACATCTTTGTAGCTGTCCATGTCAATGCCTTCATCTTCCTCCTCAGTATCATCAATATACATATGAGTTTCAGTTTCATCATCTCTTTTCATTTCAAATTCATTTGTAACGTCATTAACATCTTCGTCATCATCGATCCATAATTGTGGGGTGTCATCATCGATATTCACGTATCTTTGTGAAAAAGATGGATTTTGAGCAGTCTCTTGAGAAAATTCAATTCATTCTACTTCAGCGGAACCACATTCAGTTTGAGTAAACTAGTTTTCCCGAGATATAATTTTTATTATGCTCTACCAATCACTCAAGTCTCTTGAAGTAGCACAGTACTTTATATAATAAATTTTATGTTCATATTGATCCAGTAAAAATGGTTCATTTACTTCAAGAAGGCTTTTATATTTAATATCAATGATTCCATGAGTCGAATGAACATGAAAGCCTCTCTCAGTATCCAACCACCGACATTTAAACGTCATTATGTAATTATTTCCTAGATAACATAGCTCAATAATTTCATCCAGAATGCCATAAAAGTCAACTTCAGTTTCTATGTGATGCGATCCTCTCAATATAACTCCATTTTTCATTGTTTTTTGATTCCCCATTTGCACTGTATGAAATCGAAAACCATTCACCACATATGCATAATAATATTAAACCATTTTGGATCTTGGGTTACTCAATATACATAGTAGCTTATCAATTTTATCAGTATGTTAAGACACTTAAAAATATATATAACAATTATCAAAATGATAAATAATAAACATAATTGATATTAAACTTTAAATAATTTATGTTACGAGTTTTTGAAACCATTGAGAAAAACATTTTGTCTGTGTTCTTCAAAAGAAGATACTGTAATTAGTTGAAGTGGTTTCTTGATATGATCATCATATAACCTACAAATAAAATAAGTTTACATACTACAACATAAATTATATATTATGTGATAGAAGAACTCACAACATAATTGATGTCATTTTTTAACAGTTGAGTAGAACATATGTAAAAGCTCTATGATGTTCATCATCTGAAAGCCACCATTCATGAACTCCACCGAAAACAATATTTGGATGATTAAAAACTGATAATTTATTTTCCATTTTTTCATTATGATTACCCTTATTTAGTCCCATGCGATTGTGTTTTGATGGATATTGAGATTAAAAATAATGAGAGCAGAAAATAGCAATTTATTCTTGCAAATAGGCTTCGCCAATTGAGCCTTCAACTGATGATTTGTTACAAACTTTTTTCTTCAATTTCTGCTTGCATTTCTCAAATGGGTACATCCATAAAAACTATACGGGACCTCCACATTAAGCTTCATGTGGAAAATGTAATATCAGATGTCCCATTGAGTCAAAGAAAGTCGGCAGAAATATTTTTTCTAGTTTACATATAATTACAGTAATATCTTCTTCCAATTTGTTTAGGGCATCGTAGTCTATTGTCACTGAACAAATGTCTCAAAAAAATATGTTATGTCTGTTATCGAATCCCAAATCATAGAATTCAAAAAACCTTTGAATCCAATCAATATAAGTCTTTCCATTTTAATATGAAAATCATGACTTTTTAATCCGGTAATATAACCATTCTTAACACATCTACCTAAATTGGATGCACAACCATCTAGAAGTCTCAAATATTAAATCCACTGACAAAATAATAAGCGAAACTCTTTGGACAGTGTATAAGGTGCTTTTGGCTTCATTAACCTCTGTGATATGACATTTTCAAATAGTTCATGTTCTGGTCTTATGTAAATTTGGGCAAGATCTAATCGTGCGTTTATAGTATCTTTGGTCTTACCTGGTGTATCCAAAACTATATGAAATAAATTATCAAAATAGTTATTCTCAATATGGATGACATGCAACATGTGGCGGACCAAAAAATTAGATGAATATTGTAGATCCCAAAAAATGCTTCGTTTTATCCAATTATGTTCTTTCCCAAGGCCATCAATTTTTTGTTGGTTTACTTTTGGCCCAAATGTGATGGAAGGTAATGAAAATAAAACTTATTTTAACTCTGTACCTGAGATCATCTTTGGAGGTTCAGCCCTTTTAATTGTACCTTTTATAAAATGAGATTTTTTCTTTCGAAAAGGATGATCGATTAGAAGAAATCTGCGATAATAGTCATAATAGCAATGTTTTTTTTCATTGATGAGTATAAAGGATTTTTTGTCTTTTATACAGTAAGGACATGATTTTGGACCATGTGTACTCCAACCAGATAACATGTTATATGCTGGAAAGTGACTAATCTTTTACATCAATGCAATTTTTAATATAATATTTTGTTTCGCAGTAACATCATATGAACTAACACCGTCACTGCATAATGAATTTAACTCATCAATCAATAGATTCAAATAAATATCAATATTCTTTTTTGGATGTCCTAGGATTAATAGAGTAAAAAAGATATAGTGATCCTTCATCAACATCCATGTAGGCCAATTGTACATAGTTATAAAGATAGAACAACATGAATACTGACTACCATAAGAACCAAATAGGCAGAAACCATCAGTAGAAACACCCAATCACACGTTTCGGTCTTCTAAAGAAAAAGAGAGATCCAGACTCTCAAAATATTTCCATGAATCACCATTAGATGGATGATTCCAGCTTTTATCATTTCTATTCTTGGTTTTGTTCCATGACATCTTTGACGTTCTGTTCTGAGACATAAATAAATGCTACAACCTGGGTGTAAGGGGGAAATATCTCAACTATTTTACTAGAATCAATCCAGACTTCTCTGGTTGAGCTTCGTTATACCTCGATTCTCCACATGTGGGACAACTATCCAATGACTCATTTTACTTAAAATATAAGATGCGATCATTTGGACATGAATGAATCCAAAGTCAGTGAAAGTGTTTTTTATCCATAGAACTTTTGTACAACAGCTTCCAGCAACAATATATTCTTCTTCAGCAGAAGATAAATCAACAGAGTGTTGCTTCTTACTATACTAGGAGACCAGATATTTACCAAGAAAATGAAAGGTTCCTAAATTAATCATCCTATTTAGTCTCAAACCACCAAACTCAGCATCTGAATATGATATTAAATTAAATTCATATGTTTTTGTAAAAATCAAAGAAAAATAAATTTTTTCTTTTAAATATATTAAAATAATTTTTGAAACCATTAAATGTGATTCTTTAGGATTATATTGAAATTGAGCAAATAGACATAATTAAAACACAATATATAGTTTACTAGTTTTCAAATATAATAAACACCCAATTATTTCTCTATAAATATTGTTTTCAATAGGTTTCTAAGCATCATCGAAGTCAATTATGTCATTATATCTCATAGGGATAGTACATAATTTACTGCTTTCATGTCCAAACATTTTTAGTAATTCTAGTATGTATTTTCTTTGATTCAGAAAATTCCTGACGTCTTTTTGATAAATTTGAAAAACTAGAAAATACTTTAACTCAGCCATCATGATCATTTCAAATAATATTTTCATGTGTTTTTAAAATTCTGTATACATTTTTTTATTTATAAATCAAAAATATTTCTTCGTTAACATATACCTGCACAAATAAAAAATTTATAAGTTGAAGTCTTCTTAAATAAATTTGGATATTCCTTATCTTTTGAAAAATCATTTGACAATATAAAAGAACATAAACAATGATACCACACCCTACGTGTTTTTTAAGACCATAAACTGCTTTGGTATGTTAAAAAACTGAATTCATAAAATGAGGATTTTAAAAACCAATAGGTTGTTCAATATAAACCTACACCATTATAAAACCATTTAGAAAATCAGATTTTATATCGATATGACATAATTTAAAATTCATATATGATTCATACTATAAAATAACCCTAATGTATTCCAATCTATATACTGGGGAAAAGGTCCTCTCATAGAATGTACCTTCTTCCGAATTATTGCCTTTAGATGCAAGTCCAGATTTATTTCTAGTTATCCCACCATGATCATCTTAATAATTCTGAAAAATCCATTTTGGTCCAATAATAGGATGGTCAAAGGGTCTATTAACTATGTATCATACCTTGTTCCTCTTTAACTAGTTTAATTTATCTTTTATAGTTACAACCCAACATTTATCTACTAAGGAATATTCTATAGGCTTAGGTTATAACTATGATAAAAAGGTAAAAAAATATAAAATGTTTACCAGTCCTTCTAGTTATAATCACTTCGTCTAACATTCCTAAAATGATCTCTAAAGGATGGTTCTTAATGGTTCTAGGTTGTCTAGGAAGCACACGGTTATGGTCATTGTCATCCAATATTTTGTGATTAGGTTCTAAAAAATCAAGTTCCAATTCTTTATCATTTTTCATGAAAAATTAGTTTAGATCGTTGATTTTAAAAATATTCACTTGGGTTATTAATTTAAATCAATTTGTGATCAAAATGATCACTTTAATAAAATTTTACTTGAGTCGATTCTTCAATAATATTATATTATTTATTGAACAATCTATATGATTTTGAAGTAGTGCAATAGCCTAGAAACATTCCTTTATCATCTTTTAGATCAAATATACTAAAATATTTCTAGGTGTTTTGAATATAAAATTTACATACAAAAACCATAAAGTATCCAACATTTGGATTTCAATTATACCATATTTCATAGGGTGTTCTATATAAAATATATCTAATTAGAAATCTATTTACGACATAAAATGCTCTATTCATGGCTTTAGTCCACAAATGACTAAACAAATTAGATTCACATAATACTGTTCTAACAATTTCTTGAAAAGTCATATTTCTCCTTTCAAAAACACAATTTAGTTTAGGTGTCATGGGGGATGAATGGTATGTATGATACTATGTTTTGAATAAAAAGGCACTGAACACATGGTTTTAAAAGTCTCATCCATAGTCATTCCTTAAAGTAATAATTTTTTCTTATTTCTCATATTGAATGTGTTTCCAACAAATTATAAAAATAGTACAAGCATCACTTTTAGCACTTAACAATAAAAAACATGTAATTCATGAATAATCATCGACTAAAACATTAAAAAATTCCTTCCTCTTATGATTGCAACTCTAGATGGACTAAACAAATACAAATGATTATGTTATAGGGGTTTGGAGTAGAGTGTGATTTAATTGGTCTAAAATATGATATTTATTACTTTCCCATTTGGACCTCATCGCATAACTTATTTTTATGAAATATAATGGGGTGTAAATCTGAAAATAACTTCCTTTTGAAACTTTTTCTCAAAGAATAATCATTGAAATGTCCCAATATTTTATGAAATATCTATGAATCCATTATTTCATCATTTAAATAGTTCGTATTTTTTATACTCAATAAATTATGATCTAGAGTATAGACATTCACCATTCATGGTGCCTTAAATTTGGAAAATTTATCTTTAAAAATAGGCCATGATTTATTTTAAAATATCAAAAAAATAACGTTCAATGAAAAGTTGAGAGATACATAATAGAATTGTCTTTAAACATTCCATATAGAAAACATTATTGATAAGGATATATTTTTAATTTACAATAGATACAAAACCCATAATGTTTAAATTATAATTGTCACTAAAAGTAACACGACCTCCATCTATCATTGATAAAGAGTCAAAATTATAAAAATATGAAATCATATTCCTTGATAATACATTATTCATATACCATATTTCATTGGTTCTCATGGAAATTTGAACCTAAAATGAAAAATTAAAGAAGAATTTTTTTTGGAACATATATTTTCATATGTCTAGCATGCTTAAAAACTAAGGACTTATGCATTCAAATCTATTTATGCTATCAAAAATTTTCAGCACTAAACATTGAAAAATATTTCATAAAAATTTCATTTTAACTCCATAAAACTATGGGTTTCTCAAACTATAATCATTTAAAATTTTCCCTAGATCACCGTAATTAAAACTAGTAAGTTTTGATTTTTTTTATACCAATGTAAAATACAGTTCTTTCAAAATATTGAGTTCTCAACATGACTTCTTATTCCAAATATATTTTTATGAATTTTATTGTTTCTAAGAGTTTGATTTAAATAATTATCATTTTCTTAAATACAATAACATCATCATTAAAGTCCTGACCTTGTTTTTCTCTATTTAAATTTTATTCCCATGTTGAAAACATGATGTTGTAGAATATTCTAGTTCGGATTTTAAAAGTGATTTTTATAGTCAAGTCATTTTTTTCGATAAAAATCAGTGTATATGATTTTTAGGATATTAATTTTCCTTTTTAACGATTAACACTTAGCTTATAACATGGAAAAATATTCATCCAATTTGAAAAATAAAAAATTTACATTTTTTTTAGTTTTATGTTCAAAAGAATATAAATAATGTAATTCACCAGTATGTTCCATAAAAACATGTAGAGATTATGATTTGAATGATTAGATTCTGATTCTAATGATGAATCATCACTAGAATCTTTTGAAGAATTCAATGTTTTATTCAGGGATTATTTATCCTTCTTCTTATAACAAAATTTCTTGAAGTATTTATTTAATTAATTTTTGTTATATTAAAGCTATGTGAAATTAGAATTGATATGTCTATGTGTCGTGTATTCATATGATCTTACATCCTTAGAATTTATATCTCACTTCTATAATTAATGAAATATTTCATAAGAAACATCTCAATTATTAGAACTTCTTGAATTTTTTGTAAACATGAACAATCTCGCTATCTGAATTAGAAAAAATTAAATAATTTTCATCAGATGACTCAACCATTTTAATTTATTTACACATACTGTCATCCTTTGAAGTTGAGATGTTTAAATAAGTTTTTTCCATCTTAACTAACCTATTTTCTCTATATTAAACACACATATCTACCGAATACATCTTTAGTGTACCAATAGTAACTTTTATTTTGAAGTTTTTAACCTCTTTTAATTATTTGATAGCATAGTAAATACACCTTCATCTTGGTGGTAGTATTCAATTAACTTTCAAATCCAGATCAACTTCAGTAATAGGTATCCATAAAAAAACAAAATAATTTAAAATTTCTATAAGTATTCCATTCAACTGTGTGATACTCTCACCATGTATCATTTTAAAAGTATCAATTTTTAGTCTGGAAGCATTATATCTAAGAGCCTATACATTATCTATTCCCTCATAAGAAACTAAAATTATAGCCTAATGCTTGTGGCGGTTTGACATTGAGGAACTCTATTAAACTCTTTCAGACCAAATCCACATATTTTAGCATTCATAGATTTATAATTCAGGCCATATCTTATTTTAGTTTCAGTATCCCATGTTTATGGTTTTGTCTTTGGGATTTTACATGTCTTCCTGGATTTTAGATAAACATTCCCCAAAATTTCTTTTAGATATATGATGATCTATTCCTTCCAACATCCATAATTCTTATTGTTGAAACAAGGTTCTATGAGCAGAGATATCCCTTTAAAATTTTTATACATAAACACCATTGTTTAGAATATCATTAGATTTCTTCATTTTACTGCTGAGAACTCACAAATAGTAAACTTTGATACCAAATTATGTCAGATAATAACAATACTAAGGAAATGGGGGTGGATAATGTTCTGTTAATTTTTTTACATCTAGACAAGCCACTCTATTAATTTTATGACTAACTTTTATTTTTTTATTTAACAAAGCATGCAGTTGAAATAAAATCATTGAGAGTATAATCAGAAACAAGTAGATTTATTATTGTTCAGTTAATAAAAATTCCTTATTCCAAACCACCACCACCATTTTCCATGAGTTTGATTATTTTTTCTAGACCACTCCTTTTCCAGTGGATTGTTAGTCCTTTTTCTAGAGACTCGAAGATTGAGTGCAAGCCATCGACACATGGTATAAGCACATGAGCTTTCAACCAAACTCTAGAAAGGATTTACAATCAGCATACTTAAAAGGTTATTTTATCAAGAACCTCTACAATGAATTATAATAAATATATTTTGTAATGATTTTAGCTCACAATTATAAGATATAGATAGTAGAAAAAGAAATCTCTCAAATAGAGATGATATGAAGAATAAACAACTCATGTGGAATATTCTAAACATATATAGGATTATAAATATTCAAAATTTATGAAACAATACTTCTACTTACTAATTTTCATATAAAACAATGAGTATCCTGAGAGAGATTTTATAATAAATTCCTTATATTTTCTTGTACACTTCACTTCACATACAGAAGTAAACACTCAAACTCAAACTTTTGAAATGCATGAAATTACTTAATATTTAAACTAACAACACATTATTTATATAATCATGGATCAGTGACATTTGCTTCTCCATAAAATACCTCTAAAACAATATATTAAAATAAAATATCATTGTCTTTTTCTTCTGTCTCAGTACATGGCACATATTATAATTGTTTTTCCCTTAAAGAGGTAATAGAGAATTCCAGGATTTTACAACTTCATTAAAACATTGATTCAAGTTCTTCAACGGTAATATATAACATCTTGTATCATGACGTAGTCAATTTTCCGAATTGAATGCATGTAGCTAATTGTAAATTTGAATCCACGTAGATGATTTCGATTCAGGTATCCAAATTGAATCATGTGGTCTTTTGATCTATGTAGTCAAATCAAATATATCTAATTGAAAGGATGTAACTATTTTATTCATGTATAAAATTCATCAAAACTAATGTAGATTACTGATGTAACGTAGTTGATTAATTTGGTGTAGCTGATTTGACCACATAGTCGATTCATGTAACATATTACTTCATGTAACCATTTTATATTGCCGAAATATTACATAGGATATTTATCATGTATGCAATTTGGTTGACATAGGTAATTTTCATGTATGTGATTCCCCAATGTAGGGGATTAACATAGTCATTTTTCATCACATAGGAAAATGACATTACTAATTGATCGATGTAGCCATTTTCACCACATATCCAAAAATGTTATATATATGATTTCCATAAAGAGTAAAATTTCATCCAGTAGAATATAAAACATAAATTTGAATAAATTATCCACTAAACATATAATTATAAGATAAAACATTATAAAAAATATAATACAAATATATAATCCGTAAAGTATGAAGTGTTTTAAGATCATAAAAACATAAAGTATATGTTATATGTTGGATCAACATTAATAGAATAGGAAAAATGATGTTAATTTGATGAAATATGATTTATGGGGGCCAGTTGATTCATATAGATAAAATTTACATACAAATTTTAGTTATTTCTTGAGAATATTTGTTGAGTGAAACATGAGACATATCTCCCATAAATACAAGCATTTAATCTTATTGAAGTTATGAAAATACAATACTCATATAAAATGTTTAGTGAATCTTATGATTTATCCCTTTATTTATGGACACACCCTTTACATTGATCCTTCTTTTAAGACTATAGAATCCATGAAAGAACGTGTTCGGATAGAGGAACATTAAAATTTGATCATATCCTTTCCTACCATACTCTATTTATTTTTCATAATTATAAAAATTTTAAGTGTGGTGGGATACTTTATCTAAGGTGAAAGGGATATTATTTTTTAGAGGTGAATATATCTTGGTTTTTTTTTAGGTTGTGGAAAAATAGATCATGTTATCATTCATTATAATTATATTGATTACCCTTCTTGATAAAAAAATATGAGGTTTTTTTTGAAAAAAGGTTTGGTTTTGAAGTGTCGAAAATTACCATTTATTGACCAATGATTTTTTCATTTAGGGTTGGGTAGTGGATATAAAACATGTCCTGATCCAAAATTTTTAAAAAATGTAAAAAACTAGAAACAATAAAAGATAATGTTCTTTATTCATTATTCTCTCATTGAAATATGACATTATATTAAGCTTGGGAAGAGGGTGATGTCACTTTGAAGAGGGTAATTTCATTACAATTTACTTTTGAATATGATGAATTGTTATAAAGTGAGTAAACACTTTTATTAGATATAATGTTTTTCACATCAATACCTACCTTAAGCTTCAAATCCATTTTCATAGTAATAAAATGTCTTCTTGATTTCATGTTATTTTGGTATTTAAATAGTGTAGAATTTTGTTCCTTTTCAAGCCAATGTGCGGTGCATGCACTCAAGGTATGAGTATAACATGACATGAAATTGTTACCTTGAGTGATGAGAGAAAAAACATTAATCATGAAGTAAATCATGATTATAATTTTTTTCATAATGAGGAAATTGGTTTGAATTGAAATAATCAGAAGACCCATAATTTCTTTTGGGAGTAAATAAAATATTTCGGCCGACTGTTTTCTTTGAAAAGTGAGAAATTAGATTGATAATTCCTGTTTGACAGATGAAAATTTAAATCCAATATTGAAAGCCATTTATATTTTTTGGGTTGAAACATAAATATTGGTAGCACAGGTTCCCTTTGTGGATTAATGTTGATATTTTAATGATTGAGGAAAAGTGTGAGTGTAAGTGTGGGCATATTTGATCTGTTCATTTTATACATGTGTTTTTTAATTTAATATAATAAATTTTATTTCTTTTAAATGTTTTACTCCTAAATATTAATAAAAATATTAGTTTTTTGGGTAATTGAAATTTTTGTACTAATTTTGATAAAATTTATAATAAAATTTAAGTTTGGAGTTTATTTGAGTTAAGAAGGATAAGTATTATCCTTGTAAAATCTCAATAGTAGAATTTTACTCTTATAGGTGACAATTAGGCTTATTATTATCCAAGTACAAGGAAAAGCATGAAAAAGATAGAAGGATATAGGGCACAGATGCATTGGATAATCTGATGAAATGCATTGATTGGGACAAGGCCAGACTCAAGAAAGAGTGGGTTGCATGTGGACTTTTTTTGTTATACAATTTGGAAAAATAATAATTACTAATATAATAGTTGGTTAAAAATATTTTAAAAACTAGGTTGCAAAGGCGTAAAATCCCTTAACACAATTGGGGTTTTAGGTGGCACATAATGGTGTTAAGGGGCTTAATGTCATTTGTTTTGTTTAAAAGTGAAAGGCATTGAGCTCCACAAACACCTCTTTCGTATACATGTTTTTTAGAAATATTTTTGTTATATATATAATAAAATAAATAAAAAATTTAGTCGAATTTATCTACTATTAAATATCCAGTATTAACTTAATTAAATCAGCATGGAATTATGATATAAAATGTCACTAAGGACTCATTTTTTAAGGGGGTTTGACCTATAAATCCTTATGAACATCCATTGTGGGATTCTGGTATCCCATTTCCTATGCAAAATTTATTATATATTATAATTATTAAATATTAATAAATTAAAAATAATAATAATTACTAATTGATTACTATTACATAATTCAAACAATACCACAATATTAAATAAATATTATACTTTATTATTAAATATTAATAATTAATTAATTAATACTTGTAAAAATATTAATAAATAACAAATTAATTACTAATTACTTATTAATAGTTAATAGTTAAAAAACTTATTAGTTGAACAATATTTAATTAGTTATTAATCATATTAATAATTAAATAAATAAATAAATTCCAATTAATTAATGATTTTTAATAATAATTATTAAATAAGTAGTAATAATTATTTATGATTTTTTTAGTTTCTAAATATTAATAGTAATGATTAAATTATTAAATTACTAATTATTAATTGATTATTACTAAATTACTATTAATTAATAAAAAATTGTTGTCGATTAATATTAACTACTAATAAATATTAATTAATAAAAAATATTATTTAAATAATATTATTTACTATTTTATAATATCAATTTCCTATATATATTAATTTTTATTAAGAGTGATTATTAATAAATATTTAAAATTATTGTTTCATTACAAATTATTTATAGCAATAAAAAAATTCTTATTTATTAAATAATTATTTGTTAAAAATATTTAATTAATTTTTAATAATATAAGTTTGTAAGTAAATAATTAATTAATAATTGTTAAAAACTATTATTAAAAAATAATAACAAATTTTTAAATTTATTTTTTAGTTACTAAATATTAATAGTCATTAATATTTACTAGTAATTAATATTTACTAGTAATTAATATTTATTATAAACAATTAGTATCAATTAATTATTCATAATTTAATAACAATTAATTAATAACTAGTTGTTTAATTATTTAAAAATTATTTTTAATATTTAGTAACAAAATATAAATTTAAAATATTTATTAATAATTGTTTAATAATATTAATTATTAATTATTAATTAATTAAAAATTATTTAGTGAATTGGTAAATAATGTTATTAATAATAAATTAAATTTTTTTTAATTACTAATTAATAAATAAATAATAATTATATTTTTTATTTTTAAATAGTTACTAAATAATAATTTAAAATTTTTATTAGTAATTAATATTAATTAGTAATTAATACTATTAAATAATATATAATATTATTTAATTAATATTTTTTAGTAAAAGGGCTCACCTCTTTCGAGTCGACACAAGCTGAAAGAAATCCATGCATGAGTCCGTACATGGATTATTTTTTAGAATACCATTACAGTCAATTGTGATATTAAGTAGGGCCCACTAAGGCTAAAAACCAATGTAGAACCACCTATTCCAGCAACATTGTGAACACTTAAGTGGAACAACATTGATTCATTGTTCTTTCATGTCACCCAGGCATCATGGAAAAAGGACCATAGAAAACCAGCTCTTAGTAGTAGTTCTAATAACCGTCGCTAAATAAATTCTATTAAATATAATTTATGAGATAGTGGTGGCTTACCATTATCTTCACCATATTTTTTTATTTTAACATTTTGTGACATTTTTTCCTTAACCTCTGAAAAATGTTCAAATAATCTCAATATCTCAACCCCTCCTCCACCTCATCACCTCGACCACCCCTCTCACCTCTTAGACTGACACCCGAAAACTGATCCCCCCTCTCCTCGAATGTTTATCCCCCAACTCCCAAACCCATAGACCTTCGATGGTGATAGCCTCCCCCTCTCCCTGGCCTTGACGGCGAGCACACTTCCATGTCGGCCCCGATCCCCCCTCTACCTAACCCCAGACCCCCCTCCCCCAAACCCATGACCCATTTCACCAACCACAATCCCCTCTCACCAACCTCAAATCCCCCACCCCCAACTGATCCCACTCTCTCCGACGACAACCACCTCCCCCTCTCCCCAAATCCTAATAACCCTCTCCCTAACCCAATATCTCCCTCCCCTAATAGATCCCCCCACTCCTCGATCCTTGAACCCCTACACCCACCTCCCCTTGGCCTCAATCCCCATTCTCTCCAATTGAAACTGCCCCTACACCCTCCCTAAGCTCTGATCCCTATGAATTTGGCCCCCTTCTCCCAATGACGACCCTATAGTGACACCCCATATTTTCGATGTTATTTTAGGTGATTATTACAATTTATTAGATATGAATAATTAATTATAATTTTTTATAATTAATTATATATTTCAGGTGGAATTATAAAGCTTCCCATCGTGTTATCGATGTTTGGTGTAAGACTTGATGCTTTTTCATTTTAATAAATAGATAGTTCAATATTTAGGTATTGTGTTGCTTCCCCAATTAAATTGTTTACTCATTTTTAATTTTTTTTTATAATTCTATGAAGAAATAAAATAACACAAAATAAATTTAATTCCACACTTCCTAGAACATATTTATACTACAAGTTTTGATAATCTCCCCATTTAATTTTTTAAACTCCATATTATCAAATATAATTAAATTGATTCCATTCATTTATTATTTCTTCTTACTTGTTTAATTTCAATAATTAATAAATAATATGTATTATAAAACATGAAATCATTTTCTCTTCATTCTTCTAATAATTTTGGATTATTATATTCCTTGAGGTTGATTCAATCTGTTTACTTGAAATAAACTTCAACATGTCCACACATTTCCCAAAACAAAAATCGATGAAATGAGTAGCCTACCTCAAGGTGAATCATTTGTGGTTAACTATGACACACCTATTTCAATACAGTAGACATGTTCAGAGAGAGGGAGGTTCACAATAATAATATCTCCAATGTAATATCAAATAAAAACAACTGAAAATTTTAGTGGATGTTATAATGACACTTGAAGAATCCTTAGGGTGAGTCTAACATATTTTCCATATTAAAATAAAATAAAAAGTAGAAATGAAAGGGAAGAGATATCAAAATTTAAAGAATATATCCATAAAAATATTTCATCACCTGGTCACATTCATTGAATCATTTATCATAGAGTTGTAGTCATCTCATCCAAAGCATGTGAACCCTATTAAAATATAATGATTTAAAAAATGAAAGCTAATTTCTATTCGGCATACATGGTTTGAATTAATGAAATTTATTTTTGTTTCACACATGTGCCAGATATCACGATGCCAAGTTCATGTTTTGAGATACCAAAAATCGTTATTTTCATAATTATCAAAGAAATAAATAGAAAAATAGACAATCATGTTTCCAAAATATAAAATAAAAATTTATAATATCAAAATAATAGAAGTTATAAATTTTTAGTATAAGAATTATGTTCACATATTATTGTAGACTGATAATAGTACACTCAAAATTATAATTACTACTCTCCTCAGATTAGTGAAATTATTCCACAAAATCCTCTCGTATTATTATGAGGGTTAATATGTATGAATTTATGATATTTTTATTTTTAATTTTGTATTGAATCATTTTTATATTGATTTTTTTCTATGTCGAATCAAGACCTTACCTAGGTCAATGATAAAGTCAAGCGATGTTTAATTTTTATTTTACTTGTTTGATTAATCATTTGTATCTTTATATCTGAATTTATTGGTAGAAGAGTGAAAATCCAATACCTATAGATAAAATTTGGATTAATTTACCTCTAAACCCACATCTATATTCCAAGGGTTTGGATAAATATTTAGATTATAAAATTGAAAACCAATCAGTGTATGGTAAAATAAAATATTTGTATCCTGATTTCAAATTCAAGTGATGGTTGAGTAGAAATGAAGTGTATGAGAATTTGATATTTAAATAGTTTTATTCGCCATATGTATGTTCTATATGGCATGGTTAATCAAATGTTATGGAATGTAAAAATAATGAAAATCCTATCAGTGAAATACAATGTGACTATCCAAAAAATAATTTAGTTCAAAATTTGATAAATGATGTATTTGGATTTACATGATAAATGTTTTTGATTTTAACAGATCAACAGAACCATAATTTAAAGATGGTGAATTCAATATTTCTCAAAACACCATCAACCAAAAAATGAGTTTTTTGAATTAGTTGAAGGCATGCAACAATAATTGTATGAAGGATATTCCAAGTATTCGAAGTTGTCATTTCTACATAATTTGTATCAAATCAAGTGTATCTATATAATTACTATCAAAGAAATTTCCATGATTTTTTTGATTCATGATTACTTTATTAAATCTAAGAATCTGACGTCATTCTATAAGAATAATAAATTCATCAACAAACTTAGATTAGATTATACAAAGATACATACATGCCCTAATGATTGAATTCTTTACTGGGGAGAAGTGTCCATAAATAATAATGCATGAGATTTAATACAAGAATATAAAATTTAATAAAAAAATGAGATTATAAATCAATCCAACCAAAACAAGAAATAAAAGTGGAAAGCTCCTACCAAGGTATTGTGTTAATTTCCCCTAAAATAATGTCTGTAAAGATTATTGATGTCATCTAAGACTACATACGACATGAAGTTATATGAAGATGATAATAATGATGTATTGATGATACCTCCAAAATATTCAACATCATGGAAGTTGTTGGAGTAATTATATCTAGATTTTTCTTCACATCCTAGCAATGTTTTTTTGGGATTGGTTTTTGATGGTATAAAAACATTTGGTACATTAAGTACTAATTATAGAATTTGTAAAGTTGTTTGATCCATTATAATTTACTTCCATGGATGTGTATGAAAAAGTCTTCTTTCATTATTTTCATAATTATTCATAGAAAGTAAATTAATAGAAACAACAATGATGTATACTTTCAACCGTTAATTAATGAATTGCAAGAAATATTGGATAATGTTGTGGTAACATATGATGCTTCAATGAGAAAACCATTCAAAATACATGGTGCTTTAATGTGGAAATTTAGTAACATTCCTAGACTAGAAAATTTATCTATTTGGAACACTGATATTGGTTTGGATTTTCCAGTTTGTAATTTAGATTATGAACATCAATGATTAACTTATAGTAGATTCTGGTGTCTCATGTGTCATCGTCTATTTCTTTATGCATCTCATAAATTCATTTTTAAAAATACATTATCCAATGGAGATATTGAATTGAAAAAAGCACCAGAGTTTTTATCTAGTTAAGAAATATTTGAAATATTATAGAATGTCACTGAATAATTTGGAAAATGTCATTAGTTTAAAGAAGGTGAAAAGGGGTATGAGGTGCAATATCTGAAGCAGCTAAAACACAAAAATGGAAGAGAAATATTATATTTTTAATAATTATTTATTGGGAGTTTAATTTGAGAAGTCATAATCTTGAGATAATAAATATTCTGAAGAATGTTAGTGACAATATAATTTTAACATTTCTTAATGAGAAGGTTAAAGTAAATAATCATCTTAATGCTTGTAAGGATTTGAAGTTAATTAATATAAATCATGGTTTGAGGGAAAATGTGGGTCAAAAGTACCCTTCACATATTTTTAGTGAGAGAAATCATGAGAAATATGTATTCCTTCGAACATTAAAATTTTTAAAGTGCATGATGGACATTCAAGTAACATATCACAATGTGTTGACTTAAAATATCAAGACTTACATGGATTAAAAAGTCACAACTCAAATATTTAGATGGAGAAGTTTTTTTGTGGTGAAGAGTAATATGTTACTTGAAAAAGTAACTTCAATTATAGTTGAGTCTTGTACCTTTTTCAGAGAGATTTGTGGAAAAACTCGAAATTCAACTAAGCTTGATAAGCTTCTAGAAATAATTGTTTTGAAACTATCATTTAAAGATTTTATTTCTCATTAATTCCTCACATTCATAATTAATTTTACTATTCATTTAGTTGAATGAGATAAACTTGATGGGCTGGTACACTATTAATATATATATCCAACTGAGAAGTATGTTTATATATTTTTTATTTTCATTGGTGAATTTGATTTTATCAAATCACTGCAAAAAATATTTTAATATTTTTCTTTTTTTATCAGTTACTCGGGTTATTTGAAATAATATGTGAGGAAAAAATATGAACCAGAAGGCTCTATTAGTAAAGGTTACATATCCGAATAGTTCTTGACCTCTATATCTAGGTATTTGGATGGGATTAATACTATAGTCAATTGTGATGGACATGCTGATGATGTATCTAGTGATTCTCATTCTCAAAATGAGTCATTGATATTTCCAAGTATTGGATGACTTAGTGGAAGGTGGTATAATTTTACACTTAATGAATTTTAGTTTCTACAGGAACATATATATGTGCTACTCAATATTCTTATTATAGATCTATTTAGTAAATAATTGAGATTTCAAATAAGTGTCGATAAAAGGGTTAAGATCAAAATGAGATGGAATTTAAAAATATATCAATAAGATGACTATCAAATGGTTTTCCCATCATATATTTGTATACTCATATTCATATTATTGATGTGTAGTAATATTTTAATTATTAAATATAATAATTTATATATTTTTTATGTAGATAAAAAATGATGAAAATTGAACTAAAATAAAAAATTATTTGAAGTTTTTGGTTTGAGGCCCTCTTAGGAAGGCTATGATATTTGATGTCTATAATATTAAGGGCTTTCAGTTTCATGAAATTTATCATAAATAGGACATGAAAACTAAAAATAGTGATGTATTAATTCTTCTAGAGGTGTGATAGGATGTAATGAGGAATTATATAATTGAATTCAACTGCCATAGTTAGTATTCAATTGAATTATTCAAATGCAAGTGGGTCAACATTTATCATTGTATAATGAAAGATTCATTATATTTTAATTCATCCAACTTATCTTGTTTGATCCATACTAGTGAGTGTATAGAGAAAGATCCATTTATCATGGAATTAAAAGAGAATGTGATTTATTATACACATGATGGAATAAGTGAAGGGTGGAGTTTTTTTATAGACTTAATGCATAAAGACTTATATGATATGAGAGATGATGAGAAATTGGTACATTGTGACATTGAACAACATCAACCACAAAATATTGAACAAAATTTTCCTAAAAAATATCAAAATAATAGAAATTGTAAGAGAGGGTGAAAATGAACCTCCAATAACAATAGAGTTCAATAACAATTATGACAATGATTATGAAGATAATTTAATATATATATTTGCAATGAAAATATGTCACAATTTGTCATTGATAATTTTTTATACATATATACATTGTTCTTGTTTTTTTGTAATATTTTTAGTTTTTAAATTTTTTATACATTTAATATATATGAAATATTTGAATTTAAGGACTATTAAGAACAATAAAATTCTTGTATCTTAGTCTATCAGCATCTTGGAGCACACCACAACTACTACCAGCTTCAGTGGAACAATGTGATTTTGTTGTACTATATACTATTAGTGATCCATGTATTTCCCCTTATGATGTTGGTAGCCCATTTTTGGATTTACCAACAGTGATGGAGTAGTTAGTCACCACTCCATTTAAGGAATATTGTTGTTGTACTGTTACTGGTATGGATGTCATTGTATAAGAAAAACTATATATTTTATTAATTGTTTAATGCATTTATGAGACATAATAATTGTATAATGCATTTATTTCCCTATACTTATTTCACACCCATGGACGTTGAAAATTTTTGGCATGAAATAAATGGATTTTAAATAGAGATTATGGAATGAGTTTCATGACACATCATTGAGCTCACAAAAGATGTATAAGAAAGTGCATGAAGGCATTTTTCATGAGAAACAAATGTTTTTTTTATATTAATAGAGATACATCTCCAGAGGTAATTTGATATTTTATAGTATAATAATAATAATTTATTTTAAATTTTATTAATTATTATATTTTCTAATGGAATTATCTAAAATATTCATTGAATCGTGATAAACATGTATTTACTCACATCACTGAGTCTCAGAGTTTTTTTTAAGAAAAAGAAACATTTTAGTTTGTATTTTATTCCATATTATTTATATCATTTTATTATCAATCATGGGTTTTCCAAACTTGTTTATATTTTTTATAAAGGCTAATTAATGAGGACACTTTGTTAGCTGAACATAGATTTGGTTGAAAGTGCATAAAAATCTGGTAAAATGTTTTGTAAATGAACCTACAAAAGACACTCGAGTAAGTAATTTTCATTAGCATTTTATGTCATTTAATTATTATAGAAACATAATAAAGAAACATATATTAATATAAAAAACAATACTTAAACCCAATTAAATAGGGCCACCTATATGGAACAAACAATGCCATTTTGGCATCATCTGATATATATAGCCAACCCTGATTAATTTGGTTTAGGACTTGTTTGCAGTTATAATTGAATTTTCAATATAATGTTTTCATAATAGTGAAATAAAAATAATTAGTAATGTAAAATTATATAATTAAATAATACTTTGAATTTTAGATATTTGGAAAAATCATTTTCAATATTTTTGTATTAATAGGTTAAAATTCCATAACTCTAGAATGTGAACCCTTTACAATCACTATATGTTTCCCAAAACCATATAGTTTCAATCATGTTAGGGAAAGTGTATCATAGAGCACCCTGATCCACAACACGGAGGATAAATATTAGACCGATTTATAATGAAACAACCACTAAGATTCACTCCCTAGTGGCGGTCACTCAGCATGGGGTTGATCCAACCAGTCCTAGTTGATGTTGGCTTGATCTCGGGTCCTTTGATTGTCTTTCGTGCTTCTATGGCTGTAGTGGCGAGGAATGCGGATGTCATCAGTTTGGTCCAAGATGACTGTTGTTGAAGTTTTTTTTTCTTCTGATCTCTTGGAATGTTGAATGGGTTTGAGAGGTATGCTAGTTTGGTGGTGCACCCGGACTCGTCCTCATGGATCAAGACCCTATGGTGTTTTTAGAACTTGTTGTTCATCGTTGCAGAGTTTTATAGATTTGGTTGTTTGAGAGGGTGTGGCATTCTCCATCGGATCGGGCCTGTGCTTTGACACAGGATAATTTCTCGCTATTTAGCCATGCACGGGTGGAAATTTTTTCACATTTAATTGCTGGGGAGGGGTTGTTCCATGTTTCATGTTTGTACTATCTCACTGGCCTTCAGATTGTGTTTGTTTTTAAGTCAATGATGTATTTAGGGTTTCTCCACCTTCTTCCCTTAAAAGGGGGGTTTTATTTGAATAAAAAATATGAAGGCCTTCGGGCCGTTAGATGGAATATCGATTTTTAGCTGAGCAATGGATAAGTTCCTTAGAAGAAATATTTCAAGCTTTGGGGAGTAGCGAAAGGTAAAAAGTTGACATGGAAGTTTATCACCTCACAAGAGATGCAGATCAATGGTGGTCATTAATTCAAAAGACAAAGGAGGTTGATGAAGTATCAAACATTGAATGGAGGGAGTTTGAAGATATTTTCTTATAAAAATACTTTCCTCGTGACCATCGAGTAGATATGGAAGGAAAACTTATGAATTTGAGGCGAAAGGAGGATGAAAATGTTGCAAATTATGAGGCTAACTTTACAAGATTATAAATGCATGCAACAAATTATATACGTAACCTAAGAAGTAAGATTGATCGATTATTTGATGGGTTAAAACCATTTCTCCATTGAGCATTAGTCTAACAATACTAATCAAAGTACAAAGATATTGTCTCATGTGCTATCAAGATAGAAAAGGAATTCTCTATATCATATGACTTTAAAGGAAAGTAAGATAATAAGGGAACTACTGAACACTCTATAAATGGAAATAAGGAGAAGAAAGGAAAAGTTGAATTTCTATCCTGCAGAAAATGTTGGAAGAAACACCATAGTAATTTTCTAAAGGGAATGGGATTTTGTTACAAGTGTGGTGAAAAATGCCACCATGCTCATGATTGTAAGGGGAAGAAAGAGGCTATCAATGTTGAATTCTACAGTTGTAAAGAAATAGGGCATTATGAAAATGAATTTCCTAAGCATTTGAGAAACATACCTCAGAAAAGGCCAAGGGAGAATGTCCAAGCTTATTCGATCACTACTACAGAGGTTGAAGATCTGAATGACATGGTGGTAGGTAATTTAACGGTTTCCTCAAATTTATACAATGCTTTATTTGATTCTAGACCATCAAATTGTTTCATATCTTCCCATTTTTCTAGGAAAATTAGATATCTCCAATTTTATTTAACAATGGAGTTGTCAATCAAAACTCTTATGGGAAGTATCATTGCAACAATGTTTTGTCAATCAGTTCCCATTAGGGCATATAAATGTTATATATCTACTAATCTCATAGTCATACCTATGATTGAATTTGATATAATACTCGGTATGGATTGGATTTTGAACCATGAAGTGAAAATTTATTGTGAGAAAAATAAGGTTACAATTTTCAATGATGATAAAGAGTGCCTTATTTTTTGAGCCGAAATGTCACCATCTGATTCTTATCTAGATCCACCCTCAGTAGCACTTCTAAATTCAATTGTTGGGGAGGAATAGAATGAACTAACTATGCGTGAGGAAGGGAATTTTCAAATAGATGATGTACCTATTCTGCAAGAATATGTTTATGTGTTTCCAGAGGATTTAGCTGGACATCCTCCAGAATGAGAAATTGAGTTTTCAATTAATTTAATTCTGGGTTCAAGGCCCATATCAAAGACCCCTTATAGAATGGCCACTGTGGAATTAGTGGAACTAAAGAAACAACTACATGAGTGGAGTAAAAAAGGATTTATTCTTCCCAGTGTTTCTCAATGGAGGGAACCTATTCTTTTTGTTAAAAAGAAAGATGTATCTATGAGGTTGTTCATTGAATACACTGAGATCAATGTTATAACATTAAATAAAAAGTATCCCCTACCTCAGATTGATGATTTATAGGAACAACTTCATGGAGATCAATATTTTTCAAAGATTGATCTTCGATTTGGATATCATCAGTTGTGCATGAATAAGGAAATCATTCCAAATATAGTATTTCAAACTGGGTACATGAAATACGTGTTTACAGTAATTCCTTTTGGACTAAATAATTCACACATTATTTTCATGGATCTAATGAATTTATTTTTCAAGAAATATCTTGATGAATTTGTAGTGGTATTTATTGATGATATCTTGGTATAAATCAAAATCTATAAAGATCATGAAAATCGCTTTCATGTTATTCTAAAGACTCTTAGAAGAATTGAATTATATGGGTAGTTCAACAATTGTGAATTATGTCTTCAAGAGATTTCTTTTCTTAGTCATATATTCTCTAAGGATGGAATCAATATTGATACTCCAAAGACCAAGGCAATCCAAGAATGGCCATCACCAGTGAGTATAACTAAGGTATGCACTTTTATTGGTTTGGTAGGTTATTATCAGTGATTTGTCCATAATTTTGCCTGAATGGCTGACCCATTAACCAAGCTCATACGTAAAGGGGATAAATTTGTTTTGAAAAAAGATTTTGAAGAATGTTTTGATGAATTTATGAAATTTTTAGTCAATTCTTGTAAAACCCTGAGCTTCCACGATACACTTCTCTTTTAATAATGAAATAGCTTTGCATTGTACGCAAGTTCGAGATTTTAACACACCGTGACCAATCAAAGTAGCCATTATGAATAGTAATACCTACTTTTTGAAATTATAAAAATTTAATATTTAAAAATGGACTTAATTTTCATATTCTTAATATCGAAATTATCCTAAGCTTAATTTTTTGTAATTTTCAAAGAACTTCCATTTTTTATGAACAGTAAAAAATAATTAAAACAACTTTTTTAATCAAAATAATTTATATTGATAAATTATACTATTGAGTGGTTTTAAAGTATAATTAGAATATATTTTTACCATTTTATCCAATGGTTTTCATTAGAATTAACTTCACTTTGAAATTGGACATAAACAATTGTCAATCTTTTGATATATATTGTTTCTTAAAAACACGCTATTTGTTGTGACAGTGGGAATTAGTTATAAAATTAATTAATGAAACTTATTTGTTTGAAATTTTTTAAAATATACATCATTTTTGAATTCGGAATATCAATTATAGATTAGGGTAAAATTTAGGCATTGTTCTGAAAAACTTCAATTTTTGATGAATAGTGAAACCACTAAATGGTAGTTAAAAAACTGATTTTTCATTTAAATGACACATTACCACATCTGTGATTTGATTTTCAAAAATCTGACATACATGGTTGTCATTAGGATGGAAAATGTGGTTTAATAGGATTAAAATAACTTTTTGGTGAATAGTAACTATTAAGTTTAATTAATCACGATTAAAGTTAATTAGTGAAATTTAAGGTACAAATTATATTATAAAAATATGAAAATACCTTTACACTTGTCCTACCCCGATTGTATGAGTCATGGCCGACCAAGACAATCCATGGGTCAACATGGGGACCCCATGGATCCACTTGGGTAGGAAAACGACATTAAAAACTTTTTATTTAATGTTAAAATAAAAATGTCATAAAAATGAGTTGTTTTACTAAAACAATATTTAAATGTGGTTATACAAGTCTTATTTTTGAATATAAATATTAATTACAAATCCAAAAGGATTTAATACATCATGATAATATTTTTTATAATTTTTAGACATTAAAAAAATTAAATTAGTTATGACACCATGATGATGCAACGATTACCTCATTAATTAACAATTTAAATAAAATAAAAAGATAATGTACAATCTAAGACTTACACTTGTCAAAAACCTATTGGATGACATATTTCGAACCCTTACCACCTTAACCTAGAAATATAAAAGTGTGGGACCTTTAAAATTCGAAAATCATTATATAATAAAGTAATATTTCATGACTTTCCAAGAGTGCCCCTCCTCTCCTCTTATATAAAGGCCACCACCACTACCACCATATTCACACCTTCAAAGTCTTTTGGCTCAGCCAAAATCTGCCCAAATACTCTATAAACTTCCCTCTATTACTCCTAGAAGCCTCACTTTGGGATGAATTCATCCCAAGGAAGCCTTTGGCTCAAATCAAAAAAGAGTTACCCGGTTTTAAGGTAATGTCTTCTCTTATGTTATTTTGTTTTATTTTGATTCTCCAACGCCTTAAAATATTTTTATTCATTTCTTTTGTAAGAACAACAGTATCCTCAATATACTAGGATGTTTTTATAAGAAGTATTTGAGCTAAAATTACACAAATCTACATCTAATGGTTAAATAACATACTATTTCTGTGGATGGCGAATTTCTGCCTCACAAAACGATGATTATTCAACACTCATATAACACCTTCAAAGGTGGCCATTACGATGTCTATATATTTATATATGATATATAATATGTTTATGTTTTACTTAAGATTCTGTATTCTTAATTTATGGAATACCTTTATGGTTTCCATTATGGATAAACGCGATGTCTTCATTTTAGGAAGTGCGGACTACCGCCCCCTCAAAGTGATTCGAATCGTTAATGACATATGTGGGATGTATAAAGTATGTATTAAATGATTTTATATATGATATTATAGAGTAATTATAATATTACTTTATATAATTATGATTTCTTTCCATTAAATACAAAATAGAAATGAAAGTAGCGTTCATGCGTACGTACGGCTTACCGTCTCCATGAATGATGCATTTCATTTCTTACCTCTAAATGATACGTAATATTATGAATGAATGTATATACTAGATATATATGATATATATGATATCTTCATCATTAATATAATTTTGGAGATAATGGATATTCTACCACATAAACAACTTATAATTATAAGAAGTTTATTTTTTACTCAGGTACCAATGATCGACAAAACGACCGTTATTAACTTAAATAATTACATAATGGTCATAAAATTGTAATAAGTGATATAAAAGGAATAATGAACTTGAAAAAGGTTCTTAAGAAAGTATAAATTAACACTAGTTTATTATTTAGGAGGTTAAAGAACGATCGAGTCAAGTCGGACACGAGGTAAGAGAAATTCTTAACCCAATTTTTCTTCTTTGGGTTAATCTCCTACTTTCAAATTATGTCATGATATTATTATGTCATATCTTGAATTTGTACTTTCTTTATGTGTAATTATAGTGAATACACATAATAGATCTATTTTATTTAAAAAAATGATCTTTTTAAGGGAACTTCTTAACCCAATTTCCATTCTTTGGGTTAATCTTCTACTTTCAAATTATGTCCTTATATTATTATGTCTTATCATGTATTTGTACTTTCTTTATGTGTACCTATAGTGAATACACATAATAGATATATTTTATTTAAAAAATGATCTTTGTAAGGGAATTCGTCTCAATCTACTTTCATTGAGGCATATTTTATTTTATACACAACTTTGTTTTATACGGTGTATAAAACCATTTGAATTTTTTGTTTTTTCAAAAGGAATCTTTTTTTACGAAGAATTTTACTAAATGAAAAAATGGAATGTTTTTTTTTGTCGTACATATGTGGCAACAATGAAGTTTCTGCCACCGTGACCATTATTTGAGTTTCAGCTTCCTCTACTAGCCATAATTTTTTTTTAAATTAAAAATAAATACCAAGTTTTAATTTTCATTTATTTTGGTATGGAAAATGGTTTTGAAAGTGTTTTTATTATATCAATGTGTTGTATTGATATCTTGAGATTGAAATGTGCAAATGTTATGTTTCCTTTATAAATGCTTTATGTGATACTATTATGTTATGGTTTATGATATGTTTAAACCTATTCATATGAGGAATTCATTGGACTTAATAAGTGATGGGTGGAGCCCGCTATAGCTCCTCGATGCGTCGGAAGGTCTCATGAGACAAACTAGTGACTTGGCACGAGGCCTTGACAAAATATTATTTGTAGTCCTGGCACGAGGCCTTGGATATGTGGTTATGATAGTCCGGCATTATGCATTCCATCATTATAAAAGTAGTTATTGATATTGCATGTGATTATTCGACCAGTAGAATATCCATGTGACTAAGTAAATGGCATTATATCAATTTACTTTTTCCATATTATGCTGAAGTTCAAGTTTAAAAGGCTTTTGTTTCAGTTATACCTTGACTTAAATGTTAATGTTTATTTATGAAAGCTTCTTCTATGTTGTTATCCTTACTGAGCACCTGAGATCACCCCTTTCAATGTTTTAATATTTTACAGGATGTGAAGAAGTATTTTACGAATGACCTGTAGGGATAGTCAGAAGAGGATATGAGTGTGGACTTTGGAGACGATGATATTTTAGTTTTTCACTTTATGAAGTAATATAATATTTATGAATGTATCTAGTGTTTCCAAGGATACTAAACTAATCAGTCTTTCGAGACTTGATCTTTTTTTATCATACCAATGTTACATAATAATGCACCGACTCTGGGTAACTGGGGTCGGGGCGTTACAGTTGGTATCAGAGGCAGTTTAGTACTAACCTTGGAAGCTAGATTTAGATAAACTCTGATTAGAGCACATAGTCCAAAGATAGACTTTGAGGATTAGTATAGAAGAACTTGCTAGAATTTTGGTATTATAGAGATTTTGTGAGTTTTCCGAGCAATACATCCCTGTCTGGATACGAACAGGTAGAGGAGGCTCTGGCACAGATGTACCTAGGGGTAAAACCCGAAAACACTGCTTTGAGATAGACTTGAATGAGAACTGGTGCATGAAGACGGGCCTTGCTGCACTCTTGGTTACGACACTCCCAGGGGATATGCTTAGGATAATTCTCATTTTCTTTACAAACCACTATGAAGGGTTATGAGCATATACATCCTCAAAGAAAACATTTTTATTATTATGGATTATATCTATAAATAGTTCAATTTATGTTAAGTATTTTACAAGTATGGAATTATGTATTTTGATTCATAAACTAATATTGTTTATGCCATTGTTTAGAAATGGAACCCAGTGGAAGGAATGGAAATCATATTAATGCACACACTCCGTGTAGGGATTTCCCTCCTACTAAAGATAATTTTTGTGGATCTGGAGATACAACTGGTGATGATCAACTTATTACCATACTGGGACAACTCACTCAGGTTATGAATAATAACCTTACTCGTATGGAGCACCCTGATCTGTAATGTGGAGGATCAATGTTAGACCGCTTCATGAGGCAAAAAATGCCAACATTTAATGGGGGTACAAATCCATTAGTACTTGAGCAATGGATAAACTCCTTAGAGAAAATATTCCATGCCTTGGGGAGTGGTGAAAGGGAAAAGGTTATCATGGTAGTTTACTGCCACACTGGAGATGCCGATCAATGGTGGTCGCTGATTCAAAACACAAAGGAAGATGAAGGAGTATCAAGTATGGAATGGAGAGATTCAAAAGAGATTTTCTTAGAAAAATACTTTACTCATGAGCATAGAGTAGATATGGAATGGAAATTTCCGAGTCTGAGACAAAAGGAGGATGAGAATGTCGCAAAGTATGAGGCCAACATTACAAGGTTAGCAAGACATGTATCAAATTATATACATAACCCAAGAAGTAAGATTGATCATTTCTTTTATGGGTTAAAACCATTTCTTCATCGAGCCTTTGTCTCACAATCTTTCTCATCGTACGAAGATATAGTCTTGTGTGATATCAAGACAGAAAAAGAATTATCTAAATCTTATGGCAATAAAGTAAAGCAAGAGAATAAGAGAATGGTGAAACAAGCGACAAATAACGGGAAAAAAGGAAAGAAGGATTTTCCATTATGCGATAATTGTGGGAAGAATCACCCCGGTACTTGCCTAAAAGGAATGTGAGTTTTATTATAAATGTGGAGAAAAAGGTCACCAGGCTCGTGATTGCTAGGGAAAGAAAGAGGATATCGATGTTGAATTCTACAATTGTAGGGAAATGGGGCATTATGCAAATAAATGTCCTAAGCGTCAGGGAACCTTCCCTCAGAAAAGTACAAGGGATCAAGTAATATCATAAGATGTTACTATAGTTGATGTGGAATAATAAATGTATTGGTGCTTTTGGACTCAAGGATTATATACTGGTTATAAGAATAATGTGATATATATAAGGATTGTACTGCAGTACTTTTTGCTTTCAACAAGGTTTTAAGATGATAAAGGTAATCATATTTTTAGTATGTTACAATAAGAGAAACATTACCTTGTTTGGGGAATCTGATGTTACAATTGATTTTGGAATTTAGAGAAATTTTAGAGAAAGTATGGATAGAGGTATTTTGGATAACTATAAAGGTTGCAATGGATTAAGTTAAACCTTGGATAGTATTGTTTAAGGTTAAAACATTTCTGAAGATTACTTTTGGAATATTATAATACTATATTTTTAGGAAAAGGACAACCTGTAGGTCGGGGGATAACCCGTCGTGTCGGACAAAGCTGCAGGAATCGAACCCACAACCATATTGCGACAGGACTTTATTACCTACCACTAGCCTACATGAAGTCCCTAGTTATTACAAAATAGTTTTCCCAATCTAAATGGTATGTGTTAATATTTGGAACCTTTTACGATTAGGATAAATAGAATATTTTTGAGTTCTATTACCTTTTGGAGTGAAAGATGGGTTTGTGGTAAAAATTTATTAAGGAATGAAAGTCTACATGACAAGTAAGTATATTTCCTCACGTTCTTAATAAATCTCCAAAATAAACTCCTCATCTTTATGAAATGTAACTTAAAACAACAATTTTGGCGGTTAACATTTCCAAATGGGGAATCACTGACCGTTTAACCAATCACAAGTTTGTGATTTTCTTATAGCTACCTTTCTCCTAATCATATTTTATACAACACTCCATCAGATTGTGATGGTTTGTTTTTCTTCCATATCCATAATTTCATAGAATCCTTGTATAGGATATATCGGGTGACCTTTTTACTTATTTTTCTTTCTTTTAAAGTTATATTTTTTAACATTATTTCTGATGTGGGTTTTCCAGAAAGGTATTTTCTATTTTCAACCTTTTATTTTCAAAGAAAAATTTCACATTGCGAGGAGGCAATTTATTGAAGTAGGGGAGAATGTAACACCCCGGGCTTCCACGATATGCTTCTCTTTCAATAATGCAATATCTTGCATTGTACGCAAGTTCGAGATTCTAACACACCACGACCAATCAAAGTAGCCATTATGAATAGTAATACCTAATTTTTGAAATTATAAAAATTTTATATTTCAAAATGGACTTAATTTTTGTATTATTAATATCGAAACTATCCTAAGTTGAATTTTTTGGAATTTTCTGAGAAGTTCCATTTTTTATGAATTCTGAAAAATACTTAAAATAGCTTTTTTAATCAAAATAATTTATAGTGATAAATTATACTATTGGGTGGTTTTAAAGTATAATTAGACTATATTTTTACCATTTTATTCAATGGTGTTCATTAGAATTAATTTCACTTTGAAATTGGATGTAAACAATTGTCAATCTTTTGATATATATTGTTTCTTAAAAACACGCTATTTGTTGTGACAGCGGGAATTAGTTATAAAATTAATTAATACAACTTATATGTTTTGAATTTTTTAAAATAGACATAATTTTTTAATTTTGAATATCAATTATATCTTAGGGTGAAATTTTGGCATTGTTCTGAAAAACTTCAATTTTAGATGAATAGTGAAACCACTAAGCGGGAGTTAAAAAACCGATTTTTCGTATAAAGGAAACATTACCGCTTAAGTGATTTGATTTTATAAAATCTGACATACATGGTTGTCATTAGGAAGTAAAATGTTGTTCAATGGGATTAAAATAATTTTTTGGTGAATAGTAACTTTTAAGTTTAATTAATCGCGATTAAAGGTAATTAGTGAAATTTAAGGTAAAAATGATATTAAAAAATATGAAAATACCTTTACACTTAAACTACCCCTATTGGATGAGTCATGTCCGACCAAGACAATCCATGGGTCAACTTGGGGACCCCATGGAGCCACTTTGGTAGGAAAATTACATTAAAAACTTTTTATTTAATGTTAAAATAAAAATGTCACAAACATGAGTTGTTTTACTAAAATAATTTTTAAATGGGGGTATACAAGTCATATTTTTTACTATAAATACTCATTAGAAAGATAAAATGATTTCCTACATCACAATAATTTTTTTATAATTTTTAGACATTAAATGAATTAAATTATTTATGACACCATGATGATGCAACAATTACCTCATTAATTAATGATTTAAAGAAAATAAAAAGATAATGTAAAATCTAAGACATAAAATTTTCAAAAACCTATTAGATGAGTATATTTCATACCCTTATCACCTTATCCTAGAAATATATAAGTTTGGGACCTTTAAAATCCAAAACTCATTATATAATAAAGTAACATTTCCTGACTTTCCAAGAGTGCCCCTCCTCTCCTCTTATAAAAGGCCCCCACCACTACCACCTTACTCACACCTTCAAAGCCTTTTGGATCGGCCAAACTCTGCCGAAATACTATCTCAACTTCCCTATATTAATCTTAGAAGCCTCACTTTGGGCATAATTCTTCCCAAGGAAGCCTTTGGCTCAAATCAAAAAAGAGTTACCCGGTTTTAAGGTAATGTCTTCTCTTATGTTATTTTGTTTTATTTTGCTTCTACAACCACTTAAAATCTATTTATTCATTTATTTTGTAACAAAAACAGTATCATCAATATACTAGGATGTTTTTATAATAAGGATTCGAGCTACACTTACAATCACCAACATCAAATGGTTAAAGAACATATTGTTTCTGTGGATGGAGAATTTCTGCCTCACGAAACGATGATTGTTCAAAACTCATATAACACCTTCAAAGGTGGCTATTAAGATGTCACTATATTTATATTTGATATATAATATGTTTTTGTTTTACTTAATATTGTGTATTTTTCATTTATGGCATACCTTTATGGTTTCCATTATGGGTAAACGCGATATCTTCATTTTAGGAAATACAGACTACTTCCCCCTCAAAGTGATTTGAATCGATAATGTCATATGTGGTATGTATAAAGGATGGAGTAAATGATATTATATATGATATTATACTGTATTTAAAATATACCTTTATATCATTATGATTTCATTCCATTAATTAAGAAATAGAAATGAAAGTAGCGTTCATGCATACGTACGGCTTACCGTCTCCATGAACGGTGCATTTCATTTCTTACCTCTAAATGTTACTTAATATTATGAATGAATGTATATACAAGATATATATGATATATATGATATCTTCATCATGAATATAATTCTGGAGAAAATGGATATTCTTCCACATAAACAAATAGTAATTATAAGAATTTTATTTTTGACTCAAGTACCAAAGATCGAAAAAACGGCCGTTATTAACTTAAATAATTACATAATGTTCATAACATGGTAATAAGTTATATAAAAGGAATAATGAACTTGAAAAAGGTTCTTAAGAAATTAGAAATTATCTCTAGTTTATTATTAAGGAGGTTAAAGAATGATCGAGTCAAGTCGGACATGAGGTAAGGGAAATTCTTAACCCAATTTATGTTCTTTGGGTTAATCTCCTACTTTAAAATTATGTCATGATATTATTATGTCATATCTTGTATTTGTACTTTATTTATGTGTAATTATAGTGAATACACATAATAGATCTATTTTTTTTAAAAAAAATGATCTTTGTAAGGGAACTTCTTAAACCAATTTCCATGATTTGGGTTAATCTCCTACTTTCAAATTATGTCATTATATTATTATATCCTATATTGTATTTGTACATTATTTATGTGTACCTATAGTGAATAAACATAATAGATCTATTTTATTTAAAAAATGATCTTTGTAAGGGACTTCGTCTCAATCTCCTTTCATTGAGACATATTTTATTTTATACACAACTTTCTTTTATACGGTGTATAAAACCCTTTGACTTTTATGATTTTTTCAAAATGAAACTTTTTATACGAAGCGTTTTACTAAACGACAAAATGGAATGTCTTTTTGTCGTACGTATACGGCGATAACGACTTCTCTACCGCCATGACCATTATTTCAGATTCGGCTTCCTCTACAAGTCATAACTTTTTTTAAATGAAAAATAAATACCAAGTTTTAATTTTCATTAATTTTGGTATTAAAAATGGTTTTGAAAGTGTTTTTATTATATAAATGTGTTTTATTGATATCTTGAGATTGAAATGTCGAAATTTTATGTTTCCTTTCTGCATGCTTTATGTGATACTATTATGTTCTGGTTTATGATATGTTTAAACCTATTCATATGAGGAATGCATTGGACTAAATAAGTGACGGGTGGAGCCCGCTATAGCTCCTCGATGCATCAAAAGGTCTCATGAGACAAACTAGTGTCTTGGCACGAGGCCTTGACAAAATCTTATTTGTAGTATTGGCAAGAGGCCTTGGAGACGTGGTTATGATAGTCCGACATTATGCATTCTAACATAATGAAAGTGGTTATTGATATTTCATGTGATTATTCGACCAATAGAATATCCATGTGAATATGTAAATGGAATTATTTCATTCTACTTTTGCCATATTATGCTGAAGTTCACGTTTAAAAGGCTTTTGTTTCAGTTATACCTTGCCTTAAATGTTAATGTTTATTTATGAAATCTTCCGCTATATTATTATCCTTACTGAGCATCTGAGCTCACCCCTTTTAATGTTTTCATATTTTCCTGGATGTGGAGAAGTATTTTGTGAATGACCTACAGGGATAGTCAGAAGAGGATATGAGTGTGGACTATGTAGACTATGTTATTGTAGGTTTTCACTTTATGATGTAATGTAACATTTATGAATTTATCTAGTGTTTCCAAGGATACTAAACTAATCGGCCTTTCGAGACTTGATCTTCTGTGATCATCCCAATGTTACGCAATAATGCACCGACTCTAGATAACTGGGGTTGAGACGTTACAGTTGGTATCAGAGGAAGTTTAGTACTAACCTTGGAAGCTAGATTTAGATAAACTATGATTATAGCACATAGCCTAATGATAGACTTTGAGGATTAGTACAGAAGAACTTCCTAGAATTTTGGTATTATAGAGATTTTCTGAGTTTTCCGAGCAATACATCCCTGTCTGGATACGAGTAGGTAGAGGTGGCTCTGGCACAGATGTACCTAGGGGTAACACCCGAAAACACCGTTTTGAGCTAGACTCGAACGGGAACTGGTGCATGACAACAGGCCTTGCTGCACTCTTGGTTACGACACTCCCTGGGGTAATGCTTAAGATAATTCTCATTTTCATTACAAACAACTATGAAGGGTTATGAGTATATAATTCCTCAAATAAAACATTTTTATGATTATGGATTATATCCATAAATAGTTCAATTTATGTTATGTATTTTACAAGTATGAAATTATGTATTTTGATTCATAAACTAATCTAGATTATTCCATTGTTTAGAAGTGGTTCCTAGTGGAAGGAATGGAAACCGTATCAACGCACACACTCTGTGTAGGTATTTCCCTCCTGCTCAAGATAATTATTGTGGATCTGGAGATACAACTGGTGCTGATCAACTTATTTCCATACTGGGACAACTCACTCAGGTTATGAATAATAACCTTACTCGTATGGAGAACCCTAATCTGTAACGTGGAGGATCAATGTTAGACCGCTTCATGAGGAAAAAATGACATCATTTAATGGGGGTAAAAATCCATTATTAGTTGAGCAATGGATAAACTCTTTAGGGAAAATATTCCATGCCTTGGGGAGTGGTGAAAGGGAAAAGGTGATCATTGCAGTTTACTGCCTCACTAGAGATGCCGATCAATGATGGTCGCTGATTCAAAACAAAAAGGAAGATGAATAAGTATCAAGTATGGAATGGAGAGAGTTAAAAGAGCTTTTCTTAGAAAAATACTTTCTTCATGACCATAGAGTTGATATGGAAAGGAAATTTCTGAGACTGAGACAAAAGGAGGATGAGAATGTCGCAAAGTATGAGGCCAACTTTACAAGGTTATCAAGACATGAAACCGATTATATAAGTAACCCAAGAAGTAAGATTGATCGTTTCTTTGATGGGTTAAAACCATTTCTCCGTCGAGCCTTAGTCTTACAATCTTTCTCATCGTACGAAGATATAGTCTTGTGTGATATCAAGACAAAAAATGAATTCTCTAAATCTTATGACAATAAAGTAAAGCACAAGAAGAAGAGAATGGTGGAACAAGAGACAAATAATGGGAAAAAGGGAAAGAATGATTTTCCATTATGCGATAATTGTGGAATGAATCACCCCAGTACTTGCCTAAAAGGAATGGGATATTGTTATAAATGTAGAGAAAAAGGTCACCATGCTTGTGATTGCAAGGGAAAGAAAGAGGGTATTAATGTTGAATGCTACAATTGTAGGGAAATGGGGTATTATGCAAATAAATGTCCTAAGTGTCAAGGATCCTTTCCTCTGAAAAGTCCAAGGGATCAAGGACAATCTTATGCTGTTACTACAGTCGAAGTGGAATAATTAATGTATTGGTGCTTTTGGACTCAAGGATTATATTCTGGTTATAAGAATAATGTGATATATATAAGGATTGTACTGCAGTACTGTTTGATTTCATTAAGGTTTTAATATGATGAAGGTAATCATATTTTTAGTTTGTGACAATAAAAGATACTTTACCATGTTGGGGAATCTGATGTTACAATTGATTTTGGAATTTAGAGACCTTTTAGAGAAAGTCTGGATAGAGGTATTTTGGATAACTATAAAGGTTGGAATGGATTAAGTTGAACCTTGGATAATATTGTTTACGGTTATAACATTTCTGAATATTACTTTTGGAATATTATAATACTATATTTTTAGGAAAAGGAGAACCTGCAGGTCGAGGGATAACCCGTCGCGTCGGACAAAGCTGCAGGAATCGAACCCACAACCATAGTAGGACATGCCTTTATTACCTACCACTAGCCTACAGGAACTCCCTGGTTATTAAAAAATAGTTTACCTAATCTAAATGGGATGTATTAATATTTGGAACCTTGTGCGATTAGGATAAATAGAATATTTTTGAGTTCTATTACCTTTTGGAGTGAAAGATGGGTTTGTGGTAAACATTTACTAAAGAATGAACGTCTACATGAAAAGTAAGTATATTTCCTCACGTTCTTAGTAATTCTCCTAAATAAACTCCTCAACTTTATGAAAGGTAACTTAAAACAAAAATGTTTTCAGTTAACTTTTCCAAATGGGGAATCATTGACCGTTTAACTAATCACAAGTTTGTGGTTTTCTTGTAGTTAACATTCTCCTAATCCTGTTTTATACAACACTCCATCAGACCTTGATGGTTTGTTTTTCCTCCATATCCATATTTTCATAGAATCCTTGTTTGGGCTATATCGGGTGACCTTTGTACTTATCTTTCATTCTTTTAAAGTTATATTTTTATCAACCTTATTTCCGATGTGGGTTTTCCACAAAGGTATTTTCTATTTTCAACCTTTTATTTTCATAGAAAATTTTCAAATTGCGAGGATGCAATTTATTGAAGGAGCAGATAATGTAACACCCATGCTTCCACGATACACTTCTCTTTCAATAATGCAATAGCTTGCATTGTATACAAGTTCCAGATTCTAACACACCACGACCAATCAAAGTAGCCATTTTGAATATTAATACATACTTTTTGAAATTATATAAATTTTATATTTCAAAATTGACTTAATTTTTGTATTCTTAATATCGAAATTATCCTAAGTTGAATTATTTGTAATTTTCCGAGAACTTCCATTTTTTATGAATAGTGAAAAATACTTAAAACAAATTTTTTAATCAAAATAATTTATAGTGATAAATTATAATATTGAGTGGTTTTAATGTATAATTAGTATATATTTTAACCATTTTATCCAATGGTGTTCATTAGAATTAATTTCACTTTCAAATTGGACATAAACAATTGTCAATCTTTTGAAATATATTGTTTCTTGAAAACACGCTATATATTGTGACAGCAGGAATTAGTTATAAAATTAATTAATGCGACTTATATTTTTGGAATTTTTTAAAATAGACATCATTTTTGAATTCGGAATATCAATTATATCTTAGGGTGAAATTTTGGCATTGTTCTGAAAAACGTCAATTTTTGATGAATAGTGAAACCACTGAGTGGTAGTTAAAAAACTAATTTTTCATTTAAATGAAACATTACCACTTCTGTGATTTGATTTTAAAAAATTCGACATACATGGTTGTCATTAGGAAGTAAAATGTGGTTTAATGGGATTAAAATATTTTTTTTTTGGTGAATAGTAACTTTTAAGTTTAATTAATCGCGATTAATGGTAATTAGTGATATTTAAGGTAAAAATGATATTATAAAAATATGAAAATACCTTTAAACTTATCCTACCCCTATTGAATTAGTCATGGCCGACCAAGAAAATCCATGGGTCATCTTGGGGACCCCATGGAGCCACTTTGGTTGGAAAATCACATTAATTTTTTTTATTTAATGTTAAAATAAAAATGTCACAAGCATGAGTTGTTTTATTAAAACAATTTTTAAATGGGGTTATACAAGTCATATTTTTTACTATAAATATTCATTAGAAATATAAAACGATTTCCTACATCATGATAATTTTTTTAAAATTTTTAGACATTAAATAAATTAAATTATTTATGACACCATGATGATGCAACAATTATCTCATTAATTAACGATTTAAATAAAATAAAACGATAATGTAAAATCTAAGACATAAACTTTTAAGAAACCTATTGGATGAGTATATTTCTAACCATTATCACCTTGTAATCGAAATATATAAGTTTGGGACCTTTAAAATCCGAAACTCATTATATAATGAAGTAACATTTCATGACTTTCCAAGAGTGACCCTCCTCTCCTCTTATAAAAGGCCCCCACCACTACCACCTTAATCACACTTTCAAAGCCTTTTGGATCAGCCAACCTCCACCAAAATACTCTCTCAACTTCCCTATATTACTCCTAGAAGCCTCACTTTGGGATGAATTCTTCCCATGGAAGCCTTTGGCTCAAATCAAAAAAGAGTTACCCGGTTTTAAGGTAATGTCTTCTCTTATGTTATTTTGTTTTATTCTTCTTCTCCAACCCCTTAAACTCTTTTTATTCATTTCTTTTGTAACAACACAAGTATCCCAAATATACTAGGATGTTTTTATAATAAGTATTCTAGCTACACTTACACACACCAACATCTAATGGTTGAAGAACATACTGTTTCTGTGGATGGTGAATTTCTGCCTCACAAAATGATGATTGATCAACACTCATATAACACCTTCAAAGGTGGCTATTAAGATGTAACTATATTTATATATGATATATAATATGTTTATGTTTTACTTAAGATTCTTTATTTTTCATTTATGGAATACCTTTATGGTTTCCATTATGGGTAAACGCGATATCTTCATTTTAGGAAGTGCGGACTACCGCCCCCTCAAAGTGATTTGAATCGTTAATGCCATATCTGGGATTTATAAAGGATGGAGTATGTGATATTATATGTGATATTATACTGTAATTATAATATACCTTTATATCATTATGATTTCATTCCATTAAATATGAAATAGAAATGAATGTAGCGTTCATGCGTACGTACGGCTTACCGTCTCCATGAACGGTGCATTTTATTTCTTACCTCAAAATGTTACGAAATATTATGAATGAATGTATATACTGGATATATATGATATATATGATATCTTCATCATGAATATAATTCTGGAGATAATGGATATTCTGCTACATAAACAACGTGTAATTATAAGAAGTTTATTTTTGACTCAAGTACCAAAGATCGACAAAACGACCATTATTAACTTAAATAATTACATAATGTTAATAACATGGTAGTAAGTGAAATAAAAGGAATAATGAACTTGAAAAAGGTTATTAAGAAAGTATAAATTAACTCTAGTTTATTATTCAGGAGGTTAAAGAATGATAGAGTAAAGTCGGACATGAGGTAAGGGAAATTCTTAACCCAATTTCTGTTCTTTGGGTTAATCTCCTACTTTCAAATTATGTCATGATATTATTATTTCATATCTTGTATTTGTAATTTCATTATGTGTAATTATAGTGAATACACATAATAGATCTATTTTATTTAAAAAATGATCTTTGTAAGGAAACTTCTTAAACCAATTTCCATTCTTTTGGTTAATCTCCTACTTTCAAATTTTGCCATTATATTATTATGTCCTATCTTGTATTTGTACTCTCTTTATGTGTACCTATAGTGAATACACATAATAGATCTATTTTATTTAAAAAATGATCTTTGTAAGGGACTTCATCTCAATCTCCTTTTCTTGAGGCATATTTTATTTTATACATAAATTTCTTTTATACGGTGTATAAAACCCTTTGACATTTATGTTTTTTTCAAAATGAATATTTTTATACGAGCGTTTTATTAAATGAAAAAATGGAATGTTATTTTTTACGTATTCAGCGACAATGACTTCTCCACCACCATGACCATTATATGAGTTTCGACTTCCTCTACAAGGCATAACTTTTATTTAAATGAAAAATAAATACCATGTTTTAATTTTCATTTATTTTGGTATTGAAAATGGTTATGAAAGTGTTTTTGTTATATCAATGTGTTGTATTTATATCTTGAGATTGAAATGTGGAAATGTTATGTTTCCTTTATGAATGATTTATGTGATACTATTATGTTATGGTTTACGATATGTTTAAACCTATTAATATGAGGAATGCATTGGACTTAATAAGTGACGGGTGGAGCCCGCTATAGCTCCTCGATGCATCGGCAGGTCTAATGAGACAAACTAGTGTCTTGGCATGAGGCCTTGACAAAATATTATTTTTAGTCTTGGCACGAGGCCTTGGCTACATGGTTATGATAGTCCGACATTATGTATTCCATCATTATGAAAGTGCTTATTGATATTTCATGTGATTATTTGACTAGTAGAATATCCATGTGAATAAGTAAATGACATTATTTCATTTTACTTTTGCCATATTATGCTGAAGTTCAAGTTTAAAAGGCTTTTGTTTCAGTTATACCTTGCCTTAAATGTTAATGTTTATTTATGAAAGCTTCCGCTATATTATTATCCTTAATTTGCATCTGAGCTCACCCCTTTCAATGTTTTAATATTTTTCAGGATGTGAAGAAGTATTTTGTGATTGACCTGCAGGGATAGTCAGAAGAGTATATAAGTGTGGACTATGGAGACTATGTTATTGTAGTTTTTCAATTTATGATGTAATGTAACATTTATGAATGTATCTAGTGTTTCCAAGGATACTAAACTAATCGGACTTTCGAGACTTGATATTTTGTGATCATGCCAATGTTACACAATAATGCACCGACTCTGGGTAACTGGGGTTGGGACGTTACAATGCTCCTTTATTGACTCTACCATTGAAGAATAATGGGTTTTTTATTTATTTTGATGCTTCAAAGAAAGGACTTGGTTGTTTTCTTATGAATAATGGTAGAGTTATTGCCTATGCATCACAGCAACTAAATATTCATGAACAAAACTATCCCACTCATGATCTTGAGTTTGCAGCTGTAATATTTTCTTTGAAGATATAGAGACACTATCTATATGGTGAAAAATATTAGATTTATATTGTTAAAAAGAGTTTGAAGTATATTTTACCCAAACTAAACTCAACATGAGGCGAAGGTGATGGATTGAACTACTAAAGGATTATGATTTCACTATTAACTACCACGTGAGGATGGAAAATAAGGTGGCAGATGATTTGAGCAGAAAGGATCTTGGAGTTATGAACAATATGAGAGTTTAAAGGTATCCTATCTACATGGATCTAGTAAAAATGTCTATGGGAATAATAATAGAAGGTGAAACATCAATACTTTTTAAAATGGTTTCCAATCCATCTTACAAGAATGGATAAAAACTTATTAGGCTGATGATGAGGAGTTTTAAAAGAAAATTAATGTTGTGAATGATGAGAGACTGATCTACTTCGTATATGAAGATGAAATCTTGAGATTTGTGAAGATACTTTATGTTCCTGACATACCTGATCTAAAAATAGAATTTTTGGATAATGCTCATATCTCTAATTTCTCTATACACCATGGTAGCACTAAGATGTATGGTGATCTGAACGAACATTTTTATGGGACAACATGAAGAAGGAGATTGCGGATTATGTGTCAAGATGTATGGTTTTTCTGCTAGTGAAGGCTAGAAGACAACATCCTAGAGGAGTCATGCATTCTCTTCCCATACCTTTGTGGAAATGGGATGATATTATGATTGACTTTGTCATGGGGATACCAAATACTCTTAGAAGGAATTATGAAATATAATTCATTATTGATCTTCTTATTAAGTAAACTCAGTTTATTTAAATAAGATAATAAATTACACTTTAATGTCTTGCAATACTATTCATTAATGAAGTTGTAGGACTTCGTGGTGTACCCCTATCGATTTTTTCTGATCGAGATCTCCATTTTACATCAAGGTTCTGGAAATGTCTTCAGAAGACCCTGGATACTGAACTTTGTTTGAGCACTTCATACCATCCTCAAACTGATGGACAATCAGAATAGACTATTCAAACCATATAGGACATGTTGAGATCTTACTCACTTGACTTTCAAGGTATGTGGGTTCAATATTTTTCTCAGGTAGAATTTTACTATAATAATAGCTTCCATTAAAGTATTTAGATGGCACCATATGAATAATTATATGGCTAGGGATGTCACACACCAACTTTTGGGGATGGTGTTGGTGAAAGAAAACTCGTAGTCCCAGAACTCATTGAAGAAACAATGGAAAAGGTAAAGATTATCCAAAGCCACATCAAAGAATCTCAATGTCGAAAAAAGTATTATGCCGATAACTGAAGGAAAGGCTTGGAATCTCAAGTAGGAGATCATATTTTCTTGAAGGTATCTCCATGAAAGGGAGTTATATGATTCAATGAGAAGGGAAAAGTATGTCCCATGAACATTGGACCTTTCGAAATTATAGAACAAATTGGATTTGTAGCTTACCATTTGGAAATGCCTCCAAGTATCTCGAAAGATCATGATGTGTTACATGATTCACTATTGGGAAAATACATGCCTGACCCAACACATGTACTCACTAATGAATAATTGGAACTGGAACCCGATATGTCTTATTGTGAAGAGCCTGTCAAGATTCTTGATAGCAGAGAAAAAGTTTTGAGAAAATGGATGACTCGTCTGGTAAAAGTTATATTGAGAAATCATAAGATGAAAGAGGCAACATGGTAACCCGAGGAACTTATGGTGAATAGCCATCCAAATATTATTATGCAGTAGTATTCTATAAATTTTGAGGATGAAATTATTTGAAGTAGGGGAGAATGCAACACCCCAAGCTTCCACAATATATTTTCCTTTGAATAATACAATATATTGCATTGTACACAACTTCGAGTTCTAACACACCACAACCAATCAAAGTATCCATTGTGAATATTAATACCCACTTTTTGAAATTCTATAAATCTTATTTTACAAAATGGACATCATTTTTGGATTCTTAATATAAAAATTATATTAGGGTGAATTTTTGGTATTTTTCTAAAAACATTTAATTTTTGATGAACAGTGAAAAGCACTACGTTATTGTTTAAAAACGACTTTTTATGTAAATTATTATTTATTTTATTTAAATTTATTTTACGTAAAAATAGATACATAATACTTATATTAGTTCAATTATATTCAATGGAGTCATTTTATAATAAGATTAGATGTATAAAATTTTATAGAACTTTTTAACCCCTTTTACCCACCTACAAGGCAAATTAACAAATTTGTAGAAAACGTAATTTTACCGCTTCTGTGAATTGAATTTCAAAAATATAAGAGAAACAGTTGATATCAGTAAGTAAGATTTGGTTCAATAAGATAAAAAAATTGGTGAATAGTAGCATTTGACTTTTATTTACCACAATTAAAAGTAAATAGGGTAATTAAAGGTAAAAATGGTCTTATAATTACCCTAACACATGTCCTAATTATTTTAGAAAAGTTTATTTTGAACAAAACCACCCGAGGAATATCATATGATCTTTTTGGTACACTTTTATTAGATTAGGACATTTTTTATTATTTTATTTACAGAAGAGTTAATAGTGTTAAATTCATATTTTCACAACTAAAACATTTTAAATATAGGGTTACTCATAAGATAAACTCCACTATAAATATTAATTTGAAATATAAAATGATTTCCTACATAATTTTATTTTATTCATAATTTTTAGACATTAAATAATTAAATTTATTTATGTCACAATGATGATGCAAAAATTACCTTATTAATGAAATATTAAAATAATTAATATTATAAATATCCAAATTAATTAAAATTGAGACCTTTGATGAATTCCACGAATTTTATAGGTTAAAAATACATATTATGGTTGATGAAATGAATATTTTTCGACGTAAACATGTCGTTATGACTTTCACAAAAACCAAATACCAAATAGGGTCAAAATTGACATAAACGAGTTTAAAACAAATACTATATTATTAATTTATATAATATTCGTAAAAATATATGGTTCAGAAAAAGGACATAGATAAGGTTAGATATATTAATAATGAACCACTTGGGGTTCTCTTGGATTTTTATAGTATGTTTATTAACCATTTATTATAATAATACAAGAATACATGGTAAAAGTTAAACTATTTAACTAAGAGTTAAATAAATAATATACTGTTAATATGGTGACCTAAACCTATCTAAAACCTTTTGGTTGAGATTTTTTCTACCCATCCCCACTTTAACCTCGAAATAAATAATTTTTGAGCCATTAGAAACTGAATATGATTGTATAATAAAATAATATTTCAAGCATTTCAAAAAGTGACCATCACCTCTCTTATAAAATGGTACTTCCCCTTCTCTCAAAATGACACCACCAATGCCTTTTTTCTCTTCCAAAACCTACCAAGATATCCACCTAACTACCCTCAATTCAACCTAAAGGCCTTACTTTTATCATAAATCCAATCTATGGAGCCTTTTTATCAAATCAAAAGGAATCCACCGAAGAAGAGGTAATAATTTCATCACTTATTTCTAAGTACTTTTCATCTTCCACTTCCTCTCTCTTTATTGTTTCGATACCAAAATAATTAATACAATACCTTCTATATACTGTGATGTTATTATAAGTATGTTACAACCATTTTAATTATACTATCCATCCTATGAATGACAATGTCACCATACGTGCGTACGTACAGATTACTGTCTCCACGTTGTGGTGCAGTTTGTTATTCAACACTTCATTATTTGGATGGATATAATAATGAGTATAACTGATGTAAATAATAAATATAAGATGTTAATTATTCTTTATATATGATATACTATCCAATTGAATACGATTTCACCATCAAAAGAATGTTATTGTCGCTCGTACGTACATAAAACTTACCGTCTCGACGATGCGATGAGATGTCATTCCCCATCGTAACCATTAAGAGTAATTTTCATTTTATGATTAAAAATAATGTTTAATAACTTAATATAATTCTGGATATGAATCAAATACATCTTATCCATAACAAACATGACTTACATAACAAAACATATAAAGGAAAACGAATTAGTTAACAACCAAAATAATGATACTACTAAAATATTATTAACAAATAAATATTAGAAGATCATATATGATATCATATTTATGTATGTGGTTCTTGTATAATTTAATAAAAATTATTTAGATATTATATTGTATGTTAACACACCCTCTATCAAGGAAAAGTATAAGGTAAGGGAAAATTTTACAATCTCTATAATTATCCGAGGTTGTTAATACGTAAGTATCTACTAGGACCTCTTTATCACACACATCCATGTTTTCATAAAAATTTATTTCCAAATATCTTTAATATTTCCTAGGCTATGGGTTAAATTCATTTATACCTTTTTTTCACTTTTAATAAAATTATTTGAAAGGAGTCTTTCTGTCATTTTCCAAACATGGTATTTTTGACCTTTTCTATAAATTATGGTAAGAATGTTTTTTAACTTATACGGAATGTGCGGGTATTTCATGCTATTATAACACCTTAGAATAATTCCTTACAATCATATAAGAATATTTTCACGATAAATGTTTTCTTTTATAATTACATGACTTTTAAATTATTTCAAAATAGAAAGAGATGTTTCCCTCAAATAATTTTGATTTCATCAATGTAGACATCCTTTGATGGATTTTACACTTGTTTAATGTTGATTTATTATGATACAAATCTTCCATATTATGTTGAAGGTTTTTTGATATGTTTGATTGTGGATGTTTTATTTTAATACCATTCATGGTTTGTGGTTAAAGTACTAACATTTCGTAAGCTAGTTTTAATATGAATGTTTATGTTATGTTTCAACTTTTTCATACAAGGAATGCATGGGAATTAGTAAATGATGGGTGGAGCCTGCTATAGCTCATCGATGCATCAGTTGGTCTCATGAGACAAACATCTATCTTGGCACAAGGCCTTGAAAATATCTTATTTGTAGTATGAGGATAGGGATATTACTATGTGGTTATGATGTTCCGCATTATGCATTCAATCAATATTAAATTAGATATTGATATAGAATGTGATTATTAGACTAGTAGAATATCCAGGTGAATAAGTAAATTGAATTATTTTGATTTATATTTTCCATGTTATGCTGATGTTTATGTTTAAAAATAATTTGTTTTAGTCTTATACATTTCCTTAAATGTTTATGCTTATTTATGAATGTTTCTGTTATATTGTTATCCATACTGAGCATCTAAGATCACCCATTTTTATGTTTTATTTTTCACAGTATGTGAAAAATTATATTACGATTATCCAATAAGAATAGGATAAAGGAGAAGAGTGTGTACAATGGGGACACAACAATGTTTTTTTTCTTTATTGGATGATGTAATGTAAAACATATGTTTATATCTAGTACTTCCAATGCTACAAAACTGATCGGTCTTTCGGGACCTGATTCCTTTTATCATGTCAATGCTATGTAATAATGCAGAAGTTCTAGGCTTCTAGAGTCAGACATTACAAAATATTTTATATCATATATTATAAATATATTCATCATAAATCATATAATCATAAAATTTGGTTACTTTGGGGGCATAATTACTTCTTAATCATTCATAACCTTTTGTGAGGAGAATGTGAGTTCTTGTTGGAAAAAAATACCTTGAGGATCTGTTTTGGTATTTTTAGGTGTGATTGTGTCTGATGAAAATTATACACAACTGTGAATCAGAATGGTTTGTGTTACTGAAGTAGATATTTAAGGTGTCATAGTTTCTTGGTGTTTTTAAAAAATTTGGGCCTCAAAATCATGAGTTTGTTATTTTTAGAAAATGAAGGCTTTATGCAAATGATTCTATAAAGCATAATTCATGTACTATGAAGCACAATTTGTGGACTGCAATAGAGGAATGCATAATGATGATGGGAAATCAGAAATGGAAGGACTTCCGCATAGCAGTACTATGCAGACCATGAAGTGTTCTATATAGACCATACAATGAAAAATAGTTTGTGGGAGGCTCATGGTTTGTGGGAGGCTAACGGTTTGTGAGAGGCTAATGGTTTGTGAGAGGCTTTTTATGGATTAAAAGGTGATTTTTATTTCCACAAATTGATGATTTTTTGGAGAATACATCATCCATCATAGAGGATCAAATCACTATATGGATCGTATATCACAGTTCATGATGATGTTTGTACCACATCGATGTTTTTGGTATTTAGGATTAGATGGTTTTGAGGATATTTTCTCTTATATAAATACCCTTTATTAGATCATTATGTAGAGCGAATTAGATTTGAAAAGATCATCACTCTAGGAAGAATTTGTTGAATTCTGAACTTGTTCACAAGGGAGAATTACATGATAAAGAAACGTTTTCAAGGGAGGATTCTACTAAAAATGAATTACGTTCAGGTGAAAAATTTTATGAAAGGATTTTTTGGGGCTATATAGCCTATAAAAAATTGAACTCATAGGATAATTTTTCTATAGAATAAGAGACGATCCACAGAAGAAGAGGTGGTATGTGAAGCAGTGGAAACATGTGGTGTAAGATAGTTCATGAAGTATGGAAGTTCTCTGAGGATTTAAGTATGTTTTCAAATGGCAGAAAAATTATTTTCGAAATTAATTTACACATAGTAATAGTATGCGTAAATGTGGATTTTGTCTATGGTTGAAAACAAGACTTCAAAAAACAATCTATATACAACTGAGGATGTGTGAATTCATGAAAACAAAGGGACCTATAAGTTAATAATTTGCGTGTGGATCCCTTCCAATGCACTGAGTAAATGAAGAGGTATACGGTGATCCTTTCGATCATAAGTGATCGAGAGAAAGAGACATACAGAGTGAACCTTGGGAAAGTAGTCAGATAACATTAAACATTATAAAGGTAGTGATCCTAGGCATATATGTGATCTTTCCTGAACTTTTAATTGGGCAGTGAGCCTTAGTTTATTTGGGGGCATCAACACATTTCCATTTTATGATCCTTGTATATAGCCAAGTGAGGGTGAACCAATTAAAAGTTATGTGTCTCTTGAATAATTTCAAATATTTTTATTCATGCCTATTGGAAATGGATGGAATATAATTTTATTTAACAATGAAACAAGATCCTAAGGGGAAACTATTTTAATCTTCCATACCTTGATCCACCCCCTTCTCAGTTTATTTAACCTAATTGGGCCTACAATTATCCTTGGAATATCCCCTGGTTGTGTCACAATAGGTGCATGGTAAGGACTATTGTCATATACCAGATTATGTTTGAGTCAGGCTCGATGTATGTTATCAGATTTTTTACCCTTAGGTACCTATATTCTAGAATCTCATCCACTGTTATTATCAAGACATTAATATATTTATAGAAATAAACACATAATATAATCCTTAGAAAAATAATTTGATATTATACAATACACATCATAAAAATATATATTAGGGTTATGTTCCCTAATCAAATTATTCTAAATCTAATTTCTAAATGTTTCTACTACACTTTCATTGATACCAAGTAAAACATGATGGCCCCAGAAGCATGGAGCTGGTGCGTTACTTTGTTACATTGCAATGATTACAAGGAATCAAATCTAGAAGGATTGATAAATTTATTAGTTTTGGAAAACTAGATTATATAGAAAATACCCATATTACATTGGAAAATTTAAAATAAAACATTATACAGTATAAAATGATATGAACAGCTCCAAGAAAGCTTCTTCAAAGATTTCTTCTTCAAAATCTCGGGAAGGGAAACAAAATAAGGGAAAAAGTAGATGCTCAGTAAGGGTAAGTGTACATTGGAATTAATCCTTAATCGGTACACATAATAAATATGGAAAGGTAAATAACTAAAAACACCTCCCATTTAAACAGCTACATAAGGCATAGTCTATATGGAATGGTAAATAACTTAAACACATACTATTTAATCAATACACTGAGAATGAAATGAATCCACAGATATGTCAAAGAAAAAAACTCATGGATAAATAATAACCGATTATGAATGGGTGAAATCCATAATTATTGGACACTATGTTTCCTAGGTACATGGTAACTTTATCATCAAGACCATTGACAAGACGGTTTATAACATGTTGGGTAAAAACCCATCAGATTTGGACAACTTATTCATCTCATGAGTCTAATGATGCATCGAGGGGATATATATAATTGGGACCCACCCATGTCAGACCTCTCCAAACAATTCTTCATATATCTATCAATCTATTTAATTCATGGACAATTCTCATTATCAAATATCCATATTGAGTAAAAGAAACCAATTTATTAGTATTTCCCTAGTTAATCAAATAACATTCAAGTACACACCATATGTAAAAATGGTATATAGTTAGGAAAACATTTAAAAACATCACATAAGAGTTTTTATATATATAATAAATGTGATGTATAAGGTAAAATAGTCATAACGGAGTGATTTCTTCAAGAGAAAGTTAACAATCACAAAAGACTGTGAGATTACAAAGATAGCTTTTACCACTTGGTAAATTTCATGTTAAAACCCCTTGGATAAGATAATTCAAATTAAAAACATAAAAAATGAATAAAAAAGGATACATTATATAATATATCAAAATTTATATTATATTCGCCACAAAATAAGAAATTGGTGAATATAACATTTATCTCACAGATGAAAAAAGTGAGTTAAAAATACACTACCATGTATTTCGTCCTGTGTGAATGGAATTTGAAATCCTATATAATGGTTTTAATAATGTTAATACCTTATTACCAAACTATATTCATACTTATGATATCATATTTTATCTTCCTATGACATCTCATTAGCCATTTATTAAGTAATCTTTCATTATTTTCACTATTTTGTGTGTTAATTTCCTAGTTTCTCGAGTACGTTTTTACTTGATATTTTTTGTTCTCATTACGTTGTTCATGATTTCATCATCTCTATAATATAAATCATGATTTATTTATCATATATATATTCATTATATATGTTTTTAGAGTAATCCAAAATATTTGGAGATAGGAAATTATATGCATCAATCTTGAAGATGGTATGTCGTATGTACGCATGAACACTACTTACATTTCATTGATGTATTTAAAATAATTAATATTAAATGATATATATGTATATTATAATTAAATTATCATATTTAAATAATATATTTAACATATTTTTACTAAAACCATCCTTAATATGTTCCATGTAATGTAAGAATGTTTCAAATTGCTTCAAGAAGGCGGTAGTCCGCACATCCACAAACAATGATATCGTATTTACTAAAAATGCAAATAATTAACATGTGCATTATATAAAAATTATATAAGTGTAATGAAAAAATAAATATCATAAATATCTTATAAAAATAGTGTTTTAATCATAATTCCCATCCATGAAAAGTGGTAAATAAAAAACGAGCGACCTCATTTCATGAGGCGGTAGTTCACCGTACACATGAACGATAAGTTTGTTACCCATTTCATAAAAGTTTGTGTAATTATATGTCAATGAATTAATCTAAAAACATTTCATTATATTTTTGGTACTGATTGTATTATTTTATATTGTAATAAAAATATTTTAATGGGTGGATAATGAAAAAAACAAAATATCATGTGGAAGGATGTTACCTCTTCATTGGGTAACTCATTTTGGTTTGTAGCAAATGGATTTATTGGATTGATTTATGCCTAAATTTATGATTCTAGGATAAAATTAGGGGGTTTTTGTAGATTTTTTAGTAGTGTTTTGGTTATAAAAATGGCTTGATATGTGTTAATAATTGGGAAGGGTGAGTTCCTTTTTATAGTGGAGGATGAGTGAAATTCTTATACATTTTTAAAAGAGAATTGCACCCATGTTTTTGTAACACCCCAAGGTTTTAAACATAATAAATTTAAATGAATGAAACATTTATTATCTACATATTGAACCTTTTTTTAAATAGGTAGTTGTGAAGTTGTTGTTAAACTTAATTTTTCCACCTCTATGATTTGAATTTTGAACAAGAGATATCTATTGTCGTGATTAGTTAGTTATTTAGAGTTTCATAAAACCAACTTGTTTTTTATGAATAGTAACATACCCTTATGAATTGTAATATGACACTTATGAATAGTAAATAATATTATTATTTTATCTTCTTATGGTTCTAAGATAATGAGATATTGATTAATTTTTCAAGATGATATAAAGTAGGCTATTGTTTTAAAATTGTTATCATTAGAATAAAATTTTATTTCATTTAAAAAAATTAATCATATTTATCAATTTTAGAAAATTATTAAAAATATATTGGTGTTCATTTTCAAATTATACATCTTGAGAAATGGTTGGGGTGAATTTCTGTGACTTTTCTGAAACACTTGAATTTTTTGTGAATAGTGAAATTTGATAATTACGAAATATGACAAATAAATGAATTTTTGCATCATTCTTGAGTCATGGATGATGTAAATGGACGTGGTTTGAACTCACATGAACATATTACTTTTTTGGGTTACATTAACAAATACTATTCATAGTCTTAAGAAAAACAATATTAAACCAATGATTAAAATAATTTAAAACCTCTCCTCTCCTATACTATAAATTCCACCCTCACCCCTCTTCCTCTCACACATCTCAAACATTGTACATTGTCTAATTTATTTCCAATACCCTTAACAATACTCTTAACCACTTTCAAGACCTACTGGTCTCACCAAAATTCCATTACTAAAGGCCTTAAGGATGATCTCAAAGGGAAGAGATCAAGAGGTAAGAATCCTCTTTCATTTTCTTCTGTTTTCTTTCCAATTCCTTTTATTTTCATATAATCCCTTAATCTACCCTTATCCAAGAGGTATGTAAGCTCCATAATATTATAAATTTTTTATCTTATTATTTTTATGGAAAAAATAATCATCATTCATCCTCTCATCATCCTCTTATTCTAAAAATAAAAACATTGTCTCTGATGTGACGATTTACCAAAATCATGGATGTTGTGTTTTCAATTTCCACTAGTACCATAAAAACTTGTTATAAAACCATTTAAATGGTTGAAACAGATTTTAAAGTGGATGAAATACCCCCTTTCATTTTTGGAGTTAACATATATACATAATATTATGTAATATAATGATACTAGTTCGTGATTATCAAAGAACTGCTAAAATGATCAAAACAGATATCACTAAATATTTTCCTATTGATTCATCCTAGTACCATATATACAAAATTAGTTATGTAATAATTTAACATTATTAAAACATTTTAATAAAATTTAATTCCCATCCTATAATTTCATTTCTATGCGACATGTATGTCAAATAAAATCCATTCATGGAAATCATGTAAATAACGCACTCAAAACAATGGAAGGAACAAAATACTAATATCCTATGGGTGAAATGAAGTTGTGAAATGATCATATAAGGTGTTATAAACATTAATATGTTTCTTTAAGATATTAATAACACTCTTTTAACCATTATACAATATAGTTAAACAGGTTTTAGGTAAGATAAAGTGAGTTAATGAAATTTGTAACTCAATTTCCATTCTTTGGGTTAACCTTCTACGTCATTAATTATGTGATATTAAAATTGGTTATTTAATGAATTATGTTTATATTAGGTTTAATTGTGTGTATTTAAAATATATATACTTATTCAATCCACTCTATTTAGTCTCAATTGAATTATATGATTTTTTAAGGGGCTTTTCTTTCTAAAATCCTCTTTTAAAATTCTATTTTACCAAATTAAAACACATTGTTTTTATGAAATTATTAATGTTGTATGATCAATTTACAGTTCTTAGGAAATATTTATGAATGATTTTGGGAATTATATTGCCTCCAATTCATTAGGTATCTATATGATGGAGGTCGGTCATATGATTACTCTAGGTAACTGCGATTGTTACACAATAGGGTAGCCATGATGGTTATATTATAAGATAGCAATGAGGGTTAAAAATCACAAGGTGTACAAGGGGGTTATAATATTATGTAGAAAATACCAAAATATACATTTATGGTAATATTTTTTTTATATTTTGTGTAAATCTCGTGGAAATCTCAAGTTTCACCAAGTAAGTATATATGGGTGTCAAGTATGTCTTTTTGAAATTGATTTCATACGTTTACAAGTATTCTTGTACTAATGTTTTATTTACTTATTTTTATATAACTTGCTGAGATTTTTGTTCTCATCCAATGTTTTTAAATGATTTTCATAGGTTATAAGGATGTGTAAGAGAAATAATGTTGTCGATTTCAATGTTATGAATATTTTTCAAAGAAATAATCTTATTGTTTTGTGTTTAAAATTTTATGTTTTGGAAGAAATGGATACTAATTTAATGGTACCCAATTTTTATGCATGTGGGTTTATTTTTATGAGTTATGTCCTAAAATTATAAAACTATATATTGAAAATATCTTTGATAATATAAAGAAGTGAAATCTAGTTGAAATAACGAGAATATGTAATATTTAAGGTCAGGACATTATAGTTGGCATCGGAGCACAATTTATGTTACTTTATGAGTTATTATAATGTTGATAGAATACCATAATTTTTTTTACCATTTTTTAAAGTTGAAATGGTATAAAATTTAATGAATACCATGTTTTTTCATCGAAGATATGTCTATTCATAATGGTTTTCCATTAGAGAAATAGGGAAGCTTATGTTGGAAGGAACCAAGAGGGTGATATCTTCCCAAATCTACATCTAAGAGTGGTGGGAATTGGAACAGAGTATTTTGTGATAGTAAATGCTCAGTTAAAAGAGAAAATAAATGGTTTCGGAATTCATGCAAGAGAGAAACCATAACTACCATAAAAGAATATGACGATAGTGGAACATTTTATGAGGAAACACCCTCATACGTTCAGTGGATCTTCTAACCTAGTAGTATTAAAAGGATGGATTAATTCCCTTGAAAAGATATTTGATGATATGGTATGTTCAAATAATCAAAAGGTAAGTCTTTATATTTACCATTTTGATGGTGAAGTTGATCAGTGGTCGTCAATGGTCAAAAATATTAGGGATAGAGAAGTGATTGATTCCTTAGAGTGGGATTAATTTAAATGTTTTTTCATTGAAAAATATTTTACAAAGGATTTTTGATATAGGATGGATAATAAATTCATTGAATTGAGGAAATAAGAGGAAGATTCAGTGGTCATGTATGAAGAAAACTTCACCCGATTGGAAGGGTATGCTCCAAATCTTATTTGGGATCCTCAAAGCATAATAATCCTTTTTTAGTCATGATTGAAGCAAAGATATCTAAGGAAACTGGAATCCCAAGAGTTATTTTTTTTGAGATAGATGTTTGATGTGGCTCATTTTTAATGCTCTTTTCCACATCCTTTTTTATATTTTTGTTGACTTTTTAAAATCAAAGAATTTTATTTTCTGTAATATTTATAAATTGTTGTATTTTTAAATCACATTATAAAAAATGTGATTATGTATTAAAATTGAGTTTTTTGTTGTTTATTTTTTAATGTTTTTAAATAATACAATTAAGTTGTTATTATAATTTCGTTTAATTAATTCTTTATGTTGTTAGTTTACAATATTTTTTAATTAGGTAATTAAATTGATTAAATCTTTATTATTAAATTGTAAATAAATAACACATGTTACTTTTTAAGAATTTAAATAACTAAATTATTTTTAACAATTTAATTTAATTCAATTAATAATTTTTATTATTTATTTTATTTTATTAATTCTTTAATTAATTGGTTAATTAATTTAAGTTAGTGAATTTAAATGTTTTAATTTATCCTTTAATTAATTTGTTTATTATTTTTAATACAAATAAATTCATTCTTTTAAATAAAGCATAATTAACATTACTATTTATCTTTGATTTAATTATTTAATTTTTAATTCTATTCTATTTAATTTAATTGATTAATTGATTAATCTATTGTTTTTGGTTTTATTAAATTAATAAATTTTTTATTCTCTTTATTTTATAGGTGTTCTCGTAGCACCCATTCACGGTGCCACTGTTTTCACTCCATGCTGTCTCATAGAAACTGTGATGGTCAGTCACAGTGCCACTAAAAAAATGGAGGCACTGTTTAGTTCCCCGTGTTATCTCACCGCTTCATCCTGAGCGCCACACTCATGGTTCCACACTCACAGCAGCATCACTGTTCGACTATTCTCCAACTAGTCTCACCGCTTCAAGAACGGTGGTATGTATCACTGTTCTGCACCCATCTCTCGTTCTACAGTCGTATCGCTGCAACCCTCCCACCCATGTTGCCTCTCCATACCACAACAGTAGAAACACAAATCAAAAGTTGAATAAAAAACCCCATCATAGCAGAACAATTTCGAAGCAAGACCAAACCAGAAATAAATAAAAAAACCCTCAAACCGGTTATTTGAACACATAAATTCCAGATTTGATCAAACTATTTCCCACTGAAACAGTTCTACACCATGATCTCATCAGATCACCACAGTTGCACGTTGCCGCAAATATCCTCTCATACTCCCTAGACCAGATGAGCCACAATTTATTTTCCTTCACTGCCCATACTGCAACCTGCTGCTCTGATGGACCCAACCACAATTCAATAGCACTGCATGTCCTCGCCTCGACCCCCACTTGAAACTCAAACCCAGACCAAGAGACTGCTGCTCACACATTCCCCGTTCAAACCCCATGACCACGCCTTAGCTCCCCTGTGTCGTTACACCAAGCATCTTGCTTTCCACCTGCACGCCGCCAACTCCCTCCTTCCAGCTGCAACCCATCGAACCTGCACCCCAACCCTGCTCCACTCGTCGCCACGAGATGACCTCATAAAAGTGTTCCATGTGAATCTACTGTCAGTTAAGTCATCAATTGCATTTTTTCTATTTTACATCTCTGAATAAGAGGACCCCTGACTCCTCTCTTCCAAGGAAGACTGGGGGCACCATTCCTCCATAGGGAGAGGAGAATCCACCACCATTAACCATCACCTCCATTCATATCTCACAGTCTGGGACCATCTTTGAATTGGATATGGGTCCTGCTCCTCTATTCTCTACATCATCCCCCGTTGCTTGTTCATGTTTTGATATCAACCGTGTCTGTTAATACTTGTGTTTTATGTTTTTTAATTATAATTGTGATGTTTGTTTCCTTTGTTTTGTGTTGTTCATTCATACTTGATTCGAGTTGTGATCTTCAATCTCCAAAAATAGAGATTCAACATTCAATGCTAGATCAAATTTATGAAACCCAACACGATCAAGAGATCATCACATCAACACGATACCGTTTTTTATTCTCCTTGGTAGATGATGTTTGCGAGTTAAATTGAGCGAGAGAAAGATCTTACATAAGACAATTTGCTAATTTCTTGTTTAATTTCGTCTCTCCTTACTTTCTTGATTTCTCAAATTGAGAATCATGATTGGTTGTGCGATGTGACGATCTTAGTCGAATCATTATGGCTTGTGAGAATTTCTTCCCAGAATGACTTCGCTGAGTGAATCACCTTGCAATTCGAAGGAATTATTGAGTATTGAAGAACATAGATGCTTGACTATTTAATTTATAGGTGAGATTGGTGTGTGATCCGAGATATTGTTCATGCACTATGTGAAGTAGAGAAATGTTGATTAATTTCATAGGTTGATCTAGGATAGGGAGTAGAGGGTGTATTAACCTGGGTCCGACATTTTCCACGCTGACTTTTGTCTTCTGTGCCTCGGTGTAATTTGTTTGTTCTATACCTTGTGTTGTGTCTATAATTATTTTCTTTTCTTGGTTTTGTCCTATGTCTCCATGTTTTGACACTTTTCTATCACTGTTTCCCTCTCCATTGTGCTCTTCTATGCTGGCTAGTTGTTTCTTAGGAGTTGTTTTTTTATGTTTTCAATGTATTTAAAAAAACATGAAAAGATTTTCAGAATAACCAATTAGTCAATCAACACTTCTTCCTTGAGAGAGACCCAGAGGTCTGCAACTTTGCTATTTGTTGGGTCTTTATAAATGTAAACTTGATCATCCTCGCGATAAGGACACACGTCAAATTTTGGCACCGTTTCCAGGGAAGCAATGAGTGTCTAAGTGGTGTTACCTATTTTTCATTTATTTTAAAACAAAAAAAAATAACAAATTAAAAATAAAAAATACACACACACACACATAGAACAGTGATGAACTCTAACAAATATGATACAGTGTCACCATTTGACTAGGTTCAAGAGCTTGAGGAGGCGGTTAGAAAATTTCAAAGTTGGATGCTTGAAAAACAGAATCAAGACCTTATTGATGAGGAGACAACATATTCTTATGAGATTATACAGTTGATGCAATAAGCCATGGATAAGGTCAAGGGATACCAAGATGATAGTGCAGTACCACCACTGTCCATTGAATACCAATAATCTGGAAAAGAGTTGAAAAGGAATGAAAAAATAAACAAAAGAATGAAAAAGTTGAATTTTCCCATATATGATATGGATTTTCCCATGGAGTCAAAGTTGGAAATTCTAGAACCAATTTCAGAGGATGTTTTCAAGGTCTGGAAGGTGATGGAACTGGCAAAGATTCATGATGTTGGGCATTACATTGATGATCATTGTTTTCCCGATTTCTATTCCAACGACTTTGCATGCAATAACTATTTTAAATATGTTTCAATGCTTCAACAGGTAGAGACATCGCATGACATCCTCACACACTCCTTTGAAAATTCAGAAAGTGAGGTGGTGTGTTTTGAAGAGAGGTTGGAGTAGGTTTAATACCTCGCTCTTGCCCCACACCCTCTCCTAGGATCACTATTCTTTCACGAGGAGGAACAAACAACATTGATAAAGGGAGTTAACAATTTTATGGAAGAATCTATATTTTTATTCCACTTGGATTACATCGAAGCTTATTTTAATTGTGTTACTCCCTATGTAGGTATTGAAGATGCGTCTCACTGTTGTGATTTATTATAGAGAGAGGAAATTGAAGTTTTACATGATGAGGAACATATTGAACTCCCAATTCTGGATGACACTTCTTGTTTGGGAGTTGTTTCTGAAGAGGAATTTTTAGAGCTATGCACTAGAATAGAAGTGGATACTGACACATTAATTGTTTTCCAAGAGGAAATATTTTATTGGATTCAACTAGATGAAAAGTCACATCCCTGTTTTCCAACATTAAAACTTAGGAAAAATCAACCTAAAGAACCAAAAGAAGAGGGGAAGTACCCCCACTATTTGTATTCCCCTCCATCACTCAACATAAAGTACTTCACTGCAAAGGAGGAGAATTTGATTGAAGCTGCACATGGGTACTCCAAAGACGGAAGGTGACTGAGGTTGGAATGAATCACATCTGGTGGTTCATAAAAAGAAAGTTAAATCCCCCATCCGACTAGGGTTGATCCAAGGACTGTCCAGCTATGGAAAACTAAACTACAGTACCCCCTAGGTGGGGGGAATCCTAGGATGATCCCGTTTCATTTCATGATTTAGTTTGTTCTTTCATGTTTTTTAATTTGAGTGTAGTTTTCTTAGGATAATAAGTTAGTTATAGATTCCATGTGGAAATCATTTAAGTATCAGGGGGCCAGCTCACTGGAGTAATGGATAAAACTCCCTAACTCCCACTTTATAGCTACTTTTTATTTGAACATAAAATATGGAACAACAATTTTGAACTGTTTCGTCATTTAGGTGCCAAACTGGAGAAACTAGAGTTCATGCTCAAATTAATTAAAGGCAGACATTTTTAAATATGAGAAGCTTCTCATTCAGGGTAGTGCTTATTTTAATTCATTCATATTAAGTAATTCATTTTTTGTGCTGCTGTGAATTAAGTGCGGGGGTCTTTCCACTGATTTTTAAAACATGTGGACTTTGTTTAATGCTTGGGTGTTAGCTTCTAATATATACTTATTTGAAAAATAATTCTGAGCTGATTTATTAAACATGCTTGTACCCACTACTTTTAATTTTTTACATTACTGTTGCACATCACTACTAATCCTGATACTATTTGAATTAAATTGATAAAATATTTTCTCTTATAACAATAATTAAAAGCATGAACAATTTATGAATAGAACTAATCTCTATACTGGTGATGGTTGGTGGGGTTGGGTTCTTCTGTTTGTCTTTGTTTGATGTTTTCTTGTCTTTCTCTATTTGTGTGGCAAAGAATTTTTTTTTGAAACTCATTGCTACCCTTCCATACCCTATTTAATTTGAACTGTCCATCAATATTGAACATAAACCGTCTTCTTTCTTATAATACAACATTGGGAATAATGTTGCGTTTTATGTGTGGGGTGAGAGGGTTTATTTTAGTGTCATTTCAAATTCCTCCTTCTTGACCATGATGTTTGTGTTTGGTTTTAAAAAATGGTCAATTGTTTTTCACAATTCTCAGAATCCCTTAAAAAATTCAAATTATTTCCACACATTATAGAAATTAGAGGATCAATGGTATTTCAATTATGTCCTGTTTAGTGGATAACTATTTTCTAGTTGTTGATATAGGCACTTAGTAAGAAACTGTTATGTTTGAGTGATTGTTGAGTGGAATTTTTCACTGTCTCTATGAACCATTCTATTTTGGAACTAAGGATTGGAGTGTGACATGATAGGTTTTGTGGAATAAGAATCATGACATAGAGTAACTAGAAGTTCTCACAAGAACCTAGGGGACTCACACTTTTTGAAAAAAAAATCAATCACATTAGGAAGTCAACTCAATTGACTATTAATTAAGTCCTTGGTAACATGAGTAAAATAGGAAAATGGTATCCCACAGTGGGTATCTGAGTCAGGGCGCACTAAGTGCGTTTATTTGTATAGATAAAGCCAATTTAAATCTTAATAAGTGCTATACATAGTGATTTTCATATGGTATATGGTTGGGAATGACTAAAATAAAGTTCCCATTTCAAAAACAAACACAGTAAGATTAAGGGAATTTTGACATCGGATGAAGAAAGGGGTAATTGAACTGGTAAATTTTCATTTGAGTTGAATCAATAAAGTGACAAAATTAATGGACTTTAATATTTAGAACTTGGGGGAAGGTGAAAAATGAAATGTTCCATTGGTTAAGATTGAAATTCCACTTTATCTAACCTGTCAACACTCCTTGAATTAGAACTTGATTTGGAAGGTGAAGTTGGATAGTTAATGAGTACATATGGGAGACATGACATACTTGATAGTGTATGAATTTGTGAGGCTATTGACTTCTAGTGTGTTTTTGAAGCTAGACAGGAAAACTTTTTTTAACACCTTTGAAAAATGTGACCGAGTGTTTGGTAGAGTTCCTCTGGCTAATAAAGTTTAATCATGCAGTTTTTGAACTGAAAATCACAAATCATCTTTCTGTTTTAAACTCAAAGGCACACACTTGTTTGAGGACAAACAATGTTTTAAGTGTGGGGTAGTTTGATGTGGCTCATTTTTAATGCTCTTTTCCACATATTTTTTTTATATTTTTGTTTACTTTTTAATATCAAACTATTGTATTTTTTGTAATATTTATCAATTGTTATATTTTGTAAATTACATTAATAAAAAATGTGTTTATATATTAAAATTGTGTTTTTTTGTTGTTTATTTTTTACTATTTTTCAATAATAAAATTATGTTTATTTTAATTTATTTAAATTTATTCTTTATTTTATTAGTTAACAATAATTTTTAATTCATTAATTAAATTGATTAATTTTTTAATCTTAAATTTTAAATAAATAATACATGTTACTTTTTACGTCTTTAAATAATTAAATTAGTTTTAACAATTTAATTTTATTTAATTAATAATTCTTATTCTTTAATTTACTTAATAAATATTTAATTAATTTGTTAATTAATTTACTTTAGTGGCTTTAAATATTTTAATTTTTTCTTTAATTAATTTGATTATAATATTTTAAAAAAATTCATTCTTTTAAATAAAGTAAAATTAATTATATTATTTAACTTTGTTTTATTTATTTAGTTTTTAATTCTATTCTATTTAACTTAATTGATTAATTGATTAATCTATTTTTTAGTTTTATTAAAATTTTAATTATTATTTTTTGTTGTGTTTATTTTATAGGTGTTCCGGTAGCACCCATTCACTGTGCCACTGTTTTCACTTTTTGTTGTCTCACAACAACCGCGAGTGCTGCACGACCTCACCTTTGCCCTCACTTGAAACTGAAATCCGCACCAGGAGACCGCCGCTCGCGTACTCCCCGTTCAAACCCAGTGACCACGCCTTGGCTCCCCTGCACCATCGCACCAACCTACCTGCTTTCCACCTGCACACTGTCAGCTCCCTCCTTCCAGCCGCGACCCATCGAACCCACGCCCCTTCCCTACTCCACTCGCCGCCGTGAGCCGGCCTCACCTCCCCTTCTGGATGAACCCACACCGCTCCCTCATCCTCCTCTCTGTGTGATGAAATCGCAGCCCATGTCCGCAAAAGACCACAAGCTACTGTCGCCTTCTTCACCACCCCTCGGCCCTCTTCCCCCTATGTCGAACCAACCCCCAAATTCATCTTTTTCATTTTATGTATTAGAATTTTAATATTTAACTAATTATTATAATAACATCATAATATAAAATACATTATATAATATATATAACATATAATACATATATATAGGCATTATTAATTACTTTTGTTATATAATAAGTAAAATATTAATAAATATAGTAATTACATTTACATATGATAGTAATAATAATATTAAGTAATATATATATATATGAGTGTGTGTGTATATATATATTAATAAGTATTTTTATTAACTAATTTAAGTAATAATATTAATATATCGTTATTTTAGTTTCATTTTATTTTTTTAACTTGTTTTGGTTTCTCTATTGTCCCATGTAGGGGGAGCTAGTTATGAAGGGGTGATAATAGGAAGCTGTTTGTGAAAAAAACGTGGGGAATATGGAGTTCATTGAAAAAGGAGGGGTACACTCACTGATAGTTCACTAAAATCTAGTGACGTGCTCATAAAAGTGCGCCACATGGATCCCTTGTCAGTTAGGTCGTCAGTGGAATTATTTCTAGTTTACATCCTTGAATAAGAGGACCCTCGACTCCTCTCTTCCATGGAAGACCGGGGAGGGCATCATTCCACAGTGGAGATATGAGAGTCTACCACCATTCACCATCCATTCAATCAATATCTCACGGATTGGGGTCGTCTTCGACATGGTGACCGGACCTGCTCCGCCATTCTCCGCCTCATCCCTCATTGCTCTATTCTAGTTTTGATTTCAATTTTGTCTATAAATACTTGTGTTGCATGTTTTGTAATTAAAATCGCGATGTTTGTTTCATTTTTTTGTGCCTTTCATTCAACCTTGCTTCGTGTTGTGATAATCGATCTCTAGTAAGGGATATCTAACTTATAGGGATAGATCCAGTTTATGAAACCCAACACGATATGGAGATCTGCACATTAATGCGGTCACAATTTTTTATTCACCTCAGTAGATCATGTCTACGACTTAGATTGAGTGGGGGAAAGATACTGAGTTGGAAATTTTTTTACTTTATTGTTTAATTTATTCTCCCCTTCATGTCTTCATTTCTTAATATGAGAATCAAGATTGGTTGTGTGACGTGACGGTCTTAGTCGAATAATTCTGTCTTGTGAGAATTTCCTTATAGAATGACTTTTCTGAGTGAATCACCTTGGATTTCGGTGGAATGCTTGAGTTTTGAAGAACTTTTATGCTTGTGTGTTTAATTTAAAGGAGAGATTGGTGTCTGATATGAGACATCGGTCATGCACTGAGAGAAGGTGAGAATTTTCTATTAATTTCATAGGTAGATTTAGAATAGGGAGTAGAGGGTGGATTAACCTGGATCCAACCTAATTCACACTGACTTATTTCTTCTATGTCTTGGGGTAAATTGTTTGTTTTATTCCTTGTGTTATGTCTGTTCTGGAATTCCTTTCTTGGTTTTCTCATGTGTCACTATTTTTTTCACTTTTCCATCACTGTTTCCCTCTACATTGTGCTCTTCAGTGCTGATTAGTCATTTCATAGGAGTTCTATTTTTATGTTTTCAAAGTATTTAGAAAACATGATATGATTTTCGGAACGACCACTTAGTCATTCGACATTGCTACCTTGAGAGAAACCCTGAGGTTATCCATTATAGAAATATATTGGGACTTTATAAATTTAAACTTGATCATCCTCGTGATAAAGATAAACATCATTGTTCGATGTTTTGAGAGGATAGAAATGGAGTTCAATGACGATCATGTGTACTTTGAGAACAAAGAGAAGAAGAGGTCCAAATGGAATGTGATGTGTACAAATCAATCAAATAAATCTGATGGTAATAAATTTCAGTTTCCAATTTGTGAAAAGTGTGGTAAAAAGAACCCTGGGGATTTCCGTACAAAAAATTGGAACTATTTTTGATTTGGTAAGATTGGAAATTTTTCCCAAGATTGTAGTGAAAATGATCCTAATATTAATAATGATAAGAAAACTATAAAGGGTTTCAAAAATGTTGAGGTGGGTTATTATGAAAATTCCTGCCCAAAGAAAGGTCTGGATGATGAGAAGTAGACAAACTATAAGCATAAAGGTGTAGTGAGATCCATTGAGACTACTTCAGTAGATGTCCGACCATCCAATGAAGTGGTATTGGACACTTTTCTTTTTTTACTTAGATTTGGATAAAGTCTTGTTTGATATGGGGTCAATATATTCATTTATATCAGAGAAATTTCCTGGTAAATTGGAAATATCACCTCAAAAAATGAGACTGGAACATATTGTTAAAACACAAGGGGAAATGTAACAATAAAAATGGATTTTATGAATCTTCCTATTATTATCTATGGAAAGATATTACCTACAAGCATTGTTGTTTTTCCCTTAGTGGAGTTTGATGTCATTCTCGATTTAGATTGGATTTGTTTCATCATTATATGATTGATTATAGTTATAAAGAAGTTATTTTCATAGAAAGTGTTTCAATTTTTATACAATAATGAACCCATACAATTGATAACATATCAGGAAGTCAGGAAACGGTTGAAATATAGAAATGAATGTTATCTTTCTCATAGTTTTGAAAACAAGGTAACTATTCATATTAATTATGTGTGGTGGTAAATGAATATATTGAGTTTTATCTGATGAGTTATCTAGTTTTATACCTGATTGGGAAGTTGAATTAACAATTGACATAGTTCCTATTTATATGCCAATTTTAATGCCCCCTTATCGAATGTATCAAATAGAACTTCTTGAATTGAAAAATCAGTTGCATGTGTTTCTTGATAAAGGGTTCATTCTTCCTAACACTTCACCATATGGTTCTATTGTTTTGTTCTTTAAAAAGAAATATGATTCCATGATACTTCTAATTGATTATAGAGTCATTAATAACCTCACTTTTAAAAACAAGTATCATTTGCCTCATATCGATGACTTGTTTGATCAGCTATAGGGAGAACAATATTTTTCCAAGGTGGACCTAAGGTCGGGGTACCATTAGTTGAATGTAAAGGAAGCATACATCGTGAAGACTGTGTTCTATACTAGATATGGGCATTATGAATTTGTTTTTATAATGTTTGTGTTAACTAATGCACGTGATATATTCATTGATATTATGAATAGAATAATTCATGAGTTCTTAGATAATTTTATAGTTGTGTTTATTTATGACATTATGGTATTTTCTAAAAGTAAAGTGGATCCTGAAAAAATTCTAAGGGTTGTTTTGAATAGCATAAAGGGAAAGAAACTATATTGAAAATTCAGCAAGTGTAAATTTTGGATGAAAAATATTTCTTTTGTTGGGAATATTGTAAATAAAGATAGAATTACATTTTATCCTTCTAAAAACAATGGTTGATTAATGGAAAATACCTAAAAATGTTACATATATTCGATGTTTTCATAGACTAGTGGGTTATTACCGATGGATTGTTAAAAACATTGCATGGTTATCTATCATGGTAACTAAGTTAACCCAAAAGGGGTTAAATTTGTTTGGACAGAATAATGTATTGTTTGTTTTAAGGAAATGAAGAATATATTGGTGAATGCTCTCGTTTTGGACCTTCCTTATAGAAATGGTATGTTTCTCATCTACAATGATGCTTCATTGATGGGAATTATTTGTGTTCTAATGTAGAATGATCATCTAAATACTTATGCTTCAAGATAACTAAAACCTCATGAGTTGAATTATCCCACACATGATTTGGAATTAGCAGCTGTGGTTTTTTTATTGAAAATTTAGAGGTATCATTTATACAATGAAAAATAGTAAATATATACTGACCATAATAGTACAAAGTATATATTCACTCAGAAGGAACTAAAAATGTGGTAGAGAATTTGTCTTGAATTGATAATGGATTATGATTTCACAGTCAATTACCATTTGGAAAAAATGAAGTGGCTGATTCCATAAGTCAAAAATATCATGCAACGTTAACCATGATATGTTGGGAACATATCCCCTTGATTAATGGCATGATGAATTTTGTCTTGGATTTCATTAGTGCAGGAAATTCCTCTAATTTGTTTTAGGATTTGGTGAAACCATCTTTTTCAGTCAAAATTAAGCAAGTGATGAATGCATATGGGGAGCTACGAAAAAAGGAAAAATTTATTAATATGGGTATGTTTTCAAATTTTAACATTGATAAAGATTTTGTTTTGATATTTAGAAGAATATTGTTCTTGCCTTTTCATTATCATGTGAAGAAAGAATTGTTATAAAAATCACGTAGTTCTCCATATTCAGTTCATACAAGAAGCAAAAAGATGTACAATTACCATCCGAATTATTACTGGTGGGATGAAATAAAAAGGGATATTGTAGATTTTTTCGTGAAATGCTTGAAAGGTCAATATATTAATGCATAGCAGTATTTACCGAAGGGTATGCTTCTAAATTTACCAGTAGGAGAGTGGAAATGTGAAAATGTATCCATTGACTTCCTTATAGGACTAACAAAGACTTATTGAGGTAACAATTCAATATGGGTTATTATTGATCAACTGATTAAATCTACTAATTTCCTTCCTATTCGAGATTCTCTGTCTTTGGAGAGGCTTTCCTAATTGTACATTAAAGAGATTGTAACGTTACATGGATTTAATATTTCAATTGTATTTGAACATGATCTCAGGTTCACTCTTATCTTTTGGAAAGGCCTTCAGAAGTTGTTGTAAACAACATTAAATTTCATTACATCTTTTCATCCTCAATCAGATGGGATGTTAGAACAAATGATTTAGATATTGGAGGATATGCTTCATGCTTGTTCAATGGATTACCAAGGAATTTGGGATCATCATATTTCATTAGATGAATTTTCTAATAATAACACTATTAATTCTAGAATAGAGATGACACCTTTTTAGGAATTATATCAGAAGCATTGTCGAACTACAAAATTTAAGGATGATGCTTGACAAAGGAATTTTATGGGACCAGAATAAGTAGAGGAATTAGTTGATAAAGTGTTGATGATCTAGCAACACATGAGACAACTCGTAGCAGGTAGAAAAGTTACCTAGATAACTGGAGGAAAGACTTTTTTGAGTTAGGTGGTCATGTTTATCTTAGAATCTCACCATGTAAAAGTGTTATATGGTTTGGTAAGAAAGGGAAGATGAGTCCACAGTTCATTGACCTTATAAAATCATGAATAAAGTTGAAGAAGTTATCTACCGAGTAGTTTTTCTTCTTATTTTATCTCAGGTACACAATGTTTTTCGTATTTTGATGGTGAGAATGTATGTGTTAGATTAATCTTGTGTTTTGTGCCCAGAAGTAGTTCAACTAGAATAGAACTATTATTATGAAGTGAAACCTATTCAAATTCTTGGTTGAAGAGAAAAAGTATAGATGAATAAGGTAATCCACAAGGTAAAGGATTTTTGGAGAAACCACATGGATGAATAAGCAACATGAGAATCTGAAAATTCTTTTAGGAAAATGTACCATCATTTTTTTAACAATTAAATAAAATTTCAGGGACACTATTTCCAGATATTGGGGAGAATGTAACACACCACGGTTTTAAATAATGAACTAAAATTCCAGAATCTGTGATTCTCTACATAATGAAACTTTTTTAGGATGACATTTTTAAACTATCCGTTAAACATAATTTTTTCCCTCCTATGATTACAATTTCGAAAAACAGACATCTACGATTGTGATCAATAAGTTATTTAGAGTCTCATAAAACCAACTTGATTTTCAGTGAATAGTAACATACCCATATGAACAGTAATACGACCTTATGAATATCAAATCATACTATTATTTTATTTCTTTAAGGATATATGATAATGTTATATTGATTAATTTTTTATGGTGATATAAAGCCAATTATAGTTATACAATTGTTATTTTTGAAATAAAATATGTTGTTATTTAAAATTAAAATTTTCATATTTAGAAAAATATTTCCAAAAAATAGTGTCATTTTTGAATTCTATATGTCATAAAATGCCGGGTGAATTTTTGTCATTTTTCTAAAATACATGAATTTTTGGGGAATAGTGAAATTTTATAATTACGAAATATTATAAATAAATGAATTGATGCATCATACTTGAGTCATGGATTATTTAAGTGGCCATTGGTTTGAACTCAAATGAATTTTTTACTATTTTTGGTATCATAATTCATAACTATTAATAATCTTGAGAAAAAATATTAAACTAATGATTAAAATAATGTAAAACCTCTCCTCTCATCCACTATAAATACTACCCTCACCCCTATTCCTATCACATCTCTCAATATTTTCACATTGTCTATGTACTACCGAATCCCCTTCCCAAGGCTATTACCCACGTCCAAGACCTTATGGTCTCACCCAAAGGCCAAAAACAAAGGCCTTAAAGAGGATCTCAAGGAGAATAGATCAAGAGGTAAGAATCCACTTTTATTTTCTTATGTTTTGTTTTCCTTTCTCATTATATTACAATACTCCCTTCCCCTACCCTTATCCAAGAGGTATGAATGCTCTATAATCTTATGTATTTTATATGTTATCTATATCATCCCACCTTTTTATTACATAACATTTCATTACATTTTACAAACAGAGAATCTTTAAAGTCTAGTGTCTTGGAAATCAGGAACCCAAAACATGAGAACAACATAAAGAATTCTTCTCAACCACTTGTAAGGATTCATCATAGATTCATTCTTTGTACATTTACTGTATCTCATATCCTAGAGATAGACATCAATGGAAAGGGTGAGCAGAAGGCCTAGTAAGGGTAAACAAGAGAGTCGATGTACTTGTGATATCAATAAGAACTTGAATAAAATCATAAAGACGTTATCAATGAAAGAATATTCATATCCTAATGAAAAGAACATGAATAATAACTTAAATATTTGTCTACAACATTACATTTAGACATTCATGAACATATCACCATGTTCCATCCCCAAGGTGTCAAAAACTTTACCAAGGTTATTCACCAAGGTATTATAAAACTTGTCATCTCTAGAGATTAATTATTTACCCAATGCATTAGAGCGCTATTAGGGTGCACCATTAATATGACTTTAATTATATTTTATCCACATAGATCATAATCAAACATTTCATAAATAACCCAAACAGAATCAATGAAATGGGTTTCATGTCAAAATCACGATGTTTAAAAAGAGATAAAAATAAGATAATTATGTCATTTATAAACCATGGAAAGGGGGTGAGGGTTATATGTATGTCAATTACAAAATCAAATATATCATCTTTATATATTTATGAACACCCATGGAAATGAAATAAGTCTGGTTATTCACATAAACAAACAATATAATTTCTTGATAGAAAGAGACAAAAATTTTGGGATGAAATTTCTGCAGCATAATGTCAATATAACATGGTTTTATAAAACATTGAAAAGAAAAGGGACAAGGGTCACCCACTCATAAATAACTCATAATATAGTATGGGTATTGAATAATATCAGGGTATGGATATTTTAATGACATACCACATGAAAGGGAAACATGAACGAAAAGAGAAGATGTGATTTCTTTTACGAAAAATTCAGCAGCCTTACAACGTCACTTAAAAATTCAGAAAATAAAATGATGAGAGCGGAAAGGGTCTCTCAAATATTAGACATGAAATGGAAAGAAATGAGAACATATAAGAACATACCCTCAACAAAAAGATACCGAAATTGTAAGACACAACATAAAGGAAGTCATGACTTAAAAGTGGAGGGTGAAATGACCCCTTACCTTGAAGAGTAACTTCGAAAGATTGAAGGTCGGGACATTGGGAGGCTTGAGGGAACCTTGGGAGGACTCCTTGGGAGGTAAATAGACCAGAACTTAATTTGGGAGTATTTTGAAATGAAATTAATGAGGGAAAGACATTGTATTTATAGGAGAAGTGAGGGGGCAAAGCATTAATTGCCAAAGGACACCTCATAAGTGGTTTTGGAAAAACCATGGGCATGCCCATGGTATTGGCCACTTGGGACACCTCATACCTGATCTTACTATTCATAAGTCGACCAAAATTATTTCATAATTATTACATCCTTAATGATTTTATTAAACAGCCGAAACTCAAAAACTATATTTTCTCTATTAACCGAAAATTCAACCCTCTCAGAAAAATCCCAAAATTTCATCTTAACAAAATATCGATGCTCTGATTTCAACAATGAACTCTATTTATGAAAATAATTTTGTAAAAAAATTAAATTAAATTTTTAAATAAAAACACTCTTTAATGAAAATTCAACTGTTTCAGAAAAATCCCAAAAACTCACCTTAACCAAATATCAACGCTCTGATTTCAAAAATGAACTCCATCTTATGAAAATAATTTTCAGCATAATTTTAATTTAATTTTTAAATAAAAAACACTATTTACCAAAAAAACTAATACTTAACCAATACTTTCTAGAATAGTTATTTACCTATTTTATTGAATCACATTACTTAATAAAGGTTCCTAGATTATATTAATACGTTCTTAAGTGAGGTTAATCATTCTATTTGATCACATTACTAATCATAAGTGTAAAATCACTATTCAAAATTTACTATTCATCAAAAATTATTTTGATCATATTAGACTCTAAATTTCTTGATGAACATAACTGTAGAAGACCATTTTTTAAAATTCATTACACATTATTAATTATTTAAGGATTACATAAATATTTTTAAAATATTCTTTTTCTAAAATTCATCAATAATATACATACTATATTTATCCAGACATTTGGAAATTCCCAAACTTCACCATAAGAATAAATCACAAATTTTATTTAAGAAAAAGGATTACACAAGGTAGTTACGGTATTGTTACGTAGCCCCTTATAACACCAGCATAGGACCTAAGAGTAAGGTGTTCTAGGGTGATAGAATCTTGGGGCGGCTCGACCAACATTTCCAGAGTAGTGATTTCTCTCATTTTGAACTTCTCGCAAAGGAGATTCCGTTCCAGCTTCACACGATTATGTTCGGCTTGGGATTGGTCCAGAGCAAAGCCCAAAGGTGCTACCTCCTTTTAGAGTTCTGTCAGATGTGCTTCAATCTGCATGAGACTACTGGATGGGTCCATCAAATCTTCTTTCTATATTAATTAATCAAGTTAACTTGTATTTATTGACAATAATCGCAACATTTAGTTTCCAATGGTCATATTGACCAAAGGTCATATAACAGTCGAAACCCAACAATCTTATTTTATTTATACTCATTTTATTAAATGAAATAGTTTTGTTCAGTATAAAATAAAATAACACACAAAGTTAGGAAACAAAATTTATTCAAATTTTTAGTTCGTTACAATCTTCCCCCTCACAAAATTTCATCCTTGCAATTTTATAATTGGTCTTGGAAATTTCTTTGAAAGTCCTACATTAAAAAAAGAGTCAGTGAAACTATTACTTTAAAAGAAAGAAAGGGAAGTACAAAGGTCACCTGAGTTAACCCATATTAGGATTCCATGTAGGAAAACATGGATATGGAAGGGAAAACAAAGGGTCATCTTCTGATGGAGAGTGATAGAAAACATGATTAGGAGAAAATTAACCACAAGAAGATCACAAACTTAATATGTGTTAAATGCTATTTGATTACCCAGTAGGAAATATAATGCAAAAACTTTATTTATGTTTCTTTTCATAATTTTGAGGAAATCATTTACTACATAGAAAAAAAACATAAGGAAATATACTTACTTTCATTTAGAGTTTCATAACATAATAAGTTTCCACTAAGACTAATCTTTTCTCCAAACAATGAGCATTCAAAAAGACTTGGTATCATCAAAAGTACAAGAATCATCTTCTAGAGAATCATATAATCCACAAAAGAATAACTATATTTTTTCCTAGCCTTTAGTTATCAACTAAAACTAAAAAGGTTATTAAGAGATCATATAATCCCCAAAAATGATAATCCTTTATAAAATGAAAAAATGACTATTAATCTCCAAAATTCAACAAAAGTACCCAAAGTTCTAGAAATACCATTCAATACACAATCATCCTTAAAATTCTTCAGAATAATCCAAACTAATATTGGAACCCAAAACTCAGAAGGATTTAATCACATAGTCTTCCCCAATAAATCTTAACATTTATTTCCAAATAACATCCACTACTATTAAAGTCTCATAATAAAGTGTAATTAACCTATTCACATATTCTTTATGCTAGGTTCATCATTTCCCAAAAATAACCCAAATCACCATATGTCCATAATAAATACATAAATTCTTACAAAAAAAATTCAACCATTCCTCCTCAATTTAAATCCTGTAGTATTTTATTTCCCTTAAGCATATAGTAATACAAAAGATAAATCATCATCCAAATTAACCTTTATCATTTAATCACAAAATCATTTTCATATACAAAGGATATCTATTTGATAAAACATAAGTTTCCAAAATCAAATTATTCTTGATCCATAAAAATCGAAGGTGCATTTGTCATTCTAAAGGGCATAACAACAAACTCATAATGCCCAAGTCTTGATTGGAATGTAGTTTTTGGAATATCATCATTCTTCACACTCAATTGATAATAACCATAACGAAGATCAATCATAGAGATGAATTGAGCCCCACAAAGTTGGACAAATAATTCATCAATTCTTGGAAGAGGGTATTTTTTCTTCATTGTGATCCCATTATTTTCTCTATAATCAATGCATAGCTGCATCGATCTATCCTTATTATTCACAAAGAGAACAGGTTCTCCCCAAGGAGACAAACTTGGTCAGATAAACCCATTCTCCAATAGATCTTGGAGTTGTTTCTTTAATTCCTCTAGCTCCACATTTTCTGTAGAGACCCGAAGCTTAACGTACACGTACATTACATTACTTTTGTGGAATACTTATTACATAACAAAAACACACAATACCATAATAGTTTAGTGTCTTTGGAAACTCGGAATATAATCTTCTAATCATGGTGAAAGATCTTCAACATCTCCCATAAAGATCTTCCCTTTTTTTCTTACCTAAAACCTTTATTTATATCCTGGGGAAAAGAAAACATAAAAGGGTGAGCTCAAATGCTTAGTAAGGGTAAACAATAGAAATATCAATCACATAATATACATAGGAACATAACTTTTGGAAATCTTAACCTGCAAAAGAAATAATAATTTCATAACATGGGATAAATCAGAGTAGTGAAATGTAATCCCAATAATAATAAATTAAAACATTAAACTTTTTGGCATACACACATAATCATATAGAATCATTTCTTATTAGTCAAGACTCATTACCAAGATTATCTTAGTGGACAAAGTCCATTTCTGAACCGAGTTTACTCCTCGTTTCAGTCATGTTTCACTGAACCGGTTTAACCTGCCGTTCCAGCCATGTCTATCTCATGAGATATAAAATCTTTACCCAATGCATTGGAGGGAGATATAGGTTCCACCAATCTCATAATGATACCATTATTATGTGTGCTAAAAAATCATAAACCATACATCATAACATAACCCATTTAATAAAAATGGGAATCATTAAACATCGCGACATCATTAAACAATTCATATAAGATAAAAGAATTCATAAAATATTTCCATCACAACATAACAAAATCCATGTAATAACAGGGATAGAAACATAACCCTTTATTATCTTATATGGAAAATAATTTTGATAAAACACTTGAACTCCATTCTTGAGGAAAATATCCTTTCTACTTCAATTTTTTTCCTTTCTTAACATGTCATAAAATTTTAAAATAAAAGAAGTTGATTAAAAATAAACTTTAAAACTTGTAAAGGAAGATTCTTGGAAATTTTGTTTTAAAAATCCACTCATGCCGTATAAGTTAAAAAAACATTCTTCTCGTACTTTTGTCAGAAAAGTCAAAAAGTAGCTTGTACGAAAAACGACAAAATATTCCTTTCATATCTTTTAGTAAAAACTCACCGAAGGGTAAAATTGGATTTAAAAACTTGTAGGTGGATGGAAATAATATTACATTTTGAGGAAACATGGACGTGGATGATAAAATACAGCCCAGTAAATACCGAAGTATAAACAATCTCAGATAAAAATGAGATTGTGATATTTCCCTTACCTTAGGTCCGATTTGCTTCGCAAGTGTCTGAACCTCCTGTATAATGATTTAAATAATGTCATTGACTTATTACAGAATCATAATTATTTTTATGATATCATATATGGTTCACTTATGACTTTATTTTACCCGTTCTTTTGTAAATTCCATGTTAAAGAGCGTTTTAGGTAAAATCGTTTCATTTGTCGTCCATGTTTTGACTTGTAATTATTCATATGATTACTTAGATCATGATTAATTAATTATAGAATATAAAACATGATTTATATATAATATATATTCATAATATACATATATATAATAGATCAGTAAATGGAAAGAAATACACCGTTCATGGAGACGGTAGGCCGTACGTACGCATGAACGTTGTTTTCGTTTCCTTATTGAGTTGAATGGAATTAAGTAGATGACATAAATATATATACACATAAATATAGTATCATTATTATATCATATATTTCATTATTACTTGTTATATATACTTTATAATCATTCATGAATGGTTAACGTGGAGAATGAATCTCATCGCGTCGTGGAGAAGGTAGTCTGTACGTACGCACGAGCGATGATATCGTTCTCATGATCGTGGAATTGTATTGGAGTGTATGTATACAATTTAATAATCAATATCAATTTACAATAATCATATATAGTTATTATGTACACCATTATATCCATCCAAGTAAGGTGGTGGTGGAAAATAGATTACACCAAGGCGTGGAGACTGTATTCCGTACGTACGCACGTGCGGTGATTTAGTTTTTTGTAGGAGGTATAGATGGTGAAATAGGTTTGTTTCATACTTATAATAACATATCCGTATATTAGTGATACTGATTTTATTACTTCATAATGAAACAACTAAATAAGAAGAAGTGGAAGAAGAAATAAAGTTGAAAGAATCGGTAACGGACATTACCTCTTCTTTGAAGCGCCTCTTTGAGTCCTCCTCTTAGGGCACTAAAATTGGTCTTTGAAGATGTCCAGGACCTCTAGGATGTTTCTAGGGAAGTGTAGAAGATAATTTGGCAGGGTTTGGCCAATCTTGAAGTCTCAAAGTGGTGTGAGGAAGAGAGGGAGGCAGTGCCATTTTATAAGGGAGGAGAGGGGCACCTTTGGAATAACTAAAAATATTATTTTATTATAAAGGAAAATTCTGTTTTAAATAGATCAAAATTGATTTATTTAGAATCTAAGGTGGGTATGGGTCGAAATAATCTCATCCAATAGAATTTGGACATGTTTAGGTTCCTATTTTAACCTTATCATTTATATTATCATTAAGTTAAATAATTTTACTTTTACTGTGCCTTCTTGTGTTCTTACACTATAAGGTTAATAAACTTAATATAACAAGCCAAACGAACCCCAAGTTGTTTATTATTAATATATATAACCGTATCTAAGTCATTTGTCCAAACCATAGATTTTTAGGAATAAAATAATAATTAATAATATAATATTTGTTTTAAAATCTATTTTATGTCAATTTTGACACTATTTAGTAATTGATTTTTGTGAAAATCATAACAGAATGATTAGTTAGAAAAAAGTTAATTAAATCAATACTAACATGTAATATTAACCTATAAAAGTATTTAAATTCATAAAAAGTATCCAATTACATTTATTTGGGTATTTATAACATCAATTATGTCAATATTCTATTAATAAGATATTTACTGCATCATCATTGTGTCATAAATAAATTAACTTATTTAAAGTCTAAAAATTACAAATAAAATATCATTATGTAAGAAATATTTTTATCTTTCTAATGAATATTTATATACGAATTTATCTTATGTATAACCCTATATTAAAAATGATTTTCTTATTAAACATTGATTTTATCTACTTTAACCCTTCTTCAAAAAAATTAATAATAAATGTCCTAATCTAATCCAAGTGGTCCTAAATGGTCATATTTTATTCCTAAGCTTATTTTCGGTCGAATTAAACTTTTCCAATAGAATTAGGACATGTGTTAGGGTAATAATAATATCATTTGTACCCTTAATTAACCTATTTACTTTTAACCGTGGTAAAAAAAGTAAAAAGTTAGTATTCACCAAAAATTATTTTCATCTCATTGAACCACATATTACTTACTGACATGAAACGTTCCTCTCGGATTTTTGAAATTCTACTCACAGAAGCGGTAAAATTATGTTTTATGAAAAATTCAGTTTTTTTAACTACCACTTAGTGGTTCCACTATTCATCAAAAAATGAAAGTTTCCATAAAAATACCAAAAATTAGGCTTAAGATATATTTGATATTATGAACTCAAAAATGATGTCTATTTTACCAAATTCAAAATATATCAGTTGCATTACTTAATTTAAAAATTAATTCCTATCGTCAAAATAAATAGTGTGTTCTTAAGAGATAATAACTATCAAAAGATTGACACTTGTTTATGTCTGGTTTAAATGTGAAATTACATCCAATGACCAAAATTGTATTAAATTGTAAAAATATATTCTAAATATACTTTAAAACCACTCAAATTTATAATTTATCACTATTAATTATTTCTATTAAAAAGGTTGTTTTTAATTAAAATTTAGTAATTTTCACTATTCATCAGAAAATGAAAGTTATTCGAAAAGTACCAAAATTTCACCCTAAGATAATTTTGATATTCCGAATCCAAAAATGAAGTCCATTTTGACAAATAAAATTTACAAAATTTGAAAAATTGGTTATTACTATTCATAATGGCTAGTTTTAATAATATTTTAATAGCATATTATTGTTTAGTGAAACCCGTTATTGCGTACTACACACGCTATCGAGGAAGTTCGTGATTGCGTGTAATGCAAGGCAAGTCAAGGTTGTGTGTTTTGCAAGTTCCTTTTGGTGTAGCGTACAACACAAGACATTAATGAAATTAAAAAGAATATTTTTCATAAAATCTCGAGGTGTTACATTCTACCCCCCTTAAAATGAATTTCTCCCTTGAAATTCGTCGGTGTTATAAATGGATTTCTACTAGAAAGTTTCTTTAATATAAACCCACATCGTAAAAAGGAATACCAAAGCCAATCTTTAAAAACAAAAGTATGAAACGTAACGGTTACCCAAATAAACTAATCACTGGGTTTCCACATAGGTGAAAATATGGATATGGAAGAGAAATTTAACCATCATGTTCTGATGGAGAGTGGTAGAGAACATGGCTATGGAAAAGCCAGCAATCACAAAGACATAAATTTGTGATGATATAAGGTACCATCTGATTCATCAAATATAAGAGCACTAGGACAACATTTTTGGTTTTCAAGGTCATTTCCCTAAAGTTGATGAATTAAAACAAATACTTAAATGATTTTGTAACAATCTCACTGTTGTTAATGAATTGAACAATTTCCACTTCATCCATTAAAGAAATGAAGTTGAATTTGTTATTCGTGATGTGTTAGCAGATCATTTGATAGAATGATGGGTCATTCCATCTCTTTCAATCAAATGATTAGCAAAAGTTATAAGTCCATATTATGGTTAGATTAATCGTATATGGTTCCAAAAATGAACTTATAATTCATATATCATACCACGTAATAAAATAAAACTAGTTTCTACTAACCAGGGACTTCCTATAGGCTAGTGGTAGGTGATAAAGGCCAGTCGCACTTCGGTTGTGGGTTCGATTCCCACAGCCTTGTCCAACGTGATAGGATGTCGCCCATCCTACAGGATATCCTTTTTCTAAAGCTATATTACTATAAAATCCCATCAATAATATCGAAAAAAGTTCTATCCCAACTTTTGTTTAACATAATCCATTCCAATCTTTAGGATTATCTAAAATACTTTGGTCCAAGATCGTAGTATAAAGAAAATGATTACTTGAAATGTCTCATAACAATCACGTGAATGCCACCATTTATCCCCTATATATCATAAGATATATCTTGTTGGTCAAATTACGAACATGTTAATACCTTAATCATGTATTCTCTTGAAGAATGAATACCCATTGAACCTTAGTGAAAACATGAATGTAGTCAATAGTTAACTCTTTCAACATACCAAAATCCAAAAATTCTATAAGCTCAAACCATGATATAACCTTCTCCTTATATCATTCATGAGCTCATGAATACGGTCAAACATTTCATTTTCTCCTTATCCATTCATTATGCGCATATCATCTTTTTTTTCTCAAAAATATATTAATCACATTCCATGGTTACCAGTACTATAAAATTATTGAAAACCACAATAGACCAATACATAAATATTCTAATATTCCACGATACTATATACAACATTATTTTGGAATCCCATTACATAAACACTTAATCATTCGACCACATCGTTGTCATATTCAACATCGCCAATAGTGATCGCATGTGACTTCCCTTTTTTCTTTTCCTTAAGTGGTTGCTCATGTCGATCATCACTAACCCTTGGATTTGGGAATTTATTAGCATAATTCCCCATTTCCTTGCACTTGAAGCATTGAATTGTTGGTGGTGCGTTTTCTGCAGTCATTTCTTTATTCACATCATTAGAACCCCTTTTTCCATTACTTTGACACTCAGCTACTCGATGACCTTCTTTTACACACATAAAAAAATTTCTAGTCCCTTTAAGACAATCTACATCATGCTTCTTTCCACACTTTGAGCATAAGGAAACATTCATCTTCTTTTCACCATTATTCTGAGATTTCTCCTTGAACTCCATCTTTCGTTTCTTGTCAAAACCATGAGATGGATACGTAACAAGAACTTCCATTTCGACCTTGATAGCATAATGCACAATTTCTTCATAGCTACTAATGTCTCTTATAGATAATGCCCTTAGAAGATTTGGTTTTAAGCCACTAATGAATCGATCAACTTTACTTTCAGGTTGGATGATAAATCAAGATGCATACCTTGAAAGCCTTGTAAAATTCGCTTCGTATATACCAACAGATTCATCATCCTTTTTCTTTAGTTCAAGAAACTCCTTCTCTATCTTTGTTCAAAGAATACGAGGGAAGTACTTATTGAAAAATATGTTCTTGAACTTGTCCCATTCCATGGACTCAATTTCATCTCTTGGCCTCGTATTCTTGATACGATTCCACCATTGATCAGCATCACCTTCCAAACAATACACTGCTAAGATGACTTTATAATGTTCAGAACATTGAAGAACTGAAAATATCTTTTCTGTAGTACTGATCCATTGTTCAGCATCATGTGGATCAGAAGACCCACTGAAAGAAGGTGGATGTTGCCTCATGAAGGACTCAATAGAATATTATTCCCTTCTCTACTCATTTGGAAGTCCAGAATGATTCATAGCTTGTGTAAGTATAGCAATACATTTTTTCACTCCATCTCCCATAACATTTGTTTGTTCATGAGGACAATCATTGCATTGTCCATTACATTGATCAACACGGTTCCTTCGGGTTCCAGCCATCGTCTAAAACCCAAAAAGAATAGTGTGAGAGGCAAAAATCACACTAGGGAAAAAATATAATAAAGGGGGAGTACCTTAAATATCTAACATCTTTGGTTACCATATTTATAGTACTATAAACTATACTTATACTTAACCCTAGGGACATACCTAGACATGCCTTAGAAATATCTCTAGGGATCTCACTAATGTTCTCGCATCCTAGTTTCCAAAGGATGACTAAACCTTTCCTCTGATACCAACTGTAGAAACCCGAAGCTTAATCTACAAGGACATTACATTACTTTTGCGGAATACTTAGTACATAAAAATACACAAGGACCTTAATAGTTTAGTGTCTTTGGAAACTCGGAATATAATCTTCTAATCGTGGTGAATGATATTTAACATCTCCCATAAAGATATTCTTTTTTTTTCTTTCCTAAAACCTTTCTTTATATCCTGGGGAAAAGAAAACATAAAAGGGTGAGCTCAAATTCTCAGTAAGGGTAAACAAAAGAAATATCAATCACATCATATACATAAGAACATAACTTTTGTAAATCTTAACCTACAAAAGAAATCATCATTTCATAACATGGGATAAATCATAGTAGTGAAATGTAATCCCAATAATCATAACATAAAACATGAAACTTTGTGGCATACACACATAATCATAGAGAATCATTTCTTATTATTCAACACTCATTTCCAAGACTATATTAGTGGGCAAAGTTCATTTCTGAACCGAGTTCACTCCTCATTTCAGTCCTGTTTCACTATACAGGTTTAACCTGCCATTCTAGCCATGTCTATCTCATGAGATATAAAATCTTTACCCAATGCATTAGAGATATATATAGGTCCCACCCATCTCATAATTATACCATTATTATGTGTTCCACAAAATCATAAACCATACATCATAACATAACCCATTTAATAAAAATGGGAATCTTTAAACATCGTGACATCATAAAAAAATTCATATAAGATAAAAGAATTCACAAAATATTTCCATCACAACATAATCAAATCCATGTAATAATAGGGATAGAAATATAACCCTTTATTATCTTAGATGGAAAATAATTTTGATAAAACACTTGAATTCCATTCTTGAGGAAAATATCCTTTCTACTACAAAAACATTTTTCCTCTCTTAACATGTCATACAGTTTTAAACTAAAAGAAGTTGATTAAAAATAAACTTGAAAACTTGTAAAGGAAGATTCTCGGAAATTTTGTTTTAAAAATCCATTCATGCCGTATAAGTTAAAAAAAACATTCTTCTCGTACTTTTGTCGGAAAAGTCAAAAGTACCTCGTACGAAAAACAACAAAAGATTCCTTTCATATCTTTTACTAAAAACTCACCGAAGGGTAAAATTGGATTTAAGAAATTTTAGGTGGATGGAAATAATATTACATATTGAGGAAACAAGGATTTGGATGATAAAATACACCCCAGTAATTACCGAAGTAAAAACAATCTCAGATAAAAATGAGATTGTGATATTTCCCTTACCTTAGGTCCGATTTTCTTCGTAAGTGTCTGAACCTACTGTAAAATGATTTAAATAATGTGATTTAATTATTCTAGAATCATACTAATTTTTATGATATCATATATGGTTCACTTATGACTTTATTTTACCCATTCTTTTGTAAATTCCATGTTAAAGAGCGTTTTGGGTAAAATCGTTTCATTTGTCGTTCGGGTTTTGACTTGTAAGTATTCATATCATTACGTAGATCATGATTACATAATTCCAGATTTTAAAAAATGATTTATATATAATATTATATTCAGAATATACATATATATAATAGATCAGTAAATGGAAAGAAATACACCGTTCATGGAGACGGTAGGCCGTACGTACGCATGAACACTATTTTCGTTTTCTTATTGAGTTGAATGGAATTAAGTAGATGACATACATATATATACACATAAATCCAGTATCATTATTATGTCATATATTTCATGATTACTTTTTATATATACATTATAATCATTCATGAATGGTTAACGTGGAGAATGAATCTCATCGCGTCGTGGAGACTGTAGTCCGTACATACGCAGGAGCGATGATATCGTTCTCATGATCGTGGAATTGTATTGGAGTGTATATATACTATTTCAGAATCAACATCACTTTACAATAATCATATATAGTTATTATTTACACCATTATATCCATCCAAGTAAGGTGGTGGTGGAAAATAGATTACACCACGGTGTGGAGACGGTATTCCGTAGGTACGCACGCGCAGTGATTTCGTTTTCCGTAGGATGGATAGATGGTGAAATAGGGTTGTTTCATATGTATAATAACATATCAGTATATGAGTGATACTGATGTTATTACTTCATAATGAAACAACTAAATAATAAGAAGTGGAAGAAGAAATAAAGTTGAAATAATCGGTAATGGACATTACCTCTTCTTTGAAGCGCCTCTTTGAGTCCTCCTCTTAGGGAACTAAAATTGTCTTTGAAGAATACCAGGACCTCTAGGATGCTTCTAGGTAAGTGTAGAAGAGAATTTGGTAGGGGTTGGCCGAGCATGAAGGCTCAATGTGGTGTGAGGAAGAGAGGGAGGTGGTGTCCTTTTATAAGGGAGGAGAGGGGAACCTCTGGAATAACTAAAAATATTATTTTATTATAAAGCCAAATTCGGTTTTAAATATCTCAAAATTGATTTATTTAGAAGCTAGGATGGGGATGGGTCGAAATCCGATCATCCAATAGAATTTGGACATGTTTAGGTTCGTATTTTAACCTTATCATTTAGATTTAACATTAAGTTAAATAATTTTACTTTTACCGTGTCTTCTTGTGTTCTTACACTGTAAGGTTAATAAACATATTATTACAAGCCAAAAGAACCCCAAGTTGTTTATTATTAATATATATAACCTTATCTAAGTCATTTTTCCAAACCTTAGATTTTTTTGAATAAAATAACAATTAATAATATAATATTTGATTTGAAAACTATTTTATGTCAATTTTGACACTATTTAGTAATTGATTTTTGTGAAACTCATAACAGAATGATTAGTTTTAAAAGAGTTTATTAAATAAATACTAACATGTCATATTATCCTAGAAAATTAGTGTAATTCATAAAAAGTCTAAAATTACATTTATTTGGGTATTTATAACATCAATTATGTCAATATTTCATTAATAAGATAATTACTGCATCATCTTTGTGTCATAAATAAATTAACTTATTTAATGTCTAAAAATTAAAAATAAAATATCATTATGTATGAAATATTTTTATATTTCTAATGAATATTTATAGTTGAATTTATCTTATGTATAACCCTATATTAAAAATTATTTTCTTATTAAAAATTGATTTTAACTATTTTAACCCTTCTTTAAATAAATTAATAATAAATGTCCTAATCTAATTCAATTGGGACTAAATGGTCATATTGTATTCCTAAGATTATTTGTGGTCGAATTACACTTATCCAATAGAATTAGGACATGTGTTAGGGTAATAATAATATCATTTTTACCTTCAATTACCCTATTTACTTTTAACCGGGGTAAAAAAAAGTAAAAAGTTAGTATTCACCAAAAAATATTTTTATCTCATTGACCAAATTTTAACTACTTACATCAACCATGTCTCTCAGATTTTTGAAATTCCACTCACATGGGCGGTAAAATTAAGTTTTATGAAAAATTCAGTTTTTTTTACTACCACTTAGTGGTTTCACTATTCATCAAAAAATGAAAGTTTCCATAAAAATACCAAAAATTAGTCCTAAGCTATATTTGATATTATGAACTACAAAATGATGTCTATTTTACCAAATTCAAAACAAATCAGTTGCATTACTTAATTAAAAAATTAATTCCCGTCGTCAAAACAAATAGTGTGTTCTTAAGAGATAATAACTATCAAAAGATTGACACTTGTTTAGGTCTGGTTTAAATGTGAAATCACATCCAATGACCAACATTGTATTAAATTGTAAAAATATATTCTAAATATAATTTAAAACCACTCAAATTAATAATTTATCACTATTAATTATTTCGATTAAAAAGGTTGTTTGTAATTAAAATTTAGTAATTTTCACTATTCATCAGAAAATGAATGTTATCCGAAAAGTACCAAAATTTCACCCTAAGCTAATTTTGATATTCCGAATCCAAAAATGAAGTCCATTTTGACAAATAAAATTTAAAAAATTTCAATAATTGGTTATTACTATTCATAACGACTAGTTTTAATAATATTTTAATAGCATATTGTTGTTTAGTGAAACTCGTTATTGCGTACTACACACGCTATCGAGGAAGGTCATGATTGCATGTAATGCAAGGCAAGTCAAGGATGCATGTTGTGCAAGCTCCTTTTGGTGTAGCGTACAACAGAAGATATTAATGAAATTAAAAAGAATAGTTTTCATAAAATCTTTGGGTGTTACATTTTCCATCCTATAGGGGGTCTTTGACATTGGATTAGATCCAGGTACGAGTTCAATGGATAACTCTCCCTCTCTTTCTGGGGGAGGTCCGGGTAACTCCTCATGAAACATGTCAGCGTATTACTAGATGATGGGGACATATTTTAAGAGAATAAATCCTTTATGATAAAATTATTTCATTTACGAATCTTTTAACTAAAAAATATTTTATTTCTTAAAACTTCATGCTTTGAAAATTTCATTTTTCTATAATTCCTTCATAATGATTCATAAAAATCTTGTGATTAACCAAACATATCCCATGGGAGTGTCGTAACCAAGAGTGAATCAAGGCACATTTTCATGTAAAATTTCACATTCAATTCTACCTCAATGCGGTGTTTTTCGGTTTTACCCCTACGTACATCTGTGCCAGAGCCACCTCTACCTACTTGTATCCAGATTGGGACGTATTTGCTTGATAAACCACTTACTGAATACACATCAAAATACCATGAAACATTCCTATATTTAAACTTTTCTATAGGATTCTTCCTAAATTTTTCATATCCTAATGTACATAAATAACTAAACTATCCTTTGATACCAACTATAACATCCCCCCTTTTTATTAAATAACATTTCATTACATTTTACAAACATAGGATCTTTAAAGTCCAGTGTCTTGGATATAAGTAACATAAAACATGAGAACACCATATAAAATTCTTCTAAAGAACTTTTAAATCTTCATCATAAGTTCATCCTATGTACATTAACTGCATCTCATATCCTGGAGACAGACATCAAAGTAAAGGGTGAGCAGAAGGCCCAGTAAGGGTAAAAAAGGGGGTCAATGTACTTGTGATATAAATAAGATCTTGAATAAAAACATAAAGACATGAGAAATGAAAGAATAGGAATATCCTATTTAATAGATCTTGAATCATAACATGAATATGTGGCTACAACATTTCGTTTAGACATTCATGAACATATCACCAGGGTCCATTTCCAAGGTGTCATAAAAATTACAAAGGTTATTCACCAAGGTATCATTAATCTTGTCATATTTAGAGATTAATTCTTTAATCAATGCATTAGAGTGCTACCAGGGCACACCCTTAATAAATCTTTACCTACATGTGATCCACATAGATCGTAATCAAACATTTCATAAATAACTGAAATTTAATCAAAGAAATGGGTTTCATGTCAAAATCGTGACGTTTAAAAGAGCTTAAAAATAAGATCATTATGTCATTTATAACCCATGGAAAGGGAGTTAGAGTTTTATGTATGACAATTCAAGAATCAAATATATCATATTTATATATTTATGAACACCCATGGAAACGAAATAAGTCTGGGTATTCACAAAAACAAACAATGGAATTTCTTGAGAGAAAGAGATAGAAATGTTGAGACGAAATTTCTGCAGCATAACAGAAATATAACATGGTTTTAGAAAATATCAAAAAGAAAGTGGAAAAGGGTCATCGAATAATAAATAACTCATAATAAATTATGGGTACTGAATAAGATCATGGTATGGATATTTGAATGACATACGACATGAAAAGGAAACATGAAAGAAAAGAGAAGATGCAATTATTTTTACGAAAAATTCGGCAGACTAATAGCATCACATAAAAAATCTGAATTTTTTTTATGAGAGAGGAAAGGGTCTCTAAAAAATTAGATATAAAATGGAAATAAATGAGAAAATTTAAGAACATAACATCAACAAGAATAGATGGAAATTATAATACACAACATAAAGGAAGTCATGACATAAAAGTGGAGGGTGAAAGGATCCCTTACTTTGAAGAGTAACTTCGAATGATTGAAGGTCTTGACCTTGGGAGGCATAAGGGCACCTTGAGAGGACTCTTTGGGTGGTAAAGAGACCAGAAATTAGTTTGGGGGGATTTGGAAATTAAATAAATGATGGAAAGGGTTGGTATTTATATGAGAAGTGAGGGGACAAAGCATTAATTGCCAAGGGATTCCTCATTAGTGGAATTGGAAAAACCATGGGCTTGCCCATGGGATATTTCCATGGTATTGGCCACTTGGGACACCTCATACCTTATATTAATATTCATAAGTCTACAAGAATTATTTCCTAATTATTACATCCTTAATGATGTCATTAAACAACCGAAACTCAAAAACTGTATTTTCACTATTCACCGAAAATTCTACCTTCTCAGAAAACCCCCAAAATTTTCCCCTAACCAAATATAGATGATCTGACTTCAAAAATTAACTCCATTTTATGAAAATAATTTCCTAAATATTTTTAATTTAATTTTTAAATAAAAACACTATTCATTAAAAATTCAACTGTTTCAGAAAAATACTAAAAATTCACCTTAACCAAATATTGATGCTCTGATTTGAAAAATGAACTCAATTGTATGAAAACAATTTTCTAAATATCTTTAATTTAATATTTAATTAAAAAACCACCACTCACCTAAAAGAAACTAATACTTAACCAATAATTTTTGGAATAGTTATTTACCTATTTTATTAAATCACATTACTTAATCATGGTACCTATATTATATTAATATTTTCTTATGTGATGTTACTCAATCGATTTGATCAAATTACTAATCATAAGTGTAAAATCACTATTCATAATTTACTTTTCCTCAAAAATTATTTTGATCTTATTAGACTCTAAATTTCTTAATAAACATAACTGTAGAAGACCATTTTTTGAAAATCAATACACATTATTAATTATTTTAGTTTTACAAAAATATTTTTAAAATATCCTTTCTCTAAAATTCATCAATAATATGCATAATATATTTATCTAGAAATTTGAAAATTCACAAACTTCACCATATGAAGAAATCACAATTTTTATTTAAATTAAAGGATTACACAACATAGTTACAGTCTTGTTACATAACCCCTTATAACACCATCATAGGACCTTAAAGTAAGGTGTGCTAGGGTGATAGAATCTTTGGGAAGCTCGGCCAACATTGCCCGAGTAGTGATTTCTCTCAGTTTGAACTTCTCTTGAAATTGATTTTGTTCCAACTTCACATGATGAAGTTTAGTTTGGGTTTGGTCAAGAGCAAAGCCCAAAGATGCTACTTCCTTCCCGAGTTCTGTCAGAAGGGCTTCGATCGGCCCAAGACTACTCGATGGGGCCATCAAATCTTCTTTCTATATTAATTAATCAATATCACTTGTATTTATAGGCAATAATCACAAAATTTAGTCTCCAATGGTCATATTGACCTACGGTCATATAATAGTCGAAACCAAAAGGTCTTATTTTAATTATACTCATTTTATTAAATGAAATAGTTTTGTTGAGTATAAAATAAAATAAGACACAAAGTTAGGGAAAAAAATCTATTCAAAATTTTGGGTCGATACATTATCATTTTTATTGAAAAAATTCATCATAATTCTTCTTCTCCGCTTTATCTTATTCTAAAAATAAAAACACCGTCCGTGATGTGCCGATTTTCCAAAAATCATGGACGATGTCTTTAAAATTTCCATTACATCATTTAAAACATGTTATAAATCCATTTTAATGGTTGAAATACAGTGTAAAGTTAATGATATATCCTATTTAATTTTATTTAGTTAACATATATACATAATATTATGTTATATCATGAAACTAGTTTGTGGTTATCAAAGAACCTCCAAAATGATGTATACTGGTATCACTAAAAATTAATATAATGATTCATCCTCATACCATATAACCACAATTATTTGTGGTATAATTTGATATTCTAGAAACAAATGAATACCATTTCATTCCAATTATATAATTTCATTTACATAGGATAGGGAAACAAAATAAAAACTGACCATAGAAATCATGTCAAGAAAGCACCCGAAACAATGGAAGGAACAAAATACTAACAATTAAAGGGTGAAATGATGTTATGAAATGATCATATAAGGTTTTATAAACATTAATATGTATTCTAAGATATTAATAGAACTCTTTTAACCATTATATAGGAGGTTTGAACCTGTTTTAAGTAAGAGAAACCTGAGGAATGAGAATTCTTAACCCAATTTCCATTCATTAGGTTAACCTTATATATTATTAATTATGTGATATTAATTTTTTTTCTGATTAATTTTTCTATATTATGTTTTATTATGGGTTTTTTCTATGTATATACACATTCCATCCACTCTATTAAGTCTCATTTCAATTATATGATATTTTAAGGGGGTTTTCTTCGAAAATCCTCTTTTAAAATTATATTTTACAAAATTTAAAAGCATTGCTTTCATACAATTATTCATATTTTATGATGTTGTTCTAGTTATTTGTAATTTTGTTTGATGAAGGATCAGACCTATATCTCCCTCCAATGAACTAGGTATGTGTATGTTGTAGGACAGTTGTATGGTTACTCTATGTGAAACAGTGATGCTTCCACAATAAGTTAGCTATGAGAGTTACATTGTAAAGAAGATGCGAGGGTTAAAAATCATAATTTATCCAAGTGGGTTACAATATTATGTAATTAATTCCCCAATATAAAATTATGGTTCTCTTTATGTTCTATATGTTTTGTGGAAATCTATTGGAAATCTGAAGTTTCACAAAGTAAGTATATATGGGTGTCAAGTATGTCTTGTTGAAACTGATTTCATACGTTAACAAGTTATCATGAACTAATGATTTCTTTCCTTTTTTATATCAATTAATGAGATTTTTGAGCTCATCCGATGTTTTTAAAGTATTTTCATAGGTTATTAGGATGAGTATGAGAAAGAAGGAAGTCAAGTTAAATGTTATGAAGACATTTCAAAGAAATCATATTGTTGTTTTGTGTTTAAAATTGTATGATTTTGAATAAATGGATAATATTTTAATGGTAACCTGTTTTTATTATTTTTAGTTTATATGTATGTGTTATGTACTAAATTTATAAATCTCTAAACTAAAATGATCTTTGGGACTGTAAAGAAGTGAAATCTAGTTGAAATAACTAGAATATGTAATGTTTATGTCAAGGAAATTATATTATTTTCCATGTAACGTGGCTAAAATAATGGTAAAAATGTGATAAAAGTGATTATAAAGTAGAAAAATGAATATCCAAAAGATTTTGTATAGGTTTCAAAGTCATTTTAGACCTCATGTTTGATGTTCAGTATCTTGTAAAGCTAATTTTCCTCTTAATTATTGTAATGAATTTTAATCACTTTCTTCTATGTTTTGGTAAAAAACTAATTTAACCTTATTAGAAATTATAAATTATGATTATTAAAAATTTTGAATCAGTTTTTAAAAATTACAATCATATAAGTGGAAGAAATTAATTTAAAATCAATGTTACAGATGGGATGACAATGAATGTTTTAAATGTAAAAACATTCAAAAGTTTACTATGTTATTTTATCCAATTTAAAAGTGAAATTTATTTAAATTACCTATATTCTATTAAATGATTTATGATTGATAAAATATCAGTTTAAAATAAATTTAATATATAATTTAACACTATATATTATTTATATGAAAAAGTATTTTTCAATTAAATTTCAGTATTTTTCAACTATACATAAAAAAATAGAAACTTTATAGAAAGATACCAAAAAACCTCTAATATAAAATTCTTATTTTGATTTAAAAAAAGAAGTTTATTTTTACATATAAAATTTATAAATGTTTCAAAATTTATATTTAAAATATGTTCTTCATTAAAAGGTTGAATAACTGCCTTTATATAAATATATCTTTTTATGTGAAATATTGGGTATGTTCTTATCTTATGACTAAAAATTATGTTGAATGAATTTAACAATATTTTATAGGATATATAACATATAAATTTACTATATAAATGCTTCAATAGTATTATATTTTACTTGAAATTTTGAAACATGACTAAATTGTGTTTTCTTTAAACTGTATAGGGAGGTTTGCGCGATACCTCCATGGGAAACCCTCATTTCTTCTGTTCCTTCTTAATGGGCGGTGTGGATTCTGATGGCGGAAGACATGCTATGTTGGAAAATCAGCGAGATAGACCGGCGGTGATCAAGGCTACCAAAATGAAAAGATCTGAGTCAAGGGCTAATGTGGTGTTGAACGGATCAGCACCAGTGGCAGTAGTCACGACGGGGGGCACGGGTCCTCAAGCTTCGCATACAGTGGATGAAGCATCTTTGACCAGGACTGGTGTTTCTAGATCTATGGTGATTGGTTCTACATCAGCGACGTCCAATGTGAGTGGCGACGTCATGGATCGAGTCAGATCTGGAAGGATGCTTACCAGAGCATCTATCGGAGTAAGTGGTGCACATGTTTCTGCGATGGTGGCTGATTCGAGGCTGCGTGGAGCAGATGTAGCGTGGGTGACCAATGTGGGCAGCACACATATGGTTGACACCGTGCAGACCGGAATAGGGGTTGTGGCCAATTTCCCTATGGTTGTGGTGAACAACACAGATGGCACACATATGTCATTTGCAGAGACGATAGATGGTGTGGTTGCAGTGGAAACTAAGATGTTAGCAGATGGTGCAGTTGTGGTAGAGGCTGGACATTCTGCCTTAGTGGATGAAGCAGGTAAATGTCCACCTGGTCCCCCCATGGCTAAGAAATCTGGTAAATTGAAATCCCTATTTGGTACTGCAGATGCTGAATAGGTCCCCAATAACAGATATTTTTCACATGTTAAAGACATTGCTTCGGAGTGAATGGTCAAGAATGGTGGCATTGCCCGCGTGACTGCTAATAAGGAGGCGATTCGTAACAGATTCAAACTTTGTGAATACTCCATAATTATGAGACTTATTCTTCCTTCAGGAGGAAAATCCTGGACAATTGATGAATTATTTTGGAGGCTGGCATCTATATGGGGTTTCTATGGTTGGAGATGTATTCCTTCGGGTCGAGGTTTCTTCCATATTATATTTTCATCAGAGGATCTAAAGCACAGATCATGGGGTATTTGATCAATCGCCTTAAAACTAGGTTTGATATTCTTTCAAGAGTGGGACTTTCAGTTTTATCCATTCGCCATTAAAAATAATAGAGCTCAGGGATGGATCAAAATTATTGGCTTTAATTGGGACTTGTGGCATCCCAATATCTTATTTGATATTGCCTCAGCTGTGGGAATTCCAATCAAAAAGGAGAGGAATACTGAGATTGCTAAATTTGGTCATTATGCTAGGGTATTAGTGGAAATCGATCTAAGCTCTTGCTTGATTAATACTGTTGTTCTATTGGAATTGGATGATGATATCTATTTAAAAGTGAATATGAACGACAGCCTATTTTTTGTTCGAAGTGTAGGACTATTGGTCATGTTAAGGAAAAATTCTGCAAGAATGTGGTTTTCTCTTTTTTCTCATTAAAGGGGACCATGAGGATTATTTCAAGAAGAAATTGGACAAACATAACAAAAAAAACAATGTGGTTCCACTTTGAGACAAAAAATCTATTCCTGACAATTCACCAAAGGAAGAACATGTGACTCATGGGTCAGGGTTAGGAATGACCCTGACGTTGGTGCCTGAGCACAGAGAGCATTCTCAAGTGGATGAAGGCAGCCTCACACCAGGAGTGTCTCCTAAGAAGCTTGCTCCTGTAATTGAGGGGAAACAAAATTCAAATGATGATGGTAATCTATCAAATATTCAAGAACAAATAAATAAATTAAGGGAAACTCAAGGTATTCATGGAAAGCGGGATGATGTTGGGGATGACTCCCCAAACAAACCATCATATAGCCATGATTTGGTTAAAGGAAAAAAATGTTATGAATGATTATGGTTTTCAATCTATTCATTCTAGGAATGCGAGATGTAAGAAGGACTATTCCTATCTGTAGACAACTATGGTCACTAGATCTCATGTTCCCTTACTTGATTATGACTGGTATGGAGATTGTGATGATTCATATGATTTTGATATATGATGTTCCTTGGTTTCTTTTGGCATGAGGGCATAGATTCTTGTATGACCCCATCAATCTTCTTTCTGTTGTTTTCCATTATATTTTTAATAAAAGCGATATGCCATAAGTTTTTTGATAATATATTTATGTTTTATAGAATGTAAATAAAACTTGTACAGGTTATAAAATATATATAATTTATTGATTCATAAAATGTTCCAAAATATAAATTCTATGCCTAAATATTTGAATTTATAATTAATTTCCATTCCCGGGATGTTCAATTTTTTTAAATGTAATGTATTTAAATTGTAAATGGATGTTTACTTTATATTAAATTATTCACACAATTTATTATTAATTGCCGTACCATGTTGATAATGAGTTACATGCTAGGCATGATACAATATTTAGTTACATTAATATATAAATTTTATTTTTTTTATTGTTATAAACTCTAGCATTAATGATAATTTGATTTATAAATATTAGATGTCATGATTTTATTGACATTAAGGACTCTCTTAAGTATTAATATATGAACAATGGGAGATTAAATTAGGCTTACCACCATATTTGAAGATTAGGTTATGTTTCATAAAGGTTGGTGTTGGAATCCTGTTACACTGTACTTTCATTTGAGAGGATTTTGGTTACATATGATTTAAAACATTTATATTAAATTCTTTTTATATACCTTTTGAATAAAATATATTTAGATATGTGTGAATTTAAATTAATTATATTATGGGTCAGTAACACAAATCCTTAGTGGTATAAAGTGAAAAAAATTATTATGTTTGATATATATTAATTTGGGTTAGGGTATAAGATAAAAATTAAATCTTTATATGCATTCATAAATTACATACGATCATGAGATCAATACAATATCACTTTATAATATCATATATGAGATTACTTATACAGAAAGAACTTTTCAAAAATCCATTATTTAATACAAATGAAAATTTTAATTAGGTTTTTATGAATTAACATTTTTAAGTAATCCAGGATACAGGTGACCTTAAGTATCTATTCCTATCAAAATATTTAGGCTACACTTAGTTAGCTAACAAAAATGGTTAGGTAGACAAATGAATCTTATTGAATAATCCATATGATGTATTTGGGTATGACCTTTTCAACACAATTATAAATGAGGAATATATGATATTATTGAAAGAATTTTGTACCTAAAGAGTAATGTTTTTGGAGAATCAGTAAAGAATAATCAAAGCTTAAGGGAAATACATATCTCATCCCATTAATATTTATGATACATATTGAAAGTTTTATTTATTTAAATGGGGTTATATATATTAATATACCTTGTTAAATACTTGTAGAACATGATACTTATCTAATATAAGATTCCATTGTATATTAAATATTATCATCATTAAAATTTTCTTCAAGATCAATCTTATAAAAGGAGAATTTTAATTAAAAAAATCCTGGAATGTTATATATATTTGATAATTGTTCTCTTGAAAGAAAATTTTTTTAATATAATTTTGAAAACCCAAAAAAAATAGATTAATAATAATGTTTTTAAACATTATAATCAATATGATTACTAATAATATCAAAAGTATTGTTCTGATCTATTCACTATCAATTTATTTTTAATCAAACCATAATTTAATGAAGAGTGTATAGATGCATTTAAGAATATTTATAATCTAATTAGGCTCTAAAAATAATAAGTAATATTTTAGAGACAACTAGTTTTAGATGAGATATATAAATACAAAATGTTCAAAGGAACATAAATCCCAACTAATGTACTTAATATAATTTGGAATATTATCGACTTCGAGTGGATGACACATAATTTAATACTCGATATGGATATAGGTCATTTTATAATCATTTATATAAAGGTTAATAATTTATTATGAATAATAATAGGAATGATTTTGATAAAATTTTAATCGATCTCCTTAATATGTTAAGGATAAATGACTAATACATATGAAGTTTATGTTCTATTGTTGTGATGAAAGTAGAAAAGGGTAAAATTTTTAGATAAAAGAAGACAAAAACTCCCAACAAGTCTAATATCCAACATGATTTATTGAAAACTGAAATAAGGGTCCAACATGGAAGGGTGCTGATTCTATTATGTCAAGAATAGATAATGGATACATACTTTCTAATAATACTTTAAGAGGTGAAAAGAACTCCATGGATTGTCCACATTATCCATTAATATTATAAAAGTAAATTATCATATTTATTTAGCAACAACATCTAATGATACACTTATTTTGAATATAATCAAGAGGTCAAAATGTAGGAATAATTGATGGACGAAGTTAAGATTCGATTTTTGGGGTGTAAGAAAGATTTACCTATCTAATAGAAAATAAATTAATCCAGTTTGGTGGATAACGTTTAATGATCTTGTTTATTTTTTATTTTTTTATTTATTTTTTTATTGAAGTATTAGTTTTGATATAATAGTTAAGGCTATTATAATATAATAAATTTCAATTGAATCACATGGTTAATTCTTATCCAATCACAACGTGAAAAATATGACACAGATAAAATTATTTTGATAAAATTAAAATACAACACCTTATACAAGTTATATGTTGTGAAAATATTTCTTATTTTAATATTCATTTTGGATTATTTCCCTGAATAAAAATTAAATAAGATAAAATTAAATCATATATGAAATGTTATTTTATTTGTTTTTATTATACCATTGAATGATGTCAAATATACTATTATTTTTGGTGCACTATGATTTTCATGTCTTCAAAATAATATATTCAGATAGTTAAATATATTTTAAAATATTATTGATATTTAATATTAATATTATAGAATTTTATTATTTAATCAAAAAAATGAAATTTTATAGAATTGTTGATTAATGAGATACTAATTTAATTTATAGTTAAATTTAGCTAATACAATACATTGAGTACACACAAGAGCCTCAGCCCAGTTGGTGAGGACTCACTAGGTGCATCTAAGAGACCCGAGATAAAATCCAGGTGGAGGAATATTTCCAGGTACTATTGAAGTACTGTAGCAGACACTATTGAATTACTGTAGCAGGCACTGTTCGGTACTGTAGTAGTCGAAACTATTCATTCATCTGGGCCTTTGGGCCACCAGTTTTCTCTTTGGGTCCTGCAAGGCTTTTGGGCCACCCAAGGCCTTCGGGCCAGTTGATTCTCAAGGCCTTTGGGCCACCTTAAGGCCTTCAGGACATCCCAAGGCTTTCGGGCCATATGAATGCAGGCCCAGACACAGTACAAAAACAGAGCAACCCCAGAAGAGTATTCAGAGCAGGTGCATTCACCATAGCAGAACCAAATGGATTGTTAGACTGAGAGGGTATGACTATGCCATTGGTACCATCTTGTGCTTGCACGGAAAGCCTAGCCAGACGGTAATGCAAAGGTGGAGAGCTACTATCAAGATGTAGATATGGGGGGGGGCTGTTCCTTCTAGGCAGTCTGGTTGAATTCCCTAAGACCTTCGGGTAATGTAATCTCCTAAGCCTATAGGCCATCTAATCTCTGAGCCTAAAGGCCTTGTAAGGGTTCCCCCTCATCTCTTGAAAGAGGGGTTATCAAAAATCAATAAAAAAGAAGGCCTTCGGGCCGTTTAGGAAATACATTGAGTACATATAGAAGTATTTTAAATATTATTGATAAAACAATGAGATTAATTTGAATAGTTACGTTATTTCATATTACCGATGTTTTAAAATAATGATTTTATTTATAGAAATATTAATTATTTATTGGAATATTTTAAAATAAAAAAGATAAAATATTTCCTATTATTTAATATTACAAAGAAACATTATTTGGATATAATATTTAAAGTACTGAACATAAGGATTATGTATCATAATCTCATAATTATTATAATATTCTTCATTTAATATGTTATACCCCTTAAGGAGATTATTAGGAGAGTGAGTTTATGGATGGATACATAGTGATATAGTAGGTTATACATTGTTTTTTCAAAAATATTTCTTGGCGATGTGATAAGTTTTGATAAAAATTATAAATGAAATAAACATAAGATCATTGTGGTACATCTTATTTCATATGGTGGGAATGAAACATATTTTTATGGTTTTGTTGGTATCATCTTATTATAATTTTAAAGGTTATAAATGTATCATGTTAAACAAAGGTTTTTATTTTTTATAATTATTCCATGAATGTTATATGTGTAATATAATTTCTATGTTATCGTTGGTCAATGATCACCATTGAAATACATGGTTTGTGATAAGATGTTAATATCAATATATTGATGTAATTTTTGGTAGTTACCAATTTCGGTCATAGGATATAATTAGATATTTGGGTTTTGGATTGGTCCACTAGGTGTACTGCATGGATTGTCATATATTATATCACTTGCAAAATCAGAGAGCATATTTTATATTAATCCAAATTACATGGGGTTAATAAGTTATCTTGTATATAAAAGTTCATAAAATTATAAATTTAATATATTATTATTGAGGATGATCTAATCAAATGTGGTTGGGTACACTTTTGATTATGTGGTAGGTATTTCATAACCAAGATGGGATTTTACCGTGGTATAATTTCTACAACATCAATGCCCTTGAATGATTAATATTGAGGATGTTTATAAACGTTCCTAGATAAGTGAAAAGTGAGTTAATAATTCAAAAAAGTTGAGTGATATGTGATATAATTATATTTTTTTTTGAGGGAAAACCCATTTCCAATAGAAGAAAAAAACTAACAAAAATTAGTTTTCTATTAGATCCAATCATATTCTTAAACTGGATTAATAAATGAGGAATGTGTATCTATTTCTGTGATGAAATTATAATTCCAATATTATCCCCATGATACTAATAGGAATCACTGATAATAAGTTAAAAACTTATTCATTATATTCTATCCATGATTACATGAATCTACCAACTCTTTTGAAGGATTATATCTTCTTCATCGGCTTCTATAACCTTTTTATATAGATAGGGATAATGATAGGGATTAAGAGATTCAATTTTGAGGAATTTTAGTCATCATATTATAGTCTACCATCCATTATAACTCCCACTATGAAACTAAGAGACTATTTATATACTCTTCCACAAATCTAAAATGTTTATCAAACATTAAATAAATTGAATACAATTTTTTTCATAAACATTTATTAAGTTATAATAATTTGTAATTTTAGGATCACCATTATGATAATTTATTTATCATTTATAAAATTTATTTAGATATTAAAACCCGTCAAATCATGAACACATGATTCTTTAATTGTAAATCATATATTACTCTTTTGAATTACTAAACAACATGAATTATCACATAATGAGTTCATTTTTTTTTCACAAAACATGATGTAGTGGCATTCAATACATCTTGGTTTACACTATAAAAAATAATGCATACATTATTCCACAACATCATGGTTTGTATTAATTTCATATTTTTATTAATATCATAATTATACTAAAGAATCATAGACATAGTGCATTTTCACCATATATCATATTATTAGTAACAATATATGAAATTATATGAAAAAAATAATTTAGATAAATATTAAAATTCTATTCACTAAAGTTATCATTCATTCACACCACATGTTACAATATATATAACAAATTTTGGATTTCATTAAAACCCAATTATAGATATCCTTTCAAGTATTTATCTAGTTGGTCCTCCATAAAAAGGTAGAATATAATTGGTTTTTTGATCCCATAGAAAAGTAATTACTTTATATAATCCATACTTCTTAATGAGTATAGGCATAATGAAGAGTATACATAGGATCATAAAAACTAAAATGCTATAAAAGTTATTCTATTCATTATTTCATTATTTTCAACCTTTATATTTTTATTATTGTAGATCACTAAACTCTTGAATATTGGACAAATATTATTTGGCAAATAATTTATTGTTTTTTTATTTTTCAAATAATTCCATGATTATTTTAAATCTAATTTAATAAAATCAAACAATAATGTTGTAAATTATATAAAAATGATTTCTTTAAAAAAAATATTTTCACAGATTAATTAGAATCATTTTATTTTATTTATATATGTTTAAAATTTAATTACATACTAAAAGTAATATTTATATCAAATTTCTACCATCTAAATAATTATAGTAAAATCTTCAATATTACTATTGGAAACATTTATACCTGATAACTATATATGCAATGACCATACATGTGTTGTGTTGTATAAATGTCTCCAATAGTAATTATAGTTCCTCCACTAAAATGTGACCAGGTGAGTTGTCTATTTTCATAATAGTTTATCTCAATGATCTAATATCTCCATTGATTATTCTTCACATTAGAGTTCATGTTCAAGTATTATAACCTAGATATTGAACATCATTTTTCGGATGATAAGAAATGATAAGGTTTACATCTGTATACAATGAATATTAAATACATATTTTGATATTTTATGTGAACCTTAGATATCTATAGAATAAAATTAAAATTGGTACTTTTTATAGGCTTACCAATTTCTTTATCTATTTTTATCAATTATATATACTGATAAATCTGAACAAATAGAGATGAAATGTTATTAATTTTTATGTCAATCAATTACGTCAAGATTAAATTGTTTCCTTTAGTGTTGTTGGGATGAACTATGATAAAATACATGGTGATTTCCCCCCATCTGAATACTATTATAGGTCACAGTTTCATCACACCATTAGACATTATATGTTTACCCTTACATTTCCTGTAGACCAATCATTAAAATGAATATTTTATAATATCCCTCTTCATATTGTCTCAGAAAAAAGATTCCCTAAGATATATTAACATATTTGTACTTCCTGAGTGAATATAGAAAGGAATGCTTTGGGCATTAACAAATATATCCATCTTTAGTTCTAGAATTGATGAGATTCATATCTAGGTTTCAAATATTATAACATTATCTTTTTTAAGGTTAAAATCCATAATATTTTACACAATTTTTTATTGATTTATGTAATCCTTATATTCCTCCTTGGTCTTTACATAGATGGATAGTTGATCATTAATTTTGGAAAGATTGGATTGGCTCCCTTCCTTTTTGATTTCATTCTCCTTCCATTGAGTATCCATGAAGATTAAGTCACTTTTAATCCTATTAATGGATTATGAATCATGATATTTTAAGATTAGAGTATCAACCACCTTATTTTCCTTTACATGGTTGTAATGTATTGAGAAATCATACTCCTTGATCAACTGTAACAATCTCATTTGGCCCATTTCTAGCTCATTCTTTGTAAAAATAAACTTTATGAGTTTTTGATCAGTGTACACATCGTCATTATATCTATATAAATATTCCATAAAATGATAATGTAAACATTTCCATTTTTAACTCGTAATCAACCATAAAGTAATTTTACTAATGAGTATTTAATGTATGTGATCCAGAAGATATTGAATTATCATTTTTCATAAATATACATCCCAATCCATCTTTAAAGAATCATTGTATACCTAAAACCCTTTTCCACTATAGGTTATTGTGAGTATAGGTGTACTAAAAAACAAATTTTTTATGCTTCCTAGAGCCATTTGTATATTATTCCATATAGATAATTTTTACATCCATTCATGTTAACATACATATAGGATTTGAAAATCATGAGAATTTTTAAAAAATTGGTGATAATATCTATTCAATCCAATAATGATATGTATATAATTCATAGTTATTGGTTTATAACTTTAATTAATCACCTATATGTTTTATGGATAAAACAATATACCCTCACTTATTATTCATGACCCAATAATGATACTTTTAATCCAAAATTTACACATTATGAATTTCACATACAATTATTCCTTTAGAATGGACTTCATCATAATCATTATGTACTCTTTATATTATTCCTTACTGATGAAATATATACTAATATAATCAATAAATTCAATTATGATTTTTTTTGGTTATCTCTGAAGACTCTATTTAGAAAATAAATTAGGAAAACAATGGAAATTTTAAGCCCAAAAGAAATCATTAGGAATTCATATTGTTCATATATTGTACAAATAGTTATGTTGATTATATCCTCCCATTTGAATCTTGTTTTATGATATCTTTAACATAGGTACACCTATATGAAGTATTTATTCCCATTAAATTGATCAAAAAAATCTTCAAGCTAGGGTAGATTATACTTTTTCTGGATCATGATAATATTGAACTGATCATAATCAATGAAACATTATATTGGAATATCTTTATACATAAAAAAGATAACTTGTGGAGTCTATGGTGAATCACTTGGGCATATGCACTCCTTTACCAAATTATCATGATTTTTCTAATTAAATTCCACCTATTAAATATGGGATATTCTATAAGGAATCTTTAATATAGTCATAACACTATTTATGAGTTCAATTGAAAACACAACCTCAAAATTTGGGTTAAGATTAGGAAACTATTTAGGGGATACATTGACATGTTCCTTAAAATTTTGATACCTTCAGTGGTGAATTTACCTCTAACAAATTGACCAAAATATCCTTAATTATTTGGTATCAAGACTTATTGTAAGGGGATAGTTCCCAATGGTAGTTCTAATTCATCACTACACTGATATGTGAACTTGGGATGATTTGGGATATGAAATGTGAATATTTATATCAATATAATTCATATAAGATCTCTAAGGAGAGATACAACCCATAACCAATATTACATTAAATTATACCAGTAGAGGAATAAATATATTAGAAGGAAATATTTACCAAAAAAATATTCATAGATAAGTTATATAAATTTTTAGTAATCATCACTACATCTACTATTTTAACCATTAAATCATTATCTAATCATTAATGTGGTGAACAAGGATTTTATAAATATTTCAATATATTAAGAAAAATGATGAATTGAAATCAAGTAAGGTGTAAACAATTATTGATTTTATTATAAGTATAACTTTAACCACTTTATTTTCATGATCCAAATTAGTGGTTTTGATTTTTTAAATACTTTGATTCTCTCTTGGTTTTAGAGGTTTTTAACATTGATCATCCTCATTATACTGTGGATTTATTCACTTACTCAAATAATTTCCAAACTCATTACATTTAAAAAATTGAAGTGTTAGAGGAATGATAGGTGGAAATTTATCTTCAACTATTTTTAATTTGGTCCCTTTATATTTCAATAATAATTTTGTGCTTGATGGTATCCTTTATAAAAAATGATTCTGTTTCCCACTATATTAAGGCAATTCCCCACGTTTCTTCTCCAACATCTTTAAAAACTAGTCAATTTAATTTTCTTCCCTCCACATAATTTATCATTTATGAATCCATGAAACTACATTTTCCTTTTGTTATCCCAAAATCCATGAGAATAATGGGAGTTACCAATTTTCAATTCAACCATAAGGTTACATTGAAAAGTTTCATTAAAGACACCAGATTCTATTATAGATATTTCCTTTTAGGGAATTGGTTTTATGACACCAAATTGATGATATATTTTTATTTCAACATCAATATTAAAATCATAGGTTTTATATATGAGTATCAAGATGTTTTATTTATATAAATCAATAAATATATCGTCATTTTTTATCTAAAAATATTAATGCACTATGTTTTCATGAAAAAATCAGGGTAATATTTTCTGTAAAATACTTTCCTAATCTCTTCATACTCTATGAATTAAATTTCATCCTTTTGACTCATGATCTTGACCAAAGATCCTTATTGGTTCTCCTGGACTTTCAAAGGATAAAATAATAATTCTACATTTACATTCTTTATGTATTTAAGAATGAAAAATAACTTTTCTAACATATTGATCCATTGCTCAATAATTTTTGGATTGGAAGATCCACTAAAATAAAATTATCATTATCACATTAAAGAATCAATATTATGTTGTTATATCTTTTCCTAATGTTGGATATCAATATGGTTTAGGGCATTAATCATTACCTATGATAACATAGTCATAAAAGGTTTTCACACTATCTACCATCATATTTTTTATTCATCAAGACAATCACTATATTTGTCATCATATTTTCTATTTACTATACATATTATAGTCACAGTTATTCACTATAAAAAATGGAAACATGATTACCAAAAAAATAATAACATAGGAAAATAAAATCATACAATAAAATGAAAATTAAAAAATCATACCTAATATGCTTTACTTCATGATTTGTTTTTGAATCCTATGATAATTTTTGTTCTAAATTGTTTTATTTGAGTTTAATTTATTTACTTTTTACTCAAAATTAACTAAACCCCACTCTGATACCAACTAAGTTGATCCAAACATGAAATATTTATATTTTTCCTCATTTTATTTAGTTACTCATTACTTCTCAAAAATAAAAACACACTCATAAAATATAAAGGTTTACTATCATTAGATATTAGTCCATCAGAACAACTTATTTAATGATAAGATACATATTTCTTTGAAATCATTATTTAGAATTTATTCCCATATATAAATTACTTATGTAACACCCTTATTCATTAATATGAAAAAGAGAAACATAATAAAGCAGTTATATCAAATTCTTAGTAAGGGTAAAAAAATATCAACGATTTAGAAACGGTTTATAATTTAATCATAAATATGTTATAAAATATGAACATGGGGGAAAATACATTATTAACTTAATTAGATCATAGAATTACATTAATTGATCATAAATCATGATAAAATAATCATTTATTATAACATAGGAATGTTGAACCATAAATGGATTGTAAAAAATCATAGCATATACCATGTGATAAGAGTGTGGAATCAGTAATCATGAACCATGATTCCATAACTTAGAAATGTGGCATAAGAAATATATAAAATTGTATCATATGTAAAGGTAGTCTTCCATGGTAATCATAACATAGTGTATTGGGCTTCACTACCCATGTCCAATAATAAAATTGATTGAGTATCACTTCCCTCATATAATAAAATAGTGGATTGAGTATCACTATCCACATCATAGAACATAAATGATTAGAAATCTATTCCCACAATACATAGTATCACATGTGATATAATGCTTTACTAAATGTACTGTAGTGATATATAATTATGGTCCCACCAATCATATAATAATAATTCATTCATATTTTTTCCACATGATATAAATAATACAACATATCTTGACTAATCGATTGAAATAAAATAGTTTATAATCATTTTCAAAAGGTATAGCATAATAATAAATAAAGAATTTTATTGAACGATACCAAAATTTTGGTCACCCAAAAGAAACATATATTAATAGAAATTTAAACGAGATACATGAGTGGTGTGAAATACTCATTGGTGAGGTATATTATTATGAGATAAAGTAAAATGGAATAAAAATCAGGAAACAATTATTCATTATAATTTAGTGACATTGGCATAAACAAATTTATATGTAAATTAAAAATAATTTTCCAATGATTAAAAATGGATTTGATAATTTTTATAAAAAATTTAACAATAATTGAACCTTGAAAAAAATAAGGTTTATTAAAATAAATATTAAGAAAAATATATAAAATGGAATGGAAGTTGAATGAAATACTTCATAACCATTTTTACTTTTTTGAAGAAACCCACATCGATAAAAGGGTTACAAAATTTCATTATGAATATAGATAAATATAAATATGAATGGTAAGAAACGTAAAATAAAATTAGTGTAAAAAGAATAAAATAATTCTTTTTTTAAGAAACAATACAGATCTTGAAGAAAAGTACAAAAAATAAGGTCAAAATCATCATTTACAACACTTTATTTTAATAAATAGATCAATTTAAAAGTGTATTATGATAAGAATATTTAATTTATGAAAATATAAATGGAATATAAAATATTATATAGATAATGTGCATAACATATCAAACTTAAAAACATCCAAAGAAGAATGTTTATGGCCTAATAAAATAAGATTGGGGTAAGACAAACATACATGAATTTAGTAACATATGAATGAAAATAAAAAGAAACAAAGAACATGAAATAGAATTTTGAATCCCCTATTGCAAAATAATATTATTATAAAATGTTCTAATGTGGTACTATACACACCATACAAAAAAATATGCATAATCTGAAACATCTCCCAAAGAAAAGAAATTGAGATGAAAAATAGTTAAACTTGATTTCTACTTGAATAAATAAAGGTTCCTTAAGAGACTGAATATTCCTTTTGGAATTGATGAGCATTTAACTTAAAAAAATTCCCTCATGAAGGGAATGAACAATGGGATCTATGAGTCTATGTTGATATCAATTGAAACATGGTAAACAAATGCACTATTCTTATGCTGAGAGTTAGAGTACACTATTAAACAACATTATATCATGTGTTGTGGTGAATATAAAACCTTCACATTGGATTCATTCTATGAATAATAACTTTTTTAAATTCATCCACTCATTATGGAGGTGTTTCCACATTTTAAAATTTGAAAAAATCCTCATATATATGTTAAAATTTTACTGGATTTTAAGCATGATAAAAATGAATAAAAAATCATGATAATTATCTATAATGTCTTGCCCTAATGAATGGACACATATAATTTTGATAAAGGAAAAAATCAAAAAAATAATCTAATGGGAATCCAATAATTTTAGTGGGTTTTCACCTTAAAGATTCATTGGATGTAAATGGAATGAACCCAAAATGGTTATTTCACATGTCGCAGAGGATTTTGAAAATTCCCATAGTCATGTGTGTGTGGAACTTGGGTTTCGACAATAAAACATGAAGTAATTTCTGATAAGTCACTATGGGAAAATAAGAAAAAATATTAATGGTGGATTCCATTATAAAAAAGGAAAATCCCTATGAGAAGTAGATTGGAGGGAACCAACTGTAGTGACATGTAATTTTTGTTAAAATTTGAGTAAACCATACAAATGTATACATGAGAAAAAAATATAAAACTAATGGTCGAATATATAGAGAAAAATAATAATTATGAATAATGTTTTAATGAAACGTTATATCTAAGATATGAACTAGATTTTGATGATTGTTTCAAGAGATATATCCATATATAAATGATCTAACTAATTGAGAAAATAAGCATTATGAGTAGTTACTTGTAATAATGATTCCCTAGATATATATAAATTTTGATATTCATAGTTTCCTAATAATTATAAATTTTTAAAAAGCATTATGTTATCCTACCATCCATTCTAGGGAGAGTTTTTAGGAGGGGTTGTATGTGATTTGAGTAGAATAACAAGGGTGAAAATAAAATCCATATTATAGGGGACTTTATGGTTGAAAAAATAGCGATGGATTAACTTATTAATAATTGATGTTAATTATGTTATTGGGATTTTAGGTCCATATGAATTCTACATAACTGGTCCCTATTGATAATTAAATATGAATAAGGGTCCTAGAATAAAAAAAGTTGAAAAATGATGATTAACAACTTAATAATAAGAGTCAGAAATCCTTTTATTCAACATTTTGTTTTTCTTGTGTTCATTATCATCCATTATCACATCATTGGGTCATAATAGTTTAGATATTTTTATCACTAAACAATATTGGGAAACTGTTTATAGTCGGTACTTTAGGTAACCATTGATTTAACCCTCCACAACAGTGGTGTTCTCCTCTTAGATGGTCCTATCAGTTGGTATCAGAGAAGGATACCATTCTATAAAGATGACTCATCATCGATCTATTCATGTGGTTTTTATTTTAGTAATACTCAGTAATTTTTTGTTGCTCTATGTTTTTTCAATTCTTATATCATTGATCAACTATATCTACCGAGTCAATGAATTTCGACAAAACTAAATGAGTTCCTATGTTTTACAGAAAGAAATTTCTCATATAAATATATTATGATTCCATATTTGTAACAATTATCTTAGATGATATTTACATCACCATGAATGGTTTACATATTACTAAATTTTGGATAGTCTATAATATATTAGGAAATAATAATATTAAATCAAATGGGAGAGTGCGTAGTGCTTTATTCTCATTCTTCTTAGAGAAGGAGTTGGAATAATACACACAGACAAAACAACTAATGTGATATGGAGTAAAAGATACGGTATTGATGAGGGACATAATAGAGTGAAATATTCTTAGTTATAAACATTCCATGATTAATTGAAAAATATTTTATTAAGAGAAGATGAAATAATGCATTAATTCATTTTTTGGGTAAAAAAACTGCGAGATCAATTAAAATATATAGATATGTTTCTAAAGATTCTACCATGATGAAGCAGCTGAAGAAAATATTCCCAGACAAGTTTCATTTAAATATTCTATCCCTAGAGGATAAATACAAGGATGAGTGTACAATTGAAAAACCCAACAATTTTTTAATACCTATGGGATGAGAAGATGGACCACTATAAACAGAAAATAGAAATATGATATTAAGTACACATAAAAAGAATAAAAAAGGTAGATAAAATTAATTCTCAAATTTGATGATATGAAGATGTAGATGTTGACATTAATTTCAATAAACTCGTTTGTTTATTTTAAAAATCCATTTAATGAGGAAAAGGTAAACATAAGTGTAATATTCCATTTTAGATTTTTAATTATGGGAATATTTTTTACTTCTAACAAATAACCTTATGAAGGAATAAGTGGATAAAGACAATTCCAAATCATAATGGTTTTCAAGAAAAAAATGGTAATGTGGGCATAGAAGGAAAATTTACCTTAACAGAAAAAGAAAAGACAATACAATAAGGAATAATTTTTTTTTCTCAAAATATAAGGCCACATATTATGATGATGAAAGTGAAAGAGAGAAATAGGGATCAGAGGATGAAGGGAAAAACCTAATTAGAAATATATAATCAAAATAGATATCCCACTCATAATAAAGAAGAAGGTCATTCCGAATTTGAAGAATGAAGTGATGAAGAAAATAAATAATAGTTTAAATTATGAAATTATTTTATTTTAATTCTTGAAGAAACATTTAGAGCATAAGTGATAATATCAATTACTAAATTTTAGAATCATTCACTACAAAAATATATAAATAAAATGATAATGAAAATTATGATATTAATAGAGATTTCACATGAAATATGGGAGATATCAATGTTATAACTATGGCTATGGATATGATGCCTGATATTACCACATATAACCTCACTACTAATAATGAATAAGTAAAACAACTTGAGGTAAAGTTCGTTGATGCTAAAAATTCCTTGAGAAGAACTCACCAAGTGTTTCAAAATTCTATCAATGAAGTGGGTGAATGTTTCAATGTATTAGAGAAGGTTTCTAATGTTACCAAGAAACATAAAGATCATAGTTTGATGCAAGGAATCATTTTTGGGAAACCTAGTATTGTAATATAAATTATGGTAGAAATGAAGAAGGATTGAAAAATGTTGTTGTGTTAGTGAAGAAATAAAAATAATTTTTTTTAAAAAATATATAGTACTTAAAATTATAAAATAAATAAGAATACATAGTTTAATCCTATGGTAATGGTCATGGTGGAAGAAAATGATTCTATGCATTGTATGATAAAAAAAAAGTGAATTTGAAATGTATGAAAATCCTTATAAGCATATTTTGAATATTTAACCAAATTACCTAAGGAGGTTCCTTTTTTGGAAGATATTTATTCTATATAGTTTATTGGAATAATTAATATTTTTTCTATTATAATGTCTCGCTCCATCAATCGAAGAGAGGTGTAGATTCAAGGGTGAGCTTGTAACACCCAAATATTTTAGAAGAAAACTATGTTTGATAGTGTATACAATATGAAACAATAGGATTTAACCAAACAATAAATATTATTATTCTATGAAAGCTATATTATAGAATTTTAACTTGAAGGTATGAATAAAATTTACTCAATGAAACCCATTTTATAGTAATGACGTTCTGTTCTTGAAAATAATATTTCATCAAAAATGTTTTTTATTTTTCTATGTGGGAATATTATAATTAATATCTGAAACATTTATAAATTTTATGTTTTAAAAATTATATCTTGTTCTAAATTAGTATTCTATATTTTTCTTATATAATGTTTTAGAGAATTTTCTGAAAAAATAAAATTTTAAATGAATAGTGGAAAATACTAATTTTTATTGAAGAATATATTTTATTTGAAGAATTTAAAAATAATTTTTTTGTATTTTCAAAAAACCATTAGTTTTCTTATATTATTAATAATGAAATTAATTTCATTGGAATCAATTTTATTTTTGAATTTGATATATAGTAAATTTTATACACGAAATGGTATATTTCTGAAAAATTATTTATAATCATGATTTTCAGATTTAATTTTAATTTAATACAACTAAATATATCAACTTAATTTGATAAAATTGATTCCATATATTTTATTAGAATAATTAATATCAGGTTTAAAGTTCAACTTAATATTTGGTTAATATGAATAGTAACCATAGTATATTTGTTTACCACGGTAAAAAGAAAATGGGTTAATTAGGGTTAAAACTAATGTTATAAGGATTAAAATTCATTCAAAAACATTAATTTAATTAATTTTATGAGTCAATATCATCGGTAATCATCCAACAATTGATAATATTTCCTTTTGTTTCAATTTGGATTTGAGGTTTACCTTTATAATATTTATTTAATATATAAAGCCAAATATGTCATTTTCATACTTTTAATATCTATAATATTTCATGAAAGGGATGGAAAATTATTATCCTCAGTTATAAATCCATATTTTTAAAATTAATTAATTTTTATTGTTATGGTAATTTATATTTAGCTTTTGATGATGATATAATTACCCTAAATCTTACCCAACACCGAGATAGTATTTTCATAAGTAGTGGAAAAATCAAGTAACTTATTTTAAAAACTATAATGTAATATCATTTGGTATATATAATGTGTCACATATATTTTTAATGTAAATATAACATATTATATATTTTATAATGTTTAATATTCTTATTCAATCTATTTCATGTTGTTTTCAATGTCAAATTATGTAAATAGAACTTAAAATGGTAGTAATAGAATTTTATATTAAATATATTATATTAAATTATATAATAATCATAAAAAATATGAAATAGGACAATTAAGATGATAAATTCTCTAAATTATCATTCTGTTGGAATTTATGAGCTAATTTTTACCTTATAAGTAAAATTGTAACCCTTTATAATTAAAAAAACCATTACCATAGTTATGGTTTAAATTGGTTAACCCATAGGTTAAACTAATAGATAAGAATTTAAATTATTTCTATACATTCATAAATTTAATTTTATGATTATATTTCGAAGATGTACTATTTTTATTGAAATTTATTTATATTTTTAATAATTACACTTAAATATGTAATTAACTATATTTAAATATTTTATGTAATTCCATGTATTCCATTTACCTCCCTTATAAAAGAAAACCACTTATCTATTTTCATTAGACCTCTATGAGAAATCTAGATCAAAAAAACACTGATCATTTCTCTTATCATATCCCTAATTCATAAATTATAGTCTTTGGTCTTCTAAAAATATCATTGCAAGGGTTTTCAAAAAAGGATATAAAGGATGCTTACTAAAGAAGTGGTAACCATGTTACCTGATATATTTACATTTATTTAATTTTTATACATCCTAGATATATGTTTTATTAATCTTGTAATAATACTTTTTTTATCACATATTTAATGAAATGTTATCATGATTATTGAACCACAAATATCCACCTTATATTCCATCAAATGGGTAGTGAAAGTATCATTCGTGTGTATGTGTGTACTACCACCTCCATGTAGCGATGTAATTCATTATCCATCAACATATTTGATACATAATTAATATGAAGAGTTTAAATTTAATATATTATATTTATTATATAATTATTATTCAATAATTATAAAACTATATGCACATTCTAACTTTTCCATACATTATAAAATTATAACGCCGCTCATGTGTACGTGTGCACCACCACCTCCACAAAGTTATGTAATTTGATTCTCAATTACAATTTAAAAAGATGGTAATAAAGATAGATTTAATTAATATATAATATATATGATAAAAATGATACTAAAAATGTGAATTAATTTTTAACTTTATTTCATTCAATCCATTAAAAAATGAAAACAACATTCATGAATACATACATCATACTGTCCCCATGAATGATGTGATTCATTTTATTATATCTATATGTCATATATGGTTATAAATATATATGTAATTAAAAATTATGATTTTTATAACAATGATAAAATTATATATATGATGTAATCATGATCATAGTGCAAGGATAAAAATGAATGATCCAAAACAATAATGAAAAGTGAACCAATTAACACCTGGAAACATTGATTTTAATAAGGAATAATTAATAATTGTGAGTTTAAATGTTATAAGTGGATCATATATTGTATTAAAATAATTTAAACTATTCTAAAATTAAATTATAATAAATTTAAATACATTATACATGATTGTAAGGATCTTTTTAAGCAATCTAAACTTTTGGTAAGAGTTTCTCATTTAACGTCTAATTTTATGAGACCTATGCCATATTCACCACTTGTTACCATTGTGTGGTGTGAATACTACCAATGAATGTATTTAAAAATGATTTCTTTACAATTATATTTACTTAAAGATTTATATAATGTTCTCACTTTCATGTGGTTTTAATAAGAAGATTTCCAAAACCATAAGGGGTTTATGTTACATTCTCATTGTCTATCTAGATTGTTTTTTATTAAGTTTAGAATGATGATATTTTAAGACATATCAATCAATAAACTCATAAATTTTATTCTGATATGGTTATTTATGTTTGTTTCTTGTTTTATATTCATTTTATTGTCTTTAGTATTTGGAAACACTCATAAAATGTTTTTAAGGTATTTGACTTTATTTTTCTCTTTAGTTGGAAATCATTTTTCTTCTTTTCCCATGTACTCTATAAATGCTTAATGAATATTTGTACTATTATCCTATTATTCTTAAAATTAATCTTTAACTATGATTTAATTTACTCAAAATGGTTTAAAATTTATCTTTTTTTAATGAAGTGCCTTTGACTTTTTTTTCAAAAATGTGAATGTAATCATTATTTTAAATACAAAACATGAATGAAATTTATTACCATTATGACCACTTGATTCATTGAACCATCCATTACATGTTTCCATATTTATTTTCACAGTAATTATTTTGGATAATTTTTTTCAGAAATTTCATATTTTAGTGAAGTGATTTCAAAATGAAAATGTACCTTCCTCAATAATGTGTTTAATGATATTTTTATGGCATCTATATTCATCAATTATAAAAAAATTAATTTTTCTTGTGATTTACTGGGGATATGATCCAATTATACCATCCTTATTCTTCTTCTTTATGTTTTATGATTAAAATGTTGATATTTTTGTGGAACTAATTTATTTTCCCTGGATTATGCAGTGATAAAATTATGAAATATTTATGAAACATGTTTCATTTACCAAGATTATGATATGTGATGAATTTTTTATGGTATTGTGTAAATTTTTTGAATTCGTTATTAATATGTGACTGATAGTCTTGGATAAATATATACCTCCACTTTATTTTTCATATATGGATATCTCTTAGGATTACAAGGGCTATACTGGGGATTGAACGTAGTTCAGTAAGGGTCTCTTTCAACCATGGTAGTCTTAAGAGTGAACCTTGACTAATGATATGACAGAATAGAGAGTAAACCCAATCCACCATTATATTAATGGGGGTGAACCTTGACTAAGGATATGATGGAATGGGAACTGAACCCAATAAACTATGATAGTATTGGAAATGAGGCTTGACTAATAACTTGATTCTATATAATTATTTATTTGAAACAAGATTATGTCTTATTCTAATTTTATTCTCTCATAGCTCATGTTCTTTGATTCCATTATGATTCATTTCTTATTAATTTCCATGAAATATGTTATGATTCATGAATATGATATATTATAAAATGTGTATGAGTTTCAAATGATAATCTCATATTCCCAAATGCTTATGTTCATGTTATTTCTAAGGGATCATTGATATATCGCTCGATTAACCTTAGTGAGCATATGAGCTCACCCTTTTTTGGGTTTCCTTTACTATAATTATGAAGAAATGTTTTAAATATGACATTTCTATGAATAGTTCTAGTTATGAAGAACTTAGTGAGAGATGTTGCCACGAAGCAGCCCAAGTCAACCCCGAACTGGTCACCTGAGCTGGTCTGCAACAAGTCCCGAGGGGCATTTTTGACCCCCCTGGATGGAAACTTATACTAGGCATCAAAATCAACCAAGTGGGAATTGTTTAGCCCAATGAAACAACCAAGACCAAATAAATAAATTGACCAACTAAAACCCATACAAAAAATAAATATAATTCAGTTATGAAGGTTGAATGGATTAAACTAAAAAAAAACTGAAAAAACCAAAAAACGAAAATGAACCACACAAATAGTATCTCAATTTGATTACATGGTCTCCTCCATACATAAGACTACACCACTCAATGATCCATCTCAAACCATGAAACCAAAACTAGAAAAGAACCTGTGACTGGAATGATATAGATATTTTTGTGCACTGAAATGCTCAGTTGGAATGCCAAATGTAACCCACAGCATCTATGCATATTCCATTTGAAAAACCGTCCAATAACACTAGTTTAAACTACAGTTATAAAAATAAGGTTTTTCAAATTAAATTAATTTTAAAAACTATCAATCACAATTACATTACACTTACAGTTAAAATACATGGAATTGAAGTGGAAAAGTGGTGCACACAAACTTTTCCAAAACTACTACTTTGAAATCCACTTTAAAACCAACCATACATCCATATTTTTTCCAAGAAAACTCCTAAATGAAGATTAAGGGTATGGTTCCACACACAATAAAGGAAATAGTACCAATAGTTCTCGTATCGATGGATCATGGAAATCATTGGAACTCAGAGGAAAACCAGAACATACTAAAACCTAAGACTCCATCCCTAGTAGCATGCTACACAAGACAGAATCAAATTCCCTAACGCCCGACCACTCTTTCTTAGGTCAGACCAGGAGGCCAAATCTGCATACAACAAACCAAAATATCCACTTAGTATGGGCCACTAGACTGTACATGAACTTCCAGTGTTATAATATTTCTCAGTAAAATTCCTTACTATGCTACGTATTCGTGCTATGTTCACAAAGGGGTGGGACACACATTCAAGAAACAAGACTCATATATAACCAAGCACACTATGTTATCAAGCACCACCCTGGCTACCTTAATGGTAGTCCCTAGCTTTAAAATAAAAATAATTCAATGGAGGACCCATATTGAGGTCCCTCCCATATCATGACAGTCAAACGAAGCAAGATACCTTACCAAAGTGGGATTTTCCAAAAATATCACTTCAACAATTCTAAATGAGCTTTATAAAAATCTCACACATCAAACCCTTTATAATTATCCATTTTCAAATGAAAACTGGGCCTTTATCTTTACCACATTCAACCATTTATTAAAAAATTTATAAACCATTTTAAAAATAATCCTAAACACCAAATTTAAACTAAGTGTGAAAATGGTCCCTTAGACCAAGAATTAACGAAATATGTTCCCTAGTTCTTCTTTGAAACCAATAAAAAACACACCCATATCACAAATGTTCCAAAAATGCTTTTACAACAATCACAAGACAACAATATTTCACAAAATTCCAAATAAAAATAGTTTCCAACCACTCACCAAAGCATGTTTCATGGCCAACCGGGCCAAACAATGGGGACCACATTTGAAAATACTTTTAAAACAAAAGGATTACCACATCCCCAATTTTGGAAAACATGGGGACATTTAAGGGAAAAAAGAGGGAAGGGGAGAAGAGGTACCCTTCAGGTTGACTAGCTATAGAGTTCCATATACACTTTGTTGCATGTGTGTACCTTGTGCAACCATGGTTGTGTCTTTCTCCAATACAACACTCTAACACCAATCACAACATTTAAAACCCGATTTAAAATACCCAACATTTAATTTAAAACAAAAACCATCAATTTCACTCCCTTATATAATACAACAGAAGTTGATAAACCAAAAATCCCCCTTTAAATCATGCTTCAAACCGAACCAAGATAAATCAAAACATTTCACACATAAAATCCAAAACATGATCCAAAACAATACAACAAAACATTTCAATGGGAAAAACTCCACTCAACCATCCAATTTCACCAAAATATTTCAACTTTCATTTTAACAAACATATAGGGCACAATACACAAGGGAATAAACCAAGATTCATGTAAATGGTCGTTTTTTGACAACACCAAACAACTTTAAAACACCACAACACACTATAAAGAGTTACCATGGAGGTTCATAGCAAGATAATAATATAATTAAAAACGTAAAGCATCAATAGAAAAGAAATGGAAAGGAAAATCATAGAATATCTTAAACTATCCTTGTGGGAATGGAATAAAACTCCAAGGAGAGGGAGATATAATCCCCATGAACAATCTGCATAGCCTAGCCACAAAAAATGTCCCAAAATCAGCCAACCCTAACCCTAGTGTTTGGCCAAAAGGGGTACAATCCTATAGAGACTTATGAAACGAGAGAGGGTAGGGAGGAGAAGAGGAAAGGGGAAGACTTTATGAAGAACCACTAACCTTTGTTAATAAATCCCCAAAACAATAACGAAAAATGATGGATGATGAAAGGCGTGGCTCCTATGGTCATTGAAAAACCGATAGTGCTTCATTTTGGAGGTGGAATCACCCAAATCAGAGATCCACATCAAACGTTTTTAAGCTCATAAGGAGATGTATAGTTTTGAAAACTATGTGAAAACTATGCGAACAGTGATGGAAAACTCCTGAATCATTTCATGGTTAGGTTGCACGGATTGGGAAGACTATGCTCAAATCGTGTGACCCTAAAAATTGGCCTAAACCCAGATATTACACCCCAAACACTAGGGAAGTCCACCAGATGATCCTTGAATATTTTAAACATAATATGGAGACACTGAGGGGATCTCAAACTCTCCAATATGGCACTCTCTTCCCAAAACCTTCAAAATAACCTTGAATTGGTCTAGAAGAAAAACAATACCTCAAAACACAAGGAATTTTATTAGAAACCCAAATCGAACCTCAACAAAAATATCCAACATTGAGAAATAGATAAAATAAAGCGTATTTGACATTAGAGTGTGGAAATTATCCCCACCACACACACTTTCTCCCCCTAGAAAGTCACCAAGCCAAAATCCAGTCAAGATTTGAGTCCATGTCCAAAAAAAATAGAGAAATCTAAGAGTCCTTGGATGACCTTTGTAACACCACAAGAATAAATGGTTTCCTCTCTCTGAATAATACAATAGCGCATGATGTACGCAACACCGAGTTCAAGCACACTGTGACCTATGAAACTAGTCTTTTTAAAAGTAGATATGAATAGTGATACACACGTTTTGAAATTGTATAAATTTTATTTTTAAAATTGAAATTAAATTTTGGATTAGGAATATCAAAATTATCTTAGGGAAAAGTTTTGATAGTTTCATGATAACATTCATATTTTGTTGAATAGTGAATAATGCTGAATTTTAATTAAAAACAACTTTTTTTAATTGAAAAATTTTAAAGTGTTAAATTATATATTTTTGTGATTTTGAAGTATCATTATATTATATTTTTATCATTTAATATAATTTAGGTCATTGGATGTAATTTTATTTTTAAATTGTACATAAAAATATGTTGATCTTTTGATAGTTTTTTACTTCTTATAAACCCACTTTTTAGTTTTAACAATGAGAATTAATTTTCAATTTATTTCTCAACTTATGTGTTTTGAATTTGGAAAAATGGATTCCATATTTGGAATCGGAAGGTCCAAATTTTGTAAATAGGTAACTTTAATTTTTATACATTATGAACTGTAACTTTAGTTAATATTTTATTTTAACATAGTTAAAGGGTAAATCCAGTAAATAAGGGTGAAAATAATATTATAACAATATTCAATGAACCTAACAAGTGTCATAAAACTATTTAAGGATAAATTTCTGACTATGGGAATAATTGTGTCTATTTTTGGACCCCATGTATCCACTTTTATGTTAAAATGACACTATATAAAAATTAATTTAATGTTATGGAAAATGTATCATAAACATATATCTTTTAGTAAAAGAATTTTTATAATGGATTATTAAGTTATATTTTAGATTATAAATAATAATTATAAAAATAAAAATAATTCCTACATCATGGTATTTTATTTTAAATTTTTAGACATAAAATAAATATATTTAATTATGACACAATAATGATGCATTATTTTCATTATTAATGAAAGAATCAAATAAATGATATTATAAATATTTAAATAAATATAATTCCAAAGATTTGATGAAATTTTATTATAAGTAAATATGAAATATTAGGGTTGATTAAATATGTTTTTTTCAAATTAATAATGTTTTTATGACTTATAAAATAACCAAATACTAAACAGTGTCAAAATTGACATAAATGGGTTTTTTAAGTACTATTTTATTAAATAATAAAATATTCCTAAAAATATAAGGTTCTTCATAAGAACTTATATAATTATAGATATTTCATTAATGAAACACTTTAGGTTCTCTTGGAATTTTATTGTATGTTTGTTAACAATGTATTATAATAATACAAGAATGTCTGGTAAAAGTTAAAATATTTAATTATGAGTTAAATCTAAACAATTAGATTAATATGGTGACCTTAACATGTATAAAACCTATCAAATGAGTGGTTTTAGACCCATACCCACATTAGATGTGACATAAATCAATTTAGAGTAATTAGAAACTAAAAATGATTTTATAATTAAATAATATTTCATGGTTTTCCTAAAGTGACCCTCACCTCTCTTATAAAAAAGGTATATCCCCTTCTCTTAATATCACACCTCCAAAGCCTTTTGGATCAGACAAAACCTTATAAAATATCCTCCCAACTACCTTGAATTCATCCTATAGGACTTACTTTGATCATAAAAACAACCTATAGAGCCCTTTTGATCAAATCAAAATGAATCACCTGAAGAAGTGGTAATTATTTCATCACCACATTGAAAGTTATTTTCTTATTCCACTTACACTTTCGTGGTTGCTTCAATACCAAAAAAACTACATTACCTTAGACATAATTTTATGTTCTTATAATTATGGTACAACCATATACATTATTCTATCCATCATATGTATGACAATGTCACCACACATGCGTAGGTACGACTTACCGTCTCCATGTCATGTTGTAGTTTGTTATTCAACACTTAATTATTTGTATTTGTATAATAATGATTTTAATTGATGTAAATAGTAAATATAACATGTTAATGATTCTATATATATAATATAACATCTAACTACATTTTATTTCACCACAAATAGAATGATATTTTCGCTCCTGTGTACGTACGACTTACCATCTCCAGGACGCGATGAGTTTTCGTTCCCCATCGTAACTATTCAAGGATAATTTTCATTTCATGATTAAAAAAAATGTTTAAGAACTTCATATCATTCTGGGTATGAATCAAATACATCCTATCCATAACAAACAAGCCTTATGTAACAAAACATATAATGGAAAATGAATCAGTAAAACTTGAAACAATAATACTAATGTAATATTATTAACAAAGAAATATTAAAGGATCATATATGATATCATATTTATGTACGTGGTTCTTGTATAATTTAATAACAATTATTTCACCATTATATATGTGGTTAATATACCATTGACTAAGGAAATGTACAAGGTAACAATTGATTTTACATTCTCTTTTCTATCTGAGGTTGTTTTTACGAAAGTATCTACTGTGACTTTTTTATCATCCGCATTCACGTTCCTTAAAAATGTATTTCAAATAATTTTTACTATTTCTTAGACTGTGTTAAAGTCATTTATACCCTTTTTTGACTTTTATTATTTTTTTAAAAGGAATCTTTCCATTGTTTTCCTAACAAGGTACTTTGTGACCATTTCGAAAAATTAAGGAAAGATTGTTTTCTTTATCTTATACAGTGGGTGCGGCTATTTTACACTATTATAACACTTTAAAATATTCGCTTAAAATATTATATGAATATTTTCAAAATAAATTTTTTGTTTACTTTTAAATGATTTCAAAGTGGAAGGAGATATTTCTATAAAATACCTTTTTGATTGATTTCATCTATGTCAACATCCTTTGTTGGATTTTACGGTAGTTTGACGTTGATTTTTTATGATACAGTCTTCCATATTTTATTGATGGTTTTGTGATATGTTTGACTGTGGATGCTCTATTTTTATACCATTCATCATTTATAGTTAACGCATTTACATTTCATATTCTATTTTTAATAGGAACAATTATATTATTTTTCAACCATTTCATATGTGGAATGCATTGGAATTAGTTTGTGATGGGAGAAGCCCATTATAGCCCCTCGATGCATCGATAGGTCTCACGACACAAACTAGTGTCTTGGAAAAACAGCTTGAGAAAATATTTATTTTTAGTCTTGGCATGAGGTATGGACTATGTGGTTATGATGTCTAGCATTATTCATTCCATCATTATAAAATATGTTATTGATATTAGACATGAATATTCGACTAGTATAATATTAATGTGAATAAGTAAATGGAATTATTTGATTTATATTTTCTATATTATACTGATGTTTAAGTTTAAAAGTCTTGTGTTTTAGTCTTATACATTTCATTAAATGTTTATTCTTATTTATGAATCTCCCTGCTATATTGTTATCCTTACTAAGCATCTGAGCTCACCCCATTCTATATTTTATTTTTTCCTGGATGTGAAGAAGTATATTATGACTAACTTTAAGGGAAACAATAAGTGTATGAGTGTGTTCAATAGAGACACAATGTTTTATTAATTTCATAATGTAATGTAAAACTTTTGTATGTATCTAGTACTTCCAAGGCTACAAAACTGATCCATCTTTCAGGATTTGATCCATTTTGATCATGCAAATGTTATGTAATAATGCACCAACTCTAAGTAACTTGGGTCGGGGCATTACAGTTTGTATCAGAGGAAGTTTAATATAAACCTTGGATACTATATTTACAAAAACTCTTATTAGATAACATTACCCTAGGAAATAATTTGAGGATTAGTATAGAATAACATCTTATAATTTTGGTAATGTAGTGATTTTGGGAATTTTACGAGCAATAAATCATTGTCTAGATATGAGTAGGTAGAGGAAACTCTGGAATAGATGTATATAGGTGTAAAACCTAAAAACACCGCTTTGAGCTAGACTCGAAGGAGAACCGGTGCATTAAAATGGGCCTTTCTGCACTCTTGGTTACAACACTCCCGGGGTATATGCTTAGGATAATTCACATTTTCATTACAAACCATTATGAAGGATCTATGAGTAAATACATCCTGAAAGATTTTTTTTACGATTATGGATTATATGCATAAACTGTTCAATTAATGTTAGTTATTTTACTAGTTTGGAATTATGTATTGCGATTCATAAACATATCTAGTGTATGCCACGTTTTAGAAATGGCACCTAGTGGAAGGAACAGAAAGCATATCAACGTACATAATCCATGCAGGGATTTCCATCCTAATCAGGATAATTATAGTAGAGTTGTTGATGCAACCAGTTCTAAAAAACATATAACCATATAGGGACAACTCACCCTGGTTATGAATAATAACCTTCCCCGTATGGAGCACCCTGATCCCAAACGTTGATTATCAATGTTTGACCACTTCCTGAGGCAACAACCACCAACATTCAATGGGACTCAAAATCCATTTGTATCTAAACAATGGATAATTTCCTTAGAGAAAATATTTCATGAATTGCAAAGTAACAAAAGGGAAAAATTTGTCATGATAGTTTATCGCCTCACAGGAGATGTAGATCAATGGTGGGTATTAATTAAAAATACAAAGGAGGATGAAGAAGTATTAAATATATAATGGAGGTAGTTTAAAGATCTTTTCATAGAAAAATACTTTCCGCATGAACATCGAGTGGATATGGAAAGGAAATTTATTTGTCTGAGGAAAATGGAGGATGAGAATGGCCCAAAAATATGAGGCTAACTTTATAAGGTTAGTAAGGAAAGCTACAGATTGTACACATAACCCAAGGAGTAATATTTATCTATTCATATATTGGTTTAAACCATTTCTCCATAGATCATTAGTCTCACAATACTTCTCATCATACAAAGATATAGTCTCATGTGCTATCAATACCACCAAGGAATTCCTTAAGTCTTATGACATTAAATCTAAGCAAGTAAAGAAGATCTCTATTTAACACAATGGAAATTGTAATACGAGGAAGAAGAGGAATGTTTAATTTCCATCCTATAGTAAATGTGGTAATAAATACCCTGTTACTTGCCTGAAGGGAATGTGAGTCTGTTACAAGTGTGGAGAAAAAGGCTACCAAGCTCGTGATTGAAAGGGGAAGAAAGAGGCTATCAATGTTGAATGTTAAAGTTGTAAATAAATAGGCCATTATAAAAATGAATTTCCTCAGAATCAAGGAAACATACATCGAAGAAGGAAAAGTGGGAAAGGTCAAGCTTATGTGACCATAACTTCAAAGGATGAAGTTCTAAATGAAGTGGTGGAAGGTAAATTAACTATCTTCTCAAATTTAGCCAACACTTTTTTTGATTCAGGATCACTGCATTCTTTCATATCTTCCCCATTTTTTTAAAAAATAGTTATTTCCAATTTGATTTAACAAGTGATTTGTCAGTAAACACTCTTAAGGGAAGTATCATTTCAACAATGTTTTGTGAATTAGTTACCATTATGGCCTACAAACGTTCATTATCGGCTGATCTCATCTTTATACCCATGATTTAATTTGATATAATCCTTGGTATGGATTGGATTTCAGATCATTATGCGAAAACATATTGTAAGAAGAAGGAGGTTACAATTTTTTATAATCATAAGGAATCCCTTATCATTAGAGAAGAAACATCACCATCTGTTTCTCATCTATATCCACCCTAATAACTATACTAAATAAAAATATTGGTGAGTAAGAGAGTGAAATAACTATGGGTGGGGAGTGGAATGTTTTAATAGGAGATTTAACTATAATTCAAGAATATGTTGATGTGTTTCTAGAGGATTTAACTGGACATCCTCCAGAAAGAGAAATTGAGTTTTCTATTGATTTTATTCCTGGTTAAAGTCCTATATCAATGACCCCTTATAGAATGTCCACTGTGGAATTAGTGGATCTAATGAAACAACGTGATTAATTGAGTAATAAAGGATTTATTCACCCTAGTGTTTCTCCATGGGGATCCCTTATTCTTTTTGTTAAGAAGAAAAATGTATCTAATAGGATGAGCATTGACTAAATGGAGATAAATGATATAAAAAAAAGAAAAAGTTTCCCCTACCTCGCATTGATGATTTATTCGATCAACATTAAAATAAAAGAAGAGAAGTAAAAAGGTCACCAGAGACAATAGATACATGGATTCCATGAAAACATGGATAGGGAGGAGAAAAAACAATCATGTTCTGATGGAGAGTGATAGAAAACATGATTACATGAAATGTAACCACCAAAAAATCCCAAACTTGTGATAGGTTAAATGGTCTTTGATTCCCCAGTAAGGATAGCTAACAGAAAATGTTTTTGTATTAAGTTACTTTTCATAAATTTGAGGAATTTATTTATGAGATTAACTAAAAACATAAGGAAACATACTTATATGTCATGTAGACTTTCATCCTTTTCTAAATTTCTACCAAAAACTATGCTTTTCTCCCAACGAATAGTATTCAAGCTGACATGGTCACATAAAAAGCACTAGAATAAACTTCTAGAGAATTATATAATCCACAAAAGATTAACTATATATTTCCCTTATTTTATACATTATCCAAAACCAAAAAAGGATAGTATGAGATCAGATAATCCGCAAAAAGGATAATCCATTATAAAAATAAATAACAATCATAATCTCAAAAATTAAACACATAGTACCCAATGTTTATGAAAGACCATTCAATACACAATTGTCCATAAAATTATTCAAAATAATTCAAAATAAAATTGTAACCCAAAACTCAGAAGGATTTAATCACATAGTCTTCCATATAAAATCTTAAACATTATCTCCAAAAACAGTTACTACTTATAAATTTTCTCACTGAAGTGTAATTAACCCAATCAGATATTTTAAATGATAGGTTTATAATTTCTAGAAATAACCCAAATCACCCTATGTCCACAATAAAAACATATATTATTCCAAAATAAAAAATTTCTACCATTACTCCACAAATGAGATCTCATAGTATTCTATTTTTCTTAAGCATATAATGTTCCCCAAAAGAGAGAACATCTTCCAAAATAACCTTTATCACTTAATCACCAAATTATTTTTATATATTAATGATATCAATTTTATAAAACATATGTTCCCAAAATCAACCTATTCTTGATCCATAAAATCATTTAACTAGAGGAATAACTCTTAATTACCCAGGAATTCACGTAGGCCAGTGGTAGGCGATGTACCCTTGTCTCCCTTCGGTTGTGAGTTCGATTCCCACGGCCTTTTCGGACCTGACAGGTTGTCACCCATCTTACGGGTTGTCCTTTTTTAAAACTCAAAAATAACACTAACATATTTTAACCTCAAAGGTTGTACTATACCTATCATTTTCATCCCAACTCATTCAAACCTCAACATCTTAATGAATAATTATATATATTGTAATTTTTTTTATTTCACCTTCATATGATAAAATGAAATTATTCCCAAAATAAATAACAACATACCATGATCATGGTGTCCACATGATTTCTTCATCATCTTGTTCACGTCGTTATAAGGTCCATGCATTGCAACAACGATTTAGAGATCCTTCAAAATCATTTTCTTCCTTCATCAAAATACACCTTGTACAACTTGGTTCATATAAGTGTTCTTAGAAAAATAGTTTCAAAAAAAAATCATGTATGACATAGAATTTCAAAACATCAGATAAAACAAGATTTTTATAAAACAGTTAGACCAAGTTTGAGTTTAAACTTTCAATAAATGGTCCTTTTAAAATACCATAAGTATGTGCGGATAGACTATATTGTAAAATAAAATATAAATAGGTTGCGCGAGGGTCTCATTCATCTGAGCCTTTTTTAAAATCATTATATGCTTCAAAATTTTTTGATAAGGTAAAATATATGAAAATACTTTGATAATATTTACCATTATTGAAAATATGAGAATATTGTGAAAATTGAACATTATTAAATACAACCCATGATCCATGATGATATGAAGGTATAGTGAAGGCGTTTTATATCTCAAACAATTGCATGCAAGTGAGTTATATGTTATAAAAAGTTTCACAATCATATGAACACGAATTTTCAATAATTATTGCCAGCATGTCATTAGGAAGAGATAAGAATTTGGGTTGAGATGCTCCTACTTCCATTTGTAACATACATTACTTGATCTGAAAAAGTTATAAAACAAGTATTTAACTAAAAAGAATATACATAGAGACTAACCATGTGTTTAAAGAAAACTCATAATCCCTAAAGTTGTCTAAACAGACCTGTAATACCAACTATATGGCCTCGACCGTAAACATTACATAATATTGAGTTAAGTCAAGAGTTCACATTGAAGATCTATTTAGGTTTAGAGTTTTAGAGAGTTAGGCCATAACTATTACATTACATCTCAAAAATTACAATGTAGACAGTTCTAATCAGTTTCCATTTTTTTCATAAAACATAAGCTCTAAAAAAACATGTCTAGTTCCACGTTTTAGACAGTATGACTTTTCCTTGATCCCATCCTTGACGCTATTCATCTTTATGTCCTATGAAAAATATTTCAAGACATGGGAAGTGAAGAAAAAGCTCAATAAGGTTTATAAAATAAGGAAATCAAACATCAACCCATCAATGAATACAAATCAATAAAACCATACTTTTCAATCATAACATGCCTCATGAAATCATATGATTTATGAGTAACATATATAAATCAAAAATCATAATGGTAATCTATGACATTCATAAAATACTTAAAATGTATCTTTTATAGCTACATAGGGAGTTACATTTAGAATACCCATAATTGTATATTCCCTTAATTTTTTAGGAGAAACATCAACGTTTACCTCCGACCCGTTACCCAATGATTTTGAGAGCTATCATGGGATCACCCACCCTAGGTTTATCACGTAACCACCAATATAAGTAAATAATTCCCAAGAATTATAACATATTCATAACACATAAAACAAGAATAAAGGAAAGATTAATTTTTCATATTTCAATCATAATATATCATTTCAAGATATTGACAAAATCAAGTCTGTCAAAACCATTTTCAAAACCACTTAAAATATTAAATAAACATATTTTTGAATCAATGTGTCTGATAAAACTTGGAAACATTAAAAGGAACAAATATTTTAAAACATTGATGTCTATATGAATAAATCATAAAACCCATTTTTAAAACATGTACATTAATGATAAATAATAAGAATAATAAATCATTAAAAAAATTTAAAACATTTAGTTAATGAGTTTTGAACAAAATAAGAGAAGCTTGAATATAAATAATTGAGGAATAACATGAATCAAAACATTATAATATCATAAGAATAAATTTATTCAAGATATAATATAGAAAAGGAAATTATATACACCGTATAAAAGTGAATAGGTTTATAACAACAATAAAGTCTCAATAGAATGTAAATTGAGATGAAATCCCTTATAAAGATGGTATCCTTATATTGAGGATAAATTAATGACATAATTATGTGTTAAAAATATAAATAAATATAATATAAGTGGATATTATGTGTAACAAAATCAGAGGTTATTCACATGACATAATAGAGAGGTATAAGTTTAACCCAAATAATTGAAAATGGGTTATGGAGTTCCCTTAAGAAAATCCAGTATCCTAACGACGTCACTTAAAATTTCAGAAAAAGAGTTGATGAGAGAAAAAATGGGAATCTCATCACTTGGACATAAAATTACCAGAAATAAGGATATTTAAGAACATATCCCAATATAAGATAATGGAAATTAAAAGACAAAAAATGTGTCCTTGACTAAAAGAAGAGGGTGAAAGGTTCTCTTACATATTTGGTAACTTATAAAACATACACCCCATCAAATAATGATGATAAAATGAAGATGTAAATAACTATAAATTAAACTATATTACATAAATAATAAAATCATGGGTAGTAAATACACCACAAAAAAATTAATAGTGGAAAATATAGGATGAATCTCACAAGAATAAAAAATGAGATAAAAATCCCTTACAACATTGTAATAAATAGAGTCATATGAACAAAAGTTAATAACCACCAAACGAGTCATAGAATACCATGAATATAAATAGAATCATGATAATATATATCAAATTGATGTACACAATACACCACATAAAATAAATAAGTGGACACCAATGGAAATATCAAGGAATTAAAAGTGAGATAAGAAACCCCTTACCTAGTATCTGAATTGACTCGTTTGTTCCCTGTTCTTCCAGAATAATAAACATAAGTCATTTTATACTTTCATAACAAATGTTTTTGAGTTTTTATTCCTTTATATCACTTATTAACTTTCTATGACAATTATTAATTATTTTTTTATATCAGATATTTTTTCAATGTTTAGAACTTGAGTAAAAAAATGAACTTATAATTAAATGTTTTCCATGTTGTCCAAATTCCATTATATAAAAATTAATATTCATTATTTAGATATCATATAAATAATATATACCTAGTATATATTTATTTAGAATATTTCATAACATTTTTACATAAGAAATGAAATTTACCATTCATGGAGAAGGTAAGTCGTTCTTACGCATGAACGCTACATTCATTTCTTTTTTAATTTTTAATGAAATGAGAACATAATGAAACATATTTATATTATAGTTCCCATATAATATAATATTTTATATATGTTACATAAGTTCATTAACACCATCATTTATATGTTGAATGTATGTTATGAATGATTCTTATTACATTTGAGGGGGCGGTAGTCCACACTTCCTCAAATGAAATTATCTTATATATACAACATGAATGGTATAATGGTATGTTATAAAAGAAAATTAAAGAAGCATTAGAGTTAAATAAAATATAATATATATCACATATAAATATAGTGTCCTCATAATGGCCACCATAAGAGGTGGTAGGAAAATATTGAACAACCATCGTTTCGTGATGCAATAGTTCTCCCTCCACAGAAATAGTATGTTCATTACACATTAGATGGAGGTCTGTGTAAGTGTAGTTCAAATCTTCCTTATAAAAACAACAATTATATTGAGAATATTTTTTTTTGTTATAAAATAATTTAATAAAAAGAGTTTATGTGTTTGAGAATTACAATAAAAGAAAAAAACTTAAGAGAAGACGTTACCTTTAATTCTGGTAACTCCCTTTGATTTAGATCAAAACGTTTTCTTGAAGTGATGTATACCGAATGTAAAGATTATAGGAGGAATACAGGGATGTATAGAGCTTAATTGGATAGATTTTCGATAGAAAATGGGCTTGAGGGGTGTGAGTAGTGGGTTTGAGTTGATGACTTTTTATAAGGGGGAGGAGGGGATCTTTAGGAATGATTGAAAGTATTAGTTTATTATATAATTATTATTGATTTCTAAAGGTCCAAAAAAAAATTAAAGTTAAAGATAAGATGACTATGTTTTGAAATTAAATCATCTAATACAAATTGTACAGGTTTTAGATATTGTTTTAGTTTTTATAATCTTATTTATTTAAATAATTCATTAGTGAGGTAAACACTGAGTCATTATTCTGTCATAAATAATTTTATTTATTTGATGTCTAAAAATTACCGATAAAACACTATGATTTAGGAAATATTTTTGCCTTTCTAATTAATATTTATAGTCGAAGAGATAACTTATATAACCCCATGTAAGAATTTATTGAATAAAAGATATATATTTATGTCATTTTTCCCATTACTTCAAATTAATTAATATAATGTGCCATTATCACTCTTAAGTGGCTCTATGGGGTCCCAAAATCGACCCAAGGATTCCCATGGTCAGAAATGTATAAACCAATAGTATTATGACACATTGTAGGGTGATTTAATATTATTATAATATTATTTTTGTACCTTATTTACCAGATTTACCCTTTTACCATGGTAAATAAAATATTTACTGAAGTAAATATTCATAATGTATAAAAAAAAGTTACCTATTTACACAATCTGGACATCCTGATTCAAAATATGGAATCCATTTTTAAAAATTCAAAACCCAGTAGTGGAAGAAATTAATTTTAAATTAATTTTCATTGTCAAAACAAAAAATGTGTTTTTAAGAAATAATAATTATCAAAATATTGACACTTGTTTATGTCCAATTTCTAAGTGAAATTATTTCCAATTACCAAAATTGGATTAAATGGTAAAAATATAATCTAATTAAAATTTAAAACAAACTAAAATGATAATATAACCATATAAATAAACTACATTAAAATGAAGATTTGAATTAAAATACAGTATTTTTCACTATTTATTAAAAAATGAATTTTATCATAAAATTACCAAAAATTTACCCAAAGTAAATTTTGATGTCTTGATTCTAAAGAATAATTTTATTTTTTTCAAATAAAAGATATAAAATTGACAAAAACTATATTTAAAAAGGGTCTTCTCTATCAAAATAAGGTAACTCGACCTTTTAAAGAATGTTAGAGTATTTCATGCTTAAAATAGGATTCAATCTTATTTTATGCCTCTAAAATTTATTAAATAAATGTAAATTCATTTAACAAACATGTATAATAATATTTTAGTTAGTTATTTTCATTACATCCAATATAAAGACTGTGAATTAACTACAATTTAAATTAATAATATTGTTAAATTATTTTTCGGTTTAACACAATGTCATGTGCAATGTATGATTTTGGAGAAATCTGTTGTAACGTGTTGTGTATGGTATCAGAAAAATAATACTCTTTAATATAAAATTAATATCTTATTCATAAGTATTAATATAAATAAAAAAATCTATTATACTATAAATACCTGTGTCGTTATATATTTATTTTTATTATACATGATATTCAAGTGCTTTTTTGTAAGTCAAGAATTAAGGTAAGGGTTTCTTGTCTCAAATTTTCAACTTTGTGTTTTTATTATTATTATAAACCTAGTATTATTTTTAGTGGTGCATATAACTCTACGTCAATATTTTTTATCATTATCTTATCATTTTATTAAATGTTTCATTTTAAATAGTTTCCTTTTTTGTGGGTTTGAGTTGAAAATTTCTAAGGACGTAAGGGGGTTTTCCTCTTATTTTTAACTCCATGAGACATGTTTAACATTTCACACAATAATTTATATTTTTTGGTTTATTTAATTACATAGTTATTATTTTTGTAAATTTCTTCCATTTCAATATATTTCAATGATTATTTCACGAAATCCCTCTCAATCTCTTTTGATTCATACATTAAAAATATCATAGAGATGCTGTAATAAAACTCACATTTATATAGAGATTGAATTTGAAATATATTTCACCAATGGACTTTTTATACTTTTCTATCTAAAATATCTATCATTCTATTCTAATATAATAATTATTGGGGTTTTACTTGTCTTCTCTTTATTTAATTTTCCCCCTTGGATCATTAATTACCCAGTATAAAGAAATCTTCCCTACCTTTTTTATTTGGTAGGGGACCACACATTTCCAATGGAAATATTAATTGTATGATATTTTGAATGTATATAAATATGCCTCAATAATTTATTAAGTTCACTTTATATCACATAATATTACTTAAAAGTTTTTGAATAATTTTATCGATGTTTTATGTATTATATGTTTTAATTACTGTTTGAAAAATATTTCATTTTAATATTTTTTTGATCATGTCAATCTACCACCATTGTGAATTTATTTTAAAAATTATATCATCATTTTCATGGTTTCTAAAATAAATAAATTATCTCCTTAATTAATAAAATATTTCTTTTAATATTATTTCAAAAGAACAAGCATATTTATTATTTCCAACATGATTTTTTCTAAAACACCTTAAAAGGTATTTTTTATCTAACTTATATTTATTTGAAATATCTTATACTTGATTGAGTATATTCTTTAAAAAAATACCATCCACATTACATTTATATAAGGATTATGTAATGTCATTCTATTTTGAAGGAATAATCCCTCATTGACTTTGTAATTCCTAATAATTCATTGTGTACAAAAAAAAGCTATATTATAATGATTTTCTACTTAGAACACTCTTTCTTCCCTTCCTCTGACTAAATTTTTTTCATCAAGATTCTATACATTGACTTATTGGAGAAATTATTAACATAACCACATACAATTTATATATATAATGTAAATACCACATGGTTTTTATCTAGATTGAAGGGAATTAACCAAGTAATTAAATTAATATATTTTGATACCCATTTATTTTCCTAAAGCTTATCTTATTATGATTAAAAATCATTTATTTATATGATTTCATTGAAAAATGAAATGAAATCCATTTTCCCTATTATTTATTCTATAAAAATTGAATAATATTTATTTTGACATTTCTTGAAACCCAATTTCAATTTTATGAGTTATTTATAAAAATTGAATTATTTTAGTTTAAATGTTTAATAAAACTAATTTTATTTCCATGGGTTCTTTATGATTTGATAAGTGAGTGATCTTAAAGTGGAACTCATTTGTATGAATGATGACAGGTTGTGCCCTATATCTCCCTCCAATGTATTATTTAAAATTTTATATCCAATTATATAATTATTCATGTTTACAATTTAGTTTCTCATAAGCCTGGGAACTGGCGGTGCATCACATGAAAGTATTGTTACCCTATGCAAATTTCTATGTCATATTTTAAAGATTTCATAGTTTTATAGATATTAACATTATTATATTATAATCTCATGGAACATGTTTATTAACTCATGTCTCCACACCCTTTTAATTTTTTTATTATGTTATTCCAAGCCTTAATTGTTGGGTATATGTTTTTTATATATCTTGATTATACCCATATTCTGGTCATTTAATTACAATGACATTCAATTGTTATTGCTTTTGTTTACGCATACTAAGCATATGATCTCACCCCTTTTTATGATTCCATTTCCCTAGGTTATGAAGATAAGTATAACATGTAAGAAGTATAAAAGGGGTCTAGTATTGATCAATTATGAAAAAATGTTTATAAGTAATCATGAATGAATTTGTTTTATATCTAGTATTGAAAGACACCAAACCTTACATTCTTGGATTTATGAGATTTTTTTGTTAGATGCAATGATTAAATTATAAAAATGACGGAAAATAATGTTGTGTTTATCTTTAGGAAACATTAATTTGAATTAAATCTGGATTTAGTTATTTTTTATGATTTGTTTCATTCGGTTTTAGGATTAGAAATAATAATATTTAATGGAAAATGTAAGGATGAGTTTATATGTAGGATAACATTAGGATGTTTTTTTATATATGGGATTATTTGGTTTTCCTAGGAATTGATTTCTTATTTAGAATCATTCAATTTGATGTGACAATGGATCAAATGAACACTGGGGTAATCACCTTGAAAAAGTTTGTTTGAATATCCACTCCACCTTCACTATACTATGTGATGAATGAGCCCAATCCTATAGACCATGATAGAAACTCTTGTGGGATATCATTTGGTCAATCAAATTCATGTTACAAGACATTATGAAATATTTATTTACTAATTACTTTATGGTATTAGGTTAATGTTTTTAGCATAAAAAGCATAATGAAATCTATATTGCACAAAAATTTATTTAGGCTGAAATAAAATCTATTATAATAATATAGAAGAGTAAAACATTTTGATGATGGATTATTAATGAAATTATCATAAAATAATTATTTTATTTTATTAAAAGATAATCACTCATGATTAATACATTTTTGTTTTAATAATTTATGTTGCATTAAGTTATCAAGAAAACAAAGGATGCCATGGAAAATGTGGATATTATCTCTATGAGAAATTTAAAGGGATAAGAATTTGATTGAGAAATATTGGGCCTATTTTAAACTGAAGATCATGAATTATGATTAAAAATGTGGACATATTTGAGTGTTAAAAATCACCAATGAATATAATAATGGAGTCTCATGAAAGTAGGGTGATAAAAATGATGATTGAATGAATGTTTAATTTCAATTAATGGAAAGAATTTGGTATGAATCAACTAGGGGAAAGTCTTGAAGGAAATGGGATAATTTTTATCTCTTGTAATGGAGGGAGTAGAGAAACTAATTATTGATTAAGAGGGAAGATATCATAAGACATTTTGAAAGGAAATATTATTCATTTGGAGGTACAATTAATGTTATATTGTCGTTAGATTAGTGAACATGGGATTTACCAAAATCAATGCCCAAATCCAAAGGTCAATGAGGATGATAGGAATAAAAAATATCCAAACCATGGGAATAAGGGAATGTTTATATAACCACCAATACCGGAAATTTTTTTAAAGATGATGTGGAGTGAAAGACACTAATCATTCACTTAATAAATGAATGTTTTGTATTTTGTTACTAGTTTAACACACTCTTTTATACCTTTTATGTTTTATATGAACTATAAATCATAAACTAGAGGAATATATTTTTAATTTAAATAAAAACAAATAGTTGTATGAATATTAGATCCCATGTTTATGCTTATGGAAAGGTGCCCTATGAAAATCTTATTATTCTTACTTTTGATGAATTTGATGTGGTTTTTGAAATGTAATAGCTATATTCACATAGATTCTATGTTAATGAAATACAAAGATCATATTTCATATCACAAATAAACTTATAATCACTTATCACTATCAAAAGCATGATGAATTATCTAGGAAAATTGATTCCCTTTTATAGGCCTTAACCTCAATCATGATGATCATTAAGCTTAAATGGTTAGGAAGAAACCCCATATTGCGATATGTTAATTATGATGTAATATGTGAGTTCCCTAAACTTACCCATGTTAATTTGGTTGATAAATATTTTGAAATCAAATCTCGAGTCATTTATTTCTTAAGGAAATAATTTCTAATTTTATTAAGAAGTGATAATTATAATTGAAAGGATAAAATTTATTTAGTAGGGGATAATGTAAAGGCATAGGGTTTTTTAGGCATATTATGTATGTTTTTTATATGTTTATAATTCTAAAATATATTATTTTTCTTATTTATTCATATTAATTGAAATACATGAATTAAAACATCATACGAGATATGAATTAATCTAACATACCTATATTGATTCACTATAAAACTTAAATAATAAAAGAACATGAAACAAATTATTACTAATCATGAATTATTACATCCTTTAAATGTGGGTAACTAAAATGAGGATATAAAAAAGTCACAAACACTAGGAGATATCGTGTTTCAACTTTACCCATAAATAACACTAATATCTGAAGAAAACCTATAATTGGGAATAAAATCATTAAAATTCATATCATGTTGTGAGATCTAAAAACAAACTACGAAAATGAGATATGTGACATAAGAAGCGAGAATGGAAAGAATGATTCTAACATGTCTATATATGGTAATGAGATATGGTCATTGGATATATGGTCATTCAGAATATGATCATTAGATTAACATATATCCAATAGGAATACTGATGTTGTGTATTTTTATTAGTAAATTTTGAATAATATAGTTAACAACAAAATAAAAATATAATATTAAACTATGATATTTATATATAAATGTATGAGTTATGTATTAATATGAATATTAATATTATAAAAATATGATATGAGTTGTTTATAAAATTAAAACAAATATTTTAATATAAATAGATAATGAAAATTAAATTTTAATATATAAATATGTAATTTGTTGGTATTTTGTAAAAGCATATTTAGTATAAAAGTAATACTTTTTCAATGAAATTTAATAAAGTGTTGTATATTTTAAACTAGTAAATTAAATTAACCATTATAAAAATATTATTATATATTAATAAATATATTAAAATTATTTCAAATTTTAAATTGTCAGGAAATAATATTTGGAACACACAATCTTCAAAAATGTCATTTTTTAATAAAATCATATTTTCATTTGGTTTTTTATTTTTTCTTAAAGATAAATTTATAAATTTTCGAACATGAATTTAATAAAATTAACATAATTTATGGAATTTGAATAATAATATTATCATTGGAATTTTTTTTGTTATTTTTAGGAAAAAGTTTTTGTTTAAGGTGAATATTAAATGAAATTAGGGTCTTACCAAAACCATAATTTTGTTGACATTGTCATAAGATAGGATTTTCATAGAAATTTATAAAAAAAATCAATACGTGTTTATGAAAAAGATTTATTTATTTTATAATATTATGATGAGTTTATAAATTTTATGATTAATATTATAAGGTATTAAGTAATATTTTCTAATATGATTTTTTTAGTCTTTTTATTTAATTAAAAATAATTTGATAAAATTTAATATTGTATTGAATTTAAATACACATAAATTTTATTTTTTTTATAATAAAGTAATTTAAATCATAAAATTTAAATGCATCGATAATGTTATCCTACACATTAGTTTTAACCATAAAAATATACTTTTTCTTGAAATGATTGTTTACATATTATATGTGCTAATGTTAATATCGATTTTTAATACACAAAAAATATTTATCTGATGAAATAGAATTCATATTTGGAATAATTATTTACAAATTATGTTATATGTTTATATTATGAATGATAGTAAATTGGTTCTGTAAAAACTATTTCCCATGGTAAAACCAAAAATGGGAAAAGTGAAAAATCATTGAGTAAAGGATAGAAACCAGCTTTAAAAGGAGTGGAAATGAATCATTGGAGTATTTATAAACATATTTAATCCCAATATCCACTATCATATATTTTAGAGTCTTTTTATCATGTGAATCGTGTTATATCTTTTTTATTTTGTAGAAATATTTTTCACAATACCGCCATCACCACTTATAAAAGGAGCCTCTAACTAGCCCATCAACATCTCTAAATGAACTTTTTTTACACTAGTTTTAAACCCATTATCCTTAATTTATAACCATATTAATTTAAATTGAGACCATTTTCACAAGATATTGTCCTAGAATGTCTAATTTAAATGAGTCTTCCAGAGGAATGCCTAAGTCATCAACATGAGTACTTTTTCCCTAATTTCTTTTATTATCTTTCTTACATTCCCAAATATAATTTTTAATTACTATATAATTAAATTAGTATTTTTGTATGCTTAATGATACTTTGATAAGGCAATAACTATTAACCAAAATTTAAAATTTTTATTAAGAAAAATGAAACCACCATTCACGCATTGGGCAGACTACCACTTCCCCGAAGCGATGACAATAATTTGTCAAAAAATGACTATCTTATATTAATAAAACGGTGAAATTAAAGAATAAATATGAAATATATAATTTAATTATGCTCAATAATAGTATAATTTGAATTTATCTACTTTTCCACTCATTATTTATGAAATGAAAATGTCTATCGTGGTTTGTACGGACTTCCACATCCACAAGGTGACAAATATAATTTTTCTTCCAGTTTCTTTTTTATTTATTAAACTATATCAAAATAAATTTCAAAACCTTAAATTTTTCCAAATAATGTATTTATGATTCATTGATATTTACATTATCTAAAAATAAATATGATTCATAATCACAATAGTCTTTCAATTAGGGTTTGTTATTGTTTGGGATGGTCTAACTACACACATAAACAGTGCTATAAAATAATATCACGGATGTCTATGAGAACATAATAACGGATAATATATGAAATAAATAAGAAAATAATGATTTTATTGTTTTCAATAATGTTAACATTAATATTCAATTAAATAATTATGATACCACTATTTATTGGTTAGATATCAGTAGAACATGCTTGTCACCAATTTTTTCTATAAAAACTATAAGCAAAACTACCCTAGAATAAATTCATAAAATTATAAATAATTATAAAAAATTAATTATAGTATCTTTTCTTATCTTGGATTTATTAAACTTGGGATAATAATTAATAATAACACCTCTATTTTGAAAATAGTTGAAAATGATTAAGCTTAGTCATAGACGATACTGAAATGGAAATTCTAAATCGAAAGAGGAGGAGAACGAATCTCACCTTTATAAGGAGGTGTGGATACCTCCCCCATAATGTGTCCTTTTCCTGTGGATTCTTGTGGTACAGAGCCCATGTAATGAAAAACCATATGTGTTGGGCCCAAAGTTGACAATATCATGATCTTGGGATGGACTGGCCCATGAAAAATTGTATCAGATCTAGTGTCCATTCGGTGTTCCAACGAGGATGTTAGGCCCTTCTGGGGGGGTTATAGCTATCCCAAATCGAAGGAGGAGGATCAAAAAGTACCCCCTTTATAAGGTGGTGTGGATACCTCTCCCCTCATGAGGCCTTTTCCTTGATTATTCCTGAGGGACAGAGCACCTAGAGAGCAAAACTGTGCAGGATGTGCCCTTGTTAAATAAAATATTCAATCACTTTATTTGTAGTTAGGAATAAATGTAAAAGTTTCTTTTCAAGAATTTTCACCCTTTAGGCACATTTCTCATTATAAACCATGTCTTTTTTTGGTATGGTTTATCTAATACCAAATTCATATTTTATAATAATTATTATCTCATTTTATATAATGTTTCATGTGAAATCACATCCTTCTAGGTACTTGGACTAGAAAATATATAAGGCTATAAGGGTTTATTGGTCTCACATTCAAATCCTTAATAAATATTTGACATTACACACCACCATTTATTTTATATATTATATTAAATACCAAATTTATTTATTATATTAATTTTTTTTCCATTTAATGATATTTTAATATCTATTTTATTATATACCCCTCAATCCCTTTTAATTATCACAATACCAATACCAGGAGGATTTTTTACACCAATCTCATTTTCAAATAGATGTTTGTTTTGAAAGAAAATCCATATAGGGAATTGGTACAATAATAAATATGAAAACCCTAACATTTTATTCTATAATAGTCATTTTATAGGTTTTACTGGTCTTATCCATATCTTTCCCTCCTTAGCTCATTATTTACTGGTTTTAAGGAAACCGAACCTACCTTTTATTTTCAGTCAGGAACCTCTATTTTCTATATCCATATTCATTCGGTGATTTTGTAAATGTCCTTATCTATGTATCAATAATTGAATAAGATCACTTACTACTGCTTGATTTTATTTTGAATTTTTAATGAAAATTTGAATTCCTTATGAATTGATCAGTCTTACCTAATTGTAAAAAATATATCTTCTTATCATTTTATATATGAACAAATATGTTTTACAAATTAATAATTTTATATGAAGTTTTAGATTGATATTTTCATTATTCATTAAAAAAGAAAATTACTCCATGATTTATAAAATATTTATTTTAAAATTATTTCAAAATTTTATGGATACTTTTTATTTCTTAAATGATTTTTTTCTAAAAATCATAAAAAGTGTTTTTAGTCTTAGGAAATTTTATTTAATATATATTATACTTGATTTATGTCATGATTAATATAATAAAATCCACCTTATTTCTTTGGTTGACTAATATAATGTTATTATCTTTTGGATGAATGTTCCATCACTAACTTTGTGTTTCTTAATCATCCAATATGTATAAGAACGAGCTATATTTCATTTTTCATCCTTTGTGAACAGAATTGATTTCTTTCCACTGATTTAAGGGTGTTCAATTAGACTCCATACATCATTTTATTGTGAAATTGTTGACTTAAAAATATTCCCTTTATCTATATAGTGTAAATAAAATTTCTTCATTATCATGATTAAATGGTATTTACCTAAAAATATTATGAATAAATTTGGATACGAATATATTTTGTAAATATTTATGTTGTCATAATTAAAAATTAACACTTAATTTTATTTCAATTGAAAAGGATATTAAACTCGTTTACATTCCATGGGTCGTTTATGCTATAAAAAGTGAATGATTCTTATTTTAATTTTTTAGGAAAACCATTTATATTTATGAGAGTTTTCTTATCAAAATGAAATAATATTTATTTAATTTTTTTATGAAATCAAGTTTATTTCAATGGGTTATTTATGATTTTATAGTTAACTTATTTTCATTTGGAACACGCATGTATGAGTGATGAAAATTGGTGTACTATATCACCCTTTAATGCATTGATTAAAATTTTATATATATGCAGTTATGTTTTCTTTAGTACATTTTATTTAATAAAAATAATGTGCACTAATGGTGTGGTCCATGAATGTAAAATATATATATACTAATTTCTTTTAAAATCAGAAATATTCTAATGTTTTATGTGTATTCTTATTATTATATTATGCTCTCTTGAATCATTTTTATTTAATAATGTTTCGTAACTATTTTCATTCACGTATTATTTCATTCCATGATTTATTCCATGACATATAATCTATGATTTATTGGGTATAAGTTTCATAAGTATCTTTATTATACCCATATTCTATTTTTATTCTCATTAATGATAATTTATTATTATCACTTAGGTTTACCCTTACTGATCATATGAGCTCACCCCTTTCTTTTGTTTTGATTTCTAATGGCTATAAAAATTATTATAACATATGTTATGTATATAAGGTGTGTAATGTTTCTTAATTATATATTAATTTTTACAAGCATTCTAAAATAAATTATTTTTTAGCTGGAACCCAAATAAACAAAACCATTCATTATTGGGAATGTGAGATTATTTTTTAGAAAAAATTTGAAATTATAGTGAGGCTATAAAATAAATATGTTTTAAGATTTTGGTAACTTTAACCATGGTGTGGGGATCATTAAAAATCCATTTTTGGCTATTAACTAAATCCTATCTATGTGATCTTATATCCTCTTCCTGTTTTCTAAACCCAATTCATATCATTCGATATGGATTTAACGTTAAACGATCATAATAACACAAGTTTTTTCTCAGTGTGGTCCTCCTATGATTTTTTTCTTGTTATTTGGCTTGATATACCAATATATTCTTATTAAATAGGGAATCACTAGAGCAATATTTATCTAAGAATATCACATTGAAATTTCATTCTTTAAAATTTTATCCACTACAATTTTTTGATGTATGCACCCCATGGTGGAGCTCAACTACATTTTCCAGCCTCAATGGTTAAAACCCCGGTTTAACACCCACAATATTATGGGAATCATTATGGATGTTCATAGAATGTGAAAAACTCATTTTGGGCCTCACTACGGAGTACTTCTTGAGATTCAAGAGAAGACACCCACGGAAAGTCTCACATTCCCTTGAAATATTCACGTGCTATTTTGTATTCTATAAATTCCTTGTTTTCAGGATATAAAGGAGGATATTATAGACTCATTTATAAGGTTTCATCATTATATTTCATCACTAATCAACTCTAATGATCCTCAAACTCAACCATAAGCATGTTGTGAATAAATACCACCTAAAAATATTAGGTGGTATTATAAAAAATGTACATAAATACTACAATATATTAGATTGAAACATAATATAATTAACCATAATTCACACCCTAGAACTATAAAGGTTTTGTGTATTGGGATACTACATACATAATCAAGTTTTCCGATGAAATATCTTCAGCATCTCTTATAATTTCCTTCTCTCATTGTATCCTTCTTAGTCATATTCTACTTGAAATTATTCATCATAAATAGAGGAAAACAATATACATAATAAAGGGTGATATTTCATTCTTATTAATGGTAAACATGGGTGATATTTACCAATGATCATATAATATAATAATATAGTAATAAATGGATGAGATTGTTTTTATAACTTACAATTATGAAACCTAATTAGTTAAAGATCATAAATCATTTGTATTAGAATAATGATTTGTCATTTCAAAATATACGATTAATAAGAGAGAGGAATGATCATTAATAAATCATGTTTTATGATATTATATCATAAAAGAAGAAAATTCATAGGAATTTTGGGATGATAAAAGGTTTATAAAATCATTTAATTACTACCAAAACCATTATCGAATAGTGTGAAAAGTCCAAAAATGGATTGGGTTCACTACCCAACCTCTTTTAATTATTTTAATGGGTTCAATACCCACAATTTATACATTTTATCTTATGAAATATAAATCAATAACAATTAATTTGAGGGATATATAATTCTGGTTCAACCTATTATAAGATAAATACCCTACATATGTGTTCCCCGGGATCATAAAATCATTAATCATCTCATCATAGCCTAAAACATGGAAAATAAATGTTATTAATATTTTTTCCTCCTCAGGTAATAATAATTCATCCATATAAAGAGAATGTATGTTATAGTTCAGTTCATTCCACCATGAAACATGATAAACATCAAAGGATGGATAAAAAATAAATTTAAAATAATATTCAAACATATCTTTCAAAACATGAAAAAACAACCTTTTATTTTGATAATGTCTGAAATTATAATTTAATGGATATTGAGAAAATGATTTTATTTTAAAATAACTATACTAACTTGTAAATTAATACTTAATTAAAATAACAATAATGATATTTGGAAAATATATTTATGTGTTAAAAATTAAGAAAATATTTCTTCCACACTATTTGTAAATATTAATAAATAACTTGTATAGAAAACAATGTAAAAATTCCTTTTAAATCATTTGAAAATAATGTAAAATATCTTTTAATTAACCTTAAATAATAATTGGATCATATAAAATTACATTTTTGAAAATATTTTCCTAAACATAGACAAGGAATAATGAGTTCTCTCACTGAAGAGGAAATACAATCGTATTTTTATATTGAAATATCATGATTGTTTTAAGTAACAAAGAGGGGATAATGGAATCGAAAATTGAAAACCCTAAAAATTAAATTATTATGATAAAATTAATTAGTTTTAAAGGATAATTATAATATAATTTAATAAATGATAATTTAATATAGACAATCATGAAGTGATGATACGTTGTTATATAAACCCTTACCTCAGATTCTTAATTTCTTCTTTGTCGTTATTAAGAACCTTAATTGTAAATATATATTTATTATAAATATATAAAAAACATATTAATAAATATATAAAAATATAACACTCCATTATAATTTATAGATACCCATTTATTATCAATTTTTTATTAAAATCAATATTCAGGTGTTAACTACTTTGTTTCCCGTGAATGTTTCTGTTTGATAGTTCTATTCCTTGAACCTTGGATCTAGTTTCATCATCTCCAAAATACTAATAAATTTATAAGTCTCATATTTATTCATTATATAAATATTTATAAACATTAAAATAAGGTGGTGATGAAAAATTAATTACATCACATTGTGTAAATGATAGTTAGTACACATGTGCAAGAAACGTTTTCATCTTCCAAAGAAATGAAAAAATAAAAGTAAATGAATTTTCATTTTTAAATAACATTAATAATATAATAAAAATCATATATATTTATTGTATCAATCCATATTATCATCTATTTATTATTTATAAGAAAAATAAATCATGTCGCTATATGGAGGTGGTAGTCCACATATATTCAAGAACGACATTATCATTTCTCATAAGATAGAAAGGAGGTAGAGAATGTATGTAAAATTAAGATATAAAAATTTATGTATTGTAATTATTAAAATATTATCATGTTAATATGTTTATATTATATTTATAGTTTTTAAGGAATAAATAAACTCATAATAGAGTAGTAAAGAGAGTTACATCTTCTTTGGGATACATTCTTTGGCTTACACCTAAATCTTTCAGTGGTTGGAATTTTGGGAAAAATATAAGCTCTAGGATGTGGGAATGAAATTAACGAAACATATTTTGGTTGGTAGTTATTAATCTAAAGCTCTCATAGAGATAGAATAATTTAAGGGAGGGGTTACATTTTATCAGTGAGTTTGGTGGCACTCTTGTAAATACATAAAACATTAAAATAAAAAAATGTAACATTGAAGTGAAAGTGGAAAAAAGGCTTCCCAAATTAAAAGATATGATAATTTTGGGTCCATATACATTCAAATAAGAGAATTTATCTAATATTTAATGTTATTTTAACCCTTGTATTTATGTTTATAATCTCATTAAACCTTTTTAACCTTTATAAGAGTGATAGAGTTTAACCATTCATTTTATTCGTAATAACCCAAAATAAAATTTCCCTTATTAATTTTTTTGAAAATGATGATAAAAAATATGTAATAAATTATGAAATATTTAATTTCATCAACATTCATAAGATAACATAAAAAAAGTATGCAAACCATAATGAAAACAATTTAAAAATTAAATTTATGCCTAAAACTGAATACATTCCAATTACTTGCCTAGTAACAAACATTAGATGAAAGTTAAATTGTTTTATTGAATATATTATATAAAAGTTTAATTGAAATAATTCATCAATAGTGATTAATTTAAATTATTAAAATAAAAAACATATTGTGTTCATAATAGAATCTTCATAGAAAGACACAATTTTTTCCCTTCAAATGATATAATTTTGATTTCTAATTAATAACCAATGAATACATATTAAAAAATAATTTATTTTTGTTAAACAATATAAATTAATTTTTATGTAAATCATAGATGACATAAATAATGATCATAAACAAAATATTTTAAAATAGTACTTTAGGATCAATATTATTTCCTATGTGAATTATAAATTATTTGTAACAATTATATTTCATTTAAATACCAAATAATGTTATTTATTTTTTAATGTATGAGAAATAATCCAATTAATTAATGGTTTTTTTATTTCAAATCTATAAAACAAATTTCTTTATTATAATTAAATATACTCTAAAATCATGGGGTGTTACATTCTACCTTATTATAAGAATTTCCCCATTGAAATAATTTTACTGTAATATAATCTTCGGAGAATACATCATCATCATCACATCCTCAGCATTCCAAGATTATTACTCAAATTACTAGTTCCTCAAGAGAACATTAACTATGTGATTAGTATTTTACATATCACATTATTTTAAAAGCCAAATATTTTTTGTTATGTCTCTTTTTAATGAAAATCTTTTTGAAATATTACGATGCACACAACACATAGCTTAAATAAAAAATAAAATATTATTATAACCCTGCCATTAACATAGAGATAATGAATTTTATTACCCAAATTTTGAAATTTATAAATTATATTATATATATAAATTAGTTTATTCATATTATTGGTTTTCTAGACATTATATAATAATATATCCACTTTTATGCTTAAAGGCTATGTTTTGAAAAGGCAACACTGTTTCCGTTTGATGGAACAATTGTTTTAAATTTATTTTTTGACACTTTTATATATTATATTTGACAAAATATAAATATTATTTTAAATACAAGTATCAATATTTAATTTGTTTTAATTTTTTTTTATTTTTTGATAAGTATCATGTTTTGATAAATAGTAAAAAATACTAAATTTTAATTGATTTTTTTTCATATAAATAATTTAAAGAAATAAATTATATCATTAATTGGTTTTAAAGTATATTTAGATCAATATTTTATCATTTAATATAATTTTGGTCATTCTAATAAATTTCACATTGATTTTGGATATAAAAACATTTTAATCATTTGAATGTTTTTACATCAAAAACTAGTTTTCTCATTCTGTCAACGAGATTAATTTTAAATTAATTTTATCCAATTATGTGTTTGGAATTTTGCAAAATGGATTCCATATTTGGAATTTTAAGGTTCAAATTTGTTATGTAGGGCCCTTTTAATTTTTTACAATATGAATAGTAACTTTAGGATTTTCTTAATTACCACAATTAAGGGTAAATAAGATAAATAAGGGTAAAAATAGTATTATATGTATTATAAAATTTCCCTAAAACATATCATAAATTTATTTGATGATTTTTTTAGAAAAAAATCATCCTTGAAATTATTTTATGTCATGTTGGAGTCACTTAGAAGACTTTAATACTTGTATTGTTTTTTTAATTAAAAGTCAAATCTGTCATACTCATGTTTTTAATAAGTGTTACAATTATAATATGTGGTTATATAGAAAATATATTCAAATATAAATAAAAATTTTAAATGTAATAATTTTATATTCATCTTGATAATTTATTTTTAATTTTTAGAGAATGAAAATTTAAATTAAATGCTTTCACAATGATGATGAAGTATTGTAAAATTAATGGACATATCGAATAAATGTTATTAGAAATAATAAAATAAATATACTGTTATGTAATTAATGTCATAAAATAATTTTATAGATTACATAGACAAATTATTATTAGATTAATGGATTTTTATAATATATTATGTTGTTATGATATTTAAAAAATACTAGAAATAAATAGTATAAAAATTGAAACTAATGATATTTTAAAATAAAAAAAATTATTAAATGATATATATTTCATAAAAATATATAATCCTATAAAAGTATTGGTATAAGGTTTAAAATTTCATAAATAAAACATATATGGTTTTTTCTTATTATTGTAACTATATTAACACATACGGAGTAAAAACACCTATTGTCACGAAAATAGTTAAAGGGATTAGATAAGGCATAAATCCGAAAGATAAAGGTAAGAATGTGAGAAAACTTGTCTAAAATATAATGAATTATATTATTTACACCGATACTCATATTATAATTAAAATAACTTAATTAGGGTATTTTTAATTGAAAATTAATTTATATTAACTTAATATTTTGAGAGTATCTAAAATTTCCCCACACCTCAATTATAAAAGGGAACCTCCTCCCTCACTTCATCAAACAAAATTGAGTATTATAACATGAAAAAATTCTATAAAATTATCCTAAAAACGTCCTTATACAAGTTAGTTAGGTCTTGGGATTCCAAAAATACCAAACCTATATCCCTTAAGAAGAAATCTATAGAAAATATGCCGAAGAAGAGGTATTCATTTTTAATAACTCATTAAAGTTAATTTCTTCTTATAATTAATATTAATGGTTTGTTTAAATTATATAGTAAAATCCAGAGTATCATCTATATTCTTATATATTCTTAGGATTATTGGAAAAACATATTCCACCTCTTTTCCATCTTATGAAAAATGAAAGCACCACGCATGCGTGCGTATGGCATACCGTCTCCACACCGTGGTGTAATTGTTTTCATCACAAAGTTAAATAAATGAGTATAATTATGGAAATATTTGATATATATGCTAATTATGATATTATATTGATTCTTTAAAAATCAATATACCTTCCAGTTCAATTTTTTTAAACAATTTATAGAATGATAATGTTGCTCGTGTATATGTACGACCCACCGTCTCTACAAAGCGATGAGATTGATTTTCCATGAAAAAAATTTAAGAGTGAATCTAAAAATGTGTTTAATAATTAAATATGATATTTATAACATTAATATAATTCTTCATATTTTGAATCTATTTCTTATGAAAAATTATTGTGACATTCAGGAAGAAACACACAAAGGAAAATGAAGTAGTTAACACACGAAACATGGGTAATAACAAATTTATGTCAATAAAAGAGTGAAAATATAATTTAAGAAGATCATATGTGATATCATAAATATAAATAGGATTATTATATAAGTTAATAAAATTAATAAAACCATTATATATTAGGTTAAATCACATTAGACAAATGGAAGTGTAAGGTGAGGGGATTTGTGTCAAACTTCTTTCATCGAGGCATAGTTTGATGTTATACACCCACCTTATTTTATGAGTTATATATACAACCCATTTGACGTATCACTTCATTAATTTATTTATTATCAAGTTATTCAATGTTATGTTAAATGTTATTATTTCTTGGTTATTGGGATTTACATGTTAAAATTGTCATGTTACATTTCAAATGTTTATTGATTTAATTATCAAATCATTTTCTCCATGTCAATATTCTTAATAGTATTTTAAAAAATTATCTATATGGATATAAAAGTATTATAAAAGAAATTTTAGCTATATTTTAAATTTCATCCAATTTTTTTAAATGGAATATTTTTACATGTTTCCTCAGGAACATTTTAACAAACGAAAAAAGAAATATTCTATTTTAAACATACACAATGACATTGACTTTCCTAATGTTGTGAATATTATTTTGTTTCTAGCTTCAATTACAAGATTTCATGTATTATTAAATGAAAAAACCGTATTTCCATATTTTTTCGATATTTGGTATTGAAATTTCTTATCTTTTTAAAAGGTTATTTTTATTCAAAAGTGTTTTCATATGGGTTTAAAAATATTTTTCCACAATAATTTTTCTAGGATTTTATTAGAGTATTTTAATCTATTTCCACACCAATTGTTGAATCCTATACATAATTCAGGTTGATATATTATGATACCATTTTCCATATTTTACAGAATTTTCTATTACCATTTTGATAGGGGATGTGCTATTTAGATACCATTTTTGGTTTATGGTTAAAGTATTCACATCTCATATTATAGTTCATAATATGAATTTTTATGTTGTTTATGTTTCACCCCTTTCATATTAAGAATTAATTAGACATAGCAAGTGATGGATGAGACCTTCTATAAACCCTCGATACATCAGTAGGTATCTTGAGAAAAAAATAGATATGGACTTGGTCATGGCCTTTCCCATTTATTTTTAGATATGGTTTTAGTTGAGGCCTTGACCATTCATTTTCATATGTCTTGGTCGAGACCTCGATGGTGAGTTTCAAATGGCCAATATTATGCATTCCATCATTATATTATTAGTTATTTATTTCCATGTTATTATTCTATTATTATCATTTCCTTGGATATGTTTTCTAGCTCTTGGTATTGTTTATAAGGAATTATTCGATCATATTTTATACCATCTATTTTATGTTGAAGTTATTGATTAAATGGAATGTTTTCTAGTTATATAACTTTCGGTAATTTTTATTTCTTAGACTCTACAATATAATTACCCTTAATAAGAATTATATCTCACTAATTTCAATTGTTAAATTTTTACCCAAGATTCCATGAAGTATTTTATGATTGAAATGAAGGGTTATCCAAAGGGGGAAAAATGGTGTTCACAATGTAAATAATTTTCATAATTTATGTTTGAAATGTAATTTTAATTTTAAATATTTTTCTTGTTATCCAATACTATTAAGTTATTCTATCCTTTGTGATAAAATTTCTTGTATCTTATGACAATGTTATAAATTAATCCACGAACTCTAGGTTACAAGGGTAGGGGTCATTCTAGTTGGTCTCAGAGCATGTTTAGTAGAGTTCATAAGAACTAGATTTAGGAATTATTAAATTAGAGAATATAACCTTGTGACTGATTTATAGGATAAGTCTGAGTATAGGATATCATCCTATAGATTTTTTAATACCATGGATAACCTAGGTTAAACTTATATACTTATTTATTGAAGATAATATGTCATTATTTAGACATCCTCTAGATTAATCTTTATGACTATATCAATATGATCAGTGTTGGTAAAATTGTGATTTTGTTTTTTTCAATGATCAAAATACACAAGGTTAAACAAGTAAAGTTTATACTACTAATAGTGATGAGACTAAAAAAGAATAATGAAAGGAAAGAGATATTAAGGAATGAGATGATGAAGCATATTGAATAGTTTAAGAATGAATTAGAATGATTAAATTTCTTGTGTATCTGTATTCAAGAATTATTTCATCAATTATGTTCTTGTTATATTAATCATGAGATATATATGGATTGTACTAAAACACTAATTCTTTAATGATTTGAAAGCATGAACATTTTCAGTAAGGTTATCAATGTGAAAAATATTTGGTATGTGACAATAAGAGCTACATAAGGTTTTTTGAGTTATCTTATGATTAGATTGATTTTGGAAATTTAAAGACATCATTGGATTGTGAATTTAGACAGATGTATTTGGGAAGTGTCATTAGGTTGGAATGGATTTAGTTAAACAATGGATATTATTATTGTCACAACCCGATTGACACTTTTTTTAATTTAATTATTTTAATTCATTCTTTTGAGTTGCTGTCTGATCCGTTTAATTTTTTTTTTTAAAAGTAATTTGAGATCTTTTACGAGTGCTCAACCCTAATTGCGACTAGGCGCGCGAACGACCCACACACGCGGCTGCACACGTGACCGTGCGCAGTGTCCAACATAAATTAATAATGATGTTATTATTATTTCATCTATTTTTTTAACCTGGTTGTCTCTATTATTTTGGGTTATTTTTTGGGCACGTGACCATGTGCGGCGACCTTGCCTGCGACCCTACGGTAACCGTGCGCACGACCCTGCGCGCTGCGACCATGTCTGGAGACCTCACCCGCAACCCTACGGTAACCGTGCGTGTGACCCTGCGCGCTGCGACCATGTGCGGTGACCTTCTGTGCGACCCTGCGCGATGTCCGCTCTCAATAAATAGTTTTATTATTGTGGTTTATTTATTTTCTTATTAATATTAAATTTGTTAGAATTTATTAGGATATAAATTTGTCCTTTTTTTCACTTTTATTTCCTTCTTTTTTTTCTTTTTTCTCTCTCCTTTTTTTCTTTTTTTCTTTGTTTTTTATCTCCCTTTCCTTCTCTCCTCTCTCCCGTCGCGCGGGTCTCTTCTCTCCCCCTCCTGTTTGCGCAGCGCACCTCCCTCTAACCCTAGCTGCTCTGCTTCTTCTCCCGGACCACCGCTGCCTTGGCCTTCTCTTCCCTCTTCGGTCGGCCACGCAGCCTGCCTCGCCTCAAGCTCCCCGACGTCACCCCCGACTGCCTCACACTGCCGGACTCGTGCCGCCCCTCCCTTCCGTCCGGTTTTCCAGTGCAATGCACCTCCGACCTCCCTTCCCCTTGACCGGTTTTCCATTCGCACCTCCACCGCAGGTGCGTTTCCCCTCGTTGGTTGTTTTGTTGATTTGGGGTTTTTTGGATTAGGGTATGGTGTTGTGTTTGATTTTTTTATGATGAAATTCATTTGATTCCTTGATTTTATGGTTTAGTTGTGTTATTTGAGGTTCCACTAATATGCGGTATGGGTTTTGCACCAAAATTTTGAGGTTTGCCTACACCGAGGTTAGTGTTTTCAGGTATAATTCTTGTTTGATGGATTATTTTTCTCATTTAGTTAATATATCATGTTTATTAATTAGTTTTCTTGGTGTGAAATTATTTTTATGTGTGTTTATTATGCATTTGGGTTTTAAGGTGGCATGTTCATGTGAAGCGTGATGTTTCTTGGATGGAAACTTATATTTCATTGTTAATTGGTGTTTTGTGAATTGTGCAACTAGATTATAAAATATTACAGGGGTTGTAGATCCTACTTTGATATGTTTTTTGGGTGTGTTTGTTCATAAATCAAGTTTTTAAATTAGTTTTCGTGTATGGTGTTTTGGTTTGGTGTTGCATCATGCTGTGTTGGGTATTAGAAAGGATGTTTGAGGGTGTTGTTTGTATAAACCTTTGATGTGTTTTTTCAAATCCTTTATAAATTGTTTAATTGTTTAATTCCTTCATTAAATTATATTTATAGTGAGTGGTCCCTTCCTTGGGGGTTCGAGTCGTCGGCATTAAGGACTTGTGTCTATGCATATGCATGAAAATGTATATGCATGGCGGTGAAGCGGTCTCGGGTAACCCTTGTCAAAAGCTGCATGTCTTGAGGTAGGTTTCCCATGCCTATGACTTTAGTTTGAATTTCATAATTGCTTGCTTTCTATGAAAATATGTTATATGTATATATATGTTATATTTACATGTTATGAAATCTTGGTGGATTCGCTAATAATGGTTATGCATTTATTTTGAAAAAAATGTAATGTATTACAAATGCCATTTGGACATTCAAAAATTAACTGCATCATTTTAAGAAAGAGTTCAAGCTTTTTTTATATGTAACATGTAGATTGTTAAATTGGGATTTTTAAAAGGCTTTGCAAAGAGTTTAGATGTTTATATTTTCAAAAATGAAAACTATTATTTGTGAAACCATAAAGCCTGTTTGGCCCTTTCGAAATGGTTTGTAAAATTGGAAAAAAGCCCTCCTAAGGAAAACCCCTTGGTTTTAGAAAATGACTTGTATGTTGAGTGTACGAATATGTGCCTAATGTTGGGGCTTATTATTTATGTAATGTGAAAGAGGGGAATGCGCTTAAGGAGGGAGAACAGTGGTGAGAGGTTTAGTGAGTTTTTTGGATAAAGAAAGTCTGACGTTAATTTCTTTTATTTTGATAAAAGCTCACCACCTTTTTGGAATAGAGAACAATGGTAAACCCGGGTATCTAGGTGGGTGACCAGGACTAGTACGCTAGATGACACGGAAGGGGTTCTTCCAGGTTTGTCTAGTAGGATTGACGCAACAAAACTAACTAAACATATGAATTTTCTGAGGGTCATGGTCTTATATGCCACGTTTTTTCTGAGGGTCGTGGTCTTCTAAGCCATGTTTCACCAAGGTATGAGGTCTCTAGGTTCCCACTTGTTCTAGCTACCTATAGGGATTACTCATGGTGCTCATTTGTGACATTCTGCTAGCGATGTAACATTCTTTTCAGTTGTTTCATACTTGATGTCTCTTTTTGTGAAAACCATATTTTAATCCAAATTGGTTTCTTTTCATTTGAAATGTTGATGCATGATTGGAACATATTTTGAAAATGTAGTGGGAGTGAAAAGCTTTACTTGAAAATGAAAACTCATTACTAGGATTTGGAAAGAAGGAAAACATTATTTTATTATACCTTATTTTTAAAACTGGCATGATTGGATTTCTTACTTAAGGCAGGGGCATAGGACATGGTTACATTTTGGCTTTCCTGCTGAGCATCTCAGTGCTCAAGCCTACTTTACTTTTCAGTTGTTGGTTTCTATCTTGGATCGCTCTTTGGATCGAGTGTAGTTGATGTACTGTGGTGATCCACGGTGTCACCTGAGGCATGTTACGTTTTGTTTATTCCTTTTTCCGCTGCCACGTTGTTTAGTTCTTTTTCCTTTTATTTATCTGATTGCTTAGTTTATGTTTATCCATCCTTGTCATGGGCTAAAATCATTCCCAACTGGTTTATTTTGATGCCCGGCACTAGTTTCAAGCCCGTGGGGATCGGGAACGCCCTTCGGGCTATGTCGCGGACCGGGTCGGGTGTCGGGTCGGATGACACATCGGCCTAGTTCATGACAAAAATCTTATTAGAGGGAGGTTTGTTTTTTTTCTTGTTATTCAGGATGTCAGGTAGATCAGAGATAGGATTGTCGGTTCTCGAGTGGTAGGTGCGGGAAGAGCGTCGCGAACTCTTTCTCGTTCCGATCCTCGAGTAACCAGGGGTAGTTCAGGATCCAAGTTTAAGCTTTGGTCTTTGTAGATGGGGGATGACAATAGGAGTAAACCGGTACTGCGCGCGGTCTCACATGGAGTAGCGACCCATGTGATGCCCGAGAGTACGGTTCGACACTCTTAGTGGTTGGTGCTTTCCTAGGTCATGATCTGCTAAACCATGTATCCGGGTTAGACACGACCACTAGTCCTCCGCCCAGGTGCTTTAATGTATGTGATATCTTGCTTCAATTATGGGATTGCTGCGAAATTTTTTTCCTTTACAAAGGGAGGCATACTCTACTGCTCCCCTTATTTTATTTTGGTGTGCAGTTGACATGATATTTGGGGTGGCATTTCTCTTGGACCATGTTTTTGGAATTTGGCATTGATTTGTCGAAGTTGAATTTCTAAAAGGATGTATTCGGTTGTCTGAAATTGAAATGGGCTGTTTTAGAAATGGAAAGCATTCTTGAAATTTGCCTTGAATTTTTGAAATGGGATTGAAAAGAAAAATGTGTTTTCTAATATTGATAATGTTTTGTTTTGAAAGTGGATTAGCCTTGTTTCTTTCCAGTGGTATTCATATGGGTGCTCGCATGTGCATATGGACATGATTAATGGATAGTTGGTGGATCGTGTGGATGGGTGCCTGAGTGGCATGAAAATGCATACTTGCGAGGCGCCATGGAATATCATTGGTGGTTGATTGATCTCTAAGGTTTCTTCTTGTTTCCTAGAAAGTGGTCCTTTTTCTTAAATGGGTTTTTGTACTCAAATGGTTTTGTAAATGGAAAAAAATGACATTGATTTTAGAGTAAAGATAGATTTTTAAAATAGCTTTTGGGCTTATTGTGCAGGGCTTGGTCTTTCAAGTGAGTGTTTTCTTTGAAAATGAATTGATGTTTTAAATTGGAATTATTGGATTAGTTTCTGGAATGTTGGTGTTTGTTTTATGATGTGATTGGATTTGTGGAAGGCTGTTTTGTGTTTCTTGTTTCGGATATGACCCTAGAAATGTTCCATGGGTTCCAGTAGGTCTCTCTCAGTTCTTCGCCCGACCCAGACTCTCAGTGGAGTGCCAGAGTTGGGTTTGGCTCGGTGGCGTCGATTGCTCATAGACGTCGATGTCAGTTGGATGTCGTTGAGTGATTTGGGAAAGTTGGAAGTGTCTCTGGTTTTGAAGGAACTTCAAATATTGTGCAGATGTAAGATCATCTCGAGTACGTCTGGTGGAGCGGGACTAAATTAGTTAATGGCGATCGTTCCTTTTTCGTTGCAAATGAGGACGTCGTGAGAAATCCTTAAGACAAGCCTCATTCCATGATTGTACCTAAGGAAGTGAAGGCGAGGGAAATTGGTTGATCTCGTAGGTTCTCGACCAGTCAACATGTGGCGAAGGAGGTGTGTTGACCTTTCTGATGAGAAATTTCCATGTGCCCCAGAAGTAGTGTGGAATCATCGGTCAAAAAAAATGGTACAAGTTTTTGTTCCTATTTATATTGTGGTATGAGTAGGTCCCTTATCTGATGAAGATTGTGAACCAAAGGGACTTGTTCGTGGAGTGATCCTTCCATCAGTTCGTGTTGCGTGTCAGATAGACTGCTCAACCTCCTATCTCTAGTGTGGTTGGTCAGACACTCTAAGTCATTCGATGCAATCCTCAGTGGGTATGTTAATAGAGTGGTCGTGTGATGCACGAGGAGAAGTATGCAGGCTGCTTTTCCAGCAGAGGAAGTTCCAATTAGAAGTGGCCAGCTTGGGACTGCGAGGCTGGAGATGCTTCAGACATAAGTGCCCCAACCATAGGTCTTGGGGTGAAGCTTGCGCGCAGTCAAAACTCGTCGGACTTGGGACGAGCTTGGTCAGACTTAAGTCTACAATGTCGGGACGGGGACGACTTGATTTTCCCTATTGTGGTACACTCTCCGAAGGCGTTATTCTTGTTGTGAGGGGAATGGAGCCCTTGTCTACTTGTCGTGGTCTTATTTTATGTGAGTTCTTCTTGGGCCTTAAAGAGGTTCGGAAAAACCCATATTCTTGTAAAGCTAGTGGGTGCGCTTCATGAACCTTCTTGCGGTCGGAGATACTCATGTCTTGTGGAAATGGTGTGCGCCTGTCTGGTTCATCTCTTGGTTAGGGATTTCTGCTATCAATGCTATCTCACGTGGCAGAGTGTTGTCCACTGTAGAAATAATCAGTGCGGGTTGGCCCTTGTGGTGGGTTCATGATGAAGTGTTCAGTCAGTATTGCTTAATGTAAACTTGGAATGCCCGCACGGGTTTTGTGGTGTTAGGATATTTTTAAATGGTGGGGAGACCCAGTGCGGGTCTCACCGGCGTCCCCTCTTATTTTGGCTGGCTAAATATAGGGGAATTTTAGGGTCAATCTAGTGTTAGAAGTTATATGAGTTGTGAGATGATTTGGTTTGAAGAACCAATGTTTGACGAGAACCCTAATATGGTGGGGAGACCACCATAGGACGAGCTTGTGGAACACTATGTTTTCAAAGTGCGCTTGGCAGAGCAACCCCCTTGCTTTTGCTCCGCCCGACCTCGACCATGCTAATTGGATAGCTTGAGTAGTGGGTCGCATGACGAGCATTCTTGGAGATCTCGAGTGGCCCTGGTGATCCCTACATTAGGGGTCGGGGTGTTCCATGTTGTAGTTCTGTTTTGAGGTGAATTCCTAGTTGTTGGTCATCTTGCTTATTCTGGTTTTGAGATGTTTAATGCTTCAGGTCATTGATGTTTTGAATGCTCGGTTTTTGGACGATTTAGGTTTGGTTTTAAGCATCTTCGTGGTCTTGCTCGGAACCCTTGGTTGACTGGGTCTTTTGGGACATTTTGGGGGCAGAAAGTGTCATGGTGGGGAGAATTGTCACACCCTGACTGACACTTTTTTTAATTTAATTATTTTAAATCATTCATTTGAGTTGCAGTCTGAACCGTTTCAATTTTTTTTAAAAAGAATTTGAGATCTTTTACGAGTTCTCGACCATAATCGCGACTAGGCGTGCGAACGCGCCGCAGACGCGGCCGCACATGCGACCGTGCACGGTGTCCAACATAAATTAATAATGATGTTATTATTATTTCATATAATTTTTTTAACCTGGTTGTTTCTATTATTTTGGGTTCTTTTGCGGGCACGTGACCATGTGCGGCGACCTTGCCCGTGACCCTACGGTAACCGTTCGCGCGACCCTGCGCACTGCGACCATGTGCAGCGACCTTGCCCGCGACCCTACGGTAACCGTGCACACGACCCTGCGCGCTGCGACCATGTGCAGTGACCTTGCGTGCGACCCTGCGCGGTGTCCGCTCTCAATAAATAGTTTTATTATTTTGGATGATTTATTTTCTTATTAATATTAAATTTTTTAGAATTTATTAGGATATAAATTTATCCTTTTTTTCACTTTTATTTACTTCTTTTTTTCTTTCTTTCCTCTCCTTTTTTTACTTTCTTTTTTTTCTCTCCCTTTCCTTCTCTCCTCTCTCCCGTCGCGCGGGTCTCTTCTCCCCCTCCTCTTTGCATAGCGTGCCTACCTCTAACCCTAGCTGCTCCGCTTCTTCTCCGGGACTGCCGCCGCCCCGGCCTTCTCTTCCCTCTCCGGTCGGCCGCGCAGCCCGCCTCGCCTAAAGCTCCTCGGCGTCACCCCCGGCTGCCTCGCACGGCCGGACCTGCGCCGCCCCTCCCTTCCGGCTGGTTTTCCGGCACAACGCACCTCCTACCTCCCTTCCCCTTGACCGGTTTTCCATCCTCACCTCCGCCGCAGGTACGTTTGCCCCGCGTTGGTTGTTTTATTGATTTGGGGTTTTTCGGTTTAGGGTTTGGTGTTGTGTTTGATTTTTTTATGATGAAGTTGATTTGATTCCTTGATTTTAGGGTTTAGTTGTGTTATTTGAGGTGCCACTAACATGCGGCATTGGTTCTGCACCAAAATTTTGAGGTTTACCTACACCGAGGTTAGTGTTTTCGGGTATAATTATTGTTTGATGGATTGATTTTCTCATTTAGTTAATATATCATGTTTATTAATTAGTTTGCATGGTGTGAAATTTGTTTTTATGTGTGTTTATTATGCGTTTGGGTTTTAAGGTGGCATGTTCATGTGAAAAGTGATGTTTCTTGGATGGAAACTTATATTGCCTTCTTAATTGGTGTTTTGTGAATTGTGAAACTAGTTTAAAAAATATTACAGGGGTTGCAGATCCTATTTTGATATATTTTTGGGGTGTGTTTGTTCATAAAGCAAGTTTTTAAATGAGTTTTCATGTATGGTGTTTTGGTTTGGTGTTGCGTCATGGTGTGTTGGGTATTAGAAATGATGTTTGAGTGCGTTGTTGGTATAGACCTTTGATGTTCTATTTAAAATCCTTTATAAATTGTATAATTGTTTAAGTCCTTTATTAAATTATATGTATAGTGAGTTGTCCCTTCCTTGGGGGTTCGAGTTGTCGGCATTAAGGACCTGTGTATATGCATATGCATGAAAATGTATATGCATGGCGGTGAAGTGGTCTCGGGTTACCCTTGTCAAAAGCTACGTGTCTTGAGGTAGGTTTCCTATGCCTATGCCTTTAGTTTGAATTTCATAATTGCTTTCTTTCTTTGAAAATATGTTATATGTATATATATGTTATATTTACATGTTATGAAATCTGGGTGCATTTTCTAATAATGGTTATGAATTTGTTTTGAAAAAATGTAATGTATTACAAATTCCATTTGGACTTTCATAAATTAACTGCATCATTTTAAAAAAGAGTTCAATCTTGTTTTTTATATGTAACATGTAGATTGTTAAATTGGGATTTTTAAAAGGTTTTTCAAAGAGTTTAGATGATTATATTTTCAAAAATAAAAACTATTATTTGGGAAACCATAAAGCCTATTTGGCCCTTTTGAAATGGTTTATAAAATTGGAAAAAAACCCCTCATAAGGCAAACCCCTTGGTTTTGGAAAATTACTTGTATGTTGAGTGTACGAATATGTGCCTAATGTTGGGGCTTATGCATTATATAATGTGAAAGAGGGGAATGCGCTTAAGGAGGGAGAATGGTGGTGAGAGGTTTAGCGAGTTTTTAGGATAAATAAAGTGTGACGTTCATTTCTTTTCTTTTGATAAAAACTCACCACCTTATTGGAATAGAGCACAATGGTAAACCCGAGTATCTAGGTGGGTGACCAGGACTAGTATTCTAGATGACACAGCAGGGTTCCCACTAGTTATAGCTGCCTATAGGGATTACTCATGGTGCTCATTTATGACATGCTGCTTGTGATGTAACTTTCTTTTAAGTTGTTTCACACTTGATGTCTCTTTTTGTGAAAACCATATTTTAATCCAAATTGGTTTCTTTTCATTTGAAACGTTGATGCATGCTTGGAACCTATTTTGAAAATGTAGTGGGAGTGAAAAGATTTACTTGAAAATTAAAACATGTTACTTGGATTTGGAAAGAAGGAAAACATTATATTATTATACCTTATTTTTCAAAATGGCATAATTGGATTTCTTATTTAAGGAATGGGCCTAGGACGTGGTTACATTTTGGATTTCCTGCTGAGAATCTCGGTGCTCATGCCTAATTTACTTTTCAGTTGCAGGTTTCAGTCTTGGATTGCTCATGGGAGCGAGTGTAGTTGACGTACAGTGGTGAGCCACGGGGTCACCTGAGGTATGTCACATTTTGTTTATTCCTTTTTCCGCTGCCACGTTGTTTAGTTCTTTTTTCCTTTTATTTATCTGCTTTCTTAGTTTATGTTTATTCATCGTTGTCATGGGCTAAAATCGTTCCCAACTGTTTTATTTTTGATTGCCAACACTAGTTGCCAGCCCGTGGGGATCGGGAAAGCCCATTGGGCTATGTCGCGGACCTGGTCGGGCACCAGGTCGGATGACGCACCGGCCTGGTTCGTGACAATTATTTAAGGTAAAGATTTTATTTATAGGATACTATATTCTTAAATGATTTGTTTTAGAAAACTTTTAAAGGATGAATGAATTACTTATGAAAGTTATGATTCATTTAATATCTTCAGGAATAAAAATTCATCTTGAATATCTATCTCCAGCTGTATAAAACAAAGTACAAATGGATCGAAGCACAACCAAATAATGAGATTATTATCATGAAATGGAAATTAATCAATAAATTTTATTATCTCCAATTCTTATCAAAATTTTAAAAGATTCCCTAAACTCAAAAAAAATACGTTGGAGAAAAATAATTATATTTGAATATTTCTTTCGGAGAAATTAGTGGTCTTCTAACCAATCACAAATTTAGGTATTTGGGATGGTTAAATTTCCAATGTCCATGTTATATATAACTCTCCATTAGAACATGATAGTTATATTTCTCTTCAATGTCCATGTATTCATACTGTTATAATATTATCCTATTCAAAAAACTAATTTTTGGGTGACATTTAAATTTTCATTTCCCTCTTATTAAGTGGATGTTTTATAAACACCATATCCAATCCTGGTTTACCAAAAAATAATTTTGATGTATTATCCTTCGATTTTGGAAGTGAAATTTAAAATATTTGTGATAAAATTTATTAAATAATGGGAGAACTTTAAACTCAAATATTTTATAGTATTTCTATTTTTAAAGTTAATATTTTCCAAATCTTACATTGTTCGAAACACATCTATATGGATTGAGGTAATGATGCCTCACTGACATTTTCTTTGCTCTCATCTTCTAGATCCTCCTTATCCTCTATTGGGTACCCTCCTGGGAAGTGATGGGTCTTCACCCCTTCTTCTCTAGGATTCCTTTCCTATTTGTTTTCCCTTTATTCTAAGATGTTCCCTTCTACTAGGTTTTCTTCTTTATCACTTCTGTATCTATATTGCTTTCTCCCATCCCTCCCCTGCTCTTCCCCTATGGTCCGATACGGTCGACTCTATATAGTCAGATGTGTTGGTTCTTATAAGGGTATGGGACTGTGCAGGATGGAGCCGGTCATTCTCGGGGTTCTTTGTTTAGTGGTTCGTAGGGTTTCATCCCCCAGTGTCATTTTCTCTCCTTCCTCCTAGGGTTTAATCCCCCTTCTCTATTTCTTTTATCCATAAGGTTTTATTACTGGATCCCCTTATCGGTTATGGCATCCGTTTGGGCTTCATTCCCTCTCAACTTCACCCCTGGACACCTAAACATGATATGATATCACGTTCCATTAATAATCTCAAGGTCAGATTTCGAGCGATGTAAACCCATATGTTTTGGACGTTGTGGTTTGGAGGTATTGGTGCTTCCTGTTAGGGTTTCATCCATGGTCTTATTTAGGGATTCTTCCCTAGTTTTCCCACATTCCCATTTCCTTTCATTTTCATCCATGATAATTTTTTACCTTCTTTCGGAAGTTTGATGCATGAGTGTTTCTGGTCGTCGGTCGGAGGGTGATATGCTTGAGGAATATCATATATACAGTTCTGTTGACCAGCGTCTATGGGTGTTGGTGGGGGAAAATGGGGATTTGGATGATGGTGATGAGGCTCTACTACCGAAGACACCCGTTATGGTTTGAGATGACGATAGTGCTATGTTGATGTGGTGGTGGTAATAGAATAGAGAATTAATGATGGACGATAGTTGCCTTGCCCGATGACCAACACTGTCGGTTTAAATTAGGCTTGGAGAGGACGATAACAGTGATGATTATGATGGTGATTGGATGATGTATCTAGTGATTCAATAATGGCATTGACAATTAAGATTACACTGTGACCCGATAGCCAGACCTCGATCCACGCGGTGATCTCGTGGCCATCGAGGAGCTGATTTGGTGGGAATTGAGTAACACTTTCATTTTCTTTGAATTTATGGATCTTGTCTGGTTTTCTATTTGAAATCATTAACCTGAATCATTGAAATCCTGGTATATTTTGGAACTTTTTCATTTACCACTAGTCCCAAAATTGGCGTTTAAGAAATTCAAAAAAGAGATGTGTGGTCTACATTGCACACAACACCCAACTTAAATGAACAGTGAAATATTATTATAACCAAGTAGTTAAATTGGAGGGACTGAATAATATTAACAAAATTATGATTTTGATATATTATATATTAAATCTATTATATATAGTTCTTGTATTTGTTTTCTATGAATTATTTAAAAATAACTCTACTTATATGTAAAAACAACTATATTTTTCTAAAGGTAGTTATTGCCTCTATTTGATGGCGTACTTGTTTTAAATAGAGTTTTTATAATTTTTATAAATTATATTTTTAAAAAATACAGCATATTATATTAAATAATATAACTATTGATTTTTATTATTTTTTGGTTTTTCTCTGATAAGTTTTATATTTTGATGAATGGTAAAAACTAATGAATTTTAATTGAAAACATCTTTTCCATATAATTATTTAATAGTGTTAGAATATATTTTTAATTAGTTTTAAACTATAATTGGATCAATATTTAATCATTTAATTCAATTTATATTTTTGGAATCAATTTTACATTGAATTTGGATATAAAAAAATTTCATTATATTGAATTTTTTCACTTAAAAAAATGTTTTCTCATTCCATCCGCATGTTTGATATTAAATTATGTTTAGCCAATTATTTGTTTTTAAATTGGTAAATTTTATTATATGTTTGGAATAAAAATTTCCATATTTTGTAAATAGTTCAATATATTATACAATATGAATAATATTTCTATTATTTTTTAAATTACCACAACTAAGGGTAAATCATGTAACTTAGGGTTATAATAATATTAAATGTTTTATAAAATTTCATTAACACTTTTCTTAACATTATTGGATGGGTTAATGTCGAAACAATCATCATTTGGACAACTCTATGGCCAATTTGTTCAACTTGGATGACTTTAGTCTTTTTATAGTGTTTTATTTTAAGGAAAGTCAAATATGGTATACTCTACTTTTTGATAAGTATTACATTTTTAATATTTGATTATTTAGAAGATATATTTGACTATTAATATTCATTTGAATTATAAAATATTTATATTCATTTTTATTATTTATTTTTTATTTTTATGGAATAAATAATTAAATTAAAGTCTTATAAAATGAAGATGCATTAATTATTTAATTAATGGACATATAAAAAATTTATTAAAAATATTAAAATAACTATAATTTGATATAACTAATATCATTCAAAAAATTTCTAGATTCTCTAGTAATGTGATTGATATATTAAATTGTTGACCTCACCTATTTTCATAATCCCAATTATGAGTTAATATGTTTTGATAATCCCAATTATGTTTTAATATCTTTTTATAATCTCATTTATGTTTTAATATGCGTTTAGAATTCCAAATAATGGTTTTCTTTATATTAATTATTCTTTAAATATATGAAATCATATTATTAAGTTGATAAAATATCAAAATGATCATTGTAATTTGTTAATCAATGGTTATCTATGTTTATAATTGTTTAGAAATGTTACTAACACAATCTGAATATGATATGCATAGAACAGATAAGTATTATGTGTTGAGTCACTGATACAGACCTACCGGTACATAGTCTACCGATATGTTCAGGTCACCGATACACAACTACCGATAGAGTAAGTACACTGGTATGCACAATAGTTACTAATACAGATAGACATACAACTACCGATATGAAGTCCACCGATACAAATAGCTACTGATACAAAAGTATCAGGTACACAGCTACCGATAAGGCTAAGTACACCGGTACAGAAGTCTACCGATATGGATAAGGTCACCGGTATACATCTAGTTAATGTTACACCTGAGATACTGATAGAATAAGTCTACCGGTATGCACAATACGACTGATATAGAATAACTGCTACTATTATGAAGTCCACCGTTTTAATCTCACTGGTATGGGTCGCTGATACATACGTTCACTGATACAGAAAGGTCACCGATATGCATAATAGCTACCGATAGAAAGAGATGCTAATGCGTAGAGATACTATTATAAAGGGTAACTACTACTGATAGGAGAAGCGACCAATTCGTACGAGCTACCATTATAAAGGATAACAACAACTGATACAGAAGAGATACCGATACAAGCTCACTAATACTAAGAGCTACCGATGGAAATCAGTCACAGTTTTTCTAAACTCTATTTCTATTTGTTTATTTAGAAACAGTCATATTTTATGTTTTTAAAGAATCTACTATTAATTAATGATAGTGGTTGGAATTTCAGAAACCATACCTTGTACCTGTAAAAAGTCAATCATTCTTATTGCTGGAGATAAAGCTATATAAGGTAACCTCGTACTACTAAAGACATGTGGTAGTGGTGGTGGTCAGTAAGTATTTCCATGCACATATGAGATAATCTTATGAAGATACACAAGGACTTACATGCACAGAATAAGAAGGAAGAAAACATACTGAATTCAGAAAACCTGAACATTCAAGGAGAAAAGGGCTTCAACGATTTAACTTTCACTCAAGCTGATTAGACTGATCAACCCGGACCTGGAAGTCAAATAAAAAAACAACACTGTTTTTCTTAACAAAAACTAGAGAAGGACTCAAAGCCTCATCTACATCAATCCAAGGGGTCCAGAGTTTCACTCAAAACACATAGAGAATTATGAGATCTTCTCTATCTGTTTAGCTCTATTGAGTTTCATTTATTTACATTTTGAGCAGTGTGTGTGCACTGTATTTTTAGACACACATTTTCTCCTATGTTGAACTAGAGGATTTCTAAATCCTCACTTAATATATCTCTTATAGTCTTATATCCCACGGTGGATAGTGGTAGAGGTCAAGTGCTACCTGGATAGCCTGTGTGCTATTGTTTTGTTTTTCCCACGTAGAACTGTGGTAGAGGTCTTAGTACCTGGACAGTCTATGTACTATTGTTAACCCTGATCCAGGGTGTGGATCAAAGTTTATATAAACTATTTTAGAGGACAAAGTCTCAGGTTGAGACTGAACCTCTTGGTTAAAACTACTGTGTTTTTTTATTTTGTTTTAAACTATATTAAATATTTCGATGCTAAGTAATTTAAATATAAATCTGTTTTAAAGTGACTATGATAGTTAAACTAGAAAGTGTTTATAACTTTTATTATCCATTAAGTTAGTATTAAAAGTTAATTAATCTGCAGATTTCAGTTAACTGAGAAATAATCAATCTCTTGAGAAACTCATTGAAACCTTACAATCTTTATAAATTCCCTGCAGTTTAATTTTTATTTACTTTGGGGGATTTTAATTATAAATATTTTTAACAGAAATTTTAATTGGAACTCAATTCACCCCCCTATTGAGTATCCACTCAGACCAACTTTTGGTATCAGAGGTTGTTATTAATAAAGGATTTCCAAATACTCTGTTTTTCAACTGTGATTTTAGTTGTATCTTAAAAATCTTAAATTTCTGTTAGTTCTAAGTTTTATCTCTTTAAATATATTTGCTAAAATCTAATTATGGATAATAGACTAAAAGGTGTTGCTACCAACATTCCACATTTCTTTAATGGTGTTAATTATGCCCAATGGAAAATGAAAATGAAAATTCATTTAGAAATTATGGGATTTGATGTCTGGACTGCTATAGAGACTCAGTATAAGATTCCAGAAAATGAAAGAACCAATTAGGATGAACCTACTAAAACATTTTACAATAATAATTGCAAAGCAATGAATGCCCTGTATTTTGATTTATAAGATGAAGAGTTTAAGCGAATATGTACATGTAAAACTACTTATGAAATCTGGGATACTTTGGCTATTTCCAACGAGGGAACAACCAATGTTAAGGAAATGAGATTGAATATCTACACTATTAAGTATGATAATTTTAAAATGAATCCTGATGAACCTATTTCTGACATGTATCCTAGGTTCAACGAAATATTAAATATAATGAGCTCACATGGAAAAGTTGTTCCTACAATAGAGAAAATCATGAGGATACTAAGATGTCTGCCAGAAAGATGGAGAGGCACATTAGTATCAATAATAGAATCGTGTGACATAAGTTCACTGCATGTTAAAGAGCTTATTGGTAAGTTATGTATTTATGAAGAAGAACTAAAGGTAAACAAAGGGGATTATGATGAACCAAATAAAAAGTCAGTGGAAATTAAGTCTACTACCTCAAAGAGAAAGGACATGGAGAAAGATCACATACCTACTGAATTCTCAAAAAGTGAAGGTTTTTATTTTCATAGTGTTGAAGAGTTGACTCAAATCGCCATAAGATTCAAGAAATTCTATAAGAAGAAGAAATTTTTCGGAAAATAAAATTATAAGGGTAAGTATGACCAATGAGGTGACAAGAAAAAAAGGTTGGAAGAAAGGTTGGAAAAAAGATTATAAGGATGATGAGATAGTGTGTTATAAATGCAAGAGGAAAGGACATGTGAAAGCTGACTCTCCAAAATTAAAGTACAAGAAGAAATATGATTATAAAGACAAAAAATATAAGAAAGCTATGAATAAAAACATGGAGTTCTGCAAAAGACAGCACAAGTTAGTCAGAGGTTTCTGATTCTGAAAATAATCATGCCAACATGTGTTTCATGACTAATACTTCTGAGATACCTGTTTCCCCTATGATGACTGATTATTATTCTGGGAATGAAAGTGATTAAAATAGTGGTGATAATATGTCTAAAGTTGAATTATTTGAATACTATAATATGTTATAAGATACTTTCAACGATATGAAGGATTAGTACAAGTCATTAAAGAAACAGTATGCTTTAACTGGTACTGTCAAATCCTCATTATAAGTAGAAAAAAAGAATGCTCAATTATTAAAGGAGAATACTCAACTTAAATTGTCCAATGAGAAACTTTGAAAAGCTTTAGAGGAATTCACAAATGGAAAGAACACTCTTACAAAAAATTTTGGTAAACAAGTTGCACCAAAGTACAATACTGGTTTGGGATATCAACCTGGATAGAGACAACTTGTTTAGAATAAATTTATTCCTAAATATGGACAGTATGATGCAAGTTCTAGTTTTGGATATTCCTATTCCTCAACAAGAAATTCACATAGTTATAGAGAAAATTAAGTTTATCTTTCAAAATCTTTTGAATCTATTGATTGTATGAGACCAATTAGACAAATCTGGGTACCAAATGTTTTCTTGCTAACCTGTCTGGACCTAAGAAAATCTGGGTACAAAAATCATTTTTTGTTTAAACCTATTTTGTAGGAGACTTTCTTTATGAGTTCCCATAAGAAGATATAGTACTTTGATAGTGGATGTTCAAGGAATATGACTAGAGATTACTCATGTTTCAAGTGTTTAATCATGGTCGATGGAGGGCATGTAACCTTTGGTGATAATTCAAAATAAAAAATCATCGGGTTAGGCCAGATTGGAAACACTAATTCAATTTTAACTTCTAATGATTTATTTGTAGATGGATTAAAATAAAATCTGTTAAGAATTTCTTAGTTGTGTGATGATGGTTTCAATGTTAAATTTGAAAATGATTCTTGTAATATTTTTAATTATAAAAATGTTTTGGTATTTACTACCTTAAGAAATGAAAATGTTTATACTGTAGATTGAAATTCGTTAGCCAAAAAAGGTTACCTATTTAAATTCGTTTCATAAATAGTCTTTCCTATGGGATATAAGATTAGGACACTGCTATGTTCATTTTCATAAGAAACTAACTAACAAAAATTAAGTTAGAGACCTACCTGAACTAAAATTCCCATCAGATAAAGTTTGTACTCCCTATCAAAAGGGAAATCAACATAACGTTTCATTCAAATTAATGAAAGAAGTTTCAAATTATCAACCTCTCGAGTTGGTTCACATGGATTTGTTTGGGACTTCTAGTGTTTCTAGTTTAAATGGGAAGCACTATGTCTATGTCCTAGTAGATGACTTTTCTAGATAAACATGGGTATTCTTTCTTACTCACAAAAGTGAAGTTTATTCCTATTTCATTAAATACTCCAAGTCTGTAGAGGACCATAGTGGACTTAAGATTAATACCTTGAGATGTTATCATGGCCATGAGTTTGAAAATCATGAATTTGTATCATATTTCTCACAAAACAGCTACAATCATAATTTCTCTGCCCCTAGGACACCTCAACAGAATAGTGTAGTAGAAAGAAGGAATATAACCCTTCATAAAATTGCAAGAAATAATATTAATGAGTATGAACTACCTGTTTACTTCTTGGCTGAAGCTATAAACATAGATTGTTATTTGTTAAATAGAGTCTTTATTAGACCTGTTCTTAAAAAGACCACTTATAAACTATGGTATAATTGGAAGCCTAAAGTTAGTTACTTCAGATTTTTTGGTTGGAATGTCTTTATTCTCAATAATAAGGATAATAATGAAAAAGTTTCTTCTAAAAGTGATGAGGGAATCCTTCTATGTTACTCTATAACCAGTAATTCTTATAGAGTCTTTAACAGAAGAACCAAATGTGTTGAAGAATCATTATATGTAAAATTTGATGAAACTGATCCACATGAACCTAATTCTTCTCTTGAAAATCTTGAAGAAGATCTATCTATTTTGGATCTTAATGGTAAAAACAATGAACCTGTTGTAAAGACAAACAGTTCTGGAAGTATTCCAGAATTTTCTTATGGTGAACCCGAACCTAGAGAAGAACCTGAAATTTCTAGTCCTACCTTTACTAGATCAACTGGGATTCTGTAGAATCATCCTTTAGATGGTGTTGTTGGTAAACTTGATTGAGGGACAAAGACTAGAGATTCTATAAGAAATCAGGTTGAACATCAAGCCTTTATTTCACATTTAGAACCTAAAAATATCAATGATGTAATCAATGATGAATTTTGGGTAATGGATATGCAAGAAGAATTAAATCAATTTGAAGGAAACAAAGTCTGGGAATTAGTTGAAAGATCGAAGGACACTTTGACCATTGGCACTAAATGGGTTTTTAGAAACAATGTTGATGAGTCTGGAAATATTTTGAGAAACAAAGAAAGGCTAGTTTCACAAGGGTATATTCAAGAGGAAGGAATAGACTATGAGGAAACCTTTGTACCTATAGCTAGATTATAAGCAATTAGGATTCTACTTGCCTATGCTGCTCATATGAATTTCATGTTATATCAAATGGATGTTAAAAGTTCTTTTCTAAATGGTTTTATAAATGAAGATGTTTTTTTGAACAACCACCTGGATTTACTAATCCTCATTTTCCAAATCGAGTTTTTAAGATCTCTAATTCTTTATATGGTTTAAAACAAGCTCCACAAGCCTGGTATGATAGACTTAGTAGTTTTTTTATCTCCAAAGGTTTTTCTAAAGGGATTTCTGATCCAACTCTCTTTATTAAAATAATTTCCAAAGATGTTTTTATAGTGAAAATCTATATTGATGATATTATTTTTGGATCTTCTAAAAGTTCTTTGTGTATTGATTTTTCAATGAGTATGTAAATTGAATTTGAAATGAGTTTAATGGGAGAACTCAAATATTTTCTTGGATTTCAAGTATTTCAAAATAAAAATGGGATTATCTTAAATCAAAGTAAATATACAAAGAATCTTTTAAAATGTTTTGTTTTGGATAATATTAAGGAAAGAGATACACCTATGAGTACAAATTGATTGTTGGATGCTAATGAAACTGGAACACCAGTGGATCAAACCAACTTCAGAGGTATGATAGGGAGTCTGCTCTACCTTACAAATATTTGACCAGATATTATGTTTACTGTGTGTATGAGTGCAAGATTTAAAGCTAATACAGAAGAATCACACTTTATTTCTGTTAAAATAATTTTCAAATATGTTAAACATACTACTAACTTAGGATAATTTTATCCAAAAGGACAATCATTTGATTCAATAAGTTATTCAGATTCCGAATTTTCTGGTTTCAAGTTAGATAGAAAGAGAACTTCTGGAACATGTTATATTCTTTGTAATCCCTTAGTATCATGGTGTAGTAAAAAGAAGAACTCTGTTGCATTTTCTACTACTGAAGCAGAATAAATTGCTGCTGGTAGTTGCTGTGCGCAAATTCTGTGGATGAAACATACATTGTTGGACTATGGATATCAGTTTATACATGTATCTATAAAATGTGATAACAATAGTGTGATTAATATCTCTAGGAATCCTGTGTCTCACTCTAGGACCAAACACATTGATGTAAGGCACAACTTTTTGAGAGATCATTACCAAAAAGGTGATAGTACTCTTCAATTTATTAGTACTGAACATAAATTAGCTGACATATTCACCAAACCATTAAGATCAGATAGGTTAAGTTATATTAGACATGAGTTAGGAATTATAGACTTTGTAAGTTAGAAACCTCACCATTAGAATCCTCAATGTTAGCTGAATCCTCACTATTATCCAAATACTCACTGTTAGGCAAATCCTTACTATTAGCCAAATCCTCACTGTTAAACAAACCTCATTGTTAGCCAAACCTCACAATTAGCCAAACATCATAGTTGTTATACCTCACTGGTATGCACCTCACCGATATACCTCACCGATAAAAATACCTCACCTTTAGGAATCCTCACCGGTATGTATTACTGTTAGGTTGTGTTATTTTTAAACTTCGTATCTTTAGCCGGAATCTGTATTGTCTCCACTATACTTACTATGCTTTATTTATTTATTTTTTGATTCCTAAATGATAAAATTAAGTCTTGACCTCATCTCTATCCACCTAAAACCCTTTACCTTCAAGTGTTAGCTCCCAAATCTTCGAACCCTAAGCCTCGCGATTCGCATAATGGAAAGAGTGAAGAGACCATTAGTCAGTGAACATGATGATGAGCCAAATGCAAAGAGACTCAAAGGACAGTCTAGTGGTGGATGTGAAGTTAAAAAACCTACAAATCTGAATCTCGTTCAAAGGAAGATATTAGTTGGTAAAGAGCTATGCGCAGACTAGTTGATGACCAGTAAGTCATTGGTTCTAGAGGTGCTGTAAGACCAAACAATATGTAGAGTGCTTCCCGAATAACAATGGACCTTATTAACAGAAGCTGGAAAAAGAATTCTATGAGTTTGTTCATTTTGAGAAATCAGAAGTTGAGAACAGGATGGTATCAGTATTGAATGACATGAAAATATCTTTTTCCTCTATTGAGTGGGATGAGTTCCAGAAAGTTCCAGAAAAAGGAGAGTTTGGGTATTTCTCAAAATCAGTACCTCCTTCCAGTGACATCTTTAAATATGAAACTTCTTTTGAAGAATTAATAGGAGACGGTACCCCAAGAAAATTAGTTGCTTCAGAAATGGATGGAGAGAACCAGTTACTATTCAAGTTCCTTCAACATGTGCTACTTACAAGAAGAGGGGACATTGCAAATATGAAATACCAAGATATTTATTTGTTGCATCTACTGAGGCATGTTGTCATGGTAAATCTATGTAGACTTTTAATGATTCAAATTTAAGATATGACCAAGCCAAAATCAAAAACTAATGCTATATTCTTTTCAAAGCTGATATCTATGATGATCAAGGTAAGAGGTGTGGCTAAGTATTAGGATGAGATAGTGGTTATTAAAGACAACTTTTGTGTTACCAAAACTATATGTAAATACATGAAGATTAATTCGAATACATGGAGAAGAGAATGGGTCAGTGATTATGAGAAGATGTATGATAAGTTTCATCATGTGGATCATCCTTCTAGGCCTAAGGATGTGTGGGATCTAGGTATAGGACCTCATGAAGAGGAACATCAGTATAGTGATGATACTGATGAAGAGGATACCTCTATATCATATGGAAAGGAAACAGACTTGCCTCCAAGTCCTATTGCTGAAATTGTATCATCTGAAAAGGGAACAGTGTTGGGAGTAAGCCATGAAGAGGACCCTATGGATGAGGAAGAAAAGCCTGCTCCAGAGATTGAGGAAGAAGAAGAATTTGAAACTGAAGCATCTGTTTCTGCCTTCTTGAGTCTTAGACCACTGATTAGACACTCCTCAATGCCTACTGAGGAAATTGTTGAAGTAGACAAACCTGCACATATTCCTGAGGAGCCTATTGTTGTTGAAATGGAAATGGTTGTGGAAGATTCTTCTAAGGAAGACCTACCGGTTGAGGCAGCTATTAATATTCATATACAGGATAATGCACAAATTGAGGGGGATCATCCAATCAGACTTGGGACTGTTTCAGTAGTTCATGAGATTGAAGTCTGGGCAGATTACTCAGGTTTTGTAGTTTGTGGGATGGACTATCCTGATTCTGAAGATGATACACCCATCAATAGACCAAAAGTTAACTATAATATCTCTTATAAGTTTTTACCTGAGGATATGGTTAGAAAAAATGATTTAAACCAGTTGAAGTCTGATCTCCAGGCCTATTTTGTGGATGAAATTAAAATAAGGGAAACATATTTAATATCTTCTATTCAGTCTGTGATGAATGAATCAGTACTTGGTGTTTTGGATGAAGTCAAGACCTGCCAGAATAAAAATTTCAAGCTTGGAAGAGAATGTTGAATCACTATAGAAATCAATTGTCTCTATGGAGTATTATATGAGCTCTAAATCTCAAGTAGAAAAAGACTTGGATTTTGTGAAGAGTGTAGGTGGCCAAATGTTATCAGTTTTGGAGGAATTTATGGCTTCCATGGAACATCATGTCAGCACCCAGGACTCTCTTGTGAAAAATATCATATGTGGGCCGACTAAATCCTTTAAGGAAATAATTGCCTTTACTGTTGCACCTCCGAGTTCTACCAGGCCTTCTTTGGATATTGATCAAATTCGAGATGTTATGAGAGAAGAGATTGGAAATCCTTCTACCAGTGGCTCTATAGACTCTGCTGCTTTGACCAAAGTGGTTACTACCAGTAGGGATATAGGGAAAATTGTTCAAAATTTTGTGAGAGAGGCCAATGCTTCTCAAAAAGAGGTCAAAGACAAAGTGGATTTATATTTCAAAAGGATCTACACTATGCATAAGTTAAAAAATAATTTTAAGCTTCTATTAGAAAACCTGAAACTTCCTCAAGTCAATCAGGATTTCAGAGAACCAGTGAGAAAGCTCAGGGAGTTGAGTCCTGCTCTAGAAAAGTTTATGGAGAACAAGGATGACTTTATTTCTTCTATGGAAAGAGGAGGAGGGATCATCATGGACTTTATGAATCTGTTGCTGCCAATTTTGCATGTGGACAGTACTCTAATCATTTTACCTCCAGCTCTGCCTACCTCTGCTCAGTCTGCCTCCATTCCTCATATGACTCCAACTCAAGAAATCCGGATCCTCACCCCTATGATCACCCAGAGAGCTACACAATATAGGCTAGGCACTGTATCAGTAGATCGACCTCCATTGATCATCTCTGGTGTTCCTAAGCCTCCAACTGCATCAACCAAACCTAAAACCTCTTCTGATTCCAAGGGAAAATCACATGCTGAAGAGGTGGATTGAATAGTGGCTAGGACATTTGATTGTAATCACGGGTATTAATTTTGTATTTCTCTATATCTTGTTTCCCCAAGAAATATATATGATCTTACTTTCTTTTATCTTATGTTACTCCTCTCATTCTATGTTTACTAATTTTTGTTAGTCACAAAGGGCTAGAAATATGAGAAATATGTGAAATATGAGCATAATATAGCATACTTTATATAAGACTTTATATAAATGGGAGAAATATGGAATATGGGGGAGAAATATATGAGTATAACATATTCTACCTCAAATATAGCTGGTTTATACCTCTGGAACATTTATTTTATAATTTTAACTCTGAAACATTTTCATGTAATACTCTATTCTCTGATACCTTACTGATTATTTTGGATTATAGTATCATAGATTGTGATTATCAAAAAGGAAGAGATTTTTTACCTCACCCAATTATGGTTTAATATGTTTAAACAATCCCAATTATGCTTTAATATGTTTTGATAATTTCAATTATGTTTCAATATGATTTGATAATCCCAAATAATGTTTATCATTATATTAATTATTCTTTCAATATATGACATCATATTATTAAGTTGGTAAAATATCAAAATGATCATTGGAATTTTTTAATCAATGGTTATGTATGTTTATACTTGTTTAGAAATTTTAGTAACAAAATATGAATATGATTTTCATAGAAAATAAAAGTATTAAGTGTTGGGTCACTATTAGAGACCTACCGGTACATGGTCTACCAATAAGTTCAGGTTATTGGTACACAACTATCGATAGAGTAAGTCCACCGGTATGCATAAGTCCACTGGTATGCACAATAGTTACTGATACAGACAGATAGAAAGCTAACGATATGAAGTCCACCGATACAAATAGCTTCTGATACAAAGGTCTCAGGTACACAACTACCGATAAGGCTAAGTACACCAGTACAGAAGTCTACCGATATGGATAAGGTCACCAGTATACAGACAGTTACCATTACACCTGAGCCACTGATAGAATAAGTCTACCGGTATGCACAAGTTGACCGATATAGAATAATCGCTACTATTATGAAGTCCACCATTATAAGCTCACAGGTATGGGTCACTGATACATACGCTCACCGATATAGAAAGGTCACTGATATGCATAAAAGCTACTGATAGAAAGAGATGTTGATACATAGAGCTACTATTATAAAGAGTAACAACTATTGATAGGAGAATCTACAGATTCATGTGATCTACCGTTATAAAGGATAACATCTACCGATACAGAAGAGTTACCGATACAAGCTCACTAATACTAAGAGATACCGATGGAAATCAGTCACAGTTTCTTAACTCTATTTCTATTTGTTTATTTAGAAATAGTCAGATTTTATGTCTTTAATGCATCTGCTATTAATTAATGATAGTGGTTGGCATTTCAGGAAGTGTACCTCGTACCTGTAAAAAGATAATCATTCTTATTGTTGGAGATAAATCTATATAAGGGAACCTCAAACTACTAAAGACGTGTGGTAGTGGTGGTGGTCAGTCAGTCTTTCCATGCGCATTCGAGAAAATCTTATGAAGATACTCAAGGACTTACATGCACAGAAGAAGAAGAAATAATACATATGGAATTCACAAAAACCTGAACATTCAAGGATAAAAGAGCTTCAACGATTTCACTTTCACTCAAGATGATCAAATTGATCAACCTAGACCTAGAAGTCAAATACAAAAACAATAATTTGTTTCATGTCAAAAACCAGAGAAGGACCCAAAGCCTCATCTGCATCAATCTAAGGAGTCCACAGCTTCACTCAAAACACATAGAGAATTCTAAACTCAGCTCTATCTATTTAGATCTATTGCGTATCATTTATTTACATTTTGAGCAGTGTGTGTGATCTGTAATTTTAGACACACACTGTCTCTTGTACTGAACTGGATGATTTCTAAATCCTCACTTAATCTCTCTCTTATACTCTTATATCCCACTATGGATAGTAGTAGAGGTCAAGTGTGACCTAGATAGCCTATGTGCTATTGTTTTTTCCCACATAGAACTGTGGTAGAGGTCTTAGACCCAGGAAAGTCTGAGTACTGTTGTTAACCCCGATCCAGGGTGTGGATAAAAGTTTATATAAACTATTTGAGCAGACTATGTCTTAGCTTGAGACTGAACCTCTTGGTTAAAACTGTCATTCTTGTTTATTTTTTTAAACTATATTAAATATTCCGCTGCTAAGTAATTTAAATATAAATCTGTTTTAAAGTAACTCTGATAGGTAAACTAGCAAGTGTTTATAACTTTTGTTAGCAAAAAATTTAGTTTCAAAAGTTAATTAATCTTCAAAATTAAGTTTTCTGAGAAATAATCAATCTCTTGAAAAACTAATTGAAACCTTACAATATTTATAAATTTACTAGAGTTTAATTTTTATTTAATTTGGGGGATTTTAATTATAAAAATTTTTAACAGAAATTTTAATTGGGACTCAATTCAGGCCCTCTTGAGTATCCACTCCGACCAACATAAATGTTTTTTTTAAGATATCATGTTGTTATGATATTTTTAAAAGTAAAGTAGAGAATATTATTAAAATTGAAACTAACAATATTTTAAAATAAATAATAATATATTAAATCATATAAAACTCATAAAAATATAAAATTCACCCAAATGATTGTGGTAATATTTTCTATTTCATTAATGTCCCATTTACGGGTGGTTTTTAATTTTATCGTAACTATATTAACCCTTAAAAAGTACAACCACATGTTGTCATGGTAAGAGTTAAAATGATTAAATAAGTGTCAATGTAAAAACGATAAGGGCAATAATTTAACCTAAAATTGTCTAAAAATTACTATATTAGTTTATTTTTACCCATAATCATATTGAATAAAAAATAACAATCTTTGGGGAAAATTTTAATTGAAAATTAATTTATATTAAGTTAATATTCTAAGAGTTTCCAAAAGTTCCATTCAACTCAATTATAAATGGTCAGAACCTCCCTCACTTACTCATAGGAATTTGAATCTTATAAATTGAATAAACAAGGATCATTTATTGTAAAAACATCATTATAAAAGTTCTTTAGGTTTGGGTATTCCAAAAATACCAACCTTAGACCCCTCAAGAAGAGATGTATATGATGTTTGCTGATGAAGAGGTAATTATTTTTACTAACTCATTGATGTTAATTTCTTCTTACACTTCCTCTTAATGTGATATTTCAATGATAAAGTAGAAGATCCAGTATATTATATATTATGAGATGTTATTATGATTATTTCAAAACCATATTTTATATATTTTCCTTCCAATGATAAACCAAATAACCACACATGTGTACATACAAATTATCATCTCCACGAAGTGGTGTAATCTATTTTTCATCATCAATTTATATGGATGGGTTTAATTATGGAAATAATAATTTTTTATAGTAATTAAGATATGATATTGATTATTTGAAGATAAATATATCATCCACTTCCTTACCCTTTCACCATTAAGAGAATGATACTGTCGCTCATCCGTACGTACAAACTAATGTTTCCACAATGCGATGAGATTAATTTTAAATGATAAAAACTCAATAATGGGTCAAAAATGTATTTAAATATTCAATTTTATATTTATGACATTTAAATATTTATGGATAGGTTGGAAATATGTTTTATGCAAAATCACTATGACATTCATGAAAAAATATGCATAGGAAAATGAAGTAGTTAACACGAAAGAGATGGGTAATAATGAAATATAATCAATAAATAGGTTATTAAATAATAAAAGAAGATCACATGTGCTATAATAAATATTAATATTGTTATGATATAAGTTATAATGATCTTAAAACTATTATACTTGAGGTTAAATCAGGTTCTCTTAAAGGAAGCGCAAGGTAAGAGGCTTCAACGAAATCTCCTTTCATTGATGCATAGTTTGATTTTATACACCCACATTATTTTATGAGGTGTATATACATGCCATTTAACATATCATGTCATTAATTTATTTAATAGAATCATATTTAATTTTATATTAAATGTTATTATTTCATGGACCATGGGATTTAAATATTCAAAGTTGTATGAGACCCCTTGAATGTTTAATGCCTTAATTATCAAATATTTTTCTCAATGTCAATATTCATGATATTTTTACATATTTATATATATAGAAATAAAAGGATTATAAAGGAAATTTTATATATTTTTTAAATTTCATTTAAAATTTTTCAATATGAATCTTTTAATATGTTTTATATGGAATGTTTTGACAAATGAATAATGGAATATTCTATTTTTAAAATAAATGGCGACAACTACTTCCTTACTGCAATTAATAATATTTAATTTATAAATTATTTTTAAAGATTGAATATTTTCTTATATGAAAACGCATGTTTTTTTATTAATTCGATATTTGGTTTTGAAAATGGTTTTCTTTAATAAAATTAATTTTATTCAAAAGTGTTTTCATATGGGTGTAAAAGTATTTTTCCTCATTATTTTTTCTAGGATTTTATTATTGTATTTTAATGTATGTCAACACCCATTTTTGAATCTTATTCATAATTATGGTTCATGTCTTATGATATAATTTATAATATTTTTGTGATTGGTTTATGATCAATTGTATAGTGTATATGAAATTTATATACCATTTACGGTTTATAGTTAATGTATTGACATTTTGTATACTAGTTTATCAAACTAATGTCTTTATTGTTTATGTTTTACCACTTTCATATAATGAATGAATTGGACTTAGTATGTGAAAGGTGGGGCTTTATATATACCCTTGATGCATATATAGGTCTCACGAGGCCAAACAGACATGGACTTGGATGAGGCCTTGACCATTTATTTTCATATTTGAATTTGGCTAGTCCTTAACCATTTATTTTAAGATGTTTTGGTCGAGGCCTCAATGATATGCTTCAGATGTAAAATATTTTGCATTCAAGATATATTAGATTAGTTATTTATTTACTTTTAATTATTCAGTTAGTATAATTTCCAAGAATATTTGTTCTAACTCATGTGATTTTTTATATGGCATTATTCAATAATATTTTATACTGGCCATTTTATGATCATGTTATTGATTAAATGAAAAGTGTTTCAGTTATTTTGTTTTACATAATTGTTATTTCTTGGATTCCCCTATACGTTTACCCATACTGAGAATTTCATCTCGCCACTTTCATATGATTCATTTTCACAAGGATTACAAGAATAATATTTTGATTGATATATAGTGTTACAAAAAGCAGGAATAATGGTGTCCAAAAAGTTTTTTTTTGTTTTATGTTTACAATGTAATTTTAATTTCAAATTTGTATCTAGTTTACAAATACTAATAAGATATTAAGTCTTTTAGGATGATATTTCTTGCATCTCACTACAGGAAAACTGAATATTTGGGATGGGATCCCGTCGCAAAAGGCCTTTTGCGACGGGGCTCCGTCGCAAATCGCATGTTGCCGAAAACGGCGTCGCAAATAGGTGTTTTTGCGATGGTCCCGTCACAAAAAGAGTATTTGTGATTGTATTTTTCCCCCGTTGCAAATGAGTTTTCATTTATATATAAAAAAGGTATTTGCAATGGGCCGTTGCAAATATATTAGTTGCGACGGGTCAGAATCCCGTCGCAAATGCGAAATTTAAAAAATACTTGTGGTGAAGGTATTTGTAACGGACCGTCGTAGAAAGGTTTTCCCGACGGGTATTCATCCCATCGCAAATGGTGCAGTAAAAAAATATTTACGAAGGGAAATCCCGTCACAAATGTTCCCGTAGCAAATATTAAAAAAAATAAAAAAAATAAAAAAAGAAATACAAATCATATAATATTATATAAAAATAATAATAATATTAATAATATCAAAAAATTATATTATTTTTATATAAATAAAAAAAAATATAAAATATAATTATGAAATATTATTATAAAATAATAATAATATGAATATAAATAATATAATATAATATAATATTACTAATATTAACAATATAAAAAATTAATATATTATTATTATTATTAAAATATCTATATAATAATAATAATATAAATAAATTATATTATTATAATATTAATAATAAAAAATATATATAATATAATTATGAAATATTAATATCAAAAAATAATAATAATATGAATATAAATAATATAATATTATATATTATGAAATATTAATATCAAAAAATAATAATAATAGTACTAATATTATTAATATAAAAAATTAATATAATAATATTATTATTAAAATAAACATACATATTTATGAAAAAATAATACTAATATTATTAATATTAATAAAATTATATAATTATAAACTTCTCAATATTAACAATAAATATAAAATATTAAAAGTAATATTATTAAAATAAGCAGACATTAAAAATAATACTAATAAGTAATAAAATATTATAAAAATAAAAAAAAATTAATTCACATAATATTCGTACCAATATGAAAGAGGAATTTTAAATAGTTAATATGACAATAAAATACGAACTCAAATGTTTATTACATCTAAAAAAATCACTGGGGGGTGGATAATCTGGAGGACCTAGAGGACCTGGAGGAGGTGGTGGAGGAAACTCCATCCCTAAACTATGAGTCAGACGACACATATTCTCCAAATATTCCTGATGTTTCTTCTCATATCGACGTCTATCCTCATCCTGCTATTGACGCATCTGCTCCTTCCATCGACACATCTCCTTATTGTGGTGCTGATGCATCTGCTCCTTCCCTTGACGCAAATCCTCTATAAGCTGACTCTGAGAATGCGGTTTCTCCTGATACAGTGAGGTAGAAGATGATGTCTCTCCACGAGCTCTTCTCGAGCTGGATGCCGACATCGTAGTAGTACCATAATAAGCTGTAAGAGTCAAATGAGAGTTGATACCAACTACTCGGCCCTTTTCGAAGAAATATTGGGTTACCTGCATCCATGTCGTCTCATCAAAATGGTGGGCACTAGTCTGATCACCCGTCTCGTCTTGACTCTCAGCCTGTTTCTAAGAGGTCACTGCCTCATATGACTCCTTAAGTTTCAATTAGAAATTAAAATAATGAAAATATTATATGAATTTAATTTTCAAACTGAATAGAAAATAATACTGACCACAATCTGACCATGGTGGTCGCCTCTAATCTCTCCAGTAGCCAGGGCAGTGTACATCCTACGATAAATGTTGTACGCTGAAATACCAGGCTGCTCGGATTCCTATATGAATATAAAATAAACTTTTTATATTTAAATTTGTATAAAATATTAAAAAAAAGTACTTACCAGACACTCTCTGTGCGCACTGAATGTACGACTACCGGCTCGATGTGTCACCTCCTGGATCCCCCGATTCTGTCGACCCAATGCAGATCTCCTCTAAAACCCACCACCCAACCAGTGTGTATATAATCCATCCCAAACATGAGATGAAATGTACTCTATTCGGTGGGCTCTACAGGACTCATCAAATTCTGTCACTCCAGCTTTCTTCACAACCGTCTTTCTCAAATAATGCAAAAACTGACAGAAACAATCACGCATAGACACCACCCATGACGCGTGGATAGTAACATGCATGCTCTCGTCGATGGGATACCATAAAACATAATATAAAGTTATTAATGAATTAAATTTCAAAATAAATAATATTTAATTACGTACCAGCCAATGATCGAACAAGGCGGCCTACACATCAGCGGGAATCTGATTCCATGTGAGCCAGAGCTGAGAAAAATAATTGTGCAAGATAGCGCTCCCCTGTCCAATCGCTATATGTGTAAAATAGTGGAAAAAGAAAAAATAATCAAACAATTAGATTATTAATAAATTATAATGGAAGATAACTAAAATACACAGGTTACCATACCACCGCATGTGTGCATCAAAACCAAGAGGTGTACGTCGCTCCGGGATAGGATCTGGAATCATCAGTCTGGCAAGACCACCCCCCTCTGAGTGCTCCCTGTAGTGCCAACATCCTGAGGGTCAGATGACCCAACACATCATCATCCATAGGTAGATCAGCCTCCAGCAACTGACGATACATTTCCGAGTCCATCTGAAACATGAAATGATTGTTATTATCCAACAGTTGAAAATAACTATTATGTATAGATATATATTTGTTATGATTATAACCATCAATTTTTTATGTCAATGTTTATCTTCATCATCAACTTCATAGTTTTCAATGTCAATGTCTCCATCTTCCTCATCAAAATCATCAATTTCTATATTAGTTTCACTTTCGTCATCTCTTTCCATTTCAAATTCAGTTGTAACATCATTGACAACATCGTCACCATCGACCCTTAACTGTGGGGTGTCATCCTCGATATTTATGTCTCTTTGTGAAAAAGATGTGTTTTGAGGAGTGTCCTGAAAAGTTTCATTTCCTTTCACTTCAGTGGAACCACATTCAGTTTGAGTAAACTGATTTTCTTGATATTTAACTTTTATTATACTCCACCAATCATCCAACTCTTTTGCAGTAGCACAATATTTTGCATAATAAATTTGATGTGCCTGATGAGCCAATAAAAATGGTTCATTTACTGAAAGAAGACTTTTATGTTTAATATCAACAATTCCATGAGTCGAATGAACACACAATCTTCTCTCAGTATCCAACCGTCAACATTTAAACATTGTTACATAATTCTGTCCCAAATAACACAGTTCCATAATTTTTTTCAAGCATGCAATAAAAGTCAACTTCAATATCTCTATGATGTGATCCCTTCAAACAAACACCATTATTCATTGTTTTCTTTGATTCCCCATATGCACGTGTATGAAAGCGATAACCATTCACCACATACGCCTTATAAGATTTAACCATTTTGGATAGTGGGCTACTCAATATACGCAATCGACTATCAATCTTATCAGCATGTACAGATACCTGAAAAATTGTAAAACATTTATCACTATTATAAGTAATAAATTGTATTTATATGTAAAACCAAAAAAGAATGTATGTTACCAGTTTTTGAAACCAGTAGGAAAAATGTTTTTGCCAACGTTCTTCTAAGCCAGCTGCTGTAATTTGTGGAAATTGATTCTTGATATGATCATCATATAACCTAAAAATACAATATTATTAATTTACTGTAATAGAATCTATAAAATAATGATTTCTGTGCTGATTTATCCAAGCACGATCATCTAATAATGATTGATATCGATTTTTTTGTTCTATAGTCATATATAGTTTTCTACAAAATTTAAAACCATTACTGTTGTTAAATAATTTGATATAAGAAAAACAATATCCTAAAAAAGAAGATCCATAATTACAGTTATTTTTTAATAATTACCAATAATTATAGGCGACACAGTTAGTTTGTAATCATCCCCACTAATTATTATTAATTTAGCAATACTTAACAATACTTGGAAAAATAAAATATTATTGAATTATGAAATAAAATTTTGTAATCATCGTTGTGGAGATTATATTACTAATTATTCTGATTTGGTTGACGGATCATCTCTTTTTAACTTTCTCCCAACTGAAATTAGTATGAAAAACATGATCTGACATACGTTAGAGCACATTTTCCATACTAATTTCAGTGGGAGAAAGTAGCAAAGATAAGAGACGTTGAACAAAAGGTAGTCGTCAATCCACTAGAAATTTTTCCAATTTATAACCATGTACTTGAATTTATTTGATTTTTGATTAATTATTAGTAATTATTACTAATTATTACAAAACTCAATATTTCCAACAGATTTTGCTCTATTCTTAACATGTTGAAATCTTAAAGAGTCATCAATTTTCAAGTCATGCCCAATAAAAAGTTTGCATCAACCTTGTCCAATTTAAACTCTATAATTGTACTTACATGGTTGATCATATCGCAAGTAGTGTTGCAATAGGACGACACAAGTAATAAGAAAGACATGACTTGTGTTGTCCTATTGAAACACTACTTGCGAGGTGATGAACCAAGCAAGAACAATTATAGAGATTACCATGGACATGGTTGACGCAAACTTTTTATTGGGCATGACCTGAAAATTGGCGACCCTTTAAGATTTGAACTGTTAAGAATAATGAAAAAATTGTTGAAAATATTGATAATTGTAATATTGTATAAATATTTTATAAATTTAATAATATTAATGTTTTTTATAAATATTAAACATATAATAATAAAATAATTATATTATTAGTATTATTTAACTATTAATATTAGTGTAATATAATATTTTATATTATGTTAATATTTATGTTACTATTTATGTTACTAATTATATTACTAATTATGTTTCTAATTAGAAATGTGAAGATATGCTTATAGGCCGGGTGGTTAATCAATCAATGAATAGAAAAACAAATGTAATTGAACGCTCATCTACCTCAATTTTATTTTCATTTGTGTGTTGAGGATGATAGGAAATTTCTAACTCCACATGTAATATGTGCTTTTACAGTCATAATTATAAACCTCCTCACCTCTATATTGGTGAGGAGGTTGATAATTTTGACAGTAAAAGCAGATATTACATGTTGACGTAGAAGTTTCTTCTCAAGCCTCAACACAGAAATGAAAAGAAAATTGAGGTAGATGAGCTGTCAATCACGCTTGCTAATTTTCCTAATTGTTTCCTAATTATGTAATTGTTTCCTAATTATGTAATAGTTTCCTAATTATGTAATTTTTACCTAATTATGTAATTGTTTCCTAATTATGTAATTGTTTCCTAATTATGTAATTGTTTCCTAATTGTGTAATTGTTTCATAATTATGTAATCGTTTATTAATTATGTAATGGTTTCCTAATTATGTAATTGTTTCCTAATTATGTAATTGTTTCCTAATTATGTAATTGTCTCCTAATTATGTAATTGTTTCCTAATTATGTATTTCCTAATTATTATAGTTTTTTCCTAATTATTATAATTGTTTTCTAATTATTATAATTGTTTCCTAATTATTATAATTGTTTCCTAATTATAATAATTGTTTCTTAATTATTATAATTATTTCCTAATTATTATAATTGTTTCCTAATTATTTTAATTGTTTAGTAATTATTATAATTGTTTCCTAATTATTATAATTGTTTCCTCATTAAATCTAATGGTTTCCTAATTAAATCATAATTGTTTCCTAATTAAATCTAATTGTTTCATAATTAAATCTATTTTTTTCTTAATTAAATCTAATTGTTTCCTAATTATTATAATTGTTTCCTAATTATTATAATTGTTTCCTAATTATTATAATTTTTTCTTAATTAAATCTAATTGTTTCCTAATTAAATATAATTGTTTCCTAATTAATTCTAATTTTTTCCTAATTAAATATAATTGTTTACTAATTAAATCTAATTGTTTCCTAATTATTTCTAATCAAATATAATTATTTCCTAATTATTTGATAATTATTTTCAATTAAATCTAATTAAATCTAATTATTTCTAAATTATTTTATAATTATATATTTATTTCTAATTATTACCAAAACATCCCCCGGGAGTGTCAAACCAAGAGTGCAACAAGGCCCATTGTCATGTACCAGGTTACTCCGAGTCAAGCTCGAAACACCTTTTCAAAGTTTTCACTCCTAGGTATATCTGTGCCAGAGCCGCCTCAACTTGTTCTTATCCAGACAAGGATTATTTGGTACAACCACATAAACTAATTATACTATATAGCTAAACATTCTATTAAAAAAAATAAATTTAACAATTAAAAATAATATTACCAATTTAAAATAATTCAACAATTACAAAAAATATAAATATATTTGAAGTAATCCGCGCCTTCTAACTCCTTCCATACTCTTCTCAAAATAAAAAATTAAAACAAAATAAAATTTCTACTTAGAACTGAAAATTAGAGAGAGAGAAGAATAGAGATCTGAATGTTATGAAAAAAATGGATGGGGTGTATATATAGGATAGATTTTTTGCGACGGTCGTATTTGCGATGGTATCCCATCGCAATACCTAGTATTTACGATGGGATACCGTCTCAAATGCCTTCATCCGCATTAAATACGGGAAGCTGGTAAGAGGACTTTTGCGATGGGATCGTCACAAATAGCCACCATTAGTGACGAGCAGATATCTCCGTCGCAAATTTCTATTTACCGCCACTTGTATTGGCGATGGGTCCCGTCGCAAATATGTTCGCCCACATTAATTACGGGCGGTGGGTAAAAGGGTTGTCGCGACAGGACCGTCGCAAATGACACACCATTAGCGACGGGTGGATATCCCCGTGGCAAATTACTATTTACCGGCGTTGGTATTTGCGATGGGCGGATAACCCCGTTGCAAATTCCTATTCACCGCCACCGGAATTTGCGACGGGACTCGTCGCAAATACCACCCGTTGCATTCTTTTTTGCGACGGGTAAATAGTTTTGTCACAAAAAATTATTTACCACCACAGGGTAGTTGCGACGGGTTGAAGGTGACCGTCGAAAATAGGCTTTATAGCGGCCAGTATTGGTGACGGGGCCCATCACAAATAACACCTGATGAATATTTTTTTGTGACAGGGAAATTTCCCTGTCGGAAATACTATTTACCACCACCGTGTACTTGCGAAGGGTAGCCTTCTACCCGTCACAAAGTGGCTTCCTGCGTTTTGGCACACAAACTGCGCCATTGCAATTTCTACGGGACCTGTATTTCCATCGCAAATACTCATTTCAATGGAGTTTTTGCGATGGGAAGAAGGCCTGTCGCAAATACCCCATCTCAATAATAGTTTTTTCCTGTAGTGTCTTATGCTAATGTAATAAAGTAATACACCAACTTCGTCCTACTAAGGTCAAGGTCATTACATTTATCTATATGATCCAACATTTATTCTGGTTTCTCCCCATAAGAAAGACCTTTCTCCAGTGGTATGACTTATAGGATTAGTAAATATGATCGATCTAGTATATAATTTCATAAATTATATACATGGAACACATCAAGAACATATGATAGGTTCGTGGGAATCTCTATGAAATATGCTATCATCTTGATGCAATGAAGAATCATATAGGGAACTATATATCTAGGGATTAACATTACCTTAATTCAATGTATCATAGACATATTCCAATTATGTGTTCAAAGGAGTACCTTATCACCATCTTTGAAATATATATCTGATATATTATTGTCAATATATCTATTTATGGAATCAGTGTCACAACCCGCCCTCAGGGCCCGTGCTGTGACTACCCCAAGCCTGCCTTCCATAGGCTAGGGGATGACGACTAGCACCAAAGGCATAAATCCAGATAAAAGGGAAGGCATTGCCTTTATATAAGTAAATAAACACAATAGAGTACGCAAGAGAAGTAATCACTAAGTAAAAACTGGGTACCAAAGTAAGTGCTGAAAAGTAAATAGGCCAAAATACAAACCCAACTGAAAGTACAGTACAACAGAAAAGAAATTACAACAACAGTAAAGTAAATCAGCAACCACTGAGTCGTCCTCTAGATATCCCACCTGAAGGGTGGGTAAAGATGGTCTCGCCAGCTCCTCGAGTCCGGCCGTCCGCTCCATGTACATCCCTCTTAGTGGTCCACCTCTAAGTACCGTCTATCTCCACAAGACTCCACCTTGATCAGTGTTGTCCATCGTCTGCATCCAATACAATGTCAGGCGGGCATATCCCATGTAGGGGTGAGTATACAATACTCAGTAGGGACCCCTAGACCCTCGACGGTTTCCCAATATACACAAAGTATAAATCCAAGGAAAGATACAAACACGAAGTATCAACCGACTCAACTTAGGTATATGACCATATATACACCTAAGTCATAAATTCGAGTTCAGCTCCAACTCACGAGCCCAAATACTACCCAGTCGACACATGAAAGCACAAACCAGTCCACACAATAATGTAAGTCAACCACATCGATGGTAATGATTGAAAGTCAAGAATCAGCTCACACAGGTATACTACTCACGGAGAAGGGTGTTGATGATTAGATGTAGCCTCTGAATCATCTCCTCTGCCGAACCCACATAGGATCCGAGTACAGAAGTCATCACTGCCAAACCCACGTAGGATCCATGTACAGTAAACACCGCTTCTGAACCCATGTAGGATCCATGTACAGTCGTCTTCGTCATCACAGTCGCAGCCAGCTCTAGGGTTCCCGCACGCAGTGTACTCGATTCCGGGAGGGTCCGCTCCATGAGTAAAAAGGGGTCGATACATCAACTGTCACAAAGTCCAGAGTTGATGTATCCCAATGTTCCATCTTTTAAAAGGGAACTCAATGTGATAGACGGCGCATCGAACGGACACCCGGTCTATGAGATATTGGTTTTTCTGTTCCAGGGGCCCGGTTGGAAATATGCCCGTTCCAAATCCATCCATTTACCAAAGTTGTCCAAACTCACATAGAGTATCACAAGAGGACCATCTCGTCAAAATAGTCCCAGTTCCGTAGACAGCGCATCAATCAGACGCGCGGTCTTTATGTTAGTCACTTTTAAGTGAATAACGGGTTCGACCCATTTAGCCTAGTGGGTCGACGAGTCGGGATAACCCAGTTTGACGGGTCCGACCTGATAGGGGTATCAGACCGGTCCAAAGGAAAACACAACTCGGCCTGTAGGGGCGCGTCCTACCCTGAAGTGACGCGGCCCAGGCTGGCGCAGCCCCGCTGGCTCGGCCAGTGGGCCGAGCGGTTCTGAAGGGGGGGGGGCTGTCTGTCCGCACCGGCGGCGCCAAGAGGCGCCTCCCTTCCCAAACTGGCTGGATAAGCCAGCCGGCCTTATGGCACCTGCAGCCCAGAGGGTAGGCCACAGGTTCTCTAGAGTGGCACCCTCTTGGCACCACAGTCCGGCTCCGCTCGGTTCTTCCACCGACGCGGCCCAAAGATCGGGTCGTGGTTCTTTCCGCACTGCCAGCGTGTTGGCGCCGGCTTCCTCCACTGCGTTCCCAACATCGCACGATGACGTCGTGCTACCTGCAACTTCGGTATCCGATTCCAAAAAGATCAAGAAACGATAGAGGGTCGTCGGGCCATGCTTGTTCTTCCCACACCCTCTGTGTTAGGCGGTAACAATCGACCGAAGATGAACAAGATTTCACGAATCACAACAAACAATTTTATTCAAATAAAACTTGAACAATTTACCCTACCTTGACAATTGATGTCGAACATCGTTGTCGTGGAAGACGATGTCGCGAGATGAGGATTCGTGGATGTCGTCGGAGTGCGCCCGAGGAAGAAATGACGTTCCCTCTCTTATCGCGGAGAAGAGAAAATATAATGCGTGTCGTGGTTGGCAAATTCCCCACGTCGGTGTCTCCTTCCTTGTCATGAATAAAGAAGAGGATGGAGAACCATGGTTTCCATATCGTTCAATGTCGAAGGGTCGATGTTCTTTGTCAGAGAAGAACTTTCTTTCATTGAGGATGATGTTCTTCAAAAACTCTAGAGTTATCCCAATTCCTCCTCACACAACAATTGCCAACCCAAATAAAATAAGGCTTATCATTATTTTATTTAATCTTGCCAAGAATTAAAAATCTAAAATTCAAACACATAATTAAATTAATTGAAGAGGTTCAATCAATTAATTAAGGTGTGTGTTAGGAAGAATTAAAGAGGGAGAGAGGGGAGGGGAAGAGTTACTCAATTAAAGGGGAGTTAACAATTAAGAATTGGGTTTAAAAGGAGTTTAGGGAATGTGAAAGGTTGGGGATCGCATGGGCCCCACCTCATAAATTTCCTCAAGTGGGTAGTTAGGTGATTATGTGTCCCTCCCCAACTCCCCCATGTAGGATATAACCACATAGATATAAAATAAAATTGTTACACAATTTTATTCACTTTTTATTTAATCCACAATTTTCTTTAACTTCTCCTCCCGTGCAAACGCATCTACGATGAGGGTCCCCTTAAGCAATTACCAGCGTTACGAGTTCATCAGAGCCCTCAGATTTCAATTTCAAGCACCGGTTCAAAAGATAGAAAAACCCGGTCGGTCGTTTACTGAACGCACCTGTGCTATACTTCGGAAATTTATTCTGAGCACATCGGGCCTTAGAATAAAGTACTGTTAGAAGCCAATGAATTGTAAAATTACAAAGAATTTAAGAAAAAAATTTCCTTGAAATTTCCAAGTCTTTACATTACTCCCACCTCCAGGCTTTACGTCCCCATAAAGCTACAACATATACTAGGGAAACAAATGAGGGTACTGAGCTTGCATCTTGGCCTCCCACTCCCATGTGCTCTCCTAGAGGTTCCCGTGCTACCATCAAATACGCACCAGAGGTATCGACCATCCACGTAGGACCCGATCCTATCGATCCTCAATCACCACCGGGACCTCCACAAATGGCTCCCTGTCATCGATGTCCATCTCCCCATGGTCGATGATATGCATCGGGTCGTGCACGTATATCCTCAACTGAGATACGTGGAAAACATCATGCACCCGGTGCAACTGAGGTGGAAGATCCAGGCGGTAAGACACCTCACCTACCCTACTAAGGACGTGGAATGGTCCGATGAAGCGCAAGGATAACTTGTTGCCCCAGCCAAATCACCGTAATCCATGTCGAGTTGACACCCGTAAGAAGAAGTGGTCTCCATCCTCGAACTCCAGTGGTCTCTGTCTCCCATCAGCATATGACTTCTGCCTTCTTTGAGCAGTCCTCATCCACTCCTGGTTGATCTGCACCTTCTCTGTTGTAGCCTGGACCATATCTGGTCCTACAAATACTGACTCCCCAGGGTCAGTCCATCACATAGGTGATCTTTATGGCCGGTCCTATAGTGCCTTGTATGGTGCCATCCTGATGGCGGAGTGGTATCTGTTATTGTATGAAAACTCCACCAAGGGTAGGTGATCCTCCCAGCTGCGACTGAAGTTGAGGACACATGAACGGAGCATGTCCTCGTGATTCTGAATGGTTCTCTCCATATTTCCATCTGTTTGAGGATGAAAGGAAGTGCTCAGGCATATCTGCGTCCCAAATCCCTTCTACAACCCCTTCCATAGCCAGGAAGTAATGTGAGCGGCTCGATCGCAGACGATAGACGAAGACACACCATGAAGTCGTACGATCTCCTAAACGTAGAGGCGTCCCATGCTATCTACTGATCCCTACTCTCGGATTGGTAGGAAGTGGGCCAACATGGTGAGTCGGTCTAAGATCACCCAGATAGAGTTGTGTCCTCTGGTAGTATGTTGAAGCCCCGTCATGAAATCCATGTATATCCCGTCCCACTTCCACTCGGGGACCTCTAAGGGATGCACCAAGCCTACCGGTCCCCGGTGATCCTCCTTCACCAGCTGGCAAGTGAGAAATCGTGAAACGAACTCTGCCACAAAATTCTCCATACCCAACCACCAGTGCTATCGTCTGAGATCCTGGTACATCTTCGCTACTCCTAGATGTACCGCTAGAGGGGAAATGTGAAACTCCCTCAACACCTCCTCTTGTAATGCAACTGGTACCATGGTACACCCCCTTAAGAGAATGACGTGTTGTACTCTTACAGAAAATCCATCAGGTTCCCGTCCTATGGATATCTGTGCACGTGACGTCTCACAGTCAATGTCCCCACGTTGTGCCTCTATGACCCGCTGATGTAGTGGAGGAGTGACTGTGAGTGACTGTAGAAAGGCTGCTCCATCTCTATCCATGAAGGATATCTGCAACGCGGCTAGCTGCTTCGTCGCTTCTCTAAGTAGCTGAATGCCCATTCTCCTTCTAAGAGAATTAGCTACTATATTACCCTTCCTAGAAGTATTGACATTATCAAAGTCATAGTCCTAAAGGAACTCGAGCCATCGCCACTTTCTCAGGTTCAGGTCCTTCTGGGAGATGATTTACCTAAGACTCTGGTGGTCATAATAGACTGTAAAGCACTCACCCATGAGATAGTTCCTGCACATCTTCAAGGTGAAGACTACTACTTCTAACTCTAGGTCATGGGTAGCGTAGTTCCCCTCATGCTGCCTCAACTATCGTGAACCATATGTGATCACTGCCCCGCTCTTGCATCAGGACACACCCAAGTCTAGTCCCTGATGTGTCTTTTTGAACCACGTACCGAATGCCCTCCTCCAGTAGCCTCAAGATGGGCACACTGGTCAATTTCTTCCACAGCTCCTAGAAGCTTTGCTGGAATCTATCTGAACACACGAAGGATTTCCCCTTTTTCATCAAAGCTGAAAGTGGTGCTGCAAATCTGGAGAAGTCTAGAACAAATCTCCGGTAGTACCCATCCATACCTAGGAAACTCCGCACATCCGTCACACTCCTGGGTGCCTCACAAGCAAGTACTTCCTCGATCTTTGCAGGACCCCCAGCAACTCCCGCCTCAGAGTTGATGTGCCCCAAGAAGTGTACCTCTTGAATCCATAACTAACACTTTTAGAGCTTACCATAAACTGATTCTCTTAGAGTGTGTCCAGTATAACCCACAAGTGGTAGGCATGCTCCTCCTCAGCAGTCGAATAAATCAGTATGTCGTTGATGAAGACTACGACAAATCAATCAAGGTAAGGCTAGATGATCCTCTTCAGGAGACTCATGAACACTACTGGAGCATTGGTTACACCAAAAGGCATAACCAAGAACTCATAGTGTCCATACCAACACCTGATGGTCGTCTTTCTCACATCCTTGTCTCAAACTCTGAGCTGGTGATATCCTGACCTCAGGTCTATCTTTGATAACCATCGTGCTCCCTTGAGCTGATAAAAGATGTCATCAATCCTCAGGAGTGGGTACTTTTTCTTCATGGTCACCAGGTTCAGGCGACGACAGTCGACACAAAGTCACATGATCTCGCCCGCCCTTGTGGCGAACAAAATCGAAGAATCCCAAGGTGAAACACTGGGTTGAATGAATCCATTTCCCTGTAAGTCCTCCAGTTATACCCGCAGCTCATGAAGCTCAGTGGGATCCATCCGATATGCTGGAGTAGATATCGGTGTTGTCCCGGGGTACATGTCAATATAGAAGTATACCTCTCTACGAGGAGGTAGTCCTAGAACGTCATCAGTGAAAACGTCCGCATACTGATCCACCACAACAGGAAAACTCACACTCCACACATAAACCGCTCCGAGGATGAGACAGGCCAACAGATGTGTGATCGACTTCTCTCTCCTCTAAGTAAGTCCATCCAGCGCTGCAAAGGCTCCCTTCTCTCCGATGAAGGTGAACATGCTCCAATCTGTGCGGACACACCTCAATTTACGCCTAATATAGTCAATCTAGGCATGGACTATAGATAGCCAGTCCATACCCATGATGAAGTCGTAAGGCCTCGATGCCACTACAAGAAGATCCAAGCTGAAGCTCTCGCCTCGTAGAGTAAGCTCACACTGCTAGAAACAGTTTGTAATCATCGAGCCTGCCCTTGTAAGAGTATCTAGCCGTAAGGATCGAACCAACGGCTCCGTCGGAATCTCCGAGCACCGAACAAGGGCAGAAGGTATAAACTAACGACTCGCTCTTATGTCTATCAAAATTACAGTAAGTGTGGAGTAGACACAGATAGTACCTCGAATCATCTCAGGTGCGCCGTGGTCGTAAGCCTCCACTGCCTGGAGCTGAACCTTCCGTTGTCCTCCAGCTCCCCTATGGTCAGGGTGGACCTCCTGGTGGTGGTGGTGGTAGAGCCTCGAAGCGTCGTCCACCACCTGCTGCTCGGCCAGATCCTCTTCCTCGTCTTCCTGCTCCCTGCGTACCACCACGGTCGAACCTCTACCTCATCCTAGGTGGTCCCTGAACCATCTGATTCTCCTCTACATGGCGGGTCGGGCAGTCAGGAGCCATGTGACCTTACCCGCCGCATGCATAGCACTACCTGCCTCTCGTATGACTGGCTCTGCTGCGTGTGGCCCACACATCCGAACAAGTATCCTGAGGTCGCCCACCTGATGGCTAGGTCCGCTTGTACCTCTGCGACATCTGTCTACTGCCGGCTACAGAAGACTCCGCTACGTGTCACCCTGCGGTAGGCCTCACTACTGGCGTAGGCTCAGCAATAAATCTCTCCACCAGAAGAGCTCACTCCAGTACTCTTTCCTATGTAGGAATGCTGAGGGAGATCATTGAAGCCCTGATCTAATGCCTCAGTCCCTAATCAAAGGTCTGGGCCCGAATGAATGGGTCCCGTACCATGTATGTGGAGTAGCGCGAGAGGTCGGTAAATCTCACCGAGTACTGGGCTACTGACATGCTGCCCTGCCGCAGTTGTAGTAACTCCTATATGTGAACCGCACAGAGGGTGGCTGGAACAAACTATGAGCGGAAGAGGCTCTCGAAGTCCGTCCAAAGTAGAGATGCCTCATCATTCACCTGAAGCTTCAGGTCCACCATCTACCTGCTGCTGCATATAGAAGACTCGTGGTAAGGATCACCATAAGATATGCTGGTGTCCCTACCAATATGAAGACTCAGACGATAGCCTCCAGCAAATCCTCAGATGCCTGAGTGTCCGTCTCTCCGTGGAACCTAGGTGGCCTCTATCACTGAAACTCATGAAAAACACTTAATCGACATGCACTCTCTGCTGCTGGGGCGAGTGGTATCGGTGGCCCAGCAGGTAAAGGTACCGCTGGTGCCTCTGCTGTAATTGGGACCTTCACCGAGGCCTCATCGCTCGGTGGGCTTCCAATCCAAACGTAACTAGGAACCCTAGCAAGCTACCTCCGTGGGGCCATCCTGAGAAGAAACAGGTGTGCCATGGTTAGTACAATATACCTGGTGAGCTGACACAATGTATTCACCATGAAAACTTTTGAAACACACATGCAATCAATTTTCTGATGCACTGATTTGGAAATCAGAAGTCAGGGTCCTGGTGTATGGATACGTCGGCCGCCAAACCAACATTGGACTCCCTAGACTGATAACCACACTCAATACTCTAAACACTGTTGCTTCACAGAAAGAAATCATCAGAGTCCTGAGTTCTGCGGTAGAACCGACTCCTGTGATACCAATTTGTCACGACCCGCCCTTGGGGCCCGTGCCGTGACTACCCCATGCCCGTCTTCCGTAGGCCAGTGTCTAGACACTAGAACCAAAGGCATAAATCCCAATAAAAGGGAAGGCATTGCCATATATAAGTAAACAAACACAACATAGTACACAAGAGAAGTAAGCACTAAGTAAAAACTTCGTACTAAAGTAAATACTGAAGAGTAAATGGGCTAGAATACAAACCCAACTGAAAGTACAGTACAACAGAAAAAAATGTATAGCTATAGTAAAGTAAATCAGCGACCACTGAGTCGTCCTCTGGATATTCCACCTGAAGGGTATGTACAGATGATCTCCTCACCTCCTCGGGTTCGGTCGTCCGCTCCGTGTACGTCCCACCAAGTGGTCCACCTCCAGGAACCGTCCAGCTCCACAAGACTCCACCTCGATCAGTGATATCTATCGACTATAACTTATACAACGTAGTGCAGACATAGTCCATTAAGGGGTGAGTATATAATACTCAATAGGAACCCCGAGACCCCTGAAGGTTTCCCAAAAACCACAAAGGATAAATCAGAGGAATGATACAAACATGAAGAATCAACTGACTCTACTTAGGTATATGCCCATACATATACCTAAGTCATCAATTCCATTTCATCTCCAACTCATGAGCCCATGTACAACCCAGTCCACACAGGAAAGCACAACCCAGTCGACACAGGAAAGAAAGTCAATCACATCGATGATAATGATTGAATGTTAAGACTCATCTCACACAGGTATTCTACTCACGAAGAAGGGTGAAGATGATTAGATGTAGCCTCTGAATCATCTCCTCTGCTGAAGCCACATAGGATCCAAGTATAGAAGTCGTCGCTGCTGAACCCACATATGAACCAAGTACAGTAACCATCGTTGTCGAACCCACGTAGGATCCAAGTATATTCATCATCGATGCTAAACCCACAAGGGATCACAGTACAATCGTCCTCGCTGTCGAACCCACGTAGTATCCAAGTACAGTCGTCTTCGTCATCGCAGTCGTAGCCAGCTCTAGGGGTTCTACACTTCGCGTACACAATTCTGGGAGGGTCCACTCCACAAGTAAAAAGGGGTCGATACATCAACTATCATTAATTATAGGGTTGATGTATCCCGAAGTTCTATCGTGTCAAAAGGAACTCAACGTGACAGACGGTGTGTCAAAAAGACACCCGGTCTGAAAGATATTGGCTTTTCCATTCAAGGGGCCCGTTTGGAAATATGCCTGTTCCAAACTCGACAATTTACCAAAGTTGTCGAAACTCACTTAGTGTATCACAAAAGGACCGTCTCGTCAAAAGAGTCCCGGTTCCGTAGACGACGCGTCGATCGAACGTGCGGTGTTTAAGTTATTCACGTTTAAGTGAATAACGGGCCTGGGCCGTTTAGCCCAGGGGGCCCACAAGTTGGGTTAACCCAGTTTGATGGGTCCGGCCAGGCAGGGGTGTCGGACCGGTCTGAATGAAAATTCAACTCAGCCCGAAGGGGCGCGGCCTGGCCTGATGTGACGCGGCAGGGTGGGACGTGGCCCGATGGGGAGTGCGGCCCGGCGGGCTCGACCGGCCGGCCGAGCGGTTCCGGGGGTTGGCATCTGTCCGCATCAGTGATGCCAAACGGCGCAACCCCTCCCAAACCGGCCGGCCTTCTGGCGCATGCGTCCCGCACGGCGTGCCGCGACATCTTCAGCACAGTGACCTCCTGGCGCCGCGGGACTGCTCCGCCCAGCCGACCGGTTCTTCCACTAACGCGGCCCACAGAGCGGGCCGTGGTTCATTCCGCACTGCCAGTGTGTCGGCGCTGACTTCCTCCGCTGCAATCCCTGCATGGGGCGACAACTCCGTGCTTCCTCCACATTTGGTCGCTGATTCAAAAAAGATCAACAAATGACAGAGGGTCATCGGGCCGTGTTTTTTCGGCCTGCACCCTCCGCGTTAGGTGGTAACAATAGGCCAGAGATGAACAAGGTTTCACGAAGCACAACGAATGATTTTTTTCAAAAAATTGGAACTATTCACCCTACCTCAACAATTGATGTCGAATGTCGGCATCGTGGAAGACGACGTCACGAGGTGAGGATTCGTGGACGGCGTCAGAGTGCGCTTGAGGAAGAAACGGAGTTCCCTCTCTTGTCGCGGAGAAGAGAATGTATAAGGCACGTCTTTGTTGGAGAATTCCCCACGTCAGTGTCTCCATCCTTGTCGCGAAGAGAGAAGAGGATGGAGAATAGTGGTTTTTGAGTCGTTCTACATTTAAGGTTCGATGTTCTTCATCGGAGAAGAACCGTCCTTCGTTGAGGATGATGTTCTTCAAAAACTCTAGAGTTCTCCCAATTCCTCCTCACACAACAATTGCCAACCCAAATAAAATATGGCTTCTCCTTATTTTATTTAATCTTACCACGCATTCAAAATATATAATTCAAACACTTAATTAAATTAATTGGGGAGGTTCAATCAATTAATTAAGGTCTGTGTTGGCAAGAATTAAAGAGGGAGAGAGGGGAGAGGAAGAGTTACTCAATTAAAGGGGAGTTAACAATTAAGAAGGGGGTTTAAAATGATTTTAGGGAATGTGAATGGTTGGGGCTCGTGTGGGCCCCACCTCCCAAATATCCTCACATGGGTAGTTAGGGGTTTATGGGTCCCACCCCAACTCCCCCATGTAGGATATATCCACATAGATATAAAATAAAATTTTTCCACAATTTTAATAACTTCTTATTTAATCCACAATTTTTTTAACATCCCCTCCCGTGAAAATGCATATACGGTAAAGGTCCCCTTAAGCAATTACCAGCATTACATGTTCATTGGTGCCCTCAGATTTCAATTCCGGGCACCGGTTCAAAAGATAGAAAATCCCACTCATTCGTTTACTAAATAGAACTGATTTAGACTTAGGAAATTGATTCCAGGAACATAGGGCCTCCGAATCAAGTACTGTCAGAAGCCACAGACTTGTAAAATTCCAAAGTATTGAAGAAAAAATTTTCCTTGAAATTTCCAGGACTTTACTGTCAGGATGGTCATTATGTGTTGATGTGTTTATCTAAACTTATATTACATTTTCTATACCAGCTCAGGTTCCAATAAATGTTTATTGAAATCATTATCCTAACATTTTGGCGTCCTACACTTCATTTCATAGAAGGATTCATAATGGGTGATCTTAATTCATGAGTGAATGCTATTTTTTAAAAAACTCCATCTTGTGGAAGTCATGGATCCTAAACTCCTATGAAATATGTAGAGAAATATATCAATATTTCTTATATGGTTTTAATGGTCCTATCATACATATCATATATTTTTGTATGATATGTAATGCTAAATCTCAACTCTCATTTCCAATTTTATTTAATATTTATCTATTACATCAAGGTATACATTTATCATCATTATATATGATTTAAAGTGGTAAGTTATGAAACATTACCTATCCCTTATTATATATCCTAGAAATAAGATACGAACTGAAATATTATTTGATATAAATGAGATACGTTGAATTCTTAAGTGAATTGACAAGTGCTTAAATGGAATTATGGACTTTAGATATCTTAGGATGCACCAAAATGAAATCCATGGTAATTTTTTAAAAATCCAAAACAGTTGTGGGTAAGGGTTGTAACAACACATTATAATTATAATTATCAGCCTTAATCTATTAGCATAATAATCACCGAGATACATACTCTGTAATATATGACTTTATGTCATCCCTCAAAAATCTCTCCTTAATATCTATAAAAATATTCAGACTTTCAGAATGAATAGAAAATGATGAAATACGAGATTCAACTAATAAATGCATTAATTTTTGTTTTAAGGGGTATATACTATGTTACCAATCTGTATCATTCCATCAATATCATTTATGGACATATGAAAATTATTTACGTTATTTTTCATCTCCACAACTTCCTTCGACGCATCTTTAATATTCACATGAAGAGATTTTTGAATGTTTATCTGAGAAATATATAATATTTATCTTTTCCATATTATTTCATGGCCTATAATATAACAACCTATAATTATTGTATATCATTTAATCCTCATACTGGAAAAACTAATATGGTTCTTCTCACTCAAAGTATCGATCACCTTATTATCCTTATTAGGGTGGTAATGTATTGATCAATAACAATAATTAATCAATTCCTACCATCTCCTTTGGTTTATATTTAACTTTGTTGTATGTGATTATATAAATCAGAATTTTATGATTGATATATATTCTAAAACCTTTATTATAATTTTAATACCTACATACCTTAAATTTTAAAACTACTACCACCAGGTCAAAATCATTAGTTGGGTAATTTTCCTCTAGAACTTTCAATAAGTGGGGATGTATAACCTACCATAATGTGATTATTTATGAGAACACATAAATGTATATTCATTGATACATCACTATAAATAACATACCCATCACTATTATAGGTTAGGGGGAGTATAGGTTCACTGACCAATCTTATCTTTAGTTCCTTAAATTTCACTTTACATTCACTTGTCCATAGGTACTTGGATCTCTTTTTCAGAAAAATAGATTTTTTTTATTTCCGTACAAAACATCTCATAAATCATAAATAGTATCTAGAATCCATAATTAAACTATATATTTATATAAATATGGTTAGTTTGGTCCAATGATAAAAAAATCTATCTTCGAGGGACCCCCTGATATATCTTAACATCCAATTACTTGACTAAAGAATAATACTTTATATATCCAAACTTTACTTTTTATAATTTTTTCATAAAGAATTGTCTTTCCTAAAGGTATTATACACAATCCTAAATTGATCATCATGTTCTTTATTTCTATTATAATATATAATAATGTCATCTATAAAAACTACCACAAACAAATTAATGTAATTTCTAAAGAATCAAATTCACTAGAACCATAAAGATATGAGGTAATTGATGATTCCTAATATAATAATTATAGATTAATTATTTATATAACTTATGTGGATGGTTTCTTAGATATTTACTCTTTTTTGACCATCAACTGATGAAAATTATATAATAGGTCAATCTTTAAAAAGAATTGAGTTACTCACATTTTGTCAAAAAAATCATCAATACGGGGTAGATGATAGTTTTTCTTTATTGTGATGACGTTATGCTCTCAATAATCATCTCAAAAATGAATTGATCCATATTTCACATTAATATAATTTATAGGTTCACCCCATGGTAAGGCACATGGATAAACTAATACCTTATCATGATTCTTTTGGAGTTTCTTCCTTAATTCTTATAACTCGATGAAGTCCTCTATAATGAGTATTTGAAATAGGCATGTCACCAGGTATGAGTTCTATTCCAAACTCAACAACATTATTTGGGCGATGAATAAGAAACACTTCAAGAAATAAGTTAAATCATTCCACACAATAGGCATATCTTCAATGTTGAGTTTTTTTCAAACAATTTTAGATATATAATCATCATAAATAAGTAATAATACCCATAAAATAGTAGTAATATCCATTAGAATATCATATTAATCCTCATGCCTATATACAATCATTTCCTATTTATGATTATGAAATGCGACATTAATTCCTCAAAAATTGATAGAGGATAAATACAACGAAATCCAATACATTTCCAAAATCACATCAAATTAAACTAGAGTAAGAATAAAATGATATATGGGACATAAATTTTAAAAATATTCTATTGGAGTGGAGATATATTCTTGATATGTGATTATCACACCATTAGAATATTTTACTAATTATTAAACATCTAATATTTGAGGTGGTTATGTGAAACCCTTATAAAATTATTCAAGTATAAAATCGTTGGTATAACAAAAATTAAATAATACATCTACAATTAAATAATGGATGATAACTGTACATTTCACCACTTCATTATCATGACTCACTCTAGTAATTTCAATAACATGGTATTTTACTTTCTCATTAGTTTAAGATGTTATTAACCTCAATTTTCATCATTAACCTTATTATTCATGAACTTTTTATCATAATTCACATAATTATTGTAGTTTTAGAACTAAAATGTGGTTGATTCATTACGTTGAGTTGTCCCAACAATAATTTCATACATCTCTTCATCTCTATGACATTTCCTTTCTTAATGGAATTGTTTTTCACTATTAAAATATTTACCATTTCCCTTAATACAATTCCCCCATGATGGTTTCTACATATTTTGAATAAGTAATGATTAATTTTCATTCCTATAATGTTTGTTATTATAATTTATTTCATACTCTATCTTTTTTTCATATCTGAACTATGCGAATTATGTGAATATCATCTCTCCATTTATAACTTGAGAGCACATAAAATGATTTGTTCAAAGTAACTAAAGTCCCTTATAGTTTACATCTTTTAGAGATTTGTTTCATGAAACTGAAGAAATGATCCATTTTTCTCTTAGTTTTAATGGTTAACATAATTAATACCTCTATATTATTGTAATGTTTTCCTTATATATACTAATATATTTATAATCCCTAAACATAATATCAAGGAGCTGCCTTTCCATTTTCATGAGAAGTGTTTGTGGAATGTTATTATTATAAAATACCCCTTTAACTCATTCCATTCCCTGGAATAAATTTATTTTTATTTGATTATATTCTTAATATTATTCCAATATTTATCCACTTCACCCTCAAAACAATACACTACCCAGAAAAAGTTTCCATGCTAAGAATTGGAAAATTAAAAATATAATTTTAGTGGTAAGAGTCCATTGTCAACCACTAGTAGATCTACAATCCCACTGAATTACGTTGTATTTTCCCTTATAAATGAATAAATAATTTATTGGTCCCTATATTGTTCATTTTAATGATCAATATTATTCATTTATTAAGGGAGTTGCATGAGCATCAGAATAATATTTTTCTTTCCATCTCCCATCTCGTTTAGATTCTCTAGAGTGCAGTCATTGCAGTATACACCACATTCATTAACAATATTATTCCTTCTATTTCAATATTTTAACTAAAATTAAAAATAATAGTGTAAAAATACTGGTAAAATAATCATAACAATCAATCATATAATCATGAAAATTATTCTAAAGATGCTTTAAATTATTAAACATTTTTTGAAACCAAATTTTTTAGGATAAATATATATAACATAAATTACATTTTGTCTTATCTTATGTTATACCATCATATTATTTATAATCTAATATCTAAAAATAAATAAACCCTTCATCCTATCAACTTATCCTACCAGGAAAAAATTTACATAAATATTATTTCATATTAAATGATAACATAAAATAATACACAATAATTATTGCATGAAAACTGCAAAGGATTAGTGTATTTAGAGAATATATAAATATTAAACATATTAAATGAAATATATTAAACATTTAACAAAATCTTATTCCCTCATCGTACCCTTCTTAGATATATCCTACTTAAAACTTTTCTTGATAAATTGGGGAAAATGGAAATATAAGAATGGGTGAGCTCAGATGATCAGTAAGGCTAAACATGGGAGATAAAAATTGATGATCATATTAAATCTTAAGGTATTCATAAGGGTATTATTTCATGGTCATAACATACCACGTTGATACCCAATCGGCTATAGATCAGAAAGCATGAGTCATTGAATAATGTTTTAGAATTTTATAAGGCATAAATCATAATAGTGAGGAATAATCATTATTTAAAAGTGTCGCACGGGATAATATCATAAGAAAAAAAATATTTCATAGTAATTTTAGAATAATAATAAGTAAAGAAAATAATTTCATTAGTCAATGTTCAGTTTTAAGACCATCATTACATTAGGGAAAAGTTCTGTAGTGGATTGCGTTCACTCACCAGCCTATTTTCATTCATGGAATGGGTTCAGTCATCATCCTATGTTCATATTTATCTCATGAGATATAAATCATTACCCAATGTATTTTAGGAATATATATTTTTTCTCCTCCCATAACATAATGAAATCCATACACATGTGTGCTAGTATATCATAAAATCATTTATAATTTCATCATAGCTTAAACTGTGGAAAAGAAATGGGTTTCCAAATTATTTTCTTATTACATAATGACTAGCCATACAAAGTCACAAAATAGATGATATAATTCTATAAAATCATTAGTGAATCATATAAACGTCAAAGGATATTTGAAAAATACATTTAAAATTAAATTAAATTTTTTTCTTAGAAAATATGAGAAAAAAATATAATTTCCATTTTATAATATTTTAAATAAAAATTCCCAAAAATTGAGAAAATTATTTATATTGAAATAAAAATCGAATCATATAAAATAATAAAAAAAAATAAGATCCATCATAATGAAAAAATAATATCATGTGGTAGATGTTAAAATAAATATTCCTTTCACACCTTTACAAAAAGTAATAAATATCCATTTTGGAGAATATTGTAAATATCAATTTATAATATTTTGAAAATATATTCAAACATAGTTTTAAATGAATCTAAATAGTCATTTTATATTATAAAACACAATTATTGAGATCATTTTATATAACATGGATGATGAAGAAAAATTTCATAGAAAAAAGAGGAAATAAGGCCAACTTTTCTAAAAACAATTTAAAATCATTTTTAAGTACAAAAGATAGGATATTATATGGAAAATTAAAAAAAAGAAATAAATTTAGTGAATAGAATATATTGGTTTTAATGTATAAGAATCATATAATTTCCCCCAATTAGAATTTAATATTGACAATCCAAAAATGAAAAGAGATTGTAACATAAACCCTTAACCCAGGTGCTAACATTCTTTATATATGTTATTAAGACCCAAAATAATTAATTTAAAGTTATAATAAAATTATATTTGATCTATATTCAAAATTATCTTCAAAGATTAAATTCAATTATAATTTACAATTACTTTTCATTAAAAAATTCTAATTAAAATTAACATTCATGTGTTAACTGTTCCATTTCCCATGAATGTTGATGTTTGAAGGTTCTAGTCCTTAGACCTTGTTCATGGTTCAATCATCTATATAATATTAATAAAATTATAGGTATAATATTCATTCATTATATAAACTTTAATAAACATTCATATAAGGTGGTTATGAAAAATAAACCACATCACTTTGTGGAGAGGGTAATCTATACGTACAAATGTGTTATGTTTCAATTTTTCAATGAATGCAAAGAAAGAAAATTAAATATTAATAAATACTTCCATAATCATAATAATATCATAAATATCATAAACATTCTATAAAATTATCCATATGACCATCCATGTATGGCGAAAATAAAAAAATAATCACATTAGTTCGTGAAGGTGGTAGTCCACACACACACACGAATTACCAAATAATTAATCATAGGATAAATATAAGGTATAAAGTAGTTGAAAAATTTACATAAAAACTTAGTATATTAATTAAAATTAATTTATAATTTTAATATTGTTATATAATATTTATATAAGGTTAATGAAGAATGAAATTCAAAATAGATCGGCAAAGACAACAAACTCTTATTTGGGAAACCTCCTTTAGCTTACAACTTAATCCTTGAAAGGTTAGTATTTTCAGTGTAATAAAAGATCAAGGAAATTAATAGCGAATTTAAAAAAAAAATATTTTTGTAGTTATTTTTATAAATATACCGATCAATGTGAGTGAATATGCGAAGGCATAGAGCTTCTTTTATAAGTGAGGTTAGTTTCACTATTGTAAATACAAAATAGATTAAAATATAATAAATTTATATTAAACTTCATGTAGAAACAAGTAAACATAATTGTAAGGTAAGATATTTTTTTATTGAAATCTATTAATCCAATAAGATTTAAAAAAGTTTTACGATATTTTAACCCATATATCTTTAGCTTATCAACTCTTTAACCCTTTTTAACCATTACTGTAGTGAGAATGTTTTACTATGGTAATTTTTAATAATGAAAAAAAATAATTTTGGCCATTTTAATAAAATTTTACATGATAATTCCAAATATATAATCCATTTTACCGTATTAAAACACTATAAGTGGTAAAAATTCATTTTAAAAATGGGTGATGAATAAAACTATATAAAACAATTTATGCATTAAACTGAATGTAATAAAATTATTTTTTAATAAAAAAAAATTAGATCAAGGTTCTATTATTTTTTATAATATATTTATTATATAATTACTTAAAATAATTTATAAATAGTCATTAATTTTCATTTATTAAGATAAAAACACATTTAATGTATAAAACCAATTTTTCTTAAAAATCATATCCTTTTATCTCCAAATGATTTTATTTTCAATTATGAATAACTGATAAAAAATTAATTCATTATAAAAAAACAATTATATTCTTAATACAATGAATATGTTTTTAGAAAAAACATGTATGACATAAAAAATATCATAAACATAATATTTCAAAAACAGTTCTCTAGGATCAATAATATTTCCTATTTGAATTAGGAATTATAAAAAAATTATATTTCATTTAAATACCATATAACATGTTTAGTTTTATAATATATGATCTTTATTCACATAATTTAATGGTTATGTTATTCATAAGCTATAGAAAACATTTATTTATTTAGGGGATGTATATTTTAAAATTATATGGTGTAAAAAATCCATATCCCTTGAATTAATTATATATGAAACTAATTAAATAATTCATTTAATGTTAAGGTTATAAAAAAATATATGATAGAATGATGTAACAATGTTTTTGAGAGTACTCAACCCTCATTTTAATATTAATTCATTATTGACTATGTATAAATTGAGATCATTTTCTAGATCACCATTTTAAATTGGCTTCATGAGGGACTTCTCCAAAATAAAAAACTTATTAACATACCCCAATATCATAGGCTGTTTAATATATTTTAATTGAGAATTAGTATATGCGTTCTTATACAAAATAGCATTTACAATATCTATAATTTTCCACTTTTATTTCACAAATAAAAAATAGAGTCTCTCCCCATTGGAAAGAAGATATTAGTATGTATTCACCCCATTTTTCAAAAATATAATGGAATTAATGAGGGTAATCATTGAAAAAACAAATAGTGATTTTGATAGATAATGTACTCTCAACCACACTCTTTAGGGCAATATGGAATTCTTTATTAAGGGCTTCATCATGATATCTTTAAATTTCTATTTTCTTGAAACGTAATCGAATTAATGCTCATAATAATCCACCTTATCCTAGATAAAGTGGTACTTGATGTTGATATGATTTTAACTTGAATAAGTATACATCTTCCTCAAGTTCAACATTCATAAATGTAGACTTCATATCTCTTTAGAATACTTTATAGTTCTATATACCACAAATCTAAATAATCATTCAAATTGTTTCATGACTTCATACTCACGAAATGGTCACATTGAAATATGAAGAGCCCAATTTGTGTGTGATCTTGAGAGTTTCATTGATGTTTCATTTCAATAAATTAATTTTATTAAATGTAATTTGATGATCCCAAGAAAATTGAAAAGAGAATGGAGTTCCCTTGAAATTCATTATTGTGGGAAACACATTATTAATTAAAAATGAAAAGAAGAGTAGGTTTTATACAAATAATATTTAGTTAATATATAGAACACATTATGGTAAATATAATTTATGAAAGGGGAGTTTTATAGATATATGATAATGATGATATAATTTACCTTATGTATATTAAAAATATTTTCTTCCGATTGATATTTTGGATATAGGGAATTCTAAATTGTTAATAATAAAAATGGTTATCCTTTAAAAATACAGAATAATGCTCGACTATAACCCTTATAGAAGGATAAATGATCCATATAAACCATATAATAACTACAATGGTATCTAGTAAGAAAAAATTACACTTGTTTGATTTAGCATAAGTGTGAGAGGGTGAAGGATTCTTAGCCTTCCCAATATAGAATAGCATGGAAGACCACATGAGGGAACCAAATTTATATTGATTTCATTGAGCGAGTGATGATGAGCCTTTATTTATAAATATATGGAACCCAGAAGGATATTTTGATATGGTATCATGTTATGTCATTGATATTCACATATTAAAGAAACATGCACGAGGTATCATTTAAATCAAATGATGTCACACATTCAGTTCGTTGTAGTGGATCCTTTGGAAAAAATTATTAATTTATTATTTTGATAGATAAAAATATTATTTTTTTATTAATAATAATATATTTTTTAATTTATTTGTTATTAATCATTTAATTAAATATTTTTGTTATTCTTATAATAGTTTATATTATTTTTGGTTAAAACATATGAGAAGTTAATTTTATATGTTAATTATCTTCCCTTTAGCATGTTGTGTTAATTTATATTTACCGTTACATATGTTTTGAAATTCTGTTTGTACCAGTGTGTAGGTTCTTTATTACCCATACAAAATGTTTAGAAAGTCATTGTTACCCATATTTATGTTCTCTTATTACCCTTATGCATGTTCCAAATTAAACTTATGTAATTTATATTTACCTTTACTCATATAATTTAAAATAATATTTACACTTATGAAAGTAATGTTCTACCTTGACACAAGAAGTTTAAAATTCTTGTTACCCATAGAAAATTCAATCTTACCCTTATTCACTTTTATGTTTACCCTTATACATCACATTCATTTTATGTTTACCTATACAGGAGATATACAATATATGTTTTACCATTAAATTCCTTATTACTAAAACCATACCTAACTTGTATACTTTGTTAGTAACCATTTCACATAATTGCTAATCTACATTTACAAAACTATTAAACATACCATTATGCAACTTTTCAATATTTCCTTCCACCCTTACAATATGTGTAAATCATTTAACTTATATTAACATAATATTTTTAAATTTCATTATAGCTTTACCCATTTCATGAAACATATGCTTAAGTAGGTATAGAATTCAATTTTTCATCATAATTATATTTTTCATTATATTCAGGAAACATTAAGTCGTTGTATACTAATTTTAAGATTTTTAGCTATTTTAATCATTTTATAAATTATTAATAATGATATTGAATCTATGAAAAAAAATTACATTTTTAAACACATTTAAATTTAAATTAATATTGTTCAACACTTACACATAAAATGTTTCATGTATTTAAATAATTCAAATGCGTTTATTTTTAGTTCATTTTTATATTTAAAATATTTCAAAATTATTATTATATATTATCAAACGTATTCTAACTTGTCTTGTTTTTTTAATGCGGTATCTTTTAGTTTGATATTATGGAATGTCTAATATGGAATTAAATTTGAATTTTAAATTTTGAATATTATTTTTTGAATCTGTGTGAGTTTTCTTGGATATCTCTGACTTATTATTATGATATTGTTTTGAACTCATTAGATGAGTAATTTCAAATGAGTTTGAATTTTTTAAATTCTTTTAAAATTAAAATGCTAATATTTTTCTCTATCTCATGGATAATTCTTTAGTATTATTAATTTGAATTTAAAAATAGATCTCTTATAATTGTTATGTTATTCAAATTTAAAGGGAGAAATTAATTTAGAGAGAAGGGATGATGGTTTTTATAGCATGGATTCTATGATGATTAAAGAGATCATGTGAAAACTATTTCATCTATGGAAGAACAATAAAGGATGGATAATTTATCTTGAAATTTATAATCCTTAATGAGATAAAATATACAATGAATAAAATTACATAAAATCATCATTCGTATGAATTTCAAGGGCTTTTATCAACTATTTTATTAACATCATTTTTTCTACAACTCTTCAATAGTTCATTAATTATTTCATTTAATCCATTTGGTATGGGTAGAGTTTTCTACACTTAATACCTCCAAAACAATCAATTATAAAACCTCTGAAATGTATAACATAGTTATTATTACCTAATAAAGCTATAACACTTAGTTCGGTGACGGTACTTATTGAAAATCATGGGTTTTGCCTTCTCTTACAAATGACTCTTTAGGTTTCTGAATGCTTTAATAATGAAGTTATACATTGGGATTTATACCATCATAAAAGTATGGGATTATATTTATCCTATTTAATAGTCTCTCTAATATATTATTGGGTTCTATACTCCATTAATTATGGTGTGAAGAGTGGACTATGTGGATTAGGATGGAGCACTATAGAATTCCTTAGGTTTATCTCTTTATTTTTTCTATATACAGTATTCCGAAAACCATTATTTACCATTCATTTAATAAATAATTTTTGAATCATTTTAAAAAATATAATTAAAAAATTAATTTTAAAAACTTTGATGATTTTATGAAAAGATAATTCATGACCCTCTTATCTATTTCTATAAAATATTCCTATTGTATAATTGGAAATAAAGGAGAACCTTCTTAAAAATTTATTACCTCTATTTTTATTTTTCCTAAAAAATAATTATTATCAAAGGATATCATTAAAAGGATAACTTTTATCATTATTTTTTATGATCTAACTTGTATCCCCATCCATAACAAGGTTAATGAAAAGATATTTTTCACTGAAGGAAAATTAAGAGATCAAAGTGTTAAATATCATGAGAACACCTCATTTAATTGAAAGTGATTGTAGATATTTGGATGAAGGAATGGATTTATTTTTAAATATTAGAGGTATGTAATATTATACTATTATATATAGATCATATAAAATACATGAGGATGAACATAAAGATTTAACTTGGAATGATGTTGCAAAATATGTCCTAAATTACAAAATCATGAAATATCTTTTTTTCTCTAATATTAGAAGTGTAAAGAGTCATATATATTTCTGTAAAACAAATTCTAACATCTAAAGGACATCTCAAATAAACAATTAATTAATTGAAGTCTTTTAGAGAACTAATCTACGAATTCAGAGTACTAAATTTCAATAATTTGATATGACTGATCATTAAAGTGAAAATGAGATATGAAATAGATTGAAAATTATTTTCAACAACAAGGTTACACATTGTGAAACTATAATGAATGATGTTTTCATTCATATAATACATTTATCCTTACCAATTTAGTAGAATCAATGAAATTATATATTAAATAAAGAAATTATTTTGTAGAATATTCATTGAATGATCTAATTTGATCTTTATTACAATATGATCTATAATTAAAGATAATTGAACTTGACTCATGTTAAAAAATAAAGGGAATTTATTTTAAATGTAAATCGTTTATATCTAACACTTTTAGTGATTATGAAGATAATTATTGCTCAAAAAAGGATGATAATGAAATAAGGTTGTTAAATTAATTCAAGTACTAATAAAGAAAGAGTATACTACCAAAAAGGATTAGGAGAAAAGAAAGAGAGAAGAGATGTATTTTCAAATAAATGGTATAAAAAGTTAATACACTATTATTTTTTACAATTATAGAAAAACCAACCATAGAAAATTTGACTTCCAAAATCTAATACAACAAGTTAAATATATTAAATACAAGAAAGAAATGTAATGTTCTTATCTTGCTAAATAGAGTTACCGTGAAGAATAAAATTAAAATGAAGAATCAGGAAGTGATAATGAAACTGTTAACCATGATTTTATGTAGAAATTATAAATTAATAGATCCCTTTGATGATATGTTAATGCCTTCTGGTTTGTGTTTAATTATTTTGTCCAATAAATTTATTATTTTTTGTAATTATGATTCTGAATATGAATCTTATTATTGTTATGATTGTGATAAATCTATAATAAAAGATTTGTGTGATTTATGTGATGAAATTCATGAGTAAATGGAAAATATTTCTAAAAATTTTGAAATTATTACTAGGTATTATAAAATTGGTTCTAATGAAAATAAAAATATTGTTTTAGAAAATGAAATACTGAAAATTTTTAATTCTGAGTATGATAAAGAAAACATTTATTTCAAATTTCTTTATTTAAACTTGAAAATGAGAATTATTTCGTGAGATATTTTGTTCCATTTCTGAGGATATGTTTCATGATTTTGAAATTATTAAAAATGAAAATTTATGTTTTATGGTTGAGATCATAATTTTGAAGAAAGGTTTATATAAATTTACTATTGGAAGTCAATCATTGAATTAATTTATAATATTAAAAAGACTCTCTAAATCCAATAGAAGTCTTCATGATTATGAAAAAATATTACCTCAATTTATAAGAGATTTTTAATGGTAAAAATGATAGTATATCATTGGTTAATTTCTTTATAAACGACTTATTTGTACATTTATCATCTGATTGTTAATTAATTTTTTTTCAATCACTAAGACATACAAAAGATTATATTTATAAATATACTTTTAATGTTAATAGGAATAACCCTTCTACAACATTGGTACCTAAAGGTACTATTTTAAATCAAATTTGACTAAAACTTGTTTGTATTCACAAGTAATTTTTATTATTTCATAGACCTCATGTATATTCATATGGTTTTATCATATTGAATGTTGGAATGCACTTTAATTTTTTGTATTGTTTTCCAGTGAGTATGTATTATAAGATTTTTATGTTGGTTTACTGGCATTTACAAACCATTGGTTTTTTATTATTTTCATATATCTTAAAAAATATTTGGGTATCATCTTATTTATTTTCATGGATCCTTTTATACATTTTTAGAAGCATTAATTTTTGGTATAGGTATCAATTTTTTTTCATATCTGTATGTAATTTTGGAGGCTTTTGTTGTTATGATTATTTTATTTTTGGTGAGTACATTTTTTATGAAATTTGATAAATTTATGCCTTAATAAGATAAAATGGAAGGATATTATGCATTTTAAATTTTTTAAAATCGGTTTATTTAATTAAAAAAGGGGATATATTTTGAAATTGATATTTTGTTATATATAAAAAAAACAAGGATATTTTTAGACTGTTTAATTTAAACCACCTTATTTATTTATTATTTTGATTATTATAAATTTTATTTCTTTTACAATAATAATTGTATGGAATTTTATTATTTAGTAATTATTTCATCAGTTTCATTTATTTTATCTATTATTATTTATATTCTTTTTGTTTAAATATAATGAAAAGGTATGTTTTTAGGATTATTCATGTTGTGTTAATTATTATTTGATCTTGTGTGAGTTCTAAATGTATTTTTTACCCATATACATGTTTTCTCTCACCCATAAGAAATGTTAAGAATGTATTAATTACCATTACATATGTTCTCTTGCAACCATAACACTTATATTTTAAAACCCTATTTACCCTTATAAATGTACGATTATAGCTTTACATGCACATTTTAAAAGTCGTTTTACCCTTATGCAAGTCTATCTTTCCCTTACGCGAGTTTAGTATTACCCTTATATAGTGCATGCACTTCATATTTACCATTACATGATTTTTACAATATATAATTTACCTTTACACACATTTTCATTCTAACCATACATAACATATATGATTTTTTAGTGTCTATCACACAACATTTCAAGGCTACCCTTACACATCTATTTAACTTACCCTTCCATGAATTTTGTATATTATCTAATACACTCATACAAAATAAAAAAAATCTTACCTATATGTATTTATTTCAAATTTCATTTTACCTTCATGAATAGCATGGATCATACCCATACATAGGTATAGTGTTTTAATTTTATTCATATTACCCTATTTCAATATATTCCTTGGATTTTTAGTTGATGTATGTTATTTTTAATTATTTTATATTTTTCAATTATTTTTTCAATTATAATTAATGATATAGAATCAATAAATGTTTTACATTGTTTTAATGATATTTTAATGTATATTAATCTTGTTATTCCCATACACATAAACTTTTCAAAAATATTTCTAAAATTAAAATGTATTTATTTGGAGTTTATTTGTTTGAATATAATGTATCAAAATTCATATTAGAAATTATCAAACATATTAAAACATATTTTTTTTAATATACTAACATTATAGTTTGATATTATAACCAGTATAATTTGGAATAAATTTGAATTTTAAATTTTGAATATTAAAGTTTGAATCTATTTGAGTTTTCTTGGATATACTGTAAGTATTCTCATTTTATTGTTTGGAACACTTTAAATGAGTGATTTCAAATGAGTTTTAGTTTTTTGAAACTTTTTAAAATTCAAATGATATTATATTTATCTATTTTTCTCATAAAAATTATTGAATGTCATTATTTTTAATTACCTAAAAAAGATATTTGATTTTTTATTTATTGTTATTTACAGGATAAAGGAATTAATAGAGATGTGAAACTTGTTTTTATCATGTGGATACTAGTATTGAAAAAGAGATCATGTGTCTAATAGTTTCATCTATCAAAGAACAATCTCAGTGGGATAATTCATCTTCCAATTACTTCACCTTGAAGAGACGAACATTAATATTTCTATAATACATGAAATTTATAATTCAAATCACTTTAAAGTGCCTACATCAACTATTTTATAAACAACACTCTATCCATAACTCTTCAGCAGTTCTTTAATTGTTGTATTTATTTCTATTTTCCTAGGTAGTTTTTTGCACATAACTATTTTCACAAAATAGGTTATACTACCACTAAAAAGCTTTACATGCTCATGAATACCATAAAAATATATTTAACTCATAGTTTGAGGCTTCTCATAGTAGAAAACCATGGGTTTTGTCTTCTCATAAAAGAGGCTATTTATGTTTGGGGATTATCAAATATAAAATTTCTAAGTTTAGATTAATCCCATTATATAATTTTAGGTATAGATTTATTTATTATAAAAGTATCTCTCATGTCTTAGTAGGATCCATACTTCATCAGTTTGGGTTTAAATAGTGGACTAAGTTGATTAAATTGAACCACTATAAAATTTCCCTATGCTCAACTCTATTTTTTCATGATAAAATCATCAAAAACCCATTATTATTATTCATTATGAAATAATTTTTTAATAATTTTATTCCACAAAATACCACAATTAATTTTCATAACATTATTAATTTTATGAAAACGAAATTAACCACCTCTTTTATATTAAAATCAACCATTTCAACCACACATGATTTTCTTTAACATTTCATATGTTAGTACCTCACACTAGTAGAATTTATTCCAAAAGATAAATGTATTAAATGAAAAACTTCTTCATCATTGAAGCCATATATAATTTTTTATGTGGTAAGAATAATTAGACCTTTATGATTAAACAAATGAAGGGTGATTTATCGTAAAGAAAACTCTTCACAAGATCATGCATGCTACACTAAACAGGTTCTAATACCTTATCATTTTATGGTTTGAATGATCTATTTTTGTGTTTTTAGGGGTTTGGAGGTACTTTAGAGTTTTCATGGGTTTCTATAATAAGTTGTGATGTGGAGAGAATGGGTGGCAGCATATAATGTGATCACCATGGCATAATCCAATTGGTTATGGTATAGTGTCATAGTGGATGAATTTATATACCTCGTCCGTATTTGGAATTGTAGTTCCCTAGAATAGATGGAATGATGTATCCTTTTTGTATGATTGAGAACTATAAAAAATTGAATGAGGTTGTGGCATATAGCTTTATCAGGGAGAGTTTGGTCGGTTCTAAAAAATTTGGTAGTTGGTCCATGAGGATTATGCTATTGCATAACCCCTCTATGGTATTATAGCTCTGTATTGTGGTGGTCTTTACTTCCCCATATCCCTTGTCTCTTGGAGAATGGGATGTGAAATGTTTAAGTGGTTGTGGATTATAGACATATTTTTCACTTGAAGAGCCATGGTGTGGTCTCAAGGATTTCGCCATAGTCCCTCATATTCCATACCATACTATATTATTGGAAGCGAAGCATGTACCATATTTTGTAATTCTATACCATGGCCTACAAGGCTACACTATGGTCTTATAATTTACATCCTAAATATAAATACCTGGACACCCCTTCAAACCACCACTACTTATAATCATCTCTTGTGAACTATAGGAAACAAGAGATCTATTTAAGGCCTTAAAATCCCTTATTGATCGAATTAAACACTGGGATTTAGGAGGTCAATTCTTGGTGGTTTCTCACTATTCCTGAGGTTGGTGTACCTAAAAAATGTTTTAATACTTTAATAATAAGTAATTATAATTCAATCACACTGTTTATTTTATGTAAATGGTGGATTCCATATCAATATGGATTTTCTTTGTGAAATTAATTTTTTTAACGTGTTTATTTTTTAAAAAATATTTACGCAAACTATGTGTTGATGAAATTCCATTAGCGGTAGTTTTGTTACAAAATGGATTTTTAATCATAGAACTAGTAATGATTCAATGAAAAAATGTATTTATAATATATGATCAAGGTTTACAAATGATTTGGTAAGTAAACCACCTTAGGATCCTTTGGTACATTAAGAAATGGACATGTCACTTTAGTGTGTGTATTGACATTGGAGGTTCTATGATATTTTTTTACCATTTTGAGACTCAATATCAGTTGGATCCATGTTATTCCAGGTTTAATATTCTTTTTATCTCCAGTAAATATTTCCATTTGATAGAGCCCAAATCATGTGTTTTTTCATTTATTCTTGTTTTTTCACATGATGGTAAATTTCATGGATGGATTTATTAATTGTTTATCATATGGTGTATCCATGGTTTATTTTCATGCTCTTCATTATTATATAAAGTTTTCATATTTCTTTTTGTGGGAATATAAGGTTATTTTTGGAAAAAAAAATTCTTTTCTTAGAAAATTCTTTCATTATTTTAAATATATGTATAAAATAGACTTGTTTTAAATATAGAGTAAATGTTTTCATGATATTTGATTTTTATAGATTATTTGGATGAATCCTATATGGATTTGTTCTCACACCCTACATTTTTTACATTGGGAATTTGTATATTTGGTTTTGTAGGACTTGGGTAAAGGTAATGGAATTATGTAGATCACCAAATTCTCTTGGTTTTCTAATCGTTAAACATGTTCCAGTTTTGTGGTGATTGATAGAAAAATAGGGCTTTTGGCTTGGATTTTATGGTTATGTTTTTAGGTTTATCCACTTAGTCTTTATGTTATGTTTCTCATGGATATGAACTCTTTATTCCATGTTATTTTTTTGATGTTTTTTCTTATTTTAGTAAAATAAGAGATACAATTGGTTCTTTATCTAGTTGTTGGCCAATTTGACTGATGTGTTGGGTGCACTCAGGTTGATTTATTACAAAATTGTATCAAATGAAATACACAACCTAAAGTGTTGTGACAATGCTAGGGGTTGGTTCAAATTCAATGGTTTAAAGGAGTTATAAATCTCTAAATTTCAATAGAAATTGAGGAAAGGTACCTAAAAGGCTCACTTCTATGTCTGAAATCGTGTTACCATGGGTGGTCTGGTATTTTTCCCAATATTGAGACTTGGTTTTTTAGCTTATTTGAATAAACTATATTTGAGGTTTATTTAAAAATGCATATTCCTTTTTATTGTTTTTATTTAATTCATGGAATTCATTTATCATTTAAATTATTACTGAATTATGGTATTGGTGTGAATTTTTGATGTTGATCTTTGATTCCAGAATTCCTTCCAAACTAGTCGGTTCTTATATTTTATGGTAATAAAAAATCCTTCTTGATAAAATATCCTCAATATGAGTTAGGAAGATATAAGAAGTGTTTTATAGAAAAATCCATTAGTAGACCCTTCTTTTGTGGAATCAATAATATGTACTATTCATTATTGGGTCCAATGTGTATTGGGAAATTGGGATGAGTAGTGGATCATAGCTCAAAATTTACTATGATGAATCCAACCATTATCTATGGTGAAAAAGAACCCTAGGAATATGATGAATGAATTGATTATATTTAAAATATTGTCATTTTTCTAAAAAGTATTCTGGGATCTAATGTGGGATTCACCACATTTATTCATAAAGGACCAGGAAGGAGATGGTGTGACTCCATCATGAAAGCTATGTTTCATGAGGAACATACCCTGAATAATTTCAAGAAAATAATCAACCAATAGTTTTATTCTCATATGTTTCATGTGGTGAAGACCAAATAATTTAAAACCATTTAGAAATAAGAGAATATAGTTTTGGAATATTCCACCCATTTCACTTACTTGGTGTACATATCACCCAATATCATTGCTAATGATTACTTAAAAACTCATGGGTTTGATTTCGGTTAAGCAGTTGATATTATATTGATTCTTATTCTATTACATGTTCCACGTTTTGCTGAGGTAGTGGATAAAGAAGCTATGGATGATCCAATGATATCTTGGAGAGTAGGGATATGTGGAGATTTAGTTACTATAGTTGTTGGGTTGGGTGTGTCTGTTTTCTATAAAACAAAATTCAAGGTTTCTCAGTTTTCATCGAGAGTATTTTTAGGGTATTTATTATAAAAATAGAAGGTTTTTTCTTTAATCCTAGAAGTTCAAGAGTTACCAAGCCTAAACATACTAATGTTTTGAAAACATATCACCTTTCAGGATATTTAGATGTCTAAGGTTATTTTATGGGAGAATTTCGCATGTATGTAGGGATTGGATCACACATACTAAGGGTTTTAATGATCCATTTGATGCTCCAAAGGATGGTGGGTCTTACCTTCAGGCTATAGAGAATGTTCATGCAGTTAATAGGACTCATGGAGGAGTTGAGTCCAAATATATTACTACAATGGAGTATGTTCAAGACGAATTTGTGGTAGGAATGACTACCATTAGAGTTATGGTTCCTATTTCATCCTTTATGGTGTTATATTTGATCACCGTATGTACTAATCATTATTTTATATTGTCAAAGCTAGTTATTGTGTTGAAATTTCATTCAATGAATACTTCATTTTTGATGGATCTTTCCACACCTCAGGGAATGATGTCTGAATATGATTTCAATTGTACCATATAATTAGTGATGATAGATAACTTCAAAGTGGGGTGGGATTAAATTTTTATTGACCTGGATATAATTTACCAAATTATTATAATGGATTGGATGATAGACATAAAGGCCCCGATCATCTGTTATTTGCATTGAGTTCAATTTTTGTCTCTAGATGTATTTACTCAAGCCTTTTTGGGTGAGTGGGACTATAGATCTGGGATATTAGGGAATGATGTTCTATATACAAGATTGATATCATGCTAGTTTTCAGAAATGTTCCATGATACCATCGACTCTCGCTTTAGCAGTCCACTCTCCAAAGTCTTGAGTGTGTACAATGAGGTGTTTATGAATGCATTTTCTGGGTGAGCACCATATAGAAGTTTATTTTACTATTGATCTACCCCTTGGTATGATGCCCATTTATATTCCATTTTATTTCATGGAATCTACTAATTTATAGAATGTTATGGTTCATGTTTAAAATCACGAGTCAGAGAGATTTATATTTTTAAGCTATCCTCTTTACTAAGAATGATGATGAGAGACTTAGGACTTTTATCGATTATCAGAATCATAATTATTTTATTATTAATAATAAGTACACATTTCAAAGGATTTATTATCTATTTGATTCAATCAAATGGGATCACTGGTTTTCATATATTGTTCTCCTGTTAGGGTACCACAAGTAAAGAGATAGAGAAGAAGATACACCTAAGATAGTGTTTAAAAGTCATTATGGGAATCTTTATTTTCTATTTTCCCAACCATTATCACTAATGATGATACTATATTTAAGGAATTGATGAAATAGATCTTTAATTGTTTCTTTTAAGAATTTCTGGGCATGATTGTAGTTGATATTTTGGTGTACTATTAGTCAGAGAAGAAGCACTAAGATCATTTGTATAACATATTTAGGACCATGAGAGAACATCAATTTTATGGTAAACATTACATGATTGAAATATATATCTAGGAAGTAAATTTTCTCAGGTTTGTTATATATGAAAGGGGAATCTCAGTAGATCAGGAAAATATTCAAGTGGAAATTTGTTTGGAGCATCCCAGAGATGTGTTTGAGATTCATAATTTCATTGATTTTGTTTGTTACTACAGGTATTTTTTAGGAAATTTCCAAGAACTCATAACTGATGATAGATTTTACCCATAAAGGTGTAATGATTTAGAGGAATAAAAAATTTTTAAGAAATTTTGATGAACTAATGTTAAGGTTGACTTCATCTCCGGTTATGTTTATTTCAAAAATAGAATCAGGTTACTATATTTTCTATCATAATTATGTTATGGGTTTGGGTGTGTCTTGATGTTTGAGAAGAATGAATTGGCCTATGGGTCTTTCCACTTATTCCTTCATGAGAATAAATACCCTAAAAATGAACTTGAGATGGTCGAAATTATTTATTCACTCAAAATTATTCATCATTATCTCATAGTAGAGTGGTTTATGGCATATTCTAATCATAAGATCCTGAATTATATTTTTACTTAAATGGATTTGATCTTATGAGAGAGATGTTGTGATGATTGTCTCAATAATTTTTAAATTTATATTTATTATACTATCAGGAAAGGTAATATGGGATCTAATGCATTTATAATGAAACTACCGACTCAATCATTAATTCAATCAATGGGGGAGTGGTCTTCGATTAGTATGTTCACTAAAACAAACTTGGGATTGGAAGAGGAAAATAGGAAGGTTTTATTAGATGTATTAAAGGAAGAATCATCATTTTATGAGAGGTTTGAACTCATGAAATTATTATAAAATGTTTTACTATGACTTAGAAAAATCATAAATTGTGGGAAGACCTAATGTGAGTGGTCTTGGTCTCCCAAGGGTAGTTCTAGTTTCCAAGGAAGGTTGGTTATTCTTTTATCATTGAGGTAGGAATTAAAGGGTGAGGGACATCAGTCTTTCTATTCAACACACCCTGGGATAACTATATGATTCATTATTTGAGATGTTGGTATTAATGGTCATGGATGAGGTGGTTGATTGAATACTTCATGTCACAGTGCCTCACTTTTCAAAGAATATACGTGGTGCAGTAGAGACCTATTGGTTTGTTTAATCCTTTTCCCATTCCAGTATATATGTGAGATGATATTTCCATGGACTTAATCATTGGTTTACCATGCACTCCTAGGGTGAAGGATATTATTTGGTTTGTCATTGATTAACTTATGAAATCATTTCACTTCCCATAAAGTAGATAATGAAGGATGAATAGCGTGAGAATTATTATGACCAAGACATTTTGAGGCTTCATGTGGTTCTATCTTTGATCATTTCTGATAGGGAACCATTGTACACATCTTGGTTTTGTAGATATTTTTAATAGGTAATGGGTTTCCGTCTGATGTTGAGTATAAAATATCATGGAATGATTGATGGGAAGATATGTAGACATATTTAGATTTTTGAGGATATTTTATGAGAAATATTTCTATACATTGGTGGTTACTTATTATATATTCTTCCATTGATTGAATTTTCCTATAATAATAGTATTTAGTATTTTATTAATATGTATCCCTTTATATAATATCATGGGTGGTCATATATATCTCACTTGTGCTAGGAAGAGTTAGGGGAGTGATCACTGATTGGACCGAACCATGTTTGAGAGATGATGAAAAATGTATAGATGATGAAGTGAAGATTTTTCATGGTATAGAGTCATTAGAAATCCTACATAGACTATTTTAATTAGCTACAATAGTTTTTGGTTGGTGAATAGGTATTTTTAGACTTTTTCCTATCTTGGGACATTATTAGTTGGATATTCATAGTATATTGATATTGAGGTTTGTTGTAACCATTGAGATCATAGAATGAATTATAATAGTATCCTATTGGTTGGACATCTCGACTCTGTTTACATCAATTCATGATGTTTCTCATGTTTACCAGTTGATGAGTTATCAACTAAGTACTTCCCCTGTGATTGAATATTAGGATGCTGATATTGGGCTGGAAACCACCATGGTTGAAAAAAAATCGAATTATAGATTTCTAAGATATGTTTATGTGTGGTAAAATGAGTCTTTTTATCTATGTACTATGCTGGAGAATATTAGATAACAGTTTGATGTGGGAGTAGGAATCCCTGGTGAGCTAGCAATGACATTCTCTTTTTTTGATTCTAGATCCTTGAGAAATATTTGGGGATAAAAACACTTCATCGACCCTAATGGGTTTTGGTATACTCTCTTTAAAATGTTTGAAAGTTGGATTTTAAATTTCTATGGGTTTTTGATGTAATTTTGAGTTTTTATGGTTTTCATGGGAAACTGTGTAATGGAGGGAATGCGAGGCAGTGTGGCGTGGGATCACTTTGACATAGTCTAGTTGGCTATGGTATAGTCTCATGAAGGAGGGATTTTGATGCCACCGCCATATTAATAATGGCTATGTCATAGAATAGAGTTTTTGGAATAACATTTGTTTATAATTGAGTGTTTCAACATAGAGGATGTGGATATAATGAGGTGTTTCATATGGGGGGGTGGTCATTTTTAAAAAAAATGAGGTACTTTCACCCTAATGAGTTGATGTGGTGTAACCACTATTTGGAAATAGGTATTTGTAGTGTGGTGGTCTCAAAAACACTATAGGCTCCCCTATCTGAGGAAATATAATTTGTAGGTTATAAGATGTTTTGGATCTTAAGAATTATTTTCACCCAAAGGGACACAATCTGGTCTTAATCATTACATCATATTCCCTATTATGTTATCACACGCTACACTATAGGAAAGTAATCATATGTTATAGTATGGAAGGATAAATTTTGGTCTATGAATTTTCCATGTGGTCTTCTATTTTACAGATCGACTATAAATACCAGAACAACCCTCCCAACCAATTCATATTCCAATATTCACCATAAAACATTAAGAACCCAATAGTTCTCTTTTAAGGACATTGAATTCCTTTTTTATGGGACTCAACCTTGGGTTTTTGGAGGAAAATACTTAGTGGGTTCGCTTTGTTCTTTAGGTAGCTGTATCTACACAAAGGATCTAATTCATCAATAACATGATACTCTTGTTCAATTATTTGGTTTTTTTCATAAAAATTATGGATTTGATATGAAATTATATTTTATTATTAAAATACAAGTTTTCAAAAGGGGTTTTATTTAAAAATGGGTTTTTGAAAAACTATGTGTTTATGAAATGAATTATGGAGTGATTTTGGTTCAAAAATGGCGTTCTAAGCATGGAAATGTTAAGGCTTCAATGTGAATTTTTTTTTATAAAAAATAATAATGATTTAAAAAATGTTTGAAAAGAATAGAGCATTTGGATCCTTGGGTATATTTTAAAATGGACATGTCACTTCAGTGTCTGTAATTCCTCTAGATGTTTTATGATATTAAAAAATCATTTTGGGGACTCAATATCAATTGGATCCATGTTATTCCATGATTAGGATTATTTTAATGTCTAGTACATATTACCATAGACTGGAGCCTAAATTGTATTATTTTTCATTTATTATTGATTTTCTATATGATGATATATTTCATAGTTGGAGTTCCAACTTGTTTATATTCTGGTGGATCAATGGATGGTTTTTGTTATTCACATTTACTTTCATATCTTCAGTTATCATATTCCTTATTTTGTGAATATCAATGGATTTTATGAAAGACCAATGGCTTCTTTATAAAATGGTGTTATATTTTAAAAATTATTTTTAGAGTGGATTTTTTTAAATATGTGATAATGTTTCTATGATATTAGAATTTGTATAGATTCTTTGGTGAAATTTTACCGGGCTATGTGCTCAAACCTTACTTTATTCTTTTGGGAGTTTATAGATGTGTGTTTTCAAGAAATAAGTAAACGAAAGGGAATAGTATAGCTCAATGGATTATCTTGGATGTTGATGACTTTCACATGGTACGGTTTAGTGGTAATGGATGGTCACATGGAGCATTGGACTTTGTCTTATCTCGTCGTGTTTTTAGAATTATCCCCTTGGGAATTAAATTATGTGTCTCATGGATATGTACTCATTATTTTGTTTTGTGATATACTATATTTATTCATTTTGATATACATGAGACATGGTTGGTAAAATATCTTGTTGATGGCCTATTTTTTTGACTTTTTGGGTTGACCTAGGTTGGTTAATTATAATGAACACTAACAAAATTTTCTTCTTATTATATATATATATATATGAAATTCATACGAATAAAATATGGTATCATTTGAGACACATGATATTTTATAATCACTAAATTTTGAATAGAATTATCATACGATTTCATGAAACATTTCTTATGAATGGATTTTTTATATGACACACAAAGTCTTATGAATTTTATATTACTTTAGTTGAGATTTCATAATAAATTAATGTCATATAAATTAGGTTTTTCTTTGACGTGATAATTTCATAATGATTATTTTGAATAAGAAATAATTATGAGGATTATTAAGATGGGATTTCAAATGAAAAATATCATGGTGAGTAAATTTTCTTTTTGGTTGATGAATAATAAAAATGATATTTCAATAAAAGAAAACATATTTTTGAAAAAATGATACATTTGACCTCATGCATACATGGAATATCTATCAAGTTATTTTAAGGGGGTTTTAAATAATGTATACGTTTTTATATATTTTGAAAGGGAAATATGGAAACATAAATCTATTTATTATATTTTAGTAGGCTCATATACTAAAAATATATATTTTAATAGTTCTAATGATCACAATATTTAAATGTATATATTTTATGGAGCTATAAATCACCAATACATATGGAGGCTCAATTGGTGATATTGATGTGTGTAGGGAATATATATAAATATTCATTAAAGAATATATTATATGATTCAACTCTATTTTAAATTTTTTTACACCCTATGATTCAATATAATATAATATAGAAAACCTTTGACCAATTAATATCAAAATATATATTGTATGTTGAGGAACAAAAAAAATAAAGAAAATAAGAGTGATATAAAACTTTTGTTGATTCAACTAAATAACACATACAATATTGAATAATAATAAATAGATTGAAGAGAAACATCAACATTGTATTTGCTGATAATCCATTAAAATTTATACACATGAAGATTGAGAACTATTGTGACTAAATATTTTATTGAGATAGAGTGAAGAATATGTCCATACTGTATGTGTGTTCACTTGAACTTATTTATTGGTTGAATACATAGTCATTGATTTGTCGAGAACCCCTAAAAATGGGTGGTTCCAATACAAGTAATTTATTTATCTAATAGAATTATAAATAATTATTAGGAGATAGTTGCAGTTATAAGACTAAAGGATGTAGATATCCCTTGTCTTCATGAAACATGTGTAATAAATTGGAGGAATATTTACAGAATTCAAGGATTAGTGCATCCCCCATTTTTTTTTCTGAAAATAGTCTAATTATAGTGATAAATTTTGGCCTCATAACATGTACCAAACTGAAACAGTATTATGCCCTCACATTGAGGCTGCAACTTCTAAATATATATGTGTTATTATTCCTGTTTATTATATATTACATATCATGGAGTGTTTATAGATAAAATCACCAGATCTCTATAATTTAACCTGAATAGTGATTTTTTTTATAATAGGGGATAGAAAATCAATAAAATTAAAACATGATAAAATTTGGGTATATTGATTCCCAAAACAACTCAGTGTCCCTATAGGATCCACCAGGAACAATAAGTTATATTATAGAATATGAATACCTCTAATTAAATCTATTCCCCATTTAACAAAATTGATATAATGTTCCTATTTGAATTTTTTTTAAAGTTAATTGGATGGAGAAAAATGAAGTTCCTCATACTGATAATTATTTGGATGTTTTTTGACAAAATTCAAAGGAATATAATAAATAAAAATAAAAAAAATGAAGACAAACTATTTCGAATTAAAAGAATGATCCACCCTTATACCAGGATAATCAAAATGGTAGATGTATATATACTAAATATATTTAGATTGAACCTTTCAAAGAGAGTAGCTGAATATGTGGAGAGTGTGAAGAATATTAGATTATTAAAACTATTAAATAATTATACTCTCTTGATGAGAGGTATTCAATGAATATTAATTTTGATGTAATTTATGGTACCATGACTGTACTATGCTAGAAATGGAGTTTGATTTGTGTTTTTTGTAAATACTTTTTAGAAGTTCATAATATTTTCTAGGAAAGGTTTCATACAGTTCAAGTGGACAACAATATTTGAGGTGGCATCGTTTTCTAGTGTTTTCCAACTTTTTGGGCCTGAAAATTGGAAAATGGAGAAAAGTGTGACTGTAAAAGGATTTTGTGCGCAAAATTGTAGGGGTTTTCAAAACTCAACTGAAAGGCCTGTTTTGGGTTTAGAACATCAAAAATGGAAAAGGCATGAGCTGTGAAAAAAAATTAGAGTTTTGTGGGGAAAACAGTTCCTGCATGAAAAGCATTGCACGGAGAACGCGAGGTTTTTAATGACATGATGGGTTTTGTACATGGGGGTCAGCAATGCCTATAAACAAGTGGAGACCCCTTCAATCCAAAAATATAAATTCTTAATGAAGATAAGAGTCTTGATGCAAATTAATGATGCATGAAAATAGAGATTCACGGAAAAGTTATAGTTGCATGTAATAGTTGAAGTTGTGTGGAAAAGTTAAAGTTGTGCAAAAAAGTTAATGTTTTATGAAAAAGTTATAGATCTATGAAAAAAGTTCATGTTGTGTGCAAAAGATAATTTTGCATGTAAATGGTGTAGTTACGTGAATTATTTTCTGCGTGGAAAGAAAATCTTGCATGCATAAGTTAGATCTTGTGCAAACATGGTATGTGTTGAGTGCAATTGTCAGTGTAGGATGAATACATGTTCTGAATATCTGGTTTAGTGGTTCAGTGCTTCAAGTGCATCAATTCCAGACTTCGATGCATGTGGTGTCTCATTATAAATAGAGACAAAGAATTCAATGTAAATAAATTGAAGTGACATTCAAGTCGATAAACTGAGTTTGACTTCCCTCAATGTAGTGAGATATTTGGAGTTGAGGGAAGTGATCTGAGGGATGTAGTGAGATATCCATGAACCTTTGTAATAGTAGTCTGTCTGGTACAAAGAGACTGTGACCAAATATTTTAATCCCTAGAATAGTAAGGATTAGTGGATTTACCTATCACTGACACACTATCATCGTATCCTCATTAGACTTATCCCTTTGTGGTGAACCATGTAAAAGTGTTGTGTCATCTCCATGATTTAATTTGTTTAGAAAATTTAACACATTCCTACCAAGTTGAGAACAATATCCACAACTTTGAAAAGAAAAATTTAACACCCTGATTCGCCTCTCCCCACTCAAGGTGTTCTGGGGTACTTCAGTAATAACTTATATACTTTTTTTCCTCAGGGAAATTGGTAATGGAAATACACATATGGCAGAGGTAGTTAAATAAATATCAGATTGAATAGGTAAAAAATTCAAAAATTCCAATTCTCCCATTGACCTTGTTGAATATAAAGAAAACAAAGTGTTACTTTCCAATGAAAATATTTCCTTGATTGATGAATAATTCCCAAGGAGTGATTGTGAGAATTCGGAGACAAAACGTTTTCTTGAATAAGTTATTGCTGAACTTATGCAAGTGATGAAAACACTATTAATGACAAAAATACAAAATTGGTGGAAAAAGAAAGGAAAATGAAAGATCTCAATAACTCTTTACATGATTCATGTTATAATAATAAATATTATATTAATAAGATAAAGAGTTAACAAGAAGTTACTTTGAGGTCATCTAAGGATGAACAATATCCCCCAACTAGATGTGTTTGGAGATTGGGGTAAAACTATGAAATATGAAAACTAACCATCTTGGAACATCAAAAACATATAAAAGTAGATATAATTCTATATAATAATCTATTGTGTTTTATGATTCCAGAAAGGCACGCAATTTTGGGAAAAATACCTCGATATCCTTTTGAGAATCATTTACATCAAATTATTTGTGAATGGTATCATCTATCTCAAAATATGATAACTATACTAAATATATTTTATAAAATAGTTTGGGTTTAAATGATATATATATATATATATAAATGGATAATAAAAAATTATGAGAATCCTACTACAATGTTAGTGGTGAATATAACAAGATGTACAAATGTTGTTTCTCTAAAATATGGAAAAATGGCTAATGAAATCATTTACAAATAGTAACCTTTTAGAACTAAAAATTATGAAATAAAATAATTCAAAAAAATAAAACACAACCTTGTGAGACATTATTTTTATTTTTAACGGTTCAATCATAGATAATTAAATTTTTAGCAAAATATATAAATTTATAAGATTAAATAATGAAACAATTTGTGGTGATTCTAATAAAAAAGATGAAATAGCCTATGAAAAAGAAAACAAGTCCATAGAATGAGAATAATATGTTCATAAAAAACATGTATTGTTACTTATAAAACATCTATATTTATTTATGAATATTTTCTCATCGATATTAATAGTTCTAGAATTCACCCATCAGTTAACAATTATGTGTCACGGATAAATTATTACAAAAAATAATATAAAAGTAGGTTAGAAAGGAAGAGAAGAAATATTACATGGGAAAAACATTTAAAATAACATTTCCAAAAATTACAAGAGTTGGCATACCACACATAAGAAATATTAAGAGAATAATGGTGATCCATAATTGTGTAACATACCAAATAAGTCCAATAAAATTGATACACCAAAAGTTAAGTGTTGTTTCTACTGTGGAAAAATAGGGCACAATATAGATTCTTACATATAATATATGGGTCTTTATATAAACGGAAACATGGAATTTAAAATACAGAATCAATCCTGGAAAAAGATAAAATTGAAAAGAAGACTAATTTATTGAAAAAACTAAAGAAATTCATGTGAAGATTCCAAACAAGATGAGTCAAATACAATAGAATATTTAGTAAATTTTCTAGCTACAAAAAAGCTGTAAGATTTGTAGAATAACCGTAAAGTGCTAGTGTAAAATGAAAAAAATTTATTTCACATGATGAATTCAAATTTCATGAGAAGATGTCAAAAAATGAAAAACCGAGAGTGTTATAAGTGTTTTTGGGATTTTTTATAAGGATGGATATATTTCAAAAAATTTATTAACCATGTTTTTATGCTGATCAAAGATGTTAATGAAGAAGATGATGATAGATGGAGATGAATGTTACTAAACATCATTTGAAAAGATGAACATACCACAAAAATATGCTATTTTAGTGAATAATTCCACAATTCTGTGGAATATATACATGAAAAACAACAAATCTAGCTTAAGGAGTTCATATTTTATTGAAGAACTAAAGGAAAAATAATTCTGGTTAGGAAAAAATTATAAACTTATCCACTCACATTAATGAGAAATGAGATCTAAATAATTCACGTAATCATTGTATTTGGTTTTTGATCTTTTGTTATGGTGAATTAAAGGAGAAGTATTGAGGTCAGAAAGTCATTAAAATTGGATAGAAATCATTAATAACTCACTGGAATAATTATTCAAGACCTAACATCATTTTAAAAGTGATCATCATGGTGTGATCTCAACAATGTATATCTTTAAACAAATCCATTAAAGGGAATCACATTGATGATGATTACATAGAGTGTCACCTTGAGGGGGATACACGAGAGGATTATTATGTTAATACTCAAGAGTTATTCATTAAATTTTAAATCATATATATGGAAAAATACTGATGAGTACCAATTTATACGAAGAAAATGATTTTCCACTATGAATAGTAAAAGAGTTCATCTCATTAGATGGGGAATCATGAGGTAGTTTTTCTCAAATAATTAATATAAAGTGATTAAATATGTATTCTCTTCAAGAATTAGATTATATATTATTCCAATCATAGTTCCATGCCATTGTACTGTTTAAATGAATGTTTTTCATTAAATGGATGTATTGGTTGATGAGTAATCTAAAATTGGGTGGGGGGTATGGGTTCTAATATGTACTTGAATTTTTTGATAGGTTTGTTAAAAAGAGTGAATATATAAGTTAGCTTGAAACATCTAGTTTTATATCCCCTTGAGTTAACAATTATAGAATGGTATCATATATTTTATTTTTATATAAAACATTCAATACATTGGTACTCTTGTTTTTTTATATTGGGATGGATCATATAGACTTAATGATATTTTACTAGAGGCACATAAATATACAAACAAGTAACTCCAATCTATAATTTAAGTGGTTTAATATGAACTGAGAATATAATTTGTGAGGATAAGTTTATATAAATTGAATTTTATTTTACTCTTTCTGATTCTTTTTATTTTTCTTCCAGTAAGGGGAGAAAATAAAATAGAATATATAGAGATAAGAAAAAAAGATTTTACGGAAGACACATACTGAAATATCATTTAGATAGGTTTTGAAACATAATAATAATTGTGGTATTTAATAGACCACTATTTGCGTGGTGTTTTTATTCTCATTGAAGATGATATTTTCAAGGATGTTTCATGTCAATATATTAATAATAATGTAATATGTTTAATGATTCGACTAATATTGAGAAATAAATGGAGTTCCCGAGAAACATGTAATTATGGTAAACACATCTTAGAAGCTATATTGAAAAAAATAAAATTATGAAGTGTTATTATCCACAAAACTATTGTTAATATTTATAACACCATATGGAAATGGAATTTATAAACAGAGAGTTTCATAGAGGTATTTTTAGAAAGCTAGTCTTTATTGGTTGTATATTAAAGTTATGATCTTCATATTGATAAAATAGAAAACATAATTATAAAGTGTTAACAGATATATTTATCATCCATATATAACCATGAGAGGAATACTGACAACAACCATTTTAGAAGGCCATTTTAGTATGATCAACCAAAGAATATCCTCAGTGGTAATTGGGATTTGAGTATAGAACCTGTGTGGGTGAACATAGGTGTGATATGGTGAAGGCTGATTAAGATCCTTTACATGGGTAGGCATAAAGCAACACTGTATGGAATTGAACAATGATAGATTTTTTGGTCCAATGTTAAAGAATACTTATTTATAATGTAGTGGAATCTGAAATCATATTTTTATGTGGGATCACATATTCTCAGTATTGATCACATATGAAATAGGTACACTTAATGTGTTTTTAAATCAAATAGTGTCAAATTTTTAGTTGTCTGTAATCATACACCAAGAGAGTTCAAAAAAAATTATTCTACCTAAAACAACCTAAAAGTCTTCAAAAATATTTGATACTCAATTGAATACATCAAGAATCATTATTCACATTCAGAATCATTACATTGAAAATATTTAACAACCAAATCATGATTTATAAAAAATTGGACTCTTTAGAAGACCAAGAACAAGAAAGTCGTATACTCTGGGTGTTACAAAGAATAAAATCATTATAATATAATATGGTTTCATGTAAATAACAAGATATTTAATCTTGATGATTTTAGGAATATGTTTTCATATGACTCTTATAATTTGAGTGTATTACTTATGGTTTCATATTTATTACAAATTAATATAAACGTCTAATGAATTTGGGTGAGAATTCATATGACTTATAATAGCATATGAAATATGGGATTTGTAGTGCCTAGTGGTCATTCATGAACACTAAGCGAGGTGACCCAATCATTTCATACATATATATTACATCATTTTTGATGAATATTCAATACAACTCCTTATAATAAACTCTATATAACTATAAAGGGTTAGAGTATTTGGATACTATAAGGCCTTCATTTTTTATTGATTTTTGATAATCCACTTTTCAAGGGGTGAGGTCGAACCCTTATATATCCCGTAGACGTAAGTATTACATGGACCATAGGAATTAGAGGAATTCATTTCTTATAGGCTTCAAACATTACATAAAACCCAGACTAACTACTTGGAACTACTCCTCCCCAGCATCTTCATCGTGAAATCAGCTCTCCACCTTCGCATGACTATTCGGCTAGGCTAGCCCGTGCATGAACAGTCTTGTCCTAATGGCAGGTGCCATACCCTCTCATTCTTGAAATCTGTTCAGCTTCTGCTATGGTGAAATCTCCTTCCTCCTCCTCTTTCTAAAGCTTGTTCCTTGTAGGTTTTCTGGTTTGCATATGCATTTATGGTGTCCTGAAGGACTTGAGGTGGCCTGAAGGCCTTACTAACCCGAAGGCCTGGGTGGCCCAAAGGCCTTAAAAGACTTGGGGACCAAATCGGTGCCCTGAAGACCCAAACAGGGGCATATTCATGTCTACTACAGTTCCAAACAGTGTCTACTACAGTTCCCGCTATAGTTCCCTCTACAGTTCTACATAGTTCCCACTATAGTACCTGTTACAGTGCTGCTATAGTACTACTGCAGTACCCTAGAAATTAGCCCCCACTTGGATTTGATCCTCGGTCTCTTGGATGCACATAAAGAGTCCTCACCAACTGGGATGAGGCACATGTTGTATATATATAATAATCTTATTTCATGAAATAACGTCAAAATCTTCGACATAGATCTTCCCACATAGTACACTTCTTAGAAATACACAACTAATAACCTTTCTTTATAACATAGGTCAAGAAACAATAAGTAAGGTTGAGCTCATATGTACAATAATTCTAAACATAAGATAAACAAATCAATGATAAAATGTGATCATAAGGCAAGAATACATGAATAATAACATTTTGATAACTTACAATAATTATTCCCAATTAATAAATGATCATTAATCAAAAATCATGGTGTAATTATTTTTTATAACAACATACATAATTCATAAATGTACAGAATCATCAGTAATCAACCATGGCCCATGTTAACATATCATAGGCCTAAGACATAAGTTTATTTCATACACATAATCTTTGAAAAAAATTTCTTTATCCAAGGATCAATTATACTGATATCATAGTGGATTGTTTTTACTCACCATTAAATCAACATAGTCCCTAACTGAATTATGTTAAACCCCCATTTTAGTCTTTACTAACTCATGTGATATCCATATTTACCCAATCCATTTGATGGATATATAATTTAGGTCCCACATATAACAAAATTAAAACCATATATATGTGTTCAACAACACCATAAAACATTCATCATATGACCATATCATCATATCATAACTCATTAAAATTAAATTAGTTGTAGAAAAATTTCACCATTTCATCATAGCATAACCCGTGGAATAGAAATAGGTTTCGTAATGGGTTCTCCATAACATAATTAACCTATTAGAAAGAAACAATTTTCATATATTAATATATAATTAATTATGATCGTAATCTATTAAGAGAAACAAAGTTGATGGTATAATAAGATCATGTACATAAAGAATCATAATAATCAATAATATATGTGGCATAGATCAAAATAAATTTAAAAGATCATTCAAACCATTCCTTGAAGACATGAAAAAATATCCTTTTGTTATAAAATTGAAACTAAAAATTCCTATAATATAAGGAAAATACATTAATTCAAATGTGACAAATGAAACATGTAATTTAAGCTTCAATGAAAATAACAGTAATAATGGTGAATTGTTTTTCACACAGTATGCTTTAAATGAAAATATTTCCTTTTCAAATTTTATAAAATGTAAAATATGGATTTATTTGATTTTTATAAAATATTAATTCAAAAACCTTTGTAAATAATGTAAATTTTATGTAAAATGATATTATTAAAACATTTTAGGTATACTTAAAAACCGTTATAACAAAATTTTGAAGAGTATGGAATTTGAAGAAAACGTTTATCAACTGATTAAGAAATAAGGTGGACTTTTATTTAAAACAAGTATATCATGATTTTTTAATAAAAAGTGTATAAAATGGTAAAAATGTATAAAAAGTATATAAATAACCATAGTGTAAGAGAATATATGGGTTTTATAGGATAATATGCATATAACTTTCCTCAAAAAAAATTTCCTAGACAATCCGAAAAAATAAATGAGATTGTAACACAAACCGCTTGCCATAAGCTCTATCTTGATTCATACTTGTTCCAATGTATATAATATATATTTATTTTACTTATATCCCATATCTATATTAATATGAAACTTATTATGTATAATTACTTTATAATTTCCAATTATACATTTTTTTAACAATTTCATCATTAAAATGAACATTTTGCTGAAATCTAATTTGTTTTTCATCCATGTATCTATTTGATGGTTTTGGTACAACTTGGTATTGGATTCATAATATATAGAATATAAATTATGAAATAATTATCATATTTATTTTTCATATAAACATTAAAAATTATTCATATTTAGTGGTGATAAAAAATGAATTGCATCACTCTATGGAGGTGGTAGTCCATATACACACACACACACACACAACGTTTTCATTTCCAAACTAATGGAATGTTAAAAATATAGATAATTTATTATAATTAAATAAGATTAAATGTGTCTTAAAATATTATATAAAAAATAAATATATTATAATAAACAATCCTGATTTATAGTGAGGGAAAAGAAATCATATCTATGTGTTGATGAACTAGTCCACAAATATGCCCGAGAGATACATTAATTTCCCATTTAATGGAAAAGAGGTGGGAAACAGTTGATAAATAATCATAATAAAAAATATGTATTTTAAAGATACTTAAAATTTTTATAATATATTCCATATATTTATAGGATATAAAAGAAGATATAAAATTGAAATTACAAGGTTAATATTTATACCTCTTTGTTAAGAGACCGCCTTTGGATTACACCTTATAACTAGAATTTTGATCAAGATGATACCTCTAGGTCATGTATAGATATGTTATTAATGTATTATGTAATTTATTGGATTATTTATAAGTCCCATGTAGTGTGAGGAAGAGAGTAAATATAGTATGATTTTATAAGGTTGAGTGATGACACACTTGGAATTTTTAAGAAGAGAAAATTATAATAATAATCTTACTCAAGTAATGTTGCTCCAAAATGACAAAGAATAAAATATATAAAGGATATGTTCAAAATACCATCAAAAAATCAAAATAAATATATATTTTTATGAAATTTTAAACCTTATATCATAGGTTAACTCCCGATAAATTCATTTTAACGTTACATATTATAACACATTTTTGCTTCATTTTCTATTATTTTTGTGAAACAATTAATATAATATTATGAAATTATATTAATTATAATAAATAAAAATATTGAATCAATTTTAAAATATACATTTTCTATAATTCTAGTTTATTTAATGTAAAATATGTTTTCAAAAATCAATAAAACCATTTTTTGAAAAATGCATTTATAAGCATAAAAAAGAGTTTACCTTCACTCCTTTCGATGTAAAAACTATTAGATGAATCTTACAATAATTTATTGAATATATTATATAAATATTTTAAAAAAATTACATATCATTAAATATTAATTTATTTTATTAACATAAGAATACATTTTACACTTAAAAATGTTTCTCATAAAAACATATTATTATACATTCAAATGATTTTATTTTAATTTATGTCATATTTAAAACTAGTAAATTAATTTTATACATATGTAAATAGTAATTTTTATAATTTATGTATTCCTATTAATACCCACAAATCCAATATATAGAATATAACTATCACATTAAATAATAATATTGATAGCACGATTCAAATAAACTCATTGTTTTGTATAAGGAAATCTATAAAGTTTAATTAAAGAGAAATATATAATAAAATCTCAGGGTGTTTGATTATACCCCCTTATAAGAATTTCACAACTAAAATCCTAAAAATCTAACACAAATAGTTGATAATGCTTCTACTTCATCACATATTTATGTTCCCATATAGCTTCCTCAAATTTATAGTTTCACCCCAAATATTTGACTAGGTGAGTGGTTTTGTTGTGAAATATTTTATATCTTAAATATACAATCTCTTCCCATTATTACTCCTAAGATAAATCATGATATAGTTGTAAAACCATTGAGTTCATTTTATTTGGATGATCATGTATCTGCATTATCAAGAGAGATACAAAGAACACATTGTAAATATGAGAAGGATTCAGGGAATGTGCCAGATGATAAAGAACTATACCGATATGATCAAAAATATCATTAGCCCGATAAATATGGTGGTATATTTTACCACCATTCTAAATTTCATGACCTTATTAAATGGATAAATTCAATATAATACATTCTCACCAACATCAATCTCATTTTCTCTCTTACTATTGTCAGCATAAATTTTCTATTTATTTTGTATGGCCCTGATGTGATGCTGAATATATCTGACCATATCTTTCATTTCCTTAGGAATATCTTGGCCCAATTGATTTCATTTTTATCCCCAACCCTAGACATTGTATTTAAACACTTTTATCTATTTTGGTAATCCTAAATATCTAATTGAATGCTTGAGTGAATTCTATTGTTGTATGAAACATCAACCAAGGCAAGGTGTTGACCATGGACACATTTAATATCCATAAAACATGATCATAACATGTCATATAGGGGTTAAATTGTGCTATCATAATGACTATCTCTATGAGTATGATATAATATAATGAACCTAGTCTTTTTATCCTGAGCATAATAAAGATTTTTCAAAAACATCAGGGTAATCCTTATATATGAGTAGATACAAATAATAGTGGTACTCTATGGAATATCAGAAATTTATTAATGTATATCCTTGGAATATAATCGATAGATAAATTTCATCTACTAAAAATAAAGTTCTCTGACATCGTAAGGTGATTATAAACAACCCAAATAACCTTATTCTATTTAGATTTATTGGGTACCTCAATGATGAAATCTATGGTAAGGATTTCGTAATTCATTTAATGTATGGGTAACAGTTGTAAAATCATTTTGGGATTCTTCCACTTATATACTAGGAATTAAGATTCATAATATCGAATTTCTCTTTTCATATTTTCACACTAGAAAAACATCTTCTGACATCTACATGTATCATTACATATAAGACAAATAATGAATGATGGTCTATGATTTTCATCCGAAAAATTATTCTTCAAGTATGGTATTGATGGGATACATACTCAATTTCTATAACAACCTTGCTCTTTATTTTTATCTCAAACATAATTTATTACGTAAAACATTTACTTGATGCAACATTGAACATCGAGGGGTCTAGTGTCTTTGGTGATTATTAACCTTACATAACAGCTTAAAACATGAAATAGACATCTTTATTGAAAACTTCTTTTACATGAACATAAACATTCCTTCGTACTTAGCATTTCATGGGATAACCCGAGGAAATTAATAAAAAAATGTGATAAATAAAGCCTAGTAAGGGAGTAAAAAATAAATTAGATGAAGAATAAAGTATATGTTAGGAAATAGGTATATCAATGGAGCTTAAGAGGAATAGAAACATAAAGTCATGATATAGAATGATTATCATAACATAGAAATGTAGCATCAATATTTAGCAAGATATTTGCATGATCCAAGGAACATTGAACACAGAGCATGAGTAAACACTCATTGCACATAAATTATAATGAGTAAACCCTAATTTAACTCTATGTATCTTGAATCTAATCTTTAACCAATGTATTTGAGCACTATTAGAGCGCACCCTTCTTAATCATTTCATTTCATGCATAAGTGTGCCACATAGATCATACAACATGAATTCATTAAAAATAATACCTTATTCCATGATAAAATAATTTGGAATTAATAAATGAAAATATATAACAAATATTTAAATGTGCATAAATCTGAATACCATTTATTGTGAAATTGGAATGGTATTCACTAAACAATGACTTTGGATTAGAAAATCACAGTGCAATTTCGACAGCATAACGACGTGACATAAGAATTCATAAATATGGTTTATGATAGTGAAAGGGGTATCTCATCATATTTAATCAAAATAGATAGTGAGGGGTCATATAGATACATGTCCAATAATATTTAGTGTAATTATGTTCATAATATAATATTATTTCTTGAATGTAAATGATGAGAGAGAAATCCCTTATGGAATTTCAGCACGGTAACAAGTGTACATGGGAGAATTAATGATAGAGAAAGGGGTATATAATAATTCAAGCATAAGGATAAATGTATGGGGGAGGTGAGAAATCATACCCCAACATTATCAATTGAAAATAAAAGGGTATAACAGCATAATAAAATTTGGAGAAAATGAGAAAGGAAGAAATCTCTTACTTGGAAGTGTGATCCCAATGGCTTGGGAGAGGCGTGAGAGAATCCTATTGGGAGCTTTGAGACACATGAGATAATTTTAGAGAGATTATGGGAGAGTTTTTTCGATATTTAAATTCTTTTAGTGAAGTGGAATTGTATATTTAATGGGATTATATATGAAAGGAGAAGGAATTATTTATTATTCAGGTTTAGGAAACTAGACACTAAAATATTCCAAACCACAAACCAACCCTTGGTTTTTTCCCATGGTTTTCTCTAAATGGGAGATTAAAAAATTATTTTATAATTCCAATGGAATAAATTATTAAAATATTTGGAATTCTTTTGTGGATATGAGTCACACTCTTAAAAAAATCATTTTAAAATGACAAAATGTTTTAAGTCTTGGAGGGTCCACTGAGGCTTTCTAAAATAAATAAAATAAACCTAAAATAACGATATTTTAAATTCCAAATATATGTTATCCTAACAAACCATTTATATTATTTTATTCCATCATTATTCAGTCATTATGATGTCATGAAACACATCATATATTTAAACGGAATTTATTTTTTACCTAAAAATTTGACTATTTTGGAATATTATGAAAAATTCACCATTGGATAATTTCAATCTCATGATTTCAAAAATAATATTCATTTTATCTAAATTATTTTTTAAATATTTTATTTTTTAGTTTTAAAATTAAAACTGACTTTTATAAAAAATTCATGGGTTTTGACAAAACAGATTTCAAACATTAATAAAATTTAAAATTTTATTCATAAAGAATATAAAATAATTTATAGTTAATAAAAATTAATTTGGTAATAATAATTTATTAAAATATTATTAAATTTAAAAATCTTTTAATTCTTCAAAATACATCTCTTAATTTTATATTAACTTAAAATACTATTTGTGCATTAAAAACTATTTACAAAGTAATAATAATAAAATAAATTTATATTCTTTATTCTATAGAAAAATAATGAACATAATCATAGTTATAGTGTCTTGTGACATAACCCCTTATAACACTTTGATATGACCTAATGGTAAGGTGTGCGATGGTGACATACTCTTGGGGTAGCTCAGATAACATCTCTCGGGGGTAATCTCTATTAACTTCCACTTCTATGGCACGAGGTTCCATTCAATCTTGATATATTGATGTTCACCTTGTGATTGGTCATGAAAATATCCCATTGATGCCACCTCCTTTTTGAGCTCCGAAAAATGGTCTTCGTGTGGATAAATTCTACAGAATGAGGCCATCAGTTCTTTTATTTGAAGAAATTGGATTTGATAAAACCATATATTTATACTAATCATGTGGCCACTATTCAACAACTATATTAGAAATGGTAACAATTTATAATGATATCTTGAAATACAAAAACATAAAACCAAGGAATTACATAGGTTATATAACTGTATTACCTAATAAGACATTTAATTATATCAAGATGAATTTTCACTAATAATAGTTTGGGTCATTAAAATTATCCCACCTTATGAAATTTCTCCCTCGAATTTTCCTTTTCCCACACTAAAAAAGATGAGTGTAACTCTACTTCATCACTTCCTCCGATTCCCACATTCCTTCTTCAACTATGTGGTATATCCACAACACCTTGTTAAGGGTCATTGTCTTATTTCGTTGATATTTATCCCTACAATCTGAAATCGTCACTAAATTCTCTTAAAAGGATTGGTCATTCTACATTGGTACCACCTTTGGATTGCGTACATGCGATTGGTCAGGTATGTACTTCCTCAAGAGTGATACATGGAATATATAATGTACCTAAGATAGGTTTGGTGGGAGCTCTAGTTGATAGGGAACTATTCCAATGTGATCAAGGATCTCAAAAGGGCTGATGTACCTTGGATTAAGCATTATTGTCTTCCCTAATCTCATTAATCTCTTTCATGGTGATATGGAGAGGAATACCATGTCAACGACATCAAACAATAGGTCTTTTCGACGATTATCAACATAGATATTTTGTCGACTCTTAGCAACATTAATGTCATGATGGATGGTCCTAACCTTCTCCACCATTTCTTTGACCATTTCTGGACCTAAGGATTTTTTCTCCACTACTTCATTCAGTATACTGGTGTTCGGAACCACTTCCCATAAAGGTATTCATAAGGATCCATTTGGATTATTGAGTTGAAGCAGTTATTGTATGAGAACTCAACCAGAGGAAGATGTTGATCCCTTCATCCTTTTAAGTTCATCAAGCTTGCACTCAAAATTTCATCAACTATTTGGATAGTCCGCTCAAATTGGCCATCAGTTTGAGGATGATAATTCGTACTCATGTTCATCTCAGAATTCAGAGCATTTTAAAGACTCTTCGAGAACATGGAGGTGAATCTTGGATCTTAATCGGATACAATAGATAGTGGTACTCCATGAAAACTTACAACTTCTTTGATATATATCTATGCCAGTTGATCTAATAAGAAATTCTCCCAAATTGCAATGAATTATTCATTCTTTATAAGACGATCCACAACAACAGAGATATCATTTTTTCCTTTGGATTTCCTCATAAGTCTAGTAAAAAATTCCATGGTGATGTTCTCCCATTTTCACATCGGTATAGGTAATGGTGGCATCACCCCCTTTATTAATTCCACTCATCCATCACTTCTTGAATTACCAGGAACATTGATTTATACTCAACAATCACCTTTTTCATATTATTCCACCAATAATGCTCTCGTATATCTAGATACATTTTTGTATTTCCTAGGTGAATGGATAATTTTAAACTATGTGATTCATTCAAAAGTACATTCTTTAACTCTGGATTTGATGGAACACATAGTCTTGTCCCAAATCTCACAGTTTCTCCTTCATTAAAAATTAACTTTGAGGATTTCAATTTTCTGATAGTTTCCACATTCTATGGAATTCCTGCATCATCCTTTTGACCATCCATTAACGTTTCCAAAAGATATGGTTGAGCAATCATTTGTGAAAGGATTGATTAAGTTCCCTTATTTAGGATTCCCATATCCATCTTCATCAAATATAATATGATTGGATCCTTTTAAATTATCATCAATGATAGAATCACTGGTTCCTTTCTACTTAGAGCACCCGCCACCTTGTTTGCTTTCCCAGGGGGGTAATGGATTGAGAAGTCATAGTATTTGATAAGCTCTAACCATATATTTTGGCACATGTTCAACTCTTTCTGTGTGAATATATACTTGAGGCTTTTGTAATCTATATATATTTCACACATCTCCACAAAGAGGTAGTATCACCAAAATTTTTAAGCGAATATTACTACATCCAACTCTAAATCATGTGTTGGATAGTTTTTCTCATGAACTTTTATTTGTCTTGAAGCATTGCCAATGACTTTTTCATTTGTCACCAAAACACATCCCATGCCCTTCTTCGATGCATCACTGAATACTAGAGTAAGTTCTCCACTTATGTGTAGTGTGAGTAAGATCGCAGTGATAAGCCTCCTTTTAAAATCTGTAGATCTATCTTTAAATTCATCACTCCATGAAAAAATGACTCCCTTACAAGTTATCTTGTTAATAGGGTTAGAAAAGTGTGAGAATTTTTCACTAATCGAAAATAATATCTAGCTAACCTCAAGAAGCTATGGATATCTATTACCAATGTTGACCTCGACCATCCCTCAATCATAGCTTCCTTGGAGGAATCCATATATATCCCATTTCTTGTGATAATATGACCCAATAATGAGACCTCCTTCAACCATAACTCACAATTTTTGTACGTTTCATATATCTTATCCTTTCGTATGGTCTCTAGTACAGTCCTTAGATGATCCTCATGCTCCTCATTGGTTTTGGAGTATATTAGAATATTTTCTATAAGTAATACCAAATAATTGTCATGGTAATCTATAAATACTCTATTCATAAAGTCCATGAAGATTTATAGAGAATTAGTGAGTCCTAAAGGCATTACTATGAATTCATATTTCCCATATCTTGTATGAAAAGCAGTCTTGGGGATATCCTCCTTATTCACCCTAACATGGTAATATCCCAACCTTAGATCCACCATGGAGAAGTATTTTGCTCCACATAGTATATAAAACAATTCATTGATTCATGGAAGATGATATTTCTTCTTTATCGTCGTTGTTTAGCTCACGATAAAAGATGAAAAGGCATATTGACCAATCCTTAGTTTGATGAAGACGACTGGTGAACCCCATGGTCAAGCACTTGGGCATATAAACCCTTTATCTAGATTCTCCAAAAGTTGTTTCTTCAGCTCCTCAAGCTCAAAAACATCCATTATATACAATGTCGGTGATACTGGAAACACCCCAGTTATAATATCATTTGATAATTCAACATATCTTCCTGGAGGAAGACCATACAATTTCTTAGGAAACACATTAGTGAATTCCCTCAAAATAAAAATGTCTTCAAGGATGGTTTCTTCCTTATACTCAATCATCTAAAAAAGATACACGTAATTAAAGGGAAGTAATATCCACTCTTGAGATGATGGTTCTAAGTAAGATTCATCCTCCTCCTTGCATTTGTACAGAATCAGGGGTTGATATTCCATATAGAGAGTGATTTCCCCCTCACAGAAATTTATGTTGGATCTATATATGGAAAGACAATACATTCCATGAATTGAATGAAATTACACCAAAGGGAGTATGGATAGGCTTTCTTATAAGTTCAATCAACAAATTATAATAGGGGAGGAGATATATTCATGGGATGAAATGATTTCCCCATTTACCATTATCACTAAAATATTTACTTCCATGTTTTTTGGTGGTGTTGGGATAGTTCTACTAAACTATCGGGATATAAGAGAATGCATTGAAATGGAATAAAAAATTGTGTTCTCTATTATTGAATGAATAACTATCCTACTAGGTTCCACTTATTTTTCGGGGTTCACTTTGGCAGTACTGATGGAAAAAGATCTCCCATGCTGCCTTGGAGTTTATTGGTCGCCTCAAAAAACCCTAGCGTAGGAAACTAGTTTGCAAAATGCACTGGTTCTTTGTATTTGAATAAATGAAAAACATGATAAGGGTAGAACAGAGCATTCATCTCCTCTGTCATAGTCATGGTATTTCATGTCGGCAGTTAGTGGCTAGGTTCTCTACTATTCCATACCTAAATCATTTCTGCAACCCCTTCATGTAATTTTCAGGGTGCTCCTTTATGCACCTTTGGATAGTGGGGTGCCAGAATTTCATAGCACCATGGGATTTATCCATCAGACTACCAAAATTAAATTCAACATTCCTCTTTTAATCCTTTTGATACCCTGTAGATTTTCCGATATACATTTTGACATTGAGGGCATATCAAACAATTTCCTCATATATCACAATGTCATGGAACGCTAGGGAATTCCATAAGATTGGTCATAGACCGCCAAAGAAGCTGTCAACCTTGCATTCAGGAGTAATGAAAAATATGAAGGCGTATCATGCAAGACTTGTGCAGGTTTCCTCATATGCTCTGATGGATTCGTCGTCTTTTTTCAGGATGGCAAGGAAGTCCATTTTTATCTTAGGTTGGAGGGTGAAAGAAAAATATTTATCGGAAAATATTTTATATAAATGATTCCATTCCAAAACCTCACTCTCCTCCTCAGGTTTCATATTTTTGATCAATTTCCACCATTGATCAACTTCACCCTCTATACGATACTAGTCAGAAGTACTTTATCTTGTTCAGAACATTGTAGGATAAAAAGATATTCTAAATGGAGTTGATCTATTTCTCGGTGATTGGAGAATCATATGATCCATTTAAAGTAGGAGGCATTTGTATTAGGAAGCTCTTGATTATAGTTTGTTATTTCTTAGGGGGGATTGAACGTTCTTCATCACCCATGTTTCTATTCAAAACATGAGTTAACTGAGAGATTATCATGACATAGTTCGTGATTCCCGCTCCCATCAGATTCGTTATCTCATTAAAATAGTCATCACATTGATCATCACATAGGTTGTTAGAACACATCCTCCTATTATTAGCCATTTTCTGGAATAAAACTAATGTTAGGGGTTTCAAATAAATGGGGAATCCAAAGATAAAAAGGGATAACTAATAAATTACTTTTATTTCCTTATATTATGAATTTATAGGCTTCAATCTATGTTATCCATGATATAATTCTCAACATATATTCTCAGAGAAATTTTTTATTACCTTAATATTGGTTCTTACTAAGATTAGGAATTTACCAAATAATAACCCACAAGAGTGTCCTAACCAAGAGTTCAGAAATGCCCATTGTCGTGCCCCATTTTCTGTTCGAGTTTAGATCAAAGCAGTGTTTTCAGGTTTTACCCTTAGATACATCTGTGCCAGAGCCTCCTCTACCTGATCATATCCAAACATGGATGTATTTTATTGATAAAACACTTACCCAATACTCAACAAAATCTAGGGATGTTGTTATTATACACAGTCTTATCCTTATGGCTTTCACTAAGGTTTTTCTAATCCTAATCCCCAAAATAACTAACCATATCCGCTAATAAAAACTATAACAACCCTCCTCTTTATTTCATACTTTAACATAATTTATTATATAAAATATTTACATGATACAACAAAGATTATCGGGAGGTATAGTGTATTTGGGGCTTAGGAACATTACATAACAACTTAAAACATGAAACACACATCTTTATTGAAAACTACTTTTACAGGACCCCACATATTCATTTATACTTAGCATTACATTGGATAACCTGAGGAAATGAATAAGAAAAGAGTGATCTAAAAATCACAGTAAGGGAGTAAAAAAGGTATAACATGAACAATACAATACATTTTAGGTAATAGTCCTTACAATGGATTAGAAAAGGAACATGAACATAAACGCATGATATATCATGATGATCATAAAATGGAAATGTGGCATCAATATTTAACATGATATAAGCATGAGGCAAGGATAATTTCACATAAAATGTTTAAAACCTCATGGAACATGAATTATCCAGAGTAAAAATTCATTTCATATGAGGTATCATGATACCAATCTTTACCCAATGTGTTGGATCACTATCTGGGTGCACCCTTCTTAATCATTTCATTTCATACATAAGTGCACAAAATAGATCATACAACATGGATTCATTAAACATCATCATTTATTCCAAGGTAAAGGAATGTAGAATTCAAACATGAAACTCTATAACGAATTAGTAAATGTTCATATTGGTGAATACCCTTGATAGAGAAATGTGCATGGTATTCACTACATAATGACTTTGTCTTGGAAAATCATAGAGCAATTTCAGCAGCATATCAACACGACATAAGAATTCATTAAAATGGATGATAAGAGGGAAAGTGTTATATCATTATATTTACATGAAATACATAGTAAGGGGGTAACATAGATACATCCCCCCTCATATGTAATAGAATTTAGATTCATAATATAAAATAATTTCTTGAATTTAAATTAGGAGAGAGAAATCCCTTAAAGTATTTCTACATGATAAAGGGTATACATGGGAGGAATTAACGAGAGATAAATGGGACTATGAAAAAAATTAGGACGGAATTATGGGGAGGTTCTAAATTATACTCCTACATTTTTAATTGAAAATAAAATTGTATAACAACATAATGAAATTTGGACAAAAATGAGAATGGAAGAAATCCCTTACTTTGAAGTTTGAACCCAAAGGCCTGCAAGAGGATTAAGAGAGGCTTCTTGGTAGCTTGGGGTGCCTTTTGAGGAATATAGAGAGAGGAGGGAAGATTTTGGTAGAGATTAAAATGGTTTTAGTGAAGAGGAATGGGATATTGATTAGGTTTATATAGGAAAGTAAATAGAATTATTTATTATTATGGTTTTGGACACTAAACTTTAAACTAATAAAAACCACAAACCGTCCCATGGTTTTTGCCCATGGTTTTTTCTGAATGAGAGTGTAAAATATTTTTTTATATTTCTAATGGACTAACTTATTAAAATATTAGTCTTGATTACGTGGAGGTGAGTCACATCCTCATGGGAATCATTGAAAAATGCAAAAAGGTTTTATAAGTCAAGGAGGACCCTCTAAGGCTCTATAAAATAAATCGAAAAAACCTAAAATCGAATTATTTTAATGGTAAAACATAGATTGGATAAAAATACCATTTAATTTTTTTATTACCTCAATATTGTTTCATTATGATGTCATAAATCATATTATATATATATAAGGTATTTAATTTTCACCCAGAAATTCGACTATCTTGGAAAATTATGAACACTTCACTGTTGGATAATTTCGACATCCTTATTCAAAAAATAATATTCATTTTATCTAAATAATTTTATAAATATTTGAATTTTTACTTTTAAAATAAAAAATTGATATTTATAGAAAATTCATCGGTTTTGAAAGAAAAAAATCTCAAACGATAATAAAGCATACAATTGTATTCATAAAAATTATAAGATCAATTATAATAAATAAAATTTAATTTAGTAATAACATTTTATTCAAATACTATTTAATTTAAAAATAAATTAATTCATCAAAATATATCACATAATTTAATATTAACTAAAAATACTATTTGTGCGTTAAAAACTATTTACAAAGTAACAATAATAAAATGAATGTATATTCTTTATTCTATAAAAAAATAAAGAACATAATCATAGTGATAGTGTATTTTTACATAACCCATTATAACAACCTAATATGACCTAAGGGTAGGGTGTGCAATGGTGACAGACTCTTGGGGTATCTCAGATATCATCACTCGGGTGGTAATCTCTATCAATTTCCACTTCTCCCGTAGGTGGTTCGATTCATGATTAAAGTGTTTAAGCTTGGTTTGGGCTTGGTTTAGGGCAAATCACAATGATTCCACCTCTTTTCTATGCTCTGATAAATGGGCTTTGTATGGAGAAATTCTACTGGGTGGGGCTATCAGCTACTTTTCCTGAGTAAAATGTATTTTTTTAGGCCATATATTTATACTAATCATGTTGTCACTGTTCAACGACTATATTAGCAATAGTAAAAATTCTAAATGGTATTTTAAAATCCAAATACATAAAACTAAAGAAGTTCATATGAAATATAACCATTGTACATAATAATACATTTAATTAGATCAAGAGGAATTTTCATTAATAAAAGTTTGGTTCTTTATAATTTTGGAACCATATCATTCCACCATAGTTATGGTAAAACTATAGAACATTTATCATATTCTTGTACAGTACCACATCCTCCTTCTACACCTATTTATTTCTCACATGGATGGATGATTGAATATTAACCTAAGAAAGATATGATCTATCCCATTCCATAATAATTTCAATATCAATATTCTATAAATCCATAAATATTGGATCACTTTCAATCCTCATCATTGAAAAACTAGAATGGGATTTTCGATTGAGAGCAGTATTTAGATTGTTTCCCTTCCCATGCTGGCAACAAATTGAGTAGTCAGAAATAATTAATAAAATTCATCCATCTCATTTGGTGAATATTAAACTATCTATACATGAATATACACATAAATATTGTATTATTATTATATATATCACCCCATTAACCACAAAGATAATGCCACAATATTTATAGTGTAAATCTTCTCTCCACCAACTCTAAATCATGAGTTGGGTAATATTGATATGGAATTTTAAATTGTCATGGGGAAATTTTTTTCATGATATAATTCTACAATACGATTCATCCAAATCCATTATTTAACATGTCTATAAATATTAAAAAACCCTTTTCCATTATAGGGTAGTGTAAGTACAGGTTCACTGACCGACCATCTTTTCATTTCTTTAAAATTTTACTCACATTATACTTTCTAAAGGAACTTGGATCCCATCCAATTTGGATTTGTTGTTAGATTATATAACTATGTAAAATATTTCAGAAAACCTTGATTGTATCCATGTGACCTAACAAAAATATGGATCCTAGTTACTGTGGTTGGTATGGGACATTGTTCAATAAGTTTCATCTTTGAAGGGTCACCTAATATACCCTAATATGAGATTATATGACACTATAATGTGACATTTTATAGCCAAAATCCACAATTGGTAAATTTATCATATATATTATCCTTCATTTGGGTATTTATCACAATTCTCAAATAATCGTCATTCACTTTATTATCCTCTGAATATATAAAAATATCATCAATAAATACTACCACAAACTAATCAAGTCTATCTGAAAATATTCCATTATTTAGATCCATGATGATTGTAAGGGTATTAATATGTCTAAATTTATGAAATATAAATTAATAATGACCACACCTTATATATAAGGTTATATTAAATATATCCACATTCACGAACCTTAATTGATGATATCTAGAATGAAGGTTAATATTGGAAAAATATTGAGCACCAAATAGTTGATCAAACAAGTCTACATTAAATGATAGTGGAAACTTTTTCCTGATAGTGATGTTGTTAAGTTCTCAATAATTAATGCATATATGAATTGACCCATATTTATTATTAATAAAAAATAGTTATACAACATGATTATGCACTTGGTAATATGAATCCATTATCAACATTATCCTAGACTTTCTTATTCAATTCCTACAACTCAATTATGTCCATTCTATATAGAATCATGGAAAATAGAATATCACAAAATATGAGTTCTATTGAAAACTAATCATCATAACATGGGGGAATTCTGGGAAATTATTTCATAAATACATTATAATAATCCTAAAAAATAGAAATATATTCAAGGTTTTTTTTCGTATAACCATTTAAGATAAATATCCATAATGAATAATTAATAAAACCCATAAAATGGATGTGACATCCATTAGATGTTCACATTCATCCTCACAATGAAATATGATCATAGGATAATTCAAAATATCAATCCTGGCATAATTTTATGAGAAATTTATATTGTTAATAAATAGAGAGATCAGATCCATTCCCAATATCACATTAATTTAAAATAGTGGTAGAATCAAATAATCAGAATGAAGAACATTAAAAAACAATTCTATCAAAGAGGAGCTATAGAATTCATGTACAGTCATCATCCATTAAGAGTTTTCATAGTTAACTCAAAATATATTCAATTAGGTTGTGAAAAGATACCCTTATAATATTCTTCTTAATAAATAGAGTTGATATATCTAGATTGAAATAGTACATTTGAAATTATAGAGTAGATGGTATGTATAAATTCCACTACTTTACTCTCGTAACCCACTTATGTAGTTTTTATCTCATGGTATTTTTCTTTTTTCTCGTATTTGGAGGATACAAATGTTAATATCATCATTAAACCTTTGATTCACGCACTATTTAGTTTAATATTTGTAATCATTAAAATTATATCATTGGTGTGTTGGTGGAACATTTAGTTTATTTTGTGCACTACTCCATTCATTGGTCAGACTCTTCACATAAGTTTAGAATTTTTTGGTTGATGGAATTATTTTGGATAGTTAAAAAAAATTTCAAGATCCCATGATCTAATTTTCCCCATGATTCCTTCCACACATCTAACATGAGGGAAAAATAATATCTTTCCTCCAAGAGGTTTGTTATTTTAATTTCCTTAAAACCAAATCTTTCCCCTTTTACCCCCAAAACCATGATAACACTGAGTATCAAATTTCTAATTCCATCTTGAGACAACATTATATGATTTCTTAGAAGATATAAATGTATCTTATATCCAGTTCCTTTCAATGAATTTGTTTTAAGGGAATAATTAAGCATCCAAATTGTTTTTCAGGATTTATGATAAAACCATATGCATTTCCAACAAGTCTGGTGAAATTTTCCTCACATGTACTAATTATTTTGTTATCATATTACTTTAGATCCATAAATTCAATTCCAATTTTAATGTAATGATTTTTGGAAAATTTATATTTAAAAAACCTTCATAAAAGTTTCCCATTCCATGGAGTCAATATCTTTCTCTCAACTATTATTCATGATATGATTCCCCCATTAATATGATTCACCTTCCAAATGGTACAATGTGAAAATAAAATTTTTATATTATGAGCATTGGAGAACATAAAATATATTATCAATGGGTCTAATCCATTACTCAGATAATAGTGGATTAAAGGAACAAATGAAGGAATGTTGATGTTGCTGTATAAAAGACTCAATAGTTAGTTATTCCTTACTTTTACCATTACGAATCTAAGAACACGGCTCATATTACCTTTCATATATTGACAGAGTTGGGTGAGAATAAAACTATACTTTTTCATCCAAGATCCTATTTTATTTCATTTCTTAAGAGGATGGTTATTGTATTCCTATATCATTCAGTATTAAAATGACTTTTCTTAGGTCCAACCATTGGCTAAAACCAAAAAGCATAGTTTGATAAATAGTAATCACAGTGAGTAATAATGTATCCATTATAAATTATTCATATCATTTCAAAATCATGAATCCTTATTTATAATCCGTGAAAAATTATGTGTATCCTAAGACATTAATTTTCATTTTATATTATAATCAATTATGAATAGTTCATACATAAAGTGTGAATCAACCTAAGAATTCCACCAAGAGTGTCTATCCAGATGTGCAGTCTTAGGCCCACTAATCATGCATAAATGAAGATTAATTTAATGCCAAATACACTCCTTTTAATATTGTTACCCTAGGTGCATGTTTTTCACAAATTCATCCACTTATAATATCTAGATAGAGATATATTTTCTCATAAAAAAATAATATCTTCATTACTAAGGCTTCATGATGTTATCTTATACCTAAAATAATCCTTATGGTTTTCAATAAAGATATCAAATCACAATCACTATTGATTAAATAAACCCTTCTCTGATACCATGTGGGATGACATGAGCATTTCATACATAAATATTACATCATTTAAGATGAATATTCAACAAATATAATAAAAATATTGGCCTTGAATTTGTAATGTTTTTGATTATTTAGATAATAGATATATAATCCTCTTATTTCAGGATATATCTTCAACATATCTCACAAATATTTCCCCACATAGTAAGATTATTATACATATTCCACTTTAAACTTTTCTTCATAACTTGGGTAAAGGAAACATATGGTAGGGTGCAATCAGATACTCAGTAAGGATAAACATAATAGATATCAATCGATGATAATAAGTTATCATAATTTTTTATAATAGTTGGAGAACATGATAATTACATACAACAATCACACCAAATCAGTAAAAGAAAATTTATCATTAATCATGTTATAATAATTTTTCATAACAAAATACATAAGTCATTAGTCTTCAGAATCATCAACAATCAATCATGAGCTATGATAACATATCCTTATAATAAGAAATAAGTTCATAGTTACAGAATAGGAAAATAAAATCATTTCCTTTGACAATGATCTCTACCAAGGTTATCATAGTGGATTATCCTCACACCCCATTCGATTATTTTCATAGTCGAGGTTCTCTCCCATGAATATCATAGTGTAAATATTCCCTTGTTGAACTGGTTTCAGTCCCCATTATAGTCCTTATTATCTCCTCAAATATTCATATTTACTCAATTCATTAGAGGGATATAAAATTATAGGATCACGCACCACACAATGAAAACTATATATACGCGTGCCACAAGATAATAACACATTGATCATATGATAATATCATAACCCATGGAAAGGGAAAAATATTCAAAAATATTGTATTAGTTCATTATAGCATAACCATGGAATGAATTAGGATTTCTAGAGGGTTCATCATAAATTAATTAATAAAGAGTAAATAAACATGTTTTATAGAACTATCCTTAAATAACCATAATAATTATAATCCATCCCAAGAAATAATTTTTATGTTATAATAATACCATATATCCAATGAAGTATAATAATATATAAAGGATGTCAAAAAATATTAACATAACACTAAAACATTATTTGATCCTTTATTTTAAAACATAAAAAATTACCCCTTTTTATAAAATAATAACAATAAATCCAAAGAATATCAAGAATCTCATTTTCATTGAAAATAAACAATGAAAATGATAAGTAAATCATTATTTAAATGAATGGTCATGATGCTAATAAAATATACTCTTGATGTAAATGTTAAAATAAAACATTCTTTCACAGATTAAAAAAATCTAAAAAAATATTGGGTTGAATTTTATTTAGTATAATTTCTTTTTAAACCTTTTCAAATAAAGTAGAAGGTGGTGAAAATGACCTCCTTACACAATTCAATATTTAGATAACAAAATTCATGAATTTCTTTTGAATATTATGGTTATAAAAGAAGATTTTCATTGAAAAAATAGGAAATAAGGTCATATTTTTTTTAAAACTAGCTTCTTTATCATTTTATATAGTATCTCTATTTTTTTGTATAGAGATTTTTAATATATCTAGAACTATTTTTGAATACAGGCACATAGAGGGAACATGATTACAAGGATTGATGAAAATGTTCATGATATTTTAAAATTATTAAATATTTTATATCACACATGTGTATTTTTTATGAAAAAATAGAATAACTCAAGAATAGATTCTCAGATTGGATATATGAGGCTTCCCTTGAGCATAGAACTCTGGTTTTATCCTAAGAAAGACATAACCTATGTCAACATCAAGATTTTCAAAAAAATATTATCCCAGGCACGAATAATAAATAAATAAATAAATTATTTATTTTTATTTAGTTTTGACGTAGAGACTAAGAAACCCTATATAAATATACATTTATAACCCAATGATAGGGTTATCTACATAAAAATGAGATCATGAGAGGATACATTGGGGGACTTTGTGGACAACAATGGATCAAGATCATAATCAAGGATCATTTCACCAACAGATATTGTGAATATCACCAGTGATATCATAATTCAAGCATTATTTGTACGTGATCAATCCAAACTATGTTAGGATGTTACTTTGCATGGATTTCAACCCCATTGATTACCCCATGAAGAACCGAAATCAAATTCACCAAGAAGTTGATTCAAGGTTTGATCATCATTGTGGGGTCAGGATTATTTCTCTAGGATTTTGGGGAATTGTTTTGGTTTATTATTAATAATATTCATTATTCTCTATAATGGAATCTAATTGAGGAAAACCCAGAAAATGTTCTAGGTTCATTCATCATTTTTATTTGTGCTTTTCTCCCCCATTTCTTATCACATTCATCATGAAAAATATTCCTGGCATGCAATTTGATGAATACCTGACATCACAACCATTATTCATAAAAAATGATCAATAATATGGGTGAGTTTCATGAAATAGGGTAAAATAGACATTGAAAGATGTTTTTGGTGATCATATATTGAATGAGACAACATTTTAGGTTTTTGTTTTCCTAGTTTGATGACTAGTCACAATGTTGGTGATAGTTGTGGTGTCCTAAATGGTTTAGATATCTAGAAATCATATCTATGTTGTTAGGTCAACTTGCTCAAATACCCTAATATGGAGAGTGGAGTAGGGTATGATAGATTAAAACAAATTCCCCTTTCAATCATGTTTCTTTGTTAACCAAAACTCACTTCTCTCTCTTTCCCATAGAAAATTATGACTAGAAATTAATGAATTCCTAAGACAATTTTTTTACATTGTTCACCATTAATGCGATACATCCAAGGATCATAAAATGACAGTTTTCTAATGTACCAAATCCACTAAAAGTGCACAACTGTTTACAATTATTGGAGTGGACTCACTATCCCTCCTGGTTGACAACCATTCACAAAATGAAATCTCACTACTCTCTCAAAAGAAGGGTGCTCACTACTTCTTTAGAATATCCACTAATAATTTATAGACTTTTACTACTGGAAAATGCCCATGGTTTTCAAGAACCATTGGTATAGGTGACATTTCGTAACCTATACCCATGGTTTTTTCTAAACTATTATTATAGGGTACCCGCGTAAGGGCGGAAAGACAAGAAATAGAGCAAGAATTCCACGGGAAAACATATACCGACAGTTTATAGTGAACCATGGGTATAGATTCCACCTATAACGATGTTTTTTATGAACCATGGGAATATAATTCAATATATAATCCTATATCCACAGTTTATGAAAACCGTGGGTAGAGATAACACCTATACCCATGGTTCTCTAAACTATTGGTATAGGGTCCCTTATTGTTTGAGTCCGAAACAAAATATAAGTGAATGTATATATAATTACAGAAAACAGTAGTTGTTGTACTGGAAAAGAGACTTCGGCATTTAAGCATAATCGGGGGTTTGATACTCGTCGTATACATTTTAATTATACCAGGTTTAATAAATATATATAAAGAAATATATATATGTACTATCAGAAAGATTAAATTGGAATTGTGGTGGAGTAGTTTTGGTGTTCGGCAGCAATGCGGGTTCGAATAACCCTTCGAGTTTTTTCCTATACAGATTGTTTAAATTAATATATTAATGTAGGTATAGAATTTTATAATGTAAAAGAGAAGTAGCTTAGTTGGAAAGACAGAGTGCTTTAAGTGACTAGTCGTATGTTCTATTCTAGGTGGAGGGATTTTTTTCAATGAAGATAATATATAATAACATATATATACATAGATATACATATATATGAATTAAATTCAACCAGATGAGTTGGTTATCCACTCAACTATTGACCTACAGGTCGTAGGAGCAAATATCGCTAGCTGTGTGAAACAAAATATTTAAAAATATTTTTGAAATTTTATACCCACGGTTTTATAGGGTATATAAAATTTTTTAAACCCATGCTTTTAGAACTAGGATTATAACTCTATGACATGCTGGAAAAAAATATATACCCACATTTTGGAAAAATCAAGGGTATTGGCTGGGGACCTGTCCCGGCGCCTCAGTTGCCCAAGGTTCCCCAAACCGTGGGTATAGGATATACTCACGGTTTTGGGATCTATACCCATGGTTTTGAACCATGGGTATATGTCATTTTCTCATTAATGTTTTAGTTACCTTCATTATAAATAATTAATGCATCCTCTACTGTATGTCGATCCTCTATTGATGTCGTACCTTAATGCATTGTTGAATACAACTTTACAACAGGTGTACTAGGAAACATTCAACTTTCGCACAACCCTAGGTTGACTTGCACGCTATTTTAAACATGAAGAAAAAGTGTTACCTTTTTCACAAAGAAAAACATCTTTTGTTCTACTAAAAACATTTTTTAAATAATCTTATTATACTCGCAACTTGTGAGACACACACCCTTTTATGCCCAACAAACTATTGGTGCGTAACTATCAACTGACAAGCAACTTAGGAATAACTCAGTACATGCATGACCTCACCACTTATGCCAAAAGATCATAAATTTTAACTATTTGTTGATATTATGTATAATTAGTGGGCAACCATATATTTTTAGGCATTTTGGTGACCCTTCATGTGAACTACGCAGCTTTCCCCCGACCGTGCCAGTCCATTATCTTATTCTCTTCCGCGCTAGTCACCTTGTGCACCGCTCTATAACTTGCACACCCCTATTCCAATTTCCATATTTTTATTTTAATCTTTTCAAACATTCATGGAATGAAAAATTTCAAGGCACCTTGACATTGGCATAAAAATCCCATTTCAAAAAACACTTTTCTCCATTCTCTAATTTTAAGACCAAAAACCATGACAAACACTAGAAACCAGCGCCACCATTTATAAATTATTTTTTTACTGCCACCAGATCATCCTATAAGTTTTCATGGATCTTTTTCAACATAGATAATCAAAAATATCTTTGGAACTCGAAAAATTGCCATGGAAACCCTCTTTTTCAACAAACTCAGGCAACCCCAAAATGTTTCAACATTAACATGACAAAATTTCCCCAATATATAGTGATAGAAAGTATTGGATAGATGAGATCTATAATCTATTAGTGATATCGGTGGCAGATTCGAAGAAAATATTAGTGTTAGTGCACATGGATAAGAACCAATGGTGTTTGATAATCCAGTGTTATAACACGTGTAATCTGGGAAAACAAACTGATTGGGAGCCCCTAGCTATGGCACTAAGGTTTCCACAAAAAATGTAAGAACCACACATCGTGTGGTCCCTGATTCACAACGTGAAACCCATATTGGTGGCTCGAAATGTATCATATAGGATACACAATCAAGTTTATGGCATGGAACATGGGAAGGCCAGGCGTACATAGTCATATCTGTGTACTCCTACACAAACATGTACAAAGGCATGCCAACATGTAAATAGGCACCAACCTAAGTACATAGGAATAGGATTGTATGGAAAGTATAGTTAAGATCAACCTATGCCCTCCATGTACCTAAAAAGGAAACACCTTTTATTTTAAGGAATACGTGTTGTGTGATATGGTGATACACAGGAAGACCATAGGATGGAATGACCAACTATATACAACAAGAACATGCTTCTACTACTTGTGAGGGTGTTTGGAGCCCTTAGATTCCCCAGTTTATACCAGAATCAGTTAATTATGATTCCTTGGTCCCTTCCCATGAGGGTATGTGTGGAATTACATCATCAACATAGGATTGTATCCCCCTATATGGGTTTATTATTGTATCTAGTTTGATGTATCCCCTATGGGACTTCGGTGGGATCCTCTATCATTTCTAGCACAAAGTTATGGTATTAGTGTGACCACCATGAATAAGGTATCTACACCTATCTTTTAGGCTGATCTAGTATGGTTTATGGTGACCCCCAGAGTCCCTGGGTTTGACCACCTATCTAGATGATGACATCATTAGAGATCTAGTGAGTCCTTCTTGGTGAGTTCAGATGATCATGAATCTTGGGAGAGAGTCATCAGGGATAATATATATCATATGGTGAGTTCTACCAGAACAAGAATCACCTTTATGCCTTGACAAGTATTCTATGGATACATATGTTGGTCTATAACAATCCAATACCATCCATATATTATGAGTATATCTAGGTGTTTATTATTTCCATGTGTCTTATCTTGTTGATGGGGCATGTGTTGAGAAGAACACTCTTGATGATTTATGCTAAGTGATTCTTGGTTATTCTATACTCACCCCTACATGGGATTTCCCACACATGTCATGTCTTGTATAGACTACAATCCTTTTGATGGTTTACTAGGTGGAATGGATTTAGGAATAGATTATACTGGGCTAGAAAAACCACGGGGTTTATCAGGTGTTTCATTGGATAGTATTTCCTACCATCTGATTGGGTTGGGAAAATTTATAGTTAATTATTGGGATTTTATTTAGACCATTTATCTATTTCAGTACTCATTGTCATATTCTGATGTAGGAGTGATGTTGTTCATGAATTAATGGTATTATATTTTCAAATTTCTCAGATCTTATGGTCTTGGAGACGTGTACATGCATATACGTGAATTAAGAAAATGCCTCTCATGTGTCGAATATACCTACGTAGCATTAGTCATAGTAAACTAGCCTATTAAAGGTAGGATTGGGGTTGTCACACTTTTATTATCACTGTATAGGAGGGCCTGGGTGGTTTGGGTCGTGACAGAGTGTTATCATAGCATTATGTTGTACCTTAGGATATCAACACATATTATTTTCTTATTGTGATATTGGTTTGGGATTTATGGACACAAAGTTAAAATAAGTCAAGATTGGATTTCAGGATAGGTATTATAGTGTTGTTATGATGAATAAAAAAACTATTCACCAGCACATTGATAACCTTAGTATTGAATTGGTATATTTTGACATTGAATAGAAGAAAAAAATTTTTACAGACATTATATAGGAATGGGTGGTGGTTTCCATGTCCTCCTCAGTTAAATATTTAGAAATAATCATTGACCATGGTGTGACTTGTCTATTCTAGGATTCCTCCACAATGACAGCCATCTATGATCCCATAGTATGATTAGAATTATGATCAAACATGTTTCAAGGCATCGGTACAAGGCCCTTTCAAGAGGTGGTACATCGAGGTCGTTTTCCATTTACTCCACCAAAAATTGTGTAGTATATAGATCTGATGGTAAGATCTAATTATGATCAAATGATGAGTATGAGTAATGAATTTCATAGGAAGTGGCATCACATTTTTTGGGATGATCCATGCCCTCAGGTTGTTGAGGTCTGGCTAGAGGTAGTAACTTGAGTTTTCTTCCTAGCGATAGATCAAATGGCGGTCCTAGAAGTAGGTCATCCATAGGGATCCTCTAAGAGATGGGGGAGTCTGGTGACTTAGCCACATGATGAGATAACTCCAAAATGGTCATATTTTTGTTGCCTCTTCATAAAGGATTTTTATCTTGAAATGTTTCAATAAATGTGCATACAAAAGCTTATAAATTTACAATAGTACAATATGACCATCATAGAGTATTTGATGAGGATTACATATCTCTCATGATAATCCCAAAATATGGTGATAGATCTTATATTCAGTGAACAGTACTCCAAGAAAGTCCAACACCAAGATATTTTGGCTCGAATGATATCTCTTTTCATTATAACCAATTCTATAGTACTCGAGTGATATTTAGATGAGGAGATATTATTTGAAGGAAATGCACTTTAAATGGGCACCGGTAGTGGTAAATGAGTATAAATGATCTCAAAATATGGTTATTTATTAGGATATTAGGGATCTCAATGTGAAAAATTCTTTAGGAGGAAATACTAGGATTGGCGATCTATGGTTCAAGGCTCTCAGTATGGCCCAATTTAGCTATGGATATGAATTTCATTACATTTTATTGTTGATGAAATCTTGATTGGGATTGTCCAACCCATCATACAATTGATTGAGAGATAGTCAATGGACCTCCTAGTCAATGATTGTGGTAGGATCTTGGAGTTCCATAGTGATTTGGACGTGAAAAAGGAGTAGGTAGTGCAATGGGAGGAGGTATGTGGTTTGACTTATTTCTACCACTGTCCCTAGGTGATCTGTCTCAGGCTCATGGAGCTAGTGGTCAAGGGATGGGACAACTGTATATAGTGGAGTCATACATCCCAAATGCTCCTAGCATGAGATGAGGTATGATCATTATCTTATCTATTATAATTGTAGTATTTATAGACATATGTGAAATCCAATATTTTCTTTCCAATATTCTATTTCAACACATATACATTCTATTTAATTCTTTATCTTTGCCCTTGTGATTGGATACTCTGACTAGAGTTGACTCAATTATCACACACTTCTAATGAAAGTGTGACCTGATACTTTGAGGAAATAAATTCTTATGTGATATATTTTTAGTAGTGATGAGGTGATATGATTTCATGTTAGGTATGGAATTTTTATCCACAGTTCATTCCCATATTTACTATTTCATGAGGATGGTGTGGTGTGTCAAGAATGATGGGATGGGGCCTTCCTTCATGAGAGGAAATCATGGAGGAGCTGGATGTGATCATACATAAGATAGTGAAACTTATTACCCACAAGTTTGATGTAATGACACTTGAAGTAGTGGATTAAGTTATCATCGAGCTTCCTACAGTGGTGTCAGAGAATGAGGTTTTCTTTCCTAAGGATTTTCTATAAATACTCCAAACTAAGAGATTATTTTGCGCATTCAATTAACCCTCGGGATGACCTCGATATCTCTTCTGTCATATCATATGGCCCAATAGAGCTTATATAATTAAGGTTAAAATTGTATCTCTTAAAGTATAAGGGATTTTGATACCTCATGTTTCCCCTTGGGTAGCCCCAGTGTTGTTCACCAAGAAGGTTAATGGGATCTTGATGTTTTGTGTAGATTGTCTGCACTTGAACCATGTGACCATGAGGAATATGAATCAACTATTGAGGATTGATGACTTCTAAAATTCTTATTGAGGTGTGTGGTGGTTGTTGAATATTTACCTCAGGTCAGGCTATCAACAGATATGAGTATGGAAGATGGATATGAAAAATATGACATTTTGATTACTCTACACTCACTATGAGCACGTGGAGATTATATTAGAGGTGAAAAAAACAACATCATTGTTCATGGGACTGATGAATTAGATCTTTAATCCTTTGTTATACAATTTTTTTATACTCTAAATTTTAGGAGAAGAATGTTAGACACTTTTGTATGGTCTTAAACATACGTTGAGAGCACTAGAATTATCAAAAGGTCTTAAAGTGTTAGTTCTTGATTATGGAGGTCCACATTCTATGGAATTTCATCTCGTATAATGTTGTAGTAAGGGTCCCAGAGATAGTCGAGGTAGTGTTATATTTTGATCCACCCAAGAGTATGATGGAGGTTCAAAGATTACTTAGGATGGAAGGTTGCTGTAAGATATTCATGCTCCATTTCTCCAGGATATTGGATCCTTCAAATACATTGACATGGAATGGGGATCCTCTCATGTGGATTACGTGGTAATTTTTAGATCATTATGAGCTGAGTAATAGGATAACGAGAACCCCCGTCTTAATATTTATAGTTTTGGGTGTCAAGTACATAGTGTCATATGATTCCTCAAAGACAAGAATTGGTTATGTACTAATTTAGAGGATGGTTGTGATTGCTTATGAATCTAGGTAGTTTAGATTGCATGAGATGAACTATGAGAACCATGATCGTGATTTGGTTGCAGTAGTCTTCACCTTAACAATGTGGCAAAATTACCATAAGGGTGATTGCTTTATCATATACTCTGACCTTAAGAGTCTCATGTATATCTACTCTCATAAGTATCAAAACATGAGATATAGACAATAGCTAAAGGTCGACAAAGACTTTGACATTGATATAGTATATACTCATAAGAAGGGGATAATGGTTGTATATACACTCAAAAATAGATAATGCTCACAATTGTTGATAGATTCTTCAGAGTAGTTAGTCTCATTTCAGTTTCATTTATTCGATAAGGATGATGATTCTTATCTATAGTTAACGGTTTTTACCCCACCGATTTTAAAATGTGTTATGGAGGATCAACATAGATATACCACCCATAAGACGATGCATACTTAAATATCTTCTGGACGTTGTCAAGATTTATTTTTTGAATGTGGAAAGTTCATCATCCTTTTCATATGAATTAATTTGGTACCCGTTATTCTATAGGAGGAGGTGATGAGGGAGGTTCGTACACCCCCTTTGGTGGTACATCTTGGTGCGGGAAACATGTACAAGGACCTATGGTGTCTGTTATGGTGGCCAAAAATGATGAATTGTGTAATATATGTTTCCTCTAGATGCATCACATGTCTGTAGTTTATGGTTTACCACCATGTTACATTGGTTTTAGATCAACCCATTGATGCTCTAGATGGTATGTTGGATGGAATATCTATAGAAATTATAATGAGGTTACCATTGACATCTAGATTACATGATTCAATCTGTGTGATCATAGAAAGAATCACTATGTAATCCCAATTCATATCTATTTTTTAGCAGATTCCAGTAGTGATATATGGATTCCATTACATACTGACAATAGTCTAATTCCATGGAGTTCCCTTGATGATCATTTTAGACCCTGATGCTTGATTCTATTCAGGATTATAAATCGGATTACAAGATGAATTTGGGACAGAGTTTCATTTAACCAGGACATTTCAACACTAGAATGATGAAATGAATTGAGTGAATGATTCAAGTATTATAGGACATGTTATTAGATTACATGTTGGAATATAGAAATATTTATCTGTATCACCAACCCTCGGTAGAGTTTTAAAACATATCATTACACCATCAGTATGGCACCATTTGTGGCATTCTATGGGAGAACATTCCAGTCACCACTATGTTGGATAGACCTAGGAGTTTCTACCCTTATGGGAACAATGTTAGTGAGATATATAAAAGAGAAGGTACAAATCTTCCAAGAGTGGATGAGGACTTTACATATCTATCAGAAGTACTATGCAAACTGACAATGGAGGATAATAGAGTTTGAGGATGGAGACCTTGTGTTCCGAAAGGTCTTACCTTGATGTGGGATACATATATTTTCCAAGGGAGTAATGTTATATTCGATATTTATCATCCCTATCAAGATACAATGTTACATTAGTGAGGAGGAATACCACTTGTCCCTACAACTAGAGTTAGACCAAGTACAAAACATATTCCATGTGTCAGGACTAAGGATGCATGTGAATGCCCCACCACATGTTATCAATATTTGTGATCTAGACATCGAGGATGAAGGTACCTTTTTGGAGTACTTGATAGAGAAAGATAATTGACATGAAAGTATTCTCCATGGGAAACTGATTCCCTTGGTGTGTTTCTGGTAGGAGCACATTAATATTCAAGAGATTACTTGGGAATGGGAGGCCCAAATGTGAGCTCAATACCCTCAACCTTTTTAGTAGTATTTGTTTTTTCCTTTTTGAAATAAAAATGCCAAAGTTGATGAGAATGCAATAACACTATTTTTTAGTGAACATCATTGAAATATATCTAGAAATAAATTTTAATATAGGATCTGAGACTAAACATGAGTCTATGTCTTGGTGAGCACATAATTGTTATTTTAAAATTATTATAAATATCAATACCACACATTCACAATTATCTATAAAAAGTGGAATAACTCTATAATATAAGATCAAATCAGAAATATAAGACCACTACTGAGTTAAGAAAATGGTTTTTATGCCATGATAAAACTTATTTCATTATTGGGAGTATGTAAAAAAATTATCTTTTTCAAAAAAAAAAATTAATAATCAAATTTATTTTATTATGTGTTGATGCAGTGACATATAAACCCTCTATAAATATATGGTCATAAAAATCGAATGGTTTCCAAAATAACCACTAGATCATGAGAGGAGTTGTTAGAGGTGGACATAGTGAATGAAAACTGGCTAAGATCATGATCAAGGATTGTATCCGAATGGAGGTTATGGATCATGCTAACAACATCGATGTATAACAATTATTTATCATAAATTGATCAAACCTGAGGTAAGATGTTAGTTTATATAGATTTTATACCTGTTGATTATCAAATGAATAATGTGAATCAACTCCACTAACATAGTGATTCCCTGGTCGAACATGCTTATGTGTTTGGGATAATTTTTCTAGGGATTTTGGGAGTTATTTTGGTTGACAATTTTTACTATTACTTTGTCTTTATAATGAAAATTAATGGAGTCCAAACAAAAAATTAGTGGGGTTAATTTTTCAATTTTTGTTTGCTCATTTCTCCCACATTTCATCATAGGTTCATCATGGGAAATTTATTCCTCCCACAATTCTATGAATATCATATATTCAATCATTACATCACCTATATTCTGCATAAGAAATCATTGTAGTCGGTGAATTTCATGATAGAGGATATGATATAGGATTGAAAACAACTGTTACATCCCTGGTAAATAAAGAATAATTTTTTTTATATTAATGAAAATTTGTGAATTAATTATTAATTTTACTTTAATAAGGATTCTATGTTTGATGGAATACCTGACACGCCATAATGGGTTTCTCTAAACTATAATATTTCACACAATACTGAGTCATACTTGAAAATAATAATGTAATATTATTTTAAATGGTAGTTAATAACTAGCCGTTGTATTAGAGGGAATGAACAAAACAATATGCAATATGATTATACAAATGTGATAATTTTTTCTACATTTATCCAATAATGTTTAGTGTCTTAAAATAAGAAAGAATCTGATTTTAATCATTAATAATCTAATATTCTTTAAAAAGTCATTTTACCGCCTTTTTATTATGAACCACTTTGAAATTTCATTTTTCACACTTTCATATGTTCTATTTGACAAAATAAATTTCTTTTTTAGAACTAGGACATCAAAATATACTTAGTATTAAATTTTGGTATTTTTCTAATAATGTTCACTTTTTTAATGAATAGTGAAAATACTGTATTTTAATTCAAAAATGACTTTTTATCTACATTTTTATATGGTTATATTTTATTTATAATTCATTTTAATGACTAATTAGATTATATTTTTACCATTTAATAAAATTATGGTCATTGTAAGTAATTTACCTTGGAAATTGGACATAAACAAGTGCCAATCTTTAGATAGTTATTATTTCTTAAAAACACACTTTTTGTTGTGACATTGGGAATTAATTTTAAATTAACTTCTTCAACTTCTGTGTTTTGAATTTGGAAAAATGGATTCCATATTTGGTATTAGGAGGTTAAAATTGTGTAAATAGGTAATTTTTATTTTTAAACATTATGAAGATTTACATAAGTAAATATTTTATTTACCACCGTAAAATGTTAAATCTGGTAAATAACGGTAAAAACAATTTTATAATAATATTAAATTACACTAACATGAGTCCTAATCATATTGGTTGATACATTTCGGATGATGAGAGTCCTTTTGTTGATTGTGGGACACCATGGATCCACTTAAGAGTGATAATGACAATTTATATTTATTAATTTAATGTAATGAAAAAATGACATAAACATATATCTTTTAGTAAATAAATTTATACTTGGTGTCATATAAGATATATATTAGACTATAAATATTAATTATAAATCTTAAACGATTTCATATATCATGGTATTTTATTTATTATTTTTAGATATTAAACAAATAACATTAATTATGATACAATAATGACCCTGTGTTTACCTTAGTAATGAATGATTAAAATACATGAGAGTAAAAAATTTAAAAACTATCCAAAAACTGTCCAATTATTATTAGATTATTTTATTTTTAAATAATAGTAATCTTATATTCTACTTTAATATGTTTTGGACCTTCATAAGACTAAAATAATTATATAATAAAATAATATTTTCAAACATTCATAAAGATCCCCTCCCCCACCTTATAAAAATCCCTGACCTCTAACCCAATACTCGCAACTCTCAAGCCCATTAAATTACATAAACTCTTATCAAATAAGCTCTCAATATAACTCTCTTACTTATAGAATCCTTAACCTAAGCATAAGGCACTTCAAGAACTCTTTTTGGATCAAACCAAAGGGAGTTACCCGATTTAAAGGTGATGTCTTCTTTTAAGTTATTTTTTTTATTTCTCCAACCCCATAAAATATTTTTATTCCTTTAATTTATGAAAAATAAAGTATCCTAAAAATAATAGGTTGTTTTTATGAGAATTATTTGAACTAAATTTACACACACCTCTATCTAATTGGTAAAGAACATACTGTTTCTATTGACGAAAAACGACTGCCTCATGAAATGATGATTGTTCAATCTTCTCCTACAACCTCTTATAATGGCCATTAAGATGTAACTATATTTACATGTGATATAAATTATATTTATGTTGTCCATATTGTTGATTATTTTTCATTTATATCATACATTTATGTTTTCCATAATGTGTAAATACGATAATATCATTTGAGGAAGTGCAGACTACTGCCCCCACAAAGTGATATGACTCGTTCATGCCATACGTGGAACGTATAAAGGACGGAGTTACTGAAATTGTATATGATATTATAATAGAATTATAATATATCTGTGTATCATTAATTTCTCATTCCATTAAATATGATATATAAATTAATGTAGCGTTTATGCGTACAAACAACTTACCGTCTCCATGAATGGTGCATTCCATTTCTTATCACCAATTATTATGTACTATTATAAATAATTATATATACTGGATATAAATGATATATATGATACCAAAATCATGAATATAATTTAATAGATAATGTAATTTTGACTACATGAACAATGGGTAATTATAATAAGTTCGTTTTTTGTATGAGGACCAAATATCAACAAAACGAACACTATTAACATAAATGTTTACATAATGTTTACAACGTGGTAAAAATTGATATAAAGGGAATAATAAACTTAAAAAGGGTACTTAATCAAGTATAAATTAACTTTAGTTTAATATTTTGGAGATTAAATAATGAAGAGGTCAAGTCGGACATGAGTTAAGGGACTTCTTCTCAATCTCCTTTCATTAAGGAATATTTTGATTTATACACGACTTTCTTTTATAAGGATTTAACCCCATTTTAATTTTAATTTATTTCAAATGGAATCTTTTATCTATGAATCATTTTATTAAAGGGAAAAAGGAATGTTTCTTGTTAACGAACGTGATGAAAATGACCTTTTCCGCCACCGGGTGTATTATTTGATCTTTGGCTTCCTTAACAAGTCTTAGGGTTTTGAAAAGGAAAATAGTTTCTATAGACCCCTTTTATGTATTTTAGTATTGAAAAATGGTTTTGATAAAGCATTTATTATTTTAAATTATTGAGATGATATATTTTTATAGAAATGTGGAAATGTAATCTTTAATTTATGATTGATTATATGTTATGATTATGTAACGGTTCTCAGGAATTGTTTATGCATATGGGTGGTTCCATGATAAACCTAGGGCGAGTGAGCCTGAGATAGCTCTCCATTGAATTTGGTAACATGATGGAGGTAAACATTAATGTTTCTTCTAAGAAATATAGGGAATATACCGTGATGAGTATTCCATATATAACTCCCTATGTAGTTTTGAAAGCAATAAAGTATGTATGCTATGAACTCCACAAGTTAACTTTAAGATTTATGCTTTCTATGTGTTATTCATAAATCTTTTGATTTCATGAGTTATGCTAAAAAGCTTTTGTTTTGATAGACTAATGATTCCTTTATTTTATAACCCCTAATGAGCTATTTATGCTCATCCCAAGTTTTGAAATGTTTGTTACATGACTTAAAGATGAATAGGGTCAGGGATGGGATCAAGGAAATGTCATGCGGTCAAAAACATGCAACTAGACATGACTCTTTTTTTTCAAGAGTTTTCATTTTATAAAAAAAATGAAATCTGAGTAGAAGTGTCTACTTGGTAATTTTTTGAGATGTAATGTAATATTTATGTCATAATTATCTAAAACTCTAAACCTGAAAAGGTCCTCAATTTGAATTATTCATTTAATTCATGATTATGTAATGTTTTAAGGTTGGGTCCTTCTAGTTGGTATCAAAGCTAGGATTTGTCACGACCCGTCCTCGGGGCCCGTTCCATGACTACCCCAAGCCCGCCTTCCATAGGCCAGGGGCTGGCAACTAGCACCAAAGGCATAAATCCCGATAATTGGGAAGGCATTGCCTTTATAAAATAAAACAAGAACCATAGAGTAATCAAGCGGAAAAAGTAAACACTAATTACAAGAAAAGTGCTGAAAAGTTAATGGGCCAGAATACAAAACCAAAAGAATGTACAACTACAACTGATCAAGTACAACAGAAAAGATAACAGCTGGAAGGACGGAAGCGGATCCTGGGTCCTCCTCCTCAGATCCTACCAGAAGGGTAGGTACAGAGAGACTCCTCCATGCTCTCGTCCGTCAACCTCCTTCATGTGTCGTCTCATTGTGTAGTCCACCTCCGGGTACTGACTCGTCGTGTAGTCCACCTCTGGGTACTGACTCGTCGTGTAGTCCACCTCCGGGTACCGTCCAGTCCTCGATCACTCAGCCTCCGTCAGCACTGCCTGTCGTCTGCAACCAACACAACAAAGTGCGGGCATAGCCCGTGCAAGGGTGAGTATAACGACACTCAGTAGGGACCCCGCTCAAGGTCTCACCAAACCAACATGGATAGCCACAAAGAAGATCTCAACAGATAACCTCTACTTAGGTATATGCCCATACATATGCCTAAGATATCAAGTAACCCATCTAAATCATGAGGAAACACAAGGATTATGAAATAAATGGATAACTACTACCCAGGTATATGCCCATACATATACCTAAGTTATCAAGTAACCCATCTCAATCATGAGGAAACACAAGGATCATAGACTCTGCTCAAACCATGATTTTCATTATCGAAACTGTAACTACTGAAGAGCTCCTTCTCTGGAGTGTACAGTGGTCCTTTCACGACTCCGAGGTACTGCTCACTAACCTAAGACTGCTGAGGTACTCCTCTTGTCGAGTACTGTGGGCCTGCCGCTACAACCAAGCGCTTCCCACCATGGGTCTGCCGCTACAACCAAGCCCTCCCATGTGCCGCTACAACCAAGCGCACTCATGTGCCACTACAACCAAGCGCACCTCTGTCGTGGGTCTTCCGCTACAACCAATCGCTCCCCTATGCCGCTACACCCAATCGCACCTCTATCGTGGGTTTTCCGCTACAACCAAGCGCTCCCCACTGGGCTATCCGTAACACACCGAGTCAATCGGTCAAGCAGTCGTCAGGTCTCAGCCGGCTACACGGTCTCCGTACTCCGTACGCTCATCTCTAGGAGGGTCCGCTCCATGAGCTACTGGTTGATACTCCAAGTATCTCAAAGTCCCACGAAGACATATCTCAAAGGACCGCCTCATCATAGGGGTCTCAACACAATAGACGGCGCGTCAATCGGACGCCCGGTCTTTGATTTCATAGCTTTGTCGTTCCAGGGGCCCGGTTGGTTTCCTGAGCGAACCAATCCCAGCTGTATCACAACTGTACCCCGAACTCTCATAGGGTATACTAATAGGGACCGTTTCTCAACGTGATTGCCAACGTCGCTGACGGTTCGTCAAACGAATGTCCGGTCTGAAAGATATCAGCTTTCCCGATCCAGGGGCCCGGTTGGATTTCGGGTACAATCCAACCCGGCCACTATCCAACTGCATCCAAAACTCGGGCAAAGTATGCCAAAAGTTCCATCTGATCAAGATGAAAACAATGAGACAGACGGCGCGTCAATATGACGCCCGGTCTGTGAGTTATTGGCTTTTTCGTTACAGGGGCCCGGTTGGTTTCGTGAGCGAACCAACCCGACCGCACACCGACGGCATCCAAACCTCGAGCGGAGTAAGCCAAAAAATCCATCTCACTTAGAGGAATCCATCAAAGTTGACGACACGTCAATCGGATGTCCGGAGCTCAAGATATAAGTGTTTCCGCTCCGAGGGCCCGGTTGGTTTCGTATCCGAACCAACCCGGCAGAACTCAAAGTAATCCGAAACCTTGAGTGCGATATACCGAAACGACTGTCTCAATCCAAGTATCGCGTTGCCACTGACAGCGAGTCGTTTGGAGGTCCGTAGCTCTTGTTACGGGCATTTGACTGAAAGTGGTCTGAAAATGGGGGGTTTGGGCCCGGGCCGACCCGGCCCGACCCCCCCTGGGTCGGCCCGAACAGTGTCCGACCCGGCGGGGCCTAGCACGGCCCGGCCGGCGCGGCCCGGCCCGGCCCGACCAGCCGGCCGCGGCTCGGCCGGCGCGGCCGGGCGGACACCGCGGGCGGGGGTGCGCGACTCCCCCGCCCTTCGCCGCTAATTGAGGCCGGCGGCACGCCACCGCCGCCGGTCGCCGGTGCCGGTGCGGCGCTCCGCCGCCGCCTTCCGCGGAACACCGGACGTGCTCCGGTGGTCCGTTTCTCCTGCCGTCTTCACCTATGGTCCTCCCGGGACCCGACCATCACTGCGGAGGCCTCAAAATTACCTTGTGGCCTCGTTTGTCATCGCCCGTAAATCCGCACGTCAAAAACGAAACGATCTGTCTTCGTGGTTCTCCGGCGCGGCCCGTTGGCGCCGCGCCCCTTCACCGCGGCCCGTCTCCGTCTGTGGATTTCTTCGGGTTTCTTCGACACGGCGCGACAGCGTCGCGTCCTTGTTCTTCTTTTCACGGCGCGGCGTGACTGCACCACACATTTTCTTGTCACATGATTCCGCGTGGTGCGACAACACCACGCCTTTCCCGTTTCAATCCACAAGGAACCAACATGAAAAAAAGGAGGAGGGTCAGCCGTGTTTGTGCGGTCAGGCCCCCTCGCGTTATTCGATAACAATTGGTTTTAAAATCCATGAAGATCGTCAAAGTAATAATCACGAACAAATCAAATAATAATCCTCAACATAAATCCACATGAACGAATGATCCGCGGATCAACCTAGAATTGGTTGGTCCGTGCTCGTCGTTCTTTTCTTAAAAGATAATTGAACACCAAAAAAATAAAAACCCAACTCGCAACATAATATTTACGAATAAAATTAATGTTTATTTGATCCATGTTCTTAGATTTTGAAGGAAGTAGCATGGGGTTCATTAATATTTAATAAACAATTCCCTACCTTGGGTATAAGCCGATCGGAAGGAGGCGTCGTCGTTCGAAGTTCGTCGCGGTATGGCGTCGCGAGGATGACGACATCGAAGGGGGGCGTCGGCATTCGTCCGACTCGAGGGAAGGCGAAGCCGTCGTCGCTTGCTACCCGATTCCGCTTCCGAGCATGTTCGTCGATCCTTTGACGATGAAGGGGAAGAAGAAGATCCGTTAAAGAGTCTCGCCGCGGAAGGGGAGAAATTCCGTGGAAGGAAAACGAGCGTTCTTCGTCAGAGGTGGCGCGTTCTTCGCGTTATTCGCGAAGCTGGAGGAGGAGAGGAAAACTCAGCGCAACACTTCCCAACCCAAAAATAAAATGAGGCTAAGGCCTTATTTTATTGTTTTCTCCCAATGATTCAAAATTCAAACGACGTAACCCTCACAATTAATTTCAAAGAATTAATTGCAAAACATAACTTCCCAATTAAATAAAGGCGTTAAGAAATTAAGGAAACGCGTCGGTTGACTTCGTTTAATAGGGGGTTTGGGTGCGTTACTTAAGAAGAAAAGAAACGGTGGGGTACGTGTGGGTCCCATCTCACAAATATCCTACCAAGTGGGTAGGATATTTTGAATTGCACCCTATCCTCTTCAACCTAGCTTAAGTAGGTTAAAGTGGTCCTTAAGTGGCTTTAAGTGAAATGAAATAAAATTGTTGTGAAACTTTATTTTATTTCTCAACTTAAACCCCAAAAATTAAAAAGCACATCCGAGAAAACGCAACTCCAAAAGAGGCATTTCTAAGCAAATACCGGCACTGCGATTCCATCATTGCCCTCGGAATTCGATTCCGAGCACCAGTTCAAAAGATAGAAAAACCCGCTCGTTCATTCACTGAACGTACCCAAGCTAAACTTTGGAAAATGATTTCGGGCACACCGGGCCTCGGAATCAGGCGCCGTTAGAAACTGCGCTCTTGAAAAATTCCAAAGAAAATTTAGGAAAAAATTTCCCTTGAAATTTCCTGGTCTTTATAGGATTAGACAACTTTAGAAGTTTGAATATTGATAAATTAATTTCTATATATTTTTTAATTTATGGTAAGATTGAATTGATATATAATTTAACGATTACCATATTGCATCGCCTAAGATATTTCTGTGTTTAGAATGTTTTTCTTGTCGAGTAAACAAGGGAGCTATGATGGGATGACATTAGGAGGAAGGAAACCTTCCAAATCAGCAACCTCAGATGGTCAAAATCAGAACTCAATAGTTTGTTGCAGTGATGGAAGAGTTGACATAGGCTATAAATTGGGGTGGTATCCATGCACGAGATCATCTAGATCAACCACATAGGAACATGTCAGTAGTAGAGCATTTCATAAGGCAACACCCCCATACTTCAGAGGATCATCTGACCCTGTGCAAGAATAAGGATGGATTATATAACTAGAAAATATTTTTGATGTCATGGGGTGTTCAGAACATCAAATGGTTTGTTTTGATGTTTACCATTTTGAAGGTGAATCAAATCAGTGGTGGTCTATGGTGAAAAATATCAGGGATAGTGATGAGATTTATGATCTCGATTGGGATCAATTAAAAGGTATGTTTCTGGAGAAATATTTTCCTAAGGTGGTTTATCTTACAATGGTAAAAGAAATTACTAGAATTGAGGCAGGAGGATGACTCATTGGCTGCTTATGAAGTAAAATACACTCGACTGGCAAGGTATTCTCCAAATTTCATACAAGATCCTGATATAAAAATAAACTATTTTTACTCAAGATAAAAAAAATATCGAAGGGCTTTATCTTATTGCGATTTCCAAATTTATTAAAAACTTGTTTTATGTGTGAAGAAGGTAGAAATGGAGATTGCTAATGACTAGGTGTTATTTTACAAAAAACAAAATAAGAGGTTGAGGTGGAAGACGAAAGGGAATAACTCTACAAAAATGTTTGATGGTAATAAATGTAATTTAACAATTTGTAAAAATTGTGGTAAAAAGCATGCGGGGGAATGTATTTTGAATTCTGGTAAGTTCTACTGATGTGGTAAAATGGTTAAAAGGCGCGTCATTCCACTGAAAAAGATCATGGTAATGGTAAGACAAACTCTGATTTACAATCAGTAAAAAGTTTTCAGTTCAATGAAATTGGTCATTATGAAATTGAGTGTCCAAATAAGAACTAAAATGAGGGAAAGCAGACAGACTACAAATAGAAAGCAGTGGAAAATCCTTTGCAACTACCTCAGTATATTTTGGGTGAAAAAATGAAGTAGTACCAGGTACACTATTTGTTTGTTCAGATTATTCCAATGTGTTGTTTGTTTTAGGGTCTACACATTATTTAATTTCTGAGAAGTTTTATAATAAATTTGGAATTCCAGCTCAAGATATGAATCCTGAAGTTATGGTAAAAAAATTGAGGGGAAATTTTGAGATAAAATGAAATTATAACAACCTTCATTTCCTTGTGTGCATAAAGAATATACCACAAATATTATTTTTTCCTCTATTAGATATTGATGTTATTTTGGGCATGGATTGGATTTCTGTTTATCATGATAAGATTTACTATAGAGCTAAATAGTTTTCTTCTTACAAAGATTTTAATTTTGTGTAAAAGAATGAAACATTAATTTTTATAACATATCTTAAAGCCGATAAACTAGTAAAAATGGAAATTAATGTTACCTTGCATATATTCTTGAAAACAAAGGAACTATTTATATTACTGATGTTCCCGTGGTAATTGAGTACCTTGATGTTTTTCCTGATGAGTTTCCCGGTATTATACTTGATCGGGAAGATGAATTTACTATTGACTTAGTTCCTGATGCAAAGCCAATTTCAAAACCCCCTTATCGAATGACTAAAGTAAATCTTTTAGATATAAAGAAGCAATTGAAGGTGTTATTAGATAAAGGTTTCATTCGACCTATCACATCTCCATGGGGTGATCTCGTCTTCTTTGTTAAAAATAATTATGGTTCAATGAGTATATCATTGATTATAGAGAATTTAATAAAATTAATGTTGAGAACAAGTATCATTTTCCTTATATCAATGATTTGTTTGATCTGGTCCAGGGAGCATAGTACTTTATGAAGATTAATTTCATGTTGTGGTACCATCAGTTGAACATAAGGGAAATAGACATTATGAATACCACATTTTTCACTAGATATAGCCATTATAAATTTTTAGTTATGCCTTCTGGGTTAATAACGCACCTGATGTATTCATGTATCTTCTGAGTAAAATTTTCTGTGAGTTTTTTTATAAGTTTTTGGTCGTGTTAATTGATGATATTTTGGATTATTCTAAAAGAAAATAAGAGCATGAAAATCAGTTAAGGGTTATCTTGCAAAGCATAAAATAAATGGAACGTTTTGGGAAATTTAGAATGTGTGTGTTTTGGTAACAACTAATTTCATTCCTTGTTCACATTGTTTCAAAAAATTGCATAACTGTTGATCCTACTAAAAAACATTGTCAATGAATGTCCATGATCCACAAATATAACTAATATCCATAGTTCTATTGGTTTTCTAGGTTATTATTGGAGGTTTGTTGAGAATTTTTTATGGTTTTCTAGTCTAATGACTATGTTAACTCGAAAAGGTGTAATGTTTATCATGATAGAATAATGTGATGATTGTTTTCTAGAATTGAAAATAAGATTGGGAATGATTTAATTTTGGAAATGCCTTCCAAAAATGGTGAGTTTGTTATCTATAGTGATGCTTTGTTTAATGGACTTGGTTGTGTCATTATGTAGAATGATCAAGTAATTTCTTATGATTCACTTTCGATGAAACCTCATGAGTTAAATTACCCTACAAATGATTTGGAATCAACTGCTATTGCTTTTTCTATAAAAATTTGGAGGCATCATTTTTATGGAGTAAATTGTGAAATATATACTGACCACAATAGTTTAAAGTATATATTCAATCAAAAAGAATTTAATATGTGACAGAAGATATGGCTGTAATTATTCAAGGATTATGATTTCACGATTCATTACCATTCTGGAAAGGCAAATAATGTGGTTGATTCTTTGAGAATAAAATGTAATGCTTCATTAAACTTTTTATGTTTAGAACAAGATCTTTTTATTAAAGATATGATGATCTTTGTAATAGAGGTTTTTGGTGCAGTAAATTCCTCTATTTTGTTTTAGGTATCAGTGAAATCATCTCTATCAGACAGAATTAAACAAGCTTAGAAGGAAGAAATGGAGTTGCAAAAAAGGTATAGTTTGTTTAGAAGGGTATGTTACCTAATTTTAACATTGATAATGATTGTGCTTTGAGGTTTTGTGAGAGATTATGTGTTCATTGTGATTCACCGTTGAAGAAAGAGTTATTATGTGAAGCTCATAGTTCTCCGTTTGCAGTTCATCCTGGCTATACTAAGATGTACAGAGTTCTTTGAGAGTATTACTGGTGAGATGGAATGAAAAGAGATATTGTTAATTTTACTATGAAGTGTTTGAATTTTCAGTAGGTTAAAGTAGAGAGGATGTTACCAAAATTGATGCTTCATCCTTTACCTGTGCTTGAGTGGAAATGGGAAAATATATCCGTGGACTTCATTGTGGGATTACCAAAGACATCTCGAGGTAATAATGAAATCTCGGTTTTTGTTGATCGGTTGACTAAATCTGAACATTTATTTCATATTCGGGATTCTTTGTCTCTAGATCAACATTATAGGTCGCATGTTAAAGAGATAGTCATGTTTTATGGAGTTCCCCTTTTTATTTTATCTGATCGTGATATGAGGTTGACTTATAAATTTCAGAAAGGCCTTCAGAAGTCATTTGGTACTGAAATAAATTTTAGTACGTCTTTTCATCCTCAATCAGATGTGAAGTAAAAAAGAAAAATTCAGACCTTGGAGAATATGTTAAGTGATTTCTCAATGGATTACATGAAAAATTGAGACAATCATCTTTTTTGGATGAATTTTCTAATAATAATAGTTTTCATTCCTATATACTGATGGCTCCATTTGAGGCATTATATGGGAAGCGGTGTCGAACTCCATAATTCTGTGGTGATGTAGGTAAAATGAAACCAATGAGACCCAAATTGGTAGATGAGATGCCAAACACATTTCAGTTGATTCAGAAGAACATGATAATAGCTCAGATCAGGAAAAATTGTTATACAGATAAGTGAAGGAAGGATCATTCTTTGAGGTATGTGATCATGTATTTCTCAATGTTTCTCCATGGAAAAGTGTGTTGAATCTTGGTAAGAATGGAAATTTTATTTCGAAGATCATTGGACTTTATGAAATCCTAGAGAAAGTTGGATCAGTTGCATACAGAGTGTATTTACCTCCATGTTTATCCTAGATACACAACGATTTTCATGTATTAATTTTGAGAAAGTATATTCTGGATTCATGTCATGTTTTGAGCGCATGGGTTGTTCAGTTGGAAGAGAATCTATCTTATGAGGAACAACCAGTAAAGATTCTTGACCGAATAGAGGAAGTGTTGCAGAATAAGGTAATCAATTTGGTAATAGTTTTTTTAAAAAACCAAATGGTTGAAGAGGCAATGTGGGAATATGAAAATGTTATGCGGGATAAATACCCCCATTTATTTGATAAGTGAATAAAACTTCAAGGACGCAATTTTGAAAAGGTGAGAAGGATGTAACATCCCAGGTGAATAAAAAATAAGTAATTTTCATATTTCATAAAATTTGTTAATTAAATATTAATTTTACTTTAAATTAGATTCTATTTTGGATGGCAAACCTAACACGCCACAATGGGTTTCCCCAAACTCTAATACCGCACAAAATGTTGAGTCGTGCTGAAAAATTATAATATAATATTATTTTAAATAGTAGTTAACACTAATCTATTGTAATGGTGAGAATGAATAGAATTAACTACCACATAATTATACATGTTTTTAAAATTTTTACACATTTATCTAATAATTTTTAGAGGATTAAAATAATAAATAATCCTATTTTAAGCATAAATACATTAATATTATTTAAAAGGTCATTTTACCACCTTCTGATGAATAAACATTTTAAAATATAGTTTTTTTCACTTTTATATGTACTATTTGTCAAAACAATATTCTTCTTTAGAATCATGACATCCAAAATAACTTTGGTTGAAAAGTTTATATTTTCATGATAATGATCATTTATTAATGAATAGTGAAAATACTGTATTTTCATTCAAAACTACCTTTTCATGTAACGACCCAAAGTTTCATTAATGGAAAATCCCTCTTAATCAAGTTAAATGTTTCTTTATGAAATTTTTTTTTATAAGATGTCATATTCTTTAGTTTTATGTTAAGATTTGTGACCGTTACTTTTATAGCCGTTGAACAGTGATCATCTGAGTAGTATAAATATAAGGCTTTAACGAAACCATTTCTACTTAGAAAAAGGAAGCGATGGCCTCATCCAGTATAATTGCCCCTTACGAAGCCCATTTGTCGGAGCTCGGAAAATAGGTGGCGTCTTTGGGCTTTTTCCTTGACCAAGCCCAAGCTGAGCTTCATCAAGTCAAGCTCGAACGTGATCGTCTACGGGAAAAATGGAAGTTGATAGAGATTACCACTCGAGCGATGTTATCCGAGCAACCCCAAGAGTCTGTCACCATCGCACACCTTACCCTTAGGTCTTATGCGGCTATTTTAAGGGGTTATGTAACAAATAAGTAGCACCATGTTCATGTACATTATTTTTTGTATATAATAATGAATATAATTTTTTTGATACATTGTAATTAGTTTTTAAAGTACAAATGGTGTTTTTAGTTATTATTTAATTAATAATTATATTTTATTAATTAAAGGATTTTTGAATTAAATAATATTTTAATAAAATATTATTATTAATATTAAATAAATTTTTTTATTAAGTATAAATTATCTTATAATTTTACGAATTCAAATAAAATTTTTATCAAGGTTTGAAAGCCATTTCTGTCAAAACCCGTGAATTTTTTTATAAATGTCGGTTTTTATTTTAAAAGTGAAAATTCACATATTTAGAAAATTATTTAGATAAAATAAATATTATTTTTGGAATCAGGATGTCGAAATTATCTAACGCTGAATTTTTCATAATTTTCTTAGACAGTCAAATTTTTGGGTAAAAATTAAATACCATTTAAATATATAATGTGTTTTATGACATCATAATGACCCAATGGTGATGTAATAAAATACCATAATCCTTATGTTTGGACAATATATGTTTTATCATTAAAATAATGAGGTTTTGGGTTTGTTTGACTCACTTTTCAAAGCATTAACGGAGCCCTCAAGACTTATTCAACACTTTGCCTTTTTAAATTAATTTCCATGGGAGTGTGACTCACCTCCACATATGCAAACCTAATTTTTTTTTCATAAGTTCGGACCTTGGACTTGTAAAATATTGTTTTCCTCTTTACTTTTCCAGAAACCATGGGCAAATACCATGGGATGGTTTGTGGTTTGGATTATTTTAATATAAGGTGTCCCAAACCTAAATAATAAAGAATTCTCTCAACTTTCCTATATAAACCCACCCAAGCTCCCACTTCCTCCTCACTAAAATCCCTTTGAGTTCTTCCAACCTCTGCCCTACTCTCTCTAGAATCCTCCCAAGGTGCCCCAAGCTCCCAAGAAGCCTCTCACAAGCCTCTCTCTAGCCTTTGGAAGCACACTTCCAAGTAAGGGGTTTTCTTCCTTTCTCATTTTTTTGTCAATTTTCTTTAAGTTGTATTGCCCTTTTTATTTCAATTATGAATGTTGGGGTATGGTTTTTCACCTCCCCCATACTGTCCAATTATTATTTGAATGATGGTATAACCCTTTCTCTCTCATTAAATGCCTCCCATGTACACCCGTTACTATGCCGAAATTCCGAAAGGAACTTCTCTCTCTTCTTTTACATTCAAGCAATACTTTTGTATCATGAATCTAAAGTCCATTTCTATTGTTGGGAAATGTATATATATGATCTCCTTACTGTCCATTACATGTAAATATTATGAGGAACCCCTTTCTCTCTCATAAACCTTTTTTATGAATTCTTATGTCACGCTGTTACGCTGCCGAAATCGCACCGATTTTCTAAGCTAATGTCTTTGTGTAGTGAATACCATGGCCATTTCTCCATCAAGGGTATTCACCTTTATGAACATTTACATATTGATTATAAAGTTTCATGTATGAATTCCACATTCCTTTATCGTGGAATAAATGATTATGTTTTATGAATCCATGTTTTATGATCCATGTGGCACACTTATGCATGAAATGAAATGTTTGAGAAGGGTGCGCCCTTTATAGCGCTCCAATGCATTGGGTAAAGTATAGTATCATGATACTTCGTGTGCAATGAGTGTTTACTCATGCTAATTCAAGTGCAACGAGGGTTTACTTGTGCTTCAAGTGCAATGAGGGTTTACTCATGCTCCATGTGCAATGAGCCTTGGCTCATGCTAATTCAATGTTAAGTGTTGTTGCCACATTTCCATGTTATGATTATCATGCTTTATCATGCCTTTATGTTCATGTTAATCTTATGATCTATTGATATGCCTATTGCCTAACATGTATTTCACTCCTTATGTTATTCATTGTTTACTCCCTTATTGGGCTTTATAGCTCACCCTTTTCTTATGCATGTCCTCAGGTTATCCCATGCAATGCTAAGTACGAAGGAATGTACTGGTCATGTAAAGGAAATTTTCAATAAAGATGTTGTATTTCAAGTTTAGAGTTTTTATGTAATGATCCTAATCCCCAAAGACATTAAAACTCTCGATCTTCTTTGTTGGATCAAGTGAAGTTTTATGTAATAATGCATGTTTAAGTTGTAATAAAAAGCAGGGTTGTCATAGTTGGTATCAGAGGATAGGTTTAGTTATTTTTGGGATTAGGAAACCCTAGTTAAGACTTAGATATAAGACTAAGCATAATAAAAACATCCCTATGTTTTGGTAAATACTAAGTAATTGGTTTATCAAACAAATACATCCCTGTCTGGATACGATCAGGTAGAGGCGGCTCTGGCACAGATGTATCCTAGGGGTAAAACACGAAAACACCACTTTGAGCTAGACTCGAACGGGAACTGGTGCACGACAACGGGCCTTGCTGCACTCTTGGTTACAACACTCCCGGGGGATATGTTTTGATAAATTCACAATCTTAGTATGAACCCTTATTAAGAGGAAAACTCCCCTAAGAATATATGTTAGAAGGAAGATCATGAAAAGCCTGGATTGAATCCTATAGACTCATGAGTTAAAGAGATTAAAGTTTATTTATAAGTCATCAAATTTTTCTTTGTATTACCCTTTATGTGTTACCCCTAACTTTCCTTTTATTCCAGCCAATGGCCGGTAATAGGAGAACTCGGGCTAACAACCGTTGTGAAGATCAGTGTGATGATTGTACTTATGAGATGCCCAATCCAATGGGAGCGGGAATCGCGATATTTGTCACTCTTCTCTCTCAGCTAACTCAAGTTTTGAATAGAAACACGGGTCAAGAGGAACGTTCAACCCCCCCTAAGAAAGAACAGGTTGCTATTGAAAGCTTCATGAGACAAAGGCCTCCTACTTTTAGTGGATCATCCGATCCCATGATTGCTGAACAATGGATCAACTCCATTGAAAAGATATTCTCCATCCTTCAATGCTCTGAAAAAGAGAAGGTTCTCCTGGCGGCTTATCGTATGGAGGGTGAAGCTGATCAATAGTGGACATTGATCAAAAATACGAAGCCTAAGGAGGAGATCGAGGCTTTGGAATGGAAGGTATTCCGGAAGATGTTTTTCGATAAATATTTTCCACGCACCCTCCGTCTTATGATGGAAAGGGACTTCATTTCCCTCAAGAAGAAAGATGAGGAATCTGTGGGAGCGTACGAGGAAAACATCACAAGGCATGCACGATACGCTTCCGGCTTTCTCGTTACCCCCGAATGCAAGGTTGACTGCTTCTTTGGTGGGCTGAAGCCTAGCTTGCGGAAAGCATTAGCAATCCGTGACTTCGACAGCTATGAGGAAATTGTCCGATGTGCCCTCAAGGTTGAAATGGAGATCAGATAATCACAGGGGTATCATGGGGACAAGAAGTATAAGGTGGAATTCAATGCTGGTGGTCCGATGGATAAATCCAACGGTGCTAAGAAATTACAGCACCCCACTTGCCAAAAGTGTGGAAAGAAGCACCCTGGAAATTTCCTTAGGGGGACAAGAAAATGCTTCAAGTGTGGAAGAGAAGGACACATAGCTGTTAACTGTTATCAAGAAGGACCTGCGGCTGTGACAGAGGAGAGGAACGCTCCGTTCGAACCGCAACGCGTTGTTCAATGCTTCAAATGCAAATAACCGAGTCATTTTGCGAATCAGTGCCCTAATCCAAGGGTTATCGGAGGCAATCAACAACCTCCAAGACAGCAAGGAATATCTTTTGCCATCACTTCTGCCGAAGTGAACCCCGACAACGAAGTGGTGATAGGTACGCTAGTTATTCATTCAAGAATAGCGAACATACTTTTTGATTCAGGTTCTACGCATTCTTTTATATCTCAAAAGGTTAGTAGAACAATCCCTGCACCACCACAAATCATGGAAGTAAAGATGTCGGTGAGTACGGCAAAAGGGGCAATCATTGCATCCCATGAGTATAAGTCCTCCCCTGTTATAATATGTGGATTGAATTTCCCGGCAAACCTCGTCATACTCCCTTTGGTAGAATTTGATGCAATTCTTGGCATGGATTGGATTTCCTTATATAGAGCCAACATAAATTGTCGGGAGGGGGAAATCACACTCCATATGGAGAATCGACCCCCGATTCTTTACAAGTGTCAGGAGGAAGATGAATCTCCTTTAGCTCCATCATCTCAAGCATGGATATTACTGCCTTATGAGCACGCATATCTGGCTCAGATGATTGAGTCCAAGGAAGAAACCACCCTTGAAGAAATTCCTGTTGTGAGGGAATTCGCTGAAGTATTTCCCGAGGAACTTCCTGGTCTTCCTCCAAGAAGAGATGTTGAGTTCTAAATTGAACTTATACCTGGGGTTCTACCAATATCCATGACTCCATATAGAATGGCTGTTGTTGAGCTTGAAGAGCTTAAAAAACAACTACAGGAGAATCTGGATGAAGGATTTATACGCCCAAGTGCATCACCATGGGGTGCACCAGTCCTCTTCGTCAAGAAGAAGGATAGGTCAATGCGGCTTTGCATCGATTATCGTGAACTTAACAAAATCACGATAAAGAACAAGTATCCTCTCCCAAGAATCGATGAATTGTTTGATCAGCTGCATGGAGCACAATACTTCTCCAAGGATGACTTGCGGTCGGGATATTATCAAGTAAGGGTGAAGAAGGAAGATATCCCCAAGACTGCTTTTCGTACAAGGTACGGGCACTATGAATTCATAGTAATGCCTTTCGGACTCACCAATTCTCCATCAATATTCATGGACTTGATGAATAGAGTCTTTAGAGATTACCTAGACAAATTTGTGGTAGTCTTTATAGATGATATTCTAATATACTCCAAAACCAAGGAGGACCATGAGGAGCATTTAAAAACTGTACTAGAGACTTTGCACAAGGAGAAGCTCTATGCAAAGTACAGCAAGTGTGAGTTTTGGTTGAACGAAGTCTCATTCTTGGGTCATATCCTCACAAGAAATGGGATATCTGTGGACCCCTCAAAAACAGATGCAATTGAGGGATGGCCGAGGCCAACATCGGTAACTGATATCTGTAGCTTCTTAGGGTTATCTGGATATTATCGACGATTTGTGAGAAATTTATCACGATTGTCCAACCCTCTTACCAAGATAACTTGAAAGGGAGTAAAGTTTTCTTGGAGTGATGAATGCGAAGAAATCTTCAAGGAGTTGAAAAGGAGGCTTATCACTGCACCCGTGCTCACTTTACCCACAAGTGGGGAGCTTTTTGTGGTATTCAGTGATGCTTCGAAGAAGGGCTTAGGATGTGTGCTGATGCAGAATGATAAAGTGATATCCTATGCCTTGAGGCAGTTGAAAATCCATGAGCGAAACTATCCAACGCATGATCTGGAGTTGGCAGGGTGATCTTTGCCTTGAAAATCTGGCAGCATTATCTCTATGGAGAGAAATGTGAGATATATACTGACCACAAGAGTCTTAAATATATATTCACACAGAAAGAGCTTAATATGCGCCAGAGAAGATGGATAGAGCTCATCAAGGATTATGACTGTTCAATACATTACCACCCTGGGAAGGCAAACAAGGTGGCGGATGCCCTAAGTAGAAAGGATCCAGCAATTCTATCAATGATGAGAATTTAGAAGGATCCAATCTTCTTAGACTTGATGAAGATGGACGTGGGAATAATAAAGAAGGGAACATCATCAATCCTTTCACAAATGATTGCTCAACCATCTCTTTTGGAAAGGTTAAAGGATGCTCAAAAGGATGATGTGGGAATCCAAGAAAAAGTAGAATCTATCAAAAAGGGAAAATCCATAGAGTTTAATGTTAATGAAGAAGGAATTGTCCGGTTTGGGAAAAGACTATGTGTTCCATCAAGTTCGAAGCTGAAGAAGGAACTTTTGGATGATGAACATAGTTCAAATTTCTCTATTCACCCAGCGAGCACAAAGATGTATCGAGATCTCCGAGAAAACTTTTGGTGGGATAATATGAAGAAGGAGATCGCTGAATATACATCAAAGTGCCTGGTGTGTCAGCAAGTGAAGATAGAGAGGCAGAAGTCTAAGGGGATGATGCAACCATTTCCCATACCAAAATGGAAATGGGAGAACATCACCATGGACTTTGTCACCGGAATTCCAAGGAAATCCAAAGGCAACAATGCAATCTGGGTTGTTGTGGATCGTCTTACAAAGACTGCACACTTCATTTCTATTCGAGAGGATTTCTCTTTGGATCAACTGGCACAGATATATATCAGGGAAGTGGTACGGTTGCATGGAGTACCACCATCTATTGTGTCTGACCGAGATCCAAGATTTACCTCTAAGTTTTGGAAGAGTCTTCAACATGCTCTGAATACTGAAATAAACTTCAGTACGGCCTATCATCCTCAAACTGATGTCCAATCCAAGAGAACTATCCAAACACTTGAGGATATGTTGAGAGCGTGCTCAATGGACTTTAAAGGAGGATGGGATCAACATCTTCCTCTGGATGAGTTCTCTTATAATAATAGTTTCCACTCGAGCATCCAAATGGCACCATATGAAGCCCTGTATGGGAAAAGGTGTAGAACACTGACATGTTGGGATGAGGTCAGTGAACGTAAGCTGCTTGGACCAGAAATGGTTGAAGAAATGGTGGAGAAGGTGAAAACCATTCAGCAGCATATCAAGGCAGCCCAAAGTCGATAGAAGAGTTATGCAGATAATCGTTGACGATACCTTGAGTTTAAAGTTGGAGACATAGTTTTTTACGCATATCTCCGCGGAAGAAGGTCATGAGGTTTGGAAATAAAGGGAAGTTAAGTCCAAGGTACATCGGCCCATTCGAGATTCTTGATCATGTTGGGGCTGTGGCCTATCGACTAGCACTTCCACCGACTATGTCCAAGGTGCATGATGTCTTCCATGTATCCCTCTTAAGGAAGTACATACCAGACCCTTCACATGTACTCTCTTCCGAGGTGGTACAATTAGAAGACGATCTTTCTTATGAGGAACAACCAGTGAAGATCTTAGATCGTAGAGAAAAAGTTCTACGAAATGAGAAAATGCCCCTCGTCAAGGTGTTGTGGAGAAACCACAAGTTTGAAGAAGCAACTTGGGAGTCGGAGGATATGATGAAGCTAAGTTACCCACATTTTTTTTAGTGTGGGAAAAGGAAAATTTCGAGGGCGAAATTTCTTAAGGGGGGAATGTTGTAACGACCCAAAGTTTCATTAATGGAAAATCCCTCTTGATCCAGTTAAATGTTTCTTAATGAAAAAAATTGTTTTTATAAGATGTCAACTTCTTTAGTTTTATGTTAAGATTTGTGACCGTTACTTTTATAGCCGTTGAACAGTGATCATCTGAGTAGTATAAATATAAGGCTTTAAAGAAACCATTTCTACTCAGACAAAGGAAGCGATGACCTCATCCAGTAGAATTGCCCCTTACGAAGCCCATTTGTCGGAGCTCGGAAAAGAGGTGGCGTCTTTGGGATTTGCCCTTGACCAAGCCCAAGCTGACGTTTATCAAGTCAAGCTCGAACGTGATCGTCTACGGGAAAAATGGAAGTTGATAGAGATTACCACTTGAGCGATGTTATCCGAGCAACCCCAAGAGTCTGTCACCATCGCACACCTTACCCTTAGGTCTTATGCGGCTATTTTAAGGGGTTATGAAACAAATAAGTAGCACCATGTTCATGTACATTATTTTTTGTATATAATAATGAATATAATTTTTTTGATACATTGTAATTAGTTTTTAAAGTACAAATGGTGTTTTTAGTTATTATTTAATTAAGAATTATATTTTATTATATTAAAGGATTTTTGAATTAAATAATATTTTAATAAAATATTATTATTAATATTAAATTAATTTTTTTATTAAGTATAAATGATCTTATAATTTTATGAATGCAATTAAAATATTTATTAAGGTTTGAAATCCATTTCTGTCAAAAACCGTGATTTTTTTTATAAATGTCGGTTTTTATTTTAAAAGTGAAAACTCACATATTTAGAAAATTATTTAGATAAAATAAATATTATTTTTGGAATCAGGATGTCGAAATTATCTAACGGTGAATTTTTCATAATTTTCTGAGACAATCAAATTTTTGGGTAAAAATTAAATACGATTCAAATATATAATGTGTTTTATGACATCATAATGACCCAATGGTGATGTAATAAAATACCATAATCCTTATGTTCGGCCAATATATGTTTTATCATTAAAATAATGAGTTTGTGGGTTTGTTTGACTCACTTTTCAAAGCATTAATGGAGCCCTCAAGACTTATTCAACACTTTGCCTTTTTAAATTAATTTCCATGGGAGTGTGACTCACCTCCACATAAGCAACCCTAATTTTTTAATAGGTTCGGACCTTGGACTTGTACAACATTGTTTTCCTCTTTCCTTTTCCAGAAACCATGGGCAAATACCGTGGGATGGTTTGTGGTTTGGATTATTTTAATATAAGGGGTCCCAAACCTAAATAATAAAGAATTCTCTCACCTTTCCTATATAAACCCCCCCAAGCTCCCACTTCCTCCTCACTAAAATTCCTTGGAGTTCGTACAACCTCTGCCCTAATCTCTCTAGAATCCTCCCAAGGTGCCCCAACCTCCCAATAAGCCTCTCACAAGCCTCTCTCTAGCCTTTGGAAGCACACTTCCAAGTAAGGGGTTTTCTTCCTTTCCCAATTTTTTTGTCAATTTTCTTTAAGTTGTATTGCCCTTTTTATTTCAATTATGAATGTTGGTGTATGGTTTCGCACCTCCCTCATACTGTCCTCTTATTATTTGAATGATGGTAGAACCCTTTCTCTCTCATTAAATGCCTCTCATGTACACCCGTTACTATGCCGAAATTCCGAAAGGAACTTCTCTCTCTTCTTTTACTATCAAGCAATACTTTTGTATCATGAATCTAAATTCCATTACTATTGTTGGGACATGTATATATATGATATCCTTACTGTCCATTACATGTAAATATGATGAGGCACCCCTTTCTCTCTCATCAACCTTTTTTATGAATTCTTATGTCATGCCGTTACGCTGCCGAAATCACACCGATTTTCTAAGCCAATGTCTTTGTGTAGTGAATACCATGCCCATTTCTCCATCAAGGGTATTCACCTTTATGCACATTTACATATTGATTATAAAGTTTCATGTATGAATTCCACATTCCTTTATCGTGGAAGAAATGATTATGTTTCATGAATCCATGTTTTATGATCCATGTGGTACACTTATGCATGAAATGAAATGTTTAAGATGGGTGCGCCCTTTATAGCGCTCCAATGCACAGGGTAAAGTATAGTATCATGATACGTCATGTGAAATGAGTGTTAACTCATGCTAATTCATGTGCAACAAGGGTTTACTCGTGCTTCAAGTGCAATGAGGGTTTACTCATGCTCCATGTGCAATGAGCCTTCGCTCATGCTAATTCAATGTTAAGTGTTGTTGCCACATTTCCATGTTATGATTATCATGCTTTATCATGCCTTTATGTTCATGTTAATCTTATGCTCTATTGATATGCCTATTGCCAAACATGTATTTCACTCCTCATGTTATTCATTGTTTACTCCCTTACTGGGCTTTATAGCTCACCCTTTTCTTATGCATGTCCTCAGGTTATCCCATGCAATGCTAAGTACAAAGGAATGTAGTGGTCATGTAAAGGAAGTTTTCAATAAAGATGTTGTATTTCAAGTTTAAAGTTTTTATGTAATGATCCTAAGCCCCAAAGACACTAAACCTCTCGATCTTCTTTGTTGGATCAAGTGATGTTTTATGTAATAAAGCATGTTTAAGTTGTAATAAAAAGCAGGGTTGTCATATTTCATCTACTTTATATAGATGGTTAGATTAACTATTTAATTAGGTTTAAAGTTTAATTAGATTATATTTTTACCATTTAATCCAATGTTTGTCATTGTAAGTAATTTCACTTTGCTATTGGTCACAAACAAGTTCCAATCTTTTTATAATTATTATTTCTTAAAGACACGCTTTTTGTTTTGACAATGTGAATTAATTTTAAACTAATTTCTGCCAATTTTGTGTTTCGAAATTAGAAAAATGGTTTCCATATTTGGAATCATGTGGGCCAAATTTTGTAAATAGGTAACTTTTATTTTTAGACATTATTAGTATTTACTTTAGTAAATATTTTATTCACTGTTGTAAAAGGGTAAATATGGTAAATAATGGTAAAAAATAATATTATAATAATATTAAATTACAATAACATGTTCCTAATAATATTGGGGGATATATTTCCGACAATGGGAATCCTTGGGTCGATTTTGGGACCCTATGGGGCCACTTACGAGTGATAATGACACTTTATATTAATTAATATAAAGTAATGACAAAAACGATAGAAAAATATATCTTGTAGTAAATTTTTATGTGGGGTTATATAAGTTATATAATAGACTATAAATATTAATTAGAAATATAAAAATATTTCCAAAATCATGGTATTTTATTTATAATTTTTAGACATCAAATAAATAAAATTATTAAGGACACAATATGTTGTGGTCTTTACCACCTTAATGAATGATTTAATTAAACGAGATTATAGAATTTTCCAACTATCCAAAACTTATCCCATTATTATTGGATTATTTTATTTTTAAACTATATTTATTTTATCTTCTAGTTTAATAAGTTTTGGACCTTTAGAAACTGAATTTCATTATATATTAAAATAATAATTTCAAACTTTCCTAAAGAGCCCCTCCTCCACCATATAAAAAGCCCTCACCTCTAACCCATTAATCACACCTCTCAATCCACATGTCTCATCCTACATCGGCCAAAATAATCTCTCAAGATCCATCTCTTCAACCTAGAATCCTTACCTTAGGCAGAAGGCACTTCAAGAAATTGTATAGGTTCAAACCAAATTGAGTTACACAATTTAAAGTTAACGACTTCTCTTAAGTTCTTTTGTTTTATTTTACTTATCTGACCTCCTAAAATCTTTTTTTTCAATTATTTTATTAAAAAAATAGTATCCTAAATTTAATTGGTTTTTTTAGGAGAAGTATTCTAACTACACTTACACACACCTCCATCTAATGGGTAAACAACATACTAATTTTGTGGATGACGAACTAGTGCCTCACGAAACGATGGTTGTTCAATCTTCTCCTAACACCTCTTATGGTGGCCAATAATATAGAATAGTATTTACATATGATATATATTATATTTATATTGTCTCAATACATCTGTAATTTTCATTTATATCATACCTTTATGGTTTCCATACTGGGTAAATATGATAATTTCATTTGAGGAAGTGTGGACTATCACCCCCTCAAAGTGATACGACTCATTCATGCCATTCATGGAATGTAAAAAGGATGGAGTTAAAAAAATAATATATGATATTATACTGGATGTATAATATACCCATGTATCATTATGTTCTCATTCCATTAAATATGAAATTTAAATGAAAGTAGTGTTCATGCGTATGAACGACTTACCGTCTCAATGAACGGTGTATTTCATTTTTTTCTCTAAATGTTATGTAATATAATAAATACATATATATAATGGATATATATGATATATATGAAATATAAATCATGAATATCATTAGGGAGATAATTTAATTTTTACAACATGAACAACGTGTAATTATAAGCAGATCATTTTTTACTTAAGTACAAAATATTGAAAAAACGACCATTATTAACTTAAATGACTACATAATGTTTATAACACTATAATAAATGATATAAGATGAATACTAAACTTGAAAAAGGTTATTATGAAAGTATACATTAAATTTAGTATATTTTTCAGGAGATTAAAGAACGAACGTGTCATGTCTGACATGAGGTAAGGGACATTGCCTCAATCTGCATTCATTGAGGCATATTTTGATTTATACATGAATTTATTTTATAAGGTGTATAAACCCATTTGAATTTTAATTTATTTCAAAGGGAATATTTTCTCAATGAATCATTTTACTAAATGAATAAATGAATGTGTATTTTTAACGTACGTAGTGACAATGACCTTTTCCGTTGCCGCGAGTATTATTTGATCTTTGGCTTCCTTAACAAGCCGTAGTGTTTTTAAAAGGAAAATAATTACCATATACCCCTTTTATGTATTTTGGTATTGAAAATGGTTTTGATAAAAAAATTATTATGTCATATTCTTGAGATGATATATTTTGATTTCAATGTGGAATTGTTATCTTTCATTTATGCTTGATTTTATGTTATGACTTTATTATTGTAACACCCCAGGTAAATAAAGAATATGAAATTTTCATATTTATCCATATTTGTGAATAAAATATTGTTATGACTTTAAAGGGGACGCTATGCTCGATGCCGTACCCAACACGCAACAACGGGTTTCTTGGGAATATTATGTTGCACTCTAATAATAAAAAAATATTATTTTAAATGGTAGTTAACATGTAGCTGTTGTAATGGCGGGAATGGATAGAAATAACTAAAATATGATTATATATGTTTTTAAATGTTTTTACATTTATCCAATAAAGTATAGAGGCTTAAAATACGGAAAGAATTTAATTTTATGCGTATATGCCCTAGTTTTCACTAAAGGTTCACTTATCACCTTTTGATGTTGAACCATCATTAAATATATTTTTTTTCACTATTAAACATACTTTTGGACCAAATAAAACTCCTATTAAGAATCGGGACATCAAAATTTACTTTTTGTATATTTTTGGTATCTTTCCGATAAAGTTCTTTTTTTAATGAATAGTGTAAACTGTTGTATTTTAATTCAAAACCTCTTTTTAATCTGATTTATTTATATGATTAGATTATCTTTTGAATTGGTTTTAAAGTGAAATTAGAATATTTTTTTCCATTAAATCCAATAGTGTTCGTTGGAATTAATTTCACATTGAAATCAGACTTAAACCAGTGTAAATCTTTTGATACTTATTGTTTCATAAAAACACGCTATTTTCTCTGACAGGGGGAATTAATTATTAAATTAATTAATGTGACTTATATGTTTTTAATTTTTTAAAATTGAATTCATTCTTGAATTCGGAATATCAAATATAGCTCAGGGTGAATTTTTGGGATTTTTCTGAAAAACATCAATTTTTGATGAATAGTGACACCACTAAGTGGTACTTATAAAAACTGATTTTGCCATTTAAATGAAATTTTTCCATCTTTGTGTTTTGAATTTGAAAAATCCGACATACATGGTTTTCATTAAGAAGTAAAATTTGGTTCAATGGGATAAAAATAATTTTTTGGTGAATAGTAACTTATTATGTTTTTTATCGCGATTAGTGGTAATTAGTGTAGTTTAAGGTAAAACTAATATTTGAATAATATGAGATGACCTAGACACATGTCCTACCCTCATTTTATGTGTCATGGACGACCAAGACAAGCCATGGGTCAACTTGGGGACCCCATGGAGCCACTTTGGTTGGAAAATAAAATAAATACCTTTTATTTAATGTTAATGTAAAAAATGGCACAAACATGATATGTTTTACTAAAACAATTTTTAAAAGGGGTTATACAAGTCAGATTTTTTATTATAAATAGTCATTGGAAATATAAAAAGATTTCCTACATCATAGTATTTTTTTTATAATTTTTAGACATTAAATATATAAAATTATTTATGACATAATAATGATGCAGCGATGACATCATTATTTGACGATTTAAATAAAATGGAAATATAATGTAAAATCTATGAACTACACATGTCCAAAACTTATTGTATGGGTGGATTTCGAACCCTTATCACCTTATCCACGAATTATATAAATGTGGGACCTTCTAAAACCGAATCACTTTTTCAAATAAAGTAATATTTCTTACTTTACAAAAGTGCCCCTCCTCTCCTCTTATAAAAGGCCCCCACCTCTACCTCATTTCACACACTCCTCAAGCCTTTGGCTCGGGCAAACCCTGCCCATTTACTCTCTCAACATCCCTCTCCTCATCCTAGAGGATTCCCTTTGGGACGAATCCTTTCAAAGGAAGCCTTTAGGCTCAAATAAAAAAGAGTTACACTTTTAAAGGTAATTCATTCTCTCGTGTTCATTTGTTTCATTTTGCTTCTCCAACCCCATAAAATCATTTTATTTACTTATTTTGTAACAAAAAAAGTATCTTAAATATAATAGGATGTTGTTATAAGATTGTTTTCAAGATACACTCTCACACAACTACATCAAATGGTTAAAGAATATACGGTTTCCGTGGATGGCGAAATTCTGCCTCCCGAAACGACGATTGTTCAATACTCATTTAACACCTTCAAAGGTGGCCATTATGATGTCAATATTTTTATATATGAAATATAATATGTTTATTTTTTACTTATGCTTCTGTATTTTTCATTTGTGTATTACCTATATGGCTTCCATTATGGGTATACGTGATATCTTTATTTTAGGAAGTGCGGACTACCACCCCCTCAAAGTGATGTGATTCGTTAATGCCATACGTGGGACGTATAAAGGATGGATTTAATGTTATTATATATGATGTTATACTGGAATTATTATATACCTCTATATAATTATTATTTCTTTCCATTAAATTATGAGATAGAAATGAAAGTAGCATTCATGCGTAGGTACGGCTTACCGTCTCCATGAACGGTGCATTTCATTTCTTATCCCCAAATGTAATGTACTATTATAAGTACATGTATATAATGGATATATATGATTAATGGTACATCTAAATGATGAATATAATTCTGTAATTAAAATATACATACCTCTCATTTAGTTTTAATTCCATTAATATGACATAGAAATGAAAGTAGCGTTCATGCGTACGTACGGCTTGCCGTCTCCATGAACGGTGCATTTCATTTCTTACCTATAAATGATTATGTAATATTATAAATACATGTATATGCTGGATATATATGATATATATGATATCCAAATCAGGAATGTCATTCTGGATATAAAGAACCTTTGACCACACGAACAATATGTAATTGTAAGTAGTCCACTTTCGACTTAAGAACCAAATATCGACAAAACAAACATTATTAACATAAATGATTACATAATGTTTATAACATGGAAATAAGTGATATAAAAGGAATAAAGAACTTGAAAAAGGTTCTTAAGCAAATAGAAATTAACTCAAGTTTATTATTCAGGACGTTAAAGAACGATCGAGTCAAGTCGGACCCGAGGTAAGGGATCCTACTCCTCTCTTTATTTTTAAGTACAAACTTTTATGTCATTCCTTTTAAAGCTCATATTTCTTGTTATTGGGATGATATTTTATATTAAATTTACTGTAATTTTTATGTTCATGTTATGAGAGACCCTATTCTCTCTCATCAATCCATTTTGGGAGTTTTAAGTGGCGCCGATAGGCTGCCGAATTTTCATAAGAGATCTAACCTCTCTTTCTTTTAAAGTACTCTTTTTTATGTCACTTCTTTTAAGCTCCTATTTGTTATGTTGGGGGATGTTATTTTATATTCCTCTTTCTGTACACATTATGTTTATGTTATGAGAGACTCTATTTCCTCTCATCAATCAATTTTGGAAGTTTTAAGAGGCGCCGTTAGGCTACCGAGTTTTCATAAGAGATTTTTCATCTCACTTTTATTCCCGTGAGATTTATGCTACATTTGCCACAATTTCCATTGAGTGGTTTATGTACTGGCCACTATTACACTCCTTTTGTAATATAATTCCATTTATGGGTATTTACAGATTCTTTGTATGACACTTCTTCGATGGGGTTTACTTTTCGAAAGTTACCCAAGTCGGTAAGGGAGCCTTTCACCCTCCTCTTTTTAAAAGACTTTGTTTGTTATGTATTATAATTCACATACTATTATGTTGGGATATGTTCTTCTATATCCTGATTGATGTAAATTTTATTTCCAAGTGATGGGATTCCCTTTTTATCTCTCATCAACTGATTTTCTGAATTTTTGAAGTGACGCCGTTAGGCTGTCAAATTTTTGCTAGGGAACTTCTTATCCCAAATTTGATTCTTTGGGATAAACTTGTACTCCTTGAATATGTCATTATATGAATATGTGTGAATAACCTCTGATTGTTTTAAACTTAATATCCACTTATATTTGGTGTATTCATTTGTCACACATAATTATGCAATTGATTTATCCTTAAACCAAGGATACCATCTTTGTAAGGGACTTCGTCTCAATCTCCATTCATTGAGGCATATTTTGTTTTATACGCAACTTTCTTTTATACGGTGTATAAACCCCTTTGACTTTTATTTTCATACAAAAGGAATCTTTTTCTACGAAGCGTTTTACTAAACGACAAAAAGGAAATTTTTTTAACGTACGCGGTGACAACGTCCTTTTCCACCGCCGCGAGTATTATTTAGTCTTTGGCTTCCTCAACAAGCCGTAACGTTTTTAAAATAAAATAAATACCATATACACTTTTATGTATTTTGGTATTGAAAATGGTTTTGATAAAGGATTCTATTATGTCAATATATTTATGATATATTGTGATTGAAATTTGGAAATGTTATCATTCCTTTATATTGGTTTTCTGTTTTATGATTTTATATTAGTACTTGGACATTTTAACGGGTGGTTACATAATAAACCATATGATGGGTGGTGCCGTGAATACCAGGATGGGTGGTTACGTTATAACCTCCAATGCATTGGGTATGGAAGTCGGCCATATGGCTATTCCATTAATTGATATGTGTGGAATTAGACCGTATGGTTATTCCACTTAAGTATGTTTATGTCCCAAGTTACCTTTTATATATGTTATGTGTTCTTTATATGGGTTTTTTGGTAATCCTTTGGTTACAAAAAGGTAAGTAATGATACTTTTTTTTTCAGTGAATAGTTTTTACTACTTCATGAAGGTGAAAAGTATTACATTGATAAAGTATTCATGGTTTACTTGTTGTTTTGAAAAACTAACAGTTTTTATTCTTTGTGTATCCCTTACTGAGCTTCTTATGCTCATCCCAAGTTTTTTGAGATGTTTTTCACAGGACTTTGCATGGAATAGGGTCAAGGATGGGATCAAGGGAAAGTCATGCTACCTAAAACATGGAATTATACATTTTTTTAAGAGTTTTTATGTTATGGAAATTTAGTAGAATCGACTACTCTGTAATCTTTTGAGATGTATTAGTTATGTCCTAATTCTCTAAAACTCTAAACCTGAAAATATCCTCAATGTGAATTACTCATTTAATTCAATATTAAGCAAGGTTGAAAGCTGGGGCCTTATAATTATGGTTCTTGGGAATTTTTTAGCATACGGGTGGTTACGTGATAAACCTAGGGTGGGTGAGCCTGAGATAGCTCTCCAATGCATTGGGTAACATGATGTAGGTAAACGTGAATGTTCTTCCTAAGAGATTTAGGGAATATACTATGATGGGTATTCCAAATGTATCTCCCTATATAGATATGAAAGCTACAATATAAGTATGTTATGAATGCCACAAGTTACCTTTATGATTTATGTTTTCGTCATGTTATTCATAAATATTATGATTTTATGAGGTTTGTTAAAAAAAATAGGTTTTGATGGACTAATGTTTCAGTTCATAATTTTATAACCCTTATTGAGCATTTTATGCTCATCCCATGTATTGAAATATTTTTCAAAGGACATAAAGATTAATAAGGTCAAGGATGAGATCAAGGAAAAGTCATGCTGTCTAAAAAATGGAACTGGTCATGACTCTTTTTTTCAAGAGTTTTTATTTTTTGAAAAAATGGAAACTGAGTAGAAGTTTTAACTTTGTAATTTTTTGAGATGTAATGTAATAGTTATTGCCTAATTCTCTAAAAATCTAAACCTGAAAAGATCCTCAATGTGAATTATTCATTTAATTCAAGATTATGTAATGTTTTAAGGATATGTACTTATAACAATGGTTGGATATTTGAGGAGGAAAGAGACCATATCATTGTATCTTGTTTACCTAGCATAATATTTGGTGAAGGAACGTGCAATGATAGTGGTTTTCGAAATGGTTTGGGTGACTAGAAATCAAATCTATGGCGATGGAAAGCTTCGACCCGATGAGATCCATTGTAACGACCCAATTGTTTTTTTGAATGTTAGTTGTTTTATGAAAATGTGTGTTATATTATTACATAAAATATTTTCACATTAATAAATATGTAAGTATATTTTAATGTAACCATCGGGTCTTGACTGTTATTTGACCTCTGGTCAATATGACCTTTTGAAACTATACTCATAACGTTATGATTATCATTTATAAATAGAAATTACAATGGTTAATTAATGAAGAACAAAGTGTTGATGAAATCAACCAGTAGAATTAGGCTTTATGAATCCCATTTGTTAGAGCTCGGGAAGGAAGTCGTGTCACTGTGCATTGCTATGGACCAATCCCAATTTGAGCTTCATCATGTTAATCTTGAACGAAATCATCAAGGGGATAAGTTCAAGTCAGTGGAGATTACCACTCAAGAAATGTTATACATGATTCCCCAAGAGTCCATAAACATTTCACACCTTACCCATAGGTCATATATAGGTGTTTTAAGGGGTTATGGGTCAAGGACCTAGTTACATAACATGTAATAATTCTTTTTTAAATAAATTTTTTATTCCATCATTTCTGTATTATGAATAGTTTTTTTAAAAATTTGAGATGGAATTTGATGAATTGGTTTTTTGGTTAAAAATTGTAGTTTTTGAAAACATATAAATTTTCATATTAAATAATTATTTATTAATAATGTTTATTATAATGAAATATTGAAATAAAAAACTCCCTTTTAATTACAAGTTTTAAAATAATATTATTATCTTCAGGTGTCAAAAAATTTACTATGCATGTCACTATTCTTTTTTTGTCTACACTTATTTTTAGTAATTTAGTATTTTTCTAGTTAAAAGTATAATTTCATATATTTTTAGACTTATTATGATAAAATTAATGACTTGTTTAATTTAGTAATTTAGTATTTTTCTAGTTAAAAGTATAATTTCATATATTTTTAGACTTATTATGATAAAATTAATGACTTTTTTAATTTAGAAAATTTATACAATATTATATTAGGCGTCGCAATTGGCCAATAACATAGGAAAATACCATGGGAAACCCCATGGTTTTGCAAATACCACTAATGAGGTTTCGTAAAAACTTAATAAAACCCCCACTCATTTTCTATAAATAGCCACCCATTTATTCCATTAAATTCATCAAAAATCAATGCTAAACTAATTTATGATAGGGTTACCTCCCATGGAGTCCTCCCAAGGTGTCTTCAAGCTCCAACGCTCCAGATATTAGAGTTTTAGAAGTTAGTCTTCAATGGATGGGAATTCTCATGTTCTCTTTTCCTTTCATGTAATTTTTTATGTGTTATGTAATTCAAATTTCCATAACATGTTATTATGAACAATTTATTATGTACCTGTACTATATTATTAATATTTTATGAATGGGTAAACATTTTCCCCTATCTTTTTAATGTGTTATTAAACAATGTTTCATACCCGTTATTCTGTAGAATTTTCTTCTCAAAATATATCTATTATTCTCAAGAAATTATTTTTCTTTATGTGAATACCCAAAACTATTTCATTTCTAGGGGTATTCATCGATACATAAAAATTATGTATTTTATTCTGTAATTTAAATACATAAAACTCTCATTCCCTTTATGTGGGTTATAATTTACATAATGATCATGTTTTTAACACTTTAAAAATCAATGATTTTGATAGGAACCCAATTTCTTTTTTTCTCTATGGATTATTTATGAAATGTTTTATTAACATCTATGTGGATCACATAAAAATAAAGATATATTAATGGTGAATCTTGATATCTCTCCAATTAAATTGGTATATAAATTAATCTCTACATATGACAAGTCTTACGATATGTTGGTGAATAACCTTCGTAATTTTTATGACACATTGGCAATGGAACCTGGTGATATGCTTATGAATGTCTAAATAATTTTTTTAATTGAAATATTAAAGTTATTATTAAATTTATTATTATTATTATATGCCTCGTTATCATGATTTTATGATATTCTTCATGTAACTGTTGATATCGCTCAAGTGCACATGTAAACATTTTCACTTGTTTTCCCCAATGGGGTTTTCTGATCACCCTTTCCTTTGATATATGTCCCCAACCTATGAGATGCAATAAATGTACTTATTATGAACCTTGAAGAATCCTTTAATGTTGAATAGAATAATTTTTAACGTTTTACATGTATTATATACCTTATTTCCAAGACACTAAACTTTAGAAGATCCTCTTTTTGTAAAATTTCAGGTAAAGTTATCTAATAAAAAGGTGGGATGTCGTAGTTAGTATCAAAGTATAGTTTAGATATTTTTGAAAATTAATATTTTAAAACATTAGGAATAACTCTATGGAAAATGTTAAATATAGGAAAAAATATTGGTACTTTGATAAAATATGAAGTAAGTGGGTTCTGAACAATGAAATCCCTGTTTGGATACAAACAACTAGATATAGCTCTGGAACATATATATCTAGGGGTAAAACCTGAAAAATATACTTTGATCTAGAGTCAAATAGGAAGTAGTTTACAACAACGGGCCTTGCTTCACTCATGTTTTGACACTATCAGGGGATTTTTTTGGTTTATCATAGGTTTTTTTGAATCAGTATGAAGGATTTATAGAAAATTTAATTGTTTTTAATAAATGGAATGTTTAAGAATGATTTTATATGACATAAAAGTTTCTTTGGAATTATAAGATTATGAAACATGTCTCTGAATAAGATTTGTTTCTTTTAGAAAATTGAGGGAAATAAGAAGTGTTGTGTAAATGGTGAGTGTAAGGGACCATGTGTTGACAACCCTCTGATGAATGCTTGAATGGAAACCGTAATGAGAATGATGAATAAACTAACTGAAGTTATGGGATATAAATTGAATCAAGATAAGATACTAATTTAAATATGAAGGTAAGAACTTTCCATTCAGTCCTTTATATATCAACCAAAACCAATGTTTAGTGGATCTACCGACCCATTGTTTGCATAACAGTGGATAATCTCTATATAAATGATATTTTTTGTACTTCGTTGTTCATAATAAGAGAAACCCACACTGTATATGTATCTTTTAGAGGACGAGGCTGATTAGTGGTGGGAACAGATTAAAAAAATGAGGCTAATAGAGGATATTGAAGTTGTGGAGTGGGAAGAGATTAGAGTAATTTTCATTAATAATTATTTCTCTCATTTTATGATACTGAAAATGGAGAAATAATTCCTAGAGATTAAGTAGAAGGAGAATGAATCTATTGGTAGATATGAGATGAATTTCAATAGACTTTCCCATTATACCTCTAATTTTTAAATCAATTCTAATGAGATGTTTGATAGATTCTTTGGTGGACAAAGAACTCATATACGAAAGAATATACACAACCGAGACAAAGACAACTATGAGGAGATCGTGATGAGTTCCATGAAATTTGATATGGAGTTTAGTGAAACACAATAGTCTCACAAGTCAAAAGAAAAGAATATATCCTTCGATTTAATCATGGGGAGGATATTTGAACAAGGATGAGGAGGAAGGAAAGTGAATCTTTCCACATACGACAAATGTGGGAAGAATCATTCAGGGAACTACCTCCTCGGGAGAAGGAACTGTTATAAGTGTGTATGATATGGTCATATCATTGAAACTTTTCATAGTGAGGTGAAGCCTTATATTCTCTACACTAATGATAAATGGAAGATTTTTTAGGACCAACCTAAAGTCCAATGTTTCAAGTGAGGATAGCTTGGGAACTTTTACAGTCACTGGCCAAATCAAGGGGTAGTAGAGGGGAATCTCTATCAAACTCAACTTAGGCCAAGGGAGAAAGGTTTTTCTTTTTTACATCATGAAAACTGAATCTTATGTTTCAAATGATGTGGTGGAAGGTACTCTAATTGTTATCTCAAAGCAAGAAATCACTTTTTTTGTTCTATTTCTACACAACAAGACTACCCACCTCGTTAAAGTGTTGTGTAGGAACCACATGTATGAAGAATAAAATTGGGAACCTTAGGAAAGAATGAGTTTAAAGTACCCTCATCTTATCTCAAATGAGGGAATGAGTTGAAATTTCAGGGACCAAATTTCTTAAAAGGGAAATAATGTAACAACCATAACCTTTTTTTGTTATAGTAATTGTTTCTTAAAAATGTGTGTTATATTATTACAAAATAAAATTATGTCTCATTAATAATCAAGTAAGTATATTTCAATGTATCTATAACATTTCAAATGTTTTATAAATATTGGTCAATTATAACCATTATTCAATATGATCATTTAAATCTATACCCATACCATTATGATTATAATTTATAAATAGAAATGATAATGGTGAATTAATGACGAATGAATTGTTGATGGACTGAACTAGTAGAATCAGGTTGTACGAATCCTATTTATCATATATTGTTAAGGAAGTAGCATAAATTTACTTTTCATTGGACCAATCCTATACCGAACTTCAACATGTTAAGCTTGAATGAAATTTGCAATGGGAGAAGTTCAAGTTAGTGGAGATTACCACTCGAGTAATGTTATCCGAGCCACCCCAAGATTCCATCACCATCGCACACCTTACCCATAGATCATTTGCAAGTGTTTTAAGGGGTTATTTTTTAAATCCCGAATTACATAAAATGTAATCATTTTGTTTAAATTAAATTTTTATTCCATCATTTTCGTTTTATTAATAGTTTTTTGTAAAAATTAAGATGAATTTGATAAATTGGTTTTTTAGGTAAAAATTATAATTATCAAAAAGATAAAATTTTAATATTAAAATAAGGACTTATTAATAATGTTTATTATAATAAAATATTGTTACAAAAAACCTCCCTATTATGTACAAATTATAAAATAATTTTATTTTTTTCAAGTGTTTAAAATTTCAGTATGCTTGTTACTATACATATTCTGTCTATTATTATTTTTAATAATTAAATATTTTTTGATTTTAAAATTTTAATTTCTCATATTAATAGATTTATAATGATAAAACAAATTTCATTTTGGAATTAAAATGTTGATATTAGGTTATGGTGAATTTATGAGAATTTTATAAAATATAATGTTTTCAATGAATATTAATAACATAGTTTTTAGTTTTCAGTGTGTTTAATGAAATAATTATTGATTTAATAATGATGTAATAATTATGGTTGACTATTTAGAAAGCAGATATGATATGAGGTGTCCCATTTAGCCAATACCATGGGAAAATACCATGGAAAACCCTTGGTTTTTCAAAAACCACTAATGAGGTTTCTTCGATAATTAATAAAAAACTCCCTCTTTTTCAATAAATAGCCATGAATTCATTATTTTATCTTCATTACCAATTCATAATACATCATATTTATCTAGTTATAACTTCCAAGGAGTAATTCCATGGTTTTCTAAATCCCCCATGGTCTCGATCATCGAGTATTAGAAATTACTCTTCAAGATAAGGGAATTCTCAACTTCTCTTTTCCTTTCATGTTCTCTTTTATGTGGTATGTATTTAAAATTTCAATACTATGTTATAATATCCATTTTATTCTCTTCATATAATATATTATGATTAATTTATGAATTGGATACCCTTTTTATCTCCCTTTTTAATGTTTTATAAAACATTGTTTCATACCCATTATGCTGTAGAATTTTCATCTCAAAATATCTCTCTGTTTCTCAAGTAAGTATTTATCTTTATGTTTATACACAAACCTATTTAATTTAAATCATTATACAAAAATACATTAAAATTATTTATTTTATTTTTTAATTGACATTCATAAATCTTTTATTCTGTTTCTATGGGTTATAAATGACATAAAGATCGTGTTTGTAAGCACTTCTTAAAACACCATGAGTTTGATAGGAAACCCATATCTTTTATTCTCTATGGGTTATTTACAAAATTATTGAATATGATATATGTAGATCACATGATAATAAATAAATAATAATGGTGTGCCCAGATATCTCTTCAATAAATTGGTGTCAAGTATGTATCCTAGAGGATACATACCATGGTCACAGCTAGACACACAGGTAGGCCAGGTTTATACAGGAAGATTCTTGTACTCAAACATGACCAAGTACACAGGTATGACCAAATGTACACAAGAACAACCCGAAGTACATGGTGATGGGATATCGTCATGATTAGTGTTTCTGCAGAACTCTACACAACATGTACCAATATAAGATATTATAGGTATTTTGAGATATACATGTTGTGTTAGACAGTAATACACGTGAAAACTAGAGGTTGGAAAGACATGTCGGGCACAACTAAGAAATTTCTTAATCCCTATTAGGGTGTTTGGTCCCATTCATTTATTCAATTTAGACCAGTATTAGTTTAATATGATTCATTGATCCTTTCCTACATGGGTATAGTGTGGAATTACATTATCGACATAGGATTGGGATCCCCTCAATGGGTTTAGTTTGATATATAGTTAAAGGTAATCCCTTGTAGGACTATGGTGGGAACATCTATCATTTATAGGTGGGGTTAGTGGTATTGACATAACCACAATTCATAGGTCATAAATCTTTTATCTTGAATTCCAATCCTATAGAGTTTGTGGTGTCCCTTGGTGGGCCAAGGTGTGATCCACAAGAAGGATTATGAAATATTTAGAGATCTAGTGGGTACTTACTAGTAATTACAAATGATCATGACCTATTGGATGTGACTCATTAATTATAACATAGCTCATGGGGTGAGTACTCCTACAACAAGCTTTAACTTGATGTATGGAGTTGTATCATGTGGCTGGAAATGATGGTTGAGACCCCCTGAGATTGGTTGTTTTTTTATTAGTATATCTAGGTGTTTATATTTGCGATGTCACCTTTGCTATTGACATACCTTGTATTTGATATTATAGCTCTTGATTCTTCATGCATAGTGATTTTGGGGTTTCCTTTTGGGTATTATTGTACTCAACCTAAATGGTTTTTTCTTACATCTGTCATATCTTATGTATATGATATGCCTTTTAATAGTGTCCAAGGAGGACTAGGATCAGGAAAATATTAGAAATGTATTGAAAAATTGATGTGCTTATTGGGTGTTTAATTTGATAGTGGTGCCCAAATTATGAGCATGCTCGACACATTTTTTTTTCTGGTTGGTCCTGCATTTGGCTCCTTTACCTCTTTCAGTACTCATTGTCATACTCCGATGTTGGATAGATATTATGCATGCATTTATGATATTAGTTGGTTTAATTTCTCAATATTATATTGGATTAGATAAGTGTGGATTCTTATATATAAATTAGGTAATTGTATACTCAGTGTGGTATAAGACAACTCAGCACTGGTCTCCAACCCCTAGTCTATTAGAGACGGGCTTGGGGTAGCCATACTATATTTATCACCAGCCAAGCAGGCCCTGGTAGGTCAAGTCTTGACATTTTAAATACCAAAGAGAGAAAAGTCATACTAATACATAAAAAATAATATATATATATATATATATTAAAAGAAAATATATAAGGTTTAAATCATAAGATTCATATAATTTTCTTTAATGAAAATTTTTGCATAGATAATCTTGAAAATGAAATGTGATTGTAATATAAACCCCTTACCTCCAATTTCTTCTTACTTCATACCTGTTAAAATAACATGTATAATACATATGTTTTATTATAAATATATTAAAAAACCATATTCATAAAAAAATTTAATATGTATCATTCCTTTGTAATTCAAAATTATCCTTTTATTAACAAATTATTCGTTAAAATGAGTATTTGAGTGAAAACTGGTCTATTTTCCTTGATTATTTCTATTCAAATGTTCCAAAAGCTGTACCTTTGTCACGGTATCATCATGAAATACGTATTATTTATTAAATAAATACCATATATTTTAATAATGTATAATTTTATAATTATTTCTATAAATCATTGATGAAAATTGAATCACACCGATGTGTGGAGGTCATAGTCCACACATACACCCAAGTGACATTATCATTTTACAAAATATAGAAATGATAGAAGGTCAATAAGATATTATAAAAAAAATAATATTTATTTCATTTATATCATATGTAAAAATAAAATCGTTCATAATATTTAACCCTGAATCATGGTGATGAAAAATAAATCATATCACTCTTTGAAGACCACAATCTGCATGTCCACATGAGTGATACATACATTTCACATTTGATTGAAATGAGGTGGAAATTGGGTTATAAATAATCTTATTAATAATTAATCATTTTTAATATACTTATTTAATTATTTTATAATTTATACCATAGTTTTAGTTTGTTTAGAAGAAGAAATAAAATTGAAAGCACTCAGTGAAGAGTTATAACACATCATTGAGAAACATCCTTTTGATTAAACCTTGAGCCTTGAAGGTGTGTTATTATGATAAAAAAGGTCCTCTAATACATGGGGATATATTTTAAGAATGTATTATAAAAATTATATGCTGATCTAGAAGGCTCATTGTCTGTGATGAAGAGAAGAGCAATGTTAAAATTTTATAACATAGTGGGATGACACAGTTGGAATTTTTAAAATGATTAAAATCAAATAATGACATACCAAAGTCATGTGGATCCAAAATTATATTTAATATAGGAAGCATAAGTTAAAAATAAATTCTACCAATCATAATAATTAATGTGTTTTGTGATATTTTAGACCTCCTCTGTTATGTTAATACCAATGGTAAACCTATTTTATCATTAACTCTAGTAACACAATTTTACTATTCCTTAGAACAAAATATTAAGTTAGGATTATTAAATTATGTTAATTATTTTGATTAAAAATATTGAAATAATTTAAAAATAATCAATTTCTATAATTTATATGAATTCATTTTAAAATAATTGTGTTATACGCAAGAAAACCCTTTTTTAGAAAAATGAATTTTTAATGATAGAGATGACTTTACATGAATTCCAATCCATTTAAAATATATTATATGGATATTAAAATATTAAATTGAATATATTATCTAGAAATTTATTGTAAATTATTAATCAAAATAGGTGAATTTATTTAATTAAGATAAAAATTTATTGTGCCTATAAAATTCAGTTTTTTAGAAAAACATATCTTTTTACCTTAAAATTATTATATTTAAATCTATAAACAATTAAGAACTAATGTATTCCTTTTATAAATATTTAAATAATAATTATCCAAAATATAGATAGTCATATTCATATATATCTGATAAAACAACATGAAGATAACTTTCATATCAAATAATAATATCTATATCATTCTTTATTTGTACTCGATGATTCAGATAAATAAAGCTCATATTTAATTAAAGGGGAATATACCCTAAAATCATTTGGTGTTACACTGAGGGGGTTGAATTATTTTATGCAAAATTTATTGAGTTTTTAATTTCAATATTTTATCCCCTTTTAAACTCAAACCTCTATTATAGTTAAGAGAAATAGATCTAATGCTTCACTTTGAACCCTCACCGTATTGATCAATACAAAATAAACAAGAACAACAACATATAAGGGTTTATAATGTTATGACTTGATGTCAAAACCCAGTCCTTATTTTTTTTGTGTCATGTTCCAAGACCTTGAGCAATAAGTAAAATATGGGAGAGCAATTACAAAAAAATGAGGATAATTTTATTCCTCAAATCCTAGATGAGTTCCTATGTTATATTTCATAAGTGTTATATAGAAAATGGTAGTATTATTAATTGAGTATTACAATGATAACCAACTACATGTATATCTTCATATTCTCACAATATTATGGAGTTATTTATACTGGTACTATAATTTCTTCAAGGGTCATATATGAAACATTGAACAAGTATTCAACTAACAAAGATTAGTCAACACATAAACATAAGGATGACATTGTTTTCCACTTAGAATGACTATGATATTTAATCATAGAAGTTATTAATCTTTAATAATGGTTATCTAAGTGATTATTAGTATATAAATCATAACTATATACTTAAAACTCCAACATCTTTTTTATCACTTTTTTATTAAAAAACTCTAGTTTTATTAAAACTACTTTCAAAGGATCTCATTCTTCTCATCACATATTCTTCAATATATGTAAGGAAACACCAAAATAAAAATGAACATTTCATTATTATTCAATATCTATAATATATAGCAGGAATATATGAGTCAGATATCTCTCTTTTTTTCAACTTAGTTATGGTTATAAAGGAGTAACATTTTCAAATGCAGCAAATTAATTTCATCCATTTCCTATATTTATATTCATAATTATTCATGAATATATTTATCATGTTATTGAGTTCTATATTACCTATGATCTGAAAAAATAAATTTATTGAAATATCATCCTTTAAAACTGATGATATATAATATTCTAGTCTTCTTTTATCCTCCTGGAGACCTAGGGTTTTAGACATCATGTGATATTTAAAAAATCCCAAATAATTTATCCGAAATTAAAAAATATCCACATTGGATTGTATAATTCATAAGATGTATAAACATGAATAATTATCAACTATTAACCACATTTTTTTTGTAAATAATAATTTCTTATTGGTTCTCCTTTTATGAGAAACACTCATCAATGTGTATGGAACCCCATTCTCCATCCTATTTCCACTTCACAATCCCACCTAGTTTATATTCTATGATACATAAAATTCCATGTACATGAATATCTGGGATTTTTATAATATTTTTGATGAATAATATCATTTTTCCATATATGTGGATGACTCTATGACTCTCTCCATGTGAAAAAATTAGGATTTTCTCATGAAAACATTCCCTGTAAACTATGAACTCTATATCCACATCCTAAAGCTAACTATTTTAAACTCCAATGATTGTATCATCCACATTCACCGTAATACCAATTGAAAAATCTTATTTTTCCACCTAATTTTTATATTTTTATTAAATTCATCACTTACATAATCTTCATATAAATATTTCATTATAATAGTCATTCTAAAATTATCACCTCTCATAGACACCTATTTTCTATGACTGTATAAGTTATAAGATAATATCACATAGAGTCGTACAAAATTTTTATAATGTTTTAAGGCATATGAAACCTCAATTAATAAATTTTATTTCTTCAATTCGTATAGAAATATTATTTCCTCCAATACATACTATGTGATGATAATTTTCAATCTCTTCCATTTTTTAACTATCAAAATTCTGATAACCTTGATTCCAATAATATCATCTAGGGTGATAGTGGAAAATTGAATCTGAATAATGGGATTCCCATGTTTCATATAAAATATTTTTCCACATATGAGGTATTCTTCATCATATTAATTATTAGGTGTGATATTATCTTCCTCTTTATCTTTTTATTAACTTGTCATGCTCATAGTGAAATCAAACAAGGCATGAAAAGAGTTTTTCATTGCATAAAATCTCTAGAACACAAGGTAGAAAATGACTACATATGGTTTAGTTCTACTCATTTACATGGATGTACATATTTTTTTAAACTACTAACAAGTGATCAATTCAATTATCCTCAATTCAGTTTCCATATTATTTGAATACTACTTAATAATATGCCACACCCTATTCTTAGATCATTAAAATGTATAGAGCTAGTTCTATCTAGTGACCTTCTGTGAACACTTGTATAGAGGAGGCTATTCAAACTTCACCTTAGATATCTCCATCCTATCTCTAGGCTACGCTAACCTATACAAACTGATTCTTACTTTTCCTTCTTCTCTTTTATGGATCTTGTCTTTAATCTTGTACAATTTCTGCTATGGGGGCTAGGACACATGGTTTGTTAATATTTATGATGGTAATAAAACTTTTTCTAACTATCAAATATTCCATATCCAAATAATATCAATATAATATATTAATATATAGAAACCAACAATTCAGGCACCACTAATTCTCTTATTTTCCTTTTTTCATCACTCATATCATCCAAGATATATCTACCACACTTGGGGATTCTTAATACAAAATTAAATTCTTATTGGTAACTCGAACCTACTTCCAAACCATTCACTTATTCAACATATATTAAAATCATTATTCACAAAAAGATATTCACCCTTATTGAAAATAAAGTCAACCATTAATAAGGGATCTTCAATAGACCCCACTATTTTTATTGGTTATAAGCAAAAATTCCGTTATTTTAATATGGGTGTATCCTAGTATTTTTATCATAATGTTTTGATAACAAATACAAAAGAGTTTGAAGGTGTAGAAAAATATATTTTTCTTAAAATTAAATTCTCTATCCACTACTAATTGTCAATTCATCTTGAATCAATTTAAAGATGTTTTAGAATCATGAGGTTTTTAGAAACGAAACGTTATTTAGAAAAATCTATGTCTAAATAGGTGAAACCTATTTATAAAACAAGAGTTACTAATTATGGTATTGAAATATTCCTCTTAGTTATCAAACATGTGTTAGAATTATCCAAATACTATTTTTGTGGTTAGAAAATAAGAGATATCAATGGTATTTATGCGTTCACTCATGTCATCAAACCCATAAAAAGAATTCAAGTGTAAGTAATAATACTCCCCTTTTCTCTTAGATAATTCAACAAAAAAGTCACCCCCATTAAAACCTATTTGATATAACTAAAGCATGGGGAAGAAATAGGATTATAATACCTCATCCTTTAATCATAAGAGCACTATCATGGAATTCCAAATTATAACAATTAAAATAGTTAAACACTTATCATGTATAATCACAATAACCTAATGGTATTCCCACTAATACTCTTAAAAAGTTATTCTAACATTACCTACTTGTAATAATTTATTAATAATTATCTTTAAAAAAATCTACAAACTAATTTCATACACTAAACTCATCACAAAGGTTAAAAAATCCATATACACATAGAAGGATTTAATATTGGGAATAAAATTTTAATTATTTTTCAATGTTTCACTTTATTGAAATGTATTAAAAATAAATTTCTCCACCTTCATTTGATAATTTCTATACCAGAAGCCGATGATAAGAGAATATGAACCCATATGTTTTTAATGGAATTAACTCATGAACATTACATGAATCATATTTTATTTTCAATGAAGGACTTTGGAATATTCCCCACAAAATTTTATGATCTATCTATCAAAAGGATACTCTTGGTAGTCATATATTGAATAGTTTTTCTATCTTTTATCTTATTCATCTTTCTTCTATGCCAAGAAAGTTTCCATCCTCCTTGCTTCACCTTTTGATTCTAGGTATTGAATGAAAAAATAAAATTCAAAAATTTGAAAGTAATTTTGAAATCAGGGATACTTATTGTGAATTTAAATGATCATAATAATATCATAACCAAATTGTACCTTTTTATTCCATCCTTTAGGATTTAATATACGGGTTTTAATTATGTTTTTTACTTTGGGATGAATTATACTATTACCTTGTAATATCTATTTGTGTAAGATGTGCCTATATATGTCCCTTGGAGAAATATCCATTTTTCTAAAGCATTATTCTTATGATGACAACATTATTAAGGACTCTATAAAACTATTTACATCCATGTCTCACCACTGAAATGAAAAATCTAGTTCCAAAGGAAAATTATGGAGTTTCCATATATTTATATTTTATCTCAAACTGAAGAAACATCATGTTGAGGGATTAATTTTCACCATCAACTAATTTCTTATTTTCCTCCCATTCTATTTTCTATTTATGAATACAATATTCATTAAAATTATTTAATCCTGATTAACAATTTATAATTGATTTAATAATTTTAATTTTTAACATTCATAATTTCTCAATGAGCTTCTTGTAGTGCATGAATTACCTCACTAAATAATTTTCTCATCACAACATTATCACACTCACTTATTTGAAATTTTATTCAATTATAAATATATTATCATTTAAAAGTGATAAATTTTCTTTTTTTTACATCTTATTTGTTTGAGATATTTTATTATGTGGAATTTCATAACCATAGCATCCTTGGTTTCTTCATCCACTTACTTAAACTTTTTATATTGATCAAGAATTTCATATATGTAACTAAGTATATAAGTGATAACTTTAATGGGAAAATATTTCGAAAAACAATCCACATCATTAAGGTATAATTCTATAACTACATTAACAACTTATTCCTCTTCAGTTTTTTCATCAATGGAACTAAAATCATCAAAATTATTCTTTTAAAATGGTCTTATTGATGGTAACATACCACATTTTCTAGCTTTATGAAGGGGATGATGGTTAATTAGTGTACCCAACATTTGATAACTTGTTAACAAGTATTCAACAACCAATGAGTGAAAAACACATACACATGAAGGCTGGACCTGTTGTCCAATTATACTCACTTTGATATATAATTAAATTGGTTATTAATATTTATAAATATCAATTATAAGTAAAATAACCTGATCTTATTTTCCGATATGAATCGTTATTTCATGTGTTTTTAAGAAAATGATAGTTTTATGAAATTTTAAAAGTACACGCCATATACTTATGAGTTGATGTTGTGTTTCCTGTTTTAGAATACAACTGCCTCGTGGGGTTGTAAAGGAAGAGACATGGCTATGTGGAGTGACATGAAAGACCGCTAATGTTGGGGAAGGATGAAGAAAATACACGATGTCTTCATTAACAGTACACGTCGTGTACTTGTATTTGTATTTGACGTATCAGACCGAGGTCACATATAACCCTCATATCCATCTTCTTATATCCTTTTTTCATCCAAGATTGACCAAGAGTGATGATTTTCATTGAGACACCATATCTCCGTACACGGTCCGATTCAATCTCTGACAGGTGCATTGGAATTCAACCGGTGAGTCCTTCCTTCTTCTAGAGCCTCTCCTCTTGATTCATCATCTTTCTTGAGTTATTCCAGGATGAATGTTTTTGAAATTTTTATAGATCTACGATGTTCTAGGCTAATTCAAGGGATGAAATTTGAGAGAGTTCATCATGTAACACCATGGTTGGTGGTTTGTTGTATTTCGTTAGTTGTATTTGAGTTTTATATATTCCATTATGTCGATTACCCTTATTTCAGGTATTTCAGGTTAAGAAAATTGAACACTATTTTATCTTCCTTAGATTGATTGATAAATTAAGGGTTTTTTTTGATGTGATATTATGTAATGTTTCAGGATTATGGAACACCCCATGGGTGTGCATACTTTTTTGAATGTTTAGGGCCGTTTGGTATAGCTTGCCTATGAGGCAGACCTTATTTACATTCCTTTCTTGATAGGATAGAACTGATTGGATTTTTCTATGTGCTAAATGCTTTTGATATGCCTTAATATTTTAATAGTCATGTAATAGTTGAGATTAACTTTGGATGCCTGATGTCATATATTCATGATTGAATTAAACAAACATGTGAGATCATGGTGTCGTTGGACCACAGTGGGAATTAGTGTTGAGTGATATTTAAGAGTGTATGTCATATTTCACGCTATGAGAACACATGGGGATTGATGGCGAGTTATCCATTACAGTGTTTATAGTTTATGTTATGAGACCACAGGGGTAATTGGCCTTCAGTACTTCCCTAGAGAGTCTATATCGGTTCAGAAAATACCATAGAGGGAATTTACGGTGAGTGCTTCCTTAGAGTGTCTTTTCCTTTTTATTACATTACATGGCCAGAGGGGTAAGATTATGGGAGATACCTAGAGGTTTTATATAAATATTAAATTTTTGTGAAATATTTTCCAAGACTATGCAAAATCTTGAATTCGGTACTGTTATATTGTATTCTAAGATACCTATTATAATACCAGATTAAATGAAAAACATTAAATTATAATTAATGTAAATGGAAACTCTAGGATTTAGTTAATTTTGTGTACTCATAATTTCATTACAGCATTTCCATTATTACCTGGTATATATAGTCACTAATAGTTAGGCAGAGATCTTGTAGTGGTTTCTATTGGGACCACTTTGTGTATAAGGTTATATTTTTTGTCAATAGTTGTCAATGAAGATCAAAATGAAGGAGTTCAAGAAGTACTCCAATGAAATAGGGGAATGGAAAATCAGATGATTGGTGTACTTCTCATAAGTTCAAAGAGCATGTGTCAAAGGTGACACATTTTTTACAACAGTGAAGAATGGTGAGGTATAATACATCTAAGGATGATTATAGAAGAATGGAGATTTGATTAAGACCATGCAATTATTCATGATTTCATGAGAACCATCCAAGGGACTTGTAGAAGAATAGTATCGTATGATTTGCATGAAGTTGAGAATGATGTTTGATGAAGAAGAATGTGTGGGATTGAAATCCTGAGATGGCCATTCACTTCACATTGTCTCAAAATATGATGATTCTAATACTGATCTATCAAAGTATATATATCGTGATATGGGAGTTTGTGTTGAAAGAATAGGAGTTACTGAAGGAGGCAAATCACAGAAAAGAATTGTTTGTGAGGTGAATATGCTTGTTGAAAAAGCTCACATATGACATACAAATTTGTTGAAAAAAGAAATTTTATGGTGGATTGTCAAGTTTTAGGGCTATGGCTAACGATCCATGTTTGATTAGAGAATTTCAACAAAAGAAAGGATGATCTAGAGGCAGTACAAAAAGAGAAGACACAAGGTGGTGCTATTTTCCAGTGTTTGTCAAAATTTTGGGCCTGAAAAATGACAAATGTAGAAAATTGGTTTTTGGCAAAAGGACTTGCACGCCATGTACTTGAAGGAGAAAACAACTGTGTGCCTAATGTTTTTCATGATCAGAAGTTCAAAATATAGCAAAGGAAAGAGGGTCACACGGGTATTTGCTTGGTTGTGCAGGTGACTTGCGCGCCATGAAGAAACTTTCACGTTGATGCCTTGGATGCTTGAGAACATTCATGCCTGTTGTTTTTCAAGATCATAAGATGAAAATATGGAAAAAGAATGAGGGTCATGCAGGTGACTTGTGCGCCATGAAGAAACATGCACATTGATGCCTTGGATGCTTGAGAACATTCATGCCTATTGTTTTTCAAGACCAGAAGATGAAAATATGGAAAAATAAAGAGGGTCGTGCAAGTATTGGGTTGGTCGTGCAAGTGACTTGTAGGGGAATAAACCTGCATGCCAAGACTTGTGCGCAGAGGGTAGACTTGCACGCCACCGCGCATGGGGTCCAGTTTCCCAATAAATAGAGGACCACCAATCCTAATTAGCAGTGGAGTTAAACACATATAAAAATCAGATCTCCCGTCGCGTAGGTGTGGTAGTCGCGCAAGTGGTGTGTGGTCGCACAGGTGGCATTGTGCGCCATATTTTAGAAGTTGTGCACCAGTTGTTGGTTGCACGCCCAAGGAGGTTTGGGCAAGTAAAGAAGTGAGTCACGCAGGTTTGAAGTTGAAAAAGGTGGTGTTGTGCATGTAGTTTGATGATACTTGCCCGCCATTTTGGACTTGCGAGCCGAGTACTTGTGCGCTGTATTGGGACCTGCGCACCGGGCTTGGAGAAGAACTCCAGGTGTTGTTGGAGCACACCCGTCTTTTGGAGCGCCACAAACTTTTCTCGATACCTTCGGTGCAATAGATGATGTATTCGTTTGCGAAGATAAAAGAACAATGAACAATTTAGTTTAATGAATAGAAGTGGTACAACACACACATGACTGGTGTTTAACACTCTCGTTGTGCTTTGCAAAGAGAAGAAGAGAGGTTCTTGCAACTAAACTCAAAACTACAAAGAAAGAGGGGAATATATCAATACAATCAGGCGTCAGTGTTGGGAATCAAAGGAATAGAATAAGAAGATTTAGTGTATTCAGTTATTGCACTAAAGAAGAAGATTGAATACAAAAGAGAATCAACTCGGTAGTCTGATGCAAGCATTGTCTCATGCTGAATAGAAAACAAAGACTTCAATGCCAATCTATTGAAGAGACCTTCACGTCTATAAACTGAGTGGGACTTCACCAAGGGTAGTGAGCTAGGGGGAGTCAACGGGAGTGACCCGAGGGAGCAGTGATCTATCCCTAAAATTTTGTAAAGGCATTGAGCCTGGGACAAAGTGAATGTGTCCGAACCTTTTTAATTCATAGCTAGTGAAATTTAGAGTAATTTGGTACGACCGACAACTAGTCGGCGTATGCTCCTTGGACATCACCCTTTGTGGTGAACCAAGTAAAATTGTTGTGTCATATCTTTGCATGTGAATGTTTCATTACTGATCATATCCATCCTATAGGTTTAACTAGTTCCTACCAATGTGGGAACATGATCCATAGTTTTAAAAGAAAATGTTGACACCCTGACTCACCCCTCCCCTCTAAGGGTGTCCTGGGGTCCTACAGTTTCCTACTAGGATTCCTCTACCACCCTATTTGGGTCATGATTTTGGACCCAAACATATTATATGTATGTAGGAGTAGATAAGGGAAAGATCCATTATTCCTTAGCTGCTATATTTCTATGGATCTAGAGAGCATGGGAAAAAGTTGAGGCTTGCTGTGTAGATGGGGTTTATTTGTTTTCTTTTTTACATTGCCTCAGTATTTTATTTTATAGCATTGTTACTTGTTTGGATGTTTTCCTAGACATATGTGACATGTATCATTTATATATGTGCTCCAATTTTTTATTTAATTTCAGTCTTACACTTTTTACTTCTGTTCTATGGTATTAATATTTCCGTTGTTTATTATTATTATTATTCGGATGTGTTACTCTGCCAATGATGGCATAGTTTTCCCACTATATCACCCGAGTCCCTCGCTAATAGTCGACTACCTTTGGCATTTTGGGAAATTCTCTTGAGGCCATGTGACCAACCAGGTATAGGTCACCTTTGGGGGGCACCAGGAATCGGGACGTTACAAAGTGGGCTCAAAGGAGGGTTCTTTTCTTCTTTGACTTACGGTTTGGAGCATATAGATAGGTATATGAGGGAATGGAATGTTGGTAATACGGTGTGCCCAAGAGTAGAAAAATCATGTATAAAGAAAATACAAGTTACCACTATTATTGAAATATCTCTAGTATGTAAATTTTTATGGTGGATTTGATTTCACCATTGGGTGATTCACATGATTTGTGTTGTTATGATTTATATCATTGAGGTTCTTTTTCTATTTCAAACCAATGAGATGATGGTATTCCATCTCATGCATCATATAAGCACTTTCCAGATATCACACATCATTCATTTTGACATGCCATTGAGGATGAATTAAAGATTGGATGATATTGTGATAGATGTTGTGCTAGATTTGCATGATTTTTTTATAGAAGTCATGATCGAATTGCAGCTATTTTGATAGGGTATTTGACAATTTATGGTTTCATTTCAATGGGTGCCACACTTTGGTCTGAGAGGTTTAATGGGCCCTCATGGATTTCAATTTAGTGGATCATGTAATTGATTTCATTGTTATACTTTTTGATATACATGAATATGATGTAAAACATTGATTCAGGGGGAGTGTGCCCCCCCCCCAAGGATGCGAATTTGACACTTTAATGCTTATTTCAGTGTTTTATGGGGTTCCAGAGTAGTTTCTGAGGAATCCTGTGTGAAAAATTCTAGAATACATAGCATGTGATAATAAATACACGCCATGCATCCTTACATTTGGGAAGAAAATGTTTTTCTTAAGTACACTCCATGTACTGTATGTACACTCCATGTAGTCCTTGACCCTTTGACTGGCTGTGTGGTAAAAGACATGGGGTTATGTAATGTTTGCTGGAACATGCTATGTACTGGGACTACACGTTGTGATGTAGATACCATGTATCCAGCCATCTGACTAATGACACAAGTGGATGAAATTCAGGTAGTACACATCGTGTCCAGTGTGAATACACCGTTTCCAGTGAGAACACACTGTGTGGAAGTTGAATGTGTCTCTAGTCATGTGAACAATGACAGGGGTCATTAAAATCCTTCCAGTACATGTTGTGTATGACTTTAACATGCTGTGTGGTTTTGTTCTAAGGGAACCGTGTAGTTGTAGCCAGGTAGAATAAATTGGGAAGGAGAGAAAATTCAAGTACACTCTATGTCACAGGATGAACATGCCATGTCTAGGGATGTTACATGACCTGTTTTGGTAGAAGTACACATCCATGTTGAAACTGAAGGGAACACGCTGTGTGGGGGGTATACACACCGTGTAACCTTGTTTTTAAAAAAAAGAATTTTTTTACTTTCTCATGTTATTTTCTTTCACTTCTATGATTTAGTCCTTGATAATCTTCAATTATGTTGTGCTTTTATCCATGAAAAGTCATGCCACTGAGAAGTCCTATGATTGTACACAAGATTCTGGGCAATGATCAGACACCAGAAATGGTAGACCAAGGTCTACTAGAAGATCATCCTGTCATTCCCTTCATGGATCCAACTATCATCCCGAATACAAGTGCCGATGCACAGTTCTGAGAAGGATTAATATGGATGATGAATACATTCTAGGGGACACCGCATCCAACCCCATCTATGGAAGAGTTAGTGTAGGGTTTTTAGCATCAGTATCCTCCCACTTTCTCAGGGGATATAGGACCTCAGGATGTAGAATCATGGTTAGAAGCCACGTTGTATATTTTTGATCTTCTTGAGACGCCTTCGGAGAGGAGGGTGAAACTTCCTATGTATATTATTCGATATTATACCATGATATAGTGGGATGTGATATTATAAGGGGGACACCAGTGAGTTTTGGCATGGGATAAGCTCCAGCATACCTTCTATGACCATGTCTTTCAAGATTCCATGATAGCTAATCAATCCTGATAGTTCATGGGTTTGAATTGTGGTACACTATCATTCATGGAGCATTAATATCTCTTCATAGAGATGTGGTACATCACACCCATTATGGGGGGTGATGAGTTATTTCTGGAATTGTAGAGTGAGGATGGTCTTTGGCATATCAACTGATCTTAGGTGAACATCTTCACATTGACTTCCATATCTTTTGTAGTCAACCAGGTGCGGATCATTGATCACAACCTAAGGGATTCTAGAGTTGTGGGCTAGGGCGGTTCAACATCCAGAGTTGGTACACTTCTAAATGGTAGTAGGAAGCACCATAGGGAGTCTACATTTGAAGATCTGAGTAGGAGAGATTTTCCTTCGTGTAGCTAGGTGGTGTGCTACCAGTGCGGGAAGGGAGGACGTATGAAAACGCAGTTCCCTAGAGTCCTAGTTAAGGGATGATCTTGCAGAAATATGGGACATGTTTAGCATTTCTAAAATGCCCTCCTTATAGGAGCTAGTGAGGTATGATCTATTAGAATCTTTTTACAGGAGAAAAACATCTTCTCCCACATCAAGATTGGGGCTAGAGTCTTTCAAGCCATTGAGGCCAAGGTGGTGGTCGTCGATGTAGTGGTCAGACATATGGTTTTTGATAACTGTAGGGTGGATCAGTTTAGGGATCAAAGATAACTTCACTAGGTCATAGAATATGACAAGATTTTGTGTCGGTGCAGATCCTGCAGGAGCAAGATTGTGGAACCTCTAAGATTAAAGGTACGATTTTGGTTGCATCGGTTTTAGAATTTTCTCTTTTTGATACAAGGGCCCTCTATTTTTTTATATATGTTGCTGTTGTGGAGATACTTGGTATATGTATCATTACTTCTACTGGTATCATGACACTAGACACTCCAATAGGGACAAGAAAAACTATTGTACGTCAGTGTAAGGAGTGCCCTCATGAGGTTGGTGGGTTTAACTACATATGGTACCATTATGTCGTATAGATGATAGTCTATGACATCATTATCAGAATGGAATGATTAGTTCCTTTATAGGTTGTTGTTTATTGATATCATCAATGAGATAGTTTCACGTCACCAGAGGGTGGATTGTTTCTACAAAAGGGTTAATGGGATGTCCAGGTGAGTAGAGCTGGACCAAAACATCACAAGTTGAGAGGTACTACAAAATAGATTTCTAGTCTATAGTTGATGACTATGGGTCATCAAAGACGGACCTTCCTCTAGTGGTTGATCATTTAAGGGATGTATTTCTAGAGAACTTTTCTGGTTTTTTCTATATTGAGTGGTAGACTTTTCAATTGATCTTAGGCTAGGGGCAACACTGGTGTCCACTCCTCCTTATAGGATGGCTACACCAGAGTTCCATGAGCTCAAGAATCAGTTCGAGGGGTTAAAGGAAAATGGTTTTACTTGACCTAGCACTTATTCTTAGGGTTCACCTATTATTTTTGAGAGGAAGGTGTATGGTACCCTTAGACATTGCATGGATTATTGGAAGTAGAACTAGTTGACTGTTAAGAACCGATATCCCTTACCGAGGATTGATGATCTATTTGATCAGCTTTAAGGACCCCAAGTGTTCTCAAAGATTTATTCGGGATCCGTTTATCATCCATTTCGCGTTAGACTATTAGATATACATATTAAATCATTTTGGAGAAGTTATGGTCTATTTGAGTATATGGTTATGCCATTCAGTCTAACAAAAATTCCCAAAGTTTTTATGGCATTGATTAACAGAGTGTTCAATCCTTACTTGGATTTTATTGTGGTACTCTATGTGGACGATATCTTGGTGTACTCTCAAACTCAACATGACCATGTTATCCAAATTGATATTATTTTGAGTACACTGAGAGAGAATCAGTTATATGCTATGCTCCAAAAATTCCACTTTTTGATAGACCAGATTCCCTTATTCGGTAAAGTAATCTTAGAGACAAGAGTATTAGCAGACCCAAAGAAAGTTAGAGCAGTAGTTTCTAGGAGAATATGAAGAATATCATTGAGGTATAGAGTTTTATAGGGATGGATGGTTACTATAAGTATTTTATAATGGACTATTGACAAATATAATTTCCACTAATGAGTCTAACTAAGAATGTTGTGAATTACTTGTGGAAATATTCCTGTGATTCAGCCTTTCAAGATTTGAAAGGGAGGTTGAATTCTGCACCGATACTAGTTTTTATAGAGTTGATAAAGAGCTACACTATTTCGTATGATGCACCAGGTATTGGGCTTGGGCAGCGCTAATGTAGGGTGAAGGAGTGGTTTTTTACAGTTCTCAACAGTTGAGGCAACATGAGAGGAATTACCAAACACACAATATTTAGATGGCTATAGTGGTTCATGAATTATGCCGTTGGAGAAATTATTTTTTGGGAGATTATTTTTTGGTGTTAACTAACCAAAAAATTCTCAAGTATATCTTTACACAACATGAACTGAATTTTTGATAAAAAAGGTGGGTTGAGTACCACCAGTCTTTTGACAGTGAGCATGACTAAACGCCTAGGAAATTGAACACATTGGCTGATGTGTTGAGCATGATGACTTAAATACATGATTTTTAGGAGGCCAATAGTTATTGTAATATTATGGATATGTTATCTTAGATGATTTTGGAGGTGAAAGAAAAATAGAGGAAGACGTTTCTTCCTTTTGTAGATGTTACCTCTACTCTACCAGATCGAGTGAGAATGAAGAATATAACAGATTATGAAGGCCTATTCCTACAGGAGGGTGTTTCAGGAGAGGACCCTAATCCAGGATAGACCATAGGCGAGGATGAGATCTTGAGCTTTCATGGTCACATATGAGTGTCAGCAGACATATGTCAAGAGATAATGCGATACTTTCATACATTAGATTGGTCAGTTCATCCTGGTGCCACAATGATGTATCGAGATCAACACCGTCAGTATTGGTGGTCTGGTATGAAGATAGGTGTTGTTGGTTTTGTGATAAGGTGTTCCACCTGTCAGCAGGTGAAGGCATAGAATCAGTGACCGACATGTCTTTTACATCAGTTACCTTCTTGATTTGAATTTAAATGTTGTTGTGATAGATTTCGTGAAAAGTCTATCGAGGTTACCTTGATGGAATGATGAATTTTTGGTTGTCATTGACAGACTCATTATGTTTACACACTTTTTACCAATCATGGATACATTCAGTGCTGATGAGTGTATAATATTTTAAATCTAAGATATTTTATGGTTTCATGGGGTTCTGTGATATATAATTTCATACATAGATGTCCATTTTACTTCTCCTATCTAGAAGGGACTACAAATGGATCTGTGTAAAGAGGAACTTATGAATACATCTTTCCATCCCTAGACAGATGGCATGTCTGAGCGCACAATTCAGGTGCTGAAGGACATGTGTTGAGCATGCGTCCTAGATTTTGGAGGGTCTTGGGAGAAACACATACCTATTGTGGAGTTTTTCTACAATAACAGTTTTGAGGCAATCATTCAGATATAACCTTATGATGGTATGTATATAATTCCATGCTGGTCACCCCTATGTTGGCTGGTGGCAGGGGAGGTAGCTATGCTAGAACCACTCCTTGTCCAGAATACCATAAAGAATGTGGAGTTCATTTGGAAGAGGATGGATACTGTACAGTCATGGAAGATGTCTTATGTTGATTGATGGAGTTGACCTCAGGAGTTTGAGGTTGGAGATGATGATTTCTTATATGTCACACAGAGGTTGGGACACAAGTGGATTAGAAGATAGGGGAAGCTTTCACTGAGAATGTTGGGCCATTTGAGGTTTTGGAGAGAGTCATGCCGATTGCCTATCAGTTGATGTTACCTCTTAGGTATCGGGATATTCCCAATATCTTCCTCATTTCTTAGCTACAATATTACTTCTCATACTCTTATAATGTTTTTAACCCAAGGAGGTTGATTTGGGGGTGGACTCAACATTTGAAGAGCATCATATTTAGATTGTGGGTCATAGTATAAAGGTTCTCCAAGGCCAGTCTATTCCTCTAGTACGAGTGCTATAGATGAATGGGTGAGTACAGGACGCAACTTAGGAGAGGGGGACCGTCGTGTGTTCAAAGTGGTCCATGATATTCAAGGAATCTTCTTCTCTACATTGTAAGTGAAATTTTGTGTTGAATTTCATTAAGGGGGGATGTTTGTAAGACCCCTGATCTTTTTTTCTGAAATGGACATTGATTTCGGTTTTTTTAGGAAAAGGGTTGTTTTTGGAAATCATAAAGGTACACGTTCTATACTTAGGAGTACATGTTGTGTACCCTATTACCACATACAGTTGCGTATGGGGATTGTAACAGCCGAGACATGGCCATGTGGAGTGGCGTGGAGGACCGATAATGTTGGGGCCGATTGTTCAAAATATATGGCGTGTTCATTAATAGTACACACCATGTAATTTTATTTTTATTTTTTTTTATCAGACCTGGGTTGCTGCTAACTCTCATATACATCTTTTTCTTTCCTTGGTTCGTCCATTAACGACCGAGAGCATCAATTATTCTTTGATCCACCATTTCAATGTACAAGGTTCAACTCGATCTCCGGCTGGTGCATTGGAATATCGTCAGTGATTACTTCCTTCTTATAGAGCCTCTTCTATTGATTTCTCTTCTTTATCGAGTTATTCAAGGTTAAATGGGTTTCCCCTTTTTGTAGATCTACAATTTTCTATGCCGATTCAGGGGTCAACATTTGATATTTATCAAGTTACAACGTCAAGTTAGGTGGTTTGTTGACTTTCTTTAGTTTTCTTTGAGTTTTATATGCGAAAGTATCGATTAACCATGTTTTTGGAATTTCAAGTTAAGGAGATAGAACCCTATTTTATCTTCATTAGATTGATTTATGAATTAAGGATTTGATGATGTGATATTATGTAAAATTTCATTTATAAGGAACACCACAAGGGTATGTTTCATTGTTTGAATGTTTAGGGTCATTTTGTCGTGGTTGCATAAGAGGAATACCTTATTTCCTTACCATTCTTGATATGATGGAACTGATTTCCTTTTTATACTTGTCAAATTCTTGTGATATGCAACATAAATTATATGTCCACATTGTATTTGAGAATACCATTTTATCTTCTACATTTCTCAAAATTACATGATCATTCGACAATAAGAGTTTTCTTATTTTTTAAATACAATATGTAATTCTTTCATTTTTATGTATCACCATGTAGATATTCATGTTGAATCCATAGGAATTTCACATGTAAATTAATTTTGTATGCTATATCCTCTCTATACATGTAAAAACACTCATCATTTTCTTCTTACACGACTTTTACTTCAACCCTCACCATACATCACAAGGGGAACTCAGTTTGAATAAAAAATTTCAGATATTTTTATAAAGGTCATCACTTAGAGAATTATTTGATCAATTTAACATCATAATAATATTACTGAAATTCTTTCCTCTCACAATCACATTTTTTATGACTTAATATTCATAAATAATTCACAAGGAGGTATAAAAAATTAATATGAATTTATCAGTCATATAAAAACTCAAGTAAAATTATTTGTTTCATGAATTCATAATAAATATTGTCTACTTAAATAAGTTTTATGGTTTCATCATTTTATATCCCTACTATTTTTTCACATTTAAACATCTAAACACCTTGATTATTATAGTATAAATCTTATGTCACATTGATAACTTGTCTTGGAATAATGATCCTCTCATGTTCCATAAGAATTATTTATCTACATATGTGAGCTTCCACTTCATAAAATTATTTTATGTGAGAGCATATTACTCTTTATATTAATATTAGTTATTTTTCCCACTTCACAATAAAATCAGGTATAACATGAGTTTTTATTCATAGAAAATCAAGAGATCATGAGGTAGAAGAAATTCCCCATGATTCTATTAAACCTAGTTCCATGCATGTTTGTATATTTTAAATAGTTGATCAAGGACTACTTAGCCAAGTCCCATATTGATTTCCATCTTGAACAACCATTTATTATCAATATATTGCACTTATTTTACTAAAAATTGAAATCATCATAGAGATGGTTCTCTACAATGATCTTCCATGCTAACATTCATGTAGGAGGCTAAACACCTTTCATTATACTGCTTCCCATATTATCCCCAACATTTTACAACTGATGAAACCTCATGTACGCTTACCCTACTTCTCTCAGTGAGAGACCAACATTAAGCTGGGAAAAATGCTACTATGTTGGCCAGGATTCCTGGAAAATTGAGGTAGCTCAAAATTGGCAAATTTTTTTACACCTTAATACACATTACAAAAATAATATGAAAAATAACATTGTAGAAATTAGTTCCTTGAAATAAAAAAACCAATCATGCCATATTTTTCTCTCCATTCATCCAAGACATGTATTCCACATGTAAACCATATCAACGTAAATTGAAATTCAGATTGGGAACCTAAAATGCATTCTATGACAGTCTATTCCACTATACATATTGAAATCATTATTCAAACCATGGTAGTCATCATTATTATTAAAAAATTAAACCATTCACATGGGATCTTCATGTTTTTTGATGGTGAGAATATCAGAATGATTATTTAGAATTCAAAAAATCATGATGATGCTTAAGATAGGATTTCTATTGAAAAACATATTTGTTACTAAATCATGATTCTGGAAGAATAATCAAAAGAATATAGTGTATGAAATTGAAACACATGTGTGACTAAATTGTTTTATGTGACTCCATGTATTCATGGATGTAATGTTAAGAGATTTTAAGGTATTTATAAATAAAAAGATGTTTCTCAATATCATCAAGGTTAACGATGGAAATTATGAGTCTATGAATGAGATTTAAATGGTCTTGGATATTCAAAATATAGAGTTTAAAAGGTTTCATTGATCATAAGTTTTAAATAAATATTTTTAAGGTATTTATGAATAGAAAGATTCATATAGACTTGATGAAATACATTCAAGCATGCAGTGAATGCACATAAAGATACAGGGAAAAACATATTTGATTATTTGACTTTGGTTTTCCCTTTCTGTATACCCAGTGAGTCAAGAAAAATTAAAAGGGTTAACCTTAAAACTATTAATCATAAAAGATAGAAAAAATGTTTAGGATGAAAAGAAGAAGTAAAATAAAAGAAATTTGATACTTATTCTATTAGAATTAAAGGACACTTATTAGTATCAATGAGGGAGGAGGATATTGAGGAGATGGTATCTACACTATGTTTTTTGATTTTATCCTAGGGTTTAGATTATTTAATCTTAAGAAACAATATAAATAAATATAATAGGTAATATAAGTGGAGAACAGGTAGAGACTACATGAATGTTCAGTAAAAATTATTCAATTGTTGAATACCTATTTGTTGGTAAATGGATACACCTTGAGGAGTAGGTAATACTGATATAAATTACACCATTATCTTTATAATGGATAAAGAACTATATGGATATAGTTTCCTCCACAAGACTGAAGGAAGTACACCACACTTATCAACATGACACCTGTATAATATAGTGTAGGTATTATATTGGGATTTTTGATGAAAACATACCTTATTATTTGAAATAAATATTCCCCTATATTTATTACTCAAAACCTTTCAACTTTACCAAAATCTAGATAGTACTAGGTTCCCAAATTGAGGCCAAACCCTGTAAATGTATGCTCTTTTTTTATTCTAAATTATATATATAAGTGGGGGTAATGAATTATTCCTTGGATCCATCTCTTCATGATGAGAAAAAGGGTGGAGTTATATGAGTGGATAAAAAATTTAAAGTAAATATTGTTTATACTCATTCACCACTATCCTAGGGACCATTAATGGTCTATTAGGAAATATGAAATATATTACATAAATTTTGTGGTATCATTTGTAAATAAGATGATTTTTTTGTGCTACTTCCCCTTTCTCATTGAGTATATTTTTTCAAAACTCAACTTTTTCTTATTAAATCCATGTAATTGGTACAGGAAACTAATTCCAAAGTGTCATTTTTCATAATGTGATTTAGTTCATCTTTTTTTATATTATCCAATCCTCTTGTTATATGTATTATTATAAAAATTATTTGTTTAAATTGTGAATGAAATATGGTGTAATTGGAATTCCTCAAAATCCTATGGGTTTCAACACCCTTGCTTCTATCCCCAAAAATGTTCACTCTTATAATATGCTTTCTATATCTCTTGAAATTAGTTCATCCTTTTCTATTAACTTCATAATTTCTTGATATTTTAGCATCATTATGATAGTTTTAAAAATATACTTCTACCATAAAATTACCTCCTTGAATTCCAAAATATTCTTCAGAATATTCATCAATGATATCATAAATGAGAAATTCTGTTTGTTAATAATTTCAATTTTCCAAAAAATCAAATAATATCGATTATGATATTTTATCAGATTCTTTATCTGACACCAATAACTTCTTCCATTGGGTGTGTATCCAATAAATATACCTTCAATAGCTCTATTATTAAACATTATAGAAAATATTCCATTAATGATGATATAAAAAGGGATTCTTAATAAATATAGAATCACCATTAATAGATTATATCCAAACCGTAACTCATAAGAAATTTTAGTTTAATACAGTCAGAGTGTAGAACAATTGAGAATATAGATATTTGTGGTTGTGCCTTGCCTCTTAATGAATTTGACAATTCTATATTCTGATAATATGGTTCTTCATATATACACCAAGCTCTGATCCTTATACTCAAGTAATCTGTTTTTTAGGGCTTGTATGGAGAACTATATTCCTAACTTATTCTATGATTCTCTAGCTATTCTTCAAAAACATCATTATTTAATTGAAACCTATGACTAGATCAAAATATTTTGACAAAACATCCCATTTGATTCTCCCCATTCTTTTTAAAGTTTATAGATAATTCAGGTATTTATGGTCTACTTAAAATAAAATAAAGAAAATAAAGAAAATAAATAAAATTGAAATATTCAATATATGTCATGATATAATTTTCATCACAAGAATTTATATTTTCATGATTTAGGTTTATCATATTCTTCAAAATATCATTTATGATTAACTTATCTATGTTTCTTTTCCTCAAATAGAAAAAACCTTCTACGTAATAATTTATTTACCTCTTTAATTATCATCTTACAAGTATCATGATAATTGTAAATTTAAAATATGTTGTTCTTTATACATCATTTCGTTCTTTCTCTTCACAACGAGGTTATTCTTTTCAACTCCATGAATGTTTGTACTGCTTTGATTTGGCCCTAAAATTTGTTAGACCTTCTTACTTTGAGTCATCCTATTCTCATTAGAAATCCTTATCTTAAGGAATGATATTATATTATTTTCATCTTCTGGTATCCTCCATAGATATCATCATGTTATTTTATATTCCATTCAAAAATTTTAATTACATGACTCTCTTCAACTATTTATCTAAGAATAATTAATGTAATACATTACATGATATCCCATTATCTTCCATATTTTTCTTTTAAGATAGGATATTGTCCCTCCCATCATCAAGAAAATATACACCATTCTTGGTGATGTCAATAATTAACATGATTAGTTATAAAAGCTATAGGACCATCATTTTTATCCATAGGTGGAATCATTTACTATTGAAAAGAAACTCCATTATTATTAAAATTATTCATTTAATCCCTAAATCATGTTGAAAAATATATATGTAATGAAAACCAAAAAACTGATCTGAAAACAATACATGGAATAATTAAAATAATTCTTTGATCCCAACTATTAAAACAAAGAGAGACTAAATAACCATTGAGAGTAAGGAAGTGAATTAGAAGTTTACCAAAAACAATAACTCCAAAAAAATTATTTCCCATCATCATTTCATATAAATGGTTTCAGTAGATGTGATATTATAAGGGGAGAAATAATGTGAAATAAACCACATGATAAAAGGGATAATGAAGGGTTCACCAACTCTTGTTAATATTTGTATATTCCTTGATACGAATATATTTAAAAACTACAACCCAATATCTATTTTATTATCAATTAAAAAATGATAAAATGGGGAGATAGACTAGAACATATAAGTAAAATAAATAATGAAAAGTTTTAACTAGATGAATTATGTTCACTTCCCTGACCTCAAGTGCCATCATGTTTTAGATAATTTTTTTAATTTTGTTCCTCCACTAAAATATCAGTACAACTATCCATGGTATTAACCCTTGAATTAATGGAAGGATAATTCAAAATAACATTATATACACTTGATCTTTGTTAAGAGAAACTCCATTAATTTATAGAATTTATTCCACTATGGTGTGTGGATATTCAAAAAACCCATTATGGATATTTATGAGATCCCATCTATGTGACTATATCTCAACATCCCTTTACTCAATTAATTATATACTTTATCTAGGATTATAACTAAAAAATCATTATAATGCTTGTTTCTATTAGTGGGCCCCCCCTACGATGTGTTCTGAAGGATCCTTTGGAATGCGTGACTCAAATATTCTTTTAAAACCAAAAGTCCCTTTACTTTTTCCTTTTTATGTGTTTTGTATATAGATTTTTTATAATTTAATTAAGGATCAATTATTAGATAGTGTTGGATTTATTTTAAACTTGTTTTGAATTTTTTGTGTTGAAGGTTTATTAAAAATAATATTGGTTTTCTAGAAGAATTCGAACCAAGGTAAAGAAATATGGAAGTCATTTGGATGTTGGATGCCATCTAAAGGAGCATAAAGATTTAATAAGAGAACTTTATTAACTTTTAGGGGAAGTAAAAGAGGCTTTTAACATAAGATAGAAGGTCACACAATGGAGAAAGTGGAACATGGTTATAGTGGATTTAAAAAGGGAATACTATTGGCAACTATGTTGTGGTGAGCGACATATCATTCTAGAAGATTCCATGCGTGAAATGGTGAAGCTCAAAATAGGAGTAGTAGATCTTAAGGTGGATAAGGTAAAATATGTTTTCTAGAACATATATAATGAGATATTATAAAGTATATAATTCTAAAATATTTCAATATATGTAACACAATGCCATCAAACATGGAATAGTGTTTTGGGAGAATCCATATTAGGAATATTGAATCCAATCTTGTGTTTTATTTGGACTCACAAGTTCTAGGTATTAGGTTTTCTAAAGGATTGATGAATGTATGAAGTGAATGTGGTGATGGGTGTTTCAAATTGAATTCTTCCAAGATATTGACTATGCCACACTATGGTGTCAGGGAGAACGGTGTTTCAATAGGAATTATGATTGTTAGTTTCTATTCTGTTTAAACTAAAAATCACCACTTCAACCATGTTGAAAAGAATTTCAATTGTAATATTAACTAGAATATATTTCTTATTTTTTACTTACATATAATATGATGATGAAACCATCAATTCAATGGGAAGTTAATTTGTTTTTTAAGACCCATTAAGTTTCAAATATTGGTGAATTTAGTGGCATATTATTTTCCATTTTAAAAAGGGAATTGAGGTGATGAAGAAGGGATTTATGAAGATCTATAATACAAAAAAATCTGAAAAAAAGTGAATTGACTATAATAAGAAATTTTCATACATGAAAGAAAAATTAATTTCAATCATGCAACACCATTTCACAATCAGCACGATGATGAAAAATAGATGAGTGTTGCTTCTATGATTGTAAAATAAGAACCACGAATACGCAATTGAATAAGGAGATCATTCTTGTTGCTTCATTAGGAAATCAAGTAAGTCATAGAATAATTTCTATAAATCATAAGTAGAATATTTCATAGAATATCATGAAAAAAATTATAAAGGAGGTGATGTTTTAATGAAAACTCCTGGAAATATTAAGATGAGGTTATTTGAGGGGAGTTCCATAATATCGTTCTAAAAGAATACCATGGAGATAAGTTAATCTAGTCCAAACATACTGAAACACATTGAGAAATAATTTATATTATTCATTCCCTATGAAAAAATTTTATTTATCATTAATGAAGTGAGTTTATGTGGGACTAACGTTTCAAAATTTATTGTCTCTTATTTCGTGAAATTACCCCAATTTTAATCAGATTCCTGAGAAAATTGTTATCCTTTTTTTTAGTTTTTGCCACTTTTATTTAATTGAAAAATGATTAAAATGAAGATTTTTCATGTTTATTAAATTTTTTAGTTAATCATGAATCCATATATTAATTAGAAAAAATTAATGTCACTAGTATCTTGGAATGTAATGATTTAGTCGTGACTTGTATCTTACGGTCAATCCAACCACTAACAATGACAAAAAAATGGAGCTACAACTTAAAAAAAACAACCAACCAAAAGTGTGAGAACAACCATGCATTGATAAATGTAGTTCCTATAATCCTAAAAAATATTTTATATTCTATGAGTCTTTATAATTTTATATTAGACTATGCATTACTCTACATCGACCGCATGCAGAGGTCCTTTCACAAAGTTGATCATTCTGATGTCGACCTTCTCCTTTATGGATCTATGAAATAGAAATTTTTTAAAGGATATCACAAAATATATCATCCAATATACCAAATGAATAAAAATCCCCACCCATTGATGATTATCCACTATATAAGATGAGGTCGACATGAACACATCTATGCATATAAACAATGAAGAACCCATACAGTTCATCTTTTAGAATCTAATTAATCTAATGTTCAATTTGAGGAGACTAAGATACGCAAAATCTATCTTGATTCCAACTTCCACTGATGCTCAATTATCCCCTAAACCCATGCATACTAACCAAAAAAGAGGATTCACCAAGATCTATAGTTGTGACCCTAGTTGAAGTTGAATGATGGTGTATTATTATTACATAAATTAGATCCCAATAATGCTAGTGGAAATTCCCTGAAGCCAAGATGAACATGCCAGATCATAGTGTAATTAACCCTGATCAACTGTAAAAGAAGAGCCCCACCACCAAGGATGATTTATAAAATAATGATCTGATGCCAAAACCATTATTACCATCAGCAATGCTTGATGAAATATTTAGAAAAATAAATTTCTCTAAATAAAAAGTTCTATTGATTTTTTGTGTTTTTCACTATTTAGGAACAATCAACGTAAACAAGGAACTCATATTTCTATATTACACTAGTTGAAAATGAATAAGCACAATTATGGGTAAAAGATACACTATGATGAAATTGACCATCAAATATTGTTAAATAGTATCAACAAACAATGTGTGTTTTATAGTACACTGTGATGCATGAGAAAATTCTTAATTTGATTTTTCTTGAAGAAGAATAAGAACAATTATGGGGAAACGATACTTTCAACTAAATTGATCATGAACCTCACCATGACACATGGATCACATCCAAGGAGAACTGCCTTTACTGCACTAAAATCAACGGTGAAGAAGGCAAATGAGGTAAAAATAAATCATCTCTTCCCCAGTAAGGATTATTATTTATCTATTGATTGTTGACAGTTTCCTTTATAATTCATATCTTTCTTTTTGATATTTCATTGTTAATATAATTATCATTTATTTTATCTTGATGCTTCATTATTTTATTCCATGATAGGTCTTTTATCACCCCTATGATTTTTTAGTGATATAAATATACATGATATTAGAGAAGTTATCCATTCCATGTGGTTTAAGGGGAATCAATGTGGAGAACTTTTATATATGAATTTATTTCTAAATATATTTCCTCTATGATTATAGTGTGACAGTGGGAGTGGAATGGGGATGAGATGATTATCACGTTATATTCCACTAAGACAGTCATACTCCTCTACTGATTATAATTCAATGTCTCCCTTGATTAAGATCACACTTCATATTATTATATTCATGTGATTTGAATTGTAGAATTATTTTTGATTTCTATTAGAAGAGTGAACAAGTACATTCAATCAATTGATGAATGTTCTTACATATTTATTGAGGATATTACATGGAATTATTGATCTATTAGAGGATCTATCAAGTATATTAATGAATTCATAAAATGTAAAATAATAGAGGGCGGGTAGGTGAATAGTATCAAAAAAATTAATTAAATTTGATGATTTTTAAAAAAATATAATAATGATTTATCCCACTTGAATTCATTATTCGGACTATTTTTATTTATCATATTCCCAATTTGTGCATCTAAATTTCCATTATGGTTATATTCCTTAGTTTAGTAAAAAACAAAACAAACTACTAAACACCTTTTCTATAATATTTTTAAATGACTAGAAAAGCCAAAAAAATACATTACATCTAGGGTATTGAATATAAAAAACCATACTTCAGGATAGATGACCATGGTAATCCACTAGTATGTATCTATATTAAATGGAAAATTTGTTCGACCAGAAATCATGGAAATCAGGTGATTAACATTCCACCATTTTTGGGGATGACAGTTACGTATTCACAATATTTATCCCATTTTTAATTACTTCTTTTCAGTTTTTCATTTTTTGGTTTCACTTTTTTTTCAAGCATGGATAAGTAATAAAGTGTGACCATTCTCTAATGGATCACTAATTTCATACCGAGTTCAAACTCCCATATTAACCTAAGAAAATGAACTCTCAATGGAAACACTATCAGAATCATTTGATATACACCAATGAGTGGGAGTGTGGAAGATACTACATAAATAGAAAAAATTACCATCAAAAAAACATTCCACAGCATAATGAAACTATTTAAAATCATATACTATATAATATTTATACATACTCATCTATAATGAAGGAAATTCAAATAAAATTGGTCCAACAATTGAAGGACTAAATAGAAATGGTGTAGGAGTTGAGTTAAATGAAATATTAAATAGTCACATCCCTATAGGAGCTTGTAAAACAAAGAAAGCAAAAAATAAGATAAATATTTAAATTCATTGGTCTATTCCCAATATGATATATAAGAGGAGGTGGTATATTTTTCTAAATTTAAGGATCTGACACTGTTTAGCATCGGGAACATCTTCCTAGAGCTAGTGTAATCTAAAAGGAAGCATAAATTCTAAACACACGAGGTTGAACTTTTCTTGATCTTTTATTTATTAATTTTACTAAAAACTAATAGAATTATAGTCTCCCATATATTTTAATTTAAATCATAAGACCAGAATGGTTTCCACCCTTGGATAATGAAGATAAAGTTGACAAGAAACATTTTGTAATAAAGATGGGGTGCCCATCATTATCGACTCCCTCTATATAAGAAAAATTTGAAGAGGCATTTCAAATGGAAAATAAATTATGAGATAAAATTGATGATAGAGAAAACACTAACATGAAATCATTTTGTTTAAAATTTATGCAAGATTAATTATCTATTAATCTCCTATGATTTATTTGTATTGGCTCAACCCAAATGATTCCTATCATTGACTAAGAAGATAAAGGATATGCGGAATAATTCTTTAAGGATATAATTTAATAACCATAAGATACAAGTAATAAAAATTAACATCTATGTGTTATATCTTACCTCAGTCCTATATAAAAAACCTATGGTTTTATCTATCCATCCAATTTATCATTGAAACTATGAATTTACAATCATACATTCACATCAAAAATTTCATATCGAAAAACAATTTGGAAATTTCCATTGATATTTGTAGGACTTGGGATTAAAATCTATTAAGAATATGTTTCTAAATTCTTTTTTCTTAATGTTATAAAATCTTCACATCAAAAAATTCATTTCTTTTAGTATGTTTCTAGTAATTATGTAATTAAATTAATTTAAAACATATAAAACAAAAAAAATTCATTAAATTATGTAAATATTAGTTTTATAGATTCTATTTTTTTCATTCAATTCTTGAACTCAAATGTTTCCCTTAACTATTCGAAAAATTCATGCTAGAGTTGGGGAATTTAATAGTTCCGAAACTATAAGAAATAAATTATTATAGAGGGAAATTGGGCACTTATTTCATGTTATTTTTTATTTTATAACTATAAAAGGGAGTATGAGTGAATATATTTTATATGGAATTAGAATTATACATGAGATCTATATGAATTTGAATTTAATATAAGGATATATTACTTGTGTGAAAAATAAATCATTAGGGATTCAAATCAAATAAAATTGGTATAACTAAACAAGGATTACAATGAGTAATTAGGATCCCATAATAAAACAATAACACTGTAGCATTGGATGTGTGAGTATCATTTTTTATATAGTTAAATAAGTTCATTTTCACAATACCTCAGACATTTAGGTTTGGGAAAAATTAATAAATAATAATAAATTTCCCATCTTTTAGAACTGAATTCTTTTTGGTGTTCAAAAAGTTTAACCCATGAAGGGGTCAATTGACTTACTACAAATTAATTTGAGTTATATGAATGAAATGGAAATTCAAAATTATTGATGAGAAGCTTTGGAGAGAGTGAAAAAATGAAAATGATTCTTATTAAAACATTGATTCCACTTAAATCTCATTTGATTCACCCTTGGACTTGTAACTTTGATTAAGATTAAGTAAATAGTGAATTAAAATCACATAAGAGGCATGATAATTTTATCAATGGATGAATATGTGTTTTCTTTATTCTCTAATGGTAAAATTTCAACGAAATCACAACCCTTTTTGTTTTTTCTTTTTGTAAATTGAATTCAATGATAAAATTTTCATGGTGTGCACTAGTTGAACTGTAGAGGAGAAATGTGACCCCAAATTTGCAAAAAAATTCTAGATTATTCTTTGGAACCAAAATAATTGTATTCTATTTATTGGAAAAATAATGATATTTCATTAATTTTTTAAATTTGGATTTATCTTAGAAATAACTTCAAATGAATATTTTACCTGATTATTAATTTTGAGAATTAATTAAGAAGCCATTCACTGATTCTAAAAAGATTTAGTTCACTCAAAGTTTAGGAATGTAATGAATTGACCATGAAATCTATTCTTATATTCAATCCAATAGTCAAAAAAATGATCAAGTAATGGTGCTATTCCATAACAAAACCAATCGATCCAAATTATGTAATTGATTGTTCCCTAATATATGTGGTGCCAAAAATTCCATAAATGAATAAATTTTCCACAATTCTTCCTCACTATAAAATTGACCATACATCATCTTATATTGAATTAATGAATAGATTCTTTCATGTGGTTGATCATTTGACTGTATAGCCTCTCCATGGTCGATCCATGTGATGGAAATCCTGAAAAGTCAATTGACCACATCTCTCCACCAATCTGCCATAAGAATAAAATCACTACCTATAGATTATTATTTACTGTATAAGATGTGGTTTAAACTAAAAAAACTTACCAAATCACTAATCAAGAACCCATACGATGCCACCCTATGCATTTGATGAATTTTAGGTTTCTACCGAGGGTATATTTTATCAATTTTTATTCTAGATTCAAACCTCCACTGAAGCTCACCGGTCCCCGAAATACCTTCCCACCCACTACAAAATAAGATGTTCCAAGATCCATAGCCACACCCCTATTAAGGATGACCCATGTGGAACCATTATTGTTGTGAATGAATATTTATCATTCTAGTGAAGCTTACCCTAAGAAGAGTTGAGCAGACCGCGCCAAATCCTGAAGAACCACAATCTTTAGTATAAGAATAGATGTGACAGTGAGACTAATTTTTATGATGAAGGTACTAATATGGGGACACCCATTTAAAATGATTACTGTGAAATCATCTTAAAGTTATACCTCGACAAAGAAATTTACCCAAAATCAAATTCAATTGAATATTTTTTTCTTAATTAAAATATAAGATGGTGGGGATTCACATGTCTCTAATTAATCTATTGTAGGATTGTAAGAAAATTAATGATAGGTGTTCAAGTTATTTTACCCAATGAATTCACTATACAATATTGGATTTAATCCATCACTACAATCCTCCCAAAAATAGAACCAAAACTCTTTATCATTCTATACTGACCATACTCATTTTTGTAGACATTCCTAAGACTAGATGAAGGCCCTGCACAAGTACTAACGAAATTAAAAGCCATCCCAAAGTTCAGGATACCATAATAATTCATCAATCTTAAGGACTACATTGGAGAACTAAAATTCCTACTCCCACACATGCACTATCTCACCTGAGATCAACAAACAAAGATTATTATCTAGTAAACATTTATGCAAATTAAAACTTTTACTCGAAAATTTATTGAAGGAGAATATGTTAAATCCTTGGGAAAGGTACTCTCGACTGAATTGATTAGGAGCCACCTCCATGACCTGTTGATCTAAGCTGAAGAGAACACCCCTCGGTACACTGAAAGGAAGGGTAAAGAATGATGATGATCTATAATTAAATTCTCTCTTCCCCACATTGGATAATTCAAAATCAACTGATACTATCTAGTTATTATCTAGAATTTTTTAATTTCATTATATAATATAATTTCTAATATAATTACTATTTTCCTCATCATTCAGTTCCATTATTATCGTTACACATTATTTCATGTTGTTACCCTTGTGATTTCTTAAAAATATGAGTCATCACAATCATAGAGAAGTAACCCATTTTTGGTGGTCTTAATGGAATAATAATTAAAATATTGGATTTATGAATTTTTTTACTAATTTATTTCTTCTCGGATTATAGTGCAAAAATAGGAATGTAATTTTGAAGAGATGAGTATAAATATACATTCCACTTACACTACCACACCCTATTACATGTTCCAATTCATTTTATACCTCCATTTGAATCACACTTCATAGTTGTGGAGTAATTTTATTTGAATGAGATAATGATATGTTATATCCATCAGGAGAGTTAGTGAATGCAATTACTCAATTGAGGAATGTTCGTACACATGCATCAAAACAAATACATGGAATTATTGATCTATTAGAGGATCTCTCGTGAGGATTGTGGGTTTAATATAATGGATGAGCTTTTAGGGTAGGTAGGTGAATGATATTAAACCTATTCATTGATTTAAATTATTTAGAACAAAATTAAAAAATGATGGACCCCACTATATTTCATCTTTTGGGCTATTTCCTTTTCTCGAATTTATTTTATGTGTTTCTGCATTTCTTTTTTTGTTATTTGGTTCCATTCAATGTAAAACACCCCAAAAATAGAACACTCTGTTTCTACTAATTTTAAAAATTAAAATATACAATCCAAAACATATATATTATTATATAGTGCAACTACCAAACCATACTAATTGAGAGATGAACCTGGTTAAACATTATGCTATAATAGGAGTAAATATATATTATTTTCATCATAGAATGTGATAACCTCACAATCATGATTGGAGGAGTAAACCATGAGGGAATTGATCCCATTTAGATAGTGCATCTATCATAAATCTTGGAAATGGTAGTGAACTTAAGTAGAATGGGCCTAACTTTAACTCTAACTGGTGAGCTTATTATCATTAATGCACATACACACTATTGGTTTCATTCTCCTTGGATTATCTCATAGAGGCGAACCAAGTAAAAATATATGTGTCTTGTATGATTATTTATTTGTAGTGTACATGACATAATATGATGAATTGGGTAGAGAATTATCACCAGAAGAACTAACAAAATAGGTATGTTATGTGATTAGATCAGTTAAAATTGATGATAAAAATAATTAACCAAAATAATTAAGAGGTATAGATCCCTTATGTGAGTTAGAGTTTAAGTAAAAGTGTATTTATTTTTAAAATATTCCATACCATAATTATCCCCACCTCTAATTATATATCTCACGCAATCCCCTTTATATCAGAAATTGGGTATTAATGATATGATTACATTTTGGTAGATTTGATTTTTCTATAAATTCACCTCGTTGATTCTTGGAATTTAAGGTTCAATTTTATCTTGTTTTTTTTAAAAAATATAAAAGAGAAGGAATCTAATGAAAAATAAAATATTTGGAGGAATTACTTATTGTGGAATAATTTTCTAAAATAGTGAGATTCATCATAATGTGGAAAACAAAAATGAAGTATAATTTATGAAAAAAAGAGTTTAAATATATTCATTCATTTTATGATTCTATAACAATGTTTGAAGAGGATGATAAAATAATTGTTGTTGGAAACACTGATGAAGATGAGACATAAAGGAGTATAAAATTGGAATTTTTTCAGTTTCCATAGGAGATGGATCAACTATTAAAATAAGAAAATGTGACTATAAAGGTACAGAAAAAGTCACAAGTAATTTATATCCATGTATACAAAATTTGATTCTATAAGAAAAATTTGTTGAATAAAAGTGTTGTTAAAGTTGTCAAAGCTTTTAGGGGAACATATTTTACACAATTAGGATTATCTAAGGGGATCACTATGAGAGTGGAAAAGTTCCAGGATGATTTTATTTAAAATAATTTAAACTCAACAAAATATTAGGATTTAAATTTACATAATGATAAAATTTGTATACACTCACTAAAATTTCATAAGGAGAATCAAAAGCTACAACAAATAAAATCATGTATTAAGGATTGTATTACTCAATTTAATTCAAGGGTAAGGGCGATGAAAGTTATGTTGACTAAAACTAATCTAGTATTAGAGGATAAGATGTCTAGTTGGAAGACTGTCAAGAAAGGACATGATTCTCAATTTGAATCTTGGTTCAAGAAGAACCACAAATTTTACAATGAATTTATCATAACAGAAAAATATAATTAATAATATTATGTAATGTGTGAGATTAAAATCAATATTCATTTCATTTATTATTCAACAATCAACCAACAAGTGACAGTGAAATAAAGGGAAATTATTACATCTTAGTGGGGAATAAATGAAATGAGTATCGTGTCATAAATAACATATTCCATGGGAAAGTATAGTATTAACAATGATAAACTCTCCTAGGAATGGGAAGAATATAAACATGGGAATTTACAAGAAAAGATAAAATTGGTTTATTCTGCTGAATGACTAAATAAAGTCTCTATATGAGTTAATAGTAACATGATAAAATCATCATAGAGGTATAGAGATGTGTTGATTTTGTGGAATTCATGGTCACACCACTAGATGATTTCTTAAATTATGATAATTTTAATTATTGTTAAGCCACTGGTAAGATTAAAAAGATATTTTTCAAATTAAAATAAAGAAATTACGGTTATCATTCCAATTATTCATATCATACATACCATGTATCCAATGTAAAATTACATGGATTTTTAGGAGGGTGCCAAATATGAACTCAATCAAAATTCAATGGAAAATCCAACCCTTAAAAAAATTCCTTGGGCCATTTAACGGATAATACCATATTGAATGTGAGTTGGATTGGAGTTATAAAGATGTATCTAAAGCACTATATTTTTAAGAGACAAGAAATTAACTTGGAAGAATGGGAAAAATATATATGTGGAAAAACATTTAAAACACATGCTAACGGGGTTCCCCAAGATATGGTATATAAAAAAATTATTCCTAGGGGGCCCACAAGAATGTCCGGAGAGAATATATAATTATGCAAGGGTTCAATAAGTTCTTTATGGTAAAAGTACCCATGTAAGAGGAAAATGTTTTTGGGTTATGAAGAATAAAACAATCCCAAGGATTCCTAATTTAAATTGGATTCCATAAAATATATTTCAGATATAAAAAATAGACTCCATGATTAGGGTTAAAAAGCAAATAATTGCCAGTAGTGAATCACCATTCTCTAAAAATTGAGGAAAATGAATGATTCACATCTACAATTGTTTTAAATACTATTAATTATTTGTGCAGTGTTTTAGGATTTGAGTGAGATACAATCCATGTGGATATTTCATCAGAATATGGAGAAGATATTTTTGAATTATCTAGAGTTATAACATACTGATGGAATTAGTATGATGGAAATATTACTAAGGATGAGATAATAATCAATAAGATTTAGATAAATATAAAAACATTTCGTAATGTGGTATCAAGATGTGGTTAAAATATAGGTGTCAAGAGATAATATTTTTCATGGAACTAGTCCTTGAATGTTTTAGATGATACCATAGATAATTACCAACCCAAAAAAATTGTTTTTCACGATATTTTTAAATCAAATAATTATCTTATTATTAAGTATCACCAAATGGTTTTTTGGATAATGAAATTATACAACCGATAGATAATTCTCATGTTAGATTTTAATTATAGATTTAATTATGAAGAAAAGAGTTATAGGGAGATTTATGGTGTTGATCTAAAGATGATAAGCCATTGAACCAAGTAAAGACACTAGATGAAACATGTGTATTAATAAACTCTAACAACATCACATTTTTTTTCACAGTTGGCATCAGTTCATACCATTGGTATCAATTGTGGTTTCTAGAGTTGATTTTAACATATGACACATTGTGTAGCTTACACACAATATAGTTGATGTTTAATTACTAATGGATCATTGATAGTGTTCTTGAGTTCAAAGTAATAATTAGTTGATAGATACTAAACATTGTTACATCTTGAAATAAATTAATGCATGTAAAGTGTAGTGGAAAAATGATTATTTTAGCTTAAAATATAATTTTTGGCATTATTATCTGTATCAGAATGAATGGAAGTTGTGCGGATGCATCATTTTCAATTGGGGTGTCCTCTCACTAAAGTATGTTCAGTGAAAAACCATAGTTAACGAATAATTTATAGATATCAAAATTCAAATAAGATATTGGATTTGAAAGTTAGTCTAAGGTTAATTTAATTAATCACATGCAAAAAATTGTTATTTATTATTAACTGATGATAGAAAAAACTATGAGCAAAAAATTAATATTGATGTATATTCTAAAAGTGAGAGTTACCATCTCTACATTTAAATAAATAACTATATTTATATAGGGGTAGAATATTTATCAATGGTGCCCCATATAAAAATTTGGTTCTTAATCTCTATGTTATTATGACATGAGAACTTAAGAAATAATTGATTATCAGAATCATTTCAGTTAGTTTGAAAGGGGGAGATTTTTTTTCTACAAAATGATGAACCCTTGATGAAAGAGATATGAAAATGATATTACATAAGAATATTTTAATATAAAATCATTTTTTATCATGGACATCAATAAGATAGTAGAGAAAATTCTAGATCTAGATTCTAAGAACCATATTAATTTTAAGTATAGATATTATTATTTATTTTAATTCAAAGGGGTAGAATATATATCATTTACCCAGAAAAATTGTCTTACATATCAACCATGGTGAATAAGTCTCATGATTTTTTGTTAATGATGTGAATTTCCAACAAATCCAAACAGAGATACTTTAGGAATCCAATTAATGATTGATTATTACATTGTGTTAGATTTGCTGTAAATAAGTGTGGATGTTATTGTAATGGAATATTTGTCCACAAATGTTTTGGTTTCAATCATGGAATTTTTGGATCTATTGTAAATAATTTTAGAAGCCATCTAGAAGTTAGAGGACTTCTAAAGAAGACTAAAGAGTCAAAAGAAGGACTTTAAGGAGTTGAAAGGAAGTAAAGAAGTTTATGTTGGGATTGTTAAGACTCTACATGGTGTATAATATGTTTATATAAAGAATAAAATTTGAAGAACCCTTTGGGATTATAAAATCAGTGGCTACATTTTTTAGTGGATATACAGTGTTTTTTTTTCGTATATAGAGTCTTTTTAATGGGTTCTAAATTAGTGGTGATCTCAAAAGATTTTTCGTGGGTGTGGAAATTGCCAGATGAAGGTAGTGAGTGTTCGAACCACTCTGCAACATGGAAAATACAATAAATGATTATGTCTATGGGAACACTATTGATATACAATATATAAGTGTTTATAAAAAGAAAATATACATGGAATTAACAATTCCAAAATGAAATTAATTGTTTCTCATAAATGTAAGAAGTCATTTCTACTAAATTACCATGTCAGAATCACTATACATAGTGGGTAGGATCAATTTTTTTTAAGTTGCATAGATTTTATTTTCAGTATCCTATATGGCTACAAAGTTATAATATTTTAAAACATTTCTACTTCTAATATAATGAAATGTAATTATTTTCATTTTCTACATAGGATGAAAATTGAAGCTAAAAAAACCATATAATGTTCTTTTTCATGATTAATTTTCTTTATAAATTACATCTGAATGTTTTGTGTTTGTTGGATTAAAAGGTGATTTACTAATGAATTTGTTTTCATGATTTGGATGATTTTTTTATTCCAAACTCTAATTTATTTAAATTAAGAGGGTTATTTTTGGAGATCTATTTCTACTAGTGTGATATTATAATAGATAACTTCTAGTGTGAAAATTGAATTTTTTTGATCAATTAGTATAAAAGAACCTGATGGTTATCATAGGCATTATAGTTTACTCAGAAATTACTCTGGTAACATTATTTGTTTCCTAGTTGATTTTGATTCATTGGGATTTGTTTTTTGGAAGGTGATAACATTCGAAGAAACCAGTGTTTTGATTAACATGATTGATGGGATATATTTATACTATTATAGGATGGAAATAAAAGACTATCTAACCCCAAAAGATCTAATTTTTTTGTTGAATGATATTATGTATGTGAAATAAAGAAAGGTGAAAGAAAAAATATGGATACAAAGGACTTAGGTTTAGTTAGGTAGCATCCAGAAAATAATTTGAACATGAATATTCCAGAGAATATGACTATTATATGTTTTATTTTAGTACATAAATATTTATATGATAATAAAAAAACTCGATAAGGTACGTTTAATGTTATAGTTTTCCAACTTGAGGCTACAAAAGGAAGGTATGCTACCAATCACGTGGATAATTTATAAATTATTAGAAGAAAGATAAATTTAATAAAGGTGGTTTTCTAGAATATTTATAGAAAATATTATTACTTTCTTCAATAATGAAATACTTAAATGGGATGGTGAAATCAACATGTAACTAAAACTTAAAATTGAACTAATCTTTGAGGATGTAATGAAAATTATTCTGAATGAAGAACTCAATAGGGGGATAATTTTGAATAAATAATGAAGAGTTGAATATATATGGGATATGTATCTATATTCATTGAATAAGTCAAAGGCTATCAAAAGTGAATTTAATATAAATTAGTAGATGTAAGTATATGAAACATGGGAAAGCTTATGGGAAATATGGTAGAAGTGGACATCTCAAGAAGGAGTGTCATGAGCACAATGGGGATTCTAGAAAAGACACTTCTTGAAAATTTTGTTATATTGTATTATTTAGAGATATTATTCCAAAATTATACTTATGTTCTAATAAACTGGTGGAATTTAGGATTATATATTCTGGTACACAATTCCACTCAATTGGTGAAAAGGTATACATAATGAATTCTGTGACTGAAATATATGAAAATTCAAATATAGGGGATTAAAAATAACTTGACATCATGGTAAAGGGGTTGTGAAAATATGGTTAAAGAATAGTAGTATCCTTGACTATAAAGGATATCTTTATATTCCATGGCTACAAAAGAATTTAATCTCATTAGGACTATTAAATGAAGTTGAATATAGAAAAAAATTTACTCATAGGTATAGAAAATCACTTTAGGTTCCTTGGTTATAACAATTGGTTTAAATTTTGTCACATTATAAATGATAAGTAGGGTATTTGTAGATAAACTCACCAAAAAATCATCTTATAGAATTATATATTTGTGGAATTATAAACATGGGAACCTAAATGGGAATGGAATGAATTTCCTAGATGATAAAGGCTTTCTAAAGATTGATCATTCAAACATCATTTTTTTAGATTCTCATTCTCAATAAGAACGAAAAGGTGAGATTTAAAATGGGAAACATAACTCTAAAAATACTAAATCTATAGCTTGTATATATAAATTTTTGGGGATATTCCCTAGCTAAGTCTCATAGAATATCACAATATACATCAAATTTAATTGATGAATCCATGTGGAATGTGGTGATATAATTTCTGAAACATAAATAAAAAGTGTCTATGGTTTATATTCAATTAAAATATATATTTTAAAGAAAAATATGTCGTAATATTAAATTCATGAGATTAGATAATAGTGGTGAGTACCCCAAAAGATGCTTCTAAACTGTTTCAGACACATGGGCATTAGGCATGAAAGTAATTTACCTAGAACACTTAAGAAAAATAGTTTATATATCTATATGAATTATAATTTTATATGATGGGTGTAAAGTATTTTGTCTCAATCAAAAATTCCCAATACCTTTTGGGAAGAAGTTATATGTACAATGACCTACCTAATTAATCAGTTCCCCTTAATTCTAATGGGTAAAAATATACTAGATGCTTTAATGATTGGAATGTCACCTAATTTGGCTCAATTAAAGGCCTTTAAATGTCTAACCAATATTCATTTTGATACAAAAGTTAGAGATATGATAGAAGATAATGATATACATATGTTTCATTATGGGATATTGAGTTGAAAGTTTTATATTTTGAATTTGGGATGACAAGAATAAACAATTCATCATAATTAAGATTGCGAAATTCAATTATTAGGTCCTAGGGAAGGAATAATAATTTAAGGAACTGGATTCAGATTGAAAATAGATAATGTTAATAAAATTTTATCAGAATGGGTGTACCATATGATTAAAATTTTAAAAGAATTCAAATGGATTTGTGTCCAAAAAAATTGACTAATGTATGAGTAAATTTTAAAGGGTGGCATATATGGTTTTATTATAAGACCAAAAAAATATATTCATGTGAGATTAAGAACTAGTGATACTCTCTTTAGATACTTGATGGGTAAAACTATATAGGTTTTTATTGGTGATAGGGTATAACCATATGAAATTTTATTGAGATATACAAGGTTTAAGAAATTGATATAGATTTTTGGATCAGAATTAAACTTTATACTTTTAACAGGTATAGGAAAACTAGAAATCCCTGAAGAAGAATATAATCCAAGATATTTTGATAAGTGGGTGTTTTCTATAAAGGAAGAGTCATATTAACTATATGTGAATAACACATAGGATTTCATGGTACTACAATATAGAAAGAGGGAAATTATAAACAAGTGGGTTTTCTAGTTAAAAGATAATGTTTATGGAAGTAATAGGTATAAGGTGATGTTTTTTATCATGGAATATCTGTAGAAAGTGGGAATAAAATATTATAAAATAATTCCCATGATAGTTAAGAATACTACTATATGAATAGTTAATATTATGGTAGCTTAGAGAGGATTGAATTTAGAATATATTTACTCTAATAATTTTATATTCATAGTTATTTTGAAGAAGAAAACTATATTAAGAAACCTATTATATTTGTGGACCATAAAAATCATATTTTGGTATACAAACTAAATGAAATTATTTATTGGATGAAATAAGTGTGTAGGTAGTGGAATAAGAAGTTCAAATATTTCAAGGAGGAAAATTGTTTCATATGGAGAAACACCGACCTCTTGTGTTAATATATGGTGTAATAAATTATTATTTCATCAAAATGTTATTTTATATGGATGAAATTATTTTTATAGCTCCATTAGTTCATAAAATTACAGATATGAAGAAGAGATTGTTAATGAATTTTAAACTGAATGATCTTGGTAAACCAATGAATATTCTCAGAATGAGAATTAAGCCTGATAAAAATATAATAACTTTGGTTTTTTTCTCAAAAAACTATTCTTAATAAGGTCATAAAAATGTTTGTGATATCCAAATGTAAATTTTCTTCAAATCCCCTCAGCAGAAACTTCCACCAATCAAAGGAAAAAATCATAAATAGAATAATAAGTTATAAGGGAGGAAAGTTTCCCATTTTCAAAGGATATGGATCAGCCGTTAAAAGAAGAAAAGTTTAATATAAATGTATAGAAAATAACTGATGTAATTCCGATCCATGTATAAGAAATTTTATGTATTAAGATTAAAATATTATATAAAAGGATTGTTAAAGTGTTCATAGATTTTAGGGGAAAATAATTTTCCCAAGAATAATTTCTTAAGGAGATGCCTATGAGAGTAGAAAAGTTCAAGGATGATTTGAGGGGATTAATTTAAACTCAAAATATGTTTTGGATTTTAAATTAATGAAAGGTAATCTTTCTATACAGTCGTTAAAATTGGTTAAGGAGAAGAAAAAGATACAATAAGTGAAGGCAAGTGTTAAAAAATATATTAATCTATTTAATTCCAAGGTAACAGTGCTTAAAGTTATGTTAAATAATATTAATCAAGTATTAAAGTATTGGATGTCTAGTAGGAAGACTCTCAAGAAAAAACAAGATGCTCAATTATTATTAAGGGTCAAGTAGATCCAAAAATTTGAAAAATAATTTATCTTAGTAGAGAAATATGTTGAATAATATAGTGGGATGATTATTTCTAAACTAAAATATTCTATGAATCTATTATTCAACTATCCATCAACAAGTGATAGAGAAATAATGGAAAGATATTACATCTCAATGTGGAACACATGAAATGATATTATATCATAAATACCATTTTCTATGGGAAGATCAAGTATTAATAATGATGAACACTCCCCTAGGAATGGGAAGAATAAAAACAATGAAATCTCTAGGAAAAGAGAAAAGTTGGTAGATTCTAGTGAAATATGAAATAAAGTCACTATAATAGATACTAGTAACTACTAATATAATCATATAGGTATGTAGATGTGTGTTAATTTTGTGGAATTCAATGTTACAAAACTATATTGTTTCTATAAGAATAATAATATTAATTATTGTGAAGCCAATGGTATGTTTAAAAAGATATGTTTCCACTTAAAATAATGAAATTATAGTTATGATTAAAATTATTCTTATATTATATTCCATGTATCCATTGTAAATGATAGAGGATTTTTACTAGAGAGTCACATATGATATCAATTATAATTCTATAGAAAATCGACCCCTAAAAAAATTCCATGGGCCAAATAATGAATAATACCATACTAAATATAACCTGGATAGAATTTATAAAAATTTATTAAAGCACTATATTTTGAGGAGATAAGGAAAGGACATGGAAGAATAGGAAAAATAAATATGTCGCTAAATTTTTAAATTTTCTTAAGGGGTTCCCCAAGACAAGGTATGTTCTAAAAATTAAAATAATTTTTATGGGGTCTACGAGAATGTTTGAAGAGGAAAATAAAAATAAGAAAGGGTTTAAGAAGTCATTTATATTAAAAGTGCCCAATGTTTATGAATATTTTTTGTTTTGGGTTGTGAAGAAACTAAAAATCCCAAGGAAGATTAAATGAGATTGGATTCCTTGAAATATATGTCAGAAATAAAAATGGACTCCATGGATTGGGATAAATGGAAAATGTTGGCCTCTAGTGACTCACCATTCCACTAAACTAGTGGATAATTACTGATCCACATCTCCCAATATTTTAATATACTATTAATTATTTGTATAGTGTTTTAGTATTTGAGTGAGATACAATCCATTTGTATGTTTCATTAGAAGATACAAAAGTTATTGTTGAATGATATACAGTTATAACATAATGTTGGATGTAGTACGAAGGGTATCTTATTGTGGATGAGATAATAATAAAAAATAATTAGAAAATTAAAAATATATTTCATAATGTGGTATCATGATTTGGTTAAAATATAGGTGTGAATAGAATATATTTTTCATGGAATTAGACCTTGAAGGATGTAAACGATACCTTATATATATACCAACCCAAAAAAGGGATTTTCATGATTTATTTTCTTAAAGCGATCAATTAGTTTATTATTAGGTATTAAAAAATGTTTTTAGGATATTAAAATACTGTATGCCATAGATAATTCTGATCTTATAATATAATTCATGATTTATTGATGAAGACAATAGTAAGAGGGAGCTCTGAGGTGTGGATCAAAATATTATAAGTTGTTGAACAAATGAAGGACACCAGATGAAACATGCGTGTAAATAAATTATAACAAAGTCATATTTTTTAAAATAATTGGTATAAGTTTCTACTATTGGTGTTATTCGTGGTTTCCATAGCTTAATTAAATAGATGAAACATTGTATAACATACACACTATATAGTTTTTTTTATTGATTGTTTGTTGAAAGTGTTATTGAGTTCAAAGGTAATAATTCATTGATAGATTCTAAAAATTGTGACAAAATGAAATAAATATTATCAAATGAAGTGAAGTGGAAAACAATAATGATGTTAGATTAATATATTATTTTTGGCATTGATCTCCATATCAGAAGGAATGCTGGTTGTACTAATATATCATTTTCAATTGGTGAGTCTTACCAAAAAGGTATATTCAATATGAAACCATAGTTAAAGAGTAATTTCTATTTATTATGTTTTCAATATGATATTGGTTTTGAATGTAAGTAAAAGATGAATTTAATTGATGATATTCAAACAAAAATTATTTATTATTAAATGGTGATTAAAAAAAATAATGAGATGAAAAAACAATATTATTGAATTATATTCTAAATGTGAGAGATTATAATCTCAACATTTTAGGTAATGACTATATTTATGTAATGGGAGAATATTTATCAATGGTTCCCTGTATAAACAAACAGTTCTTAATCTCATAGATGGTATCACATGAGAACATATGAAATAATTGATTATCAGTATCATTAAAATTTGTTACATAGGGGGAGATGATTATATTTTAAATGTTGAACCATTGGGGAAAAATGAATGAAAATAAAGTTACTAAAGAATATTTTAATGTAAAATCATTTTCTTCTTGTGAACATCAAGAATATAGTAGAAAATATATTTATAACTAAATTCTATGAACCATATTTTTAGGCCTGGGGTTCTCCCAGATTTTATATTTTTTAATTTTAAATACAGATGTTAATTATTATTTCAATTGAAAGGGGTTGAATTAGTATCATTTAACCATAAAAAGTGTTTTACACATCAACCATGGAGAATAAGTCTAGTAATGTGAATTTTCAACAATTCCAAATGGGGATATTTTTTCAATGAAATTAATGATTGGTAATTATATGGTGTTGGATTTGTTGTAAATTATTGTTGATGTTATTATGTTAGATGTTTTGTCCAAACAAGATTGGGTTTCAGTCATGGAAGTATTAGATGAAATTTAAAGAATTACAGAAGACAAATATATGTTTGATGACTTCCAAATAAGCCTTAAGAGTCAAGAGAAGGACTTGAAGGAGTTGAGTGGATGTAAGTAAGGTTATATTGGTATTGTGAAGACTCTTTATACACTAGAGTATGTTTTTAGTAATAAGAGTATTTGAAGAACCATTTTTCATTATAAAATGAGTGGATACATGTTTTAGTGTATATAAATTGTGTTGTTCATATAGAGATTCTTTTAAAATGATCATTTACTAGGGTTCATCTCAACAGATGTTCGGTGGGTGTTGAAATTACTAGAATGAGGCTGTCAGTGTTTGAACCACTTTGAAAAATGGAAACTATAGGAAAAGATTAAAGATATGGTAACACTATAGATATATTGTTTATTGGAGTTCAAATGAAGAAAATATATAGGGAGATAACATATTCACAATGCAATTGACGGTTTCTAATAAATGCAGGAAGGCGTTTCTACTAAATTACCTTGTCAAAATCACTATACTTAGTGGGTGGGACAAATTTTTTGAAGTGTCAAAGATTTAATTTTTAGTAACATACATGCCTACCATGTCATAATATTCTATAACATTTATACTTCTTGTATAATGAGATGTAATTCTTTTCATTGTGGATATAAGATGAAAGTTCAAACCTCATAAAACCATAATTTGTTCTTTTATGTGATTAATTTTCATTATAATTTACATTTGAATGTTTTGTGTGGGTTAGATTAAAATGAGCTGGAGTAACGAATTCAGTTCCTTAATATGGTAGGGTTTTTTTTCTAAACTCTTATTTATTGAAATTTGTAGGGTTCTTTTGGAAATCTATTTCTACTTGTGTTATCTTCTAATGGATAACTTATAGCGTGAAAATTAAATAAAAATTATGATAAATTAGTATAAAATAATATGAAGGTTATCATAGGAATAATATTTTACACAGAAACAACTTAGGTAACATTATTAGTTTTGTAGTTGTTTATGATTCAGTGATATACATTTTGTTGGAAGTTGATAGAATTTTAAGAAACTAGTGCCTTGATTAAAATTATTGATGAGATATAATTCTTCTATTATAGGACAGAAATCGTAGACGATATACCCCAAAATATCTGAATGTTTGTTTGAATGATATTAAGTATTTGGCAATGATGAATGGTGAAAGGGAAAATATAAAAACAAAGGACTTAGGTTTAGTTAGTATCCATTACAATATAATGTGACCCTGGATATTTTGGGGAATATTTCTATGATGTGGTTTATAGTAGTACTTGAATAGATATATGTAACACACCAAGTTTCCGTGGTACGCTTCTCTTTGAATAATAGAGTAGCGTGTGTTGTACGCAACTTTGAGTTCTAACACACCACAACCAATCAAACTAGAAGTTATGAATAGTAATACCCACTTTTTGAAATTTTTTAAATTTTATCTTTCAAAATGGATGTCATTTTTGGATTTGGAATATCAAAATTAGCCTAGAGTGAATTTTTGGTATTTTTCTTAAATCCAATCAATTTTTGATGAATAGTGAAAAACACTGAGTTATAGTTTAAAATTGAATTTTTATTTAAATAATTATTTATTTTATTTAAATTTATATTAGGTCAAAATAGAAACATAATACTTATATAAGTTCAATGTAATTTATTAGAGTCTGTTTATAATAATTTTATATATATAAATATTTTATTGGACTTTTCATCGTCTTTTACCCACCTCGTGGGAGAATTTTCAAATTCACATAGAAATTAATTTTACCGCTTATGTGAGTGGAATTTAAAAAATCCAAGAGTCACGGTTGATATAAGTAAGTAAAATGTGGTTCAATAAGATAAAAATAATTTTTTTGTGATTAGAATCTTTTTACTTTTAATTACCATGATTAAAAGTAAATTGGGTAATTAAGGGTAAAAATGATATTATCATTACCCTAAAACATTTCATAATTCAATTGGATATGTATAATTAGACCAAAAAACCTTAGGAATAAAATACGAACCTCTTTTCTCCACTTGTATTAGATTAGGAAACTTATAATTATTTTATTTAATGAAGAGTTAAAAGAGTTAAAATCAATGTTTAATAAATAAAACATTGTTAATATAGTGTTATACATAAGATAAATTAGACTATAAATATTCATTATAAAGATAAAATAAATTTCTACATAATAATATTTTATTTATATTTTTTAGAAGTTAAATAATTTAATATATTTATGACACAATGGTGATACATTAATTACCTTATTAAGGAAATATTAAACTAATTGATATTATAAATATCCAATTAAATGTAATTTGAGATTTTTTTGATTAACAATAATTTTATAGGTTAATATAACATTTTCTTGATGGTTAGATGAATTTTTTTCGAAGTAATAATGATTTTATGTATTTAGAAAAAACAAAATACCAAATAGTGTCAACATTGACATAATTTTTTTTTAAAAGAAATATTATATTATTAATTGATATTCATTTCCTAAAAATCTAAGGATTGGAAAAAGGACTTATATAATGATAGGTTCATCATTAAATAACCACTTGGGGTTCTCTCGGAAGTATATAGTAAGATTATAAACCATATAATATAAAAATACAAAGAGACATGGTAATTGTCAAACTATTTAACAAAAAGTCAAATCTAAAACACAAAGTTAATATAGTGAACCAAACCTATATAAAACCTATTGGTTAATTAGTTATAGACCCATCCCCACCTTAGACTATAACGAATCTATTTTGAGCCATTATAAATAGAAAATTATTTTATATATAAAATAATATTTCTAGCTTTTCCTATGGTACCCCTCACCCCTCTAATAAAAGGGCACTCCCACTTCTCTCTAATTAACACCTTCAAAGCCATTTGACTTGGCAAAACCATGACCAAATACCATCTCAACCTTCCTACCTTCATCCTAGAGACCTTAATTTAGTTAGAAAGCTATCCTAAGGATCCCTTTTTATCAAATCAAAAGGTGGAACCCGAAGAAAAGGTAAATATTTCATCACCTCTTTCAAGTTCCTTTCTTCTTCCACTTCCTCTTTCTTTTTTTTCGTTATAAAATAATAACTTCAGTATCTTCTATATACAGTGATGTTATTATAAATATGTTACAACCATATTCATTATTCTATCCATCCTTTGAATGACATGTCACCATACGTGCGTACGTAGGGCTTACCGTCTCCACGTCATGGCGTAATTCTTATTCAATACATTATTATTTGGATGGGTATAATAATGACAAGTAATTTATGTATATAATAAATATAAAATGATAATGATTCCATATATATGATACACCATCCAATTATATATTATTTTAATATTAAAATAATGATATTGTCGCTCATATATACGTATGGATTACCGTCTCCACGAACACGATGAGATTCATTCCCCATCGTATCCATTCAAGACTAATTTTCATTTCATGATTACAAATAATGTTTAAAGACTTGATATCATTCAGGATATGAATAAGATACATCCCATCCATAAAAAATATGACTCACATAATAAATAATATAAATGAAAATGAATGTGTTAACACCCCAAATGATGATAATACTAAGATATTATTAACAAAGAAATGTTAAAAGATCAAATATGATATCATATTAATGTATATGATTCTTGTATAATTTAATAAAAATTATTTCACCATTATAAAAGAGGTTAACCAAACCTCGACAAAGGAAAATTACTAGGTAAGGGTTAATTCTACAATCTGTTCAATACCTGAGGTTGTTTATATGTAATTATCTACTGGACCTCTTTATCATCCATATCCACGTTTCATAAATATGTATTTCAAAACATTCTTAAAATTTTATATACTGTGGGTTAAATTAATTTATAACCTTGTTTGACTTTTATAAGATATTTATTAAGGAATATTTCCATCGTTTTCCAAACAATGTACTTTATGAGATTTTTGCAAAAATTATGTTAAGAATTTTTTTTAACTTATACGGTGGGTGTGGCTATTTTCTTCCATTAAAACATCTTCTAAGCCTCACTTACAAGATTATAATAATATTTTAAAATATAAATGTTTCCATTTATAATTATGTTATTTTTAAATGATTTAAAAATATAATGAGATATTTCTGTAAAAAAGTTTTGATTTCATCTATGTCAGCATCCTTTGATGGATTTTAGGTTTATTTGATGTTGATTTATTATGATAAAAAACATCCATATTGTATTGAAGGTTTTGTGATATGTTTGACTGTGGATGTGTTATTTTTATACCATTCACGTTTTGTGGATAAAGTATTGACATTTCTTATGATAGTTTTAATATTAATGTTTATGTTATGTTTAAAACATTTCATATGAGGAATGAATTTGACATAGTATGTGACGAGTGGAGCCCACTATAGCTTCTCAATGCATCGGTATGTCTCATGAGACAAACTAGTGTCATCGCACAAGGCCTTTAAAAAAATCTTATTTGTAGTCTTGGTAAAAGTCCATGACTATGTGGTTATGAAAGTATAGCATTATGCATTCCATCATTATGAAAGTGGAAACTGATATTGCATGTGTTTATTCAACTAGTAGAATATCCATGTGAGTAAGTGAATGGAATTATTCTGATTTTATCTTTTCCATATTATAATGAAGTTAAAGTTTAAAAGGCTTTTGTTTTAGTTTTATACATTTCCTTAAATGTTTATTCTTATTTATGAAAGTTTCCCCTAAATTGTTATCCTTACTGATCATTTGAGATTACCCCTTTCTATGTTTCATTTTTCCCAGGATGTGAAGAATTATATTATGACTGACGAGTATGGATAGTCTATTGGATCTTAGTGTTGTCTATGGAAACAATGTTGTTGAATTTTTACATTTTTTTAATGTAAACCTTATGAATGAATATAGTACATCCAAGGCTACAAAACTGATCGATCTTTCAAGACATGATCATTTGTGATCATGCCAATGATACATAATAGTGTGCTGACTCTGGCATACTGGAGTAAGGGCATTACAGATGGTATCAGAGAAAGTTTATTACAAACATTGGAATCTAGATTTAGATAAACTCTTATTAGAGCACATAGCCCAAATATAGACTTTGAGGATTAGTATAGAAGAAATTCCCAGAATTGTGGTATTATAGAGATTTTTTGAATTTTCAATGAAATACATCCATGTATGGATATGAGAAGGTATAGGAGAATCTAGCACATATGTACCTAGGTGTAAAACCTGAAAACACAGCTTTGTTATAGACTCGAACGGGAACTGGTGGATGACAACAGACCTTACTGCACTCTTGGATACGACACTCCTCGAGGGATATGATTAGGATAATTCTCATATTCTTTACAAACAATTATGAAGGGTTTATGGGTGTATACTTCCTCAAAGAAAACGTTTTTATGGTTTTGGATTATATCCATAAACTGTTCAATTTATGTTAAGTGTTTTATAAGATTGTATTTATGTATTGTGATTCATAAACTAATCTAGTTTATGCCATTGTTTAGAAATGGAGCCTAGTGTAAGGAATAGAAACTGTATCAACGCACACACTCCATGTAGAGATTTACCTCATACTCAAGATAATTATAATGGAGCTGCTGAAACAACTGGTGCCGATCAACTAATCACCATACTGGGAAAACTCACTCAGGTTATGAATAATAACCTTACCCATATGGAGCACCCTGATCCGCAACATGGAGGATAAATGTTAGATAAATTAAAGAGTAAATAACAACCAAAATTCAATGGGGGTAAAAATTCACTAGTATAAGTGAAATAGATAAATTCCTTAGAGAGAATATTCTTCGCTTTAGGGAGTAGCAAAAGGGAAGAAGTATTCAAGGCATTTTACCACCTCACTAGAGATGCTGATCAATGGAGTTCATTGATTCAAAACACAAAGGAAGATGATCAAATATAAAATATGGAATGGAAGGAGTTTAATTAATTTTCATAGAAAAATACTTTCCTCATTACCATCAAGAGGATATGGAAAGTCAATTTCTAAGTCTGAGGCAAAAGGAGGATGAGAATGTAGAAAAGTATAAATATAACTTTACAAGGTTAGCTAGACATCCTGCAGATTATATATGTAACCCAAGCAGTAAGATTTATCATATCATTGATTTGTTAAAACCATTTCTACGTCGAGCATTTGTAACACCCCGACCCCAGTTACCTAGAGTCGGTGAATTATTACGTAACATTGGCATGACCACAAAGATCAAGTCTCAAAAGACCGATTAGTTTAGTAGCCTTGGAAACAATAGATACATTCATAAGTATTACATTACATCATAAAGTAAAACAAAACTACAAAAACATGGTGTCTTCATATCCCCTCGTACAACACCTGCAGTTCATTCATAATATACTTCTTCACATCCTGGAAAAATTAAAACATTGAAAGGGGTGAGATCAGATGCTCAGTAAGGATAACAATATAGCCAAAGCTTTCATAAATAAACATAAAAATTTAAGGCAATGTATAACTAAAAAAAATCCTTTTAAACATTAACTTCATCATAATATGGTAAAAGTAAAATTAAATACTTCCATTTACTTATTCACATGGTTATTCTACCTGTCGAATAATCACCTGAAATATCAATAACCACATTCATAATGATGGAATGCATAATGCCAGACTATCATAACCACGTAGCCAAGGCCTTGTTCCAAGACTACAAATAAGATTTTGTCACGGCCTAATGCCAAGACACTAGTTTGTCTCATGAGTCCTGTCGATGCATCGAGGAGCTATAGCGAGCTCCACCCGTCACTTATTAAGTCCAATGCATTCCTCATATGAACAGGATTAAACATATCATAAACCATAACATAATCGTATCACATAAACCATGCATAAAGGAAACATAACATTTCCACAATTCAATCACATGATATCAATACGACACATTGATATAATAAAAAACACTTTCAAAACCAATTTTAATTCCAAAATAATAGAAAATTAAAACTTTGTATTTATTTTTTATTTTAAAAAAGGTTTGGCTTCTAGAGGAAGCCGAAACTCAAATAATGGTCACAATGGCAGAGAAGTCGTTGTCGCCTCATAAGTATGACAACAAAACATTCTATTTTGTCATTTAGTAAAACAATTCTTATAAAAAAGATTCCTTTTGAATAAATGTAAAAGTCAAAGGGGTTTGTACGCCGTATAAAAGAAAGTAGTGTATAAAATAAAATATGCCTCAATGAAAAGAAATTGAGACGAAGTCCATAAAAAGATCATTTTTTAAATAAAATAGATCTATTATGTGTATTCTCTATAATTACACATAATGAAAGTAAAAATAAAAGATAGGACTTGATAATATCATGACATAATTTGAAAGTAGGAGATTAACCCAAAGAATAGAAATTGGGTTAAGAAGTTCCCTTACCTCGTGTCCGACTTGACTTGATCATTCTTTAACCTCCTGAATAAAAACTAGAGTTAATTTATACTTTCTTAAGAACCTTTTTCAAGTTTATTATTCCTTTTATATCACTTATTACCATGTTATGAACATTATGTAATTTTTTTAGTTAATAACAGTCGTTTTGTCGATCTTTGGTAATTGAATAAAAAATAAACTTCTTATAATTACCAGTTGTTTATGTGGTAGAATATCTATAATCTTCAGAATTATATTCATGATGTAGATATCATATATATCATATATATCCAGTATATACATTCATTCATAATATTATGTAACAATTAGAGATAAGAAATGAAATCCACCATTCATGGAGACGGTAAGCCGTACGTATGCATGAACGCTACTTTCATTTCTATTTCATATTTAATGGAATTAAATAATAATGATATAATGGTATATTATAATTCCATTATATTATCATATATAATATCAATTACTCCATCATTTATACATCCCACATATGGCATTAACGATTCAAAACACTTTGAGTGGGCGGTAGTCCGCACTTCCTAAAATGAAATTATCGCGTCTACCCATAATGGAAATCATTAAGGTATGCCATAAATGACAAATACCAAAGCATAAGGAAAACATAATCATTATATATATCATATATAAATATAGTGATATCTTAATGTCCACAAAGAGAGGTGTTAAAAGAAGATTGAACAATCATCGTTTCGAGAGTTAGAAAATCGCCAACCACAGAAACAGTAAGTTCTTTAACCATTAGACGAAGGTGTGTGTAAGTGTAAATCAAATAATTCTCATAAAAACATCCAATTATATTGAATATACTGTTTTTGTTACAAATTAAGGTAATAAAAAGTGTTTATGTGGTTGGAGAAGTAGAATAAAACAAAATAACATAATAGAAGACATTACCTTAAAATCGGGTAACTATTTTTGATTTGAGCCAAAGGCTTCCTTGGGAAGAATTCTTCCCAAAGTGAGACTTCTAGGAGTTTTAGATGGAAGTTGAGAGATTATTTGGGCAGAGGTTGGACAAGCCAAATGGGTTGGAAAAATTTAATAAGTTGGTAGTGGTGGGGGCCTTTTATAAGAGGAGAGGAGGGCACTTTTGGAAAGTCATGAAATGTTATTTTATTATATAATGTGTTTTGGATTTTAAAGGTCCCACACTTATATATTTCGAGGATAAGGTGATAAGGGTTCGAAAAATACTCATCCAATAAGATTTTGACAAGTTTATGTCATATATTTTACATTATCGTTTCATTTTATTTAAATCGTTAATTAATGAGGTAATCACTGCATCATCATGGTGTCATAAAAAGATTAATTTTTTTAATGTCTAAAATTTATAAATAAAAATATCATGATCTAGGAATTTTTTTTATATTTCCAATGAATATTTATTATCGAAAAGTTAACTTATACAACCCCATGTAATAATTGTTTTAATAAGACAACACATGTTTGTGACAATTTTATTTTTACTTTAAATAAAAAGTTATTAATGTCATTTCCTTACCCAAGTGGCTACATGGGGTCCCCAAGTTGACCCATGGATTTTCTTGGTCCACCATGACTCATCCAATAAGGGTAGGACAAGTGTAAAGGTAATTTCATATTATTATAATATTAAATTTACCTTAAATTAAAATAATTACCTTTTATCGCGATTAATAAAACTTATATGTTACTATTCACCAAAAATTAGTTTAATCCCATTGAACAACATTTTACTTCCTAATGAAAACCATGTATGTCAGATTTTTGAAATTCCATTCACAGAAGTGGTAATGTTTCATTTAAACGAAAAAATAGTTTTTAAACTACCACTTAGTGGTTTCACTATTCATCAAAATTGAAGTTTTTCAAAAAAATACCAAAAATTCACCCTAAGATATATTTGATATTCCTAATTAAAAAATGATTCCAATTTAAAAAAATTCAAAACATACAAGTTGGTTTAATTAATTTAATAATTAATTCCCATTGTCACAACAAATAGCGTGTTTTTAAGAAGCAATATATATCAAAATATTGACAATCTTTTATGTCCAATTACAAAGAGAAATTAATTATAATGACCACCATTGGTTAAAATGGTAAAAATATATTCTAATTATACATTAAAACAACTCAACATTATAATTTATCATTTTAAATTATTTTGATTAAAAAATTTGTTTTAAAGTATATTTCTATTCATAGAAAATTGGAAGTTCTCAGAAAATTAAAACAAAAAATCAAATTAGGATAATTTCAATATTCAAAATACAAACATGAAGTATATTTTGAAAGATAAAATTTATAAAATTTCAAAAAGTAGGTTTTAATCTTCATAACAGCTATTTTGATTGGTCGCGGTGTGTTAGAATCTCAAACATGCCAACAATGTAAGCTATTGTATTATTGAAAGAGAAGCGTATCGTGGAAGATCGGGGTGTTACATTCTTTGGTCCTTCAATAAATTGCATCCTCTCAATTTGAAATTTTTCTTTGAAAATAAATGGTTGAAAATAGTAAATACCTTTGTGGAAAACCCACATCGGAAATAAGGTTAATAAAATTTAGCCTTAATTAGAGGGAAAGGGAAATGAAAAAGTAACCAACAAATTATGATCTCGAAAAAGAGAACATTGGTGGAAATTAGAGACATATAATTGGAGGTAAAACGTAAATATTTATAGGGAGTTATTGAGATCATCAATCACAAACAAGTGAAAATTTGAGGGCCTCAAAGCCTTCAATCTATGTTGATTTAAAATATTATCAGTTCAACAAGTCATAAGGTATTAGGATAACATATTTTTTTGTTTTAATATCCCTTTTTTAAAGTTTAAGAATTAATTTATTCCTAGAATAATAGATAGGTATATATATATTTATGCTTGACAAGTAGAGTTTCAACCATCAACTAAAATCTACCACAATCTCATCTTTCACTAAAAAAGATAATATGACTCAGAAATATTATATTTATCCTAATTGTACACGGGTAAAAATATTAACACATACCATTTAGATTAGGAAAACTATTTTTTAATAACCAGGGACTTCCTGTAGGCTAGTGGTAGGTAATATAGGCCTGTCGCACTATGGTTGTGGGTTCGATTCCAACAGCTTTGTCCGACGCGACGGGTTATCCGCTGACCTACAGGTTGTCCTTTTCCTACGACTATAGTTTTATAATATTCCAAAAATAATATTCAGAAATGTTTTAACCTTAAAAAATACTATCCAAGGTTCAACTTAATCCATTCCAACCTTTATAGTTATCCAAAATACTTCTGTCCAACTCACAGTCCAAATTTGATTAGGAAGGTAAATATAATGAAGATCCTTTTTTCCGCGTAACAACTTGTGAACACCTTCATCATGTATTCCATTAAAACACTACAAAATTCTGAATTACCATAAATCATTATTGATTACATTCACAATCCCTTATTCCTAATAGAATACTAGATATACTCCTTCTATCCAAAAAATGTATACAAATCATTAATCAGTTTCATGGAAGTTAAGAATATCTAATATAATTCATCCAAATCAATAATGTCTTATTCCAAAATCACTATCTCGGTATCAGAACCATATTATGGTTTATCTTTCTCTCAACCATGTACTTTCCAAAAATTTAACCTACTGTGGAGTCACTTTTCTTGGTTCCACACAATCTCAAGTCCTTGAGGAAATAGTACAGTAGTACAATCCTTATATACTCCATAATTATTATAAACAGTACATCATTGATACAACACTCAAATGAAAAAATTATTTAATAACAAAATAAGAAATATAATCATTCCTCCTCATCTGTGGTAGTATCATAACTTTATTATTATCCAATGACATCATTTGGGGCATACTATGATGATTTGGACATTGGTTTGCGTAGTGTCCCCACTCTTTGCAGATGAAGCATTGTACATTTGAAATATTTTTCTTACCCTTTAGTCACGCACTTGGTGTCATTTTTCTCCACACTTATAACAAACTCTCATTCCCTTCAGGAAAGTTCCAAGGTGTTTCTTCCCACAGTTATCACATATTGGAAAAATCTTCTTTTCCCTATTCCCTTTATCCATCTTTTCTCTTCCATCATTTTCTTCTCTTGCTTCCATTCAAATCCATTGGACTCAGAGAATTCTTTAATTATATTATTAAACCATGATACTATTTATTCATATGTGGAGAATACATGTGAGACTATTACCCTTCTAAATGATGGCTTAATACAATGAAAGATATGATCCTTCTTACTCTATGGGTCATACGTATTGCTGGAGTTCACAATCCTTCTACTGGGCACCATTTCTATATAATGGCATAAACTAGGTCAGTTTATGAATTGTAATGAATAATTCCAAACTTCTAAAATACTTAATGTAAATTGAATGGTTTATGGATATAATCCATAATAATAAGGATGTTTTCTTTGATGAAGTATATACTCAGAAAACCTTCATAATGGTTTGTAAAGAAAATGAGAATTATCCTAAGCATATCCCCCGGGAGTGTCGTAACCAAGAGTGCAGCAAGGCCCATTGTCATGCACTAGTTCCCATTCAAGTTTAGCTCAAGGCAGTGGTTTCAGGTTTTACCCCTAGGTACTTTTGTGCCAGAGCCGCCTCTACCTGCTCGTATCTAGACAGGGATGTATTGCTCAGAATACTCACAAAATCTCTATAATACCAAAATTCTAGGAAGTTCTTCTATACTAATCCTCAAAGTCAATATTTGGGTTATGTTATCTAATAAGAGTTTTTCTAAATCTAGATTCTAAGGTTAGTACTAAACTGCCTCAGATACCAACTGTAACGCCCTGACCCCAGTAACCCAGATTCGTTAAATTATTACGTAACATTGGCATTATCACAAAGACCAAGTCTCGAAAGACCAATTAGTTTAGTAGCTTTGGAAACACTAGATACATTCATAATTCCTACATTACATCATAAATTAAAACAAGACTACAAAAAAATCTTGTCTTTATATCCCCTCATACTACTCGTGCAGGTCATTCATAATATACTTCTTCACATCTTGGAAAAATTAAAACATTGACAGGGGTGAGATGAGATGCTCAGTAAGGATAACAATATAGCGGAAGCTTTCATAAATAAAAATAAACATTTAAGGCAATGTATAACTAAACAAAAGCCTTTTAAACATGAACTTCATCATAATATGGCAAAAGTAAAATTAAATAATTCCATTTACTTATTCACATGGTTATTCTACTAGTCGAATAATCACATGCAATATCAATAACAACTTTCATAATGATGGAATGCATAATACCATACTATTATAACCACGTAGCCAAGGCCTCGTGCCAACACTACAAATAATATTTTGTCAAGGCCTCGTTCCAATATACTAGTTTGTCTCTTGAGACCTACCGATGCATCGAGGAGCTATAGCGGGCTCCACCCTTCACTTATTAAGTCCAATGCATTCCTCATATGAACAGGTTTAAAAATTTCATAAACTATAACATAATAATATCACATAAAACATGAATAAAGGAAACATAACATTTCCACATTTTAATCACAAGATATCAATACAACACATTGACATAATAAAAAACACTTTCAAAACCATTTTCAATACCAAAATTATAGAAAATTAAAACTTTGTATTTATTTTTTATTTAAAAAATTGTTTGGCTTGTCGAGGAATCGGAAACTCAAATAATGGTCACTGTGGTGGAGAAGTCATTGTCGCCGCATACGTACGACAGAAAGAATTCCCTTTTGTCGTTTGGTAAAATTATTTTTATAAAAAAGATTCCTTTGGAATAAACGTAAAAGTCAAAGGGGTTTGTACACCGTATAAAAGAAAGTTGTGTATAAAATAAAATATGCCTCAATGAAAGGAGATTGAGACGAAGTCCTTACATAGATCATTTTTTAAATAAAATAGATCTATTATGTGTATTCACTATAAGTACGCATAGAGAAAGTAAAAATACAAGATAGGACATGATAATATCAGGACATAATTTGAATGTAGGAGATTAACCCATAGAATGGAAATTGGGTTAAGAAGTTCCCTTACCTCGTGTCCGACTTGACTCGATCGTTCTTTAACCTCCTAAGTAATAATTTAGAGTTAATTTATACATTCTTAAGAACCTTTTTCAAGTTCATTATTCCTTTTATATCACTTATTACCATGTTATGAACATTATGTAATTATTTAAGTTAATAATGGTCGTTTTGTCGATCATTGGTACTTGATTCAAAAATAAACTTCTTATAATTACCAGTTGTTTATGTGGTAGAATATCCATTATCTACAGAATTATATTCATGATGTAGATATCATATATATCATATATATCCAGTATATACATTCATTCATAATATTACGTAACATTTAGAGGTAAGATATGAAATGCACCTTTCCAGGAGACGGTAAGCTGTACGTACGTATGAACGCTACATTCATTTCTATTTCATATTTAATGGAATGAAATAATAATTATATAAAAGTATATTATAATTATAGTATATTATAATATATAATATCATTTACTCCATCCTTTATACATCCCACATATGGCATTAACGATTCAAATCACTTTGAGGGGGCGGTAATCCGCACTTCCTAAAATGAATTTATCGTGTTTACCCGTAATGGAAATCACAAAGGTATTCCATAAATGAGAAATAAAGAAGAATAAAATTACATGAACATAATATATATCATATATAAATATAGTGACATCTTAATGGTCACCATGATAGGTGTTAAAAGAAGATTGAACAATCATCATTTCGTGAGGCAGAAATTCGCCAACCACAAAAACAGTATGTTCATTAACCATTAGACGAAGGTGTGTGTAAGTTTAAATAAAATACATATCATAAAAACAAACTAGTATATTGAAGATAATGGTGTTTTACAAAATAAAGTAATAAAAAGAGTTTATGTGGTTGGAGGAGGAAAATAAAACAAAATAACATAAGAGAAGACATTACCTTAAAATTGGGTAACTATTTTTGATTTGAGCCAAAGGCTTCCTTGGGAAGAATTATGCCCAAAGTGAGGCTTCTAAGAGTAAGAGAGGGATTCCTAGAGAATATTTGGGAAGATTTGGGCCGAGACAAATGGCTTGGAAGGTGTCAATATGGTGGTAGTGGTGGGGGCCTTCTATAAGAGGAGAGGAGGGCACTCTTGGAAAGTCATGAAATGTTACTTTATTATATAATGAGTTTCAGATTTTAAAGGTCCCAAACTTTTATATTTAGAGGATAAGGTGATAAGTGTTCGAAAATTACTAATACAATAGGTTTTTGACAAGTGTAAGTCTTATATTTTACATTATCGTTTCATTTTATTTAAATCGTTAATTAATGAGGCAATCGATGCATCATCATGGTGTCAAACAAAATTTAATTTATTTAATGTCTAAAAATTATAAAAAAATATCATGATGTAGGAAATATATTATGATTTCCTATGAATATTTATTATCAAAATGTTAACTTACAAAACCCCATGTAATAATTTTTTAAGTAAAACAACAGATGTTTGTGACAATTTTATTTTTACTTTAAATAAAAAGTTTTTAATGTCATTTTCTTACCCAAGTGGCACCATGGGGTCCCCAAGCTGACCCATGGATTTTTTGGGTCTGCCACGACTCATCCAATAAGGGTAGGACAAATATAAATGTAATTTAATATTATTATAACATTATATTAACCTTAAACTATACTAATTACCTTTAATCGCGATTAATAAAACATAAATGTTACTATTCACAAAAAATTATTTTAATCCAATTGAACCAGATTTTACATCCTAATGAAACCCATTTATGTCGGATTTTTGAAATTCGATTCACAGAAGTGTTAATGTTTCATTTAAACAAAAAATTAGTTTTTAAACTACCACTTAGTGGTTTCACTATTCATCAAAATTGAAGTTTTTTAGAAAAATACCAAAAAATTCACCCTAAGATATATTTGATATTCCTAATTCAAAAATGATTTCTATTTTACAAAATTAAAAACATATAAGATTGTTTAATTAATTTAATAATTAATTCTCGCTGTCAAAACAAATAGCGTATTTTTAAGAAGCAATATATATCAAAAGATTGACTATTGTTTATGTCAAATTCCAAAGTGAAATTAATTATAATGACCATCATTAGATAAAATGGTAAAAATATATTATAATTATACTTTAAACCACTCAATATTATAATTTATCACTATAAATTATTTTGATTAAAAAATTTGTTTTTAAGTATATTTCTATTCCAAGAAAATTGGATGTTCTCAGAAAATTACAAAAAATTCAACTTAGGATAATTTCGATATTCCGAATACAAACATGTAGTCCTTTTTAACATATTAAATTTATAAAATTTAAAAAAGTTGGTATTACTATTCATAACGGCTTGTTTGATTTGTCGCGGTGTGTTAGAATCTTGAACTTGCGTACAATGCAAGCTATTGGCTTATTGAAAGAGAACCGTATCATGGAATCTCAGGGTGTAACATTCTCCCCTCCTTCAATAAATTGGGTCCTCACAATTTTAATTTTTATTTGAAAATAAAAGGTTAAAAATAGAAAATACCTTTGTGGAAAACCCACATCGAAAATAATGTTAATAAAATTTAGCCTTAATAAGAGGGAAAGGGAAATGAAAAAGTCACAACCAAATTATAATATTGATAAAGAGAACATTGGTGGAAATTAGAGACATATAATTGGAGGAAAAACATAAATATTTGTAGGGAGTGATTGAGGTCATCAATCACAAAAAAGTGTAAAATTGAGGGCCTCAAAGCCTTCAATCTATGTTGATTTACAATATTATCAGTTCAACAAGACATAAGGTATTAGGAGAACACGTTTTTTTAATTTTAATATCCCTTTAATAAAGTTTAAGAATTAGTTTATTCATAGAATAAGAGATATGTATATATATATTTATGCTTGACATGTAGTGTTTCAACCTTAAACTAATTTCTACCACAAACTCATAATTCACTCAAAAAGATAATAGAACTCAAAAATATTATATTTATCCTAATCCTACAAGGTTCTAAATATTAACACATACCATTTAGATTAGAAAAACTATTTTGTAATAACCAGGGACTTCCTGTAAGCTAGTGGTAGGTAATAAAGGCTCGTCGCACTATAGTTGTGGGTTCGATTCCTACAGCTTTGTCCGATGTGATGGGTTATCCCCCGACCTATAGGTTGTCCTTTTCCTAAAACTGTAGTATTATAATATTCCAAAAATAATATTCAAAAAAGTTTTAACCTTAAACAATACAATCCAAGGTTCAACTTAATCCATTCCAACCATTATAGTTATCCAAAATAGTTGTGTCCAACTCACAGTCTAAATTTTATAAGGAAGGTAAATATAATGAAGATCCTTTTTTCTGTGTAACAACATGTGAACACCTTCATCATGTATTTTTTTAAAAAAACTGCAACATCCTTAATTACCATAAAAATTTATTGATTACATTCAAGATCCCTTATTCCTTATAGAATACTAGGTATACTCCTTCTTTCCAAAAAATGTATACAAATCATTAATCAGTTTCAAGGAAGTTAAGAATATCCAATATAATTTATCAAAATCAATCATGTATTATTCCAAAATCACTATCTCAGTATCAAAACCATATTATGGTTTATCTTTATCTCAACCATATATTTTCCAAAAAATTAACCTATTGTGGAGTCACTTTTCTTGGTTCCACACAATCTCAAGTCCTTGATGAAATAGTACTGTAGAACAATCCATATATACTCTATAATTATTATAACCAGTAAATCATTGATACTGCACTCAAATGGAAAAATTCTTTAATAACAACATATGAAATATAATCATTCCTCCTCATATGTGGTAGTATCATAACTTTATTATTATCCAATAACATCATTTGGGGCATACTCTGATGATTTGGACGTTGGTTTGCGTAGTGTCCCCACTCCTTGCAGATGAAGCGTTGTACATTTGAAAACTTTTTCTTACCCTTGAAGTCACGCACTTGGTGTCCTTTTTCTCCACACTTATAATAAAATCCCATTTCCTTTAGGCACGTTCCAAGGTGTTTCTTCCCACAGTTATCACATATTGGAAAAATCTTCTTTTCCCTCTTCCCTTTATCTATCTTTATCTCTTCCATCATTTTCTTCTCTTACTTCCCTTCAAATCCATAGGACTCAGAGAATTCTTTACTTATCTTATTAACACATGATACTATTTTTCATATTTTGAGAATACATAGGAGACTATTTCCCTTCTAAATGTTGTCTTAATACCATGAATGATATGATGCTTCTTACTCTTTGGATCATACGTATTTCTGGAGTTCACAATCTTTCTACGGGGCTCCATTTCTATACAATGGCATAAACTAGGTCAGTTTATGAATTGCAATGAATAATTCCAAAATTTTAAAATACATAACATAAATTGAATGGTTTATGGATATAATCCATAATAATAAGGATGTTTTATTTGATGAATTATATACTCATAAACCCTTCATAGTGGTTTTTAAATAAAATGAGAATTATCCTAATCATATCCCCCTAGAGTGTCGTAACCAAGAGTGTAGAAAGGCCCATTTTCGTGCACCAGTTCCCATTCGAGTCTAGCTCAAAGCGGTGTTTTCAGGATTTACCCCTAGGTACATCTGTGCCAGAGCCGCCTCTACCTGCTCGTATCCAGACAAGGATGTATTGCTCAGAAAACTCAAAAAATCTCTACAATACCAATATTCTAGGAAGTTATTCTATACTAATCCTCAAAGTCTATCTTTGGGCTATGTGCTCTAATCAGAGTTTATCTAAATCCAGCTTCCAAGGTTAGTACTAAACTGCCTCTGATACCAACTGTAACGTCCTGACCCCAGTTTCCTAGAGTTAGTGCATTATTAAGTAACATTGGAATGATCACAAAGATCAAGTCTCGAAAGACCGATTAGTTTTGTAGCCTTTAAAACACTAGATACAATCATAAGTCTAAAATTACATCATAAAGAAAAACAAAACTACAAAAACATCTTGTCTTCATATCCCCTCATACTACCCCTATAGGTCATTAATAATATACTTCTTCACATCCTGGAAAGATTAAAACATTGAAAGGGGTGAGCTCAGATGCTCTGTAAGGATAAAAATATAGAAGAAGATTTCATAAATAAACATAAAAATTTAAGGCTATGTATAACTAAACAAAAGCCTTTTCAACATGAACTTTAGAATAATATTTCAAATGTAAAATGAAATAATTTCATTTACTTATTCACATGGCTATCCTACTTGTCAAATAATCACATGCAATATCAATAACCACTTTCATAATGATTGAATGCATAATGTCAGATGATCATAACTACGTAGCCAAGGCCTCATGCCAAGACTACAAATATGATTTTGTCAAGGCCTCGTGCGAAAACACTAGTTTGTCTCATAAGACCTGCCGATGAATCCAGAAGCTATAGCGGGCTCCACCCGTCACTTATTAAGTCCAATGCATTCCTCATATGAACAAGTTTAAACATATCATAAACCATAACATAATCGTATCACATAAAACATGCATAATGGAAACATAAAATTTCCACATTTCAATAAAAATATATCAATACAACACATTGATATAATAAAAAACACTTTCAAAACCATTTTCAATACCAAAATAATTGAAAATTAAAACTTTGTATTTATTTTTTATTTAAAAAAGGTAATGCTTATAGAGGAAGCCAAAACTCAAATAATGGTCACGGTGGCAGAGAAGTCATTTGTGCCGCATACATATGACAAAAATAACATTCCCTTTTTTCGTTTAGAAAAACGCTTCGTATAAAAAAGATTCCTTTTGAATAAACGTAAATGTCAATGGGGTTTGTACACCGTATAAAAGAAAGTTGTGTATAAAATAAAATATGTCTCAATGAAAGGAGATTGGGATGAAGTCCATACAAAGATCATTTTTTAAATAAAATAGATCTATTATGTGTATTCAATAGAACTACACATAAAGAAAGTAAAAATACAAGATAGGAAAAGATAATATCATGAAATAATTTGAAATTTGGAGATTAACCCAAAGAACAGAAAATAGGTTAAGAAGTTCCCTTATCTCGTGTCCGACTTTAATCGATCGTTCATTAACCTCCTGAATAATAAACTAGAGTTAATTTATACTTTCTTAAGAGCCTTTTTCAAGTTCATTATTCCTTTTATATCACTTATTACCATGTTATGAACATTATGTAATTATTTAAGTTAATAACGGTCATTTTGTAGATCTTTGGTTCTTGATTCAAAAATAAACTGCTTATAATTACCAGTTATTTATGCGGTAGAATATCTATTATCTACAAAATTATATTCATGATTTATATATCATATATATCCAGTATATACATTCATTCATTATATTAAGTAACATTTAGAGGTAAGAAATGAAATGCACCGTTCATGGAGATTGTAAGTCGTACGTACGCATGAACGCTACTTTCATTTCTATTTCGTATTTAATGGAATTAAATCATAATGATATAATGGTATATTATAATTCTAGTATATTATAATTTTTAATATCATTTAATATATCCTTTATAAATCCCACATATGGCATTAACGATTCAAATCACATTGAGGGGGCGGTAGTCTGCACTTCCTAAAATGAAATTATCCCATTTACCCATAATGGAAATCATAAAGGTATGCCATAAATGAGAAATACAAAAGCATAAGGAAAAAATAAACATAATATATATCATATATATATATAGTGACATCTTAATGGCCACCATGAGAGTTGATAAAAGAATATTTAACAATCATCATTTCGTGAGACAGAAATTCGCCAACCACAGAAACAATATGTTCTTTCACCATTAGACGAAGGTGTGTGTAAGTGTAAATAAAATAATTCTCATAAAAACATCCTAGTATATTGAAGATACTTGTTTTGTTACAAAAGTAAGGAATAAAAAGAGTTTATGTGGTTGGAGAAGAAAAATAAAACAAATTAATATAAGAGAAGAGATTACATTAAAATCGGGTAACTCTTTATGATTTGAGCCAAAGGCTTCCTTGGGAAGAATTATGCCCAAAGTGAGGCTTCTCGGAGTAAGAGAGAGAAGTTGAGAGAGTATTTGGGCAGATGTTGGCCGAGCCAAATGTCTTGGAAGGTGTGAATAAGGTGGTAGTGGTGGGGGCCTTTTATAAGAGGAGAGGATGACACTCTTGGAAAGTCATGAAATGTTACTTTATTATATAATGAGTTTCGGATTTTAAATGTCCCACACTTATATATTTAGAGGATAAGGTTATAAGGGTTCTAAAAATACTCATCCAATAGGTTTTTGACAAGTTTAATGCTTAGATTTTACATTATCGTTTCATTTTATTTAAATCGTTAATTAATGAGGTAATCGCTGCATCATCATGGTGTCATAAAAAATTTAATTTATATAATGTATAAAAATTATTTAAAAACTATCATGATGTAGTAAATGTTTTTATCTTTCAAATTAATATTTATATATTAAAAGTTAACTTATATAACCCCATTTAATAATTGTTCTAGTAAAACAACACATGTTTGTCACAATTTTATTTTTACTTTAAATAAAAAGTTATTAATGTCATTGTTTTACCCAAGTGGCTCCATGGGGTCCCCAAGTTGACCCATGGATTGTCTTTGTCTTCCACGACTCATCCAATAATGGTTGGATAAGTGTAACGGTAATTTTACATTATTATAACATTATATTTACCTTAAATTACACTAATTACCTTTAATCGCGATTTATAAAACATAAAAGTTACTATTCACCAAAAATTATTTTAATCCCATTGAACCACATTTTACTTCCTAATGAAAACCATGTATGTTTTATTTTTGAAATTCCATTCATAGAAGTGGTAATGTTTCATTTAAATGAAAAATTAGTTTTTAAACTACCACTTAGTGGTTTCACTACTCATCAAAATTGAAGTTTTTCAAAAAAATACCAAAAATTCACCTTAAGCTATATTTGATATTCCTAATTATAAAATGATGTTTATTTTAAAAAATTAATGACATATATGTTGGTTTAATTAATTTAATAATTAATTCTCATTTGTCATAACAAATAGCATGTTTTTAAGAAGCAATGTATATCAAAGGATTCACAATTGTTTATGTCCAATTCCAAAGTGAAAATAATTATAATGACCACCATTGGATAAAATGGTAATAATATATTCTAATTATAAATTAAAACCAATAAATATTATATTTTATCACTATAAATTATTTTGACTAAAAAATATGTTTTTAAGTATATTTCTATTCATAGAAAATTGGAAGTTTTCAGAAAATTACAAAAAATTCAACTTAGGATTATTTCGATATTACGAATACAAAAATGAAGTCCATTTTGAAAGATAAAATTTATAAAATTTCAAAAAGTAGGTATTACTATTCATAATGGCTAGTTTGATTGGTCGCGGTGTGTTATAATCTCAAACTTCCGTACAATGCAAGTTGTTGCATTATTGAAAGAGAAGCGTATCATGGAAGCTCGGGGTGTTAAAACATTAGTATCACAATCCTTCTCGTCGTACAAAGATATTGTCTCATGTGCTATCAAAAAAAAATAATTCACTAAGTCTTATGACTTTAAAGAAAAGAAAGAGAAGAAGAGATATGCTGAACACTCTGGATATGGAAATGAGGGGAAAAAAGAAAAAGTTGAATATCCATCTATTAGTAAATGTGGGAAGAAACACCATGGTACTTTCATGAAGGGAATGAGAGTCTGTTACAAGTGTGGTGAAAAAGGCCACCAAGATCATGATTGCATGGGGAATAATGAGGCTGTTAATACTGAATTCAACAATTGTAGAGAAAGGGGGAATGATGAAAATAAATGTCCTAAGAGTCAGGGGAACTTACCTCAGAAAAGGCCAAGGGATCAAGGCCATGATTATTATTTCACTACTGCTGATGTTGAAGCTCCGAAAGACGTGGTGGTAGGTAATTTAATGGTTTCCTCATGTTTATAAAAAAATTTATTTGATTCTGGATCATCACATTTTTTCATATCTTCCCTGTTTTCTATGAAAATTAAATATTTCCAATTTGATTTAACAAGGGATTTTTCAGTCAAAACTCTTAAGGGAAGTATCATTGAAACAAATGCATGTGAGTCCGTCCCCATTAGGGCATATAAATGTTCTTTATCTGCTGATCTCATCATCATATCCATGATTGAATTTGATACAATCCTTGGTATTGATTGGATTTCAGACCATGATGCGAAAATTTATTGTAAGAAGAATGAGGATACAATTTTTGATGAAGATAAGGAGTACCTAATCTTTAGATCAGAATTTTCACGACCTAATTCTTATCTAGATCCACCCCCAGTAGCTCAACTAAATTCAATTATTGGGGAGGAAGAGAAGGAAATAGTTGTGGGTGAGGAAAATAATGTTCAAATAGATGAAGCAACTATTGTGAAAGAGTATGTTGATTTATTTCCAGAGGATTTACATGGACATCCTCCAGAACGAGAAATTAATTTTTCCATTGATTAAATTCCTGGTTCAAGGCCCATATCGAAGACCCCTTATATAATGGACACTGTGGAATTAGTGGAACTAAAGAAAAAATTAGAGCAATTGATTAATAAAGGATTTATTCTCCATAGTTTTTGTTCATGGGGATCCCCTGTCCCTTTTGTTAAGAAGAAAGATGGATCTATGAGTTTTTGCATTGACTATAAGGAGATAAATGCAATAACAATAAATAACAAGTGTCCCTTACCTCATATTGATGATTTATTTGACCAACTTAATGAAGCTAAATAATTTTAAAAGATTGACCTTCGATCTGGATATCATCAGTTGTGTGCGAAGAAGGAAGACATTCCGAAATTAGCATTTCGAACCAGGTACGGGCATTACGAGTTTACTGTAATGCCTTTTGGAATGACTAACACACCCTCTATCTTCATTGATCTAATGAATAGAGTTTTCATGGAATATCTTGATGACTTTGTAGTGGTATTTATTGATTATTTCTTGGTAATCTCCAAAAGCTAAAAATATCTTGAAAATCACATGCGCATTATCCTGAACACTCTGCGAAGACATGAATTATATGGGATGTTTAGCAACTGTGAATTCTGGCTTCAGGAGATTTCTTTTCATGGACATATTTTTCCAAGAATGGAATCTCTATTGATCCTTCTATGGTTAAGACAATCCTAGAATGGTCAACATTGATAATTATAACTGAGGTACACAGTTTTATTGGTTTAGCAGGTTATTATCAGCATTTCGTACAGAATTTTTCCCGATTGGATAACCCATTAACCAAGATCACACATAAAGGGGTGAGATTTTATTGGAAAAAAGAATGTGAATAATGTTTTGAAGAACTAAAGAGAATATTAGTCAATGCTCCTATATTTAATCTACCATCGGGGAATGATGGGTTCGTTATTTATTGTGATGCTTCAAAGAAAGGACTTGGTTATGTCCTTATGAAAAAAGATATGTTTATTGACAATTCATCAGGACAGCTAAAAATTCATAAGAAAAACTATCTTACTCGTGATCTTGAGTTATCAGCTGTAATAGTTGCTTTGAAGATATGAAGACACTATCTATATGGTGAAAAATGTGTGATTTATACTGATCCCAAGAGTTTGAAGTATATTTTCTCACAAAAATAACTCAACATGAGGCAAAGCCGATGGATTGAACTACTCAAGGATTATGATTGTACTTTATACTACCACCCAGGGAAGGAAAATAAGGTGGCATATGCTTTGAGTGGAAAGGATCACGGAGTTTTGAACAAGATGACAGTTGAAAAGGTTCCTATATACATGGATATTGTAAAGATGTATATGGGGATAAACATGGAAGGTGAAACATCAATTCTTTTTCAAATGGTTGCCAAACCATATTTACTAGAAAGGATAAAAGTTCTCAGGCTGATGACGAGGAGTTTCAAAAGAATATTAAAGATGTGAATAACGGGAGATTTAGTGACTTCGTATATGAATATGGAATTTTGAAATTTTGGAAGATACTTTGTGTTCTCGATATACCTGATCTAAAAAGGGAATTGTTAGATGATTCTCATAGTTCAAATTTCTCTATACACCCTGGTAGCACCAAAATGTATAGAGATTTGAAGGAACATTTTTGTTGGGACAACATGAAGAGGGAGATTGCTGATTTTGTGTCAAGATGTATGGTTTGTCAACAAGTGAAATTTTGAAGGCAACATCCTGGAGGAGTCATGAAACCTCTTCCCATACCTGAGTGGAAATGGGATGATATCATGATGGACTTTTTCATGGGACTACCAAAGACTCCTAGAAGGAACGATGCAATATCGGTCATTGTAGATCGTCTAACCAAATCAGCACATTTTCTTTCTATAAGGTAAGATTTACCACTTTAACATCTAGAAAGACTATATATTAATGATGTTGTGAGACTTCATGGAGTACCCCTACCGATTTTTTCTAATCGTGATCCACATTTTACATCAAGATTCTGGAAAAGTCTTTTGAAATCCCTGGATATAGAACTTCATTTGGGATCTGCCTACCACCCCCAAATTGATGGACAATAAAAATGAAATATTCAGACCTTAGAAGACATGTTGAGATCATGCTCACATGAATTTCAAGGTATGTTGGATCAATATTTACATCTGGTAGAATTTTCCTATAACAATAGCTTCCATTCAAGTATTCATATGGAACCATATGAAGCGTTATATAGAATGAGATGTCGCACAAAAACCTGTTGGGATGATGTTGGTGAACCAAAACTTATAGGACGAGAACTTATAGAGGAAATAATATAAAAGGTGAATGTATTCCAAAACCACATCAAAGTAGCTCAAAGTAGGTAGAAGAACTATGACGATAACCAAAGGAAGGATTTGGAATTTTAGGTAGGAGATCATATTTTCTTGAAGGCATCTCCATGGAACAGTGTTATACGTTTCGGTAAGAAGGGAAAATTGAGTCGCAGGTACATCAGACCTTTCAAAATTCTAGGACTAATTGGGGCTATATCTTACCATTTGGAAATGCCGCCAAGTCTCGCCAAAGTTCATGATGTATTCCATGTATCTCTGTTGAGAAAATACTTTCTTGACAAAACTCATGTACTCACCTATGAGGAATTTTAACTAAAACCCGATCTATCATATTATGAAGTGCATGTCAAGGTTCTTGATACAAGGGAACAAGTGCTGAGAAACCGGATGACTCGCCTTGTAAAAGTTATATGGAGGAACCATAAGATGGAAGAACCAATGTGGGAACATGAGGAACTTATGATGAAGAACCACCTGATTCTTTTTATTCAATAATATTCTTGAAATTTTGAGGATGAAATTATTTGAAGGAGGGGATAATGTAACACCCCCGGATTCCAGAGTACGCTTCTCTTTGAATAATAGAGTAGCATGTGTTGTTCGCAACTTCGAGTTCTAACACACCACAACCAATCAAACTAGTTGTTATGAATAGTAATAACATCTTTTTGAAATTATATAAATTTTATCTTTTAAAATGGACTTCATTTTTGGATTCGCATTATTGAAATTCTCCTAGGGTGAGTTTTTGGTATTTTTCCGGAAAATTTCATTTTTTGATGAATAGTGAAAAACACTGAGTTATAATTTTAAACCAAATTTTTATTTAAATATTTTTTTACTTTATTTAAATATATTTTAGGTCAAAATAGATACATAATACCTATATAAGTTCAATTTATTTCATTACAGTATTTTATAATAATTTTAGATATATAAAACTTTTATTGAGATTTTCACCGTCTTTTTCTGCCCTCCTATGAGAATTTGAAAATTCACATAATACATAATTTTACCACTTCTGTGAGTATAATTTCAAAAATCCAAGAAACACAGCTGATATCAGTATGTAAAATTCAGTTCAATAAGATAAAAATATTTTTGGCGAATAGTAACTTTTTACTTTTATTTACCACGATTAAAAGTAAATATGGTAATTAAGGGTAAAAATGATATTATTATTACCCTAAAAAATGTCCTACTTCTCTTGGATAAGTATAATTCGACCAAAAACAACCTTAGGAATAATATTTGATCCTCTTTGGTCCACTTGGATTAGATTAGGACACTTATTCTTATTTTATTTAAAGAAGAGTTAAAAGAGTTAAAATCAATGTTTAATAGCTAAAACATTTTTAATATAGGGTTCCACATAAGCTAAATTTGACTATAAATATTAATTAGAATGTTAAAAATATTTCATACATAATTATAATTTTTTTTATTTTTTCGACATTTAATAATTTAATTTATTTATGACACCATAATGAGGCAGTAGTTACCTAAATAATGAAATATTAAAGAAATTGATATTATAAATATTAAAATAAATGTAATTTGATACTTTTTATGACTTAAACTAATTTTCTGGGTTAATATTACATATTTGGGTTAATTAGATGATTTTTTTAAAGTAATAATGCTGTAATGAATTTAGAACAAACAAAATACCAAATAGTTTCAAAATTGACATAAAAGAGTTTAAAAAAATATTATATTATTAATTGATATTATATTCCTAAAAAACTATGGTTTGGCCTAAGGACTTATATAACTATATTTGTATCATTAATTAACCACTTAGGGTTCTATTGGAAGTATATAGTATGATTATTAACCATATAATATAAAAATTCAAAGAGGCATGGTAAATGTCAAACTATTTAACTAAAAGTGAAATCTAAATGACAAAGTTAATATAGTGACCCAAACCTATATAAAACCTATTGGTTGAGTGTTTTTTGACCCATATTCACCTGAGCCTATAAATAATCAATTTTGGAGTCATTAGAAACCGAAAATGAGTTTATTATAAAATAATATTTCTAGCTTTTCCTAAGGTTCCCCTCACCCCTCTTATAAAAGAGCAGTCCCCCTTCTCTCTAATTCACACCTTCAATGAAATTTCACTTGGCCAAACCCTGCCCAAATACCCTCTCAACTATTCTCCCTTCATCTTATAGGCCTTAATTTAGTCATAAAGCCAACCTAATGAGCCCTTTTGATCAAATCAAAAGGAAGAACCTGAAGAAGAGGTAAATATTTCATCGCATCTTTCAAGTTCCTTTCTTCTTCCAATTCCCCTTTCTTTGTTGTTTCCATTATAAAATAATAAGTAAATTATCTTATATATACTATTAAGTTATTATAAATATGGTACAACCATATTCATTATTCTCTCCATAATTTGAATGACATGTCACCATACGTGTGTATGTAGGCTTACCGTATCCACGTCGTGGTGAAATTGTTATTAAATACATTATTATTTGGATGGTTATAATAAGGATGTTTAATTGATGTAAATAAAAAATTTAACATGATATCGATACTATATATATGATATACCATCAAATTATATATTATTTTAATATCAAAAGAATGATATTGTCGCTTGTGCGTACGTACTGATTACCGTCTCCACGAATGCGATGAGATTCATTCCCCATCGTATCCATTCAAGACTAATTTTCATTTAATGATTAAAAATAATTTTTAAATACTTGATATAATTGTAGATATGAATAAGATACATCCCTTCCATAAAAATATGACTCACATAACAATGAATATAAAGGAAAACTAATCCGTCAACACCTGAAATGACGACAATACTACGATATTATTAACAATGAAATGTTAAAAGATCATATATGTTATCATATTAATGTATATGATTCATTTATAATTTAATAACAATTATTTAACCATTATACAAGAGGTTAACCAACCCTCGACCAAGGAAAAGTACATGGTAAGGGTTAATTCTACGATCTCCTCATTACCTGAGGTTTTTTATATGTAATTATCTAATGTGACCTCTTTATCATCCACATCGATGTTTCTCAAAAATGTATTTTAAGACATTCTTACTATTTTATAGACTATGGGTTAAAGTCATTTATACCCTTGTTTGAATTTTATATGATGTTTATAATGGAATCTTTCCATCGTTTTCCAAACAAGGTACTTTAGGACCATTTTGTCAAAATTATGGTAAGAATGTTTTTTTAACTTATATGGAGAGTGTGGCTATTTTCCGCCATAATAACATCGTCGAAGCTTCCCATACCAGATTATAAGAATATTTTCAGATAAATTTTTTTTTATAATAATGTGACTTTTAAATTATTTCAAAATAGAATGATATTTTTCCCTAAAAATGTTTTGATTTCATCTATTTCAACATCCTTTGATAGATTTTTGGTTTATTTGAAGTTTATTTATTATGATACAAAACATCCATATTATATTGAAGGTTTTGTTATGTGTTTTATTGTAGATGTGTCATTTTTATACCATTCATGGTTTATGGATAAGGTATTGACATTTCTTAGGCTAGTTTTAATATGAATGTTTATGTTATGTTTAAACCTTTTCATATAAGGAATGAATTGGAATTATTATATGATGGGTGGAGCCTGATATAGCTCCTCGATGCATCGTTAGGTCTCATGAGACAAACTAGTGTCTTGGAACAAGGCTTTGACAACATTTTATTTGTAGTCATGGCACAAGGGCTTGATTATGTGGGTATGAATTTCTGTCATTATGCATTCCATCATTATGAAAGTGGATATTCAATTAGTATGTGATTATTCTACTAGTATAATATCCCTAGGAGTAAGTAAATGGAATTATTATGATTTTATCTTTTCCATATTCTTCTAAATTTAATGTTTAATAGGCTTTTGTTTTTGTTTTATACATTGCCATAAATGTTTATACTTATTTATGAAATTTTCTGCTATATTGTTATCCTTAATGAGCATCTGAGCTCACCACGTTCTATGTTTTATTTTTCCTAGGATGCAAAGAAGTATATTATGACTCGCCTGCAAGGATAGTCTATGGGATCTCAGTGTTGTCTATGGAAACAATGTTATTGTAGTTTTCCATTTTATGATGTAATGTAAACCTCATGAATGTATCAAGTACTTCCAAGACTACTAAACTAATCGATCTTTCGAGAAATGATCTTTTGTGATCTGTCCAGTGATACATAATAATGCACCGACTCTGGGTAACTGGTGTTGGGGTGTCACAATATATGATAATCCAACAAGACTCAATAAGGCATGTTTAATGTGATAGTTCTGCAACATGAGGCTACCAACGGAAGGTATGCGATCAATCATGTGAATAATTTAAAACAGTTTAGAATGAAGATAAATTATATGAATGTGGTTTTCTAAATTATTTATAGAAAATATTACTACTATCTTTAGTAATGGAATACATCAATCGGATGGTGAAAACAACATGTAACTACAACAGAAAAATCGAATTAATATTTGAAGATGTGAATAAAATGATTCTGAATGAAGATCTCAATGGGTGGGAGAATTTAAAACAATCTAATGATGAGTAGAATATATATGGGTTATGTATGTAAATTCATTGAATATGTTAAAGGTTATAAAAAGTTTTCACAATAGAAAGGAATAGAGGTGAATATACATGAATGGGGAAAGTTTCTCAGCAATATGGAAGAATTGGTCATCTCAAGAAGGAGTTTCATGAGAATAATGAGGATTCCAGAATAGCTACATTTAAAGAATTATTTTATATTTTATTCACTGGAGATATTAGTTCAAACTTACTCTTTTGTGTCAATACACTGGCATAATATTAGATTATAGATTCTAGTGCACTATTCCACTCAATTGGTGAAAGGAATATATAACAAATTCTGTGATTAAAATATTTGAAAATACATATCAAGGGGATTAAAAATAACCTGACAACATAGGAAATGGGTTATGAAAATATGGTAAATTAGTAGTAGTTTCCTTGACCAAAAAATATTCAAGTACATTCCATGGATACAAAATAATTTTAATTCCGCGTCAAAATTAAATGATGTTGATCATGGAAAAAATTTGCCTACAGAGTACAGAAAATTACTTTAGGTTACATGGTTGTAAAAAGAGGTGTAATGGTTGTCATACTGTACATCATCGGAAGGGTAGTGGGTGATACACTCACCAGAACATCATATTAATGATGTTAAGAATTGTGGAACTATAAACATGGGAACCTCAGTGGGAAAGGAGTGAGAGTCCTAGAGGATAAAGGCATGATAAAGATAGACCATTCAAAATTCATATGTTTTTAGGTTCTTATAATCTAAAAGAAATAAAATGTGAGATTTAACATGATAAAAATAACACTAATAATACCAAAAATAAATCTTGTACATATAAATGTTTGAGGGTCATCCAATGTTAAATCTCAGGGATTTACACAATACTATTTGAATTTAATTAATGAATCCCTGAGGAATGTATTGATATAATCTAAAAATCATAAATCAAAAGTGTTTATTGTTTTCATTAAATGAAAATATATATTTTAAATAAAAATAAATTGTTAGATGCAATTATTTTGATTATATAATAGAGGGTATTACTACATAAGAATTTTTATGAACATTTGTATAAACATTGGCATTGGTCCAGAAAAAATTTACTTAGAACACATGAAAAAAATAATATATCTATGCATATAAATAAAAATTTTATATAGGGTGTGTAATGTATGATGTTTCAATTTATAATTCCCAATCCCTTTTTGGAAGAATTAAAATGTACAAAGACATACCTAATTAATCACTTCCCATTAGTTGTAATCGGTAAAAATCTACCCAATGCTCTGAGGATTGGAAACTCACTTGATTTGTCTCACCTTAAGGCCTTCAAATATCAAGCCAACAAACATGTGGGTACAAAATATAGGGATAAGATAGACGAAAAAAGTTACACATATGTTTCTTTATTGGATATGGAGAGGAGAGTATCATATTTTGAGTTTGGGATGATGAGAAGAAACAATTCATCAAAATTAGGATTGAAATAATCAATTATTAGGTCCTTGGGATGGAATAAAAATATAAATAAAATGATTAAAAAGGTAAAGAGATAATTTTAATTAAATTTTATCAGAATGGGGGCACCATAATTTTAAAATTTTCAATGAATTCAAATGTATTTGATTGTACAAAAAACTGACTAATGTATAAGGAAATTTTAGTGGGTGGCATGTAAGGATTGATTATAATATCAATAAAAGATATTATTGAGAGATCAATACCAAGAGAGAATATTTTTATAGTCATTAAGAATAAAAATCTATAGGTTTTTTTTGGGATAGGGTAAACCCATAGGCAATGTTGGGGAGATATACAAGGTTTAGGAAACTGATATAGGTCTGTGGACCAGAATTAAATTATTTACTTTTAATAGGTATGGGAAAAATTATAAATCCCTAAAGATTAATATAATGTTAAATATTTTTATATGTGGCGATTTTTTATATGGAAAGACTTAGATTCAATATATGTTAATAATAAGTGGTATTTCATCGAACTACAACTTGGAATGAAAGAAATTGTTAACAAGTGGGTTTTCCAATTGAAAGATAGTGATTATAGAAGTAAGGTGTATAAGGTGAGGATTTTATAAATGAATTTTGGTATATATTGGGAATAAGATTTTCTAAAATCATACCAATAGTTGTTAAATATACTACTCTATGAATTATGCTTTGTATGGTTAATTATGATGGTTTAAATCAAGAATAGATGTATCTTAATAATTTTTTATTCATGGTGATCCTGAAGAAAAAATCTATATAAATAAATCTATTAGAATAATGGATCACACATATCATATTTTAGTATACAAACTCAAGAAAAGTATATGTTTGATGAAATAAGTGCATAGGTAGTGAAACTATAAGTTCAAATATTTCAAGGTCAAAAATGGTTTCAACTGGAGAAACACATATATATAGTTTTAATAGATAGAGTTAAAAATGATTATTTCATCAACATATTAATTTACATTGATGAAATTATTTTTATATCTCTATTACTTCATAAAATTATGGAGATGACAAAGGTATTGTTAAATAATTTTGAGATGAAATAACATGGTAATGTGAAGAAGATCATAGGAATGATAATTAAGCATGATAAAAAGATTATAAATTTTATTTTTTTCAAAATTTATTATTCATAAGATCATAAAAATGTTTGTGATGACTAAATTCAAATCTATTTAAACTCCCCGAGTTAAAAAAATCAACAAGTAAATTGAAAAAGGAACTATAAATAGAAGAATAATCTATATGCATTTTTAGAATTACATATAAATTAATGGTAGGAAGTATCAAATATTACATGGAGTTTAATAAACAAAATATTTCCCAAGAAGTGGGAGTTATTGTTAAATTCATGTCTAATACATGAATAAAACATTGTAAATCTATAAGATGGATTATGAAATATCTCAAAGGAATATAATAATATTTACATTATTGGAGATGATCCATTGGTTGGGTTTGTTGGCCCAGAATTTGGGGGAGATTCACACTGAAGGGAAAATGAAACAAGGTTTCTATTATCATCCATTCTACACAACAAAATCAATCATTGTTTCATCAATGAAAGAAAATAAAGATATAGTGTGGATTAAATATCTAATTATAGATCTTATAACTATATAGGAAATTAAAATACATTAATGTGACATTCAGAGTGTAATCTATTTCGATATAAGTTTGATTTTACATGGGTCAATGATTCACAATTACCTAAGGTACCATTACATTCATAATCTACTAGAAAAAATTTTTATGGGGTTATAAAAGATTACTATATTATAGAATCCAATCAATATTTTCATAATGATTTATATTTGGAAGATTCATAGGAATGGTCACGGCTTAATCAATAATGGGTGAATATAAAGAGAATGAACATGCTTTAAATTTATTGAATATTTATAGAATTATGAATACCAAATTATTTCAAGAAGATATTGAATTATAGAATTAGCCTTCATGTTCTAGATTATAGGGACTATGCCTATTCTTTACATATTATAGTAAGTTCATAAAAAGGATAAAATATAGAAAACCCTTAAAAAAAATTTAGTAGTGATATAAGGATTGAAATGATATTTAATGTGTTTTTTAGAAGGTATGTCTTTTTGATGGATTCTATATGGTCACACATCTCATTATAAGTTCATTATGTGTCGGAATTTCTGGAGGAGGCAATGAAATTATGATCCAATCTTTTATATAGAAATTTTAGGAAAAGAATGTTGTATTAGGAATAATTTTTTCATACATGTGATAGATAATTAGATTTACGGAATCTACAGGGAGTTAGTAGTTACAAAATTCAAAAGATTTGTGCCCATAAATGGTCAAAGTCAGTGCTACCGAATGACTGGGTATGGCCCACTATATGGGTGTGGATAGGTTTCTTAGGTGTGGTAGATTTACAAGATTGTGATCTACATGGATACCTATTAATAATATATTATAAATATGAAACCTAATGATTTTATTATACATTTCACTTTAATCAATTGTATGTGTTCTATAGGTTTCTTTACACACAATACAATGCTTAAATAAACAAGATATACCATCATATTATTGTCATTTAATGTAAAATTTATACCCTAGCCACTAAATTAGTCATATGAACATGACTGAATGAATCATTAAAAAATATTGTTTACTTTATAAAATTAACTCAATATTTTCAAATTTGTGGCCAATTAAAATAAAATCATTTGAAATTAAAAAATAGATATTTTTCCAATATAATGTTTTCATTCATGAAATGTGTTTTTAATTTTTAAAAACAATTAATATCTATTATGGAATGAGTTTAATGAGAAATATATATTATATAGTCTGTGAAAAAAATTAACATTGATTTTTATTTTTTACTAGGAATGTAATGAAGGATAATTATGTTTTATGCTTTAAAATTAATTTGTCTAAAAATAGGTTTGTGTTGGGGCTTGCACACTTATTTTAAAATTAATTTTTACTAATTATAGAAATAATATTTTATAAAACTGATTACATTTTTGGAATAATCATTTTAAAATTTTGTAATGAGACCACTTTCAGATTTGGTCATAAATAATAGAACAAAGAAAATTTTAGTACCATAGTTAACATTAAAATGAGTTTACTGGTGGGTTAATCCTAGATTAAAGGGTATTATTTCAATATAAAATTTGATAATTATTATCTTAGGGAAATATTATGACCCTATATTATCCAATATTCACAACATTATCCATTTTTAATAATTTTTATTGAGTTTTATATTAATAAATTTTAATTTTTTGTCCCCCCTTAAAAAGGTCATCAAATATCTTATTTTCTCCACATATTAAGAACCTCTAATATCAACCAATAACTTCCAAAATCCAATCCTAAAATCCCTTCCAAGATTATAAATTTCCTGGTTTGATCATAATACCATCATTTTAATGATTATTATCCAAGCCAAATGAGGTTTATCAATGAAGATGTATAACTATTAAAAAAATAAATTCCATTTTATTGATTCTTATAAATAATATAAAATTATATTATACATCATAAAATATAAATACATGTATATTAAAAATACTTAATTATTATTATGGTGATGGAGAAAAAATATTCCACCTCTTTTCAATCCAATAGGAAATGGATGTATAGTTTGTCTGTACATGTCAACTATCGCTTCCATGTAGTGATATGGTTCATTTTCTATCACCACCATTAAAGGATTGTTATTATGATGGATGTAATGTTTTCATATGATATTTATGAAATAATTATTCTTCTAACATTATAATTTTGTTTCTTCCTCATTACCTTTCTATCCATTGAAAAACGATAACGTCGCTCGTGCATACGTGTGGACTAACACCTCATCGCATCGGTGTGATTAATTTTTCACCAATAATTTATATAAATAACTATAAAATTTTATATTATGAATAAATAATTTTATTATTCAATTATTAATATTTTATATATGATGAAACCATGAACAAGGTACAAGTACTAGAACAATTGAACAAAAACATTCTTGCTAAATGAACTAGTTTTCACCCAAAAGATAATTTTAATGAAGAAATTATTAATAAAAAGATAATAAAACATTATATTGGAACTTTAAATTGTATATTATAGTTGAATATAGTTCATGAATATATGTATAATAAATTAATATTTATAACATGGATATTTGTGTGTGTAATAAGAAAGTTGTGACCTGAGGTAAGGGATTTATGTTACAATCCATTTTTTTAGGATTCTATATTATATATTATAATGAGGGAAATTATATGTATATTATCCTTTAAAACCAATATATTTTGTTAAGTTTTTATGCATATAATTATTATCTATTTGTACAATTTTCCACTCATTGATACTGAATTTTAATGAGATTGTTTTAATGAAAATCCAGCATTACCTCCTCTTTGTTGATGAATATTTTCGTCCATATCAATGTTAATAAATTTTTCTTATATATATTTATACCAATACATGAAATTTTTTAAAATGTTCATTTTCATTAACATTTACACGACTTATAGAGTCTTAAAATTTATCCTTTTTAATAAATTTTCCCCAAATGATTATTTTTTGTCTTTTTTCAAAAGTGTGAAATGAATGTAAAATTTTTATACATATGCTAGGAATGAATTTTTCCTTCCCAAAGTAAATTATTTTGTTTTATGATTACTTTATATATTTCCATGGTTATTTTCAAAATAATTAATTTTCTCAATATTATGGGAATTTTTAGTTAACATTTTAACCAAAGAAATGGATATCTTTATCATGTTTTTAAAATAAAAGTTTGAATTTTATTTCAAATAAATTAATCATCTATGTTAACATGTTTTAAATATTTTTTTATTTCTCTTGGTATATTATCTTATGATACCATTATGTTTCTTTCTCTAGTTGGATGATAATGATGAATTATGGACGGTTTTATGAAACATGTTTCATTCCTGTAGGTTAATTATGTTATGATGAAATCTTTATGAGACACGTTTCTTTTCCAAAGGGTATTCTATAATGAAATGATGAATGTTTTTGAAACCAATTTCCTTTTTAACTTTTATAATATAATGATATGATTAATGTTTTATGATCTTATGGCACACATATATAAAATTTTCCTTTTGAAATGGGTGGGATTGAAATTATATATTCCACCATTACATTTTTTAATGAATGATATCTCCTCATAAAATAAGGAATTAATTTGGTATTTATCCAAGTTCAGTAAGAGAATATGTCCACTATTAATTCCTTGGGAGTGAACCCTGAATATGGAAATGATGGAATTGAGAGGGGGTGAATCTAATACACCATTACAACCTACGTACTGAGTATACACTAAGGAAATTATTTTATATTTCTATGTGTATTATATAAAATTATGGGTTATGATTATAATATATTCTCATGGATGATGATCAACTTTTGATCACTACAAAAACATATGTCAAATGCCATTTGTTTTGAAAAACCATTTTGGCATGATTTATAATTTATATTATATGACTAATTGGGTATGATTATCATACGCTATTATCATGTTATATCGTCCGTATTCTTATATTATACCCAGTAATGATCACTAGTTGATATCTCTTATGTTAACCCTTCCTGAGTATCTGATCTAATAATTCTTAATGCTTACTTTCCATAGGTTATGAATAATGGTTTAATGTGGGGTATGTATAAGAAGTGTATAATATGAGATGTTATTTGGGGTAAATGTTGAATATATTTAATGAAATAATATGATTATATATCTTGTATCCAACGACAGTAAAGATTTATGATTATAGGGAATGTATTATTATGAGATTTATTGAATATTGATATAAAATAATGTAATATATATGTTAGTTATTATTGTGTCACCACAATTTTTATTAGTGTATGGTTTATATTTTTAGATATTAATATTTTAGAACCTTTTTGAAAACCTCAGGGACACTTATATGTATAGGATAATATTCTTAATCCTTGGTAAAATAGAGATCATGAGGTTTCATAGAAAATAATTCCTTTCTTGGATACTAGAAATTGGACGTGGCTATGGAAAAGATGCAAAAAGTGGTAAAAACTATAAAAGGGGTGAATTGGGTATTAAATCATTCATCACTAGTGCATGAATTATGGGACTAAGACTAAACACATGTACAGACATTCCTAGGTGAATTTCATAAGTTAATTCTTATTTTGTTTACAAAATATTATAAACTATTTGAATAGATGATAACCATGGGAAATGGAGGCTAATCATAACATGTAATATATTAAAATGATATTTTCATAGTTTAGACATCCAGTGAGTTATTTATTATTATTACATAACTAATCAATATAATTATTATTGATCACATTATTATTTTGAGTATTAGTAAATGGATGTATCTAAGAGGAATCATATTAACAGTAAATTTTATTAGAATTTAGATGACCAACATTATGAGAATTCAAATGAAATGGGAGATATGAAGAAAAATATTGCAGTTATACTCACCCAACTCCCTCATTATATGAAGGGTAACATGGATAATGATGTACTTTAAAAAACCCAAAGGAGAAACTAACTACTAATTCTTTTATATGAAAACATACAACTTCCATTAGTGGTTTCATTGATCCACTTATTGTTGATCTATTAATCAATATTATAGAAAACATATTCTCTATTCTCTCATTCTTAGAACATGTGAAGGTTATATTGGTTGTGTACCATTTGGAAGGTGAAGATGATAAATGGAAGACTCAAATAATGAATTCCAGGAAAGAGGATGAAATTAACTCAGTGAAATTAGAATAATTTAATAAAGTATTTTCATTTTTAATTTTCACTGATATATTCACATTAAAATGGAAATTTTATTTCAATAATTAAAATTTAAGAATGGTAAATCTAAGATTTTCTATGTGGAAAATTTCACAACACATGAATGGTATGATTAAGGATTTTTCATTGACCCTAAAATAAAAATTTATCGATAGTTTAGTGGTTTAAGAAAAATCATTTGAAAGTCATTGGATATTATAGACTTTGATAGCTATAAAGAAATCATTCAATGTTCTATCATGTTGGAAATAGAAATTGGAGACTCTCAATATTCACATGGTTTTGGGGATACAATAATAAATCTATAATAATAAATAAAGTATAACTGTAAAACCCATGGAGGAAGAAAGTTAATATTTTTTTCATGTCAGACATGTGGAAGGAATCATGAAATAAATTTCCCTATTGGGTATGGAAAATATTTTAATTTTAGGAAACAATTACATCAATAAAAGGAGTTTCAAAATGATGTGAATATTACATTCAATGGAATAAATAGTGATAATTCTCAAACAAATGTCCCACTGACACTATAGTTTTATAATTATAAACAGTATAAACATTAGTCTTATTAGTGACTGCATATGAGGGTTAATGATGAAAATTGATGGAAGTAACCTATTAAGGATAGAAACAAATAGGAAGATCATGAGATCACAAAAAGAGAATTTGAACATGAGAATGGAGTTTTTAAAGGTACACATACAATCCACTCTATAATTGTAAATGTTTTACTTGATTCTAGATCATCCCACTCTTTTATATTTGATGAATTCTATAAGGGTAACATATCACCACCTAAACGAGTTGATGTTGATTTAGCAATATAAACTACTTATGATATGATGATCATATGCCATGTTTATAGATTCTCTCTGATAAAATTTTGTGGGAATATGATTCCTGAAAATCATTTGAGTCTTCAACTAGTTGAATTTGATGTTATTTTGGGCTTGGATTAAATCTCTCTATATATACCCCAGAGTAATTTCTGATTAATTGAATCCACATTTAATATTCTAAATCAACCAAAGATTTCATTTCAATGCAAGGATCCAATAGAAATTATAATTGAAGTTACATCCATGATATGTGTCATAATATATATTTTTCAGGGAAATTTATTTCAAATGGTTGGGGAGAAAAAAAATGCAACTATTATTCAGGACCATGATGTTGTATTTTTTAAAGACATGTATAGTATTCCCAGAAATCGTGAAGTTGAGATATCAATAGAACTAGTACCTGGTGATACACCTATTTTAAATCCTCTCTATAGAATCTCCTTGATCGAATCAAAGGAATTGAAATAGAAACATTACTAGAATATTAATATGCAATTTCTATACCCTATTATTTCACTATGGGGTGATCTTATTCTTTTTATTATGAATAAAAATGGGTCAATGCATCTTGGTGTTGATTATCAAGAACATTATAAGAACACTATCCCAAAATTATGATCTCTACCCCATATTAATGACTTTTTTGATAAGTTTTTTTTGAGATATATACATTCAAAATATTGAACTTCCTTATAGATATAATCAATTGGCGATGAGAAAAATTACATATAAATGACTTCCTTCCATAGGAGGTATTGTCATTATTAATTAATAGTGATTACATTTTGTGTTATCAATGCCCCCAAAATCTTCATGGATTTAATTAATGCAGTCATTTGATAATATAGAAAATATTTTTATAGTATTTATAGTTGATATTATTATATATTCTTGTAGAAATTAATAAAAGGATGATTATTTGAATATTTTGTGGAATACCCTAAGTTAGGAGAAATTATATTCTAAATTTATCTTGTGTAAATTATGGTTACAAAAAGTATAATTCAAGTATTTTATAATCTCATGTGAGGGTATATTGGTGGAACATTAAATGATAGCTGTTATTCAGTAATAATGAAGAAAAATACTAAGGTACATGAAATCCTAAGTATAACTGGGTTTTCTAGACACTATCGATACTAATCAAGGGGTTTATCAAGACTATATAATCAAACATACATGTTGAAATAGAAGGGGATAAGTTCTTTTGGACAAACTAATGTGAAGAAAATATCAAGAATATTAAAAAGGCTGTCCAATTAACCTATTATTATATTACATTATAAAGTGCAAGGGTTTGTTATCTTAGTGATGCACCAACAAAGGTGTTGGGTTGAATCCTTTTGAATAATTATATAGTGATAACTTATGTCGCATTGAAATTTAAAATTCAAGAGTAAAACTATCTGAATCTTTACATGGGTCGGAATCATTAATCATTATAATTATAACATGGAGTGATTATATTTATAGGAAAATATGTTCTATAAATAATAATAATAAAATATTTATGTATATATTCACATAGATAGAGTTGAACATGTTATAAAGAAGATGATTGGGATTGAATAAAGATCATGACTACTCAATACATCACCACACTGCGAAGGTGAACAAGGTGGATGATGCTCTACGTTAGAAAGAATATACTTGTTTGATGAATATTATAATTAAAATAGATCCAATATTTGTGGATTTTGATAATATGGATCAGTAAATCATGAGGAAATGGGATAGATCATATATTATTTTATGAGTTTTCAACCGTACCTAAATGTGGGGATTAGAGAGGCAAGAAATAATTGTGTGGAACTATAAAAGAAGGTGGGAAATGTTCCTGAGTGTAACCATGATTTTTTGGAATGATAAGTTTTAATAATTGAGAATGTTTCCCATCATTACCATAATTTTAAAAGGACATATTTTAAAAATATTATATTTTTTCATTATCTTTTTATCCATAAGTACATAATTGTATACACAAAAAGAGTATTTTTGGTGGGATAACATAGAAAAAGAATATTATAGAGTAGGTATATTGATTACTCATATGTCAGTTGGTCAACTATGGGAGATATAATTCTAATGGGATTTTATAACCTCTAAAAATACTATAATCAAAATGGGAAAATATTACCTTGTATTATTTCATCGGACTCCAAAAAAATATCTAAAGAGAGCAATGCTATCTTTTTTTGTAATAAATTTCCTTTTAAAATAAAAATATTTAATTTCCGTCAAATAAGATTTATTTCTTCAATATATTTCCATTACATACATTCAAGAATTGGTTATGATTTATACAGTACCACATTCCATTGTATATAATTAGAGTTACCTCTATGTTCTATAGAATATGTTAGTAAGTGTAAAATATTATATTCAGATTTAACAGTACTTACCATCCTCAAATTGATTCCCATTATAATATAACCATTGAAACCATAAAGGATATATTAAGATCATGGTCTCTAGAATGAGAAGGTGTTTAGGATCAATATTATCTTCTTTTCAAATTCTAAAATAACAATTCACACAAGAATTTTGATAGTTTTTTTATGTGCATAATACTTTGTAAGGAAGAAAAGAACTAAACATTAATGGGATAAATAATGGGAAATAATTATATTAGGACCTGATATAGATGGGTGAAATAGAAATAATTTTATAACCATTAAAAATTACATCAGGGTATCTTAGATTTGATATAATAGTTATGCTAATAATCGTTTGAGAGACCTGATATTTAATGTCAGTGAGAAGGTATTCATGTGAATTTATCACTAGAATAATTTTTGGAGATTTAGAACAATGTGAATGCTGAACCAAAGGTATATCAACCCATTTAAGATTCTGGATCCCTTTTAATGTTTTTTTATCACTTTTACTTCCACCAAACATCTATCAAGTTCACGATGATTTCCATATATCTCTCATGAGGATATACATATAGGATTATTTAAATGTATTGAACATAGATGGAATACAAATACAAAATGATATCATAATGAGGAAAACCTAGTGGGGATTATAGATCTAATAGATATTGTGTTATTAATCTATACAACTCACCGCATTAGGGTATTGTGACGAAACCATAAATTTGAGAAAGATATGTTGGAACCAAAAGACGTGATGATGCTGATGTATCCTATGTTGATTATATTATAGTGATGTAGTTTCAAGTGGGAAATCATTATAATGTGGTAGAATGTATCACTTTAATATTTACATTATATATTTATATTTAATAAATTATATGTTTTTGATAGCTTTCTTTACACACAACACCTAGTTTAAACGAACCATTATATGATGTTGAAATATAATTATATATTGTGAAAAATATATCCTCTATGTTGGATTAGAGGGTATTAATATTTACAATTAAATTAAGAAAAACTAGTGTTTTTACATGTATAAAATTAATTCTAATGTTTTCAATTGTTGTTAAAATAAAATTAAATCAATTGAAGGTAAAAAAGTTGTTTTTATAAAAAAAATTGTGCATATGAAGTATTTTTATTTTAACAAAATAAATTAGTAGATATTTAATAATAAGATTAATTAAATATATATATTAGATAATCATAAAAATATTTTAATATTAATTTGATAGTTTTTACAATAAATTATTGAATGTAAATTTAATTTTGTACTTAATTTTTTTTTAAAACGAGGTTCTATTTCATATTGAACACTTCATTTAAAATAAATTATTCAACTAATAGAAATTGAATTTGAAAATATGAATTCCATATATGGAATTATAATTCCGAATATTTTTTTGTTGGGAACTTTTATTTTGGTTATAATGAATAATACAAATATTAATAAATTATTACCATAGTTAAGGATAAATCAGGGTTTACATGGTGGTGGGGGTTAAACCAATAGAAAATGGTAGGATTTAAGCATAAAATTATCAAAATATCATTTTTTATAGATATTTATAGCCTAAAGAATATTAATTTTGAATTAGTGTCTAATTGGAAGAATTTTTCATGAGTAATAAATTAATATATTTTAATATTTTTAAGAATTCAAAGTGTCCTCCTACCTCCCACATAAAAGGAAACCCCTTATTCCTTATTTTGCCACATTTAAACATCCTATTATCTTGAAAAATAACCCAGAAAAATAATTTATTAACATACCTACCAATTTAATATAGTTATTGGTTTTTTCATAATACCATCCTTTCAATGATTAAGGTGTAATCCATTAGAGGTCTCCCAATGAAGATATATAATGCCTAATATATAATTTTGATTTTATTTCATATTTTTCTTCTTCTAAATCATTGGTACATATTAAATAATAAAAAATTTAGTATCCTCAATATAAATAATTCTTATAATGGTTATTTAGAAACTATTTCATCCTCCGTTCTGTTAAATTGGAAACAAAATTATCACCGGTTTGTATGTGTGGACTACCACTTCCACATAGCTATATGATTCATTTTTCAGTATTGTCATTCATATTCAGTTATTATAGTTCATTTAATTTTTATATATGGTATTTATGACATAATTATGCTTCCAAAAATATAATATATTATTTACCTTATTACCTTTCCATATGTTGGAAAATGATAATGGCACTCATGCGTACGTTCAGACTACCACATCCGCTAAACGATGTGACTAATTTATCATCACTAATTTCAATGAATAGTTATAATATTTTATATGATGAATAAATATGGTAATTATTTCAGGATTAATATTTGATATATTATGAAACCATTACCATGGTGCAGGTACTAGAACCATCGAAATGAACATAGATAAAAATAGACCAATTTTCACATAAAATATAATAATAATGAAGAAAATTATAACAAAAATAGTAGGAAATTATAAAGGAATGATAACTATTATTTTTTGTATGAATATGTTTTTTTAATATTACCACGACTCGTCCCCCGGGGTCCATGATGTAACTACCCCCTGCCTGCCTTCCAATGGCCAGGGGCTGGCGACTAGCACCAAAGGAATTATCCCATGAGTGGGAGGTAATTGTCCAAGTACCTGTATGCACGTACAAATATACATTCACGTCCCAAATAGATAGAAAGGAAAACATGAATGCCACTAAACAAACACCAAGTAAATATACAAACTACTGGTCAAATGGGATTGAATACAAACCCAAAAAAGACAGGATAAAAATAGGAAAGTACAAAAGACCACTGAAATCCATCCACTGAAAAACCCACCTAATGGGTAAGTGTAGAGTAATTACCGGAAGCCATAGAAGTACACCTTGCATGCCTAATCTCACTAATGAACCACCGAGTCCAAGGCCACAAAGTCCTCCATCAAGGTGATGGACATTTGCACCAGACACAACACATGTGGGAAAAGCCCGTGCAGGGGTGAGTAACAAAATACTCAATTGGAACATAAAACCGCAGAGGAAAGAACATAATTCAATTCATAAATCAAACAACAAATCATGATAATGAAGCAAGAAAACTCCGACTAGTATAATATAGAGTATTGAAATCAAGGCCATAAGTCACAACACTAAAAACATGGGACTGCTAGGGCACTCATCCTTGATTAGTTCCATTGGTATACTGGGTCACATAGAGCCGCTCGCCACCATGGGTCTACCGAGTTAAATAGAGCTAGATCCCACCTTGGCCATTGTATAGAGCTACCCATCCCTATTTAGTATCATGGGTATGCCGATCACACATATCCATTCCCCACTGGGCCATCATAGCTAATAAACATAGGGTAACTTGTAGCTGATCTACACAAGGTCATTTTTTAGTAGTCTTGGTTTCTCAATTAGTCATAGGGTTATTGAACATAATGAACTTCATTCTTGGAGAAACCACTTCACAAGCTACTCTTAACATTTAAACATCCTTTAAAACCTCCTTAGAGTATCCCAAAAGAGCTGCCTTGTGTCAAGGGCTCCAATGCCACAAACGACTTATAAATCAGACGCCCGGTCTAAAAGATATTGGTGTGTTAGTAATCGAGGGCCAGTCATGTCTAGGTTCAGTCTGACCTCATCAGAACGAACCGAACAACATGGCCTAGGGGCCCCGCATGCCCGAGCTTGGTTGGAAAAATCTGACTGACCAAGTGCAACATGGCTACTGGGCCCAGCCCATTGGGCCTTGTTGGACCTGGTTTGGTTCGATCGGTGCTCCAGCCTGCCTGGTCGCCCAGGACCCCAGTTCCATCCAGTAGGGTGTGCAACAGGTGGGCCGGTTAGTTTCCATCCTAGGCCAGCAAGCACTAGCTGCCATTCCTCTTGTACTCAGACATGTTGGACTGCGTCCCAGCGCACCACGACCCACACAACATGGGCAACCATTCTGACATGGTCAGATGGCCGCGTCCCACCACCATAAGCTGCCGACGAAAGTGTTGGGGGAACCTACTCCTCTATCATGGCCAAGGCAGCCGCGACACCCCCATCAGCATGTCGTCATTGCGCACTGCCACCCACCTATGACCTCTATCGATCGCAGGTGCTGGAACAGTAGAAACGTGTTCTGTGGACCACCGGGTCCGCTCCAGTTGTCCGTTCATCGGACCATCTACACCTCCCGCCTCCATGGGGTGCCATAATCAGTACTATGGCCTTGGATAATATTTTCCATCGACTTAGTGGTTCGGCCAAAATGAATGCATAAGAACATACCAAATAAGAGGGGCTTGGGCCTTATTCAAGTCCGCATACACCGTTCGTATTATAGTTTCATTAAAACATGTGGGGAAATATGATTTCAATTACATAAAAAATTAATCCTAATTCAAAACCCAAAGAAAAATCACTCTCCCACTAGAGAAAGAGATCCATGGATCAACCTGTTAGTGGGTCGATCTATTTTCGTTTTTTTTAATGATGATATGGGAATTCAATGTGCAAAAAGTATCAACTACTTGGGATAGATTCATTGCTAATGTGATTCATCGGTGGGGATTCACATTCCATTCGAAACCATTGCTGTTCGTCACTCTCTGATCTCGTTCTTTGATGTTTTGCATTATCACCAGCAATTAATCAGCGTTCTTTGTTAGAGAGTATTTCTTTGCCCCCAATCAAAGAAATTACAACTCTTATTCTCCAACCCATAATATCATTGAAAGAGAAACACATCACAACATTTCAATTACGCTGCATCATTACATTGTTACTCTGTTTCATTTATGATACATTATATCTGTGATGCTTAAATAAACAAGTCGTTATGCTATGAATTTAAGTTATCCATTAATGGGATTATTTAATGTGACTCGTCATTGATTAATTTCCACCATCGTAGTGCTGAAGTGCCACCAGTAAATGTTGAAGAGAAACAAATAAAATTACTTTTTATGTTATTTTATTTTTCTTCCAAAATGTCTGAAAAATATATTCTCATGTTGATCCTCGCCAGCCAAAGTTAGGTCCTTTCATGGGTAATCCTATCATTCTGAGTTCAATTTTTCCATTGTATTTTTTATCCGAGCACTAGTTTAAAAGATAGAAAATCATGCTCGCACATTTATTTAAATGAACTTCAAAAAAGTGTCCAAACTATCATTCACCATTGACCCGCATCGTTCAAGGTTAAGTTCCTCATAAAGAAACACACCCTCACGAGCTTAATGGTACTCTTGAATTTCCAATTTGAGTTACCATTTATAAGTTAGAATGATTTTAAAATAAAATAAAATAATTTTATTATTTTTTTTTCCAAAAATTAGTTTCCACTGTTGACCGGCGTTGGCCAATGTTAGGATCTTTTTAAAGAAATAATAACCTCATGAGCTCAACAGTATTATCATATTTTCAATACAAGTCACCATTCGTGAGTTATAAGTATTCAAAAAAAATTATTTTATTATTTTATTTACAATTGTTCTATTTTTTGGTTTTTTCAGTAGAGTCCCGAACCGAGAAAACTTAAGTCGTGTCTACAGTAAACCCATCATAGTAAATGCAACTGTGCCATCATATTTTTGACTTGGGAATTCGTTTAATAGTTATTCAACTTTTTTTAGAATCCTCAGACGTGCTACTTAAAGATTATCATTTTTTGATGGATCATTTCAGGAACTCCGGGCCATGAAATTGCACGCCGTCTCAGCACCTGGTCTCAAAATAATCAAAAATTATTTTTTTAATAAAATAATCATGGTATTAATGGATATTACATTACTCCCTCCTTTAGTGATTTACGTTCTTGTAATCCAAAACAAGGTCTAATCAAACCAATGGTGGTATTGAGCCTAGATCCGAGCCTCCCACTCTTTTGTAGTCTCCTGGAGATTCCAAAACATCCAAAAAACACACACCTAAGAATTCATCTGTTCAAAAATTATCCCCTTTTTTCAATCCACTATATTTACTAGGTACTCAATGAATGTCACCCCATTTCAATTTCCAGCTCACCATGGTCGATGACACGAGATGGGTTGTAAATGTATCTCGTCAGTTAGGATACGTAAAAGTCACTGTACACCATATATAACTATGGTGGTAGAGCCAAGGTGAGGGCCCCCTCTCCCACCCTATATAGTACGGAGAATGGTCTGATGAAATTCAAAGATAACTTGTCTCCCCATCCAAATATCAGTATCCCTCATTGTAGAGAGACCCATATGAATATGTAGTCCCATCCATTTAGAACTCTTACGGTATCCATTGCCTACCAAAATTGGATTTACCTTGGATCCATGAAGTATTCATCCACTCTCGGATGACCTAAACCTTCTCAGTGGTAGCTTGCACCATCTCTAGACACATGAGTTCAAAATCCACATGATCTATCTTTCATCATCAGGAAATGAATGGTTATTCATATTGTGCCTCGAATGGTGACATTCGAATGGTGGATTTGTAGCTATTATTGTATACAACTCCACGAGTTGTAGGTGGTCCTCCCAATTGCAACCAAAATCCCGGACTCATGCACGAAGCATGTCCACAAGGTATATATTGTCTGCTCTATATGACAATCAGTCAGTGGGTGAATGGTTGTGCTCAAGCGCTGCAGAGTCCCACAAGCCCCCTATAATCCCTTCCACAATGGGAATGTAATGTGTGCACCAAGATTTGATAATATCATAGATGGGAATCCCTGGAGTTGAAAAATTATTTGCACATAGAGGCATCCCAAGATCTCTACTGAACCCTACTATCGAATGGGTAGGAAGTGAGCTGACATGGTGAGTCAGTCTATGTTCACCCAGATGGCATCATTCCTCTTGGACATACATGGAACCTCCGTCACGAAGTACATTGATATCATTTCCAACACCCTAATTAGTACCTTGATGGGTTGTGTCAAACCATCTAGAACATTGTGCTCATAATTCACTAGCTCATAAGTGAGGAATCTTGTGACAAACTCTGATACATCCTTATTCATCCCCGACCACTCGTACCGACATCAATGGTCCTGGTACATCTTTTCCAAACCTATATGTACCTCCAAATGGGACATATGGAACATACTCCACACCCCCTACCACAACACCACTAGTACTACTATGAGTCCTCTAAAAATGATGACCTGCTCCACACCTTTGGAATATCCAATAGGGGAATTCACTATGGATATCTAAGCACATGTGATCTCATAGATGTAATCTCAGAGTTGTGACTCTATTACTCACTATATGAGTTGAATGAGAAATACCAGTTATTGTAGACTAACTACCTCAACTCTATCCCCAAAGGAAATATTTAGCGATCCCAACTACTATGAGGCCTCGTTCCATAACTGTGAACTCGATATCATGCTGAGAGCATCTTATACCACACTTCCACTTACTAGGAGTATATACTATCCTAAAGTCATAGTATTGAAGGAACTATAGTCATTGTATCTATCTCAAATATTGAAAAGCCTATAGGGACCTTTCCATCCACACTAATGGCTACCCTTTCAACTGATTGATGTTCACATCAACCCTTTGGTAGTTGGAACTCATTCCCCATGACCACTTGGTTTAAGTGTTAGAAATCCTCACATAACCTCGAACACTGGGGCTTACTAAGCCTTTCCTATGTAAGTCCCCCACCTACATCATCATCTGGGGAAGCTCTACAAAAGCCACCTGATATACTGATGCTGATATTTGTTCTATTTCGGGTTGTATAATGACGCATATGTCTATATCCCTGCAATGAGTAAATCCTAGAAACATATTCTAAAAATAAGTCCTTGTAATCTACCACTGCAATAGGGAACTAAAATCTCAAAACATCCACTGTCAATAGGGTAAGGTTGATCGAATCAAGAGTGATCGGCTGCACCCTCCTATGCATGAGTATATCGTGTGATGCCTGGGTTTCTATTTTCACTAACCATTTAAAACCTCATTCTAATGCTGCATATATACCAAATCCTTTTTCCTAAAATAGTCAATCTGGGCATGAACCATGGATGAACAATTTATACCAAAACTAACGTTGTAAGGTCATGATGCTGCTGCAAAGAGTTTCCAACCACAACCCTTGATTCAAGGGTCAAATCACTTCATCGTCAGAAGTGTGATTATAGAGTCTCCTCACATATGTATATCTAGAGATAATGGTCAAATCAATGGTTTTACCGAAAACTATAGGTCGTGAAAAATATTTGTGACAAGAAGGAATGATTAGAACCTATGTCTATTTATACGAAAACTAAGAGTAGAGAATGATAGTAACTAAAATTATTCTTGGATCCCTTTGGTCATATTCATTGATGGCATGCAACTACTCCCTTCCCATGTCATCCTTCGCTCTATTCCTAGTGGGGACAACATTGGGGTGGTGGTTGTAACATGTAGAAATGTAATTCACCACATTATTCTCTCCTAGATCCTCTTTCACATCTAATTCCCTACATATTCATATGTTCTTATCACTTCCTCTGCTCGGTTGGCCCATCCACCATTTCACTATCAACACGACAGACTGGAAAAAGTCTACTGTAATTTCCCCATCCATATTTTCAAAATAATTACCTATTCCTAGGCTAGCTTGACTCACTATATTAGCCCTGATATATAGTTCCCATGTCTTGGGATGTCTTCTTGGAACGTCTCACACATTCGAGTTTCTTAGACTAACATTGACTACCATCTAGCCCATTACTAATATCCACTAGCTTTATCTCCACATCCAAAGGACTTGTAGCCATAAAGGTTCTCTATAGAACCCTAGCATAAGTAGGAATGTACAGAGTAATAGTGCTAACTCGGTTGTCACTAAACACACCTCGCTCGGAGGTCTAAGCCCTGAAGCACTGGTCGTATCATATTAATCGGGTACCTTCAAAAGTTTGTATGCCTTGATGCATACACACATACCGTTATGTCATCCTTCTGAAGCTGTAGAACCTCTTGGGAGCACAATGAACTTAACATTCATGGCGAGCGACCCTTCTCTGAGATAGGTTCTCAAGATGTAACCATATAAGAGTCACCTCATTGTAAGATCAGGTAATATATACCCCACCATCACCCTACTGAGGCACATATAAGGCTCACTTCCAGGACCACCGTATGATCTAATAGTGTCCTGAATGAGAAGAAACTTAGTCACCACCTCAAGCTAGTAAATAACAACATATGAGTCAGGCTTTCCTCAGCACATGAGGGGTCTCTGTCATAGAAAATCATGAAGTGTTCTCTCTTCACGCATCTCAACTGCTGGTACTATGAGTACCATGTTCTACTACATAGGTTTTGGTATATCTGGTTCACTTCCGGGTGGTGCTATCTGTAGTATGATTCCATATACCCATTTCATTACCCCACAGATCATCCTTGTAATCTTATAGTGGAATCCTAGCTGGCATTCTACTTGGATGCATCTTGAAATAAAACAAGATGTACCATGATCAATAGAGTATACCTGGTGAGCTGATTCCAACTCATAAAGATCTTGAGAAAACATTCAAAGATGCATGGAACCAATGTTTTCATGTAGAGAGTCGGAAAGAAGAAATAAGGTTCCTGGTGTATGGGTACGTCAGCTACCGCACCAACACTCGCATCCCTGACCTAAAATCCCATCCCAAAACACTTATCACTATTGCCTCATCAAAATTTATAGAATATTATTTATTTTGGTAGAATCGACCCCCTCTGACACCACTTTTCCACGACTCATCCCCCAGGGCCCGTTCTATGAATACCCCATGCCCACCTCCCAAATGTGATGGGCTGTAGACTAGCGCCGAAGGCAATATCCCACTAGTGGGAGGCATTTTATAGTGTTCCTACACGCACACATACACACAAAACCATGTACCAAATAGCTAGAAATGAAAACATGCATTGCACTAAATAATCACCGATTAAAGGTATAGGTTTTAGGTCAAATGAGACAGAATTCATACCCAACAAAAGATAGGTAGAAAACAAGAAAGTAAAAATGATCATTCAAAGTCATCCCCTGAATATCCAACATAATGGGTGTGTGTAGAGTAGCTTCTGGAATCCTTAGAAGTAAACCATGCATACCTGATATCCCTTAGAACCCCTGGGTCATAGGCCACCATGTCCTCCATCAAGGTCGCAGTAGTATTCACCTGACACAACACATGAGGGTGAATCCCTTGTAGGGGAGAGTAAAACAATACTCAATAGGGACCCTGAACCACAAAGGAATGACCACAAAGCAATCCATAAAGAAAAGCATAAAGCATGATCATGAATTAAGAAAACTACCACATGTATAATCTATAGTATATAAATCAAGACAAACAAGAACAACACATAACACCTTGGACTACTGGGGCCCTCATCCTTGATGAGTACCATGGGTATGCTGGGTCACACAGAGTCGCTCCCCACCATGGGCCTATTTGGTCACACATAGCCGCTTCCCACTGTGCCCATCATACTAAGGTACTCATCCATCATGAGTACAGTGGGTCTTTAGGGTAACAAGGATCCTCCCATAATGGTTCATCACAGCTGATCTACAGAGGGTCACTTATAGATGATCCACAAAGGTTCACTTTTCAGCAGTCTTTGAGTCTTAGTCAGTCGTATGGTTCTTACACCTAGTGTGCTTGATTCTAGGAGAAACCAATCCTCTATCTATTTATCACATTTAAGATTCTATGAAAATATCTTTACATTATTCCAAAAGAACCACCTCATGGAAAGGGTTCCATCGCCAAAAACAACTCATCCATTAGATTCTCGGTCTAAATGATATTTATGTTATAGTACTTGGGGTCCAGTCGTGTCTGGGCCCGATCCGACCCGGTCGGACCAACCCGACCATCCCAACCTAGGGGGCCCAACATGCCCTGGCTTGGTTCGACCAATCCAAATTGACCCAGTTCAGTTTTGGCCAGGCCCGGTCTGGCTTGGCCATTGGGCCATACTGGACCCGACCCAATTCGACTGGGGGTCTAGCCCGCCGGGTTTCCCAGTGACCCGGTTCCATCTAGCCCATCCCACAATAAGAGGGAAGGTTTATTACCACCCCGGGCCACCAACATCCTAGTTTTATTCCACCGATCCAGCCCACAATACTAGGCCGGCTTTACTCTATCCCGGGCCTCTCTGTTTCCTAATTTGCACCCCCACCCACTGGCATGGCCCGCATGGAGGGCCGGTCTTATCTACCCCGAAGGCCCTCTGGGCATCTTGTTAGTATACACACAACCATTAGGAGATGTCCACCCTTTTTTCCACACGTGGTTCTGCTAGACTATGTGTTCGCACACCGCGGGATGCCCTTCCGACATGGCCATATAGCCGCATCCCACCTCTACCTACCGGCGACCCAAGTGCTAACGGATCTTGCTGTTCAGTCGTGGCCTGAGATGGTCACGACACTACCTTTAGTGTGTCCTAGTTCCTTGAAAAAACACGTCTAGGTCCACCATCACGGGCTGTCACTGCTGGTATCTATTGTCGGTGCACCGATAGGGTGTTCGATGGACCACCATGTCCACTCTGGTGGTCGGTTCCTCAGACATTTTTCACCTACGGCCTCCATGGGGTTCCGTCATTCCTAGTATGGCCTCGAAAAACACTCTCCAAAAACATGGAATCGTAGTAAAAAATAATTCACAAAAGCACACAAAATCAGAGGGGCTCGGGCCTTGTTGATGTTGGCATGAACCCTCTAAGTTAGAGTTTCATTAAAAAATTTGGGGAAATAGGATTTTGATTACATCAAAAATTAATCTTGATTCAAAACCTCGAGAAAAATCACCATCCCGTCCAAAAGAGAGATCCGTGGATCAACCTATTTGTGGGTCGATCCGTGTTTGTTTTTCTTGAAAGAATAACATGGAATTCAAAATACAAAAAGTAACCCCTACCCTGGATAGATCGTTGCAAAAACAATCCCTCTACAGGGATTCACATCTCGTTTGAAGCCATTGGTGTTCGTCGCTCTCCAGAACCGTTCTTCGAGGACCATAATTGTCACTCGTGATTCACCGGTGTTCTTCATTGGAGAAAATTTCTTCTCTTCCCATCAGAAAAATTCTAACTCTGATACTCCAACCCATTATCTCGTTAAAATAGAAATTAGTTTTAGTGTTTCTGTTACGCTACGTCATTTTGTCATTATTATATTTCATTTATTAAAAAACATATATGTTATTCTTAAATAAATGATTCATTACACTGATCCTTTAAGGGAACCATTAATCTGATTCATTTGATGTGACTAGTCAATGCCTCGCCACCGCTATCATAGTGTTAACGTTCCACCACTCAATGGTGATGGGAAACAAATGAAATTACTTTTTATGTTATTTTATTATTTTTCCAGAAATTCCGAAATCTATCATCTCTGGTCGACCATCATAGGTCGATGTTAGGTCCCTTATAGAAGAATCCCATCATTATGATTTCAACAGTTCCCTCATATATTTGATCCAAGAACATGTTGAAATGTTATAAAAACCTTCTCACGTGATTATTTAAATTCACTTAAAAAATGTTCAAAAACTATATTTCACCATTAACCCGCATCGATCAAGGATACGCTCCGTATAAGGAAAAAACTCCCTCACAATCTCAAAAATACTCTCATATTTCCAATCCTAGTTATCATTTAGGAGTTATTAGGATTTTAAAATAAAATAACTTTATTGAATTATTTTATTTATGGAAAAAAATAATTTCCAGTGTTTACCTATGTCAAAAAATGTTAGGCTCTTTCTATGGAATGATTTCCCTCCCAAGCTCAACGATGGTATTAGATTTTCAATCCATGTCACCATTTGTGAGTTATAATGAATCTAAAAATAAAATAATGTATTTAATTATTTTATTAACTATTAGGCCATTTTTGGGTTTTCTCACTGGAGGCCTATGACAAAAATTCTTAAGTCGCTTCTAGGGGAATCCCTCCATCCTAAATGCAACGACGCCCTCAGATTTATGATCTAGCAGTTGTTTAGGAGTTATTATACCTTTTAAAGAAAACGGCTCACATATGCTGTTTAATGTATTACATTTTTCGACGAATCATTCCTGGCACTATGGGCCTTGGAATCACACACCATCTCATTACATAGTCTCGAAATAATCCCATTTAATTTATTAAAACAAATTATGGAATTCTAAGGTATTACAAATATTTTTATTATAAATATATATTTATCATATAGTATATTTTAATGCATATGATGAAATATGAGAATTGAGGTAAGGGATTTATTCAACAATTTCTTTTTTTGGATTTCCCATGGTAAATTTCTATTAATAAAAATTATATAGATATTATACTTTCAATAGAATCAATTTTATTATCCTCTAGTTTCTTAAATAATTTTTATGTATTTGTCTCTTTTTACTATCTTTGGTAATTAAAATGAGTGAGAATTTTTTTTAAATAAAATTAATCTTTATTTCCTCATTGGTCAATGGAATTTTATTCCATGACCATATTCTTATAATTCTTTTTATGAATTTTTTAACTATTAATGAAATTTTAAAAAATATTTTCATTACTTTTTAATTTACTTACAATGGTTTAGAAGGAATCTGTGTTTTGAAAAATTTTCTTAATGAGTCATTTATAAATTCTTTCAAAAGTGTACAGTTATTTTCTCTTTTAACATATAAAATATGAAAAAAAAATTCTCCCCATCATGAACATTATTTTATTTTAGTGTTCCTTTAAAATTTTCAATTTTTATTTTAAAATTAAATAATTTTTCAATATTATAAGAGGTTTTAGTTAAAATTTATCAAAATAAAAGGATATAATTCTCATGTTTTCTAACAAAGGCTGGAATATTATTTTATTTTTATTTTCAAAATTTTTTGACATCCTTTAAATATTTCAATGATTCCATGGGGAAATGATATTCTGATTCCATCTACTTTATTTTCTGTTTGGATTATAATGGTAATGATTTATGGATGACTCTATAAAACTCAGTTCATACCTGCTGGTTAATGGATTTATCATAAAATATTTCTGAGTATGGTTTCTATTTAATGGGTTATGATATAATGTAATGTTTATAAACCCTATTTACTTTCATGGTTTATGATATGATTATATGATGATTTTTTATACTCTTTTTCAACTCATATGTATGTTTTCTATTTTTTGACATGTAGGATCAAAATTATATATATATATCAAATTAATTAGGCAATAAATGAAATATCATGACATAATATGAATTATAATGAGGAGTGAACGCAATTTAGTAAGTGGAACTATCCATTATAATATCCTTGGGAGAGAAACATTTCTAAGGAAATCATTGAATTAGGAGATAATTCAATCTACTATGAGAGCCTTGGAAGTGGTCCATGACTAAGGAAAATATTTTATTTTCTTATGTGTGTTGAAAAAACTTATTTCTTATTCTTATGATATGTTCTCATAGCCCACGATTGATTAATGAATATTCCACACACTTATGAGTTATTTCATGTCTATAACAAAGTCTTATTCCATGATCGATGATAAACTATATTTTTCTAATTCGTTATGATTATAATATGTTATGATCATGATCTCATACCTATATTCTTATCTTATTATAAATTATGATAATTTTTTGACATATATTAAATTTATCCTAACTGATTATAATAGCTCACCATTTATTATGTTTCATTTTTTCACTTTCTAACGAAATGTTTCAAGTAGGATACATCTAATAAGTTTACCATATGAGAAGATCTTTCTGAGAGATATTTAATATCTTTTATGAAATAATATAATTATTTATATATTCTATAAATAAATGAAGCCATTATATTTATGAGTCATGTATTGTTATGATGTGCATTGAATATTCATCCAAAAGGATGTAATATCATTGTGTGTAATGATTGGGTAGCATTAATGACATTTTTTTGAAATTTTTTACAATTAAATTTGATGTTTCAAAACTTTTACATATTATATAATTCCAAAACACAAAAATAATTATTATATTCTTTTATATTATTTCATTCCATTATATATTACAGTTCAAGGTTTTTTCTAAGTTGGAGTAAAACAATATTGAGAAAAAATTCAACGTAATGATTCTCATTAAGTTTATTCTTCCACTATGTTTTCGTATATAGAAGTTAATAAGAATAAATTAAAAATTTTTTTTTATAATAGTGATATTCAAGTTGTAAAATTATTCATTATTTTGTCTATTAAAAATACTCAGTAGGTTCTGATCATAGGATAGAAGGCCACACCATGAAGAAGGTGGACCATGATCATAGTGGACTATAAGACAACCAACCATTTTCAACCATTCCGTGAATTTTAGTGTTTCATAGTTGAGATTTTCCAATGAGAAATAGTGAATACCAAAATGGATGTTGGGGATCTTGAAGTTTCAATGTTTGAACTAGTTTTCTAAAACTTATCGAATGGTAGCATAAGAAGTTTTAATTTCCAAAATATGTTTAAATAGGGAATACCATATCATGGAAATTGGTATAGTGGTATAGGAGAATCATTATTTGAAAAAGGAAATCCATCCATGGGTGTTTTATAGACTTATAAGTGCTAGGTATTGGGTGTTTAGAAGATGATAAAAAATCGAAGAAGTGTTCATGGTAATAGAAATCATGAAGGGAATTTCCTAAAGAGATTATATACACCACTCAATGCTGTTAAGGATAAGGGAGTTTAATTTGGTGTGGTAAGTATTTTTTTCCTAGTGGAAGTCAAAACATCTAGTACGACTATGGTGTAATTTATTTCAAGTGGTGTGTTGACTGTAGGATGTTATATAACATTTTTATTTCAAAATTAATGAGGATGAAAACATTAATTTGGTGGTCTATTAATGAGTTGTTTTGAAGAAACATTATGTTTCTATAGCTTATGAATTTTACGGAACATGATTTATGATTTAATAATGGGATGAAGGTGAAGAAAAATATTATTAAATAGATCTTTATAATATATAATATTCATAGAAAAGGAGAGAATAAAATTTAATGAAATATATATATTGAAAAGATTAAGATGATCGACCATAAAACACATTAACAAAATTTATATATGCAATAAAAGAGGTGTTTTATTATTTCTTAGTAGAAAAAATCCACTTCTTCTTACAAGAAAAAGGATATCATTCTAGAATAAAAATTTGAAAAATAATTAATTGAATAAACTATTCTAGGAATTAATAAGAATAATAATTAGCATATACTATAGAATGATACCAAGGAGGAGGTGTTTATGTGACCTCTCACGATGGAATAAAGATGATAGAATTCGAGGAGAGATTCAAAATATCATTGTAAATGACCATTGTAATGGAAAATATTACAAACCCATACCCAATTAAACTCATCAAACAATAGGTTATATTGTACATAAACTAGGTGCCACCTATTTTTTCCATTTATGTATTGTGTGGAGGAGGAAAGTATGTGTTAAGTGTTACCAATTAGATAGTGAACTACCCAAATTATTAGTAATGGTTGTGATCCTTATGTGTAATTACCTAGGAAAAACTCAAGTAGTGATCTTGTTGTTTTTTATGAACTAAATTATTATTGGTTTCATGATCCTTAGATTATCCCATAGGGGAAAACCAAGAAACAATTAGTATCTGATGTGTTATTTTTTATTTTAATTGTACATAACATCATTTGATAAAGTGTATAAATAATTATCAGAAGATAAAATAATAAAAGGGATGGGAAAAATAATTATATCAACACAAGTTTAAGAGGAAAACAAGTAAACTATATAATTTAGAGCCCAAGAACCAATAAAGTATTTAGTGTTCAGTAAAAAGTGTTTAACTTTTGAAAATATTCGACACCATGTTTAACCCCCCCTTTTATCAAATCTCCCACCCAAGCCCCTTTGGGCTGGAAAATTTATTCTTTCTAAATTTAGATTTATTATACCTATTTTTATTTGTGATTCCTATGGTGGAACTTATCTTGTTATGGAATCATCCTAGGCAAGAACAATGGTACAATGACCAATTCACTTTGATTTTTTCATTGTTAGACATGAAATATGGAATGAATAGTTTATGAGTCCCTATGACATATCTCTATAGCTATAAGAGATAATTCCCACTAAATCAATTAGATTCTCTTGAATTGTAATTATATTTCATTATTATTAAAAAATATTTGTTTCCACATAATAAAGAAGGACATTTTAACACTTTACAAGTATTTCATCCTTCATTTATATATCCAATCAACATTAATGAAACTATAACATATCATTGATCTTGTTGTAAACAAATTCAACTCAAAATCACTTGAAATTTTAGGAATTATTTTACATAAAAAATTATACAAACAATTCCTCCAATTTAAAGGTTATTAAACAATTTTCTTTGATAAAATTGTATTTTTGAGAGTAATGCAACACTTGGATTAAGATTAATAAATAATTGAAAACGTATTAATTGATATTTTCTCATATTTTACATTTTTTTATACACTTTCGAAGGGAATTCTCAAATCTCAAACACTCATCAACCTACCCCAATATTAATGGATCTTCAATGTCCCTCTTACATCTCCTCATGAGGTTGATTTAGATTCTATAATGAGTGGTTTACATGTTATCATAAAAATATATTTTATTAGTGAATTATAGGTTATTTGATATAAGGGAGTTCTTTTCATTTTTTGATAAAACTTTAATGATTTTACAATTTGATATTTTTACTAGTTTTGTGACTTATTATGATATATGTTTTGTTTCTTTCTTAGTGTGATTAATATTGTTATTTCTAAAATATAATTTTACACTATATTGAAATCGCATTGTAAAATTAATTTTTGACCATTTCCATAAAATAATTGATAAAGAGGATTCCATTACTAGATATATTTATAGGTATTCTTCGAAAGATGTATTGATAAAAAATATATAGTAATTGTAGAGTTCTTTAACATCTTAATTGTTCAGCCTATATCATAACTCACTCTGAATCCCATATTTATTTTAATTTAATTTCTAATTAGTGGATAATATATGGATAAAATTTGGATCAAATTACATTGGAACACATCTTATTCTGCTAATGGTTCTGATTATTTTTAAAAAATATCTTTTTCTAAACAATCAGTGGATAATAAAATTAAATATTTATATCCTAAATATAATTTCGGAAGACAACTAAATAGATATAAATCTTTTGAACACTTTATATTTAAGTAGTCCCCAACTTAGTATGTGGATTTTATTTTTCAAACATAATTGAATTTTATAGAAAGTTTTAGCACTAATGTGAATTATCAAAATATAAATGCTGCATCATTGAAAGTTGTGAAATAATTAAATATTTTGATAAATTATTATTTTGGAATTCTATATAAACATCATCAACATGAAAATATATTAATACCACTAGTTAAGGATACTATATACAATGACTTCCGAAATTTTGTTTTTGATAATTTAGGATAATGTTATCAAGATTATAATATATATAAGTGGATCCTATTTCTAATGATATGAAGTCCAATGTAAGAGAAATATTCAGTTATAAGAAAAATCCATTTTTTATTATTAAATAAAGGTAATCAAGATATTTATGGATGGTGTATCATGCATTTAAAATTTTATATTTTACTAATGTTGTATTATATCAAGTGAAAATATTGAATTCAAAATAATTTAATTTTAATGACATTGGAAATTTTCCATGATATATTTATTGAAAATATGATCCCTAATTATTTTTTTGACATTAAAAATGTTTTTAACAGTCCAAGTACCAATTTTAGAAAAATATATTCCCTTACTTGTGTTTATATTATAAATCGGGTAGAGGAATTGAGCATATAGAAATTAAAGATATTTCTACATCCTTGATGGAATTATATGTGTAATACTAACATTATAAATCAATATAAATTAATAAATAATTAGAAAAAATACTATTAATATAATGTTTTTACAATAATCCACATTAAGAAATCTATTTCAATGATAATTTATGTTATTTAAAAACATGTATCACATGTAGTAGAATAATATAAAAAATAAAAATGACAGGTTCATTTGACATCCACAATAATAAAAATCATATAAAAAATATGATTTGTAACATCCATATTTATAATTAAACCCTAATAATGTGTGATTGGGATTAGATAAACTAATATAAAACACTTTTTACAATGCTAGTAATAGGTCGTACAAATGCTAAAAAACCACTGACTAGAAAATTAGGGTTAAAATTTGACCTTTATCAGTGATAGAAAAAAGAACTGATAAAGGGGGCGTTTATCTGCACTTTTATTTACCACTTATAAAGGAATCTTATACCAGTTTGTTTATAGAAATGGGAAAAAATGAAATTTTTATAACCTTTCATAGTGCTTGAGACCCCCTTTATCATCACTTCTGACCCCCTTCCCCAATGATAGACAACTTCTCACCAAACAACACAGACACTTGGATTTCATCTGATGATATCCAATTGAAAAGAGAAAGAAATCACCACCCCTACCATGTTTTATTGGAAGTTATGATAAAATTTTTATTTATTTATATATATTTACATACATACATATATTTCATATATATATATAATTATTTTATAATTATTTCATAAAATATATGTTTGTGTGAGTGTGAATGTGAATGTGTGTATGATATATATATACATAAATGTATTTAGATATATAATTTATTAATATCCATTTATATATATTATAATATAAATAAAAATATATATTTTTATCAATACACATGTATATGTACATATAAATATTATATTTATATTTTCATGTAGTTCTACTATAAATTCATTTATATACTATATTTAATGACAATGATATATTTTTTTAAAAAATAATTTATATAATATAGACTCATAATATTTATACACACATATGTACACATATTTACGCACTCAATTACATATTTATATTTCTCACGTACTCACAAAAATATTTACACATACATATGTATTTATTTAAATATATTATAATATGTACATAAATATATATTTATTTATTAAAACACACAAGGTTATATATAAAAATGTCTTTTATAGAGATATATATATATATATATACATATTAATGAATTTCTATAAGCTAAATAAAATGGATAATTATTTATTTTAAATGAAATTAATAATATATATTTCTCTCCCTATGGTTTATATATTTACAAATGAATTTTTATGTAAATATGTATTTATACATGTTGATTTACAATAAGTAAATATTAGATAATATGAATATATTTAATTATAAATGAACCTATAATATAAAAAATAATAAAATTTACAATCATTAATATCAATATGAATGCAATATCTGATAATAAATTTAGTATCCAACAAAAAAGAAAAATAATAATATCTTAAAAGAAGCTGTAATACTTTCATATATTAAAAAATAGGGTATCCCACTAAAAAAATAACTTATGTTGGACTTATAGGCAGTTTTGGACATTGAAATAATAGCGAACTAGGTCCCTTGACTAACATGGTGTAGATCTCTTCACAAAAATCACTTTGATGTGTGGTAAATATTGAATGCACAACAAGATCAAAATTTATAGCCGTTTGATGTTCATGTTATGTTTTTAAGTTATCTTAGATCATTATTTTTTTTAATATTCATTCCATTCAATTGTCACTAAATTAATATCACCAAATAATAATTAGAAAAATATTAATTAATATTTTTTTAAATTATTTTAGTAGAAAGTTTTTAACAAATATCTAATATATTGTGTATACATTCATATTTCTCCTTATCTAAATAATTTTTTCAAAAATATATTATATTTATATCTATATAAATATATAAATATACAAATATACAAATATATTATTTTTGTTGAAATATAATTTATTTAAGAAATATTCCCTTTGTTTGTGTTAGTAAAAAAGCACTGATAAAGGCCCCCATATCTATACTTTTTATTAGAACTAATAAAGTCCCCCTTTATCAACACATATTTATTATCCCAAATAAAAGGACACCTTTATTAATTCTTTTTTAGAACTGATAAAACCCCTGTTTCCAGTGAGATTTTGAGCACTCATAAAGGCTCCCTTTATAATGTAATTTTCTAGCACTAATTAAGGTGGAATTTATCTGTGTTTCTAGTATTGATTATAAATCATATCACTGGATAAAAAATTTATTATTAATGATACCAATTAATTCAATCATTTTAAGCATTGATTATCAGTCATAACATTAGGATGGCTGTATAGTGCCTCAAAATCTTGTTCCATGGATGTATATGTTGTAGAATTTCTTAATCATCTTAATGGTTTTTCTTGGAAAAAAATTCCTAGAAACAACTATCATGTATACTTTTAGCCTCAAATTGAAAATTTCCATGAGTTATAGAAAAATTGTATTAAATAATAAGATATATCTACCACGTAAATTTTCAAAATGTATGATTCTATGATCTCTAAAATTAGTGAATTCCCTACTCTTATTGGAACACATATATTGGTTTGGATTTTCTAGTTTTTAAATTTGAATTTGATCATGAGTTAATACCTTATAGTAAAAATTGTTATTCTTATCCTATCATAGACTTCTTGATACATCTAATGTACATTAATAGAAAATTTCAAAATTATATAGTATTATTGATAAAAAATGACCACTAATGCTACTTATAGGTTCACAAATATTAACACAACTAATATATATTTATAAATAATTTGGGATGGTCTATAATTTGAATGATATTGGGAAAAAATATTGTTTTATATCGTCTAATGAAATTATAACACTACAATAGAAGGAAAAAAGTGTTCCTTTAAAACTTCCATAGTAGGAATTTGATTTTGAATGATATATTCTTGATATTATTCATATTGAAAATAAGTTATTAACAAAGTTTGTTTTCACATAACTAAGTGAGTATGGAAAATCTGAGGACCATATTAACACTTAAAAAGACTTAAAAGAAATGCATATAATGTTTGATATGTGGGTAGATGAGAATGGAAAGTATGACATCATATACATTGAAATGAAAATTAAGGGGAATGATAAATTCATTTAAATCATAAATAATTTGGAAGTATCTTATGGATATTCATCTAACTTATCTCTAGGATTTGAATTAAAACATTTGAGGATAAATAGGTAAAAAATTCATGATTCACATATTATTCTTGAATACTTACTACATTTATCATTGTGTATATTGTTTCCAAAAGAATAATCAATAGTTTAAATTGAGTCTTTCACATTATCCAAACTAATTTAAAAGAAAAATATATAAACAATTTAGTATGAGAAGCCATATTAAAGAATTGTAATGAAAAATTATCAGATAGAGATAATATCCCCCTTACGTTTTCACTGTCATGATTATTTTTACTATGTAATTGCTAGCAGAAACAAAATTATCACGTCCTGTATATTATAAATAGACATGTCCAATTCAGATGTAATTCATTTATATGTTTTATTTATTATGTAAACCATGAATTATAATTAATTATATACATTTTTAATAATATTTCATTCATTTATTTTCATAGATTCATTGATCATTTGAAATTATATGAGAAAAATAAATCCCAAAAAGATGCATATATTTTTGGTAGTTACTTCTTGAATATATTTCTCACCTTTTGTTCTAGGAACTTATATGATAATGAGACATGATTAAATAATGTTCTTTTTCATTAATGATATGTCGAATCAATTACAACACAAAAATAAATCAAAAATCATTACTACTATTGGTTAATTAGTTGTTAAAACCTAAAACATTACACAGACACAACATGAATTATTATAAGCACGTAGATATGTGATACTATATCATGAAATTGTAGATTAATTAATTTTATAATTGGAAAAAATAAATTTGTTCATGAGAAGTTACATATGGTATGAGATAGATATAATAAAATTATATTACTCTTATGGAAACCCATGTCTCCCAGTACCCATGTCACCTCCTCTACCCCCTATCATTTTCCCTCCCCTCCTAAACCTAGCTTTATATCATGATCCCTCATATCCCCCCACTCCCATATCTCCCTCTTTTCCCCTATCCCTATCTACCCCAATCCATTTACTACCCACTCCCTATTCCCCACCCCTCGTTCCCTATTCACATTCTACTCATTTACAACTATCCTCCTATAGTCTATCTCCATCTCCCTCATGTTACTTTTCCCCTTGTACATCCTGAATATGCTAACCCACTGATATTGTTTTCATTAGTTTTTTGGATTTTAATATATCATATTGAAGACACATCAGTCTTACCCTCCTTCACCATGTAGCATATCCCTAATCTCAGACCAAGGAATTAATTACAGAATGCTCTTATATTGATTCATTTTCAATATATTATCACCTCTCTTTCTGTTCAAACATCCAACTGGTTGATGAATTTCTTCAATTTCTTTCAGTTTTTTTCTCCTTTTAACAATAAATATTCTATTAATACATTTTAAAACCATATATCAATTTTTTCATAACTTAGACTATGTTAAATATTTTCCCTTTAATGCTTTTCTCATCATTTTTAGATTCTTGTAATTTTTCCCATTCAAATTGGTTATTAAAGTGTAGTTGATTTTTGATTCCATCCGAGTCAACTTTTTGTGGAGGAAAGATTTAATAAAATATATTACTATTATTAAAACCCCTGGCTCTGGGTACACATGTAACGTCCATGTATCCCATCCATTTTCCCTCATCAGCTTACCCTCCCATTTTTATAGGGCTCCCTCCATTTCCGTCACTCCTCAATCTCCCTCTCTATCTACCTCTATCTATTTTTTACACTCAATACACTCCCCCACTGCATGTTCCCAATTCACCAATCTCTATTTCTATTCCCCTTATTTTAGGCTCTCATCCCACTATCTATATCTATATCCCTTGTGGATCTCAGTCACTCGCCCTCCTAAAAACACTGACATGCCACTTGTAGAAGGTTTTATGATTTTATGTTACTGGATTTATGACACTTTAGTACTGCTCACCCTCACTACATAGAATATTTCAAATCACCAACCAAGGATTCAATTATGTATTTATTTTATATTGATCCATTTCCATTATGTTCACACCTAATTTTCTATTAAGCCTCAAAACTGGTTGATGAATTTCATCAATTTTCTATAGTGTGTTATACATTTATCAATACTCATTCTACTAATTAATGTTCTAACTTGTTTTCAATTTTTTTTAAATTCTACCTATGTTAAATGTTTTCTGTGTAAATTTTTTTTCCTCATTTTAAAATTCATTTCATTCTTACCATTCCAATTGGTCATGGATGTGTGGATAATATTTTTTATAACATGAGAGTTGAATTACCATGAAGGTAGGATTTACTATAATCTATTACAATTACTAAAACCAATGGGTCTTGGTAAATTTTTCACCTCATCCAATCCCCTCCCCTCCACTTTTCCTCTATTACTATTGGGTTCCCTCCCATTCACACAGTTCGTTGTCTCCCACGCTGTCTCCACATCCTTGTCTACCCTGATCTAATCACACATCAAATCCTCATTCCACATTCACCAATCCCAACTCACACACTACCCAATTCAGCCTCTCCTTAAAATGTATATCTTTATCTCCCTCATGGATCTTGCCCCCTCACACCTCATGAATAAGATAATCCTCCACAATTGTTTATAGAAGGTTTTTCTAGTTCTGGGCTATCATATTGACGAAACTTCTATATCAGTCACCTGCACTATGTAACATCTCCCCGATATCATAAAAAAGTATTCAATTCATCCTTTATCCTATATTGTTACATTCAAATTTTTTTACCTTAGTTTATATTCATATTAACTGTTATTTGATGAATTTCACAAATTTCATATGGAATGTTATTCTTTTGACTTCTTCACTTCTGTTAATAATTTTTTGATAGTGATTTCCAATGGCTTTTCTACAGTGACTATGCTAAATGATTTCCCTATAAATTATATCTCATCATTATCCCATTACTATAGTTCTTCCAATTATAATTTCTCATTGTAGTACTCAAATATTTTTGTGTGTGATGAAAGTCTACTTCCTGTAGAGGTAGGCATTACTGAAATTAATCAAACATGAATATTTTTTATTTTTCTTTCTTTTATCTACACATTCCTACAAGAAATTTTATATTTTTTTTAATTATATATTTTTTAATTTATTATTTAAAATATCATTCCTTCCATATTTCATTTTTCATATTATTTATCATTAAACAATTTCTACTAAAAAAATAATATTTAAATTTTATTAAATGTTTTGGAAGATCCCTTTTTATCATTAATTTTTAGTTTCCCATTATATAGTTCCCAGTTTGTGTCCCTTTTTAGAATTTTAATCTTTAATGTCAATGTTAATATTTTTTAAACTATATTTCATAAATTATATTGAAACTTTAGTTTACAACATTTGTATTCATTTTAAATTACAAACTTAGAATCCTTGATACATAAAAAATAAATATTTCATGGAATTAAGGTGTCCATAAATAGTCATTTCATGTATTTCTTTAGGTTTTCTTATTCTTGTACTCTTATTGGTAACCATTCCCTCACCAAAAGGGAAAAACCATTGCACCTTTAATTGGTTTTTTGTATTATGTAGTCATAATGGTACCTACTTTTGAATTCCAATAAGTAATATTTTATATGAAAGAAAATTTATTGTTATTTTTATTAGGAAATGTTTTTACCCGTAGTATGAAACATTTTTATTTATTAATTCCCATTCAATTGAATATAGTTATTATCTACTTGCATATGAAATTTGTCTTTTAAATATATGAAGGGTTCTAAATTATTATGCTTAATGTTTCATGTGTTTTATCATATCTTCATACTATTAACCAATGATATGTTTTTTATCCATGGGGAAATAATACTTAATATTTTTACTTCATAATGAAATGGAATTTCAAATTGTCAAATATTTTTAACATTTCTTCAAATTTTGAACAAAAAAATATGTTTATAAAACATGTTTTTTTTTGGATTTTGACCGATAAGAAAATATGGAACAATGAATAAAATTTGATTATCGTGAAACATGTATTTAAGGTTTATATTATTTTTTGTATTTTTACATTCTCTATAGTCATTTTTTACACCTATTAATCATATAATATTTCTTTACATTTTTCAGTATATGTTTTCTCTATTTTTAATGATATATGCATCACATGGTATTATTTTTTTTTCTTTTGGCATATAACATTGTAATTTCCTTCACGTGTTAATCGTTTTTTTTACATTTTCAAACCCATGTTTTTATGATATGTTTAGTGGCATGTGTGTCATGTGGGAATGATTTTGTTTTTCATGAAAGTGAATGATAGATGATTTGTCCTTAAAAGGTAATTATATAGTATTTTTATTTACTTTAATATAAAAAATATGATATATTTTTCTATAAAAATGACTTTGTGTTTCTTTTATTATACATTTTAAATTCATCAGTGTTCATTACTATAATATAATTATTTTGGATCCACTCACCAAACTGAACAATGATTTCTCTACATGTGTTATAAATTATGATTTTCATTCAATGGTTTGGATCCTTTCAAATGAACATATTACATATTAATTTTACCAATATTCTTGTATTAATAAAAGTTTGTATATAATAGAATCCTTGATTTTATAAAGAAAGTACTTAAACTATAAGTAATATTGCAAACAACTAATTACATTGTATTAATTTTATATTTATTTGTCTTCATGTTTTAAAAAAAACATGGGCCTCCTAAAAAAATACTATCCTATGCATATCTACAGGGTGACTAAACAATGTATTCAAAATAATATTTTATTTTTGATATATTAATGAATTATGATATTCAAATTATGTGATCTTGACATTTATAATATCCTCCAATATAAAAATGATCCATTTTATGATCACTACAATGAAGGTGTTTGGTAATGGTTCTAAAATCAACTTGAATGAGGAGTCTCTAATGGGGTTTGAAATGAATACCTTGGTGGTTTGTTCAATTTTGAATTTTTAATTCATTTAAATTTTACACTATTTGGATATGGTGTCATTTATTTTATCACTCAAAAGAAGGTTCCTAAATAACATTTAACTAGTAATGAACTGAGAATATGTATTCTTATAAAACCTTTTGGAATATTTAATTATTTGTGTTTATTTTCTTAGTGCTATATATATTTATAAATATCTATATAATATTTATTTTTTTGGATGTCCATTTTCATTGATTATTTCCATTGAATAAGATAATCATTAAATGATTACTATATAATATATATTTTACTGTATTCGATGATTAATGATTTGATTGACTATTTTTAATAAAGAAATATGAACATAACTATGAAATTTGAACAAAAAAATATTTTTCTTATTTAATTTATATCCATTTTCAACACGCATTAAATTTAAACACTACATATAATATACATTCATTTTATTTAAATGAGGAAGAATCAATATCATATTTCATATATAGTTTCTAATTATATAATGAAATTTCAATCTAACAACATATGTATTGTTTCCAATGACATAACAAATATTCTATATTAATCAATTACACAATAAGATCCATTTTTACTATATCTTCTTCGATATAGTATGAATTGTACATTAAAATTTAAATTTCCATACGAATTGATCTATAAATAAAATTTAATTTTTTTCCCATTGCTTATTTATTTGAATTTATCTTATTATCATGAAATCCTACTTCATCTAAACTTTACATTTAATAATATTTGAAAACATCTAATTCAATTTTAATATAATGAATGTTCACTGTATCAAAATCATATGTTTTTTATTTATATTATAAATTTTGTTGCTTTCAGTTAGCACATAAACAGAAAATATTAACCAAATATTTTTTCCCACTCTCACTAATAAAAAATTATTGAATTTAGGTAGTACAATTAAAAATATTTATCCTTCCACCAGCAATATATTTTTTTCAGATATAAAAAATCTACCACCTTCCCTCCTGTCACTATAATATGCTTTATATTATCAAAAAAATATCCTTCATTAGGAAACTATGTGGTTTTCCAATGAATTAGTGCATGATTACTTATAATATAAATTGTATAATTGAACATTTATGCGATATTAAATATCCTTTACATTATATTATTTCTTGTACATTTATTAATTTAAATTTGCATTTGTTTTTGTAATATTCATCATCTTAAACCTAATTATTTATATATTTTAATATTTAGTTAAATTACATTACGGTAAAAAAAATTTCAATATTTTCTTTCAATTATAATACTTCATATTGATGTTTATTTCATTTATAATAAACACTCAATGTTATATACATGATATTTTTTGAAACTCATATGTAGTAAGCAATGATTAAAAGTATCATGGATTTTTCCAAAATCCATGAGTATGAGTACAATAACCTAGAAAAACTTTGGTATAGACCTTCATTAATGAGGTATTATAAATCTAAAATTTGGTACAATACACCTTTAATTTGGACTCAGTAGTCTCTTTCATGTATTCTTTCCAATACATTATTTATATTTGAAATGTAATCTTATGTATCAAATAAATTATCATATTTATTATTATGATATTTTTAATTTTATAAATATGATGTTTCTCTTCAGTATACATTGTCATGTATTTTTTTCATTACATATATAGTATTTAGAACTACTAAATTATATAAAAAGTGAATTGTAATAATTTTTTTCCGTATTTTTTAATAACAAAAATATTCAATTAGAATATGTTATTTCAATTTGTATACTTTGTTATAGTATAATTTCTTTGATATTGTAAAATTTTTGGATCCATGAGGGTTCCCTATAATCATCTTCAAATGATTTAACCTATATATCCCCATGTTTTACTAGATAAGTCAACCATTCCAAGGAAATAAATCATATTACCCAATTTTGATAAAATAAAATGTTACAATGACATCATATAAATTCTATATTCTACTTTAAATTAGTATTATTTCTATATATATTTGGAACAAAACTAATTTTGATATATCTATTAATTTTTATGAATTGATTGAAGACATCTTTTATGTATATGAAGATATAAAGCTATCATGAAAAAATTATTAGAACTACACATTATGCTATATAATTTATGCCAATCCCATTATATATTATTTTAGATATCGTCTCTAGAACTCAATCAGTGATAATACCATATATGTGTTTGTTTACCTATTTTATAAATACCTGATGAAATTTGGACAAAATCAGAAAATGACCTAAGGAATACTATTATTTAAGAAACTCATTAGTATTGGTCTTCATATATTTTCAATAATATATAAGTTGAATAATAATTACACAATATACATTACTGGATAGTGATGAATTTTATATTCTAACTAAGGTTAATTCATTCGAATACAAAACAATATTCATGACTATTGAGAGTTTATATTTAAATGTCTCCAATAGAAACTGACCCTTTGAAGAAATAATTTCAAGATAATTTATTACAGAATATATATAAAAGAGTATAGACTTTATGAAACGACTTTAAAATATAATAATGTCAGAATACTACTTTTATTTAGAGTAGTGCAATGTTTGGTTAATTTCTGATGACAATATTTTTATTTTATAGTTTCAAATATTAAATTTAAATATAAAAGTACCATAATAAATGGTTTACACTTGTTTTTATACAATATCTAATGAAAATAGAAAATTATATTTTCACCCAGAATATTAATTCAATAATATTATTCACGCTGCTGAATATATTGGAATTTTAAACATATGAGATCAACACACTTAAATTTTTGATATATCACCCTCTGGTGTAGTAACTTTGTGACATTCTTGTAATATATTTTCAGTTTTCCAAGTTTATATTGACATTTTTTATAACAATACTCTATGTATCCAGAAAATATAAAAGGGTAAAAATTTTATATAATGTAGAGTTTTCTTATTACTAAAATTTTAAATAAAAATTTTGTAGTTGTACATTCCTTACAATTCAATAATTATAATAATAATTTTTATCTATACATCATATGAAATTAAAATAACAATTATTTATTGTACTAATAGATAAAATTTATTTAGTTATTTCTATTATAGTCTAAGAAAACAAAATTCATATGTAAAATAATATTATTTATTTTCTTCTAATTTAGTTTACAAACTTTTTACTAGGTTAATCTATTTCATTTATTTCACAATTATGTTTTACCTCAAACCAAATTCTTTTTTCATACAAATTTAGGTCAAATGATTTTGATTCATTAATTTACTTTAATCAAAATTTATTTACAGGTGGTATACATTATTCTATAAATTATTTTTTCATTAATTTTGATCAAATATCATTATATTATAGTTTTGAAATTCATTTTTTAAATGTTTTAACAATAGTTAAAACGTTTCCATAGATTTAATTTAATGTTTAAAATATATTCCTTTATTTTTTATTTCATATTCAAAAATTATTTCCAAAAATAAAAAGAAATGTCAAATCTCAAGAAATTTAATGGGGGAAATGGAATTTGATAAAAAAGTGTTGATAAATGGTTTGTAAATTTTGTAATTTGAAGAATACAAGAACTAATATTTAAGAGGGTGAGATATATATTTTTTAAATGTAATAATTTATATTAATCATTGTACACCATATAAAAAGGATATTCTCTATGAGTCATTAAATCATTTGTTGGTTTTGGAATCAGGTCCAATCAAGAAGGCTTGGATGTTTGATGTTTACAATGTGAATGACATTAAATTTCAGATAATAAATTGGAAAAAAGGGATTAAAATACATAATAGTTGAATATTATAATTCATTGAAATTGTATATTATATAAATTTTAATAATATTACCAAATAAATAATCATAATAATTTTTAAAATATTTGATTCAAATGAATGTTGGTCAATATTACCAAGGTTTTAAAAAAATATACCTTACTATTTAATTTTTTGAATTCATCTAACCTGATGGATATTGGTGACTGATAAAAACATTATTTTTATGTCCTTGAATCATTTGAAAATTTGTATATTATATCGATTGTGTAGTATATAATGGTTCGAGTGTAGTTGTGTGCATTAAATAACGAGACTTACATAATATGGTTGATGAAGTGGAAGAATTAACTAATGAAATTAAATCAAATTAGTGGAAATATAAGTAATTATTTATTAACTATGATAATGAAAATTGGGGTATTTAGAGGGAGGATTAAATAGATAATATGGAATAAGTAATTATGGATCATGATAATGATATTAAAATTAAATTAGAAAATTATTGTATGTGTAATCATTCATTAACTTATCTACTAAATTATTCATCATAATATTTATTTTCATAACCTTCAAACTATTATCATATTATTATTTATTTATATAAATTATTTATTAAATGTAAAAATTTTTTCGTTAACTATTATCTATTGATTAGTAGTAAAAAATCAATCATTATAAGAAAAGAGATGTTTCCTAAAAAACAGTTTTTCTTCGCTTAAAGGATAGATCGGTTTCTCTTTGCATAGATAATTTTAAAATAATTTCTACAACTATTATAATATTTATATTAAAAATTAAAATTCATTTTTGAAATTATAATAAAAAATGATCTTAATTTGTATTTTTTGTATTCTTTGGAGTGTTTCATTTTATAAGTAGTTGTGAAAAATAATGGGTTTTAGTAGAAAACAATTTTTTTTAAAAATTTATATTGATAAATTCTATATTTAATTATTTTTAATGTATCATTAGTTCAATTATATTTTATCTAGTTAAATTTATTCTCTTATAATAATATTTATGTTTAATATTGATATAAAAAACATTTTAAACACTATAAACATTTGAACATTTTCATTTTAAAAACCTAATTTTGCATTACAACTATGGGATAAATTTTAAATTTAATATTGACAGTACTATAAATATAATTTAAAAAAATTGATTACACAATTGAATAAATAATAATTTTTTATTTATAATAAGTTAAACATAATATTTTATCCAAATTAATAGTGAATGTAGTAAAACTTAATTACCATAATTAAGGTAAAAATGGGTTTATTGGGAGAAAAAACTAAAAATATAATTGTAAAAATTTCCTATAAACAAGTAAATAACTATTTTTATATCCATATTTTACTTTTACCCTTATAGGATCCATTAATATCCCCATTTTGACCGTTATAACATATGAAAAATGTGGGACTCTCAATTCATTTCAAAAATACAAAGTTAGTTTTCTCCCCCACTTATAAAAGGCCACAAACTCTCTTATATTATTCAAGCCCACAATCACTTATGTTGAGAAAATACCAAACCAAATCAATTCTGGAATTCCTTCCTCTCATCCTATCATTCTTGTTTTTGATAAATCAAATATGGGAAGGCATTAGTGAAAACCTAAAGATGAAACCTCAAGAAGAGGTAATGTTCTTCAACGATCATTTTAATTTTATTTAGTTGTAAATCCAATAAAATTATATTTAGAACATGATTATATAAAATAATCAATACCATAATTATAATTAGATGTTATTATGTTAATTTAACATCTAAAATTCTTTCCCACTTTAATAAAATGGGTTACGAAATAATCATTTGTGTGTACCGCAGACTACTGCCTGAAAAAATTATGTTATTTGTTTTTACATTACCACCTCTCATGGTTGGGTATGATGATATATATAAAGTTTATATATGATAATTATAAAATAATTATACCTTTTGAGTCATTATATAATATTAAACTTTTTTAATTTCCATACCATATAAAATATTATAACATTTCTCCTGTGTATGATAGAATACAGCCTCACGAAGCAATGTGGCATGTTTCACTAACGGGTTACATGGAAGGTAATAAGGGTAAATAAAAAAAATATTTGATATAAATAAAATAATTATGATATTAATGAAATATTTATAATTCAATAAATTTAATATACCATTTAATTTTGTAGCTTTTAACTCTTAGAAAAAAATGATAACGTCGTTCTTTGACATGTGGACAACCGCCTCCTCGAAGGGATGTGATTCATCATTTCATCACCAAAATGAATTGATTCCATATCTAAGTATACAATACTGTATATATATATATATATTATTCAGTAAACATAAAAAATTAGTTAAATTCATTCCATAATGATAATTGAAAAAATGGGAATATCACTCATGCATCTGTACGACCTACCGTCCTCATTATCATAATATACATCATTTCTCAAAAACAAATTTGATGGATAGTTTTAAAAGTAAAATTAATGTAAAAATATTATTATTATTATTATATTATTATTATATATATGTTAAAATAATTATCTCCCATACCGTATTGAACTTATCAAAATCGATTTTGTAATGTAAGAAAAATATTTTAAAAACATCCGATTTAAAGATAACTAATTATGAATTTTTTTAAAACATTGTAATAAGTAAAAAAAATAATGATTAAAATTACAAGGGTTACCAATATATATATAATTAATATAATTTTATTATTTTGGAAGATAAAGATAATTGAGGCAAGTCAGACTCAAGGTGAGGGACTTCGTCTCAATTTCCATGCATTGAATAACATTTTGATATCATTCACATTTTGAATTTTTTAAGGATTATATAAAAACCATATGGAATGTTATATCACTTAATTATCTTTAATCATAATATTTAAGGATTTTTAATGTTATTATTTCATGTTATTTACGATTCAAGTGTCTCCCAAGTGATAAGGGACTTTTCTTTTTAAAAATTCATCTTTTCTTGTTTTCCTTCAAAATTTTCATGTTCCATGACCATGTTATTAAAATAATTTTGTTAAAGATATACATGGAGATAAAATATTTAAAAATTAAATTTATTTCACTTTTAATTTATTTCAATGGTTTTCAAAATTAAATCTTTTTTTTTTTGTGTTTTAGACAGAACATTTAGAAAATTGACAAAAGTAATGTTCTATTCTTAACGTACATGATGATAATAACTCTTAAAATTACCTGGAAATTATTTTATTTCTATATTAAAATGAAATATTTTGTTGTTTTCGTTCATAAATTATCCGTCCTATTTTTAGGTATTTCAGTAATGGAAAATGGGGTTTTTTAAAAAATGGAATTTTTTATGAAAGTGTTTTTCATGTGGGTTTAAAAGAAATTTTTGAAAGTGTTTTATAATGAATGTGTTTTATTGATGATATGGTAAATGATAATTTCATGAAATTAGTGAGCTCTATATAGCTTATATGAATGTTTTATCCTCATTATAACTCACGGGTGAGCCCAATATAGCTTATAATACGGGTTGATCCCCATTATTGCTCATTGAAAATGGGTGATCTCGATATAGATTATATGAAGGGTGAGAACCATTATAGTTCTGAAATACATTGGGTAATTATTATATTATATTTCGACTATATGGTTATTCAAATTAAAATGGATTTATAAATATAGTTCTCTATGTCACCAAAAAGATATTTTATTTACCATCTATGGGTTTTAAAGTCTTTCTTTCCCAAAAACATGTCGGTCTTTTCATGTAAAAATGTGTTATTTCATACTATTAATAAAAATTAAAGGGAAAGGTAAATGTTATATTAGAATTTCTATTTTTCACATGATTATTTGTTTCTTTTTTTATGTCCCTTACATATCTTGGTGTGCACATCCCACATTTAATTTTTTTTTCATAGAGTCTAAGAATGGGTATGGGAAAGGAAGTTTTGAAGTTGGATGTCATGGGTATTTTCTATGAAAATAAATCATGATTTATTTTAAATTTTTTATCATAAATAAAAATGGTTAATGATCAGATGTCTCCAATTTTAATATTATGGGTTTTTTATGTATGGTTTAAGGCCTAATTATATAAAACAATAATCCTAAAAATATCCTTGAAAGTAATATAATGTAAATTCCTAACTAAAACTCAAATTTTGTAATATCTAAGGCTAGGTCCTTATAGTTGGTATCAAAGGATTATTTATATAACATTATATTCTAGGATAATGAAAATACCATACCCTTTAAATATTTATCCTTATGGATAAGTTGGGATGATATAATTGTTTAAGAATAACATCTTCCTTCATCTAAAATTTGTCTATTCAGAATTTTTTTCAAAGAGGAAATATGGTAGCTATAGTGTAAAGACACTAAGATGAAAATATATTTTCAAATTAACAATGTGATATGGTTGGAATTGGAATAGAACAATTTTTATAGAGATTATTTAGTTTCCACATGCTATAAATAGTGGTTTTATTCATACTCGAGAAGAACTAGATATACGTCAAATTAACATGTAAATATTTTAGAATTTTATAAGGAAACCCCCCCCCCCATTTAGAAGAATATTTGACTCCATGGTAGTTTATGAATGGATCAATTCTCAAGAACGGATATTTGATTTCATGGGATGTAAAGAATATAAAAGTGTAACTACTTCCATTTATCATTTTTAAGGTGATGTTGATCAATGTTGGTCTTTGGTAAAGAAAAATAGAGAGAAAAATGATCATCATTATTTGTAATGGGACAATTTTAGAAATACTTTACTTTATATAATTATTTCTCGATGATTATTTGTCTTAATATAGAGAAATAATTCTTTGAAATGAGGAAAACAGGTGATCATTTGGTGTCCACATATAAAGAAACATTTAGAAGGTTTTCTAGGTACGTATCATATTTCACTCGGGACATTAGTAGTAAAATAAATATATTATTCTTAGGATTATAAAAAAATCATGTGAAGGTAATTGACTAAATGAGAATTTAAAATTTATAATAAAATTTTTAGATGTGCTATGAAATTTGAGATGCTGTTCTCGGACAGTTATGTATGACGAGATAAAAAGAGTAAGAAATGGCCAATGTGAAAGGAAATTGAGAAGAAACCAACTATGAATTCTGGAGGTATCTACCAAAAATTTCCAATGTGTTGTAAAACACATTTTGGATAATGTGGGTAAGGATTTGGTATGTTTTAATGATGTAGTATTTTTGGTCATAAGGTTCATGAGTTTAAATAATATATTCTAGAAAAATCATTGAACAAGAAAACAGATTTACACTCAAAATTTATATGTTTTAGCTAAAATGATTATGGACATAACTATAATATGTTTCCGTAGATACTTTCTTAGGGTGGATGCCATCACAATTAGAAGAAAGAAGCTGAAACAACATCATTTTATACTATTAGAGTTGATTTTGGTCCAACTGGTGATGTTTTTCCAGCTCTAGAGATTTTAGTTGTTTTGGATGTTTGATCATATGATCAATTTTCTAACCACCCCTATTTGATGTTTTATTTAATGGAAATAATTAAGGAATAATTTATTGAGTTATCATAAATATTTGAAGTAAATATTTTAGTTTAAATGATATTTTAGGAGTAATTTTGTAACATTTTATAAACATAAATTTAAATGTATCAATATCATTTAGGGACAATATGACCATTAATTACATTTAAATATATATCAGATAATATTATTATACTATTTGTGAAACAAAGTGTTGTATTTAAACACATCGTAAAAATTTTTTTAAATGATTAATTTTATTTCCTGGATACCCACCACATTTTTTGGCAACATTATTAGAATTATAAGAACATGGTTTAAAAAAAGTAAAACCCAATTTATGGTTGAAATACATTCACATTTGGTAAGGCTATAGGCCTTAAACCCATGACTGAAGGATGATAATGATTTATCACCTACCACTTGACAACAAGATTTACCTATTATCATGATATTGTTTTTGGTCAATCATTTGAAAAATAAATATTAATGATGAACTAGTGTTGTTTCTTTTGATGATTACAGATTAAATTATTATATTATATAACTTATTCTCACCATATTGGTTTTGGAAAAGAGATATAGAATAACATAAAGACTTTCCACTTTCTTATAGATATTATGATCCATTTAAAGTGAATTTTAGTGAAATGGGCATAAACAATTCACATTTGGATATTCATTTCTTAGATTAAGGGATTTATTAGAAAATGATCGAATCACGAAAAAAATTTGAATCATTTTTACTAAATATAAATATATAAAGTATATTTCTTTATATTTAGGGAATGTAAAAATATTTCCTCAATAATTGGAAAAGGATATTGAATCAAAACAATTATCCTATTACTTTAATATTAGAAAGTTAGATGGTATTTTATATCAACACATATTTATAAATTTTTATCCCTCAACATCCAATTGATTATTAAATTTATAATTATCAATGCCCTTTATCACTCTCAATAATTATTTATTCCTTTTATCCTTGTCTATATATTCACTTACCGAAAATTTTCTCCCACATAGAAACATAGTTATGTGTTATTCCATATGACCCTCATAATTACCATTATGTCTTATTAATAATATGTTTTATTTTATTTTTTGTGATATGAGTTTATTTAACAATGGTGCTTCCAAAGGTAAAACCATTGATTACTAAGATCATGTTTAAAAATTTAAGAAAATAATTTATTAGTGGGGGGGGGGGGATGTTACACCCCCAAAAATTATGATATATTTATTTCTAAGATAAAAAATATCCTAAATATTTTTCAATATAAGAAAAAATTATTTTATCTTGAGTTATAGACAACAATATTTTTATCTTATGTTACTCGCAACACTCTGATTAGCTTGGGTTACATGCAACACCAGATTTAAAGCATTCGTGAAATATAATTGAAATAATATTATCTAATATAATATTAAAAACCTATCCATTAAATTTTTTGGTGTGAATATTTTTAATGTAATTATGAAAATTACAGTTATATATGGATTAATAAAAAATAGGAATCATTTATAAAAAAATAAATACCATCTAAAAATGTTTTTTTATCTAAAATAAGGAATAATTTCATTTTGTAAACAGAATGTGAAATTAATTGTTGAAAAAATAAATATATTTATTTGAAAAAGTAATAACATTTTTTAAATATAAATATAAAAATTATTTTTTAGTTCTATATTTTGTTTTTTTCTTAAAAGATTCATTTTTTCACGAACAGTGAGAAATACTGAATTTTAATTGAAAATTGACTTTTCATAAAAATAATATTTAATGTTATATTTTATATTGAATTCTTTTAAAAGATAAATTACTTCATTAACAAATAAATAAATCAAATTTATTTCACTAGAATAACTTTCATATATAATTTTGAAATAAAATTATTTTAATCTTTCTAAAATTTTCATAATAAAAACTCGTTTTATAATTACATCTACGAAATTATTTTTATATTAAAATATTCTACTTATGTGAATTGATTTTGGAAAAATAAATGTCATATTTGGAATGATAATAATTTATAATTTCTAATAATGCCAACTTATTGTTTTTCAAATGATTTGTGAATGCAGAAAAAAGTAATTATCATGGTTATGGTAAACATGGGATTACAGTGAGGTTAAACTAAAATAATAAGGGTAAAATTACATATAAAATTATCTAATAATTATCTTTGAAGTGAATTGTGTTGCATTTGTTGTCAATGAGGCATGAAGTTGTCTTGAAATGAATGGATGTCAAGGAGTCAAGATGTGAATGTCAAAGGATGTGATGGTGATGGTGATGAAGGAGCATGGCCATGGTACTTAGAGGAATGTCACTTAGGAGATTCACTAAGTGGCATTGGAGAATATGGTTGAAACATTCTCCATGAACATCTGACGATTGTGGAGCTGTTCTTTAAGTTCATAGAACTTGTATCAACTGGATACAAAGTCACAACATGATTAGAAGACCATGCATTGTAGTGACAATGCATGAGGAGTTGAAGAAGATCCATCCACAAGTCCTAAGTGGATGAAGTGAGATGAAGAAGTCCATGCACTATCACTTAGTGCATGTGAATCAGAAGATGTTCCAATTGATCCCTGATTGGATCAATGAAGTTTATTGAAGAAATATTTGATTCAGGAGCTCGGTTAAAGATGAAGAAACCTTCGGGAATTCCATTCTTAAATGTTGATCATATGTTGAAGAATAATGGAGGAATTCTAATGAAGAAGATTAATGCTTGAATTCCTAAGAAGAAGAGAGAAGAAATGGCTTAGAGGAGAAAGGGCATTTGGCATTTTACACTTAAGTACTTTGTATACTTAGTGTATATTCAAGCAAAAAATATGCCAACCTCAAGGGCCAGCCTTAAGGGTTCAACCCAAGGCACATGTGGGAACCAGTCACCACGCCCAAGGGGATCCCATGGGGCCAGCCCAAAGGAGGCCGGGGCCGTGTATAAGCCCCGAGGACACGCGGTGGTGAACCCCGCGCGCCGGAGGAGCATAGTGGGCGCTAGGAGCGCGCCCGCAGGAGCAAGAGTGGGCACAGAGCGCGCCCGCAGGGAGAACACGGTGCGGGGCGGCACCGTGGAGGGAGAGGTTCAATTGCGGTGAAGCGGGCAGCGCTTGTTTGTTAAACCGTGAGAAAATCCCGCGGCGTTTCGATGTGGGACGGCGAAATTTCACCCGGGAGCGATCCTGGCCGCTCGATTCATCGCGCGCCAGATCCGAGCCGCTCATCTAATCCCGCGCGAGATCTTCAGATCCAGGCCGCCCGATGCATCTCCATCGCCTGATCCGACGGCCGGAGCTCGTCTCCTTCCTCGAGCTCGAGCCGAAGCCACCCGCGAGCAGCCGCTGAACCAGAGCCTCCCCGACGACCTATTTCTAGTTCCCGGCCACCATTTTCGAAACCGAGACCTCCATTCGGCTCGTCTGGCCACACTGAACACAATCATGCCTAAAAAGGATCTTGCATGCAACCAGTGGAGAATTTCGGATGAGGCCGAGGCAAGAGAAGCTTCCGAGGCCATGTGGTTGGTATTTTTGCATAGGATGAGGCTTAACCGAAGGCCGTGCATGCGTTACGAGTCGCATGCACGTAGAGGAATAAAAAATAATGATCCCGCGTGAAACAGAGGAAAGAAAATAAAGATTCGAAGATCTTTGAAGATCCGAAGATTTCGGTGATTCAAGATTTATTGCACGCGGATAATCTGAGGCATCTCTGCCTATAAAAGGAGAGGTCGAGACCTCATTGAGGTTTGCTGAAGTTCTTGTTGAAGATTTGTGTCCCGCGAAGCCTCTGCCTCGCGAAGTTTGAAGCCCCGCGCAAAGAACTTGCGCGGCTGAAGGTTCCGGAGCCACCCGAGGCTTCGAAGGTCCCCTACGCGCATTATTTGCGCGACAGGAAGAGCTCTCCCTGCCCGCATACTTGCGCGGCAGGAGTAGCTTGCGCGCCCAAGGTGTTCTCATCCTTGTGGCTTGCGCGCCTCGTGGTGTTGCATGCTGCACACCCGAGTGCTGGTGCACCTCGCGACTGTTGAAGAAGAGAAGGCCACACCCTGCTCAGGCCCTTGTACCCTTGCACTTGCGCGCCTTGAAGAAGAAGAGAAGTCCCGAGGCCTTGCCTCGTGTGTGTGCCAAGTGGAGAGGAGAAGCCGAGGCATAACCTTGTGTGTGCAAAGTGAAGACTCTACCGCTTGTGTGTGCAAAAACAGAGGAGGACCCGAGGCCGTGTGAGTGCAAGAGGTGAAGTGAAGACCACCACATCCCTAGTGTGTGTGTGCCGAGTGAGAAGAAGGCCCTACGGGCAGTAGCTTGTGCAAAAAGGGAGAACCCAAGGCTTAGTGCCTTGTGTGCAAGGTGAACAAGGGAGGCCATAGCCTTTGGTGTGTGCAAAGTGAACATGAGTTGGCCGTAGCCTTGTGTGTGTGCATAAGGAGGAAGACCACACTATTTGTGTGTGTGCACCAAGTGGAAGACCACACTTTGTGTGTGAGAGGTGAAGAAGGAAGTCCGAGGCCTTTGTGCCTTTGTGTGCAAAAAGAACAAGAGAAGGCCGTAGCCCTTGTGTGTGAAAAATGAAGAACCAAGTGTGTGCATAAGTGAAGTGCACACTTTGAAGAAGACACATTTTGTGTGTACATAATTGAAGAACAACCTACGGGTTAAGGGTGTGCAACAAGAAGAGTGAAGTAGGCCAAGCTCAAGTGTTTGCCAAAGTGAAGAAGTTTTGTGTGCAATGAGATAAGGAGGCCGAACCTAGTGTGTGTGCACTAAGTGAAGTGAACACACTTAGAAGAAGAAAGAAGTGGAAGACTCACACTAGTGTATAACACACATTTATGTGTGTAATCAAAAGAGAATAAAGTGTGTGAAGAAGTGAGAAGGTGGTGTGTGCTTAAAGATACTACACCCTTTGTGGGTCTACTGCACCAAGAGGAAGAAAAGGAAAGTGCATGCATACATGCATGCACGTGCACACGTGAAGAAAGTTAAATCAGCTTGTGTGCATTTGAGAAGTCCAAGACCAGGAGATCTTGAAGATATTGGGATGCCATGCATTCAGTGCATGAAGTTGAAGTGATGTGAGACTGGACCAGACTGAAGTTAGAGATATCAGTTGTCTGAGCATTCAGTAGTTGAAGAGAGAAGACAGGTCATCCAGAAGAAGGAGATAAAACCTGAGCTAGACGAGAAGCCCTGATCAACCACAAGTGATCAGAAGAGAAGAGCAAGGCCAGCAGCCTTTATCCCAGGCTGCTGAAGTTACTTGAAGAACTTAAAGAGAAGAAGAGCTACTCGTGTGACTCGAGGAGCCAGGAGAAGACCCTGTGGGACTCAGGGAGAAGAAGTCTTCAGTGGGATTCTGGAGCAGGCCAGTGGGACTCTGGTAACACTGTGTGAGGCAGTATAAAGACCCTCCTGTGGGACTCAGGAGAGATACAGTGGGACTCTGTATCGACCATTGTAATTCTAACAGGTTATAATGGAGAATCCATGCTGGGAGAGCATGGCAAGGATATAGGCCTTTGGTGCCGAACCTTGTAAATCCTTGTGTCATGTGCCTTTTCATTACTGCATCATTCGGGAAAGGTTGAGAGATACAAGAAGAGTGGATCGAGGCTTTAACCAGCCATAGAGGTTTAATTGATAAGAATCAATTAGTAAAAAGTTTTAAGGGATCACTGATTCACCCCCTCCCCCTCTCAGTGATTCACACTGATCTGGGCATTTCAATCTTCATGAAATATTTATAACATTACACATCTATTTTTCGATAATGGTCCAAATATGACCCTTTTTACAAATTAATAATGTGGGTAGTACTCGAAAATTATCAAAAATAACAAGTGTGTCGTCTCCCTCGCATATAAATGCCCCCCTCTTCACTATTCTTCACATGTTATTTTTTTTTTCAGAAAATAACAGCCCAAAAAAAGTTCCAAATCCCATAATATAATAATATAATCCTTAATGATGTTATAATGAAATCTTATAAAGCATTAGTTGAAACCTGAAGAGGATACCCGAAGGATAGTTAATATTATTCAACAAGAATTTTTATTTATTTTTCAATATCCACACCATTAAATTATTCTTATATCATGATTCTATAATATCCTCATTATATTTAATATATTTATATTTGATTATGTTAATGGAATTACATAAATCCTTTCCCTATTCTATCAAATGTATCCTAAAAGCATCATTCGTGTGTATGGAAGACTACTGCCTCACAAAACGATGCCAATCATTTTTCCATTACCACCATACACAATTGGTTATGATGCAGAATATAAAGTTTATATATGATATTTATAATAGAATTATACCTTTTGAATCATTATATTAAATATATATTTTTATATTCTATACCATAGGTGAAACAATAATGTCACTTATGTGTATGCCATACTATCTCCTCACAAAGCCACACGATTTGTTTTTCACTAACCCATTACATAGATTGTAATAATGTAATCTTTAATTAATATATGTGATATTAATGAAATAATTATTATATTAATTATATATTTATCATTCTTTAAATATAATATATCATTTGTTTCTTACATTTTCGCTCATTTAAAAAAATGATAACACTATCCTTGGACCTATGGGCTATTGCCTCCTCAAAGTGATTTGATTCATATTTTATTAAAAAAAACTATATTAAGGATATATATAACATTAAAATATGATATATATGAAATTATTATCAATATATAATTCAAAAATTTTAATTTACTCCTTTAAATAATAGTCATTGAAAATGGAAATGTTTCTCATGCGTGCATAGGGCATATGATCACCATGATCGTAGCATAAATCATTTCAAAAAACCATATTTAATGATTTTTTAATCAATAAATTATGTAAAAATATTAAAATAATGATTTTTTAATTAATTTTTTGATATTAAAATTATGAACTCATTGACCATTGTCAAACTACCCAAATCCGTTTTGACAAACAAGCCAAATATGGTCAAAATATTTGACATAAAATTAATCAATTTTGAAATTTTAAACAAAATTGAAATATGTTAAATTAAAGTAATAATAAACATTAAAAATATTCTCATGAGAATAAATAATTAACAAATGTTTTTTATTCAAGAATATAATGACACATATGGAAATTCAGGTTCAAGTTAAGGGACTTCGTCTCAATTTCCTCTCACCAAGGCATATATTAAGGTTATGTAGCTTATTATTTAATAATTTATAAATACAGATCTATTGGAATTTTATATCACGACCTTATCTATTCTCATTATATTTATTGTTTTGTTTAATATTATTCTATCATGGGGATTATGATTCAATTGCTTCCCAAGTGATATAGGGTTCTTTATTAAAAGTTTAAGGTTTTCCATCAAACTCTTAAAGTTACATATTCATGTTCTAAAAATTATTTTATTAAATTTCTATAAGAAAATAAAATGTTTATAATGTATGCTTTATGTAATTTTTAATTTATTTAAATTATATTAAAAATGGAATCTTTTTTCATGTTTTATACAAAAAGTTTTCACAAATGAAAAAAGTAACATTCTATTATAAAAATTCATAGTGACAAAAACATGTAAATACCAATGGATATTATTTTATTTCTTGATTACATTGAAATATTTACATTATATTCAATAAAAAACCCCACTTTTTTGTATTTTTTTATTGTAAAATGTTATTTTTAATGAAACATGTATTTTTATATTAAATATTTTATTATATGGGTTTAAAAGTTTTTTTTTCAAATGGTTTTAAAATAAGTTTTTTTATTCATTATATGGTACATGGGAATTATGTGAAATGGATGAGCCTGATACAGTTTATATGACAGGTTGAGACCCATTATAACCTACAGTTGAGCCAAATATAGGTTCTTTGAAGAATTGAGATCCATTATTTCTTATGGAAAATATGTGAGACTGATATAGATTATACAATGGTTGATACCCATAATAGCTCTCCAATGAATTGAGTAACGATTATATTGGAAGTTATATATATGTTTATTCTAATTAAAAGGTTTTTGAAAGGGTTTTAGGAATATGATTCTCTAAACTACAAAAAGGTGTATTAATTTCATGCTATGCATTTAATGGCTTACATTAAGAAAAATGTGTGTTTCTTTTTCATGTCATTTTTTTATTTGACACACTCAAAGGACAATGAATTTAAGGTAAATGTTATATGTTTTTTCTGATTATTTCCTAGAATAATGGTTTCCTTTATTTTTATTTCCCTTATGGATATTTTTGTTCTATTTTGATATTTATAATGTTTTTCACATGGTTTAAGGACTACGAATGGAAAGAGGATAACAAGTTGGATGTGGTGGGTATTTTACATGGAAATAAATCATGATTTATTTCAAATGGTTTTTATTATAAGATACATTGATAATAAAAATATGTGTACAATTTGTATGAGTTATGGAATTATTCTCTATAAATCCTAACCTAAAAGGATCCAAGTAATTTCATAATGATAACTCAAGATTATTTGATTTTTATGGTCCAGTCCTTCTAGTAGTAGTCTCACAGAACCACTAAGAAACAATTTAGTGGCAGTCTAAATCACTTTTTAAAAAAATAACAACTAATATATAATTATTTTACTATAATTTTTATAATCATTTTCATTTCTAAAAATATTGACAAATTTATTCATGAAAGAAAATGTGAATCAATATCTAATTTTGGTATACAATGGTTGTACAGAATTATGAGAATTTATATAATAACGCATCAAAGTGAATTTTTAGTATACCAAAAAGTGTTTTTCTGTATGGTTTCTCATGTGTTTATAAATGACGTGATATATTTTCAAATTCTAAAAATAATCTAAGTGGATTTAGTGAAATTAGTATATTGGAGGATTCAAATGAAGAAGATTCCATCACTAAGAGTGATAATTTAATGAATTGGTATACGTTATGGGTGATATCACTCCATGGAATATGAGTATATCATTTAGTGGGATATAAATGATGAAATATATGATATAATATTTTTCAACCCACTTACATTTCCTTCCACATATGATATATCATAAATTTTTGTGAATCATTATTTTATGATGTATGAATAATTAAAAATGTTTTCATAACGTATTTAAATTTTTAATTCTTGAAGGAGGTTACATTACAACATAAACTATTGAATTTATTTATTAAAACAATTTTTACCTATTTGAAGAATCATATAATCATATCACTCAGTATTTATCAAAAAAAAAACAATAAAAAGTAAGATATATACCTCATTAAATATATCTATGAATGATATTCTTTTTGAAAAAATATATTTCTCTTCTTTTATTAATTAAAATCATGGTTTTCCCAGACCTTGACTATGTGGGGTAGTATCAATAGATTTTTTCTATGATTCACACAATATATATATTATAAATACTGTAAACATACTATAGTCTATATTTTATCGATTTTCATTAAATACCTAATAGACTGTGACTTGGACAACTGAGAAGGAACACATTATTTATTATAATGTTTCTCTTAAAAAATTTGTAGATTGTGTTTTGTGTTTTGTCTTAGTGTTTAAATTTTTTATTCTTGTTAAGAGTCATAAAAACCCATCAATTTAAATATCCGAAATCAAATCATAAAATAAGTAATGTTACCTAAAACGAGGAAGATATAATGATATAAAAAAAACAATATCAATAATAAACACCTTAATCATGAAACATTTAATTATGAAAACTATTATTTTGAAATAAACATTTTTCTATTTATTTTATCATTATTTTAGAGAATGGAAAATTGAAATATTAAAATGAAGTCCTCCATAATCATTCCAAAAAGATCCATTAAATGTTCATACAATTTTTTTAAAGAGAATAATTTTTCACATAACAATGAATTGTTTAATGGAACATGAAAAATAATATCAATTATGATGAAGTAACATGAATAAAATTATTTAGTATAATGATATAACATTTATTATATATTTTAGGAATCATTAAAATAATATATTTTTTATCATGAGATTACCATAACAAAAAAATCCCAATATGTTTTTTATAGAACTTTTTTTGATAAATTATTAAATATGTATTTAAATAATTTGTGAAGAACATATTTTTTTAGTGATTAATAAAAGCCAAAAAGTAATATCCATACAAATACTAATAAATAAACAAAAATAATTTTATAGTGAAATAAAATTTGAAATCCTACCCTATTTCTATGCTGAGATCATACGAGGATGTTATCCATGGAGAAACTATAACCTCATAAAAATATTGAGTAATAGGTTATGATGTTACTTATATCAAGGAATAATATTGAAGTGAGAGAGAGATAGAGTGTGTTTGTGTGTCGAGGTTGGGGGTGGGTTGGTAGAGGGGTTCATATATAATACAGGAATAAAGTATAAGGATTGTGTGTAAGTGATTAAATAGATAAAAGAATATAAGAAAAGAAAATTTTCAATTGAAAAGTAGATATGGAAAATGAAAAAGATAAAACTTATCTCATTTTCAGTTTTATTATTCCCCTTTTTTTTGATCATTCTCCTAGAACTATATTCCTTAAAAATTTAAAAATAAAACAATCAAAATCACATCACTTATTCAACCCCATAGTTTAATTTATCAAAATATTCTAAATATAGAATATAAAACCTTAATTACACAACACCTATCTTTATTTTTACTTAAAACAACCCAATATTAATTCCATACAGTATAATTTATTAAATAAATTTCAAATTTAACCAATAATTTAATAAAATAAAATATTATGAAAAAATTATTATTTTTTCTTTATTAATGTGGTTTGTTACTCTCACATTTTATATATATCTCTCTCACACACACACACACACAATCATATAATCATGTATCCTTTAGTTTTCCCTTAGGTGATTTCTACCCACCCGTATTTATTGTTTTATAAAAACATAGTTCTATGCGTCACCCTCCCCATCTTAATGGTATGAAATGCTTCACCCTCCCTACCATTTTAGTAATTATGAGATATATAGGTATAAATTTCTTTAAAAACAACACTATGTCCCTAATATAGTCCCTTATGTATAGATTTAGAAGAACATAAGAGTAATTCTCTTAGTGTTATGAGATAATGAATTATTATGAGAATGGTTATGGTCATTGGTTTTAATTTACAACATGATCATGTTCGTCCATAAATATGTTATGTATTTAAAAAATATTAATTAATTAATAAATATATTATCTCTGGGTGTTAAATAATCCACTAAATGTCAAGAAACGTATTTATATTTTCTCCAATGTTCCTATGTTAACATTTTTTTATACCCACTATACAAAGGATTGATGTCATTTAAGTGAATTAAATCCACTTTGGGAATTATATGACAAAAAATGAGAGGATGGTAGATCAAATAATATCATTAATGTTATTTTTTTGAAGTCTAGGAATCTATTTTATATTTAAAAAAAATTCATAAAACATATTCTAGTAAAAATATTAGTTTACTTTTAATTTCATAACACATTAAAAAGGTGAATAATTGTTAAAAAAGGGATTTAATGACTTTGATTCATTTAGAAGGATATATTATTGAATTTAAAACATCCAATTCTAAATGAATGAAATGTCTATCTATATCATTACATGGGGATGTCTGTGTCTATAGATTTCTATAGTATAAATCCATATAGGAAGGCACATTGGAGATTCATTTTTTATAGGAGTTCTTAAACGATACATTGTGGTTGAATGGCTCTCATGAATACTTAAGGGTTTTGGGGTATTTTCATTACACTGTGGAAGGTGTAAAGGGTAAAATTGGCTGTAATTAATAGTAATATTGATATTATGACCAGGAAATTAGATTTCTACACATCCCATTAAAATTAATAAACACACACATAGTTTAGTGGCATATAATAGTTAAAGTTACACCATTTAAGCTTATGAGATAAGTACTATATTAGTTACTTTTAAGTCCATGAATCTATGAAAAGTTGAACACATTTTAAGGTTATGCATATAAGAAAATTATGTCTTAAAATCCTGAGTTATATGACTTGGTAAAAATCCAATATATTTAATGTATTGTAGATTGGAATTCTAGGTGAAAAGATCCTGAGTTAATGTACCATTTATAGTTTACGATTGGGGATGAATTATGTGTCTCACATTAATAAATGGATTGAGGGTATGGGTACTACATAAGATCCACAGCTCCAAGGCCATGAATTCTAGGATAAACTCAGTGAATATGTAAATAGAATATATCAATATGGTGGCCCATATATATTCAAATCAAGTATGTTGGTAACTAAAGAAGTTGTTTTTCCTAAGTGTTTCATTTTTTCTAATAGTGTTTTTTATATATGTTTAGTGAGTATACATGATGTTTTGATGCCTAGAGAATTTTTATGGATGGTGTGGTGATGACAATAATATTATTAACGTTCTATCTTATAACAAATAATGTCACACTTTTATGATTCTTCTTTATATGGAATTTGATGTCGTGCTTTGAAAATTATTCTTGGTATAAATATTATTATTGTTTGTCAGTATCTTCAATGTCTAAGACATGAGTTAAGAATGAATAATTGTTTACAAATTTTTTGACAAGATTAATGAATAATATGAATTTTTATTTTTATTTTTCATGATGAATTGTGAAGAATATTATATTGAGATGTTGGGATGGAATTTAATTTTTTGGCATCATATTTTTCTATAAAAGTATGAATTTTAATACAATAATTAGTTAAGATTTTTCTTTCAGACCAATTGAAAATGGACGAGGATGAGAAAGATCTGATGATTTGTGTGATCCTTGGGTCAACCATGCCTGAGGTATCATCCCAAGACTGCCCCTGAGTGGTAGAGGGGGTATAGAGCTAGGTGGATGTCGGTGGGCCCACGTATAAGGTTTGTAGAGTACGACCTCACAATGGTTGGGCTAGTAGCATGATGGGACATAACTTGTGGTGTGTTCTATTGGAACTAGAATTTATCCCAACCATCCATCTCAGAGATAATAATTCATGGATTAATTGATATTCTAGAGGGCATCTGCATGGAATTTTTGATGTGGGACATGTTCTTTGTGAGTACTATTCACACATCCACAAAAAAGATGAAAATATTGGAATCCATCTAATCATATCACCCATTTGAAAGAAATCCATTCAATAAATATAGTGAATGGAGTTCTTAATCACATGTAATAAACCATCATGGAATATTTTTATAGGTCAACCTAATAATAGTGGTTCTCGGTCACATTGTGGTGTCTTAAATGGCGGTCATATATTTAAAATTCAACTATGTATGGAATTCGACAATGTAATAAAAATGCTTTGCAATAATGAATCCAAGTTACGAGAAGAGAGTATGTAGTCGTGCTTGTAGTTTGGGACGATTTACGGAATAATACAGATACTCTATAATAGTAGTTTGCTGATGAAAATTGATATTGTGATCAAAAACAAAAAAAATGAATTTAGGTGCTATTGCTTTACAGGTGAAGATTATTTACCGAATTCCATACAGTACGCAATAGGAAACCTATGTGGGTGAACCAGATTATTTTAAATGATTACATAGGGATTTTTTCATATATAATAGAATATGTTTCAGTGAATAGGATATATAATGATTAATGAATATTCAATTTGGTTAAAATACTTCACTGTGAAGAAACTACTTTAAAATACACCAGATGATGTAAACAATTATCTAGCAATAAACTGATTGAATAATAGATGGGTTTATTTACAATATAACTTTGGGTTGATTCATTACAAATAAAATAGTGAAGTGAATAGTGATTTTCAATATAGATAATTTTATGATAAATTAATTTGTTCCTCACTGGTTGAGGTTAAACTCAAGAAGCAATCAAATCCTCAGTAGCCAGTATCCGGATGTATATGTGAGTATAGACATCAGTTCGCGAAGCAATATATTCTTATGTAGAAAATTTTTCAATTGATACATATGCAATGTCATACTCATTTAATCTACATAATTTTAATTTCAAAAACAATAATAGAAACATATTGGTGAGAAGGTAAGATGTATAGTTTGAGGAAGAACTTGTTCAATGATGTTCTTAAAAAACCAAAAATAAGAAAATTTATATACCTTAAAAGATCAAAATAAGTATCATCATTAGTTGTTTCAAAATCCATCAAAATTTAGAATAGTTCCCTATGTAATTGGTGGGTAATCGTTTTTTTAATTCACAATGTGAAACTATTGTTCTACCGGGACTCTATAAAGCATAGTTAGACTCTAGGATAATAAAAAAATGTATGTTATACCTATTTGTGATTATAGTGGAGAATATGTGATTGGTTTTTTACCCAATCAAGGGAATGGCAAGGCTCACATTGATTCCTAAACATGTAAAAATATTATTTTCTTATGCTATTTATTTGTACTAGTTTTGGGATTTGTTGGATTATCATAAGAGTGGATCAAATCCTAATATGGAAACTATAACATACCTTGTAATTATAATATTGATTTATCATATTTAGTTTTATTTATGAATTATATATTAAGTTTACTTATATGGTTATTCTATGTATGATGGATTAGCCGACACGCATTAATGGGTTTCTCTGAAATCTTATGTTGCACTAAATAATGAGTTATAATACAAATAATAAACTACTAGTATTATAATTTAAAATGGTAGTTATCTCCTAGACATTTAATAGGAGGTAATTAAAAAGACTACCAATATTATGTTTACATGTTGTTATAATTTTTTTAAATGTCATCTAAAAAAATTTAGAGGTTAAAAGGATAATAAATCCAACATTAAGCATAAAATACTCTAATATTATTAAAATGTAGTTTTATCACCTTTCGATGGAAAACCATATTAAAAATAGTTTTTATCACTTTACAAGTTATATTTTTTAAAATAAACTTTTTCTATAGAATAAGGAATTCAGAATTTACATTGGTTCAATATCGTTATTTTTATGATAAAATTCATTTTTAATGAATAGTGAAAAATATTGCATTTTAATTCAAAACTGCCTTTTGGCCTATTTTATTTATATAGTTAGGCTTTGATTTAAATTGGTTTAATAGTGTAATTTAACTACGTTTTTATCATTTAGTCCAATTTTGGTTATTGGATGTAATTTCACATTAAAAATAGATACAAATCCATGTAAATATTTTCATGGTTTTTACTTTTAAAAATATGTTTTCTCATTTTGACAATGAAGATTAATTTTAAATTAATAAATGAAAAATCTATGTTTTATTTTTTTTAAATGTATTTAATATTTTTAATTAATGTGTACTACGTATTTAAGAAGTTCCCTTTTATATTTGGACATTATTAATAGTAACTTTAGTAAATTTATTTTATTTTCCACGATTAAAAGGTAATTTATGTAAATAAGGGTACTAATAATATTATAATAATATAAAACTACCATAAAACATCTATTAATATTATTTTATGAGATTTGATAAACCACAACAACCCTTGGGATTGAAATTTTGTCTTTGGAAGCCACTAGGGTGTGACTATGACACTTATAAATATTAATTTAAAGTTAAAATAAATATTTTATAAACATATATCTTCTTACTCAAAAACAATTTGGGTTTATATATTGATATATTAGAGTATAAATGGTCATTGGAAATATAAAACTATTTCTGGCATTATGGTAATTTATTTATAATTTTTATACATTAAATAATTAAATTTAATAATGACACAATAATGATGTAGTGATTGCATTATTAATGAAGGAATCAAATAAATGATATTATAAATATCAAAATATATATTTTTTGACATAATTTATGTGATCCACGATTATTTATGGACACTATTACATGTTATAAGACTAAATTGGTTTGGTTCGAAGTTATCTCTCTATTTATAATTTTTTTGAACTCAATAAGATTACTAGTGTAAAAATCGACATGATGTATATTTATAAAAATGATTATTTATTAAATTATATAAATATCCTAAAAATATTTTAAAATAACAATGTTACTATGATAAAGTCCAAAAGTTCATTAGGATTCCAATTATTGCAAATTGACCCCATATAAGGAAATTAATTTCTTCTATATAATTAAAATGTTGTTACCGCAAATAAAATTAAAAGAGAATAATAAATGGTAAACCAAAATGATAAGGTTTAAGAAAATACACATATATCTTTAAAAATTATTTGATGAGATTTTTAATAATTTTCATAAGTTTAGCTTTTAAATATATCATGTTGGAGTATTTTCTATTAAGAAATTAATTTATTTTAATTTTATATTTTAAGAGATTATAAGGGTGCCCTTCCAATATCCTACAAATTGGTACCCTCTCTTCTCAAATAATCACACTTCCAAATAATTTTAGTTATTCCACGATATGACCACACCACTTTATTGAAAACCTCTAAAAATATGTGAGGCCTTTGCTGTGGAATAACTCCATTCGTAGAGGTATTAATATCTTCCTCAAAGGTGTTCAACTGAAGAAGAGGTATCATTTTTAAAGAGTTTCTATTTTATTTCTTCATCCAATTCATTTAAATATTATTATTTTAGGATGAAATAATAACTAAAGTATCCTAAATATACTTATATGTTATTATGTTAATATCACCCCTAAATAAATCTCTATTTCCTTCAAATGATAAATGAATTAATCGGTCGGGTGTATGTGTGAATTAACACCTCCACGTACTGATTTAGTTCATTTTAGGTTACCATATATCATGATTGGTTATAATGATTGAATTAATATTTATATGTGATATTATGGAAATAATTATCATTTTAAAATAATAATATTTCAATTATGTTTTTACTTTCCATGCACATGAAAATAATAAATTTGTTCTCGTGTATGTGTGAACAATAACCTCCATGAAGCGATGTGAATCATTTTTATTCACCACATATATTGTATGATATATATAAGTATATTTAACTGTTTATTATGATATTAATAATCTTATGATCATTCTGTATAGATAAAATAATAATTACCTTCTTTCCATAATGATCAATGAAAAATGGAAAATGCTCCTCATGCTTGCATATGACCTACCATCTCCATGAATATAACGTAGTTCATTTTTCATAAACATAATTAATGATTTTATTTAAAAAGAATGCTTAATGTATAAAAGTAAATATAATTCAATGAATACTATTCTGGATATGATGGAATTATGACCACCTATACTAGAGACATCAAAACCGTGTTTATTTTTGACACAAGTACCAAATATCGACAAAACAACCCATGGGAACGTAATTAATTATATAATATTCATAACATGTTAATAAGTGATACAAAAGGAATAGTAAACATTAAAAGGGATTTTAATAAAATATAAATTAACCTATGTTTTTTGTTTATTAAAATAACGAATGTATGAGACAAGTATAACTCAAGGTAAGAGACTTGCTCTCAATCTCCTTTTATTGAGGTGCAATTTGATAATATGCACCACATTATTTTATACAGTGTATATAAACCCTTATAAACATAAATTTAATTCAATATTTTTCAAAAGGAATATTTTTATATGAATCATTTTTCTAAATGAAAAAAGGAATGTTTATTTACATATGTAGTGACAACGACCATTTTGTCGATGTTACCATTATTTGGTATTAGGATACCTCTACAAGTGGTATTGTTTTTAAAAGAAAAGTAAATATCATATTCATTATTTTCTAATTTTTTTATTGAAAATAGTTTTTATAATGGATTGATTAAATCAATATCATGTAATGATATCTTATGATTGCAATGCAAAAATGATATTTTTCCTTTAAGCATCTTTTATGTGTTTTGATTATGTTACGGTTCTTGAGAATTTATTATGTATATAGGTGGTCCCATAATAAAATGATGGAAGGTGATCCCAATATAGCTCAAAAATTCATTGGTTAATGATATAGAGTTAAACAATAGTGTTTCTTCTAAGAGAATTAAGGAATATACTTTGATGGGTATTCCAAACGTAACCATGAATGTTATTGCCTATATAGCTGTAAAAGTTACAATGTAAGTATGATATGGATGCCTAAAGTTACCTTTTTGATTTATTATTTCTAGTTAGTTTTTTAGAAATATTATAAATTCATGAGGTATGTAAAAAATTTTATGTTTTATGGGTAAAAAATTCAATTTTGTGAATTTTTTTTTCATGGGTTTAAAATATTTATGGAATAATAGTTTTATTCCTTATTTTCTATTCCTTACTATGATTTTTTGGCACATTCAATGTTTTTGAAATGTTTTCCATAGGGTATATGGATGTGTAAGAGAAAGCAATAATTCTTGAATAATTTTATCAAGAAATGAAATCATATTTATTTTGAATTTTTTTAAATTATGGATGAAATTGATAATGTTTTAGTTGAATCCGCTTTGTAAAAATTGGAGTTATTATGTAGTAGTTATGGCCTAATTCTCCAAAACAATAAACTAGAGAATGTCCTCAATTATATTTCTTTAAATAAATAAAGATTATGTAATATTTAGTCTAGGGTCTTATAGTTTCCATTGGAGGGAAGGTTTATAAAACATTAGGGATTAAGAGTTTTGGTTAAACACAAGGTAGCATTAGATGTTTATTCTTTTAATTAAATAATTTTTCTATAAATTTTTTAGATTGAAGAAAGTTGGTTACGAATGAATGGAAGAGGATAAAAAAAATCATTCATATCTCTTTCTGATGACTTTTTTGCAATAATTATTGCAAATTCATCTCCAGATAAATGTGAAACTTTTTCTATAATACAACTCACATGAAATAATTTTTTTGAGATATCAACATCCTCCACTATACATAGATACTATCATTGATCGGTTGTCATTTTAAATCAAATCACATTTTCTCAATATTCTCATATTATTAAGAATGGTAAATATTATCCATGAATTTTTTTATATTTCACCTTATCAAATGATTATGAAGCATATTATGATTTTGAAAATGCTACTGATGTAGGAGACCCTTGCACAACCTATTTAAAATTTCTATTAAAATTTAGTATTTTATCACATACTTATGGTATTATAAATGGATAAATGATTGAAAATTTCAAGTCAAAATCAGTTTGAATGTTTTATAAAAAAAATTCATATCTGTTGTTTTGAAATTATATGCCATACAAGATTATTTTCCAAAACTGTTTTTCTGTGAAAACCATAATGGACCAGGTTGTACAAGGTGTATTTATATAAAGTAATAAAGTGATTTCTAATAATATCTAAATCATTTTTTCAATGCATGGACCTTCTCTTTACATGAACAAAATGATGATGAAACTATGTGGATACCATGATCAATGTTCGATGTTTTTTCTTATGGGAATAGTTTTTAATCATATACAGTTGAAATAAAAAAGTGACATCATATATAAGACTTCATGAATTAATATGTTGAGGTCATTATTATATGGTATGAAAATAAGTGTTTTAAGAAAACCTTAGAGGTTAATACATGTATGGTCATTTTTATGTTTTATAAAAAGGGACAACCCGCAAGATGGGTGGAAGATAATCACGTTCGGCAAGCCCATGGGGATCAAACCCAAAACCGAAGGGCGATAAGGTTTCATCACCTAAAAGTAGACTACATGAAGTCCTTGGTTAGTATGAACTATATTTTTAGTTAAATAATTTGATGGAATAATAATAAGAGGAGTTTTTGAACTTATGTTTTATCAAATGGATATTCGTGTTATTGAAAAATTATTTGGGTATTTAGTGATAAATGTTATTATAGAAGACATTTAGTATTTAGGAACATTATAAGATTAAGTTAAATCGAATACAATGGGATTTTATTTGAGGGGTAATGGTTGAATTGTATTTTGAAAGACATTATGATTTTGTTGAGGAATTATTATAGTTTGGTTTATTTAATGGAATTATTAACCAATCATGAGGAATATGTGACTAGATTAATCAATTTGTGTTGTGATAAGTTTAGAGTGGCTGATGTTATTTAGAGATAAATGATAAAATTTATATTGGATGATTCTGTGACCAAATACTTTTGAATTTTTGGTTTCAATCTTATTTTTGATTATTTTGAATAATTTTACAGAAATTTATTTGTTGAATGGTCTTTATTGGACATTGGATAGTACTATTTATTTTTTGAAATTAAAAGTAGTTTGTCTTCATACAATGTTTTTTTCTTTTATGGAAATTATCTGATCTTATACTAATCATTTTGGTTTCAGTTAATGTTTAAAAGAATGGGAAATAGATAGGTGACTTTCATGGGTGATATGAGTTTTCTATAAGTTGACTATCATGATTGATGTTTGAAAAATTCATCTTAAATACTCATCATATGTAGAAAAACACTATTTTATGGTTGAAATTAATTATGGGATGAAACTTTAAATTTCAATTAATTATATTTCATTATGTTCTTATTCTATGTAGTAAAATATTTCTTCAACATTCTGAATTTAATCTTAAAATAAAAATGGTTTAGGTTTAAATTTTATACTATGAAGTTAGTTACTACTCAACGAATCACAAATTTATGGTTTTGATTGTTAACTTTTTACTGAAAATGTTTTCTATCACTCACCATCAAAACATGATAGCTAGTTTTTCTTTCATATCCATGTTTTCCTATAGGGAATCCTAGAATGTGTTATCTCAAGTGACCATCATAAATCATTTTATTTATTTTAAAGTGGATGTTTTATTGACTCTTTTTTAGATTTGGTATTTCAATAAAGGTATTTTAAAAATGCATTCCTTAGTTTCCAACCTCGAATTAAAATTGTGAGGATGCAATTTCAAAAGGGGGAAGAATGTTATAAATCATGTAATTATAATAAGAATTTTAAATATTTATTAATATTTATGTATTAGATATTATGGTTACATAAAAGTTTTTTCTATGTACAATATTGTACTTGACAAACATCAATAGGTTTATTCCGTAATATTATGTTATACCCAAAATTGTGTTATATAGAAAAATAATACATTATTAGTATTATTATTTTAAATGGTAGTTATCGCATAGATGTTGAATAAGAGATAATGAACAGAAGTAACTATATTATGTTTAAACATGTTTATTAAATATTTTTAATTTCATATAACGAATATTAGATGCTTAAAATGATAATAGATGTTGTTTTAAGCATAAAATACACTAATATTTTTAAAAGTAAGTTTTACCACCATTTGATGCCAAACCCTTTTTAAATATCAATTTTGTAACATTTATATGTGATATTTGTAAAAATAAGATTTGTCTTTAGAATAAGGACATCAAAATTATCATTTTGTTGAATTTTGTTATTTTTATGGTAAAAATCATTTTATTTAATAAATAGTGAAAAATACTTCATTTTAAATCAAATGGAATTTTAGAGGTTCGCTCCCATATGATCCTTCACCGTTGTCGTCCCCTCTTCTATTCTAGCCCCAGGAACATCGTCTTCCTCCCTAATCACTACGAGGTCACAGAGGGAGACCACAGGAACACTCAAGGAATGTGACGGTCCATTTTCTGTTTTATGGTTGCATGTTGTTTTTTCGATTTTCTGTTGTTTTATTTGGGTCAGAAGTGGGCGCACGGATCGCCAGTCTGGCCCGGTGGTGTTTCTCTATTCTTCCCCATGTCTTGTTCGAAGGATTTTTGGGTGAATTGGGATAGTCCCTGGGCTCAGCGTGGTTGGTGGTTGGGTTTTGTGTGGCTCAGTGGGTCGACAGCTCTCTGGTTTCGCAGATTGGAAATGACCTTAGAGCTATGTCGATGAAGATCGTCATTCAACCTCCTCTAATGATTCATATATGCAGGTTTATTCCCCATATCTGCGACAGCCTCAACCACTGATGGCGCCCCCCATTTTCTTCTTGTCTGGGTTCAGAAAGTTCTTTTTCTACTCCTAGGTCAGTACGAGGTTGCAGGTGTCATCCTCCGGAATGCTCGAAACTGACGACGTCCTCTTTCTCTCTTTGTGCTCTTGGTGTCTTACTAGGTTTGCAGCGTACCGATCCGGTGCAACAGAGTCCGCGCAGGGTGGCAATCGGCTTTCATCTACAATGTCGAGTTTAGTTTTTCTTTTGAAGATGATTACTGCCTTTAGTTTTGGTTTTGGTGATTCGGTCTACTATGGTGATGGATGTCTACATCGATGGTCGAAATTGGTCAGTGGCTACAGTTTGGGTTTTTCTATGATGGTCACTTTTGGGGACGATGTCCTGCGGTGTGGCTCCGTCAGGGTGGGAAGACAACAACGACAGAGTTGTATGATGGTGGTTGATTGATGAAGGCGTGCAGGGCTGACACGGTGCCTCATGGTTCGGGCCACCTCTGTAGTGGTTATGCTCTTTCAATTTCAAATTTCATCTTGTTTTTGGTCTTGGATCCCGTCTTTGTGGTTACCGCTTCCTTTAACCAGACATTCAGAAAATCAAATAAAAATATAAATTTCAGTCAGTCCATTCGACAATGGGGATTAATTTTAAATTTATTACTTAAAATTTTATATTTTAATTTTCTAAAAATTGATTAAATATTTGGAATCTGTGGGCCTAAATTATTTAAATAGTTTACTTTTATTTTTGGAAATTGTGAATAGTAACTTTAGTAAATATATATATTTTTCATGATTCATGGGTAAATCATGTAAATAAGGGTAAAAATAATAATATTATAATATAAAACTATCATATCATGTGCCCCAATATTATTATAAAATCTATCGAGAACTAGTAAAACCCTTGGAATGAAAATTTGGCCTTTGGAAGCAACATGGGTGTGATTATTAAACTTTTGACTTTTAATTTATTGTGTAGAAAAATATGTTATAAACATAAATCATCTTACTAACATTTTTTTAATATGGGTTAATATAAGTGATATCTTCAACTATAAATATTCATTTGAAAGAATAAAATATTTCCTACTTCATGGACCTTCTTGAATAATTTTTAGTCACTAAATAAGTGAATTTAATTATGACACACTGATGATGTAGTTATTGCTTTATTAATGAAGTAATGAAATAAATGATATTATAAATATTAAAATAAATATTATTTGACATAATTTGTGTCATACATGTTTTTTCAAGGATATTATGACATGTTATAAGACTATTCAATACATTGATTCAATTTTATCTCTATGTTTATGTATTTTGTAAATTCAATAAGACGAGTAGTATAAAAAATGGTATAATGAATATTTTATAAAAATGATAATTGATTAAATTAATTTAAAGTACTAAAAATATTATAAAATAAAAAAGTGACTAAGATAAGGTATTAAAGTTCATTATGTGTCTAATTATTGGAAATTAAGAACATATAAGTAAATTGATATCCTCTTAATAATTAAAATGATGTTACCATAATTAAAATTAAAAGCGAATAATTAAGTGTAAACTAAAAATATATAGTTTAAAATAAAATAACAACATGTCTAAAAATTATTGGTTGATAGGATTTATAATTATCCTCATCTATTATTAGAAATATTTCATGCTGGTTTCTTTTGGATTAAAAAATAAATATACATTAATTTCATATTTTAGTAGTTTCCAAAGGTTCCCCACCCCTGTGTTATAAAAAGTTACTATATATTATCTAAGACTAAAAAGTACATATCCTTATGGTTCGGCCAAAATCTACCCAAAACCCCATTCCTATAAAACCTCCCCACATTCTTGATGGCTTATTTTAAGCATAAAACCATTCTTAGAGGGGTTATGGTTTCTTCATAGGTGATCAACTGAAGAAGAAGTATCATTTTTAAGAGTTTCTATTTTATTTCATCTTCCACTCCCTCTAAATATTATTCATCAATAATGAAATAATTACTACAATATCCTCAATATAATTAGTTTTTTATGTAAATATCATCCCCTAAATCCATATTTATTTTCATCAAATCGGTAAGGATTTAATTGTTCGTGTGTATGTGTAAATTATCACACCCATGAACCGATTTAGTTAGTTTAACATTACCATATATAAACATTGAATATAATGATGGATTTAAAATTAATATGTGATATTCATCAAAAATTTGTGATTTTTAAAGAAAAAAATTAAATTATTTTATTGCATTCTATGCACATAAAAACAATATCATCATTCATGCGTTCATGTGAACTATCACCTCCAAGAATAGATATGAATCATTTTTATTTTCCTCCAAAATTGTATGATATATATTTGTATATTTAAATTATTATTATGATTTTAATAAAATTATTATCATTATCAAAAGATAAAATAATAATTACATTATTTCTATAATGATCAGTGAAAAAGGGAAAACATTACTCATGCATACAGACTCATTAATTTTTCATAACCATAATTAATAGTTTGATTTTAAAAGTATGATTAATGTATAAAAGGGATGATTATATAGTGAATAATATTACTGAGATAATGAACTTTTTACCACATGGTCTAGTGACAACAAAACCATGTTCAATTTTAAGTGAAGTACCAATTATCTACAAAACATCCAATATGAACTTAAATAATTATATAATTTTTATAACATGGTTAGATATAAAATTAATAATAAACATGAAAAATGTTTTAAAAAATTATATATTAAACTAATTAAATTATTTATAAAAATAATGAATATACGAGACAAGTCTGACTCAATGTAGGAGACTTTTTCTCAATATACATTCATTGAGACATAATGTGGTTATATAATCCACTTTAATTTATATAGTGTATAGTAAACCCCATTGATCTTTAATTTCCTTAAAAAGTTTTCAAAAGTAATGTTTTTCATATGTGGTGTTTAACTAAATGAAGAAAGGAATGATTTTTTACCAAATGCGGTGATAATGTCCTTTCTTCCACTGTGACCATTATTTGGTATTTTTTTCCACTACAAGGCATAATATTTTTAAAAGAAAAGTTAATATCATATTCCCTATCTTGGTATTTTGTTATTGAAAAATATTTTTATAATTGATTGATTATATTAACATCGTGAAATTATATCTTCTAATTTCAATAACGATATGTTATTTTTCCATTAAGAATGTTTTATGTGTTATGATTATGTTATGGTTCATGGGAATTACTTATGTATATGGGTGGTTCCATCATAAACTGAGGGTGGGTGAGCCTATGATAGTTCTCTAATGCATTGGTTTATGAGGCATAATTAAATGATAAGGTTTGTTCTAAGTGATTTAGGGAATATACTATTATTGGTATTCCAAACGTAACCATGAAAGTTACTCCATATGTAGCTGTGAAAGCAACAATGTATGTATGATATGGATGCCACAAGTTACCTCTATTATTTATGATTTATAATATTTTTTTCAGGAATATTATTCTTTCAAGAGGTGTTTTAAAAATCTTATTTTTATGGGTGAAAATATGAATTTTTTCAAAATGTTTTCATGACTGTATAATATTCATGGACTAATGGTTTTTCCCTTCTTTTTTATTCCTTAATGATCTTTTTATTCTCATCCCAAGTTTTTAAAATTCTTTCCATAGGGTATAGTGATAGGTAAGAAAAAATAATAAGTCAAGAATAATTTTATCATGAAAAGAAATCATATTAATTTTTTAAAATTAATATTTTTTGGAATAAATGGATAATGTTTTAGTCTTGTCCAATTTATTTAAATATGAGTTTTTATGTAATTTTTAAGGCCTAAATATCTAAAAATATAATCCTAGAAAGGTCCCCAATGTGAATTCTTTAATTAACTCAAGATTATGTAATTTGTGAGAGAAGGTTATTATATAAACATATGTTAATTTAAAAAGAAAAAAAATTGTAAAAATAACTACTGATTCAACCCCCATTATCGGTTGGGAAACTCCTCATAAGAATATCAATTGGTTTCAGAGTTCCAATTTTTCTCTATCAAGATCAAATTAGCACTGATGATAGATAATTTTAATGATATCAATATTTGGTGTGTTCAAAATTTTTATAGTAACAAATACCATTGCAAAAAGAATATTATGTTTCTGTATCTGCTATATCTTGTCCATAATTTTAAAGATGAAATTATTGTTGGATTTTTAACTATTACTGATGAAGATCTTACTACATTTTTTGAAGAAGTAAAATATGTAATTTTATGGAAAATCCAAAAAATATATATTTTTATGTCCCTTTTAGAAAAGGCATATACATTGGTTATGGAACTCAAAGATGGAAAAGAAATTGGGGGTAAATTAGAAAGAGGTTATGAAGGAAACATGAAAGTCAAGGTGCCCAAACTATAGATTTTGAGGTAACTGATTTAAGATATCATGATGTGTGAAGGAGAAAATATTGATGACTATATCACAAGATTCAATGAAATTGTCTGTAATATTTAGGGGTTTGGTTAAAATTAGTATGACTCAAATATTGTGAAAAAACTGAAGAAATATTTTATTTATAGGTTTGATCCTAAAGTATCGTATTTGGTATAAAGATATGATCATACTCTTGATGAATTATATAACATACTAATTTCATATGAGAGGTGAAAGATCCCAATATTCAATAAGAAGATCAAATATTTTATAAATTATCAATCCATAAGAAAGCTCAAAAATAGTGACGGTGAAATATTAGAATCAAGTGAATATGATGATTAAAATGAAGATGAATAATTAAAATAATCATTTCATTTGTTTCAAAATTATTCAAGATGGCAAATTTTTGAGGTAAAAGTAAATAACCACCATGGTTCTACAACTGTAATGAAATTGGATATTTTTCACTCAATGTTTCTAAAAATAAGTATGTTAAATTTAAAATATATGATGAAAACCCACATAAAATAAAATGGAGGAACATTTCAAAAGTAAAAAATAAATTATATGCAACTAAGAATAGTTTTTTTAAAGAAAATAAGTGTAGTAATAAAATAAGATAAAGCTAACTCTACCATAAACATCTAATAAGAAGATGAAATTAACATTATGGACCGTGTTGAAAATGGATTTGACACATCTTGATGTGAAGAGAGTGGAGGTGAACAAATAGAGATAGAGAACATTTTGAAAAATGAATTAGAAACTTTTTTTCAGAAAAAAAATATCAATAACGATATGAGACTATTATTGAAATAATAATAAATGATAACTAATTAAAAAGATTAAATTTAAAATAATGAGATTCTTTAAATAATGAAATCAAAAGGCAAAAATTGAATGTGGCTAGAATAGAAAAAACAGTAAAGGTCCGTGAACAAAAACATTATTCCACATTATAAGAAAATTCGAACTGTCAGTCTAAATTACATGAAGCATAGATTAGATTCAAAAATATTAGATAATATTTCATAAAGGGAGTTGTGGTCAATGATGAATAAAAAAATGGTGAAAATGGGGGTTCAAAGAAGCAGGATAATTCATCACTTTAAAAAACTAATTATAAATCTATTATATCTAATAATAAGTGTTTAAAAATAAATTATTTAAAATAATAAAACCTAATTACTAATGAGAAATAGAATTTTAATTTAAAAGAAGAAATAAATTACCCTAGAATATTATTTCCTCCTGACTAGATAAAATCTTAATATATGGAATCTAATCAACAACAACATTCCAGAAAAGGATATAGTTAGTTGGTAAAATAAGGGTTTAGAGGAAACTACTATCTTTGTGGATTTTTTACGCCCAAATAATTTATATTTTTTAAAAAAATGTCTTAACAGAGATGACACAAAAACTAAGGTGGTGGGGGTTTTATGAGAAAGGGGAGAAAATTTTAAATATAAATAAGAATATAACATGTACTTATCCTTTCCACCTACAAAAAATAGATTTTACTATTTAGATTAAATCTTTGTTATACGTGATAAACATAGAAATATTACTTTAAAGTTAATTTATATTATAGTACAGTAATAATTTAGTATTATGAATGTCATGGGAGATTATAAATTCAAAGAATATAAGTCATGTTTCTTAATATTTCCTTTTTAATTCAAAAGAAAAACCAAGACCTTGACTCTTTATAGTGGATGTTCATCACACAAGACTAGTAAAAAAATCCAAGAAACATTTATGATCATGAAAGGAGGAGGAATAATCTTTAGAAATGATTGTTCACTAAAAATTAATGGAATTGGAAAAGATTTGAATGATTCCCAAAATTACAAGTCTAATAATGTTTTATTTATTGATGGGATAAAGAATAATTTTCTTAGTGTCAGTTAACTCTATGATGATAGAAAAGAGGTTTTTTTTCAGAAAGGATTCATAAATAATGAAAAGCATAAATGATGGAAGCATTATTACTCAACGTAGAAGATCCAATTACATCTATTTAAAATTGATGATTCAATAAGTTTATATTATTTGAGTTCAAATGAAGATAAATACCTCCAACATGGAATGATTTTCCCCCATTTTCATAGTATTATAAGTAAATTATTGAAGCATGATATAGTGGGTGATTTTCTCATGCAAAAGAGAGAAAGGGGTGAAATTTTCAAAATCTATCAAAAATGAAAATTAGCTCAATGTTAACACAAATGAGTGGATATTCTATCATTTAGACCCCTTAAACTTATTCATACCAAATTATGTGAAACAATGAGTAATTGTTTTCCATAGGTGGTATACATTTCATTACACTTCTTTATCATTATACTAAGATGAATAATGGCAGGTTTAACAAAAAAATAGTTACAGAAAAATAAATTATTCAACGATTATAGACGGAAAGATGAATTTTGATTTTCTTATGTATAAAGAAACTAATATAATACAATTGTAAATAATTTACATGTTATTATTTTGAAATCAATCTTTATAAACATGGAATCATGAAACAATACAACACACTATATAATCTATAGAAAAAATGTTAGAATAATGAATAAAAAAAACATAGTTGAGATGGGTATGACTATTTTATATGAACACATCATCTCAAAGTATTTATGGAGAGAATATATATAATGATACTTGTAAAAAAATGTTGTCTACTGAGACCTCAAATAAAAATGCAACATATGAAATGCAGTAAAACAAAAATACAGTTGTTAGATACTTAAAGGTTTATGGAAGCCCTTGCATTATAAAGATTAAGAGCATCAGTGTAGGAAGATTTGAATAAGATATAAATGAAGGAATTTTCATGGGTTACCTATATATTGGTATAGGATACAAATTTTGGAATAAACTTATGTATAAGATAGATTACTATGGTGATGTCTATGTTATTGAAAACAAGAACAAATAAGATCTCACAGTTGATATATATTCAAATGATTCCAATGAAAATGTTATGAAAATAGAACTAAATAATGATGAATCTAGTAAAATTGATCCAATAATTACTAATATTATTTATGTAAATACCATTTATAATGATTAATCTAATGAAAATAATATAAAATTATATAAAAAATTTAAGAAATGTATTAAGACTAATAATATCAAAGAAAATAAACAGGATGCAGTTCAAACTAGGTGAATATTGAGAATTGAAGATCAAACTACACATATTTATCAAATTGAACATAATAAAAAGGAATAAGCTGTTAAAACAGGGGAGTATATACAATATATGAATGAGGAGGTTGATCAGATTGAGAATAATTCTACATAGGATCTTGTAGAAAGTCTTAAAACAAATTGGTACCAAGTGGATTTTTAGAAATAAACTAATATGAATAGTGAAGTGTTATGAAATTAAGATATGTTGGTATAAAATGTATATTCTCAAATGGAAGTAATTTTTAGGGAAGAAACATTGTCACCCATAGAAATACAAGAAACAACAAGAATTTTATTGGTAGTTTTACCACATAAAAATTATAATGTTTATCAAATGCCTGTGAAATATTCCTTTCTAAATCAAAATCATGATGAATAATTGTATATTAAACATATTATTGGTTTTTTTTAGAAAATTTTGGAATCATGGTATGTAGACTGAGGAAAGCATTGTATGGTTTGAAATAGGCCCTTAGAGATTAATATCCCAAATTTATTGGTTGTTTAAGAGATAAGAGGTTTATAAAAGGAAAAGTTGATAGTAACCATTATGTGAGAGAAATGTTAAAAGGTTCCCTCATAATAATTATATATGTAGATTCATTAATATTTTATAGTGAAAAAGGTCTATATAAATATTTTGATAAAACAATAAAAATAAATTATGAGATTTCTGTGATTGGGTATATGACATATTGTATTGTATATCAGATTGAACCAAAAAAATTATATATTTCCTTCACCGGAAAATTATGTGATAAAATTTATGAAAATGTTCTTAATTTAAAATGAAAAATAAGTTTTAAAACCCATTTCATTTGAATTAAACTATTCAAGGATGAATCTAGAAAGAGTGTTAATCAAAAATAATTCAGAAGAATCTTTAATAGTATGATTTATCTAACAAAATTAAGCAAAGATATTACTTATGCATTGAATCTATGTGATAGATTTTAGTATTTCCCTAATGGATCTAACTTGTTGGATTATAAGGGAATTCTGAGACTTCTGAAAGGAACTCTATACTATATTGTTCTATACAAACATAGTTCAGATTTAGAATCATTGATGTGTACAGATACTGATTGGGAATGTGATTGTATAGATAAAATATCAACATCAGGTGGAACATTATTTCTTATGTAAGGATGTTTCTATTGGTATAACAAGAAAAATAATTCATTAACAAAAATAATGGTTGATCTTGAATAAGTTTTAGCTACTCATTCATGTATACAAATGATTTGGATGAATGTAAAATTGGAATATTTGAAAATATAGACATAGAAACCACTGATTTTTTTTGATAATGAAATTATTGTTGGATTATCTAAAAATATAGTACAATATTGAAGATTCAATCATATTTATATCAAGTATAATTTTATTAATGGAAAGGAGGATGTTGGAGATATCATAATAAAATACATTTCTACAAAAGATCAGGAGGCAGATAATTTAACCCAATTAATTCCAAAATAGAGGATTATTAATTTAAGGGTTAAAATTCATGTTCCTAACCCATATATAGAATGAAGTTGATCAATATGTTCCTCCTTATACCTTATTATTATATGTGTCTTGTGATAACAAAGAGGTTAATTGAAGGAGAAGTGTTATGCATCATGGATTTTATTTAATTTCATGATGGTGAAAGATGATGCATTTCTTAAAGGGGATCCTTCTAAATGATTGATTAAACCAGTCACACTATTATATATCCTTCATAGTTGTATATATTAATGTGGAGTTCCGGATTGATAACATTAGAAGGAAAAGGGGAATTTACTCTTGTGCATCTAATCATTATGATGTTTTTATAAAGTGTTCAGGATCAGTTATTTCTTTTAAGACATTCTAAGCTTGATATCACATGTAAATAAATTAAAAAATGCCACTTAGATACCCGTGGTTATATATATATATATATATATTGTTTTCTACAATTGGTATGTCCATGTAGACATTGAGGTGATTAACTAAAGTCTCATTTCCAAGTATCTTGTGATGTCATTCCCACTGTTCTGACAATATGAGAGGAGGTTATTGGGAAGGAATAATGGATTAGATGATCCCACATAACCTTTTTATATGATTTTAATTATGTGGGATTAATGATTTTATTCAAATATTGACTTTTATATGAAATCATATAAGTGAAGGGATTCTGACCGCATAATACCAATAGGAATATTGTTGAACCTATGTGTTGATTTTTTTTGTCAAAATGTGTCAAAATGTATTTATTGAGTAAGAATGGAATGCAAATGACTATATAATTTATATGAATGAAGTAGTGATTCATGTATTGTTTTTTATATATGTATCTTATATCTTGAAATGTCACACTTCGACAATTATTCTTTATGTTCCATTGGATGTCCCGCTTGGGCAATTATTCTTTTTAAAAATGTGATGATTGTTTTTTTAGATTTTCAATGTCTAAGACATATGTCAAGAAGGAAATATTGTTTAATAAAATCATGGAAAGATTATAGAATTCCAGGAAATATAAATTTCATTTTTATATATTTAATTGAGGATAAGAGAATATTGATATTTTAGGGTGAAAATTAATTTGTGGTTGCATATTTTTCTATACTTGTTAGTATTTTAATATGGTACAAGAAAACAAACATGCAAGTCCACTATAAAGTGGCATCAGCTGAGGTAAAAATTATACTTTGTGGGACCTGAGGGTCAACCACAAATAAGGTTGCAGCACATTTATGCCCATGAGTGGCAGACAAGGCATATATGCCTCTTGGTGTGAGAAGGCCCATATATAAGTCCCATAGAGAATGTCCTCAGAGGATTATAGAGGTTAGGACAATACCTCATTAGGCCATATATCGTGGTGTGTGTGTGTTTGTATGTGTGTGTAACTAGTGATGGATCCTATTATCGAGCATGAGGTGAAGTAGAAACTACATAATTGATATATTTTAGGTAATATGTTTTGGGTTTTCTAAGTGGGACAAGTGCATTGTGCGTATTGTTCACCGATACTTTAAGTTGATATAAATAATGGAAGTTATCTAATTTTATTTCTCATTTGAATGTAAGTTATTCAATCATAATAAGAGATCATGTTATTTCTCCCACACATGAATCCTTTGCTAATGAGGTTTTCTGGCCATCCTAACTGTAAAGGAGCTCGGTCAATTTTCAAGATCATAAATGGTCTTTATATATTTAAAAATTATCTAAGTATATAACTCTAGAAAGTAATAATAATGCTTCATGATTAAAAATATAAGATATGAGAGATAGTATGTAGTTATTTTTGAATTTGGATATTCTTTTTGGATGAAGAGAGATACTCTATAATAATGGTTTGTAGATTAAAAATAGTCCCATGATAAACAATAATGAAATAATTTTATGGTACAGTAGCATTGTGGGTGAAGATCCTTTACAGGCAGCCATACAGTATACAGTGAAAACCCTATGTGGATGAACATAGTGGTTTTTGGTGATGCCTTGAAGAAGTGTTCTATTCATATAAGAATAGATATCATTGTAAAGGCTATGAAGGGATGAATGAATATTCTATACAGAGAAAATAATTCATTATGAATCAACTTCTTTAAATGGATTCCCACAATATCAAAAAATACCATGAAACAACCTTATTTTAACAACCACCAAGTTTATTTCCTATATCATCTAGTATTTCTTCATTGAATAATCATATAGAGGAGTGGGTGATGAAGGTCAAAGTATATAATTTTCAGGGAAATTTATTTGTTTCTCACAACTGGTGATTAAACTCAGAAAGAATTAAAATACTTTACAGTCAGTATGTTGTAATATATGTGAGTACAAACATCCATTCATGAAGCATTATATTATTGCGTAAAAATATTTCCAAATGATATATATTAATGTTGATAGTCATTTAATGAGTATAAAGATAATTTCACATTAGATATAAGAAGTATAGTTTTGAGAAGTCAAGATACATAATTTTGGGAAGAACCTATCTCGTGATATTCTTCAAAAAGTTAGCATATGATAATTTATCAATATAGATGGATCAAAATAAATAATGTCATAAATTTTTGAAAAATAAATACACATTCAGTAGTGGTATTTCTTATTTTGTTGTATAATCATTTTTTAAACTGTCTGGGTGAAACCAATGTACTAGTAGGTCTTTGTATATCATATAGGAAATCTATGATAATGAATAAATGTATGTAGTAACTACATGTGAATATTGTGTAGAATTTGTGATTGGGGATTTGAAAAAATAATAAAAAGGAGTACCATCATATTGAGTCTGAACATTATAAAAATAGTGTGTTTATGTACTATTTATCTTTACGTATTTGAAGAGAGTTGAGTTATCATAAGAGTGGATCGGATCCTAATAGGTAAATAGAGGTTATTTTCAAATATAAAGAACAATTATAAAAAAATATCAACTAACTAAACCCCCCTTCATTCGTGGTGGAACTCGTACTATTCACTTCACAATTGAATGAATTACTATAAATAATAGTTGTGTGGACTAGATGATGGGTTGATCAATTTAGTAAAGGGACATAGAAACATGTTTGAATGTTTGGAACTATTTTATAGAGTGGTTACATATTTTGTTTCAAGGTAACACATGCATTTATGAATGCTTATCTCTATAGTATGGAGTGTTCATATCAATTTGGAAATAGGGTGAGAAAAAGTGTGTAGAAGTTTGAATCTATTGTATGGAGGGTATGAATCCATTTATTATAGTTTTATACACATGTTCATGGATTTTTGAATTCATAGCATAGATAGATTACATATCATAGATAAATAGGAATGAATTTGTGTGAAAAGGGTTTGATTCATGGCATGGAGGGTTGAATTCCCATTGGTAAAGGGTCATGTATGATTGTGTAAATTTATTTGTGGTATCAAGGGATAAAAAAATTAATAATTTTTCAAGAAACATTTCATGAATGTTTATCTTTATGGTATAGAGTGTTAAAACCCCTTTGATAAAGGGTAATTAATGAGTATAAATATATTTTTTATTTATAATGAAATGCAAGGATTAAGCTCAATGGAAAACCCTCATGTTCAAAATAATCACATCTGGGTATTTTAGTTGATGGATACATTGGGAATAAGGTTTTCCCTTGAATATAGGAATCATTCTAAATCATTTGTTTTATCAAGGAATAATATATGTTTATGTTGGGTAAATGCACTTTATCATTCCTTTAGAACAAGTTCCTCAATTATTGCAAAATTGTCTTGGTGTTCCATCATGATGTTGGGTATATAGTATTTCACCAGGTGTTAAACTGTTCCATAACTTGTTATCAATATTGAAATTAAGAGAGTTTGGGGTTAAAAGTTTTATTTTGGATTGAAGGAGGTGTACAAAGGTGTATGAAATACTAGGGTGGGGTGCATGATCAAGTGTTAAATTTTCTTTACCGATGAATTTAGATCATAGATGAAATTTGTATAGTAGAATGATATTAAAATGTTATACTCCCCAAATTTCTGATATTCTAGAGATATTAGTATGAAATATATTACATTCTCACTAGAGTTGTGATGTGATAGATTGTGTCAAAATATACACATTGATGAGTTCACTAGCATAACATATTCCTAGGTCCTAGATATGTTGGTGGTCTCTACAGTTAGTTCCACATGATTTCAACAATGTATTATGATTATTATAACTAGATATTGTCTGTAATGGTATTTTGGTGTGTGGCCAAAAATTCATGGCTCCTTAAAGTTCTGTGGTGCTTAGAGACATAAGTATGTCCTAGGATATGATATCTCATGAAGTATTTTTTTCACGATCATACTAATTTTTTTGTTTGACAAATTATAATTTCAAATGATTCGGTATAATGCATTTTTCTATTATAATATTTTAAAAAAATGTTTCCTACATCAAATGAAAATAAATTTTTATCTATATGTCATTTCTAGCTCTACTAGATATAAAATCGAATCGTACATATTGATTTAAACCCTAACATTGTGGTTTGACCATAAAATATTTTTTCCAAGGAAATAATATATCAATTATTCTATAAACAATTAATCTAAATATTTGGAAAACATTTCCTTAAGGAATGGATCAAATACATTGCATACTGTTGATTAGAGGTTCTCACCACCACATCATCATATTGGATAATGTTTTTTAAGGATCCAGCACTGTTAGTGAATGTGAAGTAATATGGAACTTGAAAAAACCATTTGTATATTCTTTATCAATCGAGTCCCTCTTTTAGATTTATGTCATCTATGTAAGGATTTGTATTATTGATTTTACATAAAATAACATGAAATTTTTTTATTCCTATAATGATATTATAAATTTTATAATACACCTTGTAAAATTCATGGATTTATAATTGTATATATTGTAATGTTTTTTTTCAAACCATTTCATTATTTATTAGGGTATAACTTTATGTAGTTATTTTTTTGGGTGACCATTAGAATAATAGAGACATTGGTATACTCTTGATAAAACATTATATTTATTAAATTATATTCTATGTTAAATCATCTTGTCCCCTTACCATGAGTTCTAAGGTGATTGATGGATTTAGATCATTTCTTGGGATGAATTCTAAAAAAACCTATTACATGTAAGGCTCATTTAATTTTTATTGATCATCGGTTTCCTCTAAAAAGAATTCAAATTGTGTGAAGGTTATGTTAAATATTTCACAAGGTAAATATAATAATTTCTAATTTATAGATAGATATAATTGGGAAAAACCCTTATTAATATGCGTGTTTAGGGATAGCATATTGTCAACTATAGGAAAATATATAGGCCACAGTGTGTATCAATAAAAAATGTTACTTTAAATTTATGTATATGAAATATATAAATTTTGGATGACTATATGTAATAGTTTACTAATAATGAGATTTTCTTCTAACACTATTTTTTTCTTATACAACTAATTTTTTAATACCTCGATCTATGATTATATTCTTCCATATTTTTTATAAATATATTCAACTATAATGTACTCGTCTATGAATGTAAGAGAGACTTTGGAAATTGTTTTTTAGAAAACATGGAATTAAAATTAATTAAAGGGTTAATAAAATAAAATAGATTCATGTTTATTATGATAATCCATAGGGAATAGATTAAATTGGTTTTAAATGATTTCCCATATATTCTTATGGTTTTTGTGAGTGTAAATGTTCATAGGGTTCATTATTTTTGTTAGTAATTGAGTTTCAAAAACAGTATGTAATGCACATGCAATGCATAATATCCTAAGGAAAGAGATGGATTCTAACCCATTGTATGAGGTGTTTTAAAAAAATATTAATTTTGTAGAATTAAACATATTAGTAATATTGTGAAAATGGGGGTATAAAAATACTAGATGGTGGATAAATATTTTTTTATCACTATAAAATAATTTTTCTTATTTTCATTTATAATAATTTTATCAATTCACTTATATTTTTAAAAACATTCCACTATAGATAAAAATGAAGAAATCAATAAAAAACTAGTTTTTATGAAAGGTTCGTAATCACCGTGATTTTTTTTTCTTATAGAGGTTTAACAACTATATTATTTATGATATATTTCAATTTAAATAATTTTTTTTGTGTTCGATATATTGCTTTACATGTATCAACGAACTCAAAGGAACCATGGTTAAAATAATATAATATATAAAAAAATCATTGGATTAGAAGGTATGAATAAGAATTATATAATTATTAATATATTAATAAAATATCTCTTTAATAAAAATTTATTGAATAATTCCAAGGAAAATGAGTACTCATTTTGAAATTTTCCTGATAAAATCATTTAATGTAAATGTATTCATTTTTTAAGATGTTACATATTTCTATAATTTTTTATAGAAATTAATAATGAACACATATATTTATGAAATATATCATCTGTTTATATCAGTAAGTTAATAATCATTCATACCTTTATTATCTATTCAATATAATTGAAGAAAAAATCATTTGAAGGGAAAAAGTGTTATTTTTCAAAAATATGTTTTTATGTGCAAAATATATTTTTTAATAGAAAATTTAAATAATAAATATTTATTAATTATTTTAAATTATTGTGTAGATAATTAATTTAATTAAATATATTAACATTCATATGTCCCTTTTAAATAGGCCCAAAATTATAAGAATATCTATTTTATGCCTAAAAATAAATTTTTAATAAAAATTGATTTTAAGAATTTTATGAACAGATATTATAATTAATTTTTCCACTTTTATAAATTTAATCATGTAAATTTGATTTAATATTTTGATCCATCCTAATTATTATTTGGTAACAAGGTCAACCTAACTTTTATCTAGAATGAATAGTTACCATGGTAAAAATCTTATTACCCTGTTAAGGGTTCAAATGCATTAATAATGACTAACCTAAGAGACAAAATTTAACATATAACAAAAGTCAAGATTTAATTTTATTTCATGATTATATTTTGAATTTAATATTGTTATTTTATAGGATTTTCCCTTTGAAGCCACATTAATAGAGTAAAAGATTTATTTTACCATAATCTTTCATGTATTTAGAAGTTTTACTCCCACTTCAATTATTCAAAGGGGTCCTACTCTAATCACATATCCACAATACTCAAAACCATTATATCAACCAAAATATGTTAAATACCCTCCCAAAATAAATATCCATGACTGTAATGTAATTTTTTTCTCAAATTTCACATACTTGAATCCATACAATTTTGTTCAAAGTTGGATACATGAAGAAAAGGTATATGTTCTTACCAAACATTTTAATGTTTTATCTCCTTAAAACTGCACTAAATATTTCATAAAATTTTTTATCATAATTAAATTAGTATATTCACAATTTTTAAATGTATTTTTTTAATAGAAAATTATTTTCTATCTCCATTTTTTTAATGTGACATTAAAACATCATCTGTACAAATTTATGAACTACTATCCCCATGAAGTGATGTATGTTATTTAACATAATTTTCATTGTTACCATTAAATTGTGGTAAATTATATTATTATTAATTCTTAAACCCCATATACCTTCTTCTACTATGGTTATTTCTTGTGTTTTCATGTATTTATATTATTATTCTCTCTTTGGTACTAAAAAGAATCAAGACTTTTTTGAAGAAAACTGTATCCTATTTCTTCTTTTCCAGGCAATGAATCTTTCTCTTCCATATACATGTTCTTATATAAATGAAAGTTTTTACATATAATAGATTATTCTTTAAGGTTATATTCCTCAACATTGAACTTATTTACAAATTTTAAATATTAATCTTTTATAATGTTTTATGAACCATTCATTGTTGAATTTATTGAAGAGTATATAAAGAGTGTTATATTGTAATATATAAAATGTGAAAATATTTTCCCACCATAATTTTCATACATCATCATGATGATTAGTTTACAAGTTCAAAAAAAAATTCAATGAAAATTATATTCCCATTTTTAGTAATTGTTTTAAATGTTCCCAAAAGAAAATTGATATTTTCTTTTAATTTTTTAAGTGTATTTTAAATAGTTTTATATAATATTTTTGCGTCGATGAGAAAATACTTTAAGTATTTATATTCATTATAAAGGATATGATCTTATAATAACATAAAATTTATTTATTTGGATTTATTTTGACGATGAACTATTAAGGATGATTATTTGAATCCCATTAAATTCACATGGGTTAATTATTTTATGATAAAATCACTAAGAAACCTTTTTATTTCCCATGTGATAATTTAACTATGATGAAATGATGAATATTTTAAGGGTATTTTGAATCAATTATGTATGGTTTTCATTATGTGATTGGTGGTCCTGTAATTATACATCCCTCTAATTAATTGGGTAAAAATTGATATCCCATGAATAATATGGATTCAAATGGAGAGTGAACTCGGTTTTGTAAAGAACACTATCTACAATGATGGTATTTGTAGTGAACTAAGATAAACATATATTTATTCTACATAATTTTCTTAATTTAATCCTTATATATCACAAAATAATCTCCCAATACTAAAAATGTAATGTTTAGTGTCTTTGAGAACAACTATATAAGATATTCAGTCTGCAATAATTGTGACCATTTATCTATAATTTATCCATAATAGACTCATTCTAAAATTATCAAAATTTATACATGTATTTATAAACTAAGTAAATGTAATAAAAACAAATGGGTATGGTTAAATTTTTAGTATGGGTGAACATAAGCGATAAAAATTGAATATCATCAGTGATCATAAGATGAACACATGGGTATAATCCACATACATAAAAGGCTTCTAATTAATAAATTATAAATTATAAATCATGGAATTAATAAAGGCATTAAATACTATAATAATCAAAAGAGCATGGAAACACGATTAAATGACCATGATCCCTGAGATCATAAACATAAAACATTGGCATCTTTCAATATTTTCTCAAACAATATCATATAGAAACATTACATTCATGAGTTTTGTACTAGTACCGTTTCTTATAAGAAAAAATAATTTTAACCATGTATACATAACCTTATTTAGTTAAAAACATACAAACATCCTTGAAAAATACTGAATTTCTGCCTTGTATACATAACTCATGATATTCAAAGTTTAACCAACATGTTGGAGAGAGATATAGGATCCCACCCATCATCATTCATGCTTTTTTATGCCACTTGAAAATCTTTCACATATCACATCATAAAAATCCCAATAAAATTAAATGATTTTTATAAAACATTAAAATGAAAACTATTAAATTTTAATATCATAAATAACCAATGTAATTAAAATTATTTTCATATCCTTTTAAAATGGAATAACATAAATAAATCACTAATAATCATAACAAGTTAAACCCATGGACAATAAATGGGTATCCAAAGATATTCTGCAGTATTCTAAGAAAATAACATTCAATAAACATGATAATTTGTATGCTATAAACATAATATAGATCAATTATATATGGTTAATTTAATTATTTCCCCATTAAATTAAAAAATGTAATCTATGGGAACATCCATCACTTAATGAAATGGGAAATAAGGTATTCACAGAAAAAAGGGTTGGAAGAAAAGTTTTATATATTCACCATTGATACATCGGAAAAAAACAAATGTGATAGATTATGTCCCTAATATAAATGAACATTAAAAAATATATAAAGAAAAATAATAAATATGTTAACATTTTAAGAACACACTCGATCAAGCATAAGATATGTAAAATGGTAAAAACTTAGATGAAAAAATATTTTTATAAGTTTTATAAAAATCACATTGGAGGGCATAAATATTCTTGATATTTTAATATAATTTAAAATGAAATATTTTATAAATATATTATGATAAAATTATTTGGTAATTAGAGTGAAATGTTTAAAAATATACAAGATTTATTATATTTTATATGAAATACCTATTTAAAGATGATATTGGTGATGAAACACAATTGATATTAGTAACAAAATAATCAATGAATCGTGAGAGGAAGATAATATGATAGAAATTAAAATATCATTAAACAGAATATAATTCATACATGAAAGAAATAGGTTAGTTCATAAAATATATAAAATAAATTATATTGCACAAAATAAAAAAATTTCCTGAAATTTAATTTAATACAATAAACTCCCTAAAACATTAGAAGTGTTCATGTTAAAACCCCTTGAATGGTTTGATTTAAAATGAAAAAATTGATACCATGAATAATGTGATGATTATTTTCACATCATGATATTTCATTCTAATAAGTATATAAATTTATTGTTTCCCCTATTTATTTAAGGGGAAAAATTGAAGATAGTAAGTTCTGAGTAGGTGTAGTACTGAGCCTTTAATAAGTGAAGTTGTTGGTGGTATACTAGCTCATATTTGAGATCCACTGACAGCTTGTTAGTTTGGTAGTGGCTACAAAATTTATTTTATATCCACTATCTCACTAGTTAGATCCAGCCGCTAGCTATTTGGTTAATAAGTGAATATATTACTTTATTGAAACTACTGGCTAGCCGATCGATCTCTGCTGGCTCACTGGTGGGATATTGACCGTCCATTGGTGTCACTGAATGTGAGTTTAGAAATGGAAGTTATGTCTTCTCAATAATATCACCCATTTTATTTCTTATTCCTTCCCTCATGACCCTAGATTGAACCAAATAATAATTTCGAGCCCCCTATGGTAATTTTGTATCTCCCAACCTCAAATCATGGTAGAATTGATTGTTGTTAAATGTGTTATATTTAGATTTGTAATTCAAAATCCTTGTGTCCTTTGATCTCTCTTATAATAGTGACCCATAATATTCATATGTAGATATTCCACCATAATAGAAAAATATTTATTAAATACATAAATATCCATACATGCACAGTAAAATTATACTTCCTTTGTAAAAATGGACAAATAAAACTTTTTTTAAAAAAAATATACATAAAATCCCCATTAGTTTTTCAAAACATTCACCTTTCTTAGAAAAATCATACATAAAATTGTCCTTTATATCACGTGGAAATGAAATCATAACAATTGGTGGGCTCAAATTATTAGTAAGGGTGAAAAATAGATATATCAATGAATATTTAAACCAAACTTGAGAATTAAGGGTATTAGAACATGATATTAACCTTTTGATATCATAAATAGACTATATTATATCATAAACATGAGTTGTGTTATAAATCACGGTAGTTCAAAAGACATGAATCATAAATGGATTAAAGAACCTGATCCATGAGAAAAAAAACTTTTGGCATAAAATAATGTCATAGAATAGTATAAAAAAGTATAAAATAGTCATAATCATATAAATATTATGGAAACTATACCCACCAAGATATTTATAACATGTTAGGATTTGGATAACCACCCATGTACCAACCTCAGTCTTTAGACAACCTCCCATGTACCCTCTTTTGTTCTTGGGATAACCTATCGTGTACCCTCTTGTTTTAGGCTTACCATTACCTAATGTGTACACTTTTACATCATAGAACATTAATATTTACCCAATTCAGTCATGGGATATATAAATTTTGTCCCCCATCACATAATCATAAATCCATTCAAATGTATGCCACCAGATCATAAAAACATTCATCCTTACTTAACCCATGAAAAAGAAAATTATTCTCATTGATATTTCATTATCATGGGCATAAACTATCTATATAATGAATTAATGTATTATCATCTAATCATATCCCTAGAAAATCATAAGTAACATCAAATGATGTTATTTGTTATGAAAAAATCATTTAAAATATAAATGGAATATTTCAGGAGGAAAATACCCTATTCATTTTTACATAACATTTTAAAATCTGAAAATTTACAAAATATTAATTAAATTATTTTTGTTGAAATTTACTTTGGAACTTTTTAGGATAAGATTCAATGTATTGAGTACTTATAATGTTGGTAAATTCTATTTATTCCATATATGATAAAATGAAGACCCCTTTCACATTTTTGGTAAAAATTGAAAATTACCTCATTCAAAAAATAACAAGAAGATACATTTTAATTTACATTTTAAAAAAAATAATGTGTAACAATTACATTAAGAAATATTATGTGAATATTAAAAAAAATCTTGAAAACATTTTTTGAAACCATGGGCATGGAAGAAAAATTATTTTTGACCAAAAAGGGATATATAGTTATTTTTCATTAAAAAAATTCATTTTGTATCTTGACTACCTAAAGAGAGGAAAATTAAATGAAAAAATATATTCTCAATAAATAAGAATAATATAATAACATGTAACTGATTTATCAGTAATGGATTATATAATTCCCTTTAATGGATATTCTAGCACAAACAACCTCGATTAAAATGATATTGTAAGATAAATCCCTTACAATTATTGATTTGTAATCCCCATGAATGAATAAAATTGAATGAAAAATTAACTAAAATAAAATATCTATATTTTAATAATAAAATATATAGTGGTCTATATATACACCTCATAAAATAATATTGGTGCATAACATAATAAATTTCCCAAATAAGAAAATTTGAGATGATAAACCCTTACCTAATGTTTAAAAAACATAGAAGAAACTCTAACATAATTTATAACAAATTAAAATTTATTATACGTACTTAAATATTTATATACATACTTATAATATAATATATGATCTATATAAAATTTAAACACCCATTTATTAATAATTCCTTACTAAAATTTTTATTTTACAATGATAACTACTTCGTTTCTCATTAGAATTTATGTTTGGTAGTTCTGGTCAGTGTACTTTTAACCTGGTTATTTTATATAAAAATATTATTTAGGTTTTAAATATAATATTTATTCATTATATACATACTTATAATCATCCTTCATTGGTAAATAATGAAAAATAAATTATATTATTCATCGAGACGGTAAGCCATTCATATACATGAACGTCGTTTTCATTTTTCAACAGATGAAAAATAGAGGTAAATAATAATTCACCTTAACAAAATAATAATAATTTTATTTTTATGTAATAGTTTAATTATATATATATGTTATACCTTCCATGAAAATATAAAAGGAAGAATAGATCACATCGCTTCATTGAGGTTTAAGTTTAAACGTACGCACGACCAATGTTATCATTTTCTAACAGACTGGAAGGTATGAAGAACAATATAAATATATAATCCAATAATAATAATTATATCATATATAAAATATACATAAATTAAAATCATTATAATTACCATTGATGAGAATTGGTGATGGAAGATGAATTTTATTGGTACGTAGAGGAGGTAGTCTACACGCATGTTGTATCGTTACATTTACTTCAAATTTTATGGAAAAGAGTGTGGATAATCTGGGTTTTGTGAATATAATAAAATTTAAAAATATTTTGGATACAATATTTATTATTTAATGATGAGTGGAACATATTTAGATATGTTATAATAAGAAATAAATTGAAATATGTTGGGTAAGATTATTTCCACATCTTTATGACAAAACATTTAGATCATTTCTTAAGGACCCATGGAATAATTTTTTAAGAATAAAAATACCTCTAATTTTTAGATATTGAATATTATGATATAGTTTTATAGGGTTTTTTTGACCTATATGGATCAATATGGTTAAAATAGAAGAGAGAATATGTGTCCTCTAATAAGCAAGGAAAATTTTATACATTGAATTAATAAAATGATTAAAATATAACTATTACATCATCAAGATAATATCATCCAAATGGGAAAATATTATTGAATAAAAAAAATGTTCAAATATAATCATCAATTTAAACATGGATTGTTTTTTCTGTCATTTTAAACCATATCTTTTGGTTTAACTCCTTGGTTAACTAATTTTAATATTAACCATGGGATTAAAAATATTAATATTAAAGGGTTATTATTTTATTTATTAATTAATAATTATCTCATAAATTGATAAATAATTACTTTTTAGTCAATTTCTAAAAGTAAATTTCCTTTTCTAAGTATTTTAATATTTTTAAATAACTAAATAAAAATTTATCTAACATAAAATGGAATTAATGTCATTTTTCACATTAATCATTTCATTTTTCATTAAAGGAAATATGACCGAAATGTAATTCAAATATAAACCTAAAACAAACAACTAATATGTTATATTTATTTATGAAAATTATGTAACAAAATAATTGACCCAAAATCTATTACATTTAATATATTTGAAATTTATTATTTTATTTTTATACTAATTGAATAAATAAAATATCGTCGTTGTATAATAATTTAAGGTAATTATTTAATCAGTAAATATTATAAACAAATTAAAATGATAGAAAAAATTATGAAATATTTAAAATAAACAATTTAAACCCAAAATATCTTTTTTATCCTTATACTAAAAATTTGGAGTTATTGATGTCTTTGAAGTAACATTTTTGTATTCATTATTTTCCTAAAATAATATTAAGTTCACAATAAAAGAAAAATGGAACAAATTATCTATATATTTGAGAATTAGATAGTCATATTATATCTACCTTTTTAAAATAAGACAAATTAAAATTTTATATAAATTTTAAAGCTTTATACTAAAGTGTTAACCTAATTTTACTCGAATTACCCTTATTGAGGTGATAAACATTTACAAAGATTACTATTTAATGTGGAAAAAAGTAAAATTAACCTACTGAAAAAAATGTAATATAATAATTCCAAATATTGAATCTAATTTTCATGATTCACATTCTATAATTAGTATAAATACAATCTAAATTAATTTTGGAAAACCATATTAAAACGTGTTTTTATAAGAATACATTTTAATAAAAAACTAGATTTGTTCTTATCCCATGCATTGAAAAAAATTATAAGATTTCTAAAAAAATTAATTATCTATATAATATATACAGTTCATGGAAGAAATTCACCATTATATATTAATTTTACACATTTAGATAAAAAACAATGTTTTCATAGAATCATTTTTTTTTTGAAAAAAAACTTTTTAATTTTTAATTTTTATTTTCATTTATAGTAAAATGATAAAAAATGAATTAATTTTACACATGTGGAAACTATAAATATTTCATAATTTAGTTTTTCCTATTTATACCCAACAATCTAACAGTGAGGAGTATTTGTCACATTAAAAAATAATATTTCAATAGTATATCATTTTTTGTTTAAACTTACTGTTGCATAAAAAGAATGCAATAAATGAAGACAAATTATTTATAGAGAACTTTATCATTAAATATTGAGGTGTCTAATTCTACCTCCAATAAAATTAATTTCTCCCTCAAAATTTCACCAATCAAATATAAAAAACAAGGATATCTCTATTTAATCACGTCCTTGGTTTCCCTTATAGCTTAATTGAATTTGTTATTACTCAAAATAACTTCATCTAAGTGGGTAGTTTTATTCCATATAAATTTATGTTTGGGATCCAATATTTCTAATTTTTGTTCTTCATAGAAAGGATCGTGTTATAACTGTATGGCCTCTAAGGTTAGTACATGTGATAGATTAAGTATGTACTTTCTTAGGAGTGATACATGGAACACATCATTAACTTGAGAGATATTTGGTGGAATCATAAACTGATAATATAAAATACCTAATTGATCAAGTATATCAAATGGGACAATATTCCTAGGGATTATATTTCAATTATTTATGAATCTCATTAAGTTAATTAATGGAGAAATTCAAAGAAATACCTTCTCAGTAATATAAATTCTATATTTCACCAATGGTTGTTGGCATGACTTTCTATCAAATATGAGGTGCATTGATATGCTACTGAATGGATATTAAATTATCAACCACTTAGAAAGATAAACTCCTAATAGAATTTTTTTTCTAACATCATCTTAACACGTTGGATTTATGCAATTCATTATATGTTTAGATTCATATGGACACATATTAATGCTTGACTTAAATATATTATTTCCGGAAGAGTCAATGAGAGGAAAGATCTAATCCCAACCACATTTGAAGTCCATATAACAATATCTCAAAATAATCTATAGGGTTGAATGGTTCCTTAAAACTAGACATATATATAAGGATGATTAGAAGTACTAAAACTCTACTCAGTAACTAGATCTTACTGATGAATTATCCAAATCGTTGAGGTAAAACTAGGATCCCAATACTATAACATAGAATGTGGCACTCCATGAAACCGTACCACATCCTTAATTTATATTCTAGTAATATGATAAATAGAGAAATTTATTTTATATAAATTATGCATGTTAATTTCATAAGCTGATTGACTACAACTCAAACAGAATTATTGAATTTAGTGTGTTTTTGGAGTCTAATGAAAAAACCCATGATGATATTTTCCCATTTCCATTATGGTATGAATAATATTTATAACATCCCCTTTGAATTATGTATCTCAGGGTTTAATTGATGAAATACAAAGCATCGAGATACGTACTCTTCAATATCTCTCTTCATATTTTCCCTCTATAAATACTCTTTCATATCCCAATACATCATTGTATATCCAAGAAGAATTGGGGATGATTTACTATGTGTATCATCCAACAGTTTCTTTTTAAAATATGGTATAGATTCAATATATATATGGTTCCTAAAACATATCATTCTATCATAATCATGGATACAATCAGAACATAACCAGACTTTTTCTATTATTCTATATTTTTCTTATACACCTCTTTAAAGCTTATATAGAGATATAACCAAAAACTAACTTAAGATATATAATATTTATCCCACTCAATATATATAGAAACATCCACTTAAAATCTATAGTTATTATATCTTTTTTTAACCTCATCATAGATAAGCTATAATTATCATTTTGACTCAGAGAATATATAGAATTATTCTCTATCATAGGGTGGTAATGTATTGATTATTAATAATCATTAATCAACTCCATCCATATTCTCTAGGTCATATATGTATCATTTTGTGTGAATATATACTTTAAAATTTTATGATAAACATATATATCACATATTTTTCTATAAAGAAAAGCCTACATATCTTTAACAAAAAAATCACCATAAAAAACTCAAAATCATGAGTTGGGTAATGATTCTCCTTAAACATCTATTTGATTGAGGCATAATATATCACCATATCAATTTTCATGAGGAAACATCCCCTTACCATATTTGATTCATCAATATTGATTACAAACCCTTCTCCATTATTAGGTAATGACTGGATAAGTGTTTAGATAAATCTTCTCTTCATTTCCATGAAATATTCTTCACATTCATCTATATAAAGGAACTTGGATATCATATGAGTTTAATTGTTGAGTGGATTGTAAAGGCATGATAAATTATCCATAAAGTGTTGATAATATCCTGACAAACCAAGACACCTACTTATCTCGGACACATCGATTTCCTTAGGGGGATATTTAATAACATTCACCTTTGATGGATCCCCCGATATACCCTTTCTTTAGATTATATGACCCAAAAATAAATATTTTTATATACAAAATGAAATATTTTTAAATTTTTCATACAAATTATCCTACCTTAGGTATTTCAGAAAAATCCTCAATTGAACATCATGCTCTTACATAATCATTGAGTATATAATAAAATATTATATAAATAATACCAAAAACTAATTAATTAACTCACTAAGGAATCCATTCATTAAATCCATGAAGATAGTGGGTTTAGTAGTAATACCAAAAACAATGACTATAAATACACAGTGCACATACCATTTTTTGAATTCATTCATGGGTATAACCTCATTTATAACCCACAATTTATGATATATATAATTTTGGTCATCCATGTAAAAGTATTGACATCTATGAAGTAGATTAAAAAATTGATCAATACAGGGTAGAGGATATATGTTCCTGATTGTGTTCTTGATCAATTCCTAATATTCAATGTTGAGTTTAAGTGATCAATATATTTTATTGACAAAAAAATATGTTCACCCCAAGGTGACACACTTGAAATAACGAATCAGTTATCAATATTCTCTTGGAGTTGATTCGTGAAATACTATAAATAAATAGGTTCTATTTTGGTATTTGAAATAGGTTTAGTTCCAAGAATAAGAGCTATTGAAAACTCAAATCCATGATTTTTTCTAAGACTATGACAGTATTCCATAAAAAACTATCATATAATAAGAAAATATTCAATATTGAGTTTATCCCCAGCCATATGAGATAAATACCCCTTTTAAAAAGGAATCAAGACCCATATAATGGATATGATTTCTATCAGTAGATTATACTTATCATCTCACAAACAATCTATAATAGGTCCTTTAGGATTTTAAAACTTGACATCCCTTCCATAGAAACAGATATGGGATTTTTGAAACACTATCCAATCCATATCTAAGATAATATCAAATTAATCTAGATGGGCTAATAACAATTTTGGAATGGAAAAAATTCCAGAAAACATTAAGTAGATAAGTATCATAGACCCCATATGTGATCAATATACAATTATGGGGTTTCACTACTTATTTGACACAAAATAATTGAGGTGTTATAGTGATATCCTTATAAAATTATATATATATATATAAAAGTTTTTTTAAATATAGAATAAAATAAGACACAAGATGTTATAGAGTAGATGATAAGTGTAATATTTTTCACATCCTTATCATACCCCATACTAGTAGTAGTGTTTTTAAGAGATTTCCCTTTGTCTTCATGATTAAGAGGTTTCCGACATTGTTTATCATTATTAACCTTTATTCTTGAGTAATGGTTAGCATAATTCTCATAATCCATTCATTTGAAACATTATAGTATGGGTAGTGATTTATTTAAATATTTTCCTCAACCATTGGCTAAATTCTTCCAATCACTTTGTCTTTACAACTAATGATGAAAATTATTTCAAAACATAAATAACATACTATTTATGGTAAGAAACATTCCTCAATATCACATACCAAACATTGGTCATAATCGAAGGTTCATATTATTCAGTATACGATTTGGTATTTTAATTTATTTTTAATTCCATCGTTTTCCTCTTATTTAAATAATAATGTTGATTGGTAACCCTGGTCTCCATTTTTTACTTTGTTAACAAATCAAATGATTTCTTAATAATTACTTTAGTCCATTAAGAATAAATCCATTTAAAGAATTAATTTTAAGACCCAAAATAATTGATAAATCTTACATTATGTTTAGATGAATATACTAGGAGTATACATCATAAGTATTGTAAAATTTTTCTCATATGAAGTTGGATTCATAATCGTCCTACCTTAGTTCATGGAATTTATACTCAATTTTTATATCAAGAATACAAGGAATGTACATATTGAACAATAACCTTCTAAACTCATTAAACTAATTGGAGTTAATTTATTCCCTTTGAATCAAATTTTTTATGAGATCCCACCATTGATATGCTTCATCATCTTAATGATAGACATAAAATGAATTTTTTCATGCTCCATACACCAGAGAATAAAAAAAATTAAAATACTATGGTTCAATTTAATTGAAACCAGTGGATAAAAAAATTTATTGAATGAAGGAGAATTTTTCCTTAGGAAGTAATCAAAATAATGTTTTTCTATCCTTTTCTTTTTTGGAATCTCAGAATTATTAATAGATTGAGATACTTGTGTAAGAATAGAAATGATATTTTTATTACAAATATCATAACATTTGGTTTCCTAGATAAAAAATCATTGTATTCTTCATCACATTCAACATTAATTTGTTTCCTTTGGTTTATTTACCTTTAATAAAACCAACAATCATAGTCAGAGGAACAATAATTATAGTGAGAAATAACATATTCATGAAAAATAATTTCTAGGATATCTGCATAATGATACATTATTTTCAATATATGGAACATTACTTCTATCCTTGGTCATCAATGATCATCAACTATCCAAATAATTCATGATGGTTCAAAAATAAAATTTAAATTAACCAAATAAAATTCCTTTATAGTGTCAAAATAGGTTCACAGTATGTGTACTCTCACGATGCACTGTAATAATGGAAAATATTTACTCGACAAAATGTTTTCTCAGTTATTACCCATAGATAAATCTATTCTTAACACCATGTACACTTGTAGAATACCAAAATGTATGGTTTTCTAGGAAAACCACACTCCTTTCCTTACCACAACTTTGGATATTCTCCCATATATAGGATTATCCTAAAGGTACTCACTAAATTTTTACTATCCTTATTTATAAAGTAACTAATGGTTTTAATGATAACTAATATAATAGGTTATAAATATTACCATTGGTATACAATTTGTAATTATCATAACACTCAATGGGTGGATATATCTATAGGGAGGTATACTTTCTAAAATTCCTACTAGAATCACATTCCTTAGGAATCTTTTGGTCACAGTGTTACGCTTAACCCAATGTTCACATGCATGAATTTCCATGGACCGGATATGGTCCTTTTCACTCATACCAACTATATCTACTGATACTTTAATATATAAATATTACAAATTAATATATGAATATTCATTACATATCATTATGATCAATCCCAGAGCCATTAAAGATTAGCCTCTTTATAAACATTAATACATAATAAATATTTTCATAAGATTTATACATAGTCTCCCAATTAGTTCTTCATAACTAAAACCCTTTCTTATACATGTTACACATTAAATATTTCTTCATAACATGGGGAGAAGGAAAAATAATAAAGGGTGAGCATATATTCGTATTAATTGAAAATGAGGGATATATAAATGACCATTTAATAATGAAATGAGAATAAATGGTGTAATAAAATGATATTATATTTTTAAAGTCATTCTCAACAATTCATAGTTCATAAATATGATACATTACATAAATCATGGAAATTCTTATGAAATTAATTATAAATGGATAAATGATCAGGATAGAGGATAACATAACTTTTTCATTATATCATTCATAAAATATTGTCATAGAGTTTGGAATTATAATAAATATATATATATTATGTCAATGATACCCACAAAATCATACATTCCTTTTTTGGAATAATATAACCTCTCGTATACCTACATTGGGACTGTGATAACCTCTTATGCACTCTTTTTTGGGCTTGGTATAACCTGTAATGTACCATGTTGTTTTGGGATAGAGATTACCTACCATATACCCATTGATCCCTGAAAATATTAATATTTACCCAATACATTAGTTGTCTATATAATTTTGGTCCCACCCCTAACATAATCACAATTCTATTCATATTTATTGCGCATGATCATAAAAATTTCATCATAACATAAATTGTGGAAAAAATGGGTTTGGTAATGATCCAGAATTTTATCGATGAAATTTACATTTACATAATTATTTTATATAGTATGAAACACATAAATCATATAGAGGACCCAATAATATCATTATTCTAATAAAAAATTAAATATGTGGTCTTTATTGAAATTTTAAAAAACCTATACTAAAGGAATAGTAACGTGATCGTTGAAATAGTTATATGAACATTAGTAATAGAAATAATTTTAATAGAATATTAGATATTTTATAAATAAAAAGTTGATGTTTTTATTTAATTTTATAAATAAATAATTTTATTTTTAGAATATTAGATATTTTATAAATGTAAAGTTGATGTTTTTATTTAATTTTATAAATAAATAAGTTTTTAAAAAATATTAAATTAATTATTAATATTTGTTTAAAACCCAAATATTTATTTAAAATTTTATAATTAATATAATGATTTAAAAGAAAAAATTATTTTCAAAAATAGATTAAAAAAGTGATATTCTATTGTCTTATGATTAGAAGATAATTTTATATGATCTTAATTACCATTTCAAGGTCTCATAAAATCTGTTATAATATTAAAATCAGTTCTTTTCAAATAAATTATTATTTTAATAAAAAATTAAATTTATAACATTATGAAAATAATTCTCATAAAATGGAGCACATTTGTGATATCTTTATCTCAAAAAATTGTTGGGGTGATTTTTTTTATTTTTCTAAAATAGTGCAATTCTTGGTTAATAGTGAAAGATGGTAATTTATAATATTTAACATTTTAATCCAAATATATGAATTTTTGAGTCATAGAATATGTAAGAAGAGATTTTTTTACTCAGATTCACTAGTTAAATTAATTAGTCACTAAAATCAACACTCTATATAGAATTTCTCCAAAATAATAAACAAGGTAATAAAATAATCAAAAGAACCCATATCCCCCTATAAATACAACATGTCATCACATCTTTCCAAAACACCTTATAATCACAATATCTTTAATATATTCTTCCTAATTCCTCTCCCAACCCTATTAGCTAATTCTTCATCTTTTTTCTCTCACCAATAGGCCAAACCCAAGTTCCTTAACGATGTTCTCATGGAGAGGACATTCAACAGGTAAAATCCTCATTCTTTTTATTTTATATTTTTATTTCTTATCCAAACCTAACCACATATCCAAAACAAAAAAATATCTCTACTATAATATATATAAATTAGTTTTATTATGGTAATGAAATATCAATCATCAAGTCTCTTATCTTTTCCATTTATTCTAAAAATGAAATCATTGTATGTGATGTGTTGATTTACCACCTTCAGGAATAGTCATACAACCATTATAATTGTTAAAATAGATTTTAAAATGTATATTATAACCAGTTTCATGTTCTAGAACTTATATATATATATGCATATTTTAAAAAACAAAAAAATGTAGTTCATGAGTATTAAAAAAACACCAAAAGAACAAAATTTTTATCATTAACATTTTACATAATGAATATGCCTCATTGAATAAAGGGAAATAATGATATATGAAACCATATAAATTTATTTAGTTTCCTAAATATCATAAAATTCACCTTATGGAGTTGTTATTCAATTCAACAAGAACTCCTATTATTAATCTCAATGGATTCAATCCTAAAATCATGAAATGAATGCATGCAGAAATATAAATTACACATTATTACCAATGAAAATGTTAATAAAGGAACTTAATAAATTATAAATAAATAATATATATGTTGAAAAGGTTATTAATTCATTTATTAATGAATCTTATTTTTTTCAAGGACATCATGTGAATGTGTAGAAGACTTTTGGACAGAAGGTAAGGGATCTCCTTAAACCTCCCAATTATATTTTTGATATGATTTCTCTTTATTTAACCTAATTTAATTCTTATTTATTATTATCCACTCCTCATAAATTCAATATTTATGTTCATAACATATGTACCTAGATCAATTCTTCTTTATTCAATGGTAAATATGTGTTTTATAAGGGTCCCTTCTAAATTCCTCGTAATAAGCAATCCCAATTAATGTGGACTTCCCAATTTCTTACCCCTTTACTAGTACACTCAATAGCCCATATTAATCCACTAATATATATATATATAATAAATTTGTATCATAAAAACTATCTTAGTTCATTACTATTTTTATGAAAACAATTATACATTTTTCCACTTTAATGACTCATTAATATTTTTCCATTAATCCTCACACACGTTGGTCATTTATAAAGCTTCTTAAACACCATTTTTACTTTTTTTCACTTCATTTGGACATATTTTTTCATTATCTATGAATACTTACCCTTATTAAAATCCATTTATTATTTAAATCCGGACTTCAATGGATACCGTTAGCATACACCCATCGGTTATTAGTTATGACATGATTATGATACCATTTTATTTCCATGGGTTACCTTTAAGTTTATTCCTTATGTTTTAATCTTCATGTGGCACACACAAACATGAACATGTTATGATGGGTGTTCCAAGATAGCACTCTAATGTATTGGGTAATGTTTAGTCTCATGAGACATCATGTTGGGATAATGAGTAAATGTAATTTATTTTTTGGACTTTTTCCACCATGTGATATAGTCAAGGGAGATAGCCTTGAATTTATGTTTATTTCAGGTAATATGTGGCTTCCACATTCATATATAACCATGATTAAATTATCCTATTTCCTATATGTTATGATTTCATATGTTTATTCATTTTCCATTCCTTTTTATGTCGTCACGTTCTTCCTTATATCTCATGTGATATTCATTATTTCTATTTTTATTCCCTTAAAGGGATTTTTAGATCACACATTTATTCATGTATTCTCAAGGATATACTGTGATTATGTAAGAGATCAGTGGATGGTATGATCTCATTATGGTTTTTAAATAAAATATGACTTTATTTTGGTTTCAGGACTTCTAATTATGATTTATTTGTTACGAATACACTATACATTACTATCCTTGGTTTCTATTGATGGATAATTATGAATATAGTCATATAATACTATGTGTAAATGCTTATGGTCACTATAGTTTGTATTAGATAATGGTATAGTTATTTTTAGAGATTTTTATTATAAAACATTAGTAAGAATCCTAAGGATAATCCCATCACCACTGATAACATAGATTGAAACATATGGAATCACAATTTGGGATAAACTTTTCATTTACACATTTATCATTTAATGTTAAAATTTTCCTTTTTGTATTCTTATTGAATAAGTGATGAATCCCCCCAAAATTTACATTAATTTTCATAGTTAATTAATGAAAATATGAGAACTCATGCCAACAAAAATTATGATTGACAATATTGATATTTCCCTAATAAATTACCAAATCTAATTAGAATGGTATCTCAAAACATCATAACAGTACTACCACAATGTCTAAAGTTATGAATAATAACATAAATTTCATTGGAAGTCCTCTTTCTCCAATGAAAGAGAATGTTTCAGTTGAATCCTTTATGTCAAAGAGGCCTCCTGTCATTAGTGGATATTCTTATCCCCTCTTTATAGAAGAATTAATTATCTCCATTGAAAAGATATTCTCTACCTCCAGTTCTTTTATGAATAGAAATCCTTGTTAGTGGTCTATCATTTTTATGTGTTGGATGATTAGTGGTAGAAACTAACCAAGAACACAAAGTCCAAGGAGTAAATTTATTCAATGTATTAGTAATCACTCAAGTAAATATTTTTCAATAATTATTTTATTTGAACTCTTTGTATTAATATATAAATATAGTTCCTTGGACTAAAGAAAAATGAAGATGAGTCTATAATAGAGTAAGAGAAAAAATTTACAAGGATTGAAAGATACACCTCTAGATTTTTCATGAACATAGGTAATAGGATATATCACATATTTAGTAGACTGAATTTGAATCTATTAAAATCATAGTCAACACTAAAATATGGAATCAATGAGTATATTTTACATTGTGGCCTTAAGGTTGAGATGTATATTAGAGACTCTCAGTGGACTCATGATCCTGGAGATATAAAGATGAAAATTATGTTTAATATGTGCGGATCAATAGGAAAATTCCATGATGGAAAGAAAACCCAACATCTCATGTGTAAATGTTGTGTAAAGAATCATCATGGGAACTATCTATTGGGAACCTGGAGATTCATAAAATTGGGAAGAAAGGGGAATCATGCTAAATATTTACGATGTGATATGAAGAATCCAAAAAATGTGGAATAAGAAAAAAAAAGTTTTGGATCCACAATTAACATGTAGTGTAGTGTTTCAACTACAAGGAATATGGTCATTGTGCGAGCCAATGCTTTAAGATAAGGATTTTCAGAGGTAATAAAAAATAACAACCTCCAAGAAAATAAGGAAGGTCATATGATATCACTACTAATGTGGTGGTTCCCAAAAATAATGTGGTGCTATGTACAAGGGTTATTCATTCTGAAATAGTAAACATACTATTTGAATCTAGTTCTGTGAATTCATTCATAACATTCTTGTATATTAGAATATTTAAACCCCACCTCAAGATATGTTGAATGATATATCTATAAGATTAAAAATGGAGAAATTATTGCATGAAGAGTATATAACTCTTACCTGGTTAATGTTGTTAAGATAATCCATGTAGAAAATATTATTTTACTTCCTTTGATAGAGTTTGGTCATGTATTGGTCTTGGATTGGATAACTTTATTCAATGAAAATAACATTTTTCAAGAAATTTAGTTCACTCTTCACATCCCAAGGCATCCAAAAATTCTGTATAAGTGTATGGATGATGATGAATATCCTTCAAATTCATCATCTAAAATATGGATATTTTTTCCTTATGAGAATATATATCTAGATCGTTTGATTGCGATGAAGGAGATATTCATCCTTGAAGACAAGTCCAATTTAAGGGACTACACAAATGTGTTCCCCAAATAATTGATGTGTCCACCTACTGACTGGGAGGTTGATATCTCAAATGAACTTATTCATGGATATCTTTATATATCAAAGACTCCTTACTGAATGACTACTGTTGAGTTGGAATAATTTATGAAGAAGTTACAAGGGAATATGGACAAGGGTTTCATATGCCCGAGTGTTTCAGTGTAGGGTATACTAGTCCTCTTCATTAAGAAGAAATAGGGATGAATCTGTCTTTGTATTGATTTTTGTGAGCATAAATAATATCATTATATTGAACATGTATCCACTACCATAGTTAGATTACTTGTTCAATCATCTATGTGGGGCCAATAATTTCTCTTAGGTTGACCTTTAGTTGGGATAATACTAATTAAATGTGAAGAAGGAAGATCTTCCCAATATTATCTTTCTGACGAGGTATGGAAACTATGAGTTCATAGTGATTCCATTTGAACTAAATAATGATCCAAAATAATTCCGGGAAATAATTAAAATATTCTTTAATGATTACCTTGAAACAATTGTAGTAGTATTTATAGATTAAATTCTAATATTCTCAATGAGAAAGGAGGAGCATGAGGAGTATTTAATTATTATTCTAATGATTTTTCTATGGGATAACCTTTATGAAATTTATTGTAAATTTTTTTCTTAATGGATGATATATCATTCATGGGGAATGATTTCACCAGAACAATAATATCCATTGTCCCTCTCAATACAAATGAAATCTACAAGAGATTAAGTGAAACATCTGTAAAGGAGACCCATATTTTTCATTGCTTATATGGGTACTATGGGTATTTTTTGAAGAATTTATCATTTTTTTCTAACCAACTAAATCAGTTAAAAGGAAAAGGGTTAAGTATTATAGTATAGAAGAATGTGAGGAATGAATCAAGGAGCTCAAAAAGAGTTAAATCACTACACCTATACTAGTACTACCAACATGTTGATATGTTTTTTTGATTCAAAGTGTAACTTCATAGAAAGGAATGTATTTTGAACTCATGAATGATGATAAAGTGAAAGACTACATATCAAGAATGCTATAGATCCATGAGCATAACTACCAGACACATGATCTGGAGCTAGTTGCTATGATTTTTTCCTTGAAAATGTTCTGGCACTATAACTATGGTGAGAAGTATGACATATAATGATTAAAATAACCTAATGTATATATTCACACAGAAGGAACTCAACATATATCAAAGGATAAGGTTAATTATATTCAAAGAATACAATTTTGTTATCCACTCTCATCTTGGGAAACAAAAAAATATCGTTGATTCTCTTAGAAAAAAATAATTTGCATCTCTATCAATGATACTGATTGAGAAAAATGATATATTCATATAAATTGAATGGATGGATATGGAATTCATAATAGTAGGGAATACATCCGATCATTCCAAAATGATTCCCCAACCATTTATCTAAGAGAATATCATGGAGGCACAAATGGTTCATCTAGAGATACCAATAAAGGTTAAAGTCGTAATATAAGAGAATCTAAATGAATTACACATTGATGATAATAATGTGATTCAGTTTAATAGTAGTATTTTTGTGCCATTTACACCAGAGATAATGAACGTGATACTAGATAATGCACAAATCTTATATTTCAACATACATCCGAGAATTACTAAGATGTACCATGATCAGTGAGAATTATTTTTGTCAGAAAATATTAAAGAGGAGATTAAAGACTATATCTCAAGGTGTTTGGTATGTACTCAAGTTAAATCCGAGTAAAAGAGGTCCAAATGGATGATTCCACCATTACCTATACCCACATAGAGAAGGTAGAATATAACTCTGAACTTTTTCACTTGTTTCAAAAACTCATCTAATGGAAACACTGTGATATGGGTTGCAGTTGATTGACTCACCATGAATACCCACTTCATTTCTATTTGGGATGGTTTATCTCTTGAATAAATTTTCAAGTTATATGTGATGGAAGTGGTGTGGCTGTATGGGGTTCCACTTTTGACCTTATCTAATCATGGGCCAAGGTTGACATCTAAATTCTAGATAATTATTCAAAATTCATTGAGTACTAAATTGAATTTCATATTGACCTATCACCCAAAAAATTATAGCCAATCTAAATAGACTATTCAAACAATAGAAAATATTCTAAGAGCCTTATCAATGGAATTTAAAGATGGATGGGATCAAAATATCCCATTTTTTAGTTCCCATTCAACAATAATTTCCACTCAACTGTTAAGATGGGTCCAAATTAACTCTATATGGGAAGAAATGTTGAACTCCAACCTGTTTGGAAGATGTTGGAGAATGAATGTTAATTGGACAAGATCTTGAACAAGAGATGGTAGAGATGGTTCATTCCATCTAAAAACATATAGAATATGCTCAGAGAAAAAAAAGAGCTATACTGACAACCTTCTAAGGGATTTGGCTATCTATATTGGATAAAGTGTCTTCCTTAGATTATTACCATGGATTATATTCATGAGGTTTTGGAAGAGAGTTAATCTTAGCTCAAGGGTTAATGGAAGCATTGAGATCCTTGATTGCTTAGGAGAATTATCCAACCAACTTACACATCCAGAAAATATGGATCACTTTTATGATCTTATCCATATATATATATCCCAAATTAGTATATACTTTACCCCTCACATGTACTGAATCCATAGGTGGTACAACTGGAGAATGAATTCTCATATGAAGAGAATATTATGAAGATATTGGACCATAGAGATAATTTCCTACACAATAAGACAACACATAATGATAATGTTTTATAGAGGAATCATATGTATAAAGGTAAAACATGGGAAATAGATGAATTAATTAAGGAGAAGTACCCCAAACTATATTCTACAAAGAACGTAAAATGAAATTCCAAGTGTGAAATTTCTTATAGGGGAAAAAAGTAATGACTGAAAATTTTATCAATGAAATTTCCCTTTTTATAATTGTTTTATATATTATAAAACAAATAAACCCCATAGGGAACCCAATAAATACATAATTCTAAAAAATTCTGAATGAAATAAGTGGTCTTTATTGAATATAGGAAGATTATACTGATGAAATAGTAATTTGGCTATTTAAATAGTAATATGACCATTTGGAATAGAAAATCTGGACAATAAAATAGTAACCACAACTTTAAATGTAAAACAAATTTGAATCTTATAAATGAAAATATGATATATTTATATCATGGTATAAGTAAATAAATGTTTTTAAAATGAAAAACTATTCTTTGGAATTTTTGTGAAATGTAAATATTTATTTACAATTTCAAAAATTATTATAATGATATAAAAAAATTATTTTCATAAATTGATTCATAAATAAATATTTTGTTGTCTTATATTTATAATAAACTTTAATGAGACCATAATTAATTTTTCAAAGTGTTATAAAATCAGTTATAATATTAAAATCTCCGCTTTTAGAATAAAAGATCATTTTAATTAGAAATTATATATCTCATATATTTAAATTTATATTCAAAAAATGGGGTCCAATTTTTTAATATAAACCTCAATAATTTATAGGGTTTATTTTTTTATAATTTTCTAAAATAGTAGATTTATTGTTGAATAGTGAAATATGGTAATTTATGATATTTAACTTTATAAGCCAAATACATGCATATTTTAGGCATGAATGACGTAAAAACCCATTATTCTGAACTCACATGAACTACATACTATACATAGTCATAATAATCAACAATATTTATATTATTTATCCAAAATAATAAATAAATTAATAAAATAATAAAAAAAACCCCTCTCCCTCTATAAATACCACATGTCACCACCCATCCTTTTCGCACATTATATGATTCGTATCTTTGTAGTATTGTAAAAAAATTATATCCAATAAATCTTACCCATCTATTTGTCTTTCTGGTCTAACCAAAATACTATACCCAAGTGCGTTACATAGGTTCTCAAAGACAAGACATTCAAGAGGTAAGATCTACCTTTTTCTATTAATTTTTTATGTTATTATCCTCCCCTAACATCCCTTATCCAAAACCTTATCATAACTATAGTATAATATATATGAATTGATTTTATTATGTTATGGGAATATCTAAAATCAATCATATTCTCATATCCTTTTATTGTAAATATAAAAACATCACCCATGATGTGTCAATTCACCACCTTCATGGAAAATGAGTTATAGTTTTTCATTACAACATTCATTGACGGTCATAAAACCATTATAATGGTTAAAAATGTAATAATATTTATATTAGAACGTTTTTCATGTTTTGGAACTTATATTCATTCATTGTATAAAATAAAAAAACCAAAATTAGTTCATGATGATAACAAAATCGCAAAAAAACAAAACATTCACCATTAAGATTTTACCTAATGAATCAACATCATACCAAAAAGAAACAAAATGATATATGGGTTTATTTGAAATTATTTAGGTGTATAAATATCTTATAATCCCAGTTTAGTAATTTTTATTCCATTCAATAAGAACTCCAATAATTATACTCAAGGGAACCAATCATAAAATCATGAAACTAACACACCCAAAACAATGAAATTAAACATTATAACCGACTAAAATGGTCATAAGTGAACTTAATAATGTTGTAATAATTAAATTATATATTGAGTTGCTTCTGAATTAAATTATTATTAAACCTAATATTTTTATCCACAACATTAAGTGATACTGAACAAAACATTCAGACAAAAGGTAAAGGATCTCTTAGAACCTCCCAATTAACATTGGGCTACGATTTTTCAATATTTTACCCAATTAAATTTTAAATTACTTTAATGTAATCCTCCTAAATATTGTGTTTATGTTCCAAAAATATTTACCTAGATTAAATCTACTTTTTTATTGGAAAATAAATGTTTTATAAGGTTCCATTCTTAATTCCACCTGATAAGAAATCCCGGTTAGGGGAATCTTATCAATTTTATACAAATATTAAAGTACACTTAATAACATATTTCAATCCATAAATATTTTTCTAAAATATTTTTTAACCTGAAACCCCATATTTTTTTTTATTTTTTGTGTTATAAAAACAATTATTTGTCTATATTCATTAATGACTCTATTGAATATGTGATTAATATAGTATTGATGAATTCTCTTGTGTGAATGTACATATGGGATTTAAATCCAATATTTCACTTTAGTTGGACATGTTTTTCATGATCTATTCCAATTTTCCTTTATAAATTCTTTTGTGTGATTTAAATATACTATTTCATGGACACCATTATGATACACGCATTGGTTATAGAATATATTATGATTATGATATCCATTTCATTCCATGGGTAACCTTTATGTTTATTCATTTGGATTGATTCTTTATGTGGAACACATATAAAAGAACACGTTATAATGGGTGATCCTAGTTATCCCTCCACTAAGTTGGATATTTTTTGTCTCATGAGATATCTTTATGGGATAAGTAGTTAACATAATTCCTTTATTGAAATTTGTCCACCTTGTGATATATTCTTGGAAGACAGCCTGACTCATGATTATGTCATGTAATTTTTTACTGACACATTCTAATTTAGCTATGATTACATGATAACATATTCTCTATGTTATGATTCATTATTTTTATTCTTTCTCCTTTCTTTTTTCATCTCATCATGTTGTGCCTTATAAATCATTTTTTATTCATTATTCCTGTGATCATTCCCTTACTAGGCATTTTAGCGCATCCATATATTCATATATTTCTCAAGTTATCCATTGAATATGTAAGATATCAAAGTATGTTATGACCTCAATATTGATTTTAAATAAAATATGTCTTTATTTTGGTTTCGTACATTATAATTATGCACTTTATTTCCAAATAAACTAGAATTTATGATCTATGGTTTGTATTTGATGGATAATTATACTTATAATAATGTAATAATATGTGTTAAACGTTAAGGAAAATTTATGATTAATAAATATTTCATAATCAAAAACATAAATCAAATAGATAAATAATAAATAGAAAATCATTATATTATATCCCCCATTAAATCAATTTTTTCATCAATGGATGTTACAATTGTTAGAGTATTTTTTTAAAGATCAATGAAATATTTTTATGGAAAATAAAATTTTCATTTTTATATAATATATTAAAATTTTAATGATTTTCAATACATTAATGGTTTTTTTAAAATAAAATTCGAATCTTTTTAAGGTTTATTTAAATAATTCATTGTTCATGAATGTTGGAAATTATATTCATGCCATATATGTTCAAAAAATATTGCTTTCTCATTAAAAAAAATGAACCATGCTGGAAAAATGAAAAAATATTACCAATAATTTTTTTTAAATAATTAAACCATTGGTAAAACTGAATTTAAAAATTAATATAAGAATAATAAAAATATTCTTAGAAACATTTTTAGAAAACAATAGACATGGATGAAAATGGATTTTTGACTCAAAAAATAAATAAAGTTGTTTTTTCTTAAGAACATTCATTCAAAATCTTGAGAAATTAACGTGTAGAAAATTAAAGGAAAACATGCATTTTAAAATGAGTTTGAAACATAAATCTCTAACCCCATTGATTCATCTTGAATCATGAAATCCATGAAAGAATATATTTAAATTAAAATGTAAAATAACAATAATTTTATTATACTCATGTTATAACATGTAAAAGGGGTTGTATATACACTTTATTAATGAATATTGATTAATATCATAGCATATTCCCAAAAGATAACAATTTGAGTTGATAAACCATTTACTCACATTAAAAATTTTTGTATAGCGATATAACCTAGTATATAATTAATTTAAATTAATTATTATTTCATAAATGAATTATTTACACACTTATAATATAATATTTTTTCACATACAACAGTTCAATGCCCATTTATTAACATTTCCTTATTAAAATCATCTTTTACGTGTAGTAACTATTTCATTTTTCGTGAGAGATTTTGTTAAATATTTCTAGTCCATATAAATTTATCATTGTTAAATAATATAAAAATTTTAATTTATTATTTAAATATAATATTTTTTTCCATAAAAGGTGTGGATAGAAATTATAATAATATTGATCATGGATATGGTAAACCGTATATTTGCATGAACACTATTTTCATTTTTTGAGGGATGGAACAAAAGAAAGGTAAATAATAATTTACCATTATATAATAATAATTATTTCATATATATATATATATCATATATTTTCATTACATATATCTTTATTACCCTCCATGTAAAGTGTAAATAAAGAATGAGTCACAACACTTTGTGTATGTGGTAGACCACATATATGCACACACAAAGTTATCAATTTATAAAAGATTAAATGGTAAAAAGGATGATAAGATATTATAGTTATAGAATAATATATTTTTCATAAATATCTTATATAAACACTAAACTCATCATAATAACAATCAATAATATATTTTGATAGAAAACAGTTGTATCACTACATGGAGGCGGTAGTCCACAAGGACACATGAGCAACAGTTTCACTTCCAATTTGATGAATAATATTTAAAATAATGGTTATTTAATGATAAAAATAAATTATATTAAGATATATATATATATATTATATTTAGTTTATTAATTTATGATTAGTACCATAAATTAAAAGGATTTTTATGAAAAAATAAATTGAAAGTGGTTGGGTGATATGATTATCTATTATTTGGAAGACCTCCTTTAGATCCTTTATTAAGGATTTTCATAATGGTCTGTCAAGAATAAGTAAAATTTTGAAATATGGATAGAAAATTTTAGAAAAATATTTTCTATGGTTTTTTTGATTTATATGGCTCAATTTTGTGTAAATAATAGATATAAGGGGTGTCCATTTATAAGAGGGGAAAATGGCACACATAAAATTACTAAAAGATTAAATTATAAATATGACATTATTAATAAAAAATATTCCATATAAATAGTGTTCTGAATAAAAAACATTAAGAATTAAATACTTCCATATAATGAAATTTGGACATGTTTCACTATTATTTTAATACTTATTTATGGTTTAACCCTGATGTCAACTAATTTTAATAATAAGTTTGATAAGGTAAAAATTAGATTATAAATGAGCAATAAATTATATTTTAGACCATTTAACCTTCTTCTTTGTTCAATTGTATGATTTTATATTATTCTAAATATTTTAATCAAATATTTTTTGACATAAAATATCAATAATTCTATTTTTTCACTATTCATTTAATTTGACTTTACGGATTATGTGACTAAAAAATGATTCAAATATGAACATTGCAAAGATTTAAAATATGTTTTATTTATCTATAAAACTAATGTAACAAAATAATTCACCCAAATTTAATTACTTTTATGTTTATAAAAATTATTATCTTTTCTATTGATTGATTAAATACTGTGTCAACGTTCTATAATACTTTATTGTATTTATTGAAAAAATAAAAATTTGAAATAAATTACCCTAATATAAAACCTAATTCATATTATAAATAAACATTTTTATCCAAACTTATCATCTTTAGATATATATATTATAAAATAATTTGTATTAAAGACAAGAGAATGGCCTTTTGTATTTATTATTTTATTAAATTACTATAATGATCACAATCCAAGAATAATGTTACCAAGTGTTTATATATTTTATATTTTCACAGAACTAGAAGAACTAATGTCATATAATATGATTAATTCAAATTTTAGAGAAGAAATAAAGCCTTATCTTGAAATTTTAACCATATTTTTCATAGTTTACCCATATTTGAAGTTAAAAAAATTACCAAGGTGAATGTTCATAATGGGGAAAAAAGGGGTCCCTTTTTAAAAAATATAATATATTGATTCCAAATTTTTGATCGATCTTTATGACTATATTTCAATAAGTGGATGAAATTTACTTTATAATATATGTGAAAATAATGATGAAAACCATTTTAAAAAATAAATTTTAATCCTAAAATATTATTCATAATTAACATGTGCCTAGAAAAAATAAAATTTATTTTAAAAAAATTGCATTAATGTATATTATATTTATTCCATTAACATATTTCTTTAATTGTGATTAAATTAATTTATTAAAATAAAAACCAATTCCATGCATAAAAATAATGTTTTAGAAAAAAATGTCTTTTATATTCAGATATTTTTTATTTTCATAATTAATTAATTGATATCAAATAATTTTTTTAATTTTTTTGTAAACTATAAATTATTCAAAATTATGTTAGTAACACTCATACCCATGAATAAAAAAATAGTATGTAACTATAACATTAAATAAAAATTACTCATTAATATTTATTCGTTCATTTAAAAATAGTGTAGCATATAAAGAAATCTATCCTAGAAATAAAATCTATTTATTGAGAGATATATAATAAAATATCATGGTGTTACAGTTACCCCCATTTATACATTCGTTCGAATGGTAATGAAATCTTATGGGGTCATTAGATATGGAATTCTTTGTGAAGGTTTATGTTATTGGGATCATTTCTTGATTCTATTGAGTTCTATTTCACTTTTATTGAAGTTATATATTAGAGGTTACATGTTTTGGATTCATTATACACTGATCCTGGGTAATCATTGTTATGTGTTTTTAGATCATTTATTTTTTTGTTGTGATCCATGATATGCATGATTTAATTTTGTAATTTATTAATAAATCATTTTGATTTTTTTATTGATTTAAAAGCATCGATGAACCTTTTTCCATGAATATATTTTCGGGAAGGAATTTCTTATTTAATAGCTTTGGTCTCGTTCTTGGAAATTAAACTTGCACTGTTCTATAATAGTAATGTGTTTCATTTTTTGAAATTAAAAGTATTGTTTTAATGGAAATGGGTTGATACATTAATTTTAGTTCCATATAGTAAAACATATATTTTCTTTAGAATATGTTTTGAAATGATTTATAGAATAAAATTTAATGATTTTTTATTGAAACATTGGTTCAAATGACATTTAAAATCATTTAAGGGCATTGATTGGAATTTTTTAATCTTTTCGTAAAGGCATACATGAGTCTTTAAAATGGGTTTTAATGTAATTAGGTATATATGGATCTTTTTAAATGTATGGATCAATGTGATATATGGTTTTATTTAATAATGTCTTAGATTGTAAAATTAGTTTTCCTTACAGGACAATTTATAGACTTATAATTTAAATAATCTTACTATGAAATTCCTTGATAATCTCATTATATTAATTTCCCCTCATTGAATGGTGCTTTCTAGACATTATAATTTGTGTTGAAATTTTTTGTGGGTCTCTATATGGGTTTCTATGGGTAAGGGTGAGATATGAACTCAGAATGTTATAGAATGTCGAATGTGCATGTTGGTGAGAATTTTGATCCCTATTGTGATCCTCGTTGCTTTGAACCCCACTCACTACTATGGATTATTTATATGAATCCTAGTAGCTAGAAATGAAACTAATCTTTATTCCATGATAGATTGTCTTACATATTGTCTTTTTTTATCCCTATATGACATGGATCTATGATAGTGGTGTTCTCTATAGAGGTTGGTGTGCATGGAATCAATAAGCTTGTGTACTTGTTAAATGTGACATTTTCATGTAGTCAGTCATGATATTTGTTATCTTTTATTTATTTGAATAAATTCCATATCTACGCTTTACCCATAACTATTAACCCTTGACATTGAAAATTTCAACTCGCGAAATGATTTTGGTCACATGATCATTAATCAATACTAGGGCTTCCAAATTTGACTTCCTTTCTTTTTATATTTTATTATTTTATGATAAAGCATAATTTCTATCATATGTTGATTTTGGTAAGTTTATTATTCATCATATATAGTGATAAAGACTTGTATTTCAATTCTTTATTTAATTGGGAATGATTTTACTAAAAATGAATTTTGTTAGAATGAATTTGGCATGACTGATCATGAGTTTAATAAATGGATTTTAAAAGAGAAAAAGGAATGGTATACATCCCTAGATTTTTTATGACATTATTGTTCGTATTATTATCTATTTGAAATGTGGAATTCTTTATCTTCACTATATAAAATGTGAAAACATTATTTCTCATTATTTTATTTAAACCTATGATATATTAATTTCATGTGGATGTAATTTTATAAAAACCTCCAAGGGATCGTAATGGGCTCTCACACAATGCATATACTACATGGTGTATGTAATATTCAGGATTCTTTACTAGTTACTTGGGTTTTATTCATCTTCCTCTGGTGGGTTCTTTCTTGGTTGCCTAAGGGATGGTGACATGGGATATAGAAGGCGGTCGTGTACCACTATGAGATAAGAATATTAGTGGTTTTAGTATTATAACTTATTTTTATATTTAATATACCCATGTATCTTCTTCTTATATATTGATCTAATTTTCCACTGGAACTATTTATTAATTTTGACATCCAGTAATAACTGTCTTGTTTTTTGATTTAATTATTGTTTTATTTTTTTTTATGATATATCCATTATTTTGTTGGAGATAAGTCATTCTTAAATGCAATTTATTATTTCTAAGGGACTTGTTTCTGACCCATAGAAATTGGGAATGCCTTTTGGGCCTTTTTATAGGCTGAATCGGGTATTAGGTTATCATATTTTAGGTTGGTTCATCAAAAAATGGGATCAATGTGAGGTTAGTTACTAATAGATTATTTCATTGTAATACCTTATTTTTTAATTTATCCATTGTATAAAAGATATTAGAAACATGACAGCACTTAAGAGGTAGTTCACAAATGGATGCCCAATCACTATCCTTTGTGACGATACTTGATTTACTAGGGAATTTGGTGACTATAGAATTTCCCTTGAGTTACTCTGTTCCCATAATTAATGATATTTATATTCTCAATAATTATATCATTGATTTTGGGAATAATGGTCTAAAAAATCTATTATACCATGAAGAACCTGTGTAGTTGATATCAAAACCATTCCAATAACCATCATATAGTTCTAGCATGGTTTAAAAAAATTTATAATTAAGTCATTAATAGTTCTAATTTAACCCCAAAATTTATTTCTCATTAATTTTCTTCCTAATTGGATTCATCAATGTGAGGTTTTTTGGTGGTTTTTTTAGATTTGTATTGTTAATATAGGTGTATTCTTTTCATTATCATGTCTGGTGGTACTATTTTGTATTTTTGGATTTGTTTTAAAATGCATTGAAATAAATTGTTTGAGATTTAAAATGAGTTAAATGTTCATTATTTGAGTAATGTTTTAGATTACAAAAAAGGGGCGTTTTATTAAAATTTGGTTTTAAATCTAGTTTTTAATGATTTTCAAGTGAGTTTTTCAAAATAATACGTTAAGATGAAATTTTTATATGGATTTAAAATGGTAAATGATTAAAAAATAAAATTTTAGTATAAATATTTGAATCTATTGGAGGATTACAATGATATTGTAAAATATTTTAAATGTTTATAGATTTCTATAGAGACATTATGTTTTGACATTGAGGTGAAATGTTTGAAAAAGTGGATAAAACAATTTGTTTTAATGAAGGGGGTATTTATTAAATGTTATTTTGTGTTTTTTAAATCATATGGGATATATGTATTATATATTATGTTTCTTTTTGTGATAATATTTTTGAAAAGATTTTAGATGTGTGAGTTATTTCAATCCTATCATCATTAGGTTCGTAGAAAACAAACAAAAGAATTTTAAAAAAGAGTTAATGTAATGTTCATTGGTCTAGTGTTCAAGATGATTACTCACATCATCTAGAAGATGTGTCTCTTATTACTGACTCTACCTACACTATGAACATAGTGGTTGAGTGATAATCTTTCTATAAATTCGATAATATTTATGACTTCATGAATATTTATCATCATATTTGGGGAGGTGATCAGAGTTATCTTATGATAATGAGGTGGATATAAGCAATTGATGGAATATTTGATCCTTCCAATACACTAGAATATATAAAGGTAAATCCTATTGTTTCCTAATTCAAATGACATATCTAAGAGTGGTTGGAAGTCATGGTCCCACACACCGTGAAGGAAGTCATGTCCTAGGATTTCTTCAAGTCAATATTTATTTAGTGGAAATATCGATAGTAAGTAAAGGAAGATAATTTATTTGATCACATAGGTCTTCATCAAGGATATTATTTGATTGTTGAATATACGAAGAATTTTTTTAGTTTGGGTTTTTTTATATAAGATTTCAAAGCTGATTACTTTAAGGATCTCATTTTAATGTATTATCTCATATAGAACTTAGATATTTACACTTTTTGTTATACGTCATCTCATATTAAGAGGTTCATGAAATGTCTATGTCATTTAATGTGGGGATAGAATAAGGACAATAAGTAAATAATTCCTCATTCATATTTGTGTTAGGTTACCGTTTCTTGTCCGGTAAATCACAAGAGTTAGTTGAGTGGGGAATTTTTTTCTGAGGAATAATAGTCATATTGTGTACATTTATTGTGGGGAACCTATTCCTTCAATGTTTTCTTATCTAAATTATTTATGATATTGTTTTTTGTAAGTCTGAGGAGGTTACCTGTGGAGGTTCTGTAATCTCATTTACTGGATGGGAAATTTCTATTTGTAACTAGTAATATAGTGTAATTATTGTTTTGGGGATTTATTGAGGCACATTTGGGATGATTATAGATATTTTACTTTATAGAAGTATTAATATGTCATTTTTGGACTTCAATACTTTTTATAGATGTGTTTCCCTATGACCTTTTGGGTTGCGTTTTATACAGGATTGATTTTGGGATGTTTTGGGTAATGCATGGTGTGGTTATTATCATGAAAATACATTTTTGGTTTTCATTAATGGATTCATCTATATTAATGAATTTTTATAATTTTTTGGTTGGTTTTTAGCCATTCAAATCCATTTTTATTCACTATTTAAGTTAGATCACTATCTTATTTTTTGGTTTTCTAACCTATGATAGTTTGGGGTGTTTTGTTTTGTAATTCCATTTTTTGTTTTGATCCATTATTTTTTTGGATTCAATAAGAATCCATATATATTTCATAAATGGCATGTATTTTACTATAGTTTTGATAGGAACTCGGTATTTCCATTATAGGAATTGTTAAACTCACTAAAGGGGGAATAATTTTTTTTATAACCCCAAGGATAATGTATAGTATTTACATAGGGTAGGTATCCCTATCTGTCTTGTGGATTTCATGTTGATTGATAAAATGTTTTTAAAAATTGAGTGAGAAGTTTCTTTTAGAAAAATTAGGATGTTTTAATGTTTATTCTCTTTGGGTTGAGGATTAGTTTCAGTTAATATCTCATCATTAATTGATGAGACTTTCCCTAGGGTTTATAAAAGTTTCTCTTATAGAGTAAAAAATATCCTTATTGCGCCATAATAGATATTTTTTATGCATTGGGGAGACATATTATTGGTATATTGTTTTTCTATGGGGTTTTCCCATCATGTTGTGTTTAGATAATTTTTTTCCCTCAAAGGACCATTCATGTGAAATTATGGATTTAATTGTAACTTTTATAGATGTGGAGTCAATTGGTTTCTCCATTGGTGAGTATTTTAATATTTCCTAACCAACCTCTTGTTGTGAGATCATATTTCCATCACTTTTTGTTTCTTCAACATTAGGTGTTTTTGGAACGAAACAAAAATTAAAGTGAGAATTACCAAATACTAATATTAATTTATAATACAAACATATCATTATATTTTTTGAGGGTTCAAATGTATTTTTTGAATTTCAGATATGGGGTGGACATAAACCTAGAAAAAGAGAAGCTACATGTGGTCCACCAGTTGGACCCTGAGACCCACTAGACTATTAGTGGGATTTGTAGCGGCCAAGTCAATTCTGTTGTATCCAATGAGACAGTGGTTGGTCACTAATAGCCAATCAGTGGGTTCTTTTACCATCCAATGGCATGAAAAGATATGAGTTTTCTATGGTTTGACATGTTAATTTCCCCAAAAAATCCTATTTTATTTCTTATCCCACCTATGTGACCCTATGATAACCCCAAAAAACCATCAGATTCCACTCTGTCAATTTACATTCTCCAAAACTAAAATATTTGTGGATTAATGTGTCTCTTTTTATGGTTTTATTGGATTAGAATTTCTAACCACTCCTAGTCTTTAATTTCTATTATTCATCTTAATATAGTTTTACATACGTTCATGACAGAACATGTATTAATTGGATATGAGTTGTTAGATGTTTGTTTATGGTTTTTGTATCCTTTATTTCTTATGTCGAGATTTATTTCCCTTATAATGTTTTTATCTATTAGATGTGAGAAGTCTTGTATTTATTATAGACTAATCGTGAATGTTTTGAGGATGGTGTTTCTTTTTTGTTACATATTTTTTTTATTCATGTTTTCCAAAATTTATTTAAATAATTCGTTCATAAATTGTTAAATATGGTTTTACCATTTCAAAAAATCAATGAACCATTTTCCATGAAAAGCATATTTGTAATGAATTTCTTTAATTATTGAATTTATTCAAAAATTTAAAAATAAATCAGTTTCATTTCTATTATTAATTGGGATAAAAATTTAAAATTACATACCTTTTTTAATGTAAGTTATTTGATTCATTAATGTTGGTTCCAAATATTTAATTGTGGGTTTGATTTGGAATATTTTAATAGTGATTTATATAATAACATGTGATGTTTTTTATTTGAGAGAATCATTTAAATGACTTTTAAAAATAAATTAAATGGATTGTTTAGAATTATAAATATTTTTCATAATGGCCCATTTACAACCTTAAAATGGGTTTTAAGGGAAGTTCTTATATAAGGCCCTTTTGTTTGGATGATTCAGGGAAATATTATTAATGATAATGTCATGGTCTATTAAATTGGTTTTCCATAAATTCATGCTTTCCGCATTATGAAATTAATGATGTAGTTTTGAAATTCCTGGTTGAACTCATTATATTAATTTTCCATCGAGGAATGGTTCTTAGTGAACATGATTATTGGTGTTGAATTATGTGGTTTTCCTTAATGAGGGAACTTAACGGTGAGGGTGAGATATGAACATGGTATGCTATGGAATGTTTTATGAGTATGTTGGTGATGATTTAGATCCTCAATGTAATCTTTACAACATTTAATCTAACTCATCTTTATTGTGAGATCATTGTATATTGGGTACCTCGATGAGAGACCAAGATTCATCCAACACTAGTTCTTCTCACACCCTGTCAAGTGTGTCTCTAGGGAATCTGGGATTAGGCTAGGGGTGTTCTATGAGGAAGTGTGTTTTCATGTAATTGAGTGTCATGTGTACATGGTAGACATGAACATTTTAACATATCTATGATTTACCAATTACACTTGATCCTTGACATTGTAACTTGAGAGTCACGTGTGTTTTCATTAGTATGAGGAACCTCCATTAAATTCAAATTTAATTTCTCAAATGGTGATTCATTTTGATATATAGTATAGATTCATGGTTTGACTACACTCAGTTAACGTTTTATTATGATATTACTTTGAAATCTTTTACTAAAAGGTTTTTTATTTTAACGGATTTTGGAATGTTTTATTTTTTTTAAAAGTCATTTGATAAAGGAAAAATTAAATGATTAATGTCGTATATTTCTCACAAAATAATTTTTTTGTAGTTTTTTTCTCTTTAAAATGTGACATTATTTATCTTCTTTTGATGTTATACAATGTCTTATTTCCACATTTTTTTATTTTAAACTAGTATATATACATAGGTTATGGAAGTAATTTCAAAGAATCCTTTGTTGTATCCTACTAGGATATATTTTTATCCAACCCTAAAAACATCTCCGGGTGTATACAATCTTCATAATTATTTAGTATGTACATTGTTTCTGTTCATATTCATTTTTTTGGTTGATGTTCAGTTAGTTGAGTGTTGGTGACATTAGATATGGTGGGTGGTCATAGATTACCAAGAGATAATGATATATATTGTGTTAGTATTGTTCAGTCCTTTTTTATTCAATATATCCATGTATCATTTCTTTTCAATTGGATATCTTCGTTAAATGAGATTTTTTCTTTTTATTTGGATTTACAACTATGATTTTCTTGTTTTTACTAATTTTTTAATGTTTCCTTCATGATCTATTATTTATGTCATGTTTTATTTGGGATAATACATTCCTAATGGCAATTTCACGGTTCCTATTGGCTTTACTCTAGCCACTAGGGATTAGTAATTCCATTTGGGACTTTCCAATGGCCGACTCGGGCATCATATTATAGTATTCTAAGTGTGTTCCTATGAAAAAATATCAAATCAAGGATAGTACAAAAAGTTACTTTATTTGAGATGCAATATATTTTTTAGTGAAATCTGTGGTATAAAGGATATTAAAATTATTTTAGGACCCAAGAGGTATCAAAATTTGGTTTGGTGAATCATGAGTTACCAGGGAATGTACAGACTTATATCATTATCTAAAGATATTATTTTCAAATTTTTATGATATTTAGATTCCTCATGAGACTATATTTGATTTTTAGAATCTTTTATGATTTTGGGGTTTGACTAAAGAGGTGCATAGGGACATACAAGTGTTTTTCATGGTATGTTAAACCAAAAAGAAAATGTGTTGCTGATCTAGAAACCCATCTGGTAACTATTATAAAACTATTACGAGGTTTAAATCCCATGAAACCAATTCTTTAATTCTTCTACATTAACCCATATTTTTTCCTTTTTTATTTACTTTTAAATTTAATTAATTAACATAAAGGTTAGCTTAGAGGGCTTTATATTTTTGTATGGTCAATAATGGGTGTAGTTTTTCTTCATAATCATATTTTGTGGTACCATTTTAATTTATGAGATTTTTTAAAAACCATATGGAAACTCGAGTTTTAGATTTAAAATCGGTTTCATTGGAGTTATTTGTGTAATCTATTTGGTTTTGAAAAGTCGTGAATTTTAATATTTTAGTTTATAAAACTGATTATGAATTATTCTTATAAGTATTAAAAATTATTTTTTAATAATATTTTTTTATTTTTTGAATTATTATAAATTTTAATGGTTTTAAAATGTGGTTTTTTATAATATTTTGAAAATATGGAAATATTTCCATAGACGATAAAATATTTCAAATTGTGATGGATATCTATTGAGACATCATGTTTTGAAATAAAGGTTTAATTTTTTAAGGGGGTGTATGTTTAAGAGTGGATATACATTATTAAATTTTAATTGAGGTTTTTATTGAAAACTTATGGGTTCCTTCTGTTCTATCGTGTCTTCCATTTTTTGTTGATATGTTTGATCAGATTTCTTATTTCCGGGTTAATTCAGTACTGGTTTTATTATGATTCGAATTTCCTCCAAAACATTTTTTATTAACAGTTAAAATTATATCCATTTGTTTGATATTAAATATGATCCCCTACATCATCTAGATATGGCATCTCATATTAATGAATCAACCTAGACTTCAAGCCGAGTGGTGTTGAAATATTATTCCGAGATTTTGGATATTGTTCAAGATATATTGAATCTTTTTTACATGTTTATAGTAGTTATTAGAGGTGAATTGAATAAATGAGATGTCTATAATAATTTGAAGGAATATTTTATCGTTTCAATGGTCCTAAAGATATAATTATTAATTATGTTAAATAATTATCCAATGGACATAGATAGGAATAGATGGAAATTGTGGTCTCTTCTATCCTGTAAAAAATCATGTCCTATTATTTATTCATATCACTCTTCATTCAATGGAAACATCCCTAGGATATAAAGAATGAGAATTTATTTGAAATCATGGATATTTATCTAGATGTTTGATAGGCTAGGGAGTATACCAACCAATTTTCATTTTTGTTATGCTTCCCAACTGAGATATTCACAAATGACTCCATTAAGGATCTTAGTTTCAGTGTAATCTTTCAGTCATATCTTGGATCTATCCTATTGGTGTTTAATATGAATTTATATTATAAGATTCTTGAAAAATAATGTTTCTTTTGATGTAAATCTATATAAATGAAAAGAAGTGAATAATTCCTCTTTCATAGTTATCATAGGTGAAATGACTCATTAGGTGAATTGCAGGAGTTGGTTGAGAAAGAATATTTTTCTCAAAGGAATTAGATGCATCTTATATAAAGTTATTATTGGAAACCTGATCATTTGATGTTATATTATTTAAAATGACAAATATATTTCATTCAGAATAGTATTTAGGTTACCTATTGATGTTTTATCTGATGGGTTACTTGATGGGGATGATTCATGTGTAATAATATATTTGGTGAACTTATTGTTTTATGAATATTTTAATAATTTTTTTTGGGATACTTTTGGATTTTATGTTTTATGGAAGGTTTTCTATATCATTTTTGGACCCAAATCTTCTTTATGGATGTGTTTTTCAATGATATTTTGGTTTTTTTCTTATATAAGATTCATTTTTTGATATTTTGGGAAATTAATAGAGTACATGTCATTAGAATCCGTTTTTGGTTACCTCTTCAAGGGTTCTTCTTTTTATGGATTCTAGATTGTGATTTAGATGTTTTTTATACTTTGGAATCCTTTAATATGATAATTTTAGGTTATATCATTGTCATAAGGTTTTGGGTGGTCTCCCTTTGAAACATTATGATGCATTATTGTGGGATGACCTTATTTTTTTGAGTTCTTCCTAATTGGACTTGGATTGGCCATCGATATATAATTGGTTAATTAGGACATGGTGGATTCTTGTTAGATCATGATGTTGTGAGTGATGGTGTTTGATTAGGAAAGCTAGTTTTAGGGTGTTCCTTTATTTTTAATAGTCCTAGGTTGTAGCCAAGTATTTACTAGGGTATGCATCATTGTTAGTCCATTGCCTTTCTGATATACGGAGAATACATTTTGGGATATTTTTAAAAATTGATCCTTTTAGAATCAACAGGATGTTTTGAATTTGTTTTCCTTATTGGATGAATATCATTTTCTTTAAAACTCCCCTGGTGACTAATTTGGTGTATCTCTTTGGGTTTATAGAGGTATTTATTCTATTGAAATCATTATTCTTGTTACACAATTATTGGTAGTTTTTAAATGATGGTGAGTCATATTCTAGGAATCTGGTTCTTTTCAAGGGTTTCTTCAATCGTGTTGTGAATGGGGAACATTTTTGTTCTTCGAAGATCAGTCTTCTGGATTTGGTATTTTTTTTGGGTTTTATCGGTGTTGAGTCTTTTAGTGTCTCCCTTGGTGAGTCTTCTTCTCTTTCTTGACCCATCTCTAGGTGGAAAGGTTCATTGTCACCATTATGTGTTGATTCAATCTTGTATTTCTAGAAAAGGAATGAAATGTTGTGGGGAGAATGGTCAAAGAACAATATTTTTGTTTCTATTATCGATATCTCATTTTTTATTATTTTATGGGTTAGATGATGGACTGAATGTTTGTAGAATATGTGGGAAAGAAACATTAACATGATAAGCGATATGTAGCCCAATTGATCAATGGGGAGATCCAACATCTAGTAGGTGGGATTAATTATGTTTTTAGTAGTCACACTATCTTCCCCAACTAGCCAGTAAGATCCACTGACCAAATTATGGGCTTGGACACGTCTTCAATACTTTTTTTATAGCCATAATATCACTGGTTGGTCCCTTCAACTAGCTTGTAGCACTATTTCATTCGATTTTAGTGAAGTCAATAGTTAATTATATCACCAAGACATCCAGTTAATTTTTTATTTCTTACCCCCCATCTCTATATCAACCTAAACAAAACCTTGGGAGTCATCATTGGTGATTTCTTCTCTCCGAAATTCAAGTTTTAGTTTATGAAAGTGTTTTTTGTTGCTCTGGTGTGAAATTTTAATGAATAATTCCTATTGAACATTGATCTCTCTTCTTCATTTTGATTCATTAACTAAAGAGGAAATTAATACCTCTGGATTTTTTGGAATTCAAAATTTTTATATGGATTTATACTTTTTAATATCCTTTATTTCTTCCCTCACTATATATTTCCCTTTTTTGGGTGTTCTGAAAGAGAGGAACCCTAATTTAGTTTCATTGCATATTGATCATAGGTATTCTGAGATATGTTTTTTTGTATTTTTTCTTCTTCTTGTGATTCATGTGATCCTTGTCTTATTTATGTAATTATTTTATAAATTTTTAATTATGGTTATTTTATTTCAAAAAATCAATGATCATTTTCCCCATAAATTGAATTTGGAATTAGTTTCATTATAAAATGATTAGTTCCCTTTCTTTTAATTTAAATTGGTTTGTTTTCCAAGATTATTGGGTTGCTATTTTGGGAATGAAAATCATTATTTTAATAGAAATAGGTATATTATTTATTGTTAGTCCCAAATCGTTAAATGTTTGGTTTCATTGCACATTTTTCTGGAATTATTTGAAGACTAACTTATACATGTGTTTCTTTGAATGATTTATTGAAATCATATTTCAAATAATTTATAGGGTGGCATTGGAATCTTTTGTTCTATCTGTAAAATTACATTTTTCACTTTAAAATGGGTTTTAGTGGAATCAAGTATGTAGGAATTTTTCAAAGGAGTGATTCAAATTTATTTTTAGTTTAACTTAAAAAGTCTTGGTTTATTAAATTGGATTTCTTTACGGGACATTTGGTTCCATATGATGTTTATTATTTTGTTAATAAATTCCTTGATGAACCCCTTATATTGATTTTCCATTGACGAATAGTGCTTGGTTCACAAGATAGTTGGTGTTTGAATAATGGGTTGGTCACTACAAGGATTCCTAGGGGTGAGGGTAATATGTGAACATGAAATGATATAGATTTTTGAATGTGCATAATAATGATGATGTGGATCCCCATCTTGATCCTTATTTCTTGAAATATCACTCACCTCTATTGATTGATTATGAGAACATTGGTAATCTGAATATGGGCCAAGATTTTTTCTATACTAGTTTGGATCATGCACCATCTAGTGTATCCCTATAGAACATGGGTTCAGCTTTGTGACATTCTCTGAGGTAGTGGGTGTGGAAGGAATTTATAATACATCATACTTGGTAGATTAGAAATTTGGAATGAGTCAGGCTTTAGATTTATTAAGATGTATTTATGGGAATCACTACCATATGTGGGCTATAACTGTGACACAAGAACCCTGACATTGACAGTTATTACTAAATATTTTACTATCCTAATAGGATTGATAATCAACATTGGAATTCCAACCATTAACATACATTCATATATTATCTTCTAGATTATATGAGGAATGTTCATTCCTATTGTATTAACTTATTGATATGTTGATTTTTATTATTATGTAATGATAAATCAGGGGTCTACATCTCTCCGTTGAGATTGGATTGTGAAATGAATTTCAAATATTTCAATAAAATAGTATTGTGTTTAAATGGATTTTGAATTTATTCTCCTGAATTTTATTAATGGAAGTTGAAGGGGATAAAGGAATGGTTTAAATCCCTATATTTTTAATGACAAGATTTTATGAATTTTTATCGCTTATAAATGTTTAATGACTAATCATATTTCTATGTAATGAATTTTTTTCTCATTATTTTATTTGAAACAAGAATATTTGAATTTATTTTGTATGTAATTGCATAGAATCATCAGTTTGATTTTATTTGTTATGTTTTTCTCACACCTTATATACATTGTTTGGTGTATGACGTATTCATGATTATTTATCTGGTACTCAATTTCTCATCATTTTATTTTGTTGGTTCATGCTATGTTCATTGAGGGAAGGTGAATTGGGATACAATGGGTGGTTTTGTACCATGTGGAGATAATAATATACACTATGTTCTTCATTTTTTTATTCCTTCTCTATTTTAGATATCCATGTATCATCTCAAAGAATCTGGATGCCATGGTATTATGAGATTTAATTAATTTTTTTTGAAACCCAACTATTATTTTCTCATTTTAATTAAAATTATATTTTTTTCTACATTATCTGATGGATGTGTTCATCTATTTTGGTGATATCATCACCAAAGTTCATTTCCTCATACATAGGGACTTGTCTCCAACCATTGGGTATCAGAGATTCACAATGGGGACTTCTATGGGATGAATTTGGTATTGAATTGTGGTATTCTGTGTTGGTTCTTGAAAATCATTATACAAAATATTAAAGGGGTAGTATATACATGATTATTAATGATACATATTGTATTATAAGGAATACATCTAATTTGGTGAAAATTTGAAACAATAAAACCTTTTATTAATTATTGACTCCACTAAAGCACATGAATATTAGATATGAAAAAATTACTCTCTTAATAATTTTTTTTAAAATAATATTCATATATATGACCTTTATAAAATTATTTGATAATTATATTCTTCTTGTATATTTTCTAGTTATTATCTATTTTCAATATCAGGTGTGAGTAATCAAGATTGTTTAGAACTAGTTTTATAATAGCAGGATTGCTCCTTGTTCTTATCCAAAATTCCAGCATTCATTGAGAACAAAAGACACATGAATTTGTTTTTCATAGATATTTATATTGTTATAATTTCATTATATGGTTGTTTTGGATACATATCTTGTAAAAAATTAGAAATTTATATTAATTAATGAGTGTAATATTAATGACAAAATTTGAGATCCAAAATCAAATATTTATTTTTTTTATGTATAACATGTATTATTAATTATTGTGTTCTCATAGTCTTCCATGATATTATATTATCGCATTTTTCATATAGGTGGTTAACCCTCCCAATACGAATATACTTTAATTTAATAGATATTTATTATTATGGGATAATTTTGATATAATATAATTATTATAGAAATATAATGGTATAATTTAGATATTATTATGATATTGAATCATATTTTAAGTGTATGACTAGGAATAAAAATACTTTTAAAAAAATTAGAGACATTACTTCATAGATGTAGTAGTCCACACATACAAACAATTAACATTATAATTTCATAGAAAATGAGGGTTGTTGAAGGTATATAAAAAATTTCTTTCTGAAAATTGAAATAATTATATATATATATATCATAATTATTCTGTCATTCACATCATTAAAACAAACCTTGAGAGATGGTGATGAAAAATAGAAGATTTTGCTTCGTGGAAGCGGTAGTCTGCAAAATACACGACCAACATTTCATTGTTTGTCTATGTGGTGGATAAGGAATAAATAAGTGTTATTACATGAGTATCATAATATCATGTACAATTAATTTGATATATTTTATTATATTAATGGTTTTATAATAAATTTTCTAGGAATATTAATAAGAAAGGATAAATAAGGTGATAGTACTTATGCCAATTGTCATTAAAATGTCCTTGGAAATGGATACATTAAGCTAACTAATGGTGAACATAGGATTAAAGAAGAGGGATTTGATTTTAATAGTAACAAAATGTGAGAGTTTCATGAACAAATTGGATGGGAAAGGTGTAACCTGATGTGGTCGGAGTGATCTCTTTTTATTAGTGAATATAAGAGAAATTTTGGAAGTCGCCATTACATTTTCAATGATTTAATAATACTATTCAAGGTTCAATGGATTAAAATGGAAACAATAAGAGATAATGTGAGTTTTTAAATATAGAAAATTTATATCGATTTAAAAATATTTTATTTATTCTTCAGGTCACCTAAATTTAGAAAATCATTTTTTTCTATTTTTACTTTTACGAAGATAAGTATTTATCAACATTAATAATTTTTTAAAATAAAAAAAATAAAAAATTATATTTTTTACCTAATTTGAAATTTATTTTTTCTAATTATAAAATGATTTTTTCAAATAAGATTTCTAATGGATTTTAAACATTATTTGAAAATAAACACACATAACACATAAAAATAGTTTTCTTGATAAATTGTTTTTTCATGCAAAAAACATATATTTAATCCATTATTATCTAAAAATTCAATTTTCAGGACATAATATGGTGTATTATAAAATAAAAAAAATTACATATCTTCCAAAAAATTGTAAAGAATAATTTATCATTAAAATAATTAAATAAAATAAAATATCAAAAATAATTTTTAATTAAATTAGAATATTACATATTCTTATAACATTAAACAAAGGTTTCATAGATATAAAATAGTTTACTTAAAATGAAGAAATTTTAACCTTAAAAGTATTTATTATAAATATAATAAATTTTATATCTTTATTATACATTTATAACATAAAAAAGTCATCATTTTTTTTAAAAACATTATTTTCCCTATTCTTCTAAAAAATATTTTTTTTCTGAAAAACCTATGAATATTCACCATAAAATCAATTTGAAATGATTAATACAGAAATTAGTTCAATTTTACAGTATTAAACTTATAAAATCTTTAAACTTAGTATATATATGAAAATAAAAAATATAAATAAGATGAAATATTATTAAAAAATTACATTTTTAAACATTAATTGTTCTTAGTACTATTTCACACCAACTCCTAACGTAATGAATGTTAATATATTAGTCTATATATTTAAATATTATTTATGATAAAAATAATATTTTAAAAGTGGTATATTAATTATATTAGGATATTAATTATTTTTAAAAATATTTATATCAGATATTATAATATTGTATTATTATATATTATTAATTTGTTATCCACTAATGGATTTTTTTTCATAATATCTTTATATTCATTAACTTTTTTGTTATTATAATATTTTCCATAATAGTTATCTTCAAATAATATATGAATTATTTTAGTTCAGTATATTATGTGTAAAAATCCATTTATATAATCGTTATTCAATGGAAAACACATTCTGAAATTTGCCAGTGTTACCTTCTTCCCTTTTAAATGAATTACATCATCACAATTTTAGTTATAATTTTTTACTAACAACAAATAACATTATCTAATGAAAATCATAACTCGAGATATGAATTATAATATATAAAAACCTTATCATCATTGGGAATACTTGGTAGAATATTATTTCCCTTATAATTAGAATATTTTTATATTATTAACCATTTTTTTCAAATAAGCTTCTATAGATATGTCTTATGAGTCTGTAGAGACATACCATTAAAAACATCATTTTAAAAATCATGTTTTCAACTAAATAATAAATCTAATGAGGTTACAATAATATCCAAAATATTAATTTTATAATATCCATATGGAGATGTCTTCCCCCATGACACCTTCATTTCAAACTATGATATTATGTCATTAATAGGGTATCCTATTACTCTCTTGGCTCAAACAAGGTTACTTTATGATGTGATATATCCTAATACCTTAAATTAATTATTCATTTACTTTTTTATAATATCTTTTAAGGATATATTTATTAACCAAATCATGCCCCCATTTGTGAAAAACCTGGTGAGCCGTTTGGTCTTTTTATCGTGAAGTACGCCAAGATTGGGTTAATACCCAATATTCCTTTTGCATGTTATTGGCCCTAATTACATCATTCGTGGACCAAATATACACTTTTTGTGTCTAGAAAGGGATATTACTTATAGGAAAACCACACAATCGATTCTTTATGAAAATTCTATGATGTAATATTATAGATAGAAATATCCTTGGGGTGCTAATTAATATTTTCATGTCTTATATCCAAAAAATATAGTAATAATTAAAAATAACTAAAAACATATGTAATACAAACTACAAAAACATAATCGAAACTTATATCTCTTTTAAATAATTTCTTTATTTTAAAATTTATATATAAAATATAATATCATTATCCCAAGAATGGAAGGTTTAGTTTCTGTGATGAATATCTATATGCGAAAATAATTTAAAAGTACATATGATCATTTATTCATAATTTATCTAGCCTAAAATAATTCTATACTTCAACTAATTTATAATAATATTCATATCATGTATAAGTGGAATCATAAGAAAAGTTTCAAGTCATAGGCTCAACAAGAGTAAACATAAGTGATAAAAATAGAAAATCATTACTGAGAATATATGTATAGTAAATATATATATTAAAGTTATACCCAAATAATCATTGATCATATATCATGGAAAAAACTCTTCATATAACATAAAAAATTAATCAAAAGACTGTGAAAAAATGATTCAATAAACAGGATCCATGAGATAATAACATAATAAAGAGTATAAGTATATAAATTTGACCTCATTGAAATATTGATCAAACATTAATATAAGGAAACATTACTTTCATGATTCCATCAATTTTATCTATGCTCATAAGAAAACATTATTTCTATCACATATACATCCCCAGGATGAGTTACACACGTTAACCCAATCTTGTGAATGACTAATTTTTTTCTTTTTATATATATCTAATGAGTTGAAACTTTTAACCAATGCATTGGAGGGTGATATTGGAACCCACTTATCATCTTACATTCTTATGAGTTCCACATGAAATTAAATCACTTATAATATAATTATGTACCCATAAGAATAAAATGAGTTTTATAGAACATTAAAATGGAAATAATTCACTTTTTACGGGATAATGGAACCATGGGAAAATGGGTTTTAAATCCATTTAAAATAGAATAACATAATTAATTCATTCATAATCATAATAATTCAAACCAATTAAAAATAAATGGGTATCCAAAGACATTACAATTCATTCTATGTAGATACATTCAATATAGATAATAAAGAATATTGTATTTATGCTATATAAATAAATTATATATGAATAAGTCAATAATTTCCCCATGAAATCGATGTATGGAATCTATGTGAACACACTTGATTCAATGAAATAGTAAACTGGGTATTCACAAAGTAAATGAATTAGAATAAAATTTATTCATTTTCATGGTGGATCATTAATATTGAAAAAGGGAATGATGAATCATATATTTTATGGGGAATAATATTATATAATTCACCAAAATAATGATGGTGGATGGTAAAATTTGAATAATATCCTCTTACATGAACAAGTTATGTTGAAGGAAAATGAATTTGATAAAAAATAAGTTTTATGAGTTTTATAAACATCACATTATAAATAATAAATAATCTTCCCCTTTTTAGATCATAATAGGAGAAATATTTTATATGTCTGATAGAAACAATAATAGTGGTTTTAGAGAGAAAGGTATAGAAATTATCAAGATGGATTATCTATAATGACATATTCTTTCATGAAGAGGATGAACCCATCATTCTCCTCCCTTGGCTTATCTACCACCTCAATCTGGGAATTGAACTAACTAATATATCTGATGTCCAAAAATATGTAATTGAAAATAACATATCTTCCTTAGGTTTTGGAACATTTTTTCAATTTTCTCTAACCAATTTATAATATGAGGCTGACATCAGATGATGAGTTGTAAAAAACCTAAATAAGGAGGTATCATTGATTGCTTAAATGTTTTATTGTTTTCATATTTGTTCCATTGTGTCGGACGCCGTCCTTCTCCACAAATCACCCTAAAATTGATTTCTTCATCATATGTTGGTATATACACCTTACCATACTCTTTATGATCATTTTTATGTAAATAGTGGATGCATACATTGATCATAGACACCCCTTGGGTGTACAATCTTGAATTAACCCTTCCAAATTAATTGATTAAATTGACGCAATGCCTTCTAAGAATTCGTTTTGGATTATAAATAGAATTACATCTATTAAGTAATTGTTGAATGAACCCAATGAACCTACTAAGTCCTTTTCCTGACTTATAAATAAAATTCCCCATGTAGGTAGTTTCTTAAATGAAAATGGAACCCTCTATGTACCAAATTGAACCATGTAAAATGAGTTTCAATGTTTCAATAGATTAAATGACACATTATAAGTTAAATTTCTTGTTCAAGGTAATTTTATTTCCTTAAATGAATTGAATAGTTTAAATTAAATAACTTCTCTAGGGTGGATAGGACACTTCGATCATTTACTACCATATTAAATTATCTTATATGTATTTTGATTTCCTGTACTATAGTTGAGATTTATAAAAATGATTTCTGAGAGGTAATGCCTCATGATTATTATTATAGATATTTTTATGACTTAGATATAGGCTATGAGATTATGGAAAGGGTTATTTTGGGCATGTGATTCACAGTCCCTTACATCTAGTGTTGAGAACGATATCTCACACCATTGACACTAATTGGATGGTTGGAATGACACACCACATCCCTTGCTCGTTTTTGACATGAATACACATCCACCATCTTGAGTTAAGATCATGGAATCTATCACTCATCTTGATATGTAGGTAATTTACCCTTTTGAGGTTATATGGTCGTTTAGACTAGTAATGGATGTTTGAGTTGCACCTAGGTCTATACAACAGCTAATATTCTAGGTATATAGACACTTATTGATGCATCTAGTTGTTCCATATAGGTGCATAAAATATATAACTACATGACATATAAAGACATATTAATACTATATATAAATAGTTTTTGATTAAACGCTCATTACAAATATGAGCTGAAGCATGTAGAGTAGCCATTTTTCAATTAGGAACCCGAGAAAGTTGATAATTATTTATTCAGCGTTGTCTATTATTTCATTTATAGCTGCACATTGTATATCTATGAGAACCTCTTGGATTACTTCTAGACAGTGTTGGTAGTTTCCAACTGTGATTTTATCTCACACTACCCATACAACCTTTGTTACCTGAGAACATTAGTTTTCTGTAGGCATGGATATGGTCAAGCTCCCTATTATAAATAGATTATATTCCTTAAATATAGTTGGAGAATATGATAAGTGGACCAAGAATATTTGGGAGGTTCTAGTGGGTTATTTTTATTAATTTTATAGTTTTTATAGCATGATTTTATATGAATCTCTATTTTTCTCTGTTTTTTATATTCTCATGTAATGAATTCATGTATATGACACCACCTAGTTTGTTTGATATTATTACTCAGTTGTTTAGTTATTCATTATTCAACTACATAATTATTATATAATGTATCTATTTGTTTCATTCTTCGACTATTGTATGATTATTAATTTTATCTATTGTGACACCATGATATTAGGGTATTGTCTCCCCATCATACCACCATTTTAAAATTACTTCTAGTCGACAACATCTGCTGTATGGGGAGGAGTGATTAAGGCTATGTGACCAAATCGCTTGAGACACAGGTTATGTGGATCCCAGGACGGGACATTAAAAAGTTTTATTAGAGCCTTATTTTCCCTCTTTCGTACTGTTTGGGTGTTAGATAGGTGAATATGAAGTAAATGAATTTTAAAATGACCTTATTCCTAGACATGGCTATCCCATGTATAGGGGAACACAAATTACCTAGGATGGGTAATTTTTTTAATTGATTATTCCAATTATAGTTTCTACGACTTCACCGTGAGGTGATACACATGTATTTGGATGTTACTGATATTTGTATTATTGAAATGATGATTCATTACCTAAGATTAACGAGATGTTGCAATTACATTACATGCATCATTTTAAAAATAATAAGACTAATATTCCATGCATTTTTACATGTCACATCTACTTTTAGCATGCATTTTATTATTTCTTATTATTGGTTACTTGATTATTAAATAGAAATGTGATGAATTTCCTCATTGGGATTAGAAAACATAATTGATACTTAAAGTGTATAAATTAACCTAAAAATGTTTTCTTAAATTTGTTAAATTAGAAACTTTAAGAAATTTGTTATCTCGCATTGAACCATGGACCATTGGTTGCATGAGTTGGAATGTGTTATGGTATGGTTTAATTGGAAACCATATTTAGGTTAATAAGGATTATGGGACCTTATGGATTAGAAATTATAAGCCAACTATTCAACCATTTAATGAGATTTAAATATTTTAATGGGAACAAATATAAAATGAATAGGAATTATAAAGTGCATATAGTCATCTTATACATATGGCACAGAATAATAAACCTGGTATCGTCCTTATAATTGGTTTTGGAATATATCATAACATATTAAGAAAAATTATGGTATCTTCTATCACATAGAACTAGATTCTGGAGTTAGCAGAGAGCCATTATTGTTTCTATTGCAAGGAGATGTACCTGTAATTGTTTTAAATATGCAATTTTTTTAGATTATAAGATATATTTTTAGGCATGTTTTTGTAATTTTAGTACAGTGCCACCTCAAATTTATCCTTTTGTATGCCAGGAAGGTGGTGAAAAACATTCATCAGAGGTGGAAGTCCCTAAACTACTAGTGGTGCCTATTTTAGTGTCGCATATGAAAAATTGCCATGTTCTTGATATGGGAACTTAAAACTAGTTTTGAGAGATCTTTCTACGTATGTTTCAAAATATAAAAGGTTTTGTTCGAACTACCCCATGTATGGTAGAGTTGGCTCTGGTGTTCCATCAGCAGCATCTTCCGGCATTTGTGGTGGATGGTGACCACATACTATAGAGTCATAGCATGAGTTTTTTTGTTCTTTAGTCATGAATCTAGAGAATCTTTTGGATTATAGTGGCATTCTCGCTTCTTATATACTGCGTGATTCTGCCAAATGGTTGTGGAATATCATTACCAAAGAATATTAGCATAGAGATAAGTTTTAGGAAGATTTTTAGAATATCAACTGTAACAATTTATTTCCCTAGATTCTAAGGGATGATAGATCATGGTAATTAAATAACCTAAAGTAGGGAGGTATATATGCTATAGAATACTCTTCTTGTTTTACTAAGCAATAGTGGTTCACTCCTTCTCTAGAAGATTATTTTATTATTACCACCAGGTGATTCAAGGATGGGGTGGGGTATTTCATCTGGTCATAGGTCAATTTATTTTGGATGAAAACCATATCAGATTTATTCAACCAATCCAGTATTAAAGAGTATAATTTTATGGATGTTTATTGTGCAAGTAAGGGTAACTCAATACCCAGATCTACCCTTGTTTCTTCTTCTATGATAATGAGATGTCTTGAGGATACTCATAGAGGTAACAGTAGTTAGGGTCCCTATGATGATATCCTTATGATATGTCACTGGTTTGAGAATTCAAGAATCATAAAACATTATTTGTTATGGGATCATGTAGAATTTAAAGTTTTTGGCCAGATAGGACATATCCAATGCTTCTGTAGAACATTCCCATTATCTCTTAGTGGGTGTAGATTTTACTTCTACTCATTAATTAGGAGTAGGAGAAGTAGGATCATTATAGAAAGGTAGCTATAATACAACATCCCACTCAGGTTGAGGTGTTAGTCAAGGTATAGGTAGTCAGAATACAAGGACCCAACCTTAAACAAAACAAAATCATGAGTTAAGATAATAATTCCCATTGAAGATGTTTTCAAATTTTCAATTTTAAATAATTGGGCTATAAATATTACATTACATCAAAAATATTTCAAAGTAGACACTTCTACATAGTATCCATTTTTTCATTAAATAAAAATACTTGAAAAAAAGAGTCATGTCTAGTTCTATGTTTTAGACAGCATGACTTTTCCTTCATCCCATCCTTGACCCTATCATCTTTATGTCCTGTGAAAAACATTTCAAAAACATGTAATAAGCATAAAAATATCATTAAGGATTATAATATAAATAAATAAAACATTAGTCTATCAATACAAACCATGCATACAATCTTTTACATACCTCATGAAATCCTAATATTTATGAATAAAACATCGAAATCATAAATCATAATAGTATCTTGTGGTATCCATAACATACTTATGTAGTATCATTCATAGATATGCAGGGAGTTAAATTTGGTATACCCATCATAGTATAGTCCCTAAATCTATTAAGAGATACTTTAACATTTACCTCCACCACGGTACCCAATGCATTGAATATCTATCTTAGGATCACCTGCCCTAGGTTTGTCACGGAACCACCCATAAGCATAAACAATTCCCAATAACCAAAACAAAATCATAACACAAGAACAAGAATAAAACAAATATAACATTTCCACATTGGAACCACAATAATAAATTTCAATATATTGAAATAATAAATTCATTCTCAAAACTATTTTCAATACCAAATATGTAAAAATGTATATAGTATATATTTTCCAATAAAAAAACATTAAGACTGGTTTAGGAAGCCAACTATCAAATAATGCTCGTAGTGGTGAAAAACGTTTTGACACCACGTACGTTAAAAAGAAACATTGTTTTTTTTCTTTAGTAAAATTATTTATATAGAAAAGATTACATTTGAATAAAAGCAATAGTCTGATGGGTTTATACACCGTATAAATTAATGGTGGGTATAAAAGAAAATATACCTCAATGAAAGGAGATTGAGACGAAGTCCCATACCTCATGTCCCACTTGACCCATTTGTTCTTTAATCTCTTGAATAATAAACTAAAGATAATTTATAATTTCATCAGAATATTTTTCAGAATTATTATTAATTTTATATCACTTATTAAAATTTTATAAACATTACATTATCAGTTATCTTAATAACGATCGTGTTGTTGATATATGGTACTTGAGTCAAAAATGAATATTTTTATTATGAAAAGTTATCCATGTGGTCAAAAATTCATTATCTAAAGAATTATATTTATTATTTATATATCATATATATCATATATATCCCTTATATATATGTATTTATAATAGTACATAACATTTGGAGATAAGAAATGAAATGCATTGTTTATGGAGACGGTAAGTCGTACAAACGCATGAACGCTACATTCAATTCTATTTCAAATTTTAATGGAATAAAAACATAATGATACATAGGTATATTATAATACCAGTATAAAATCATATATAATATCATTAACTCCATCATTTTTATGTCACACATATGTCATGAACGAGTCATATCGCTTTGAGAGGCGGTTGTCTGCACTTCCTCAAATGAAATTATCGTATTTACCCAATATGGAAATGATAAATGTATGATATAAATGAAATATAAATAAGTATAGGAACAATATAAATACAATATATATTATATATAAATATAGTTCCATCAAAATGACCACCATGATAGGTTGTAGGAGATAATTGGACAATCATTGTTTCATGACGCAGTAGTTTGCCGTCCACAAAAATAGTATTTTCATTACCCATTAGGAATAGGTGTGTGTAAGTGTAGTTAGAATCCTTCTCATAACAATAAAATATTATATTGAATATATTGTTGTTGTTATAAGAGAAATGACTAAAAATATTTTAGGGGGCTGGACAAGTAAAATAAAAGGAATGAACTTAAGAGAAGACATGAACTATAAATCGGGTAACACCCTATAGTTTGAACCAAAAGGTTTTCTTGAAATTCCTTTTGCCTATGGTAAGGTTTATAGGTAGAAGTTATGAATGTTGGGAGATTATTGGGGCATGTTTTAAAATATCTAAGAGACTTTAGAGGTGTTATTAATGGGTAGAGGTGATGGAGTTTTATAAGGGGGAGGAGGGGCTCTTTAAGAATGTTTGAAAATATTACATTATTATATAATTAGATTCGGTTTATAAAAGACCAAAAAATTTTTAATTAGAATATATTATGACTAGTTTTCGGAATAAAATCATTCAATATGAATTGGAGAGGTTTTGGATATTTTTTAAATTTTATAATATCATTTATTTAAATCATCGATCAACAAGGTAATCACTGCATCATCATTGTGTCATAGATAATTTTATTTATATGATGTATAAAAATAATAAATAAAATACCATGATGTTGGAAATAGTTTTATCTTTCCAGTGAATATTTATAGTCGAAGTGATAAATTATATATCACCATGTCAAAATTGATTTACTAAAATATATATGTTTATGTCATTTTTGACATTACATTAATTTAATTAATATAAAGTAATATTATCACTCTTATGTGGCTCCACGTGCTCCCCAAATCGACCCAAGGATTACCCTAGTAGGAAATGTATAAACCAATAGGATTACGATACATGTTAGGGTAATTTAATATTATCATAATAATATTTGTTTAGCCTTATTTTCCATATTTTCCTTTTAACCATGGAAAATAAAATATTTACTGAAATATTTCATAATTTATAAAACTAAAAGTTTCCAATTTACACATTTTATACGTCATGATTCCAAATATGTAATAAAATTTTCCAAATTCACAGTAGAGAAGTGGTAGAAATTAATTTAAAATTATTTCCCGTTGTAAAAAAAGCGTGTTTTTAAGAAATAATAACTATCAAAAGATTGACACAAGTTTGTGTCTAATTTAATGTGAAATTACATCCAATGACAAAAATTACATTAAACATTAAAAATATAATATAATTAAACTTTAAAAACAATTAAAAAGATAATATAACCATATAAATAAATAGTATTAAAAGGATGTTTTGAATTAAAATACAGTATTTTTCACTATTCATTAAAAATGAACAGTATCAAAAAATTACAAAATTTCATCCAAAGTAAATATTAATGTCTAATTTCTAATGGAGAATATTATTTTGTCAAATAGAACATATAAAAGTTAAAAAAATCTAGATTTATAATTGATTCACCGTCAAAATGTGGTAAATCAACCTTTTAAAGAACATTAGACTATTTATATTAAAAAATATATTAATTCAAATTTTAATCTTCTAACTTTTATTGGATCAATGTAAAATCATTTATAAAACACATATAATCATATTGTAGTTAGTTCTGTTCATTCCCACTAATACAACATCTATATGTTAACTACCATTTAAAATAATATTATATTAATATTTTTCTGTATTACTCAGCCTTGTGTGAAACATGAAATTTTGGAGAAACCCATTGTTGTGTGGGGTGTACACCATTAAACATAGCATACCCCTTTATGTAAAATAACATATAATTCAAAAATATTTTTAATTTTGAAAATTTCACATTCCTTATTTACCTGGGATGTTACATCCTTTCCCGCTTTTGGAAATTGTGTTTTCACAATATAATTCACTTATCAAATAAGTGGGGTTATTTATCCCTCGTATCATTTTCAGGATCCCATGTTGCCTCTTCAATAATATGGTTTTTCCACAAAAACCCTTACGTAATTTTTATTTATTCTGCAATACTTGCTCTCTTCGGTCAAGAATCTGGACTGGTTGTTCCTCATAAGAGGGATTCTCATCTAACTAAAATACCTCTAGACTCAAAACATTATATGGAACCGGAATATAATTTCTCAACATTAGAACATGATAAATATTATATACCTAGGATAATCATGGAGGGAAATCTACTACGTTGGCAACTGATCCAACATTCTTTAGGATTTCAGAAGGTCCATTGAACCCCAAACTCAGCATTCCCTTCTTTCCCAAACGCATCACACTTTTCCATGGAGATACATTGACAAAGACATGATCACCTACCTCCAATGAAATATACCTTTTCTGGTTAACCACATAACTTTTCCACCTTCTCTGAGTTGTTCTCATGTTATTTGGAATCAATTGTACTTTTTTTCATCTCTTCTACCAATTCTGGTCCCATAAGTTTCTTTTCACCTACATCATCCAAAAAAAGATGGAGTTCGATACTGCTTCCCATATAATTCCACTAATGGAGAAATCTATATACTAGAATGAAAAAGGTTATTATAATAATATTCCACCAAATAAAGATGTTGGTCCCAGCATCCCTAGTAATCCATTGAGAAAGCACTTAATATATCTTCCAAATTATTAATTCTTTGTTCTTACTGCCAATATGTTTGAGGATGAAAATATGTACAAAAATTAAATTTAGTACCCAATGTCTTTTTTAAGACCCTTCCAAATGTATGAAGTGATCCTTATATCAAAATTATATATAATGGATAGGGTAACTCTATGTAACTTGATTATCTATTTAACATTCAACAGAGAAAGTTGATCTAAATAAAAAGTATCATGAATAAGAAGGAAATGAGAAGATTTAGTGGAGTAATCAACAATATCCCAAAATACATTATTACCATGATATATATTTTTGGTAATCCCACAACAAAGTCCGGATATATTTTTCCATTTCCACTATGGCACCATTAAATACTGAAGCATCACTTTTGAAAACATCCACTCTAATTTAACCTATTTAAAAGTTAAACACTTCATAGTAAAGTCATAAATATCTCTTTTCATTTCCTCCCACCAGTAATACTACTGATGATCATTGTACATATCAGTATTTCTAGGGTGAATTGAATACGGAGAAATAAGAACTTCACATTATAACTATTTCTTTAATTATGAATCACAAGGAACACATAATATCATTACAAATCTCAAAATACAATCATTATCAATGTTAAAATCCGGAAATATACCCTTATGATCCAAATCTACCTTTTTATGAAACTCACTATCCTCTTTCTGTGCTTGCATAATTCTGTTTGATAGAGATGATTTCACTGACACCTGATACAAAATAGAGGAATTTCCTGCACCAATAACTTCTATTAAATTTTTCATCATGTCATTAATCAAAGGATCATGTTTCAAATATAACAAGGTTAATTTAGCATTACCTTTTTGACTCAAATCATCAGCCACTTTATTAGCCTTTCCTGGATGCTAATGAATCATGCATTCATAATCCCTGATTAATTCTAACCATCTCCTCTATCACATTCTGAGTTGATATTTACTTCAAAATTTTGTGATCAGTATATATTTCACACTTTACAACATACAAATGATGCCTCCAAATTTTTACAGTAAGAAAACAACAGAAAATAATTAAAAATCATGTGTAGGATAATTTAACTCATGTGGTTTCAACTAAGGTGAAGCATAAGCAATTACCTAACCATTCTGCATAAGGAAAAAAAAAGTCCTTTCAACAGAGCAACATTGTAGATAACAAACTCACCACTTCTGGAAGGTGATGGAAAAATAGGAGAATTCACCAATATTTTTTTCAATTTCTGAAATCAATCAACACATTATTTTTTCCAAATGAAGTTAAAACTATTTCGAGAAAACTTAGTCAGTGGTCTAGTTAACTGTGCAAGCCTTTCAATAAACCTCCAGAAATAACCAGAAAATCTAAGATAATTACAGATCTTGATTATATTTATGGTTCTTGGCCATCCTACAACAACTTTTGTTTTATCTGGATCAGTAGTTATTCCATTTTTGAAAATAATGTCACCAAGGAATGAAATTTGATGTAACTAGAACTCACACTTGCTGAATTTTCCCTAAAATTTCTTTTCTTTTAAGGTTTTCAATGTAACCCTTAAATAACTTTCATGCTCCTCTTTAATTTTATAATATAAAAAATATCATCTTTTAAAACAACCACCACTTATCACCTAAGTCAACTAATCCATCACTGAAACAAACTATTAAATTCTGAATCTGACTATCTCAGGATACTGATTTGGAAGTTTATTTCCCTCTGTATTCCTACCCCGCACAACTGCTCTGTTTCCACTATGAAAAAAAATTCTGAACACTGAAATATCATACGAGAGGCCACATGATAATTTATAAATCCTATATCATTTCAATCTTTAAATGAATTAATTTATGGATATTAATTTAACAATACACTAACTCCTAATGTTATCTAAAATGGACTGTAATACCAACTATGAGGACCCGAACCTAAACAATAAAAAATCATTAATTATATTATAATTTCACATTGAGGATCTTTTCATGTATAGAGTTTTAGAGAATTAGTCCATAACTATTACGTTACATCTCAAATATTTCAACGTAGACACTTCTACTCAGTTCCTATTTTTTTCATAAAATAGAAACTCTTGAGAAAAAGGGCCTAGTCTAGTTCAATGTTTTAGAGAGATTGAATTTTCCTTGATCTTATCCTCGACCCTAATCATCATTATGTCCTATTAAAAACATTTCAAAATCATGTGATAAGAATACAATGCTTAGTAAGGATTATAAAACAATGAAATAAAACAATAGTCCATCAATACATACCACGAATAAGTTCTTCAACATACCTCATGAAATCATATGATTTATTAATAACATATAGAAAACATAAATCATAATAGTAACCTGTGGCAACCTTAACATACTTACATTGTAGCTTTCATAGCTACGTAGGGAGTTACATTTGAATTTCCCATGGCAGTATAGTCTTTAAATATCATAGGAGAAAAATTAACGTTTACCTTCATCATGTTACCCAATTTATTAGAGAGCTATCTCGGGCTCACACTCCTTAGGATTATCATGGAACCACCTAAATGCGTAAACAATACCCATGAACTGTAACATAATCAAAACACATGAACAAGCATGAAGGAATGATAACATTTCAACATTTGAATCAGAATATAACATTTTAATATATTGACATAATCAATCCATTAATAAAACCATTTTGATTACCAAATTATGTAAAAATGTATATGGTATTCATTTTCCTTTAAAAAAAAATTAAAGCTTATTAAGGAAGCCAAAGATCAAATAATGCTCGTGGCGGTGGAAAGGTCATTGTCACCGCATACGTTAAAAAGAAACATTATTTTTGATGTTTATTAAATTGACTCATAGAGTAAATATTCACTTTGAATAAAATTAAATATCAAAGGGGTTTTTACACCCTATAAAATAATGTCATGTATAAAAAAATATGCCTCAATGAAAGGCTATTTAGACGATGTCCCTTACCTCGTGTTCGACTTGACCAGTTCGTTCTTTATTCTCGTGAATAAGAAAACAAAGTTGATTTATACTTGATTCAGAAGCTATTTTAGGTTTATTAATCCTTTTATATCAACTATTACCATGTTATAAACAATATATAATCATTTAAGTTTATTACGGTCGTTTTTTCTATATTTGGTATTTGAGTAAAAAATTAACATCTTATAATTACATATTGTCCCTATGGTCAAAGCATTATTATCTACAGAATGATATTAATGATATAGATAATATATATATCATATATATCTAGTATATATATGTATTTAAAATATTACATAACATTTTTAGATAATAAAGGAGACACACAGTTCATGGATACGATAAGTCGTACATACACATGAACTCTACTTTCAATTCTATTTCGTATTTTAATGAAATAAAAAATAATGATACATAGGTATATTATAATTCAAGTATATTATCATATATAATTTCATTATATCTATCCTTTATATGTCCCACGTATGGCATGAACAATTCATATCACTTTGAGAGGGCGGTAGTCCGCACTTCCTAAAATGAAATTATCGTATTTACCCATTATGGAAACCAAAAATGTATGCTATAAATTAAATATAAATAAGCATTGAAACAATATAAATATAATATTATATATATATATATATATTTACATCATAATTGACACCATGAGAGGTGGTAGGAGATAATTGAACAATCCTCATTTCTTGAGGTAGTAGTTCACCGTCCATAGAAACAGTGTGTTCTATACCCATTAGACGAAGGTGTGTGTAAGTGTAGTTCGAATAATTATCATAAAAACAACCTAGTATATTTAAGATACTTTTTTCATAAAATAAATTAATAAAAGGAGTTTATGGGGATGGAGAATTAATATAAAAGAAAAGAACTTAAGAGAAGACGTTACCTTTAAATCGGGTAACTCCCTTTGGTTTGAACCAAAAGGGTTTCCTGAAGTGCCATATGGATAATCTAAGGATTATAGGTAAACTATATGGATTTTGGGAGCTTATTGGGGAAGTATTTGGATGATCCAACAGGCTTTAGTGTTTGAGTAATTGGTTATATGTGATAAGTTTTTATAAGGGGGATGGTCTCTTTAGGAAAGTTTGAAAATAATATTTTATTATATAATGAATTTAGGTTTATAAAGGTCCAAAACATATTTAATTATAGGATACGATTACACTTGTTCGAAATAGAATCATCCAGTAATAATTGGATAGGTTTTTGATTTTTTTTTTAAATTTTATAATCTCATTTATTTAAAACATTCATTAATAAGGTAATCATTGCATTATCATTGTTTCATAAATAATTTTATTTATTTGATGTACTAAAATTATAAATAAAATACCATGATGTAGGAAATAATTTTATCTTTCTAATGATTTTTTATAGTCGATGTGATAACTTACATAACCCCATGTAAAAATTTATTTAATAAAAGATATATGTTTATATCATTTTTTTCATTACTTTAATTAATATAATGTTTCATTATCTCTCTTTTGTGGCTCCATGGGGTCCCCAAATCAACCCACTGATGCCCATGGTCATACATGTATCAACCAATATGACTATGACACATGTTAGGGTAATTTGAAACTATTATAATAATATTTGTTTTACCCTTATTTACCATATTTACCCTTTAACCATGGTAAAAAATATATTTACTGAAGTAAATATTCATAATGTCTAAAAAATGATACCCATTTAAACAATATTTAACAATTAATTCAAAATATGGGATTCAATTATCTAAATTCAAAACACATAAGTGGAAGAAATTAATTTAAAAATATTTTCTCATTGTTAAAATAATAATCGATTTTCATGAAATAATAACTATCAAAAGATTGACGGATTTTTTTGCCCAATTTCAAAGTGTAATTATTTCCAATGACCAAAATTTGATGAAATGGTAAAAAAATGATATAATTACCATTTAAAACAAATTAAATAGATAATCTAACCATATAAATAAATTATATTAAGAGGAAGTTTTGAAATAAAATACAGTATTTTTCATTATTCATTAAAAAAATGAACATTATCAGAAATATAGCAAAATTTCATCCAAAGTAAATTTTTATGTCTCCATTGTAAAGAAGATTATTATTTTTCCAAATAGAATATATATAAGGGACAAAAAATAGCTTTAAAAATACTTCACCATCAAAAGGCGGTAAATTGACCTTATAAATAATATTAGACTATTTGTGCTTAAAATTAGATTGAATCATATTTTAAGATTATAACATTTATTGTATAAATGTAAATGCATTTAACAAAAATGTATAATCATATTGTTTTTAGTTATGATTATTCTTGCCAAAACAATGACTGGATGTTAACTATCATTCAAAATAATATTATATTATTATTTTCATTATGACTCAGCCTTTTGTGTAATGTGAGATTTTGTAGAAACCCATTGTTGTGTGTTGGGTACGCCATCAAACATAGCATCCCCTTTTATGTAAAATTGATATTTAATTCACAAATATTAATAAATATTAAAATTTAATATTCTTTATTTACCTGGGATGTTACACAGAATCTTGATTCTCAATGCCAACATAGAAATATTTATCAGATAAGTCAGGTAGTTTCGCAGGGATGTGGTACATGACAGTTACATGTAGTCCAACAAATTCTAGTTTTGTAGAGACCAAGAACTTATAATTTTATAGTTATTATTCTAGTAGCCTCCACTTTTGTGTCATCTTTTGTTGACATTGCCTTATCTCACCCATTTATATATGAGACTATTATGGCGAGTATTAGCTTCAAGATCTAACTATTCTATTGAATCAATATGAATTATACCAATCTAGGTATACAATTAGAGGGTTATCATAATTTTAAGGATTGTTCCCTTGAGATAATTAGAAACCACTTCATATAGAATATTCACATCCTTTACATGAAGGGTTTTGGAATAATCACTAGGAAGAAATTCTTAGTTTACTATTGGTACCACATTGACTACTATAATTGAATGGTGATGTTTAAATAACAATACGGTGATAGACATGTGAAAATGGGGAATGGTATGTTCCGGATCTGAAATAAAGACCTGGGAATTAGATGTTGGGAAGTGTGTTATCTCAAATCATCAGTCATTTCTTAGATGATCAAGGGTTACAAGGTACTGGTGTTCCTCTAATAGTATATCATTTAAGAGATGTATTTTCTAAAGGCTTATAGGGTCTACCTATAATTCAATAGGTACAATTTCCCATTGATGTTGTTCCATGAGTGGAATTAGAAACCATTCCTCTTTATAGAATGGAATCTATAGAACATATAGAGCACAAATGGTAGCAGGAGGATCTAGAGGATAAATTTTTTATAAACCCCATCATTTATCTTTGGGTTCAATAGAATTTTATCTAAGAAAGAGGATAGTTCATTTAGGGTTAGTGTGGATTTAATTAGTTTGAACCATCTTATGGAAAAGAGTCGGTATTCAATACCTTGAATAGATGGATGCATTAACTAGCTCTTGGTAGAGATAAAGAGAGAGAGAGAGAGAGTGTGTGTGTGTGTGTGTGTGTGTCTCTTTTCAAATATATATTTGAGGATGGGTTATCATTATTTGGATTTCATGTAATCATACATGACTTGAAAATATTTTAGGAGAAGGTATGGTCGGTATGAGTACTTGTTCATGCCATTTGGACTCACGAACACACTTGAAGTCTTCACGGAACTAATGAATCAGGTTTTCCAAAGTATATAGATTCATATGTTCTTGTCTCTATTGATGTCATTGTAGTGTATTATCATGACATGGACATTACAGCCATATTTAAATCATTTTGAATACCCTGATAGAACATCAGCTCTATAATATGCTCAGTAAAGGCCACATTTGGATCAATAAATTCCACTTCTTCAGTCACATTATCTTGAAGTTAGAAGTTTCAGTAGACTGGTAGAAAGTGAGATGTATTGTTTTTATTGAGAATACCATGACTTTATTTAACATTTTGAGTTTCATGGGGATATATGAATATTAAATATGCTTCATCCAATATTTCTCATGTCTTACAGTGCTGATTATGTGCTTGATAAAGAATGATGTGAAATTAATATTGCCAAAGGAATAAGAAGAAGAGTTTCTAGTTTTTAAGGGTATATTGAATTTAGTGATGATAATAATTATTATATAGCTAAGAATGGGATAAATAGTCCACTGAGACCCTTCAGGTATTGGGATTTGAGTTTTCCAGATGTCGGGAAAACGAGATGCTGCATATAGGTCTCGTCAGTTGAGGGATCACCAGTATAATTACCCAATGAACAACGTTGAACTAACTAATGTAGTTAAATATCTATGTTGTTAGATATACTATCTACATGAAGAGAATTATATGGTACTCACTGATCAAAAGAGACTAAATTAAATCTTGAAATAGTGAGATCTCAATATCAAGAAGCACAGGTGGCTTGAATACCTATAATCAGTTGATTTAGAGATTTCTTACACACCTGGTAAGGAAAATGTAGTAGTTGATTATCTTAGATGGAAGACTCAAGAAAATTGTGTTTCATGAGTCCTATAGTAAATGAAATATCATGTCCTTAATCTTAGTGTGCACCTTGAGGTTTAAGTGGACTATAGTCATACTATTCGTATAGCCTTAACATTAAATTCTACTCTTTTGGAACGTGGATGAATAAGGAAACTATCCAATTATATAGTCATTGAATGAAAGGAATGTGTCTTGGAAGATGATACATCTTTAGGTTGGTCCATTGATCGGAATGGTATGTCACTATTCCATGTGGTTGTAAGGGTCCCAACATATATCAAATGAGAGCTAATGCAGGAATTTCATGCCTTAGTATGGGATGTACAACCTAGTGTCACTAAGATGTATCAATATTTTCCAAACCAAAATTGGTGGCATAGTATTAAACACAAGGTCAGTGGATTCATTTTTTCATTCCACCTTTTAGTTGGATAAGGATTAACATCATCATTTTAAAGGGATTTTACACCTAATTTCAATTCCATATTGGAAATGGGATGAGGTTTCTATGGATTTCGTGACTGTTTTCCCAGATCATCTCATGGAAATGATACAGTATGGGTTTTAATTTATCATTTGAATAAGTTAACAGAATTCTTAAATATATTAGAGACCTTCATGGTAGTAAATTTAGGTATTTTATACATCATGGAGGTCTCATTTCTTCATAGAGCTGCTCATTCTATAGTTTATGACAGATATGCCCACTTTACATAACAGTTCTGGTAGGGGTCATAGAAAGCCTTGGGTATAGAGGTGATTATGATCATGGAATATCACCCTTATATTGTTGAAAAAAATACATTGTAACATTTAGGTGTTTTAAAACATGATCTATGCTTGTGTTAGTTACTTTGAGGGTTCTTGAGACAAACACGTTCCCCTTTTCAAGTTCTCTTATAAAAAAAATTTATGATTCCATAAATATAGATCCTTATGAAGCCTTTTATGTTAGGAATTTTCATTCTCAAATGTTCTAGTTATAGGAAGTGGAGGAAGCTATGCTTGGGACACATATCATGAAGGAGACTATAGAGTAGGTCCTGTTGATCAGAAAGTGCATGATGATAGCTCTGTCCAAACAATAGCCATATGCCAAACTAACACCTGGGACCTCTAAAGTTTGAGGTTGATGACCTGGTAATCTTGAGTGTCTCACCCATGTTGGGACGTGGTTATATTCGTAGCTAGGGTAAGCTTTCACCTTGGTTCATTGAACCCTTAGACGTTGTGAAATGGATTCGGCTAGGGGATTACTAGATATAAAATCCTTAGAAATATAGGTCTATGCATGATGTATTCTACATATCTCAGCTTCTGTGGAATTTTCCAAAACCATAAAATTAATTTTATCCTAATGAGGATGCTTCCTTCGAGGAGTACCCAGTTAGTATTCTTTATTAGAGTGTGAAGAAACTCTAATAAGATATGGGAGTGGGTACCTAATATATGAGTTCAATGGTGAGAACTCATTATAGAAGATAGCTCTCTTACCTCAAAAATAAAACTCTGGGAAGAGTTTCTTTAATATGGGATGGTTTGCTAACTTATCCTTTGATAAAGAGGATGAACCCATCCTTCTCTTTTTGTGATTTCTTCTCCTCCTTGATATAGGGATTAAGCTAACTTCACGATTCGAAGTCGAAATCGAATGTTTTCAGAAGAATCAGATCCACCTCAGGCATTAAACTATTGGTTTTATTTAATCCATCCTACATATAATATGAGGAACCATCGAATTAAGATTCATCAAGAGTCCTATGGTGGGTGGTATAACTATTTTATCCAAAAGTATTGGTGTTTTCTAATCCTAGTCATTATTCCACACACTGGCCTTCACCATGAATCACCCAAAAATGATTTGGATACCTTAAATTAGTATGTTCACCTTATTATAATCATGAGGATCATTTTTATGTTAATAGATGATTCCATCCATAATAATAGACACCCCTTCGGTGTTTTTGCTTGAATTTACCCATTATAATTAATTGATTATATTTATGGAATGTCTTTTAAGTGTTTATTTTTTATTATAAATTGGTTTTCTTCAATTATACAATTTCTAATTGAACCCAAGACACCTCCTAGGTTATTTGCATGACTTATAAATAGAATTTAGCATTTATTTTGTTTTATAAATGGAAACATGAACTTTTTTGATCCATATTGAGCCATGTAAAATGAATTTCCATGTTTTTGTAGAGTAAATGGAATGTATTAAATTTAATAGATTATTATTGATGGTTTTCCTTCCATAAATGAATTCAATTATTTAAATAAAATTCTTATAAATCGTAGAAAATCCACAGTAATAATTTCTAAATTTATTATATGATATTATATGGATTTTCATGCCCTCAGTTTTAATTTTTTTAATAAGAATAATGTAGAGTGGTAATTACACATGCGTATTATTATAAATATGATTAAAAAATTTATATTTATTATGGAATAATGGAGAGAGTCCTTTTTCTCAAGATTATTCACACTCTCTTAGATCAGGTGTTGTTCATGGTGTTTAACACCATTTACACTGATTGGGTGGTGGGTATAATACACCATGTCCATTTCTTCGGGTATTGACATGAAGACACATCCAATATCTTGGGTGGTGAGTATGACATCTCTAACTCATATTGAGATATAGGGTATGAACTCTTTTTCTTGATCTTATAGGATATTTTATAATTGTTATGGATGTCTGAGTTATGCCACAATCCTAGCAGCAGAGAGTATTCTATGAATATGGCCACTTACGTCTACACGTACTTGTCCATATAGGTGGATGAATTATATAACTATACTACATATATTAGTACTATATATATATGGATCATACACCCATTCTGTTCATTGTCTGATATTGGTAGAGCCTCCAGTTTTCTATTAAGATTCAAAGTAGGAACACACTTTTGTATTAATCATTTTTATTTTTTTCATTTATACCTTCACACTGATTATCAATGACAACTACTTCAATTACTTATATACACTATTGGTTGTGAACTACCAGTATTTTATATCACACCCTACATGGGTTGCCTTTGGTATTTGAGTAGATTACTTGTCTGCGGGTATGCATAATGAAAAGTGACCTCCTATAAATATTATATATGCCTTAGCTATAGTTGGATCATAAGAGTATGGGATTGAGTATATGATAGAGATGTTAGTGGAGAATCCATTTGTACTTATTAAAGTTTTTGAATTGAAATATTATATATGCATGTCCATTATTGCTCTGTTTGTATATTAGTATTCCATGCATCCATGTATATGACACATCCTAGTGTATATTTATATTTATATTTAGTTGTTCCGTGAATTATTCCTTCATTATCTAATTATCAATTTCTATAACTTTTTTTTATCATGATTATTCCAATGTATGATTATTTTTTATCCTCTATGCCTCTCTGATTTGAGGGTATTGTCTCCCAACCATACCTACTTTACAATCTCATTTCTAGTCAACATCCTCTTGGCTATAGGGAGGTGCAATTGAGGACATGTTACCTACCACCATGAGACATGGGTTAATTTATTTTGTGGTCATGAAGTTATATTTTCGATCAAAAGAAATCACTTTTTGAGAATGGTATTGGAGATAAATCCTACATGTTATAGGTACATAAGAATCGAATGATTCTGAGAAGAAGATCGTGAAATTGACATTAAAATATATTGAAACCGATGTTATTTCTAAAATAAAATCAATAGGACAGTGAATAAACCATATAAAATAAATAATAGTTTAAAATAGAATACATGTCTCATGAAACTAAATTAATAGAAAATAAACCTTTAAAAATATAGAAACCATCATGTCATACCCCCTTGAATGATATGATTACAAATGAAAAATTAAATACAATTATTAATGATAAGATCATGACGAAACACATTAAAGTGGTAGTATTATGGAACCCCATTCAAAATAGTTTGGTAATTACATGACTTACAAAATTAAATATAATACATTACAATGAACTTTTAAGTTTATATATTTAGAGAATTAGGAAAAACAATATATGCGAAACTCATGTCTTTTTCAGCAAATGAAAAATTTCTTATTAGATAAACAACTACATAATCCATAACAAGTATTCCACATACCCCACAAAATATTTTCATTAGATACCCTCATAGACACATGTTATGAAATACTTTTATTCATTACTTGAGTAAATAGAAATATTAGAAAGGGGCGATATTAGATCCTAAGTAAGTGTAAATACAAGTGATAATAATATGATATCAGAATTGAGTATAATAAGATAATATGGGTATAATAATGATGCTTAAGATATTATATGCCCAAAAAAATCATACATCATTAATCATGCCATATGATATGGCAAAAAAGTGTCTGGAAACGTGAATCAACAAAGATGAATCATAAATCAATATCCCTGGAATAAAATAATAATTTTGGAATAATAAAAATATATAGTTTCCTATATTTGTTAACGAAGATATCTGAAAACCCATTAACTCATAAAATTTTCAGTATAACATCAAACCATCACAATAACCCTTTTTTGTACCTAGCTACTTGAAATCATTTTTATCACATGAGGTATTGGTCTTTAACCAATTCATTATAGAGAGATATATGTCCCACCATTCTCATATTCCACATATTTTGGTGCCACTTGATTATAATCATCACATTATAAAATAACATATAGAAATAAAATGGCTTTCATGACATTTCCAAGTCATTATATATAGAATCCATTTAAATAAAATTCGATTAATTAAACACATAATAAGAAAAATGGAAAAAATGGGTTTAATTTGGATTAAAAATGAGGAATCATTATAAATCGCATCCATAATCATACCATGATTAAACCAAGAAAAATAAATGGTTATCCAATGACTTCATGAAACATTATAGGTAAATACCATTTGATATAAATGATAAATCATATGGTATTTACATCATATAGATATAGGGTATAAGATTTTTACAATAATCTCCCCAAATAAATCTATTTATGGGATTTTTATGAACATCCGTAAATTAATGGAATTAAGAATAATGTATTCAAAAAAGAAATCTATCAAAAAAATATTATGACTATGAATAAAAAATGATTATGAATGCAAAAGGTGGTGACAGATCATTCCTTCAGTAGATGACATCAATATATAATCCATCATGAAAAATTAAGAGGATGATATCATTTTATAATTATTCTCAATAAATCATAGGATATATCAAGGAATATTGACTTAGAGGAAGAAAATAAAAGTTTTACAAATAAAATTACTATGCAATTCTGGAATACCATTGATCCTTTAAAATAATTTCAAAAGAAATATTTTATAATAAGAGGGGAAAACTAATATCTTTTGAAATCATTGAAAGAATAGAGAGAAAGATCCATATAAAATGAAAAGGCACCGAAATGATACATTTTCTGGAAAAATTTAAAGAGGTTCTTTTTATTGAAAACAATTCACACTTAAAACATTGTGTTTCTTTACATAATTTTTTTTTAAAAATATCAAGGTGTTTGAAAATTACCTTTTTTAATTTTTTAACTAGATACAAGGATTTCCCAAAAAAATTATAGAGTATATCATAAAATGAATTTACCTTTTTATTTTAAAACGATCTTGTTTTGAAAACAAATGTATTTAAAATATTATTAAACATCTATTTTAATGAAAGGTAAAAGGAATAAAAATATCCTCGTGGATAAAAATAGGTCAATTAAATTTTTTATCTTATAATTATTGTCTATAAAAAATCCCCAGATGGGTTATCATATTTGAGAGGTCTTGATTTTAATGTTTTGTTAGAAATAAAAAACATATGGATTGAGTGACATTAAAATCAAAACCATAAATGGATAGAGAGTTCAAAATTGATATTTAAATTACATAAAAAAAATAATTCATGATATTATATTACTAATTGGTATCATATACAAAATTAAACATAAATTAGGTGAGTAAAAGAATGTGTGTCCCAAAAAAGGAAAATTTTATATGAAACTATTACATGTGTCCTAAAGCATTTTGAAAACGTAGTTATATTCTTATATTGAGAAATAAAAGTCACTCTTGATGAATGCCTTAAATTAGGGGGAATTAGGCTAATCTATGGTGAAAAAGTGAATTGTGGCTTCTAAATGACTTCATTGAGGGAAACATTGGATACGTATTTAAGGAAATTTACAAATAATAGTGAAGTATTGATAGGTTTAATGCAATTACACTATTATAAGTGAAGAGGATGAACATTGACATGGAAATAAATTTTAATAAAGGGGAATTGATGGAATGGAATAGATGTTATATGAATTAAGGTTTTTAACACATGAATGTAATAATTCACAACCTAAAAATTTATTTTTAAATGGTATAATTGTAAAGCTAATATACTAAAATTATATGGACCATAGATTAGTTATTTATAAAATCGTGAGGTAACCAACTAGGGTCCACATTGCAACTACCCCAAGCCCGACCCCAATATTCTAGTTGTTAAAAACCATTGCTGAGTAAAAATATCCAACACATGTGAGATATTATCCTAATTTACATGTACAAACTCACACATCTCTAAGACTATACAATTATAAAATTTAAAACAACTAAAACAAATTTTTCTATAAATCTATGATACTACAAACAGAGTATGACAGTAAAGCACAAAAAGTGAAAAAGGTGAAAAACACAAGACCAACAAATAACTATAGACAGCCCAACCAGCTCCAAGGGCTAGGAATAAGAACCAATGAAAACACACATAAAACACCTATTTCATTCAATATCAATTTATGCTACATGTAACGCCCTGACCCCAGTTACCTAGAGTCGGTGCATTATTACATAACATTGGCATGATCACAAGAAGGATCAAATCTCGAAAGACCGATTGGTTTAGTAGCCTTGGAAACACTAGATATATTCATAAGTCTTACATTACATTATAAAAATGGAAAATACCACAACATCTTTTCTTCATATTCCACACTCATATCCCCACATAATATCCCTACAGGTCATTCATAATTTATTTCTTCACTTCCTGGGATAAATAAAACATAGAAAAGGGGTGAGCTGAAATGCCCAGTAAGGATAACAATATAGCGGAAACTTTCATAAATAAGAATAAACATTTAAGGCAATGTATAAATAAAAAAAGCCTTTTAAACTTTAGCTTCAACATAGTATGGAAAAAATAAAATGAAATGATTCCATTTACTTATTCACATGGATATTCTACTAGTTGAATAATCACATTCAATATCAATTACCACTTTCATAATGATGGAATGCATAATGCCAGACTATCATAACCACATAGCCAAGGCCTCGTGCCAAGACTACAAATACGATTTTGCCTAGGCCTTGTGCCAAGACACTCATTTTTCTAATGAGACCTACCGATGCATTGAAGAGCTATAGCGGGCTCCACTCATCACATATTAAGTCCAATGCATTCCCATATGAAAAGGTTTAAACATAACATAAACATTCGTATTAAAACTAGCATAAGAAATGTCAATACATTCACCATAAACACTGAATGGCATAAAAAAAGCACATCCACATTCAAACATATCACAAAACCTTCAATATAATAGAGATGTTTTGTATCATAATAAATCAACTTCACATAAGCGTAAAATCCAGGAAAGGATGTTGACATAGATGAAATCAAAACTCTTTTTAGAGAAATATCTCTTTCTATTTTGAAATCATTTAAGAGTCATATATTTATAAAATAATACATTTTATTTGAAAATATTCTTATAATATTGTGAGGGAAGCTTCTATGATTTTATTTTGGCGGAAAATATCTGCACCCGCCATATAAGTTAAAAAAACATTATTACCTTAATTCTGTTGAAAAGGTTAAAAAGCACCTTTTTTGGAAAACGATGGAAAGATTACTTTAAAAACACATAAGGGTATAAATGACTTTAACCCATATTCCTTGTAAATAGTAAAAATGTTTTGAAATACATTTTGAAGGAACATGGATGTGGATGATAAAGATATCGTAGTAGATTATTACGTATAAACAACCTTGGATAACGAAGAGATTGTGAAATTACCCTTACCTTGTACTTTTCCTTGGTTGGGGTAGGTTAACCTCTTGTATAATGGTGAAATAACTTTTATTAAATTATACAATAATCATATACATTAATATGATATCATATATGATCTTTTAACATTGATTTGTTAATAATATCTTAGTATTGTCGTTGTTTCGGGTGTTAACTTACTCGTTTTTTTATATGTTTTGTTACGTAATCCATGTTTGTAATTGATAGGTTGTATCTTAATAATATTTAGAATGATATCAAGTCCTTATATACTATTATTAATCATCAAATGAGAATTATACTTGAATGGATACAATGAAGAATGAATCTTATCGCGTTCGTGGAGACTGTAGTCCGTACGTACGCACGAGCGACAATATCATTATTTTGATATTAAAATAATATATAATTGGATGGAATATAATATATAAATAATTATTATCATGTTTTATTTATTATTTACATGAGTTACACATCATTATTATACCCATCCAAATAATAATATATTGAATAACAATTACACCATGACATGGAGACGGTAAGCCGTACGTACGCACGTATGGTGACATGTTATTCAAAGGATGGATAGAATACTGAATATGGTTGTACCATATTTATAATAACATCACAATATATATATGATACTGGAGTTATTATTTTAGAATGGTAATAACAAAGGAAGAAGAAGTGGAAGAAGAAAGGAACTTGGAAAAGGGTGGTGAAATCATTACTTCTTCTTCGGGTCCTTCCTTTTGATTTGATCAAAAGGGCTCCTTAGGATTGTTTTATGATCAAACTAAGGCCACTAGTATTTAGTTATGGAAGTTGGGAGAGTATTTGGGTAGAGTTTGGCCGAACCAAAAGACTTTGAAGGTGTGAAGAAATGAGAAGTTGGAGTTCCCTTTTATAAGAGGGGCGAGGGGCTCCTTTGGAAAAGCTAGAAATATTAATTTATAATAAATTCATATTAGATTTCTAATGGCTACAAAGTTTATTATTAAAATTTTAAGGTGGGTCTAGGTCAAAAACCATTCAACCAATAGAATTTAGATAGATTTGGGTTACTATATTAACCTTATCTTTAAGTATTAACTCTTAGTTAATTAGTTTGACATTTACCATGTAACTTTGTATTTTTATATTATATAGTTAATAAACATACTATATAAATCCAAGAGACCCCCAATTGTTCCTTTAATGATACACCTATCCTGATATAAGTCTCTTGAACGAACCTTAGATTTTTAGGAATTTAATATCAATTAATAATATAATATTTGTTTTAAAAACTCCTTTATGTCAATTTTGACACTATACAATAGTTGATTTTTTTGAAACTCATAAAATAATTATTACTTCAAAATAATTCCATCAAATAAATAATAATATGTCATATTATCCTATAAAATTAGTTTTATTCATTAAAAGTCTCAAATTATATTTATTTGGGTATTTATAATATCAATAATTATAATTTTTCACTATTATGGTAATTATTGCATCATCATTATGTCATAAATAAATTAAATTAGATAATTTATATAAATTATAAATAAATATCATTATGTATTTAATCCTTTTAGCTTTCTAATGAATATTTATAGTCTAATATCCAACATATATAACCTTATTTAATTTTTTTTTCTAAAAGATATATTCTTGTGTCATTTTTGTATTCATTTTAACTTAATTAAAATAAAGTGTCCCTATCACCTAAAAGTGGCTCCATCGGGTCCCAAAATCGACCCAAAGATTCCTATTGTCGGAAAGGTATCAACCAATAAGGTTAGTACACATTTTAGGGTAATTTATTATAATAATAATATTATTTTTAACCCTTATTTTCCGGATTTACCCTTAACCTTGGTAAATAAAATATTTTCTGCAGTAATTATTCAAAATGCCTAAAAATAATAGTTACCCATTTACATAATATGAACATCCTGATTCCAAATATGGAATCTATTTTTCCAAATTCAAAACACAGAAGTGGCATAAATTAATTTAAAATTGATTCCCACTGTAAAACAAAAAGCGTTTTTTTAAGATATAATAACTATCAAAAGATTGATACTTGTTTATGTTCGGTTTATTTGTGAAATTATGTCCTATGAACAACATTGTATTAAATGGTAATAATATATTCTAAATATACTTTAAAACCACTCAAATTCATAATTTATTAATATAAATTATTTCTATTAAAAAATTTGTTTTTAATTAAAATTTAGTAATTTTCACTATTCATCAAAATATTAAAGTTATCCAAAAAGTACGAAAATTTCACCTTAGGCTAAATGCGATATTCCGAATCCAAAAATGAAGTCCATATTGAAATATAAAATATATATATATAATTTCAAATAGTCGGTATTACTATTCATAATGGTTATTTTGATTGGTTATGGTGTGTTAGAACTCGGTGTTGCTTACAACACATGCTATCGCATTACTCAAAGAAAAGAGTACCGTAGAAGCTTGGGGTGTTACATTCTCCCCTCCTTCAAATAATTTCATCCTCGAAATTTCTAGAAAACTTATCACATGAAAAGACTCGGGTGGTTCTTCATCATAAGTTCATCGGGTTCCCACGTTGCCTCTTCCATCAGATGGTTTCTCCACAAGACTTTTACCAGACGAGTCGTCCGGTTTCTCAGTACTTGTTCTCTTGTATCAATAATCTTGATGGGCTCTTCGCAATAAGATAGATCGGGTTCCATTTCTAATTCTACATAGGTGAGTACATGCATTGGGTCAGGACTGTATTTCCTCAATTGAGATACGTGGAACACATCGTGAACTTTGGAGAGACTTGGAGGCATTGCCAATCGGTAAGCTACAGCCCCAATTCGTTATAGAATTTCGAAAGGTCCGATGTACCTGGGACTCAATTTACCTTTCTTACCAAATGTATGACTCCATTCCATGGAGATACCTTCAGGAAAACATGATCACTGACTTGAAATTCCAAATCCTTCCATTGATTATCGGCATAGATCTTCTACCAACTTTGAGCTTCTTTGATGTGATTTTGGATTACCTTCACCTTTTCCATCGTTTCCTCCACCAGTTCTAGACCTACAAGTTTTCTTTCACCAATGTCATCCCAACTGGTTGGTGTGCAACATCTCTTTCCGTATAACGCTTCATATGGTGCCATCTGAATACTAGAATGGAAGCTATTGTTATAGGAAAATTCTACTAGAGGTAATTACTGATCCCACATACCCTGAAAGTCAAGTGAGAAGGATCTCAACATGTCTTCTAAGGTTTAAATGGTCTGTTCTGATTGTCCGTCTGTCTGAGGGTAGTAGTCAGTGCTCAAATGAAGTTCAGTATCAAGGGATTTCTGAAGACTCTTCCATAATCTTGAAGTAAAATGTGGATCACGATCAGAAACAATCGATAGGGGTACTCCATGAAGTCTAACAACTTCATTAATATATAGTCTTGCTAGACATTCCAGTGGTAGATCTTATCTTATAGCATGAAAATGTGCTGACTTGGTAAGATGATAAAAAATAACCCATATTGCATCATTCCTTCTAGGATTCATTGGTAGCCCCATGACAACATCCATCGTAATATTGTCCCATTTTCACTCCGGTATGGGAAGAGGTTGCATGAATCCTCTAGGGTGTTGCCTTCCAGCTTTCAATTGTTGACAGACCATACATCTTGACACAAAATCAGCAATCTCCCTCTTCATATTGTCCCACTAAAAATGATCCTTCAAATCTATATACATTTTGGTGCTCCCAGGGGGTATAGAGAAATTGGAACTATGAGCATCATCCAGTAATTCCCTTTTTAGATCAGGTATATCAGGAACAAAAAGTCTCTTCCCGAATTTCAAAATTCCATCTTCATACACAATGTCTCTCAATCTCCCATCATTCATAGCTTTAATATTCTTTTTAAATTCTTCATCATCGGTGTGAGAACTCTTAATCCTTTCTAGTAAAGATGGTTTGGAAACCATTTGAAAAATCATTGATGTTTCACCTTCCCTGGTTATTCCCATGTCCATCTTCACTAGATCCATCAAAATTGGATCCCTTTCAATTCTCATCACGTTCAAAACTCCATGGTCTTTTCTGATCAAAGCATCTCCCACCTTTTTTTCTTTCCATGGGTGGTAGTGTATCCTGTAATCATAATCCTTGAGTAATTCAAGCCATCTCCTTTGCCTCATGTTGAGTTCTTTTTGTGAGAAAATATACTTCAAAATCTTGTGATCAGTATAAATCTCACATTTTTCTCCATAGAGGTAGTGCCTCCATATCTTCAAAGAAATGATCACAGCTGCTAACTCGAGATCATGAGTAGGATAGTTTTGTTCATGAATTTTCAACGGTCATGATGCATAGGCAATAACTCTATCATTCTGCATAAGGACACTACCAAGTCCTTTCTTCAATGCATCACTATAAATAACGAACCCATCATTCCCTGATGGTAGAGTAAATATAGGAGCATAGACTACTCTTCTCTTCAGTTCTTCGAAACATTTTTCACACTCTTTTGTCCAATAAAATTTAACCCCTTTACGTGTGAGGTTCGTTAATGGGATAGCCAATCGGGCAAAATTCTGGACGAAACGTCGATAATAACCTGCCAAACCAATAAAACTGCATACCTCAGTTATACTCGTAGGTGCTGGAAATTCTTTGATTTCCTTGGTCTTAGGAGGATCAACAGAGATTCCATCTTTAGAGACAATATAGCCAAGAAAAGAAATCTCCTGATGCCAGAATTCAATCTTTCTAAACTTCCCATATAATTCATGTATTCTCAGAGTCATCAGGATAATGCACAAGTTATTTTCATGATCTTCGAAGCTTTTAGAGTATACCAAGATATCATTAATATATACCACCACAAATTCGTCGAGATATTCATTGAAAACACTATTCATCAGATCCATGAATACAGAGGGTGCATTAGTCAATCCAAAATACATTACAGTAAACTCGTAATGCCCGTACCTGGTTCGAAATGCAGTCTTCGGAATGTCTTCCTCCTTCACACACAACTGACGGTATCCAGATCAAAGGTCAATATTTGAAAAGTATTGAGCTCTATGTAGTTGGTCAAATAAATCATCAATGCGAGGTAGGGGATACTGTTCTTTATCGTTACAGCATTGATCTCCATGTAGTCAATACATAACCTCATAGATCCATCTTTCTTTTTAACAAAAAGAATAGGGCCCCCCCATGGAGAAACACTAGGGTGAATAAATCCCTTATTACTTGATTCCTCTAGTTGTTTCTTTAGTTCAATTAATTCTATAGTGGCCATTCTATAAGGTGTCTTTGATATAGGCCTTGATCAAGGAATTGAATAAATGGAAAACTCAACTTCTCGTTCTGGAGGATGTCCAGGTAAATATTCCGGAAATACATCTACATATTCTTTCACAATAGGTACATATTCTATTTGAACATTCCTTTCCTCACCCACAATTATTTCATTCTCTTCCTCCCCAATAATTGAATTTAGTTGAGCTACTGGGGGTGGATATAAATAAGAATTAGGTGGTGAAGATTCTTCTCTAAAGATAAGGTGTTCCTTATCATCATCATCAAGAATCGTAACCTCTTTCTTCTTACAATAAATCTTCGCATCATAGTCTGAAATCCAGCCCATACTAAGGATTATATCAAACTCAATCATAGGTATGATGATGAGATCAGCATATAAAGAACATTTATGTGCTCTAATGGGGACTGATTCACAAAACTTTGTTGCAATGATACATCCCTTAAGAGTTTTAACTGACAACTCACTTGTTAAATAAAATTGTAAATATCTAATTCTCTTAGCAAACTGGGAAGATATGAAACAATGAGATGATCCAGAATCAAATAATGCATTTTCTAAACTTGAGGAAACCATTAAATTACCTGCCACTACGTCTTCCAGAGCTTCTACCTCAGCAGTAGTCATAGAATAAGCTTGGCCTTGATCCCTTGGCCTTTTATGAGGTAAGTTCTCCTGACGCTTAGGAAATTCATTTTCATAATGCCCCATCTCCCTGAAATTGTAGCACTGAACATTGCTAGCTTCCTTCTTCCCCTTGCAATCACGAGCATAGTGGCCTTTTTCACCACAATTGTAACAAACACATGTTCCCATCAAGCAAGTACCAGGGTGTTTCTTACCACATTTACCACAGGATGGATATTCAACCATTCCCTTCATCCCCTTATTTACATTCCCAGATATATCAGCAGGTCTCTTCTTCTCTTTCTTTGCTTTAAAGTCATAAGACTTAGAGAATTCCTTTTCGGTGTTGATAGCACATGAGACAATGTCTTCGTATGATGAAAAGGATTGTGTGACTAATGCTCAACGGAGAAATGGGTTTAACCCATCAAATAAATGATCAATCTTACTTCTTGGGTTACGTATATAATCTCCTATATACCTTGATAACCATGTAAAGTTAGCCTCATACTTTGCGACAATCTCATCCCCCTTTTGACTCAGACTCAGAAATAACCTTTCCATATCTGCTCGATGGTCGCGAGGAAAGTATTTTTCTAAAAACAGATATTTGAACTCCATCCATTCCATATTTGTTACTTCATCATTTTCTTTCGTGTTTTGAATCAATGATCACCGCTGATCAGCATCTCCATTGAGTCAGTAAACTGCCATGATAACTTTTTCCCTTTCACTACTCCCCAAAGCCTGAAATATTTTCTCTAGGGAATTTATCCATTTCTCATATATTAAGGGATTTGTACTACCATTGAACGTTTGTGGTTGTTGCCTCATGAATCGATCTAACATTGATCATCCACCCTGTGGATCAGGGTGCTCCATACAGGTATGGTTATTATTCATAACCTGAGTGAGTTATCCCAGTATGGTGATTAGCTGATCAGCACCAGTTGCATCACCAGCTCCACTATAATTATCTTGAGCAGGAGGGAAATCCCTATATGGAGAGCGCGCATTGATACGGTTTCCATTTCTTCCACTAGGCACCATTTCTAAACAATGGCATAAACTAGATCAGTTTATGAATCAAAATACATAATCCCATAATTATAAAAAACATAACATAAATTGAACTATTTATGGATATAATACATAATCATAAAAATGTTTTCTTTGAGGAAGTAAATGCTCATAAACCCTTCATAATGATTTGTATTGAAAATGAGATTTATCCTAAGCATGTCCCCCGGGAGTGTCGTAACCAAGAGTGCAGCAAGGCCCGTTGTCGTGCACCAGTTCCCTTTGAAGTCTAGCTCAAAGCGGTGTTTTCAGGTTTTACCCCTAGGTACATCTGTGCCAGAGCCGCCTCTACCTGCTCGTATCCAGACAGGGATATATTTCTCGGAAAACTCACAAAATTTCTACAATACCAAAATTCTAGGAAGTCCTTCTATACTAATCCTTAAAGTCCATCTTAAATCTATGTGCTCTAATCAGAGTTTATCTAAATCTAGCTTCCAAGGTTTGTACTAAGCTTCCTCTGATACCAACTATAACACCCCGACCCAAGTTACCTAGAGTCAGTGCATTATTACATAACATTGGCATGATCACAAGAAGGATCAAATATCGAAATATCGACTGGTTTAGTATCCTTGGAAACACTAGATATATTCATAAGTCTTACATTACATCATAAAAATGAAAACTACAACAACATCTTTTCTTCATATTCCACACTCATATCCCCATATAATATCCCTGCAGGTCATTCATAATTTAATACTTCACTTCCTGGGGAAAATAAAACATAGAAAAGGGGTGAGCTCAAATGCCCAGTAAAGATAACAATATAGCAGAAACTATCATAAATAAGAATAAACATTTAAGGAAATATATAACTAAAACAAAATCCTTTTAAACTTGAACTTCAACATAGTATGGAAAAAATAAAATGAAATAATTCCATTTACTTATTCACATGGATATTCTACTAATCGAATAATCACATACAGTATCAACTACCACTTTCATAATGATGGAATGCATAATGCCAGACTATCATAACCACATAGCCAAGGCCTCGTGCCAAGACTACAAATAATATTTTTACAAGGCCTTGTGCCAAGACACTAGTTTGTATCATGAGACCTACCGATGCATCGAGGAGCTATAGAGGGCTCCACCCGTTACATATTAAGTCCAATGCATTCCCATATGAAAAGGTTTAAACATAACATTAATATTTGTATTAAAACTAGCATATTAAATGTCAATAATTTCACCATAAACCATGAATGGAATAAAAATAACACATCCACAGTCAAACATATCACAAAAAAATCAATAAAATATATAATTTTTGTATCATAATAAATCAACTTCACATAAGCGTAAAATCCAACAAAGGATGTTGACATAGATGAAATCAAAACTCTTTTTAGAGAAATATCTCTTTCTTTTTTGAAATCATTTAAGAGTCATATATTTATAAAATAAAACATTTTCTTTGAAAATATTCTTATAAGCTTGTAAGGGAAGCTTCGATGATTTTATAACGGCGGAATATAACCGCAACCGCCGTATAAGTTAAGAAAAACAGTCTTACCTTAATTTTGTCGAAAAGGTTAAAAAGCACCTTGTTTGGAAAATGACGGAAATATTCCTTTAAAAAACATAAGGGTATAAATGAATTTAACCCATATTCCTTGTAAATAGTAAAAATGTTTTGAAATACATTTCAAAGGAACATGGATGTGGATGATAAAGAAATCCCAGTAGATTATTACGTGTAAACAACCTCGGATAATGAAGAGATTGTGAAATAACCCTTACCTTGTACTTTTCCTTGGTTGGGGTAGGTTAACCTCCTGTATAATGGTTCAATGGTTGTTATTAAATTATAAAAGAATCATATACATTAATATGATATCATATATGATTTTTAACATTGATTTTTTAATAATATCTTAGTATTATCGTTGTTTCGGGTGTTAACTTACTCATTTAATTTTATATGTTTTGTCACATAAGCCATGTTTTTAATGTATAGTTGTATCTTAATCATATACAGAATGATATCATGTCCTTAGATACTATTATTCATCATCAAATGGGAATTATACTTGAATGTATACGATGGAGAATAAATCTCATCGCGTTCGTGGAAACGGTAGTCTGTATGTACGCACGAGCGACAATATCATTCTTTTGATATTAAAATAATATATAATTGGATGGTAAATCATATATACAGAATCATTATCATGTTATATTAATTATTTAAATGAGTTACACATCATTATTATACCCATCCAAATAATAATATATTGAATAATAATTACACCATGGTGTGGAGACGGTAAGCCATATGTACACACGTATGGTGACATGTTATTCAATGGATGGATAGAATAATAAATATGGTTGTACCATATTTATAATAACATAACAGTATATATATGATACTGGAGTTATTATTTTATAATGGTAATAACAAAGGAAGAAGAAGTGGAAGAAGAAAGGAACTTGGAAAAGGGTGGTGAAATCAATACCACTTCTTCGGGTTCTTCCTTTTTATTTGATCAAAAGGGCACCATAGGTTGGCTTTCTGATCAAACTACGGCCTCTAGGATGTAGTGAGAAATGTTTGGAGAGTATTTGGGCAGAGTGTGTCCAAACCAAAAGGCTTTGATGGTGTGATGAAATGAGAAGGAGGAGTGCCCTTTTATAAGAGGGGTGAGGGGCACCTTTGGAAAAGCTAGAAATATTAATTTATAATAAATTCATATTAGGTTTATAATGGATCCAAAGTTGATAATTCAAAGGTTAATTTGGGGATCGGTCGAAAAACACTCAACCAATAGAATTTATATAGGTTTTTGTTACTATATTAACCTTATCTTTAAGTATTAACTCTTAGTTAATTAGTTTGACATTTACCATGTCACTTTGTATTTTTATATTATATTGTTAATTAATTTTCTATATAAATCCAAGCGACCCACAAGTGGTCCATTAATGATACACCTATCATTATATAAGTCTCTTGTCCGAACCTTAGAGTTTTATGAATTTAATATCAATTAATAATATAATATTTGTTTTAAAATCTCTTTTATGACAATTTTGACACTATTCAATAGTTGATTTTTTTGAAACTCGTAACAGAATTATTACTTCGAAAAAAGTCCATTAAAACAATCCTAATATTTCATAGTATCCTAGAAAATTAGTTTAATTCATTAAAAGTCTCAAATTATATTTATTTGGGTATTTATAATATCAATTATTTTCATTTTTCACTATTATGGTAATTACTACATCATCATTGTGTCATAAATAAATAAAATTACATAATGTCTCTAAATTATATATAAAATATCATTATGTATGAAATAGTTTTATCTTTCTAATGAATATTTATAGTCGAAAATCCAATATATATAACCCTATGTAAAAATTGTTTTTCGAAAAGATATATGCTTGTCTCATTTTTGTATTCATTTTAACTTAATTAAAATAAAGTGTCCCTATCACCTACACGTGGCTCCATGGGGTCACAAAATCGACCAAAAAATGACTATGGTCGTAACTGTATCAAAAAATAAGGTTAGGACATGTTTTAGGGTAATTTAGTATTATTATAATATTATTTTTTAACCCTTATTCACCGGATTTACCATTAACTATGGTAAATAAAATATTTACCGCAGTAATTATTTAAAATATATAAAAATAAAAGTTACCCATTTACACAATATGAACATCCTGATTCCAAATATAGAATCCAGTTTTTCAAATTCAAAACACAGAAGTGGCAGAAATTAATTTAATATTAATTCCCGCTGTCAAAACAAAAAGTGTGTTTTTAAGATATAATAACCATCAAAAGATTGATACTTGTTTATGTTCGGTTTAATTGTGAAATTATGTCCAATGACCAAAATTGTATTAAATTGTAAAAATATATTCTAAATATACTTTAAAACCAATCAAATTCATAATTTATTAATATAAATTATTTCCATTAAAAAAGTTGTTTTTAATTAAAATTTATTAATTTTCACTATTCATCAAAATATTAATGTTATCCAAAAAGTACCAAAATTTCACCATAGGCTAAATTCGATATTCCGAATCCAAAAATAAAGTCCATTTTGAAATATAAAAAATATATATATATATAATTTCAAAAAGTAGGTATTACTATTCATAACAGCTAGTTTGATTGGTTATGGTGTGTTAGAACTCGGTGTTGCGTACAACACACGCTATCGCATTATTCAAAGAGAAGCGTACCGTAGAAGCTGGGGGTGTTACACTAAACCTACTCTATTTCCTACCAAGACAACCTCAAATGGGTTGTATTCTACATAAGACATGACATTTGTGTGTAGATTCCATGTATGGGTGTTTATTACAATACCCATTAAGAAATCCCTAAAACTCTAATAATGTATAATATAACAACCCAACTATTTATTACACATTTAAAACAGATTTATTACAAAAAATATTCACATGATAAAACATAGATGATTGAGAGGGATAGTGCCTTTTGGATTTAGGAACATTACATAACAGCTTAGAACATAAAACACACAACATCTTTATTGAAAACTTCCTTTACAAGACAACTACATTCCCTTGTACTTAGAATTGCATGGGATAACCTGAGGAGATGCATAATAAAATGGTTAGCTATAAAGCCCAATATGGGGAAAAAATTGAATAACATGATAAATTCAATACATGATTGAAAATAGACATATTAATGGATTACAATAGAAACATGAACATAAAGGCATGATAAATCATGATAATCATCTCATTGATATGTGGCAATAACACTGAACATGGAATTATCATGAGCCAAGGCTCATTGCAATGGAGAATGAGTAAACCGTCAAAACACATGAGGCATGAGTAAAACCTCATCGCACTTGAATTATCATGAGTCAACACCCATTGCACATGACGTATCATGATACTATACATTAACCAATGCATTGGAGTGCTATTAGAGCGCATTGTTCTTAAACATATCATTTCATGCATAAGTGTACCACATGGATCATATAACATGGAACCAATAAACACCTATGATATTACAAGATTAAGTAATGTAGAATCAATACATGATTGTACCATTAAATAGGTATATGTGAATAAAGGTGAATATCCTTGATAGAGACATGGGTATGGTTTTCACTACACAATGATCATGGCTTAGAAAAATGCAGTGCAATTTTGGCAGCATAACGACGTGACATAAGGATTCATGAAAAAAGATGATGAGATAGAAAATTGTGTCTCATAATATTTATATGAAATGGAATTTTAGGTGTCATATGGATACATTCCCCAAAAAACCTAATTGAATTTAAATTCATAATACAAAATAATTATTTTGATGTAAAAGGGGAGAGAGAAATCCCTCCCAGAATTTCGACATGGTAACGGGTGTACATGGGAGGATTGAATGAGTGAGATAGGGGTCTCCCATCATACAAACATAAATACGATAGTATGGGGTAGGTGTGAAATCATACCCCAACATTTGTAATGAAAAAAATGGTCATAAAAACTTATAGAAAATTTGAACAAAATGAGAATATAAGAAATCCCTTACTTGGATGTGTGATCCCAAAGGCTTGGGAGAGGTTCTAGAGAGGCTTGTTGGGAGCTTGTGGAACCTTGGGAGGATTATAGGGATAATAGGGAAGAATTTGGTGTAACTCCAAAGGCTTAGAGTTAATAGGAAGTGGGAGATTTGGTGGGTTTATATAGGAAAGGAGAATGAATTTTTTATTATTTAGGTTTGGTACACCTCATATTAAACTAATCAATACCACAAACAAGCCCATGGTTTAACCCATTTTTAATGCCAAAAGGGAGTGTAAAACAATATATTATATGGAAAATGGCCGAACTTCTTAATATAATAGGGTTGCTTATGTGGAGGTGAGTCACACTCTCAAGGAAAACAATTTAAAAAGACCAAATGTTTAATAAGTCTTGGAGGGTCCACAAAACATTTGTAATATAAATGAAAATATTATAAAATCACATTCTTTTAATTATAAAATATATATTTACAAAACATAATGTTTATTTTATTTTATTACTTCACTATTGGGGCATTATGATGTTATAAAACACATTATATATTTAAAAAGTATTTAATTTTTTACCCAACAATTCAACTAACTCAGAAAATTTTGAAAAATTCAATGTTGGATAATTTCAATGCCCAGATTAAAAATATAATATTTATTTTATCTAAATAATTTGTTAAATATTTGAATTTTCACTTTTAAAATAATAACCGACATTTACCGAACATTAATGGATTTTAAAAAAAAAACAGTTTTCATGTAACGCCCCGACCCCAGTTACCCAGAGTCGGTGCATTAATTACATAACATTGGCATGATCACAAGAAAGATCAAATCCTGAAAGACCGATTGGTTTAGTAGCCTTGGAAACACTAGATATAATCATAAAGTTTTACATTACATCATAAAATGAAAAACTACTACAACAACATAATGTCTCCATAATCTACACTCATATCCCCACATAATATCCCTGCAGGTCATTCATAACTTACTTCTTCACATCCTGGGAAAAATAAAACATAGAAAAGGGGTGAGCTCAAATTCCCAGTAAGGATAACAATAAGGTGGAAACTTTCATAAATAAGAATAAACATTTAAGGCAATGTATAACTAAAACAAAAGCCTTTTAAATACGAACTTTCAACATGGTATGGCATAAATAAAATGAAATAATGCCATTTACTTATTCACATGGATATTCTACTAAACGAATAATCACATGCAAAAATCAATAACCACTTTCATAATGTTGGAATGCATAATGCCAGACTATCATAACCACATAGCCAAGGCCTCGTGCCAAGACTACAAATAAGATTTTGTCAAGGCCTTGTGCCAAGACACTAGTTTGTCTCATGAGACCTACCGATGCATCGAGGAGCTATAGCGGGCTCCACCCGTCACTTATTAAGTCCAATGCATTCCCATATGAAAAGGTTTAAACATAACATAAACATTCGTATTAAAACTAGCATACGAAATGTAAATACTTTCACCATAAACTATGAATGGTATAAAAATAGCACATCCACAGTCAAACATATCACAAAACCTTCAATACAATATAGAAGTTTTGTATCATAATAAATCAACTTCAAATAATCTTAAAATCTATCAAAGGATGTTGACATATATGAAATCAAAATTCTTTTAAAAGAAATATCTCCTTTTATTTTGAAATCATTTAAGATCCATATAAAATAAAACATTTTCTTTGAAAATATTCTTATAATCTTGTAAGGGAAGCTTTGAAGATTTTATAACGGCGTAAAATAACCGCACCCGCCGTATAAGTTAAAAAAAACATTCTTACCTCAATTCTGTCGAAAAGGTTAAAATGGACCTTGTTTTGAAAACGACGGAAAGATTCCTTTATAAACCTCTTATAAAAAGTCAAACAAGGGTATAAATGACTTTAACCCATATTCTTGTAAATAGTATAAATGTTTTGAAATACATTTTTAAGAAACATGGATGTGGATGATAAAGAGATCCCATTAGATTATTACGTATAAACAACCTCGGATAATGAAGAGATTGTGAAATAACCCTTACCTTGTACTTTTCCTTGGTTGGGGTAGGTTAACCTCCTGTATAATGGTGAAATATTTGTTATTAAATTATACAAGAATCATATATATTAATATGATATCATATATGATCTTTTAATATTGATTTGATAATAATATCTTAGTATTATCGTTGTTTCGGGTGTTAACTTACTTGTTTTCTTTCATATGTTTTGTTACATAAGACATGTTTGTAAAGGATAGGTTGTATATTATTCATATCCAGAATGATATCAAGTCCTTAAACATCATTTTTAAATCATAAAATGATAATTATACTTTAATGGTTACGATGGAGAATGAATCTCATCGCGTTCGTGGAGACGGTAGTCCGTACGTACGCACGAGCGACAATATCATTCTTTTGATATTAAAATAATATATAAATGGATGGTATATCATATATACAGAATCATTAATATGTTATATTTATTATTTACATGAGTTACACATCATTATTATACCCATCCAAATAATAATATATTGAATAACAATTACACCACGACGTGGAGACGGTAAGCCGTACGTACGCACGTATGGTGACATGTTATTAAAGGGTGGATAGAATACTGAATATGGTTGTACCATATTTATAATAACATCACAGTATATAAATGATACTGGAGTCATTATTTTAGAATGGTAACAACAATGGAAGAAGAAGTGGAAGAAGAAATGAACTTGGAAAAGGGGTGGTGAAAACATTACCTCTTCTTCGGGTTCTTCCTTTTGATTTGATCAAAAGGGCTCCTTAGGTTGGCTTTCTGATCAAACTAAGGCCCCTAGGTTGTAGTGAGGGATGTTGGGAGAGTATTTGGGCAGAGTTTGGCCGAACCAAAAGGCTTTGAAGGTGTGAAGAAATGAGAAGGAGGAGTGCCCTTTTATAAGAGGGGTGAGGGGCACTTTTGGAAAAGCTAGAAATATTAATTTATAATAAATTCATATTCGGTTTCCAAAGGCTCAAAAGTTGACTATTCAAAGGATGAGGTGGGGATAGGTCGAAAACAACTCATCCAATAGAATTTAGACAGGTTTGGGGACTTATATTAACCTTATCTTTAAGTATTAACTCTAAGTTAATTAGTTTCACTTTTACAATGTCTCTTTGTATTTTTATATAATATGGTTAATAAACTTACCATATACATCCAAGCGACCCAAAAGTGGTCAATTAATGATGAACCTATCCTGATATAAGTCTTTTGGCCGAACCTTAGATTTTTAGGAATTTAATATCAATTAATAATATAATATTTGTTTTAAGAACTCTTTTATGTCAATTTTGACACTATTCAATAGATGATTTTTGTAAAACTCATAACAGATTTCTTACTTCGAAAAAAGTCAATTTAATCAATCCTAATATATCATATTATCCTAGAAAATTAGTTTAATTCATTAAAAGTTTCATATTATATTTATTTGGGTATTTATAAGATCAATTATTTTAATTTTTCACTATTTTAGTAATTACTGCATCATCATTGTGTCATAAATAAAATAAATTATTTAATGTCTAAAAATTATAAATAAAATATCATTATGTAGGAAATCGTTTTAGATTTCTAATGAATATTTATAATCGAAAATCTAACATGTATAACCCTATGTAAAAATTGTTCTTCTAAAAGATGTAAGCTTATGCCATTTTTATTTTTATTTTAACTTTATTAATATAATGTGTCATTATCACTTACAAGTGGATCCATGGGGTCCCAAAATAGACCCAAAGATGCCCATGGTCGACCATGTATCAACCAATAGGGTTAAGACACGTTTTAGGGTAATTTAGTATTATTATAATATTATTTTTTTAACCCTTATTTACCGGATTTACCCTTTAACCATGGTAAATAAAATATTTACCACAGTAACTATTCAAAATGTCTAAAAATAAAAGTTACCTATTTACACAATTTGAAAATCCTGATTCCAAATATGGAATCCATTTTCCTAAATTCAAAACACAGAAGTGGCAGAAATTAATTTAAAATTAATTCCCGCTGTCAAAACAAAAAAGCGTGTTTTTAAGAGATAATAACTATCAAAAGATTGACACTCGTTTATGTTCGGTTTAATTGTAAAATTATGTCCAATGACCAACATTATATTAAATGGTAAAAATATATTCTAAAAATACTTTATAACCACTCAAATTCATAATTTATCACTATTAATTATTTTGATTAAAAATGTTGTTTTTAATTAAAATTTAGTAATTTTCACTATTCATCAAAATATGAAAGTTATCCGAAATGTACCAAAATTTCACCTTAGGCTAAATTCGATATTCCGAATCCAAAAATGAAGTCCATTTTCAAATATAAAATATATATAATTTCAAAAAGTAGGTATTACTATTCATAACGGCTAGTTTGATTAGTTATGGTGTGTTAGAACTCGGTGTTGCGTACAACACACGCTATCACATTATTCAAAGAGAAGCGTACCGTAGAAGCTTGGGGTGTTACATTCTCCCCTCCTTCAAATAATTGCGTCCTCGCAATTTCTAGGGTATTACTGCATAAAAAGACTCGGGTGGTTCTTCATCATAAGTTCCTCGGGTTCCCACGTTGCCTCTTCCATCTTATGATTTCTCCACAAAACTTTTACCAGACGCGTCGTCTGGTTTCTCAGTACTTGTTCTCTCGTATCAAGAATCTTGACGGGCTCTTCGCAATAAGATAGATCGGGTTCCAGTTCTAATTCCTCATAGGTGAGTACATGCGTCGGATCAGGCATGTATTTCCTCAACAGAGATACGTGGAACACATCGTGAACTTTGGAGAGACTTGGCGGCATTGCCAATCGGTAAGCTACAACCCCAATTTGTTCTAGAATTTCGAAAGGTCCGATGTACCTGGGACTCAATTTACCTTTCATTCCAAAACGTATGACTCCCTTCCATGAATATACCTTCAGAAAAACATGATCACCGACTTGAAATTCCAAATCCTTCCTTCGATTATCGGCATAGCTCTTCTGCCTACTTTGAGCTGCTTTGATGTGATTTTGGATTACTTTCACCTTTTCCACCGTTTCCTCCACCAGTTCTGGGCCTACAAGTTTTCTTTCACCAACGTCATCCCAACAGGTTGGTGTACGACATCTCTTTCCGTATAACGCTTCATATGGTGCCATCTGAATACTCGAATGGAAGCTATTGTTATAGGAAAATTCTACCAAAGGTAAATATTGATCCCACATACCCTGAAAGTCAAGTGAGCAAGATCTCAACATGTCTTCTAAGGTTTGAATAGTCCGTTCTGATTGTTCGTCTGTCTGAGGGTGGTAAGCAGTGCTCAAATGAAGTTCAGTATCCAGGGATTTCTGAAGACTTTTCCAGAATCTTGAAGTAAAACGGGGATCACGATCAGAAACAATCGATAGGGGAACTCCATGAAGTCTCACAACTTCATTAATGTATAGTCTTGCTAGACGTTCCAGGGGTAGATCTTCTCTTATAGCAAGAAAATGTGCTGACTTGGTAAGACGATCAACAATAACCCATATTGCATCGTTCCTTCTAGGAGTCTTTGGTAGCCCCATGACAAAGTCCATCGTAATATTGTCCCATTTCCACTCCGGTATGGGAAGAGGTTGCATGACTCCTCCAGGCTGTTGCCTTCCAGCTTTCACTTGTTGACAAACCATACATCTTGACACAAAATCAGCAATCTCCCTCTTCATGTTTTCCCACCAAAAATGTTCCTTCAAATCTCTATACATTTTGGTGCTCCCAGGGTGTATAGAGAAATTGGAACTATGAGCATCATCCAGCAATTCCCTTTTTAGATCAGGTATATTGGGAACACAAAGTCTCTTCCCGAATTTCAAAATTCCACCATCATACGCAAAGTCTCTCAATCTCCCATCATTCACAGCTTTAATCTTCTTTTGGAATTCTTCATCATCAGTCTGAGAACTCTTAATCCTTTCTAGTAAAGATGGTTTGGAAACCATTTGAAAAAGCATTGATGTTTCACCTTCCCTGGTTATTCCCATGTCCATCTTCACTAGATCCATGAAAATTGGATCCCTTTCAATTCTCATATTGTTCAAAACTCCATGGTCTTTTCTACTCAAAGCATCTGCCACCTTGTTTGCCTTCCCCGGGTGGTAGTGTATCGTACAATCATAATCCTTGAGTAATTCAAGCCATCTCATTTGCCTCATGTTGAGTTCTTTTTGTGAGAAAATATACTTCAAACTCTTGTGATCAGTATAAATCTCACATTTTTCACCATAGAGGTAGTGCCTCCATATCTTCAAAGCAAAGATCACAGCTGCTAACTCAAGATCATGAGTAGGATAGTTTTGTTCATGAATTTTCAACTGTCGTGATGCATAGGCAATAACTCTATAATTTTGCATAAGGACACAGCCAAGTCCTTTCTTCGATGCATCACTATAAATAACGAACCCATCATTCCCCGATGGTAGAGTCAATATAGGAGCATTGACTAATCTTCTCTTCAGTTCTTCGAAACATTCTTCACACTCTTTTGTCCAAGCAAATTTAACCCCTTTACGTGTGAGCTTCGTTAATGGGTTAGCCAATCGGGCAAAATTCTGGACGAAACGTCGATAATAACCTGCCAAACCAATAAAACTACGTACCTCAGTTATACTCGTAGGTGCTGGCCATTCTTGGATTGCTTTGGTCTTAGAAGGATCAACAGAGATTCCATCTTTAGAGACAATATGGCCAAGAAAAGAAATCTCCTGAAGCCAGAATTCACACTTGCTAAACTTCCCATATAATTCATGCCTCCTCAGAGTCTTCAAGATAATGCGCAAGTGATTTTCATGATCTTCGTAGGTTTTGGAGTATACCAAGATATCATCAATAAATACCACCACAAATTCATCGAGATACTCCTTGAAAACTCTATTCATCAGATCCATGAATACAGAGGGTGCATTAGTCAATCCAAACGGCATTACAGTAAACTCGTAATGCCCGTACCTGGTTCGAAATGCTGTTTTCGGAATGTCTTCCTTATTTACACACAATTGATGGTATCCAGATCGAAGGTCAATCTTTGAAAAGTATTGAGCTCCATGCAGTTGGTCAAATATATCATCAATACGAGGTAGGGGATACTTGTTCTTTATCGTTATAGCATTGATCTCCCTGTAGTCGATACATAACCTCATAGATCCATCTTTCTTTTTAACAAAAAGAACAGGGGCTCCCCATGGAGAAACACTAGGGCGAATAAATCCCTTATTACTCAATTCCTCTAGTTGTTTCTTTAGTTCGACTAACTCTACAGTGGCCATTCTATAAGGGGTCTTCGATATAGGCCTTGATCCAGGAATCAAATCAATGGAAAACTCAACTTCTCGTTCTGGAGGATGTCCAGGTAAATCTTCCGGAAATACATCTACAAATTCTTTCACAACAGGTACATCCTATATTTGAACATTCCCTTCCTCACCGACAGTTATTTCATTCTCTTCCTCCCCAATAATTGAATTATGTTGAGCTACTGGGGGTGGATCTAAATAAGAATTAGGTGGTGACGATTCTGCTCTAAAAATAAGGTGCTCCTTATCATTATCATCAAGAATCATAACCTCTTTCTTCTTACAATAAATCTTCGTATCATAGTCCGAAAGCCAGTCCATACCGAGGATTATATCAAACTCAATCATAGGTATGACGATGAAATCAGCAGATAAAGAAAATTTATGTGCTCTAATGGGGACTGATTCACAAAACTTTGTTGCAACGATACTTCCCTTAGGAGTTTTAACTGACAACTCCCTTATTAAATCAAATTGGAAATATCTAATTTTCTTAGAAAACTGGGAAGATATGAAACAATGCGATGATCCAGAATCAAATAATGCATTTTCTAAACTTGAGGAAACCATTAAATTACCTGCCACCACGTCTTTCGGAGCTTCTACCTCAGCAGTAGTGATAGCATAAGCCTGGCCTTGATCCCTTGGCCTTTTCTGGGGTAAGTTCTCCTGACTCTTAGGACATGCATTTGCATAATGCCCCATCTCCCTGCAATTGTAGCACTGAACGTTGGTAGCTTCCTTCTTCCCCTTGCAATCATGAGCTTGGTGGCCTTTTTCACCACACTTGTAACAGACTCCCATTCCCCTCAGGCAAGCACCGGGGTGTTTCTTCCCGCACTTACCACAAGATGGATATTCAACCTTTCCCTTCTTCCCCTTATTTCCATTCCCAGATTGATCAGCAGGTCTCTTCTTCTCTTGCTTTGCTTTAAAGTCATAAGACTTAGAGAATTCCTTTTCGGTCTTGATAGCACATGAGACAATGTCTTCGTACGATGAAAAGGATTGTGAGACTAATGCTCGACGGAGAAATGGTTTTAACCCATCAAAGAAACGATCAATATTACTTCTTGGGTTGCGAATATAATCACCAGCGTACCTCGCTAACCTTGTAAAGTTAGCCTCATACTTTGTGACATTTTCATCCTCCTTTTGTCTCAGACTCAGAAATTGTCTTTCCATATCCGCTCGATGGTCGCGAGGGAAGTATTTTTCTAAAAACAGATCTTTGAACTCCCTCCATTCCATATTTGATACTTCATCATCTTCTTTCGTATTTTGAATCAATGACCACCATTGATCAGCATCTCCAGTGAGGCGGTAAACTGCCATGATAACTTTTTCCCTTTCACTGCTCCCCAAAGCCTGAAATATTTTCTCTAGGGAAAATATCCATTGCTCAGCTACTAAGGGATTTGTATTCCCATTGAACGTTGGTGGTTGTTGCCTCATGAATCGATCTAACATTGATCCTCCACGCTGCGGATCAGGGTGCTCCATACGGGTAAGGTTATTATTCATAACCTGAGTAAGTTGTCCCAGTATGGTGATTAGCTGATCGGAACCAGTTGCATCACCAGCCCCACTATAATTATCTTGAGCAGGAGGGCAATCCCTACATGGAGTGCGTGCATTGATACGGTTTCCATTTCTTCCACTAGGCGCCATTTCTAAACAATGGCATAAACTAGATCAGTTTATGAATCAAAATACATAATCCCATACTTATAAAACACTTAGCATAAATTGAACTATTTATGGATATAATCCATAATCATAAAAATGTTTTCTTTGAGGAAGTATATACTCATAAACCCTTCATAATGATTTGTAAAGATAGTGAGAGTTATCCTAAGCATATCCCCCGAGAGTGTCGTAACCAAGAGTGCAGCAAGGCCCGTTGTCGTGCACCAGTTCTCGTTCGAGTCTAGCTCAAAGCGGTGTTTTCGGGTTTTACCCCTAGGTACATCTGTGCCAGAGCCGCCTCTACCTGCTCGTATCCAGACAGGGATGTATTGCTTCGAAAACTCACAAAATCTCTACAATACCAAAATTCTAGGAAGTTCTTCTATACTAATCCTCAAAGTTCATCTTAGGTCTACGTGCTCTAATCAGAGTTTATCTAAATCTAGCTTCCAAGGTTTGTACTAAACTTCCTCTGATACCAACTGTAACGCCCCGACCCCAGTTACCCAGAGTCGGTGCATTAATTACATAACATTGGCATGATCACAAGAAAGATCAAATCCCGAAAGACCGATTGGTTTAGTAGCCTTGGAAACACTAGATATAATCATAAAGTTTTACATTACATCATAAAATGAAAAACTACTACAACAACATAATGTCTCCATAATCTACACTCATATCCCCACATAATATCCCTGCAGGTCATTCATAACTTACTTCTTCACATCCTGGGAAAAATAAAACATAGAAAAGGGGTGAGCTCAAATGCCCAGTAAGGATAACTATAAGGTGGAAACTTTCATAAATAAGAATAAACATTTAAGGCAATGTATAACTAAAACAAAAGCCTTTTAAATACGAACTTTCAACATGGTATGGCATAAATAAAATGAAATAATGCCATTTACTTATTCACATGGATATTCTACTAAACGAATAATCACATGCAAAAATCAATAACCACTTTCATAATGTTGGAATGCATAATGCCAGACTATCATAACCACATAGCCAAGGCCTCGTGCCAAGACTACAAATAAGATTTTGTCAAGGCCTTTTTCCAAGACACTATTTTGTCTCATGAGACCTACCGATGCATCGAGGAGCTATAGCGGGCTCCACCCGTCACTTATTAAGTCCAATGCATTCCCATATGAAAAGGTTTAAACATAACATAAACATTCGTATTAAAACTAGCATACGAAATGTAAATACTTTCACCATAAACTATGAATGGTATAAAAATAGCACATCCACAGTCAAACATATCACAAAACCATCAATACAATATAGAAGTTTTGTATCATAATAAATCAACTTCAAATAATCTTAAAATCTATCAAAGGATGTTGACATAGATGAAATCAAAATTCTTTTAAAAGAAGTATCTCCTTTTATTTTGAAATCATTTAAGATCCATATAAAATAAAACATTTTCTTTGAAAATATTCTTATAAGCTTGTAAGGGAAGCTTTGAATATTTTATAACGGCGTAAAATAACCGCACCCGCCGTATAAGTTAAAAAAAACATTCTTACCTCAATTCTGTCGAAAAAGTTAAAATGGACCTTGTTTTGAAAACGATGGAAAGATTCCTTTATAAACCTCTTATAAAAAGTCAAACAAGGGTATAAATGACTTTAACCCATATTCTTGTAAATAGTAAAAATGTTTTGAAATACATTTTTAAGAAACATGGATGTGGATGATAAAGAGATCCCAGTAGATTATTACGTATAAACAACCTCGGATAATGAAGAGATTGTGAAATAACCCTTACCTTGTACTTTTCCTTGGTTGGGGTAGGTTAACCTTCTGTATAATGGTGAAATAGTTGTTATTAAATTATACAAGAATCATATATATTAATATGATATCATATATGATCTTTTAATATTGATTTGATAATAATATCTTAGTATTATCGTTGTTTCGGGTGTTAACTTACTTGTTTTCTTTCATATGTTTTGTTACGTAAGACATGTTTGTAAAGGATAGGTTGTATATTATTCAAATCCATAATGATATCAAGTCCTTAAACATCATTTTTAAATCATAAAATGATAATTATACTTTAATGGTTACGATGGAGAATGAATCTCATCGCGTTCGTTGAGACGGTAGTCCGTACGTACGCACGAGCGACAATAGCATTCTTTTGATATTAAAATAATATATAAATGGATGGTATATCATATATACAGAATCATTAATATGTTATATTTATTATTTACATGAGTTACACATCATTATTATACCCATCCAAATAATAATATATTGAATAACAATTACACCACGACGTGGAGACGGTAAGCCGTACGTACGCACGTATGGTGACATGTTATTCAAAGGGTGGATAGAATACTGAATATGGTTGTACCATATTTATAATAACATCACAGTATATAAATGATACTGGAGTCATTATTTTAGAATGGTAACAACAAAGGAAGAAGAAGTGGAAGAAGAAATGAACTTGGAAAAGGGGTGGTGAAAACATTACCTCTTCTTCGGGTTCTTCCTTTTGATTTGATCAAAAGGGCTCCTTAAGTTGGATTTCTGATCAAACTAAGGCCCCTAGGTTGTAGTGAGGGATGTTGGGAGAGTATTTGGGCAGAGTTTGGCCGAACCAAAAGGCTTTGAAGGTGTGAAGAAATGAGAAGGAGGAGTGCCCTTTTATAAGAGGGGTGAGGGGCACTTTTGGAAAAGCTAGAAATATTAATTTATAATAAATTCATATTCGGTTTCCAAAGGCTCAAAAGTTGACTATTCAAAGGATGAGGTGGGGATAGGTCGAAAACAACTCATCCAATAGAATTTAGACAGGTTTGGGGACTTATATTAACCTTATCTTTAAGTATTAACTCTAAGTTAATTAGTTTCACTTTTACAATGTCTCTTTGTATTTTTATATAATATGGTTAATAAACTTACCATATACATCCAAGCGACCCAAAAGTGGTCAATTAATGATGAACCTATCCTGATATAAGTCTTTTGGCCGAACCTTAGATTTTTAGGAATTTAATATCAATTAATAATATAATATTTGTTTTAAGAACTCTTTTATGTCAATTTTGACACTATTCAATAGTTGATTTTTGTAAAACTCATAACAGATTTCTTACTTCGAAAAAAGTCAATTTAATCAATCCTAATATATCATATTATCCTAGAAAATTAGTTTAATTCATTAAAATTTTCATATTATATTTATTTGGGTATTTATAAGATCAATTATTTTAATTTTTCACTATTTTAGTAATTACTGCATCATCATTGTGTCATAAATAAAATAAATTATTTAATGTCTAAAAATTATAAATAAAATATCATTATGTAGGAAATCTTTTTAGATTTCTAATGAATATTTATAATCGAAAATCCAACATGTATAACCCTATGTAAAAATTGTTCTTCTAAAAGATGTAAGCTTATGCCATTTTTATTTTTATTTTAACTTTATTAATATAATGTGTCATTATCACTTACAAGTGGATCCATGGGGTCCCACAATAGAACCAAAGATGCCCATGGTCGACCATGTATCAACCAATAGGGTTAAGACACGTTTTAGGGTAATTTAGTATTATTATAATATTATTTTTTTAACCCTTATTTACCGGATTTACCCTTTAACCATGGTAAATAAAATATTTACCACAGTAACTATTCAAAATGTCTAAAAATAAAAGTTACCTATTTACACAATTTGAAAATCCTGATTCCAAATATGGAATCCATTTTCCTAAATTCAAAACACAGAAGTGGCAGAAATTAATTTAAAATTAATTCCCGCTGTCAAAACAAAAAAGCGTGTTTTTAAGAGATAATAACTATCAAAAGATTGACACTCGTTTATGTTCGGTTTAATTGTAAAATTATGTCCAATGACCAACATTATATTAAATGGTAAAAATATATTCTAAAAATACTTTATAACCACTCAAATTCATAATTTATCACTATTAATTATTTTGATTAAAAATGTTGTTTTTAATTAAAATTTAGTAATTTTCACTATTCATCAAAATATGAAAGTTATCCGAAATGTACCAAAATTTCACCTTAGGCTAAATTCGATATTCCGAATCCAAAAATGAAGTCCATTTTCAAATATAAAATATATATAATTTCAAAAAGTAGGTATTACTATTCATAACGGCTAGTTTGATTAGTTATGGTGTGTTAGAACTCGGTGTTGCGTACAACACACGCTATCACATTATTCAAAGAGAAGCGTACCGTAGAAGCTTGGGGTGTTACATTCTCCCCTCCTTCAAATAATTGCGTCCTCGCAATTTCTAGGGTATTACTGCATAAAAAGACTCGGGTGGTTCTTCATCATAAGTTCCTCGGGTTCCCACGTTGCCTCTTCCATCTTATGATTTCTCCACAAAACTTTTACCAGACGCGTCGTCTGGTTTCTCAGTACTTGTTCTCTCGTATCAAGAATCTTGACGGGCTCTTCGCAATAAGATAGATCGGGTTCCAGTTCTAATTCCTCATAGGTGAGTACATGCGTCGGATCAGGCATGTATTTCCTCAACAGAGATACGTGGAACACATCGTGAACTTTGGAGAGACTTGGCGGCATTGCCAATCGGTAAGCTACAACCCCAATTCGTTCTAGAATTTCGAAAGGTCCGATGTACCTGGGACTCAATTTACCTTTCATTCCAAAACGTATGACTCCCTTCCATGAATATACCTTCAGAAAAACATGATCACCGACTTGAAATTCCAAATCCTTCCTTCGATTATCGGCATAGCTCTTCTGCCTACTTTGAGCTGCTTTGATGTGATTTTGGATTACTTTCACCTTTTCCACCGTTTCCTCCACCAGTTCTGGGCCTACAAGTTTTCTTTCACCAACGTCATCCCAACAGGTTGGTGTACGACATCTCTTTCCGTATAACGCTTCATATGGTGCCATCTGAATACTCGAATGGAAGCTATTGTTATAGGAAAATTCTACCAAAGGTAAATATTGATCCCACATACCCTGAAAGTCAAGTGAGCAAGATCTCAACATGTCTTCTAAGGTTTGAATAGTCCGTTCTGATTGTTCGTCTGTCTGAGGGTGGTAAGCAGTGCTCAAATGAAGTTCAGTATCCAGGGATTTCTGAAGACTTTTCCAGAATCTTGAAGTAAAACGGGGATCACGATCAGAAACAATCGATAGGGGAACTCCATGAAGTCTCACAACTTCATTAATGTATAGTCTTGCTAGACGTTCCAGGGGTAGATCTTCTCTTATAGCAAGAAAATGTGCTGACTTGGTAAGACGATCAACAATAACCCATATTGCATCGTTCCTTCTAGGAGTCTTTGGTAGCCCCATGACAAAGTCCATCGTAATATTGTCCCATTTCCACTCCGGTATGGGAAGAGGTTGCATGACTCCTCCAGGCTGTTGCCTTCCAGCTTTCACTTGTTGACAAACCATACATCTTGACACAAAATCAGCAATCTCCCTCTTCATGTTTTCCCACCAAAAATGTTCCTTCAAATCTCTATACATTTTGGTGCTCCCAGGGTGTATAGAGAAATTGGAACTATGAGCATCATCCAGCAATTCCCTTTTTAGATCAGGTATATTGGGAACACAAAGTCTCTTCCCGAATTTCAAAATTCCACCATCATACGCAAAGTCTCTCAATCTCCCATCATTCACAGCTTTAATCTTCTTTTGGAATTCTTCATCATCAGTCTGAGAACTCTTAATCCTTTCTAGTAAAGATGGTTTGGAAACCATTTGAAAAAGCATTGATGTTTCACCTTCCCTGGTTATTCCCATGTCCATCTTCACTAGATCCATGAAAATTGGATCCCTTTCAATTCTCATATTGTTCAAAACTCCATGGTCTTTTCTACTCAAAGCATCTGCCACCTTGTTTGCCTTCCCCGGGTGGTAGTGTATCGTACAATCATAATCCTTGAGTAATTCAAGCCATCTCATTTGCCTCATGTTGAGTTCTTTTTGTGAGAAAATATACTTCAAACTCTTGTGATCAGTATAAATCTCACATTTTTCACCATAGAGGTAGTGCCTCCATATCTTCAAAGCAAAGATCACAGCTGCTAACTCAAGATCATGAGTAGGATAGTTTTGTTCATGAATTTTCAACTGTCGTGATGCATAGGCAATAACTCTATCATTTTGCATAAGGACACAGCCAAGTCCTTTCTTCGATGCATCACTATAAATAACGAACCCATCATTCCCCGATGGTAGAGTCAATATAGGAGCATTGACTAATCTTCTCTTCAGTTCTTCGAAACATTCTTCACACTCTTTTGTCCAAACAAATTTAACCCCTTTACGTGTGAGCTTCGTTAATGGGTTAGCCAATCGGGCAAAATTCTGGACGAAACGTCGATAATAACCTGCCAAACCAATAAAACTACGTACCTCAGTTATACTCGTAGGTGCTGGCCATTCTTGGATTGCTTTGGTCTTAGAAGGATCAACAGAGATTCCATCTTTAGAGACAATATGGCCAAGAAAAGAAATCTCCTGAAGCCAGAATTCACACTTGCTAAACTTCCCATATAATTCATGCCTCCTCAGAGTCTTCAAGATAATGCGCAAGTGATTTTCATGATCTTCGTAGGTTTTGGAGTATACCAAGATATCATCAATAAATACCACCACAAATTCATCGAGATACTCCTTGAAAACTCTATTCATCAGATCCATGAATACAGAGGGTGCATTAGTCAATCCAAACGGCATTACAGTAAACTCGTAATGCCCGTACCTGGTTCGAAATGCTGTTTTCGGAATGTCTTCCTTATTTACACACAATTGATGGTATCCAGATCGAAGGTCAATCTTTGAAAAGTATTGAGCTCCATGCAGTTGGTCAAATATATCATCAATACGAGGTAGGGGATACTTGTTCTTTATCGTTATAGCATTGATCTCCCTGTAGTCGATACATAACCTCATAGATCCATCTTTCTTTTTAACAAAAAGAACAGGGGCTCCCCATGGAGAAACACTAGGGCGAATAAATCCCTTATTACTCAATTCCTCTAGTTGTTTCTTTAGTTCGACTAACTCTACAGTGGCCATTCTATAAGGGGTCTTCGATATAGGCCTTGATCCAGGAATCAAATCAATGGAAAACTCAACTTCTCGTTCTGGAGGATGTCCAGGTAAATCTTCCGGAAATACATCTACAAATTCTTTCACAACAGGTACATCCTATATTTGAACATTCCCTTCCTCACCGACAGTTATTTCATTCTCTTCCTCCCCAATAATTGAATTATGTTGAGCTACTGGGGGTGGATCTAAATAAGAATTAGGTGGTGACGATTCTGCTCTAAAAATAAGGTGCTCCTTATCATTATCATCAAGAATCATAACCTCTTTCTTCTTACAATAAATCTTCGTATCATAGTCCGAAAGCCAGTCCATACCGAGGATTATATCAAACTCAATCATAGGTATGACGATGAAATCAGCAGATAAAGAAAATTTATGTGCTCTAATGGGGACTGATTCACAAAACTTTGTTGCAACGATACTTCCCTTAGGAGTTTTAACTGACAACTCCCTTATTAAATCAAATTGGAAATATCTAATTTTCTTAGAAAACTGGGAAGATATGAAACAATGCAATGATCCAGAATCAAATAATGCATTTTCTAAACTTGAGGAAACCATTAAATTACCTGCCACCACGTCTTTCGGAGCTTCTACCTCAGCAGTAGTGATAGCATAAGCCTGGCCTTGATCCCTTGGCCTTTTCTGGGGTAAGTTCTCCTGACTCTTAGGACATGCATTTGCATAATGCCCCATCTCCCTGCAATTGTAGCACTGAACGTTGGTAGCTTCCTTCTTCCCCTTGCAATCATGAGCTTGGTGGCCTTTTTCACCACACTTGTAACAGACTCCCATTCCCCTCAGGCAAGCACCGGGGTGTTTCTTCCCGCACTTACCACAAGATGGATATTCAACCTTTCCCTTCTTCCCCTTATTTCCATTCCCAGATTGATCAGCAGGTCTCTTCTTCTCTTGCTTTGCTTTAAAGTCATAAGACTTAGAGAATTCCTTTTCGGTCTTGATAGCACATGAGACAATGTCTTCGTACGATGAAAAGGATTGTGAGACTAATGCTCGACGGAGAAATGGTTTTAACCCATCAAAGAAACGATCAATATTACTTCTTGGGTTGCGAATATAATCACCAGCGTACCTCGCTAACCTTGTAAAGTTAGCCTCATACTTTGTGACATTTTCATCCTCCTTTTGTCTCAGACTCAGAAATTGTCTTTCCATATCCGCTCGATGGTCGCGAGGGAAGTATTTTTCTAAAAACAGATCTTTGAACTCCCTCCATTCCATATTTGATACTTCATCATCTTCTTTCGTATTTTGAATCAATGACCACCATTGATCAGCATCTCCAGTGAGGCGGTAAACTGCCATGATAACTTTTTCCCTTTCACTGCTCCCCAAAGCCTGAAATATTTTCTCTAGGGAAAATATCCATTGCTCAGCTACTAAGGGATTTGTATTCCCATTGAACGTTGGTGGTTGTTGCCTCATGAATCGATCTAACATTGATCCTCCACGCTGCGGATCAGGGTGCTCCATACGGGTAAGGTTATTATTCATAACCTGAGTAAGTTGTCCCAGTATGGTGATTAGCTGATCGGAACCAGTTGCATCACCAGCCCCACTATAATTATCTTGAGCAGGAGGGCAATCCCTACATGGAGTGCGTGCATTGATACGGTTTCCATTTCTTCCACTAGGCGCCATTTCTAAACAATGGCATAAACTAGATCAGTTTATGAATCAAAATACATAATCCCATACTTATAAAACACTTAGCATAAATTGAACTATTTATGGATATAATCCATAATCATAAAAATGTTTTCTTTGAGGAAGTATATACTCATAAACCCTTCATAATGATTTGTAAAGATAGTGAGATTTATCCTAAGCATATCCCCCGAGAGTGTCGTAACCAAGAGTGCAGCAAGGCCCGTTGTCGTGCACCAGTTCTCGTTCGAGTCTAGCTCAAAGCGGTGTTTTCGGGTTTTACCCCTAGGTACATCTGTGCCAGAGCCGCCTCTACCTGCTCGTATCCAGACAGGGATGTATTGCTTCGAAAACTCACAAAATCTCTACAATACCAAAATTCTAGGAAGTTCTTCTATACTAATCCTCAAAGTTCATCTTAGGTCTACGTGCTCTAATCAGAGTTTATCTAAATCTAGCTTCCAAGGTTTGTACTAAACTTCCTCTGATACCAACTGTAACGCCCCGACCCCAGTTACCCAGAGTCGGTGCATTAATTACATAACATTGGCATGATCACAAGAAAGATCAAATCCCGAAAGACCGATTGGTTTAGTAGCCTTGGAAACACTAGATATAATCATAAAGTTTTACATTACATCATAAAATGAAAAACTACTACAACAACATAATGTCTCCATAATCTACACTCATATCCCCACATAATATCCCTGCAGGTCATTCATAACTTACTTCTTCACATCCTGGGAAAAATAAAACATAGAAAAGGGGTGAGCTCAAATGCCCAGTAAGGATAACTATAAGGTGGAAACTTTCATAAATAAGAATAAACATTTAAGGCAATGTATAACTAAAACAAAAGCCTTTTAAATACGAACTTTCAACATGGTATGGCATAAATAAAATGAAATAATGCCATTTACTTATTCACATGGATATTCTACTAAACGAATAATCACATGCAAAAATCAATAACCACTTTCATAATGTTGGAATGCATAATGCCAGACTATCATAACCACATAGCCAAGGCCTCGTGCCAAGACTACAAATAAGATTTTGTCAAGGCCTTTTTCCAAGACACTATTTTGTCTCATGAGACCTACCGATGCATCGAGGAGCTATAGCGGGCTCCACCCGTCACTTATTAAGTCCAATGCATTCCCATATGAAAAGGTTTAAACATAACATAAACATTCGTATTAAAACTAGCATACGAAATGTAAATACTTTCACCATAAACTATGAATGGTATAAAAATAGCACATCCACAGTCAAACATATCACAAAACCATCAATACAATATAGAAGTTTTGTATCATAATAAATCAACTTCAAATAATCTTAAAATCTATCAAAGGATGTTGACATAGATGAAATCAAAATTCTTTTAAAAGAAGTATCTCCTTTTATTTTGAAATCATTTAAGATCCATATAAAATAAAACATTTTCTTTGAAAATATTCTTATAATCTTGTAAGGGAAGCTTTGAATATTTTATAACGGCGTAAAATAACCGCACCCGCCGTATAAGTTAAAAAAAACATTCTTACCTCAATTCTGTCGAAAAAGTTAAAATGGACCTTGTTTTGAAAACGATGGAAAGATTCCTTTATAAACCTCTTATAAAAAGTCAAACAAGGGTATAAATGACTTTAACCCATATTCTTGTAAATAGTAAAAATGTTTTGAAATACATTTTTAAGAAACATGGATGTGGATGATAAAGAGATCCCAGTAGATTATTACGTATAAACAACCTCGGATAATGAAGAGATTGTGAAATAACCCTTACCTTGTACTTTTCCTTGGTTGGGGTAGGTTAACCTTCTGTATAATGGTGAAATAGTTGTTATTAAATTATACAAGAATCATATATATTAATATGATATCATATATGATCTTTTAATATTGATTTGATAATAATATCTTAGTATTATCGTTGTTTCGGGTGTTAACTTACTTGTTTTCTTTCATATGTTTTGTTACGTAAGACATGTTTGTAAAGGATAGGTTGTATATTATTCAAATCCATAATGATATCAAGTCCTTAAACATCATTTTTAAATCATAAAATGATAATTATACTTTATTGGTTACGATGGAAATGAATCTCATCGCGTTCGTTGAGACGGTAGTCCGTACGTACGCACGAGCGACAATAGCATTCTTTTGATATTAAAATAATATATAAATGGATGGTATATCATATATACAGAATCATTAATATGTTATATTTATTATTTACATGAGTTACACATCATTATTATACCCATCCAAATAATAATATATTGAATAACAATTACACCACGACGTGGAGACGGTAAGCCGTACGTACGCACGTATGGTGACATGTTATTCAAAGGGTGGATAGAATACTGAATATGGTTGTACCATATTTATAATAACATCACAGTATATAAATGATACTGGAGTCATTATTTTAGAATGGTAACAACAAAGGAAGAAGAAGTGGAAGAAGAAATGAACTTGGAAAAGGGGTGGTGAAAACATTACCTCTTCTTCGGGTTCTTCCTTTTGATTTGATCAAAAGGGCTCCTTAGGTTGGATTTCTGATCAAACTAAGGCCCCTAGGTTGTAGTGAGGGATGTTGGGAGAGTATTTGGGCAGAGTTTGGCCGAACCAAAAGGCTTTGAAGGTGTGAAGAAATGAGAAGGAGGAGTGCCCTTTTATAAGAGGGGTGAGGGGCACTTTTGGAAAAGCTAGAAATATTAATTTATAATAAATTCATATTCGGTTTCCAAAGGCTCAAAAGTTGACTATTCAAAGGATGAGGTGGGGATAGGTCGAAAACAACTCATCCAATAGAATTTAGACAGGTTTGGGGACTTATATTAACCTTATCTTTAAGTATTAACTCTAAGTTAATTAGTTTCACTTTTACAATGTCTCTTTGTATTTTTATATAATATGGTTAATAAACTTACCATATACATCCAAGCGACCCAAAAGTGGTCAATTAATGATGAACCTATCCTGATATAAGTCTTTTGGCCGAACCTTAGATTTTTAGGAATTTAATATCAATTAATAATATAATATTTGTTTTAAGAACTCTTTTATGTCAATTTTGACACTATTCAATAGTTCATTTTTGTAAAACTCATAACAGATTTCTTACTTCGAAAAAAGTCAATTTAATCAATCCTAATATATCATATTATCCTAGAAAATTAGTTTAATTCATTAAAATTTTCATATTATATTTATTTGGGTATTTATAAGATCAATTATTTTAATTTTTCACTATTTTAGTAATTACTGCATCATCATTGTGTCATAAATAAAATAAATTATTTAATGTCTAAAAATTATAAATAAAATATCATTATGTAGGAAATCTTTTTAGATTTCTAATGAATATTTATAATCGAAAATCCAACATGTATAACCCTATGTAAAAATTGTTCTTCTAAAAGATGTAAGCTTATGCCATTTTTATTTTTATTTTAACTTTATTAATATAATGTGTCATTATCACTTACAAGTGGATCCATGGGGTCCCACAATAGACCCAAAGATGCCCATGGTCGACCATGTATCAACCAATAGGGTTAAGACACGTTTTAGGGTAATTTAGTATTATTATAATATTATTTTTTTAACCCTTATTTACCGGATTTACCCTTTAACCATGGTAAATAAAATATTTACCACAGTAACTATTCAAAATGTCTAAAAATAAAAGTTACCTATTTACACAATTTGAAAATCCTGATTCCAAATATGGAATCCATTTTCCTAAATTCAAAACACAGAAGTGGCAGAAATTAATTTAAAATTAATTCCCGCTGTCAAAACAAAAAAGCGTGTTTTTAAGAGATAATAACTATCAAAAGATTGACACTCGTTTATGTTCGGTTTAATTGTAAAATTATGTCCAATGACCAACATTATATTAAATGGTAAAAATATATTCTAAAAATACTTTATAACCACTCAAATTCATAATTTATCACTATTAATTATTTTGATTAAAAATGTTGTTTTTAATTAAAATTTAGTAATTTTCACTATTCATCAAAATATGAAAGTTATCCGAAATGTACCAAAATTTCACCTTAGGCTAAATTCGATATTCCGAATCCAAAAATGAAGTCCATTTTCAAATATAAAATATATATAATTTCAAAAAGTAGGTATTACTATTCATAACGGCTAGTTTGATTAGTTATGGTGTGTTAGAACTCGGTGTTGCGTACAACACACGCTATCACATTATTCAAAGAGAAGCGTACCGTAGAAGCTTGGGGTGTTACATTCTCCCCTCCTTCAAATAATTGCGTCCTCGCAATTTCTAGGGTATTACTGCATAAAAAGACTCGGGTGGTTCTTCATCATAAGTTCCTCGGGTTCCCACGTTGCCTCTTCCATCTTATGATTTCTCCACAAAACTTTTACCAGACGCGTCGTCTGGTTTCTCAGTACTTGTTCTCTCGTATCAAGAATCTTGACGGGCTCTTCGCAATAAGATAGATCGGGTTCCAGTTCTAATTCCTCATAGGTGAGTACATGCGTCGGATCAGGCATGTATTTCCTCAACAGAGATACGTGGAACACATCGTGAACTTTGGAGAGACTTGGCGGCATTGCCAATCGGTAAGCTACAACCCCAATTCGTTCTAGAATTTCGAAAGGTCCGATGTACCTGGGACTCAATTTACCTTTCATTCCAAAACGTATGACTCCCTTCCATGAATATACCTTCAGAAAAACATGATCACCGACTTGAAATTCCAAATCCTTCCTTCGATTATCGGCATAGCTCTTCTGCCTACTTTGAGCTGCTTTGATGTGATTTTGGATTACTTTCACCTTTTCCACCGTTTCCTCCACCAGTTCTGGGCCTACAAGTTTTCTTTCACCAACGTCATCCCAACAGGTTGGTGTACGACATCTCTTTCCGTATAACGCTTCATATGGTGCCATCTGAATACTCGAATGGAAGCTATTGTTATAGGAAAATTCTACCAAAGGTAAATATTGATCCCACATGCCCTGAAAGTCAAGTGAGCAAGATCTCAACATGTCTTCTAAGGTTTGAATAGTCCGTTCTGATTGTTCGTCTGTCTGAGGGTGGTAAGCAGTGCTCAAATGAAGTTCAGTATCCAGGGATTTCTGAAGACTTTTCCAGAATCTTGAAGTAAAACGGGGATCACGATCAGAAACAATCGATAGGGGAACTCCATGAAGTCTCACAACTTCATTAATGTATAGTCTTGCTAGACGTTCCAGGGGTAGATCTTCTCTTATAGCAAGAAAATGTGCTGACTTGGTAAGACGATCAACAATAACCCATATTGCATCGTTCCTTCTAGGAGTCTTTGGTAGCCCCATGACAAAGTCCATCGTAATATTGTCCCATTTCCACTCCGGTATGGGAAGAGGTTGCATGACTCCTCCAGGCTGTTGCCTTCCAGCTTTCACTTGTTGACAAACCATACATCTTGACACAAAATCAGCAATCTCCCTCTTCATGTTTTCCCACCAAAAATGTTCCTTCAAATCTCTATACATTTTGGTGCTCCCAGGGTGTATAGAGAAATTGGAACTATGAGCATCATCCAGCAATTCCCTTTTTAGATCAGGTATATTGGGAACACAAAGTCTCTTCCCGAATTTCAAAATTCCACCATCATACGCAAAGTCTCTCAATCTCCCATCATTCACAGCTTTAATCTTCTTTTGGAATTCTTCATCATCAGTCTGAGAACTCTTAATCCTTTCTAGTAAAGATGGTTTGGCAACCATTTGAAAAAGCATTGATGTTTCACCTTCCCTGGTTATTCCCATGTCCATCTTCACTAGATCCATGAAAATTGGATCCCTTTCAATTCTCATATTGTTCAAAACTCCATGGTCTTTTCTACTCAAAGCATCTGCCACCTTGTTTGCCTTCCCCGGGTGGTAGTGTATCGTACAATCATAATCCTTGAGTAATTCAAGCCATCTCATTTGCCTCATGTTGAGTTCTTTTTGTGAGAAAATATACTTCAAACTCTTGTGATCAGTATAAATCTCACATTTTTCACCATAGAGGTAGTGCCTCCATATCTTCAAAGCAAAGATCACAGCTGCTAACTCAAGATCATGAGTAGGATAGTTTTGTTCATGAATTTTCAACTGTCGTGATGCATAGGCAATAACTCTATCATTTTGCATAAGGACACAGCCAAGTCCTTTCTTCGATGCATCACTATAAATAACGAACCCATCATTCCCCGATGGTAGAGTCAATATAGGAGCATTGACTAATCTTCTCTTCAGTTCTTCGAAACATTCTTCACACTCTTTTGTCCAAACAAATTTAACCCCTTTACGTGTTAGCTTCGTTAATGGGTTAGCCAATCGGGCAAAATTCTGGACGAAACGTCGATAATAACCTGCCAAACCAATAAAACTACGTACCTCAGTTATACTCGTAGGTGCTGGCCATTCTTGGATTGCTTTGGTCTTAGAAGGATCAACAGAGATTCCATCTTTAGAGACAATATGGCCAAGAAAAGAAATCTCCTGAAGCCAGAATTCACACTTGCTAAACTTCCCATATAATTCATGCCTCCTCAGAGTCTTCAAGATAATGCGCAAGTGATTTTCATGATCTTCGTAGGTTTTGGAGTATACCAAGATATCATCAATAAATACCACCACAAATTCATCGAGATACTCCTTGAAAACTCTATTCATCAGATCCATGAATACAGAGGGTGCATTAGTCAATCCAAACGGCATTACAGTAAACTCGTAATGCCCGTACCTGGTTCGAAATGCTGTTTTCGGAATGTCTTCCTTATTTACACACAATTGATGGTATCCAGATCGAAGGTCAATCTTTGAAAAGTATTGAGCTCCATGCAGTTGGTCAAATATATCATCAATACGAGGTAGGGGATACTTGTTCTTTATCGTTATAGCATTGATCTCTCTGTAGTCGATACATAACCTCATAGATCCATCTTTCTTTTTAACAAAAAGAACAGGGGCTCCCCATGGAGAAACACTAGGGCGAATAAATCCCTTATTACTCAATTCCTCTAGTTGTTTCTTTAGTTCGACTAACTCTACAGTGGCCATTCTATAAGGGGTCTTCGATATAGGCCTTGATCCAGGAATCAAATCAATGGAAAACTCAACTTCTCGTTCTGGAGGATGTCCAGGTAAATCTTCCGGAAATACATCTACAAATTCTTTCACAACAGGTACATCCTATATTTGAACATTCCCTTCCTCACCGACAGTTATTTCATTCTCTTCCTCCCCAATAATTGAATTATGTTGAGCTACTGGGGGTGGATCTAAATAAGAATTAGGTGGTGACGATTCTGCTCTAAAAATAAGGTGCTCCTTATCATTATCATCAAGAATCGTAACCTCTTTCTTATTACAATAAATCTTCGTATCATAGTCCGAAAGCCAGTCCATACCGAGGATTATATCAAACTCAATCATAGGTATGACGATGAAATCAGCAGATAAAGAAAATTTATGTGCTCTAATGGGGACTGATTCACAAAACTTTGTTGCAACGATACTTCCCTTAGGAGTTTTAACTGACAACTCCCTTATTAAATCAAATTGGAAATATCTAATTTTCTTAGAAAACTGGGAAGATATGAAACAATGCGATGATCCAGAATCAAATAATGCATTTTCTAAACTTGAGGAAACCATTAAATTACCTGCCACCACGTCTTTCGGAGCTTCTACCTCAGCAGTAGTGATAGCATAAGCCTGGCCTTGATCCCTTGGCATTTTCTGGGGTAAGTTCTCCTGACTCTTAGGACATGCATTTGCATAATGCCCCATCTCCCTGCAATTGTAGCACTGAACGTTGGTAGCTTCCTTCTTCCCCTTGCAATCATGAGCTTGGTGGCCTTTTTCACCACACTTGTAACAGACTCCCATTCCCCTCAGGCAAGCACCGGGGTGTTTCTTCCCGCACTTACCACAAGATGGATATTCAACCTTTCCCTTCTTCCCCTTATTTCCATTCCCAGATTGATCAGCAGGTCTCTTCTTCTCTTGCTTTGCTTTAAAGTCATAACACTTAGAGAATTCCTTTTCGGTCTTGATAGCACATGAGACAATGTCTTCGTACGATGAAAAGGATTGTGAGACTAATTCTCGACGGAGAAATGGTTTTAACCCATCAAAGAAACGATCAATATTACTTCTTGGGTTGCGAATATAATCACCAGCGTACCTCGCTATCCTTGTAAAGTTAGCCTCATACTTTGTGACATTTTCATCCTCCTTTTGTCTCAGACTCAGAAATTGTCTTTCCATATCCGCTCGATGGTCGCGAGGGAAGTATTTTTCTAAAAACAGATCTTTGAACTCCCTCCATTCCATATTTGATACTTCATCATCTTCTTTCGTATTTTGAATCAATGACCACCATTGATCAGCATCTCCAGTGAGGCGGTAAACTGCCATGATAACTTTTTCCCTTTCACTGCTCCCCAAAGCCTGAAATATTTTCTCTAGGGAAAATATCCATTGCTCAGCTACTAAGGGATTTGTATTCCCATTGAACGTTGGTGGTTGTTGCCTCATGAATCGATCTAACATTGATCCTCCACGCTGCGGATCAGGGTGCTCCATACGGGTAAGGTTATTATTCATAACCTGAGTAAGTTGTCCCAGTATGGTGATTAGCTGATCGGAACCAGTTGCATCACCAGCCCCACTATAATTATCTTGAGCAGGAGGGCAATCCCTACATGGAGTGCGTGCATTGATACAGTTTCCATTTCTTCCACTAGGCGCCATTTCTAAACAATGGCATAAACTAGATCAGTTTATGAATCAAAATACATAATCCCATACTTATAAAACACTTAGCATAAATTGAAATATTTATGGATATAATCCATAATCATAAAAATGTTTTCTTTGAGGAAGTATATACTCATAAACCCTTCATAATGATTTGTAAAGATAGTGAGAGTTATCCTAAGCATATCCCCCGAGAGTGTCGTAACCAAGAGTGCAGCAAGGCCCGTTGTCGTGCACCAGTTCTCGTTCGAGTCTAGCTCAAAGCGGTGTTTTCGGGTTTTACCCCTAGGTACATCTGTGCCAGAGCCGCCTCTACCTGCTCGTATCCAGACAGGGATGTATTGCTTCGAAAACTCACAAAATCTCTACAATACCAAAATTCTAGGAAGTTCTTCTATACTAATCCTCAAAGTTCATCTTAGGTCTACGTGCTCTAATCAGAGTTTATCTAAATCTAGCTTCCAAGGTTTGTACTAAACTTCCTCTAATACCAACTGTAACGCCCCGACCCCAGTTACCCAGAGTCGGTGCATTAATTACATAACATTGGCATGATCACAAGAAAGATCAAATCCCGAAAGACCGATTGGTTTAGTAGCCTTGGAAACACTAGATATAATCATAAAGTTTTACATTACATCATAAAATGAAAAACTACTACAACAACATAATGTCTCCATAATCTACACTCATATCCCCACATAATATCCCTGCAGGTCATTCATAACTTACTTCTTCACATCCTGGGAAAAATAAAACATAGAAAAGGGGTGAGCTCAAATGCCCAGTAAGGATAACTATAAGGTGGAAACTTTCATAAATAAGAATAAACATTTAAGGCAATGTATAACTAAAACAAAAGCCTTTTAAATACGAACTTTCAACATGGTATGGCATAAATAAAATGAAATAATGCCATTTACTTATTCACATGGATATTCTACTAAACGAATAATCACATGCAAAAATCAATAACCACTTTCATAATGTTGGAATGCATAATGCCAGACTATCATAACCACATAGCCAAGGCCTCGTGCCAAGACTACAAATAAGATTTTGTCAAGGCCTTTTTCCAAGACACTATTTTGTCTCATGAGACCTACCGATGCATCGAGGAGCTATAGCGGGCTCCACCCGTCACTTATTAAGTCCAATGCATTCCCATATGAAAAGGTTTAAACATAACATAAACATTCGTATTAAAACTAGCATACGAAATGTAAATACTTTCACCATAAACTATGAATGGTATAAAAATAGCACATCCACAGTCAAACATATCACAAAACCATCAATACAATATAGAAGTTTTGTATCATAATAAATCAACTTCAAATAATCTTAAAATCTATCAAAGGATGTTGACATAGATGAAATCAAAATTCTTTTAAAAGAAGTATCTCCTTTTATTTTGAAATCATTTAAGATCCATATAAAATAAAACATTTTCTTTGAAAATATTCTTATAAGCTTGTAAGGGAAGCTTTGAATATTTTATAACGGCGTAAAATAACCGCACCCGCCGTATAAGTTAAAAAAAACATTCTTACCTCAATTCTGTCGAAAAAGTTAAAATGGACCTTGTTTTGAAAACGATGGAAAGATTCCTTTATAAACCTCTTATAAAAAGTCAAACAAGGGTATAAATGACTTTAACCCATATTCTTGTAAATAGTAAAAATGTTTTGAAATACATTTTTAAGAAACATGGATGTGGATGATAAAGAGATCCCAGTAGATTATTACGTATAAACAACCTCGGATAATGAAGAGATTGTGAAATAACCCTTACCTTGTACTTTTCCTTGGTTGGGGTAGGTTAACCTTCTGTATAATGGTGAAATAGTTGTTATTAAATTATACAAGAATCATATATATTAATATGATATCATATATGATCTTTTAATATTGATTTGATAATAATATCTTAGTATTATCGTTGTTTCGGGTGTTAACTTACTTGTTTTCTTTCATATGTTTTGTTACGTAAGACATGTTTGTAGAGGATAGTTTGTATATTATTCAAATCCATAATGATATCAAGTCCTTAAACATCATTTTTAAATCATAAAATGATAATTATACTTTAATGGTTACGATGGAGAATGAATCTCATCGCGTTCGTTGAGACGGTAGTCCGTACGTACGCACGAGCGACAATAGCATTCTTTTGATATTAAAATAATATATAAATGGATGGTATATCATATATACAGAATCATTAATATGTTATATTTATTATTTACATGAGTTACACATCATTATTATACCCATCCAAATAATAATATATTGAATAACAATTACACCACGACGTGGAGACGGTAAGCCGTACGTACGCACGTATGGTGACATGTTATTCAAAGGGTGGATAGAATACTGAATATGGTTGTACCATATTTATAATAACATCACAGTATATAAATGATACTGGAGTCATTATTTTAGAATGGTAACAACAAAGGAAGAAGAAGTGGAAGAAGAAATGAACTTGGAAAAGGGGTGGTGAAAACATTACCTCTTCTTCGGGTTCTTCCTTTTGATTTGATCAAAAGGGCTCCTTAGGTTGGATTTCTGATCAAACTAAGGCCCCTAGGTTGTAGTGAGGGATGTTGGGAGAGTATTTGGGCAGAGTTTGGCCGAACCAAAAGGCTTTGAAGGTGTGAAGAAATGAGAAGGATGAGTGCCCTTTTATAAGAGGGGTGAGGGGCACTTTTGGAAAAGCTAGAAATATTAATTTATAATAAATTCATATTCGGTTTTCAAAGGCTCCAAAGTTGACAATTCAAAGGATGAGGTGGGGATAGGTCGAAAACAACTCATCCAATAGAATTTAGACAGGTTTGGGTACTTATATTAACCTTATCTTTAAGTATTAACTCTAAGTTAATTAGTTTCACTTTTACAATGTCTCTTTGTATTTTTATATAATATGGTTAATAAACTTACTATATACATCCAAGCGACCCACAAGTGGTCCATTAATGATGAACCTATCCTGATATAAGTCTTTTTGACGAACCTTAGATTTTTAGGAATTTTATATCAATTAATAATATAATATTTGTTTTAATAACTCTTTTATGTCAATTTTGACACTATTCAATAGTTGATTTTTGTAAAACTCATAACAGATTGATTACTTCGAAAAAAGTCAATTAAATCAATCCTAATATATCATATTATCCTAGAAAATTAGTTTAATTCATTAAAAGTTTCATATTATATTTATTTGGGTATTTATAAGATCAATTATTTTAATTTTTCACTATTTTAGTAATTACTGCATCATCATTGTGTCATAACTAAAATAAATTATTTAATGTCTAAAAATTATAAATAAAGTATCATTATGTAGGAAATCTTTTTATCTTTCTAATTAATATTTATAATAGAAAATCCAACATGTATAACCCTATGTAAAAATTGTTCTTCTAAAAGATGTAAGCTTATGCCATTTTTATTTTTATTTTAACTTTATTAATATAATGTGTCATTATCACTTACAAGTGGATCCATGGGGTCCCAAAATAGACCCAAAGATGCCCATGGTCGACCATGTATCAACCAATAGGGTTAAGACACGTTTTAGGGTAATTTAGTATTATTATAATATTATTTTTTTAACCCTTATTTACCGGATTTACCCTTTAACCATGGTAAATAAAATATTTACCACAGTAACTATTCAAAATGTCTAAAAATAAAAGTTACCTATTTACACAATTTGAACATCCTGATTCCAAATATGGAATCCATTTTCCTAAATTCAAAACTCAGAAGTGGCAGAAATTAATTTAAAATTAATTCCCGCTGTCAAAACAAAAAGCGTGTTTTTAAGAGATAATAACTATCAAAAGATTGACACTCGTTTATGTTCGGTTTAATTGTAAAATTATGTCCAATGACCAAAATTATATTAAATGGTAAAAATATATTCTAAAAATACTTTAAAACCAATCAAATTCATAATTTATAACTATTAATTATTTTGATTAAAAATGTTGTTTTTAATTAAAATTTAGTAATTTTCACTATTTATCAAAATATGAAAGTTATCCGAAATGTACCAAAATTTCACCTTAGGCTAAATTCGATATTCCGAATCCAAAAATGAAGTCCATTTTCAAATATAAAATATATATAATTTCAAAAAGTAGGTATTACTATTCATAACGGCTAGTTTGATTAGTTATGGTGTGTTAGAACTCGGTGTTGCGTACAACACACGCTATCACATTATTCAAAGAGAAGCGTACCGTAGAAGCTTGGGTGTTACATTTCAAACCTTAATAAAAATTTCAACTACATTCATAAACATATCTGAAAATTTATATTTAATAAAAAAGTAATTTAATAATAATATTTTATTAAAATAATATTTAATTCAAAAATCAATTAATTAATCAAAATAGATTTTTTAGTTGAATATTAACTAAAAATACTATTTGTGCTTTCAAACTATTTACAATTCAACAATAATAAAATGAATTCACATTCTTTATACAAAAATAATTTACATTGTCATAGTGCTATGGTCTTGTTACATAACACCACATAACACCCATATAAGACCGATGGTTAATGTGTGCGATGGTGATAGAATCTTGGGGTGTCTTGGATAACATCGTTCGGGTGGTAAGCTCTATTAACCTCCACTTCTCCCGTAGTTGGTTCCACTCAAGTTTAACATGTTCATGATCAGCTTATGTATGGTCAAGAGAAAATCCCAATGATGCCACCTTTTTTCCAAGCTCCGAGAAATGGGCGTCGTACGGGGAAAGTCTACTGGATGAGGCAATCGTTTCCTTTTTCGGAGTAAATTGGATTTGTTAAATCTCTATATTTATACTAATCATGTGATCACTGTTCAACAGCTATATTATCAACAGTCACAATTCATAATGATAATTTAAAATTCAGAAAATTAAAACCAATGAAGTTCAAATTTTATATAACCATTATACGACATTTATTTATATAAAGAGTAATTTTCATTAATGAAAGTTTGGGTCATTACAATCTTCCCCTATTAAGAAATTTTTCCCTCAAAAGTTGTTTTTCCCACTGTAAAACAAGTGCATGTAACCCTTCTTCACCATTTCTTCCAATTCCCACTTTGCTTCTTCAAACTTGTGATTTTTCCAAAACAACTTGACGAGGGGAATTGTCTTATTTTGTAGAACTTTTTCTCCATGATCTATGATCTTTACTAGTTTCTCCTTGTAAGAAATATCATCCTATAGCTATACTACCTCATAAGAGAGTACATTTGAGTGGTCTGATATGTAATTTTTTAAGAGGAATACATGAAATACATCATATACTTTAGCCATGGTAGGTGGGAGTGCTAGTCGATAGGAAACAACCCCAAACCAATCAAGAATCTCGAAGGGGCAAATGTACCTAGGACTTAACTTCCATTTATTTCCAAACCTCATGAACATATTCCATAGAGATATGGATAGAAATACCATGTCTCTATATTTAAACTCAAGGTCTAATCGATGATTAATTTCAAAAATCTTCTGTCAACTCTGGGATGCCTAGATATGTTGCTGAAAGGTTTTCACCTTCTCCACCATTTCTTCGATTATTTCTAGTCCTAAAAGCTTACTCTCACTAACTTAATCAAAACATGTCAGTATTCTACACCTCTTCCCATATAGGGCTTCAAAAGGTTCCATTTTGTTCTCTAGTGGAAACTATTATTGTAGTAGAAGTCAACCAGTGGAAGGAGTTGGTCCCACCCTCCTTTAAAGTCCATAGAACACACTCTCAACATGTCCTCAAGTGTTTGGATAGTCTGCTCGGATTGGCCATCAGTTTGAGGATTGTAAGTCATACTGAAGTTGAACTCAGTATCTAGAGAATGTTTAAGAGTCTTCCAAACCATAGAGGTGAATCATGAATCTTGATCGGATACAATAGATAGTGGGACTCCATGCAGCCTTAACACTTCCCTGATATATATATGTGCCAGCTGATCCAACGAGAAACCATCCCGAATTGAAATGAAATGTGCGGACTTTTTAAGATGAACCACAACAACCCATATTTCTTTGTTGCCATTGGATGTCTTTGGAAGTCCAGTGACAAAGTCTATGGTGAAGTTCTCCCTTTTCCATGTTGGTATGGGAAATGGTTGCATCATCCCCTTAGACTTCTGCATCTCTTCCTTCATTTGCTGACGCACTATGTATTTTGATGTATACTCGGAAATATCATTCTTCATATTAACCCACCAATAATGATCTCATAGATCTTGATACATCTTTGTGTTTCCTAAGAGAATATGGAAATTTGAACAATGCACTTCATCCAAAAGTTCCTTCTTCATCTATAGACTTGATGGAACACATAGTCTTTTCCCAAATCTCACAATTCATTTATCATTAACATTGAAATTCAAGGATTTCCCTTTTCTAATAGCTTCCACTCTCTTATAAATTCCAACATCATCCTTTTGAGCATCCTTTAACCTTTCCAAAAGAGAAGGATGAGAAATCATTTGTGAAATGATTGATGATGTTACCTTCTTTATGATTCCCATTTCTATCTTCATCAAATATAAGAATATTGGTTCCATCTCAATTCTCATCAATGATATAATTGTTGGGTCCTTTCTGCTTAGGGTACCGTCCACCTTGTTTGCTTTCCCAGGTTGGTAATGGGTTTGCAGTCATAGTCTTTGATAAGATCTAACCATATTCATTGGTTCATGTTCAACTCTTTCTATGTTAATATATAGTTGAGGCTTTTTTGGTCTGTATATATTTTACACATATCCCCAAAGGGATAATGCCACTAATTTTTAAAATAGTAGATCACTGAAGCCAACTCCAAATCATGTGTTGGATAATTCTTCTCATGAACTATGAGTTTCCTTAAAGCATAGAGAATTACTTTTTCATTTGGCATCAACACACAACCCAGAACCTTCTTCGAAGCATCACTGAATACCACCAAAAGATCTACACTTGTGGGTAAAGTGAGCATGGGCACAATGATAAGCCTCATTTTTAATTCCATAAATATTTTTATGCATTCATTACTCCAAGAAAACTTTACTCCCTTATAAGTTATCTTGGTAAGGGGTTCGGAATATAGTGATAGATTTCTCACAAATTGTCGATAATATCCAACTAACCCCAGAAGCTATGTATATCCATTACCGATGTTAGCCTCTGCCATCCCTCAATTGCATCTATTTTGGAGGGATTAACAAATATCTAATTTCTTGTGATTATATGGCCATAAAATGGGACCTCCTTCAACCAAGACTCACACTTGTTGTACATTCCATAGATATTCTCCTTCTGGAAGGTTTCTAGTACAGTACATAGATGCTACTCATGATCCTCCTTGGTTTTGGAGTATATCAGAATATCATCTATAAAGACTACCAAAATTTTGTTGAGGTAATCCCTAAATAATATATTCATCAATTCCATGATGATTTTTGGATCATTAGTGAGTCAGAAAGGCATTTCTATGAATTCATAGTTCTTGTATCTTGAGCGAAAAACAGTCTTGGGGATAACTTCCTTCTTCACCCTTATTTGATAATATCCCAACTGCAAATCCACATTGGAGAAGAATTGTTCTCCACGTATATGATCGAACAAGTCATCCATTTATTGGAGAGGATACTTGTTCTTTATCGTTATTTTATTAAGAACATGATAATCGATGCAAAGGCACATGGACCCATCCTACTTCTTGACAAAGAGGACCGGTGCACCCCATGGTGAACCTCTTGGGAGTATAAACCCTTTGTCCAGATTATTCTGTAGTTGTTTCTTCAGATCCTTATGCTCCACAAAAACCAATCTATATGGAGTCTTGGATATTTGAAATTCCCAAGGTATAATATTAGTAGAGTATTCAACATCCATTATAGGAGAAAGGCCAGGCAATTCCTCAGGAAAAGCATCATAATATTCCCTCAAAATAGGCATATCTTCAAGGTTGGTTGCCTCCTTAGAGTCAATCATCTGACCCAGATATGCGTGCTCATAGGGCGGTAATATCCACGCTTGAGATGATGGAGCTAAAAAAGAATCATCTTCCTCCTTGCACATGTATAGAACCGGGGGTCGATTATCCACATGGAGAGTGATTTACCTCTCACAATAATTTATGTTGGATCTATATAAAGAAAGCCAATCCATGCCAATAATTTCATCAAATTCCACCAGAGGGAATATGATGAGGTTAACTGGGAAATTCAATCCACAGATTATGACAGGGGAGGAGTTATATTCTTGGGATGCACTGATTCCCCCATTTTCTCTACTCGTCGACATCATTACATTCAGGAATAGTGGTGGTTCTAGGATTGTTCTACTAAACAATTTGGATATAAAATAATGCGTATAACACGAATCAAAAAAATATATTTTAGCTATTCTTGAATGAATAACTAGAGTACATTCCACCACTTTGATGTTAGGGTTCACTTTGATAGTAGTGATGGAAAAACATATCCCTATTTTCCTTGGAGGTTGTTGGTTGCCTCTAAAATTCCTTGGCTTAGGGAACTGATTTGTAATATGCCCTGGTTCATTGTAGTTATATCAATGAAAAATGAGTTGACGTTCGAATAGATCATTTCTCTCCTCTTTTTCAACTGTGGGGTTTTCTTGTCAGTAGTCAAAAACTAGCTGCCCTTATCTTCCACACCTAAAGTATTTCCTCGTCCCCTTTAGGCAATATCCAGGGTGCTACTTTCTGCACTTTTGGCCAGTGGGGTGTTGGATCTTCTTATCACCATTTGATTTAACCATCAGACCACCAGTATGGAAGTCCACCTTATGATTCTTATCCCCATGATACCCTTGAGATTCTATAATCTCCATTTCGACCTTGAGGGCACATCAGACAATTTCCTCATAGCTGTCAATGTCACGGATTGCCAGCGCTTTTTGTAAGCTAGGTTTCTTCCCACTAAAGAAGTGGTCACCCTAGCATTCGGGGGTAACAAAAATGCCAGAGACGTATCGTGAAACCCTTGTGATGCTTTCCTCATATTCTCTGACAGATTTCGTCATATTGTTTCTTGAGGGCATAGAATTCCCTTTCCATCATAAGTCGGAGGGTGCGTGGAAAATATTTATCGAAAAACATCGTCCAGAAATCATTCCATTCCAATGCCTCGATCTCTTCCTCAGGATTCGTATTTTTTATCAACTTCCACCATTGATCGGATTCACCTTCCATATGATAATCAACCAGAAGATCCTTCTCTTGTTCGAAACATTGAAGGATGGAGAAGATCTTTTCAATGGATTTGATCCATTGTTTAGTGATTGAGGGATCATATGATCAATTAAAAGTAGGAGGCCTTTGTCTCATGAAGATCTTTGTAGTGACTTGTTCTTTCTAGGGGGGGGGGTTTGAACATTACTCTTGACCCTTGTTTCTATTCAATACTTTATTTAACTAAGAGATAAGCATGACAAAATTCTTGATTAACGCTCCCATCTAATTGGGCATCTCATTTTCACACTCATCACATTGATCTTCATATCGGTTGTTAGCCTGAGTCCTCTTATTACCTTCCATTGGATGGAATAAAAGGAATGTTAGGGGTAACACATAAAGGGTAATCTTAGAAAAAAACTGATGACTTATAAATAACATTAATTTCCATAACATATGAATCACTAGGCTTTAATCTAAGTTATCCATGATATATTTTTTATCATATATTATTAGGGGTATTTGTTTTAATTCCCTTAATAAATGTTCATACTAAGATTATAAATTTATCAAAGCATATCCCCTATGAGTGTCGTAACCCAAAATTCATCAAGTCTCGTTGTTGTGCACCAGTTCTTATTCGAGTCTAGCTCAAATTGGTATTTTGGGTTTTACCGATAGGATGCATCTGTGCCAGAGCCACCTCTACCTGCTCGTATCCAGGCAGGGATGTATTTGCATGATGAATCAATTACACAATACTCTCCAATACCTAGGGATTTTTTTATTATTATTATTATTTTCTCTAATACTCCACTAGGGTTTTCTAATCCTAATCCCAAAATAACTAATCCTATCCTCTGATACAAACGATAACAACCCTTCTATTTATTACACACTTCAACCTGATTTATCACATAAAATATTCACTTGATATAACATTGATGTTCGAGAGGTCTATTGTATGTGGGTCTTAAGAACATTATATAACAACTTATAACATAAAACAAACATCATCTATATTGAAAACATCATTTACATGACCACTACATTCCCTCATACTTAGCATTGCATGGGATAACCTAAGGATATGCATAAGAAAAGAGTGTGATATAAATCCCAGTCATGGAATAAACATTGAATAAAATGAGGAGTACAATACATGTTAGACAATAGCCATATCAATGGAGCACAAGAGAAACATGAACATAAAGGCATGATAAATCATTATAATGATAACATGGAAATGTGGCAACAACACATAACAACGAATTAGCATGAGCCAATGCTCATTGCCCATGGAGCATGAGTAAACTCTCATTGAACATGAAGCATGAGTAAAACCAAATTTCACTTTAATTATAATGAGTCAAAACCCATTTCACATGATGTATCATGACACTACACATTACCCAATGCATTGGAGAGTTATCAGGACACATCCTTCTTAAACATTTCATTTCAGGCATAAGTGTACCACATGGATCATATAACATGGAATAAATAGACACCGTAAGTTATTAAATGATTATGTAATGTGGAATAAATACATGAATGTACCATTCAATATGAATATGTACATAAATGTGAATACCCTTGATAGAGACATGGGTATGGTCTTCACTACACAATGATATTGGGTTGGAAAAACGCGGTGCAATTTCAGAAGCATAAGGGCATGACATAAGGATTCATGAAAACAGTTGATGAGATAGAAAAGCGTGACTCATCATATTTATATGAAATTGACAGTAACAGGGTCATATATTTACATGTCCCAACAAATGTAATCTAATTTAAATTCATAATACAAAAGATATACTTGGATTTTAAAGAGGAGAGAGAAATCCCTCACTGAATTTCGGCATGTTAACGAGTGTACATGGGAGGCTTTAATGAGAGAGAAAGGGGTTTCCAATCATAAAAAAATAAATAGGAATTTATAGGGGAGGTTTGAAATCATAACCTAACATTTAAAATTGAAAAAAAGGGAATAACAACTTAATGAAAATTAGACAAAAATGAGAATGGAAGAAATCCCTTACTTGGAAGTTTGATCCCAAAGTCTTGGGAGAGGCTTGAGAGAAGATTATTTGAAGACTAGGGAACATTGGGAGGTTTATAGAGAGATGATGCAAAGGATGGTTGAAATACAAAGGCTTTGAGTGAAGAGGAAGTGGGTACTTGGGTGGTTTTATGAAAGAAAGGGGAGAAAATTATTTATTATTTAGGTTTGGGACACCTCACATTAAACTAATCAATACCATAAACCATCCCATGGTTTTTTCCCATTGTTTATTACAAAGGGGAGTCGAAAGAAATATTTTATAAGGCCAATGACCCAACATCTTAAAATAATTGGTTTTCTAGTGTAGAGGTGAGTCGCAGCCTCAAGGAAAACAATTTAAAAAGATGAAATGTTTTATAAGTCTTGGAGGGTCCACAAAAGCATTGTAACATAGATAAAACAAATATAAAATCACATTATATTAATACTAAAACATATATTTGCCAAAACTAATGTTTATAGTATTTTATTACCACAATATTGGGTCATTATGATGTCATAAAACACATTATATATATATTTAAATGGTATTTAATTTTTTACCTAAAAATTCGATTTTCTCAAAAAATTATGAAAAATTCACCATTGGATAATTTTGAAGTCCTGATTCCAAAAGTAATATTAATTTTATCTAAATAATTTTATAAATATGTGAATTTTTACTTTTAAACATAAAACCGACATTTACCAAATATTTATGGGTTTGGACAAAAAAGGTTTTCAAACATTAATAAAAATTACCATTTAATTCATAAAATTATACGATCAATTATATTTATTTAAAATTAATTTAATAATAATATTTTTTTAAAATATTATTTATTAAAAAAATCCATTAATTCATCAAAATAGATTCTTAGTTAAAAATTTACTAAAAATACTATTTGTTCTTTAAGGACTATTTTGAATGTAAAAATAATAAAATGAATGAACATTTTTATACAAAAATAATTTACATTTTTGTACTGCTAGTGTGTTGTTACAAAACCCCTTATAACACCCAGATTAGACCAAAGGGTAAGGTGTGAGATGGTAAGAGACTCTTGGGGTGACTCAGATAACATCGCTTGGGTGGTAATATCTATTAACATCCACTTCTCTCGTAGTCAGTTCCGCTCAAGCTTATTGCCTTAAAGCACGACATGGGCTTGGTCAAGAGAAAATCTCAATGATGCCACCTCCTTTCCGACGTCCGACAAATGGGATTTGTACGGGGCAAGTCTACTAGATGAGGTCATCACTTCCTTTTTCAGAGTAAATTGCATTTCTTAAAGCCCTATATTTATACTAATCATGTTATCACAATTCAATGGCTCTATTAGCAACAATAAAAATTAAAAACGGTATTTTAAAATCTAGAAACATAAAACAAATGAAGTTCACATTTTATATAACCATAATAAGACATTTAATTAGATCTAGAGGAATTAACATTAATGAAATTTTTGGTTCTTACAAATAATCTAGAATATTTATTTTAGAAAAAATATATACAAATCAAAGAATCATAATTAAAAAATTGATAAACCTAGCAAGGAAATCGCTCCACTCGGCAGTCACAAACAATTGATATCCACTTGATTCTTCTTGAAGCAGGGATCATTCCAAGAGAATAAACTTCGTGATCCATTCCATCAACTGAGATACTTATCCAAGTGGTCAAGATCACTAGACCTCGACCATGAATGCTCACTAGCCTCATGAGACCCTAGTACTCATATAGGGGGTCACACCTTAGAATGTCGAGGGATATCATGAACCCAATATGGATCATCCCTCTATGAAAGGGATTACATTCCAATGATTCCATGAACACTACTGATATGACCTACTAGACGGAGGATCAAATCCCTTATCAAGGACGTCACACAAATTCCAGAAACCCAACCTTGGTTATTAATGTGATAGAGGATCACACTTCAGTCTCATGGTGGAGAGCACAAACTCTATTTGAGACTCAACATCCATAGAGGATGAAAATGGTAAAATATGGACATAATGATTCATTTTACCCTTGATGAAAATATATCATAGTAACACACTCACCTGATACTAGTCCAAACTGAAGACAAAACAGATACAAACACCATCAATGGGGGTTGCACGATGTATGCATGGAGAACAAAGTGTGACCAACAAACCATTAGTCTTCCAATGTGGTGCTTTCCCACAAGGAATGTAAATATCCAAAAACACATCATATAAGAATATTAAATGACATTTAGAGATTGTAACGACTCAGAACTGAACTGCCATCCAAACAGTGCTAAACTGGTCGGGTGTTACTACCTTAGGCGCACCTCCCCAAATTCTAAAGTCTGCCGACATGCAGCGAGGGACTTATAGGTACAGTGGAGAGGCTATACCCTCTCGAAGGATAATAGTGGTACAGGTCCGACTAGAAAAATAAATATAAAATGGAATAAACAACACAGTAGATGCAAACCAGAGCTGCAGAGAGGAATCACATTCAATATCAATAAACAATATAAAACAAATATAAAAAACAGTAGTAGAAAGTAAACACAACAGCATGCTAATCACTTTTAACTGCTACTGAACAAGAAAGCATCCAAAGAGGGTCGTAATTATCCATATGTAAAGGCTACAATGGTTAACTGACTATAGATACAAAATAACTATGCATTCTAATATAGGAAATAAAGAAAAACAAAGTAAACTCCACCTAGACAAGACCTCAAAGTCCTTACCATCTCCATGCAATAACTAATGTAGCCCAGCTCCTGAACATGGGATCTTTCCTACACATAAATCCATAATGTATGCACGCATCCCGATGGGACCATACAGGTTGTGAGATGAATCTCAGTAGGATACCACCCAATGGTGCATTCCTAATATAGGTTTTTAAGTATTCATGATATTATAAGGAAAATAGTCCACAATACGATGCACAAATAAACACAAACTCCTCTGGTGCTGAGTAGCCACCTTGGACTGTCACCTTCTTTGGCCAACGATGGAATATATATCATGTAACCTGGCACCATGTGCCCTCTGACACTGCGTGTTGTATGTACTGACATCCCGAAGGCATTCCCAAGAAATAGTAACCCGAATGAACAAAGATGTTTATCCTCAAATAAGTAACTAGTGGGAAAATGATGTTTGCCCTCAGATAAAGTAACTAGATGGACAAGGATGTCTACCCTCAAAATGAAGTAACCAGAGGGAGAATGATGTCTTCCCTCAAATCACTATGAGCCTCTACCCCCAGCCCGATTTCCTCAACGATATCCCCTGAAATCTCTTCACCTTCAACGTGGCTTTCTATAGCAAGAACCCCCAAACTAGTAGTACCTAAACCTTAACTAATGTGGGCCTCTACCCACACGAGTGGTAAAAACCTCCCCATCACAGAGTCTCTCTGTGTGCACACTACTCGTAGTTCCTAGTGAGCAGTAATCACCAAAATAGTACCCCAGCCACCACACCTCTGATACCTCGTGTCCCTGCAACCATGCCGATCAAATAGGATGGCCTCGCCATCCGAGTAACTCAGTCCATGCCCAACATGAGAGTCACCCAGACTCAAGCTGACATCCATGATGCCCAATCCCATGGTCAGAACCACCCAATGTAACCTGGGCCAAGCCCAACATGTGATCAACATCACTCAAGAACATTTGGGCCATTCCCAACCCAACTCAAAGGTTCCAACATATTCTATTCAACAAATACATATATAACACATTTAAACAGAACACATAAATAGGAAAACAATATTACAATTGAATTGCACTAGCCCAACGGTTATCATCTGATAGTACTAAGGTCCTGAATTCCTCTAAGAACTCATATCAGGGTTTAATAAACTAAACTCAATAGTTTAATAAAACAAAAACAGGTATAACCATTTTGGCATTCCCCGCCCAAAATGCTCTGATGAGAAACAACCACTCGTCTGGCCCCGGTCAAGAAAAAAAGGTAACTGGGAATACCCAAAGGCATCACATATGTAAAACAATAGTTAAATAGGAAATAACATGTAATACATGGCTATGCTCCAAAATACCTGAAAACGCGACAAAGGCTGCAACAACCAAAAGTCTACGAAAACATAAAAAGAGGTATGTACCACCTACCTGAGACTCGTATAATGATAAAACTTCGATAACAACCTCCAATTAGGTTTAAATGTAGTAGATCTACAAAAGAACCAAAAAGAATAAAACCCCTGTAACACATTCTAGAACATAAATCAAGAAGAACGACTCAAGAGGAATCAATACCTTGCCAAGGAGGTTCCAAAGGATTAGATGGTGATTGAAATGGTGTTTGGACGAATGATCAGGAGAAAAAACAAGTTCCAGCCGGCTCTCCCCGCTCAAACCTCTCGAATGGTTTGGGTTCCGCCTGAAAATGAGGCTACTTTCCTTTTATCGAAAAATATAATATACACGGTGTGTACTTTAGGAATACACTCCATGTATCTTTTTACTATTCATACAATGGCTGAAAATTCTCCAAGAACATGTCGACTGATTACACGATGTGTACCTAGGGGTACATAGTGTGTACTCTCTACCCAGCTGACATCGCCAACACTCCTTGTATATCCACAAACATGTCCACTTTACACGGCGTGTACAAATATTACATGACATGTACTTTCTGAAGAAATGTTTCCCAGCCATCAAGCCTACACGCCATGTGTGGTCTCCACAATATTAAGGGTAAACTGCATGTTGATTACATACACACCGTGTAGTAAGAAATTCTTACACTGTCACCACCTGTCATGTACTCGATGAGCACACGGCCGGTACTCATCTAGATTATACCCAACACGTACTTTATAGTACACGACATGTCTTCTAGAAATTTCTAGAACTTCCCAGATTTTCCCAAGTTTCTCAGGATCAAGTTGAAAATTATAATAGGGTAGGGATTTGACCCATTCTAAATACATGGGTTATAAAAATCTCCCCACCTTAACATAGCTCGTCCCCGATCTATCAAGGGAAACCCGAAAATGGCACCAAACATACCAGTCCGATCAAGTAACCCAGACTTCCCTAGTTTCAAAGGTTCTGACTAAATTCCTCAAGGGCATCCCCACATTAGGAATTTCGTAGATCAGTCCCAACCCAAAAAAACACAAAACATGATAAGGTTCATTAACTTGTTTTCCAGAAGCAAGGTCCTCTTGTGACACATCATCACCCATATGCCTCATTGGGGCTCCTATGTCATTCCTGACACCCAACATATCTCGCACCATGTCGGTGTATGCCACCATGAGGTTCTGCATCCCATGGACACTCAAATAAAACCTGATTCTAGGCACCTCAAGTAATCTAAATCCTCGATGCCTTGATGCCCAGATCACCTCATGTTACTCGCATCCTTGATACACCGATGCCCAAGGCACCTCAAGTAACCCAGATCCTCAATGACCCAATTCCCAAGGAACCTTAAGAAACCCACATACTCAATGCCCCTAATGCTATGCATATCATACCTATATATAATATATCACACACCTGATAGGACACTAATCCCACTGCCCAACATCTAGTCAGTCCACATAGATCATGTGCATCACGTGCACTCAAATCGGACATGCCTCAATAGGTCCTTCCAAAAGAAAACGAGAATGTCAAGGACACACTCGTAGTGTACCTTTAACCATTATCATCTCACCAGCCTACTCAGCCTCAGGTCGTTACATGGCATGCACCTGGCCTGATGTACGACTGCCTGATGCCTGACCTCCCTGCAGTGCTTCTACAGTTACCGTCCATTGACCCCTCAGCTGGGTCCTGCTGTCTCTATTTAATCCTACACGTGCAGCTAAGCCTCATCTACCATCTTTTTGGTACTGAAGCTGAACTAACTCTAGATGCCATCGTCTGTCCTGGTCCCTGCTTGCCGGCTATCTTAGAAGGATGCCTACAGAACTTCTCCTGATTCTCGACAAGTACACATGCCCAAAACTCATTCGGAGGCCTACCGAAGTGATTCTGAACTTGTAATGGTTGTCCACACTAAAATAAAACCAATGAAGAGCTACTACAAGGTGATTTTAGTTTGTTCTTCACCTGACTGCCATGATAGAACTCATCCCATCCTCGCTTCCCGCTGTTTGAAGCATCACCTGAAGCCATCAACCGGGAAACCTGAGGCTTATCCCTCTGGTTTCCCTCCACTATAAGCTCATGATTCGCCGCCTTTGAGAAAGAACTCATCATGTTGATATTCACCTGGATCCAAATGGAATGTCGTAAGCCATCTCTGAAGTGCCTCACCGTTGCAGCATCATCACTTACTGTACTAAGGTGCAAAGCAAGTCAACTCTTTGAATGTATCTCTATAGTCCATGACAGACATATCTACCTGATGAATGCTCAAGAACACCCGATCTCTCTCGGCCCTCAGTGTCTCCGGGTAAAAGTGCTCGAAGAACATGTCCTTGAAGTCTTTCTATGCTAGTCCCTTTTGCGTGTGAGCCTAAACATATACATCCCACCACTGCTTTTTCGGTCCTCTCAGCATGTACATCACTAGAATTACCCTCCTCCCTAGAGGTGTCTTGAGCTACTCAAAGATCATCTTCATGCTCTCTATCCTATTCTCAGCAGCATGCAGACCACCCACACCCTTAAAAAGTGGCGGGTGCTGCGACTAGAACTCCATTGTCATATATGCCATATATGGCTCTGTACCATGTGCACCTAGGTCGATCCCCTATAAGACAGGTACAAAGCTAGCTTAGAGATGCTCGTTGTGCCATGGTCTGAACACTGCCAAACACGACTGCTATATTACCAGCACTAGATCCTAAACCTGATCCTATCCCTAAGCCTGTACCTACGGCTCCTGCTCTGCCTACACCAGATCATGAACCTGATATTACTCCGGCTCCTGTGGAACTGTACCATATCTTTCCTGAAACTCCATCTGAGTCAACTAAGGGGAGCCCTCTGAATACCAAAAATGGCCAAATAGACCACATACATAATAATTTATACATATATAACGAAGATAAAGAAGGCTCTAAAAGTAAGCTCATAACGACTACCCTTTCACTCCCCCACCGCGACCATTCCCCATGGCATCCTGGCCTCATGACCTCCTTACCCACCCTTAACAGAGCCAAGTATCAAAAGTACCTCAGGCCATGCATGTCTTGGCAACTAACATTACCTCAAACCAAAGACCGAGATTCCCAATCCTGGGGATCAAAATCTCCTCAACCATAGTATCTACCTACTCTCATAAGAGTCTGACCCAAAAACCCCACCACATTCAATTATCCAAATATACAAAGCATGGCATAACACATGTGTATAAATAAGAAATTATATCAAGAATTTCACCAATTCACATTCCAAAGAATACAAGCATGACAATTTGATATTATTCAGAAGGGATTGTCACTTCACAAAGCCTGCGTGTAGTTATGAGATTGAAATACCCTAAAATGTGCCTATCAAAATCCAAGAAAACATGCCTTGCTATACCAGGACAATGTCTAATTCTCCCCTACCACACCAGGTCAAGGGACACATATCACAATCGATAACATCACACACCTCGTGATCCACCAAGATGGAAATCATATAAAATGTATTCTGAGAAAAATAAAACTAAAATTCGAACCCATGGAAACTTGGTCCATCCCTCGTACCTGGGCTATAGGCACTCAAGCACAAGTGAGAAACCTAGTTCCAGTAACAACTTATCTCCAATATACCATATCCCAAATACTTAAAACAGTAAAAAATAAGAAAGGAGTCTCAATCTCATTAGTAGACAGTGAAACACTATTACTAAATCCATATCAAGAACTCCTCTAATACAACTTTTTAACGACCTGGACTTGAACATCCACCTGAAAAGTGCTATATGGGTCGGGTGTTACTACCTTAGGTGAACCTCCCTAAGTCCCAAAGGCTTCCGACTAGTAGTGACGGTCTTATAGGTATAGTGTGGAGGTTATACCCTATCGAAGGATAAAAGTGGTACCAGTCTGATTATAACAATAAATATTTAGTGGAATAAACAACTCAGCAGACTCGAACCAGACCCGCAGAGCGGAAGCACATTCAATATTGATAAATAGTGGACAAAATAAATATAAAAAACGACAGTGGAATGTAAACACAAAAAAATACTGATCACTTCTAACTACTACTGAACAACAAGCATGCATCCAAAGCAGGTTGTACTTATCCAAATGTAATGGCACCAATGGATAACCAATTGTAGCTACAAACCAAGTATGCATGCTAATACATGAAATAAATAAAAACAAGGTAAACTTCAGCTAAGCAAGACCTCAAGGTCCATACCATCTCTATGCAATAGAAAATATATCCTAGCTCCTGAAGCTGGCGTCTTTCCTGCAAGTAAATCCATAAAGTCTGCACGCGTCCTAAAGGGCTCGTGCATGGTGTCAGACAATTCTCAGTAGGATACCACCCAATGGTGAATACCTAATATAAATGTTTACGCAGCCATGAAATTATAATGAAAATAGTACATAGAATGATGCACAAATAAACACAAGCCCCACTAGTGCTCATCAGCCACCATGGACTATCACCTGCTTCGGCCAATGCCAGAATCTCTATCATGTAACCCGGTCCCATGTTCCCTCTGAAACCGCGTGTCTCATGTACCGACGTCTCGAAGGCACGCCCAAGAAAAAGTAACTCAGATGAACAACGGTGCCTGCCCTCAAATTAGTAACCGATGGAACAATGATGTCTTCCCTCAAATAAATCAACTGGATGTATAGGAATGTCTAGCCTCAAAATAAAGTAACTGGAGGGACAATGATGTCTGCCCTCAAATCACAGTGATCCTATTCCCCCATCCCGATAACCTCAATTCAATCCACTGAAGTCTCCTCACCATCCACGAGTCTTCCTATAGAAAGAAACCCCAAAACAATAGTATATAAACGGAAAATAACAAGCACATATACCCACACGATTGGTCAAAACCACCCCATCACGGAGTCTCTCTATGTGAACACTACTCATAGTTTCAGGTGAGTTTTAATCACCAAAATATTTCCCAAGCCAAAACACCTCTGATAACTCGTGTCCCTGTGACCAGGCCACTCAATTCAGATGGACTCTCCATCCTAGTAACTCATGCCATGCCCAACCTGGCAGTCACCTTGCCTTAAGCTGACGTCCATGATGCCTAATCCCATGGTCAAAACCACCCAATGTAACAAGGGCCATGAACAACCTGTGATCATCATCACTCAAGAATATTTGGGCATTTCCAACACAACCCAATGGTTCCAGCAATTCTACTCAGCAATCATATATATAACACATTTAAACAGAACACATAAACAACCAATCAATCTAACAATTGAATTGCACTAGTCGATCAGTTATCAACCGACAGTACTATGGTCATTAATGACTATAACAATTCATATCATGATTTCATAAACTAAAATCAGTAGTTTAATCAATAAAAAAAAGTTATAACCATTTTGGCATTCCCAGGCCAAAATGACCTGATGAGCAACGATCACTCACCCGGCCCCACTCAAGAAAAAAAAGATAACAAGGAATACCTAAAGGAATCCCATAGGTCAAATGACAGTTAAATAGGCAATAACAGGTAATACGGGGTCACACTAACAAATAACTGAAATACTCCAAAGGTCGTGCCACCAAAAAGTTTTCAAAACATAAAAACAAGTGTGCACCAACTACCTAAGACTCTTATTATGATACTCCTCCAATAACAGCGACCAATTAGGTCTAAAATTTAGTAGATCTAGAAATGACCAAAAACATCTCAAACCCCTATAACTCATTCTAGAATAGAAATAAAGATGAAAATCTTAATAAGAATCAATTCCTTACCGAGGAGGTTCCAATGGATCCAACGGTGATCGAAACGGTGTTCGGACGGACGATTGGGAGTGAAATGAAGTTCCCACTGGATCTCCCCACTCAAACCCATCAAAGTGTTTGGGTTATACCTCAAAACAAGGATAATTCATGTTTTAGAAAAAAAATACATGACGTGTACTTTAGTACTACACATCATGTATCATTTTACTGTTCATACGAAGGCCGAAAATTTTGCCAAGAACTTGCCAAATGACTACACAGTGTGTACCTAGGGGGTATACGGCGTGTACTCTCTACCCGGTTGACATCCCCAGCAAGCCATGTATATCCCCATACCTAGCCACTGTAAATGGAATGTACTTTCTAAAGACATGTTGCCCAGCCAATAGGCCTACAAGACATTTATGGCCTCCATACTGTCAAGGGTACATGGAGTGTCGATTACTTACATGCCGTGTAGAAAGAAATTTGTACACGGTCAGCACACAACATTTACTCAGCGAGCACACAGCTAGTACTCACATACCCTATACATGGAGTGTAATTTAGAGTACACTGATTGTAGTCTAGAAATTTCTAGAACATCCCAGATTTTCCCATGTTTCTCAGGATCAAGTCGAAAATTCAAAGAGGTTCAGGATTTTGACATGTTCTAAAAACTCAGGTTCTTACCGAGATCATCTGTAATGTTTCTCGTGTTGTCTTTTCATGCCCATGTATGTCTATCCATGACCATGTACCAACCCATTTACACCTATAAATGCTTCTGTATCTTCCATGATAGACATCGAGACGTGAATCATGTGTCACACAAAGTGGGAGGGGGTCACAAAGAATGTGATATTTAACTCTATTTAGAAACCTAAGATTGATATCAAGGGTGTCCTACATGGTGTGTAATTTGAGATTATATGTTGTGTAATTTGGGATTTTCTAGATCCATTAGGATATCTTCCACATTATTCTTCGTGTCTTCAGAGATGTCATCCACATCAGAACCTACAGATTGGAGGTCGGATGACCACAAAACATTCCTGTCACCAGATTTTAGTCATAGACCTGCTTTGAAAATGATCTGTCGATACAAAAATGTTACCATCATAAGATTCCCTTGCAAAATTATCATGTAAGTAGAACCCACAGTCCATTATATTCCCATTCATCCTTGAATAATGCACCATTGTCCATGATTTTCAAATTGAAACCTCCATCGAAAGACAAAAATGTATCATTGATATATTGTGTTGAATAATTGTCACTTACTAGGAATCAATCAAACCATGAGCTAAAGGAAATACTCGCAATGAATGTGAAAATAAATGGGGTAAAATAACATAATCCATAAGATGTGGGAAGCAAACCGTGGGATTTTTTTTTGGAATCAATGCATTGTCATATAATTCACATATTAAGTGGGTATGATAAACACTAAAAATAAAATAAGTCCATCAATATAGATCTACCATCGATGAAAAAATAAATTCATGTTCATGGAATTGATCTGTGTGTGATCGAGATTAAATAGTTGGATGAAAATAAATAATCAACAACATAACTAGAGTATTGATTGATCGATGAAAATGAATAACCATCAATTCTCATCCTTGGTGAGATATATGAACTCCAATAGCATAATGAACCTCGATCCTGATCTGATCTAGTGTCTTCTTGAGATAATGATCTTTAACGGTCATACATGTCTCTATGTTTAGTAGAAAACCATAAAATAACTCCATAAATGTATATTTATATAAGATCATGTTCTAAAAGTCATAAAAAAACACTACAAAATATATTTATTAATTTTATTCTTTTTTATACATGATTAATTTTTCAAAAAAGTATCATGATGACAGAGGATATATAACACCTAGTGCAAAATCAATGTTATAAACTCAATGGTGCTATAATATTTGTAATTCAGACCCCATTCTAGAGTGATTCTTCTTTTTTTTTTTATGAAAATTTCACAATTGTGATTTTAATAAATTCAATATATCTTGAACATTTATTCCAGGATCACGAGGACATTGAATCTCATTCCATCATAGTTACTTTCTCCTAAAATAATTTACATAATTTATAAAAGTAATAAATTGAAAATAAGAGTCATTATATTCTCCCCGCCTTAGGTATTTCTTCTATGATTGGAAAAACACATATTAAAAAAATGTGGGTTCTGGGATCACATCTGGGTCTCCTACTCCCAGGTGCTCTCCAGATGATTCTTGTGTTTCCAACAAACATGAACATAGGGAACCCATCAAACCCAAAGGATCCTATCTTATAAATCTTCAATATCCAACTGTTAGTCATCTAAGGTCTCTACATCCTTAATGTCCAACTCACCATTGTCGATAACATATGAATGATCATGAACATACCTCTATAGATGTGATACATGGAAGAATTTGTGTACCCAAATACAACTACATGTGTACTGCTAAGTAGTACACTGCCTCACCAAATCTACATTGTATCTGGAAAGGGTCAATGATTCTTGTATAATGATTTCCTTTTTGACCAAATATATACAATCCACATTGATTTGGTACACCTAAGAACACATGGTGTCAATAATAGAACTACATTGGTCTCTATAATTAGTCCACATAAGACATATCAAATTTCTATTCAGTCCTCATCTAATCCTGTATAATATTCATCTTCTTAGTAGTATCCCACACCAACTCTGTGCCCATGGGTGCTAACATTCCATGATCGGTCCAACAAAGTAGGGACCATCAAGGTCACCTAGACAAGTCTTTGAAGGGTGGTATATCGATAGTGGAATTGAAAATTATTATGAAGACCTCACCTAGTGTAGATTATCCTCCAAAATATGGCCGAAGTCCAACATACAAGCATGTAACCCATCCTCCATGAATTGAATGGTATGATTAATCCGAATATTTGGATGGGGGTGACATGCTATGTGGATGTTAAACTGAGTCCCAAAGGCCTCTTTCAAACCTCTCTATATCCACGATGTTAAAATAGAATCATAGTCTAAAACGATGATTGAGGGAAATACATGGATCCAAACTACATCCAACACATAAAATCATCCTAGGATCGATATAGAACTCTTATATCGAATGCAAAAGAAGTGGTATTACTTGGTGAGTTATTATAAAATCACCAAGATGGATTCTTGTCCACAAGATGAATATGGTAACCTCTTCACAAACTCTATAAATATCCCACCCCACATCATCTCTAGGACCTCTAGAGGTTGTGATAAACTCATTGGAACCTCATGCTCAACCTTCGCTTTCTAACATGTGAGGAAGTTATAGAAATACTCTAAAATACAATGCTTAGTTCATGGACACAAAAAATAACATCATATGTCATAATGAATCATTTTGAACCCTAGATGTACCTCTAAAAGGGATATAAGGAACTCACTCATCACCTCCTCCAAAAACACAAAAGGTACAATCATTCATCCTCTGAAAATGATAGTATGCCCCCTACCGTTATAATATCCATCAGGAGCACATACACTAGATATATGATTATGTTGGGTCTCATAGATGGTATATCCAAACTAATTATCCTTTACACACTATAAAAGTGGAGGGGTAACAAAAATCAAATGATGATTTGAAGAACCATCCTTATCCACTACGGAAAATTGAATTGAGGATAACTACTCTGGTTTCTCATCTTAAAATTAGAAACAAGACCACCTACTGAGAGAACCCGGCACTATGTTCCCCTTCTAATGAGCATATTGAATAGAGAATTCAAAGTCCTATTGGAAATCTATCCATCACCTATGTCTAAATTTAGGATCCTTATGATAGTCTATATACTCAAGACTATTGTGGTCAGAGTAGATGATAAACTAAAAACCAATTAGATTGTGTTTCCACATATTTAGTGTGAATACTACTATTGATAACTCAAGATCGTGGTTCACATATTTCTAGTCATGTTCTCTCAACTGACCTGAAACATAGTTAATCACCAGTTTTGTCTACATCAAAACACAATTGATCCTGAACCCCGATGCATTGCCAAATACTAAAGACTTAACACACTCATACAGAAATATCAACATGGATCCCTCTTTAAGCACTACCTCAACACCTGAAAGCACTATAGTAACCATGCTATCGACATCAAAGGCTTCACCTTTTTTGTAAAAAATGTCAAGGGTGCTGCCACTCTAGAGAAATCGAGTAAAAACCTCAAATAGTACATTATGAATCCATGGAAACTCTGTACTTGGGTAAAACTCATGGTTGGATTCCAAGAAATCATATCCTAAACCTTTTATAGGTCTACTACCACTCATTCAACAGAGATGTCATGTCAAAGGATGTTTTCCTCTCAAATCCAAGACGAGCACTTTGTGAGATTCCTATAAAACTGGTGCTCTTGGTGTATGTCTAAGACCATCCTCAAGTGTCTCACCTACTCCAAATCAGACATGGTGATCATTAAGATAAGATATTTCAAGACCACAATGAACCAGTATATAAATTGATGAAATATCCCGTTTGTTAGTCCCATGAACTATTCTAGGGAATTCATCATGATAAATGGAATCACCAAGTACTCATAGTGACCTTAACAAAATATGAATCTCATATTTTGTATATCCTCATATTGTACTCATAGCTTGTGATAGCCTGATGTGAGGTCAATGTTATAGAACAATCATTAATCTCCCAACTAGTAAAAATTTATGTATATCCATTACAGTGGATACTTATTATTCACAGTCACTTTGTTTATGCACTAGTTTTCCACTCCTATCCTCTAGCTCCCTTCTTCATTCTTAGAAATAAACAGAGGGGCCGCCCAGGGTGAAACACAAGGTCTCACAAATATCATTTCCTATAATTCCCCCAATGGCACCCACATTTCATGGATCTCTATGGGAGTCATTCAATATGCTGGAGTAGATTCCATGGCCACTCTAAAGTGCATGTCAGAATAAAAGTCTAGCTCTTATCAATGAGGTAATCTGGTAACTACTTTATGTATGACACCCCATACTCCTCCACAACCATAAGAAATTAAAAGAAAATATAATCCATTTCTCCAAGGGTCATGAAATCCAATTGGTTATTAATCAATTTCAATGTAATATTCTTGATGTCACCCTTATCCTCCAAGGATTCCATTTACCCATAATGGAAAATTCCATCCCATCACTATGGACAGACCACATTTCCTCCTAAAATAGTCAATATGGTCATTAACGGAGGATATCCAGTCCATATCTAAGATGACATCATATGGGATCATCACTTCTAAAAAAAGATTTCATACTATGATTTCACGTCCACACGTCATATCACATTGTTGGTAGAATCTCAAAATCAATAACCCACCTCTTATTGATATCACCAAGTATAAGGGTTGGGCACAAGGTTCGACCACAATATGTATGTCTCAATCAAATTATGTTGCAGGAAAGGAATAACTCAATACAATGTCTATCAATACTGTATATAAGGTTGAAAATACATATATTATACAATGTGTCATCAATGGAGCCTTAGGGCCATAGGCCTCAATATCCTATAGCTATCATCATCCCTATAATTTAGGTCCTTGATTTTGGCATGGACCACATGGGGGTAGTGGTGATAGTATGTTATCCCTCGGACCACATATTTCTACTATTCTATCTTATTTTCCACTTATTTCTCCCTACAAACTACCCTTCTCCTACCTCATTATCTACATCAATTGTCCCCTGAATGCCTCCGAATCAGCTATATAATGGGTTGGGAAATCCCATTCTAGATGTCCTTGCCCATCGCAGGTGAAACACCACATATCCCAAAGCTATTTTGAGACATCATGGGAGACTTGTGCCACTGACCAAGGGACTTAGGATCAACTACTAAATCCTCTCACATGCTTGGGTACCTCTGTCTATCATTAGTTAAATAATTACAAGGAATTAGCTCATGGGTGCCCACTATCAGCACCCAATATTGGCATATAATATTCGAGGAATAACTCCACCACTAAATTCTTCTTAATCACTCTAGAATAAGTAGTAATTCATAAAAATATCACGGGTGCCTTGAAATAATTGTATAGGTCATGTTCGAAGGTTCTTGTTCTGAAAAAAGTTCCCAAACCATATCCAGGGAGTGTTGAAATAGATCCGTAAACCACACTGAAAAATACCTCACAGTTAAAATGACCTTTTATAGATGATGAATCACATGTATGTGTACTGATTACAATGTGTCTATATAGAACTCCACTTAAAAGAGATTCACAATGATTGACCATGAGATAGCTATCTTGTCATGTGACTGAGTCACTGAACTCCACCATTTCCTAGGAGATCCTGGACAAAGAATCACTAAGAGGATTTCCATTTTTTTAAACAATCCTTTGAAGGATAAAAAATCAACTGAATACCTCTAGGTAGTCCCCATCCACATGTCCGTATTGCTTGACCTATAACATGGAAATTCACTAACTAAAAACTCAAGCAGTCCACTCAGCCTACGTGCATCCTCCACAGGCACTGAAAACACTAGATGCTACTCAATGGGTGGTGGTATAGCTGATAAACCATATGTGTCCTATTTTGGGTATAAGCCCTTGTATTAAAGCCTTTTTACGTTTAAATTCATCCTTGTGATCCCATTGTGGAATCATGGAAATATGTCATCACAAAGTCATCCTGAAATTTAACAATATTGAAGTGCACTATGTTGCATTTGTTGTCAATGAGGTATGTTGTTGTCAAGGAATGAATGGATGGATGTCAAGGAGTTTCAATATGTGAATGACAAAGGATGTGATGGTGTTGGTGAGGAAAGGAGAATGGCCATGGTATTAAGATGTATGTCACTTAGGAGATTCACTAAGTGACATAGGATGTTGTGGTTGAAACATTCTCTATCTATATCAGACGATTGTAGAACTGATCTTAATGTTTCAATACTTGTATCAAGATGATACTAAGTTACACCACTTAAAGAATGGATGATGATGGATCATCATCATAACATCTGGCGATTGTTGAGCTTATCTTTAAGTTCCAAGAACTTGTATTAAGTGGATGCAATGTCACAACAATGTTATAAGACCATGCATTGTCTTCACAATGCATGAGGAGATGAAGTGATCCATCCACAATCACTAAGTGGATTAAGTGGTGCTAATGAAGTCCATGCACAATCACTTAGTGCATGGTGAATTAGAAGAAGGTCCAATTTGATCTTTGATTAGATCAATGAAGTTCATTGAAAAATATGTTTTATTCAGGAGATCCGGTTGAAGAAGACTCGTCAGGAATTCCATTCCAAAGTAATGATTAAATGTTGATGAGAATTGGAGGAATTTTTAAAAACAAGAGAAGAAATATAGAATGGGAGAAGATGAATGGATGAGTGGGATTTGGCATATTAGACTTGGTACTTTGTTTATGTACAAAGTTACTTAGTGTTTTACACTAGCAAAAAAGAGGCCACTAAGGAGGCCAGCCGAGGGTCATCACCCAAGGCTCTTGTGGGACTCAAGGTCACCACGCCCATGGGGCACCCTCAAGGCCAAGGCAGCAGCCCTGAGACAGGGGTGCACCCGCAGGACGCAGCGTGGGCGCCAGGGGCACGCCCGGAGGAGTGCATGGTGGGCACATAGCGCGCCCGTGTGTGCATAGTGGGCGCCAGTGGCGCGCCCGAGTGGCAGGGGTGGGCGCAAAGCGCGCCCGCAAGAAGAACTCGGTGCGGGGCGGCACCGAGATCAGAGAAGATCAACTGAGGAGTAGCGGAGAGTGCTTGGGTGATAAACCGTGTGGAAACCGGCTGCCGATTTGATATGGGACGCGCAAATTTCACCGGGAGCGAATCCTGGCCGCTCGATCGATCGTGCGCCAGATCTCGACGGCACGATCGATCCCGCGTGAGATCTTCTGATTGCGGACATCCGATGTATTTGAAACTCCTGATCCGACGGCTGCCGCATCATCCCCTTCCTCGAGCTTGGCCGAGGCACCTCCCGCGACGCCGCCTGAACCAGAGGCCTCCCGAATGAAGAATTCGAGTTCCCGGCCACCTCCGATCAAACTGAAGGGTCCATGGTGATCGTCTAGACACACTGAACACGATCATACAAGAAAATGGGAACGCATGCAAAGTTTGGAAGATTTTCGATGAAGGCCAAGAAAACGAAGTGCTGAGGCCATGAGGTTATTGCTTTGCATGGTTTGGGACTAAACAGAGAGTTGCATGCGGTTCCATGCACATGCACGTAGAGTAAAAATAAAGGAATTGATCCCGCGGTGAAACAGGAGAGAAAAATCATGATTTGAAAAATCTTGAAGATCCTAAATCTTCGGGAGATCCAAAAATTATCACGCGGATGATCAAAGGCATTCCTTTGCCTATATAAAGTGAGGCCGAGCCCTCGAGGAAGCTTGCTGAAACTTTGTGGAGTCCCGCGTGTGCCTTGCCTCGCGAAGTCGAAGCCCCGCGCAGCACCCTGCGCGGCAGTGAAGCCCGGAGCACCCCATACTCCGTGAGGTTCCTTTTGCGCACTTCTTGCGCGAAAGAAGAAAGGGAGGTCCCCTGTGTGCCTCCGTTGCACGACAGGAAGAACCCGGGGCCCCAGCACCTTGCGCACCCACGGTTGAAGCCCGCACTTGCATGGCAGTTGGTGTCCTTGACACCCTTCTCGCTCGCGGCTGTCCAAGGAACTTGCGCGCCTTGTGCTCCAAGCACTTGCGCGTCCAGCTACACCCGAGGTGAACTCACACCTTGCGTGCCTTGAAGAGGAAGTGAAGTCCCGAGGCCGTTTGTGCTTAACAAAAGAAGAAAAGGGTCGTGGCAGTGTGTGTGCAAGTTGGTGAAGTGAAGACCACACATTTGTGTGTGTGTGCAAACATGAAGAACCACCTACAGCCCAAGTGTGTGCAAGAATAGAGGAGTAGGCCAAGCTTAAGTGTGTGCAAAACGTGGAACATGTTGTGTTTGAAAAACAAGCGAAGGCTGAACCTTAGTGTGTGCCTAAGTGGTGTGTACACACTAAGATGGAGAAGAAGAAGGAGACTCTCACACTAGAGTATAACACACATCTAACTGTTTAATAAAATTGAATAAAGTGTGTGAAGTTTGAGAAGGTGTGTGCGCTTAATAAGAATACACCCTTTGTGGGTTTATCACACCATGACAAGAAAGAGGGGAGTGCATGCATGCATGCATGCACGTGCACACGTGAACAGTGCCAAATCAGTGGTGTGCATCTGAGTAGTCCAAGACCAGTGGTTCTTGAAGAAATTGAGAATTCATGTCGTCAGTGCATGAGGATGCATAGTTTCCATGCACTCAGTGCATGAAGTTGATGTGAAGTGAGACTGAAGCCAGACTAAAGTTAAAGACATCAGCTGCCTGAGTTTTCAGTAATTGAGAAGACCCTGATCAACAGAAGTGATCAGAAGTTGCTGAGCAAGACCAACAGACCTTATCAGAGGCTGTTGAAGATTCTTGAAGAGAGAAGCCAAGTTATCCTAAGAGAAAGGAGATAAATCCTGACCAAGACGAGAAGACCTGATCAACTCAAGTGATCAGAGGTACAGAGCAAGGCCAGCAGTCTTTATCCCAGACTGCTGAAGATACTTGAAGAAGATTAAAGTGAAGAAGAGATAATCGTGTGACTCGAGGAGCCAGGAGAAGCCCCCTGTGAGACTCAGGGAGGAAGAAGTCTTCAGTGGGATTCTGGAGCAGGCCAGTGGGACTCTGGTAACACTGTGAGACGCAGTATAAAGACCCTCCTGTGGGACTCAGGAGAGATACAGTGGGGAGATTGAATTGGTATCAGAGAGAGGTTCCCTCTAAAAGATCCAAGGGAGTCTTTATGAAGTGCAGATTTGAGGAAATGAGTGACCAGCCTCAAATGGAGATATCTTCCAAGACTCAGAAAAATAGAAAGAAGAAACAGGCCAAGAAGATGATGAAAGCCTGTCCTAGCTGTGATGATGTTGGAACAATGAAATATATTCAAAGTGCAATCGAATATCTTCAGAAGACAGTCCCCAAGGAACTGGAAATGTGTATAGCTGCAGGCATCCTTGATCTTCAAGAAGAAAAATTACAGCTAGAAGAAGAAGCCAATACAATGGAAGATCAGTTGGCTAAAAGGGTTGGCGTAACCAACACTCTTAGAAAGCTGGTGAAGGCTAAAGATGAAACCGTTTCTCTTTGCAATGAAAGATATGAAGACACTGCTGAAGAATTGCAAAGAATCCTTTCTGAGAAAGAATTCTTTAAAGTAATAATCAAAGATGTTTACCATGCACTGGAGAAGAGGCATATAGTATCAATGGTTGTTAAAGATGCTCAACTTGAAGACAAAGTAAAAAGGGTGAAGGAGCTTGACAACTCATTTCTTGAAAAGAATAAGGTGCATGAAGACCAGATAAAGCAGCTGGAAGAGAAATGGGAAGGAAGGCTAAGAACTATTGAGGATGATAAGAACTCCCTCAATATGAAATGCTTAGAACTGGATGTGATATTGAACAATCAGCAATCACCCAAAGCCAAAGCCTCCCAGTCAGCTGAAAGAAGAAAGGTTTCTACTCAAGTATGCATTGAGCAAGATGATTCTAAAAGAAAGACATCCTCTAATAAAAGGGAAACAACTTCTAAAAAGAGGGTACCATCCATCCCATATTGTACTCATGTTTCTAAATGTGTTTCCACAAAAAGTACAGGATGGAAGAATAACACTGATCAAGTATGGATGAAGAAAATGAAGAAAGCGAGCTCTCCTGAAACAACACAACAAGTCAAGAAAAGTACCCTACAATTAGAAGGATTCAAGAGGTCAAGATTTGTGGGTCAGTGTTGGTGTTGTAATAAGTATGGGCACTGTGCAAAGGATTGTTGGTACAATCCGCTGAATGTCAAAGCACAAAGCAAGCCCATGCCAAGGGGGAGCAAGCCAGAGGAAAAGAAGCAACATCCACAGGTCCAGAGACATCTGTTTACTACTAACAGATTTGGATTTCTTGATAACATCTGGGATGTGTGCAAAAGTGGTCAAATAGATACATGTCAATCTTCAACTGTATCCAGAGCTCAAAAGAAGAAAAGATCACAGAACCTGGCTGAGAAAGAATCCTTGGGACGAAAACAGAAGAAAGGTGACAATGCTCCGAAGAAGATGTTGAAAAAGGAAAAGAAGTCCTTGGAGTCTAAATCCAAGAAGGGTGATGAATCCAGAAGGACCACCAAGAAGAAATTCTTCTACTGTGGAAAGAAAGGACATATCATGGATCTTTGTAAAGAAGCCATGAAATTCAATAGAGGCAGATTGGACTCAAACAGACGATCAATCCAAAAGAAGCAGAAGGGATTGATTGAAAACAAGTTTCCTAAGAAAGGTATCTTGAAAGCATCGAAGGAACCATGTGGAATTTCCAGAACTGAGGCCACACTTCCATGTGACTTACTAGTCATATGTCCAAATTAGTTGCAACTTTCCAAAGATCTGCAGAGAGCTGAAGATGAAGTTCTGAAAATTGCTAAGGCAGAATGGAAGAAGAAGATTTCACATGAAGATGTGTTGACATCCACACCAGCACAAACATCATTGAAGATAAAATGTGCAAGTGTGAAGAATGGTGAAAATGGGACATCTCGGTTGAGAGAATCTTCTCAACCTTGTTGTTCACATTGATGAACCAAGGAGGTTCCATCTTATTCCTTTATACTTCTGGTATTTACATGTGCTAACATTGCAGGGAATTGAAGATGACGATCATTCTCAACTGGAGAGTGGTTTGGGTAGAATGGAGATCACCCCTTGTGGGGGAGCCAATATGTAGAAGATGGGATTCTATGATTTAATACCATCTTGAGAAAAGTGAAGGTATTCCAATCGTACTTTCATCCCTTGTTTCTTAATTGTATTCATCATGACAATTAAGGGGGAGTATTGAATGAATACAAATGGTTGAAAGGGGGACCTTTATCTTTGCACCTGAACTTTCTATTGTGTTTGGTGAAGTATGTACAGGATTTAGCAATTCATTGTTATATTTGAAAAAATTTCAAGCCCCTTGAAGCATGATCTCACATGTATAGTGAATGTTGGACAGCATTGAGTACCTTGGTTACATCACTCTTGTTTTCTACACCGGGTTAGCCCAAGTAGACTTAGAGTTGATCTACTAAAGGTTCCTTGCTCAAGAGAACATGTGACATCATCCCTCTCTTGGTGATTTTGAAGAAAATGATTTTATAAGGGAGGAAGTGATTTTCGAAAGAAAACCACACCACACCTTTGCATTTGATTGCCAATAAGGGGGAGAAATATTGGCACACATATTGACCCATTCATATGTGCTCTAGTGTATTTCCAACAAATACAAAGCTGGAGATTTATGTGCACTGTATTGCATTTGTTGTCAATGAGGTATGTTGTTGTCATGTAATGAATGGATGGATGTCAAGGAGTTTCAATATGTGAATGACAAAGGATGTGATGGTGTTGATGAGGAAAGGATAATGTCCATGGTACTAAGATGCATGTCACTTAGGAGATTCACTAAGTGACATAGGATGTTGTGGTTGAAACATTCTCTATCTATATCAGAAGATTTTAGAACTTATCTTAATGTTTCAATACTTGTATCAAGATGATACTAAGTTACACCACTTAAAGAATGGATGATGATGGATCATCATCATAACATCTGGTGATTGTTGAGCTGATCTTTAAGTTCCAAGAACTTGTATCAAGTGGATACAATGTCACAACAATGTTAGAAGACCATGAATTGTCTTCACAATGCATGAGGAGATGAAGTGATCCATCCACAATCACTAAGTGGATGAAGTGGTGCTAATGAATTTCATGCACAATCACTTAGTGCATGGTGAATTAGAAGAAGATCCAATTTGATCTCTGATTAGATCAATGAAGTTCATTGAAAAATATGTTTGATTCAGGAGATCCGGTTGAAGAAGACTCATCGGGAATTCCATTCCAAAGTAATGATTAAATGTTGAAGAGAATTGGAGGAATTCTTAAAAACAAGAGAAGAAATATAGAATGGGAGAAGATGAATGGAAGAGTGGCATTTGGCATATTAGACATGGTACTTTGTTTATGTACAAAGTTACTTAGTGTTTTACACTAGCACAAAAGAGGCCACCAAGGAGGCCAGCCGAGGGTCATCACACAAGGCACTTGTGGGACTCAAGGTCACCACGCCCATGGGGAACCCTCAAGGCCAAGGCAGCAACCCTGAGGCAGGGGCGCACCCGCAGGACGCAGTTTGGGTGCCAAGGGCACGCCCGGAGGAGATCATGGTGCATAGCGCACCCGTGTGTGCATAGTGGGCGCCAGTGGCACGCCCGAGTGGCAGGGGTGGGCGCAAAGCGCGCCCGCAAGAAGAACTCGGTGCGTGGTGGCACCGAGAGGGGAGAATTTCAACTGAGGAGTAGCGGAGAGCGCTTGGGTGATAAACCATGTGGAAACCGGCTGCCGATTCGATGTGGGATGTGCAAATTTTACCGGGAGAGAATCCTGGCCGCTCGATCGAACGCGTGCCAGATCTCGACCGCACGATCGATCCCGCACGAGATCTTCTGATCGCGGCCGTCCGATGTATTTCAAACTCCTGATCCGACGGCTGCCGCATCATCCCCTTCCTCGAGCTTGGCCGAGGCACCTCCCGCGACGCCGCCTGAACCAGAGGCCTCCCGAATGAAGAATTCGAGTTCCCGGCCACCTTCGATCAAACCGAAGGGTCCATGGTGATCGTCTGGCCACACTGAACACGATCATACAAGAAAATGGGCATGCATGCAAAGTTTGGAAGATTTTCGAAGAAGGCCGAGGAAAACGAAGTGACGAGGCCATGAGGTTATTACTTTGCATGGTTTGGGACTAAACAGAGAGTTTCATGTGGTTCCATGCACATGCACGTAGAGTAAAAATAGAGGAAGTGAACCCGTGGTGAAACAGGAGAGAAAAATCAAGATTTGAAAAATCTTGAAGATCCGAAGTCTTCGGGAGATCAAAAAATTATCACGCGGATGATCAAAGACATTCCTCTGCCTATATAAAGAGAGGCCGAGCCCTCGAGGAAGCTTGCTGAAACTTTGTGGAGTCCCGTGAGTGCCTTGCCTCGCGAAGTCGAAGCCCCGCGCAGCACCCTGGGCGGAAGTGAAGCCCGGAGCACCCCTTTCTCTGTGAGGTTCCTTTTGCGCACTTCTTATGCGAAAGAAGAAAGGGAGGTCCCCCGTGTGCCTTCGTTGCACGGCAGGAAGAACCCGGGGCCGTAGCACCTTGCGCGTCCACGGTTGAAGCCTGCACTTGCATGGCAGTTGGTGTCCTTGACACCCTGCTCGCTCGCGGCTATCCAAGGAGCTTACACGCCTTGTGCTCCAAGCACTTGCGCGGCCAGCTACACCCGAGGTGAACTCACACCTTGCGCGCCTTGAAGAGGAAGTGAAGTCCCCAGGCCGTGTGTGCTTAACAAAAGAAGAAAAGGGTCGTGGCAGTGTGTGTGCAAGTGGGTGAAGTGAAGACCACACATTTGTGTGTGTGTGAAAACTTGAAGAACCACCTACGGCCCATGTGTGTGCAAGAATAGAGGAGTACGCCAAGCTTAAGTGTGTGAAAAACGTGGAACAAGTTGTGTGTGCAAAACAAGCGAAGGCTGAACCTTAGTGTGTGCCAAAGTGGTGTGTACACACTAAGAAGGAGAAGAAGAAGGAGACTCTCACACTATAGTATAACACACTTCTATGTGTGTAACCAAATTTAATAAAGTGTGTGAAGTTTGAGAGGGTGTGTGTGCTTAATAAGAATACACCCTTTGTGGGTTTATCACACCAAGACAAGAAAGAGGGGAGTGCATGCATGCATGCATGCACGTGCACATGTGAATAGTGCCAAATCAGTGGTGTGCATCTGAGTAGTCCAAGATCAGTGGTTCTTGAAGAAATTGAGAAGTCATGCAGTCAGTGCATGCGGATGCAGATTTTCCATGCACTCAGTGCATGAAGTTGATGTGAAGTGAGACTGAAGCCAGACTAAAGTTAAAGACATAAGCTGCCTGAGTTTTCAGTAATTGAGAAGACCCTGATCAACAGAAGTGATCAGAAGTTGCTGAGCAAGACCAACGGACCTCATCAGAGGCTGTTGAAGATTCTTGAAGAGAGATGCCAGGTTATCCTAAGAGAAAGGAGATAAATCCTGAGCAAGACGAGAAGACCTGATCAACTCAAGTGATCAGAGGTACAGAGCAAGGCCAGCAGTCTTTATCCCAGACTGCTGAAGATACTTGAAGAAGCTTAAAGTGAAGAAGAGCTACTCGTGTGACTCGAGGAGCCAGGAGAAGCCCCCTATGAGACTCAGGGTGGAAGAAGTCTTCAGTGGGATTCTGGAGCAGGCCAGTGGGACTCTGGTAACACTGTGAGACGCAGTATAAAGACCCTCCTGTGGGACTCAGGAGAGATACAGTGGGACTCTGTATCAACCATTGTAATACTAACCGATTATAATGGAGAAACCATGTTGGGGTGTATAACCAACATGGAAAGGACGTAGGCCTTTGGTGCCGAACCTTGTAAATCCTTGTGTCCTGTGCCTTTACATTTACTGCATCACTCGAGGAAAGGTTGAGAGATACAAGAAGAGTGGATCAAGGTTTTAACCAGCCATAGGGGTTTAATTGATAAGGAATCAATTAGTAAAAAGTATTAAGGGGTCACTGATTCACCCCCTCCCCCTCTCAGTGATTCTCACTAATCTGGGCACTTCAAATATGTACCATGATCAAAGAGAATATTCAGGGATGTTTCTCAGGAAAAACATGGATTCGCAAACACGTTCATATATGATTCATGTACCCATGTTTATCCCTAAAATCTATTTCTATATGTAACATGTAAAACGTTAGGTGATCAAAGTCCAAGTGTATGGATTCATCAGCTGCCACAATTGAACTAGAGTCCTTTGGTTCAAATAATAACATGAAAAACATAACATATTTTCCCCAATCCAATCTCCAAAATTCCAATTCTAAGTTATAACTAACTACTCTGATACTATTCTTTCAGAAACTAACTCACTAAGTTTCATACTACAACTATCCCAATCCAACCTTTATTAGGACATTGGATTGAAACCAACATAATGTAGGAATATCCCACACTTGGTAAGAGAACATCTCCAAGCCCATACAATGATGAAATGTAAATCAAATGAAACCAATGCATGAGTAAATATATGATCCCACAAATATATTACAATAGTAATGTGATGAATGTGAAAATGGGTTAAATGAATGCCCATCCAAAAACATTAGATATTATACCATTATCTGAGGGTAGGGACTAAAACACAATGAAATCACATTGGTGTGTCAAGATCAAGCTATTCACTACCCTCTCGCTATCCTCTTAGGAAACTATCAAATTGGACTACATCTGCATAAGACCTGACACTTGTGGGAAGATCCCATGAAAGGGTGAGTATAGAAATACACAGCAGGTTACAATGAATAATATAACCATGGATCAGTAAGAATATTCCTATCATAACAAGGATATAACAATAATTTCATAAGAAACATATATAATTTGGATGGATTCCCACCACTGGGAAGTCACAACCAATTTCCAATCATATGATTCTGATCAAAGAAATATTCATTCTGGGAGAATCTAACCCAGTAGCCAAGCCATCACTGGAGACACCCATCCAAGAGTTCTACATCATTTGAACCCGTTCAACAATGTACACAGATCTCAGAAGACCTCAATACATAGATATGGTTCATGCCCAAAATCACTGGGGGATACCACGAAACCAACCTAGATCAACCCTCTTCATAGGGGATTGTATTCCAATAATAACATGAATCATATATATATGACCTTCTATATAGAGGATCAATGAATTTTTAAAGGAGGTCTCACAGATTCAACAAACCCCACCTAGGGTAAAAATATGATAGATGATCACAATCCAGTCACATGGAGGGACATTAAAAACTCTATCTAAGACTCATCCTTTTGAGGGGATCACAATACCAATATGCATATGTCATTCCAAAGTATACCGTAAATGGAATGGACCAACGGAACATACTTTACCAACACTAGTCTAGAATGATGAAAAATTGGAAAAACAACATCAAAAGTTGGTACATGTCATATACTAGGAGTACAAAGTGTGTCCATAAAACCCCTTATAATTTCGTGTGGTGCATGAAAACATAAAAATTAAATATCTAAATTCATTGAATATTGTAATAATACACAATGTGAAGAGATCTCCTAACAACAGTTTCATGTTTTTTACCCATTCATGTGTACCGCTGGCTATGCCTATCTACCAACCCCGGAATACGTAGTTCTTCCCTTGTATCTTCTATGATACACGCTAAGCTACTGAGCATTTTTCAAACAATATGTGATAGTGTCACACAATATCTGATATTTAACTCTCAATAAAACCCTTTCACCATAGATAGGTCCCCCACATGATGGGTATATTCAAATTACACCCCATGTGATTTGGGATTTTCCATATTTTTCAAGATCTCTTCTGTATCATTATTGGTATCACCAAAACCATTATCTGCACTAAAACCTATGGATTAGGGGTCTCTCGTCCTTAACGTCACCCACTCAATGGATTTTGGTCCTCGATCTACTCATAAAAGGATATTTCAAGCCAAACTACCATCGCTGTAGGCCACCCCTATGCAACCATTATGGTAAGGGAACCTATGATCCCTTCCAATATCATCCCTCCTTGAATCATCCTCCACCATCACTGACCCTCAAATCAGATCCTCCACCATAGGCCATCCCTATAGTAATTATCCATCACACCATTGAACTATCAGGAAATGATAAAATTCCTATAAATCAATGAACCACGTTCTAAAGAAAATAATCCCAATGAGCGAACAAAGAATCATGGGAGAAAATCAAAATCCACTAGTTCGGAGGAATGATCCTCAGTCCATTATAATAGATTTTATGAATAAATAGTGATAAATAAACAATGAATAATAAAGTATATCAATCAAATTAAATCAATCTTCGTTGAGCGAATCAATTCATGTTCATGTAATTGATCAACAATTCAATTAGATTAGATAACATAATGTAAATAAGGATTCAACTACTTACCAAGAGTTTGGATAGATCAATAATGAAGGACGATCCTTTATTTACATCATTGATGAGATCCATGAAATCCAATGGTGAAATAATACTTGATCCCAATCTGATCTGCTGTCGTCTATCATAAATTCACTCTAACAATCCTCTAGGTCTCTAGGGTTTAGTATAAATCCATATGAAAATTCGATTACCATATATTTATATAAGAGCTTGTTCCTCATGTAAAAATAAATAAATATTTAAATTTATCTATTCATTTAATTTTCACCCATGAAATCTTTGAAAAAACCCCTCACGCCAAAAAATGAAATGTAACACCTAAGAAAAACCCCTATTCTAAACTCAATTGTGCACTCAGATTTATGATTTGGCCCCCCCTTCAAGAGTCATTCCACATTTTTTGAAAAAAAAATTAAATGTGTGATAATAGTATATTTAATATGATTCAAAATTTTGTTCTGGATCCCTCATCCTCAAAACATCATGATCTCTCAGTCCCTAAATTCAAAAAAATAATCCATTTAAAATTCTTGAAATAATACATGGAAAATTAGAGTCATTACATGAACACTTATTACTCTAAATTTAATTTTAATCAAGTCAATTATTTTTTTTCAAAAAATAAATTTAGAACCTTATTAAAGAATTTTTTGGTGATGAATCTGAATTTGGGATTATTTTAACCTATGTCAATGTATATTTATGAAAAAATTTATTTTTTAAATAAAATTTTTAATTTGACAAAAATATTATTGTAAAAAAATTAATTTAAATTATAATGCGTTCTTAATTTTATTTGACATTGATTACCAATTAAATGATTGTTACTTTTTTTTCAATATATTTTTATATTATATAATACACTTGATTGAAAATATATTCATTGAATTTTAAAAATAAATAAAATTTAGATAATAATTATTATTTGAAATATAATCATTTTACCAGTATAAGTAATATTTACCTAAGGAAACACAATCATTATGCCTAAAAATAAAGTGGCACTTATTAGATAATTTGGAACCATTGATTTTAAAATTTAAATCCATTTCATTTTATTCAATTTATAAAAAAATTCAGAATAATAATGTATAATGTACAAAGAACAATTTTTTAGGAAAATATTACTTATGTTATAAAATATCAAATATAGGATTATAATTTAGGATTGATATTATAAAATATATTTTATTACTTAAAAGTATTATATATTTTTTTAATATAAATTTATTATAATATTGATGTTCTCATTATATACATGTGATATTATAAAATACATAGAATTATAACAAAAATGATATTTTACTATATTCACCTTAATATATATTAAATTATAAAAATAAGATAAATATATCTTAACATTACATTGGAAAGTTAAAAAAATAATGTTATGTTTATAAAAATTTAATTTAAAATTTTAAAAACAATATTTTAAGTGAAAATATAATATATTATTCATGAATACTTTTATTTAAAAATGATTCTTTTTAGAGAAAAAGTGTTTTGAATATTATTTCATATGATATTTGTAAATAATTGAAAATTATTACATTTAAATATAAATATAAATAATACATATCATCATGTAATTTAACATATAATAAATTTTAATATTCTATGGTAAAATAAAATACCATTTTTTAAGTGGTTCGTTGAAAATAAATAATTCATCTAAAAAACCAATGAAATTTAATAATAATAAAATTTAACTCTATTAATTGAATATTATCATTTTATTTTTTAATGATTATTTTATTCATGTAATTTTAGTATGTCATGGTTGATTTTAGTTGATTTTTTCATTATATTGGTGTTTCTTTTGACTCATGATTTCCATGATATTACTGCTCTAAAGGATGAAAAATCTTTGACCATACATTCTACCCCATTAAATAAATTGCATCATCCTAATTACAACTATTTTCCACTGATGAAATTATGAAAGGGTATTTATAACATATTTATTATTTTAAATAAAACTTTCAATATGAAATCTACCTTACCATTTTAATCTAGATAAATGTACTTATCTTTCCTAAAAACAATTGATTGTTTATACAATAATCAGATATTATCGAGAGTATTAATTCCCTAAAACTACCTAAGTATACATTTAATAAAACTATAAAAAAATATGATATTATTCAAATAATTAATTAAATCATTAATCATCAATTTATATTATCCATTAATTAATCATATACAACAACAGATAATGTATACCCTAATTTACTATTTGTGATAAAATTCACAAAAAAATATCAACAATTATCATCAATCCCATTGATATTGATACTACATATCCTACATTTTAAATATAAAACATCCCTTTATTATCACATCCTCAAAAATCTACTAAAAATAAAACATATCTATCACATTAACATGCATTCTTCAATTATTATAATTGGAAACCTATCCTTAATATAAATTCATTTCTCAAGTTTACTAATACCATTTATTATTTTTCCTCAAATAAAAAAGAAACAATAATAGAGAAAAATACTTAGATACTTCACATAATCCTCAATAACATTGATAATAAATAACTCTAATTGAGATATATTACATCACTAATTAATATGGTTATGTGAATCTAGATATAATTTTTTTGATATAAAACGGTTTTCCTTAGGAAAGCATTAAAAAATCACTTTTCCATCACAATGTGAATATAATAATATATCTCTATTTATGTACTATCCACTCATTAGTTATAAGAGATTTTTGTTTTTGGATATAAAAAATTCATTGATTTATCTTTGTGATCACTTTTAAACCAAATACTAAAACCAAAATGGTTATGATAATATCTTAAAGAAATCGAGTATATGAATAAGAAAGATCAATCCTATGATGTTTCACTAATTCATATTTCATTTAAAAATATGATATAATTATTTTCACTATGTAATATCTGGTGAATATAATTGCTCTCTTGGTTCAACCTAGGGTACTTTATGTTGTGTTCTCTCATAAATTTAACACAATCAATTAATGGGATTATGAAATAATTAATTTATAATTGTTCATAAATTGTATGAAAGAAAAAATAGAATATCCCACATGATTTTTAAACAAAATGATTTTTAGGCCACTTTTTGTGCACTGGTTGAGGATTGGGTTAATACACAATCCTCCCTTTTTTGGTTCTTAATCCTTGGTAAAACTATGATACATCCTACATCAGATAGTAATATCCAGATAGGGATGTTATTTCTAGGAAAAATATATAATATCAACATTAATATTACTATAATATGTTATTGAATGCAGAAAATTATACATTAGACTTATTTCATTCGGTTTACACTAAATCAATCTTATCATAATTTACAAAAATTGATTATTACCTCAACTAATATAATATGAATCCCACACCTTTTATAATAGGGTAGACATTATCATATAAAACATTGATGATGTATCAAACTCCAAGTTTTTTCCCACCAATTACATCCAAATCTCCAATGTTATCTAAACCCTTTTCTGATTCTAGCTGGGAAACCCAAAACTGAATCTTGTGGTAATTAAAAGAGTTAATGAATATTTTTCAAGATAATAAATTCCGTATACCTTTCATGTTTATAGTTTTAAATAATATGTAAAAAACATTAACTAAAAAAACTTGTGTCTTTCTCACCTTATAGAAATTTTTCGATTATATAACCACTTTATTAGTCTATAAAATGGCTTCATCATATCGCAAAAAATTCTCCCATATGATAAAAATCAAGACATATCTAATATAATAATATTCATCATAAAATGGGGAATGGAAAAAAAGAAATATGGGAGATTATAAGCTCAATAAGGGAAAATATAAGAAAAAATAGCCTCATAACATAAGTGATCATAAAAGATGGTATGTTTATAATCAATATATTTATGAGAAAAGATACACAAAAAATCATAGATAATATATCTCGGCATATGAATTGGTATCAAAAGAGTTCAAAAGAAAAAGTTAAAAAACATGAAGAATAATAAAATAGACATTGAATGTAGTAAATAAAGTGTAAGAATCATACACTTATGATTTTATATCTTTTTTATCATAGATACCCACCAACCCATTCACTCATTAATGTTTTAGGATAGCTAAATGCCATCACACTCAACATTTTGTAACCCTGTCTACCTTCAAAACCAATCACATAAAATATATATCTCAAACGATATAAGAATTTACCAAATCCATTAGAGGGAGGTATATGTCCCACCTATTTCATAATCTATGTATTTGTGTTCCACTTGAAGAAAACCCATAACCTTATAAAATAACACATATAAAAAAAATGTATTTCATGATTTTTTAAAATCAGCATATAAAGAACCTATAGAAATAAAATAGGATTTATTCAACATGTCATATTGAACACAAGGTAAAAAAGGTGTTTCATTTTGATTCAAATAATGAAATCCTTAGTAATTCCATCAGTAATCAAAGCATGAAAAAACCATATAAAATAATTATGTAAACAATGACATCAAATAACATTATAGGTAAATACCATTATATCAAAAGGATAAATCATATCATATTTACACCATATAGATAAATGGTATATGATTAAGATAATAATTTTCTCCAATCAATTAATGTATGAAATCTAGGTGAATACACTATAATCATAGGAATCTATAATTGGGTATTCATAGTGTAAAGGCTTTGGAAGAATGAATATGGTTACGTAATGAAAAATATTAAGAAAGACAAAGGTAGCAATGTATTATTATTTCGATAGAGGGTATTAATACATAAGTCATACAAACAAATATATTGGATGAAACATTTGATGAAAATCCACGATCAAGCAAAACATATAGCAGTTGATGTTGAGTTAGAGGAAAAACATTTTTAAGAGTTTTAGAAATAAACAATGTTTGGATGTAAGAAATAAACTTCCCCATTTGAAATAAATTTACAAGAAATATATTATAATACCAAGAGAAAAATAATTTATTTTATAATCTATGAATTTATATAGTGGAAGTTTCATATAAAATTATAATTGTGGAAGAAATATACCATTACATGAAAACATTTAATGGAGTTGTTATTTTTTCATGAACGGACCATATATGAAACAATAACTGATTTTACATCAAAAAATATGAAATGAAGTTTATCTTAGTTGGAAAAAAATATATTTTTAAAAGATATAGAAAATTACAAAAAATGGAGTTTAGAAAATTAGATTATCCCTTTTTTTAAAATATTTTTTAGAACCACATCGATTAAAAAAATTAAAAACCCCCCTTTAAAAACTTAATGAGAATATAAATCCCACCAAGGATAATAAGTGGAGAACAAAATTATTTTTATGTTAGAATAAATTTATATAAAAATTTCCTAGATGATTTATCATACTCCTGAAGTCCTTATTTTAAAATTTAAGTTGCAATAGAAAACATATATCTTGAGTGTCACTCATATCAAAACAATTGAGGCAAAGATAGCATGAAATTGAAGTTAAAATACCATGATAAAGGTAACTCATGATATTATATAATCAATAAGTTATATAACCACCGTTAAAATTTTATAAGGTTCATAAAATAAAGTGTGTCTCCAAGAAGACAAATTTTATATGAAACCCCTTCTTGTGTCGAAATTGTTCTTTACAAACACTTAACATCATATATTCGGACCTGAAACTTACACTGGTAAAAGGCCTTTGATTTTGTGGAATTAAGGAATTTTTTGGTTGATAGGGAAATTAAGGATTGTAATAGACTCATGGAGAAGAGATTTGGGTAGTGTTCTATGGTAATTTTGAAATATGAGTTCAGTATTAAATGGGTGGAAGTGATTCACCATTTATATGGGAAGAGGAAGGACATTTCCCTGGAAAAAATGATATGTAAGGGTTAGGAATTAAATGCCATGAAATTTAAGTGAATTTAAGTTTCATTTAATTGTATGTAAAACATTTTACCATCTTATATAACTTCTATAAGATCTAATGTGAAATTTAATTTTTGAAATTTCGAGCCACCTAAGATTGGTCATTTAAACAATTATTACCCTCAAGTCAATAGTTATCATGTGAATTATTATATTACTAAAAATATACGTTTAACATTATTAATAAATTTAGAAATTTATTATCTGGATGTGGGATACATTTAACCCAATTCAAATAATAAGTATATGAAAATTAACTTTTGCAGTAAAATATATAATGTGTTTAAAAATTATTTTTGTTGAAAAAGTTGTTTTATATTTGATTATTATTATTATTTGAAATTGTTTAACATTTAAATTGGTTTTATTTGTTGACATAATTTAGCATTATATTATAGTTGTAATTTAAAATAGAATCATTTAATTTTAAGAAATCATGATTTAAAAAAATGATTTTTTCATTGACATATAATTGTTTTACCAATGTAACTAATATTAACCCAAAGAAACATAATATGTTTTCCGAAAAATTAAGTGGATATTATTAAATAACTTGGATCCTATTATTTTAAATTAAAATTACATTACATTTTACTTAATTTACTCCAACTAATTTTACAATACTACTGTATAATATATAGAAAATTATTTTTTAAAAAATATTAACAACATTAAAAAATAACATATATAGGTTTGTAATTTAAACTTGATATTTTAAAATATCTAATTTACATAACAGTTATATATTTGATCTATATGAATGTTTTTAGGTATTAGGGTCATCTTATATCAATTGATATAATAAAATCTGCGATATTCCCAAAAATGGTATTTTTAACTATTCACCTTAATGACAATTATTTTATAAAAATCTTGAAAATTAATCTTAAGATAATAATGGAAAGTTTAAAAAGAAGTTGAAGTTATCTATTTGAAATTAAAATTTAAAAATTTAAATTTTTTAATTTTAAATAGAAATTCAATATAATAAGAAAAACTAATTTTATTAAAGAAGTGCCATTTTAAAAATCAAGTGTTTTTAATCATATTTCAGTTAATACTTATAGATAATATAACACTGATAGATTAGTTTATAAATATAAATAATAACTATTATAAATTGTTTTTAACTAATATTTATGTGGATTTATTTTATTATATGTTATCCACCTCAATTTTTTTATTTAATGTATTTTTTGTTGAATTATTTTGTAAATGTTTTATTTTATTGTTTTTTATGTTGTTCTTAAAATATTAATTTTTATTAATTACTAATTAATTATGTTTATATTAATTTTTTAATTATATTTTTTAATTAAATTTTTTATTTTATTTTGTTTTTATTTTCAATCTAATGGGCTGATTTAATCTTGGTATTTATTTAATTTCCCTTTTTTTATTTGTTTACTAATTTTTAAGTAAATTTAAATTTAATTTAACTTAGAATGAATTCAATGAAACTTCAATAATATTTTGAAATTATTATTTATAGAAAATAATATTTTTATCTTGTTTTTATTTATTTATTTATTTCAGTATTAATTCATCAATTTTACTGTTAAATAATTCACATAGTGTTATTATGGAATATTTTATATAGATAATTTTTCTATGGTCACCATATATCCTCTTTCCAACTACTTTTACATATCAAATTTTTTAATGAAGAATATTCATGTTTCCAAATTCCATATGGCTCCACATAGCATAAATTCACAGAGGATCCTTCACGTATATATTTTTTAGAGTAACCACAAATCCAAATAAACTAGAATATCCATATAATTAGTAAATGATTTGAATTTGGGGAATATATTTAGTTTTATTTGATCTATGTGGATGGAAAAAAGAGTGAGAAATTTAACTAAGACTCAAATTCAACTAAGTTAATTAGACCACATGAGGATGAGGGAGCGTGGGATATAAATTGTTTAGAGGGATTCAAGATATGGGATGAATATGGCCTATGTGTTTCAGCTAAACCAAAACATAATATTGTATTGTGTCTTCGATATATCAAAGTTTGCTTTTTGAGTTTCTGAACATAGATTCTATTGAAGCCTCTAATGTCTATGATGTCTAATGAAGAGAAAACCATACATCTGTCAAAGTGAATCTTGAACAAGCACTTAGTATTGAAGTGTCCCATGAAATATGAATATTTATTTTCTAATATTGTGTTGGGATGAATGTGATTCAATGTGGAAAAGATGATTACCTTGCTATTTTTCATTTGACCTATTTAAAATGAAAATAGGGAATAAACATTGATGTTAAAGAGGATTCATTTTTTGGTAGAAAATACATAGTTGATTGACATCACACAAGATCTATGATGTAGGTGACCAAATGTGATGAATTACAGGCATGTTGGGTTGATGAATTTTTTTCCTATGGTTGTGATCATTTTTAAGGTTAGATAAAAATCATACCCAATTACTCTTGAATGATATCGTTTTGATCATGATGATGATTGCACTATTTCTGTTCAAAGAATAGAATTTTCGAGTCTCAATCATAAAAACTGATCTTATGTTTTCCTGATATTTAACATAATTGTTTAGTTCTAAGTGGTGGTGTAAGAGTTATGAAATTTATTTGTATAGTTGGAATAATTTTATAAACAATTAATTGATTCTCAAAAATATAATTTTATAGAAGGTACTGAGAAATTTATGTGGGTGATGTAATAATTATAAAACACAATTGATTTAAGGAAAAAATTAAATCCTTTTTGATGTCCATCATGAAAATGATGTGTTTTTTGAGGTTTTGACCTTTCAAAAGAAATTAAATAATCACACATAATTTTAGAAAATATTGAGATTCATATATACAATATATAGATGATACTTAAACACTTCTATTAAAATCATCCATAGCGAGATTAGAGAAAAGTATAGAAAGCAAAGTAAGAGCTCAATCCAGATTAAAACTTTAATTGATCAATTATCATCTTTTTATATCCTTCGTCTTTAAAGTTATTATTATTTAAAATTATCGGTCTAAATACATAGTGGGTAAATTAGATTTTTATTTCATATAATTTGAAAAACAAATTGTGAGATATTTTTCAAATTAAATTTACATCTTTATTTTTTCAATTAAATGTTTTTTGTTCCTGACGAACAGAAATATCGTGTGATTTTTGGTCAAACAACTCAAATGAGATATTGACTAATTTATTTCAATCATTGATTTAGATTATATTTTATTAAATAATAAAATAATTTAATAGGATAGTCATAATTTACCACACACTACATTTTCAGTCAATGCGTACACATCTATTTTCATTCTATTTTTTATTATATTTTAGAATCGCCTTTTTTCTTTTATTTTTTGTTTCTATATATATTCATCACTATTTTTTTCTTGTTCATATGTTTTTTTAGTAATATATCATCATTATTAGACTGAATCTTCCACTTCTATCCTGGCGGATTTGATACCCTACCTCACTACTTTCTAGAAGATTGTTTGTTTTAACAGAAGTATTTTTTCGTAGCAAAGGCACCAATTTTTGACATTCAAACTACTAGTTAGAGGATATTACTTGATTTAAGTGAACTCAATGATATTATTAGAGTCTCTAATGAAGATAATTGTATTTTTAATGAATGAAATAAAAAGTTTCATTATTCCATTTCCCAAAAATATATTTTATGTCAATTCAATGGATTTTACTCAATGATTCATGACATGGGAATTTTCTTAAAAAATGGAAATCATAGTGGTCTGGACCATTCAATATGCTTCTATTTTTTGTCAATAGAACTTTTGAGTTATTAGGAGAGTAAAACCCACATTTATTTGTGAATGTTAAAAGGATCAAGAATTACATTAAACAGTGTCCAAAGGTATTTGCTACCTTCTCTCTCTTTAAAATTAAAAAAATTATTAATTGCAACTAAAGGCTTTAAATTTAGTGTGGCATAGGAGGCAACCCATGGTTCATATGTTTAATTTTTTTCCTTCAAGAATAATAAATCTTGTTGTGTTTTATCCTTGATTTTACATGTTATCTTATATTTTAAGGATTGATGAAATTTCTCTTCATGTTCTATATGGGTAGATAATTCAAACACTGGGGAAAATTTAAATTATTTTCATTTTCAATAATATATATTAGTTTTATTTCCCAGGATAAAACATCACTGAAAATACTTATCTGGTAATTTTGTTTCAAGATCTTTAAATTCTAGAATCTTATATTTATCTATTCATTTTTAGGTGACTCAATTTATAAACTAGATAGATCTACTTAAATCATAAAACGGGAGTTTTTTTTCCTAAATTAAAGTGAGTTAAAATTAATTTCAATGTGAAAATCAATTTTCATTATAGTTTAAATAATATGTTTTTTAAATTTTCTTTTATACCTCATCGATAGTTCTAAATTTTAAAAAATCTACTCACTTTTTAGAAATTTGTGTAGTGGAATTTCTACTTCTATTTGGACCTGTTTTGAATTTTTTCATGTGTCAAGTAATAGGTGTTATTTGTTTCATTATTCATTATCATTTCAAATCATGTTCAACCCAATTTAACCCATTTTTAACACCTTTAACTATATGATTTGTTTTCAAATGCTTTTTTAACATGATATTTGTTGAGCATAATTAAAACATTGTTGTGATTTTAAAAATTAAAAAGGCGTGATTATTTTTAAATCTATTTTTGAAATGTGATATAAAATTTTGGATCATGTGTCTAATATATATTGTACATATTAAATATGACTTTGAACAACATAATTTATAAAATCTATTTGAGTTAAATTTTTACAATTGTTGTGCAACTTTAAAATATAACATTGGGGAAATGTATTGTTTTATGTGTGAGAGAGTGTGTATTTATCAAGATAAGGGGTATTTACGACTATAAATTAAAAAAACACGTAAATTTGATTCATTTTTTTTCAAGTTTTCTCATTTATTTTTAGTGGGTCAAAATTTTTCTTGAGTTTGAATATTATGATATAACTTTTAAGTTATTGATATTTAAGGCTACATGGATTTATCTTATCCCATCATTTTTAATTCAAAACTGAAATAACTTTTTTGTTTGTAAAAATCAACATGAATACTAAAGAACTGTCATGGGATTTGATTTTTTTTAAATTACAATCACAAGATATCCATCCACATGGGATAAGGAATTAATCATAATCCATGATGAGTATTTATTCATTAATTTTATAATTCATAAAGGTGTTGGATGATTTATTTATGAATCTATATAAATATTAATTTTTCTCATCTAAATACAGTTCCTAGTTATTATTCCATTTAATTATGTATGTTGTTTAATGTGAATTTAAGGTGAATTTTGGATGTTCTAATTTTATGAAAATTTATGCGTGTTTAATTATTTTAAAATTTTTTAATTTGAAACGTTTTTGTGAAACAAGAAACTATCATTGTGATGAAAAAACTAACTATTAATAGTTTCATCACTTTTTAAACTCAAGAGATCCCATGGGGGGAAATATTATTGAGGAATAATTTGTTGTGATATTACTGTTCTCAACTATTGAGATTTAATATTTTCCAATGAAATTTGTTAAAAAGATTTGTTAGGATAAGAATTATTATTTATGGGTGGTGGGGGGGGGGGGGTTAATGAGTCTTTTTTCACTAAAAGTTTTCCGCATCAGTATTGGTGGTTTAAAGGTATTTTATGCCAAATTATGTAATAAAAATTTCAATTTTAATGCTTTATTATTTATTTATTCAAATATTAATTTGTTTAATTATATTTAGTTGATAAGTATATTTATATTTAAATTATATTTTTTCCATTTTGAAAATAATTTATCTTATTATTTTTTATTTCTTTTAAAAAATATCTTTATGATCTAAATTTATCTTTATATTTATTAGTTTTAAATTTAGAGTTCATTGTAATGCCCTTTTTTTAATAAATGTTATTTTAATTTTTAAATAATTCATTTAGAAGTTAGTTATATTTTATAATTCTTATTTATTTTCAATATCTTTAATTTCTCTTATTTATATATATTAATGTATTTTAATTTTTATTCCTCAAATTTATTTATGGAAGGATAATCCCTGAAGGATTATTATTCTATCATTAACGTTACCAATGTTTTTAATGTATCCATATATTCAATTCTCATTAACTTTCATGTAGTAAATTTTTTCATGTATCAGGCTCTTGTATCCATATTCTATGTGGATCCATGTAGCCAAAATTCCCAAAGGGGCCTTCAAGTAGTTGATTTTCTGGGAAACCACAGAGCCAAATTCACTCATATTACTGATAAATTTTATATGTGTATAGAATTAGGGGTGAGTTTCGGGTTTCTTCTTTCTTATAGGATGAAAATATGAGTGTTAAATTTAAATTATAATTGAGTTTTGTTGAGTTGAAGTGATATATTAATGACGAGGGATATTAGGATCTAAATCGCCACCTACGGATTCCAGATTTTGGAAGAATACGACCAACAATTTTTGCATTAACTAATGCTCGATATTGTATCTGGTCATAGATTAACCAAAAAACAATTTATGAGTTTTTAACCCCAAATTCCATTGAATCCCCCCTTGAGTTAGTGAATGTTGAATAAGAAAACACTATTAATTTTTTAAGTGAAGGTTGAAGATGAAACAATTCTTGATGGGTTACAAAGGAAGATGAATCTGAATTTTTTTATTTCAGTCTGCATCGAATGTGATTTTATATGAAGATAAAAATTACCATTATATTTATAAACATATCTATGTAACAATTAAATAATAAATACTCTTTTAATCTGAAGATACCAAATTTCAATTGATGATATAAAATCCATAAATGTTATGATATCATTCATGAGTTGGGAAGAAAATGATCAAAAAATGGATTGAAGTTCATCCATGTTGATGATTTTTTTATACTTGACATTTTCTATTTGTAGGTCAGATAAAATATGGGACCTCATCCATATTGAATTTGGTGACTATGGGAATGAGTAAGAGTACACTCTATCCTTTCTATGAATTGGCTCAGTGAGTTTCAAATGTTGAAATAAAGGGCGAATTTCCCTAGGATTTACCTTATTTGTTTAGTAGAATGTGGTAGAGATAGAGTTGAGGTAGTACAGTAAAAACATTAAATAATTAGATATAAAATTAAATGTGTTTTTTTGGAGCATTTAAACTCTATAACTGACAAGTTAAAGTGAGGGACAAAGTAAATTAACAACACTAGTGACTCAAAGAGAAAAAATATTTTTTCATGTGTGAGTCACACAAATGTTGTGGTGTTTTATAGCTATGACCTTGATAAAAAATTAAATGATAACCTTGGAAATTTTGAAATGAAAAAAAAATATTCAGCCAATTTTTTTATATACAGAAAAACATCTAATGGAATCATTTGGAGTGAGACTAGGGTATAGAGAATTAGGTAGACCAGGAACTCAATCTAGTGAATAAATTTTATGGAAGACGTTCATCTTTTTTTATTAATTGCCTAAGTTATTATTATATAACACTTTTTTTGTCCAATTCATAAATTTTTTTATTATTAATTAAATATTAAACTAATTATATTTTTATAGTTTATGCTTTTATCATTAGTTTGTGTGATATTTTTAAAATTAAAATTAAAATATTGATTTATACAATTTAATTTTCTTTGGTAATGATAAATTGAAAAATCATCTAGAATGATAATGATTTTGACAACATGCTTTAAAACATTTATGATGATTATATTTTCACAAAAAATGAAATAATTTAGGTGGAAATTTAAAATTTCCCTCACATTTCATTCTCATTCATCTCATACTCATATTTTTCATTTATTTGTTATCACATCATCTTGTAAAATAATTATATTAATCCTTTTATATTTTACTTCTAAATACAATTCATCCATATTTTTTTCATGTTTTGTTTCTTTTTTTTGATTTTATTTATTGGACTACATCTACCATTTCCTTCCAAAAGGATTCGATACCCTATCTCACTTCTTTCTAGTATCTTTTAGCTTTCAAATTTAGGATAATCAATGGACTATAATAAATGATCATTTTTAATTTATTAAGGTAAAAATTACCATTTAAAATAGTTTTTTTTAAAATAAATATTATTTCTAAAATTTTAATCAAATTTAAAATTTAAAATTTAAACATTTTCCTTGATTATTATGATTTTATTTATAAATTTTTATTTTGGTCATTTATTTTTTATATTTTAGACTTAATTTTAGTCATGTGTTATGTATTTTTGGTGTTGTTTTTACACAAGATATTGAAATATTATCAATTTTATGGATATAAACTATTTTTTCATTATAAGTACACATACCATTCCAAATAAAACATGGGTTATAATAAATAATATGTCTAAATTGATGAAAATTTGAGACAGGAAACCTATACCATAATTCCCAAATTCCAAAAATGTGATTCATATCTTCAAAATCAATTTGATAACCATATTCAAATCTACCAATTTTTAAAAACATCATTTATAACTATTCTTAAAATGTATGCTAGTAAGTATTAATCCATTTTCAATATCAAATGTGAGTAATCCTAATCATATTGAATTAGTTTCATTAATAGTGGTGTTGTTTTTAATTCATATCCCCATTTTCATAATACACAAATAATAAAATAAATTCCTATTATTTTTATAATTTTTTTATAATTTTATAATTTTATTCTATGGTAGTTTTGGTAAACATGTATGTAAACCAAATTGTCGAAAAACATGTTTTATTGATTTTTAACAATTAATGGTGGTATCATAATTAATAAATTTAATTTGTTATCATTCTAAATTAAAAAATATTTATTTTATTTTTATTCCATATATTGTTGGTAATTAATTCACATATTAATACAAGATATTAATTAGTTTACAACACTATTCATGTTGGTGGTGAAATCGTCCGAACAATGACTTACCAAAAATTCTTTATAAGGAATTTGTATGTGGTAATTTCCTATAATATGATTGTTATATAATTATAATTATTTTACTTAGACTTATATTAAGGTGTTGGATAATATTTTAAATTTGTTTTATTAAATATAATAATATTGGATGAAAATATAAAATGTTACTTCGTGGAGGCGATACTCCACACATATATTGATCAATGTTATATTTTCATTAAAAATTAGATGAAATAAAAGTAGATAATAAATTTTATTTCATATATCATATCTATATTAAATATATGTCATATCATTTTGTAATTTTTATATCAATTACAGAGAGATGATAATGAAAAATGTATGATGCTTCTTCGTGGATGTGGCATTCCACAAAAACACTATCAAAGTTCTTTTCTTATTATAAGTGGATGAGAAATAGTAAATAATGGTTGTTAAATTAATAAAATATCATCCTGTTATATTAATTATAATCATGTAATTATATTAAAGGATTTTTAAAAGGTTTAGAATAGAAGGATTACGAAGTAGGTAATAATTATGCCAAGAGATTACGTTGTATCTCAGAAATTTACATTTTAGGGGGGGGCCTTAATATTACTAATGGTGACCAAAGGATTAATGAAATGCGATAGAGTTTTAGGGGGAAATTTTAGTGTTTAAAAAATTCAAATTCAGAGGTAATACTTGATGTTTTGGGAGTGAACATTTATTAAATGAAGAGAAGGGAAATTTTGGGTTCCTCTATTATAATTCCTATAATTAATCATCATTATTCATGAGTAAAAGAACAAAAAATTAAAAAAGGAGTAGGGTATGAGTGTTTGTTTATCAAAACATCAACATACCAAAATGGAATCTTATGTTTAACTTGTTTTGTTTCATTTCCTCTTAGTAAATCAGTTTTTAATAAGGTAAATGTTTTGACCATAGTAATTAATTTTACAGATTTAAATTAGAATTGACCATTTTTACTTAATTTGACAATTATAATTTCAAATTAAAAAATAATTTTACGAAAAAAACCTTATAGTGTGAGGCTTTAATTTAAAAATTAACACACACTACAAGCGAATAGTTTTTTAGGAAAATTGTTTTACAATGCATAAAAATTATGTGTAACAAATAATAATCAACATTATCTATTTTCAAGAAATAAATTGGTTTATTATAAAAAAATTGAATCTAGATAAAAAAATTCCAAAACAAATTTTTTTCCTTAAAATACTTAATTAAAATAGACGATTACAAATAGTTTTTACTTGATTTAAAGTATTTAATTTGTTTTATAATGTTAGTCATTGGTTTTATAAAATTTAAAAAATATCATTAGAATGAGTACACATATTCCTTGAACAAATATTTGATCAATTAAAAAAAATCCCAAGTTTTAAATATAATGATAATTTAATAAAAGTCATTTTTTTCTACAATAATATCATTTTTCAAAAATTTTATAAATTAGTTATTTTATAAATTTCCCCAAAAAAGCACTTTAATAATATTTTTAAAAGATTAATTAAAAATTATGTTAATTTGAAAAAAATAAAATTCTATTTTTTTTAATTACTTTTTGAAAAAAAAATATTAAGAAAAACTACATTTATTAAAAAAAATAACATCCTTAAAATTAAGTGTTCTTAGAAACATTTCAAAGAAAATCATTAATTAAAAATTTTAATATATCAATTTAATTATTTTATTATTATATATTATAAAAATAATATTTTTAAAATTGTATATATTTTATATTATTATAAAAACAATATAAAATTAATTATATGAGAATTAAAAACCATTTAATGCTAAATCATATATATTATTTATCCTCCAAATGTTATTATTTTTGTTTATTAATACATTTTTATTCAAAATAGGTAATATTATTCTTAAAACTTTCTTAATAATTGTCATTCAATATGTTTTAGGTTATTTTAGTATGGGGTTTCCAGATAGATAAGATATTGATAGAATGTTTATTTAAAGGAAAATGTATTCTGAAATCTCAAGGTGTTATAATTTTGGCAGTGATATTTGAATAAGGAAATAATGTAATATGGAGTAAACCCAATCCATTATTGTACAAAATACAATATGATAGTCTTGGTAATGATCAATAACTTATAAAATTATGTAGTAGAGAGTGAACCCAATCCACTCTAGGAATTTTTCAACTATGGTAGTCTTGTAAGAGAAACATGACAATGGAAATGGTTTTCTATGATTATGATTATGAACAAAACATATGTATTTTGCCTATGATATGTTCTCATGGATTATGACTGAATTCTAATGATTCAACATTCTAATTATTTTTTTTATTATGGAATTTCTTTATACCATGACTCATGATTAATTTTCCTTGACGAAATAGGGTTGACTTTTTTAAGTTATAATCATTTAATTATTAACATATTCCAAAATTATGCTCACATATTATCATTAAATTACATTTTATATTTTTACATGTATTAATAATCTTATCTTCCCCTTTCTAATGTATCAATTTCCCCATGTCATGGAGATAATTTTGAAGTAGTGCATCTATAGTAAGGGTAATATATGAGAAGAAAATTGTGAGATATGATTGAGATTATTCATGAAATAAGTTGATTTTGTGTCTTTTATCTATAGGAACAAATCATTTATAGTTCTAGGTTGGGTATTATTATGTTATGTATTTAATATTAATCTAAAATGATATAAAATTTATTTTTGAGATTTTTTGTTTAGCTTACTTGGTATTAGAGTAGCTATTAGATTTTTTTGAAGATTATGATTAGAAAAACATAGTGAACACCCAATGTATTAGTCAATAGAAATGGTAATATACCTATATTTTAGTAAAGAATAAATGTTGTTATTTCTTAATTATGAAATCATTTTTGGGATATAGACAATCGGATGAAGTCTATATAAAAAATGAACCTAGGGATAATAAATTTAAACGGATAGTTTGGTATTAAATCAATATTCACAAGGTGAATAGAAAAGAGGCCTAAATGCACACCTAATTTGACAATCATGGGGGATATGGTTGGGTCAATTCATATACTCTATATGAATAATGATGTTAAATGAGGGGATAAATCTATAAAATCCTATAATAAACCAATGTTATATATTATGACCCATAAGTTTAATGAGTTCAAATAAGGCCTCATTATTTCAGTCATAATTAGGATTTTTTATAATAATATCATTGCATACTCTGAATATTGGTATTTGATATTCCAACTATGATTTTTGGTTTAAGAAAATGGCGAAAACCAGTAAAAACCATGTATAAAATGAATATGTCGAATGATAAAATGAATTTATTCGTGATAACCATAATGAATTGGGAGCTAGAATGAGAGAAATTGTAATTATATCTAATCAACTATCTTTAGATACGATTAAAAATTTAAACTTCTGTGATTTTACTATTGAACCAAATAATAGAGAAATGTATTTTTAGGAAATTTATGGAGATAAATACCATGGAGGAAATAAGATTCATATATAGAAATATTAATAATGTGGGAAGAAACACCTGATGATATGTATCAGAGGAAGAGGAATATGTTTTATTCATGGGAAAATTGTACAAAGGAATTCATTTACATGAAAAAATGATTTTGATTGAATTAAATATAGCTCATCCTAAGGTACCATTGATTTTTAAATGTCATAACTATAGGGAACATGAGAACTATTAGAGTCAATGATCCTATACATGGGATAAATCATAGACCAAGGGAAGAAGTAATGACATATTCCATGTCAATCACTAAAGTAGATCGGGATAATTTGTTCACACATATCCTCTACTCTATATTTAGATATTTTATTTTGTTATTTATAGGAATATACCATATGAAAATAATATTATTCTTCAAGAAGTAGAATTTTATGGTATTTTGATCAATATATATCCCTATCTACATAAAACCTATATGAATTACTATAATAATGAAATCTATTTTGATAATTGAATCAATCTATGGTCATCCATCGGCTCCAGGATGAATAAGAATTTTCAATAGAAATTGCCTCTATTGTATAGTTAGTACCTCCTACTCATGAGGAATATTTATCAAAAATGTTTAAGAATAAACCCAATATTGAATATATTCATATTTGTTTCGATAATATTTCAATGTATAATCTAAATAATTGGCTAAATTTTTACTAAACCATAAAGCTAAATTTTTAAGAAACTCATTCCCGGTGTTTTACATTTTCAATTAATCATTATAGAATGAGACTAATTTAGTTTCATGAATTGATTGAGTAAATCTATGAGAATCTATGAAATGGATTCATCTAACCGAGAGTGATAAAAAGTGGTACACATATTTTTGTGTTAATAATAACGATGGCTCAATTACTTATTTCATTAATTTTCTGAAGATTAACATGATCACTATCTGAAAAAATTATCATCTTCCCCGAATTGATGACATACATCCTCAACAATGTTGAACTCCATAATTTCTGATATTTACATTTGTTCTGGATATTATAAATTTTGGGTCAAGAAGTATGATATTCCCATTCCAACCTTCCATATGAGTTATGATAATTTCAAATTTATAGTGATGCTAATTATTCTTACAAATGAACTTTATATTTTCATAGATCTAATTAATAAAGTCTTTAGGTATTACCTGATCAATTTTTGGTTATATTTTTATATGATATTCTTATATATTCAACGAGTTAGGAGAAGTATCATGAATATTTTTGGGCTGTGTTAAAAAACATACGGATTGGTTGTAAGATAAATTTTCCAAATGTGAATATATTCTATAGAAAGTTTCATTCTTAGTTATATAATATCAAATGGTGGTATATTCAGGGATCCATAGAAGTATGATGCAATTAAGAATATACAAATACTAACTAGGGTGATCGAGTTATTTAATTTTATCAATTTATTAGGATACTTATTATTCTTTGTGAAATATTTCTCAAGGCTATCTAATCCAATTACTAAGATAAACTAGAAAGGATCCAAGTTCATTCAAGAAGATGAATTTGGGGAATATTTCATGGCTATTAATGAAATATTAGTCAGTGCACCTACAATCAAGGTACCCTATTGTGTTAGTGGATTTATGATATATAGTGAATAATGGATAAATATATTGAGATCAATCTAAATAATAATGACATTGCAGTAGTATTGAACTCATGCCAAATGGAGTTCCATTAGTAATATTAACTAAGAGATGATTGGGATCAATAAGTAGTATTTTTATTTAAAATATAGATAAATTATCTTTGTTTTGATATATGTGACATATAAAATTTTTATAAATTTTTTATGTATATATTCACACAAAAAGAATTTAATATATTCCAGTGTAATTGGTTGGAGTCGATTGATGATTATTTCTACTCAATACACTACCAACATATAATGTTGAACACAATGGTTAATACTATAGGTCATAATGAACATTTTAGACTATCTATGATGATGATTGAATGATATACAATACTTATATATTTAAAAATATAGATATTTAAATCATGATGAAAGTGGGGAGATATTTTCGTTCTTGGTTTAATGTTCAATAATCCATCCATTTGATGATTAATGAGACATAAAAGGAGGTTGTTGAATTGTAAAATAAGGTGGGGAATATTCTCGAGTTGGAAAATGATTATGATTTATTGATTATGTTTAGGAAAAATTTATGTTCCCTCCCAATAATAAATAAATAAAATGATCTATTGGATAAAGATAAGAGTTCTTCATTCTCTATGCATCCTAGAAGTGTGAAGATGTATATGTATCGAAATGTTTATATCTATAGTGGAAACAAGAAAACGGATATTGAATAATATTTATCATGATTCCTGGTATATCAGGAAGTTAATACTGAGAGATAGTATTTTAAGGATATTCTACAACCACTACTAAAAAAATAATCAAAATTATAAAATATCATGTTGGATTTCATCATTGGAATCCCTAAAAAATATAGAGGATGATATTATATTTTGATTATATTTGATTAATGTATGGTGAAAAAGAATCTCATTAATATCCAATATTATTTCTCTCTTAATTATCTCTGTAAGTTATACATTATGTAATAAAGTGTCATGGGGTAACACATTCTAGTGTACCTTAATGTTATACAAGGATTGCAACAAAGTTTAGGAGAAGTATCCAGAAACATTTTAATATAGAGTTTATCTTTAGGACTAAATATCATCCCGAGATATATGTTCAGTCATAATAGTCTATTCAATCTATAGAAGATATATTGAGATATTCATCTACGAATTTCAAAGGAGGCTTGGATAAAAAACATACTGTAGTTGATTTTTTAGGAAAATATTTTACACTCAATAATTTAGATGGATCGTTATAAATCCATATTTTGTATGATATTTATAAATACAAGGTTATACAAAAAATTTTGGGAATTAAATCTATCCATTGTAGATAAAGATAAATAAAAAGGAAACAAATGTTATAGAAATTCACCTGCACATCAAATTAGCTTAGAGTAAACAAAAAAATTATGAGGAGAATAATTTGTGATATATATAGTTTGAAAATGCTGATAATATATTCTTTTTAATATCTCTATGGATTAGGTATATGATATGTAATAAATTTAATTTTTAACCTTATATATATCACCCCCTTCTAAATTTTTTATCATATCAGTATATTCTGTTATTTATTGGAACTTCCTCAAAATATTTCCATGGTTTATGATGTGATCTATGTATTAATTTTAAGGTATTATAAATATAATAGTTAATTTGTTATAAACATAGTGCTTTCAACATAGCATCATTAAATTTAATATGAGGAAAAACTGGAAGAATTTAATGGATAAAGAGAGAATATGGTTTAGAACTAAAACACTCAACGTGTCAAAGTTAGATGATGAAACCATAAATTTGAAACACTATGTGGGAACTCAAGGATGTGAAGAAGTAGAATGATCACTGTTTTTATTATCATAGTAGCTTAATTTTGAGCATGAAATACTAATAAAGGGTCATAATTTAACAACATAATATTTTATGATATATTTTTCTATAAATAATTTTGAAGTGTTTGATAGCTTTCTATAATGAAAATAATGAAATTAAGTGAACCATGATTGAAATATTATGTTATTTATAACCTAGATATTGGATTTTTATATTTTAATATGATTGAAAATTATTTAAAAATATATATATTAAAAACAACTTTAAAAAAATATTGACCAATTTTATAGAAAACTATTAATAACATTAACATATTAGGAATAACATCATTTAATTTTTTTAAGACAATATATTTTTGTATACATTATAAACATTGATCACAAATGAACAAATATTTTGATGATGTATATTTTATTTAAATTGAAAAAATTATTAATCATTCATACCTTGATGATCAAATGGTTGAAAGAGAATAAAATCATTTAATGGTAAATTTTTTTATTCTTCATAACACTACTTTTATAAGTAAAATGTATTTTTGTCATTATAAATTAAATTAGTCACTATTTATAAATGATTGTAGTGTAATTTTTAGACAACTCATTCAAATAATTATATTAAAATTTATATAATGATTATTACTTGGAAGGAAATGAAAATTAAATAATTTTTATTACTAAGAAGACATTTTCCCAAATAATATTTTTTCATATTTTGTGAATGGATATTAGAATCAATTTGATCCTTTTTTTAATATAATATAGTTAGATGGATTAGATATTTTTAATCAAAATAATTTAAATTTAGTACGAAGATAAACTTAGTTATTGGGCATACTTAATAGTTACCATGGTAAATATCTTCTTATCATACTATAGCTTAAACGGTTTAAAATAGGGGTTAACCAAACAGATTAGGTGTAAAATATCATAAAAAATATATAATTTTACCGGTTGATTTTATTTGAAACTTAACCTTTTGATATTAATTTTTTTAAACTTTATATCCACTTTAACTGATTAAGACATAAAAAATAAAAAAACGTTTCATTTATTACATTTTCTACACCCACCCCAGTTTTAGAAGCACCACCCCACTTATCAATTCTCCATAGAAGTTGGAACATTTATCTCAACCAATATATAAAATATCCCTTACCAACATCCTTATCCATGACTTAATTGTCTTTGTTTCTAAAAAATATCCATTAGTCCTTAAAGTTCCTTCCAAAGAAGGTTACCTAAATAAAAGGTATACGTTCTTACAAACATTTTTCTTATTTCATTTCCTTAAAAAAGCAATTAATATTACATAAAAATACTAAAATGATGATATAATTTTATTTTATATACCTAATTGTAAATTATTTAATGTTATATCTATTTTTGTCTCCATTACATCTATTGAGAAACAAAAACATATCTCAAACATTCATACAAATTACTGTCTATAGGAAGCAATGAATTTTATTTCACATCCCTAACTCTTTTAGAAGGTTATATAAAATAATTAAATATACATATGTACCAATGTTATAAAATAATTATTATTCTATAAGTATAATATATATTCTACTTTATTACCCTTCCCTATATTGGAAAATGAAAATATTTCCCATAAGTAAGTGTAGACTACCATCTTCACGAAGTAAATTGATTTTCATCTCAATTAAATTTGTAATGATTGTAATAAATATATATTTAATGAATATATATTATATATATTATATTATTTTTATTTACGAAGTGTGAATTTTTTCATACTTCTCTCACTCTAAAATTTGAAATGTGGAAATATCACTCATTTGTACATACAAACTACCATCTCAAAGAATTTATGTGAGTTATTTTTCTTAAAAATACTATATGAATGGTTATAAAAGTAAATATAATGAATATATATGATATATATGAAATTATCAAGATTTTTTATATGAATGAACCAGGAAAAAGGTCAATAGACTGGAACTCTGAAACCAAAACGTGCCTGGAAAACGAACATGTCTTCACATGTTTAATGATTTTATTGATGAATTGTTAATAAATGGTAATAGAAAATAAAAAGGGAATGAAAAATGGTTATATATGAATGAATATGGTTATGGAATATATGTATAATAAATATATATTTATTATAATGGAATATTTAATGTGTTTGAAGCATGATGGGTCATGAGTTTTGGTTTTGAGTTAAAATATAATTTCTTTTCATGATTGTATTTCTTAAATTTATATTGTAGGAAATTATATTTTATTTATATTTTAGGACCAATATTTTTTTATAATTTAGTTATTTCCTTGGTTTTCATGTATTCAATCAATATTCCTCTCTCCGGTAAAACAATTATTGATACAAATTTTTAATACAAGATAATATTATTTATTATTTTTTAGGTTGGAAATCATTTTCTTCCATATCAATGTTCCTCATATTTTTTATTGATATTTTTACCTATTATAGAATTGTTATAAAATATCCATATTCACTACCTTGGAATTTATCTTCCATGGTTTAAAAGAAACATTTTAATTTTTAAAAACAATATAGTCTTGACTTTTTACAAATTTATGAAAAGAATAATATCTTCTAACATGAAAAACATGAACATATTTTCACTTCAATATCCTTATATTATAAATATTTTTTCGTTATAATTTTAAAATATTGTATAAAGAAAATTATATTCCAGTGTTTTTAGGAATTTTAGTTTTAGAAGAGATGAAAATAAAAACGATGCTTTCTATTATTTTTCAAAGGGATTTTAAAATTCTTATAAATACTTTATTTTTCACATATGATAATATAATTTAAGGATTGTGTAGATAAATAGGTATAAATGTTGAAGGATGTTATAGGAACCAGATATAATTATAACTTTACATAATATCATCTCTCTATGTATTCCTATATAGAAACAAACAATATTTACCATAATGTTTTTAAATAAATATAAGTTCCATTTAAATCAACCAAAGTGTCACTAAACATAACGTACATAATTAATTTCATTAATATTAAAATATTTTATAAGTCACAAGGATGATTTTCCATCTTACAATTAACGAAATTCCACTAAAAATAATGAAATTCTAGATCATCCATTTCATCAAACACCTAACGGGGATAAATTAAAATTAAATATTTATTAACCATTTAATCGAGAAAATTTCATTCTATATGAAAAATAAAAAATGGAATATCAAATAAACAAAATCATTATAAACATAATACCACATATATTATATTAAAATAAATCAATCATTCAAGGTTCAAAATGTAAAATAGTTTACATAAGACCATATATAATAAAAACATTATATGCTAGTAAATATTATTTTCCACCAACATAAAATATATTATGTCTATAAAATCCAATAAAAAACCATAAAAAATGAAATTCACCTATTTAAAATTAGATTTCAGTTCGACCTATGTCACCATGACCCTAGAAGAGGGAGAAACTAAATGAAAAATGATGAAGAAGATGAATGAGAAGAAGTGAAACCACAAAACGGGTCACTATTAATATTCATGAGATATTATTAATAAATAAAGGATAAAAAAGGAAGAATAAATGGGTCAGAGGTGATAGGAATATAATGTTTGAAATAATGTGATTGGGGATAAAAACATTATTCAAGTTAAAAGGGGTAAGAAGGGTATTTGTAGCACCCGAACCTAGAAACCCAGAGTCGATGCTCGAAATTATGACATTGGAATGATTACAAGGAATAAAATCCAAACTGGCCATTCAGTATATCAGTTTTGAAAAATGATAATATATAAATAGAACAAAATTTACATTGGTAATAAAAACATAATATATATCAATATAAAACTCATATCATCCTTGAAAATCATTCCATGAAATCGTTATCATATCCTAGGGAATGAAAAAAAGGTGATATATGATACTCATTAAGGTTAAAGTATACTTAAATAGATCACAAAATTATAATGAATAATTAATATGTAAGTAATAAAAGATGAACGAAAAATTCTATATACTTAATCACATGAGCTTAAAACATGACCATAGATATTATAACTAATCAAATAGCCACATGGAATAATAATAATGAAAGAATTCATATTGTTGGATATCAAAACTATTAATATATATATAATATATAGATACTATCAAGATCAATACAATAGTAATTTAACTCTCTAGGAAGAAACCCGTCTATTTTCTGTCATGATCCATCCTCTAGAAAAAATAAAAACTATTTAGAAACAAAAATGAAGGGTTTGTTTCCACTTGGATTCATCCCATGAGACTACCAATGAATCAATATTCTTTCATTAATTTTTCCCTAACCATTACACATTATGTCAAAAAAATTACTCATATTAAGAAAACTAAATTTAAATCATAAAAAATGCTCCTTATTACTTTTTTATATTGAGTAAAGGTTTCATATTTATCAATATTTACACAATAAATCATATTAAATTCAAAGTGAATACCCATGGTAAAAATGGTATAGTTATTTAGAAATAATAATATCCATAATATAATAATATGTATATAAAAATAAATTATATTTTGAATGAGAAATTATTAAAAGAAAGTGCTTGTTTCGAGAGGATATTATGAAAATAATAATTGGAATTGTATGATAACTTTTATCACATGATAATTTTCATTTAAAAACCCTTGGATGAAATAATTCCAAGTAAAAAATTTGAAATCCAATAATATTAAAGTATTAATTAAATAATAAATAAAAAGGGTCAGTAGATACACCACATAAAACATGTAAGTGGTTGATATGACATATGTCTCATACATTTAAAAAGTGAGATGAAAATCCCTTACCTTGAATCTAACATGTTAGTTGTGTATTTATCAACCTAATTAACAAAATTATGTTAAATATTTAATTTCTTTGGAAAAATTAATAAAATAATTATGTAAAGACCCATAAATTTCAATGAAAATTTTTCTTATTATCTTTGGGATTTTACGAGTACACAGTTTCTGACAGCACCTGATTCTAAGGCCCGGTGTGCCCGGAATCAATTTCCGAAGATTACCTCAGCTACATTTAGTGAACAAACGAGCAGGTTTTTCTAAATTTTGAATCTCTGCTCGGAATCGAAATCTGAGGGTACCGATGAATCCACAACGCTGGTAATTGCTTAAGAAGACCTTTACTAGAGTTGACTTTGCTCGGGGAAGTTGTTAATAATAGTGCAATAACTGTAATGTGAAATAAAATTGTGTTACAATTTTATTTCTCTTTTCTATATGGTTTTATCCTAACTATAGGAGTTGGGGTGGGACCCACTAGATTCTAACTCTTCTTGTTCAGATATTTGTGAGGTGGGGACCACACGAGCCCCACCCCTTCAAATTTCTCTAACTCCTCATTAAGTTGTCAAATCCCATTAATATATAACACTCCCTCATTAATATTTCCAACTTAACACCAAAATTAATTAGACAACTCTAGATTAATTAATTATGTGTGTTTGTTTTTGAATTTTGAAAGGCATGGAAATGTAAAATAAAATAAGGTGTATCTTATATTATTTTGGCAGGTTAGTATTGTTGTGTGGAGAATTGAGAGAGGGAGAGATCTTGTTCCTTGGAGGAACTTCATCTTCTCTGGTGAAGAACGTTCCCACTTGGATGAAGAACGCAGTCACATCGTTCCTCATCCTCTCCGCAGCTAGTGTGAGACACCATCCCCTTTTTGGATGCTCGCCAATGCCATTATCAAAACCACCTCCATGATGCTAGATTCCACGAACTTCGTTGAGGTAGGGGTTAAGTTCAAATTTAATCAATTAAATTTTCACTTGTTTATCGTTGAGATTACTCATTCTTTGGCCACCTGTTATCGTCACAATGGGAGGAGGTCGGACCTCACAAACACGGCCGATCATCCTCCCCTTATCTTATTTACCTTTGTTTCACATGGTTGTGAAGACGGTACGGTGCCATTGCACTGCGCGGGAACTAGAGAACTGCGGCCGGAACGGGCCGCGACGGTGGTGCGCGGCGCCGTCGCGCCCCGCCAGAGAACCCGAGGGAGTTGCGACCGGGGCAGGCCGCAACGGAGGGGCGCGGTGCCATCGCACCATGGCGGTTCATCAAGTGGGTGGCCGAACTCAGCCGGCCGCTAGCACACTAGGGGACGAGACCTGCATGGGTCCCGCAGTAGCTCACCGGCTGGCCATAAAGGCTGGCTGTTTCTAAATAATCAGGGGGAGTAACCCCCAGTTTTACTTAGGGCGGACCCCACCAGAAAGGGGGCCCGCCATTTCTGAAATTATGGGGGAGGTGCTCCACCCCCCCCCCCCTTCGCATCACGCTCAGCCAAGAGCCGAGCCACCAGCCACGCAGGCTTCCCGTGCCAGGCCAGGCCAGCCGCACCGGGCCGGGCCACGCCAGCCGGGCTAGCCAGTGCCAGATGGGACGGGCCGCGCCCAACCGGGCCAGACCTGGACCCGTTTCGGGACTCCCCGGTTTGGGCCGACCCAGGGGGTATTGGGCCGGGTCGGACCGAGCCCAAACCCCCTATTCTCGGACAGATATGTTCAAACGCCCATAACATGGGCTATGGAACTCCGATCGATGCACCTTCAGTTGTGCTGATATACTTGGATCAAGACGGTCGTTTCGTTATATTACACTCAAGGTTTCAGATACCTTTGGGTACATCCAGGTTGGTTCGAACACGAAACCAACCGGGCCCGCGTAGCAGAAACACGTATAACATGAGCTCCGGATGTCCAATTTATGTGTCATGGACTTTGTTGGATACCTCTTAGTGAGACATTTTTTTGGCTTACTTCGCTCGAGGATTGGACGCAGATGAAGTATGATCGGGTTAGTTTTAGCATAAACACCAATCGGGCCACTGGGATGAAAAAGCCAATAACTCTCAGACCAGGCGTCCGATTGACGCGCCGTCTATCTCGTTGAGTTCCTATTGACAAGATGGAACGTTGTGATACATCAACTCTAGAATTCATGACAGTTGATGTATCAACAACTTTGATTGTGGAGCATACCCTCCCAGAATCGAGCGTGCTGTGTGCGGGAACCCTAGAGCTGGCTGCGACTGCGACGACGATGACGACTGTACATGGATCCTACGTGGGTTCAGCAGTGAGGAAGACTGTACTTGGATCCTCTATGGGTTCGACAGTGATTAAGACTGTACTTGGATCCTACATAGGTTCTGCAGTGACGGTTACTATACTTGGATCCTACGTGGGTTCGGTAGCGACGACATCTCTACTTGAATCCTATGTTGGTTCGACAGAGAAGATGATTCAGAGGCTACATCAATCATCTCCACCCTCTTCGTTAATAGTATACCTGTGTGAGGTGAGACTTGACTTTCAATAATTTTCTTCGATATGATTGTCATGCTATCCTATGGGGATTTGGGTTATGCTATCCTATGTGGATTGATTTATACTTTCATGTGTGTACTGGGTTGTACTTGAGCTCGTGAGTTGGATCAGAACTGTAACTAATGACTTAGGTATATGTATGGGCATATACCTAAGTATTGTTGGATGATACTTGTATTTGTATCATTCCTTTGTGGTATTTCCTTTGTGGATTCTGGAAGACCTTCAGAAGTCTCGGGGTCGCTACTGAGTATCGTATACTCACCCCTGCATGGGCTACGCCCGCACTACGTTGTGTTAGTTGCAGATGACAGACAACACTGATCATGGTGGAGGATTGAGGAGCAGAATGGTACCTTGAGGTGATCTATTAGGTGGGACGTACACGGAGAGGATGACCAGACTCGAGGACCTGACGAGACTGTATGTACTCACCCTTCAGGTGGAAGTTCTGGAGGATGACTTTGTGGTTGCGGCTTCTCTTTTCAGTTATTGTAATTTATTTCCAGTTGTACTACAATTTCAGTTGGGTTTGTATACTGGCCCATTTACATTCCAGCACTTACTTGTGTATTTAATTTACTTATTATTTACTTCAGTTTGCGTACTCTGTGGTGTTCGTTTTCTTTTATAAAGGCAATGCCTACCCTATTATCGGGATTTACGCCTTTGGTGGTAGTCGCCAGCCCCTGGCCTATGGGAGGCAGGATTGGGGTAGTCACGGCACGGGCCCCAAGGACAGTTCATGACAAATTATTACTTTTAATTAATTTGTTACATTGTTTTATAAAATAACTTAAACAATTATGTTTACGTCATGTGTTTTGATCAAATTTAGTTTAGGTGTCAAAAATTTCTTTGGTAGGTCGACTATGGTCAAAGGGGACATTAGATAAAAATATATAGGATAATAATTATAATAATATATTTATCATATTTATACATCTATTACAATTTTAAAATTGATCATGGAAGATGGTTATGGAAAATGAATCAAAATTACAATCATTGAGATTATTGGTCGTACATACGCATGAGTAACATTTCTATTTTTCAATGATAATTATGGAAAGAAAAGAAGTAATTTGTATCTTTAATGAATGAAAATTATATCTTAATTACCATATTATTTAATCATAAATACTTATATACAGAATTATTGTGAATTAAAAACAATCACATCACATCTAGGAGGAGGTAGTCCACACATCCATGAATGACGTTATCACCATTTTAGTGTGTGAAAATGGATATAAAGAAAATGATATAATAAATTTATAGAAAGCTAATTATATCATAAATATCATATATATTTATATTATTTCACATATTTGTAGTTAAACCCATCCATAACACATTATATGTAATGACTGGACGATTCATATCAGTTGGAAGAGGTGAAAGTCGAAACATCAACAATCAATGTCATCGTATTTTAAAAATAGATATTATAAATGTTTATTCTATATAATAGTTAGATATATATTAATTCAACATAAATATTAGACATATCATTAAAATAAATGTTATCATCTTAATTCCCAACCAGGAGAGCTAGTAAAGCAAACAGGAATGACACCGTTTCACGAGGCACTAGTCCACCATAACTTGGAACAATAATTTTGTTACCTATTTGATGAAAATGTGTATAGGTTTAGGTATAATCCCTAACATAAAAAAATATAATTATATGGAGGATAATTATGTTATTTTTTATTTAAGTAATAATAATAAATTAATGGTTTTACAAATAAATAAAACTAAAGTGATCATTGAATAATGTTTCCTCTTTTATATGTAACTCCTTTTGGTTTTATGAAAAGGAATTATATAGATTTATTTTTTACAAACATGAGTATTCTAGGATTATGGTATTGATTTTGGAAAATAATTTGTGTAGTTTAGGGTTGAGAAAATGTTTCTTTAGAGGTGTTAGTGAGGGGATTATTGAATTCAATTTTATATTGGAGGAGGAGTGACATTCTTGTAAATAACAAAACGTAAATAATATTGGGATGTCTCACTTACCCTGTGTGCTTAAAAAATGTAAAAATAATGGATTAAATTAGAATTATTGTCTATAAACACTCCCAAAACACAAAAAATAAAATTATTTTCATCTTTTTATTCCTTAGTCTATATGTTTCCATACATGTATTCATTTATATAATAATTAAAGTTACATGTTTTCTATCTAATGAAATTTTACCATTATGAATAAATTAATGTGTTATTTATTTTAAAAATATAACCTATTTATTATAAACAAAATATATGATTTTCAATATAAAAACATCATGTGTGTTGGAAATTAATTTTAAAACAGGCATTTATAACGCGGAAAACACTACTATAACCAGAACCATGATAATAATTATTTTACTCTTTAGTGGTCAATATGTTTTGTATAAAAACTAAATTCATCCATGATTAGAAAATATTTGATACACATTACAATTTAAAATAATTTTGAAATGTGATATGTTTTTTAGTAATTTTAATTCTTTTAATAAAATATCATTCATTATAAAATAACATTAATGTAATTTTTGAAATTACTAAATAAATTTAAATTAAAAATAACAAAAAATGATGGAATTAAAATATATTAAGTTAATAGATATTTAAAATGAACTAATCATATAAAAAATTACTGTAACACAAAATTCATTCAATTTCCTTCACTTTTAATATTTGTTTATCACATAGTTTATTTAATTATTAACCAAATAATCACTCTGTTTGTGTTTCTAAAGCATTTTAATTAAATAATTAATCTATAAGAATTATTTATAAATCATTATGATAATAATAACTCATTAATCACTAAAAGGACCTGTATAATTGAATATATAATGCTTTTCCACATATCAAGGCGTTATAAATGTTAAATGTAAGGTTCTTTTTTGTCTTCATTATTAGATAACTTATTATATGGTCCATTTTCATGGAATATTATGAAAATAACTCATAGTACTATGAGAAAAGGTGATATAGTTTTATTATGGAAATAAAATGGTTTTGGACACATTTATATGTCATTTTCCCATTTAGATTAAAGTTAAACCACTAAGTAAACATTATTTTACCTTGACCTCTTTAATTAATATTAACAGTTATCACTAATATTTTTGGTAAAAAAAACTAATTTGATCTTATTAAGCTATATATATTATACTGATTCCAACTTTTTATATCCATTTTTCAAAATTTAACTCATAGAAGTGGAAAAAATAAATTTATAGCTAATCACATGGACGGGGAGAGAAAACACTTTTTTAATGCGAAAATATTCAAAGGTTCATTATGCTTTAAAATCTTTACTCAATATAAAAAAGGTTTATATGATATAAATTTGACAAATATATGTATAATTGATATATTTTTACTTTAAAAAAATTAAAATAAAATTTAATATTTATTATTATTTAAAAAAATGATGTTTTCAACTAAAATATAGTATTTTTCAATATTCATAAAAAATGATACTTCTTAGAAATATATTAAAATTTTACTAAAATATAATTTTGACATTACTTATTCAAAAATCAATTTTATTTTTAAAAATAGAATTTATAAAAGTCTAGAAATATAGTTTAAAAATAGGTGTTCTATTAAAGGCGGTAAAACTCAGTCTTTATGATCACACAAGATAACTCAATACTGTTGGTAGTGTATGTTTTACATGGTGTTTATTTTAATAATATATATATATATAATAAAATATATTCTAAAATTAGAATATTGTGATGTTGTTGGGTGTTACATTCCCACCACCTTATTTATGTTATGTCTTCTAAATTGAAACTCGATCTCAGTAATCGAGGGTTTGATAAATGAAACTACTATTATTGAAAAACCCAAATCATAAATATGGTTACTAACACATCATATTAAAACGAAAAAAGTAATAATGTAATGGTTTCCAAAAAAACAAGGATTTCTAATAGGGAACCATTATTGAAAATATTGAAATGTACAAAAAATCTACATATCATGTTGTGATAGAGATTGATAAAGAACATGTTATTGATATTGATTTTGACCACAAATACATAAACTAGATGTGTGAAAAAATGTCATTAATATTATAAAAATTGATGATAATTAAACAAAAAATATTTCAAGACCTTTTTCCTAGAGTTGATAAATTCTTTAAAAACTTCTCAATATATGTAAATATATTTACTTCACACAGTTCTCATTCATAAACATAATAATATTATTTTTTTCCCTTTGAACTATTTATACATAATCCCTTATAAAAGGGGTCATTATATAGTGATGTAATAAATTAACCGCTAAAACCTTGTCTGTAGTTTAACATAAACCATTTCATAAATGGTTATCCTTATTACCCTTATTAGTAATATGATCCAAATATTTTGAATCTTTTCAAAGGTAGTTAGTAGCAACCATTTTATATTATCCATATTGACCATCTCTTTATCTAAACATCGTTAACTCAAAATTTGGGACATATTATAGTTTATAATTCTGTCAACCATGTGTTTTCCAAAAATATTAACTTACTACAGAATAACGTTTATTGGTACTATTCAGCCTACACCCTCAAATCCCTAATGAAATAGTTGTGATGTAAAATCCTTATACATTTAATTATTTATATGATGATAACATCAATAAGGTATAGTTACACATTTCAATATAGTTAAAATAATTAATATTAGTTTTTTCTTTCTTCCCTTAGCACTTTTTTTCTTGGTGACCCATTTTACTAGTGTTTTCATTGTAACCTAATTTTTCCAAAAATAATCATATCATTTAACTATTATTAAAATTTCATTAATGATTATAACAACACTAATTGTTATCAAATCATTTAAACTCGTGTCTTTAAAAAGTATGGTTTTATTAATCTAATAAAATTTCCACTAGAACATATACTATCAATAATAATTTCCAAAATTTCCTTAATATTTGTAAAATAACATTATATAAATCCTAAAATAGTTTTTAAGTAATTGAACTTATGATCATCCTTAATATGATAATCAAGTGATTGTATCCATAACTATTAAGTTAATAATCGAATATTTTCTTCTATAATAAACCTTGAAGTCTATCTTAGGTTTATATTACCTAATGTTTTTTCTGAAATTTAGTTCACTTGGTTTCTACTAAACATCCTTTGATACCATCTATGGTGCCCCAACCCTAGAAACCCAGATATTGTGCCTTAATTTATTCAATTTGCATGAAAACAAGGAATTAAATCCTAAAGACTATAATATTATATGTTTTAAAATACTTGATTACATATATGGAACATATTTCACATTGGTAATAAAAAATATAATAAAAATTAAAATAAATTTACCATCTTCCTTGAAACTCATTTCAACAAATCATCTTCATGCCATGGGGAAGGGAAACAAAATATATGAAATATAAAATAATAATTAAGGGAAAAGTATGAAAAATATATCATGAATTTAATATAAATAGTCATATTTTCATGAGTAATATATGATAGAATAATTACATATAAATAATCGCATCATCTTGAAAATCTACAATGGATATTCTAACTAGTAAAATTCTCACATAGAAAAATAATAATAACGAAATTCATAATGTTATACATATAAGATATAATGATATATCTAAAGTAACTTTAATATAAAGGTATGCCCTCTTTACTATTTAAGAATATGGGTAGAAACCCATCTGATTGATGTCAGGATCTATCCTCCTGACAATTTTAAACTACTTGGAAATGAATGTGAAGGGTTTTTCTCCAACTTAACTCATCCCATGATCATACTAATGCATCAAGGGTTTTACATTAACTATTCCCAAACCACAATAACATATATAAAAAATATTTCTCATATATTGAAAAATAAACTTTAGTCATAAATAATGATCTTTATTAAATACTTGTATTCACTAATGGATACGTATTTGTAAATATTTCCCACAATAAATCAAATAACATTTACCATGAACTCCATAAGTAGAAATGCAATAAATTTTATGAAATAATCATATTCATCATACAAATATATGGATATTTAAATAAAATTAATAAATAATTATATTTTTTATAAAAAATTGATTTTTTTTGAGATAAACGTAACATTAAAAAAAATTAAATTGTATGACAATTTTTAACTCATGAACATTTTCATGTAAAAACACCACGGATGAGATAATTAAAAGTAAAACCCTAAATTACATTAAAATAAAAAGATTAATTATATAATATATCAAAATATGAAGTAGATACACCATATAAAAAAAGTAAGCGGTGGATATGGCATTTTTCTTAAACATGTAAAAAGTAAGATGAAAATCCTTTACCTTGAGTCTGACTTGTCACATATACCTTTATATTACTGAATAAAAAACATGTGATAATTATATAAATTTTTTAGAAACTATTTTGAGTTTATTAGTAATTTTAATCCCCTTATTACAATTTTGTATACAAATACTTAAACTATTATGTTTACATAATGTGTTTTGACAAAATTTGGATCATTTGTCCAAAAACAAATTTGATAGGTGTTCAAAGAGTTCATCATATAGAAATATTTAGAATAATAATCATGACATAATTACCAAATTTTTACATAAATTATTCATTTAAATCATATCATTAAATGTTGTTATAAAAAATGAACCAACAATACAATCATGTAGATAGTAGGTTGTACGTACGCATTAGTAGCATTTCTATTTATCAACAATCATTATAAAATAAAATTTTGTAATATTTATCATTAAAAATTATAATTATATTATAAATAAATTGTTATTTAAATATATATAATTATATTTATAATAGTTGTGATGTAAAATTAATCACATTGCGTCGGGGAGGCAGTAATCCACACATCCACGAACTACAAAATCACCTTTTTAGCGTGTGAAAAGATTAATAAAGAAATGATGTATTATAGTTACAAGGATTTAATTATTTCATCAGTATCATATTGATATATTTTATGTCACTTATTTTTAATTAATTCCATCCATAACACATTTCATGTAATGTGTGATCATATCACATTACTTTGAGGAGGCGGTAGGTCACACGTCCGAAACGATGTTATCGTATTTACAAAAAATATAAATCATGATTTATGTGTTATATATAAATTAAAGATGTATTAATACAACATAGATTTAAAATGTATCATATTAAAAATTTTCCCCCATCATAATACCGAACCATGAGAGTTGTTAAAGGAAAAACAAACAACACTGTTTCATGAGGGAGTAGTTCACCGTACACACAAACAGTAATTTTGTTACCCATTTGATGAAATATTGTGTATCTATAGGTCAAACCCTTCAAAATAAAATATATTTTTTTATTTAGTAAACTGATGTTATAATGTAATTATAGAAAAATAATCATTTAATTGTTTGAAAAAAATAAAACAAATCTGACTGTAGAAGAATGTTACCTCTTTTTTGGGTAACTCTTTTTGGTGGTCACCAAAGTACATACATGGATTTATTTATGTCTAAATTTCATATTATAATAATAACAGAGGGATTTTTTTATATTATTTAGGATGGTTTTTATGATACAAATTGGAATGATAGGTGTGAGTAAGTGGAAGACTGGATGGATTTTTATAGTGGTGGAGGAGTTACATTATTGTCAATACCAAAAGGTAAACACTATTAGGAGGTCTCCAATTCCAAATGTTCTTCTATATTGGATTAAATGGTATTTATGGTCTATATAAAATCAAGCAGCACAAAAAAATCATTTTTATCATTTATTTCCTCAGTAATTAGCTTTCTTTATTTTTTTCATTTTAGTTTTTATTAATGTAACTAGTTTTCGATCCAAATTATTTTAACGACTATGACTAAATTAAAGCAGAATTTATTATAAAATATAGTAATAATTAATTATAAATATTATATCTAATTTACATGATAAAAATATCTTGTTTGTTTGAAATTAATTTTAATACAAGTACATGAAACATGTAGAAACATCACTTTAACACAAACCATGCTAACATTATTCATACTATTTGGGGGTAAATATGTTAATTATAAAAAATAAACTTGTACATTAATAAAATAATCTCATCTATCTATTAAAATTTACAAAAAAATTATTTGAATATCAAATTTTTAGTAATTTTAATTATTTTAATAAAATATCAACCATTACAAAATAAGATTAATGTCAATTTTGACATTAATAATTATATTTGTAATTAAAAAAATCAAGAAAATTATGTATTAAAATATATTATGTTTACATATATATAACATGAACTATTCATATAAAAATATAATATAACATAATAAATCATTAAATTTCTTTCACTTTTAATATTTTTTATATCATTTATTTTTTTATTTATTAACTAAATAATCATGGTGTTGGGATTTCATAACAAGTTTAAGTAACTAATCCATCTCTAAAAATTTATGATAAATAATTATAATTAAAAAACTCATTTAACTTAAAAAATGATACGTATAACTAAAATTCTGGTGTTTTTTCCACAAATCAAGCTTTTATAAATGTTAATGGTAAAGAAGCATCCTTTTTTTCTTTTTTTAGTAAACTTATTATATGAGACACTTTCATGAATTAGTATCTGAATAACACATAACACTTTGAATAGGAAGGTATATGATAGAAATATGGTCATCTAATGGAATTTGGATAATTTTATAGGTTATTTTCCCCCATAGATTATAGTTAAACTACCACAAAAACTAATTTTTATCTTAATCACTTTAATTAATTTCAATGAATTTCACTAATATTTTTGGTCAAAGACTATGTTTGTCATATTACAATATAAATATTTTAATTATTAATAGTATGTATATTATTATTTCCAAATTCAATTCATAGAAGTGTCAAAATTAAATTTGAAGCTAATCCCACTGACGTAGCAAGAAAACAAGGTTTTAATGTGAAAATGATCAAATGTTGATGATTATTATCCATCAAAATTCATATAAAAAATAATAAAATGAACTAAATTTGATGAATAGATATAAAATATATCTAATTTTTCTTTAAAACTAATTTAAAATTTAATTTAACATCAATAATCATTTAATCGAAAATTCCATTTTCAACAAAAATGATGTATTTTTCACTCTTCAAAAAAATGATTCTTCTCAGAAAAATACAAACAATTCACCATAAGACAATTTTTACATTATAAATTCAAAAATAAATAATTTTTTGACAAATAAAATTAATAAAAGTGTAAAAAAATAGTTTTTAAATATGTGTTCCATTAAAAGATGGTACAACTCTTTATTGCATGTAACACAATCTTACTCAGTGTTGTTTGATGATTTTGATTAACATGGTGTTGTGTATAAATTAAGATATCAAAAAAATTAAATTTATACATAAATTAATATATTATAAATCTTTTGGGGTGTTACATTATTTCACAAAATTTTAATTATGTGAAATTTCAACAATAGGGACAAATAGTTTAGTAAACCATTCAGCTACCATACATATAATATTTGAATCATATAAAAGATACATTGTTTCTCCACCGTATTCGACAAACCCTAAACTAACTATATGATTTGTTCTAAAATGTTATATAACCTCATGCAAGGATGGGTCTTTGGGATTAAACTAGCCATGCGTTAAACGTGCGTCAGTCACTTCCTCTAAAATTATTTCAAATTTTGAAGTGATTAAACCATAAAGCAATGAATAAGATAAATGAGAATAAATTGTATATTGGTTTACTAAAATTTAAATCATGTCCATATAAATTCTTCCCAAAAAAAATTCTTCTCCCAAAAATTCAACATGAATATTAGTGACCAAAATGTGGTGATTTTATTTGCCTATCATATGAAATTCATGCTCGATTTTTTTCATAACTCCCACGCAACCATACCACCTAAAACAATAGAATAGATCTTACATGCAGTACATTACTCAATGAATAAAAAATATAGATCAATATCTTATTGAAAAAAATCCAACCTGAATTTTAACTCATCCCAATTTATCACCTTCAAGAGATCATGATTATATTTCTATTATTGATAGAAAAAAATATGGCATTAGTGGTCAAAATATGGGGAGGAAATTATAAACAATATATGAAATTACTAACCCTCTGTGTGATCTTAAAGGGTCCTAAATACCTTTAAATTATCTTCGCTTTCTTACAAAGCTTTTATTGTCCCAAAAGAACAAAAATTATCATTGATAGGATAGTTTATAGGAATTCATTAGAATTTCAAAGATGTATTTGGAATTCCAAAATAGAATTTATGAAACCAATCAGAGGAGACCATGTGGATAATAATATTCATCATATATTGGGTAAAAGTAATGAAGGATGGAATTATTATTCATGAATATTTGAATACCGTGAAGGATTAAAGATGTTAGGGAAATGAAAATATTATGGATTTTAAAATAGAGATATTATTAGTTGTCTTACATAGAGATATAAACATTGAAACATTTTTATATAAGAGAAGAGGAGTGTAAGATGGAGAAGGGGAATGGATACTCAAGACTGGATCGAGTGTTGCTACTATATACTATTTTCATATTATTTTCCGATTCACTTAGTTTTTAATTTATATTTATACCACTTTCATATCATTTACCCTTTTCAGATATGAGAAAAAGATAGAGCGATTATGGAAGGGAAGGGTTTCCATTGTAATTCTCAAGCCTTCTAACATTCATTGAATATGATTTTATCTCTATATCTTATTAACTGGATTCAATATTCAGTAGAAATTATTATTATTAGATTTGATTGTATTTTGATTTATTTATATTTATTTTTTATTTCCATTTAGAAGATCCATCACCTCCCTCCAATTATTTTTTGTCTATATTGTATGGAATATAAAAGGTGTGTTTCCCAACCAAGAAACCACTTATCCCATGCTATGTACTTGTGAGACACTGGACCAGAGGTATACATACCCAAATGAAAAAGGATACTGACTAGTATCAAAAAACTATTAGTTTATAGTGTACAGATGATAACATCTTGATAATGACAACAAAAACAACAACAACACCACCATCAATTAAACAATAACGACAACAAAAAAACATAGAAAAAACATCAAAAACAATATTAAAAAATGGGTAAAAATACAACTTCGATGAAATACATTAGATATATATATATTCCATGTATTTTATACAAATGAAAATGAGAATTCACGTTTTCCATTAATATATGTATAGAAAAAATGTAATCGAAAAAGTTCCTAGGATCGTAACATTGGAACCACATGGTCTATCTTCCAAATCCGATGTCATAAATCCCATGTAGGTTTTTTACATCCATTTTCACAAACCTGAAAACCACATATATCATACCTTTATTACAATGAAATCTATAATGTCTCCTTTCATCATAAAGGGCCCATGTAGGGTTTGAGTGTGAATTCTGTAGACCCCCTCTAATGGTGTCACTAGATTGAATCCTTACATATACCAATGTATGCAAAAATGTAAATAAAAAAATATTCAAACACATCACATAACCCATTTACCTTTTTATTAAAAACAAAAATAGTGAATTTTCCTACTTCAAATAGAGCCATAGTGGAACAATACATCCACAGTCTATCATACATAAGGAGTCCTTAGCTTTCTGTCTAGTTTCATACCATACAATGATGCATGACATCCATTAGAACATGACACACAATATCACCCACCATTTAATCCAAGCAAACACCTCAATTCAACCTATTTTACTAATGGAACACCCACACGACATATCACATGACCCTGAATCTTAATCATATTTTACCATCATTTTCTCAACATCTCCACATCCCAAGGATAGTGACACTTGTTCTTTCATTAGTACCGCCCAATGGATCTAACATAAAAGTGAGCCTTGTCTCCCAACCAATGGTCTCCCACCACATCAACCATGGCCTGCTATGCTGGTAACTACCTCTGTACTAATGGTCAACACCATCTCATTTGCTACTAGACCTATGGTGGCCACCACCCATAATAGGTGGTAAATGCCACCTCACTAGGATCTATACCTTGGGTACATGACCCCAATGAAACTGTCAGATAAGAAAGTTGAATGGAAATCACCAATAATCCTAGGTAACACCTCTATAGAACCCCCATCACCACAAAGACCATGTCACTCAACATTAGTATTAGTCAAAACCATCTTCTTCACCCAAATGAGCCACATAACCTAACATAGGGTGATAAACATCACATAGAATCTCACAGTACAAGCCCAAAATAGTCCCATAAAACAAAATCAAGAATATGCTCGCTTATGTATAATCCCATAACACGTGTCTATTGGTTTTGGGTGTAGTGGAAGTACATGAGGTATAGTGCTCAACATTTATGTTTATCATAATCAATGATCAATACTGAATCTATGATATGGTTAATACCATGATCTACAAAATCAAATCAAAGGAATACGACAAGGGAATTGAAACACACATCTATGAGAGAGGATCAACATATTTGTTTTCTAATTAATTTAATTACATAAGAATTACCTCCAAGGAAATTATTTCTTCATTTTCAGATCCGGCCACAGATATGCAGATGTACCATCATTGAATTGTAGATATCAAGGGTAGATATCCACTAGAAGTGATCCACACATGTTCCATGTATCTCCGGACATCGCTGAAGGAGTCTATGAGTTCTAGCATATCAGATCCTTACAATTATGATGATCACCATTGATTACATTGAGAACTACTACCAAATAATTCTCCTTGATCCGGTGAAGGATGATCTCTCATACTCTTCATATCATTTTTAGAGAGTGATGGACCCTGTAGGCTCGAGAGATTTTCCCCAATTCGTTTCCCACAACCATTTCCTTGGATAGTGCTTGGATAATATTAGAATAATATAACCGGGAAATTATTTCACTAATGTAATAATAAAATAATTTTTACAAGTTCATTAATTATTTTATTAATCCAATTTAAACCCCCATGACATATAATAAAATAAATATTATTATTTCCTTACATGTTCTTAACCTATATGTTTTAATTAAATATTAGTTAATACAAAAATTCATAACTCTATTATTTCTTATTAGAACCATAAACTTGGTCATCCAATCCTACACTATATTTATTGGACCTTTAATAGTGTCTATACATTTAAAAAATAAATTTTACTATATTATTATCCAATATATATTTAAAATTTATATTCACTAAATAGAAAATAAATATTTTTAAATAATCTGCCCATAATATATTTCTCGAGTAACTCGTTTCAGAATAAATGCGATCAATAATCCATGAATAATGATTTATCCAAAAACAAGAATAATATTTATTTGAATTATTAAATATATATAATTTTACTCAGATACTAAATGTACATAGTGTGTGACCCTCTAGGACTCTTTCTCAGTGGAATTAGGCGAAGGAGTCTAAAGTCGAAGGTTTGAATCTAACTACATACCAAGACACCCTTTATGAAATGAGTAAATTTCAAAATTACATGTCACCTCAAATGAATGCTTAACGTTTAATATATTAAATTTGTCACAATATCTTTAATTGACCAGGTTGCATGCTAGTTCCATCAACTTATATACTCGATATCTCTTTCTGTGACATTATTGAAATAAAACATGCCTATTGATCACTATGGAAAGGGATTTATTTAGGATATATCATTTCCATCAAAGGGCCTGAGATATTATCTTCCGTTAAAGAAATGAAGGGATAAATCCTTTCTCAGATTATTCATTAATGCAATATTACTCATGACACAATCAACATATCTTACACCACCGTGAACATATGCTGTCACAATTTTCTTCAATACATCTAAATGTGTGACTCATAATAATAAATAAAAATAATATTTACATCTATGGAAAAATAAACACATCAGTGTATATGAACATCTAATGACACATAGAAATGATGATTTCCTCCAGGCAGGCATTGTTCTCATAATATCCTCATGGACATTACAATGAGTGTACACCATGAGAAGGTGCCTCAAATTCCTATCAGTCTTCCCCATTGATAGAATCTATAATTTGTGTCCCTCAAATGATATCATCTTGCTATAGAACATATATTCATGGATAGTGTCATGATACTTTTGGGTTCTCATCATAGTAGGGATCCACTATGACCATTATGTGTGATGGTTACACTTAAGAAATTATCGCATACAATGTTATGAAAAATAAAAATCATGATGTTATAATGAATTTATTAATATTAAAACCATGAATATAAGTTATCAAAAATTAAAAAAGAAGTAGGTTTTAGGGAACATCTCTGAATGACTCCCTCTTTTACTAAAGACAACTAAAAACAACCTTAAGAACACTTGGAATGACATGGTACTCATTCTTCTGCTAAGATAGGCCTTTAGTCAAGGGCTCCTCCACATTCTCTTCCATGAATACTCTACTCTCTTCAAATTCACCCTTTTTATAAAAACTCCTCAAAAGTTGATACTTATCGAGTATGTGCTCTGTCCGTTGATGTGAAATTGTCTCTTTTTCAAGAGTCATCGTTATAGTGTTATCATAGTACAATTTGGTAGGGTATTTACTGTATTGTACCAAATCAATCTCCTAGATAATGTTCCAAATTCATATAGCTTCATTGGCTGCATCAGAAGCCTCTATATACTTTAAATCCTCTGTAGAAATAAAAACTGTATGTTCTGAACTCTTCCAACTCAGATATCCTCTATTGAGACACGGAACATATCCTGATTGAGACTTTAGATCATTCTAATCTATCTGAAAACCAGCACCATCATACCCACTGATGATAAGATTATTATCTCCTCCATACTCCAGGAACAAATCCTCAGTTCATCTCAGGTACTTAAGGTCAGTCTTAATAGTAGACCAATGTTGTTATCATGGATCTTCTCGATATTTGGATATCATACTCAATACATAGGAAATATAAATTCTAGTACATAACTTTGAATACATGATTGATCTTATCTCTGAAGTGTCTAAGATCATACATGGAAATTCCTCTTATACCATTGCCCATATCCCAATGGATTAGATAAACTATTGGGATTGGGTACTCATACTAATGGTTTTCTTAATACCATTTGTATAAGAGTGTTTAGAGTGTATATTCCCAACAGTTTTCAAAATCATTGGAATATGTAATGCCTACCCCCACTTTTCCCAACTTGTTTTCTATAAATGATGGCATATAACATGCTTATCCCCACATTCCCAATGGTTTCAAAAAACCGTTGGGATAGGTAATATTTAACCAATAGTTTTATAAATCAATTGGTATACTAATTAACCTAGGTTCCCAATGGTTTTTAAAACTATTCGGATATAATACAACAAATATCAAGATCCCAATTTTCCATCATTATTCCATAAATGAGAGCTCCCATTATTCATAGTGTGCAAATCCTTTATGCCAACAATTGAATATTTTTTCTTACACTAGAAATCTGAATGTTATAAGTGAGTTTTATGATCTATTTCCATTTTTCACATTTATCATTTTGATTTATTTAATTACAAGGTTCTTTCGGTTTTGATTTTCCCAAAATTACATGTCCCGTCTTCTTTGTGAACTCTTCTTCCAAACCTGCGATCCATCCTTTTTGCAGATCATTGTTTGTTCTTCCACTTCAAATTGGTATGTTCTAACAGATTTATTTGTTCTACCTATATTACATTTTGTCTTCTTTTTCATCTGTATTGATTTAAATACAGGTTTTTTGTTTAGTGTTTTGATCAATAATTTTAGTTCTTGATGATTTATTTAGAGTTTTGTTTATAATATCACAATTGTCTCAAAAGTTATTTTTAATTATAGTAAAATATGATACACTTGTTGTGTGTGGAGTGAGAAGTAAAATAGTTATAGGGTCACTGGGAACACAATGAGTGTTCTAATGGAGGTGTTCTCCCATGTATATCATAAGTTAACCATTTGAGGTGTATTATGTATATGGCAACCTGATGATATTTTTAAAACTAAACTAATTTAAAGAAAAAATTTGGTCTTAAAAAATAACACATCCTCCTACTCTATTTTTCGTCTTGTAAAATATAGGAGTTGGGGTGTGGGGAATTTGTAGTGGGGTTGCGGTGTGGGGCTCCGGTCGTGGGGTTGAATCCCTAGACCATCTTTCATTATAGCCTGTATATCATAATAGACCCAAATTTTACTTAATGGGATAAATTATTATTATTTCAATTTATACAGACACCAATTTGTTTCCCAAAATGTTCCCACTCATGCATTCATAATAAGAAACCAAAAGTTTATGGACAATAATTTAGCAAACAAGAAGAATTATGAAGGGAGAAAAAATACCTAAAATAGATACCTGAATACTGTGTATTATGGATAAATGTAGAATCAACATGGGAGAAAAAAGGAAGAACTATATTCACTATTACCAACATAAATATTGTGGATATTTTAAAAAGGTTACATCATTTCCAAATAGCTACTAATTTCTTGTACCAAATGAGTATCAATTTTAAAAAATAAGTACATGTTTTCATATCAAACAGATGACTTCCCAAACTATAGCAGATGACACCTCAGACTTTGGGAAAGAAAAATTTGAACACACCTTGAATATTTGTATTAAAAATGGAGATTGTTACTTTACACATGTAGTAGGATGATTCAATAAGATATAGTGGAAATTATTATTGGTAAGTGGAGAGGGTTCACCTGTATGAACTGAATTTATTCAATTTTGAGATTCGTGCACTGCTGTACAAAGGGGATGATGATGATAGACTATCCAGAACACTTCCACAAAACCATATTAAGCTACCACAAATGAAGTATTTATATAAATATATCCACATAGTTAGTTCACATGTACACAAACCAACATAGACTAAATAATTTTCCACCAAAAAAATAAATATATATATGTCATGTTTTAAACCTAATAGATACACCAATATGTCTATAATAAAAAGAAAACCATAGAAAAAAAATCATAAATCGCACATGTTGTTTTTAGTAAAATACTATCCCATAAACTCTAAAAAATATCATATAATAACAACATAGCTATAATTTATAACAAACACATAAATGAGTTGAAAAAAAAGATGACTCAATCAATAGATATATTATTATTGGAGATTAAAGGTGTTTCACCCTTGTATTTCACTAGATTTGAGTGGGTGATGTCTTCTAAACAGCTGATCCAATGAAATATCTATATAATAAAACATTTAACCTTGAAATATCCTCATTTTGGATCCTTATAATCTCAAAAAGAACACCTCAAAATGACTATATTACCTTTATATAGCATCCGTTTTTTTTTGTTACTCTTACACATCTTTATGATTTCGATTGGGTGTCATCAAATATAAAAATGATATCATGTGGTGGGATAGTTTTTTTATTGAAGTATTATATATATTTCCATTAGTGAAATTGTGAATTTCATGAACCTCATATATTCCTTCATCTACTATGGACATTGGTTCTGATACTGGAAGCTCCCCTTACAAAAACCCTCAATGAATTGTCTAGATCATTACTAAAGCCACCATTAAATGTATAAAATGTACCTATTCATAATTCAAACAATTAGACTCCACTTTTATCCACCCAGAAAATTCATCCTTCCTTTTTTAATCTTTCAGATTGAACTTTTTCATCTCTTTCCACTAAACATAGCACCTGCAGATAAAGCAGTTTAGCATACATCTCCAAACATAAGACATGATTCCTAAAATTTAATATCTATTGAGATAATGATTTTATATATATTAAACTGTATTAATCTTCTTGAAATGATAATTTTTTTTTTGCTGTGTTATCATCTTCTAGGATCACCCAAGTGTTTCATATTTTGAAAAACATACGAAGATTCAAAATTTGTCTCTAAAAATCACTCTAAATCAGAACCATAAATTATACCACTTTTTAATGTTAATTGCATTTGAGTCTAATAATACCCCAAAAAATTTATACTCTCAAGGTCACACTAAATTCCAACTACCAAACATGTGACAACCACTCATCCATAGTATCCACATAGTTCTCTATTCAATATTTCCATCCAATCATTCAAGATCCCTCTAAATGAATTCCCCCTCCATTTTTTGGAATAATTGATTGACATGCTATTTCATCTATGGAACTCATTTGGCTACATACATGTAAATATTCCATAGAAAACCATAATCAAGTATCTATACTACGAAATTGTTGAAACTCCCTCAATATACTATGAGATTTATAGGGAATATTAGCAATAAATTTCAGAAAATTAACTATGAAACTATAGTGTTGTCCTTATTATATTAGAGATATCAATTACAACAAAAATCAATGATAACATTATAACTGGACACTACCAAAAATCAATAATTCTGGAAGTATTTGAGGTACTTGTAATTATGATCTTCCACTAAAACTCATCCTTAGTGAAATCATAGAAATTGATGCCCATCTCAGGTGTGGTATTATATTTTTAAATTCATTGTATGCTATTTTGATATTATTGGAGATATCCTTCAGTTTTTGAAAGATTGGGAGAGACTGTTGGGGAATTTTACGCATTCTATGGAAAATAGAGGAATTTTGTGTATTCTCTAGGAAAAATAAGATAGTGGAAAATATTCAGTGTGAATTTAGTGTATTGTGTGGTTTGTATATGTATAATAGTGTAATTATGTGTATTCTAATGTAAGTGAATTCTATGTATTCTATTTTTATTTTTTGTGTATGGTATTGTACTATTTCTAATAAATTATGTATATGGTATTTAACTATTTTTTGTGTGGTGCTTTATGGAATTGTTTATTGTATGGAATATTTGTGCTGGTATTGCCTACTATATTGAATTTGGACCTGCTCTAGCTAAAATAGAAAGGGTCTAATATATTGAATTTTTCAAGAACTCTATACCAATGTTTTAAAACCCATTGGTATAGTTTGAAGGGCCATTTATACCAAAGGTGTTTAGTAAACTGTTGGGGAAACCCTTGGAGGAAGTTTATACCAACATTTTAAGAACTATTGGTATAGTTTGAAGTCTTAGTCTCTACACCAATAGTTACAAACCGTTCGTATATGTTTATCCCAACAATTATAAATAAACCATTTCTATAGATTATTTTCAAGTGGTCTATGAAAACGGTTAATGAATAACCATTGGTAAAGGGCTATCCCCACGACTTATCACCTGATTGTTCTTCAAACTATTGGTATAAGATATACCTATAGTTTTCTGCCCTATAATGATGGTTTAAACCGTTGATATAACCTCAATTTATAGCGGTGGATCTTAATCACTCTATATTTCTCTTTCGGTGCATGGGGACACATTTTCATAGAAATATGTAAACCATGTGACACCGGAACCAATCCCCTATTAGATTATTCAATACAAAAACTCTTTATTATTTGGTAAATATATGTACATTGCCTTAGTCCAAGAATCCTATTAGATCTATCATGAATGATATTAATCCCTAAAATGTAGGCTTCTCTGCCTATGAACTTCATGGAGAATACCTTTTTCAATAAATCCTTAATAGACATTAAGAAGGGAATGTGATTCCAAGAAGTAATATTTCCTCAAAATATACTAATAAGATAACAACCTCATTCCCACCAAACCATTTGTAAACACACATATCACATTCATTTTTAATGAAAGAAAATTATTTTATAGATTCATCATATCAATTTTTCCATGACCTAGATTCTTTGGTCAATCCATAAAAGGATGTCTAGAACTTGGAATTCATTTTAGAATCACATGGTGTCAAAAACCCTTCAGTTTTTTGGTATATAGACATCTTTATGAAGGATTTCTTTAATGAATGTAGTTTTTTCATACATATTCTTAATATCATAGTCATGGTAAGATGATATGGAAAATATGATTCTGATGGATTTAAACACGGATATTTGTGAAACGGTATCATCATAGTCAATTCCTTAACATTGTTTGAACCCTTTAGCCACTAGCCATTCTTTATAGGTACTTAATTTACCTTCCATGTCTAGGTTCCTCTTGAATACACATTTACACCCAAAAATATTAACATCAATTGGCACATCATCTAGAAACCAATTATAGTTGTGACACATGGAATCTATCTCTGAATTCATTGATTTTATCCATCTTGTAGCTTATGAGCTCTTTAATTCCTCCTTTTAGGAGATTGGTTCATCATTGTCCATCAATAATGAGTCACCATCTTTTTTGAGTAGATAACTATATCCTTCTAGTTCCCTTACCTCTCTTGAGCTCCTACATAGTACTTGAATTTAATGAACTAATTATTCCATGGGGTCTTATGGAACTTGTTCATATACCAACTCTTGTGTATCATGATCATAAACATCATCAGAGTCAATCTTTCTCAAATTATCCTTCTTGAGGATGTGATCCATCTAAAGATATTGGGATTGTTTGTTAACAATCACTTTCTTGACTGAGGGTTTGTATAGGTAGTATCCCTTTGTTTCTTTGGGATACCATATAATGATACACCTCATACCCCGAGGTTCTAGTTTTTTACCAGAGAAAGCCTTTATAAATACCACACAATCCCATACACAAATATGGTTTAAAAGCGGTTTCTTTCCACTCCATATCTAGAAAGAAATTCAATTTTCCTGAATTTTTGATACTCAGTTAAATGTGTATTTTTTCTTTTTCAATGCATATCCCAAAAAGGATAACGGAAGATCTTCATGACTCATCTTCGACCTTACCATGTCCAATAATATACGGTTCCTCTTCTCACAAACACCATACCACTATGGTGTATAATGTGAAGTGAGTTGGGAAAATATCCCAAACACTTGTATAATGTCGATGAACTCTTGGGTAAGATATTCTCCACCTTGATCCAATTGTAGATTATTTTTCCCCTTACCAAACATATTCTCTACTTCATTCTTGAGTTCCTTGAATTTATCAAAGGACTAGTAGTTATACCTCATCAAGTAAATATATTCATATCCACTCAAGTCACCCATAAAATATATAAAGTATGCATTTCTACAAATATATTATACTAAAAAAAAGGTCCACACAAATCAATGTGTGCCAATCCTAGATTTGATTTTTCCATATCACCCTTCCCACTAAATGGAGGTTTTTTCATTTTCCCCAGTAAATAATCAGGGCATCTATCAACTGGTTTAAGCATGGAAGAATCTAAGTAACCATCTTGATAGGGCATTTTCAAACACTTCTCGTTTACATGACCAAGATGGTGATACCAAAGATTCATGATAAATTAGTCATGTGGAATTTATTTTTTATCAATTTATATGACTTGGTTTTCATAATTCAATACATACATGTCATTATTTAAATGATTCATACAATAACATATTTTTTTCCTTATAAAACAAAAAAATAATATTTCCTAACATGAAAATAAACCCATCTATATCTAAATATGATACAAAACTTTGATTTGGGTAACAATAGATTCATAATTACAATCATGAAAAACCAAAACCATTCCCATCCGCAATGAAAGGTGGTACTCACTAATGGAAAGAACATCCATCCTCATAACATTGGAAGCTCCTAGATCCACCTATCCTATAAAAATTTTATGAAATCTAATTGGTGCCAGTATTTGAGTACAGATTTGAGAACCACATGTTGTACTTAATAACTAATGTGTATAAATTAAAGGATTTCGCTCGATAATGAACACAACTTTGTCTTCCCCTTACCTATTGGTGAAGTTTCTCATCCTGTGGCCGGACTTTCCATATGTAAAAAAACTGACTCCTTATCCATACACTTTATTTAGATATTCTTATTCTTTTTCAGATGGGTTTTGGGGCCCTTAGGCTATTTATTAGTCTTATGCCTATTTTCCTTGTCCTTCCTCTTCCTATTCACCATAACGAATATTGGTTTTTCACTCCCTATGTAATTAATAACTCGGAAAATCAATGTTAGTAGTTCTTATAGACTCTTCTCATTATAGATCATATTATAATTCAAAATAAAACTCGATAATGTTTTGGAAAATGATGAAAGTATGAGATTTGTATGCAATTAGTCCAAGGATTTAATCCCTATGATATTCATACAATCAATGCAGATGATAAGTTTGAATACATGAGGCTCAACTTGTTTATACATTCCAAGCTTAGTGATGAACAAAGTGTTTGAGATCTCATACCTCTCTTGACTATCCTTATATTGATAGAGATCCTGACGGTGATACATCATGTTATAATCAACCATTTTTTGATGTTTCTTCAAGAGAGAATTGCACATGGATGATAACATGAAGCTCTAATCATCTGAATCAATATTTGGATGTTTCTCATATATAGATATCTCTTCATCACTCTCCTCATTTCCAGGAACAACTAGTGAAGGTTCTTCTAGCACATAAATTTTTTTTCCCTGGATATGGATGACCTATAGGGGCCTTTAACACTCTTGGAAATTATTGTTGATGAGAAGGTTTTACTTCTCAAGTATGGATCACAATAATATGATTGATTTCATTTTTGATTATTTTTAAACAAATAAGATGATCATAATTTTAGTACTTTGTCTGATAAAATTGAGAGAAATAAAAAAATAATGTATTTATTATTGTCCCACTATTTTATCGAAACCCAGTATCCCTCACCATTAACTTCATAATAACCATATTCTTGGAAATTCAAGAATAATGGAACCATATTCCACTTCTCACTACCCACAAATTGTTTTTTCAAGCAACATTAAAATGTTTTAAAAAAGTATTAAAAATTCCAACTACATTTATTCATTGATCCTTGACCTTTTGAGTGGACTACCGAATCCTGAAATCCGATAATTGGATTTCATCAACCTTTGTCTCTCAGTTACACCAATTCTTGATTTGGCAGTCAACACTTTATGTAAACCAATTCAAGTCATCACAAAACCTCAAATTATAATTCCTCGATAATTGATGTCACCCTAACTTTGGCTGTCAGGGTCTTTGAACTATGGTTCGATTATAATCAAAGTAATGGAAGGCTATACCGACTTTATTTTTTATGAGGTATTTTATCCTTTATGTGTAAACTTCAAATTATTATCTATTAAAATATCTTTTAATATTAATTCGGATGTTCTTAAGTGATGAACCATGTCTTAGATAATATTTATGCATAATATCATTTATCATAATTCTACTCTAAATGCTTGTTAAATAATCTATTAGGGGATTCCAACAAAACATCCCTAATGAATAACCATGAAACTAATATAAATAAAATAAAGTGTATGATTATTAGCATTTTCTAAAGATTAGTTTATCAAGTGGTAGATAAACTAACTACTGACCTAGGGGAGAAACACCTTGAACCATTTAAGGTTCGTGTTTACGGCTCTCCACCTGTCCACCTTTGTATCTACTCGGATTTGTTTCACCTCAGATCCTAACTGGAACTACCACCACTATCTTGGGAACTCCATCCATTACATATTCTATTATTCACACATAGTTTAGGGGTAAAATGGGGTTTACATAAAATAAACTATGGGCATGCATGCCCTACATATTAATGTGGAGAGAAGGTATGCTTGCCAACTATTTTTTTAATAGTAAATAAAAATGAATCCTATCATATACAATGGTCTGGTCTAGATCATGATCAATAACATGCATGAAAAGAATTAAACATCTAAAAAACTAGCTTTAAATTCAATAATAATTCTTATTTTAGATAAATCACACTCGAATCAATTAAATATTATGATTAATTAATCAATCCTTTTATCTTAATGCTTTTTTGGATTTTCTTTATATTTGCATCTATTATAATTTTAAACAAATTAAAAATCAGTTAATAATTATCCTTTTACATAAATTTTTCATTTGATGTTACACACTGAATACGTGTCCAAATCTACTCAACATGTATTTTACTTGTATACACATTATTCATTGTGATATATAGCATGAATGAATTATCATGTACATTTATGATGTGTACATCACAATGATTACATGAATTTTATGAATTTCAACAAATGTGTCATTCATTATTGCATGTAGAATAATAACTGTAATTCAACTTATTCATGACATGAAGATCTAAACATTATGCAAATATTAATGTTTTAATTCTACATAATTTGGTAAAATTATATGTTGGGTAGATCTGATCTACACTACGTGTACTACCTTCACCATCTATCAAAATTACACACCTAGGGGCTTATTGTGTGAGGCGTACATTGGATTTCATGGATTTCATGGTGTTTCCAATGGACCACACACTATGTTGACTCTGTATTACATTGTCTCGGGTCGGCTAAGCCATGTATGGGATACATGGCCCGTCCCTGACCTGAAAGGGACTACATAGTGTGTCCACTGGGCCACATGGTGTGTATTCTCATAATCATGTTCCTCTATGACTTGGTCAATATATTGTGTAACAATTAACTACAGTATGTGTCATTAATGCACATGGGTTGACTAATTTCCAAACTAACCCTGATGTTGCGAACACAAGTACATGACATGTAATTCCAATTATAAGGCGTGTACTACTATTTTACCTAGGCAATATCTTTGGCACCTCCAGATGAGATCCTTGAATTAATTTTAATCATAAAATTAATTTTTTGAGTTACATTTGTGTGAAAATCTATAATAATAAATTGATATCATCATTCATATTAAAATAATGATTAAACATGTATTGAAAAACAAATTTATAAAATGCACAAATCACCAATGATTAATAACTAATTATGATAAATAATATTTCATCTCTGATTCAACTTATAGGTTTCGGGCATAGTGGAAGCATGAGAGGGACAATTCCCAACATTGATTTTTTCCATATTCAATGAATAATATAGGATCTATGATGTTTTGAACATCATGATCCATAGAATTGAATTCAATAAATATGACAAAATAATTAACCTCTCGATCCAAGAGAGTGGATCAACATATTTTGGATATAATTAATTTAATTAAATTCGAATAACCTCTAAGGTGGATATTTATTCATTTATGCATTCCACCACATATCTAAAGGTATAATGTCGTTGAGTTGTAGAGATCAAGGGTAGATATCCTATACTGGTGATCCACATGTGTTCAATGTATCTACAGATGTTGCGGAATCAATCTCTGGGTGCTAGCAAGGAAGTTACTTGCTTGCGATGACCACCATAGACCTCCAGGAGAACTGCTTCCAAATTGTTCTCCTGGATCTAGTGGTGGAGGATCTCTACCATTCTTGAGAGAATTCTTGGAGAGGTATGAACTCTCTAGGATTTATCCCTTTTAACCAATTCGTTGTTCACAACTATTTTCTTGGATACCTTTTGGATAATAATAGAATAATATAACATCACATTTATTTCACTTGGGTAATAATAAAACAACATAAATAAGTAACATAATTACTTTATCAACCCAATTGAAACCCCCATGTCAAATAATAACATCAATATTATTATTTTCAAACATGTTCTTAACCTGGAAGTTATAATTTAATATTATTAAATCGAATAATATTTAATATTATTATTTTATACTGGAGCATTAAACCAGGTCCACTAATCCTACACTATATTTATTGTACCTTGAATAATTTCTATTTGTTTATTAAATAAATTTGACATTATTATTTTCCAATAAATATATAAATATTATATTCAATAAATAGAAAATAAGTATGTATGAAATAATGCACCCACAATATATTCTCTCGAATAAATAGTGTCAGAATAAATGGGATTAGGTATCCATGAATTATTATTAATACAAAACTAATATTAATATTTATTCAACTTATTAAATATATATTATTTAACTAAGATATTGGATACACTAAGTTTTTGACCCTCTAGGCCTCCTTAGTGGCTTTAGGTAGAGCAGCCTAAAGTCCCAGGTTAGCATCTAACAACATGCCAAGGCACCCATAGAGAGGGAAGTTAATTTTGAAACGATATGTCACCTCATACAAATGCTTACCGTGTAAAATAATCTCTTTATCATAATTTCTCTAATCGAGTATGTTACATGCTCGTGTCATCATCCTCTTTGTTCGATATCAATTTCTTTGGATTTCTAGACATAGAACGTGCCTATTGATGACCATGGTCATGGATTTATTTAAGATATATCATTTACATCAAAGGTTATAAGATATTATCTTCTATTAAAGAACAATAGGGATAAATCACTTCTCTCATTATTCATTAATGAAATATTACTCATGATCCACCCAACATATCATAATTTTTCATGAATATCTATCATGACAGTTTTGTTCAATACCTATATGTTCGTGACTCATAATACTCATTAATAATAATCATGAAGTATAAGGTCAAACATACATGTCCATAGATATGAAAATCCATTGACACATGTAAATTTAGATTTCTTACTCGACGGTCATGTTCTCATAAAATCCTCCTAGACATTACCATGTTCATACACCATGTGAATGTGCCTCAAAGTACTATGAAGCTCCACTCGTGATAGTTGGTACCATTTGTGTCCCTCATATGATATCATCTGACTATAGATCATATATTCATGAATTATTACATATCCCTTATGGGTTCTCATTATATCTGGGATCCATTATGACTGTTTAGTGAGATAGTTACTCTTAGGACATTATCACATTCAATGTTACATAAAATAAGAATCATGACATGATATGTAATTTATTATTATTCAACACCATGGATATAAGTTATCATAATCAATTAAATAAGTTGGTTTTAGGGAACCAAATTCAACTGTGTCACCCTACAAAATCAACCATGAAAAACCATTTTGCACCAATTCTATCATATCATGATCAAGAATATAATATCCCACATAATACTACCGTTTAGTATCTCCCATGAATGGTAAAAAATAAAATCATTTCAAAATCACTATCACTCAGACCACACAACTCTTTCCCATTTAACACATGTCACATAAAACATGTATAATCCCAAGAAATATTTCCACCACATACCACATACTCTTAGTCTCCTACTCATCTAACTATGACAACTGATTTAGCATTATAAGGGATAAATAAAAAAAGACAAAAACCTAGAAAATATGGAATAACATACACAAAAGGAGGAATGCATTGAAATAATTAATGAAATCCAAAAAAAAGAAGGATACATAGTGTTAACCATACCACATACTTCCTTCTAATATGAAAGACACTATAATCTGGTAAAAATCGATGAAGAACCCCTGATTGGAACCCAAGAGTGGATATAATGATGTGTGTTTTTGCTCCCTTCACTAAATAGCATCCTCCCCTTACCACACACTGACCCAACCACTTACTCATCCCATGGAGAGACCTAGTTTTTACGTTGTAAGACCATAAAATATATTTATATATATTTTAATATTTATTAATTAAGATTATGTGAGATTACAAGGCTTGGTGAGCCTATAATGGATTTAATGAAAATATTAAATATATTATGTTCTTCACATGAACCATTTCTTAATGAAATTTTGATAAAACTAAAACCAATTGTCAAATCATAAATATGATTTCATGGATGAATTTGTAACATTTTTTTACCATAGGAGTGACCTAATAGGTTAGGGTGGGTTTTTTGAATATCTCTATTATTGAATGTGCCTTTAGTTGGTAAATTAATTAAATTATCATAAATAATATTTCATTTTAACCTCTCATTTGGATGGAAAATCTCCTATGATGATAACAAAAAACTAAATAAAAGGTTATTAGAGCACAATGAATATAAATACTTTGTTAAATCGTTGATGAATATTTTCATTCAATTAATAACAATCCATTCTCTAGGTAGGACTCTTCAATTCATGGATTTTCCACCTTTTTGAATAAATTTATCGATAATATAAATCCCCTTATTTGATATGTTCCAATTAAGGCCTGATCATGCACTCATGTAATAGAATTTTAATTGATTATTCTTTTTTTTTCTAATCCTTATATCCATTTTCTTGATCACCGACCATGAAAAATAGGGAAACGATCAGTAAAAAAATTTCTTTTTTCCTTTCTCCATCAATTTATTCAATTCAATCAATAGTTATACCCTAAAGTCCCAGATCCACATTATTGGATTGTATCCAGGCTGTTTAGACCATCACCACTATGATGAAATGATGAAAGAGGGATATATCAATGAAAAAAGGATAGATATGGTATGCTTGATTGATGTGGATGATCATTTTGATGATTGGAAGATGAATAATGAATAGAGGAAGAAATTGGGGTGTGCAGTGCATAAAAAAAATCTCCACGGACCGAATGAACTAATTTCTAGCGATCTGATGGATGTAAATAATGAAATAAAACTAGATCTTCTTGATTTTGTGTGAAAACTGTGAATGATATGACAGAATAAGGTCATATCTAGTACATATAAAAGAGATATGAGATTATGTATAAATCCCTACTACATGCCATGTTATTCAAAGAACAGACGGTGTTTCGACCCCTTTTTGTAGCATCTTGGGATTTGTGAATTCATATGGATGGAACATCTTGTAGTCTCCCAACACACCATGTACCCCATTTCCCTTGTGGAGTATTCTTCTAGTAGAGAACATGGTCGAGCACATGCCATGGGCCCGAGTACATGAGCCTGGACAGAGTACACAGGTAGTACCCCATGTGGAGAGGGACACCATGTAATAAAATACATAGACACATGATATAGTACATGAAAATTAACAGGATACATGGAAATGGCCAGGAACATGGTCAGGACCACATGTTTCATGGGAATTCCATGTAATTCCCCCACACTCCTTGTACCCTTACATGTTAGGTGAGTTTTGTACCTCAAGGGAAGCGAGTGGGTGAAGGAGTCGGACCATACACCATGTGTGTCTCCTCACACAACATAAACCCCTTGGATCCCTCTGCGGAACTTTAAGACATTGTATCTCCACAATATAGACTCATATTTAAGCTCATGAGTGTCATATCCTGAGTTTTGTTTCATTTTGATCATTATGGTCCACTCCATTGTGGCTTTTGAGATATGATGTGTAATTTCTTGTGAATGATGCCTGGTTAGGAAATGTATGATGATTTATGTGATTAGAAAGGATCTCTAGATGTTTCTAGGGTGGAACCATCCTACCGATATGTACATGGGTCCTCTACTATCTTCTGAGTGGAACCCTAAAACTGGCCTAGGCATGGGTCCACAATGATTTTATTAGAACCGTATAGTTTTCACAGGGAATAGGTTATCCATAGACTCGTAGATTTGAGGACTCTAGCTAATAAGGACATGGTTCCTCCACATACTACTTGAGTGGGACCCTCTAGGTGGGAAAGGCATGGGTCATATATCATTATAGTGGATCCCTCTGGTTGGCATAGGGAATGGGTCCTCTTCATACTACCCAAGTGGAACCCTCTAGATGGTCTGAGAATCAATCCTTGATGGATTTCGAAGTGGAACCCTATGACATTGGTGGAATGGGACTTCTACTAACTTCTAGTGTGGATCCCTCTAGCTAGGATGTTCATGTTTCCTCTACTGACTTTTGAGTGGAACCCACCATCTGGTCTAGGTATGGGTACTCCATCGACTTATACAGCAGTACCATTACCTGTGATAGGCATGGGTCCTCTACCACTGAGTAGAACCATCTTATTGTACTAGTGCATGCACCATCTACTTCGATATTTTGGCCTCTCGATTATGAGGAACTGTAAATATGATAGAATTGACTAGTATGGTTACTTCTAGGTAGTCGTGTGAGATAGTAAGCATCATTGAAAACATTTTATAACTATAGGATAATCCCAATCTCTAATTTTTGGGTTTCGTTTTCTGAGAATATATATATATATATATATTACTATATCTATATCCATACATTTGTGCAAGGTTACTCTCCTTCTGTGGGTTGTGAATATGTATTAAGTATGCCACATTATTTCTGTTTTTTTCATCTCATGGTTGGGGGACTTTACTCTTCTCCCTGGGGTGGAAAAGGAATGTTGTGTAGTTTTTCTACACACAATGTTGACCCCCCTATGCTCGGATAAGGTTACTGTTTTTCTTGAATTTGGTTGAGCTACATTCAATTTACTATCAACTATCTTCTTATTACTATGGTATCACTTACAGTTACCCCATAATATTATTGGGAGCCAAGATATGTATTTATATACTGACCCTTGCATGGGCCTTTCTCAAAAATATCATTTCTTATGTAGATGAAAGATAGGTCAGCTGTGACATTAGAATATCTTAAGGATACTGGGTACTGTGGAACTCATACGGTGGTTGTAGCTTAGATATCTGGATCAGTGATCTCTTAGTTGTTTACTTCTCCAATTTTTTTATGATTGGAAATGTTTTAGGTCGGGTGTGTATTTTTTCCATTTACCTTTTAGTTTAAACTACCGTAATCTTGTTTTTTCAAGAGTTTTTACAAGCATTGTAGATTCCCTAGTATTTTCATCATTTACATTTATTCCTCTTCACCTTTTAATTGATATTTTTGTGTGTGTATAGGTATATAAGAAAAATAATCCCATTTAGGATATTCTATTAGATGCATGTCACCGCCCCTTTTCCTATTAAGGCAGGGTTGATCTAGTTGCATCTCGTTCCCCATGTAGGGTCAGGTCATAAATAATTAATATTAATGCAGTTCATTCCTTGGGAAATTTTTTGGAGTATTCCCTATAAGAGGATATGGTTGGTATTTTTGGAAACAATTTCAATGATACATGAGTGCATCTCTCAATATAGGGAATATAATGATGGTATGTGTGGCCAATGTATCCATTCACTAGGACCATGAGTAACTTCTTGTCAACATGGCATACATAGACATTGGATATAGAGATACATGGTATATGAATCATATAGGAATGATCATTTAACAATACATATTGAGTTATATCACCATTGTTGTAATATATATATATATTCTCTTCTAAAATTGGAACATCTTTATAAATTTCATGTTGCCACCAAGATAATTTCTAGCCAAGATACCAATTCAAAATACTGAAAAGGATCGGATGAATGAAGAGGCCTCAGTTCAGTGTTCATCATGTGAGTTTCTTCCTCTATGTGGATTGGTAGCATCCCCAAATATCGTGCAGCAGATCATCCAAGAATATAAGGATGAGGATTCATTCACGCTCAGTGATCTCTTCGATTTATAGTTCCAGAGGCTGCTAAGGTTCTGCAAAAACATAGATCCTCGAGAAATAGAGGATTGGATAGATTTGGTGGTCCTTTTCTTCAAACTCAAAAGTACAATAACATATCATGATGTTTCACTAAAATCTAGCCTTATCCATGGTGCAACTAGGTATTGGTGGATCCTTGTTACATAGTGGCCTGATGAGTCAAAGGTTTCATAGCCCAACATCCATAAGATATTGCCTGAGGAGTACTATCACTCTTTCTTGTTCACGATTCAGATTCAAGATATTTTGGTGATACAGAATAGAGGGATGATTTTTGCTGAGTACACAATGAGGTCCACATAACCAACATGGTAGTCCATTGATGTGATCTTTGATGGATACATCCTAGAATTAAAATTCAACTAGGGAATTCAAAAATAGATCCATTCAAGCATGGTTCCCTATACAATATCCACCAATAGAGGGGTGATGGAGTAGGAACTAGTGATAGAGATAATTCTATTTGAGATATACACAAAATCTAGATATGGTAGTTGACATCATAATGATGAGTCTCCTGCAAGTGCTAGCAGGAACTGGTCAGCGAGCTCTCGATATAAGAGATCCTTTCACGATCAGACTCATGTTCATGGTTGTGTGTTAAAGGGATAGTGTAGAGATATAGGGAAATATTGAGATGTTATATTCTATGATTATTATGGGTGAGGTCATATAGCACATGAATGCCTAAATAGGTGTGCTGAGGAGGAATGGAAGGTAGCTAACAAACCTCAATGGTAGAGGCGGTTCCATTATCAGGTATCTCCTAGGAAAGTGTGTGGTGGTCCCTAGGGAGTCAGAGCTAGAATATGAGGAGGAGATATGGGAGGTGGATTAATCTATGATATTATTCCACCAGCACCCCCAGGAGGGCCACATTAGGCTCATGGAGTTGGTATCCTTGGTTGTGGACAACTATATGCTTTGGAGCTGAATGACCCCACAATAAAAGAGGTGATTAGTGATATGATCTCTATTTATTCTATTCATGTTTAAGTATTATGAGACATATGTTCTAATCATTCCCTTATCTGTATACTCGTGGTATGAGAGTTGGAGCTTCCATTTTAGTTTTTAGTCTGACAAATTTATATTTAGGTTCCTACATTGAACAATTCTTCTATATCTTTTATCGACTGGTAGTTTGAGCTTTCACATGGTATGGATAGATTCACATTGTACTTATTGGTCAACAAAATAAAATCCAATGAAATCATCTTGTATTTGGATTGGTTTTCCATGTTCTAAGACCATATTTACTATCAACATAGACAAGTTAGATGCCTAAACCATAATGATAATACATTTAACATTTACGTCGAGAGAGATCTCTAAGAAGGAAGTGTGGGTTCTACAAGAAGGAGGTTTTTCCCATCACCCATTAGTTATCTAGTGTATCCCTTGGTACAAGATGATACTTGTGGATTTTGATTCTTCACTGTTTGGAGGATTATATTAGTGTATTAATTGAGGAAGTTCTAATATGACATTTGAGGTGGGAGATGGATTTTTTCATTGACATTCTTCACTGGAAAACTCCAATATCTTCTATGGAAAATGAGATGGCCCCTACCAAGCTCTTGGAGCAACGGTTTCTGATTAAGGAACATCAAAAGAAGGGTTTCATCAGACCCATTGTGTCCCTTTGGGCAGATAAAATGTTGTTTGTGAAAAAGGTGGAGGATAGTTTACGGATTTGCATGGATTATCATCATCTTAATGAGGACACAATAAATGAAAACTACCCATTTAAGATGATTGATGAACTATTTTAAAAGTTGATAAGAGTGATACGGTTCTCGAAGATCGATATTAGGTTGAGATTCCAATTGGTGAGATTTCTCGAGGTATATATTCAAAATCTATCATTCTGATGTCACTGCAGACAATATGAATTCTTATTTATGCTCTTTTTATGATAAATTCCCTCATTGTGTTTATGTATTTGATGAACTAGATATTCAAGCCGCATATGGATTAGTTTGGGGTCATATTCATCAATGATAGACACATATAATCTATATCAGTAGATGTCCATGCATATCAGTTGAGGAATGTTCTATATTTTCTTTGTGAGATCCATTTTTATTGAAATCTCATGAAGTGTTAGTCCTGGATTTATGAGGATATTGTTCTGAGAAACATAATTTATAATCATGGTTTATCCATTGAATCGTCAACAGTCGATAGGATTCTTCCACTCAATCCAACAAAGTGAGTGTCACTTGTGTGGAGCATTGCTGGTTTGGAGAGATAATACAAGATCTTTATAGAAGACTTCTCCTAAATTCTATCCCCTTGAACTAAACTTCCATAAAATGGAAGGCATTTATCTAGCCTAAGTAGTGCCATTGGTACTTAGAGGAGCTGAGGATCATGATCATGACTGCTCCTATGTTGAAACTACAAGGTTATGGTGTGGATTACATAGTTGATTGTCTTGCCTTAGGATCTATGATCAGAAACATGTTGATGCGATGATTGGTAGTTACTGCTTATGGGTTGATGAGATTGAGATCCCACCAGAAAACTACATAACTCAAATACTTGATCTAGTAGTGGTATAATTCCCCCTGATGTTGTGGATGAACTGTCTTCTGGAAGAGCACTTTGTGGTTTACTCATACCATTAAAGACATAGGTACACTTCACACAGAGAGACTTGAAACTCTCACATCATCACTAGATGGAATTCTTATGGGACTATAAATTATAGATAGTATAAACTCTAGGGAAGTGAAATGTAGTAAATGAATCCCTTATCATGATGTCATTGGCTCTACTAGTGGATGAGGATTATTAACAATTATCACCCTTTCACCAAACATTGGTGGAACAGGATGGTACAACATTTCCTTAGTGAATGGTGTTAACTCATCTTTATCTTGGTCATGTGAGAGCATCCAAAATGGGTGAAATTTACTACGAGGTTTTACATTACCAGATATCAATAGGGGAATCACTAGATATTTTTTTCTGGATTAAAGAATCATTCCATATTTTTCAAGGATGGATGATCATTTTGGTCATGATGTCGGAGGAGGTGATGCAGGAGTTCCACACTTCTCTCATGGATATACATCCCAATGTAGTAAAGTTGAACATAGAACATCATAATATGTTTTGGTGGTCCATCAAGAGATGGATCATAGTTGAGTTTTTCTCTAGGTGCCTCACCTTTTAGTATGTGACGGATTAGAACAAAGACACTATAGGTTCTTTTCAACCACTTGATATCCCATAGTGTAAGTGGGATATAATAACCATATAATTTTTGAATGGGATTAGATACACAATAAAGAGATATGACACTATCTAAGTGATAGTTTTATCAATTATGATGTTAGAAAACCTCCTTGTTTTTAGGGAGTAGTGATTCATGGATAGTTCAGGTATGTTTTACAGACATGAGACCATTGTTTTTCATGGGGTTCCCCCGATGACTATCTCTATTCCTCATATTTGGGTGACATCATGATTGTGGTGGGGCCTATAAGAATCATATACGACCTAGAGGAGGATGGGTATAACATTTCACATCCAGACCAAAGGGAAAACTAAGCCCACTGTCAAGGCATTGGAGGATACATTGAGGTATTTTGTGAAAGACTTCACTTGGAGATGGGAAGATCACATTCCCTTGGTTGAGTTTTCATACAATAAGTGATACCACTCTACCACTAGAATGAATTTTTTTCGGTATTTTACTATATATCCTAATGGCCACCCTTATGATGGAAAGAGAACCGTGATACATATCTTGTGGGACCAAATATGGTACATGTGATGATGTAGATGGTCCAATTCATCCATTAGTGGATGAGGATGGACCAGAGAAGGCATAATTCTTACAGAAATAACTGACATAGACCCTTGGATTTTGAGAGGGATACCATATTTTCATAAGAGTCTCCCTGTGACAAGGATTATGGAGATTCTTATAGGGAATAAATCTACCCCCTAGTTTCATTAGGCCATTCAAGACTACGAATAGGGTTGGTGGTTTGATTACCGCTCTTCCCTACCCCACGTCTGGATAGGGTGCATGATATCTTCCAAATGTAATGAATTATGAAATATATGAATAACAGTATGAAAATGATCAACTGGGGTGATATGGGCATCAATGATGGATCCACCTCTGTGGAGCACTCAGTGGCGATCAAGGACCAACATGAGAGGACCCTATGTGGGCCAATCATCCTCTTTGTTTTTGAGTTTTGGAAAAATTGGAGCATGCATGATAGATATTTAGAGCAGAAGATCATGATGATGGTTAAGTATCCCTATTTTTTTTAGTTTTTTTCCTGGACAAAAATCATAGAGGGAATGATGCAGAGTCCTAATTTTTTCATTATAAGACTATGAAAAGTATTCTACATGTGTTTCCAGAACTAGAAACTGAGATAGAGTGCGATTTTAACGACCGGTGTTCCTGTAATTAATTCTTTAAAAATTTTAAATATATTTTATATTTTCCATACATAGTTGTTTAAATAAAATTTGATAGCTCTTAAATGGAATATCATATCTGATGTCCAATACAACAGTTAACTCTGGAATGAATTTTTTACCCTAGGTACGACCAGAAATATTTCAGTGTGGGACATTCAGATAACTCTCCCATTTACAATGTGTTCATTTGGTTAATTAATTATATTAACCTTATTTATTGATATTTAAACATAATTAAATTTCAAAAAATACATCACCATGGAGAATCCTCTGTTGTTAACTGTATAAGTCATGGGAGGATTATAGAGATTCTTCCCCTCCATCTGTTGGTGAATCACATCAGACGATAATAAAACACCGGCTCAAAGTAAATCGGATTGTAGTGAACACAAAAAATTAATTATATAATTGGTGAGAACCATATTTGATGTTGAACAATATAATATCCTAGTATAACTCATAATTGTTTGTCTTATTCCCATTTTGATTAAATTGATTTATAAGATCATTACCCTTTTTTGATATGCCCCAATTGTGGGATTATCATTCAACACTATATTGGAATATTATTTTAATATAATTTTTTTCTAACCTAGATATCCCTATTATTTATCGTGGGACATAAATGCTAGGTCAAATATCTTTAAACATTTGTTCTTGTTCCTTTATCCCCTAATTTCTTCAATCCCTTCACTTGATGGAACCTATGGTCCCAATACGACAATACATGTTTGTACCAAGCTAGAGTAGCCCATATAATTATGAATAAATTATGAAAGAGGGATGAGACGATGAAACATGAATGATCTCATATTTATTTTGGATATGGATGATAATATTGTTGATTAGTAGTCGAGTCATCAATGACAGATGGAATCTGGATAAAAAATGCATACAACAGAACTTTTGAGGAACAACAATATTGATTTTTGACAACTGGATCATAAGAAATGAAAATTAGTGACAATATTAACTAATTTATGGTGAGAACAAAGATGTTTTTGAAGGAGGAAGGTCAAATATGGAACACAGAAATAGAATTTGTGATTCTGTAAATATCTTGACAACACTTAGTGTAGTTATAACATCACACATCTTCTCAGACCATAGATATGATGTCTAGGGTTTTGGGATTTTATAAGAATGAAACACCCTATATTCGCCCTACACACAGTGTACCACATTAATCATGGGGATGAGCTGTGTGGTGGAGCAAAGAAAAATGTACATGCTAAGTTACCAAGTGCACATGAATGGATAGAAAACACTGGTTGCACCCTGTGTTGAGAGGCACACCATTTACTATAATACAGTGACATGTGGTAAATTAAATAAACACTTCTTGGATACAAACAAATGGACAAGCACATTGGTGGGACCCTGAGTGTTATGGGAATGTCGGGTATACCCCCTCCCAAAACTGTGTACCCCTACATGGTAGGTCATACAAGTACCTCCAGGGACACATCCATGTGAAATATATGGACTTCATGCCATGTGGGTTCCCTCACACACTATGTTCCCCTTAGACAATTTTTAGGAAGCTTCAAGAATCTGTATATCCTTCATTTTGACGTGGACTTCAGACCCCAAGTAGGATATACTAAGTAATTTTTGGTATATAACATGAGTGTTCCATCGATTTTGGATTTTTGGATACAGTGGAATGTTCCCAACATGAATCTTGATTAGGTGACACTCGACAATGGTAGTGAACACACAGGATAAATAAAGGCTTGTTGATTGGAACCCTCTTGGAGGGCAGAGAATGGGGACTCTACTAACTTATTAGTGGAACCCTCTAGTTGGTATATGTATGGGTCCTTGATTACTAGAGAGGAACCCTCGTATTGGTACATCACATGGGTCCTCTATAGATTCCATGATTGGAACCCTCCAGTAGGTTAGACATGGGTCCTCTATAGGCTTAATTGTGGAAACCTACAACTGAACTGGGCATCGGTCCTATACCCTTAGTGTGGAACCCCCATGTTTGAATTGGGAATGCGTACTCTTCAGACATCTTATGTGGGACCCTCCAGATAGGCTGTTCATGGGTCCTTAACAGCTTCTAGGGTTGAAACTTCCAATTGGGAAAGAAATAATTCATTTTCATACTTATATAGTGGATCCCTTCTTTTGGGTTGGGCATGGGTTCTCTATATAATTTTAGAGTGGAACCCTCAAGTTGATATGGGAATGGGTCTTCTAACGACATATATAGTGTAGCCCTTTTATTGGGTTGGGAATGAGACCTATACCACTAAGTGGATCCATCCTAGTGTACTAGAGCATAGGTCTTCTACCTAGTGATTTTGGCCCCTTGACTGTGCATCATTATTACAAGGCATGAATTTAATTGGAGGGTTACTTCTTGGTAGACATGTGAGATATCAGGAATCATTGATGGACTTTTGGAACATTAGGGGAAACGTTTTTATGGAATGAGCTATGAGATGGATATCCTCTATCTCTCTCATTTGAGATTATTTTTCCTTATCATATAAATATATATATATATATTTGTAACCATACCGTTGTATTTATTTTCTTTAATTCCATGGGGATTGAAGGCATGTGCGGTATTCCACATACTTTCCATGATTATATTGTAGTGGTTGGATTTGTTTAATCTCCTTTCAGGCATGGAAAAGACTCGATGTGTTGTTCATCTACTCACTGTGTTGAGACCCTATTCTTGGATGAGGATAATATTTATCCTTGTTTTGGTTGAGATGAATCCTATTTACAATCTACAATATTTCTCTTCCTATTACATATATTACTTCTCCCTCCTTCATAATTTGTTGTGTCCTACTTGGTATGTATATACTCACCCCTACATAATCTTTTCCTGCATGTGTCATTTCTTATGTAGACGATAGACAGGTCAGTAGTGACTTTAGAGGAGCCTAGGTATACATGGTACTATGGACTACATACGATGGTTGCAACTATTAGATCATGAGTTGTCCTCTATTAGAAATTTAATTTTCCACTTTTTTCAAATTATGAAATATTTCTAGTTTGGCATGTTTTTTTTCACTTAAATTCTCAGTTTACACTCCCGTGCTCTTATTTTTTATATCGGTTTTACATGCAAGGTTGTTTAACTAGTTTTTACGCACTTTACTTTTGTTAACCTACACTTTTTAATTGATATAATTGTTTGTGTCTATGTACATGTACTTAGGAAATTGATTCCTAATTAGGATATGCCTTTTCGTGCTTATCACCACCCATAGACTATAGAGGCTGGCTAGGGGTAATTGTTGATCAATACATGGTTAGGGTTAGGTCATAATATCCCAAGAGTCCTAAAATCTATTTCCCAGAAAAAATGATAATACCTAACATACCCATCTCATTCCCATCATCTTGGAATTCCCTGATTACTCATTAACTGGTGGATTCCATTCATAGACCTCTATACCATCCAAAACACATACATGTTTTCTTCCTGGCCCAATTTCGAATATCTTAATGGTTATAAACTAAACAAACATTCAAAAATGAATTTACCTTATTATAAAAATTTTCATTCAACATCCCACAAGATTCTCATCATATCAACAATCACATACATGGACCAGCAGCATAGAATACCACCAAGACACTATACGGGAAAATATTGTTTATCCTTTTATTAAAAAATTAAACATCCGAATCCATATTTTATATTTATGTACCCTAATGGGTTGAAACTGAGGAATATAAAAAATAATAATATGATACGAGGGTCACCTCATGCCAATATGGGTTTATTTATTCAATATTTCAAATCCATATTATGAAGGTAAACACTATACAATTTTTAATTGAAAAACCATTTATGTTCAACCCATTATTACATAATTCATTATATATTATCACCCTAACCCTTAAGGGATTAATTATATAGAGATAAAAATATATTATCAACTTAAAAGGGTCAGACAAATCATAAAAGGATTCAATTATATGGGTTCACATTCCCATTTTATAGTAAAAATATCCTATAAGTTTCCATTAGAATAAAATATAAGCTACAATCATCCATAATCTCTTGGATTTATTAAAAATACAATATGATTACATTAAAATTTAAAAAATTATCATTATAGTTAATTTATTAAATATTTTAATAATATTTCATTTCCTTAATTTATTATAGGATGGTTACATAACATTACATCATAAATATGTATGAGATAATTCCATTTAGGTTGATGAAAACACTATTTTAAACCAACCCTATACCATAGATTTAAATTAGGAATGAATTAATTCATGTAAAAAATGAATGAAAGAATACAATCACACTGATTAGATGTGAATACTATATTTATGAATGATGCATGAAAATATTACCTCATGTTGTGTCGGCCTAGATGTAATAACATCATAAATATTTATGTATTGGAATGAAAAATTAAAAAACAAGTTGAAATAATAAAAAAAACTATAATATTGAAAAAATTAACAATATTCCCATCCATGGAAAGTTTGTCATTACCATTTGTGTGGGTTGGAAAATCCAAAAAATGATCTTTTTTTTATGATGCATTTAATACCTCTTTTATACCAATGCCAAATAGTAAGGAAATATGAAAAAGTAAATTTTATAGCACATTCTGATACCATGACCATGGCTCCACTGAACCACCAATTTAGGCTAGAGATCCACTAGAACATAGGAATTCCTCCTTGTATTCCAAAGGCAGTTGACTAGTAGTGAATGTTTAATGGGTAATTTTGGTGATACAATACCCTATGGATATCCATAATAATAATAATAATAATAATAATAATAATAATAATTTTTTGTAATAATAATAATAATTTCATGGTGAAGAAAATAAATCCAACAGGGAGGAAATAGTATAAATAAAAATACAGTGTACATTGACATCACATTCCAATCTTACATAAGTGGAAAAGATCACTCATGGCCCAATCATATAGGTATATAATAAAGGATTTTGAAAAGGACACCTATTCAGTGCCTATGAATCACCAAGTCTATTTTCCAAATCCTACGCCATCCATTCTATATTTCCCTAAATATCTTTTCTCAATAAGATCTTGACCACATTCCTTCATAATTCATTAATCTCAAATCCATAATGTTTGAAAATTTCATTAAGTGTTTATGCATTGTGTGAGTATGAATTCGGTAGGCCACTACCAATAGTGTCACATGATTATATCCAAACATATATCATTGTAAAAAAACATAAATAAACTGAAACTACTCAAAAACATCATATAACCTTATTCACTTGTTCTTTTCTTTCACTTGATAGCCTTTACCTATTTTATCCAGCATCAGAGTGACGATAGTTTTCCACAATCTATCATATTAGAAGAGGCCTAGATTTTCTATCCATTCTAATACTATACGACATCACATTCCCACACTCAAACATACCACACAACATGACCGAATTTCAATTTCAAATTACAACCTCAATTCATCCCAACATCTTAACAACACGCTCATAAGGCTTATCTCCAGCCCCTCAAACATCCACTAATTCGACCTCCATTGTCGTAGAATTCGTAATTAGAAAGGTATATTGACACCTATACTTCAATAATTTCATCCAATCATCTCTAAAATAACAATTAACCTTAAATCCAAATCAGTGGATTCATATACCTTCATCTATGGACATTTAAGATGTGAACATCCTCCATAATGATGGTCATCACCATTTTCTATTCTTGTAGATCTATGGAGGCCACCAATGACAATGAGTGGTCAACACCACAACAATGGGCAATGTTATCTATACCCATGACCCCAATGACACTATCGACCAACATTTATGAGAATAAATCTCTAACCATACAATGATAAACCTATGGAAATCCTCAGTATGCACTTAACATCTATATATCCCAACTTTGGTATTAGTCATGACTTTCGAATCACCATGAAGATCTATATTTCGTCACTTCTAGTAAATAAGAACTTCAATAATCACTTGGTCCATGACCAACACATCCCTATAGAACAGACTCAACAATATGATCACTTAAACAAAATCCCATAACACGAATAAAAATACTAATATAACTATTAAAAATCACTCCACTACTCCCCTACCATATGTGTCTTAAATATACCCTATAACATATCATACTACCATTTAATATCTCCCATGAGTAATAGAAAATAAAATTAGTAAAAATATTTTTTCACATGAACCACCCCACTCATTCTAATTGAGTACACATCACATAACACACATATAATATATATAGAGATATAAACCATCAAACTGAATATCATATTTATCTACTCATCGAACTCCATCCTCTGATTTAGGTTCATATTGTGTAAATAAGAAAACAAAATAAAAACCCAAAACATAGTTTACAATGACATTAAATCTCATAACACCTGAAAGGAGTGAATGAGATAAGAGAAAGAGTGAGATATAATGTCAGTATTACACCAAGATACCTCCGAAGTTGAACGGAACAAAGATATAGAAAGAATCAAGGGAGACGCCATTATAGACATGAAAGAGCAGAGAATAGGGAGTGTGTCAATACTTAAAACCTAAAATAACATCCTACACCTTCTACATGTCATTTTATTCTATTTTAAATTATTATATAAGCTCAACTACTTCCCATAATGACCAATAGGTTGAAGCCATGACTTATTGGGTTATGGTATCCTCCCACTTTCCAACCCATTTCACGACCTAAAACTATATTACATAGTGTTAATGGATACAACAAATAACCACTTCACTTATTTATTTCTCTTTTTCACTAAAACATCTCCCTCAATTCACTACTAACACTCGAGATATTTAAAAAATATTAAAATACACTAGTTTTGGGAATTTTTAAATAGATCCTTTCCCCTATGACGGTCTAGAATATCACAAAATGGTATAGTGGTTAAGTGCTCAATTATTTTTAACATGTGTGGAAGGTGTAATGTAATTCCTCCATTGATTAGGAATAATAATACATGATAATTTTTATGTTATGTCAATTACATAAGATTTATTGTAACTTGTACACACATAGGATGGAGGTTAAAATGATTTGGGATCATAGTTCAGATTATCCGGACTAGAACCATTCAATCAAGGGTAAGAGTGTAAGAAATTGGTGATCCTATCACGTATTAGTTAATAAAAATATATTACAATAAATTAATGTTTTGGATAAAATTTATATAAGAAACCCCAACCTAGCCCGATTAACAATATCATCATTTTTTATTCATTTATTTGGTATCTTTTCTTATTTTTCAAGGAAATAGAAAATAAAAACAACCCATTTTATGTAAACCAAGTGATAATAAATTTTAGAGATATCATTATTGATGAAAACCATAGGTTACCACTAAAACTACATTTTAAGCCAGTATTTTTTTCCACACCCAATGATAGGAATGTGTTATAACTTGATGTCAATAATGGGGTGTTACTACTAAATAAAACTAAAAATTTCATTACCAAAACTTATTCTAACCATATCAACAATTTTGATTTTTAAATATTAAACACTATGGTAAATAATCATTAGAAGTTTTGTTTACAATCTAATTGATGAAATAAACTGAGTAGATTCAAGTGAATCTTTATGTGTTCAATTTGAACCAGCTAACATGGAAATGATCCCTTACCGAACATTAAGATATTCTTGTAACCCATTTTTCCTTTATTATAATAATATGATCTCCATTAATGACCAAGAAAATAATTTTCCATCATAATTTTGATTAATAAATATACTTTCTAAATTTTGTAGATTTTCAGGTGAAGATTCAATGAAACATATCATTGAATTCCAAATTTTATGCACTATATTACAACCCAAAGTAGTAATTGGGGAGCAAGTTAACGGGATATAATTCCCGTTTTAACATGAATGATCAACCAAGGAATGGTTATATGATCTGAAACGAGATAGAATCATGAATACTATGATTTTCTGAGATAATTTATTGAAAGTTTCATCCCAACATCTAGAAGCACAATAGTTATGAAAAAATTGAATTTTATAAGACAAGATTCCAAGGGGAACTCTATAGTATTGTTGGCATTAGTTAATGAAATATTGTTCTAATTAATCACATAATGTTCATAAGATTTTGACATATAAGGTTCATTTAAAATATATAATTGGAAAGGGATAAGAACATTTTTTATGACATCTCTCTAAAATGACTGATAGGAAATTATCCATCAAAATCCAGGGGACTCATTGAAAATATTTCCAATAACACACAAAAATATGAAACAAGTGGTATAATAATAATTGGTATGTAGTAGGTAATAATGTATAATTAACTACATCGATTAAAATCAATACATTTATAACTGTAATGTTTTTTATAAAAATGTACTTGAATGACAATGGTAATAAAAAGTCACCATCATGGTGTGTGATTTATGTTTGACCCTCACTATTTTTTCAACATGTATTTTTTGGTGTAGGTAAGAATTGTTTAACAACCTTCCATCTATGAAAATATCAAAAAAATCAGGAGGGATAGATCCTTAATTAGTCTAATTTATATTTTAAAACCTATAAAATCAATCAAGATCCCATACTAAATCAGTACACAAAATAGACACCTTACCCATTTTAAAAACACTTCTAGAATCCACCAATATTTTAATATCATTCGATGTAGTCTTATAAGAAACATTGATACTAATAAACCCATCCTTTACCAAAAAACAAGATACCATGTTAATAGTATTCAACCATTTTAATGACACCTATATATAAACTAGTTACTAATGTTCAGAATCATAGGAGTGAAGTGGGAGAGTTATGAGACTATATTATATGAATGATGGCTTATTTATCAAGATATACATTCAAATTACATTCCTAATCAATCCATAATAAGAATAAGAATATGATCATGATAACAATCATATGTGAGACGTATATTCCCCATATGACCACATATTATCCTATAAAATTTAATATAATAGTGAAGATGAAGGAGATGATGAACCTTAAGATGAAAAACATGAAATTGAAAATCATGTTGTATTAGAAACAAAAAAATAATTAGAAATTGAAATTGAAATTTCAAATTTAATTTCATAAAAATATCATAGAGAATAATAGAAGAATAATGATGAAGTAAAATATGGAATTCAATGGATGAAATTAGAAACATTATTTTAGGGGATGTGAAGAAAGAAAAAATAATGAAAAAACACTTTTCTTTCATGAATTATTTAGTCCATGAATATATACAAAAATAAATTCAATGAGAAATTAAGATGTTTTTTAAGAAGTTAAGATTAATATTCCCCATTATGAATCATTTAAAAAAAATAGCAATGTATTCCATGTTTTTCAATGAAAAGGTCACAGCTAATATAAGGCTTCAAGTGAAATAAAAAGTTAATTAATGATTGAGGATCTTAGCATTGATTTCCCCATATCTACGAATAGTATTTAAACATATAGAAAATATATTTACCCCTTTCACTATTAGTTATATAACAATTTTTTATTATTTATGTCAGTTTGGAACTTCTATAATTGTTATACCTTATTGTATGTTTACCACATTGTAGATGGCTGAATAGAAACCCATAAGATTGGTGGTGCAACTAGTAAAAAAATCCATTGCTTTGCCAAAAGGATCTTCATAGGATGGTCTAGTGAGAGTCCAATATTTTATTTTTCAAATAGAATTACATATAAGATTCATGGAGTAAGAAAGAGAACCTAAAAAAATTACAGTTATTTTGGTTAGAATTTTCATGTCAAAAATCATTACCATCATAAATATTAATGATGGAAACCCACCATGAAGAATAGAATCAAAATAATCAATTATAATATTATTGATATAATTAGGCACTCTTTAGAGTATTTTTCATTCATTAAACATGGAAAAAGTGAAGACACTATTAATGTCTCGGGGTTTTACTTATATGAATTTGGAATATTCCATACAATATTTCCAACGTTGGGAACCGAGTTGACATGGGAATTCGGGGCCCGGGGAGCCTCTATGTAGTGATAATAAAAATATTGTTTTTCATGAACACGTCATTTCTATTAAAAAGATGAATCAATCCATAAAAGAGTCCCAAGTTGGATTTCTATGATGAAAGCTGAGTTCAGTATATCATTTTTACCTCAGGGGTCACATAAGGTCATTTGCATCGAGAGTTTATATCATGTGAGTTTTAGTGACGGGGCATTAAAAGGGGAATTAATTAATTTCAATTGATTAAATTAAATTATATACCCAACCCTAATTGCACATGGAACAATAGAGTAGGGTTAGGTCTCCTCCTCCTCTCCCCTTTGGTGAATGTCGGAATCAAATACAACTTGACAAGAAAGGTGCTTCTGATCTCTATTTCGATTGAATATCATCCACAGATCAAGGAGAAACATGATCTAGGAAATGATCTCCACCCAAAGGATTGGTGTTTACCCCTAGAGTTAGGCGTTGTTGTGTTTTAGTCCTGATCTCCTTTATTATTCTATGTTTTAATGTTGTAGATCCCTTATACAAGGAATATTTTTAGGTTTCTATGTAATATGGGTATACTAATGGGATTTTGGAGGTAATTTCTGACCAGAATTGCCGTATACATGATGTGTAGTCCATATATACATACTGTGTAGCCCCTCATATTCGGGGAACATGAACTTTAGGAACTACACACCAAGTACCAAGGTTACACACCATGTAGTTACCCCAATCCATGTGACCATGGGACATGGATTGGGAATCCATGTAATGACACATGGATGTGTACAACCACATGACCAAAGAACATAGTCACAAGGTCTGGTATAGGGATATAGGAAAAATACAAGAGAAAGTTTTCATTTAGCCTAAAAACCTGGTATTAAGGGATGAACGACGTGTAAGGGACACAGTTGGCTGGTCCGTATAGAAGAGGAACACCGTCAGGGGTTGAGTGAAGTGGGACATGATTTGTACCATCTCTTCATGCAGCTTACCCCAATATTTGTTGAAAAAACATGTATATAAGATACAAAACTAGGTGCTTGGGTGGTGTCACAAGCATTTTGGACCCCAAGTCACATCATGTACTCCCAGGAGAACATCCTGAGATCTTGCACCTTCTTTATATCTTCCTATGGGTCTTATATTCAGTCTTATGATTAAAATACCTTGATCAGTTTTCCACGTAGAACATGATGGTGGCCTCTGTTACTGTATACAAGATACGAGGTGGTGTAAATTGATATAGTCACTTGTGAAGTTGTGATGAGGCGATGTTAGATATCAACGTCGTTTGTGAATAGAGACCCTAGGAATGATACTCTCCAATTTCATCAAGAAACAAGTTTCCCTTACATTTCTACATTGGTAGAGATGGGACTCCCAACATCATGGGTGCAGGTTCTTTGCCTTTGGGTAGTTTCCCTTAGGGATGTTACTTCCCTAATAGACTAGGCTGTTGATTCATCATGATGTTTGTATAATTGTATATTTCTCCACTACTATGTTAGGGATTGATCCCTCAATTCTCATTGGAAGTTATTGTAGGTACTCTCCTTTTGGGCCAAGGTGCGTCTCCATTATTTGTGGGGTTTATACTCCCCTATTGGACCTAGGTGGGGGCCCTCCATATATGATTTATAAATTGAGTGTGTACTCCCCTACTATGTTTGGGATTGGGTACATTCTCCTAATATTTGGTACTCTCCAGTCATTCCAGGGTGTGGGTCCTCCATACATGTTGTTTCAGCATAGTTGATACTCCCATATCATTATATGGAGTGGTTCCTCAGGACCGGGGTTGGTACTCTACTACCGTGTCAGGTCACAGGTCCCCCCTAGTAACTGAGCTGGTAGAGTATCACTCCTCTTTTGTTCTAGTGTTCGGGTACTCTATCCACAAAGTGGTTATCCTCTACCAGGATAGGGTGAACGTCACCTATCTATGTAGTTATACTCCCCTAACGTATCCGGGTGTAATTCTACCTTTCTATGAGACGTAATCCTCTATCGTTATAGGACGTGATACCAGACTTATAGAGATGTGCTACCCCATTTTCAAGTAGAAGTGGGGATTATGGTCTCTATAAGAGTTAGATATCGCTCTTCTATTGAGTATAATAACAAGGAGTGCAACCCTCCCCTGGATATGAGCAGTGTCTGGTTATGAGTTAGTACTCCTATAACATTCCAGTTCCAGAAGACACCCAGAGGCGCCCCGTACCTGGTTGGTCAAATAGACTCAAGCACATTTCCCCAAATTCCAGAGGCTACCGACTAGTATTGAGGGCCTTGGGTGTGACAATGTGGAAATTATGCCCTCATTGGAAGAGTACACAGTGGAAGAGAAACAAATAAAAAATATTGGATGAAGTAAAAAAACCATACACAAGTGATAAATGGGAAAACAAAAAATGATAATCATATGGAGCACAAACATATAAAATGATGCATGATACATATGTGTAGGAAAATAGACAAACAAGTAACAATAATGAATAAAAAAGAGTACTAAACCAAAAATACAAGGAAACAGATAACAGCTCCTCTGCATCACAAGCGTAAGCTTGGTCCCATACTCCCCAGCTCCCCAGCATGTTAATTACCTGAAGTATAAGGGAACCTTCCGTTATCTATACATGCAACAATATAATCTGTTTGGGCCAAAAAGAATGGCCCAAATAGGGTGTGGGACTAAATCCTATTAGGAAACCACCATGAGATCTATGCCTAACAGTTAGTGAATATATAACATGTAAATGTACTAAAAGCATAAAACATGAAAGTACTCAAAAGTAAACAATCCATAGTTTCTAGCATTTAATTTACAAACATGTATGCATCCACTCAAGCAAGTAGAACAAACATGTAACCCACTGGGTAGTTCTCACAGCCTAAACCCTATGTTTCAACCAACAAGTAATAGCAACCCTTTGGGAGGCACACACAGTCTCACCCCTCTGGTTGAGGTAAAGAATAGAAACTCTGGGGAAGTACTCACCATAAATTTTCACTATAGTCTCGTATCGTACAAAAGGAAAACTAGGGAAGCACTCAACGTCTCATTCCCCTTGGCTAGCATTCTAAAACATCACGGCATAAATGAACAACAGTCACACCATCCTACAATACTAGGCATGGGAAAGTAAACAATAGTCAAAATGGTAAACTAGACTCAACGGTCTAGACCGGAAAGAACATGCCTGGAAAAAACTTCAAAAGCCTAACAATTAGGCCAAAACACATTCAAAATTCTCTACTCTAGAATACAACCAAAGAAGGCAATCAATAGGTCAAAAAGGTAAATACACAATACCCCATTCAAGGTTATTGGTGGAATTTTCACAAAATACTCAAAGACATTCAATAGAACAAACCACCTACCGTGATGTTAGGAGATCGATAAACTTGAAGCACAAGGATTAAATCACCTTAGAATGTCAATGATCTAAAAAATGTCTAAAATTTTCAACCCATGATAACTTGGAAAAGAGAAGGAATTGGGAAATGAAGCTCTAGGAGAAGACAACTCGCCGTTGTGATTCGAACACACTGATCGGTGTTTGAATTAGAGGACAGATGGAGGTTTGGGGGCTCGTCGAAGATCTGTGGCCGTTCAATGATCTCGGATGAACAGAACATAAAAGAAGTGTGCTCTGTCCGTCATATGTGACCTCGGTGCGTTTATTGAAAAAGAAAGAAAGTACACGACGTGTAATTTTGGAGTACACATCATGTAATCTCCTTTTACATACTCTGCTTTAGGCGTCCACCATGTCACCTAAACATGGTCGTGTGTGTGGCTTTAACATGGCCAAGACACGGCCTATAGTGGCATTGAAGTACACGGCGTGTACTCATAAAGAACACGATGTGTACTTTGAAAATTTCTAGATTTTTCCCTTTCAAAAAAAATGACCAGAAAAGGAAAACATACATGAAAAGATGATCTGGGTTCATAAAAACTTCCCCCCTTAATGAAATCCATCCGCGAATTTCCCTAGAGCGGCATAGAATAAGAAAGCCCGAATAACTCTGGCCACTGTGCTCGCACATCGGCCTCCCTCTCCAAACTCGTGTCCTGTACCTGCCCATACTGCCATAACACTCGTACCAGGGGAACAGACCGACCACAGAAACCTTTTTACTACATTCAAAATTCCGGATTGGATGCTCCTCGAATGATGTATCCACATCTAACTCAACCTCCTCGGGTTGAAGGAGATGAGACGGGTCTTAAAATTAACATCAGAGATGAGAAATGTGAAAAACGTCGTGCATAGCCCAGTACCTCTGAGGTAACTACAACCGATAGGCAACCATCCCCACCAACTCCAATACGTCAAACGTCCTTACGTACCTCAGTGAATGCTTACCCTGTCTCTTAATCGTCATATTCCCCAACCATAGTGTGACATGTATGAAAACCTTATCCCCTACCTCGAACTCTAGAGGTCGTTGCCGCTGATCATCATAAGACTTCTGTCGAGACTGTGTAGTATCAATTCTCTTCCAAATCAACTCTATGAGCTCTATGGTCTCTTGAACAAGATGAGGTCCTAGCAAAACTACTTCTCCTGCCTCCAGCCAACATAAGGGTGATCAGCTTGGCCTACCGTACAAATCCTCATCAGGTTCCGTATGATTAGTTTCATGAAAACTATTATTGTAGGTGAACTCCACCAGAGGTATATGTTTCTCCAAAGAACCCCCAATGTCCAAAATTCATGCTCAAAGCATGTACTCAAGCAATGAATCATACGCTTTTACTTGAAATCAGTCTGAGGATGTTATGCTTTACTGAAAAGTACTTGTGTACCGAAATCCTTCTGAAGCCCATCCCAGACCCAAGAAGTAAAACGTGCATCCCAGTCTGAATCAATGGAGTGTGGAACTCCATGAAGACGTAAAATCTCATGGATGTAAAACTCTCACATATCATCAACACTGAATGTCTCTTTGATCAGCAAGAAGTGAGAAACCTTCATGAGTCTGTCAACGATGACCCATATAGCACTATTCCCTCGACGTGATCTCGGAAACCCTGTCCCGAAGTCCATCACGACGTCTCTCCACTTCCACTATGGAATGGGTAACTGCTGTAAAAGACTTTCTGGTCATTGATTCTCTTCCTTCACATGCTGACAAGTAGAACATCTCATGATGAAACCAGCAACATCTCTCTCCATACCTGTCCCCCAATACTGGTGGTGAAGATCACGATACATCTTAGTGATTCCAGGATGAACTACACAAACTGAGGAATGAAAATCTCACATCAGCTCCTCACGTATATCTACTGGCACACATACGCGTCCCTGGAAATGTAAGATCTCAACCCCCCTCTGGTCCATCTAGGAATATGGACCTCTCCTGATACACTCTCCCTTAGGAATAGGACATCAGAATCTGATAGCTGCCTCATATTTTCCAGATCAAGAAGTGTAGAGGTAACAACTACAAAAGATATAAAAGTCCACCCCTATCTATCATGCCCCTCCAAATGAATTTCAGAGAACATAGCCATAAGCTTCCACTCCCTGCTGGCCACCCAAACTGTATGTATCTGAGTTTTCCTGCTCAACACATCAGCCACTGCATTGCCTTTCCTAGTCGTATAGGCAATCTCGAAATTGAAGGACTTAAGGGACTCAACCCACCTCCGCTGTCTCAAATTCAAATCACACTAGGAGAAAATGTACTTGAGACTCTTCTGGACGGTGAAAACCACAAAGTTCTCTCCCAGAAGATAATGTCTCCAACAACGTAAGGCATAAAGAACTACTGCCATCTTGAGATCTTGTGTAGGGTAGTTCATCTCATGTGACCTCAACAGCAGAGACCCGTATGCAATGACTTCATCTCCCTGTATAAGCACAGCTCTTAGCCCGATACCTGAAGCATCACAGTAGACAATATAGCTGTAACACCCCATGTAAATAAAGAATATGAAATTTTCATATTTATCCATATTTTTTTAATAAAATATTAATATTACTTTAAAGGGAATTCTATGCTCGAGGGCGTACCCAATACGCAACAAGGAGTTTCTTGGGAATCTTACGTTGCACTCTAATAATAAAATAATATTATTTTAAATTATAGTTAACGCATAGCCGTTGTAATGGCAGGAATGAACAGAACTAACTAAAAAATGATTATATATGTTTATAAAATATTTTTACTTTTTACAATAAATGTTAGAGGATTAAAAAAGCGAATGAATCAAATTTTAAGCGTAGACATTCCAATATTCTTTAAAAGGTCGATTAACCAACTTTTGATGACGAACCTCTATTAAATCCACCTTTTTGACTATTTTATATGTTATATTTGACAAAATAAAATTCTTCTTTAGAATCGGGACATAACAATTTACTTTGTGTAAATTTTTGGTATTTTTCCGATAAAGTTCATTTTTTAATGAATAGTGAAAAATGTTGTATTTTAATTCAAAACCACTTTTTAATATGATTTATATATATGGATATATTATATTTTTAATTTATATTAAAGTGTATTTAGAATATATTTTTACCATTTAATGTAATGGTGGTCATTGGAATTAATTTCTCTTTGAAATTGGACTTAAACAAGTGTCAATCTTTTAATAGATATTGTTTCTTAAAAACACGCTGTTTGTTTTGACAGCAGGAATTAATTATTAAATTAATTAATTCAACATATTTGTTTTGAATTTTGTAAAATAGACCTCATTTTATAAATCAAAACATCAAATATAGCTTAGGGTGAGTTTTTGGTATTTTTCTGAAAAACATCAATTTTTGATGAATAGTGAAACCACTAAGTGGTAGTTTAAAACCCGATTTTTCATTTAAATGAAACTTTACCACTTCTGTGATTTGAATTCAAAAATCTGACATACATGGTTGTTATTAGGATGTAATATGTGGTTCAATGGGATTAAAATAATTTTTTGGTGAATAGTAACTTTTATGTTTTTAATCGCAATTAGAGGTAATTAGTGTTATTTAAGGTAAAAATAATGTTTTAATAATAAAAAATGACCTAGACACATGTCCTCCCCTCATTGGATGTGTCATGGCAGACCAGGACAATCAATTGGTCAACTTGGGGACCCCATGGAGCCACTTTGGTTGGAAAATGGCATAAATAACTTTTTATTTAAAGTTAACATAAAAATGTCACAAGCATGAAATGTTTCACTAAAACAATTTTTAAATTGGGTTATACAAGTAATATTTTTGACTATAAATATTGATTAGAAAGATAAAAAGATTTCTTAAGTCATTATATTTTTTTATAATGTTTAGACATTAAATAAATTAAATTATGTATGACATCATGATGATGCTGTGATTACCTCATTAATAAAGGATTTAAATAAAATGAAAAGATAATGTTAAAAATACAAATTACACGAGTCAAAGACATATTGGATGAGTATATTTAGAACCCTTACCACCTTCTCCTAGAAATAAATCAATGTGGGACCTTTAAAATCCAAAACTCATTTGAAAATAAATTAACATTTTTATCTTTCCAAGAGTGCCCCTCCTCTCCTCTTATAAAAGGCCCCCGCCTCTACCACCTTACCCACACCTCTCAAGCCTTTTGCTCGGCCAAACCCTGATCATTTTTCCTCTCCACATCCCTCTATTACTCCTAGAATCCTCTCTTTGGGTAGAAGTCTTACCAAGGAAGCCTTTGAGCTCATATCAAATAGAGATACTCGATTTTAAGTTAATGTCTTCACTTGTGTTCTTTTGTTTTATTTTTCTTCTCCAACCCCCTAAAATATTTTTATTCATTTATTTTGTAACAAATCCAATATCTTCAATATACTAGGTTGTTTTTATAAGAATCATTTGAGCTACACATACACACATCTACATCTAATTGTAAAAGAACATACTGTTTCTGTGGATGGTGAATTTATGCTTCACGAAACGATGATTGTTCAATACTCTTTTAACACCTTAAAAGGTGTCCATTAAGATGTAACTATAATTATATATGATATATAATATGTTTATGTTTTCCTTAAGCTTCTGTATTTTCCATTTATGTCATAACTTTATGGTTTCCATTATGGGTAAACGTGATATCTTCATTTTAGGAATTGCGGACTACTGCCCCCTCAAAGTGATTTGATTCGTTAATGCCATATGTGGGATGTATAAAAGATTTAATTAATTTTATTACATATGATATCATAATGGAATTATAATATACCTTTATATCATTATTATTTCATTCCATTGAATTCAAAAAAATGAAATGAAATGAAAGTAGCGTTTATGCGTACGTACGACTTACCGTCTCCATGAATGGTACATTTCATTTCTTATCTCCAAAAGTTATGTACTATTATATGTACATAAATATAATGGATATATATGTAATATAATACATCTAAATTAAGGATATCATTATGGAATTATAATATATATCTCTCTCATTTTTTTTAATTCTATTAATATGACAAAAACTGAAAGTAGCGTTCATGTGTACGTATGGCATATTGTCTCCATGAACACTGATTTTAATTACAAATGCTATTGAATAGTATAAAATGAATATATACTGGATATATATGATATTTAAAACATCAATACTCTTCTGGAAATCATGTACCTATAACTACATGGAAAATTATTTTCCAACAAGTTCAATTTTTACTCATGTGCCGATCATCGACAAAAATGTCTGATATGAACTCACCTTGTTAACCAATTATTATAACATTATAATATGTGATATGAACATAATAATAAACATTAAGGGAGGTCCTTATGAAATTATAAATTGAACAAATGTTATTATTTAGGAGATTAAAGAACGATCGTGTCATGTCAGACACGAGGTAAGGGAACCTACCCCTCTCTTTCTTTTTAAGTACACTCTTTTATGTAATTTCATTTAAGATCATCTTTCTTATGATTGGGATGTTCATTTATATTAATCATTCTGTAAATTTTATTTTAATATCATGGGAGACCCTATTTGATCTCATCAATCCATTTTTGGATGTTTTAAGTGGCGTCGTTCGGCTGCCGAGTTTTTGTAAGGGATTTTTCATCTCACTTTTATTCCCTTGAGATTTATGCTACTTTTACCACCATTACCTTTGAGTGGTATATGTACTACCCATTATTCTACTCTTTTTGTAATATACTTTCTTTTATGAGTATTTACATCAATGTTTTGTTGTCCTTCTTTCATGGGGTGTATGTTTCGAAAGATACCCAAGTCAGTAAGGGAACTTTTCACCCTCCTCTTTTTAAATGACATCTTTTGTTGGGACTTTTAATTTACATATTTTAATGTCGGGATATGTTCTTCTATATCCTTATTGATGTAAATTTTATTTCCATGTGATGAGATACCCTTTTTGTCTCTCATCGACTCATTTTCTAAAGTTTGAAGTGACGCCGTTAGGCTATCGAATTTTTGCAAGGGAACTTCTTAACCCAATTTTGAATTTTTGGGATAAACTTATACTCCTTGAATATGTGGTTCGATGAATATGTGTGAATGACCTCTGATTGTTTTACACTCAATATCCATTTATATTATGTGTATTCGTTTGTCACACATAAATATGTAATTAATTTATCCTTAATCCAAGGATACCGTCTTTGTAATGGGAATCGTCTCAATCTCCTTTCATTGAGGCATATTATGTTTTATACAAAACTATATTTTATACGGTGTATAAAACCCTTTGGATTTTCCATTTATTAAAAAGGAATCATTTTATACGAAGCATTTACTAAATGAAAAAAGGGAATGTTTTTTTGTCGTACGTATGCGACGACAATGACTTCTCCGCCGCCATGGCCATTAGTTGAGTTTCGGCATCATCTACAAGACATTACTTTTTTTGAATGAAAAATAAATATCATGTTTTACATTTCTTTTATTTTGGTATTGAAAATGGTTTTCATAATGTTTTTATTATATCAATGTGTTGTATTGATATCTTGTGATTGAAATGTAGAAATTTTGTGTTTCCTTTATACATGTTTTATGTGATATGATTATGTTATGGTTGTTGGGAATTATTATGAAGACAGGTGGTTCCGTGGTAAACTAAGGGCGGGTGAGCCCAATATAGCTCTCCAATTCATTGGGTAACGCAAAGGAGTTAAACGTTAAGGTTTCTCCAAAGATATTTTGGGAATATACTGTGATGGGTATTCCAAACGCAACCAAGAGGGTTACTCCCTACGTAAGAATGTTATGAATGCCTCAAGTTACCTTTATGTATTATTATTTCTATGATTTATTCATGTTTTGATGAGGTACGCTAAAGTGGTTATGTTTTATGAGTAGAGTTTGATTTCATTGATTATTGTGTATACATGTACTCATGTTTCATTTCCATACTTTTTATAACCCTTACTAAGCTTTTTATGCTCATCGCAAGTTTTTGAAATGTTTTTCACAGGTCAAGGGAATGGTACCTGATATGATGATAGTGTTAAGGAAGTGTCAAGAAAGAATCCATGTTTTATTTTAAATATGTTTCTGTTAATGGGAAAAATTAATGCTAACTTTTATGTAACCACTTTGTTTAAATGTGGAATGTAATGCATGTTTTATGACCTAATTCTCAAAAACTCTAAACCGGAAAAGATCCTCAATGTGTAATCATGTAATAACTCAAGATTAAGTATGGTTCACGGCTGGGGCCTTATAGTTGGTATCAGAGGTCGGTTTAGATAACATTATAGGTTAGGGTATTCTCTAAGCACAAGTGGCATTACCGCAATTGTTAGGATTTCAGAAAGAGTCCTAGATTTAGATAAAGTGAATGAGTAAGTATATCTTAGTGTTTACCTTCCTCATTAGTACATGATGGTTTTTTTGATATACTCACACTGACATTTCTGTTTTTAGTGAATGGATGGATCTAGAAGCCACCAAAGAGACAACCGGTTTGAAGGAAACTGTGGTGGTTCTCTGATTAAGTTACTAGAAAAAATGGGGGATTTAATGAGGAAACTCATGGTTGTTCTAAACGAACTATCAAGGAGTCATGATCAACCACTTGAACCTTGGTATGTTCTGTAATGCATCATGTATGAGATGACCAATCGATGTGGAAGTTCAGGTAATAATTATAAAGGTAACCATTAGAGTTTATATGATTCTTACTTTTGAGGTAAATATGGGTTATTATATGTTATGATGGAAAATGAAAGGCATGAGATAAACTTGAGCTTAAAATATGTTATGATTATTTTTTAAGATTTTATCTCATTTTGGGGAATGTTTTAAGAATTATATAGTTTTGGAAAAAGGACAACACGCAGACCGTGTGACAACCCATCACGTCGGACAAAGCTGAGGGAATCAAACCCACAACCAAAGTGCGACTGGTATTTATCACCTACCACTGTTCTACGTGAAGTCCCTGGTTAGTTTGACTAATTGTTTTTAGTTTGATGATTTTAGGAATCAAGAGTAAGTTTATTTTGGGTTATCTATGGAAATTATTAACCTATCATTGAGGATATGTGATTAGGTTAATTACTTTTCAATATGAGAATTAAGAGCAACTGATGTTATTTTGAGATAAAAGTTAATTTGTACATTCGAAGACTATGTGATTAAATCCTTCAAATATTTGGGTTTCAATATTAGTTTGGTTTACTTCGAATAATTTTATGGACAGTTTTTTATCGAATGGTCTTTGGTGAACTTTGGGTGTTTTTTGACAAATTTTGGAGATTTAGAATAGTTTTTCTTTTTATAAAGGATTATACTTTTGTGGATTATCTGATCTAATACTAACAGTTTTTGGTTTTGGATTTTGTCTAAAGACATGGGAAATATATAGTTCTCTTTTGTGGATTAGGTGATTCTCAGGAAGTTGATTATAGTACTCTTAATGCGAACAAGTCTTCCTAAAAACTCATCTTTTGGAGAAAATATGAGTTTGATTAAGGAATCTAGTAAAAGTTGAATGTCTACATGAAAAGTAAGTATGTTTCATTAGGATTTAGTTAAGCTCAAAAATAAATTCCTCAATGAAGAGTAACATAAAACAAAAATGTTGTATGTTAACGTTTCCTACTGGGGAATCGAATACCGTTTAACCCATCACAAGTTTGTGATTTTCTTGTGGTTAACTTTCTCCTAGACATGTTTACTATCACTCTCCATCAGAACATGACCATTTGTTTTCTCCTACATTTCTATATTTTCATACTTGGAATCCTAGTATGGGTTAACTCGGGTGACATTTGTACTTCTCTCCCATTCTTTTAAAGTAATAGTATTACTGACTCTTGTTCCGATGTGGGATTTTCAATGAATCTCCCAAGCCCAATTTTTAATTTGTGAGGACGCAATTCCCAAAAGGGGGGGAAGCATGTAACAACCCAGGTAAATAATGAATATGATATTTTCATATTTATCCATATTTTTTGAATAAAATATTAATATTACTTTAAAGGGAATGATATGCTCGAGGGGGTACCCAATACGCAACAACGAGTTTCTTGGGAATCTAACGTTGCACTCTAATAATAAAATAATATTATTTAAATTGTAGTTAACACCTAGCCGTTGTAATGGCGGGAATGAACAGAGATAACTAAAAAATGATTATATATGTTTGTAAAATATTTTTACTTTTTACAATAAATGTTAGAGGATTAAAAATGTGAATGAATCCAATTTTAAGCGTAAACATTATAATATTCTTTAAAAGGCCAATTAACCGCCTTTTGATGATGAACCTATTTTAAATCCACCTTTTGACAATTTTATGTGTTATATTTGAAAAAAATAAAATTCTTCTTTATAATTGGGACATCATAATTTACTTTTTGTAAATTTTTGTTATTTTTCCGATAAAGTTCATTTTTTAATGAATAGTGAAAAATGTTTTATTCTAATTCATAACCTCCTTTTAATCTGATTTATTTATATGTATAGATTATATTTTTAATTTAGATTAAATTATATTTAAAATATATATATTTTACCATTTAATCTAATGGTGGTATTTGGAATTAATTTCACTTTGAAATTGGAGTTAAACTAGTGTCAAACTTTTAATAGATATTGTTTCTTATAAACACGCTATTTGTTTTGACATTGAGAATTAATTATTAAATTAATTAATGCAACATATATGTTTTGAATTTGGTAAAATATACATCATTTTTTAATTCAAAAAATCAAATATAGTTTAGGGTGAATTTTTGGTATTTTTCTGAAAAACTTAAATTTTTGATGAATAGTGAAACCACTAAGTGGCAGTCTAAAAACTGATTTTTCGTTTAAATGAAACTTTACCACATATGTGATTTAATTTCAAAAATCATACATACATGGTTTTCATTATTATTTAAAATGTGGTTCAATGGGATTAAAATAATTTTTTTTGTGAATAGTAACTTTTAATTTTTTTTATCGCGATTAGAGGTAATTATTGTAATTTAAGTTAAAAATAATGTTTTAATAATATTAAATGACCTAGACACATGTCCTCCCCTCATTGGATGTTTCATGGCCGACCACTACAATCCATGGGTCAACATGGGGACCCCATGGAGCCACTTTGGTTGGAAAATGACAAAAATAACTTTTTATTTAATGTTAAAATGAAAATGTCACAAGCATGTGATGTTTCACTAAAACAATTATTAAATGGGGTCATACAAGTAATATGTTTGACTATAAATTTTCATTAGAAATATAAAATGATTTCCAACATCAGGATATGTCTTTTATAATTTTTAGACATTATAGAAATTAAATTATGTATGACATCATGATGATGCAGCGATTACCTCATTAATAAAGGATTTAAATAAAATAAAAATTTAATGTTAAACATATAACATAAACTTGTCAAAGACCTATTTGATGAGTATATTTTGAACCCTTACCACCTAATCCTAGAAATAAATCAATTTGGGACCTTTAAAATCCGAAACTCATTTGAAAATAAAGTAACATTTTGTAACTTTCCAAGAGTGCCCCTCCTCTCCTCTTATAAAAGGCCCCCACCTCTACCACCTTACCCACACCTATCAAGCCTTTGGCTCGGCCAACCCATGATCATGTTTCCTCTGCACATCCCTCTATTACTCCTAGAAGACTCACTTTAGGATAAAGTCTTCCCAAGGAAGCCTTTGAGCACAAATCATAGAGAGAAACTCGATTTTAAGGTAATGTCTTCACTTGTGTTCTTTTGTTTTATTATGATTCTCCAACACCCTAAACTATTTTTATTCATTTATTTTGTAAACAATCCAGTATCTTCAATATACTAGGATGTTGGTATAAGTAGGATTCGATCTAAACTTACACACACCTACATATAATGGTTAAAGAACATACTGTTTCTGTGGATGGTAAATTTCTGCCTCACGAAACATGGATTGTTCAATATTCTTTTAACAACTTCAAAGGTGGCCATTAAGATGTCACTATATTTATATATGATATATAATATGTTTATGTTTTCCTTAGGCTTCTGTATTTTTAATTTATGGAATTACCTTTATGGTTTCCATTATGGGTAAACATGATATCTTCATTTTAGGAAGTGCGGACTACCGCCCCCTCAAAGTGATTTGATTCGTTAATTCCATATGTGGGACGTATAAAGGATGGAATTAATGTTATAACATATGATATCAAATGGTAATTATAAAATACCTTTATATCATTATTATTTTATTCCATTGAGTACAAAAAAAAAGAAAAGAAAGTAGCGTTCATGCGTACGTACGACTTACCGTCTCCATGAACGGAACATTTCATTTCTTATCTCCAAATGTTTTGTACTATTATAAGTACAAAAATATAATAGATATATATGTAATATATTACATCAAAATTTTGGATATCATTCTGTAATTATAATATATATCTCTCTCATTTTGTTTTAATTCCATTAATATGACAAAAAATGAAATCAGCATTCATGCGTACGTACAGCCTACCGTCTCCATGAACGGTGATTTTAATTCCAAATGCTATGGAATAGTATAAAATGAATATATACTGGATATATATGATAGTTAACACATCAATAATATTCTGGATATGATATACCAATAACTACATGGAAAATTCTTTTCCAACACGTTCAATTTTTTACTCATGTGCTGAACATCGACAAAAACGTCTGATATGAACTCACTTTATTAACAATTTATTATAACATTATAATATGTGATATGAACATAATAATAATATTTAAAGTTCCTCCTTATGAAATTATAAATTGACCAAATTTTATTATTCAGGAGATTAAAGAACGATCGAGTCATGTCGGACCCGAGGTAAGGGAACCTACCCCTCTCTTTATTTTTAAGTACACTCTTTTATGTCATTCCTTTTAAGCTCATCTTTCTTATGATTTGGATGTTATTTTATATTCCTATTGATGTAAATTTTATGTTAATATGATTAGAGACCCTATTTTATCTCATCAATCCATTTTTGGATGTTTTAAGTGGCGTCATTCGGCTGTCGAGTTTTTGTAAGGGATTTTTTCATCTCACTTTTATTCCCGTGAGATTTATTCTACATTTACCACCATTTACATTGAGTGGTATATTTACTACCCATTATTCTACAATTTGTGTAATATAATATCTTTTATGAGTATTTTAATCAATGTTGTATTGTCCTTCTTTCATGGGGTGTATGTTTCGAAAGATACCCAAGTCGGTAAGAGAACTTTTCACCCTCCTCTTTTTAAATGACTTCTATTGTTTGGTATCGTAATTTACATATTGTAATGTTGTTATATGTTCTTCTATATAGTTATTCATGTAACGTTTATGTCCATGTGATGAGATACCCTTTTTATCTCTCATCAACTCATTTTATGATGTTTGAAGTGACCCCGTTAGGCTTTCAGATTTTTGCATGGGAACGTTTTAACCAAATTTTGATTCTTTGGGATAAACTTGTACTCCTTGAATATGTGGTTCTATGAATATGTGTGAATGACCTCTGTTTGTTTTAAACTTAATATACACTTATATTATGTGTATTTGTTTTTCACACATAAATATGTAATTGATTTATCCTTAATCCAAGGATACCGTCTTTGTAAGGGACATCGTCTCAATCTCCTTTCATTGAGGCATATTTTGTTTTATACACAACTTTATTTTATACGGTGTATAAACCCCATTTGGCTTTTATGTTTATTCAAAAGGAATATTTTTATATGAAGCGTTTACTAAATGTCGAAAGGGAAGGTTTTTTTTGTTGTACGTATGCAGCGACAATGACTTCTCCGCCGCTGTGGCCATTATTTGAGTTTCGGCTTCCTCTAAAATCCATAACATTTTTTGAATTAAAAATAAATACCTTTGTTTTACATTTCATTTATTTTGGTATTGAAAATGGTTTTCATCATGTTTTTATTATATCAAAGTGTTTTATTGATATCTTGTGATTGATATGTATAAATGTTATGTTTCCTTTATGCATGTTTTATGTGATACGATTATGTTATGGTTCTTGGGAATTATTATGAAGATGGGTGGTTCTGTGATAAACTAAGGGCGGGTGAGCCCGATATAGCTCTCCAATGCATTGGGTAATGCGAAGGAGTTAAACGTTATGGTTTATTTGAAGAGATTTAGGGAATATACTGTGATGGGTATTCCAAAAGTAACCAAGAGGATTACTCCCTACGTAAGAATGTTATGAATGCCTCAAGTTATCTCTATGTCTTATTATTTCTATGATTTATTCATGATTTTATGAGGTATGTTAAAGTGCTTATGTTTTATGAGTAGAGTATGATTTCATTGATTCTTGTGTATACATGTACTCATGTTTCCTTTCCATACTTTTTATAACCCTTACTAAGCTTTTTATTCTCATCCCATGTTTTTGAAATGTTTTTCACAGGTCAAGGAAATGGTACATGATATGATGATAGTGTCAAGGAAGTGTCAAGAAAGAATCCACGTTTTATTTTAAATATGTTTCCATTGATGGAAAAAACTGAATACTATCTTTTATGTAACCACTTTGTTTAAATGTGGATTGTAATGCACGTTTTATGATCTAATTCTGTAAATTCTAAACCTGAAAAGATCCTCAATGTGTAATCTTGTAATAACTCAAGATTAAGTAAGGTTTAAGGTTGGGACCTTATAGTTGGTATCAGAGGTCAGTTTAGATAACTTTAGAGGTTAGCGTAATCTCTAAGCATAAGTGACATTACCATAATGGTTAGGATTTTAGAAAGGGTCCTAGTTTTAGATAAAGCGAATGAGTAAGTATATATTTGTGTTTACCTTCATCATGAGTACATGATGGTTTTGTTGATATACCCACACTGATATTTCTGTTTTTAGTGAATGGATGGATCTAGATGGCACCAAAGAGACAACAGGTTTGAAGGAAACTGTGGTGGTTCTCTGATTAACATACTATATAAAATGGGGGATTCAATGAGGAAACTCATGGTTGTTCTAAACCAACTATCAAGAAGTCATGATCAACCAGTTGAAAATTGGTATGTTCTGTAATGCATCATGTATGAGATGGCAAATCGATGTGGACGTTCAGATAATAATTATAAAGGTAACCATTAGATTTTATATGATTCTTACTTTTGAGGTAATTATGGGTTATTATATGTTATGATGGAAAATGAAAGGCATGAGATAAAATTGATGTTAAAATATGTTATGATTATTTTTGTAGATTTTATCTCATTTTAGGGAATGTTTTAAGAATTATATAGTTTTGGAAAAAGGACAACACGCAGACCCTGTGACAACCCATCGCGTCGGACAAAGTTGAGGGAATCGAACCCACAACCATAGTGCGACTGGTATTTATCATCTACCACTGGACTACGTGAAGTCCCTGGATATTTTGACCAATTATTTGTAGTTAGATGATTTTAGGAATCAAGAGTATGTTTATTTTGGGTTATATATGGAAATTATTAACCTATCCTCGAGGATATGTGATTAGGTTAATTGATTTTCAATATGATAATTTAAGAGCAACTGATGTTATTTGGAGATAAAATTTAATTTGCACCTTGGAAGACTATGTGATTAAATCCTTAAAATATTTGTGTTTCAATCTTAGTTTGGTTTACTTTGAAGAATTTTATGGACAATTGTTTATCGAATGGTCTTCGTTGAACTTTGGGGTTTTTTTGGACAAATTTTGGAGATTAAGAATAGTTTTTATTTTTAAAAAGGATTATAATTTTGTGGATTATTTTATTTCATATAACAATTTTTGGTTTTGGATTTTGTCTAAAGACATGGTAAATATATAGTTCTATTTTATGGATTAGGTGATTCTCAAGAAGTTGATTATAGTACTCTTAATGCGAACAAGTATTCCTAAAAACTGATCTTTTGGAGAAAATATGAGTTTGATTAAGGAATCTAGTAAATGTTTAAAGTCTACGTGACAAGTAAGTATGTTTCATTATGATTTAGTTAAGCTCAAAAATAAATTCCTCAATGAAGAGTAACATAAAACAAAAATGTTGTATGTTAACTTTTCCTACTGGGGAATCGAATACTGTTTAACCCATCACAAGTTTGTGATTTTCTTGTGGTTAACTTTCTCCTAGACATGCTTACTATCACTCTCCATCAGAACAAGACCATTTTTTTTCTCCTACATATCCATATTTTCATACTTGGAATCCTAGTATGGGTTAACTCGGGTGACATTTGTACTTCTCTCCCATTCTTTTAAATTAATAGTTTTACTGACTCTTGTTCTGATGTGGGATTTTAAATGAAGCTTCGAAGCCCAATTTTAAAATTGTGAGGACGCAATTCCCAAAAGGGGGAGCATGTAACACCCCAGGTAAATAATGAATATGAAAATTTCATATTTATCCATATTTTTTGAATAAAATATTAATATTAATTTAAAGGGAATGCTATGGTCGAGGGCGTACCCAATACGCAACAACGAGTTTTTGGGAATCTTACGTGGCACTCTAACAATAAAATAATATTATTTTAAACTATAGTTAACGCCTAGCCGTTGTAATGGAGGGAATTAATATAACTAATGAAAAAATGATTATGTATGTTTTTAAAATATTCTTACCTTTTACAATAAATGTTATAGGATTAAAAATGCGAATGAATCAAATTTTAAGTGTAAACATTCTATTATTCTTTAAAAGTTCGATTTACTGCCTTTTGATGACGAACCACTTTTAAATCCACCTTTTTACAATTTTATGTGTTATATTTGACAAAATAAAATTCTTCTATAGAATCGGGACCTCAAAATTTTCTTTGCGTAAATTTTTGGCATTTTTCCGATAAAGTTCATTTTTAATGAATAGTGGAAAATGTGGTATTTTAATTCAAAACCTCCTTTTAATCTGATTTATTTATATGGATAGATTATATTTATAACTTAGATTACAGTTTATTTATAATATATTTTTACAATTTAATCTAATGGTGGTCTTTGGAATTAATTTCACTTTGAAATTGGACTTAAACTAGTGTCAATCTTTTAATAGATATTGTTTTTTTTTAAAAACACGCTATTTGTTTTGACAACGAGAATTAATTATTAAATTAATTAATGCAACATATATGATTTGAATTTTGTAAAATAGACATCATTTTTGAATTCAAAACATCAAATATATCTTAGAGTGAATTGTTGGTATTTTTCTAAAAAACATCAATTTTTGATGAATAGTGAAACCACTAAGTGGTAGTTTAAAAACTGATTTTTCGTTTAAATGAAACTTTACCACTTTTGTGATTTCAATTTCAAAAATCCGACATACATGGTTGTCATTAGGATGTAAAATGTGGTTCAATGGGATTAAAATAATTTTTTGGTGAATAGTATCTTTTAAGTTTTTAATCGCGATTAGAGGTAATTAGTGTAATTTAAGGTAAAAATAATGTTTTAATATTATTAAATGACCTAGACACATGTCCTCCCATACGTTTATGTGTCATGGAAGACCATGAAAATACATGGGTTAACTTTGGGACCCCATGGAGCCACATTGGTTGGAAAATGACATAAATAACTTTTTATTTAAAGTTAAAATAAAAATTTCATAATCATGAGATGTTTCACTAAAACAATTTTTAAAATGGGTTATACAAGTCATATTTTTGGCTATAAATATTAATTAGAAATATAAAAATATTTCCTACATAATGATATTTTTTTTATAATTTTTAGACATTAAATAAATTAAATTATGTCTGACATCATGATGAGGCAGTGATTACCTCATTAATAAAGGATTTAAATAAAATGAAAAGATAATGTTACAAATATAACTTACACTTGTCAAAGACCTATTTGATGAGTATATTTCGAACCCTTACCACCTTATACTCAAAATACATCAATTTGGGACCTTCAAAATCCTAAACTCTTTTGAAAATAATGTAACATTTTGTAAATTTCCAAGAGTGCCCCGCATCTCCTCTTATAAAAGGCCCCCACCTCTACCACCTTACCCACACATCTCAAGCCTTTGGATCCGCCAAAACCTGCTCAATCATCCTATCCACATCTCTCTATTACTCCTAGAAGACTCACATTGGGCAGAAGTCTTCCCAAGGAAGCCTTTGAGCTCAAATCAAAGAGAGAGACTCGATTTTAAGGTAATGTCTTCACTTGTGTTCTTTTGTTTTATTTTGCTTCTCCAACCCCCTAAAATCTTTTTATTCATTTCTTTTGTAACAAATACATTATCTTCAATATACTACGATGATTTTATAATAATTATTCGAGCTACACTTACACACACATACATCTAATTGTTAAAGAAAATACTGTTTCAATGGATGGTGAATTTCTGCCTCACGAAACGATGATTGTTCAATATTATTTTAACACCTTAAAAGGTGGCCATTAATATGTCACTATATTTATATATGATATATTATTTGTTTATGTTTTCTGTAAGATTTTGTATTTTTAATTTATGGCATACCTTTATGGTTTCCATTATGGGTAAACGCGATATCTTCATTTTAGGAAGTGCGGACTACCGCCCCCTCAAAGTGATTTGATTCGTTAATGCCATATGTGGGACATATAAAGGATGGAATTAATGGTATTACATATGATATCCTACTGTAATTATAAAATTCCTTTATATCATTATTATTTCATTCCATTGAATAAAAAAAAGAAATGAAAGTAGCGTTCATGCGTACGTACGGCTTACCGTCTCCATGAACGGTACATTTCATTTATTATCTCCAAATATTATGTACTATTATAAGTACATAAATATAATGGATATATATTTAATATATTACATCTAAATGATGGATATCATTCTGGAATTATAATATATATATCTCTCATTTTTTTTAATTCCATTAATATGACAAAAAATGAGAGTAGCGTTCATGCATACGTACGACCTACCCTCTCCATGAATGGTGATTTTAATTCAAAATGCTATGGAATAGTATAAAATGAATATATACTGGATATATATGATATTTAAATCATCAATACTATTCTGGATATGATGTACCTATAACTACGTGGATAATTCATTTCCAAGAAGTTCAATTTTTACTCATGTTCCGAACATCGACAAAAACGTCTGATATGACCTCACTTTATTAACCAATTATTATAACATTATAATATGTGAGATTAACTGAATAATAATATTTAAAGGAGGTCCTTAATAAATTATAAATTGACCAAATTTTATTATTCAGGGTATTAGAGAATGATCGAGTCATGTCGGATACGGGGTAAGGGAACCTACCCCTATCATTCTTTTTAAGTACACTCATTTTGTCATTCGTTTTAATCTCATCCTTCTTATGATTTGGATGTTATTTTATATTACTCATGCTGTAAATTTTATGTTAATATGATGAGATACCCTATTTGATTTTATCAATCCAGTTTTGGATGTTTTAAGTGGCGTCGTTCGGCTGCCGAGTTTTTGTAAGGGATTTTTCATCTCACTTTTATTCTCGTGAGATTTATGCTACTTTTACCAACAATTACTTTTATTTGTATTCTTACTACCCATTGTTCTACTCTTTGTGTAATATAATTTCTTTTATGAGTATTTACATCAATGTTTTATTTTCCTTCTTTCATGGGGTATATGTTTCGAAAGATACCCAAGTCGGTAAGTGAACTTTTCACCCTCCTCTTTTTAAATGACTTATTTTCTTGTGTCTTTTAACATACATATTGTAATGATGGGATATATTCTTCTATATCCTTATTGATGTAAATTTTATGTCCAAGTGATGAGATAACCTTTTTATCTCTCATCAACTCATTTTCTGAAGTTTGAAGTGACCACGTTAGGTTGTCGAATTTTTGCAAGGGAACTTCTTAACCCAATTTTGATTCTTTGGGATAAACTTGTACTCCTTGAATATGTGGATCTATTAATATGTGTGAATGACCTCTGATTGTTTTACACTTAATATCCACTTATATTATGTGTATTCGTTTGTCACACATAAATATGTAATTAATTTATCCTTAATCCAAGGATACCATCATTGTAAGGGACATCATCTCAATCACCTTTCATTGAGGCATATTTTGTTTTATACACAACTTTCTTTTATATGGTGTATAAACCCGGTTGGCTTTTACGTTTATTCAAAAGGAATCTTTTTATACAAAGTGTTTACTATCTGAAAAAAGGGAATGTTTTTTTTGTCGTACGTATGCAGCGACAATGACTTCTCCACCACCGTGACAATTATTTGAGTTTCGTCTTCCTCTACAAGCCATAACATTTTTTGAATGACAAATAAATACCATCTGTTACATTTCTATTATTTTGGTGTTGAAAATGGTTTTCAAAATGTTTTTATTATATCAATGTGTTGTATTGATATCTTGTGATTGAAATGTGGAAATGTTATGTTTCCATTATGCATGTTTTATGTGATACGATTATGTTATGGTTCTTAGGAATTATTATGAAGACGGGTGGTTCCGTGATAAACTAAGGGTGGGTGAGCCCAATATAGCTCTCCAATGCATTGGGTAACGTGAAGGTGTTAAATGTTAAGGTTTCTCCGAAGTGATTTAGGGAATATACTATGATGGGTATTCCAAACGTAACCAAGAGGGTGACTCCCTACGTAAGAATGTTATGAATGCCTCAAGTTACATTTATGTATTATTATTTCTATGATTTATTGATGATTTGATGATTCATTTTAAAGTGATTATGTTTTATGAGTAGAGTATGATTTCATTGAATCTTGTGTATACATGTACTCATGTTTCCTTTCCATACTTTTTATAACCCTTACTGAGATTTTTATGCTCATCCCATGTTTTTGAAATGTTTTTCATAGGTCAAGGGAATGGTACATGATATGATGATAGTGTCAAGGAAATGTCAAGAAAGAATCCATGATTTATTTTAAATATGTTTTCATTGATGGAAAAAATGAATACTATCTTTTATGTAACCACTTTGTTTAAATGTGGAATGTAATGCAAGTTTTATGATCTAATTCTCTAAAACTCTAAACCGGAAAAGATCCTCAATGTGAAATCTTTTAATATCTCAAGATTAAGTAAGGTTTACTGCTGGGGCCTTATAATAGCTCTTTCCCGACACGGGCTGGACTAGTATCCGAGCTATAGTAAACCTCCCTTTCAGCTTCTAAAAGGCTGACTTAAATGAATCTGACAACAATAACATTGCACCCTTCTTAGTCAGACATGTCAATGGTGTTTTTAAGCATGATAAGTCCTGTATGAAGCCTATAGTATCAATCCAACCCTAGAAAACTCCACACCTCAAATATGTTCTTCGGATGCTCCCAAGAAACTATTGCTCTCACTTTATCTGGGTCTACTGATACTCCTGTCTTTGAGATAATGTGACCCAAAATGTGAATCTGGTCCATCCAAAAGTGGAACTTCGAGAGATTAGCATATAACTGATACTCCCTCAGTGTACTCAAAATGATATCAAGATGGGTATCATGGTCATGTCGAGTGTGAGATTACTCCATGATATCATCCACTAAGACCACTATGAATGCATCCATGTATGTATGGAACACTCGGTTCATCAGTGCCATGAAAACTGAGGGTGAGTTCATGCGGCCGAACGACATAATTGTATACTCCTATAGACCATACCTACCCCTGAAGGCTATAAGAGGTATATCTAATTTTATAACATGCAAAAAATGATAATCAGACCTCAAGTAGAACTTTGAGAACACTCGGGATCCTCGAAGCTAATCAAAGAGATCACCAATCCTTGGTAAGGAATATCGGTTCTTGACCGTCAACTAGTTCAGCTTCCAATAATGCACGCAAAACCTATGGGCGTCATCTTCCTTCTTCGAAAATAGGACAGGTGAACCCCAAGGCGATGTACTAGGTCGGATGAAACCCTTTTCCTACAACTACTCCTACAGATTCTTGAGCTCCTGCAACTCAGGTATATCCATCATATAAAGAGGAATGGAAACCGATGTTTCTCCTTGCATGAGCACAATAGAAAAGTCTACCTAATTATCTAGAGGAAAACTTCAAAATTCCTCTGGATAGATATCCCTAAAACGATCCACCACTGGAGAAAATTATAGCTGTGAAGTCCCTTTCTCATCCAAATAGAGACTGGAAATCTGGGTTGTAACTCCTCCTAGACCATGATGCTCAGGTCCTTCTCTACTCGCCTAGACATCCCACTCACCTCTAAGAAAAAATGATTCACTCTCTGATGATATGAATCTCACCCTGAAGAGATAACAATCAGCGATTTCCTGGATGGGAACTAACCAGTCTATCCCGAGGATAACATCATAGCTTGTCATCTCTAGGACATAGAGGTCTTATAAGAAGTGACACCCCACAACCACTAGAGGGAACTCCCTGCACTGATGTACACTAGTTTTCCTATTCCCCAATGGTGTGTTTAGCATCAATATATTGGCAGAGGAAAAGATGCAGAGCCCAAGGCTCTCCACAACAGAAACAGATATAATGCTATGGGAAGCCCCTATATTGAAAAGAGAAGAAGATAAAACTGAGGCTACTAAGATCGTACCTCGAACTGTAGAGGATCTGGGATCCGACACCTACAGGGTCTGCTCCACTACAAAACCCTGACCAGTACCAAGGCCCTATGACCCTACCAAACCACTCTAAGCTAATCCACCCTGATGTCGCTGAAATACCAGTGACGAACTACCATGGCCTCAACCTCCACCTCGGCTCGATAGACCAAAATAACTCTAGTTTCCAGACTGATGGGAAAATGGTGGCGCTGCTCCTAAATGAGGAGTCATGGATAAACCCCTATCACTAGCTACTGGTGAGAAAACCTGACAGAAGCACTGAAGGTGACCCATCGTTCTGCAAGATCGGCACTCCACTAGATCTCTCTGGTACTGTGGCCTCGTACGCCTAGCCTTTCTAAACTTGTAGCATACCACCTGGTTACCTGAATATGTGTCTCACTGTCTCAGATCACTGTATGTAGACTACCTATGATGCTTCCTACAATCAACTGGTGAAGCACTAACTCTGGAAGTGGAACTGACCTGGATCTCTACTCCAAAATCTCTCAGATAGCACTCCTCAATCAGCGCCTGGTTGATGATGGATGTGATGGATGTCAACCTAAAGTTATTCACCTGAGAGTGGATCTACCATTTGAGACCATCCTCAAACTTCCTTGCAAAGAACAACCCATCTCTGCCCTGGATGGGTGTGAAATGATAAATCTCGGTGAAATGAAAGGAGTACTCCATGATAGAAAGAGTAGCCTGCTCTAGGCTCATGATCCCCCGGGCTCGGTCAACCTTAAAAGTCTCTAGATAGAAGTAGTACTAAAAGATGCACATAAACTCATCCCATGGCATAACCTACTGATGACCCGCCTGTGAGATCACATCCTACCACCTCTTGTAGGAGTCTCAAAGAATATAGGTAGCAATCTTGACTCGCTTTTCTAGAGGAATCTCCAGATTCTCAATGATCGTCATCATGGCTTCTATCCATGACTCTGCAGCCTGACAGCCTCCTTTCCTTGAGAAGGTGGGAGGATGACGCTGCTGGAAAACCCGCATCAAGTCTTCAATAGTGGAAGAAGGAGGTGGTGCTCCATGGAAGGTCCGAATCATCCTCATAATGCCTTACCTAAATCACACATTGGCCCCTGTAACCATTATCACTGCTGGGGCCGAGGCTGGCAAAAGAGGAGGATCTGCGGGAAGTCCCGGATCAGCCATATCTGGCATCTGATCACTGCCCTGCAACTGGCGTACAACCGGAGGACATCTCGGTGGGATGAATCTGCAAGTTCAAACGTACACCTTAAATTCAATATTATGAAGGACTGAAAACTAGAAGGACATGAAAGGAACAGAAGAAGGAATGCATTCATGTTCTGCAAAACCCGACTACAAGGCGTGTACTTTTCTTACACGACGTGTTCCCTTAAGTCATATACATGGGCATGTACTTCAGCTTAAACTGGTCATTTAACACCCCTAACTCATGACATGTTGACCAAAAACATTTTGTGTACTTGAATCTTTTTCCCCACCCGAGTCCTTCAGCACAGTCAAGCCACAAAACTCTCTTAAGACAAAACTACATGATGTGTTCAAGGCGGACACGACATGTACTTTGACAAGATCCACCAGACCTTGTTGTTAGCGACACGACCTGTGCTCCCAGGTTACACTACACATTGTGCTCTAAAAAAACACAGCGTGTATAAGGATAACACTGACCCGTGATGTTAGTGACACGACCGGATACTTTGGTCAGACTACACGACATGTAAAATCCGGACACTATGTTTATGTGAAATGATACACCGACCCATGTTGTTAGTGACACAGGTGGGTAACTGGGTCAAACTACAGAACATGTTGATATGGTACACGGTGTGTTTCCACAATAAATATCCCCATCCTGTGCCTCTCCCTACATGGCCTACGACACTGTAGATACTACACGGTGTGTACATAAGTACACAGCGTGTACTTTTGAAAAACTATTTCTTCCCGAACAGAAGAATACATGGTGTGTAGTCAAGACCACATGGCATGTATTATAGGTTTTTCTAGATATTAAATCTCGAAAACTACTCTGGAGCCCAGAAAAACACTGAAACGAGCAAAGAAGGTGCCAAATTACGATCTGTGAGGGCCCATACTCCCCATGAATCAATTTTGTGCATCTCATTCATGTTATAACAAGACAAACAAGAAAATGATCCCCCAAATTCCAGTCCATTAGGGCCCATACCACCTCAAGAACCAATGTTTGGTGTCCATCCAAACAAAGCACTACTCAAACAATGCCCTGTCAACTGTAGGTATTTTTATCAAAGCATCTATCAAAACATCATGCATATTCTACAACACATCTACCACAACAATATGCAATCTCTAATGTATCCTTGATGCATGGAAAGAATGCAGGGAATGTGATTCCTACAAGTGCCTATATGATGCATGATATGGAATACCCCCATCTCATCGGGTTACGACAGAAATAGAATCTCAAAAACAACATCAGTAATAACACAAAGCATGTGAATCACCCAATGGTGAAATCAAATCAACATTAAAAATATTGCAAACTAGTAATATAGCAATAACCTGGTAGTATGTCTTTTCCCTGTACAATGGTTAGCTACTCCCGAGCATAGCTTATTACCATGTACCAATTCCATCCTATCCTTGTCTATATGCTCCAAACAGTAAGTTAAGAGAAATGAATCCCTCTGATACCAATTTGTAAGATCCCAATTCTGGAAGCCACCCAGTGGCGCCCCATACCCAGTTGGTCACATGGCCTCAAGAACATTTCTCCAAATGCCAGAGGCTACTGACTAGCAGCGAGGGCCTTGTGTGTGATAATGGGGAAACTATGCCCTCATTGGCAAAGTACACAGCGGAAGAGAAAAAAATAAACAATAGAGGAAGTAGTAAAAAACCATACATAAGTGAACAGTGGAAGACTAAAAATGATAAACAGTTGGAGCACATACATATAAAATGATGCATGACACATATGTCTAGGAAAATCGCCAAACAAGTCACAATGCTAAATACAAATAGTACTAAACCAAAAATACAATGAAATAGATAAAATCTCCTCTACATCGCAAGACTAAGTTTGGTCCCATGCTCTCCAGATCCACAACAAGTCACGTACCTAATGTAGAGGGGCGCTTGCCCATATCTATACCAGCAACAATATAATCTATTTGGGCCCAAATGAATGGCCTAAATAGGACGTGAGAATAAATCCCATTAGGAAACCACCACTAGATCTATTCCTAACAATTAGTGAATATATGGATGGTAAATGTATAAAGAGCAGTAAAAATGAAAGTACTCTATAGTAAACAAGCCATAGTTTCTAGCATTTAATTTACTGACAATTATGCAGCCACTCAAGAAAGTAGAATAAACAGGTAAACCCTTGGGTAGTTCTCACAGCCAAACCACTATGGTTTAACCAACACGAACTAGCAACCCTCTGGGAAGCACATACAGTCTCACACCTCTTTTTTAGCTAAAGAATATAATCTCTTGGGGAGCACTCATATTCAATTACCCCTATAGTCTCGTATCGTATTAATGGCACTCTGGGGAAGCACACAACATCTCATTCCCCCTATGGCCCGCGTTGAGGAACTACAGACTTTCTATGGAAGAACTCAACGTCAATTCCACCTGTTGTATCACATTATATTATAAAGACACTCTGAATAGTCCTTACGTCCATTCTCCCTATATTCTACTACATTAGGTTTTCACTGCCATGTGTATGTCAAATGAGTATAGTGTGCGCATCGGCCAAATTAAATCTCAATAACTACTTGGCTAGCATTCTATAACATTTTAGAATAAAATAAAAATAGTTGCACCATCCTACAATACAATGCATGATAAAGTAAATAGCAGTCAAAAAGGTAAACTTGGCCCAATAGTCTAGACCGACAATAACATGCATCGAAAAAACATCCAAAGCCAAAAAATTAGCCCAAAACACATTCAAATTCCTCTACACTATCATACAAGACATGTATAAAATCAATAGGTCCAAAAGGTAGACACACAATACCCCGTTCAAGGGTATTGGTGGAATTGGAACTAAATACTCAAAGACCTTCAATAGAAAGTCACAAACCACCTACCTAGATGTTAGGAGATCGATATACTTGAACCCTGAGGCCTGAATCACCGTATAATTTCTAAGATCTACAAAAACTTCAAAAACATTCAACCCACTATAACATGGAAAAGAGAAAGAGTTAGGAAATGATGCTCAAGGAGAAGGGAGAACTCACTGATGCGATTCCAATGCACTCACCAGTGTTCGAATCAGAGGATGGACGGAGGTTCGAGGGCTCATCGAAGATCTGAGGTTTCTTAGTACTCTCAGAGTGAATGAAACCTAAAAAAAGTGTGTTTTGTCCGTCAGATGTGACCCAAATGTGTTTAATGAAAAAAAGAATGTACATAGAGTGTACTTTAAGAGTACAAGATATCTACTCGCCTTTTCCATAATTCACATTAGAGGTCTCCAGGACACCTCTACATGTTTGTGTGTGTGGCCATGACAAGGCTATCACAGGGCCTCCAGCGGCATCGAAGTATATGGCGTGTACTGACAAAGTACACAATGTGTACTTTGAAAATTTACGGATTTTCCTCTATTTCTCAAAAATGACCATAAAAGGAAAATATACCTGAAAAGAAGATCTAGGTTCTTACAACTCCCCTAACGGACTAAGGTGTGGGTGACTCCAAACATTAGTGATATATTTTTAGGTGTTTACTTTGGGTTGTACTCCCTCAGCTGCAGGGATGTGGTGAGGTACAAGTCCCTCCATTCTCTCTCGAGAGAGAGTATTCACACGATGCATAGTCTAGAGTAGTGCTCCCTCAACTCTGTGAAGTGGTTTCGGAATGTACAATTCTCACGGGTTTCCTTACCTTTCACAGGGCATAGGTTATTGATAGTAGGAAAAATGGTGTTGGGTAGTAGAGATTGACCTACTAGGTTGTTCCCGATGGATAATATTCTCCCAGACGTAACATTAGGAATGGTAGTGTTTTTCCAGATGGATTATATCACTAGTATTGGTGCCATATAGATTCGGTGATCTCATGGAGTGTATTCTCTAGACATTGTGTTACCTTTAGAACGATATGTTGAATCACAGTAGTTAGAAATGAGGTCGAAATCTCCAGAGACATTGATTCTGAGATAAGTATATCTATGTTTTTTTTGGATTCCATGAGTAGTTGTCATGGTTTGGGGTTGACACCCCTTATGGAATGAGATGAAATTTCATGATTAGATTAGGATGGTTTGAGATGGAGTTTTTCTCTCATATGGGGTTCTCTCTGGCTTGGACGATCATACTATTTACTTGTAGTTTCTACCTTTTATTTTGGTGTTTTGGGGTGCCTAATGATATTTTTTATGAAAAACCCTTTATGGTATTGTTCCATATGTGTTGTGTCCTATATATACCATAGTCCTTTTTATGGATTCAATAGAGGACCCAAGGTTGGGGGAGAATAGAAAGATAGAGTGATCTAGGTTTTTACCACAGCTAGACTAAGGAGTTTGTTTATAGTTACATTTGATAGTGATCCCCTCCTTCAGAGAAGATTGGATTATTTTATAGTTTTCTCTTGGTGGGAATGTTTTTTACCTTTTTACACTTTTAGTACATATGTTGTACTCTAGTTTTGGATTTATGTATGCATTCATTATAGTATCCAGTTTTTATATCTCTACACTATTTCATTGAGGTGTTTAGGGGTTTATATGCACAGTTACATTAGTAAAATTCCTTCTATATGTGTGATATGCCTATTTGGTTATAGTCTCCTACCCATATACAATTGAATGTGGGATTTTGGAGTTACATCCAAATCCTCGTCGAGTCGGGTCACGACAGACTGGTATCAGAGGGAGGTTCCAATTTGGGATCACAGTTGTGAGCCTAGTTGGGGTTATACAGTGATAATGTTAGGATGGTTCGAGTTTGGTTCTCTAGCCAAAGCTTATAGTATTGGTTTTATGACCGATTTATATGTTTATTTGGACTCTGATAAGATGATTTCCAAATCAATACATTAGAACATCATTCCAATTGGAAATAAATGGTTCATGCATCATATAAGTCCATGTTTTGGTTTTCCCTATCCTCCATGATTCATATCCCTCCATATAATATTTGACCATGGTATTTTTGGATTATATTTGATGATTCCTTCATGATGATATCTAGACATGATTATATGATGTTATTGAGATGATAATATTACTCGTGATGAGGTTTCAGTGAAGGGCACTAGTTCTAAGGCATTACATCTGGGTGGTCTTCCAGTTGTGCCACCACCCATTGAGCTGATGGTTGTGCCAATAGTTATGTCTGAGGATTCACATAGGATTATATACATACAAAAGTTCTATATGAAGATACCTATGAGTTAATAGGGTGATCCGGACCTCTTGGTAGAAGATGAATTTATTGAGGTGGTCACTCTTATTTTTCACCTAGTAAGGATACCTTTAGATTATATGGTGGTCCTAGTAGTGAGACTTTTATATCATTTGGAAGAGTGATAATGGATTTTAGTTCCATAATATTAGGACGATGCAACAATCACTTGGGCATAGATCAAGAAAATATTTAGGGAATTTTTGTACCTAGTTAAATTGAGATCAGTGTGTATCCAGGAGCTTCAACTACTCCAGAAGGGTAGCATAACTATGGCAGAGATTTCGGTGAGGTTCACTGACCAATCATGTTAGTCCCTCGATGTTCTTTAGGATTCATTTTTCATAGAAAAACATCGAGTAGTGATTTCATCTAGAGATCTGGGCATCTGTGATTCTGTTGTGCATTCTAACCTATGCTGAAGTTATAGAGAGAGCTCTAGCTATAGAGTGTTTCCTGGATGAGGGAAATACAGATGTGACCCGTAGTGGTGATCACAAGGATGGGGTATCAATAATGGTTAGTAGAAGAAAGGTTATAGGATCATGACATATGATGCATACCCAAGCCCAAACCTAGGGATGTGGGAATGTAGAGGAGGATTAGAATTAGGAAATAGGTTAATCGTAGGATAGGCGGTGCTATTCATCCAATGGTCAGGGAAATCATGATAGATATTTTGTGACCTTTTATGCTGATGAGAGGGAGCTTGATGGCATGTCACCTTGGAAGAGATGATTCTTGGAGAAAAGAGTTTCTAACGTTATAATATTATGTGAAGGAGCCGGTAGAGTAGTAGGAGGTGGCAGACAGTTCGAGGTGTTGGAACCACAAACACCAGGGCGTCCACGATAGGCTCGGGGAGATGGAGGATGTGGGTGAGGAAAGCTAAAGGCCATTGAGGACATTTACCCTAAATCTCTAAGGATTAATAGAGGCATGCTCTATGTCCATTCTACCTTCTTTAATAGTAATTGGTAGACACTACAATGAGTTAAAAAATTTATTTACGTATATTGCTCTAGGTTTAACCAGAGTGATCCATAGCATCAGTAGAACCCCATGTTTGTAGATACAATAGAGGGCCCAGAATGATTGGTGTGCATTTTGGAATCCATTTGTTCATTAATACCCTTTTTTTGGAGTCAGTCATATAGGCGACATGCTCATGGAGGTTGTGGTGCAGTTTAATGCAGTTTTGGACTCATGATGAAGAGGGACACATTCCACACCGAGATAAATTTTTGTGACACAACCAAACCTGTTTGGGGGATTCCTAGTCATCCAAAGTAGATAGTATTGATGTGGGATGAAATTGTTCCTTAGACTTACATCTTTAGGGAGTGGTTTTGAAATGAAATGTTGGATTAGGTCATGACATTTCCATCAATGTTTCCCTACTCAACTCATTTAAGCTTCGTGTCCCTAGGAGAGGGAAAGCCCTACTTATATTCATTTTGTAGTAGCATAGTTAGAACCTCTGATTTTTTGGTAGTGTCGGTTATCTTCATACTATCTATAATCAACATTTATACCACTAGTGGATGAATTAGTGATTCTATTTTGGTGAGTTGTGATATCATTGGAGGTTTGTAGACAAAGGGCCTCATAATACCCGACGTTTACTCTTGTGTAGCCCTGTTTTGCTTCTATGTACCCTCTTTTGTTCAACAGAAATCATGAATGGAAAAATATTGAGTTGGATGTTGTATAGTTCCTCCATGTGTGTATGTGCACTATGGGGATCCTTCAGTATCTGCATCACGTTATTGATGTGGTGTGTCGTATGACCCCATGAATTTAAACAGACCATGGTGGTTGGTGCATTACCACCTACTATAGTTAAAGAGACATGTAACCCATGTTTCATGATGTTATTCTATTATAATTTGGAAATGAGGGTGGTTTTTCCATTTTAGTACCCTCAAGTGCATGCTTGTAAGCAGCACGAGAACCCTTGATGAGCTCACTAGTGCGAGATCCCTATGGAAAGATCTATTTATTCCATTATTGCTAGTATTTGTCTTATTTGGGATCTAAAATACCTATGTTTGCGATAACTTAATGAATATTTTTTTCCCATAAACCTTTCTATATCTATGAATATTTTTCATGAAGTTGAGCATCGAGTTGGTAAGGGAATTTGGGGCAAGGGGAGCCTTTGTGTGGTGATATTAAAAATATTAAAAATATTTTTTCATATTTATTCAATTTCACTTGAAAAGAAAAATCACTCACAAATGGAGTCTCATAATAGATTAATGAGACCATAGTTTAGTTAATAATGTCATTTTTAACCTTAGATTGACCTAAGGCCATCTACCCCTAGATTTTCTGTCAACAGCATTTTGGTGATGTGCAATTAAAAGGAAAATTAATTGATTTTAATTGATCAAAATAAATTCTATCCTCCCCAATCATTGGTGTTCAAGACAATAAAGAGGAGTTTTTCATCTTATCCTCCTCTAAACCCTTGGGTGATAAATGGAACCAAAGGGAAATTGAAGAGCCCCTATGATTTAGATCTCCATTTCTGAGGTAAATCATCATCAGACCGAGGTGCAGCTCAATCTGACCATTCTTCCTCACCCGAATCTTCATTGTTTCACTGTTAAGGTAGGGTGTTATATATTTTAGTTTTGGTCCCTTTAATTATTATTTTTTTGGTGTTATAGAATTTATAAAATTTCTAGAGAACCCATCTAGGTATATTTATAGGTTTTCAGGTAAACTAGGGAGAATCATGGGTTTTGTGATGTAATTCCTAACCTCAATTATTGTTGAAATGAAAATTACTCTAGAGTGACTTTCTCTATAGCCCCTCATTTTAGTTGAATATGATATTGGGTACAAAACAAAATGTACTGGGGTTACATCCAATATAGTGACCCCTATCCATGTAACCATGGGACATTGAATGGAATGTCATGTAAAGGCACACTGTCATGTACAAACACATGACCAATGTACATAGACACATGGTCTAGTACATGAACACAAGAAAAATACAATGGAATGTGGTCATTTATCCCAAACATGCCATGTAGTATTTGATTAACAATGTTTCAGGGATAGGATTGGATGGTCTTTGTTGAAGAGGAACACGTCCAGTGGTGGGGTGAAGGGGGACAATGAATGTACCATCTCCACACACCACGTACCCCTACACAGGATGAAAAACCATATATATAGGATATAAGACCAGGTTCTTATGTGCAATCACATGACTTGTGGACCAAAGTGCATTCCTTTGACTCATAGCAGGTCTCCCTAGAATTTTCCTCCTTCTGTATCTCCTTGTTTGAGACGTGGATTCGTGCTTGTGAACCACCTACCCTGAGAGGTTTTCCATGTAGAACATGGTTGTGGTCTCTAATACATCCAATGAGATATGAGGTGTCTTAAATTGATAAATATTATTATAAATCATTGAAGATATTATGTTTGAGATCAATGTGGTTTCTGAAGAGAGACCCAAGGAATGGGACACTCATATTTCTTTAAGGCACGAGTTTTCCATACTTATTTTCTTTGGTTGATATGGGACTCGCCACATCATTTGTTCAGGTTCGTTACCACTGTCTTGTATCCACTTACGAAATTAATCCCCTAATGTACTAGGGACTTTTTCCCCTATGATGTAGGTATAATTAGACAACGCTCCCCTACCGTATCAGGGTGTAGGCCCTCTATACTCATTAGATGCTGAAGTAGGTACTACCATGTTGGAGCAGGTTGTAGGACCTATATCTATAGATTCAGTACTCCCCTCTTAGAAAAGGGTGTGAGTTTTCCATATATGATTTATAGATAGATTTATTAATCCCCTACCATGTTTGGGAATGGGTCATCTATCCTAGGAGTTGGTACTCCCCTATTTCTTGAGAGTGCAGGTCCCCAATATGAGTTGTTTAGGTAAAATTGGTACTCCCCAATCCTTTTAAAAAGTTATTCCTCTAGTACGGTGTCAGTAATCCCCTATTTGTCCAGTTTGTGTGTTCCCTATAGTAATAAAGATGGTAGAGTATAACTCCAATGTAATTAAAGGGTGAAATTACTCTTGCCACATAGTGTTACTCCAAAACCTGGTTAATGTGGTGGTATTACATCTACAGAGCAGTACTCCCATGACATATTAGGTTGTAGGTCCTCCATTCTCTGATTCATACTCCCCAAACATTTTAGGGTGTGGTTATTCACTTAAAGCGAAGTACTACCCTATATTCAGGTTGAAGTAGGGAGAGGGTCCTCTATAAGAGTTGGATCTCCATTTTCTATTGATTATAATTATGAGGAGAAGAACCCACTTCTAGATATTAGAGGTGTCGGGTTAAGAGTTAGTTCTTACTCAAAGGACTGAGCTGCATGCCAATCCGTAGAGGAGAGAGAGAGGTTTCTCAGGTTAGTTAGGAGAAGTAGTTTGTCGACTGTTGGGTAGTGGAGAGGTTTGGGTCCATTAGATATCTCTCATCAGAGAGGATTCATGTGATGTATATTTTGGAGTAGTGCTCCCTCAACTGTGTCTAATGGTGAGGGGATAGCCTCTTATTGGGGTTTCCTTATCCTTTCTCATAGCATAGGTTAGTGATAAAAATACCTCTTGTTCTGGGAACTAGAGAAGGATGTAGTTGGTTATTCCCAATGGACCACGTTCTATCCGACAAACCATTGGGAGTGTTAGAGTTGTTTTTTTGATAGATTGTATCTCTTAAAATAGTTCCATCTAAATTGTCTAAGCTCATGGAGTCTGTTTTTATAACTTTATGTTTCATTTAGATACTCAAGTATCAGTCTTATTTTTTTCTATGTGGATATCACCTCATGAGACATGGAGTTCATAGACAAATATATATCGGTGTTTTCTAGGAGTCCTTGTGGTGTTTTAAAATTTCGACATTGACATACTTTATAGGATAATCTGAATGGTTATGTTTAGAAATGGATGGTTCAAGATGGATTTTATCTCTCTTTTGGGGTTACCTCTAGCTAGGTCAAGTGGACTTTCTCCTTGTAGTTTCTTTATTTTATTTTTAGGCCTTTTTGGTTGCTATTGATTATTTTTATACCGACCCCTACATGATATTTTCTCACATGTATTGTGTCTTGTGAATACCACATGGATTTCTAAGGAGTCCATGGAGGACTCGAGAAAGGTGGATCTTAAAAAAATATACTGAGAGAGGTGTTTAACAGATTTGGACTGAGGAGATTTCAGAAAATTTCTTTTGAAGAACATTCCCTCCTTCTGAGAATGTAATAAACTTTTACAGTTTCTCTTTATGAGTGTGTGTTTTCCCTTTTTTATTCTTTAATTACCTCTATTGTACTCTAGTCTGGGATATATGTATACATTCATTTTATTTTTTTGTTTTATATATCTACACTGTTTCATTGAGTAAATTGGGGGGTGTACATGTATATTATGAAAATTCCTCCCATATGTGTCAAATTCCATCTCATTTCTAGTTGACATCCCCTAGCCTATTGGATGTGGGATTCAGGGGTTGTATGTCGGGCCCCATCAGGTCGGGTCATGACAAGTCAAAACTAGGTGAAGATCAGGGTATACTATGTGGCTTTACAGCTTAAGAGAAACATTTGATGTTTGATAATAGAATAGATAATAAAGTTATCTATAATTATATAGATTATATTTTTAGATTGGAATAAGAAGAAAATTATGAGAGTTTTGATGGATTAGAATATTTATTCTCAGAATAAGAAGTCTAGATATCCTTTTATATATTGGATAGTTATCATCAAATATTATAAAAAATATAATTCTATATTTTGGAAAACTCCAAAATATAGATGTTAAAACACTTCCTACAAATTTAAAATAAATGTTCCTAATGAATGGAGAAAAATATTGGTGATCATTTATGATAATCTATTCATAAGAAAAAGAAAAAAAAGTGATTTAACTTTTGTTAATAAAACATGAAAGAAAAAATTTAGGGTTTATGTGATATTTCATATATTAATCCCCAAATACAGTCACAATGATTTTTGATGGAGGGATATTACAAACCTAATTGGATTCCCCATAATTGGATAAATAACATAATGATATAGGTTAAGAATAAGTAGTTAAAGAATCTAATTGAGTTAGAAATCATTAACCCAATATCTGACTCATAATGGGTGAGCCCCATCTATGTAATTCACAAAACAACTGGAATATCTTTTGTTGGAAATGAAAAAAATAGATAAAAATTATGATGACAAATAACAGTTATAGAGTGTTTATAGACAATAGAAATTTAAATAAGGTCACTTGGAAAGATCATTTTCCTATTCAATTCAAAGAAAAAATTCTAAAGAGGCTTGTATGCAAAAATTAAAATTTATTTCTAGATGGTATTTAGGATATTTTTTATGTGTCCATTTTTCGAAAATATCAGCATAATTCCACCATTCACATTACATTTAGGATATTTCCTAACAAAATGAATTCTTTCAAATCATTTACTCATTAGGAGTATTTTTTAGTTAATGTAAAATAAATATTTTGATCACACTAAGGATTTCCTATAGGCATTCTTGGATAAATTTAAAATTTTTCGATATTCATTTAATCATTTACTGATGAATCAAGATGGCTTTTTTAAAAAATAAAATTTATAAAAAACATTTTTTAAAAAGATTATTTTTTTTTAATTTTTAGAGAATAAAATATTCCTTTGGTATTTTAGTTCACAAAAATTTTTTGAGGGAGTTAAGAAAAAAATTGAAGCGATGATTTTTTTTCATAACCCAAAATTTGTGATATATATTTGATCTTTTCTGGACATGAATTTTTCCATAGAATGATAATGAAGTATTTTAGAAATACTTTTGTCACTATCTCTTAGTTTCTTTTGAAATAATATGAAATAGATTTTATTGCTGAATGTGGGAAATCATTCAATTACTAAAATAATAAATTAATCACACCACTAGTGATGCAACCAATCAACTGTGAGAACCCCTTTTATTTTATTTTTAATGATTAAAATAATTTTGTCTGTGTATTTATTTAAAAAATAAATGATGACCTATATAATGTAATTTATTTATCCCTAAGAGACTTGGATTCTACCTAGATCAACTACATAAACACTGGCTATAAGTTATTGTAGTTTTTTCTTTTCTCTAAATAAACTATAATCCTATTTTCATAGAGCTAATTACATTGTATTTTAGGATTATTCATCCTTGAGATACATTTTGAATAATGTATATCAATATATATGGATATTCATATGGATATTACTTACATAGGAGTTTAAATAGGAATCAAAAACATATTGGGAGGTGAGAACTTAATGGCCAATAACCTGAATAGATTAACCAACAAAATTGAAATAAAATTTCCAAATAGGGAACTAGTAAATGAAAAAATTCAAAGATAGAAGATTTATTTATTTTATGGAGAAGTTATTTAGTAAGTAGATATGGTAAAATTTCTTATAACATCTTAAGTACAACCTAACATTAATACCCAATAAATTAAATGGGTTTTATATGAATTCAGATTATAGATTTTCGAAGTTCCATGTCCTAGGAAAATATATAAAGACCTTATGAAAACAAGATGCTTACCATAATGTGGAATACAATCACTTTTAGAGGTTTTTCGCACTAAACATTATTGATCCCCCATTGGATCATAATGGTCCATAAAAATAATTTTTTAACATGAGTTTTTTCCCATATTATATATAAATATATATATGAGTTTTTGAAAAGAGGAGAATAATTAATTTCTATCAAAATATTTTAAAATATAAGAAATTCACATAAAAAAACTTGGTTTTTGTATTATTTTTAAAATTGAAGGTATATACTTAATTAGAACCATTACCATTTAATTTTGGAAATCATAAATCATACTTGTAGTTGATTATATTTCAAAAGGTATGGAACCCAAATCCAAAAAATAGACAATTGTAATGTTGTGAATATCTTTATCGGATCATTTTTATTGGTTAGGAGTTTCATGATCCACCATTAGTGACCAAAGAAACCATTTTTTAATAGGATCATAAAGGATTTAATGAATAATTTTTGATTGAACTAAATTATATTAACACCTTAGCAACCAAAGAAAAATGGGAAAGTTGATGTTTCATATAGGTGAATCAAAGTAATATTGGTGAAATATGTAAAACTAAAACAAAAAAGATGGGAGCCAAAGTTTATAAAAAATATTACAGTCTTATAGAAAAACCATTGTAGCAACCTTTTACTGATTCCAAAATAGATTATTTATGGAAAGATTTGTTACATACCAATTAAATTTAATCACAAGGAATAATAGTATGTAAAAGAAGTTAATATAGATATAGATAGAACTATAAAAGATAGGATATTATAACATTAACAACTAGTGTAAATTAGAATACAATATTTTTAATATTATATAATTTATAATTAAAGGATGAAGGTGAATAATGATAATTTGATTCAGTAAGAGTGATTCCTTCTAAGAGACTATGTGTTGTTATTCCAGACAAGAATCAATCTTATTCAAGGTAAAAATTGGTCCATATTCGAAATTACATTTATAATTAAACTATTGTATTTTTAGAGACTATGATGATTTTGAAGACAGAATAAAGGCAACCATTAACTATTAATTGGTGTAGTCTAATAATATTTATGTAAAATTTCTCCTATTACAAGTGGAATATATAACATTCCTACAACATTTTTATTAATAAATCAACAAGGTGTTACATTTACATTAAATTATATATTTTTTTAATTTCACAAAAAATATGATTTCAGGTAAAATATACATGAATTATTATGGTAAACTGCATCATTTACAGTTGGTGGAGGTAATATTTTTTTACTTTTTTCAAAATTTAGTTTATTTTTAAAACATTTAATGTGTTCCTTTTCTAATTTTTATTTTGTTTTTATAAACTTTTCAAAATAAATTGAATTCCACTGCACTTTTTGAATCTATACCAATGGTGTGGAATAGATTTTACCAATTTACTGAGACTAAATGAATGATTAAATAAACTTGTTTGGAAATTAAAATTAAGGGAAATTTATACAAAGAGAACTTTTTTTTGAACCTCATTACATGATATAATCTCTTATATTTTAATTACTTACCTAATAGGAGTTTTGTCATATTATGCCTTCATTGTTATAATTTCACATTTCTTGAGAGAACCACGACATTCTTGAACAAATATAAATATCTAATTAATCTATTAAAATACATGTAATATTCATGGTGCTTATGCTATTAATTTTTTAGCATTATTTTGATTTTCCGGATTCTTTTACATATAACTATAATTTTAAGAACATCATTAAAATAAATCCTTATATAAACAGAGTCCATGAATTAAATTTCTATTAATATATTTTAAACTCCAAATATTCTAATCCACCCTGATCTAAATCTAGTTCATGATATAGGTAGAATTCAAGTGATGAGGAAGGGAGAAAGTGAGACGGAACAAGGTGTTTCATATAATATTCATGAGAATAATAAATTAGTGCATTAATTTTGGTGATGGTATGATGGTTAGTATATCATAAAAATATGACCATTGAAGTCCAACACTACTTTAAAGTGAAAAAGGCATCTTTTCCATTTAAAAATAAAAAATGATTTAAATTATAGATTTGAAAACATGAAACATTGTTTAATGAAATTAATGGAAGATGAAATAATTAATTTATGATACAATGTTTTTATATTCTATACTAAGAAATAATATGGAGATTATTTTGTATTACAAATATAGATAATGTTTATTATATGTATTTAATAATTTTTGTTCTTATGGTAAAGTAGATTGGAATAATTACTGAAGTTATTTGGAAAAAGGCCCTAAAATACATCAATAGGAAGATAAATAATTTCAAATTTTTTAACATGAATAAATAAACATCAAAAGATTAATATTAAAAGGTCCCTTTAAACCATAAATAATAGAAGAGAAGTAAAAATATTCTAAGTGACGTTGAAAGTAACATGTATAGAAATTTATACTACTGCTAAAATGATAAGTGGTGCATAATTACTCATTAAAACATAATCTTCGAGATATATTTCACTATAAGTCTTATATACGTGAGATATTCATTTAGGGATAAAATTAAAAAATATATATACTTTTATTAGATGAAGAGATGGACATCTAAAATTTTCTCAATAGAATCCATAACCTTTAATCCAGGAAACAACATAGAAAAAGTGTCATAAAAAATAATTGACTCATTGTATGGGGATAAATCAACCCACCAATCCTATGGTTAAGAATTTTATTGAGGAAATATTTTCATGAAACTCATGATTGATAGATAGTGAAATTTTATTGGAACGATGGGTATAAGTATGCGAGAGAGGGTAAAATAAGTTGAATGTAATTGAATTTAACTAATAAAGAAGATTTGATTAAGATCATTAATGAGGTATGATAAGAATGAGTAATATGGTGTTGAAAAAGAAAAAAAAATTTGTTATTTTTTGAATTTTTCTTTTTTAATCCTCATAAAGTGTACTAGTTCTGGTGTCCAAGGGTTTCGTTTAGGGGATTTGTCAAGACAATATGTTCATACATTTTTCCTTTATTATTAATCATTTATACACAATATTTCAGGTAATGATTATGTAAAAACTACATTTTATGAGTTTTGTGGATAATATAGAGTTTAATTATTAAATAAAGAAAAGTTTATTTTTATTTATTTATGTATGGAATTATTATAATAAATAAGATACATAATGTTTTATGTTTTTATAATTACTTAGGGTGGTCTTTGTTTATCATATAGAAAAAAGTGGTTATCTATTGAAATAAGAAATATGGAATTTTTGGAGGAGTTTAATAATAGAATTTTAAATTGAGGATATGAATCCTAGAAATATAAAAACTTTTCATCCTATGGAATCATTAATAATTTAACTTTATCATAGTTCCATATTACGTCTTTGGAAGGACATTCAACACCATATGATAAATATAATTAGTTACATTGAAGTGTTTTTATTAGGTTAAATTTTTATTGGAGTGTTTTTGTATAATTATAAAATTTTTTGAATAATTAAAGACATTAAAGTTATCAACACAAAAAAATTGCTAAGACGTTATATTTTTTTAATACTTTCTATTTCATTTATCTTTTTCTTATATCAAGTGACTTGGTGGAATTTTTTTTTTGAATTTTATATTTAATAATCATTTGGAAATTTTGGAAGTAATATATAGTAATTTCGTATGAATTCAGCGATTTTATTAATAATTTGTTAAATTTCATAAGATTTCACGTGCATTTTCGAATACCTTCATGAATAATAGAACAATGAAATTTCATCTAAATTTGTAAAACTCAGGAAGATTTCAAAAGACTTCTAGATTATCTATGAGTTCCAGACATAGTAAATTTTAAGAATGAATATCGGATTAGTGATTTTGAAATACATAATGGTAACACTAAAAATCAGTGAGATATATAAATATAGAGCAATAAATCTATAATTTTTATTCAGGATTTCATTGAGTTGTGTAAAAGTAGATTGGATATAATGGATTTTTAAATGGTTTAAAATATAATCCAACCAAAATTATTATATGAAATGTAAATATAACTCATGCGACTTCATTAATATTTCCATATGATTTTTGAGAGACCACATCATCAATCCTGTAGCTAATCAAGATAATTCACATGGACTATATCATGCATGATATTTATTTCCAAAGTATAGAATGATATTTTGGATTACTTAGATATATGGATATCATTAAGGAGAAACAATATATGGGAAAATAAAATTTTAGGATTTAAAAAGGGAGAAGATACCAAAGGATTGAATACGTTTTATAAAGTGAACAATATGTATTTAGAATAGAATATGACTACACACTAATGTAAGAGAATTGAAATTCATGACTTGATCGAGAGTTTCTTTTTCATAATAATTTGAAATTATTTTCTATTTTCTTAGTTTCGTAATAAATTTTTCATACCTCTTCAACTCTGATACCCCTTCCAAGGATGGTTCAAACATGCATTTATTGGAGAAGGGAAGTATTTGTTTTGTAATGCTCGAGGATTCACACTTTCAGTGAATAAATTCATCCCTCTTTCTCTATCTTTATGTTTTTTACTAGTATTGATACTCTGTAGTTATTCTTAATATATAATGAGATTTTATTTGGTTAGATTTTTTTTATTTTTTGTTCATAATATTTATTATCTATTTCCACATAATTTAGGATTATATATTATAAAGAATCCTAGGGATGAGATGTATAGTTCTCTGCGATTATTATAATGTGTGGAAGGGGAAGTGGAATTTATTGATTGATTAGGATGATAAAGAACCAAATTGGGTATTTCCTAGGTCATATATGGCTGATTAATAGCAACACTTACACACATTAGAAGGAGGGTTAACCAGGATGTAATCTTAATTTATAAAATACTCACCATCAACCATTCATCCAAGGTAAAATGGGATGTTATTGTGTATCCACTCACATATCTATAAATTAGAATAATAATAGAATAAATTATAGTTAAGTAGAAAACTTATTCTTTAATACCTAACCTATCCAAATTACCATTCTCATAATTTTTCTTTTAATAAAATATTTCATTAAATTACTTGCTTTTTAATATTAAAAAATCTCAAAACAAACCCTCTTATCTAACTCAAGTGATCATAGATTTTAGATAACTCCTCTCGGGAGAAAATCTTTAGTTAGAACTAATGTAATATTTTTTCCCTAGAATAATTTTTTTTGAACACCCCTTGATGGGAATATGTCACCTAACAATCTCTGTACAAAAACGTGGTGGAAGACATGGAAAATAATACAATTAATCAAAAAGTAGCCATTCAAATAGAGTAATTATAATTATTGGTGAATTAAAATTTTACTAATGGTAAATGGGTATCCCATGATCTCTGGGAATATCTGACCTATACATGGACCATGCATTCTAAGAGATGGATTGACCACTTCATCCACCCATAATCATTTTTATAATATCATGTTGCCAAATTTTCATGGGATCGTATGGACTCTTGAAGGACATTCCCTACTTGAGATGTGAATTTTGGATCTCTATTAGAAATAATGGTGAGAGGAACCTTGTACAACTTCATAATTTCTTTCATGTACTACAAAGTATACCCCGTGCCTTAAATCTATTTTTGATCCACAAAAAAAATAAGATAACCTAGTTAGTTGATTAATAACAACCCTTTTATAATTTTGTAATTATGCTCTCCACGGTGTCCCAATGATGAAATCCAGGGAAATCGCATCACATTTATATGTGGGGACATAAAGAGGTAAAATAGATCCGGAGGGATTTAAATGTTCTATGTTAATCTATTGATATGTATAACATCATTACCTTGAATCTATTATATCACATATCATTCATAGAAACCAATATCGTTGCCTTATGTCAACATATTTATTTTTCATTCCAGGATGAACTTCCCATTATGAGCGGTGTAAACATTTCAAAAATATGTTCCTTAAAAATGATGAACTACCAATTTCTTCATAAAATAATATTTTCCTCCAAGACAAAATGAACACAAATGTATTATTTCATCAATACATATAATTCTCAAAATATAATGATACTCTCTATCCCTAGGTTAATCCTGATGAAAACATTCAATAAGGGAAGCTCATATATTAATATTTTACAAAGAACATAAATCCCTTCTCTTCCCTCACATATAAATGAATATTTTTAAGGAGGATCATTTAGTTTCAATAATATCTACATCCTGTTAGTAATTATGAAGTACATTTTATAAAATGTATGTTATTGATTGAATTATATTTCATCGATGTATAAGAAGGGTTAGGATCAAATGATAGAATATATTACACATATATATATATTGTTCAAATATTTCTAAGAAAAAAATTTCTCATAATTTTATTATAGTAACCCAACCTTTTAATACATTGATATTACTTATTTTTTGATAAATATTCATTACATTACAAAATCATAATCCCAAGGGTCATAAAATTATATTGCATTTGGAAAAACAGAAACATAAGCAACTAGTTTGTAAAATATCTATATAATCTCCAACTTATTTCATATTTACTATCAGCCTTTGTGACATATCATACTTAATAGTTTTATTAATATCCAAGGTGAAGGAAACATAAGTAAACAGTAATCAATGATTCTTAGTAAGGATAAAAAAGGTTATATCAATGATTAGTTAAGAATAACATGAGAAGAAAAGCATTAAAACATGACCACAACGTTTCAATATTTTAACCTAGATATAAAAAATCACAATATTCAGGGATGGAATAAATACATACTATTCTTAAGACATGATTCATAAAATAAAATGATCCATATGAGAGTAAAATTTGAATTCGATACGGAATTATAGAATACAAAAATGAAAATAAAGTCATTTTTATAGTACTCGTTCCTTTTTCTGAGAATATCATAGTAGAATGGTTTCAATCCGTCAATCTTCGAAGTAATAAATTTTCAATTACATGGAAATAATAGTTGAATGAGTTCACTCCCGAAACCATCATAGTAGTCGAGGTTCACTCCAAAGACTATCGTGGTTGAAAAGGCCTCTTACTAAACTAGTTCAGTCCCCATTCAAAATATATTTATCTCATTGGATATAATTATTTTCCTATTACAATAGAATAAGATATATGTCCCAACCATCACATAATTAAAACCATACATATGTGTGGAATGAGAATATAAATAATATGAGAACCATGGAAATTAATAAGTTTAATTTTCACCAAATCATTACACGTGGAAAATAAATGGGTTGCATAAATATCATAATCACAAAAAAACCAGAGAAATAATATGTATTTTATCCATTTAAAATAACCATAGGAAATAATATGTAACTTCAAAGAATGTTATCTTAAATGGAAAATTATTTTGAAATATCACTTGATATAATTCTTGAGAAAAAAAATCAATTGTATTTTGAAATATTTTTGTTTAATCCAAAAACGTATAGTGGAAATTATTTTATTTGAAACTATCCCTGTAATATTGTAAATTAGGCCTTAAATAATTACCAATTCATTACCATAGGTAAATCCACTCAATTCATATTAGTTAAAAACTAATATTTTCATATTTTCTTTGGAAATTCTACTAAAAACCATGTTTAGAAAAACAAATGCCTTTGAAACCATCATGTAAAAAAATTTACATGATTCAAAAATATTTTTTATAAAATTTAGGAGAATATTAATTAACTTTTTTGAAAAACGTTTATAGAAACATTTATATGTAATATAAATACTCTCATGTATATACATTAATATAAACAATCCCAAAAAATGATGAGATTATGAAGTCAACGCATACCACAAGTATCCCATTTCTTAGTTTGGGTTTGAAACAACTTTCTAGTAAATATTGATTTATTACACATGTATTATATAACCATATACCAATCATAAAATTTATGATTTATTTTAGATGTTTTCTCATCAATTTATTAACAATTTGTTATTAAAATCACTGTTCTGGGTGATAACTGCTTTATTTTCCTAGCCTGTTTCGGTTCGGTATTACCAGTCCTTATAATTTTATAATGGTACCATAATTTATAGAATTTAACCAAATTTATAACCATAATTTATATTTTTTATATAAATATTTTTTATCAATGACAAAAAATAGAGATAGAAATATGAATTTCACTATTTATGGGGACAGAAAGTTGTATGTACCCATAAATGTTGTTTCCTTTTTTTATCTGACGGAATGAAATAATGTTAAACAATAATATACAAATTAAAAATAATTATTATCTAATATATATCTTATATATTACAAAAAATTTGTATTACTACTTATGTAAAATATAAATTCCAAATTAATCGTATTGTATTATAGAGATAGTTGACCATATGCACACCCGATTGACATTATCATTTCAAAAAATATTAGATGATGAGAAGGTATAAATAATAATATAATTAAATATGTATAATTATTTAATAAATATAATATATAATCCATAAAAATCATAATTCCAATCTATAATAGATGGTAATGAAAATGAATTTTATCACTACGTGGAGACAATAAGTTGTATGTACACACGAGTGATACATTCACTTCCTATTTGATGGGAAAGAGGGTATATAATGTTGTTTTAATTATTATTATACAATTTAATAATATTTACAGTGCTAAATTTATTAATTTATAATTAATAACATAAATTCATAGGAGGTAAATAAGAGTAGAAAAGGAATGCAATCGATTAGAGTGATTACCACTTCTTTGAAATGAATCCTTTATGTTTTCATTAAAGGGTTATAGGGATGATAATTTTTGAATACCACCACCTATAAAATGTGTATAGGAAGTGTATAAATTACTTTTGTAGGGTAATACCAATCTATGAGGTTTAATGAGGTGTAATAAAGTGGAGAAGGAAGCTCCTATTTATAATTGATGTGAGGCAGAATTTTGGAATTACTAAAAATATTAATATATAATAAGAATATTCTAGAGTCAAATGTTTAATAATGTCCTATAAATGAATGTTTGATGACACTATCAACCATATACAATCTAATTTGTGCTAATTTAATATATTTTTGTTTTGTAAATAGTTTCATAAATTTTATTCCCATAAAATATCATTATTTTCAATTTGTATACTTTTCATTACGTTGAATTTAAAAAAAACTAAATAGAATTAGTAATATTAGAAATTTTTTTATTATATCCTAAAAATGTCATGGTAATATATGGAATTTTTTTATCACATTAAATATCTCAAATGATGTTACTTTTAATATTATTAATATCATTTATTTGAATTTTTGTCAGTTGAATAATTACTATGAACCAATAAATACACTCTGTAATATTTCCTTTCATCCCATCTGACATGAAATACTCCCTTAGTTGTCTGTACATCTTTGTAACTCCCAGAAAAATAGAGAATGATGCACTCTGATCCATATCTGATAGACCCTTATTCAAATATATTATGCTAAGAACATATACATATTTCGAAAAAATTATTATTCCATCACAACCATGGTTGAAGTTATGAAAAAAAATTTCCTTCATTAACAGCTCTACATATTCCTTCCACACCTCTTTAATCTTCAAATGGATAGATGGTTGAACATTAATTTAATCCAAATAATATTTCAATCAATAAATTACTATTTATTAACAGAGAGATTATTGCTATGGGGTTTTCTCACGGGGTTGTGGACCTCATCTTCAGATGCTTCAGCTCCTCGTGGATGTTTGTATCTTTCATGGGGAGACCCATGGATTTTTCCGGGAATCCTATGGGCTCTGATAGGGAGACCCAATTTCTCCAAGCTTCTTCACACTTCCGCATGACACTATTAGTCACCTCATCAATAAAGGTCTCTCTAGTGGTACTTTACTTCCTTATCATAGGAAATGGAACCATCCTCCCATCTCTGATTTGATGTTTGTAGATCATACCATTATATTCATTAATGGTGGAAGGAGGTCTGTTAGAGGCATCAAGAAAATCTTGGAGGAATAATATTACTGGAGTTGGAAGGTTATTAATAATTCCAAAAGTAATCTGTACATATCAACTAAATGTTTTCTTATCAGGGTTTCTTCTCATTGTAACAGGATGAGAATGAAATTTGGGACCTTCCCTAAGTAATATCTCTAGACCCCCATTTATTCCTGGAGAATAAAGGTGCGGGACTTTGATTATATCATGGGAAAAATAACAAGTTGAGTTATAAATTGTAAGAAACACTACCTCTCTTTCAGGGGAGGATTTCTTTGGATAATAGTGTCCTCTCGACCATACCTATCCATGTGTTGGATTCCACCAATGTTACCAAAGGAATTTTGAGAACTATTGATAAGATTTTGGAAGGTTTCATGTGGAATTATTATTCGGAAAGGAAAAGGCACTGGATCGTTTCGAAGAAAACAGAGAAGCCTACACAGGAGGGGCGGTTAATGTGAGGAGTCTTATTTCTACACTTAACTGCATTCATGTCAAGAGGGCTTGGAAAGTGCTTGATGTGAAACCACTTTGGGGAAAGGCTTCATCCTGAATTTGGGTGGGTGATGAAGTGGGGGATGTTGGTCATCCGTCCACTTTCTAGTCCAAAATCCTCACGCTTATCAAAACCCTCAAACAAAATTATCGTTGCATAGTTGGAGAAGGAAAAATTATTTTCTTGTACAAAAACTGGTCATTCTCATTCCTTGGATTCCCTGGTTTCCCAACTCTGTTGATCTCGTTCAAGGAAGCCAGCTGCCACCCCATGTTTATAAAAGCAGTTCTGGACACTGAACAGTAGGATATATAAGAATACATTGTCATAAACTCACACCCGGACTGCTATGTATTCTCTCTCTCCTCCTCAGGAAAATTTTCCCCGACGGATTACCGTATGCTCCTGGCTCTGCAAGACTTTCCCAATAAATGGGATGATGCAGTTTGGTGTAAGGTAATTCCCTAAAAATATAATTTTCTAATGTGGATGATTAGGAACCAAGCAGTGGCCACGGATGAGTAGATCAAGATATTGGGTATCAGTATGGCATCCGGATATCATTTCTGTGATCGTTACCAGGCAGGTAGTACCACACACCTGTTTTTTGAGAGCGATTGTGACCAAGTGATAAGGTCCTTCTTCGGGGGCTTTATGGATTTCTCATCTGGTATGCAACATGATGCATCTTTTCTGGATATATGGTTTTATGGAATAGTTAGCTCGGGCATAGAAAGGATGTAAAGGTTAGTGGTCCTAAGTGCGGGGTGTTGGTGCCTATGGAAGGCCAGGAACCGAGCATAGTTTTAAGGGTCACTGCCTATGGTGAGGTACATTATTGTGCACATGAAAAAATATGTTGCTAGATCTGGTCATGTTCATCCCCAACTGGCGAGATTCTCCTATGCTGAAGCTGCTGCAGGTTAGTTCCCCTCATGCGAATCCTTTCCGTACCAAAATTCAAGGGAAATGGATCTGTTGGAGGCCTCCATCTTCTGGTTACAATCTCAACTCAGATTGTTCCTATGTTCATAGAGATATGAGAGGAGGGGGTGTGGTTTGGAACTAGTTTTGAAGTGTGGTTCTAGCCTTCATTAAACATTTTTGTTATGGAACCTCACTTCAGGGTGATGAAAGAGAAATGATGGCAGGGTTATTGCTCTTCCATCATAGGAATATTTCTATTTCTCAATCTTAGATTTATTGTTTGATCCTTCATGATTATTTGCATGATAAAGGAAGTGTTTTGCGGTCAATATCCTACACATTTAGAAAATATCCCACCCTGATTCACAATGTTTGTCTGATGAACACTTGTCAAGAGGGGAATAAAGTTTCAGATCACCTTGCTTCTATGGCACAGCTGGGCTCCAACGTCACTTTCCTCCCTTCAATCAATTTCTTGATGCTGGAGGGGGTTAACATAATAAGAGGTGATGCTCTGGGTCTCCACTACTTCAGGCATCCCTATGTCCTGAGCTCCCTTGTTCTTCTTGTTGTTCATGGTGTATTTCTTTTTGTTTAGTTTATTATCTCAAAATGCATGTATCCTTGACTATCTTTTGAATAAAAAATAGAGGTTGGATGGATGGATAATATTGAATAACCTCCAACCATTTATTTAGAAAAAGTTATGCTCTCATTAATTGAAATTACACTATAATCAATTTTGATTAGTATATATATCAATATTTTCTACAAGAAGATAATGCCTCCATATCATTATATCATAAATTACAATAGATAACTCCAAATATTGAGTTTTATAATTTTTCTCATGGATCGTCATATTTTAATGACGAATAATCTATCACAATATTATATTGAATGAAAAAAATCTCAGTCCTCTATTTGATCCATCACTATAGATCACATAGCTTTGTCCACTATAGAGTAATGTGAGAATATGTGAATTGACCAACCATATTTTCAAATCCATAAAATTATCTTGTCATTCATTTTTCTATTTGAATGAAACTAATTTTTGAGCCAACATGGGGATTGAATTATAAATTAATGAAAAATCGCCCATGAAATTTTGATAATATCAATCCAACTGAAGAAAACTATGTATTTCCATCACCATGTTTGATGTATGTCATTTCTCAATAACTTATTTCTTTGATGGATCCACTTATATACCCTCACAATAAAATACATGAACCACAAATAATAATTTTTGAATCCAAATTTCATAATAGGAAAATTTATCCTAATGCTTTTACCTTCTATGAATCTTTAGTATAGTACTCAAGTGATATCAATTCTCTCAATTATTATTTTAATATTAAAAAATCATATATAATTTCTACCAAAAACTGTTCAAAATAGTCTCTAATGGATTTATTTATTAGGTCCATGAATGTAAAGGGGGAATTATTAAGAATAAAAGGAATCATTCTAAATTCATAGTGGTTAAATCTTTTAGGGAATTTTGTCTTGGGTATATTTTAATTATTGACCCAAAATTGATGATATACAGAATGAATCTCAATCTTGTAAAGGTATTTATCTCCATTTGGTTGATCAAATAAGTCATTAATACAGTAGACTATACGTGTTCATTATTTTTTAGAAAATCATTAATTTCAAGGAAACATTGACACATAATTCTTATTAATAAATAGTATAGGTGTACCCCAAGGTGACTCACTAGGTAGTATGAATAATTTATCAGGATTCTCTTAGAGTTTCTTCTTTAATTCCTATAACTCAATTGGAGCCATTCTATAAGGAGTCTTAATAATAGTTATAGTAGCAGGTTTGAGTTATATTGAAAAATATACTTCATGATTAGGTGGAATACCTATAAATTATATATAATAGATATAATAAAATACCCATACAGTAGGTGTACAATCAATGATGAGTTTTATCCCAACCATATGACATAGATAACCTTCTTCTATAGGAATTAAGACCCACCATATTGATGAAATTTCCTTCGGATGTTCATATTTTACCTTTCATTGATAAATTTTAATAGTTTAATTCAAAATTTAAAATTTGACATCCATTAAACAAAAATTATTGTGGGATCCATATAATGTCACACCCAGAAATTCTAATGTAAGATCCTTGTATTTGATATCTTGTACGACAAACATCACCAAGCATGTAAGGGAATATAATATCTTGAGACATTACAATAAATATTCCATTTTAAATAAATTCAATATATGATATATCATTGAAATGAAAAAGATATTGAATTTTAAGCTATTTCTCACAAAATTGATTTTCTCTGATAGAATGTGTTACTTTCAAGACTGATTTTTACTGAGCAGCAATATATTATTGAAACATTCATTATTTATTATAATAAGATATAACCTAAATTTTAATTTAGGGGTTATTAATACTATAATATATCTTATAAAAATATATTTTTTAACAAAATATAAAGGTAATTATTTAGTAAAAAATTAATTATAAATGAAAATAGGAACCAATTTGATATAAATGGAATGTTTTTATAGGAAACGATTCTATGACCACAAAGTAGTTTTATAATAATAAAATAAATAAATTATAATTTTGAGTGATAATAATTATTTATATATATATATATATATCTAATATTCAATAATATTTTTATTTACATTCATCCAATAGATTCTATAGTCCTCTGATAAGACCAATGCCACTATTTTTCATAAAAATAATATTTTCCAAAAGGAACATTTATAGAAATTTAATGGAGAACCAATTTCAAATCCATATTTCATCAGTTTTATTAATTTTTTCTATAAAAATAAACTTTCGTTGGAATACTATCCTAAAATCCTTCTTATGGGGATTTTTCGTAGGTTTTTTTGTAGTTTCATTTTTTTATGAATTGTAACAAATACTATATTTTCTTTCAATACTTTTTATCATCTAATTTATATATAAGGGTAAAAAATATTTATAATTCAGTTAAGTTAAATTATATTTATTTAAAATACACTAACATAATTTAGTTAATCGTAATCAATTTCACATTAACATTTGATATAAATACTTAGAAAAAGTTTGATCATTTTTTACTTCAAAAACCAGCTTTATCGTCTAGTCCGTGGGATAAAGTTTAAAATAAAAATGCCAAATATATGATATTAAATTGGAAAAAATGGATTCCTTATTTTTAAAAAGAATAATGTTTTATTTATAATAATTTAACTTATTTTTTGACCAAAATTATTTGTGAATATAAATAAAATTAATTACAGTGATTAGGAGAAACATTATCTTAACAAGGGACCAAGATTTATACTTAAGGGACCAAATTACCTAGATACTTGTAAGACACCCATTATATTTTATTATTTAGGACCTATCTACCAATTTTTATTATTGGGTCCATTTTTTGGATACGATATTCATGGGAAAATATTTGGTGGAATTTCATTTTCAATGAATTACAAGAATGCCACTCCCCCACCACTCTAAAAGGCACTAACCTCTCCAACTTCCACCAAACTCAAAAGAAAATTTTAATCCAATAATATCTACAAAAATAAATATCCAACATAATAAAATTAATAATTTAATCCTTTCTTGGGTCATAAATTCATATGAGGAATCCCCTGGGTGTAAACCAAAAGGAGTTAACCAAAGAAGAGGTAACATCCTTCCACAAGCTCTTTTATTTTATTTTCATTTTCCAAACCCTAAACTATGGTGATTAAATGATTATATATTATAATTTGTATCCTAAATATACTGATATTATTTATTATAAATATTTTACCTATACTTACACAGACTTATGTCTAATGTATAATGAACTTACCGTTTTTGTGTATGATGAATTACCGCCTCATAAAATGAAGTCTTTCATTTTTTACTTTAAAATATCTCATGGTTGATAATTAAGATGAAAAAATGATTATATATGATATTTAAAATGTATTTATTTTTATGCAATTTTTGTATAACACATACCCGTATGCCTTCCAGTTTGTGTATATATGAAAACATAGTTTGTGGAAGTCTAGACTACCCCCTCCTCAAGGAGATGTGATTCGCTCATGCTATACACTGAATGTAAAAATTATGATTTAAATAAAATTATATGACCTATATGAAATAAATATCATACTATAATTATTACATAGCTATATAAATTTTTATGACCATTAATTTAATATGAAAAAGAAAAGAATGTAGCGTTCACGCATACGTACGACCTACCTTCTCCACAAATTGTGCATTTTATTTATTATCTCAAAATATTATGTAATATTATATATAAATATATGATAAATATATAGAATATTAAAATAGTTGTTCCAATTATTTTTTTTATTAAATCATGATTGAAAAAATAAGTTACAACTAAAAAACATTCTTTAGAAACTAGGTATTTAACATCCTAAATAGTGAATATAATGAAATATTACTAATGAACAAGTAATATGATTTTATAAGAAAATCAAATATGATATATGAAATATTAATATGTTTATATAACAGGTTATTAACATGTTTGAAAATATTATAAATGAATTTAAATGATGTTCAACCTAATAGGAACAGAAGGTAAGGGATTCTTTTCTCGTTGTTCTATTCATGAGGTATACACCATTATCACCACTTATTTATTATGCGTGGTGTTTATAATTCCCCTATTGTTATATTATAACATGAATTATTTTATATTAATATTATTTTTATTTTTAGTTTTAATTATTTTTTCAAATGGTCCATGAGTAAAAAGTTATAGTAAAGAACATCGAAAAATAATTCATTTTCATTAGGTTATATTACATCCTCATTATCGTAAATATTCATGATTATGAATGTAATAAATTCTTGGTATATTTTGTTTTATTACAAGGTGTTTAATATTTATTTATATTTTAAAAACATGACATAATCATTAATTTATTATCACATCAATTATATGGTCTTTTCAAGGGTTTACTTCAAAATCTAAGTTTGTTTAGGATTATTTACACTAGAATTTATTTCAGATGACATAATTTGATCATTTTCTAATAATATCTTTAATTTTTCTCATATTATAATTCATGAACTTTTTTGACATAATATTACTATTTTACACTCTTTGGTAGTTAAAATGTTATAGAAATCGTTTTTTAAGAAAACCCGTCATAATTTTTCTCTTTAACAAGATAACATATTTTCATCTAAAATCCATGTTCTCTAAAAAGGATTAGAGATTTTTTTACCATTTCTAGAATTATTTATTAAAAAAAATATCTTTTTTTAATTTTAAAATAATTTTCAGTGGAATAGTCTTTTCACTTTATGAGAAAGGCAATATTCTATCATTTTTACCATGAAAAAAGAATGTTATTTTTACATTTTACAACATGTATGGATTTACCCACCTTCATTATATCAAATATTTATTTCCATGATTTAATGATTTTTTAATGATTTTTTTTAAATGTGAATTTGAAAAAATGTTTTTAAAAAGGTTTTTCAATATCAAAGGATATTTTTTATTAAGAATGTTTTTAAAGATCACATTATAGTGTATCTATTCATCAATTAAAAACCATTTATTCTTATTTAAATGGGTATATTTCATATTAATACCGTTATTATTCTTCCTCTAGATGTTATTTTATTTATTTTGTGAAGTATGGTATTAAAATTCTCTTCCATGATTATATTTTAAATCCCCTATAAATATTCATTTTCCAGTGACCATTAAACATTATTTTCCCCTAAACATGTATATCATTTATCATAGATATGATCTTTGCCCAAAATGTATACAATTTTTACATATGATATATACTTGATTGTTATCGGATTATTGGGGGAAATATTAATAAATCAGTCCCTTATAATCCATAAGGATATTTGAAGAGGGATATTATAAAATTGATTATTCAATATATGTGGAATTATTTGGACGGGTATGAAAAACACATGGACTAATTATAAAGATAACCTCAACTCAGCAATAGTCTCAGGGAATGAGACATTTGGAAAGACTTAGATGGGGGTTTTTCCTGATATGATAAACAATCTTGTGAATGATATTTACAGTAAAGGTAACATATAGCATGGAAACATGGAGTCCAACAATTAGGCATTTCTCCCATTCATAATAAATTTCTATTTATCTATAATTTTTTTCATCGATAATTCTATGGATTCATTTAATTCTAAATTAATCGATTAAGTGGAATGTGTTTTAAGTTTATTAAAATTCCATATTGAGTTTTCTTAATCTATTCATTTCAATGGAATTTAATTCCAGTTATTTAAATTTCCATATTGTTTACACACTTCCTTATTAGTTTATTAATTTCATGGAATGTGTCATAGGTTATTACCTTTCTAGACATATTATTCTCAGTAATTCAATATTTATTCTCCTATATTAACCCATAGTGAGAATTTCACCTCACCCATATTATGTTTCATTTCACTAGAATACCTTGTGTAATGAGAATGTTATAGAAGGATACACAATATGTAATAGAGTTAATATCCTTGAATTATTGAAAACAATTATGATTTAATTACTCTATTTATCTATAAAAAAGACCCACGTATATATCTGGTTTATCAAGACTATTACATAGATCAGTCTGTTGGGATGAGATTTACTTGTATCTTTTTCCAATGTTATGGTAACATGACACAAGCTCTATGATTTTGACGAGAGGTTGATATATTTGGTATGAGAGAATGTTTGGTAGAATCTTTGTGAAGTAGATTTCAGAAAACATAGATTAGAGAATTTTACCATAATATATAATTTCATGATAAGTATAGGAGAATATAATAATGTTTTGGTAAGATAGATAATACATTTTTCATTCATATAAATTAATCCATGTTTGGATACAACAAATGTGTGTGGTTCTGGAGTAGTTGTACCTAGGGGTAACCAATTCAAAAAGGTGTGTTAGGCCTAACTTGAGTGTAACCTGGTACACAAAAATGATCCTTAATAAACACCAGGTATGAAAATATCAATGGATACTCTTAAGATGATTTAAATTTTCCATTCAAGCCATTATGATGGATTTGAATAGATCATGAAAATGAATGTCCAAGGTTATTCTTGAGGTTTCTTAAAATGAAAATAATATATAATGTTTTAGACATCCTAAAAAAGATTATATGGGTTTTCCAATATGATAATTTATGCTCGCACTATGTTTTCTGGTTTAAGTAAACACGCTTCTCTATAGGATAAAATCTAGACTAAAAGACCTATGTGAAAATAAACAGATGGAGAATTTTTGTAGTTGGTTGTTATTGAAAACCTTAGTCAAAATGCTATTTAATGATCAAATTTGAGGTATCTCCATAATATATTTTTTTGAAATTATATTAATATTGTTTTAGAAAAGGACATCCTATTTGTGGGTGGCAACCCATCATCCATAAAAAGGATAGAGGAAATAAAACCATGACTTAATGATGATATGTTTTTCACACATATTGTGGGACTATGAGATATCTAAGAAATTCGTAATTATGTTTATTTAAGAAATTTTTTTTATTTAATATTAATTATGAACTAGTAGTGTTAATTGTTTTTGTTTAGAGACTAATGTATTAACTATATTGAAATTGGAGAATAGTTTGAGACAAATTGAAAGACCTATCAGCCATTTATGGTCCTTAATATGTATTAAATGTGTATTCTAGTGCTCCTGAAATAAATGTTAATTTTTGGATATCCATTTCTTGATGTAAGGGATGATTTTGAATTTGATCGAAGCTAAACCAATAGATGAAATTGGTAATATAAAATTGAAAACTATCAAGAAATTATATTTCTATATATTATAATGTATTAAAAGAGTTACATAATATAAGAAAAATGATATAGTTTTTCCCCTAATACCATAATGTTTTTAACCAATGGCCTTCTAAATAATCACATATAAATGGATTTTCACGTCCCATTCTATATTTTCTAGAGGATTTTTTATGAAATATTATCTTGATGTGGGATTTCAACATAGGAAATATCAATAAATATATTACCAAGATCATGTTTAAATTGATATTATATAATTTATTTAAGGTGGGTAGAGTGTAACACCCTGATGTTCTAAAGTAAGAAAATTGTAACTGATAAAATGTATGACATGAAATACCATGTGCCAAAGGTATATACTATTTTTAGATTTTGCAATATAATTACTATTATAAATATATTAAGCCTATGATATATCATGAAAATTACAGGACACTGAATTATCCTGAGTCACATGAAACAATGACTTTCTTTGATAGTTTTCGTTACTTGCTAGACTGAGTTTTACCGAGCAACAATATATTAATAAATATTTTATTATATAATATAATAAGATAAAAAATTGATTATAATTTAATATTTACGAATATTATTAAATAAAATTTTAATATATATGGTTTATATAAATATATAATGTATTAATTGGTTAAAAATTAATTATAATTGAGTATAATAACCAATCGAATATTAAGGGGATGTTTTTATATAAAACTAGTTTTATTCCGAAAAAGATATTTTATCCTAATAAATGAAATTAATTATAATTTCTGAGTGATATTAATTAAATAAATACATGTAACACTCCCCTCCCACCAAGGATCCCACTCCTGAGCCGGCAATAGTGGAAGGGAGATAATGACCCCCGAGTCCTGCCTCCAGTAGGTCCCAGAGTGGTGACTAGCACCAAGGGTATGAGTTTTTCATAAATATGGGAGGAATTACCCTTTTTATTAAATTAAGATTGGGGAATAGGATGAGTCAAACACCAAGAATAAGAAAAGTAACAATTATAGAAATAGCCCAAAACAAATCCCACATGCATGCTTTATAAAATAGTGAATCAAAAATACAAGTACAGAAATGCTCCAAGTACTGTAACAAGAATTAATGGAAAAAAACAACAGCAACCATCAGCAACTCCCCCTGCCTGACTAGTAAGGTCCCGCACAGTCCCTGTAGTCCTCCTGTAAACCTGAAAGAAAACTTAGGGAGAGTATACATGTATACTTGATAGGGAACCCTAATGCTCTCGTGCACAAGTGGGGATACATCCTAATGCCCTGTGAGGAAACAGAAGAACCAAAACCTAGCAATTAATCTATCCACCCAGCCTCACCAGTCACACTCACCAAGTAACACAAATCAATAGAGTATAGTAGTAATGTTACCAAAGTATGGGTACCCCACACCACCTTCCCACTGGATATTTCTCAAGCCCTCACCCCTAACGCTTTGATGGTTCCCCCTCTTCCTGAGCTAGTGCCTTTGAGCTAGTGCTGCAACATTGCAATACAAAGCTCATAGTAACCTGCCAGCACACAATCTTCGGCCATCTCAAATCACATCCCACCGGCACACAATCCTCGTCCATAACCACATATCATCCTGAAGACACCTGGGAACATATCACACCTCATCTAGATGACTCTTGGGAAACATCTGTCATAACCTTCCCAAAGGAAGTTGGGCTATAGAACCTAGAAGAGGGAGCACAGGGAAGAACAGTAACCAGACATCCTTTGGATGTTTGAGAATCTCACCCCCCCATCCCACGGGTGTTCGTCACGTAGTTCTCAACATGGGTGGGGTGGATATAGAAATATAAAACGTGCAGATTTATATAATTATAACAACCACTCAGCCCATCTTAAGGCTTCTACACAAAGATCTAAGAACATGCATTGGCACTGCTTCTTCGAGAGTATGCACACAACAATAAATCCCATAACCCCATTTAATGTTTTCATGTTTCAAAATCTTTAGTTATCATTGTATTAACTACTGGGAAACTATCCACAACCAAACTGGATCAGGCATTCATAAAACATATCTCTGCCATCCCCAAATCAAGTTAGGAAAACACAAGAAACACAAACAAGTCCCTTATTATTAACCATCCAACCACATTGATTATTATTCCTGTTCTATTACCATGCCCCACCATTCATTAACTCTTCCACTTTTATTTATTATTCACATCCCATAGTTCGTTCACATTCAAACTCGTCCCTGCAGCCCCGCTGCCATCCACCATACCACAATCACACCGAAACTCATACATCATCATACCTTTGATACCATTTATCACAACCCCGCTGCCCATCACCAACATAGCATTCACACCAACCCACAACCAAGCCAACTGCAGCCCCACATCTCACCCAATCCACATCAATCCTAAAAAGACCCCCTTCACATAAATAAACACTAACCATCACCCAAATGTTTATTATTTTAGTTTGTTCAACTGGGGTGATCACACAAGGGATCTATGTATTTAATCCGCCAACTTTACGTGATTAACGAATTTCAAAATTCAATAAAATATTCATCCATAAGAAAATCCATTAGGAGAGGGAAACATTTATGTGTGTAAGAAAAGGCCCCCAACGATCATGATTTTCACTAGGAAGAAGCTCACTCAATTCACAACATAATATCACAAGATATAAATAATGTAACTGCATTCACAAACTTCCAATCCCAGTTATATAAGCCAGTTACTATCTTTATTAAAATGGTTCAAATGTGTTTCATGTAAACAAGAGGACACCCACCCCGCATGTTTCACAATCTAGAGAGACGAAGGTAAGATCCCTACCTCAACAGGTTCTGATGTCCTTTTACAAACACGACCACCATGATCACAGGGCCTCTCCCAGAACGACTTTTTAGAGTCGTTCGTCAAAGACCATCATTCTAGTCAATTATCAGCAGTCTCCAAGGTTGGAAACTATGGAGGGGAAGTCGAAGAAGAGGGAACAGAACAGGGTGTATGATGTTCTCCTCACTGACATGATCCTGCAGTCACTAACGGAACGACGATCGGAGTCCAGATGAAGAAGTTAGAGGACGAAGTCTTTTCGATCGCCCAAGAGCGTCATCGTGCGAAGAAGAAGCGATCAGTCAAGAAATAATCTGCAACCCTTTATTATATAGTAAAATAAAAGGTAAAACGGTATGCAACATGTATTAATGAATACACGATGTGACCGTACACCCCTTACGTGTTTATACTTGTCAACACATGACACATCACACGGTTTCCACGCGTTTTAATAATAATGATAATTCTATTAATATTTGGTGTTTCGTTGACCTGAGGCAAGAGTCATGAAAAGGTATTCATAATTGGTCTTAAAATAACCGTCTTAATTTCAGGATTACACTTCCGCTGACGGTTCGGCATTCCGATAACACATGAAAGAGATACAATCGAATTAATGTTTTGATAATTATAACAATAATAATATTATTATTATATTATTGTTATAACACTAATGGGAGAAGAAGGGAACACACAATCAGCCTCCTCCCACCATGAACCTCCCCTCATTTTTCATTTATAATTATTTATTACACTATGAAATGAATAATATATAAAATGTATAATTATAAAAGGGGAAAGGGGAATTCACGCCTCCCCTCCCCATGCATTTCATTAGCATTCATTTTTTTTCATTTATCATTATTATAATATATTAATTATTATATAAATTATGTAAAGATACATGGGGCCATGCGCATCATCCTTATGCCCATAACATACCATTTATTATAGAAATTTTATTAAACATTATATAAAACATATAATTAATATCACCACAATATAGGGGTGGAAATAGATTTTTACATTAACACAATCACGCTGCAAGATTTGTGTACCCCCATTTAATTACAATTAATTTATAAATGGTTTCCATTATTAAATTAAAACCATTTAATTTAATTATCCCGATATATATACATATATATATATATATATACGTCATTGTTATTATTATTATCTTACATAACAATAACTCACATTTAATATTATTAATGCACCACCTCTCTTACTCTGTGCATCTTCATTTATTTCATTGCAATATATACCACAGCTCATTTCATTAATTTCTCATTATTATTAATATTATGAATAAAATTAATAACACAAAACCCATTATTATTATTCAAATTTTATTTCAACTATTACTCAATTAATAATAAACCGCATGTTTCATTTATCAACGTCTAATGGGTCACACACCTTCCCACTTCACATTATAAATAACAATAACACCCATTAAATCATTTTATCATGATTATTCTCTTTTTAGTTTAATTAATCACACAATTTATGTCATCATCATTATTATTTAACATATTTTTACGTTATCATCATTATTAAAAATTATCACTATAACGCGCGTCGTGTTGACCACATCGATTTCAACAAAGGAGTGGACCGGAGGGGTCTGGGCCATTACATCAGATACCTCTCAAAACAATCTCATCCTCAAGAATTAAAAAAACCAACCCAGAAGATAGAATGGATCCAAACAACCACCCCGCAAGATACCTCTCAGGGCTCTCATCATAACAGGAATCAACCGACATCCTTAATTATATGAGTTATGAATTCCTTCTCCCATATTGAGATATTATCCGCTTTAGGCGGCACTGACTCGCTTGCATGGGTTTAATCGCATCCCCATTAATGCATCTCAATTATGAATTAGGTCTTCCGACTTCCATATATTAAGATTTTCCTATCATACACTGCCCCCAACACCATACAAAAAAACAATAAATTTCCCGAACACATGGCTTGAGGAATTCCTTCTCCCATGTCGAGATATTATCCGCATTAGGCTGAACTGACTCGCCTGCATGGGTCTAATCCCATACACAATAATGTATCTCGATTAGGGATCATGTTATCCTCTCCCCACATGTTTGGACTCCTCAAACATATTTAATGGAAATAGGCAAACAACTTAGCATTGTAGACTAATGAAAAACAAGGTTCATACCAAATTCATTTGCGATAATGAGTTTCAACAAAAGAATGTGACACTCCGAAACATAAATGTGGTCATTTAAGTAAAACCGAAAGCATCTCTCTCGACCTACGACCTCTCTAGGGTTGCCGCTTCTATTGCGTTCAACTGTTTGCGTCCCAATCCTCTGCCGCTCTGTTGACATGCACTTCCTCGACCATGTCCCGGTTGGGGTCCTTGAGGAACTCCCTGTGGTTGGACACCACTTGATCCATCTCTCTTTGGAGGGACTAGAGCTTGTTGCGGTTGGAAGGGTCGAGCTGGGAACTGGTGATGGGGCTAGGGTTGAACCTAGCTAGTCCCTCTATACAGAGTTTGAAAAGGGCAATGTCTACCAAGATTACCACTATTTCCACATGCAAATAACCTCGGCCCATGGCCCATAGAAAATGGGCAGAAATTGTGAGATTGGTATAGGACCTGATGAAGTCTGCTCACTGTCAGTTGAATCTTGGAAGGTCATATTTCTGGGGATCTACTGATGACCGCCTCCTTCTTGGATGAACTTGGGTGACTCCTCTCTCACGATGGACCTATTTGCGAGTGCATCCTCTCGATTATCTCCGCCTTCTTCTGTACTTCCCTATACGTTGGTAAGGTTAAAGGGGTCACCGCACACCGAATAGAGGGGTGAACTGCCTCCTCTAAATGTCTGGCTCGGGAATACTCATCCAGAAAGTGATTCAGGAAAAAACGGAGGAGATCCTTGAACTTGACCCCTAGTTTCCACACTAACATGCTTCCTGGTGGGAGAGACAACAAATCCTATCTCTTCTCGGACTTCCTCGTCAAGGAATGAACTTCATCGCGGAACACCTTCTCGAAGTGTGCCCATAGAACTTTTGTCACTTTCCCCTCCCCAAGGTAAAGAATCCACCACTGACGCGCTGCTCCTCGTGGTTGGCTTACTGCTAGAGGAACCTAGTAATTTGATGGAGCACTGATCAGACCAATGGTGATCTTGAGTTCCTCCAACCAACTCTATGATTCCGTATCTGAAGAGATGCATTCATACTTCTTCAATCTCCATCGCTGGAAAGCATGAAACGTGTGATGCCACAAGTCTTCTTCCTCCTCTCGGTCAATCCTCAGCTGATCGACCGTCTGAATCTGTTGGGCCTCGACTGCCCGAGTAACCTGAGAACGTCGTCCAGGTGCCATAGCACTATGTTAAACCAAGAACTCCTAATCCCAAGTAGCAAGGAAATTTTCTCAAGGATTCATTTTATCATTTTATTTTGATTTCTTTCCCAAAACACCCAAATCAAGTAAAACACAAATCATGATGATGCATATACCTTTCCTAGGGTCTCTACCCTGAAATCAATGTAGTCTTACTTGGTCATTGGATAAGCATAGAGTCCTTGCATCAGATCATAGGGGGCCCTAAAATCCCATGTCCTAGCCGGTATTCCCTGGCCTATGTCACACAACAAGATCGGCCAAAACTGTTTCCTTACTATCCCATGCAGTCCTCACTGTCTGTAACTCTAGAAATCATCCTATCCCTCAACCATCACCTCTGATACCATTTTGTCACGACCCCCTCCAACCAAAGATTCTCTTCCTGAGCTGGCAATGGTGGAAGGGAGATAATGACCCCCATGTCCCGCCTCCAGTAGGCCCCGAAGTGTCGACTAGCACCAAGGGTATGCGTTTTTCACAAATATGGGAGCCATTATCTTTTTTATTAATTTTTGATTGGGAAATAGGATGAGTCAAACTCCAAGAAGAAGAAAAGGAACAAGTATATAAATATCCCAAAACCAATCCCATATGCATGATTTATACAATAGTGAAACAAAAATACAAGTACAGAAAAGCTCCAAGTACTGTACCAAAAAGTAAAGGAAAACAACAACAGCAACCAGTAGAAACTCCCCCTGCCTGACTAGTATGGTCCCACACAATCCTTGTAGTCCTCCTGAAAACCTGAAAGCAAATGTAGGGTCAGAATACTAGTATACTCTGTAGGGAAACCTAAAGCTCTCGTGCAAAATTGGGGAGACATTTTAATGCCCCATGAGGAAACAGAAGAACCAGAACCTAGCAAGGAATCTATCCACCTAGCCTCACCAGTCACACTCACCATGTAACACAAGTCAATAGAGTATAGTAGTAATGTTATCAAAGTATGGGTACCCCGCACCACCTTCCCACTAGATACTGCTAAAGCCCACATTCCTAATGCTTTGATGCTTCCCCCTCTTCCTGAGCCAGTGCCATAACTTGGCCATACGAAGCTCGAGCTAGTGCCGCAACCTGGCCATATGAAGCTCATAGTAACATGCCTGCACACAATCCTTGTCCATCTCAAATCAAATCCCTCCGGCACACAATCCTCGGTCAAAACCACATATCATCCTGGAGACACCTGGGAACATATCACACCTTCTCCCAAATATTTTTTTGAAACATCTATCATAACTGGCCCGGAGGAACATGGGCTATAGAACCTGGAAGAGGGAGCACAGGGAAGAACAGTAACTAGCCATCATTTGGATGTTTGAGAATCTCACCCCCCCATCCCACGGATGCTTGGAATGTAGTGCTCAACATGGGTGGGGTGCATAAAGAAACATAAAATGTACATATTTATATAAGTATAACAACCACTCAGCCCATACTAAGGCTTCTACACAAAGATCTGAGCATGTGCCTTGGCATTGCTACTTCGAGAGCATGCACACAACAATTAATCCCAAAACACCATTTAATGTTTTCATGTTTCAACAGCTTTAGTTATCAGTTTCTTTACTACCAAGCAACTATCAACAACAAAACTAGATCAAGCGTTCATAAAACATATCCCTGCCATCCACAAATCAAGTTAGGAAAACACAACCAACACAAACAATGCCCTTCTCATTAACCAAGCAACCCCATTGATTATTATTCATGTTCCAATACCATGCCCCACCATACATTAACTCTTCCACATTTATTTATTATTCACAACCCATAGTTCATTCACATTCAAACCCATCCCTACAGCCTCGATACCAACCACCATAACCACAATCACAATGAAACCCGTACAACATCATCCCTTTGATACCATTTATCGTAGCCCCGCTGCCCATCACCAACATAGCATTCACACTAACCCACAACCAAGCCAACCGTAGCCCCACTTCTCACCCAATCCACAACAACCCACAAAACACCCCTTCACATAAATAAACCCTAACAAGCACCCACATGTGTATTATTTTTGTTTGTTCAACCGGGGAGATCACACAAGGGATCCAGAAATTTAATCAGCCAAATTTACATGATTAACCAATTTACACATTCAATAAAATCTTTATCCATAATAAAATCCAGAAGGAGAGGTCAACTTTTAATTGCGTAAGAAAAGGACCCCAAATAACATGATTTTCTGTAGGAAGAATCTCATTAAATTCACAACATAATATAACATATTATAAATAATGTAACCGCATTCACAAACGTCCCATCCTTGTTATATAAGACAGTTATTATCTTTATTAAACTAGTTCAGATGTGTTTCACGTTAACAAGAGGACACCCACCCCACATGATGCACAATCTAGAGAGATGAAGGTATGATCCATAACTCAACTGGTTCTGACATCCTTCTATGAACACGACCACCGTGATCACAAGGCCTCTCCCAGAATGAATTTTTAGAGTCGTTCGTCAAAGACCGACATTCCTGTCAATTATCAGAAGTCTCCTCAGTTGGAAAATACAGAGGGGAAGTCAAAGAAGAGGGAAAATAACAGGGTGTACGGTGTTCTCCACATTGACACGATCCCGTATTCACTTACGGATAGACGGTTGGAGTCCAGATGAAGAAGTTATATGAGGAAGACTTTTCGATCGTCCAAGAGCGTCATCGTGCGAAGAAGAAGCGATCAATCTAGAAATAATCCACGACCCATTATTATATAGGCAACGAAAAGGTAAAACGGTATGGAGCGTGTATTAATTAATTCACGGTGTGACTGTACACCCGTTATGTGTTTTGACTGGTCAACACACGACACGTCACGCGGTTTCCACGCGTTTTAATAATATTGATAATTCTATTAATATTTTGTGTTTCGTTGACCCAAGGAATGAGTCATGAAAAGGTATTAATCATTGGTCTTAAAATGATGGTCTTAATTTCCGGATTACACTGCCGTGACGGTTAGTCATTCCGATAACGTATGAAAGAGTTACAATCGAATTAATTTTTTGATAATTATAACAATATTATTATTATTATAATATTATTGCTATAACACTTATGGGGGAAGAAGGGAACACACAATCAGCCTCCTCCCACCATGTGACACCCCTCTTTTTTCATTTATTTTTATTTATTAAACTATTAAATGAATAATATATAAAATGTATAATTATAAAATGGGATAGGGGAATTCATGCCTCTCCTCCCCATGCATTTCATTAGAATTCATTTTATTTCTTTTCATTTATCATTATTATAATATGTTAATTATTATATAAATTATATAAAGATACATGGGGCCATGTGCCTCATACTTATTCCCATAACATACAATTTATTATAGAAATTTTATTAAACATTATATAAAACATATAATTAATATCACCAAAATATTGGGGTGGAAAGAGATTTTTAAGATAACGCAATCACGCTACACGATTTGTGTGCCCCCATTTAATTCAAATTAATTTAAAACCAGTTTCATTTATTAAATTAAAACTATTTAATTTAATAATCAGGATACACACACACACACAAACATATATATATATATATATATTTACTTCATTGTTATTATTATTATCTTACATAAAAATAACTCACATTTAATATTATTAATGCACCACCTCACTTCTTCTGTGCATCCTGATTTATTTATTTGCAATAAATACCATGACTCATTTCTTTATTTTATCATTATTATTAATATTATAAATAATATTACAAACACAACACCCATTATTATTATTCAAATTTAATCTCAACAATTACTCAATTAATAATAAACCGCATGTTTCATTTATCTACGTCTAATGGGTCACAGACCTTCCCAATTCATATCATTAATAATAATAACACCCATTAAATCATTTTATCATGATTATTATCTTTTTAGTTTAATTAATCACACAAATAATGTCATCATCATTATTATTTAACATATTTGTACGTTATCATCAGTATTAAAAATTATCATTATAACAGGTGTCATGTTGACCACATCGATTTCAACAAAGGAATGGACCAGAGGGGTCTAGGCCATTACAATACATTATATATTCTATAAAATATTTTTGACGTTTATGAAATAAATTTGATAGTCATATGATAAGGAAAAACCAAATATTTCTCAAAAAATATATATTTTTCTAGAAGAACTATTACTTCCTTTTAATGGTTAATCCAATAATATTATATGTAAAAATAATCTTTATATTTGAAATTTAATAATAAAAATTATCTTACGGTTAATTTTTTGTATTTATTTGAGAAGTCTACTTTTTTAATGAATAGTGAAAATACTAAATTTAAATTAAAAATATACTTGTCTTCAAAATTATTTATATCGATAAACTGTATTAGTAAATTATTTTAAATATTAGTTAGTTAAATAAATCGTAAAAAATGAAATTTAGTTCATTTTAATCAAATTAAATTTTAAAAGTGATATTAATACATAGAAAACATTGGAGCATTTTTACATTAAAACCCTGTTTTATCGTATCGTCTATGGGAATAAATTTAAATTAATTTTTCTCAATTATGTGATTTGAATTTTGAAAAATGGAATATATATATGGAATAGGAATAATTTAAAATTTACAATATGTTCAAATCAGTTTTTTGACAAAAAGGAATGGAGAATTTAATTAAAATTAGTTATAATGATTAAGAGAACAATTACATTAACAAGCTAATATACCTTAATATTTGGGGCCAAAATGACCTAGAAAAATGTCCAAAATCAATAGTAATTTGATATCTATACCCTATCCTCACTTTTATAGAATATATTCTATTATGGTAGAAACTTTTAATAGTAAAAACATTGGTGGAATTTCATTTTCAATGATTTGCAAGAATGCCACTCCTCCTCCACTATAAAAAGTAACTAAACCCTCCTACTTCCTCACACATCTCAAGAAACATTTGATAGAACAATATCCTCCCATGTAAATTATGAACACTGTTAACATCATCATAGAATCCTCCATTTGATCATTAATTCGTCCAAGGAAGCCCTTTGGTGTGAACCAATAATAGTTACCCATAGAAGATGTAACATCCTTCTTTAATCTCTTTTATATTATTTTAACTATCCACCCCATAAAATAATATTATTACATAATTATATAATTAAACCCATATCCTTAATTTAATGAGATATATTTATTATAATGCTTCTACATACAATTACACACAAATCCATCTAATGGGTAACAGACTTGAAGTTTTTGCCTACGACAAACTACAACCTCACAAAATGATATCATTTATTTTTCATTCAACACTTCTAAATGATAAGAATTATTATAGAAAATATATTTATATATTATATATAATATTTTTATAATATTTTTCTTATTATTTATTATTTATAAAACATATAACTTTATGCTTTCCATTTTGTGTAAATACGATAACATCATTTGGGGAAGTGTGGACTAATGCCTCCTCATAACGATGTTATTCCTTCATGTTATAAATGGAATATAAAAATGATGGATTTAAGAAACCTATATCAAATATATGAAATAAATATGATTTTTAATTGTAATATAAATATATATAATTTATTTTTCATTCTATCAATATGACAAAGAAATGGAAGAAGCATTTATGCTAAAGTTCTGTCTACCGATTCCTTGAACAATGCATTCCTTTTCTTGTCGCAAAATATTATCAATTATTATAAAAACATATATAATGAATATATATGATATTTCAATTGTGGATTAAATTATTTATATGAATAAAACATTATAGGAAATACAAGTACCATGTCAAAACAGACCTGAGAAACAAGGCAGTTAACACCCAAAATAGTGAACATAATGAACAATTACTGACAAACGTGTAATAAGATATTATAAGAAGAACATATATGATATAATAAATTTTAATATTGATCATGAATAAGTTATTAATTTTTTAAAACCATTATGAAACACATAAAAGGATATTTACCTGAAAGGAAACATAAGTTATGAGATTGTTGTCTCACTTTTCCTTCAGTGTTAAATATCCCTTTATCACGAGTTATTTTTATTCTGTGGTGTATATAATGCCAAATTTCATATATTATATCATAAAAAAATTTATATTCATTGTATTCTGAGTTTCAATTTGATGTATTTCTTCAAATAATATTTGAGTTAGAATTTACCAAGTGGTAAAAAACAACAAATCTTGATTCCTTTTCACTAGATTATAATAGTTCCACGTTGTCATTAGTATTATACGATTATGTGTGTAATAAATTTTCAATATATATTCTAGTATTTTTACTTATCTTATATGGATTTAAATTTTACTAACATAATTTATTCATTGATTTATTCTCCCTTCAGTTTTATAGTATTTTCAAGGGTTTACTTTACACCCTCAGTTTTTCGAGATTCTTTAAACTAGAATATCTATCATAGGAACTTATTTGATAATTTTATTATAAACCATTTAATCTTCATATCCTATAGTTATTTATGACCATTTTAAAATAATATTTCCAATTTTACACTAATTGGTACATAAATTGTTTTTTAATTATTTTAAAAAAAACCGACCATCAACCCTCTCTTTGGTCGGAGAACTTGTATTCTTTTAAAACCAAAATATACTAAAAAGGTTATCAAACTTTTTTTCACATTAAAAATTATTTATTAATTTCATTTTACCCTTTTTTCTTTCTCAAATGTTTTCAATGAATTATTAATCTCACTTTCTGAATAAGACAATTTTATAGCCTTTTTACCATGAAAAATGAATGTTCTTTTTACATTGTATAACTTGTATTGATTTTCCCACAATAAATATTTTTATGGTTAATATTCAATGTTTAAATGTATATCATGGATGAAAATGTTTTTTAATGTTTTTTAAATAATATTTTTTTCAAAATAAAAATGATATTTTCCTCAATCATGTTTTTAAAATATATCTTTATAGTATTTATATTCATCAACAAAATAACCCATTATTCTTACTCCAATGGGTATATTTCATGTTGATACCATCCTTATTCTTCTTCTAGATGGTTTTTTGATCGATTTGGCTACATATAGTATTAAAATTCACATCCATGATTACTCTTTTAGTATCCTTGAAATATTTAATTTCCATTGATAATTGAACATTAAGTTCCCTGTAAATATACATATCATATATCATGTCTAGGATTATTTCCTAAACTGCATACCATTTTTAAAAATAGTGTGTACTGGACAATTATTTGATAATCTTGGGAAGTATTGAGGAATCCATATCTTCTACTTTATATGGAATTTTGATAAGGCACTTTGTTAAATCGGTTATTAAATATACGAAGAATTATTTGGACAGGAAAAAGTAGATAGGGCCAACTATAAATATATCCCTGAAGAATTAGTAGTCTCATGAGATGAGTAAGTTGGATTTCCTTAGATGGGTTTTTACATGATATGCTAAATCTTCTTGTGAATGATCTTGATTGTAATGGTATATTATACCTAGTAAATGTGGCCTCTAATAATTAATAATTTCTCAAATTTAAAATTAATTACTATTTATCCATGATAACATTCTATGGAATATATATGGATGAATTTCATTCTCTATTTATTGATTAAGTCGAATGTGTTTTCATTTTATTACCATGAAATATTTAATTCTCTTTATCCAGTCATTTTAATGGCACATGTTCCCATATATTTACCTTATTATATTTTTTTCATACATCCCTCTTAGTTATTGATTTCATGGAATGTTTCTTTAGTTATTACCTTTCCATATTTATTACTCTAAATGATTCATTATTAATTCCACTATATTTTCCGTTAATGAGAATTTCAACTCACCCTTTTTATGTTTCCTTTCACCTGAAATCCATGAAGTTTACTATGATTATTATTCAATAATAATGATGAAATAATAGTGTTATTATTATTGAATTATATAAAACAATTTTGTTGTAATTATCATTTTAATTTGTAAAATAAGACTCATGTCTATATCTCGATTATGAAGACTAATAACTTGTTTAGTCCTTTAGTAGGAAAATTACCAGTATATTATTCCAATGAAATGGTAGCATGACATCGAATCTAGGATTTTTTTGTTTTGGTAGCTACAGTTGGTGTGATGTATCGGACCCTAATCCCACTTAATAGGTGCACTAAGAATAGTGGGCCAAATGGCCTCAAGCGCATCTCCCCAAACACTATAGGATACCATCTTGCAACAAGGGCCTAGGGTGTGTCCATGGGGAGAATATTCCCTCATTACCTGATTATTTCCCAGAAGATACATATAATCATTATAAAATAGTGGAATATAAATGAAAGTCACTATAGAAAATAGAGAAAACAGTAACAATAAATGAATAAACTGGAATAATTAACAATTCTATGTATTTTATCTAGAGTACTAGTAAACATGTTTACAAGATAGTAGGGATAACACGTTACCCTAAATTATAAAAGAAAAAAAAGACTATCCTAAGAATTTTGAGCTTCGTCTTGGTCATATACTATTATGATCCATCATAAACAACAATCAATAAAGTGTTCAAAGATGTATTCTTCCCTTTTTCAACACTTTTATACATGCAATCTCCCCTGGTACCAAATAACGACTAGAGAGGGTGTGAGATAAATCATAGTGGGCCACCACCAGTGATATCTATAATGTCAGACCACTGTAATGAAAATATTATAGTGTAAAAACATGCATCTATATATTAAAGAAGAACTATGTAATTCATCACATAAGTACCTAGTTCATCCCTCAGACGGTGTCTGAATATGTAACGAATATATTATTTCCTTATCACCAGTTTATATTTAAGTCACTTGTCAACAATAGTAATGGTTCCAAGATGTAACAAGCCAACTTGTAACGATATTAATAATGAATATCCAAGGTAATACACATCCAAATGATGACCTCAAAGGTCAAAAACTCATAAATAACTATCATAATTCTAGGTTAATATTGTCATATATGGATAATGGTCCAAGTCATTCCACAATGACATTCCTACTGTGTCCAAGGAGTTCATCCAATGTAAAATGAGGCTATACAATGATTAGGCTTGATGGGATTTAACCATGGAAACTAATAGTCAATGATAGATCCAAGGAGTGTATTGAAGGTATCTTGTATTTCTATATTAGGGATCCTACAATTTCATACCAATCATCCAAATCTAAATAGGGATTGGGTTCTAGGCGGGTCTCAACATAATCAAGTTGTGTCCTAGAATTCGGAAGGGCATCCTCCAGTTTTCAAGGCATTCCCCTAGTAATCCAAGGAGAGCATGATTCAAGCCACTCCTCTTCAAATTAAGAAGAATTACATAATTCAAAATTTCCAAGACATTACCTTTCATTAGTTTGACAAAGAAAATTGATCATGTAACCATTTATTCAAGTCCTAATTATTCAATAAGTGTATTTGATTCAAGCCTTTCCTTTTATTACTGTGACATGTCCAAGTAGCTTGGTACTATACATTTAATCCATTTAACACATTTTAATAAACGTGGTTAATCTTAATAGCTTCCATAACCAATGGTTTTTGGTGCTATAAACATTCAATCAATTATTCAATTACATTTAAAAGGGAATGTGATATACTTAGTAAACTTTCCAACGTATTTTTCACATATGTTGATTAATTTAATAACTTACCTTAAATGGGTAATGTGGTGAGAATACATGTTACATTACATTATAAAATTCACAATATAAATCAATCCATTTAATATAGAAAATATTACCTTTAAGGGGGTCAAGCAAAGGCACACCCGAATGGTGGCTCAAATGTGTAAAAACAATAAAACCACAATTTGGTTATAATATACTACATGGAATGGATTGAGTTTTGGGAATAACCAAAAACAACTAATCATATATCTGGAAAAATCATAACCATGTGGTTCTAGTGATTATAATCATGGAATATAAATTCAATAAATGACAATAGTTGAAATCAGAAGGCCCCCCTCAACAATTCCAAAATCAATGAACCTGAGGGATATGTTATAGACCACCCAACTTAGGAACGTATGGATATACTCCACTATTATATACCTCTGATTTTCTTGGATCAGTGTACATTTTATAAAAAGGGTAAAATCCGACACATTGATAACTAGGATGAGAGAAAGACAATTGAATAATGAATCAAACAGAAGTAGGTACTTACTGTTGAGCATTCAATGTGATTGACGAAGTCTCGAATGGATCCTAGATGAAGGATATCTCTTAATCCATAGATCATGACATACAATATCTAAAAAATGAGAGAAAATATATAATCTTACTTGAAAATCATATAGGAGGAAATATGAGGTTAAATTGGATCATTATGGGGAAAATGTAAAATTACCCAAAATTTAGCCCGTGTATGGTTTCTTCGCATGGTATTCCAAAGAGTGTGAAAACCATACATGGTTACCGAAACAAGCAGTGTAACACATAGTTATGCTGCCTGGATAGGGAAACTGATCTCCAACAGTGTGATATAGCTCTTCCAGAAAATGTTTACCATTAGTATTGTTAGATCTAACTGTGTTCCCTACAAGTGCAGTTTACTCTAACCATGGGACATGGCTATGTTTCACCAAAATATGGATTCTCAAATTAGAACCGGCCCCATAAATCCTCATGAACATCTTGTACACACTAGGAATCCAGATTATGTGCAAAATATGTAATTAGACCGAAACATAAAGGATCAATACCTGAGAACAAATCGGGTTCTTATAGTCTTCCCCCTAAAAGAACTCATCCCATTTTCCTCTTCTAACTGCGAGGAAAAACATTTTGATAAAAACTCTAGCCACTATGAATGTATGTCGAAATCTCGCTCCCATTTCTTATCCTACACATTATATGATGCTATAACACCCATACTAGAAAGGCATATTGGACTCAGAGAGCCTTCATTCCTCGGCCAATGATCCGTACTAGCTAATCCTCAAAAGTAGCATCGACATCTAACTCAAATTCCTGGGGATAAAAGGTATGAGATAGGTCAACATGATATTTTTGAAGATGTGAAACATGGAAGATGTATTGCATGGCCTGATACCTCTATGGTAGTGGAAATCGATAGGATACTAACCTGAATCTATCTATAATCTCAAACTTTCCTATGTAATGAAATGACAACTTACCTTTCTTTTCTCACCATATATTCCCTAGTCTATGTAATAACTGGTGTAGAAAAATATCCCTGACCATGAAATCTAGAGTCCATCTATGGTGATCGGTAAAAGATTTCCGGCAATAACGAAATGTATTCATAAACTTTTTGGTCAGATGAAGCTACTCCGAAGTCTCCTGATCGAGATGATGACATTGTAGTGCAACCTCGCCTACCTCTAACCAGAACAGGGATGAACGACATGAATTACTATACATGTTCTCAAAATGATCCATCTGAATCATATCATGGAAGTTTGTATTATAGGTGATGTCAATGAGAGGGATATTTTTATCACAAGAACCCTTTGATATCTAGGAAACATGGTTGGGGGATATCCTCTTGGACCTGTATCATCTGTTCCGATTTTCCATCACTATAAAAGAAAAAATTGGTGCTTAGAAGAACATATGTTGACATAGCCTTCTATAATCCCTGCTTGGTCCATGATGTGATACGAGCATCCCGATATGAAGTGATAGTATGTGGGACACTATGTTGTTGTATGATCTCACAAACATAAATTCTTCCCACCTCATCAATAGATAAATTCCCTTCAATAGGAATACAATTTGCTACATTCCTTAGTTGGTCCGTCACTACCCATACAACATTATCACCTCTTGGTAAACTATATAAGATGACTACAAAATACATAAAAATATATTTCAATTTCAATTATGTGACTGGGAATTCCTATAAAATGATTACAGGTCCCTGGTGATATTCCTTCACATATTTTTAGGTGGGACACATAGTGATAAAGCTTACAATCTGTTGTTTCATCCCTAACCACCAATACTAGTATGACATATCCCAATACATATTTGATATAATTGGATACATATCCCATTAAAAGTGTGAAACTCACACATCAAATCCTCTCTTAGATCTGTAGGAACCCAAACAAATCGATGAATACACAAGATGTCTTCTCTGTACACAGACTAATGAAGTCGTGGGTTATCTCTTGATATACTCTCAAAGATATCCATTCCCTTAGGGGCTGAAAAGTTTTAACCCTTCACATTCTCAAAGAGGGAAGAGGTGATTGTCAATGATGAGAGGTAACACTGCTCATGGTTATCATGAAACATTAGATGCATCTCAGATAAGTGTTCCATTAACATCCATTCATCAATAGATTCTCATATAGCCTATGTTTGAGTTTTTTTGACAAAGCACATCTACAACCAAATTTCCCTTTCGTGGTGTATAATAAAGCTCAAAATAAATAGATTGTAGATACTTGACCCATATTATTTATCGGAGGTTCATTTCATGTTGAGAAAATATATATATGAGGATATTGTGGTCTTTGTTGTAACCCCACAAGCATCCATGGTATGATTTCCTTTGAATAATACAGTAGCTTGCACTGTATGCAAATTTGAGTTCTAACACACCACGACCAATCAAACCAGCTGTTATGAATAGTAATACCCAATTTCGTAAATTTTTTTAATTTTATTTATTAAAATGGACTTAATTTTTGGATCATAATATCAAAATTAGCATAGGGAGAATTTTTGAGATTTTTCTGAAAACATTCAATTTTTGATGAATTGTGAAAAACACTATGTTACTGTTTAAAACCAAATTTTTATTTAAATAATTATTTATTTAATTTTAAATTTATTTTAAGTCAAAATAAATACATAATAACTATATTATTTCAACGTAATTCATTGGAGTCATTTTATAATAAGATTAGATTTATAAAATTTTATTGAACTCTTTACTATCTTTTATCCATCTTCAAGGGACATTTTCAAATTTTCATAAAATGTTATTTTACCACTTCTGTGAATTGAATTTCAAAAAATTCACAGACATAGTTGATATCAGAATGTAAAATTTGGTTTGATAGGATGAAAATATTTTTTTTGTGAATAGTAACTTTTGACTGTTATTTTCCACGGTTAAATGTAAATATAGTAATTAAAGGTTAAAATGATATTATTATTACCCTAAATAATGTACTAATTCTATTGGGTAAGTTTATTTAGACCCAAATCATCCTTACGGATAAAATATTATCCTCTTTGGTCAACTTGGATTAGATTAGGTCATTTATTTTTATTTAATTTAAAGAAGAGTTAAACGTGTTAAATTCAGGTTTTCATAACTAAAACATTTTTAATATAGGGTAATATATATGATAAATTCAACTATAAATATTTATTAGAAATATAAAAGTATTTACAACTTAATGGTATTTTATTTATAATTTTTTGACATTAAATAATTTAATTTAATTTTGACACAATGATGATGCATTAATTACCTTATTAATGAATGATTAACATAATTGATATTATAAATATCGAAATAAATGTCATATGAGAATTTGGATGAATTCCAATAATTTTATAGGTTTATGTTACATGTTAGGATCGATTAAATGATTTTTTTTCAAAGTAATCATCCTATTATGACGTTAACAAAAACAAAATACCAAATAGTTTCAAAATTGACATAAATGATTTTCTAAAACAAATTATATATTACTAATAGATTTAATATTACTAAAAAATATAAGGATTAGAAAAAGTACTTATATAAGGTTATATATATCAATAATGAACCATTTTGTGTTCTCTTGGAATTTTATAATATGTTTATTAACCATTTATTATACTAATACAAGAATACATGTTAAAAGATAAACAATCTTACTAAGAGTTAATTCTAGAAGATATGGTTAATATGGTGACCTAATCCTATCGAAAGCCTATTGTATGGGTGGTTTGAGACCCATACCTACCTTAACCTAGAAATAAGACATTTTTGATCCATTATAAACAGAATATTATTGTATAATAAAATAATATTTTAATATTTTCCTAAAGTGACCCTCACCTCTCTTATAAAAGGGTACTTCCCCTTCACTAAGAATCACACCTCGAAAGTAATTTGTCTTGGCCAAATCATACCAAAATATCCTACTAACAACCCTCACTTCTGCCTAGAGACCTTAATGTGATCATAAAGCAAACCTAGGAAGCTCTTTTGATCAAATCAAAAGGAAGAACCTGAAGAAGAGGTAAATATTTCATCCCCCCTTTCTAGTTCTTTTCTTCTTCCACTTCCTCTTTCATTGTTATTTCCAAACCAAAATAATAAATTAAGTACCTTCAAAATAAATTTATTTTATTATAAATATGGTACAATCATATTCATTATTTTATCCTTCCTATGATTAAAAACACCATACTTGTGTATGTACGTCTTACCGGCTCCACGTCATGTTGTAGTTTCTTATTCAAACACTTCATTGTTTGAATGGATATAATAATGTGTATAACATATGTAAATAATAAATATAACATGTCTATGATTCTTTATATATGATATATCATCCAATTACATACTAATTTAACATCAGTAGAATGGTATTGTCGCTCGTGCATACATACAGATTACAGTCTCCTTGAATGCGATGAAATTCATTCCCCAACATCCCCATTCAAAAATACTTTTCATTTTATGATTTAAAATAATTTTTATGAACATAATATCATTCAGGATATGAATAAAATACATTTTATACCTAACAAACATGTTTTATGTAACCAAGAATATAAAGGAAAATGAATCAGTTAACATATGAAATAATGATACTACTGAAATATTATTAACAAAGAAATATTAGAAGATCATATATGATATCATATTTATGTATATGGTTTTTTTATAGTGTAATAACAATTATTTAACTACAATAAATAATGTTAACATACCCTTGATCATAAAAAATTATAAGGTAAGGGTTAATTTTACAGTCTCTTAACCTATCCGAGATTGTTAATTTGTACGTATCTACTAAGACCTCTTTATCATCCACATATGTGTTTCATTAAAATGTATTTAATTTTTTTTACTATTTATAGATTATGGTTTAAAGTCATTTATACCATTTTTTTCTTTTTATAAAATGTATTGAAAGGAATCATTCCATCGGTTTCCCAAACAAGGTACTTTATGGACTTTTTGACAAATTAAGGTAAGAATGTTTTTTAACATGCATGGAGGTTGTCTCTATTTTCTGCTGTTATAACAACTTTAAATCTTACCACACCATCTTATAAGAATATTTTCAATATTTATGTTTACTTTTATAATTATGTGACATTTAAATTATTTTAAAATAGAATGTGATATTTCTCTCTAATAGTTTTGATTTCGTCTATGTCAACATCCATTGATTTATTTTACACTTGTTTGAAGCCAATTTATTATGATAAAATCATACATATTGTATTGAAGGTTTTGTGATATGTTTTAATATGGATGTTTTATTTTTATACCATTCATGGTTTAAGTTTAAAGCATTAACATTCAGTATGCTAGTTTTAATATGAATGTTTATGTTATGTTTCAAATCTTTTCATATGAGGAATATATTGGACATAGTAAGTGACGGAAGGAGGCCGCTATATATCCTTGATTCATTGGTAGGTCCCATGAGAAAAAATAGTGTCTTGGAACAAGGCCTAACAATATCATATTTGTAGTCTTGGCATGATGACTTTACTATTTGGTTATGATGTCCGACATTATGCATTCCATCATTATGAAATTGGATATTGAAATTGAATTTGATTATTATAAAAGTATAATATCCCCGTGAATAATTAAATGAAATTATTTGGTTTATATTTTCCATGTTTTGCTGAATTTTATGTTTAAAAGGCTTTTGTTTAAGTCTTATACATTTCCTTCAATTTTTAAGCTTATTTATGAAAGTTTCTACTACATTGTTATCCTTACTGAGCTTATGAGCTCACCCATTTCTATGTATTAATTTCCCCAGGATGTGAAGAAGTATTTTATGGTTTACCTATAGGGATAGGTTAAAGGATATATGTGTTTTTAAAAGGGGAAAATTTTTATTGTTGTTTTTATTTTATGCTGTAATGTAAAACTTATGTATGTATCTAGTACTTCCAAGGATACTAAGCTGATCGGTCTTTCGGGACATGATTGTTTATATCATTCCAATGATATGTAATAACGCAATGGCTCTAGATATCTGGGGTCAGGGCATTATAGTTGGTATCAGAGTAAGTTTACTACAAACCCTGGAAACTAGATTTAGAAAAAATCTAATTTAAGAACATTACCCTAAGATAAATATTGAGGATTAGTGTAGAAGAACATCATAGATTTTTGGTAATATAGAAATTTAGTGGGATTTAAATGAAATAAATCTCAACATAGATACGAGTAGGTAGTGGTGGATCTAGAACAAATGTACCTAGTAGTGAAAAATCTGACAAGGAGTTTTGGGCTCGACTCGGGGTATTCTGGTATACGAAAATGGGCCTTACTGCACTGATGGTTACGACACTCCTAGGGTATACACTTAGGGTAATTCACGTTTTCATTCCAAACCATTATGAAGGATTTATGAGTATATACCTCCTCAATGAAAATATTTTTCGATTATGGATTACATCCATAAGCGGTTAAATTTATGTAAAGTGTTTTACATGTTTGGAATTACGTATTGTGATGCATACACAAGTCTTGTGTATTCCATTGTTTAGAAATGGCACCTAGTGGAAGGAATGGAAACCATATCAACACACGCAATCCATAAACGGAATTACCTCTTACTCAAGATAATTATAGTGGATTTGGTGGTATAACTGGTGTTGATCAACTTATCACTATACTGGGAAAACTCACTTAGATTATGAATAATAAACTTACCCGTATGGAGCACCCTAATCCACAATCTGGAGGATCAATGATAGACTTCATTATGATAAATCAACCACCAACTTTCAATGGTAAAACGAATCTATTTGTATCCAAGCAATAGAAAAGTTCCTTAGATAAAATATTTCATGATTTGGGGAGTCGTGAAAGGGAAATAGTTTCCATGCTAATTTATCGCCTCACAGGAGATTTAGATCAATGGTGGTCATTGATTCAAAAAAAAATATAAGATGAATAAGTTTCAAATATTTAATGGATGTATCATAAAGATATTTTCGTAGAAAAATACATTCTTCTTGACCATTGAGTGGATATAGAATTAAATTTTCTATGTCTAGGGAAAAAGAAGGATGAGAATGTCGCAAAGTATGGGGATATCTTTACAAGGTTAGCATGTCCTGAAGAAGATTATATACATAACCAAAATAGTAATATTATTCGATTCATTGATGGGTTAAAGCAATTTCTCCATCAAGAATTATTCACACAATACTTCCCATTATATGAAGATATTTTCTCATGTGCTATCAAGATATAAAAGTAATTCTCTATGTCTTATGACTTTAATGTAATGAAATAAGAGATCTATTGAACACTCTAGAAATGGAAATTAGGGGAAAAAAGTAAAATTTGAATATCTTTCCGGAGGTAAATGTGGGAAGAAACACCCTGATAATTTCTTAATGGGAATGAGAGTATGCTATAAGTGTGGTGAAAAAGGACACCATGCTCGTGATTATAAGGGAAAGAAAGTGGTTGTCAATGTTGAATACTTCATATGTAATTAAAAGGGGAAGTATGCCAATGAATTTCCTAAGTGTCAGGTAAACTTACCTCAGAAAAGGCCAAGGGATCATGTACAAGCTTATGTTATCACTACTTCTGAGGTAGAAGCTCCGAATGACATGGTGGAAGGTAATTTGATGGTTTCCTCAAATTTATCCAATGCTTTATTTGATTATGGATCATCGAATTGCCTCATATCATCCCACATTTATATGAAAATTAGATATTTCTAATTTGATTTAACATGGGAGTTGTCAGTCAAAACTTTTAAGAGAAGTATCTTTGCAACAATGGTTTTTCAATCAGTTCCCATTGGGGCATATTAATGTTCTTTATCTTCTGATCTCATCGTCATACCCATGTTGAAATTTGATATAGTCCTCTTTATGGATTGGCATTCGAGCCATTCTAAAAAAATTTATTTTAATAAGAAGGAGCATAATTTTTTTGATGATGATAAGTAGTACCTTATCTTTTAGCCGAAACATCACCAACTGAGTATCATATGGATCCACCCCTCGTAGCTCTACTAAATTCAATTATTAGGGAGTAATAGAATGAAATAAAAATGGTTTAGGATTAGAATTTTTGAATATAGGGTGTACCTATTGTATTAGAATATGGTGATTTGTTTCTAGAGGATTTACAAAGACATCATCCTGAATGAGAAATTGAGTTTTCCATTGATTTAATTTCTGGTTCGAGGCCCATATCAAAGACAAATAATAGAATGTCCACTGTAAAATTAGTGGAACTAAAGAAAAAACTAGAGTAATTGAGTAATATGATATTTATTCTCCCTAGGTTTTCTCAATAGGGAGCCCCCGTTATTGTTTTATGATGAAAGATGGTTCTATGAGGTAGTGCATTGAATACACATGGATCAATGCTAAGTAAAGAAAAAATATCCCCTACCTCACATTGATGATTTATTTGATCAACATCATATAGATAAACAATTTTTAAAGATTGACCTTTGATCTAGATATCATCGGTTTTTAATGTAGAAGGAAGACATTATGATGACAACATTTTGTACCAGGTATGGGCATTAAGGGTTTACAGTAATGCATTTTTAAATGACTAATGCACCCTCTATCTTCATGGATCTAATGAATAGATTTTTCAAGTAATATATTGATGAATATTTAGTGTTATTTATTGTTTATATCATGGTATACTCAAAAAGTTATTAAGATCATGAAAATCACTTACGAATTATTTTAAAGACTCTTAGAAGAAATTAATTATATGGGATGTTTAGCAACTGTGAATTCTACCTTCCTGCGATTTAGTTTCATGGACATATTTTCTCTAAGGATAGAATATATGTTTATTATTCAAGGAATTCCATGAATTTCCAGCACCGACGAGTATAACTGAGGTATTCTGTTTTATTGGTTTAGCAGGTTATTATCAGCGCTCCATCCAGAATTTTTCCTGATTGGCTAACCCATTATCCAAGATCACATGTAAAGGGGTGAAATTTATTCTAGAAAAAAAGTGGGAAGAATGTTTTGAAAAAAGAAGAGAAGATTATTCAATGGTCTTATATTGATTCTACCATTGGTTAATGAGGAGTTTGTTATTTATAGTGATGCTTCAAAGAAATGACTTGGTTGTGTCTTTATCTAGAATGATGGAGTTATTGCCTATGCATCATAGAAGCTACAAATTAATGAACAAAACTATCCCAATAAATATTCTAAGTTATAAGCCATGATATTTTCTTTTAAGATATTGATACACTACTTATATGGTGAAAAAAATGAGATTTATATTGACCACAAAAGTTTAAAGTATATTTTCTCAAAAAAAGAACTCAACATGTGGCAAAGGTGATGGTTTGAACTACTAAATGATTATTATTTCACTATAAAATACCACCCAGAGAAGGAAAATATGGTGGGATATTCTTTTACTATAAAGGATCATTGAGTTTTGAACAAGATGAGAGTTTAATGGGATCCTATGTTCATGGATATAGTAAATATGGGTTAGGGAATAATCCTGGAAGGTGAAAGATCAATACTTTTTCAAATGGTTTCTAAACAACAATTACTAGAAAGTATAAAAACTTCTACACTGATGATGAGGTGTTTCAAAAGAAAATTAAATCTATGAATTATGGGAGAATGATCAACGTCATATATGAAGATTGAATTTCAAAACTTGGGAAGAGACTTGTGTTCCTGACATACCTGATCTAAAAAAATAATTATTTGATCATACTCATAGCTCCAATTTCTCTAAACGAACTAGTATCACTAAGATTTATATATATTTGATGAATGTTTTTTGGTGAGAAAAGATAAAGAGGGAGTTTTCTTATTATGTGTTAAGATGTATGGTTTTTCAATAGGTGAAGTCTTGAAGAAAACATCCTAGATGAGTCATGCAACCTCTTCGCATAACTTAGTGTAAATTGGATGATATTATGATAGAATTTTTCATGGGGTTACCAAAGACTCCTAGAAGAAATAATGCAATATGGGTCATTCTTGATCGTCTTACCAAGTGAGCACATTTTCTTGCTATAAGAGCTGATTTACCACTTAAAAGATTACCATGAATACATATTGATGAAGTTGTCATACTTCATGTTGTAAACCTATCGTTTGTTTCTGAACGTGATCCCTGTTTTACATGAAGATTCAAGAAAAGCCTTTAAAAGTCACTAGATACTGAAGTTCATTTCAGCACTACCTACCACCCTCAAAACGATGGACAATCAGAATGGACTATTCAAACCTTATAATACATGTTGACATCTTTCTCACTTGACTTTGACGGTATTTGGGGATAATATTTACCTCTGGTAGAATTTTTATATAGCAATATCTTCTATTCAAGTATATATATGGGACCATATGAAGCATTATATGGAAAGATATGTCGCATAACTACTTCTTGGGATAATCATGGTGACAAAAAACTCGTAGGACCAGAACATGTTGAGGAAACAATATAAATGGTGAAGATTATCCAAACCCACATCAAAGCAGCTCAATTTAGGGAAAAGAGATGCGCTGATAACTGAAAGAAGGATTTGGAATTTCAAGTAGGTGATCGTGTTTTCATGAAGGTATCTCCATGGAAGGGTTTTATAAATTTCAATAACAAGGGTAAATTAAGTACCAAGTATGTTGGACGTTTTTAATTTATAGTACGAATTGGAGTTGTAGCTTACTATTTGGCAGTGCCTCCAAGTCTCTCCAAAGTTCATGATGTGTTCCACGTATCACTGTTGAGAAAATACATGCCTGACCCAATGTATATACTCACCTATGAAGAAATAGAACTAGAACCCGATATGTCTTATTGAGAAGAGCCTATCATGATTCTTGATACTAGAGAGAAAGTGTTAAGAAAACATAAGACTCATTTGGTAAAAGTTATATGGTGAAACCAAAGGATGGAAGAGGCAATGTGGGAACTCGGGGAACATATGATGAAGAACCACCGGAATATTTTTATGCAGTTGTATTCTAGAAATTTCAAGGCCAAAATTATTTTGAGGAGGGAAGAATGTAACTCCTCAAACTTCCACGTCATGTTTCCCTTTGAAAAATATAATAGCTTGTGTTGTATGGAACTTCGTGTTCTATCACACCACGAGCAATCAAACTAGTCATTATGAATAGTAATACCCAATTTTTAATATTTCATAAATTTTATTTTTCAAAATGGACTAATTTTTGTATTTTGAATATCAAAATTAGCCCTGTGTGAATTTCTGGTATTTTTATGAAATCTTTCAATGTTTGATGAAAAGCGAAAAACACTAAGTTACTATTTAAAACTGACATTTTATTTCAATAATTATTAACTTTATTAAAAAATATATTATATGAAAATAGATACATAATTCCTATATTATTTAAATTTAATTCATTGGAGTAATTTTATAATAAGATTAGATATATAAAATGTTATTGAACTTTTTACCGTCATTTACCCACCTTCTAGGCACATATTCAAATTTGTATAAAATGTAATTTTATCACTTCTGTGAATTTAATTTCAAAAATCAGAGAGACATGGTTGATATCAGTATGTAAAATGAGGATCAATTTGATGGAAATAATTTTTGGTGAATAGTAACTTTTGACTTTTATTTACCACTTTTAAATGTATATCAGGTAATTAAAGGTAAAAATGATATTATTATTATCCTAAAGAATGTCCTAATTATATTAGATAAGTGTATTTAGACCAAAATATACCTTAGTAATAAAATATGATCCTATTGGATCCACATGAATTAGATTAGGACATTTATTTTTATATAATTTAAAGAAGAGATAAAAGTGTTAAATTCGAGTTTACATAACTAAAACATTTTTAATACAAGGTTATAAATAAGAAAAATTTGGCTATAAATATTAATTATAAATCTAAAAATATTTCCTAAATAACGGTATTTTATTTATAATTTTTATACTTTAAATAACTTATTTTATTTATCACACAATGATGATGCAGTAATTACCTTATAAATGAAATATTAAAATAATTGATATTACAAATATGAAAATAAATGTAATTTGATACTATTGATGAATTATAATAATTTAATAGGTTAAAATTATATGCTAGGGTTGATTCAATGAATTTTTTTCGAAGTAGTCAAGTTTTTATGACTTAAAAAAAATTACCAAATAGTGTCCAAATTGACTTTTATGAGTTTTTAAATAAAATACTACATTATTAATTAATATAATATTCCTAAAATTCTATGGTTCATCCAAATGAAATAAATAATGTTATATATATCAATAATTAACCACTTGGTATTCTCTTGGCTTATTATAGTTATTTTATTAACTATGTATTATAATAATACAAGAATACATGGTAAAACTTAAATTATTTAACTAAGAGTTAAATCTGGAAGATAAGGTTAATATAGTTACCTAAACCTGTCTAAAACACATTGGTTGAGTTGGTTTCAATCCATACCCTCCTTACACTCGAAATAAATCATTTTTAGCCATTATAAACCGAATATGGTTGTATAATAAAATAACATTTCATGATTTTCCTAAAGTGACCCTCACCTCTCTTATTAAAAGGTACTTCCCCTTCTCTTCAAATCACACCTTCAAATCCATTTGGCTCAGCCAAAATAGGACCAAATATCCTCCTAACTATGATAAAATAGACATAGAATCCATAATATTTTCATAAAGCCATCCTAAAGAGCCATTCTTGTCAAATCCATATGAAGAACCCGAAGAAGAGGTACATATTTCATCACCTCTTTCAAGTTCTTTTCTTCTTCAAATTCCTATTTATTTGTTATTTCCAAACCAAAATAATAACCCCAGTACCATTTAAATAATGTTTTGTTATTATAAATTTGTTAAAACCATATTCATTATTCTATCCATCCTATAAATTACAAAGTCATCATACGTGCGTACGTATGACTTACCGTCTCCACGCTGTGGTATAGTTTGTTATTCAAACACATCATTATTTGGATGGATATAATAAAGACTATAAATGATGTAAATAATAAATAGAACATGTTTTTTATTTGTTTTATATGATATATCATCCAATTACATACTATTTCACCATCAATATAATGGTATTGTTACTCGTGCGTATGTATGGATTACCGTCTCCACAAACGCAATGAAATTCATTCTCTATCATAACCATCCAAGAATAATTATCATTTTATGATTAAAAAAATGTTTAATAACTCAATATAAATCTGAATATGAATAAAATAAATCCTATCTATAATAAAATTGTATTACGTAACTAATCATATAAATAAAAACGAATCAGTTAACATCTGAAATAATGAAGCTATTGAAATATTATTAACCAAGAAATATTAGATTATCATATATGATATCGTATTTATGTATATGATTCTTGTATAATTTAACAACAATTATTTAACTATTGTAAAGAAGGTTAACGTACCCTCAATCTAGGAAAAGTATAAGGTAAGGGTTTATTTTACAATCTCTTTACTTATTTGTGGTTGTTAACACATAAGTATCTACTAGGACCTCTTTATCATCCACATCCGTGTTTCTTAAAAATGAATTTAAAAAATAATAATATTTACTATATTATGGGTTAAAATAATTTATACCCATTTAGACTCTTTATAAATTTTCTCGAAATGAATCATTCAATCATTTTCCCAAATAAGGTAATTTATTACCTTTTCGTCAAATTTAGGTAAGAACATTTTTTTAACTTATACGGCCAGTGCAGCTATTTTCCGCTGTTATAACATAATCAATGTTTCCATTACTATATTATAATAATATTTTCAAAATTAATGTTTTCTTTTATAATTATGTCAAATTTAAATGATTTCAAAATATAAAGATATATTTCTCTCAAATAGTTTTGATTTCATCTATGTCAACATCCTTTAATAGATTTTACACTAGTTTGAGATCGAATTATTATGATACAATCTTCCATATTGCATTGAAGGTTTTATGATATTTTTTATTGTGAATGTTTTATTTATATACCATTCATGTTTTATGGTTAAATTATTAACATTTCTTAGCTTGTTTTAATATGAATGTCTATGTTATGCTTCAAATCTTTTCATACGAGGAATGTATTAGACTTAGTAAGTGATAGGTGGATCCCGCTATAGCTCCTCGATGCACCGATAGGTCACATGAGGCAAACAAGTGTCTTGGAACAAGGCCTTGAAAAACATCATATTTTTTGTCCTGGAACGAGGTCGTAACTATGTGGTTATGATGTCCAGCAATATCCATTCCATCAATATGAAATTGGCTATTGATATTGCATGTAATTATTTGACTACTAGAATATCCATGTGAATAACTAAATGGAAATATTAGACATATAATTTCCATATTATGATGATGTTTAAGTATAAAAATATTTTGGTTTAGTCTTACACATTTCCTTAAATTTTTATTCTTATTTATGAATGTTTCTGCTTTACTATTATCCTTACTGAGCATCTGAGCTCACCCCATTTTATGTTTTATTTTTTCTAGGATGTGAAAAAGTATTCTATGGTTGACCTATAAGGATAGGATGGGGGATATAAGTGTGTTCAAAAGGGGACAAAATGTTTTTGTTTTTTATTTCATAATGTAATGTAAAACTTATGTATTTTTATTGTACTTCCAAGGCTACTAAACCGATCAGTCTTTCAAGATATGATTCCTTGTATCATGCCAATGTTATATAATAATTACCCGACTCTGGGTAACTGGGGTCAGGGCATTACATTTGTTCACCACAATGTTCTCACACAATAGATAATGTCTCCAACAGTGTATGTCATGGACAACATTTGTTATCTGATGTCCATGTGCATGGTAGTTTCTCCCATTATGCATCAACTCTCTAGATCCATACCCAATGAATATATCTGCTCATATTAGTGCTGCTCCTAGGATGATCCCTGATGCATCACATAAGATGGTATATCCTATTCTTAGTTCTAGAAGATTCAGAATAGGTGCCGAAACAATTCTCCCTTTCATCTCAAAGAAGGATTTCTCACACTCCCTTGAACATAAGTATAAGGCCCCAGCCTTAAAACCTTACTTAATCTAGAGTTATTACAATATTACACATTGAGGATCTTTTCGGGTTTAGAGTTTTAGAGAATTAGATCATAAAACTTGAATTAAATTCCACATATAAACAAAGTGGTTACATAAAGATAGTATTCTTCATTCCCATCAATGGAAATATATTTAAAATAAATATGGATTCTTTCTTGACACTTCCTTGACACTATCATCATATCATGTACCTTTCCCTTGACCTGTGAAAAACATTTCAAAAAAACTTGGGATGAGCATAAAAAGCTCAGTATGGGTTATAAAAAACATGGAAAGGAAACAAGGGTACATATATACATAAGAGTGAAATCATACTTTATCCATAAAACATAAGCACATTAACATACCTCATCAAATCATGAGTAAATCATTGAAATCATAAGACATAAAGGTAACTTGAGGCATTCATAACATTCTTACGTCGGGAGTAACCCTCTTGGTTACGTTTGGAATACCCATCACAGTATATTCCCTAAATCTCTTCGGAGAAACCTTAACGTTTCACTCCTTCACGTTACCCAATTCATTGGATAGCTATATCGGGCTCACCCGCCCTTAGTTTGTCACGGAACCACCCGTTTTCATAATAATGCCCAAGAACCTCAACATAATCATATCACATAAAAAATGCATAAAGGAAACATAACATTCCCACCTTTCAATCACAAGATATCAATACAACACATTGATATATAAAAAATTATGAAAACCATTTTCAATACCAAAATAAAAGAAAACTAAAACATGGTATTTATTTTTCTTTTAAAAAGATTGTATGGCTTGTAGAGGAAGCCGAAACTCAAATAACGGTCACGACGGCGGAGAAGTCGTTGTCGCCGCATACATACGACAAAAACATTCCCTTTTGTTGTTTAGTAAAATGCTTCGTATAAAAAAATATTCCTTTTGGATAAACGTAAAAGTCAAAGGGGTTTATACACCATATAAAAGAAGGTTGTGTATAAAACAAAATATGCCTCAATGAAAGGAGATTGAGACGAAGTCCCATACAAGGATCATTTTTTAAATAAAATAGATCTATTATGTTTATTCACTATAATTACACATAAAGAAAGTACAAATACAAGATAGGACATAATAATATTATGACATAATTTGAAAGTAGGAGATTAACCCAAAGAATGGAAATTGGCTTAAGAAGTTCCCTTACCTCGTATCCGACTTGACCCGACCATTCTTTAATCTCCTGAATAATAAACTTGAGTTAATCTCTACTTGCTTAAGAACATTTTTCAAGTTCATTATTCCTTTTATACCATGTTATGAACATCATGTAACCATTTAAGTTAATAATGTTCATTTTGTCGGTATTTGGTTCTTAAGTCAAAAATAGACTTCTTACACTTAGATGTTGTTAATTTGGTCAAAGGTGCATTATATCCAGAATGATATTAATAATTTAGATAACATATATATCATATATATTCATCATATACATGTATTTATAATATTACATCACATTTAGAGGTAAGAAATGAAATGCACCGTTCATGGAGACGGTAAGCCGTACGTACGCATGAACGCTACTTCCATTTCTATTTCGTATTTTCTGGAATGGATTCATAATGATATAAGAGTATATTATAATTCCAGTATAATAACATATATAATATCATTAACTTTATCCTTTACACATCCCACATATGGTATTAACGAATCAAATCACTTTCAGGGGGCGGTAGTCCGCACTTCCTAAAATGAAGATATCGTGTTTACCCATAATGGAAACAATAATGGTATGCCATAAATGAAAAATACCGAATCTTAAGGAAATAATAAACATATTTTATATCATATATAAAAATAGTGACATCATAATGTCCACCTTTGAAGGTGTTAAAAGAGTGTTGAACGATCATCGTTTCGGGAGGCATAATTTCGCCATCCACAGAAACCGTATGTTCTTTAACCATTTGATGTAGTTGTGTGAGAGTGTAGCTCGAATAAATATTATAACAACATACTAGTATATTTAAGATACTGGTTTTGTTACAAAAGAAGTAAATAAAAAGAGTTTAGGGGGTTGGAGAAGCAAAATAAAACAAATGAACATGAGAGAATGAATTACCTTTAAAAGTGTAACTCCTTTTGATTTGAGCCTAAAGGCTTCCTTTGAAAGGATTCTGCCCCAAGGTAATCCTCTAGGATGAGGAGAGGGATGTGGAGAGAGTAAATGGGCAGGGGTTGGCCAAGCCAAAGGCTTGAGGAGTGTGTGAAATGAGGTAGAGGTGGGGACCTTTTATAAGAGGAGAGGAGGGGCACTTTTGGAAATCCTGAAACTATTATTTTATTTTCAAAAGTGTTTCTCATTTCTATGGTCCCACATTGATATATTTCGAATATAAGATGATAAGGCTTCTCAATATTCCCATCCAATAGTATTTGGACAAGTGTAGGGCTTAGATATTACACTATCTTTCCATTTTATTTTAATCGTTATATAATGAGGTCATCGCTGCATCATAATGATGACATAATTAAATTAATTTATTTAATGTATAAAAATTATAAAACAAATATCCTAATTTATGAAATCTTTTTATCTTTCCAAATAGTATTTATAGACAATATTATGATTAGTATAACCCCTTCTAAAATTTTCTTTAGTAAAACAATTTATGTTAGTTTCATTTTCACATTTATTTAAAAAAAGGCATTAAAGTCATTATCTCACCCAAGTGGCTCCATGGGTCCCCTGAATCTACCCATGGGTTGTCTCGGTCGGCCATGACTCATCCAATAGGGGTGGGACAAGTGTAATGGTGTTTTGACATTTTTATAATATCATTTTTACCTTAAATTACACTAATTACCTCTAATCGCGATTAATGAAAAAAAGTTACTATTTACCAAAAAATTATTTTCATCCCATTGAACCACATTTTACATACTAATGACAACCATGTATGTAGGATTTTCAAAATTCAATACACATTAGTGGTAAACTTTCATTTAACTGAAAAATCAGTTTGCTTGATTACCACTTAGTGGTTTCACTATTCATCAAAAATTGGAGTTTTTCAGAAAAATACCAAAACGTCACCCTAAGAATATATGATATTCTGAATTCAAAAATGAAGTATATTTTACAAAATTCAAAACATATAAGTCACATTAATTAATTTGATAATTAATTCCCGCTGTCAGAGCAAATAGCGTGTTTTTATGAAACAATAAGTATCAAAAGATTGACACCAGTTTAAGTCCAATTTCAAAGTGAAATTGATTCCAATGACCACTATTGGATTTAATGGTAAAAATATATTCAGATTACACATTAAGACAAATTCAAAAGATAATCTAATCATATAAATAAATTAGATTAAATAGAAGTTTTGATGTAAAATGCAGAATTTTTCACTATTCATTAAAAAATAAACATTGTCAGAAAAATACCAAAAAATCAGAAAAAGTAAATTTTGATGTCCCAATCATAAAGAATAAGTTTATTTTGACAAACATAGCTTATAAAATTGTCAAAAGATAGATTTAAAAATGGTTTTCCATCAAAAGGCTGTGAAACAATCTTTTAAAAATATTAGTGTATTCCATGCTTAAGATTGGATTTATTTCCATTTTAAGCCTCTAAAACACTATATAAATCATTAATAGACATAGATAAAAATATCTATTATTCATTACTTACTTGGGATGTTATAATAAGAACAGAACACCCTTCTTTTTAAGGATTGTAAGAGCTGATGAAAAGTTGAAAAAACATGTAAAAAATGCATAAAATATCCATCAAACACCAAGAAAATAATTATATCTAATACGTTCCTGGGATGATTCTAGGAAACTACAAAACTAACCTTTTCAGGTTCAACAAATAAACATTATTCAGAATCATGATCTTCCACACTTTATATCTAAAACGATCTTGGGATGCTCCTAGATTTGAGACTGGTAGTGCAGGGCCCACCATATCTAAATCATGATCATCACCAACTTCCTCCCATGTGATACGAGGACACCCTAGCGTCATTGGTCTTAAAATGAGAATCACATACCTTAGAATAATCATTAAGTGGATGGATAGTGTTACTAGAGTATTCATAATGTAAGAAAAATCACTAACCAAGGAATACTACCCCAGCTACCCACTTAGAGAAAAAAACATCAGTATGTTCACACTTATAAGTTTCATTTCATATTACATTTAAGTTCCAGGTTCACTCCATTACCTTTAATAAACATTTAATGGTGGGATATGTATGTGAATACATTTCATATTATAAGTCATGTTTCACTTTTTAATGGATATCCATTCGAATTTAATCAGTGTCAATACACCTCATTAATGATAATGACACTCATTTATTTATAGATTAATGTCTTTAGTCTGTAAATTACTCATCACAACCCATGAGGGCGCATAGACCTCATGAATTAAGACATACAATTAGTTAATCACAACCAAGAGTAATAAAAACATAGTCTAACAATCAAATCATCACTCCACAATCACAAGCATATCATGCAATGCAGTTTGTGAAACGAACCAATATAACATAGCCATATAAATGAAAAGAAATTTATAGAAGACTATAATGAACTCTTTAGAAATTATCTTTCCCCTCACATCATCGGGCTAAGGATGAATGAAATCTTGAATCATAGTAATAATAATAACCTCAACACAACACATGCATCACCCAATGGTGAAATATTGGAAACTATAATTGGAAAAAAAAATATAACAAAAATTATATTTAAGGAATCTCATCTTTTACGACAAAAATGAGTTTGTGATGAACCAACATGGCTTATGAACAATTCCAAAGAATTACTAATCTCCAGTTTTTTGTCTCTAAATAATAGATCATGAAAATAACCCCCTTTGATACAACTTTGTGACATCTCAGTCCCAGATGCCACATAATAGGTGCCTCGAGCTTGGTGAGCTACATGGACTCAAGCGCATCTCCCTGAATACCAGAGGCTACAGACTAGTAGTGAGGGTCTAGGGTGTCTCAATGGGGATACTATTCACACATTACCAGAGTCTATCACAATGATTAATATAAACATAGGTAAATAGTAGAACAAATATACGTAAAAAGAAGGAACAATGGAAAAAAAAGACAATGGTAACAATAATTGAATCAAATAGAATAAATGATGATGATATGTACTGTCACTAGAAAAAAATAAAACATGGTTACAAAATAGTAAAGATACGATTTTAACAAGTAATTATAAAGGAAAACCAAAAAATTTCCCAAGCATCTCGAGCTCTGGGCTTGTCATCTTCTATCAAGCTACACACTAAATAGAAATCAATCAAGTGTTTGACGTTTTATGTTTCCCTTTATCAGAAATTATATACATGTAATATATCACTGGTACAAAATAACATCTGGAGAGGGGGTGAGATAAATCTCCACAGGCCACCACCAATAGTGTTTATTACATCCTTCCCGTGAAATAGATGTATAAGAGAGTGAAATTGTGCGTCTATAATATAATGTAGTACAAAGAAACTAAATACACAATAACATGCCTCATCCATTAGTTGGTGTCCAAAAATGTATCCAATTGATTATTTTGTTATTACCATTTTGTATTTTAGTCACATGTTAATAATATTAATGGGTCCAAGATGTAAAAAGGAAACCTATTATGATATTAATAATAAATTTATAAGTTAATAACCAGAGAAATGTTGTCCTAAAGGGTCTACAACTCACTTATAACTATATCTTGGCTGGGGTAAAAGTGTAATCCTTGGATAATAGTCCATTTCATTCAACAATGATGTTCCTACCGAGTCCAAGGAGTTTATCCACTATAAAATGGGGCTAACCAAAGACTTGACTAGATGGGTTTTATCTATGGCACCAACTTTTCAATATTGGATCCAAAGAGTGTATCCAATGAATCATGTAGGAATACCTGAGGGATCCTGTAGTGTCATACTAGGCATCCAAAGTTAAATCAATATTGGGTTATTGGTAAGTCTTATCCTAAGAAAGCCGTATCGTTATATTCTGAATGGTTCCCCCAAGAACGCAATGAATTCCCTCAGGAATCCAAGGAGATCTTTAGTCAGCCAATCCTATTTTGATTTAGTAGTATTATATAATTCATGGGGTTAAATCCATAACCGTTCATTATTTCTATAAGTTTAATTGATCATGTAACCATTTATTCAATTCATAATTAATCAAAAAGTCTATTTGGTTCAAGCCTTACCTATCATTTGTGATAAAAGGCCATGCAGTTTTTAGAACAATTCCATGTAGTTTGAAACTATATATTTAATCCATTTAATGAATTTTATTAAGAAAGGTTGAATCTAATACCTTCCATCATCATTGTATGGATTTCTCTAGATGTGCAACCGATTATTCAATTACATTTAAAAATGAAAGTAATATATGTATTTTATTTTCCAATTTTCATTTCACATAAATTTATTAATTGAATCACATACCTTGGGTGATTAAAGTGGTGAGAATACCTGGTCCAATCCAATATCCAATTCACAATATAAATCAATCCATTTAATAAAGAAAAATTACCCCTAAGAAGGTCAAAACAAGGTACACCCAAACAGTGGCTCAATCATGTCAAAATAGAAAAACGACAATTATGGCATAAAATCCTACATTTAATGGATGGAGTTATGGGAATAAAACGTAATAATTAATAACATATTTGTGATAATAATAACCATAAAATTTTAATTATTATAATCATGTCATATAAATTCATGAAATGAATCTCGATGAAATTGGTGGACCCCAAACGAAAACTCCAAATCAATAAACCTGAGAGAAGAGTTATCGACCACCCACCATAAGCCCATATGACCCTCCTCATCTAGTATCAGTCTCTATTTTGGGTTGGATCAGAGTATATATGAGAAAAGGTTACAAATGATCACACCTTGATAACTAAGTCGAGAGAAAGAGAGACGAAGAATAGTTGAAACAGACTCGAGTACTTATAAATGTGCATCCAACATGACTAACATAAGCTCAAATAGATCTTGAATGAATAAGATATAATGATCCATATCTTTGGACCTGAAAAATATCTAAAATGAGAAAAAATGGAGTTCATCTCCCAGGAAAATTGTATAGGATGAAGGGGGAGGTTAAATTATAATATTAAGGAAAAAATATAAAATTTAACAAAATTTAGCATGTTCACAGTTATTCAACACAGTTTCCCAAGCCTTGCACAAACCATGCATGGGTTAATTGATAAAGGTTCATATCATATGGTTATACTACATTGTTAAGAAAATCATGCACCAAACAGGAAATATTTCTCTTCCCGAAAATTTGTACCATCTGTACAGTTAAATCTAACCATGAAGCCTACCATCATATTTTACTCTAACCACTCAACAATGCCATTTTTTCCATATAGATGGGTTCCGGGATTAGAGAAACGCCCATACACCCTCAAGACCCTCACTAACCCACTAGGAATCCATATTAGGTCAAAAATAAAGAATTTGACTAATATTTATAGGATCCATACCTGTGTGAAAAAATAGATTTTTACAGTTGATATCATAGAAATTTTTGTACCACCAATGGGAACTAGATTTAGGAAAACATATATTAGAGAAAATAACCGTAGGGTATAATTTGAGAATAATTACAGAAGAACATTCTATTGTTTTGGTATGATATAGATTATGTGGTCGTTCCTAGGAATACATACCTATCTACATACTCTAAGTAGATGTAATTGTTGTACAAATGTTGCAATGGGTAAGAACTCTTGGAAGGTGTGATGCGCCTGAATTGAGCATAACCTACTATAGGATAATGATACTTACTATGTAACTAGTTTGAAACTCCTTGGGGATACACTAAGGATAATTCGCATTTTATTTACAAATCATTATGAGGGTTTTTAATAGATAATGAAAATTAATGACATAGGTTAAACTGGAGGTGTAGTAGATTTAAAATATTGTGTCAATATTTGTACATCTAAAAAATGATTATATGCTTTTTAAAATTTGATAAATTAGTCTCCCACTCTAGTTTTGGGTTTTATTAAATTCCCCCCATATGTAGGATAAAATCATGACCAATAAAGGACTTATGTGGAAATGAATAGTTCATGAATTTATGTATTGTGGTTATGTTGAAAACCATTGTTAAAAGACTACTTCATGAATAAATTTCAAAGATGGACATCATATTTATTTTAAAAATTATATTAATATGGTTTTACAAAAGGACAACTAGTATTCTGGGAGACGACCTATCATGTTTGGTAAGACCTTGGGACTCAAACCCATGACCATGGATAATAAGGGTTTCACACCTAACACTAGGCTACGTTATGTCACTGATAAAGTGAAATTATATTTAGGTAAACATTTTGATGAATAAATTTTCATGATTAACTAGTAGTGTTACTTTTTATGTCTAAAGAATAATTTATTAACCATATTAGAATTGAGGAGTATTTAGAGGAAAATGGGAAGACATTTCACTCTTTTATTGGAATTAAGATCCTATAAAAGTATATTCTAGTGCTCTAATAATCAAAGTTAAATTTTTGAAATCCATTTCTTGAAATATGGGATGATTTATATTTTGAACAATGAAAAACCAAAATACGAATATGTTAATATAAAATTGAAACTGATCATGTATATATATTTATATATATTCATTGAAAATAAAATAATTTATCAATATTATGAAAATGAACAAGACAAATATTTTCCTAATACCGTAGAATTTGTTGATCCAATTCACTTATAAATCATAAAATATTTATGGATTTGGGGCCCTAAAAATTCAATTCAACATTCAAATGTTTTTTTATGTCCTAAATTAGACCCTATAAATATTTACACTTTTCCTTCATATAAATATCTTTATTTTACACTAATGTTTACATACTTGGAGACATAGTTATAGGTTAGTCAATTTGAACATTGTACTTCTCATTATCTCTTTTCTAGATGATCTTTTATGAACTACTCTAATGATGTGGGATTTCAACGTAGGAGATATAAAACAATATGTTACAAATATAGAGATTAAATTGTGGTGTCAAAATTTATTTAAGGTGGGTAGAATGTAATGATTTGAAATTCAAAATTATGACAATTTTATTTGATAACATGTATGACACGCAACACTAAGTACGTAACGAAATATAATATCCTTCAAATTTACAATATATTTAGTATTTTAAATAAATTAAACCTATTATATAGCTTCTTATTCATGTGATACTAAATTATAATTTGTTACATGCAACAGAGACCTTCTTGGAGAATTTTCATGGCACGCAAGACCGAGTATTACGAAGCATCAATATATTATTAAATATATTATTATTTAATAAAATAAGATATAACCAAGACATTAAATTAGGTGTTATGGGTAGTATTATATAACTTATTAAAATATATGTTTTACCAAAATATAATATGAATTCATCGGTAAAAAAATAATTATAAATGAATTAAAGAACTATTTGAATAAAAAGGGGATGTTTTTATAAAAAACTATATTTAGGATGACGAAGCTATTTTATCATAATAAATTAATTTAATTACAAATATTGAGTGATATTAATGATATATATATAAATATATATTATTATATTCATTAAAGTATTTTTTAAACTCATCAAATATGTTAAATAGTCACAACATAAGAACGAACCAAATATTTTGAATGAAAATCAATAATTGTTTATGGATTTTTATGAAATTTTATTGGGGAATCCATTTTATATCAAATTTTGTCAAATTTATAAATTTTTTATTTAAAATTTAACTTCTTATTTGAAATATGATCATAAAAATTAACTTAGTGTATATTTTTGGTATTTTTTATAGAATCTTTATTTTTTTATGAATAGTGAAAATACTGTATTTTAATTCAAAACTTATTTCTCATATAAATTATTCATAAGGTTAATATATTTATTAAATTGGTTTTAATGTTAATTTAGATCAATAATAGATAAATTAATCCAATTTAGGTCTTTCTAACCAATTTCAGTTAGAAATTGGATCTAAATAATTCACAATCTTTTGAACATTTGTAATTTTAAAACCCACTTTGTCATCTCGTCTATGAGATTAAATTTAAATTAATTTCATCCAATTATGTGATTAGAAATTGGAAAAATGGATTTCATATTTTTAAAAATCATAAATTATAATTTATAATGGGTTAAAATAGTTTTTTACCAAAAATATTATTTAATGAAATTTAAATCCATTAAAATGATTAAGAGTAAAATTAGCACAACAAGGGACAAAACCTTAAACATAAGGAAACACAATGACATATAAACTTCTCCAAAAAAACATTTAATGTTCATATATAGACCATATTATCCCTTTTATTTAATTTGGTCCATATTTGGAGCCACTTTTCATAGGAAAAACGTGGGTGGAATTTCATTTTCAAAGATTAATAAGAATGCCACTACTCATTGGAAATAAAAAGGCACTCACCAATCCCACTTCCTCACACCTCTCAAGAAACCTGAGCTAGAACATGTTCTACCAAAATAGATCATTAAAATCTATTACATAATCCTATAACCATCCATTTTGTTTGAAATCAATTCAAGTAATCCCTTTTGTGAAAACCAAAAAGAGTTACCCCAAGAAGAGGTAACATTTTTTCTCAAGATCTTATATTTCATTTTATTTATTCACCCCATAAACTATTAGTATTCCAGGAATATATAATAACAAAAGTATAATAAAAATAATTATAATTTTTATTATATGTTATTTAACTACAATTTCACACACTACCATATAATGGGTAACTATATTACAATTTATGTGTATGAATAACTATCACCTCAGAGAATGATATCATTCGTTTTTCATTTACCAACTAACATGGTTGGGAATTACAATGGATAATCTATTTATCTATTATATATATGTTATATTAATAATTTAACTATGCTTATTTAATTTTTATATAATTGATACTCTAATTCTTTCCTTTTTGTGTAGATATGATAACATGGTTTTTGAAAGTGTCGAATAACTACTCCTCAAAGCGATGTGATTCATTCTCTCTATACATGTAATGAATAAAATATGGGTTTAATAAACATATATGAAAAACAGGACATAATTATTATTCTTAATTTATAATATTCATATATATAATTTACTTTTCACTCTTTTAATATATAAAATAAATGAAATTAGCGCTCATGCGTACGTACGACCTATAATCTCCATGAATGGTGAATTCCATTTCATACCTCAAAATATTATGGATTATTTTATATAAAAATTTAATGAATGTATATTAATTTTTAAAACATGTTTTATATTCCATATATGATGAAATAATGATCATAACAACAAGTATAAAGTTAAAACATACTTGGGAAACTAGGTAATTAACACCCAAAATAGTGAAAACAAAGATATATTACTAAAAAAGAGTAATAAGATATTATAAGAACATCATTTATAACATTATAAATGTTAATATGGTTATGTAATAATATATTAACATATTCAAAACCATAATACATGAATTTCCATGATGTTCACAAGAATGGAAACACAAGGTAAGATATGTTTGTCAATCTGCTCTTTCTGTGAGGTATACGCCAATATTACCACTTATTTCATTTATGTGGTGTATCTGGTGACCATTTTTATGTATTACATCATTAAATATTTTATCTTCATTTTATTTTGAGTTACAATTTTAATTATTTCTTATAAGGTGATGGGAGTTAAATGTGATCAAATGGTAAAGAACATTATAACTAGATTAATGTTCATTGGGTTATATTACATCCTCAATATCATCAATATTGTAAGAATATGTGTGTAATAAATTTTAACTATCTATTATTGTTTTTTTAGAAAAATTATTTGGATTTAAATTTCACACAGATAATCTATTAAATTATTGGTTCTCACACAAATGTTATTTTCCTTTCTAGGGATTACCTCATCATCATAGTCTGTTTGTGATTGTTTGCACATTAAATTCCATAATTGAAAATTATTCGATAATAGTACAACAAAACCATTAAATTTTAATTTTTCCTTCTGTTATTCAGGACCATTTTTCAAGTAATTGTACCATTTTGACACTATTTGGTACTTATATGAAATAGTTCTATGAAACCTAGAATCCATTTCTCTCTTTTGTCAGAGAACATTTTTTCTTCTACAATCACATTTTTCTAAAAATGTTTTAAACATTTTATTTATTCTTTCAAAGATTATTTATTAAAAATATTTTTTTCATTTTCTCCTTTTACAAATTTTTTTATGATAATATTGTTGTGTCTTTCATAACAAGACACTTTTATATTGTTTTACCATGAAAATGAAATGTTCATTTCACCTAATATGGCATTAAATAATTTACACACCATAAACCCATTTAATATTCCTTGTAATGTTTTAAAGGGTAATTTTAAAGAATTTTTATTAAATGTTATTTTCATAAAAATGGTTTGTAAAATTATTTTTTATATTAAAAAATTTATTTTCTTCAAGAATTATTTTAAAAGATATTTGTATAGTCTTTATATTCATCAATGAAAACCCATTTATTAATACTTAAATGGGTATATTTAATATTTATAACATCCTTATTCTTTCAATGTTTGGTTTTTGATTGATTTGTACAAGGAGAGTCTTGAAATTCACTTCAGTTGTTCCTTTTGCTAGTCCCATTGAAATATTCAATTTTCAATGATTATTGAGCATTATGTTTCTTCTAAATATCAATATTATTTAGAAGGGATATGATTATTTCTGAAATCGTATACCATTTTTACATACAGTGTGTACTGGTTTTTTATTTTATTATCTATTAAAATATTGATAAATCAATATCTTATAATATATATAAATATTTGATAAGTCACATTATTAAATAAATTATTTGGAAAATGAGGAATTATTTGGATAGGTATGAAATGGGTGGTTCCCAGTTGTAGATATACCCCCAATGCATCGGTTGTCTCATGGGATGAGTTAGTTCGATAGACATATATGGGTTTTTAACCTTTATGCTAAACCAACATATGAAAGGTATTAACATAAAAGGTACCATATAAATAGAAAACATGACGTCAAATTACTAATCATTACCCTCATTCTGACTCAGTTACCATATATACATGATATTTTTCTTTAACATGCCAATGGATATATTTTATTCTCATTTTATTGATTATGTGGAATGTATTTTCAGTTTCTTACATGTCCATATTTATTTGTCCTTATCCAATCATTTGAATGCATTGTGTTTTTTGGATATTTACCTTTCCATATTATTTAGGTACTTCCTTATCATTTTATTAATTTTATATAATATGTCTTTATTTATTACCTTTCCATATTTATTATTTTCATTGATTCATTTTTGCTTTAATTGTATTCACCCTTACTAATAATTTGAGTTCACACTAATTTTGGGAACATTTCCTAGGATTCCCTGAAGTGTAGTGAGAAATTTATGAAAGGATACAGTAGAGAGAATAGAATTTTTATACTCAAATTATCAAAATAAATGTTCAAATTATTGTACTAATTTGTAAAAAAATAAACATGTATGTATACATTTTACCTAGACTACTAAAATTTTCAGTCCATTTGGAAATAATTACCTATATATTATAACAATGTAATGGTAACATGGAAGAAAATCTATGATTTATGTGGTTGGGTCACTAAAGATAAACATGAACCATTCCAATAATTACATCTAAAAAATAACTTTCCATAATCAACAATATGAGAAGAACTATAAACATGACATGTGTCCATTTCTCCATTATGAGTTTTCATAGCTGACTCAATATCTAATTTATTAGGTGATACAATGATACCCTAATAAGATTAATTGAAAATATAACATTTTTTGGATGTATAATAAAATAAGACATCATCTATTCTAGAGTGAATGATAAGTGTATCTTTCATGACATCATTCTCATAATCCACTATAGTACTCCTGGTCGTAAGTGAATTCCCATTCTATTTGGGATTAGGAGGTTGTTGATAGTGATAATAAAAACAATTTATATTTGTACACACATTAGTATAACTACCATACTCTATTTATTTGTATCGTTGGAACATGATTGGTTCATTTTGTGGGGAATTTTTTTATTTTCCATCATTAGGTAATTTCCTCCCATTAAATTAGCGTTATTTTTACTGATTACCATCATTTCCCCACAAGAAAGATTTACATGCCCCCTTAAGAAAGGTTTCCCCAAGAATCCTTCTATATTTTGAGTATAAAGTGAGTATCATGTTATTTTCTCTATGGTTTTTATAATTTACATTGAATCAAATTCTATTTCTAATCAAAATCATGTGATTGAATGGTAACTCCAATATCCATCTCCACCTAAAGAGAACATAAATAATTTTCTTCATTGGTTCTAAATTCTGATATAGCTCATTCCTTTAGGATAATTTTTTTATGCCAAGAATGAATCAATCGATTTTACTTATAGGGATGATAATTAATGAAGAAGGAGATCTATAAGTCTTGTAAAATTTTCCTCATCAGTACCAGTAAATTTTCTATTTTTTTTAATCAAAAAATCCATTATGAATCATTTTGCATAGAATATGAAGTAAAAAAATTATGAGTAATATAACCTTAAACTAATCACATTATGTGGATTACATATATTTTTTAGTTGTATTCTTGATAATATTCCACCATTGATCCACTCCTCCAACCAAAATATAGATATCTAGCATACCTTTTTCATTTTTTGAGCATTTCGGAACAACATATATTTTCTCAATGTTATTGATCCATTTCTCAACCACCACTGGATCATAAGATACACTAAAAGATTGTATACTTGGCCTCATAAATTATTCAACAATGTTTTTTCAACTTTGGATCATTTTAAAACATAGCATCTTTTGTAGCCTGAGAAATTTGAGTGATCATAGCAGAAATATTGTATATTTAAACTCCCACAACATTTTGATACTCATGAGTTCAATCGTTATATTTCCCATCACAATCAACATAACATGATTCTTTCGAGTTCGAGTAAAAAAACTCATATTGTGAGAGAAATTAATCATATTTTTAAACAACATAATCAAGAAAAATAATTTTTATGATTTTTAAATTGTGGCACAATCTTTTATTACACCGTAGGATGAATGATGTTCATTCAAAATCATTTCAATTCATTTTTATTTTTTCAAAAATATAGAAATATGCCAAATTTGTTTCATCCATTTTTTTGAAAAGATAAATAAACTAATCATCTAACACCTAATATAAAAACCAAATAATTTCATAGATAAATAGTACATATTTTAAGATGAATATTCCATACATTACACAAGAAAATTCCTGATTTTATTATTGTTATAGTGCTTTTGAAAACATGGAAGCAAAAAACAAATTCATCAAATAACTACATCATCACACACTTATATATTGATAACTACCAGCATTTTTGAAATACCTTATATTATACCATTATTCATTCATGGGGAGTGGAAACATAAAAAAAGGTGGAGCTCACTAACTCAATATGGTTATACTTGGTAGATATCAAAGATTAAATTTGCATATCATGATAATAAGAGCATAATGACATGAAAATAATGTGTTCATATTATACCCTACATATCATATATCTAAATCTTGAGTCATGGAATAAATTTTTACAATTCATAATACATTAATTAAACAATAACTAGAGCCATTAAAGGGTAAAATTGGCATAATACATGAAATTTTAGAACACAAACAATTTTATATATTCATTTCCATTATAGTCAATATTTTTTCCCTAGAATATCATAGTGGAATGGGTTAATTTTCCAGAACATTGTATTAGTAAATGTTCACTACTAATACTATCATAATGTAATGAGTTTACCCCTAACAGATGTAGTAGTCAAGGTTGACTCCAAAGACTATCATGGAGGACAAGGTCCCTTACTGAACATGGTTCACTAGCCATTATAACCCCATTAATCTCATGATATATCATTATTTTCCTAATTAATTAGATGGATATATATGTCCCAACCATCACTTAATTAAAACCATAAATATTTTTTCAACAAGAATATAAATTATATGATAACCCATTAGAAGAAATAGGATTCATAAACATTTCATCACAGCATAACCCATGTAAAAAATAGGTTTCATAAATATCATACCATTATAAAGATAAACCATCCAATGAAAGAATAATGATGGTATATAACGATCACTTCCCATGTAAATCATAAGTAACATAAGAAAATGTTAATTTATATTGAAAATGAATTTGAAATATCAACTGAAATAATTATTCTTAAAATATCATTTCCATTTGGAAATTATTTTTTTAGAAGTCATGAATTTAAAAATGAAATTCCCAGAATTTAACGTCAGATTTTGTTATTTTAATGTAATATTCATAAATTTATGTTATCATTGAATGAAAAAAAAATCTTCTAATTCTGTACAACTTAAAAAAAATTCCTTTAGTATTTTTCATAAAATTCATAAAGAACCTCATTTAGAAAATGAAAAAACTTATTTGAAACCATTTTATTAAAAAATTGTAAAAAAGATGTTAAATAATTGTATGATTATTTTAAAAAAATTAAATTGTTTTTATAAAACATGGACATCAATGAAAAATGTTTTCTAGAAAAAACATAGACATAAAAAATCATGATTAATGATGAGATTTTGAAATAAAACATGACATCAAGTCTCCCATTTCCTTATTTATGATTAAACCTAATGGATAGAAAATATTGATTTAATATAAATATATTACATAACAATATATATATCCTAATTTTTGTAATTTATTTATAACATCATATCACCTGTTTATTTATAATTTGTTTTTAAAATTACTCTTCTGGATGACAATTACATCATTTTCCCAGAATGTTTTGATTTTGAGGTCCCGGTCCTTATACATTGATAAATGTCTCTTATATTATAGAACTTAAATAATATTGTAATAATAATAATATATATTCATTATATACATATTTATAATAGTTCATGAAATGTAGATATATAAAAATGAATTACATCGTTAATGTAGACTGGAGGTTGTACATACGCATGATCACTGTTTCTATTTTTCATTTGAAGGAATAAAAGAAAGGTAAGAAATTATGTACCCATCTAGAATAATTATAAATTCATATATATCATATAAATTCATTAAACTCAACGATACTACCATCCATGTAAATTATAAATAAAAAACAAATCACATCACATCGTGGATATCATAGTCTATTCGTACGCACGAGCCACACTATCATTATCTAAAATATTGGATGATATGAATGTGGAAATGATATTAAAATTTCAGAAGTATTATTATTTGATAAATTTAATACATAAACCCTTAACCCATAATAATTCCCAACAATAAAATATTTTTTTTGTAAAATGAATTGTATCATTTCATGTATACAGTAAGTCATATGCACACACGTGTATTAAATGAACTCTTTTTTAAAAGGGAATGTGGGTTTCTAATGGAATTTTAATAAGAGGAATAATTTTTTTTCGGACATTGGATATATAATTTATTATTTTATGATGAATATCATATTTTTAGAAGAGGTGATGAAGTGTATAAAACGAAATTAGCTAGCTAGAGAGAGTAATATTTCTTCAAAATTACTCATTTATATTTCTTCTAAAGGGATCAAGGGTTGATATTATGATAACAAAATTACCTATAGAATGTGTATATAGAATTGGAAAAATTAATTTAGTATAGTATTGTAGATATAGAATGCCCAAAGTGGTGACATTAAGTGAATAAAGAAGTTCACTTTTATAGTTGAGGTTTGGGGCACTTTTGGTACTTTCCAATAGATTAACATATAATAAGAATATTCTAGAGTCAAGTGCTTCTAAATAGACTATAAATTAAAAGGATATGAAATTATAGACCACATATTTTACACTTGGTTCTTATTAAATATTTTAATATTTTTTTAAATAATTTAGTAAAATATTAATCCCATAAAATATAATTATTATCAAATTTGATACTATTCATTACCTTGAATTTAATAAACATCATGAAGACAAGTAAAATTTTAACCATCTATTATATGATATCCTAAAAATGTTTTTTCATATATAAATTTGACTTCTCTCATTAAATATCTCATATTATGTTACTTTTAAAATATTTAATATCATTTATTTTATTTTTCTGTTAATTGGATAATTACAACATTAGTGTTGTGTAAGTATTTAAGTAAATTTTATAACTACTAAAAATTATAAATATAATTCCACCATGAATATAATTTATTAGGAATATTATTACTATTAATATTCATTCATAACTAGTTTTGTACCCTACGTGAACAGATATATGAAATTTAAAACTAAGAGAGTGAAATTTTGTCCGTAACTATGGTTTAAAAAATATATAATCCATTTTCATAGAAAATATTCCATTATCTAATTTATTTTCATCATTAAGTGTTATTTATATAATTAAATTAACAAAATCATAATTATAATTAATAATCTTAAACTAGTCACTTGTATTAACCTATATTTACTCGATTTACAATTTACTGAGGTGATAAATTTTTGACTGGTTACAATTTATGTAAAAAAAATAGATCATAATTACCAAATTAGACCCCCATGGTTATAAGTATTTTATTAATTTTATCTGATTCAAAATCTACAAATAATATAAATTAATTTCTACTTAAGTGTGAAAAATGTGACAAACACTACATTTTCATAAAAGTTCATTTATAATCTTAATATTAGACTTTTTATTATTCAATGAAAAATTGTATTTGTTGATGGTTTAAATTTTTTTTATCATTTAAATAATATTTTCATTTCAAAAAATCATTCAAAAATAGGGATTAATATACTGATATAAAATTCATTGTATGCTCAAAAAAATGTTTTAGTAAACATAAGAATTTTATTTTACAATATTTTTTTGTTTTATATTTTAATAATTCATTTAATTTATAAATGTATAGACCATATATTTTTCATAATTTAGAAATTACAATTTATACCATCCAGTCTAACTACTAGCAGATAATGTACACGTAATATTATAAGAATGTTATGTGGTTTATTTAAACACATTAATGTGTGAAAATTAAGATATTAAAGAAATAAAATTTTTAAAGAGAAATATTTCTTATAAATATCAGGGTTTTAAATTTATGAACTTTTTATATAGTTAGTTTTTCGATAAAGAGGTATTTTATCCAACAGTTGAGAGTTTACATGATTTCTGCCAACTCATGGTCATTGATTAAGTATTTATTTTAATATGTATGATGTTTTAATGAGTATTGTGGAACCATTTGACCACCTTGGAACCGTGATTAATGTTTCAAAATACACGATATTTTCAATGATACTATTATGTAGAATCAAATAGATTATAAGGTCAATTAACATTTTAATTCATCAAAAGATTCTTTATATTTTAGGATCCATGAAAATCTCATTTATTTTCATGTGAGTTCTTTTATTTGAGATTAAATATTATATAATTACCTATTAAATCATAATTATTAACCCTATAGTCCCAAATATATATATATATCTAAACAAAATTCTGTAGTTCCTACAAAAAACACATAATAACATTCTCTATCTGAAGATCATGCTAAATTCCTTATTATAGCTTCATATTCTCCAAGAGAATTACTTCATACATCCAAAAGTTATACATAGATAATATCATATAATGAAGATGGTTGGGAAGAGTGCCAAAAATGATCCCAAAATGATACCCATGGAATTCATTGTACATGGAATAAATAAGGATATCATTCATTAACACAATAAAAGAAATTCTAGGTATCGATGAAATATCTATTTCATATGGGATATGAAAACTAAATGATCATTTGTTTATTCGAATGGAAACACTATTTATTCCAAGTGACTATATATGTTTCTATTTATTTTTATAAATTTATAACTAGATAACTCTAGGGAGATGGTACCCTAATTAAAGGTCTATCATTCATAATAACCTTTATCATTTTTATTGATCAACTTGGTAATTAATATTAAGTAATGAGTATTTATTATTGATATCCTGATTCATTTTTCCACATTCATTGTATAAAATAATACTCTCAAATGATTTATTATAAATAATAATAAATGAAACTCTGGTTGATACATCTACACTAATAAATCCATGGGCCTTCATACTATCATACAAGATGTTCAATTAGTTTAGTTCATTTGTCTCCATTGGATAAGAATACATTAAAATTATAAATGTCCCTCAAATCGTATTAATATAATAACAATCTTCTAAAAAATTAGGTATCCTAGAGAATTTTTTGGGACAACTTCATCAAATTCCCTGACCATCGAAGGAATATCACTCTTGGAATTAACATCATTTGCCTTTTTTAAATAGATGATAACTGCATTTCCCTATTTATAAATTTAGGAAGATGATGTCTCACCAGAATAGAACATGCATCCCATTCACCATAGAATAGATGAACACAGCTATATGACGTAGTAAAACATACCCTCTAATGATAAATTGTTTTTGTTGTATTTATGGGAAACCATCAAATCCTTTCCATCCATAATATCTATAAGATCCATTGAGAATGATGATGTCCAATTTCATATCCACAACTAATATAAAGATCATATATGAAGGACTACATAACCCACATTCATTCCATCTCAAAAAAGGTTTCAATATTTTCAGAACAAATGATATTGGTTCATTTGAGTGATTTAATGAATATATCAAAGATTCAGAGAAGAATGAGTTAGAGAAAAATTTATTAAATACTATATAATCTTTAGAAAATTAAATAAAAATACTAACTTACACTATTTATAGTATCAAATAACAGTATACATGTAAATTATCTATATGTTAAATCTTCTTTACTTCAAAAGGATTTTATGACCTTTTACCAACCTATGTTGCATAAATCAACTATCTTTTCTTATACTATAGTCCACTACTACCTCTGTATATCTAGAATCAAAGTCCATCTACCTTGGAAATATATTATGGAACATAATATGCCTTCATGGATGAATAAACCACAACACTTTTAATGTAGGGATTATCCCAATAGAAAATTTGAAGGTTTCCCATCCAAAACAACGAAAGACAAGCCCTATGTAGCTTCCTTACCCAGAACACTTAGATTATGAAGATACAAGGTGACACTAACCATAGCTTTCATTTATGTTGACTCCAATGGATAGAAATACATTCCAAGGGAATAAAACTACATTATGGGAAATATTTTCTCTTATAAAAAAACAGAATCATTAAATGACAATAGTGAAAATAATTAATAGAAATTATAACATACATGAAAAAAACCAATTAAAAATAATATATAAAATAATATAAATATAATAGTTTAACAAAAAAAATATTATATAAAATATTAAAACAATTATAAAAATTCATTATTGAACCAGAGTAATAAGGTGTTACCACTACAAATACCACAATAAGACTGACTCCCAAGATCTATCTCCCATTATCCATGAATATAACATAACTGTACTCTATTACTATATAATGATTACTTCCCCCAATCCATTTTATGATAAATAGTACCTTCATATTCACTAAGGATAATATGTAGTAATGATTATATCAAATCCAAAGAAATACATACAACATCCCAAACATGATAATAAAATAAGAAAATGTTAGCTCAACGTTTTATAAAAAATAAAAGAAATTAAATGAAACAGTTTTTTTAGAATTTTTATATTAAAATAGTGTGAAAAATTATTTCTATATGAAATACACAATCCATAGTACACAAAAACATAGCCATGAAGGAAAATTCACTTTTAAAAAACCTAACTCGTGATTGAAGAACTCTCCTTCAACACTCAAGTTGTTATATTATTATAAATCAATCTACGCCATACAGACCAATGAAAATGTCTAAATAAAAAATCACCCATGTATATGAAACAATATATCATTCTAAACACATTAATGTAAAATCTACACACCAGGTTTTTTAATAGAAAAAAATTACCTTTTATTTATCAATCAGAAACATTGTGGTTGCAACCCATAATTTAGCATTTAATGCTAATAAAAAATTGTTTTTTCCAATAATTGATTAAATATGGTTATACATAAAAATAACAATCATTTAATTCAAAAATCCAATCCTTCATGTTATCGGATAAAGTAAAGAGAGATTTAATCCACATACCTTGTGTATAATAACACAAAAGACCCAAGAGGAGGATCTTCATTAGACTATAGCTCACCAAGAAATTCTTTTCAATGATTCTTGGTTAAGAGACCAAAACTAAAGAGTTTTCAAGATTAAAAACCTTGTAAAATATGTTTGATTAAATATCATAAAAAAATCAAACAAAATTCCCTATCATGGTTCAAAAATTCCATAAAACATAGAATCCATATCGACCTTTTCTAAATATCTAATGATTGGGATAATACTATAGACCACAACATGGTGAATCCACAATTCCATTTGAGTGGACCACATGATTCCAATCCACCAAACACCCCAACCTCGACCATGATGTGGTTTATTTTCCTAGGCCATTATTTATGGTGGCCACGTGATATTGTCCATGAAAAATAAATACTTCCATTATAGTTTTTACCCACAAAGCCTTTGAAAAAGGTGTGTTTGTTGAGACCTATTTGGTTAGAAAAAGTTGTTTACTGTATGTTTTTATACTGTTGTCATTATGTGAAATAATGTTACTTTGTATGTTTTCAGGATCTGATGAAGATATTTTGGACTTATAAGGTCTCACACATTTATATTATGAAACTTAATCTTGTGACATAGCATATTCTGAAGTTGTTTTCCTAGTTATCTTTTATCATATTCTAGTTTCTATAATATAGTATTCAGAATAGAATGGAAAGATATATCAGATTCATGATGTATTTTTAGATAGTAGACATTAAAAAATATGACGATTCATTCCTATGGAAAAATATATCAACACCATAAGTATAATAAAGAGTCATGATCGAATATTCTGGAATGAAATGAGAGAAATATGTGTTTGAGTTACGACTAAATGATTCATTAATTTTGGATATTTTTATGAAGTTGATTTTTTTAGGTCCTAGGTCATCAAATTTAAAATAAATAGACAAAACATTTGTTTGGTGATTGTCAGTTTCAATTTTATAAATACCAATGGTTTTCAAAATGATAGTTCTATCGATCCATCGGACTAGTGAATACATCAATCCATCAAACGGTTACAGACATTGATGTGTCATACCAGTGCATACATCGATCCATTAGAGAATAATTTGGCACTGATAAGTTATGATATGTAGAGTTACATCTGAATAAGAACATAGGACTATACAAATTGTATCTGATAGTCCAACTCTATTTAGTGTGACTGGTCATATATGTTTTTGAAACCAATGAATTATATGGGAAACAATTAAAGATCCATTATAAAAACTACAAGAATGTAGTCAACCATTTTCATGTGGACCAAAGAATCAAAGTGATGTCTCAAATTTTTTGTAACATGTTAAATAATCTTTAGATTAGATTTGACCCTAGTATATAATCAAAGGATGAGTTTCAACATATATAGTTTTAGTAGTCTGAGGAGTATTTGAACAAAGAAATAAATCAGTTGAAAATGAGATACATGTTGAGATTTCTATGATACTAGTGATTAATAGTTATGAATTCTTTAGAAGCTTTAATGATGTCTATGGTAGAATAGTTTCATTTTGTATGGGGTATCATAATTGTATGAATTCAATTTCACATGATTTCTATCAAATCAGTAAAATCAAAATGAATATATATTTAGAATATATTTTTTTTTCATAAATTTGATGAGGAAAAATGTTGGGAGAAGATCTAAGAAGATTATAGAAGGATACATGGGATTTTACAATTCTATAGGACTTCTAAGAATTTGTTTTAAATAAATATTAATTTCCTGATTCTCAAGATTTTATGTGTGGGTGAATGAAATTTTTTCCCATATTTTTTTATTTTAAGGAACCTATAAATAGATGTCAAATTACATTGTACTTTTTCTCTATCCACATGTCTAAGAATTATTGAAAGGGAGGTTTGTATCCCTAATATAGTTTCCATTGAATTTTTTTGGATAGATGAATAGTTTAGAAAATTTTAGGGTAAATATTTATCAGATCAGACTGAGAATTCAATCAAACAGTTATATTAAAATAAAAAAAGTAAATTAGATTTTTTTTCAAGATAATTGAGTTATAATGTTTTTGGGTCAAGGAAGATAGAGGTGTTTTCAAAATAAATAATTAGACATAGGAATTAGAGTGAGTGAACAAATTATGTGTTTGTATAAATTTCATAGAAGTTGTTCCTACCTACTATTGGGTGTGAAATTGAAGAATCATTTTATAAATAATTACAAAAGGTAATATTGTTGAAACACGATAGTTACATGTTTGGAACCAATTAGTGATGGTTTGTAAACATGTTATAACTTTTTATTTACATAATTTTTTCTATAATAAGCATGTTCAATCATGTATTGATAATATATGTAGACATTTGTAAGAGAATTTACTTCTTTTTGTAGAAAAAATGCTAGTTTTGTGATGTCCTAGACTGAGATGCCACATAATGGGTGCCCTAAGCACGGTGGGCCTTGTTGCCTCAAGCACATATCCAGGAACGCCAGACGTTTTCAACATGCAGCGAGAGACTGGGGTGTGTCCATGGGGAGACTACGCCCTCATTAGCAGTGTGTATCACATTTTATGGTATATAAATAAATAGTAAAGAAAAGAATAAAAAAATAAACAATGGAAGCAAACTAATGCAATTGATAAATGAGAAAAAAATTAATTGTATCAACAAGAACAAAGATGATATATTGTCATAACAGTAGAAAACTATTCAACATGGATAAATCAAAACATGGATAATATGTTCTATAAGTAAGAGAATAAAAGGCTACTCCAAGAACCTAAAGACTGATCCTAGTCATCTGCTATCAAGATCCATCCTAAAGAGCAAGAAATCATGTTTTTTAAGTTGTGTCCTCCCCATTGTCATCACCTGCAACCACGTAATCAACATCAGGTTGAGAACAATGCTTGGAGAGTGTGTTAGATAAATCATAATGGGCCACCACCAATAGTGTCTATAAACCTTTATTGTGTACTGGAATACATCTGTGTACATGCATAGATATATAAATTAATGAAAATTGTACAATATAACTAAACACCCAAGTACTTTCTTCAGCCCTCGGTTGGTTTCTCATCATGTTACCAGCTCAATAATTATGTTATTTCCATTTAATGTTAATTGGTCACGTGAGGTGTATCCATCACTAACATCACCTTGTGATAGTATAAATATTGAATGTTCCAAGACATAAAATGGAAACATGGAAATCATATATAATGATGGAGTTCTACGATAATTACCAAGGTAACGTAGATCTCATGTAATCCAAACACAAAATTATCTCAGTCTGTCTAATTTATAAGAGTGTAATCCAAGGATCATTATCCAAGGAATTACACAATACGATACCTACCGAATCTAAGGTGATTAACCAAGGAAAAATGGGGCTAAGAAAAGAGATATCCCTATGGGATTTCCCTATGGAACCTACTAGTCAATGCAGGATCCAGGGTGTGTATTTGAGGTATCATGTAATAATGTAAAGGACCCTACAATATTATACCAGGAATCCAAGGAATAGACAAGAACCAGAGTCTAGGTGGGTGTCAACCTAAGAAAATGATGTCCTTGAATCCGAATGGGTTTCTCGAGATCCTAGGTACTCTTCTATAAGAATCCATGGTGAGCTCGAGTCAGTCCATTCCTATGTGATATTGTTATCATATAATAATTCATTAGTTTCAGGCCTTGTCTTCCATTATTGTGGATATTCCAAGTATCATTGGAACCATTTAATCACATCTCAATTAACCATTAAGGAATATTAAATTATAGAAGTTCACACTGCTAACTTCCATCAATATGGAAAGTGGTGATACAAACATGTTACCTTCATTCAATCTCTTTTGATGATGCCAATTTATATACTAAGCAAACATTCCATTTCACGTTTCACATTTAATAATCAATTTGAAGCACTTACCCCAGGTGGGTCAAGTAATGAGAATACATGGTATATTCCATTATGAATTTATCATTATAAAAATCCATTTATCATAATAAGGATTTCATTTAGGATGGTTAAGCAAAGGCAAACCCGAACTGTTGCTCAAACGTGCTGAAACACCAAAAACCCAAAATAAGGCATAACTATCGACATGGGGTTGATTGAGTTTTGGGTGTGACCGCTAACAACTAATAACATATTTGGAAGAAGCATAACTATATGTTCCTGACAAGTATAATCATGACATGTAAATTTATTAAACAGCTTCCGATGAAATCATTTGGCCCCACAGGAATACTCTAAAATCAACCAAAATTAGGGTTTAGTTATAGACCACCCACTATAGGTTTGTATGACTCTCTTACTCCAGTATCATCACTTTATTTGCCTTGAATTAGAGTAGATCTAAGAAAAGATGAAAAACACTCACATGATAATATCAAGGTTGAGAGAAAGAGAGATGAAGAATGGAGAAAAAGGACTCAAGTATATACCATTGTGCATCCAAACTGAAGAACATAAGCTCAATCGATTGTCAGGTGAATGAGATCTCTTGATCCCTAGCTTTGGCCTTCAAAAGGCTCCAAAATGAGAGGAAAAGATCTTAATGTAACTGGTTCTAGGATTAGGGAGGAAGAGGGGGGTAAATAGATCATTACATGTATTTTGTACATTTTACCAATAATTGTATCCTACACATGGTTTGTCTGCATAGATTGTCAAAATGTGCACAAATTGTGCGCGGCAGTTCTACCCAAGATGACATCCTCCACACAGTTTGATCATATTGTGTGAAATCCATGAATGAGTACCTGGGAAAAGGGGGGTGTTTGCATAGGTAGGTCACACGGCTATGAACCAATCATGTGGGGTGGCTCGGTTAGAAATAACACAATATACATGGCTTTCCAAACCATGAGGAGTTCCTACACGGTTTACTTTTAACCGTTCACCAAGACTGTTTTATCCAAAGGATGGGTTTCGGGCTCTCAAAATGCCCTATACACCCTCGTAAAGTTTAATAACTCATTAGGGATCCATATTAGGTCCAAGGTAATGATTTAAACAAAATTTTGAAGGTTCCATACCTGAGTGAAAAATAGGGTTCTTACAGTCTTCCCCGCTTAAAAGAATTTTCCCACTAAGTTATTTTTCCAAGGGTAAAGAAACAATGTCTGAGAAAAACTCTGGCCATTGGGAACATACGTCTGATTCCCTCTCCCATGTCTTATCTTGTAATCAGTTGTGCTTCCATAGCACTTGTATGAGATGGATCAACTTTCCTCATAGATCATTCATGCTTCGATCTATAATGTGAACTAGATACTTTTCAAAGGTATCATTGAACTCTCATTCAACTTCCTTGGGATATAAAGAACAAGATGGGTCAAGATGATATTGAATAACTTATAAGACATTAAATACTTCATGCATGGCACAATACCCTGGAGGTAGTAGTTAACAATAGGGTACCGGCCCGCCTCGTTCTAGAATTTCAAACAACCCAACAAAATAAAGCAAGAAATTTCCCTAATTCCATAACTATATATGCTCATGCTTGGGTGATAACTGATGAAATAAATGATCCCCCACCTCAAACTCAATAGGTCATCAACGTCAATTGGAATTTGAAATTTTTATACTGACTAGTAGTCAAGTGCTTCATGATCAGCTGAACTTGTTTAGAAGTCTACTAAAAAAGAAGATGAACAAGTAGGGCTACTTCACGTACCTCTAGCCATCACATGGGTGAATAGAATGGCATACCATATAAGTCCTCCGATGGATATATTTGGATTTTCATATAAAACTATTATTATAAGACAACTCAATGTGAGGGATAAGCATCTCCCAGGAACTACCAAAATCAAGGACACATGTTCAGAGGATATCCTATAGAACCATTACTGTCCATTTCTATTTTCCATAAATATGAGGTTGAAAATCTATTCTTAGAATCACTAGATTCCCCCATAGAGTTTTTCAAACCTTACTAGAACCGTGAAGTGTAAGGAGAATCCCTATCCGAAATGATATTACGTGGAACCTTGTTGAGTCATATGATCTCACTAACACACAGTCTTTACAACTCATCAACTAATAAAGTCTCCAATAAAGGAATGAAATGGGTTGATTTCATTAGTCATTCAATGACTACCCAGATATCATTGCTACACCTCGGCAACCGAGGTAAAATGACTAGAATGCAACATCTTTCCATTTACATTCCGGGTCTGGAAGTGGAAATAATAAGGCTGCAAGTCTCTGGTGCTCTACCTTCACCTGATGACATGTGGAGTACTTAGTGATGAAGCCTGGAATCTGACATTTCATTCCAGGTCACCAATACTGGAATTTCATATCTTGGTACATCTTTGAGATTTCTGGATGAACTGCCCCCTAAGAAGTGTGCGACTCTTTCATCAACTCCTCTCTCATATCTTCTAAAACCCAAATATGTCCACATTGACATAGGACATCATATGTGTCCATAGACCAATCCAATGGTGGGTTATCTCATGATATACTTTCATGAATAACCAAACTGTCAAGATTTGAAAACAACCTATTCTTCACCATCCCAATGAGAGAAGAGGTTACTGTTAAGGATGAGAGTCATAAACACACGTGATTGTCATGAAACTCCAAATGAAATTCATAAAAGGGGTCTATTAACATCCATTCATCAGTATCTTCTTGTACAATCTATGTTTACGTTTTTTTACTCACTGAATCAGTGACCGCATTGCCCTTTCTAGGCGTATAGGGATGCTCAAAATCAAATAATTGTCGATAATAGACCCATTTATGATGTTTGAGGTTGAAGTCACACATAGAAAATATATACATGTGGATATTTTGATCTGTATACACCAAAAAGTGCTCACCAAGAAGATAATGACTCAAAAAACATAAGGCATGGGAAACTTCTTGTAGTTCGAGTTCCTGCGTCAGGTAATTTCTATCGTGAGGCCTCAACTGCCAAGATCAATAGGTAACAAATCTATCTTCCTACATTAACACTACTCCTAGGGTAATTCTTGATGCATCTTATAAGACAATGTACCATTTTCTAGGCTCGACAAGAGCTAGAGTCGGTGTTGTAACGTCCCGGTTCCGAGTGCCACTCAATGGGTACCCCAAACCTGGTTCGCCACGTGACCTCAAGCACATTTCCCCAAATTCCATAGGCTTTAGACTAGCAGCGAGGGCCCAGGTCTGATAGTGGGGAAACTATGCCCTCAATTGTAAAAGTTTAGTGCAGCGTAATCAAATAAAACACACAATAAATGCGGAAGCAGTAAACCATACCCAAATGAAATGACAACAGTAGGGGATATATCCAACAAAATATAATAAATATTTCTACATGTCTCAAGTTCTAAAAAAATATCCAGAATATGTTATACATTAATATAGTACATCAAAATGCAGAGAACAACAAAACAGCTGGCAGCGGTATCGTGAGCCTAGGATCGGTCCCATGCTCTCCTACTCCTCAGCAACAGTCAAGTACATATATAGGGACTCTTTCCCATATCCACAACTGCTTAAACGTAATCTGTTTGGGCCAAAAAGCATGACCCAAACAGGGTGTGAGAAAAATATCTCAGTAGGCACCCACCAAAGGGCTGCGCCCAACTGCGTGTAAGCATGCATCAACAGTGTGCAGTAGTAAAATGCAATAAAGTAAGAAGTATTCAAATGTAACTAACATAAAATTTAAATTACCATTTAATTATTCATTTAATCCATTAAATATTAGAAATCACCACAGTGAATTTCTAAGTAAACAGTCCACATCCTCAGACAAGAAAAACCTTACACTGAGGTATGTAGAACCCAACTCGCAGGTAATTTCCCTCAGGCGTAACAGAATTCTGCCCTCAGGCATAGGTAGTGTCTCCCTCAGGCACAAAGTCTCTTGCCCTCAGGCATGGAAGAAGTTTCACTCAGGCCGAAATAACTACAGCCCTCATGCTTAATAGTGTAGTTCCCATAGGCTAATCACAACATCACCCTCAGGCTATACAGGTAACCGGACCATGCCCAAAAGGTAAACAAACAGACAATTCCTCTCAAGGCAATTCTACAATTACTGCTTTAAAGGCATACCATCAGGTATCCTGCCCCAACAGCTAAACTGTAAAGACCCGTAAATTTAATGGATATTTGTTTCATAATTTTCTTTGGAATTTTACAAGAACGCAGTTTCTGACGACACGTGATTCTGAGGCCCAGTGTGCCCGAAATAATTTTCCGAAGTTTGGCTCGGGTACGTTCAGTAAACGAATGAGCGGGTTTTTCTAACTTTTGAACCGGTGCTCAGAATCGAATTCCTAGGACACCGATGGAATCGAAGCACCGGTTTTTGCTTAGAAACGCCCTTTCCGGAGTTGCATTTTCTCGGGTGTGGTTTTTAATTTTTGGGCTTTAAGTTAAGAAATAAAATAATGTTGTACGACAAACTTTATTTTATTTCAATTAAAGCCACTTAAAGCCACATAAAGCTACATAAGCTGATTTGAAGCGGATAGGGAGGAACCCAAAATATCGTACCCTCTTGGTAGAATATTTGTGAGGTGGGACCCTCACGAGCCCCACCGTTTCTTTTCGGCTAAGTAACGCACCCGTGAAAACCCCTATTAAATAAAAGCCAACTGGGGCGTTTTCTTAAACAATTAAACGCTCCTATTAAATTGGAGGTTTATACATTGAAATTAATTCTATGAATTAATGGCTCATTACATAGTTTGTTTTTAGTTTGTTGTAATGAAATAAAATATGACCAACATTTTTCTTCTTGAGTGTTGTTCGTTGAGAGGATTTGACAGAAACCTTAGGTCCTTTATCCTCCTTCGTGAAGAACGTGAAGAATGAGAAGAACACGAAGAACGTGAAGAACGCGAAGAACGCCGGCCTTTGACGAAAGGCGACAAAGAACGCCGAACCCTCAGAGATCGACGACGTGACGTCGTGTTCCGCGATGCCAATGATTCTCTTCCTGTGACGTTCTTCTACGACATTCCTTCTTCCGCGACAAATCTTTGGACATCCGTTTGAGGTAGGAGTTTATGAATCTTTTAAATTCCTTTGTGGATTTTATACTTGACATGTTTTAATTCGTGTAAATTAAATCCGTATTTTTTCCTTACCCATCGGATATCGTTGAAGCAGCGCCCTTCCGTGATGTGACGATCCTCTTCTTCTGCGACGATCAATTCCGCGAAGAATGCACGTTCGACGACTTCGTCTAGGTAGGGATTTTATTTGAAAATAATATTTTATTCCCATAGTTGATTCCTTCTAAAACAATGAGCCCGGGATCAAAGTGCAATTTTAATTTATTAAAATTGTATCTTTTTATATTTTCATGTGTTGATCATTCTTTCCCGATTGTTATCACCTAACGCGGAGGGTGCGGGCCAAACAAACACGGCCCAACAACCCTCCGTAGTTCTTAGTTGATGTGCGGAATGGTGGACGACGACAAAGAAGGCAACATAGATGATTTGTTGATTTTGCAGTGAAGAATGGGACCCGAGAGGAGCTACGGCGCATACGTAAGTGGAATCGGACCACCGGAGAAACTCCGGTGGGCCGCAGACTCCACCGGCGGCGCGGGTCACCGGCGGTGCAACGGCGCGCCGCCGGACGGAGCCATCGCGGCTGAAGCCACTGCGGTGGAGGCGGTTCCGCGGTCGCGTGGAACCGAAGGCAGGGACGCGGTGGCCCAGCCACGTCCGGTGACACCTATTGGCCCCACGCGGGGCCGTGGCTTCAATTCCCGCGGGGGCAACACTCCCCCCCCCCCCCGCGGCATCCTCTGCTCGGCCGAGCCAAGCCGGGCCGACTTGCCGGGCCGGGTCATGCCAAACTGAGTCGGACCTGGACCCAGGTTGGGTGGACCCGGTTCGGGCCGACCCAGGGGGGTTGGGCCGGGTCAGTCCGGGCCCAGACCCCCCGTTTCCAGACCTTTTCGGTCGTTTTCTCATAACTTGAGCTACGAGCCTACGAACGACGCGCCGTCATCTGTGATGCGATCCTTGGATTGAAAAGGTCATTTCGGTATATCACACTCAAGGATTCGGAATACATTGGGTTTGTCCGGGATGGTTCGTACACGAAACCAACCGGGCCCTCGAAGCGGAAACGCTAATATCTTGAGCTTCGGACGTCCGATTGACGTGCCGTCGACATTGATGGATTCCTCTTAGTGAGACGGATATTTTGGCTTACTCCACCCAAGGTTTTGATGTAGGTGGAGTATGGTCGGGTTGGTTTTGCCTTAAAACCCAACCGGGCCCCTGGGACGAAAAAGCCAATAACTCTCAGACCGGGAATCCGATTGACGCGCCGTCTGCGACGTTGAGTTCCTGTGGACGATACGGAACTTTTGGATACATCAACTCTGGACTATGTGTCAATTGATATATGAGCCTCTTGGCTCGTGGAGCGGACCCTCCCAAATGAGCTTGCTGTGTGCGGGAACCCTAGAGCTAGATGCAACTGCTACTGTGACGACGACGACGACTGTGCAGAGATCCTCAGTGGATTCGACAGCGACGACTACATCACTCAGCTATCCTTTGTGGATCAGTGCTATCGATCCTATGTGGGTCTGATCCTGTGTGGGTCAGCGCTCAGTGGTCCTGTGTGGGCCAGCTCCTACAGTTCATGTGTGGGCCCGGTCCTGTGTGGGTCTTGCGGGGGTTAGTTACCTATCGATCCTTTGTGGGTCAGATCCTTTGTGGGTCATTGTGGGGTTTAGTACATATCGATCCTTTGTGGGTCTGACGACTTACATGGATCAGTGATCATCTCTATCGTCATCCGAATAAGTATACCTATGTTAGCCGAATCATGTTTACTCTCCTTTGTGGATTGTGTTGTGCTATCATATGTGGATTACGTTTTGCTTTCCTTTGTGGATTGTGTTGTTCTATCTTGTGTGGATTTACATTTTTCTTTCCTGTGTGGACTGGGTTGTACATGAGCTCGGATGTTAGAGCCGAGCGAGAATTGATGACTTATGTGTATGTATGGGCATATACCTAAGCCGTGTCGGATGTTACTTCGTGATTGTATCTTTTTTTTTTGTGGTTTATCCTTTGTGGATTCTCGGAGACCTTCGAGGGTCTCGGGGTCCCTATTGAGAAGCTTATACTCAACCCTGCATGGGCTATGCCCACACTACGTTGTGTTGGTTGTAGACGACAGAAAGCGATGATCGTGGTGGAGGCTTGCGGAGTAGGATGGTACCTGGAGGTGGACCACTGGGTGAGACGTACTCGAAGCGGTCGGCTGGACCCGAGGAGCAGTGGAGGATATCTGTACCCACCATTCAGGTGGGACTTCCAGTGGACGACTCGACGTTGCGGCTTTACATTTTAGTTGTTATTTTCCCTTTTTGAGTTGTCCTTTACTTTCAGTTTGGGTTTGTATTCTGGCCCACTTACTTTCTGTACTTACTGTTGTACCAGTTTTGACTTATTGTTTACTTTTTCCACTTGCTTACTCTGTGGTGCTTGTTTACTTTACAAATGCAGTGCCTTCCCTTTACCAGGATTTACTCCATGGTGCTAGTCTCCAGCCCTTGGCCTATGGAAGGCGGGCATGGGGTAGTCACGGAATGGGCCCCGAGGACGGTTCGTGACAAATTGGTATCAGAGGAGTTCGGTTCTACCGCAGACTCTGATCTTTCTTCTATGAGAAGCAACAGTGTTTAGCGTATTGAGTGTGGTTATCAGTCCAGGGAGCCCAGTGTTGGTGCGGCGGCCGACGTATCTGTACACCAGGACCCTGACTTCTGATTTCCGACTTAATGCACGAAAACATTGATTGAATGCGTGTTTCATGTTTTTTTTGTGATTACTTGGTATCAGCTCACCAGGTATACTGTTCTGAAAGTGGCACACCTTTTTCCTTTCAGGATGGCCCCCTGACGGAAGCAAGCTAGGGTTCAGAGAGTTGTACATGATGACATCCCACCGAGCGACGAGGCCTCGGTATAGGGCCCTTTGACAGCTGAGGCACCGGCGGTACCCCTACCCGCCGAGCCACCAATGCTTCCAGCCCCAGCCGCTGACGATGCATGTCGCCTTAGTGAAATTCATGAGTTCCAGTGCCATCGACCACCCATGTTCCACGGGGAGACGGACCCCCAGGTAGCCGAGGACTGGCTGGAGGCAGTGGTATGAGTTTTCAGGCTAGTGAGGACACAAGCAGACCTCATGGTGATCCTCGCAGCGAGCCTACTGCACGCAGCATCTGGCTGATGGTGGAGCTTGATGCTCTAGGTGCCTCATGAGGCATCTCTTTTCTGGACGGACTTTGAGAGCCTCTTTTTCTCAGAGTTCGTCCCAGCCACCCTTCGTGCGGTGCGCATCGAGGAGCTTCTTTAGCTGCCGCATGGAAGCTTGAGGTTCGGCCAGTACTTGGCGAGATTTACCAATCTCTCGCGCTACTCGACCGACATGTTACGAGACTCGTTCATCCGGGACCGGACCTTTGAGCAGGGATTGAGACATGAGATCAGGGCATCACTGATCTCCCTCAGCATTCCGACTCTGGAAGGAGTAATAGAGAGAGCCCTTTTGATCGAGAGCTTTCTTGTTGAGACTTCTCCAGCGGCGAGACCTACCGCGGGGCGGCACGTAGCAGAGTCTTCCGCAGTAGGCAATCGACGGATGACTCAGGGGTCCAGGTAGACCAAACCCTCACGCAGATGACCTCATGACACTGGATCAGCAGTGCGGGGCACACACCGTGGAGCCAGTCTTTCGAGAGGCAGGCAGTGCTACACATGCTGCAGGCAGGGCCACATGGCTTGTGACTGCCTGACCCACCATGCCGAGGAGCGGCAGACAGTTCAAGGGCCACCCAGGTAGAAGCAGAGGGTCGACCGTGGCGGTACGCAGGGAGGAGGCGGACGAGGAATAGGAGCTGGCCGAGCAGTAGGTGGTGGGAGATGCTTTGAGCCTCTACCACCACCACCACCAGGAGGTCCACCCCGACCCCAGGGAGATGGCGGGCAGAGACAGGCACAACTCCAGGCAGTTGAGGCCTACGACCACGGCGTGCCCGAGATGATTCGAGGTACGATCTATGTCTATTCCACCATTTCTGCAGTTCTTATAGACACAGGAGTGAGTCACTCTTTCATAGCTGATGCCCTTGTTCGGAGCTCAGAGATTCCGACGGAGTCGTTGGCTCGATCCTTACGGCTAGAGACTCCTACGAAAGCAGAATCGACGATTATGCACTAGTGCCGGCTGTGTGAGCTTACTCTAGGAGGCGAGAGCTTCGGCTGGGATCTTCTTATAGCAGATTCGAGGCCTTATGACGTCATCTGGGGCATGGATTGTTTATCTACAGTCCATGCACAGATTGACTATATTAGGCGCAAGTTGCGATGTGTACGCACCGACGGGAGAAGGTTCACCTTCACCGGTGAAAAGGGAGCCTTCACAGCACAGGATGGAATTCTGCAGAGGAGAGGACAACCCATCACTCATCAGTTGGCTAGAGTCATCCTAGGAGAAGTTGACGTGTGGAGTCCTAGTTTTCCTGCAGTGGTGGATCAGTACGCGGACGTCTTTCCCGACGACGTTCCAGGGCTACCTCCTTGTAGAGAGGTAAACATTCATATTGACATGTACACTGGGACAACCCCGATATCGACTCCAACATATTGGATGGCCCCCGCTGAGCTACGAGAGCTATGAGTACATTTGAGGACTTTCATGGCAAGGGATTCATCCCACCCAGTGTTTCACCCTGGGCTTCCCCGATATTGTTCGCCAAGAAGGCGGACGGGAGCTTGTGACTTTGTGTCGACTATCGCCGCCTGAACCAGGTGACGGTGAGGAACAAGTATCCGCTATCGAGGATTGATGTCCTCTTCGATCAAATCAAGGGAGCACAGTGGTTCTCAAAGATAGACCTCAGGTCAGGCTATCATCAGCCCAGAGTTCGAGACGAGGATAAGCAGAATACGGCTTTCAGATGTCTGTATGGCCACTATGAGTTCTTGGTTATGACTTTCGGTGTATCCAATGCTCCAGTAGTGTTCATTGGCCTCATGAACAGGATCTTTCAGCCATACCTCGATCGATTTGTCGTAGTCTTCATCGACGACATTTTGATATACTCGACGACTGAGGAGGAGCACGCCTACCACTTACGGGTTGTACTAGACACACTCCGAGGGCACCAGCATTATGGAAAGCTCTCGAAGTGTCAATTATGGATACGCGAGGTCCACTTCTTGGTGCACGTCATCTCTGAGGTGGGAGTTGTGGTGGATCCCACAAAAATCATGGTTGTGCTAGCTTGGGAGCCACCCAAGAGCGTGACAGAGGTGCAGAGTTTCTTGGGACTAGCTGGAAACTATCACAGATTTGTGCCAGACTTCTCCGGAGTTGCGGCACCACTATCAACTTTGACGAAGAAGGGGAAACCCTTTGTGTGGTCAGAAATATTTCATCAGAGCTTCCAGAAGCTGAGACAGAGATTGACCAGCGCACATATCTTGAGGTTGCATGAGGAGGGAGTAGGGTACATAGTCTACTGTGATGCATCAGGGACCGGACTCGTATGTGTCCTAATGTAGGAGCGGGCAGTGATCGCCTATGGGTCACATCAGTTGAGGCTGCAAGAGCAAAACTACTTTACCCATGACCTGGAGTTAGCAGTAGTGGTCTTTTCTCTGAAGACATGGAGACACTATCTGATGGGCGAGCGCTTTACAATATTTTCTAACCACCAGAGTCTCAGGTATATCTTCTCGCAGAAGGACCTGAATATGAGACAACGGTGACGGCTCAAGTTACTCCAGGACTATGACTTTGAGATAGTCTATACTATTGGGAAGGGTAACGTTGTAGCCGATTCTCTCAGCAGGAGGACCGGAATTCAGCTACTTGAGGAGGCGACAGAGCATCTGGCCGCTTTGCAGATATCCTTCACGGATAGAGATGGAGCAGCCTTCCTTCAGTATCTCACAGTCACTCCTCCACTACTGCAGTTGGTCAGAGAGGCACAGTGTTGGGATGCCGACTATGAGACGTGGCGTGCATAGATATCCTCAGGACAGGCACCTAGTGGCTTTTCCTTTGGAGAAGAGCACGACATCCTTTTCAGAGGACGTACCTTAGTACCAGTCGCTTTGCGAGAAGAGGTGCTGAGAGAGTTTCACACTTCTCCTTTGGCGGTATATCCTGGAGAGGCGAAGATGTACCAGGACCTCAGGTGATAGCACTGGTGGCCAGGAATGAAGAAGGTTGTGGAAGAGTTTGTTTCTCAATGCCTCACCTGCCAGCAGGTGAAGGCAGAGCATCAGGTACCAGCATGTTTGGTACAGCCCTTGGAGGTCCTGGAGTTGAAGTGGGATGGGATATCTATCGACTTCGTGAATGGACTTCCACGCACTTACAGAGGTCACGACTCCATCTGTGTGATTGTTGACCGACTCACCACGTCGACTCACTTATTACCCATCAGAGAGCAGGGCTCAGTGGAGAGCTTGGGGCGTCTCTATGTTCAGGAGATTGTACGGCTTCACGGTTTTCCATCATCTATCGTCTTTGATCAAGATTCTCACTTTACTTCCCGGCTTTGGAAGGTGTTGCAGGAGGTGTTCGGAATACATCTTCGTCTGAGCACCGCCTTTCACCCTCAGACGGATGGTCAGACAGAGAGGACCATTCAGACTCTAGAGGACATGCTCCGCGCATGTGTCCTCGACTTTGGTCGCAGCTGGGAGTACCACCTACCCTTGGTGGAGTTCGCGTACAACAACAGTTATCACTCCACCATCGGGATGGCACCATACGAGGTGTTGTACGACAGGTCTTGTAGATCTCCTTTGTGATGGACAGACCCTGGGGAGTCAGCACTTGTGGGACCAAAGATGGTCCGATCCACGCCAGAGAAGGTCCAGGTCATCCAGGAGCGGATGAGGATAGGTCAGAGTCGGCAGAAGTTCTACGCTGACAGGAGGTAGAGGCCACTAGAGTTCGAGGATGGCGACCACGTCTTCTTGCGTGTCTGACCTCAACGTGGATTACAGAGATTTGGCCGAGGCGGCTAGTTGTCTCCACACTTCATCGGACCATTCCAGGTCCTCCGCAAGATTGGCGAGGTGGCCTATCGCCTGGCTTTACCACCTCAGTTGCACCAGGTGCACGATGTCATCCACGTATCTCAGCTGAGGAGATACGTGCCCGACTGGACGCACATCATTGACCATGGGGAGCTAGACGTTGATGATGGGTCAACTTTTTTGGAGGTCTCGGTGGAGATCGAGGATTGATAGGGGCAGGTCCTATGTGGACGGTCGATTCCTCTAGTGTGCATCATATGGAAGCACAAAAACGTCCAGGAGAGCACTTGGGAGCAGGTGGCTCAGATGCGTGCTCAGTACCCACATTTGTTTCCCTAGTTTATGATGTATATTTACGGGGATGTAAAGCCCTGAGGTAGGAGTGATGTAATGACCCATAAATTTCAGGTACATTTTTTTCATAATTTTCTTTGGAATTTTACAAGAACGCAGTTTCTGACGGCATGTGATTCCGAGGCCCAGTGTGCCCGAAATACTTTTGCGAAGTTTAGCTCGGGTACGTTCAGTGAACAAACGAGCGGGTTTTTCTAACATTTGAACCGGTGCTCGGAATCGAATTTTGAGGGCACCGATGGAATCAAAGCGCCGGTTTTTTCTTAGAAACGCCTCTTCCGGAGTTGCGTTTTCTCGGGTGTGGTTTTTAATTTTCGGGCTTTAAGTTAAGAAATAAAATAATGTGGTACGACAAACATTATTTTATTTCACTTAAAGCCTCTTAAAGCCACTTAAAGCTACTTAAGCTGAGTTGAAGCGGATAGGATGGAACCCAAAATATCCTACCCTCTTGGTAGGATATTTGTGAGTTGGGACCCGCACGAGCCCCACCGTTTCTTTTCCTCTAAGTAATGCACCCATGAAAACCCCTATTAAATAAAAGTCAACTTGGGCGTTTTCTTAAACAATTAAACGCTCCTATTAAATGGGCGGTTTATTCGATGAAATTAATTCTATGAATTAATTGGTTGTTACTTAGTTTGTTTTTAGTTTCTTGGCATGTAATAAAATAATACCAACATTTTTCTTCTTGAGTGTTGTTCGTTGAGAGGATTTGACAGAAACCTTATGTCCTTCATCCTCCTTCGAGAAGAACGCGATGAACGCTAAGAACACGAAGAATGTGAAGAATGTGAAGAACACCGGCCTTTGACGAAAGGAAATGAAGAATGCCGAACCCTCAGAGATCGACGACGCGACATCGTGTTTCGCGACGCCAATGATTCTCCTCCTGCGACGTTCTTCTGCGACGTTCCTTCTTCCGCGACAAATCTTCGAACATCCGTTTGAGGTAGGAGTTTACGAATCTTTTGAATTACTTTTTGGATTTTATACTTGACAAGTTTTAATTCGTGTAAATTAAATCCGTATGTTTTCCTTACACCTCAGAGATCGTTGATGCGACACACTTCCGCGACGCAACGATCCTCTTCTTTCGTGACGATCAATTCCGCGAAGAATGCATGTTTGACGACTTTGACGAGGTAGGTATTTTATTTGAAAATAATATTTTATTCCCGTAGTTGATTCCTTCTAAAACAAAGAGCCTGGGATCAAAGTGAAATTTTAATTTATAAAAATTGTATATTTTTATGTTTTCATGTGTTGATCATTCCTTCCCGATTGTTATCACCTAACGCGTAGGGTGCGGTCCAAACAAACACAGCCCGACAACCCTCTGTAGTTCTTCGTTGATGTGTAGAATGGTAGATGATGACAAATCGGGCCGCAGAGACGATTTTTTCATTTTGCAGTGAAGAATGGGACCCGGGAGGAGCTACGGCGCAGACGGAAGTGTAATCGGACCACCAGAGCAACTCCGGTAGCCCGCGGACACAACCGGTGGCGCGGGCGGCCGGAGGCGGCGGTGCCCCGGCGCGCCGCCAGACGGAGCCGCCACGGCTGAAGCCGTGGTGGCTGGAGGCGGTTTTGCAGTTGTACTGAACCGAAGACAGGGACGCGGCGGCCCAGCCACGTCCGGTGACACTGAGCGGCCCCACGCGGGGCTGCGACTTCATTTCACGCGGGGGCAACACACCCCCCTGCAGCTTCCTCCGCTCGGTCGAGCCGAGCCGGGCCAACCTACAGAGCCTGGTCGCTCCAAACCAGGTCAAACCTGGACCCGGTTCGACCCACCCAGGGGGGGTTGGGCCGGGTCGGTCCGGGCCCAGACCCCCCGTTTCCAGACCTTTTCGGTCTTTTTCTCATAACATGAGCTACGGGCCTCCGAACAACGCGTCATCAGCGGCGATGCGATCCTTGGATCGAGTCGGTCGTTTTGGTATATCACACTCAAGGATTCAGAAAACTTTGGGTTCGGCCGAGTTGGTTCGTACACAAAACCAACCGGGCCCTCGGAGCGGAAACGCTCATATCATGAGCTTCGGACGTCCGATTGGTGTGCCATTGAATTTGATGGATTCCTCTTAGTGATATGGATCTTTTGGCTTACTCCTCCCAAGGTTTGGATGCAGATAGAGTACGGTCGGGTTGGTTTTGCCTTAAAACCCAACATGGCCCCTGAGACGAAAAAGCCAATAACTCTCAGACCGGGTGTCCGATTGACGCGCCGTCTGCGACGTTGAGTTCCTATGGGCGATACGAAACTTTTGGATACATCAAATCGGGACTATGTGTCAGTTGATATATCAGCCTCTCGGCTCGTGGAGCAGACCCTCCCGAACGAGCTTGCTGTGTGTGGGAACCCTAGAGCTGGCTGCGACTGCTACTTGACGACGAAGAAAGTGCAGAGATCCTCAGTGTATTCGATGGAGATGACTACAGCACTCGGCGATCCTTTATGGGTCAGTGCTACCGATCCAGTGTGGGTCTGATCTTGTATGGGTCAGTGCTCAGCGGTCCTGTGTGGGCCAGCGCCTACAGGTCCTGTGTGGGCCCGATCCTGTGTGGGTCTTGCGGGAGTCAGTAACCTATCGATCCTTTGTGGGTCAGATCCTTTGTGGGTCATTGCGGGGTTTAGTACCTATCGATCCTTTGTGGGTCTGACGACTTACATGGATTAGTGATCATCTCTATCATCATTCGAAGAAGTATACTTGTGTGAGCTGAACCCTGTTTACTCTCCTTTGTGGATTGTGTTATGCTATCATATGTGGATTACGTTTTGCTTTCCTTTGTGGATTGTGTTGTGCTATCTTGTGTGGATTTACGTTTTTCTTTCCTATGTGGACTGGGTTATACTTGAGCACGGATGTTGGAGCCGAGTGAGAATTGATGACTTAGGTATATGTATGGTCATATACCTAAGCCGTTGCATATGTTACTTCGTGATTGTATCTTTCCTTTGTGGTTTATCCTTTGTGGATTCTAGGAGTCCTTTGGGGGTCTCAGGGTCCCTACTGAGTATATTATACTCACCCCTGCACGAGTTATGCCCGCACTACATTGTGTTGGTTGCAGAAGACGGACAACGCTGATCGTGGTGGAGGCTTGCGGAGCAGGACGGTACCTGGAGGTGGACCACTGGGTGGGATGTACTCGGAGGGGTTGGCTGGACCCGAGGAGTAGTGGAGGCTATTTGTACCCACCCTTCAGGTGGGACTTCCAGTGGATGGCTCGATGTTGCGGCTTTACTTTTCAGTTGTTTTTTTCCCTTTTCGAGTTGTAATTTACTTTCAGTTTGGGTTTGTATTTTGGCCCACTTACTTTTCGTACTTACTGTTGTACCAGTTTTTACTTAGTGTTTACTTTTTCCGCTTGCTTACTTTGTGGTTCTTGTTTACTTTACAAAGGCAATGCCTTCCCTTTACCGGTATTTAAGCCTTGGTGCTAGTCTCCAGCCCCTGGCCTATGGAAGGCGGGCTTGGGGTAGTCACAGCATGGGCCCCAAGGACGGGTCGTGACATAAACAGTGGAACACACGCCCGGGGTGGTTCCAAATCCATGTAACGATCCCAACTAGAATTTTAATATCCTAGTTAAATACCTAATCAATTCTAGGTGTTTAAATATAGAAACATCCTCAACCACACGACACCCCAACATGGGTTCGTGGCACAATAATGCACAAAACACACGACAGTTGGAAAAAACAAACACCAAGACACCTACCATATACTTCATTGAGCGGTGTACACGATCATAGATCCCAGAAATGGCCAAAAGTGGTGTAGATATGAGGTAAGAAAACTTCCATTCAACCTCAAATAACTCCTGTTAGGGAAAGAATTGGTCAGCAACACGCTAGGAGAAGAGAGGGCTTACCTGCGTGATTCCAACAAGATCGTCTGAGGCGGAAATAGATTCCGGACACTTGATCAGTTGATCCAAAAAGTTCCAGCCTTCCTCCCGAGCTCCTTACTCCGGTTCTAAACCATCCCTTTGAACATGGGAGGCTACTGCCGATTTAAGTGGAAAAAACAAAGTACACGACATGTACATCCAAGTACACGACATGTACTTCCTTCATTTAAATTTTCCTTTGGTGGAACCACCATACTGTTCATCTGTCGACCTGAGTTCACAACATGTACTCCAGAGTACATGGTGTGTATTGTCGCCCAGTTGGCGGATCCTCCACCGCCTTACTATTTTGGCCTACCGTCTGACTACACAGCGTGTAAAGGACCACCACACGGTGTGTAGTCGGTTCCTACACCCTTTGTCGCCGGCATGGCTACACGCCCCGTGTACCCATCCCACACGGCCAAATGTACATGACGTGTGGAAAATTACATGGCATTTAGTCCCAAAATGTTTTATTTTTCCCCATTTTCCTTATTTTCTCAAAAACACTTAAGGAAAATAGAAAAGAAGAAGCCCGTACCACAAAAATAAGAACCAGGTTCTTTCAAACCTCCCCCGTTATAGAAATTTGTCCCTGAATTTCCCTTCCAAGGGTGGAGAAGATATACCGTAAACAACTCTAGCCATAGAGCATGCACATCGGTTTCCCGCTCCCAGGTTTCGTCCTCCACTTGGACATGTTTTCATAGAACCCATACGAGAGGAACTAACCGGCCTCTGAGAACCATCGTGCTCTTGTCAACGATACGAATCAGTTGCTCCTTAAATGATGCATATACTTCTAGCTCATCCTCCTCTGGATGCAAGACGTGAGATGGGTCTGAATGATAGAGATGCAACTAAGACACGTGGAAGATGTCGTGCATGGCTCGGTACCATTGTGGTAACTACAACCAATGGGAAACTAGCCTGACTCTCTCCAGAATCTCGAATGGCCCCACATACCTTAGTAAAATCATACCATGTTTCATGATCCACTTGTGTCCTAGCCTCGAACAAACACGTAGAAAAACCTGATCTCTGACCACGAACTCTAAAGGTCGTCTGCGACGATCAGCATAAGACTTCTGACGAGACTGCATGGTAGCCATCCGCTTCTGAATCAACTCGATCTTCTCAGATGTGTCCTGCCGGAGTTGTGGACCCAGTAAAGCTGCCTCACCTGCCTCTAACCAGCACAAAGGGGAACGGCATGTCCTACCATATAAATCATCATATGGTTCCATCTCAATAGTTTCCTGAAAACTATTGTTATAGGTAAAATCCACTAGGGTTAAATGCTTCTCCCAAGACCTCCCAAAGTCTAGGACTCATGTGCACAGCATTTCCTCTAGCACCTGTATTGTCCGCTCTGACTGGCCATCTGTCTGAGGGTGGTATGATGTGCTCAGAAGCACCCGTGTACCCAGTGCCCTATGAGAACTCTTCCAGAAACGAGATGTATAGCGTGCATCCCTATCCGAAATGGTAGAACGAGGGACCCCATGATGTTGTACGATCTCTCGAATATACAGCCTTCTGATCTCGTCAACACCATAGGTTTCCTTGATTGGAAAGAAGTGAGATAACTTTGTGAGCCTATCCACAACAACCCACATGACATCATTTCCACGAGGTGACCTCAGCAATCCCAACATGAAAATCATCGCCACATCATCCCATTTCCACTCTAGAATGGGTAACTGCTATAACAGCCCAGCTGGCCTCTCGTGATCCGCATTTACCTGCTGACAAGTGTAACACCTCGTAACACAACCAGCTCTCTCTCTCTTCATACCCGGCCACCAGTACTAACACCTCAAGTCACAGTACATCTTGGTAACCCCGGGATGAACTGCCCCCGCAGAAGCATGAAACTCCCGCATCTGCTCCTCACGTATATCCCCTGGAAACCACACTCATCTATGGAAACACAAAACCTCATCACTGCCTATCATCCTACTAGGAGGAGTGTCCTCACTTTCCACTGACTCCCGTAGAACTAGGCCTTTTGGATCAGATAGCTATCTCATCCTCACTCTGTCCAAGAGGGTAGAAGTTACAGCTATAGATGAAAGATAAGACTACCCCAGTCTGTCGTGCACCTCCAGATGCATCTTAGAGAACAAGGTCATAAGCTTCCACTCACCACTGGCCTCCTGAACTGCCTATATCTGAGTCTTCCTGCTCATTGCATCAGCTACTGCATTACCCTTACCAGGTGTATAGGCAATCTCACGGTCGAAGGACATTAGGTACTCGACCCACCTCCTCTTCCTCAGATTCAGGTCACGGTGAGTAAATATATACTTGAGGCTTTTGTGGTCCATGAAAACCACAAAATACTCTCTCAAAAGATAATGTCCCCAATAGCATAACACATGAACAACTGAAACTAACTCAAGATCATGCATCGGGTAATTCCTCTCATGTGGCCTCAACTGCCGAGACCCGTACACAACGACTCGATCGCCTTGCATCAACACAACTCCCAGCCCAATACCCGATGCATCACAGTAAACTGTATATCTCTTCCCTTGCTCTGGGAGTATTAAGATTGGTTCTGAATTCAACCATCCCTTCAGGTCCTGAGTAGTAGTCTCGCGAGATTCTGAACAAACTAACTTTATACCCATCTTAGTCAGACCTATCAACAGTACTGCTAAGCTGGAGAAGTCCTGTATGAAGTGTCTATAGTAACTAGCCAGCCCTAAGAAACTCTGTATCTCAAACACATTCTTAGGCTGCTCCCAGGAAACTACTTCCCTCACCTTCTCTAGGTCTACTCCAACTCCTGCCTCTGAGATAATGTGACCCAGGAAATGAATCTGGTCCATCAAAAAGTGCCACTTTGAGAGATTAACATATAGAAGATGATCTCTCGGTGTACTCAATACAATCTCAAGATGGGTGGCATGGCCGTGTCGAGTATAAGAGTACACCAAGATTTTATACACGAATACTACCACAAAAGAATCAAGATACGAATGAACACAAGATTCATCATAGCCATTAAAACTGCTGGTGAATTCGTGAGTCTGAACGGGATAACCAAGTAATCATACATACCATATCTGCTCCGAAAATATGTAAGCGGTATATCTAATGGTCTCACACGCAGCTGATGATTTCCCAATCTCAAGTAAATAATCGAGAACACTCATGCTCCACGAAGCTAATAAAAAATATCATCAATCCTTGGAAAGGGATATCGGTTCTTAACCGTCAACTGGTTTAGCTTCTGATAACCCACTCAAAGTATGAGGGTACCATCCAACTTCTTCCCAAAAAGGACTGGAGAACCCCAAGGAGAAGTACTGGGTCGGATAAAACCCTTCGCCTATAACTCCTATAACTACCTCTTGAGCTCCTGCAGCTCAGGTGTAGCCATCCAATAATGAGGAATGGACACTGGTGTTGCTCCTAGAACGAGCTCCATAGGGAAATCCACTTCTCGCTCCAGAGGTAGACCTGAAAAGTCGTCCGGGAAGACATCCCTGAAATGATCAAAAAATGGAGGGAAATCTGTCTGATATGTCCCCTGGTCATTCATATATAAGCTCGCAATCTGGGCTATTACTCCACCTCACCCATGATGCTCTGGTCCAGCTCGACTCGCATGAACATCCCATTCACCCTTGTATAGAAACTCTCCTCACTCTGGTGACGTGAAATTCCCCTTGCGATGATAGAAGTCTATAAAGGCTCGATTGGGAACCAACCAGTCCATCCCGAGAATGACATCATAGCTCATAATCTCTAAGACATAGTGGTCCCAAGGAAAGTGACACCCACCAACCTCAAGGGGGAACTCCTTGCACTGACGCACACCCGCCATTATAGTCCCCAACATAGTGTCTATCATCATGATATCAGAAGAGGTAGAAACATAGAGCCAAAGGCTCTCCACAATGGGTATAGATAGGAAACTATTTGTAGAACCCATGTCGAAAAGTACTAAAGATAAGATAGAAGCTACTAGAATAGTACCTATGACTGTAGAAGGTCCAGGATCCTGCTCTTCTGGGTTTTTTGAGCTGCATATGCCTTCCCAGTGTCGCGGCACTACGACACAGCCTAACTACCATGAGTTTTCCCAGCCAGCTTCCTCTGAGATCCTGGTGTCTGGCTACTACAACCACGACCACCATATCTACCTGCATTCCCTGCCGTATTCTAGTTCCCCAATTGGTAAGAAGCCACTAGTCGTGCTCTCGCACGCAGAGTCTGCACATAACCCCTCTCACTAGCTGTTGGTGGAAAAACCCGGCAAAACCCTTGTAGATGTCCAATCATGCCACAAGCTCTGCACTCCACTGGGACTCGTGGACACTGCGGTCTCTTGTGCCCCTCTCTGCCACACTGGTAGCACCTGACCGGACCACCTAAAGAAGCTACCTGGATGGTACTACCACCCTGAGATAAGCCTATCTGGCTATTCCTGTTCCTAGTAGAAATAATACCAGTAACTGGTGTTGAACTGCCCTATCCCACACCACTTGATTCCCGCAGGTTCCTCGCTGTAATCAACACCTGATTCACGATAGCGTGTGCTAAATGAAACCTGAAAACATTCACTAGTGCTCAGATGTCATACCGAAGACCATCCTCAAAAAATCTAGCTCTCAACATCTCATCACCCACCAGCACAAGTTCAAAATGCTGATGTTCCGTAAAACGAGTAGAATAGTCCATCACAGACATAGCACCGTACTGCATATTCATGAACTCTCAAGCTCTATATTCTCTTAGCGTCTCCGGGAAGAACAATTCATAGAACACTGCCTAAAACTCATCCCATGCCATGTCCCTCTGATGCTCTGACTGGGTGGTAACATCCCACCACCACTGGGTGGAATCACACAGCATGTAAGTCTCGAGATTGACCCTCCGCCCTGGAGGTGTCTCCAGATGCTCTAAAATAGTCTGCATCGATCCCAACAAAGACTCCATAGCCTGTGGTCCGCCATCCACTGAGAACGTAGGCGGATGCTGCTATTGGAAGATTCGCGTCAGCTCAACCATAGATGTGGCAGCCTGCGGTGCTCCCTGAAAGGTCTGCATTAACTGCATAATGCCCTAACGGAACTAAGACTCCGCGGCTGTGTCCAGTATAATAGCTGGCACCACATCTGGCTCTGTTGGAGGATCAACTGGTAGCCCATGGCCCACCACCTCTGAAGTATAAACACCACCACTCTCCTGGAAAAAAATGCACAGTCGTCTAGGCGGCCAGACACTAAAAGGTCAAAAACACGCATTAGATTAAGATTTATCAATGTGTGAAAATGAAGGAAACACAAGGGAACAAGAGGGAGATGGAATTTCAATATTTTCAGAACAAGACTACATGGCGTGTATATTGACTACACGGAGTGTACTTGAATTCCCTTCCACTACCCGGGTCCTTCGACACGGCTAAGCCACACGGCTCCCGTTAAAAAAAAAGTACATGGCGTGTATGGTGTTATTTTCCAACTGCTCATGCCGTCTGTGACACGGCCGACTACTCGTCTTGAAACTACATGGCGTGTTACACCCACACACGGCATGTATACTACCTCATTTCCCAGCCACACGGCTAACACTACATGGTCTGTCCTCGGACAAGACTACACGGCGTGTCCCATAGGTACATGACATGTTTATGGAGAGGTGACACATGCCAGTATTGTTAGTTACAGGGCCGAGTCCCCAGGTCACACTACATGGTGTGATCATCATTGACACGGTGTGTTCTGTACAGGAGCTCATCGACCCATGTTGTTAGTTACACGACCGGACTCCAGGTCAACACTACACGGCGTGTACAAAAGCTACACAACATTTTCACCCCAGGCTCTTCCCTTCCATGTGTCACCACCCACACGATTTGTGACATAGTAAGAGACTACACGACGTGTACTCAAAAAGTTTATTTTTCTTCTGGAACAGAAGAACATACACGTCATGTATAAAGTACTACATGGCGTGTATACTAGGTTCCCAGACAGTATGCCTCCAAAACATTCCCAGAACCCAGAAAATAATGTAATACAACACCTAAGTTTCAAATTTCGACCCATGAGGGCCCATACTCCCCACGAATCAAAGTTTGACATCTTATCTCTGTAATAACAAAATAAACTAATGATCCAGCAAATTCCAGTAAATGGGGGCCCATACTCCCCAAAAACCGAATTTTGGTGTCCATTCTATAAACACGCTCAAACAAAAATACCATATGACAAGTAGTTATTTATCAAGAAGCTATCACAACAACATTCTTTATTAGCCAAACAACTATCACAACAACATGCAATTTCTAATGCACCTACATGGAATGGAAACTATGCGTGGAATGTGATATCTAGAATGTTCCTATATGATGCATGAGATGGAATACACTTATATCATCGGGTTTCATCTAAATAGAACCCATGGATAAAATATAACAGCACAATCACAACTGCGTCACCCAACGGTGAAATCAAATAAACCGTAAAATTTTAAAAATCAAAAGAATTGTAAAATATAAGGTGGACTAGATTTTCCCTGTACACGGGTTAGCTACGCCCGAGCACAACTTATTACGAACTACCTTTGATCTTATCCCAGACTACAACTCCAAATAGTATGTCAAAGAAATGAACTCTTCTGATACCACGTTGTAATGTCCCGGTTCTGGTTGCCACTCAATGGGTGCGCCAAACCCGGTTCGCCATGTGACCTCAAGTACATTTCCCCAAATGCTAGAGGCTTCCAACTAGCAGCAAGGGACCATGTCTGATAGTGTGGAAACTATGCCCTCAATTGTCAAAGTGTAGCGCAGCGGAATGAAATAAAACACACAATAAGAGAGGAAGCAGTAAACCATACACAACTTAAATAACAACAATAGTGGATATATCCAGCAATATATAAAAAATGATGCTACATGTATCATGTTCTATGAAAATATCCAGAACATGTTATACATCAATATAGTACATCAAATGCAGAGTACAACAAAACAATGCAAAACATCTTGCAGTGGCATCGCGAGCCTAGGCTCAGTCTCATGCCCTCCTACTCCTCAGAAACAGTCAAGTACCTGTATAGGGACTCTTTCCCCTGTCCACACCTACAGAAACGTAATCTGTTTGTGCCGAAAAGCATGACCCAAACATTGTGTGAGAAATATATATCCGTAGGCACCCAGCAAAGGCTCGTGCCCAACTGCGTGTAAACATGCATCAACAATGTGAAGTAGTAAAATGAAATAAAGTAAGCATTATTTAAAAGTAACTAACATAATAGTTAAATTCCCATTTAATTATTCATTTAATCCATTTAATATTAGAAATCACCACAGTGCATTTCTACGTAAACAGTCCACGTCCTCAGACAAGGGAAACCTTACCCTCAGGTAAGCAGAACCCAACCCACAGGTAATTAACCTATGGAATAAAATAATTTTTCCCTCAGGCATAGGTAGTGTCACCCTTTGGCATAGATTCTATTGCCCTCAGGCATGGAAGAAGTTGCCCTCAGGCCAAAATAACTACAGCCCTCATGCTAAACAGTGTAGTGCCCACTGGCTAATCACAACATCGCCCTTAGGCTAAACAGGAAACCGGGTCATCCCGAACATGTAAACAAGCATTAAACAAGAAATTACTCTCATGGAAATTCTACAATTACTACTTTAAAGGCATAACCTCGGGTATCCTGGCCAAACGACTAAACAGTGGAACACACCCCCAGGGTGGTTCTGGATCCATGTATTGATCCCAACTAGAATTTTAATATCATATTTAGATACCTAATAAATTATAGGTGTTTAAATATAGCAACGTACTCAACCACACGACACCCCAACATGGTTTCGTGGAACCAAAATGCACAAAACACATGATAGTTGAAAAAACAAACACCATGCCTCCTAACTTATACGTCAACGAGCGGTATACACGATCATCGATCCTAGAAACACCCAAGAATGGCATAGATCTGAGGAAATAATAAATTAATTCAACCTCAAATAACTCTCTTTAGGGATAGAATTGGTCAGCAACATGCTAGTAGAAGAGATGGATTACACGCACGGTTCCAACAAGATCGTCTGAGGCAGAAACGGATTCCCGATGCTCAATCGGTTGATCCACGAAGATCCGGCCATCCTCCCAAGCACCTTCCTCCAGTTATAAACCTTCCCTATGAACAGGGGAGGCTACTAACAATTTAAGCGAACAAAACAAAGTACACGGCATGTACTTCCTAGTACACGACGTATACTTCCTAGTATACGGCGTGTAATTCCTTCATTTAACTATTCCTCTGGCGACACCACCATACTGTTTATCCGTCGACTTGAGTACATGGCATGCACTTCTAAGTACACGGCGTGTACTGTCACCCAGCTGGAGGCTGCTCCACCGCCTTACTATTTCGGCCTTCCGACTGACTACATAGAATGTAAAGGACCACCACATAGTGTGTAGTTGGTTCCTACACACTTCGTCGTCGGCATGGCTACATGCCCCGTGTACCCATCCCACACGGCCAAAAGTACATGGCGTGTTGAAAAGTACACGGAGTGTAGTTCCAAAATGTAGGATTTTTCACCATTTTCCATATTTTTTCAAAAACACTTAAGGAAAATAGAAAAGAAGAAGCACATACCTCAAAAATAAGAGCCGGGTTCTTACATGTGCTGAGACAAGCCTCCCTTTAAGTTATGAAAATGATTTCTTACATGCTTCTAACCACAAGAAATTAACACCATTCTATGTAAGTATAGTAAGAGGTGAATAAAGACATGAAAGGTCCTATATGAAACACCATTAATATCTAATGATTCGTATGAAACTCTTGACATCAAAACACATTTTTGAGGTGATCCCATGAAACTATAGAAATAACATTTTCAGGGTAAATAGATGCTCATGATTCTAAAATAATATGACCTGAGAAGTGGACCATGTCGATCCCAAATTCGGACTTAGAAATATTAGAATAAAGATGATTATCTCTTCTGGTAATTAAAAGAATCTCAAGATATTTAGAATGGTCATTACAAGTGAGATAATCCACCATGATTTCATCCACAAAGACCATGAAAATCGAGTCCAAATAGGGGTGGAAGCCCATATTCATCAAAGCCATTATAATTGTAGGTGTGTTTGTAAGACCGAATGACATAAAGGATATTAATATAGACCATAAAAACTAAAGAAATCTATATGTGGTATTCCAAATGGTGTGACTCACACATTATGGAAACATGATCGTAGGTTGATCTTAGAGATCAATTTTATCTTCAAAGCTGGTCAAAGAGATCATATATTTTAGGAAGTGGGTACTGATTCTTGACCGTAACCTAGTTCAACCTTCTATAATCCACGAATAGATGTAATGATCTATCCGCTATATTGGTGAATGGCATATGCGATCACCAAGAGGATGTATTTTCCCATATAAGGCCTTTGGACTCTAGTTCATCTATCTGTCGTTTGAGCACCTGATGATCACTAGGTTCCATACTGTATGGAGGAATTAACACATGAGATTCTCCTAGAACAAGATCAACTGTAAACTCTACCTCTCGCATATGATTTAATCCAAAAAATACTTTGGGAATGATATCCTTGAAATGATCAACTACTGGATAGAAATCTGTTTGAAGAAAGCCTTGATCCTCCATGAAATGATTTTCAATCTATGTTGTTACTTCACCATGCCCATGATGCATCGGTCCATATCTCCTAGCCAAGACATCCAACTCACCTTTGAAAAGATAACTACTACCATATGGTGATGTAAATTAGACCCTTTTGGTGATGGATGTGTATAATGACATGATAGTGGACTAACAAGTCCATCCTGATAATGACATTGAAGACCATAATCTCGACAAAAAAGAGATTCCACAAGAAAGGGTAACTGCCTACCTCAAAGGGATAGTCCCTGCACTGGAGAATTCCCTCCGTCCATATTCCCAACGGTGTATCGAGGGTCATTACACCATAGTTATATTGTATCTTTATTCTGATACTTTCCATGATAGATATTAAAATAGAAGAGTTTGAAAGACATGTATCAAAAAAATAGAGACAATAGTGGAGGATACAAGAATAGTACCTTGTACTGTAGATGGTCCCACAACCTGATCATCAGGTGTTGGCTGTAAGGCATAAAACGGACCTAATCCATGATCATATGCAACAGATGGACTACCATGATCATGGTTATTCTAATGGTGCTTCTAGTGAACTGTAGTCAGACCACCATGACCACGACCTCCTCCTCGTCCAGACCTGCCAGTGCTATTCCAAATCCCTACCTGACGCTATGCAAAAGAACTCACTCATGTAGGTGGGGTGGATGCTAATCCTTCACCACTTGAAGCTGGTGGAGAGGTCCTACAGAAATGCTGAAGATAACCTATATGGCCACAACCTCAACACTCCCTTGGGTGGCTATCCCATTGGGGCTTCTTATGGAATGTTTTTACCCACTAATGAAAACCCACATAGCTATCAAATGAGATACTCTGGCCTCAACTGCCTGATGATAAAACTAATGGGAACATTTCCTACCACAAAATGAACTACTAGACTACCATGAAACTGTTCCTTTAAACTCGGTACTCATTCCTCCACTCATGTTACACTCAGTAATAAGGTTCGGATCATCTATTGCGGAAACATTTGGAAGGTGAAAGAAATTCACCTATGTTCAAATGGAATACTGGTGTTCATCCTTAAAATGTATTGCTCACAAAAGCTCATAAATGGCTAGGAGTAGTGAAAAGAGCTTTAAATTAGTGACACATGCTGAATATTCCATAACTGACAGAAAAGACCTTCTCAAGATTGATGAACCCTCTAACTTTGTCAGCTCTCAGTGCCAGAGGAAGTAATTGACCATAAAAGGTAGCCTAAAAATTAACCCATAACATTTAGTGATAACAACCTACCTAGGTTACCACATCCCACCAACGCTTGGAAAAATTCCAAATAATGTAACTAGAAATCATGAGTCTTTACTCTAGAGGAATTTCCAGATATTAAAAGATATATAGTATGGCTGCTAGCCAAGACTCAGAATCCTGAGACCCACCATCCCCTAAAAACATAAGAGGATGTTGTTTCTGGAACTCGCGGGTTAGTTCTGCCATCATTGGTTCAACCCATGGAGCACCATGTGTGGACTACATCAGACGTAGGAAACTATCATATACTTAGGAATATGTTCCCCAATCCGGTATAGTAGGTGGTGCCTCATGTGGTAATCATAGAAGTAAGACTAGAGGTTTTGGGCTCACCATGTCTACAGCATGATCTTCACCACCCTTAGGATGAACGATATGAGGACGTCATAGTGGAAGTGGTCTAAAATTAGAAGAACAGTCCTTAGAATAAGCTTAAGAGCATAATATATCATCACTGGTTGAATATGAATGTATGAAAACTCACTACCCCAGGTAAACTACCCCCAACTACACACTTAGTTCACCAGGTATCGATATGTGCTCAATCATAAGTTTTTTGTCATTTTTCAGTTAATTTCCAGATTCCCTCATTTACCTTTCATAAACATGAGAAGTCAAGATAAGGATATGTAACCAATTTATTTTAGATTAATAAATTAACTTTATAGTGGATATCCATTTCTGATGAATCAATTCCCAAACACCTATCTCCAGAAACAACACCCATATACTTATACTATAATTTCTCTACTCAGTAAATTACTCATCCCAACCCATGAGAGCCCATATACCTCATTAATTGAGACTGGAAATCACTGAATCACATCAAAATTAATACAAGTACAAGTAAACAGTCACAACATCATTGAATAATTAAAATCATATCAAGAAATGAAAAATAGTGTAATTCACCTATATGGCATGGAAATATGCATGAAATGTGAATTCTAGGTGGGTATAGTGATGCATGTAACAATTCTACTTTCTCTCTTATCATCAGGCCAAGGTTCAATGAAAATCCAAAAACAGATTAATTATCAACAACACCACACAACATGTGTGTCACCCAACTATGAAATAATATCAAATTTAATTTGAAAAAGTATAATAACAATTATAATTTAGGAAACTTGGTTTTTACAATGAACATGGGTTTGCGATGCCCAAGCACATATTTTGACAAAGTCCCTGGAAATCGTATTCTCCACTCTTTTTTCTTCAAATAATAAGGCATGAAAATTAACCACCTCTGATACCACTTTATGCTATCCCAGACCTGGATTCCACGTAATGGTTTCCTCGAGCCCGATGGTCCACATGGCCTCAAGAACGTCACCCAGAATGCCAGAGGCTGCCAACTAGCATCTGAGGCCTTAGGTGTGTCTATGGGGAGACTACGCCCTCATTAGTAGTATGTATTACTATGGAATGTATATAAATAAATAGTAAACACTGAAAGAAACATAAATAAACAGCAGAATCAATCTGCTGCATTTGATAAAAGAGAATAACAATAACAGTATCAACTAGAACTATGATGATTTATTTCCATGTCACAAAAAAATTAGAATACATGGATACATGAAAATAGTAATAATATATTCCTTAAGTAAATGAAAACAAATAATACTCCAGTATCCCATTATCCATCTCGGTCATCTACTATCATGATCCATCCTAAATTGTAAACAATCATCTGTTTGAAGCTGTATATTTCCCTTTGTCAACACTTGAAACCATGTAATCTATTTCGGGTACTAAATGATACCCAGAGAGTGTGTGAGATAAATCTCAGTGGGCCACCCCTAATGGTGTCTATAACATCCATTCCGTGTAATGGAATATAATAGTGTGAAGGCATGCATATATAAAGTAATGATAACAGTACAATATAACTAAATACCCATGTACTAACTTTCAACCATCGTCTAGTGTTCGAATATGTAACTAGTTCATTTATTAATTAATTATCATTTAATATTAATATGTCATGTGAGGTGTAGCCAACATTGACATCACCTTATGAAATTATAAATTTTCAAGGTCACAAGACATAATAAGGAAACCTAAAAAGGATATCCCATGAGGGTGTTCTAGGGTAATAAGCAATGTAACATAGATCTCATGGAATGATAACTCAGAATTATCTCACTCTAGGAATGGGTTAAGAATATAATCCAAGGAGATTAATCCATGTAATTCCACAATTAATCACTCATCGAGTCCAAGGTGATCAACCAAGGTAAAATGGGGATATGTGATAATAGGGCCCTATGGTATTTCACCATGGAACCTACTAGTCAATGCTAGATCCAAGGATTGTATTTGAGGTATCATGTAATAAGGTAATGGACCCTAAGGTATTATACTGGGTATCTAAGGAATATAAAAGAACCAATGTCAAGGTGTTTATCAACCAAAGGAAACCACATCCTTGAATTATAATGGGGTTCCCGAGACCCTAGGTACTTTCCTATCAGAATCCAAGGCGAGATAGATTTAGTCCATTCTTATTTGATATTGATTTCAAATAATTATTCATTATGATCTAGACTTTTATTCCTTTATATTGTACAATCCAATTATAATTCCAACCATTTAATGACATCTCAATTAAAAATTAAGGAATATTCATTTATAGAAGTTCAATCCCCTTCCTTAAATCAATATGGTAAGAGGTTTCATTGACATTTAACCCTTATTAAATCTCTATTGGGGAGGCCATGATATATACTTAGTATACTTTCTATTTCAAGTTTCACCGTTAATAATTAATTTTAAGAACATAACATAGGTAGGACACATTGTGAGCATACATTGTACATTCGATTATGAAATTATTATTAATAAAAAGCCATTTAACATAATAAGTATCACCTTTAGGAAGTTCTATCAATGGCACACGAAAACGGTGGCTGAAATGTGCCAAAAAACTAAAAACAAAAAATATGGCATAGCCTTAGACAAGGGGAGGATTGAGTTATGGCTGTAACTACTAACAAATAATCACATTTTTGAAAATATCATAACTATACTATTATAACAAGTATAATCATGAAATGTAAATTTATTAAATGTCTTCCGATAAAATTGGTGTTCCACACACAAATACTTTAAAATCAGAGAACATTAGGGATGAGTTATAGACACCCTCCTTAGGGTTGTACAACTCTCCTCATTTGGTATTGTGCCTTGCTTTTCCTCGGATCAGAGTAGATCAATAAAAAGGTAAAATGTTCTCACATGATGATATCAAGGATGAGATGAATAGATAAAAAAGAACTAATAAAATGTAATTTATTACATACTATTGTGCATACAACATGATGAATAGAAGCTTGATCAGATGTCTAGCGAAGGAGATCTCTCAATCCCTAGATTTGGCCCTCAAAAGTCCCAGAATCAGAGAAAAAGGGAATAATCTTGCTGGTTCTCAGATTAGGGAGGAAGAGGGGGTCAAAATAGATCATTAATGGAATTTTGGATATTTTACCCAGAAATTTAGCTTGTTCATGTTTTGTGCATAGAGTTTTTCAAACTGTGCGCAAACTGTGCAAGATAGTTCTGTGCGAAATAACATCCTCTACACGGTTTGATCGGATCGTGTTCAATCCATGCACAAGAACATAGTAGAAGGGGCTTTAACATAGTTCGGGTGCACGACCATGTGCCAACCATGCGAGGTGGCTCTGTCTAGAATAACACAATCTATATGGCTTGCCAAACCATGAAGAATTCCTTCACTGTTTACTCTTAACCATGAACCAAACATGTTTTCCCCAAAAAGATGGGTCCTATGCTCTGAACATGATGAAAACACCCTTATAACCATTACTAACTCATTAAACATCCATATTAGGACAATGTTAATGATTTAGACAAAAAAATTAAAGGATCCATACCTGATTGAAAAACTAGGTACTTACAAGTTCATTAGTGGACTATGTTGTATTAGATTATTCCCAAAATATCTGAAGGACTAGATACTATTATTCATTATTAGACCATGTAAATACAACTATTCTCTTTTATGTTTTGATGAATCATTTTTAAAAAAATTGATAACTATTTAATTGGATGTAATGGTTGTTATAGAAGAAAGATAACATAAAATAAATACATATCACTGATCCAACCCTCCCCCTCTTAGGGACTGAATTTATCCTGGTTGGTTTTTTTAACTTGTATTAGAGATATGTTCCCCTCACATTCTACATTGATGATATTTTTGAAGAGAAGCCATTTTAGATAATTTGAATTGTGTAAATAGTATGGGTGATCTTGTTTTTTGATTGAATGAAATATAAAATATAGACAGATAGAATATTTTTATATCCTATGTCACATGGCTATTATGTTTTGGAAGCTAATATATATAGACATACTCCAAAAATTAAAAATTTTCCTCTTGCATCCATTTATAAAAAATCAAGATAATGATGGAATTGCTATGAATTATTTTCTTTTATCCCTCTCTATAAGTGATTTCCTTTGTGTGAAGGGAGTTAGAAGTACAATAGGAAAATATAAAGGGTTGAAAAATGTCTATGACAGAAATAGGAAGGTGAAAAAATAAAATTTTAAAAATTGGGAGCCTGTTGTATGGATATCTCAAAATGGGTTAGTATTAATCAGTTGGTGACTTCTTTACAAATTTGTTGATATTATTACCACCATAATATGTCTTTGTGATAAGTTATAAGATTGAATAGTTGTTGGAAATATCTTATGAACTCTTTCTAACAAGTTTGATTACAATGTTTCATATTTGGATGAAAGTGATCTTGAAACTCCATCTTCTGTTGACTTTATAGAACATTCATTATTGAGAAATGATAAGGTAGAATGTTTTGAATAAAATAAATGTTTGCTCAAGTAATTTCCTTCAGACCATAAATGAAAATGGAAATCAAATAAAGTTCATTAAGTTGAAGAAGATTGGTACTATAAAATCAAATATGTGGTTAGTAATAATTTTGATAATATTTTACTCTTGTTTTCTATAAAAGTGATAAGAGGCACAAGTTTGTGAAAAGGGAAGCTACACCCAAAATTCATTGAATGTGGAGATGTTGTGTATTTTTCTAAAAAATATTATTGAAGAAGGGATAAATATTGAAGTGATATATATGAAATAATATTATGATGACCATGGAAGATACTTGTAGATTAATAAAAATCTTGCCGCAAGGAAAAATATTAAAAGTCATACAAATATTAATATAGAAGTTTTTTCCCTAAAGATGATAAAGATGATGATTTTTATGTTGAAGTTGAAAACTAACATAAGATGATATGGAGAACACATTTGATGACAATGTAAATGATTTTGTGTTTTCTGGTGATGTAGGAGGTAGTTCTAAAGATGACAATACTCGGTAACAATTTTCTCTCAAAATTGATTTGAAATATTGTAATACATGAAAGACTAATCTATATTTTGGAAAAGAAACATTTTACTGTAAATAATCAATAATATTTTCTTGATGATAATACTAAGTTGTGGGAATAGATTGATCACTAGAAAAAATTTATTGAAAAATAAATGACTTTGAATGAATATCCCTATTTAAAGATATATTCCACGGAGGAATAGGTGGATATTGTTCAAAAAAAACTTCGATAATATTGAGATATTATTTACTAGTTTAGAAAAATATATATATGAGGATTGTAAATATTCATTAAAATCGGAACCAGAGAAGGATAAAAAAATGTTATATTTATAGTTTAAAAATAAAATTGAAGAATCTCATAAGATGAAAAAATATATCAAAATCACGAATTCATACAAAAAAACATTATTTTTAATTAAGAAGTTTATTATCATAGTCTACAATAATGGTTTCAACTACTTCTAATTTTTTAATTTTTGGAAGAAATCATAATTGAAGATGAATATTTCGTGTGGGAACATTATTTTTTGGGATCACTAATGTGTTCATATAGAAGGTAAGAAAGATGTAGAAAAACATGTTCAAAGCATGTGAAAGTATTGAAGTTATAGAGTAAAGTATTATTTTTATGGAAACAACTAGTATTATGGTGGATTCCTTCATAAAGTAAATATTTTTTGGTTCAATAAACACCACTATAATATTAAAATTATTAATATGAATAAAGTTTGGAGGGGGGGTCAATACACTCAACGAAGAAACTCTTAGAATGTTTTTTTGAATGTTGGAGATAGGTTCTAACGTCTGTATACTATTTTAAAAAGGCGTGAATCACTAATACAAATCTGTAAGGGATTTATTGTTATTATACGAACACAAAAAAATGTTTTTAAAAATTTACTAAAGTCATATTTTAAGGTATATAAATGGAAAGAAGAATCTCTTGTTGTTGAAACCTTTTTAAATTCTAAAAAAGAAGCTTGACACTATATTTAAATAGTGTGTGATCTCTACATATGACAATAGATTCTAATCTTGTGAAAATTTTTATTATTATAAGGATTGGAAAGTGACATTTAGAAATAATGAATCACTAAAAATAAATGGTGTTTGATCTTATATTATAATGGAGGAAAATTAAAATAAAAAAATGGAATGTTTATTTATGGGGTGAAATGAAAATTTTTATGTTTTTCACAAGTTTTGGATGATTGAAATAATGTATATTTTAAGAAAAGTATTTTTCACTTTTTGAAAATTGGTCAATATGAAAAATTTGTTACAAAAGGTTTTCTTATAAAGAGAAACTTGTTTCGATTTGGTACTGTTCATAATTCATTTTATCTAAGGATCATGGAAGAAAATAAAATGTGGAATAATATCTTGGGATATATGTGTTAGGCAAATATGAGAAATCTAAAAAAGTGATAAATTGTTCATGATATTCTTGGTATTAAATAAAAAAGCGACTGGTGTTGTTCTATCTGTCATAAATGGAATATTCCAATTTTAGTGCATAATAAAGTTGAAATTTATTCAAATTTTCCAATGGAACTGATTCGTTTTGATATTTTTAGGCAAATAAGTAAAAAACCAACTATCTAATGTGAGTAATTTATTTCATTAATTGATGATTTTACTCTCATTATTATATTATATATTTAAAAAATTAATTAGAAAACTTAAAAGTGATTAAATTTATAGGATAAGAGAAGAAAAGGAATGTAGATAATCTTTGAAGAAGTTGAAAACAAATAATGGTTGTGAATACAAAAATATATTGTTCATAAGTTATCTTAAAAATGTATAATTCATCTTGGGTTCAGTGAACCAATATATTATGTATGTTATTAGATTATGTGGATTGCTCCCTAGTTCCCTAATGGAATCTCATCAAATGTATGGAAAAGAAATTCTTTGATATATTAGAAGAAAAATTAAATTGCAGAATCAAATATGAAAACTCAAGAAGAATTGATTTTTTGGTTTTACGGATGATGATTGGGTAGAGATTGTGGACGATTTAAGATATACATCTAATTGATATTTTACATTTTTTGTAATTTTTGTGATTTATAATACTAAAAATAATTATTATTTAACTCTAAGCATGGATTAAGTAGAATATGTGGCCTCCAATAATAATCCAACACAACTTACATGGATGAATACTCAGTTGAATGATCTTTTTGTTAGAGTGAAGTTACCCCTTTTCTAGGGTTGTGATAATAATATTTTTATGAACCAAAAAATAAATCCGATGAAACATTATCATTTAAAAAATATTGATATAAAATACCACTCAATCAAATATAATGTGGAAAAGAATGTATTCAAGTTTTAGTATGTTCATAAAATATAACAAGTTGATGATATATTCATAAGTCCTTTTTCAATGGATGGGTTTTAGAAACTGAGCTTTAACCTGGGAATCCAACCTCTTTCTATCTAAGGTGTAGGTATGGGTTTATATCCCCTGTCTCAACTTGTCTTTGGATAGTTTTTTCAAAAGGGAGGAAAATGATGTTTCCGGAATATGTTCATCGATATATGATAAACCTTTTAAAGATGATTTTATTTAAGGGGAGTTTTTAAAAAGTGTAAGAAATGAACTCAACATATGAATGCATGACCTATTAAAATTACATTTTTAATTTAATTTAAAAAATATTGTTCTTATTGGAATGTGAAAGAAGTTGTGAATATAAGATATTCTATAAAGAAGATGAAGGTTTGAAGAAATGGTTTCCAAGTCACTATATAAGGATAACATGGTTATGCTGTCAATGATTAATGTTTCTTATAATGAGGTTCCTTATGTAGGCTTATAATTATATTTATGTAATCTATATCTTCATATTACAACATTTCGATGATTTATGAATCATGATTGACTACATAGTCCAAAGGGGATGATTTTTGGGACCATGTTTGTTTGAAGAAGTTGTTTACTTTATGTTTTTTATTTTGTTATCACTATATGAAATCACCTTACACCATATGTTTTATTGATCAGATAATTTTTTTTTTCAGAATCATAATATGGTATACACTTTTCAGAAGAATGTTCATAATGTAACTTTTTTTGTTTTTAAGATTTTTTTTGGGTGAGCCTGTTACAAGTCCTAGGTTTTTGGAAGAGGGTTTATCAAAACATAGAGGGGAGATATATCAAATTCAGAATTTATTTCAATATTTTTGACATAAAAAATATGAAGTTTCATTTCTATAAAAAAAGATCTCAAAATCACCATCACAATAAATTATTGTAATCCGTGAATTGTGAAAGAAAGGGGGAGAAAAATGTTATCGGTCAAAAAACTAATGTTTTGTTAATATTTGGTTTTTTTTCAAAAGATGGTATTTTCCTATCCTAGGAAATAATACTGAGAATTGATTGAATTAAATGTTTTTTTGGTTATTATGAGTTTGCATTTACTAAAGACAAATTTTTTAAAAAATTATGCTGCCACCAATCAATCTAACATGTCTAGAGACTAATCCATCAAATGGGCGTAGACACTGATCTACCATACAAGTGTATAAAATGATCAATCAGACAAAAATTTGGAAGTAATAATGAATCTTATGTAGATACCCATTAGAGGAAGAACATAGGAATTTAAAAAAATTATTGAATAGTCCAAAGATGTTGAGTGTGACTTATTGTAGAATTTGTTGATATTGATGAATGAGATTGGCATCAGAGACCGATCAATCTGATGACATAAAACAATATAGTTAACCATTTTCATATTGATCGAAGCATTAGAGTGGGGTATCACGATTTCATCATCACAATTGGGTGAAGACTCATGGAAAAATATCTGACAAAAATAATCCAATAGGGGATGAGTTTCATCAAACACAGTTTCATCGGTTGGAGGAGTTTTTGAAAAAATTATAAAAGGAGTTTATATGGTGAGAAATTTAAAAGATTCCATCTGATAGTTGTTTATGTTTTATGATGCAGTTAAAAGTTGAAATGATATTAATGGAAGAAAAATTTTAGTTGGTTTGTAAATTTGGAATGGGAAGGATTCTATTTTAGATTTTTTCTGTCAGAACAAGAAAATCAAATTGAAAAATAGTTTTGGACTGAAGATTTGTTCATAAATTCAGAGAAGGATGAAGTTGTGATATGATTCAAGAAGATTCTATAAGGATCTAGAAAATTTTATAAATATTTATAACAAGTAAAAATTATGTTCAAATGAATTTTTAATTTGGGATTCTAGGATTTCTGTTAGTGGGAAAATGAAATTTGTTTCCCTTGGTTTTCTATTTTAAGGAAACCATAAATAGAGGTTAAATCACAACGTACAATTACCCTATTCACATGTGTGGGAGGTAGAGTGCTCGATTATTGGTTTCAAAATAACTTCTTTAGAATAATTGTTTCGATAGTAGAAGAGTTTATAAGAAGATGCTGTCAGGATTTATTGGATTAGACAGAGTAATCAAATTAATAGTTTTGGGTAGAATAAAGAAGAGAAATAGACTTTTTTATACAAGAGAATCATTATTTTTTCTAGAAAAGCGAATTAGACTAGTTTCCATGTTGAGGAATCTGACTGGGGAATCAGATTGACTGATTAGACTATGTTTTTATATAATTTTAAGAGAATTTATTCATACCTATTGATGAGTATAAAAGTTAATAATTGGTTTCAAACTAATCAAAAAACATAATTTTATTGAAAAAATAACATTAAAATGTTTTGACCCAATCTGTGACGGTTTCTAAACTTATTACAACATCATATTTAAATATTTCTTGCTAGGAAAAGTAGATACACTATTGTATTTATCATAGTACTACAAATGTGTTAAGGTATTTTATACTTGTTTTATCCACACAAATGGACTATTTTCTAGAGTATTGTGTGGTATTGGATTATTTCAAAAACATTCTATCTACTATATACTCATATTGATTAGTGAACATAGTACATTTCTTGTGTTCTTGTGGATGTGTGCATATTTGGTTTTCAAGAATGTAATAATTTATTAAAAGGAGGTGAATATAGTTAAGCATGAAATATATCATAAAAGCGAATAAAATATTTTATTCAATCATCCCCCCTCTTAGTGATTGCATAAATCCTTATTGAGTCTTTATAGTAGTGAGGCCACCTTTGTCGTTTCCCATAGTTCCAATTCCATCTTCAATTATCCCTGCCATAGGGCTACCACACCCAACACTACGACATTTAAGACCTCCCTTTTTCCCATAGGGGGACTCCCAAAATAAAATTCATATCATCATGTGTGTTTTAATAATGTTGGAATTCTACAAATGATTATACTCCACTTAAACCATATAGAACCTTTCAAAAAATTGTATTTTCACCGAATCATACATGAAATATATGTATATACACATGAAAATGATGCATTATATATATTTAATCTGATAATATGTATATATATTTTCAATTTAATATATTCATTTGATGCATGAGTTTTATCATTCATATGGTGAGTCAATAATAATATAATAACATAATATTTATGATATATATATTATTCTAAATATACATGAGACTCATATTCTAGATGTGATGGAATCAACACAACAACCTAAAAAACTTATACAGTATGAATCATTATCATTTAAACCGATTATTTTTTATTAATAAATTGTCATTTATTTATGGAAACCTATTTAATGAGAAAATACCCATTAGAAAAAAATTCATGAGATTTATTAAGAAGTGGGAAACATGCTTCCAATATAAAATTGAATTATTTCTATTCTATTTGGGTTGTGTGATGTTTTTGAAACACTTCTAAACCCTCATCATCCCTAAATGTCATTTGTCTCATTTGATATCATGTTATCACCCATTAGAAATTTTCATCTCCTCATGAAACATTAATGAATATTTTAGTTTGATCTCTATTGAGATTCAGTGATTTTTCTCCCCTCCTCTGAATTTCCATTAAAGACACTCTATTAAAGGAGGGATATGGATTATACTGTAAAATATTGCCTAAACATACTCTATTCTCATATTATTTACATGTTCATTTTATGAAGATAGAAAAAAAAGTATTTTGTTGTTGTTTTCCACTATATATTACCATGAGTTGATTATAAAAAACATATCAGTTATATCTAATGATGTTTCATTAATAATCCAACATGTTTAGATAACCAATTTTTGAGAAATATATAACTTGAATTAAAGAACAATGTTTTAATAATGTTTTTATTTTGTTACAGAGGTTTACATGATTAGAATAATGGTAAATATGATTCAACCTTATATAGGTAGTTTATGTAATGGTTATAGCCTTATTCAATGTGGTGGTGTAAAATTCATATCCTAATGTAAATGGTTAGTGTAAGGGTATTCTCTTGGTTACCTTCATGAAAATGGTTTGTAAACAGGTAGCACCCATATATTATTGATTTTTTTATGAAGGTTACTGTTGATTTTACCGTACACATATAGGTATTTTATTTTATAAATAATGGGCTTTGATTTTTTTCATTTAAAAATTAAAAAAATATTACCTATATGCAAGAGGCGCACATAATGTTATTACATTTACGTGATGTGTTGTATAATGGTTCCATCCTCATAACCATTATATAATTGGTGATGCAAGAGCATCTTATACTTCTATAGATTATCCAAATGATGGTAGAGGGATGTTACCTTTACACAGGGTATCTGTATAATAGAAAAGGGAGGATATCCTTTTGCAGAATTAAGATTTTGTGTAAGGGAATGAATAAAAATGTTTAACATTTTATGATATTAAAATTTTTGAATGGATATTAAATTGTTGATAAAGAATGTTAAAATCTATTTTGTGAATATTTATATTAAAATTAATTAATTAATTAATTAATTATAAATTTCATAAATTTTTAGTAAATTATTTACCGAAATATTAAAGGATAATATTTTAAAAATAGAATATAACAACTATTATATTCTTTTAATCTTAAAAGAAGATGTTTATCAATAAATAATAAATGGTATTTTATATTGTATTTATAAATTATATAATATATGACATTTAGATTATATAAATTGTTTTATAAAATAGAAAATGAATTATAAAATGTATATAAATCATGAAATATCATATAAATTGCATATAATATAAAATTTAATGGAATTAAAATTAGAATGAATATAAAATTTAAATCCTTATTAATTTATAATTTATTTAAAATTATTATTTATTTATGAATAGTTCAAAAATTTATCTTGTTTTATAATGTAAATGAAATTATTATCTATTTAAAAAAATTTATTTAATTTTCATTGGGAGTAGATTTTTAATGAATTTTGTTTTTTGTGTATACCTATTTATATGATAAATTGATTCTAAAATTGATCTTTTCATACTATTCTGAGTTCAATATCATAAAATAATGTTTTTACTACCTTGACCACAATATATTATTATAGTGATGTGCATGATAATAGTTTCTAGACATAGTGGTTGAATATTAGTTGTTATAATCATGATGAATTGAATTGTCTCTTATATAATATCTACTTGTGTAAATGGACTTTGGGTTAGTCCACTAACTTTATAAGAGGCTTGTTTCTTGGCTAGGATAGTAAATGGGGTTGGTTATATATTGCTTTAGGATTGCTCATGTATAGTTTTTCAATGTCATATAACTCTATCCTTTTTCATAAATAATTCATGTAAAATATTAATATAATGAATTTTAATATGTATGAATATACTTAGATCTTGTTTTTGAGAGTGAAACATAAAATTTTAGGCTGAGTAAATAGTTACACATTAATGAGGTGTGACCACATTAAATTTTTTAGATGGAATATGTATTTAGAATACTAAATTATTTGTAGGATATATATAAATAATAAATAAACCATGAAAAGATAAATATTACATATGATTTTATAATTTTTTAGTTAATATACATATGACTTATATTAATTTGTCGAAACCATATAATAAAATACATTTTAAATTCTATGTTTGAGATTCCATCAATTATTACACTTGTCATGACCTCGATTATTTGACCAGGTAAGTCATTTCATAGATTGGTGGCCTCAAATTATATTTTTTTGGGGAAAAATTAATAGGTGACACTTGAACAAACTTGGGAAAGTTATTTTATAATTGGGTTCTATATGATTGACCTTTTTCATCCAATGTTTTGTGTTTCTATGGGTTACACTAGATTGGAGGCCCTAATACAATTAATTTTATAAATGAATAGATTTTTGCTATCCATATGATTGATTTGTATTAGTGGTTTTCCGATGAATCATATAAGAGGCACCACTATTATGATTGGGATGACTCCATACTCAAATAACTAAATGGTGAGAGAAAATCTATATAAGAATCATTCCTTAGTGAAATATGGATCTTGGATCTCTAAAAATATATGATTTATGGGGTCATTTTTTTAATGGGATAAATTTCTTTGAATTCCCTTAATAAGAATAATATAATACATGATACTCACTTATATATATATTCATTATAGATTATAGAATACTTTAAACTGATAATATTGGAATAATTAATTGGTATTAATTACAATACAGTAATATATTTTTATCTATAAATGATAAGTGTTCATAAGGATAATAAATTAATGTGACAAAATATTAAGGTTATAAAAATCCATTACTACAACAAAAATTCATGTGAATTAGATAGTGATTGTGCATCACTAATTTTTACTAACAATAAGATACTCAAAGATAAGATGAAATTGATGAAGTGTGATGTATATCATCATGTCAATAATGGAAAAAGTGTTTCTACATTAGAGGTCAAACTAATGATTTCATTTTATATATTTGATTGATCATATAATTGAAAACTATTATTATGTTGCCTCCATAAATAATTATTTAATTTTAGTTCCTGTTTTTTAAATAAAGTTATTTTCATTCATTTTTAAGAAAAAAATTGTTTTATATATATAATAACTATAAGATGGACATTGGAATATAATGAATTGTTTATTTATTAATGATATAGATAATTTTGCTTATGAAATTCACAAAAGGTTAGAGTCTATTATAATTCCACCTATTTTTTAACTATATCCCTGGTCATATAAATGGGAGACTTCTTCAAAGACACCATATATATGGATTTTTGGACTCATTATATTAAAATGTTTTGATACAGGATAATCTTGTTTATTTAAAAAATATAAAGTCATCTTTTGGGAGAAAAGATCAGAGATATAGTGGTCATTGGATCTCGTATATAGTGATGTGTGTGGACCAATGAGTACATAGAAAAATGGTTTTTTGAGGTACTTAGTAACTTTCAATTAGGATTTTATTCATTTTGGGTATGTGTTTTATATAGAATAAGTATAAAACTTTTTAAAAGTATTAAGAGTATCAGAATGAAATATATAACCAACTATGAAAAAAAATTAATTTCATATAATTGTATTGGGTGGTGAATAATGGAAACATAAATTCATAACTAATTTGAGATATTTTAGACATCTTTTCCAAATCACCCCCTAGAGAACTACACTAGAATTCTATAACTGAAATAATAAAAAATAACTTTTTAGACATGTTTTCATCGATGATTAATCTTTTTAATCTTACTATAACATATTGGGGTAAGGATTTGGAGGATTTTATATTTATAATAAATTATTTCCATCTAATTTATTCAAGGAGATGATATATAACATATGTTATTGGAAACATCCTAGATTTTATTATGTGGATAATTGGGGTTGTGAATCTTACATATGATGTTTTCTTTTTGATAAACGTGACCTTAAGTATGATAAATAATTAACTAAGGTTCTCCTATAGAATAAAATAGATATTTTTTCTACCATTATACAAATAATAATGTGTTTGTTGATAAAAGCGTATATTTCAATGAAATAAATAGCTAATTAGATAAGCCGGTGAGAGGAAATTTGAACTTGGAGATGTCCTAGAATGATAAATTGGAAGTGTCCTTGAAATGGTGGTTAGTACAGATTCCCAAACTGTTATGGAAAAAAATCGAACTGATGATACACAAGAAACATGAAGGTTTGGTTAGAGTCATCAAGAGCCTAGGAGATATGGATTTGTCATGGATATTGATAATAATATAATATTCAATGGAGATAAATTAGCTTCATACCATGATACCATTTAGTGTTTTGATTCATAAAATGGTTAATAGTCATAGAATCAATGAAGGACACCATGTAGACTAATAAATATGGGTTATTGGTGTATCCATATAAAGGGGTGAGAAAAATTAGGTGTAACTGGGTTTTCATAAAAAACATGTCATGGATGGTAGAGTTTCTACCTATTATGAACTCATAGTGGAAAAAAGTAATAAACAGGGTCATGATATTGAATATGAAGTGACCATTTAAGATATTGTTATGAAAATGTTAGTTGGGATTTTTTTCCAGTATAATCTCATTATAATTATGAAATATAACAAATGGATACAAAAACTATACTACGGAATATTAATTTAAACGAGTGAATATATATGATACAACCATAGTGTTTTGAAGTTACAAATGAGAATTATATGTTTTGTATGTTTCTGTAGTCTATTTTTGTACTAAATAAAGATTATATGATTCAGAATATCTTATCTGATAATGTGATCAACGAGTTTGGGTTCATAAGATATGTATATGATTATTATATATACATGCACTATATTTAGAGTATATTAGTGTTTCTAATATTGTATGATGATTACATACTACTTATGACACTTCAGTCTATGATGATGGGGATGGGTACTTGTTTCTTAATGAAATACATGGGAGATGTACATAGGATTCTATGAATTGGGACTTATAGATACATATCTATGTATTTTTTTTAGACAAAGTTAGAACACCTATATTGGTAATGTCTAAATGCATTTTGGCATTGGTAACTCTAAGAATAAGTCATTACTAGTATTGAATGGAATGAATCATAAGAAGAGTTAGGATCCATCTAAAGAGATATAAATTATTGAAAATAGTTTTATACATCATCCATAGGATATATCATGTATGTTATGTTGTTTAATTTACCTTAATTCATATACGATTTGAGCATAAAAGTAGGTAACCTTCCAATATTTGTGATATACACTAGATTTCTATGTAGAACGTCATTATGTACTTAAGAAGGACTAATGATATGATCTTGTTCATTGGTGTAAAGGAATACACATATTCTATTCTCCATTAAAAAAATAATTATATGAAATTTCAAGGTAGATATCTGTGATTCTTAAATCGTGGAGAAATTAGTTTGATGTTGTGAAAATAATCCACCATATCTATCTAAAACACAATATTTGAGTACGTCACTATATCAAATTATGTGAAGGGTTTTTTCTGGATGATGAATTTCATTTCTAAACATGGAATGGTTTCATGCATCATGGGAGTAATTCAGATATATTGACCAATAATTGTATGGTTTCTTGTGATAATGAACCCCAGTCTCAATTGAGGAAAAACACATCATTAATAAAATACTATCTCATTCATGAGTGTTTTAATATAGATTTCCTGAATGGTTGAGTAATAAAATCATCAAAAATTATTACTTTGACTTATCCAAAACTGATGATCACTATGGATAATTATTATAATGACCCATGAATTTCATATAGAATTATTACATATTTTTTTGATAAAAATAAATAAATTTCATAAATAAAACCCAATGAATGTAATGATTTTATGTATTGGGATAATATATAAATAATCTTCTTATTTCATTAAATATCTTCAAAATAACACACAATGATCTTCCCACATAGTAATAATCATTGTCCTACCCTAGTTAAATGTATTTTTCAAGAACTAGAGAATGAAAACATAATAAATGGTTGGCTAAATGCTTTGTAAGGATATGTAATGTATTTATGACAATAATATGATTATTAGGGTATGAGAAGATGATAATTTCATTTGAAAATAATACCATGTACATCATAGATAATAAATGAGAGTCATGGAATAAATCATGGAATCACATGTGACATGAATCATAATGGAATCAAATAACATGATCCATTATAACAAAACATTATCATAATAAATATATTTACGGTATACCTAATTCTATAACCTTTTTAACTTGTACAAATTGAAATTGGTTCACTCATTTTGTAAATAAAATGAAATCAGGCCCTTGCAGAATCTTATAGACATGATAATAGGTCCCCACATTATATTTTAACATGAAATCGGGGTAATTAATAAAATATCATCATTTAATGAATTTAAAGGAAATATAGGTCTCGATAGCCCTTGGTTATATCGTTTCCACTATCCTCGATTATAAAATCAGCAATGTCCTCAGTTATAATTTAACTACCATAGTTGGTTATAATATAACCACCACACTTGGATATAATATAACCAATATCACATAACGATAACCATAAATATGTGTGTCATAAGATAATAAAAAATTCAGCATACTATAACTCATGAAAATAAATGGGTTTCTTAAATATTTCATCACTGTATAACCCATGGAAAAGGAAATGAGTCTCATAAAAATCATTCTAACACAAAAATAAACCATTATGTAAGAAGAATAATGATTTTATCATTGGCTAGTATCCCTATAAAAACATTAATAACATCAATGGATGTCATTTTAGATAGAAAATAGTATATAATGGCTATGTGAAACATTTCTATAGGAAAATAACATTTCTATGAAAATAATATTTTGACACAAAATATTCAAATAATATTTCAGAAATAATTTTCCATAAAAATAATCCATGATTACTATAAAGTAATACATTATACATATAACAGACCGGCCTTGAACCTTACATAATATTGAATTAAATGAATAATTCACGTAGAGGATCTTTTCAGGTTTAGAGTTTTAGAGTGTTAGGCCATAACTATTACATTTCAAAATATTACAAAATAGACAATTCTATTCAGTTTCCATTTTTTTACAAAACATGAACTATTGAAAAAAAATTCATGTATAGTTCCATTTTTTAGACGGAATGACTTTTCCTTTATCTAATACTTGACCCTTTTCCACTTTATGTCCTGTGAAAAACATTTCAAAACTTGGGATGAGCATATAAAACTCAGTAAGGGACACACAAAGAAGGAAAATTGTTAGCTTTTCAAAACAACAAATAAACCATGAATACTTAATCATAAGTAATACTTTTCACCTTTTTGGAAGAATTAAATACTCTTCACTAAATAAAATATCATTAATTACCCTTTTGTAACCAAAAGATTACCATAAAACCCATATAAAGAACACATAACATATAAAGGTAACTTGGGACATAAACATACAGAAATGGAATAACCATACTGTCGACTTCCACTCATATCACTAAATGGAATTTCCATACGACCGACTTCCATACCCAATGCATTGGAGGTTATAACGTAACCACCCATCTTAGTATTCATGGCACCACCCGTCATTTGGTTTATCACGTAACCACCTGTCAAATGTCCAAGTACCATTATAAAATCATAAGACAAGAAAAAAATATAAAGGAATGAAAACATTTCCACATTTTAATCACAATATATCACTTAAATATATTGACATAAAAAATCCTTTATCAAAACCATTTTCAATAATAAAACACATAAATGATTATATGGTGTTTATTTTATTTTAAAAACATTACGGCTTGTTGAGGAAGCCAAAGATCAAATAATACTCGGGGCAGATGAAAGGAAGTTGAAACAACTCCTGTTAAAAGAAACATTCATTTTTTTCATTTAGTAAAATGCTTTGTAGAAAAATATTCCCTTTGAAAAGTCAAGGGTGTTTATACAGCGTATAAAAGAAAGTCGTGTATTAAAACAAAATATTCCACATTGAAAGGAGGTTGAGACGAAGTCCCTTACCTCGCATCCGACAGGACTCCATCGTTATTTAATATCCTGAATAATAAACTAAAGTTAATTTATACTTTCATAAGAACATTTTTCTTTTTTATTATCCCATTTATATAACTTATTACCATGTTATAAACATTATGTAATCATTTATGTTAATAACATTTATTTTGTCGATATTTGGTACTTGAGTCAAAAATGAACACCCTATATTTACAAGTTGTCCATGTGGTCAATAGTCCATTATATACAGATTTATATTCATGATTTTAATATCCTATATATCATATATATTCAGTATATACATGTATTTATAATTGTATATTACATTTGGAGGTAAGAAATGAAATGCACCATTCATGGAGACGGTAAGTCGTACGTACGCATGAACACTACTTTCATTTCTATTTCCTATTTTATTGGAATTAAAACATAATTATACATAGGTATATTATAATTACAGAATAATATCATATATAATATCATTAACTTTATCCTTTATACATCCCACATAAGGCATTAACGAGTCACATCACATTAAGGGGGCGATAGTCCACACTTCCTCAAATGACATTATCCTATTTCCCCACTATTGAAACCATAAAGGCTTGATATAATTGGGAACTACAGAAGAAAAAGGAAATGATACACATAATATATATCATATAAAAATACAATTATATCATAATTTCCACCATGAGAGGCGGTAAGATGTAATTGAACAATCATCATTTAATGAGGTGTTAGTTTTCCATCCACAGAAACATTATGTTCTTCATCCATTAGATGGAGTTGTGTGTAAGTGTAGTTCGAATCCTTATCATAACAACATCCTAGTATATTGAGGATACTTTTTTTGTTACTAAAGAAATGAAATAAAAAGAGTTTAGGGTTTGGAGAATCAAAATAAAAGAAAACAATTTAAGAGAAACTGTTACCTTTAATTTGGGTAACTCAATTTAGTTTGAACGAAAGGACTTATTATGTGCCTTACACCTAAGGTAAGGCTTCCAGGAGAAGGATAGGGATGTAGGGAGTGTAATTGGGAAGAGTATAGATGATCCAAATGGCTTGAGAGGTGTGAGGAATTGGTTATAAGTGGTCTCCTTTAATAAGGGAGAGGAGGGGCTCTTTAGGAAAGTGTGAAAACATTATTTTATTATATACTGTTATTCGGTTTCTAAAAGTCCAAAAATCATCAAGCTCAAAGATAAGATGACTCATATTTGGAATCAAATCATCAAATAATAATAGGACATGTTTTGGATAATAATGTTATCATTATAATCTTATTTATTTATATCATTTTTTAATGAGGTAAATACTGCATCATTATTGTGTCATAAATAATGTAATTTATTTGATGTCTAAAAATTATAAAAAAACTACCATGATGTAGGAAATATTTTTAGCTTTCCATATAATATTATTTGTTGAAAATAGGACTTATATAACACCATATAAAAATTAATTACTAAAATATTTGTTTTAATGTCAATTTTGCCTTCACATTAAATTAATTAATCTAAATTGTCATTTTCACTTCCAAGTAGCTCAATGGGGTCCCAAAATCGACCCAAAGATTCCCATGGTCGTTAATGATTCAACCAATAAGGTTTGGATATGTGGTAAGGTAATTGGCAATTATTATAATATTCTTTTTACCTTTATTTACCCTATTTAACTTTAAGCGCGGTAAATAAAATTCAAAAGATACTATTCACCAAAAAAATTCATTTTAATGCACCACATATTACTTCATGATAACAACCATGTATGTCGGATTTTTTAAATTCAATTTACAGAAGCGGGAAAATATCATTTAAATGAAAAATTCAGTTTTTTAACTACCACTAAGTGGTTTCACTATTCATCAAACATTGATGTTTTTTAGAAAAATACCAAAAATTCAGCCAAAGCATTATTTTATATTCTAATTTCAAAATTGATGTCTATTTTTCAAAATTCAAAACATAGAAGTGGCATTAATTAATTTTAAAATTAATTCCCATTATCAAAACAAATAGTGTGTTTTTTAGAAATAATAACTATTAAAAGATTGATACTTGTTTATGTCCAATTTGAAAGTGAAATTAATTGCAATGACCAAAATTGGATGAAATGGTAAATATATATTTTAATATTCCTTTAAAACAAATAAAAATGATAATCTAACCATATAAATAAATTAGATTAAAAGGCACTTTTGAATTGGAATACAATATTTTTCACTATTCATTAAAAAATGAATTTTATCAGAAAAATACCAAAAAATTACCCAAAGTAAAATTTGATGTCCCCATTATAAAGAAGGATTTTATTTTCTCAATTATAATGTATTAAATTGACCAAAACAATATTTAAATAGGGTTCTCCATTAAAAGGTGTTAAATCGGCCTTTTAATGTAAATTATGCTTAAAATTAGATTCATTCAAATTTTTAGCATCATAATTTTATTGGATAAATGTAAATACATTTAAAAAATATGTATAATCATATTGTAGTTAGTTTCCTTCATTATCTCCAATTAAAACATCTAGGAGTTAACTACCATTTAAAATAATAATATTATATTATTAGTGTGCAACGTAGGATTCCAAAGAAACTCGTTGTTGTGTATCGGGTATGCTATCAAACATAGAAACCCCTTTAATGTAAAATTAATATTTTATTCACAAATATTAATGAATATAAAAATATATTATTCTTAATTTACCTGGGATGTTACATACTTCCCCCTTTATGGAAATTGCATCCTCAAAATTTTATTCACTTATCAAATAAATGGGGGAATTTATCCCTCATATCATATTCAGATTACCCCGTTGCCTCTTCAACCATTTGGTTTTTCCACAAAAACTTTACCTGGTGAATTACCTTATTCCGCATCACTTCCTCTCTATGGTCAAGAATATGGACTGGTTGTTCTTCATAAGAGATATTCTCTTCCAACTGAACTATCTCTTGGCTCAAAACCTGAGATAGATCTAGCATATACTTTCTCAACATCGAAACATGAAAACAATAGTTTACATGGGATAAACATGGAGGTAAAACCAATCTATATGCAACTAATCCAACTTTCTCCATAATTTCATAAGGTCCAATGAACCTCGGACTCAACATTCCCTTCTTACCAAAACGCATCACAATTTTCCATGGAGAAACTTTGAGAAATACATGATCACCTACCTCATAAGAAAGATCCTTCCTCCAGTTATCTTCCTAACTTTTCGGTCTGCTCTGAGCTGTTCTCATGTGCTTCTGAATCAACTAAACTTTCTCTGCAATATCTTTTACCAATTCTGGTCTCATAAGATTCCTTTCTCCTACTTCATTCCAAAAGTTGGAGTTCAAAAACGATTTCTATATAATGACTCCAATGGAGCAATCTGTATACTGGAATTAAAACAGTTATTATATGCAAATTCAACCAAAGAATGATTTTGGTCATAACTTCCCTGATAATCCATCGAGTAAGCATGTAGAATATCCTCCAAGGTCTGAATTGATCCATCCAACTGCCCATCTGATTGAGTATGAAAAGTTGTACTAAAGTTTCATTCATTACCCAATGACATATGATGCCCTTTCCAAAAGATATAAGTAAATCTGGGATCATGATCATATACAATGTAGAGGGTAACACCATGCAACCTAACTATATCTTTAACATACTACCGAGCAAGTTGATCTACAGACAATGTATCCCTCGAGATGTCTTTGGTAATTCACAACCAAGTCCATGGATATATTTTACCATTTCCATTCTGGCACCGGTAAAGGCTAAAGGATTCCTTTCGGTAACTATCACTCTACTTTAACCTGGTGACAAGTCAAACACTTCATAGTAAAATCAGCAATATCTCTTTTAATTCCATCCCACCAGAAATACTCCCAAAGATCTCTGTACATCTTATTACTGTCAGGATGAACTAAAAATAGAGAACTATGAGATTCACATATCAACTCATTCTTCAAATGTGAATCACAAGGCACACATAATATCTTTCCAAACCTAAAAAATCATTATCAATGTTAAATTCAGGAAACTTACCCTTCTGAACCAACTCTACGTATTTCTGCAACTCACTGTCTTCCTTCTGCGATTTCTTTATTCTGTCTAATAGAGATGATCTCACTAACACCTGAAACAAAATAGAATAATTTCCTACACCAACAACTTCTTTTCCAAATTTCATAATATCAAAAACCAAAGGATATCGTTCCAAACATAGCATGCATAATGAGACATTACATTTTCGACTCAAAGCATAAACCACTTTTTTGGCTTTTCCCGAATGATAATGGATCATGAAATCATAATCCTTGATTAATTATAGCCATATCCTTTGTCTCATGTTCAATTATTTTTGAGTGAATATATACTTCAAACTTTTGTGATTAGTATATTTTTCACACTTCACTCCATACAAATAATACCACCAAATGTTTAATGCAAAAACAATAACAGCTAATTCCAATTAATGTGTAGGGTAATTTTACTCATGTGGTTTCACCTAACATGAATCTTAAGAAATTACCTGATCATTATGAATTAGGACACAACCAATCCCTTTCAATGAAGCATCACTGTAGATAACAAACTCACCATTTCTGGAAGGCAGTGCCAAAATTGGATCATTCACCAATCTTCTTTTCAATTCCTGAAAACAATCATCACATTCTTTTGTCCAGATGAACTTAACACCTTTTTGATTTATCTTATCCATTGTACTATATAACTGTTCAAACATTTCAACAAACCTCCAGTAAAAACCTTAAAAACCAGAAAACTACAAATCTAGGTTATATTTGTGATTCTTGGACATTGTTCAATAACTTTTGTTTTAGCACGTTCAATAGTTATGCCATTTTTTTGAAACAATGAGAACAAGTAAAGAAATTTGTTGTAACCAAAACTCACACAAGATGAATTTCCCAAATAGAGTTTTTAATGTTTGCAAGGCAACCCTTAAATGACTTCCATGCTCCTCTTTACTTTTAGAATAAACCAAAATATCACAAATAAACACAAACACCATTGATCACCTGATTCAACTGAGCCATAACTGCATGAAACTGCTCAATTTTGAATCTGACCATCTCAGGTTTCTGATTTGGAAGGTTTTCTTCCTACTGTTATCGCCCCAACATAGCTGCCCTGTTTCCACTGCGGAAAACCATGTTGAACACAAAAATATCATAGGTGAAACAACATGGAAATCTATAAATTCTATATGATATCAATATTAACATAAATTACTTTATGGATATTAATTTATCAATACCCCAACTCCAAAAGTTATCTAAACAAACCTCTGACACCAACTACAATGGACCTACCTTAAACTGTACATAATATTGAATTAAATGAATAATTCACGTAGATGATATTTTAAGGTTTAGCGTTTTAGAGAGTTAGGCCATAACTATTACATTTCAAAATATTAAAAAATAGACACTTCTACTCAGTTTCCATTTTTTTACAAAACATGGACTCTTGAAAAAAAGAGTCATGTCCAGTTCCATGTTTTATATGGCATGACTTTTCCTTGATCCCATCCTTGACCCTATTCCACTTTATGTCATGTGAAAAACATTTCAAAAATTGGGATGAGAATATAAATCTCAGAAAGGGATACCCAAAGAAAGAAAACTATTAGCTTTAAAAAACAACAAATAAACCATTAATACTTAATCATAATTAATACTTTGCACCTTTTTAGAAGAAGTAAATACTATTCACTGAATAAAAGATCATTACTTACCCTTTTGTAACCAAAATATTACCATAAAACCCATATAAAGAACACATAACATATATAGGTAACTTGGGACATAAACATACTTAAATGGAATAACCATACAGTCGACATCCACACATATCACTAAATGGAATAGCCATACGGCTTAATTCCATACCCAATGCATTGGAAGTTATAACGTAACCACCCATCCTGATATTCAAGGCACCACACATCATTTGGTTTATCATGTAACCACCCGTCAAATGTCCATGTACCGTTATAAAATCATAAGACATGAAAGAAATATAAAGGAAACAAAATATTTCCACATTTTAATCACAACATATCACTTAAATATATTGACATAACAAATCCATTATCAAAAACATTTTCAATACCAAAATATATAAAATATTGTATGGTATTTATTTTTTTTAAAAACATTACGTCTTGTTGAGGAAGCCAAAGATCAAATAATACTCGTGGCAGAGGAAATGTCATTGTCACCACTTTCGTTAAAATAAATATTCCTTTTTGTCGTTTAGTAAAACAGTTAATAGAAAAATATTCCCTTTGAAATTTTAAGGGTGTTTATACAGAGTATAAATGAAAGTCATGTATTAAAACAAAATATGATTCAATGAAAGGAGATTGAGACGAAGTCCGTTACCTCATGTCCGACTTGACTTTATCGTTATTTAATCTCCTAAATAATAAACTAAAGTTAATTTCAACTTTCTGAAGTACATTTTTCAAGTTTATTATTCCTTTTATATAACTTATTACCAAGTTATAAACATTATGTAATCATTTAAGTTAATAACGTTCATTTTGTCGATATTTGGTACTTGAGTCAAAAATGAACACCGTTTATTTACAAGTTGTCCATGTGGTCAATATTCCATTATATCCAGAATGATATTCATGATTTAGATATCATATATATAATATATATTCAGTATATACGTGTATTTATAATAGTACATAACATTTTGAGGTAAGAAACGAAATGCACCGTTCATGCAGACGGTGTGCCGTACGTACGCATGAACGCTACTTTCATTTCTATTTGTTATTTTAATGGAATTAAAACATAGTGGTACATAGGTATATTATAATTACAATATAATATCATATATAATATCATTAACTCTATCCTTTATACATCACCCAAAAGGCATTAACGAGTCACATCACTTTAAGGGGGCGGTAGTCTGCACTTCCTCAAATGAGATTATCGTATTTATCCACTATCGAAGCCATAAAGGCATGATATAATTGGAAAGTACAGAAGAATAATGAAATCATTAACATAATATATATCAGATAAAAATAAATTTCCATTATAATTTCCACCATGAGAGGCAGTAAGATGTAATTGAACAATCACTGTTTCATGAGGCGTTAGTTTGCCATCCACATAAAAATTATGTTCTTCATCCATTAGATAGAGTTTTGTATAAGGGTAGTTTGAATCCTTATCGTAACAACATCCTATTATATTGAGGATACTGGTTTTGTTACAAAATTATGGAAATAAAAAGTGTTTAGGGGTTGGAGAAGCTAAATAAAAGAAAACAATTTAAGAGAAACTGTTACTTTTCATTTTGGTAATCACTTTGGTTTGAACCAAAGGACTTCTTAAATTCCTACTGCCTATGGTAAGGCTTCTAAGAGAAGGATAGGGATATAGGGAGTGTAATGGGGCAGAGTTTTGCCAAGCCAAATGGATTGATAGGTGTGAAGACATGGTTAGAAGTGGTCTCCTTTTATAAGGGAGAGGAGGGGCTCTTTAGAAAAGTGTGAAAACATTATTTTATTATATAATGATAGTAGGTTTATAATAGTCCAAAAATCAATAAGTTAGAATATAATATGACTCATATTCGAAATAAAATAATCCAATATTAATTGGACTTTTTTTGGACAATAATGTAATCATTATAATCTTATTTATTTAAATCATTTATTAATGAGGTAAATACTGCATCATTATTGGGTCATAAATAAGTTCATTTATTTGAAGTCTAAATATTTAAAATAGAACTACCTTGATGTAGGAAAATTTTTTAGATTGCCAAATAATTTTTTAGTCGAAAATAGGACTCATATAACACCATATAAAAATTTAGTACTATAGGATTTTTGTTAATGTCAAATTTGTCTTCAAATTAAATTAATTAATCTAAATTGCCATTTTCACTCCCAAGTGGCTCAATGGGGTCCCAAAATTGACCCAAAGATCCCCATGGAAGTTAATTACTAAACCAATAATGTTTGGACAAGTGTTAAGGTAATTGTGAATTATTATAACAAACCATTTACCTTGAATTACCCTATTTACCTTTAACCGCTGTAAATAAAATTCAAAAGTTACTATTCACCAAAAATTATTTTCATCATATTGGACCACATTTTACTTCTTGATAAAAAAATGTTTGTCAGATTTTTGAAATTAAAATAATAGAAGTTGTAAAATTTCATTTAAATGAAAAATTCAGTTTTTCAACTACTACAAAGTGGTTTCACTATTCATCAAAAATTGACGTGTTTCATAAAAATACCAAAAATTCCACCTAAGAATTATTTCATATTCTGAATTCAAAATTGATGTCTATTTTTTCAAATTCAAATCATGGAACTGTCATTAATTAATTTTAAAATTAATTCCCATTATCAAAAAAATAGCATGTTTTTAAGAAAAAATAACTATCAAAAGATTGGTACTTGTTTTTGTCCAATTTCAAAGTGAAATTAATTTCAATGAACAAAATTGGATTAAATGGTAAAATATATTTTAATTTCACATTAAAACCAATTTAAAAGATAATCTAACCATTTAAATAAATTATATTAAAAGGCACTTTTGAATTAAAATACAATATTTTTCACTATTCATTTAAAAATGAACATTATCAGAAAATTCCAAAAAATTACCCAAAGTAAAATTTGATGTCCCCATTCTAAAGAAGTATTTTATTCAGTTGATTAAAATGCATTAAAGAGACCAAAACTACATTTAAATAGGGTTCTCCATTAAAAGGCATTAAATCGGCATTTTAATGTAAATTATGCTTAAAATTAGATTCATTACCATTTTAAGCCTATTACTTTTATTGGAGAAATGTAAATACATTTAACAAATATGTATAATAAGATTTTAGTTAGTTTCATTCATTCCTGCCAATTATAATGGCTAGGAGTTAACTACCATTTCAAATAATAATATTATATTATTTGTGTGGAACGTAAGAGTTCAAAGAAACTCGTTGTTGCGTATCGGGTATGCTATCGAACATAGCAAAACCTTTAAAGTAAAATTAATAATTAATTCAAAACTATTAATGAATATAAAAATATATTATTCTTTATTTACCTGGGATGTCACAGTACATCCAATAGCCATTATTTTGGGAAAGGTTTTACACCTCATACACATTAAAACAAATAATCCATTCACATTTTCAGTTAAATTCATACGATAATTATTTAGAAAACAATATGAAGACTTGTTTTAATTTTCAATTAAAGAAACTATGAAAATGGGAAAATGTGTATTTAAAAAATATTTTGTTAATAGAAATACTTTTTTGAAAACATTTTTATAAAATCTATACATAGATGGAAGAACATTTTGATCGCTGAGAGAAATAAAGTCTTTTTTCATTAACTGATTATTTTTAAATATTTATTGTTGAAAGAGAGTAAAATGAAGGGAAGATATTTACTATCATGATATAACCAGATGTGATGATAACTTATGAATTTCTTGAGAAATATATCAAAATATTTCTTTAACAAAAAGCATAGTCATAAACAATCCTGATAAACTATGAGATTGTAACATCAAACCCTTACCACATTGGAAACATTTGAATCATAAGCCCAATTAAATAATTACAAAGAAGGAAACATTAAAAATCATTAATATATAAGGATTAATTATATAACATGTCAAAATGTTATTTTGTACACCTCAAAATTGAACACATGTTCATTTCACAACATATGTCTCAATGAATGAAATATGAGACCAAACCGCATTACCATAAGTCTCACCTTTTTTCACTCACATTAAAACATCATGTATAATAAATATAGGTTTATTTTGAATATATTATAGAACCCTAAATATATATAAACATATCAAATATTATATTATTTACTTGTTATAATTTATTACATGTTTATTAAAAATTCTATGCTTAAATCATATTTCAGGTAATAACTCCTTTTTTATTCATGTATTTTTTGATTTTGTATTTTAGGTACTTTTTATATGATCATGGTTCCATAATTAGTAGAACATTATACATGATATAAGTATTTTATATATTTCTTATATATGTATTATGGTAACCCAAAACGTTTTTAAATAGAAAATGTAGATATAAACGGTAGGATGTATGTATGCCTGAATGACATTTCGATTTTCTCAATATATATAATAAAAGAAATTTATATACTATATTAAATTTGATAAATAATTTTTATTTCAAGTATATCAATATATTCATCATTTTTACCCTTATTTCCTTCCATTAAATGTGATTTTTTTAAAAATCAAACCACTTCATGAGGGGGTAATATATTGTACACACAAATTACATTATCAAATCAACCATAGAATGGAAATTAATAAGGTATATATGATTGAAATATTATAGAATTATAATTATTTTAAAAAAATAATATAATATAATTTTTTCTGTCCTTATAATTATCCATTTAAAAAAGAAATTAAAAACTCATCACACTGGTTTGCAAGGTGGTAGTTTATATTACACAGGAGGGATATTACTGTTTTCCAGTGGGTTGGGATGAAGAATGTAGAAAAGTTATTATAATTAATGTAGTAAAATAATATCCTAAAAATTATTTAAACATTAAATCAATAATAATATCTAGATTTGAAAGGTGTATGATGGAAAATGAATAACATCAGTTCACGTGACAGTATTACTCTATACAAATGATTGACAATTCGATTATCCATTTGATGGAAGTGAATATGGTTATAGTTTATTAAATTAACATAATAACATATTTTTATATATCATATTCATGTTTTTTATATCACAATAATTGAATAATATTTTAATCATGTAGAGGAATAAATAAAATAAAATTTCAGGTTATGAATTTTTCAACATCTTTCGATAACAATATTACTTTTATACCTAAATACATTTAGGTGGTCTTTTTAATCAACCAAAAAAACTATAGGATATGGGTAAAAAATTATTTAATTATTTTTGGTATGTATTATCTGATCCAAAGGTTTTTGAAAGTGTAAATAAGATGGGATATGGGTGGCCTTTTATATGTGGGGGGATGACAGACATAGAAATTCTGAACTGATTAATGTGTACCCATATTTTGAACAAGATATATAGCTCAAAAATGGTACAGTAGATATAATTATTGGTTATAAGGTAAAATATGGACACATAATTGGTATTTAATAATTTACAAGGTCATTTTGGCCTTTAAAATTTAATTTTAACTGCATGGTAAACCTGTTTGAACCTAAGTAAGAATAAATAATTTTTATTATTTTTAATATTCATTATTATAAAAAATAAAGGTTGAATTTTCATAGAATATTTTTAATTATTATTTCAGAAATGGAATAAATTTTCCCAATTTCCATTCAAATTAATTAAACATTTTAATTTAAAATGAAATTTCATGCTTTAATGAATACCAGATTTTCCAATGTGAAATACTTAAAAAGCATAAAAATATGTTTTATCAAAAATCAATTTAGAACTGATTCAAAACACAAATATAATATTTACTATAATATAATAGAGAAACACTTAATTTTAAATTTTTTTTAAACAAAATGGATCTATATAAATTATTTAAACAAAAAAATAACTTTCCAATAAAACCCAATATTTTTTCATATTTATAGAAGAATTAATATATTCATAAAAATAACAAAAATTACAAGTAAGATAATTTTCGCATGTTGATTCAAAAAATGAAATTTATTTCAGAAAATAAATTTTCTAAACTGTTGACAATATAATTTTATTATTTGTTCAAAAAAATAAATCAAAATTATTTTTTTAGGGAAAAATATTATTTGAATTATTTGAATAATTTACTAAAAATTAATTACTTTTGTATCGATATGATCTATTTATATAAAGAAAATTATACCAAAATTTAAATTTTTTTATTCTTATTCCTTCTTTAATTTTTATCTTCTAAGAAATAACTATACAATTTAAATAATAATTTAATTAGTTTTTCATATTAAAAACTCAATGCTACGTGAAACCAAAGACATCAAAAAAAATTAATTTTTTAAAAATATTTTATAAAAAATTATGGTGGTATATTATACCCCGTTTAAATATAATTTCACACTTAAATTGTTTCACTATGATACAAAAAATTAGATTAATTTTATCTCATTTTATTCTCTACCTCCCATGTAGCTTCATCAAGCTGGCGGTTTCTCCAAAATACAATGAGTAGATGAGTTGTGTTGTTTCATATATCATTATTTTTGTTATCCCAAATATCCACAAATTGTTCCATATAAGAAATATCTTCCTCAAAAATTATTATTTTTGAAAGATCATGTATGTACTTCCTTATGAGGGATACATTGAACACATCATGGACTTGGGAGAGGTTTTATGGATGTTATAATCAATATGATTACAAATTGACACAATGAATAATTTAAAAATTAATGTTATTACTAGGGATTAATTTTCCATTAATTACCAATATTATTACCTTTTTCTGTGGAGAAATTTTTCAAAACACTTCATCACCAACATCTAATTCCATATCACGTCACTAATTATCATCATAACTTTTCTTCACACATACTGATGCCATTATGTGTTAGTAAATGGATCTTACCATATCTTCCATTTATTTTGTTAGATCAAGCCACAATATCTTTCCTTATACATGTTTATCCGAGTTCGTTGGAGATATATAATTATTTTTATAGAGGTTTTTATAAAGATCCATTGGAATGATTTTAGTGATAATTATTATTTTAAGAAAACTCTTGTAGAGGAATGTATTAATCCAAAATAAATTTTAAATCCATAGAAAAATATATTATCATATCCTCCATGATTCAACTTTTTACTCATAATATCAATATGAGTGGGTATGATACGCCTCACTGAAACACAACTCAATATAAAGAGTCTCTAGAAGAGTTTTCCAAAACACTAAGATAAACGTTGGATATAGATCAAATACTATGGATTATTGAACTCCATAAAACATTACTACTTCCTTAATGTATATCCTATAAACTTGATCTGGAGAGAGATCTTCTCTAATAAGAATGATGTGTGAGGATTCTGTTAGTTTATTCACTAATAGAAATATAAAATTGTTCCATTTAGATGTTTTTAGGTGTTCAAATAAAAATAACCATGGTGATGTTTTCCCTTTTCCATTCTGGTATATGTAATGGTTGTAACATACCCTTAGAATATTCCCTAACTGACATAACTTATTGTCATACTATGCACTAAGATATATACTGCGGAATATCTCTCTTATATTATCAAACTAAAAATAATTTTGATGTTTATCAATGAAGGACTCAACAAAACATGGTTCTCTACTTTTATCATTTGGAAGATTAGAATGATTCATAGATTAAAAAAATTGTGTGACTAGAAAAGAATGGTTTTTCATTATGGGTACCATAATTTTTGTTTTTCATTAATAAAATTCATATCACATTCAATGATAATCATGTTTCTTATTGTTCCAACTATTGACTAAGACAAAAAAAACATAATGTGAAAACAATATTCTTAGTTGGAAACTATATAATCAATAAAAATTACTTATAAGATCCCTAAATCATGACAAATTCCTTCCAATATAATACATTTTAGGTCTATCATTTTCCATTGCTGTTAATAATATCTTCAGATACTACATGTTTTTTCATAAAGAGTTTGTGAATTACAAAAACATATACCCCGAGGAGTGTCTAATAGGGTGTCTAATAAGGCCTATTGTCATTCATCGGGTGAATATAATGTCTTAATCTATGCCCCCTTTTATAAGTCATTACCAATTGGTAAAACTATCTTAGAGCCACATTAAATTTTAGTTTTTATATTGGTATTTAATTTCATAAAATCCACTTGCTCCATCCTTCATTAAAATTCTAATACATTTTCTTATACCAAGAATTGTTTCTAGTATTATCCTTTTACATAGCCCTAGACATATCTATAGAAATAACTATAGGGATATCATTAACTTTATATAATCCAATTTTATAATGGGTAACTAAAATTTTCATTTGATACTATGTATAATGGCCTATTCTTTTCAAATATATATAACATATTTTTCTATTAAAATTAAAAACATATCACAAATACACACTTAAGGAGCACAAAGGTTTAGTCCCATTGGATACTTGATACATAATATTTTCAATTATTTAATGATATTCTTCCTCTCCTATAAATATCTCCCCACTTATTACTCTATATATATGTACCCAATATAGAACTTTTGTTCATGAATTGTGGATAGAGAACATTAGTAAGTACTATATATAACACTCTGTATGGGGAACCAAATAATTTATCAATGTAAAATGTTTATAAGGGTTTTAGAACATGAGAATAACATTGGGAACCGATAACATAAATATCATAGATCATAAATGTGATTTATGCAATAAATCACGGTATTTAATAATACATAAATCATAATATAATTAAAGAACATGTGACATGAGAACATAACATTTTCACAAGACTTATATTTTTTTTAATATAAAAATAAAGAAATATAATTGTGATCATGTTAAAATAGAAAACATTTCTCTTATTCATTTACGGAAAAGAAAGTAGGCCATCATAAAATATAATGAAAATAAAAAATATTGAAATTAATATTTTTAACAAGAAATTAGGTTCAATCATAATATATAATTACATAATTCGGTATAGGGAGATATAAGTCCCACCTATCATTGGTTATAACATTACGATCATACTTGTTTATAACATAACCACCATCCTTAGTTATAACATAAGCACCATCCTTGGTTATAATGTAACCACAATCCTTGGTTTATATGTTACCACTCCAACATAATGAAAACCATACATATTTTTCCAAACATATCATAATACTTTTATCAAATCAGCAACACTGAATTGAATTTGGATTCATTAATATTTCATAAAATATTTATTCATTAAAAAAACAATCTATAGGAATAATAATGGTTATATTAATGCATCATATACCTAGTAAAACGTAATTGAAATAAATGGATGTCATTATATAGTGAAAATGACCTCAAAATAACATTTTCTTGAGGAAAATATCATTTCATTGGACATCACGTTTTACAACTAGAAATTCATATTTTTTTGAAATACATCTTTTTAATATAAACATTGAAAATAAAAAAGTAATATTTAAAACATTTAGTGGTCTGGATATCAATAAATTTTGATCATATTTTACATGATAAGAAACATTCCATTTACATTTTTCAAAACATCAAAATAGGCCTTGTTTGTAAAATGTGTAAGGTCCTAGATTTGGATGGTTCAATGATTCGTGAAAGAATATTAATTTTCATTACATGATTATTTTAATGTATAAAAGAAAACATTTAATGATATTTTGAGAGTTATAAATCCTCAACATGGTGTTTTTAGAAGATGAGTGATCCTCAGGAGGTGGGTTGTGTGTTTGGATGAGATTTGGAGGATTAAAGTAATGTTTCAAGGGGTTTGACATCTTTTGGCTAGGGTTCATGGTAAAGTATAAATGATTTAGGGGAAACCATGTGCACATTGAGGCTAAGAAGTTTTTTATTTCATTATTAAATATTAATTGTTGAGTTTCATGCTCATTGGATGGTTTGGTATAATTCCTTCCATGAAAATGGAGAAGTTGTGTGTGGTAGGGAAGGGCTTGAGACATGACACTCAACCTATACATTGTTCTAGAAAACATTGTTTTCATTGATGTTGTAGGGATGAGGTGTTGAAATAATTGTTGGAACATACTTTTATTAAAAGGTTTGTTGAACCATTGAAGGTATCCATGTTGGATAGTAGTCATGAACACAGTTAGCACATTGTTTGGAAAACTATTTGGTTAAACCGTGTGGGTGGGATGGCCTTGGATAGAGTCAACTAAATGGTTTGAATATTATTTTTAAAACCAATTGGCTAAACTATTTTGATGATTAAATTTTAGTAAACATTTGTAAATAATGAAAATTCACCATTGAGTTTTTAGCCACTCCACCACCTTTCTCCTCCATAGGATACGCGCGGATGAGGGGGTTCCCAAAACCCTTTACTCAAGTTTTTCCCCTTTATTTTTGGGATTGTTGAGGGTGGTTAATTTCCTTTAATATGAGTTATCCCCCTCTTATGGGTTTCTTCCTTCCACTTATTTTTTATATCTTGTTTTGAGTATGTTGGTTTTAGATATTTTTTACATTTCGACTGGGTAATGGTGGAATCATCCATTTATCATGGTGTTTTTTGGCGGATTGTGTAGAGTTGATCCCAATAGAGATTTCAAATGTAACATGGTGTTTCATTAAATCATTTAACCACGGTCAATTTAATTAGATTTTCATAATGTTTAAATTGAATTTGTGGCTAAATTGGGATTACTTCTTAGGACATTGGTCCAGAATGTGGTTGGGGTTGTTCTGTGGGTCTTTGGTGAGTGTTTGTATTTCGATTCAATGTGGTGCAATCCATTGGTGATTTTTCATCATTATGAGAAATTTAATTATAGTGAAATAATTAATTATAATTGTTATAATTAATTAAGTTTTGTAGTTTGGTTTAATACTAGAGCCCGGGTGATCGTGAAGCGCTCAGTTGGATATAGATGGGTTTTGATGCTGCATTTATGGGCCTTATAAAGGCCACCATGCTTTGTAAATCATTCAAAAATCATTGACCATGAGGTAGGTGGGATAAAATATTTTCCCATATATTTAATAATAACTTTATATGTGTAATTTATTATATTCCTAAGATCCCATTTGTGATATTTTTTCACCATTTATTTAAGAAGTTGGTTTTGGGTTTAGGTGCCACCTTTGACCATCCATGTTTCCCAATTGACATATAGTGATGTGGGATCACACCTATGACCACCAATGAGGTGTTACAACCACTGGAATTGTAATGTTTTATGTGTTTAGTTTTTATGAAATTTTCTATGGGACTTTAATAATGGTTTTAGAGTTGAGCATTGGGTTCTGACCAAGTTTTGGATGTAAAGGGGTAATGTTTGTTTTGAAATGATCCCTATTTTAAAATGAGTTGTTGTTCTCTAGGTGGTTTATACAATGGGGATCTATTTTTTATTCGAAATTATGGTTTGAAATGGGTATGTGGTTAGTGTTTTGGTGAAAACCCCTTATTGGAACAAGTCATGTTTTAAAATTGAAATTTAGGCATGCAATATTGTTTTGTTTTCAAATATAAAGACCCATGTTCAAGATGGGTGATTTGGAAATGTTTAATGAGGAATTTGTTTTAGTTTCATTTGGAATTGGAAAAGGTAGTTCAACTTTGTTGTGTAATGTTTTGGCATTAAAGGCCTATATAATCATTAATAAGTTTTAATTAATTAAAAATTGTTTTTTTGTTTTTTCTAAAACATGTCTGTGTTCTTTTTATTGAACATAGTATGTAATATATTAAATAATTGATTAGGGGATAGACTGATGATCCATACATTTGTATATGTGGATGGATGGAATGTTTTAGGTGTAGGATCGATGCTTCGAGAAAACGTATTATACTATAAACGAGGTGCCTAGTTAAGGCTCTAGAAATTGATCGTATAAATCACAGTTTTATTGCCTATGTGAGGATCTAGTTATGGATGTTATACCATGTGGGGAAAAATGTTTGACTGATGGTCCTTCTCCTTCAGTTTGGTGAGATTGATTCTCTAGGAACCACCAATGATATGTATAGATGGATCCTAGACCAAGGCTCAGAGAACTATTGTTATGTTTTTTAATGAGTTTGATAAACCTAATTCTTATTATTGATTTCGATATTTTTTATATAGTTATGTGATGGAAGAAGGATACATCCATGATTTCTATTGATGTTGATATTTGATTTGGATTCTAGAATGATGTTCTTGGTTCTGTTGGCATGGGTAATTTAGATAGGTAATGTGGATTTTGATTTTAGGTTTACCTAGGTTTAGTGAGAAGTGAACTCCCCCATTTAGATATTTATAGTGAAACCTCATACATTATTCTTCAGTGTAATGGTAGGTAGTTTCATGTCTCGTTTTCCAATGAGTCACCTTAGAAAACATAGGCTAGTGTCTACCAGATGAGATGTGGAGTCTCATTGCTTATATCACTTTTTTGTGTTTATTTAATCTTTGTTTATCTATATATACTATTTCAATGATATTTGTATTACTTTATACAACATTGGTGGTTTCCTATTGAGTATTTTTCAAACCCTTCTTAGACTGCCATTGCACTTGGTTACTCGAGCATCCCTCACATTATTTTTTCATTCATAGGTTTGGGATATGGCTCATAAGTCTATTTTTTAGTCTACTGGGTTTTCTCAAGTGGAATTAGTTGGTTAAAAGGGTTTGTCATGGGAAAGTAGTGTAAGGGGGTATTATTCATTTTTTTGGGACACCTCATAACTAGACTAGTGGGAGGTTGGTTGTATTCATGACACGGCATATTGGGTATTTATTACATTTCACTTTGTTATATCATTTTTTAGTATTTACTCTTTCCATGTACTCCAATGAGCCTGATGGTTTGTTATTTACTTATGGTTTTTCTCTCTGATGTGGGGGTATAGTATCCTCACAGTCCAGTTTAGACCCTCAATGCATGTTGATTGCCTCTTGTATACAAGGAGTCACACTTGAGGACATGTAGTTATCATGTTGGGGGAACCAATTCAGTGGAACCTGGGTTGGTCCATTCCAAAGTTGTATTAAAGAAGATTACTTTCCTTTTATTATATTATTTTTTGATTGTTAGGCTGAAAATATAGTATGGTTTTTGTCATTTATATGGATATCAGTCTGGTATTTGGTGAATAATTATTCTTCTTGGAAGCCCAGATTACAAGTTGCTAGAGATTCTATTATGGGTTTTGATGTTATTATTTTATATGATTTTTGTTTGATTGATGAACTTTGTGAATGTATTTTATGGTTTATGTTGAATTTTAAGCTATTTTCCATTTGAAAGCGTCATGTGACTTAGTTTTGATTCTAGGACTGTAGATCTAAAAGGCTCCTTGTTCATTATACTAGGAACGTAGTATCCACATGTTATAGGCCTTGTAATGTGTGTTTTTGTGGATTTTATTCTAATTATATGTTACATGGATATATGGTGTTGCACTTGGCAGTGAGTGGGACAGTTTTTTTATGTATAGTTGGTATAGTGACCCTATCATATCAGTATGGAGTGAGTATACAATCATCAGACCACATGTGGTTAGTTTGTTTGTGGTATGTAGTATGTCCAGGTCCTCCCAGGAGTTGTCAAATATGCAGATTCTTAGAGAGGATGGGGTGCCCGAGTAGTGGGTAGATGGTTGGTATATGAAACCATTTTTATGAGACCCTAGAAGAAGGTGTTTTTACTTGTTGGTGGTGTGTGATGATGAGATTGGTTCATTTTTTGTTCCCCATGAGTTGTGGCCTTTTGTGATGTGGTGCAAACCATGAGTGAGAAGACATAATAACCATTCAACATGAATTTAATTTTTGTAAATGAAGTCCTGTTTTTCATGTGTATCCCTTGAGAGTGGTTGACCATGTTTTATGTTCTTAGGCATATGTGTACTTTTTGGGATATTTAAAAACTGTAGACAAGGGTTTCATCAAAGTATGTGGTATTTCCATGTAGTATGCCTTTGTTTTTGAGATGAATCACTTTGGTGATAGGGTTTCTATCTTGTGGTTGGTTCCGAAAGGGGTAGGCTTGTTCGAGAACCTTATTCCGGTGACAATTGTATTGGTATGAAGATCCTAGTGGTTTTCATCTGAATTGTTTGTGAGGGTCATATATGGATGATAACCATGAATGTGAGGTGGACCTATTTTGGTTATAGTGTATGTCATGAGAGGATGCCTGGTTTCCCTGAGATGGAAGAACATAGAGTGCTAGTGTAGTGGTGTCACATGAAGTTTCTATTGGAAAGTCTAGTTTTTAGCCTGTATCAGTTAGCTCTAGATGTGTCTTCAGGATTATAGTGAGCCCATACTTGATCATAGTGGAATTTTTAATGACATGCAATTATTGATTGGTCTCATAAGTGGGTTTTCCCATGATATTATTTGGATTTTGGAAAGCTCCAATGTTTCTCTATGATGGGTGACGTATGCATGCATGGTTGGCATAGCCAGTGATTAGGGGTATTGAGATGAGGGATTGAAAATAATGAATCATTGGAGTCTAGATCAGGTATTTTGGTTTGGTTATAAAAGATCATATAATGGATAATCATTAATGAGATGTTGGAGGCACAAGAATGTGGTGAAACACTGTGTTGTTTGATTTGTGGATCAGACCTTATGAGAATGTACCATGGAGGTTCATTAGTTGAGAAGGAAACCCTGAGTAAAAAATGGACTGATGTAGATGTGATTAGTTTCTTTTGGCAATGGTGGCCAAGTAAATTTGATGGGTTGGCAGGTCCCTGCAAATATAGGTTACATTATAAATGATGAGTGACAGTGTTACTAATCGATTATATCCCACAGTTCTCTTATTAGTGATGGTCATGCATAATTAATTGATATCATCATAGGTACAATGAGAAATTAATAACTATATTCCTATCTAATTTATTGAATTTTGGTTGAATATGGGTATTTTCAGAGGGTACAATATTGGATTTGTGTAAGTGTGATTGTATGGTGAAAAGTGCACCATCACCCATCAGTGAATGGGTTCCTTATAATGGTTAGGATACTAATGAATTCCATGGGAACTATTATTAGATTCTGGGTAAGGTAAATAGTTTATTTTTTATATTTTGACTCTATTGAGTGTGGGAATTCGACATCCAATACTTGGGTTAGCAGGGGATGGAGCATGGGCCAAAACATCTGATTGTATTTTGGTATATTAAATGTGATGACACACCTATAGAGGGAAGTGATGTATCAATTTTGATGATGTGACCAATGTGCTGGATGGGTCAAGGGTATGAGGAAATGGACATTGATCATTCATGATATAATTGTGATTCCCATGAAAACCATGGTTGAGTTTACTTAAATTCCATATGGAGTTCTAATGGGAGATCAGTCTTGGTGGATGTTCAAGCCGAGCATTGCCTTTAAGATTGAGGTGGATCTAAAAATTAGTTTGATCATGGAAACCAATGAATTTTTTTAGGTGGTTTGGTAATGAACATGGGAGTGAGGTAATAACTATAATATGAGGTGATGATGGTCCAGAAGTTGGAGACATTCATTTTGAAAATGAGTTGGGTGCTGACTGGTATCATGATTTCATTTTTGGTTGGCTATTCATGTTGGTAGGAGTATTTAGTGTTAAATGATGTTTGTTATATGCTAAATATTATAGTCTAGAGAACCATATATTTATGTATGATTGTGTGATTTTTCAATAAATATTTACATGGGACAATATTGGTTAAGCACCATCCTAGTGTTTTGTTCTGATAATAGGTGTTAACTCATGTTTTTAGCCAGTTTGGGTCCTTGAGTGGGATGTTTTTCATCGATAGTATTTCCGGATATTTGAAGCATATTATAAATATTTTGTACAAAAATATAATAACGGATGTAGGTCAGGTGGTATAAAAGGAATACCACTGAGGCACTTCAAGTAGATACGTATTATGGTACTGAAGTTGTATAATCCTCTGTTTGGATGGATCAAAAATTTATGATGATATTTTAATTATTATTAACTGATGGGACGAATCTGGAATTAACACATGAAATTAGATTTTTAGAGGTGTAATTCCTCAAAGTTGTGTTTTGAGAAGAGTAATGATGCTCAAGACATCACCTTGGGTTTTTGATGAGATTTGGAGGATTCAATATATGTCATGGCTGTTTTGGTGTTTTCAAACATGGGTGCATGCTTAGTAGTACATGATTTATGGGAAATTGTGGGAAAACCTGGGGATTAAAATATTTTTAGTTCATTTTGAACTATGAATAATTGAGTTACAAAGTTAAGGAATAATTTGTGATAAACTATGGGAGTCAAAAGGAGAAAACGTGTGAGGTAGAGGAGGGTCTGAGAAATGCTGAAGGCATGCACATATTTCAAGATAAACATGTACCTGGATATATGTGGGAGGTAGTGATTGAAGAAATTTTTCCACATGGTTTCTCAAACAATGTGACATAACAATTGAGGGCAAGGATTTTGGAAAATACAGTTGAGAATGATCAGCGTATGGTTGGACCAACCAGTCAACCAAACCCTACAGGTGGAATATCCTTAGAAATATCCGAATGAACTATTAGTTAAAATCATGGAAAACCATTCATCTAAGATTTGTGGATACCCATATTTCATTATAATTGGGAAAATTTCCAAAATTACCCTGCACTTGTTAGCTACCGACCCAATTTCTCCTCGCATTGATATGTGTGGGCCAAGGGTTCTAAATCCCCTTTACTCTACTCCCTTTTTGATTTTGAAGGTTTGAATTTAAATTTCATGGTGTTCGATGTGAGATATATTCCTCTGGTGCGTTATTCACCACTCCTCCTCTTCTTTCCAAACCCTTTTCTACCATGATCCCCTTCTTTATCTCTAATATTGGGGATATCAGGTTTTTGAATTGTTAACGGTTCTATCAAATCAAGGTGGAATCATATATTTATCATGGTGATTTTGGTCATCATTCATAGAAAAGATACTAAGATAGATTCCAATCATCATTGAGAGACATTTCATTAAGGAATGTGACCATGGTGAATATATATATGTTTTTTATATTTTTTAAGTTAAATACTATCTAAATTGGTATCACATCATAGAAATTTGGCATGGGATATGGTTAGGGTTATCCTTCAAGTATTCAGTGATTGGTAGGATTTGATTTCAATGTGTACGATCATCCAGTTAGTTTTATATCATTATACGATGTCAGATTATTTTTATTAATTAATTATTATTTTCAAAATTAATTAAATAATGTTTATTGGTGAAATACTTGAGTTTTGGGTGATCGTGACGAGCCTGGTCAGATGTTTTGGGTTTTTGTTGCTGCCTATATGAGCCCTGGCAAGGCCTTTGTGCTTTGAAAATGTTTTAAAAATCATTGATGATAAGGTATGTGTCCTAAGAGCTTCACCCATAGTTGTATTAATTGTTTTATATGTGAAATGAAGTGTATTAATTAGCCCCCAAATGTGATATGCTTGTAAACATGAATTATGAAGTTGGTTATATATTTAGGTGGGTACATTGGATCTTCCATGGGTCTTATTGGACCCATGGACATGTGATACTAGATATATGGCCTCTTATTGGGTGTGATAACCTTCGAGGGTGTAATGTTTTCTGATTTTAGTTTTCAGAAAATGCACATTAGGCATTCTATAAGGTTTTAAACATCTGAATTGGGTTTTGAACTAGTTTTGGATGTCTTGGGGGAATTTATGTTTTGAAATAATCCTTTTTTTGAAATGAGGGGTTAGAATCCAATAAGTTTTTAAAAAGGGGTTTTGTGTGGATTTAAACTTATGGGTTGGAATGAGTATGTTGTAATTTGTTTTGTGAGAATTCCGTAATGGAACATATAATTATTATAAATGTTAATTTAGGGAATGAGATTTTTTCGGTTTCCCAATAGAAATAAAAATTTTTTAGATGGGTTATTTTGAAATTTTAACTAGAGAGTTTCATTTAATTAATTTTCTCTTGGTAAAAGAGTTGAGTTTTGTTGATCCATGTTTTAGTTTTTAAGGATCGTAAGGGCACCAGTAAGTGTCAATCATTTAGATATTACTTTTTCGGTTTTTTCACAAGATTGTGTGTGGTCATGATACTGAACATGTTATATATGAAATGCTAGAATGGTTTAATAGCTGGACTGGTTCACTAAGAATGGGTAGTTGAGGATATAAGTAATGGTTTATGTTCTAGAGTGATAATATGAGCATTTGTAGAATACTACAAGTGAGGTGTTAGATTGATGCTCTAGACACTGTTTTTATGTTTTTTCTCTTATGTTCTAGACTATGGATTTGGTTGATGATGTTATTCATTGTGGAAGAGAATGTTGTTCTGATTCTCCCCCTCCTTGGGCTAGGACAAACTGATAATCTAGGGACCCAGATGTTCTGTATAAATGGATCATGGACTAAGGGTCTAGGCGCTACTATTATGTTTCGTTATGATTTTGATAGAAATGATGTTCAATATCAATACCAATAATTTTGTATATTATTAGGTGAGGGGTAGAGGTTCTAGCACTGATTGATGTTGATGTTGATATTTTATATGGATTTCAGACTGACATTCTATGTACTATTGGTTTAGTTACCTTTGACAGAAACCATTGATGTTGATTTTAGCCTTACATGGGTTCATTGAGAAGTGAAAATATCACTCTATAGACTTACAGTGGAACCTCATTGGTTATTATTTAGAGTAATAGTAGGTTCTTGCATTCTTGGATGGATAGGGTGTTGCGTTAGAACCCGTGGGCTGGAGGATACTATGATAACTAGAGAGTTCCTTGGTTGGTATCTCTTTTTTCTCTTTATATTTTATTATATTGTTTTCCTATATAAAAAATTTAACCAAATAGTTTTTTATTGAAACAACATTAGTGGGTGAATAAAAGTATTCACCCCCACCTTTTTCAAGATTTCATTTCACTTAGGATCCAAATAATGCCTCACATGTTTATTACATGCACACGATCAGACAACGGCATGTGGGTGTATTTTTTCCGAGAGGGTTTGCTCGAGTGGTAATAGAGTAACATATGGGTTTGGAACACTGATGAAATGAATCCTACAGTATATTCCTTTAATTTTGGAATAGTATGTAAATTTATCAGTGAGAGTTTGGTTGTATGCCTTAAATTACTAATCATTTCTTTGTTTTATTTCTTTTTTATCATTTCATGTCAGTTATTATATCTTTCTTCATACATTGATTTGAATAATGTTTTTTTATTTACAACTGGATTTATACCCTAATATAGGGGTATAGTCTCCTTATAGTACACTTTATACCCCATATACTGGTTGGAAGCCTCTGGTGTATGTTGAGGGTTGCATGATGTCTTGTTGTGGTCCAGTTTGGGGTACCGGTTTAGTGGAACAAGGGCCATGATATTATAAAACTATAAGATTATTCTTTTTAAATAATTATGTTTAATGAATGAAAATGGAAAAATCAAGTAAAAAATAATTTTATAATTGAATAATATTATTTAAATCATTTTAAGAAAACATAGACATGGGGGGGGGATTCGACTGAAGATATAAATAATGTTAATAATTTAAAATTATTTTTTTAGAATCATGAATGTATAAATAGTGAAAAATGAACTAAAATAATATATTATTTATAAAAAACATGAAAATAGTAAAATTAATTACACTCTAGAGAAATGTTTAATAATATTTTATCATTGAAAGAAATATCAAAATCAATCCTATCAAAGAATAATATTTTATTATTAAACCCTTACATCTTTGGTCACACTTGAATCATATGAAACATAAAATAATAACATAAAAATAAATATTAAATATTATTAATATAAATATATGTATAATATAAAATTTCAAAATAGTAGTATATGCACCTCATATAAAAATATTATCGCACATCACAACATATATCCCAAATAAGAAAAATTGAGACAAAAATACCTATCCTTATGTTAGGATTTCCAACATACAAGTTTGATCCAAATATATTATAAATATATGTTTATTATAAATGTATTATTGAACCATAATTATATATATCTTACTTTTTATTATTTACTTATGAAAATTTATTTCCTATTTATGAACTGTTTTTTAAAAGAAATGTTATATCAAGTAACAACTAGTTTGTTTTTCATGTATTCCTTGATTTGGTATTTTACATATTTTTCCATAAAAATTGTCCCCATAATCTACAGAATGTTTTACATGATATAAATATAAAATATCAGTTTTATATATGTATTTAGAGAAACCCATAAATTGTCGAGACAGAAAATAAAGTACACTATTTATGGAGACCGTAGGCCATACATACAGACTTACGTTGTTCCAATTTTCTGAATATATTAAATAAAATATAAGTAAATAATATATTACCTTAAAATAATATTTTTTATTTCATAAATATCAAATATATTATATAAATATATTCTTACTACCTTCCAATCAAGGAATTAGTGATAATTATTCACGTTGCTTCATGAGGTGATAGTCCTCCATACAGAAGAACGAAATTATTGTGTCCCCCCCACCGAATGAGAATTAAGAATATATATGTGATATAATAATTATATAAGTATAAATATTATAAAAATGTTATATATATTCATTGAATATTTACATTATACAATCCATTTAAAATAGAATTGAAAAACACATCACATCAGTTTGTGAAGTGGTAGTTTTCTATATATATGAGAGATGTTATTGTTTTACAATAGGTGTAAGGGTAAGAAGGTAAATGTGATATTATAATTAAATTGCTTTAATAATATAATAAATATAATATATAAACATTAAATCCATAATTATATCCATCCATGAGAGGTTCTTATGGAAAATGAATAACCTTGGTTTGTGAGGCAGTAGTCTGCTGAACACGTTATCGATGGTTTCCTTTCCCATTTGATAGAGTAAAAGATTGATAAAGTTTATTAAATTATAATAATAACATCTCAGTATATTGTAGATTTTTTTATTGTTATATATTCATAATTTATGATTATTTAATGGAGGTACTGGAATTTATTGAAAATGTCACTTTGAGAATTTTACGTCTCCTTTAGAGAACCTCAAAAGGATTATACCAAATTTGTTCTAAAGATTGTTTCCTAATTATATAGAGTATTATAAGATATGTATAGGGAACTATGGAATTTATTTTGGTAGTTATTTGATGATATGAAATATTTTGGGTGTGTTTAAAGGACGGTAGAGGGGTGGTCTTTTATAAGCAGGGGAAAGGGAACACAAGGAATTTTCCAAATGAATATTTTTTTAAATCATTTTTCACATGAAAAAATGTTAAACATGTGTAATAATAAAATTTAATAGGGTATATGGTATAATTATTTCTATCCTATGGGAATTATAAAATTATATAATTCATTTTACCCCTTAAATTTTTATTTTAAACCTAGGTAAACCCATTTTGACATTATCTATGATAATTAGTTTTTCAATTTAAAATATTTATTGAGGTGAAGAATAAGTTGAAATTATTATTAAAAATATTTTCTCAAATTTTCCAAATTCCACTAACATAAAAATAAAATTTTATTTTAAAATTAAACCTGTAGATTCGATCAAATGGTTTTTTTCTAAAGAGAAAAAATTTAGAATTTCGAAAAGTTTTCATATCAATGTTAAATATTAAATTCATTAATATGTTCTATAATCCATTTTTTATAATATAATTGATAAAAAGTTACATTTTAAACCAATTTAAATTAAATTGGAACTTTTAAAATTCAATAAACTAAATGTTTTCTTTAAATAAAACCTCATATTTTTAACCATTCGTCGAAGTATTAAACATTTTAGAAAAATATAAAAAAATCACCATATGGTAATTTTTATATATTGATTCTAAAAAATGGGTTAAATTATTTAAACTGAATTTTATTAATGTTTCAAAAAATATTTTTATTATTATTTCTCAAAAAACCAAAAATAATAATTTCTTTAGAAAATAATAATTTTCAAACATATAAAGACTTTAATAAAAATTAAGACATTTTTATCAATATAATTTCTTCATATAAAACCATTATAATGATTTTTATTTAATTTTTTATTCATATTTAGTCAATCAGTTATAACTTCTCATTAATAATGATGTTTAAATAATAATATTAACAGTTTCGCATGGTTTATTAAAACTCGGTATTTCATTTAACACAAGCTATCAATGAAATTTAATGATTCCAAAAATATATTTTATAAAAACTGGTGGTGTTAAAATTATTGGTCATAATGATATGATGATGTTATATTAAATATATTTTCATATCCATTACAAATATTTTGATTTTAATTATGAATAATGGATTCACGAGTTAGTAAGTAGAGACTTATTACAGGGACTGATCTGTTAAAGTACATATCTTGGAATTTCTTGTAGTGATCATTTAACTAAGCAGTGTATAGTTATTATTAATCATTTTATGATGATTATTGAGAGAAATATAGTTTGGGAACATTCATACTTTCATATCAAACATATGATAGTCTACATGTTGACTAGGAAAATATAGTGGTGGTTGGGTATATTGCTCATCATGTAATCAATTAGACCACAATCCAGATTGGTTTTTTAATTTGTATATAAAGGTAAATATATCTAGAACATTATTTAATTGGAAAGAAGAAATACATGATCATGCATATTTTTTTTGCATATGATGTCTTCAATTAATTGGATAAGTTACATGTGATGTATTTATGAAGAAAATGAATGAATGAATGATGAATTCATCAACATAGTCAGATGTTTTTAAATAATAAAGAAATAAACTGTGGATAAAACTAGATTTATGTGTTCCATGGATACTGTTCTCTTGATTTCATTGAAAAATGGATTATATATATATAAATACATTGTAGATGATACATCTTATGGTAGACTTGTTCATATAGATATATGAGTTTTTATGGAGACCCAGACATACCCCTTAGTTTCATTACTAAAACTAATTTTTAATATAGTTTTATCATTACATACATATATTTAATAGTGATTTTATATATTTTTCAACACTAATAATTCTTCTAGGGCCGCCAGTTAGGCCCTTGGATAAGTAAAACGTTTCAGACAATGTTTGTTTTTCCAAATATACATTTTTTGATGAAAAAACCTAAACAAAAGTGTTTGGAAGGTTTAAAAGATATTTATTATGTTTTGAATAAATTAATTATAAAATTTTAGTGAATGTGGGTGATTTTTGGTTCTGCACTAAAATTTAAATGCATGATATCCTATTATACATTCAAATAATGCACAATATTTATATACATTATGATATTATATATATAGTATTCATTTAATAAATTCGTATGATGCAAGAATAATGTCAAGAATATGATTAACGAATAATAATATAATAAATATAGTATATATGATATATGAATATATATATATATATTATTAAAAATACATGACATTAATATTCTTGATTTGTTACATTCAATGCAATAACCCATAAATCTTCTCCAAATTGTTTCATTATCATTTGAACCAAAGGATGATTCATTCATTGTTTTTCATATATCTATCAAAACAATTTCACTTAATAATTTCCCAAAATATATAAATGAGGGAGTTTTATTATGAAGTGATATCCTCATACTTCACCCATAAAAACAATGACCTTTCTTCTCATCACGTGTTTCAAAGTGTTTGAGACACTTCTAATGTAACGTCCCCGACCCGGAAGCCACTAAACCGGTGCTCCGAGCCTGGTGGTTACATGGTCTTAAGTATGCCTCCCAGTATGCCAAAAGCTGTCGACTAGCAGCAGGGGTCTATGTAGTCATGTGGGGAGACTATACCCCCTTTTTATAAGAGTTAGCCACAACAGCATAAACCAAATTGCAGGAACAACAACCAACAAACAAGGAACATGTTTAACAAACATTTCCAATAGAAAATATGCCATGTCATACTACAAGTGAAAAAGTGTACAAAGCCCAAAACAAATACAATGGTTAAATCCCCAAAATGGTTCTCGAATCCAAGTCAGGATCCTCCACCATGTTCTAATCATGTCCACTAAATATCTAGAAATGACCTTTGCCCTTCTCCTGACCTACAAACATGAAGACTTATTAGGTACCCAACGGCGGCCCGAGCAGGGTGTGAGTACAACATAGTAGGCCACTGCAAACAGTGTCTACAACATATACAGTATAAACAGACAGTGCATGAAAAAGGATTATGAATGAGAGTTTCCATGTAATTAATTAAGGTGTCATTAGCATGTTCAGAGCCAAGCCATTTCCATTCCATTAACATACATAATTACCAATTATCATCACCTACCATTTCATCACATTTCTATGAGTTAAACACATACATTATGTTACATGGGTTTAAGGCCAACAATCACATGCATGAGGGAAAACAAATTTTTATCCTATCTCACTAGGACTAACCCCTCATAGAAACCATAACCTCACCCCGAAGCCTCAGTCCGGGTGGATGCAACCGTTAAGAGAATATACCTTCAGTCCCCTTTCCTAACCCATGCATTTAGGGTGGAGTTTAGAGCCTCAGTCTTCACTCGACCCATGTGCATATATCCTCATGTCATACACCACTCTATGAAGCCATGTGCACATGCTTATATATAAGTAACCATCAACCATCCCAACCAATGCCCTTCGGAAACCACTATTCACAGAAACCCACATGGGAATCCACATCATGCCTTAACCCATTAACACATTTCCATTTCACATCATTTATCAATTTACCCAATTCCCATGTGTTATGCCTATCACACTAAGCATTGAATATAGACCCATAAGCTATCCCGTTATGGTCTTAAATCAGTTTACACATTAACCCATTTAACGCGTTCATCATATTCATGAATCAACCATTCATTCCATTTCAAATAACCCCTAGGTTATTTACAATTCTTGGTGCATCACCTACCTTCAATTTCGAGTTCAACCAAACATGAAAACATGTTCCTCAAGGGCTCTACAATTTACCACAATAAGGCCACTTGTTAATAACTATCACAAAACCATGGAAGAGCCGACACATCCAATGGATGGCCCTAAATTAGGACAAGTCCATCCCAACATATCCCACGGGGATCGTGAGGGTTCCCATTTTCCATTTTAAACATCATTGTTACCAAACATGTCATGTTTATCCAAAACCTAACCAAGGAGAAACAATAACATAACTAAACATGCACAAATACCCAAATAACTATGGGATATCACTTGTAGACCACCTACCTTAAATCCACGGTTGAACATGTAACGACCCAAAGTTTCATTAATGGAAAATCCCTTATGATCCAGTTAAATGTCTCCTTATGAAAAATGTTTTTATAAGATGTCAACTTCTTTGGTTTTATGTTAAGATTTGTGACCGTTACTTTTATAGTCACTGAACAGTGATCACATGAGTAGTATAAATATAAGGCTTTAACAGACACAGTTTTACTCAGACAAAGGAAGCGAAGGCCTCATCCATTAGAATTGCCCCATACAAAACCCATTTGTCGGAGCTCGTAAAGGAGGTGGCGTCTTTGGGCTTCTCCCTTGACCAAGCCCAATATGGGCATCATTATGTCAAGCTCGAATGGGACCGTCTACGGGAAAAGTGGAAGTTGATAGAGATTACCACTCGAGCGATGTTATCCGAGCCACCCCAAGAGTCTGTCACCATCGCACACCTTACCCTTAGGTCTTATGCGGCTATTCTAAGGGGTTATGTAACAAATAAGTAGTACCATGTTCATGTACATTATTTTTTTATATAATATGAATATAATTTCAAGTCATTTTTGATACATTGTAAATAGTCTTTAATGTACAAATGGTGTTTTTAGTTATTATTTAATTAATAATTATATTTTATTAAATTAAAGGATTTTTTTGAATTAAATAATATTTTAATAAAATATTATTATTATAATTAAATTAATTTTTTATTAAATATAAATGATCTTATGATTTTATGAATGCAATTAAAATTTTTTTATTATGGTTTGAAATCCATTTCTGTCAAAACCCGTGAATTTTTTATAAATGTCGTTTTTTATTTTAAAATTAAAAAATTCACATATTTAGAAAATTATTTAGATAAAATAAAAATTGTTTTTGGAATCCGGACGTCGAAATTATCCAACGGTGAATTTTTCATAATTTTCTGAGACAGTCAAATTGTTGGGTAAAAATTAAATACCATTTAAATATATAATGTGTTTTATGAAATCATAATGACCCAATGGTGATGCAATAAAATACCATAATCCTTATGTTCGGCCAATATATGTTTTATCATTAAAATAATGTGATTTTGGGTTTGTTTGACTTACTTTTCAAAGCATTAATGGAGTCCTCAAGACTTATTCAACACTTTGCCTTTTTAAATTAATTTCCATGGGAGTGTGACTCACCTCCACATAAGAAACCCAAATGTTTTAATAAGTTCTGACCTTGCCCTTGTAAAATATTGATTTCCACTTTCCTTTTCCAAAATCCATGGGCAAATACCATGGGATGGATGATGGTTTGGATTATTTTAATATAAGGGTTCCCAAACCTAAATAATAAATAATTCTCTCACCTTTCCTATATAAACCCACTGAAGCTCCCAAGAAGCCTCTCATAAGCCTCTCTCTAGCCTTTGGAAGCACACTTCCAAGTAAGGGTTTTTCTTCCTATCTCATTTTTTTCAATTTTCTTTACGTTGTATTTCCCTTTTAATTTCAATTATGAATGTTGGGGTATGGCTTCGCACCTCCCCATACTGCCCTCTTATTTTTTGAATGATGGGAGAACCCTTTCTCTCTCATTAAATGCCTCCCATGTACACCCGTTACTATGCCGAAATTCCGAAAGTAACTTCTCTCTCTTCTTTTACATTCAAGCAATACTTTTGTATCATGAATCCCAATTCCTTTTCAATTGATGGGACATGTATATATATGACCTCCTTACTGTCCATTTCATTTAAATATGATGAGGAACCCCTTTCTCTCTCATCATGCTTTTTTATGAATTCTTATGTCATGCCGTTACGCTGCCGAAATCACACTGATTTTCTAAGCCAATGACTTTGAGTAGTGAATGCCATGCCCATTCCTCCATCAAGGGTATTCACCTTTATGCACATTTACATTTTTATTGTGATGTTTCATGTATGAATTCCACATTCCTTTATCGTGGAATAAATGATTATGTTTTATGAATCCATGTTTTATGATCTATGTGGAACACTTATGCATGAAATGAAATGTTTAAGAAGGGTGCACCCTGATAGAGCTCTAATGCATTGGGTAAAGCATAGTATCATGATACGTCAAGTGCAATGAGTGTTGACTCATGCTAATTCAAGTGAAACGAGGGTTTACTTGTGCTTCATGTGCAATGAGGGTTTACTCATGCTCTATGTGCAATGAGCCTTGGCTCATGCTAATTCAATGTTAAGTGTTGTTGCCACATTTCAATGTTATGATTATCATGCTTTATCATGCCTTTATGTTCATGTTTATCTTATGCTCTATTTATATGCCCATTGCCTAACATTTATTGTACTCCTCATTTTATTCAATGTGTACTCCCTTACTGGGCTTTATAGATCACCCTTTTCTTATGCATGTCCTCAGGTTATCCCATGCAATGCTAAGTACGAAGGAATGTAGTGGTCATGTAAAGGAAGTTTTCAATAAAGATGTTGTATTTTCATGTTTTATGTTTTTATGTAATGATCCTAATCCCCAAAGACACTAAACCTCTCGATCTTCTTTGTTGTATCAAGTGATGTTTTATGTAATAAAGCATGTTTAAGTTGTAATAAAAAAGCAGGATTGTCATAGTTGGTATCAAAGGATAGGTTTAGTTATTTTTGGTATTAGGAAAACCATAGTAAAGCCTTAGATACAAGACTAAGTATAACAAAAACATCCCTATGTTTTGGTAAGTATTGAGTAAGTGGTTTATCAAGCAAATACATCCCTGTCTGGATATGAGCAGGTAGAGGCGGCTCTGGCACAAATGTAGCCTAGGGGTAAAACCCGAAAACACCGCTTTGAGCTATACTCGAATGGGAACTGGTGCACGACAACGGGCCTTGCTTCACTCTTGGTTACGACACTCCCTGGGGATATTATTTGATAAATTCACATGCTTAGTATGAACCCTTATTAAGGGAAAAATGACCCTAACAATATATGTTAGAAGGTAGATCATGAAATGCCTGGATTGAATCCTATAGACTCATGAGTTAAAGAGATTAATGTTTATTTATAAGTCATCAACTTTTGTCTTTGGATTACCCTTTATGTGTTACCCCTAACTTTCCTTTTATTCCAACCAATGGCCGGTAATAGGAGAACTCGGGCTAACAACCGTTGTGAAGATCAGTGTGATCATTGTACTAATGAGATGCCCAATCCAATGGGAGTGGGAATCGCGAACTTTGTCATGCTTCTCTCTCAGCTAACTCACGTTTTGAATAGAAACACGGGTCAAGAGGAACGTTCAACCCCGCATAAGAAAGAACAAGTCTCTTTCGAGAGCTTCATGAGACAAATGCCTCCTACTTTTAGTGGATCATCTGATCCCACGATCGCTGAGCAATGGATCAACTCCATTGAAAAGATATTCTCCATCCTCCAATGTTCTGAACAAGAGAAGGTTCTCCTGGCGGCTTATCGAATGGAGGGTGAAGCTGATCAATGGTGGACGTTGATCAAAAATAGGAAGCCTGGGGAGGAGATAGAGGCTTTGGAATGGAAGGAATTACAGAAGATGTTTTTCGATAAATATTTTCCGTGCACCCTCCATCTTAAGATGGAAAGGGACTTCCTTTCCCTCAAACAGAAAGATGAAGAATATGTGGGAGCGTATGAGGCAAACATCACAAGGATTTCAAGATACGCTTCCGGCTTTGTCGTTACCCCCGAATGCAAGGTTGACCGCTTCTTTGGTGGGTTGAAGCCTAGTTTGCGGAAAACATTAGCGATCCATGACTTTGACAGTTATGAGGAAATTGTCCGATGTGCCCTCAAGGTTGAAATGGAGATCAGAGAATCACATGGGTATCATGGGGACAAGAAGCGTAAGGTGGACTTCAATGCTGGTGGTCCGATGGATAAATCCAACAGCGCTAAGAAGTTCCAACACCCCACTTGCCAACAGTGCGGAAGGAAGCACCTTGGAAATTGCCTTAGGGGTACGAGAAAATGATTTATGTGTGGAAGAGAAGGGAACCTAGCTATTAACTGTCAGCAAGAAGGACCCGCGGCTGCGACAGAGGAGAGGAATTCTCCGTTTGAACCTCAACGTGTTGTTCAATGATACAAATGAAAAGAACCGAGTCATTTTTCAAATTAGTTCCCCAATCCAAGGATTTTCGGAGGCAACCAACAACTTCCAAGACAGAAAGGAAGAGCTTTTGCCATCACTTCTACCGAAGTGAACCCCGACAACGAAGTGGTGACAGGTATGCTAGTTATTCATTCAATAATAGAGAATGTACTTTTTGATTCAGGTTTTATGCATTCTTTTATATCCCAAAAGTTTAGCTGAGCAATCCCAGCACCAACACAAATCATGGAAGTAAATATGTCGGTGATTACGACAAATGGGGCAATCATTGCATCCCATGAGTATAAGTCATCCCCTGTTACCATCTGTGGATTGAATTTCCCGGCGAACCTCATCATACTCCCTCTGGTGGAATTTGATGTAATTCTTGGCATGGATTGGATTTCCTTATATAGAGCCAACATAAATTGTCGGGAGAGGGAAATCACACTCCATATGGAGAATCGACCCCCGATTCTTTACAAGTGTCAGGAGGAAGATGAATCTCCTTTAGCTCCGTCATCTCAATAATGGATATTACTACCTTATGAGCACACATATCTAGCTCAGATTATTGAGTCCAAGGAAGAAACCACTATTGAAGAAATGCCTATTGTGAGGGAATTCACAGAAGTGTTTCCCGAGGAACTTCAAGGTCTTCCTCCAAGAAGAGATGTTGACTTCTCAATTGAACATATACCTGGTGCGCTACCAATATCCAAGACTCCATATAGAATGGATATTGTTGAGCTTGAAGAGATAAATAAATAACTACAGGAGAATCTGGATAAAGGGTTTATACGCCCAAGTACATCACCATGGGGTGCACCAGTCCTCTTCGTCAAGAAGAAGGATGGGTCAATGTGGCTTTGCATCGATTATCGTGAACATAAAAAAATCATGATAAAGAACAAGTATCCTCTCCCAAGAATCGATGACTTGTTTGGTCAGCTGCGTGGAGCACAATACTTCTCTAAGGTGGACTTGCGGCCGGGATATTTTCAAGTAAGGGTGAAGAAGGAAGATATCCCCAATACTGCTTTTCGTACAAGTTACATGCACTATAAATTCATAGTAATGCCTTTCGGACTCACCAATTCTCCAGCAATATTCATGGACTTGATGAATAGAGTCTTTAGAGATTACCTTGACAAATTTGTGGTAGTCTTTATAGATGATATTCTAATATACTCCAAAACCAAGGAGGACCATGAGGAGCATTTAAAAACTATACTAGAGACTTTGCGCAAGGAGAAGCTCTATGAAAGGTACAACAAGTTTGAGTTTTGGTTGAAGGGAGTCTCATTCTTGGGCCATATCATCAAAAGAAATGGGATATCTGTGGACCCCTCCAAAACAGATGCAATTGAGGGATGGCTGAGGCCAATATCGGTAACTGATATCTGTAGCTTCTTGGGGTTAGCTGGATATTATCGACGATTTGTGAGAAATTTCTCACTATTGTCCAACCCCCTTACCAAGATAAATCGAAAGAGAGTAAAGTTTGCTTGGAGTGATGAATGCGAAGAAAGCTTCAAGGAGTTGAAAAGCAGGCTTATCACTGCACTTGTGCTCACTTTACCCACATGTGGGGAACTTTTTATGGTATTCAGTGATGCCTCAAAGAAGGGATTTGGATGTGTGCTGATGAAGAATGATAAAGTGATATCCTATGCCTCAAGGCAGTTGAAAATCCATGAGAGAAACTATCCAACGCATGATCTGGAGTTCGCGGCGGTGATCTTTTCCTTGAAAATCGAGCGGAATTATCTCTATGGGGAGAAATGTGAGATATATACTGACCAAAAGAGTCTTAAATATATATTCACACAGAAAGAGCTTAATATGCGCCATCGGAGATGGATAGAGCTCGTCAAGGATTATGACTGTTCAATACATTACCACCCTGGGAAAGCGAACAAGGAGGCAGATGCCCTAAGTAGAAAGGATACAACTATTGTATCAATGATGAGAATTGAGAAGGATTCAATCTTCTTAGACTTGATAAAGATGGATGTGGGAATCATAAAGAAGGGAACATCATCAATACATTCACAAATGATTGCTCAAACATCTCTTTTGGAAAGGTTAAATGATTCTCAAAAGGATGATGTGGGAGTTCAAGAAAAATTGGAAGCTATCAAAAAGGGGAAATCCTCGGAGTTTAATGTTAATGAAGAAGGAACTGTGCGGTTCGGGAAAGGACTATGTGTTCCATAATGTCTGGAGCTGAAGAAGGAACTTTTGGATGATGCACATAGTTCAACTTTCTCTATTCACCCAGGGAGCACAAAGATGTATGGAGATCTCCGAGAAGACTTTTGGTGGGACAATATGAATAAGGAGATCGCTGAATATACATCAAAGTGCCTGGTCTGTCAGCAAGTGAAGGCAAAGAGGTATAAGTCTAAGGGAATGATGAAACCATTGCCCATACCAGAATGGAAATGGGAGAACATCACCATGGACTCTTTCACCGGACTTCCAAGGACATCCAAAGGCAACAATGCAATCTGGGTTATTGTAAATCGTCTTACAAAGACTGCACAGTTAATTTCAATTTGAGATGATTTCTCTTTGGATCAACTGGCACAGATATATATCAGGGAAGTGGTACGGTTGCATGGAGTATCACTATGTATTGTTTCTGACTGAGATCCAAGATTCACCTCTATGTTTTGGAAGAGTCTTCAACATGCTCTGAATACTAAACTGAACTTCAGTACGGCCTATCATCCTCAAACTGATGGCCAATCCGAGCAGACTATCCAAACACTTGAGGATATTTTGAGAGCATGATCAATGGACTTTAAAGGAGGATGGGATCAACATCTTCCTCTGGTTGAGTTCTCTTATAATAATAGTTTCCACTCGAGCATCCAAATGGCACCATATGAAGCCCTGTATGGGAAAAGGTGTAGAACACCGACATGTTGGGATGAGGTCGGTGAACGTAAGCTGCTTGGACCAGAAATGGTCGAACAAATGGTGGAGAAGGTGAAAACCATTCAGCAACATATCAAGGCAGCCCAAAGTCGACATAAGGGTTATGCAGATAATCGTCGACGAGACCTTGAGTTTAATGTCGGAGACATGGTGTTTTTATGCATATCTCCGTGGAAGAAGGTCATGAGGTTTGGAATGAATGGTAAGTTATGTCCAAGGTAAATCGGCCCCTTCGAGATTCTTGATCGTGTTGGGTCTGTGACCTATCGGCTAGCACTTCCACCTACTATAGCCAAGGTGCATGATATCTTTCATGTATCCCTCTTAAGAAAGTACATACCGGACCCTTCACATGTACTCTCTTCCGAGGTGGTACAATTGGAAGATGATCTTTCTTATGAGGGGCAACCAGTGAAGATCTTAGATCGTAGAGAAAAAGTTCTACGAAATAAGACAATGTCACTCGTCAAGGTGTTGTGGAGAAGCCACAAGTTTGAAGAATAAACTTGGGAGTCAGAGGATATGATGAAGCTGAGTTACCCACATTTGTTTTAGTGCGGGAAAAGGAAAATTTTGAGGGTGAAATTTCTTAAGGGGGGAATAATGTAACGACCCAAAGTTTCATTAATAGAAAATCCCTCTTGATCCAGTTAAATGTCTCCGTATGAAAAATGTTTTTATAAGATGTCAAATTCATTGGTTTTATGTTAATATTTGTGACCGTTACTTTTATAGCCGTTGAACAGTGATCACATGAGTAGTATAAATATAAGGGTTTAACAAACCCAATTTTACTCAGACAAAGGAAGCGATGGCCTCATCCAGTAGAATTGCCCCATACGAAGCCAATTTGTTGGAGCTCTGAAAAGAGGTGGCGTCTCTGGGCTTCGCCCGTGACCAAGCCCAAGCTGAGCTTCATTATGTCAAGCTCGAACGGGACCGTCTATGGGAAACGTGGAAGTTGATAGAGATTACCACTCGAGCGATGTTATCTGAGCGGCCCCAAGAGTTTGTCACCATCACACACCTTACCCTTAGGTCTTATGCGGCTATTCTAAGGGGTTATGTGACAAATAAGTAGTACCATGTTCATGTACATTATTTTTTTATATAATAATGAATATAATTTCTAGTCATTTTTGATACATTGTAAATAGTTTTTAAGGTACAAATGGTGTTTTTAGTTATTATTTAATTAAGAAATATATTTTATTAAATTAAAGGATTTTTTTGAATTAAATAATATTTTAATAAAATATTATTATTAATATTAAAATAATTTTTTATTAAATATAAATGATCTTATGATTTTATGAATGCAATTAAAATTTTTTTATTAAGGTTTGAAAGCCATTTCTGTCAAAACCCGTGAATTTTTTATAAATGTCGGTTTTTATTTTAAAAGTAAAAATTCACATATTTAGAAAATTATTCAAAGAAAATAATTATTATTTTTGAAATCAGGATGTCGAAATTATCCAATGGTGAATTTTTAATAATTTTCTGAGATAGTCAAATTTTTGGGTAAAAATTAAATACCATTTAAATATATAATGTGTTTTATGACATCATAATGACCCAATGGTGATGCAATAAAATACCATAATCCTTATGTTTGGAATATATATGTTTTATAATTAAAATAATGTGATTTTGGGATTGTTTGACTTACTTTTCAAAGCATTAATGGAGCCCTCAAGACTTATTCAACACATTTCCTTTTTAAATTAATTTCCATGGGAGTGTGACTCACCTCCATATATGCAACCCTAATTTTTTAATAAGTTCAAACCTTGGCCTTGTAAAATATTGTTTTCCTATTTCGTTTTCTAGAAACCATGGGCAAACACCATTGGATGGTTTGTGGTTTTAATTATTTTAATATAAGGGGTCCCAAACATATATAATAAAGAATTCTCTCACCTTTCCTATATAAACCCACCCAAGCTCCCAAGAAGCCTCTCACAAGCCTCTCTCTAGCCTTTGGAAGCACACTTACAAGTAAGGGCTTTTCTTCCTTTATCATTTTTGTCAATTTTCTTTAAGTTGTATTTCCCTTTTAATTTCAATTATGAATGTTGGGGTATGGCTTCACACCTCCCCCATACTGCCCTCTTATTGTTTGAATGATGGGAGAACCCTTTCTCTCTCATTAAATGCCTCCCATGTACACCCGTTACTATGCCGAAATTCCGAAAGTAACTTCACTCTCTTCTTTTACATTCAAGAAATACTTTTGTATCATGAATCTAAATTCCTTTTCAATTGTTGGGACATGTATATATATGACCTCCTTACTGTCCATTACATGTAAATATGATGAGGAACCCCTTTCTCTCTCATCAACCTTTTCTATGAATTCTTATGTCACGCCGTTACGCTACCGAAATCACACCGCTTTTCTAAGCCAATGTCTTTGTGTAGTGAATACCATGCCCATTCCTCCATCAAGGGTATTCACCTTTATGAACATTTACATTTTGATTGTGATGTTTCATGTATGAATTCCACATTCCTTTATCTTGGAATAAATAATTATGTATTATGAATCCATGTTTTATGATCTATGTGGAACACTTATGCATTAAATGAAATGTTTAAGAAGGGTGCGCCCATATAGCACTCCAATGAATTGGGTAAAGTATAGTATCATGATACGTCAAGTGCAATGAGTGTTGACTCATGCTAATTCAAGTGCAATGTGGGTTTACTCGTGCCTCATGTGCAATGAGGGTTTACTCATGCTCCATGTGCAATGGGCCTTGGCTCATGCTAATTCAATGTTTAGTGTTGTTTCCACATTTCCATGTTATGATTATCATGATTTATCATGCCTTTATGTTCATGTTTCTCTTATTCTCTATTGATATGCCCATTGCCTAACATGTACTGTACTCCTCATGTTATTCAATGTGTACTCCCTTAATGGGCTTTATAGCTCACCCTTTTCTTATGCAGGTCCTCAGGTTATCCCATTCAATGCTAAGTATGAAGGAATGTAGTGGTCATGTAAAGGATGTTTTCAATAAAGATGTTGTATTTTCATGTTTTATGTTTTTATGTAATGATCCTAAGCCCCAAAGACACTAAACCGCTAGATCTTCTTTGTTTTATCAAGTGAATTTTTATGAAATAAGGCATGTTTATGTTGTAATAAAAAAGCAGGGATGTCATAGAACACACTCTAAATAGAGTCCTAAGACCTCGATCTGACCAACCCTTGGAGCTTCAACCTAAAACTCTCCCAAAAGATAGGGTTTTAGAGCTTCGGAACAAGGGGAAGATAAGATATAAACCCTAAACCAAAAAGAGAACCAAGGATGAGATTATCCTAACTTGGAGCTTCTATCCACAACCAACGACACCATAAAATGCCTTAGAATAAAATGAGAACCACCATTGGGAAGCTTTTGTCAGCCAAGTACGTCGCTAGGGCTGAGAGGGGTGGAAAGGGGGAAAATCCTGAGTGGGGTTTAAAACCCTGGAGTGGAAAAATTGTAATTTTTCCCAACATTATGTGGCCGCACGGTTTGTCTGCACAGATTTTCAAACCATGTGCAAACCGTGTGCATTCCACTACCCTGAGGAGGAGGTGGCACATGATTTTGCTGCACGGTTTCGAAAAACATGTGCATTCTTCTATCTGGAAGAGGTGGGGTCGCACTGTCTAGCCTGGGCAGGCCGCACGGTATACCTGGCCCTGCGCAGGTTGTGCACCCTGGCTTGTCTTGCCCAGATTTCCTTTCTTCAGAGCATCGAGCCCCTTGGAACACCTCCAAGGCCTCTCACACTTTCAGGAAACATTTTCAATCCCCAAAAACATACGGTTCAACCCAAAACAAAACAGAACATACCTTTCCAAAAACTGAGATCTTACAACCTCCCCACCTTATGATGGCTCATCCTCGAGCCGAGTTTCCCAGCCTCATTGATCCAACAAAGAGAAGATTTCGGGCCACTGAGCCTAAAAATCCGACTCCTGCTCCCAGGATTCTTCCTGAAATTCCCCATGCTGCCATTTTACTCGCATTATTGGCACAACCTTGCCTCGTAAGACCTTTTCACTAAGATCCACCTCCACGAACCAGATCTTCCTCAAAGGACACCTCAGCCTCAAGCTACACATCCTCAACATCAACCACATGAGATGGGTCAGGGTGATACTATCGAAGCTGTGACACATGAAACACATCATTCATCTCACCATACCACGGTGGAAGATCTAATCGGTAAGCCACTGGTCCGATCCCCTCCACATTCTCAAAATGTCCCCCATACATGGGAGCCAACATACCATGCTTTTGTATCCTCCATTGACCCAACCTTGGTGACACCCGAAGGAACACTTCATCACCCACCCCAAACTCAAGAGGTCCACACCGCGATCTACACACAACTTCTGCCTAATCTGAGCCATATCCATCCACTTTCTGATCAACTTAACTCTCTCTGATGTCTCCTTAATGAGACTCGGTCCCAACAACTAAGATTCACCAGCCTCTAGCCAACACAATGGAGATATACATGGCCTCCCATAAAGTTCCTCAAATTATGCCTTCTAAATTGTATCCTAAAAACTGTTATTGTAGGAAAACTAAACCAATGATAGGTGTCTCCCCCAAGAATAGCCGAAGTCTAAGACAAAATCTTTTAACATGTCTTCCAACACATAGATCGTACGCTCCGACTACCCATCCGTCTGCGGGTGAAAAGTCGTACTCAAAAACACCTGCATACCAAGATCCTTCTACAACCCTTACTAGAAACGCAATTTGAAACACATATATCAGTCCGAATCTATGGTTTGTGGAACACCATGCAACCACAATATTTCCTAAACATACATCTCACACAACTGGTCGACTGTAATGGTCTTCTGAATCGGTACGAAATGAGCCACATTCGCTAACCGATCCACAACCACCAAGATTGCATCATTCTTCCATGGAATCCTCATAAGACCCACAAAAAATTCATTGTTACATCATCCAAATTCCATTCTGGAATGGGAAATGGATGCAACAAACCACCTGGGCGGTGATGCTCAGCCTTCACCTGCTGACATGTAAGGTACCGCGCCAAAAATCCCGTAACTTACTTCTTCATCCCAGGCCACCAAAACTGCCTTCAGAGATCACGGTATAACATGGTCAAACCAGTATGCACTGACCACTTTGATTCATGGAACTCACGCATCATCTCTTCTCGCACACAATTTGGCACAACCACATGATCACGAACATGAACAACATCGTCCGCACTGATGGCCTAGCTAGAAGGTATATCCACACCATTAAGCTTTTCCTTCATGTTCAAACACTCAAGATCATCAATATGACCTTCTTTAACTCTACTCAAAAGAGTCTAATCCATCGCTAAGGAATTAAGACTTACCCGACAACTCTCCTCATGAACCTCTAGGTTCATTTATACAAACAAATCCATCACCGTCCACTCGGTGCTGGACTCATGAATCATCTGATTCTGAACCTTCCTACTCAGAGCATCAGCAACCCTATTTCCATTTACTGATATGTACACCATCTCAAAGTCAAAAGACTAGAGATATTCAACCCGTCATCAGTACCAAATATTCAGATCCCACTGTGAGAATATATACATTAAACTCTTATGGTCTGTAAACAGAGTAAACCATTCTCCCAACAGATAGTGCCTCCAACAATTCAAGGCGTACACCACTACAACCAACTCAAGGTCATGAGTGGGATAGTTCTGCTCATGGGTTCTCAACTACGTTGACCCAAAATACACCACCCGCTCATCTTGCATCAAAAAATCCCGAAGTATGATTCTGGAGACATCATCAAACACGATGTACTACTTACTCGGCTCTGGTAAGATAAAAATAGGTGGGTTCGTCATCCACTTATTCAACTCTTGGAAGCCATTCTCATAAGCCTCATACCATTCAAACCTGATTCAATTCTTGGTCAAGCCAGAAAGTGGTGCTTCCAAATGAGGTAAATCTTGAATGAACCTTCAGTAATACCCGACCAAACCTAAAAAACATCAAACATCAAAAAAACTCATGGGCTGCTCCCAAGTTTAAGAACCTAGTACTTATTTTTGAGTTACTAGTTTCTTCTTTTCTCATTTACTAAAATGTTTTGAGAAAATAAGGAAAATGGTAAAAAATCGTAAATTTCGGGACTACACACCATGTACTTTTCCACACACCATGTACTTCGGCCGTGTGGGGTGAGTGTACAGGGTCTGCAGCCATGCCAGCGACAAAGGGTGTAAAAACCGACTACACACCGTGTAGTGGTCCTTTACACACTGTGTAGTCAGTTGGTAGGAGAATTGTAAGGCAGTGGGCAGCTAAGCGATAGTACATGTCGTGTACTAATGAAGACATGTTGTGTAGTCCAGTCGGCAGATGAACAGTGCCACGTTGGCGAGGAGCCGTCGAAGGAATAGTTAAAAAATGAAACGTACACACCGTGTAGTCAATTGTACATGCTGTGTAGTTTGTTTGTTTCACTTAAAAAGAGAACTAGATTCCCCTATTCTTAGGGAAGGGTTAGAACTAGATGAAGGAGTCTAGAGAGGGGGGATGGACCTTCGAGGATCTCCATATTGAGAGTCATGAATCTGTTTTCGCCTCAGACGATCTCGTTTGAACCACACGGGTAAGCCCTCCACTCTTCGTAATTCTTTATTTAAAATTATTCCTCTACGGGAACTTTGAGTTTGAACGAGGATATCATTCACCTCATATCTACGTCGTTCTTGGACGATTCAAGGGTCGTCATTTTCCTATACTATTCAAGGGATTTTAAGGTGGGTGGCTTGGTGTTTAATTTCCATCTGTTGTGTGTTTTTGGGAACCGTTGAGCAACAAACCCATGATGGGGTGTCCTGTGGCAGAGGCATTGGCTGTTTTGAATACCTAGAATTGTATAGGTAATTAAATGTGATAATAAACTACTGTTTTGGATCGCTTCTTGGATCTAGGACCAACCCGAGGGTGTGTTCCTCTGTTTAGCCGTTTGGCTAGGATACCCAAGGGTATGCCATTGTAATAATGATTATAGAATTTCCTTCAGAGAAATTGCACGTGTGTTTCTTGTTTACGTGTTGGAAATGGTCCGATTACTTTTTTAGACTGAGGGAAGTGTTTTACTTTGCCGGAGGGCAGTGCTTCTTTTAGCCCGAGGGCAATATTCATTATGCATATTGGCGATAGACTCTATGCCTGAGGGAAATATCTGTTATGCCTGTGGGAAATTAGCTGCGGGTTATGATTCTGATTACCTGAGGGTATGGGTTAGCATGTCTAAGGACACTGACCGATTGTTACATAGAAAATTCACTGTGGTGATTTCCTTATAACTGAATGGTAAAATAAATATTAAAATAGAAATATAACTGGTAAAGTTAGTTTCTTTTGAGTACTGCATAGTTTATTTCATTTTATTACTACACACTGTTGTTGCATATTTTCACATAGTTGGGCATGAGCCTTTGGTGGGTGCCTACTGGGATTTATTTCTCACACCCTGTTTGGTCATGTATTTGGCCCAAACAGATTACGTTTCTATAGGTTTGGGTACAGGAAAGGGTCCCTATGCAGGAACATGAATTTTTTTAAGGAGTAGGGGAGCATAGGTCCGAGCATAGGCTCATGATGCTGCCGACTGTTTTGTTTTGTTTTATTATACCTGTTATTTGATCTGTATTGTACTGTATTGTTGTGTAACATGTTCTAGTTATTTTCTTAGAATATGAGACATGTTGCATAATTTTCCATATAACTGTTAGTTATCTTTTACTGTAGTTGTTTATTTTAAATATGTATGGTTTATTGCTTCTGCTGTTTTTGTATGTTTTTATGTTTTATTCCGCTGCAGTACACTTTGACAAATGAGTTCATTGTTTTGCAACTATCAGACTTGGGCCCTCTCTGCTAGTCGGCAGCCTCCGACATTTGGGGAAATGCGCTTGAGGTCATGTGACCAGCCTGGTTCAGGGCACCCGTGGAGTGGCACCCGGATCTGGGATGTTACACAAAGATACAACTGCCTACACTTTCTCTGGATCCACTGACACACCTGCCTCCGAAATGATGTGACCTAGAAAATGCACCTCACCTACCAAGAATTGACCCTTGGATAGCTTGGCATATAGTCGATGCTCTCTTAGCGTACCCAAGATGATGTCAAGATGTTGGGAATGATCGTCATGAGTTTTCGAGTACACTAAGATATCATCAACAAAGACGGCCATGAAATGATCTAGATAGGGATGAATGATCTAGTTCATCAAAGCCATAAACACCATTGGGTCATTGGTCAAGCCGAAAGGCATGACCAGAAACTCAAATAGCCCGTACCGACTCTTGAAGGTTGTTAGCGGTATGTCAGAAGACGTCACCCTCAAATGGTGATAACCCAACCTTAGATCAATCTTTGAAAACACCGATGCAACCCTAAACTGATCAAACAAGTCATCAATTCTAGGAAGAGTGTACCAATTTTCACCGTCATCTGATTCAACTTTCGATAGTAAATGCACAGCCTTAACAAACCATCTTCGTTATTTGAAAAAAGCAAGGGAGATCCCCAAGGAGACCTACTAGGACAGATAAAACCCTTACTCTCCAACTCCTTAAGCTGAACCTTCAGTTCTTGGAGTTCTGTCGGTGCCATTCGGTATGGAGGAAGGGAAATTGGCTCTGCTCCCAGAAGCAACTCGATTTGTGAACTGAACAACCCTCTCAAAGGGTAACACCGATAAATCCTCAGGAAACCCATCCTGAAACCGATCCACCACAGGAGGGAAAATAGACTGCTCTCCTCTTGTATTGTCATCAAGCATGAGACATTCCAGTTGGGCCGTGAGTCCAGTCATCTATTGACAAAACGACCCCGCATGCCCTGCTCAAACATCCCATTCGCCACAATGGACATAGGCGTCACCCTCAAGCGACTTGAATGATACTATGCGACGATAACAGTCTATGTGTACCCGATACAACACCAACCAATACATTCCCAAGATTAGGCCAAACCCAGACCTCTCAAGAATGATCAAATCCCATAGAAAACGATTCCCACCACTTCCAAGGCACATCCCTTTAACTGCATGATATCCTCAACCCGCACCCCTAACAAAGTGTCAACTGACATCACCCCACACAACCCTTGTATAGGTAAACCCAGCGCTACTATAAGTTGAGCAGCGATAAAAGTGTGTGTGGTACATGTTTCCAACAACGCACTAGCAAAAGTATAAGCTTCAAGGATCGTAACTTGAATAGTAGATGGTCCAGCCTCACCCTTACTAGGTGAAAACTAAACTTCCTGATGCTGACATGCCCCTCTACCCTCGGATCCAACCTGAAGGCCCTGCACTGCACTACCTTGCTGGCATGAGCGATCATTCCCTAGAGTTCCACATCCATCTCCCCTTCCAGTACGGCCTGTGGAGATCCAACTGCCAACCTGATATGGGGCAACTGATCCTCTTCCCGTATTTCGTACTTTCCATCCACCATTATGCTCACCCGCCAACTGAGGGTTATTATAGAACCTCTTCACATTCCCCATCTTGCCGAATGAATGAAACTCAATTCGAGGTCGAGGACACTGACCACACATATGCCCTGGCCCACCACACTGATATCAGAACACCTGATTTCCACTCCGAGAGACTGAACATCTCTTCCTTCCACATTTCACACTTCCACCATGTTGTGAACTCTCATGGCGTCACTTTCAACCTTCGGTAGTTGCACCGCTCGTTTGTCTCACGGACACCGCAAGACCACTACCAGAAGCTCCCTTTAGGTTTCCTTCTGAGATCAGTGCCTAATATACTACCTCTGCAAACCTCTTCATGCAGAAGATGTTTCCTTTAGACCTGATCTCATGTCTCAGCCCATCCTGGAAACACCTTGCTACTGCTACCTCATCCCCTACTAACACTGGGAAAAAGCGTCTCAAATCAGTGAAGCGACTTGCATAGTCTATCACTAATAGTGATCCCTGATTCAAGATCATAAACTCTGCAGCCCACTCCTGTCTCAAGGGCTCTGGGTAGAAATGCTCCAGAAACCTTTCCTAAAAAACAGTACACTACATTCCCTCATCCTGCCCGGTTTGATCCTGAATGTCCCACCAACACCTAGCATGACCTCACAACATATAAGAGCCAAACTTCACTCACTTTTCAACAGGGGTATCTAGATGGTCTGGTATCATCTGTACAGACTCTAACCAAAACTTTGCTGCATCTGGTCCACCCTCTCCGGTGAAGGTCGGAGGATGCTGCAGCTGGAACTCCCTGGTCAGTTCAAACATACTCGGTGCAACCCACCATGGGTCCCGATCCATCATCTACATAAGGCGAGCCATGTTCCCCCAAAACTGGTCTTCTCTACCCTCATGGGTCACCACATTTTCTTGCCCCTCTACTGGAGGAGTGTTCTGAGCAACATCCTCCCGTTTTCTAACAGGTAACCAACATCATGGTGGCATTTATCTACAATGCCATGCACAAGATTTTAGAACGCATACCAAAAAACATTCACAACTTCCTCAAAAATCCCTTTACTAGATAAAAAAACCCATTTTCATGTGCTGATTTAACAAAATTAGCACCCCAATTCACCACCCTGACCATCCCTACCACGGGACATGGTTCATGTAGGGTAAACAACCATGTACTACCACCAAACTCACACAACATTTTACAAAACACTTTCCCCTCTATTTCAACCCTTATGTTTCATCAAACAACCTTTACCCACATGTTTTATTTCACTCTTCTCATTATTTATCTGTTTCATGAAATGCATGATTCACCCTAATTTCCTGCCTCACACACCCTCCCCGTGCATGTGTCCAATACAATGCATGTCATCTATCTCCCAAGGTGCCTATAATGATGCATGAATGCCAATCCCCGTGCTGTTAAGGCCACTATCCAAATATCATAAATAAGTCACATCAAACCACATGTGCATCACCTAACAGTGAAATATCATCGACTATAACAACACACAACCAAGAAAAATATTTCCCACCCAAGGTGACGTGGCGTTTCCCTCATACATGGGTTAGATACTCTCAAGCATGAGCCCATTACCAAGTCCTGACACGTCTTAAACATTGGCTACAAATCCCAAATAACAAGACCTCAGAGAAGGAGAAGAAATACCACCTCTGATACCACTTTGTAACGTCCCCGACACAGAAGCCACTAAACCGGTTCTCTGAACTGGGTGGTTACATGACCTTAAGCATGCCTCCTCGTACGCTAAATGCTTCCAACTAGTAGCGGGGGTCTATGTAGTCAAGTGGGGAGACTATACCCCCTTTTTATCAGAGTAAGCCACAACAGAGTAAACCAAATAGCGGAAATAAAAACCAACAAACAAGGAACATGTTTATGAAATATTTCCAATAGTAAATATGCCATCTCATACTACATGTGAAAAAGTGAACAAATACCACAACAAAGACAATAGAAAAATCCCCAAAATGGTCCAGACTACAAGTCCAGATCCTCCAAAAGTACTACCCATGTCCACTCACTATTAGCAAGGATCTTTCCCCTTCTCCTGACCTACAAACATAAAGTCTGCTCGGGTACCCAACGGCGGCCCGAGCAGGGTGTGAGTACAACTCAGTGGGCCACCACCAACGGTGTCTACAAAATATCTAGTATAAAAAGACAATGCATGAAAAAGGAATATGAATGATTGTTTCCATGTAATTAATTAAGGTCAGTTTAGCATACTCATATCTAACCCATTACCATTCCATTACCATTCATTATTACCAATTATCATCACCTACCATTTCGTCACATTTCCATGGTTAAACACATACATTATGTTGCAAGGGTCTAAGGCCAACAATCACATGAAAGAGGGTAAACAAATCGTTATCCTATATCACTAGGACTAACCCCTCATAGCAACCATAACCTCACCTCAAAGCCTCAGTCCGGGTGGATGCAACTGTTAGGAGAATAGACCCTCATTCCCCTTTCCTAACCCATGTATATAGTGTAGAGTTTAGAGCCTTAGTCTTCACTCAAACTGTGGGCATAGATCCTCGTGTCATACCCCACTCTACGAAGCCATGTACACATGCTTATATATAAGTAACCATCAACCATCCAATCCATTGCCCTTCGAGAACCACTATTCACTACAACCCACATGGGAATCCACATCACGCCTTAAGCCATTAACACACTACCATTTCACATCATTTAACAATTTACCCAATTCCCATGTGTTATCCCTATCTCACTATGAATTGAACATTAGACCCATAACCTATCCCGTTATGGTCTAAAATTAGTTTTCACATTAACCCATTTAACCCGTTCATAATCATCTTGAATAAACCATTCATTCCATTTCCAATAACCCCTAGGTTATTGCCTAGTCTAGGTGCATCACCTAACTTCTCTTTCAAGTTCATACAAACATGCCAACATGTTCCTCAAGGGATCTACAATTTACCAGAATAAGGCCACTTGTTAATAACAGTCCCGAAACCCGGGAAGAGCTGGCACATCCCATGGATGGCCCGAAATTAGGTAAAGTTTATCCCAACGCATCCCATGGGAATCGTGAGGGTTTCCATTTTTTATTTTAAACATAATTATTACCAAACATCCTAAGGTTATCCAAAACATAACCACAGGGAAACAAGAACATAACTTAACATGTAAAAATACCCAAATAACTATGGGATATCACTTGTAGACCACCTACCTTTAATCTGCGGTTGAACACAATCTTAATCGAGTCTTATAACTCGATCCAACCAAACCTTGGAGCTTCAACATAAAACTCACCGAAAAAAGGTCTTTAGAGCTTCAGAACAAGGGGAATAGAAGATACAAACCCTAAACCAAAAAGAGAAACAAGGATGAGTTTAGCCTTACCTTGAGCTTCGATCTGCAACCAAAGACACCAAAAATGCCTTATAATCGAAGGAAAACTACCCTTGGGAAGCTTGGGTCAGCCAGATTCATTACTATGGCTAAGAGGGGAGGAAAGGGGGAAAATCATGAGTGGGGTTTAAAATCCCCGAGTGGAAAACTTGTAATTTTTCCAAAATTTAAGTGGATGCACGGTTTGTATGCACGGTTTGTCAAACTGTGCGCAAATCATTTGCATGACACTGCCCAAAGGAGGAGGAGGAGTCGCATGATTTATCCGAACGGTTTGGAAAACCGTGTGCAAACCAGGCACAATATTCTATCCGAAGGAGGTGGGGTCGAACGGTCCAGCCTGGATAGGCCGCACGGTTTACCAGGCCGTGCACAGGCTGTGTTCCCTAGCTTTGTTTGCCCAAATTTCATTTCTCCCATGCCCCAAGCCCCTCGGAACACCCCCGAGGCCTCTCACACTTTCAGGAAACATTTTAAAGCCCCAAAAACTAACGGTTCAACCCAAAACACAACAATACATACCTTTCAAAAAATCGGGATCTTACATCTAAACTATCATCTTGAAAAAACATGAGTTAACTTAATTGATATGGATCTAAAACTACATAAAAAATTGGTTATCTTCATGAAATGTTCATGGATCCTTCAGCCAGTATATTCCCATTTAAGGACAGGGATTCTGTTCACTACTCCTCATGATCTACATAAAAAATAACTTATTTGATCAATAATATAGATACTAAGAGGAGATCTATGATAAATTCATTTTTTATATTATTTAACCTTTTATTTATTAGATATTGATCTCTAGTGTATTTTCGGTCTCCTCTACATTAAATGATCATGATATAATAATGTGAATCCATTAAATATAACTTCTTAAAAAAACTCTATCATGATTCAAACAACATCCATGAACATTGAAATACCTCAAACTAAAGGTGTTAAATTATACCCTCTATTGGGATTTAAATCCATAAAATTTTAAATGATATCTTTTTCTTTAGAAGTGATAGGTCCATTATTCCATCATATATTTAAATCACCCCAAGTCTCATATTGAATATCGTCATGTCTTTAAAATTTTAATATCAAATGAATAAAATTTCCACATAATAATATATCATTTTTGTCCAAGATATAGATTGGAGCATGGATAAATATAGTATATCTAACAAATTTGGAATGAGCCCATTGGATTTATAGTCTAATATTAGGATTGTTGTCATCAATTCAGAGACCATAAAGATATTAGAATGTAAAAAAAACTTGTAATTTAATCTTACTGATCAGACACATCCCTTATATGCTTTATTATCCCAAATGGCTTGATATATTGAAGATAATACTGTACTTGATTTCCAAAATGATCATGGTCAATTCAAGGATAGACTTCCTGGAATAAAAAATTAATCATAATAAAAATTAGTGGAAAAAAATGGTAATCTACCAATTATTTCTAACTAATCTATTCAATTAATATCAGTTTCTTGATCATCTAAAATTTATCATTTATCTCACTAATATGTCCTGGAATGATTATTAATGTTTCTCCTATTTCTAACCAATAATGTATAAATCGAATATGGTAGTCAAAATATGCCTCAAAAAAATCCATATTTATCAAGTCCTGGTAACTATTAATATATAGAAACCCCACTATTTTATAATGACCCATAATTTCCTAGAATGTTGTTAATGTAATTTACCTTCAGATTATATATCTGGGTCATCTTTAGTAATGTTTTATTATAGAAATAACCTAAAACGCATGATAGAACCAATAAAATATTATTTTAATATATTCATTTTGTAAATCAAACATTAAATTTAGAGAAAAAATTTATCAGTATTGAAATAAATTATTATAATGGGATGAAAATTATGAAGTGGGATAAGTAAAATAAGAAAATATGGATCTTCTAAATCCCCAAGAATAATCAAACTCTAAAATAACAGTATAGAAATAAAAAAATAATATTAATATAATATTCAATTTAAAAATGAATATATATATATATATATTAATGTGAGAGGAAATAGAAAGGAATGAATAGTGAGTGAAATAAGATGTATTTATAAAAGATAGTGAACCCAAGTGATAGTTAAAAATTCAACCGTTAGATTAGTAATCCAGTTGTTTGAATAGTAATATAAATGTTAGAAATAGAAAAATTACAATTAGTGTAGTAAAATCAAATATTTAATTGAAAAATTATATTTATAGATCTTAATAAAATAAAATATGGCATATTTTTATGATGATACAATTAAATAAATACATTATAAATGATAACATAACAGTTTTTATGTTCGTAAAACACATATTTTTTATTTTCATTGTTATTAAAAATATTATGTTTTGGAAAAACATTGTATTCATAAAATGTTCTTATAAATTATATTAAGTTCAATTATAATAATAATTTAATTTTATAATACTGTAAATAATTTCTCAAAGGGTCGGTAAAATGATCATAATTGTAAAATAGCTATTTTTCAAATAAATAGAGATTTTAGTTAAAATTTAAATTGATAATATTTTAAAAACAATTATCATAAAATTTATTTTAATTTTAGAATCCACAAATTGAATAATTGATACCGTGAATTTTTGTTATTTTTAATAAATAGTGGATATTTTTCTGAATAGTGAAATTCCGTAAAATATGATATTTAACTTTATAAGATAAATAATTGAATGTATGAGTTAAAGATGATGGAGGAAAATAATAATTAAAAATAACATGATCAAATTATTATATATAGTTTCATGAATCAACAGTATTAACAGTCCTGATAATTAATAATAATATAATGAATATAATATTTGAAAAACACCCCTCTCCTTCGATTAAAAATACAACCACTGACCGCGCCTTATCCTAAAAAATAATAACATTAATACCATTTCTACCATTAAAAATTTGATCCCATGTTCTCCCTACATCACATGAACCATTGTTATCGTCAAAAGACTCATCGAAGTATTGTTATGTGGAAACCAAGGATGAGACATCTAAAAGAGAAGGTAAATCACTAAACATTGATTTTTAATTTTTCTTCCTCCATATCCTCAAAAAAATCTACCCAACATGAACCAATGACTGAATCATAATATATATAATATATTTTTATTTTTCTAATTGAATATCTATCATCCAACCTTTTCTCAGTTCACTCTAAAACAAAAATATTGTTTACAATATAGTTATTTCACCACCTCCACAGAAAAATTATTTTTTCCCCAAAGATATCATAGAAAGATATAAAAATAATATTATAGTGAAAAATTATGATAATATATATATTATAACTAAATTAATTATTTGGAATATATTATTAATATATTAATTAAATAAAATGATTCTAGTTAAGGATGGGTTATAAAAATGCATAAATGATTTAACCATATAATGATGATTTTTATGCCTAATGAATAATCCCTATATTGACAAATTATACAAATAATTGGGACCAATTAACATTACCTATGGGAATTAAAATCATTTACATATACTTCTGTTGTTATTGAACCATTTCATAAGAACTCATATAATTACCTACAAAATTTTCTTCCCTTCGAACCATGAAGCAAAAAATCTTTAGACAATAGAAAAAAATCTCAATAAAAAGGCTATGAAATAACATTAAATAATTATAATAAATAATATTAAATGTAACAAGGTTCTAAATGTTGTTTTCAATTAATCTAATTTAATTATTAATGTTTTTATGTGAGAGTGTAGAACAAATCTAAACATGTTGCAAGGGTTCACTTCGAAACACCCTATTTTCCTTATATTTTTATTTCACTCCCTTTTCCTTAATATATATATATATTCATCTTATCTAATTCATAAATAATTTTTATATATGTTTTAAAAATATATTCCTAGTTTTTTTCACCTTTATTTTTTAGGATATATTTGTTTTAATAGTTTTGATTAACCAGAGATGATTAAAGGGAACATCTCTATTTTATTATCACATTTCATGTATCATTTAATGAATTTTTTAATTAAATGATTTATAAAAAAATTATATCTTGTCTTATGGAAATTATTATTCACTTAACCACTTTAAATATTTTTTAAAATTTTCCTATTCATATTTTTCACCTATTAAAATCCAGTGATTATTTATTCATATCTTTTATGTAATACATTATGATGTTTCATCTTCTTACACTATATGATATGATTATATAACACATTTCCTTCCATGGGTAATTATATGGTTTATAATATATGTTTGATTTACTTTTACGAAACACATATCCATGTACATATAATTTTTCTTTGTTCCTATATAACAGTCCAATTCATTGTATAATGTTAGTGTATCTTGATATGATTTCTTTGAGATTAGAATGTGTTTTATAGATATTCATGTAATATATTTTTACATCATAGTAATATATTTTTAATATTTTTTTGAATAGGATGTGTTTTATAGAAATTCATTTAAAAAATCATTTTATAATATGTGAGAGAGGCACGAATCTCTATAGTTTCTATTACATTAAGGTATAGTAATTTCATGGGATTTTGACAAGAATAGATTAATAAAAACCTTATGTATAAGTCAAAGGAGAAAAAGGTATGATGAAAGTATGGTGAAGTATAGAGTGAGTGGTTTCTATGAAATTACATTCTTAAATGGATACTATATATGGATGTTGATCTAACACAAATGTAATTAAGTGAAATAACTCCCAGAGGGATCATTAATTAATAATTCAACATGTACTAGGTGAACATAAAATATTCATTCATGCACACTAGGTTTGACACAGTCATTGGATATGATCTGAAAAACTCAAAAAATATATATGAACTCTTATAAAAGACTTGAATGGATTATATGGTTAGAAAAATAAATATAAAAATTCTCGTGGATAACATATATTAAATCCCAGAGGCTCGTATATTGATATGTACATTTAATTTATGATTATTAACTTTGGTGTACACATTTTCCATTTCATATTTTTATGATTTTAATTATTCTCAGAACAAATATTATATTAATTTAGTAATAAATATGAAATGGGAAGAATAATACATAAAACCTATTTGATAATAAATTTTATGATTTACCAAATGAGTTTACTATCCTGATGGGTGTTTTAACACCAAAGAATAAATTATACTACGATTTTATTTTTAAAGAAACTATTAAACAATATATATATTTTTTTTGGGAATTTGATTGAAATCAAATGAATTAAATATTATAAATTAAGCATTCATAAATTAATGATATTTTTAAAATCATAATATAAAAATTTAATTAGAAAGAAATTTTCAGATATTTCAAAAATGATATATTTTCTAGGGAATAGTAAAAAATAATGATTTTTTAAATACGGTCATTCCATTTCATTAGATTTAAAATACCCATAATTATTTGGATATTAGTATTAAAGTGACATATTATTCATTTTATTAAGAATAATATAAATAATTTTTAAGACAATAAAATTATAATGAATAAAATTTTAGTCAATAACATATGTGACATGAAATTTTAATATTAAATAACACATGAAATATACTAGTTTAAATTTAATATCTTTAATTGATTTTGATACACTCAACCAGAGTCTAAATGAATGGTAATATATTATTCTATTATAATCATACTGTTATATTGGGGGGAATGAATTGTGGTAACAGAATAATTAAATTTATATGTTTCAAAAATGTAAAAAAAATTCGTTGGTTATATATTAATTATAAAAAAAATTAGTATCCTTTAAAATAAAATTAAATGTTTTTCAAAATATTCTATTTTTTATAAAAGATAGTTTAGTCACACTTTGGACACACACATGGAAGTTAATATTTACAAATTTTGGAAATTTTATTTTATAAAATTAAATAAATTTTTTAATTAATCATATTCGAATTATATTAGTGTGATTTTTGGTATTTTAATGAAATGTTTCATTTTTAGTGAATTGTGATAAATAATGATTTTTATTGAAAACTGCATTTTCATTTAATTAATTAAAAGGGTAAAATAAAAACGTAAATTATATTTTGTGTAAAATAATATTAATTATATTAAATTTTAGGTATTTTTTTTCATTTTAATCAATTTAATATTTAATTTGGATTGTAAAAACTTTTATACTTATGAAAAATTTTTCATTGGAAACCCATTTTTTCATAGCATCTATAGGTTTAATTTTAAAATGATTTACACAAAATATATGAATTTTATTTGGAATAATATATTCCATATTTTAAATAAAAATAATTTATTATATGTAATATGGTTAGATTTATTTTTAATAAAAATGAACACTAACAATATAAAAAAGTAATTGACATTGTTAAGGTGAAAATTGGTTTACTGGGTGCTAAACTAAGATGATACGGGTAAAAATGACCGAACAATTTTTAAATAGCTTATTTTATGTCTATATATACTCCTTAAACTATATTAAATTCTAACCTAATGTTATTTCAATTCTTTTTTTCTGTGAATGATGGTTTATTTTGGATTCTTTTGAGAAATTTACAATTAATCTTTAATTTTGAATGGCCCAATGGCCTACATTTTTATGGATTTTTGATAACCCCCCTTTCAATGGATGAGGGGTAACCCTTACAAGGACCATAGGCTCAAGGATTACATGGCCCGTATGCTTAGGAGATTACATGACCCGAAGGTCTTATGGAATTCAACGAGACTATCTACAATGAAATGCCCCTCACCAGCATCTGCATCCTAATAGTAGCACTCCACCTTTGCATCACCGTCTGGCCAGGCTTCCGATGGAAGAAGAGGCTGGTACTGAAGGCATATCCATACCCTCTCATTCTGACCAATCCATTTGGCTCTGCCCTGGTTAGTGCACCTTCTCTGAATCCTCTTCTAGGGCTGTTCCTTTTTTGTAGTATGTCTGGGGCCTGCATTCATGTGGCCAGAAGGCCTTCGGGTGGCCCTAAGGCCTTAACGTAGCCCGAAGGCCTTGAGAATCAACTGGCCCGAAGGCCTTGGGTGGCCCGAAAGCCTTGCAGGACCTGAGGACCAAACTGGTGGCCCGAAGGCCCAAATGGATGAATAGTTCTGGCTTCTACAGTACAGAACAATACCTACTACAGTACTGCTACAGTACTACTATAGTACCCGGAAATATTCTTCCACCTGGATTTGATCCCGGGTCTCTTGGATGTACCTAGAGAGTCCTCACCAACTGGGCCGAGGCTCTTGTGCATTAATCGTTTAGTGGGTTCACATTCCCCACTTAAAAAAGGGGACTCACTCCCTTAACATCATCAAACCAACCAATAACATTGTCTATAAAATAATTTGAGAACAACACCCCCAATATCTTTATATAAATTTCAAAGAATCTGGTTTTCCCAAAATTCAAACCATATAGTGTTTAAGGGGAAAACCAAAGGAGGCTTCTCTTAGAGAAGTTTATTATCATAATAAAACTATTTTATTTTATTTTTTATTCTCCCACTATAAATCATTTTTTAAGACTTACAATATAAAACAATTTTCACCATATAATAATATATTATTATGTTTATAGAATAGAATTTATCAATACCATCATCTATCAAATGGGAAATTAAACCATGGATCATGATTACGATGGACTACCACTTCACAAACTGATGTAATTCATTTTCCAACACCACATTTCAACGCTGGATATAATGATGGATTTGAAAATTTATTTTATATTCAAAAAATAATTATAATTCTGGAATTATAATATAACATATAAATTCTTAATTTTATTCTATTGTACACACAATAACATCGCTCTTGTGCATGGTGTACTGCAGCCTCGTGAAGAGATGTGATTTGTTTTTCACTTACAATTTTCATGGAACACAATATGGAAACATTTAAGGAAAATGTCTGAAATAATTTAAATTAAACTTTATTTTAGAAAATTAATATACCAATAACTTCCTTACCTTATTGCACATAAATTAATTGACTACATTGCTCGTACATACGTATGATCTACCATCTTCATGAAGTGATGCGATCTATTCTCCACGTTCAAATTTCACTAATGAATATAAAAATGAACATAATTAATGAAATAATATTTATAAAATTAATATCATTATTTATATTATATATCCCTATAGAGTTCCCAATAATTAAAATTTATATGAAAAATAATGAATGATATAACAAGAAAAGTAACACCCGAAACATTGAAAATAATGAAATATTATTTGAAAATGGATGATAATATGTTATATGAGGATCATATAAAATATTATAAATATGTATATGATTTTTTATAAACTAAAAATATTCCTAAAACCATTATACAGGATGTTAAAGAGCATTCAAGAAAATAGATTTGCAAGGTAAGTGACTTCGTCTCAATTTCTCCTCATAGAGGAATATTGTAATGTAATGCAAGTAATTTATTTTATATATTTTTTATACATCAAATTTTCATTTTAAAACCACTAATCCTTCATAATTATTCATAATTTATGTTCTAATTTGAATTATTTTATCCAAGGTTAATTGACATGAACATTACTAATCCGTAAAAAATGACATAATTCAATTTATTTTCATTGGATGGTATAATTCCTTCACTGTCTTTGAAATTATAAGATTTTGTGTGTGAATATTTTTTAAAATATTATGCATGTATAAATTTTTTTAAGTGGAATAAAATTTTACAAACTTTATTGAGTCATTTTAAAACTCTCACTTCATCTTTATGAACATTATAACAGTTTGTTACACAATCACATTTTAATTGGTATTGTTTATACTAGAATTTCCATTGATGGACATCAAATTATTATTATATAATTAAAAATTTTAATTTTATTATCCCCTAGTTAATCATAATATTTTTAATTAATAGTATATGTTTTACACTCTTCAGTTATCAATATTATTAAGAATCTGTTTAAAAGAAAATCAACATCAATTATCCCTTTGGTTGAAAATAATTAATCTCCCAAAATCATGTATAAAAAAAACTCAAAAACGTTTTTAACAATATGAGAATTATTTCTTAAATAAATTTTTCCCTTGATTTAATTTTTAAAAATATTTAAAGGAAATTTAATTTCATTTTCCAAAGAATTCTTGTTCAATGTTTTCTGAAATCGTGAAAGGAATGTTTTTAATCTTATATGAAATTTACCAATGTTTTATCCCTCATGAAAAAACTATTTTATGTTTCTTAATTTAAATGTTTCAAATTTTATGTTCAAATAAAATGTATTTTAAATTTTTTTGGGAAAATATAATTATAAATGGTGATTAACAAAATTATATTTTCTTTAATAGTGTTTTTAAGGATCTATCTACAATATTTCTATTCATAAAATACCCTTTTTTACTTATAATAATCTAGGAATATGTTATATTGATATGATACTTTTTATTTATATGGATGGCCTATGATCATTTTTAACAAGTAAAGTATTAAAATTTAATTTGTGAATAATTTTTTTAGTCATTAAGAGTCCTTGAAATATAAAATTTCTGTGAATCATTATACATAACATTTATCCTATATATATGTATTAATTAATCGAAATATTCCTTTTATATTAAATTATATACAATTTATTCATATTTTGTAAGAAATTAAAATTTATTTTATTAAATTTGGAAATATCTATAAATCCATATCCATTACTCAATATAGATATTTTTTAATAAGGAATGTCATTTATTAATAATATTTATTATTCTATATATATGAAATTCTATGGACATGCTGATAAAAATGGGGCCCAGTTATAGATAGACTCTCGAGGCATTCGTGTCTCATGAGATGAATTAATTTTCTAGCCCTAGTAAATTATTTTTCTAGTGTATACATTCCAATAAATTTTATATTTTATTGTGTAATGGATAAATAGTAGTGGAATTCATAATGACAGTGGTTAGAAAATCCAATAATTAATCATTTAGTTTAACAATAATTTATTTATAATTATCTATGATATTTAAATAAATATATTATACCTTGATTAATTTATATTGTTATTATATCAATTAAATGAAATTCTTTTTTTATTTACATTTCCAAATTGATTATTCCTTATCTAGTTATAATAGTCGCATTATTTATTAAATACAAATCATTTTCAGTTATTTTATTTACAATATTTTCTATCCTAATCAATTTATTTAAATTGAACGTGTGTTTATTTATTTAAATGACCACAATGGTTCTTTTTGTTGATTCATGATCACTTCAGTTGTTCTTAACAATTACTAAGCAGTTGAACATACCCTTTTTTTATTTCGTTTTGAAATAATCCATGAAGTGTAATATGAAAGCTATGAGAGGACATGACAAAGGAAATAAGTTATTCTAAAAATGGTTATGTTGTTATCTATATTATAAAATATAATATTATAAATATGTATGTATGTAGTTTATCATAACTACTAAACTATTCAAAAAATCGAGATTCAATTCTTTGTATATTATTTGAATGTAAAAAATTAGTAAATCGGTTCTAGGTTGCTAGAGTCGAGGTCATTATAGTTGGCATAAGAAGTTTTTTCAAAGAAAACATGGGAACTAGATTTCAGAAAACATATATTAGGGATCACAACCCTATAATAGATGTTGATGATAAGTATAGATGAAGATATTAAACATTTTATAAGATAATTAATGATTTTTCCCTATTAATATATCCCTATCCAGATATTACAAGTGGTCATGGTTTTAGAAGATTTGCACCTTGGGGTAAAAACATTAAAAAATGGTGCATTTCTCTTGACCTGATCATTGCATTCTACATGAAAAAATGAATTATTAAGCACCTAGATTGAAACTCGTAGTGGATATTCTTATTATAATTCAAATTTTCATTAAAAACCACTATAAAGAATAAGAAAAGATAATGATAATTAATGAACAATGTTGAATATAGGATATATTATATTGAAAATATGGTGTCATAATTAGACAACCTATAAAATATTATTTCATTTTTTTACTTCATTTATTTTTTTCAAACACTATGATTATTGGATTGAGTCTAAGGATGGATCCCAAAAGAATCATGTAGACATGTTAGACAATCTAGTAAATATAGAAATACAAATTGGATGAGGGAATTAGAGAATTATATCATGATGATGACTATTCTTTTATCCCAAAATAATATTACCAACTTATACCTTAACCAAATGTGGAAATCCCCAAATAATAGAAGCATAGAGTTTTCTAAGAGCTTGAGTGGTGGAGACTATAGAGGATATAATTATATATTACCTTTTTGTTAAAAATATGGAAAAATATTCCTTTTAAAGTGAATTAATAGAATGTAAAAATGTTTTACTTTTGGAAAAAATGGTTATAAATCAATTATTTACCTTGAAAAAGTATAATGAAAGGAATTAAATTTCATTTTAGATATAAATTTATTGTTTATGTTTGAAATGTGGGGAACCTAGTCATTATCTATATCAATTATCACTTATATAGATTAACCCCTAGAACACAGAAAGATCTATGTTGATATAAAAATGATAAAGTATTGATGTATCATGATTCAATAAGGCATGGTGGACATTGATAGGTTTTCCGTCCTCTAAGAGCCATGGAAGATATGGATGCAGCCATGCCCTCGTCTCATGTTACTATCCTAGAGTATTTTCTGGATCCTTCCTCGGTGGATAGGGTGGTGTCAGTGGATTCTCTACCCGAACTAGAATCTGAATATGAGCCTCTTGGAACTAACCTTTAGAAACTTTTTCCTTCCCACTCTATGCTCTTATAGCTTCTACTTCTACTGGGAATAGTTGTTCTTGCATATCTTTGGTGTGATATTTTCATCATAAGTCCCTCCCCCACCAGTTTCTAGCTTCTATGGTCCTGAATTCTATACCTACTAGGCCTCCATGTATTTCTAGATAGGGCCCTACCAGAGCCTACTATATATGCTTGTGTGTCTGCATATGTTTTCCCCTTCTCATGCCCCCTATTGTGTAGCGGTAGGCCCTTCGGTTGTGTATGAAGACAATCCTGCCACATGCTTCCCAATATTGAACATTGGACAAATTTAGGCTGTTCATTAAGGCTCTCACAGTTATTCCGTAGTCTAGATTTCATTCCTCTCCCTCATTAGTGTAGATGATGTGTGATGTGGGCTGGTTATAGTTACCCAATAACATGGAATGCTATCCACTCCTACCATGATGATAGGGAAAGTCCAACGTATTTTACAACCATTGGACTCTCCAATTTATTCATGTAGTATCACCATCCACTAATATATTTACAATGGAAAAGTCCATATTTATTCAGTAGAGTGTGTCACTCCATATTAGTTAGACCATGTTTCTTGGGGTCCAAACTAGGTCTTACTTGTTTAAATGACATAGATCCTCTTCTGGAATACCTATTACATTACTTATCAGGTGAATATTGACTTGATAACTATGGATATTAAGAAACACAAGGCTCTCATTGCAGCTGTTATGGAGCCCATCAGATATCCGGTCAAAATTAATAATTTTACCCTCAAATTTTGGATGATTGTGGCCATGTATACAGAGCCTTCTTATAACCATATTTCGATCTTCTTGAATAAAAAAGTTTTTATGGAGTTATTGAGGGATGATAATCAATATTTTATGGTCCAGGTGGATATTGATGGTGAGATCATGTTTCTTTATTTTGTGTATCAAAGATGGGATGTCCAAAGGTGTGATGTTTTTTGATAGGTGAAGAATAGTTTCGATCCTGAGGAGTTTCCCTGGTTAGATGGCTGGGATTTCAACGTTATCAATGATATAGAATAGAAGAAAAGAAGGGGTTCATTTCCTCGCAAGGCCAAAAACATTTATGTTCGGTTAGTGGCAGGAAAAGGACCCGTTGACTTGTGTTACTCCAGGGAAATATTCACATGGTGCAATAATCAACAAGGGTGTAGGCCTAGTTGGAGTTAATTGGACTATTGTCTGGAGAATATTCACACTATTTCCATGATACCCAATGACATGGTGTTTCACCTTATCCAAGGTATCTTAGACTATTACTCATTTCTAGTGTCTATAACTCAAAAACAAGATTGATGTGATTGTTTTTAGTTCTATGGAAATTGGGTGGGTCTTCCACACTATCATCAACTTGTCATTGGAAGGAACCTACTCAAGACCACTCCTTGGTAGCCTTCCACAACAAATAGAGGAAGCATAAAATCAGTCTTCAAACATTGGGGAAAGGTCTTCCTACATTTATTAGGATGTAAAAGAGCAAAAAAATGAGGTGATCAATTGGAACTCACCCTTGAGATGGCATGGGATGATATGGTCTTTGGGGAACTGTCAAACAAGAATAACATTTTTGTTTATCTGATCCTAAAGAAAGAGCGCTCAACTAGGGAAAATGTGAGAGTGAAATGGATTCCTAAAAAGAAAAAACAGCCTATATCCATGCATGAATCAAGGATAGAAGGTTTCCTATGAAACCTCATATTCTCCTTGTAGATTGATCATACTCGAAGGAATGGGACAGGGTTGGGGGCATAGCCTTCTCTTACATCAAAACTATTTTTCCATGTCCTATCCTGAACATGTAAAATGGGTATCCTTGATGGAATAGTGATTTGTTGGAGGTGATTCCCAATATGATGTTGAACCTAGATAATGACTTCCTGGAAGCAGTCCTAGAGGAGAAGGAGATTTAGGATGCCATGAAGCTCCTCATCCCAGAGACTGCTACATGTCCTGATGAATTTCCAGGTACTTTTTATAAGGGTTCCTAAGACGTGATTAAAGTTGATATTATTATGTCTATCCAAAATTTCTTTCGGGGTTGTAACATCCCTTGGGTGTCTAGTGCTACATCTCTTGTTCTCTTTTTGATGGAAAAAGATCTGTCCTCCATTAATGACTATATACGAGTTAGTATGTGTAAATTTCCCTTCCATATACTATTAAGGAACATTTACTTTTACAATTCCATGTTCATTCCTTAGTGGATTTCATTAGAGCAGCATGGTATCATGAAGGACTGATCAATACAGGGAGCTATAGAATTAGATGCGAAAATTCTCTTTGATATCAAATTTAAAACTCATGGCTTCAACATGGCCTTAAAATCAGATATCAACAAAGCCTATGACAGAATAGAATGGGGTTTCATCAATAGCGTTATTATGGGTATGGTCCTTTCTCTATGTGCTGAAGACCTAATTTTTCGATTTTTTAAATCACATTGGATGGTTGTGTCCTTTATGGGAAAGATGCATGGAATTTTCATGTCATTTCATGTGCTCAGGCAGGGGGACCCTATTTCAAACAACAAATATTTCTCTCATGAAAGACACTATCAGTAGGAATATTACCAGAAGGCTATCTACGGTGGACCTCCTACCATATTATCATAAGATAAACTATCCTATGATTTAGCATATGATTTATTCATATGATTCTATGGTTTTAATTAATTCTATTAGAAGTTTATTTGGTGAATTATAAAAAATATTGAATGAATATTGTCAATGGAGTGGCCAGGGTATCAACATGGACAAGAGTAGTCCCTACAACTCCAACAGATGAGGAAACCATTAGGGATCTTCCCTGTGCACTAAGTTAGACATGAAATGAGGTATATTTCTCATTAAGAACCTTGGTATACCGATATCCCTTGGCCAAACTCATATCAAGGACATCGAATTAATTGTGAACAAAATTTCAAGACACGCTCTAAACTAGAAAAACCATTATTTATCATCTGTGGGAAGGATCACATTAGTAAATAGTTTCCATGTGGCCATTCCCATCCGCGCACTATCTACGATGATGTTTCCAAAGGTATTTACCCCCAATTGACAAGATATTAACCAAATTTATATAGGATTATTCAACTAAAGGGAAATGTCACTGGACTGTATGAGGATGGATGGAAAGAACAATTCAAGAAGGTGGAATCAATTTAAACAGCATTGAATTTACTATCCTTGGAATGAATAAACATTTGGCATGAGAGATTGTGGAAGAGTACACCCTTGGGGAGAATATAATAGTCTATAAATATGTGGGGATGTGGAGGAACTAGGAAGCCACACATCCCCTCTATGGTATGAGATCCATCCTATTCTTCCAACCCTTCCACAACACTCAAGATGGATTGAAGGGGAATTTTATGTTTTATTAAAAAGAAAAAATAGGGGGTTCCATGATCATATTTCCTAGATTTCATCCACCTTTTCTATCTTTTCGAGTATCCAGAACGACCCTCGTTTCCTCAAAGCTATGTTGGATAAGGATCAATAATAAATGTTTAATCTGAATGAGCTCAATTTAGAACTAGAAAAATGTATGTAAAATTTGTCTAAATAATAGACATTATTAGCAAATGACTTCACTAAGATCATGATTACTCAAGGCTAGAGGGATCACTAGAATTGAACAGTATTGTGTAAGGGAACTCTAACAATGTTTAATATTATTATATATATAATAAGAAATCATGTTGTGGACATAAATGATAACAAGAAGAAGTTGGGGGTAAAAAATATTTTCATATTTCATTTATATAATATGAATCCATAGGAGAACATAGATCACATCATAATAAAAGGAGAATTTTCTTTGTTCAGGTTGTTCTTTTTTTGGAAATTTCACTTCCCTCTTACCACACAACAATATTGGTGCACACATTCAAGAGAAATGTTCCAACGGTTCTGGTTCCTCTAGCCCTGGAAAAAAGGTGTGTTCCATTATCTTGAGTATGGGCTGCTGGTGTATATATCATGCCACAAATAGGCCATGTATGAGCGGACCTTGTCTATAGGTAGAGAATGTTTCTTGAGAAAAAGTTCCTTACTCACTGATTTGTTTATTGGGATCAAGAACTGGCACAAATCACCCTTGATTAGATCCTTGTAGTGAAGTGTGCCTCCTGCAGAACCGCCAATTCCAAGACCAAGGGTCCCCTAGGTGAGGTGGATACCACCAACCATATGGCTCAAATTTAATTTTTATGGTTTGCGCATCATTGCTTCCATGAGAGGTAGTGGGGGTGGATTAGGAATACAAGGGGTGTGTCCTTATTACATATACAACATTCTATGGGTATTGGAGTGTTATCCAGGCGGAAGACAAAGAAATGCACAAAGGGGTGAACCATTGTGAATAAAGGATATTTCCCTCAATTAGATTGAAACTGACTCTATAATCATACATGATTCAATGCATACAAAAGGTGCCACTCCTTGGTCGATAGCATACGTCATCAAAAAAGAAAACCCATACCTAACAAAAATAATATTTATGTGATCCATACTTAGTGTGAAGGTAAGAGGGTGAATGATCATATAGACTCCATGGTGGTAGGTTACTGGGGAAACAATGTCACATGTTTTGAAAACAACACACCTCTTTAAAATTGAGGGGGTAAACCTGATTATTGAATACCAATTTGGCTATTGTAGTTTTGGCCTCCTTAGTCTTCTAAACACTACCACTATTTTGGGATTTTTTATTGTTGAATAAATTTATTATGATATGATGATGAGTATAGGGATGATCATAAGTTTAAAGACTTTAAAATCTATTTTTCAAAATAGTGTGGTGGGAATATAACATGATTAAGGATATTTTTTCTGACATTTATGGGAATAAAAAATATTGTATTTGTATATGATATATTAATATATGGAAGAAATAATTTAAATTTTTTGGACATATGACGAAAGGTATTGGTAACCATTATGTTGTATCTTAACGTTGATGATGTAGTAATTTTGGGTTATAAATTTTGGGATTATTGTAATAATTATATTAATATGGTTTTAGAAAAATTAAAACCCACAATCCGGGTGAGAAACCATCATGTCCAACAAGGATGAGAGTCATGAAACCACTATCGAAGCACAATAAGTTTACAATTTCTACCACTAGACTATGCGATGTTCTTGTTAATATTTCATTGCTTTCAATTAATTGATTTGATGAAAAAATATTAACAATGAATGAGTGGTGTTAATGTAGAGTTTTATAGACTAATGTATTATATTAGATGACCTGTGTTTACCATACTAGTTTTGGAAAATTGTTAGAGACATACAGAAAGGATTTTAACTATTTTCTGATCTTATGACCATTTTAAAATTTAATTATAGTTCCCTATGAATATGAAACTCATTTTTTAATATTAATTTATTGGACTACGTGATGAATTGGATGTTGATCAAAAAAAAACCAAATGATGAAATTGTTCTTATGAAATCTAATGGTATTATGTATGTATATTTTAATATATTCATAAACTATAAAAGAGTTTCTAAAAATTTTGGATAATGTTCACAAGAATATATCCTATTACATTAATATACATTGAATAAAATATTATTTTAAATCATTGAAAATTTATGGTTTTGAGTTTCATTACATTCCATTTATTATTAACATCATTGTGATCAATGAACACTATAATTATCTATATTTAGTTAATATTTTTTCAATGTTCATATATTAAATTTCTACATAGAATATCCTATATTAAGACTAAGTTATATTTCATTATGTAATAAAAAAATTTACTTCCCTTTATCACATATTAATGGAATTTTTTATCAACCCTTTTTATGATGTGTTTCTTCAGCCATGGAATTATTTATTATCAAACCATGAATTTTAGACTACAATATCAAATTGTGAGGAGAAACATTATTTATTGTGGAGAAAATGTAATACCCAAAAATTATAAAATAATATGATTTTATTCAATACAATATGTAACAAATAAGATTGATGTTAAAAAAATATTGAAATATATTTCTTATATTTAATCTTCTTGATAGCTTTCGAAACATGAAACACTGATTAAAAATGAATAGTAATATAGTATCACATTAAAACCTAGTTGTTAAATTAGAAGGTATAAATATTACTAACTAAATTATGATAATTTTATGGTTTACACATGTAAAGAAAATATCATTGGATATCTGTTGAATATAAATAAAATAATATTCTTTTAAAATAAATTGAAATGTTTTCTAGAACACCTTATTTGGGTATTTAAAATATGTTTAGTAATTATTTTCACGCATAATTTCAAATTAACTTTTAAAAATTATTGGAAATTAAATTTATAAAATGATCATAATTATTAGAATAATCATATCAAAAATATTTATGGGTAAATTTTTTATTTTTCTGAATTGTAACATTTATCGATAAATAATGAAAATTGATGATATTTATTTTAATTACATTTTTATTTAAATACTTAATTGGGTTAAATTATATTATAAATTAGTTTTAGAGTATAATTAGTTTAATTTTAATAACTTTCAAATATTTTAGGTAATTGGAACTAATTTAATATAGGATTTTGATATTAAAATCTTTTATACTTATTGTTGTTTTCTCTTTGGAATGATGCCTTTTAACTATGTATATGGGTATAATTTTTAATAGAATTCCTCCACTTATGGAAATTGAATTTTTTAAAATGAATTTCATATTTCTAACCAGAATTATATATACTATAAAATAAGGTAAACATAATTTTTGACTGAATAAATAGTAAAAACTATAAAAACAAGTTGCAATGGTGTAGGTAAAATGGGTTTATATGGGGTTAAAATATGATTTTCATGATTAAAATGACCTATACACTTGTAAAAATATTTTTGTATGTTCATATTTACCTCTTATCATATTTGTATCATGAAACAAATGTTATTTGGAAGCATTTTCATGTAAATTAATTTCTCAGTTTGAATTTTTTTTGATCATTTCCTTATAACATCCAATAGGGCTCCCTTTCCTAATTTATAAAAGGTTACATCCTCCCTTTAATTCTTCCAACCTTCCCAGAACCTTGGATCGACCAACCCTTACCAAAATAACTCATAATCCTCCTTATATATTATGTATAAAAACTTACAACACAATAACACCATTATCCTTATAATGGTATGTTTGTTAAGATTATGACATAATATTTACCCATCTCCTCCTATATCAAATATGTAATGAAATCATAAATCATATATATGGAAGAGTCCACCACACAAACCGATGTAATTATTTTTCCATCACAACCTATAAAAAATGGATTAAATATATATTTATCACATTTATATTATGTTTTTTATATTAATATATTTATTTAATTAAAATAAAAATAATATAATTGCTACATTCAATTTAGTTTAAATTTTGATATTGTTTATTGTGTATACTATAGACTATCATCTTATGAATAAATATGAATCATTTTTCACTTACAATTTATGTGGAATTTAATAATAATAAATATATTTATTACTTAATATTAATATATCACCCACTTCTTTACTCTTTTAACCATAAAAAATGATAATGTCGCTCGTGCGTACATTTGAAATACTATCCCCATGAAAAGATATGACTCATTATCCATGATAAAATTTTAATAATAATTATAAAAATGAATCTAATAAAACATTATATTAATAACTTAATATAAATATATATATGATTTGACAATATAATATAGGAATGAAACAAAATTGTGATGACCAAGAACGAATGAGAAAAAATTGAAAATATCACACGATACAATGAAAATAATGAAATATTATTAGAAAATGGGTGATAAGATGTTATATGGAGATAATCAATGATATTATAATTATTAATATAGTTATGATATAAATTTAAAACATGATTACAACCATTATAAATTATGATAAATCATGTTCAACCAAAATTAAGTGTGAGGTTAGTCATATCATCTCAATTTATATTCATTGACACATATTGTAATGTAGGCACCTAAATTATATTACATGTTGTATATATTGATACATGTCATGATCCAACCCGGGTCGACCCTGGACCGGTCACCCGAGTCAGCCCGCGACATGGCCCGAGGGGCATTCCAGATCCCCACGGGCTAGAAACTAGTGTCATGCATCAAAATTAAACAATAGGGAACGATTTGGCCCATAAATAAAATTCAAATAAAGCAGCAGAACGAAAATAGAACAAATAAAGGGCACGCAATGAATGAACAGCCAACAACAACAAACTAACACACCCACGGTCAAAAATACTCACAACCATGAGTGTCTCTCACCATACCACAACCAACTCTCACCCAAGGCAAGAAAACTTGAGTAAAACCAACAACATAAACTAAAAATAGGAAAACACTATAGGCGTGAGTATTAAAACTTAGTAGGTGTGCCAATAAACTATCCCCAAAACACTAATTTTAAATAATGAATTTAATAATTCTAGGTTTGAACTAAATTATATAAAATATGGGTTTCCATTCACACACATTTATTTCTAAAACAAGTAACATTCATTTTCCCTTTTTAATTTAAAAACAAGATTAATGTTTGAAAGGAATAGGTGCATTTCATTAAAAAAAATTGCGAAAAATTTAGAATCCAAATTTTTGTTGTTAGTAAAAAGAGAAAACCACACAGCACGCAACACACTAAGGGTGATGGAAAAAGTGGCACACATGGGCAAGATACTAAACTATCCCTCTCAATCATCTGCCATATACAGATAAGCACTGAAGAAAACATGGATGGATCCTAGGAGCTCGTGAACAATCCAGAACGTACCATACATGTGACTCATCCGGAATACATGCCTACTCTCAATGATGTCATAACACCCTAATTCCTGGTGTTTCCATACATGTCCTAACCGAGGGGCCCAATCCCCTAGTAGAGTTTCATCTGTGCTAAGGTCTACTAGCCAGTGCATAATCTAAACTAGTACAGCAATCATTCTCAAAAGATTCACTTGCTATTCCAGGTTACCATGTAAACACATATAATAAACAAGAAAGGTGTTAGGCAACAATGTCAAAAAATTAGTAAAAACATCACACACAAACATGCAGTAAACGTAAACCAAATATCACCTCTGAGTCACCCCAAATAATGTTTTCGAAAATAATTTAATTTATTAAAGTGCCAAACATGTCTTTACAAATTTTAAAGAAAATCCTCATTTCTATAGTGAACAAAAACACTTGTTATCCCTTCAAATTAAATCATTTATCAATAAATCCTAACTAAATTTGAAATTCCGTGAATTATGTTTAAAGGCCAAATGGGCATTCCTTCACTACCGGGTTTCCGCTCATCAAGAAATTGTTTCAAGAGCCGTGTATAAAATAAACGGCTCTTTTTACATGAAATATTCATTTAAAATTTTCTTATCTTATATTATTTTGCATTTATTGTAATTAATAAAATATCAAGAAATAAATAAAATCTAAATTTAAAGGCGAGTGACATGGGGTACGAACCTCGACCTGCAGCTTGATTGGGACGACACAACACATCTCCCACTTACGCACAAGTATGTGCAACCTGCTGACGATCACAAAATTTTGGAATTACCCCTCCAATGAACTGAAAAAAACACAAAACAACTAAAAACACATAACCACTGAATTACAATAATCCAAATGAACAAATGGCGCCAAAATACCTCAACATACTTTCATAACACAAGTCGCACCATCTACATTATTTACCAAACCACTATGAAAATTTATAAAACAATTTCCAAAAGGTAACCCACAACTTACAGACCCAAAACTCATTCAAATAACACATATTTAATCAAATCACACCCCCAATATACTAGAATAGAAAACTAATGTCATTCAGAGATGAAACAAACTAAATACACATTCCCATGAAAAGATATTAAACATCACAAAAGTTGGTTTTCCTGCAAAACACACCCTATTCACATATACTAGAAATACAAACACAGTATCAAACACAACCAAAATTCTTTTTATAAACTATAGATGCACCATTATAATTAAACAAACAAAATTATTTAAAAAAAAACTAAATTCACACCAATCTAATCAACCACAAAAAATATCCACTCGAATAAACGGGTGACACAAATAACCAAACAAAGAAGACCCAACAATTTCCACATGATATAATTTGTTTAACAACAAAAACACATAATCAGAAACCTAAGAGATGTGAACATCAAGTAAACAAAGTAAACATAATTTAAAGAGGAATAAGAAAAATAGGATTCTAGAAATTGTTTGAAAAGGGAGATGAACCTTGCTGGAGGGAACCGCAACGGCCACCAGAGGAAGATGGGGATGCACTAACAAAATGTGTTGTGGGATGCCGTTGGGTCAGCGAGAGAGTGAGAAGAGAGTTTGTCTGCCAGAAAGGTGTGCACAGGGGGTTCGATCCATTGGAACATGGGGGTTTTGTAGGGTTTTGCATTGTTATAGGAAGGGGGATGCAGCACGGGAAGAGAGGAGGCTCGGCAGGAGTGGGGTACCGTCGGGGAGATGTCGGAGCAAGAGGGGGAGTCTGGACAAGGAATGTGTACATAGCGAAGGCTGGAGTAGGGGGTCGCTTCTGCTGGATTAGTTCGGCTGTGATGGAAGGAAGTCGGGACACTGACCCTACCTAGATTCGGACGAAGTTTGAGCATGAGGGGAGGGGGAAAACATGTGGTGGCGTGAGCAGGGTAGAGGGAATAGACAGGCTGGTGCTGATCGAGAGAAGGAGTAGGGAAGAGTGCTGGTGCGTTGAGGGAGGAGTAGGGCATAGCGCTACTGTACCGAGGGAGAATTAGATGGGAGGAGCACCACTACACTAAGGGATAAGGAGATGGGCGAAGCACTGGTGATGTGTGGTGTGCCGTAGAAAAAACCAGGGTGGTGTGGAGGGATTTATCACACTGCACCAAGGGGGTTCATAGCGCCACGAGAGGGAAGAGAGGGGGGGGGGGGGGGGGGGTGGGGTGATGCCCCTCCTCGGGTTTCCTCCCTAAAAAACACTTACATAAAACCATAAAAAAGATTTAGAATGAAATAAAAAAATAAAATAAAATAAAGACACCACACTAATTATATATTTATTATTAGAAATAATAAAAACATTATATATATATATATATAAATATAATTATTATTTTTGAGGAATCTTTTAAATTATGTATTCATTCATTTTTTTCTTCAAATTTTATCTTTATAGATTTTTTTTAAACTTCAGCGACCGCAGGATTACCCCTAAATGTGAGGGCTGACTACACAAAAAAAGGCTTCCGAAACGTTAAAACTCGACCTGTCTTCTACCGAAACTCAATATAATACTTAAAATAATTTAAAAAAAATAACCAACATGGCCGGGGTGTGACAATTCTATCCACCAAAGACACTTTCTACCACCATAAATTCACCAAGTCAAAAGATAGTCAATTCTTGAGTCCGTGGCCGGACAAAGCCAATAGGAAAATCAGGAACCTCGGGTTGATGATTCACTCACAAGTCACACCGAACCGGTCATGAAGAAACCATGATATAAAATTAGGGGAGAGCACGAGAGTGTTCTCTCCACCATAATAACTCGACTATCATGGAAATATTAAAACCCACGCACTCCAACAAGAGGATGGGTTAACACGAGAACACCCAACCCAAACATACCGACTTCTCCACTTGAGTTGAGCGGGAACATTGAGACTTAAATGGAACACCACTACAACACCACCCAGCATATCGAGGCACCAAAATGATGAACTCCCAAGAACTACACCACTGGAACTAAGGATTCCCAAAACCGATTTAAAACTCCCAACACATCCAACTACCTTAGTATGAGTGAGACAATGCTTCCACTAAAACCCGGAACTATTGGCACTGGACAACCCCCCCAAACTCACATCTCCAAACGATCACTATTAAACCCAAGAACAACCCAAAAAAGGTCCATAAACACATTTATGAAAAACAAACGATTCTAGAGGCCACATTCAGAATAACTTGACTACTATGATCAGGAAAGAATAAGTTCATCATAATATTAACGTAAAAGATGAACTTACAAGAACAGGAAATCAAGGACAAGGAAACCATGAATGTCTATATTCCTAAACGAAAGATAATGAGCCAAGTGAAGGTCTCACATGCCTCTGACACCATGATTGTGCACGAGCTTCACCCGGAGAACTGAGGTTGGAGCTCTGATGACTGAAGCATCTTATGCCTCACATTTAGACCCGAGAATCCCCCAATCAGGACTCCTTTGAATGATACCTCTTTTGAAACCATTCCGAGTGACCTGAACAGTCACAACATAGTAGGACTTCAGAGGGTTAAGACAAGATGTCTTAGGATGCTCAAATAGACAACACATATGGCACCTTAGAAATTATTCTGACGAACTAGAAGACGACACTGAAAAATAAATTTCTTCAGATGAAGGTTCATCTCGTATACAACGATCTCAAAATGGGGAACCCTTACGAATGTCAAAAGCTGCCGGGTTTTCCAAGAAATTGTGCTCTAGGTGTCGACTCCTTAAAGTGGCCGACACAGGCCTTCCCCAACCACTAGACTTATTAACTATGGACGATCTCTCACCATTATTCAACTTCAACTCCTCAGGTGTGATCCATTGGATAGAGACTGAAATTAACACCTCCAACATTATCCCAATTCCATGTATGATGTGACATCCACCCCCAATGGTCTAAGGCTGGACCATCTGCTAAACCTAAGAAAATATGAACTCTAACAAACTCGGGAGTCCCTAACCACCCGAAGATATGCTCTACTCCCCTGAATCCACTTCACCGCCCCTAACGAACCACAAATGAATCGAATGACAAGAAAAAATCCTTAGAAACGAGAATTGGGAACATCTCATCAACAATGTTTGAGGACATTTCTAGGTGGAATATTTAGAACAACACGAAAAACAAAATCGAAACTGTCATCATACCAAAAATCAATCAAAATAAAAATCCCAAACCAAGACAACCTGCCCGATATCCCCAATAGTGTCAAACACAACCAAAGGCCACACCCCAAGACAAGGACAACATACTCATAAATAGAACATATATAATCATAGGAAAATCCACTTTTCAAAATACCAAAACCCTATTTCTAAGAAAAATCAAGTCCTAAAATAATTGTTTTTCATTCGAGTCCATTTTAGAAAAATCAAGCCAAGCCTAAAATTCCAAAACCCCACCCATGTCATCCTATGAACCACTGCATAATACTTCATCACTTTCCACTCAAATCATCCGTACATATGTGTCGATGTTTACTTCACATATCTACCCACACATATGCAGACGACCCTATGGAATACCAAGGGTTTCACATTCTGTTCCATTACCAAATCCAAACACAAACCAAAATTTTCCAAATTATAATACCTACACTTTAAAAACCCACTTCCCCAATTTCAAAACAACATGAAATATAACCCATTTTTTCCAGTTTTGAAACCATTAGAGAAAGAACAGTTTCAATTCAAAACCACCATCATTTCCAAAAACACTCTAAAAACAACAAAAATCATGGGAAATCACAACCATGAATGGAAAACCGGAATGAGGAACTAGTGCTTATGCCCAACTCGACGACATGGTAGTGAGATATCCCCCAAGTAAGACATAACACCATAGGACCTTAAATAAGGAAACCGGGCTCCACACGGGTCACTACTCCATGTGGGTTCATAGAGTGACACCAACTCGCCTCTATTGTCATCCCTCAATCCCAAACAATGAAAAAAGACTCAATACCTAAACTACCCCTAGTAACTCAAGTCTCATAGCAAGAGGTGGTGATCAGGCACTGACCTGTAACCTACCTCCTATGCTCATACAGACCTAATCCCCTTCTACCGGATACCCCAAATAACAAGAACCCGCCTCTGATTCCATTTTGTCACGAACCAACCCAGGTCGAACCTGGACCGGTCACCCGAGTCATCCCGCGACATGGCCTTAGGGGCGTTCACGATCCCCATGGGCTGGAAACTAGTCTCGAGCATCAAAACTAAATAGGAAGGAACAATTTGGCCTATAAATGAAAGACAAATAAAGTAGCGGAAAGAAAATAGAACTATGTAAAACAAATAAAGGACACGAAAAGAAAGAACAACCAACAAAAACAAACTAACCCGACCACGGTCAAAACTCCTCGTGACCCCTAGAGTCACTCACCAAACCACAACAAACTCTTGACCATAATGAGAAAGCTCGAGTCAATCCATTAAAAGAAACTAAAAACTGGAAAACACTATAGGTGTGAGTATTAAAACTTAGTAGGTGTGCCCAACAAACTGTCCCCAAAACACTACCTTTAAATAATGAATTTAATAATTCCTGGTTTGAACAAATTATATAAAATATGGGTTTCATCACACATAATTTAATTTCTAAGACAAGTAAAGTTCCATTGCACTTTTTATTTTAAAATCAAGTTTAAGGTTTGAAAGGAACAAGTGCATTGCATATAAAATGTTTTTTCGAACAATTTATAAATCCAAATAATTGATGTTAGTAAAAAGGGAAAACCACACAACACGCAACACACTAAGGGAAATAGATAAAGTGGCATACATAGGCCAACTACCTAACTAGACCTCTCAATCGACCGCCACATATAGATAAACACTATAGAAAACATTGGTCGAACCTTGGAGCTGCTGAATAATCCAGAACATACCACACATGTGACTCATCCTAAAGGAATGCCTACTCTCGATGACACCATAATGCCCTAATGCCCGATGTTTCCCTACATGGCCTAACCGAGGGGCCCAATCCCCTAGGAGAATGTCATCCATAGTAAGGGCCACTAGCCAGTGTGTAATCAAAACTAGTGCAACAATCGTTCTAAGAAGATTCACATACTATTCTAGGTTCCCATGTCAACACATATAATAAATAGAAAAGGGGTGAGTCAACAAAGTAAATCAAGCTGTACAAACATTACACACAAATCATGCAGTCAACATAAAACAAATATCACCTCTGAGTTACCACAAATATAGTTTTCCAAAATAATTTTTTTTATTAAAGTTCCAAATGGGTCTTCACCAATTTTAAGGAAAATCATCATTTATCAAGTGAACCAAAAAACATGTCCGTGCTTAAAATAAAATCATTTATCAATAAACCATAACTACATTTGAAATTCTGTGAATTATTCTTAAAGGCCAAATAGGAATTATTTTACTACTGGGTGTCCGCTCTTCAAGAAAGTATTTCAAGTGGTGTGTGTAAAATAAATGGCTCTTTTAACACAAAATAATAATTTAAAAAATTATTATCTTATATTATTTTACATGTATTATAATTAATAAAATATCATGCATTTAATGAATGCTAAATTTAAAGGGGAGTGTAGTAGGGGACCTACCTTGACTTGCAGCTTGATTGCGACGATGAAACACGTCTCACACTTGCGCACAAGTACGCGTAACCTACCGACGATCACAATATTGTGGGATTACCTTGCCAATGTGCTACAACAAGAACACAACAACTAAAAACACAGAACCACTGAATTAAAATAATATAAATGAATAAATGGCACAAAACCACCTTGAAAAACTTTCAGAACACAACTCGCACTATCTACATTATTTAACAAACCACTTTGAAAAATTATAAAACAATTTCCAAAAAGTCACCCACGACTTATATGACCAAAACTCATTCAAAGAACATATTTTTGATCAACACACGTACCCAACATACTATAAAAGAAAATTCATGACATGCATAGATGAAACAAACCAAATACCCATTCCAATGAAAATATATTAAACATCACACAAGATTGTTTTCCCACAAAACACACCCAATTTGAAAGATACATGAAATGCACACACAGTATCAATCACAACCTCAATTATTTTTAGAAACTAAAGATGCACCATTCTTATTAAAAAAACAAAATTATTTTAATAAAAACTAAATTTTCACCATGCCAATAAACCACAACATATGTCAACTCAAATAAACGGGTGAAACGATTAGCCAAACAAAAAAGAACCAACAATTTCCACATGATATAATCAATTTAACAACAAAAACACATTACTAGAATACTAAGAGATGTGAACATAAAGTAAACAAAGTAAACATAATATAAACAGGAATAAGAAAAATAGGATTCTAGAAATTGATAGAGAATGGAGATGAACCTTACCAACGGGAATCACAATGACCACCAGAAGAAGAAGGGGTTGTGCCGGCCAAAGGTGTTGTAGGCTGCCGCTAGGTCAGTGGGAGAGTGAGAAGAGAGGGTGTTGGGTGGACATGTGTGCGCAGGGGGTTCGAGCCATTGGAACAGGGGGTCCGTTGGGTTGTGCACCACTAGAGGAAGGGGGATGCGGCACTTGAAGAGAGGATGTCTAGCCGGAGTGGTGTAACATCGATGAGATGTCAGAGCAAGAGGGGGTGTCCGTCCGGGGAAAGTGCATAGAGCGAAGGCCGGAGCATGGGGTCGTATTTGTTGGAGTAGTTCGTCTACGATGGACGGTGGTAGGGATGCCGATGCTGGCTGGAGTCAGACAAAGTTTGAGAATGAGGGGAGGGGGGAACCATGTGGCGACGTGAGTGGGGTAGAGGGTATAGGCGGGGTGGTGCAGATTGGGAGAAGGAGCAGGACAGAGAGCTGGTGTACTGAGGGTGGAGTAGGGCAGAGCGCTATTGTGATGAGGGAGAAGGAGATGGGCAGAGCACTACTGCACCAAAGGATAAGGAGATGTTCAGAGCAATGGTGATGTGTGGTGCACCAGAGAAAAAACTAGGGTGGTGGGGAGGGCTCCATCGCTCCGCACCAAGGGGGTGCACATCACCACGAGACTGAAAACCGAGGGGGGGGGGAGGTGACTCCCCTCCTAGGGTTTCCTCCTTAAAAAAAATTAAATAAAAAAAATAAAAAAATATTTTGAAGGAAATGATAAAAAAAAATATACAGTCTTAATATTAATAATAATAATATTAATAAAAATAATAATAACATTATAAAAATATATATATAAACATAATTATTTTTGTTGAATATTATTTTAATTAATTTATTCATTATTGTTTTAATTCTCATTTTACCTTAATTGATTTTATTTATTTATTTTTTTAAACTTGGGAAAATGCAAGATTACCCCTAACTATGCGGGATGACTGCACAAGAAAAGGCAACTGAAACATTAAAACTCGACCCTTCTTCTACCAAAACTCAGTATAATAATTAAAATAATTTTAAATAATTTACCAACTTGGTCGGGGTGTGAAAATACATTTTCATATAATACCATGAATATTTCATACATAATGTTATTTTATGTTTTAATTTGAATTATTTTATCCAAGGGAATTTGACTTAAATATTACCAACTGGGAAATAATTTCAGAACATAATTTATTTTTATTGGGTTATATTACATTATCATTTTCTTTAAAATTTGAAAATTATGTGTCCGAAAGATTATTATGTTCTTATTTTTTATTTACACATTATTTATATGGATGAACAATTTATCCAAATATTTCAATCACTAATAAATTCTCAATTATAATTTAGGATCGTTATAAGGGTTTGTTACATAATATTATTTTAATTAGTTTTATTCATACATGAATATAAATTAAATAATTTTTTTTAACATTGTGTAATAATAATTTTAATTTAATTATCCAATTATTTCTCATAATTATTTCATGTTGTGGTTATATTTTTCCACTAATTAGTACTTCAAATGACTATGAAATGTTTTTAATAAAAACAAAAACATTTCTCTATTCAGTTGAAAATAAATTTTCCCACAAAACCATGTCTTCTAAAATTTTTTTCAAATATTTTAACTTCTCTAAATGTTTTATTAATTAAATGATTGTCCATATTAATCATTTTAAAAAAATATTTAAAAGGATTATTATTTTTTTTCTAAAAATTGTTGGTTTTGATTTTACAGTATATGTGAATGAAATATTTTTATATTATTCAAAATCTACATACTTTACTTTCTTAATTTCCACTAAAAGTTTCAAATATTATTTTATATTTTTCCATTTTTTTAGAATAAAATTTTTTTAAAATGGTTTGGGAAATTTTAGTTTAAAATGTGATTTTCAAAAGAAAAAAAGATATTTTCTTCAGGGATACAATTCTATTTATGGTAATCATTTTCTTAAATGATTATAATGATATATTTAATGTATAGTTCATGGAGCATATATATTGTTTTTACCATATTAATTAGTTATTTATATAAATTAGGATCATTTTTATCAAGGAAATTAATGATATTTTCTTTCTTCATTAGTTTTTTAGTCATTAACATTCCCATGAAATATTTAAATTCTTTTTAGATTTGAAAAATAAATATCAGCCAAATATTTATATTAATTTTCATCGATATGATTTTTTATTAAACCATTCCTCTTTTCTATATATGGAGTTTTATACTGAATATTGTGTGATTAACTATGAAAATCTACATAAATCTACATCCATTTCCTAATAAAAAAATTGTTGACAAGGCATATTATTCAAAAGTTAAATTTATTAATTGATATAGGAGTAATTATTTAGATATGAAAATAAGGTTGACTATACGTTATATATATCCCATGCGTGCATCAGTAGTTTCACTAAATGAATCTGTTAGATAGCCTTCGTTAAATTGGATTCTGATGTCTATATACCCATCAGTATTAAACTATATTATGAAAAATATTTTTAGTATATGATTTCATGTGTTTGTGGGAGCTGTGGGTGTTCCAGGAGGCACGTCTATTCTTCTCTAGTCCTTTTTGAGTCCCATCAATGTTGGTTTTCAATTTTCTCTGCTTAGGTGCATGGTGATTTCTTTTATTCATTGGTAACGAAGAAGTGATTATGTTTTCGTGGTCTGAATAATGGCCAGAAATTGTGCTAGTGACTGTGTAAAGGTAGTGAAAAGAGGGGTGTTTAGGTTCATGGATCAAGGTTTCTGCTAATAAGGTGGTTTGAGATGTTTTGATTACTATGGTGGTGCAATAATGATCTGTTTTAGTGTTGATTAAAGTTTGTTTTTGAATTTTGAATCTTGAATGGTAGTTTGTGGATTGATGATTTTAACTTTTCTTTTACGATGGTCTCAAGGTGACTACACGCTGCATGTTCCCCTTTATTGTCAATTTTGTTTCTTTGTAGTCTATTGTTCACTTTAATCCGTGTTTCAACTAGTTTTGGTATGTCTGTTTTTGATTGTAATGTCCCCACTTTCCCACAAAGTGGTTTATTCAGAAAATGAAATGAAGTGATCTGGTTGTATCAATGATATTATATCTTGATGCATTATTGTACACAGTTTATCGATTTAATGGAAGGTGTTTTGTTTATTTACCTTTCCACAATGATTATGCCATATCCAGTTATGATAGACATGTTATTTATTAAATGTAATGGTTTCTTAGATATTTACCATTCCATATTGATTATTCTAGTGAAATTATTTAAATTGGATGTGTGTTTAGTTATGTACCTTACCATATTGAATATTCATATTAATTCATGATAAATTATGATATACTTAACCATTACTATGAATTTATGCTCAAACCTATTTTTTTCCTTTTCAAAAAATACACGAATAGTAATATTAGTGATATGATATGATATTCTAGATGTAATAATGATATTCTCAAAAAACATTATGTTGTAATTTTGGTTTCAAATGTAAGAGGATAATCATGTATGTATCTAGTTTAATAAGTCTAATAAATTGTTTGTTCTTTCAAGATGGTATTCATTATATTTCAAACAATTTACTAATTAATGACACCACCTAATGGTTACTGGAGTTGGTGTCATTACATAATTTTTAAAATTATCATGACTTCTATATATATTAATTTTTTAATACATAAAACTAATTTTTTTCATATAAAGTTATTTTCATTTAATTTTAAATATTTTTAATAGAAATAAATTATTCGATCTATAAGAATTTAATCATGAAAAAATAGATACCATATTTTTAATTAAGTTGTTAATATTTTTTATACACATACCTTTTAAATAATTTTTAGTATGTATAGTAACTACCGTAAATATTTTACACCACTAGAAGGGTAAAACTGGTAAAATAGGGTTAAAAAAATAAAATAAACTCCCTACATAATCATAACACTTTCTTTATTTTTATAAAATAAATATATAAATATGAATTATAAAATTGGATATATATCGTGTTGGTTACATTTTCCTGTCATAATGACATTTATTTTATTTAAAGAAATGAAAATTAAAAAAAAAAATTCTCTAAGGACTATAAAGTATCATGGATATTTTACATACCAATAAAATTAATATAAGTTGGATTATTAGTATTTATTTTCAATATTAAACACCTTTATATCATTATAATTTATTTTTAAGTTTGTAGTGATGAAATAAGTACATTAATTGTTTCATCAATACTAACACAACCGAAATGCAAGAAGAATTAAAATCATGAATTTTTTTAGAAAACAGTAAAAATAATATTTTTCGGCGAGTTATAGTTCCCCATGAAATTTAACGATTCATATTACATGTTATATATTTTTAAAATATGTATATATTATTTAAAAATCTATTTTTTTGGATTTAATGTCAAATGAAATGAATAGTGTAAAAAATGAATTTAATGATATTTTATGAAAAACAATATTTAAGAAATTATTTAAAAATAATCAAAATAAATAAAGGGAAAATTTAGTAAGATAATTTTTCAAAAATATTATTATCGATAAATTTATTATCTTTTTGTAACCATAACTGTAAAATCATAACCATTAAAAATTGATATTTTTGTTGACATTATTTAGATTAAAATTGGTTAACCAAGAGGGTAATCAAAATGGTAAGGGTTAAAATGTCATAAAATTATATGTAAATTAAATTAAATTAAGATAATTCAACCTAATTCTCTTTCTCATTGAATCTCTTTCCATTTGGGAGAATTTTTCATGAGATTTATTTAATTATATTTTAATCTTTTGAGATGTTTCAAGTGTGTCATTTCTCTCTCCTAGAAAAGGACACTACTTTCTCTCAATCCCGCACCCAACTATGAAACATCTATATTGAATCAAATCTACCCATTTTCCCTCTAGAAAACAATACCCAAATTCTATATCTTCTAATATTCCAAAAATATCAACACTATGGTCCTTAATAAGAGATCAAAATAATTTTTCTATAATAGAAGGTAATCGTTTATATAAATGTTTTCATTTTTCACTCATTTTAAATCCTATAAATAATATTTATGAAAAATAAAATAAAAAAAATAGTATTATAACTATAATTATATTTAATTATTATTATTATGTGGCAAGTATTTTCCTTCTCTTTTCCATCCGATGAAATGTGAGAAACATCACTTATGCGTATGTATGAATTACCGTTTCCACAGTGTAGTGTAAATTATTTTTTATAAATAAGCTTCATAAATGTTTATAAAGATGTAATTAAATAATATATATGATACTTATGAAATAATTATTCTTATGAATTATAATTTTATATATACCCTATTACCTTTCAAACCGATTGGAGAAGGATAACACCGCTCTTGTGCACATATCAGATTACACCTCCACGAAGTGAAGTGATGGTATTTCATTTCATATTTAAATGGATGATAATAATGATATATTTTTTAAATATATATTATATATATAATATAATAATTAATTTTTGAAATATGAATTATTATTAATTTTTGTTTCCTTCCATTTTTCAATAACAAATACTAGTGTTAAAGCATATATACAACTTATCATCTCCATGTGTGATGTAATTTTTTTTATCAATCATCAGTTTTAATGGCTATTTAAAAATAAATATATAATGAATATATAATAAATTTACATCACGATTAAAATATTGGATACTATGTATCGTTGAGAAACATTCAATGACTAAAACTACTAAACAAAAATTTTCATAAAAGACAGAACAATAACCACTTGAAAACAATGATTTTGTTGAAGAACAATTAACCAAAGTGTTATAAACTATTATTTGTAGATAATATATGATAATATATATATTTATATGGTTATAGTATATGATTATATTAAATAGAAATTTATTATTCAAGAGGATAAACACACTTACAATGTATGTCAAACAAGAGGAAATAGTTTATTTCGAAATCCTATTATTATTTAGGATTTTATATTATTAAGTCTCTATTGGAAGAAATAATTGATATTTCTATCATAAACACAATAAATGTTTTTATAATAGATTATTCTTAATATGTTACATGTTTATATTTAATTTCATCCCTTTATGTTTTGAATATACTAAAATAATGTATTTATTAAAAGCATACATTATTTTTCAACATAGAAGAAAATAATTTTGATTTATATCCATATTTTTCATAAAATTCCTCACAGAATGTATTTAAACTTATGTAATTGGTTGTTACTGAAATATGTACCTGTGTTTTAATTTTAAGAAATTTTTTAAAAGGAATATTCTTTTCATGTTTCAAATGATGTAATTTGAATTTTTTTTACAAAATTGTAAGGGAAATTTTTATTAACTTATATAAAATGAAAAGAATTTTTCTCCATCATTAATACTAAAATATTTAATGCTTCGATTAAATTTTTAAAACGTCACTGCAAAAGAAAATATTTTTCATTATTTATGAAATTAAATTAGACCATTAATATGTGATTAAAAATGTAAATGAAAATATCCTCAAGAACTTTTCTAGTTATACTTTTAATTTATATTCATCTATATCATATTTTTTTGAGAATATAATCATTTAATGGGGATACACTCTGTTGATAATATTGTACATATTAATTTTAATGTCTTATTATTTTTTTATTGATTGGAGAAATCATAAACATTTTGTATGCGAGTTTTTTTAATCTGAATGGTAATATTGATTATGTTTCACCCATTTCAGATGATTAATGGATTTGTCATAGTATGTTAAGGCATGGGTCTGTTATATACCCTTGATGTATCTATAGGCCTAATGAAGAAAAATATTTTGGGTATATGACATACAAATTACATGAGTATGTATATTCTCCTGGAACATGGCCTCGATGATAAGATCATAATGTTCAACATTATTCATTTAACCACTACAAAATAATTGGTGAAAATATGTTTGATTATTTATGTTATCATGTTATCAATGGATTTAGTAATTTTAGGGTATTATTTATATGTAATATATGATTATTGACAAAGAGAACAATAGTATTCCTACTTTATTTTTAAATCTTTTTTCTTTACTATGAATCTGATCTCAAACTTTATTATTTTTTCCTTCCCCCAAGATAGAAACTTTAAAAAAAATATTTCAACAAAATTAAAGTTTTAATAAAATAAATTAAAAGGTTATAATAAGAATTAATATTGGGTTTATTATTTAATTTGATAATCATGTGTATATTTCATCTCACATGACTATTAAATAAATATACCTTTTAGGAAGTGATACCTAGTACTTGTGCCAATGATGTAAAATAACCCCCATCATTAGGCTAATGAAGTTGGGGTGTTACAATTCGAATCAGAGGATGTTTTGTAAATATCATGGGCACTAGATTTAGGAAAACATATTTTAGGGAACATGAACCTATGACTAACATTTAGGACAATTCTATGTATAATAAAACATCTTGACATTTTTAGTAAGGTAAACATTATGTTGTTTTCCATGGCATATTTCTTTATTTGGATAATACAAGTGGACATGGTGTTGGAACACATGCATATAGGGGTAATAACTATAAATAGTATTGGTTGAGTATATTAGGGATATAATTCATTTTCATGGTGTGTGTTCCCTTACTGTGCACTTGGTTATAAACAATCAATGGATATTCTTGGGTCAATTCTCATTTCCATTAAAACTCATTATGAAATAATTAATTTTTTTATGTTTTTGATTTTTCCCAAAGAAACAATATATATTATTTTTATATTAGTTTCAAATAAATTTTAAATTTATTTTCAGTGTTTCACTATTGTCAAAATTATACATTATATTTCATAATGCAATAATCAAATATTGTTTATGTAATTATATTGAGATCATTCGAGGTGGAAGGAATGAGAACTGCATCACATCATATAATCCATATAGTTATTTCTCTCATTTGAAACATATTATATCTAGATCTTGTTCTTAAACTATAGATGAAAAAATTATAAAAATATTATGGTATTCGGACATGTTATTATTAACAAATTTTCTTTTATAGTGCATTTTAATGATCCACAACATGATGTAATAATGGTATACAATGAATTTATTTACAAATCATCATAATTCAATGAGACTAAAAATAAATTATTATCTAAGGAATATATAAGATCCTTAGGGATGATATTTATTACATTGGGAAGTAATTAATGGGATAATGTTTTCATAATAGTTCATTGTCTGAGGTGGGATGTCGATCAATGATGGTCATTAATTATAAAATCTATGAATGATAAATAAATAATAAATATGGGGTCGGGTGATTTTAAATAACATTTCATTAAAAAATATCTTCCTCTAAGAAATGAGATGATATAGAGAGAAAATTACATAGTCCAAGACAAAAGGAAGATAAAAATATTTCTATGTATAAATTCAACATTAAATAAACATTGAGGAATATATGTTTAATTAAAGGAGTAATATTGGTCATTTCATTGATTGGATAATTCTAATTCTTCTAATGGAGTGTCTCTTCCAAAAAAATCTCATAATATGAGTATATATTATAATCTAATGTCATGAAATAGTTATCTATGTATTATGACACGAAAATAATTATGGGAAAGAAAATAGTGGATGAGAACTATGGAAAATGATATAAGGATGATGGGAAGAAGGGAAGGGTAGAATTTACAACCTATAATAAATGTTGAAAGAAATGGAATGGAACATGCTTGCTGGGAATGTGAGGATTCTTCACGTATAGAGAGAAATGACACTTGTATAATCATTCAAATGGAAATGAATAAGCTACTACTGTTTAATGATTAAACTATAATGAGATGGGAAATATGGAAATTATTATCCCGCGAGTCATGCGAATTTTACAAAAAAAGGTTACGGGAGCATTTCATAACTTATGAAATCACTAAATGTGAGGATCGAGATCATATATATATAGTAGTAGGTATGCGGATTATAACCTCAAATATTGGTAATAATTTTTTTTATTTATGATCCTCTCACTATTTTATATATTCCATGTTTTCCAAGAAAATTATAAGTTTTCCCAGAACATTCAAAGTTATTTTTCAGTAATAAATCACAGGGGTTGTCTTAACATAAGAAGGTTGTTCCAGTAAATTCCCATTTTCACATATAAATCAAACCTATTTATAAATTATATTATCATAAATATGGTTAAATTTTATTTAGTCCATTGAATGGATTAGAATTTAAAATATAATGAAAAAATATATCCTAGAGAAAGTGATTAAAATTTATGATAATGGTATGGAATCATTCATCCTCATAGTGGATAACACATCATCTAAATAATATTTACACCCACCTATAAAAAATCCATAAAGATATATTGGGTGAATAAGAGAATGAAAATCCTATAGATGGGAAATTGTACCATCTAATATATTATTCTCTTATTAAAGAAGATTGTATTTATGCATTTGTAGAAGAACTACTTAGACATCTGTCTGTGCATGAAGTTGTGTTTCATATTAGAAACATACATGATGTAAAAATTAAAAATAAGAATCCATAAAAAAAATATACTATGTAGATTGTTTATTTAATTAAAAAAGTATATGATTTTTAAAATAAAGGATTTATATTCTCAGTTGTTTCACATTATATATGACCTAATATGTTTGTGAAAATAATGATAAGACTATGAGGCTGTGCGTTGATTATTGTGAGCTCAATGTTATCACCATGAAGAAAAAATAACCACTTCCTCATATTGAAATCCTATTTGATTAAAATAGAGTATTAAAATATTTCTCATTGATTTATTTTTATTATGTGTATCATCAATTGAAGGTAAAGAAATAAGATATTTCTAAGAAAATATTTTATATGAGGTATGACCATTATGAGTTTATAGAAATTCCCTTTGGATTTACTAATTAACCCTCCATTTTTATGGATCTAATGAATATTGTGTTCATAGAATATCTTGATAATATTAATGTGTAATTAATTTGATGATATCATGGTATACCCTATAAGTTATAATGAATTTACGAATCATTTAAAAATCATTCTTTAGAAACATATAGGAAATGGTTTATATAAGAAATTTAGAAAGTGTGAATTATGGATTTATAGAGTTCCTAAAATTATCCATATTGTATCGTAGGATAGAATATCAGTTGATCCATAAATGAAAATGGTAGTTAAATAATGTCCTATGTTGAAAAACATAATTGTGGTACATAGTTTCTATGAACTAAAAGGTTACTATAAGTTTTTTTCAAAATTATGCCCTATTAGAATAATTATTGACCATATCTATATTTAAAGTTGTAATGTTACTACAGAAAGAGAAATTTAATGAATGTTTTAAATAATAAAATAGGTTGTTGGTCAATGCACTAGTTTTGATACTACCATCACGAGTAGATGAATTTAAAATATATAGTGATGCATTAATAAATGTTCATGAATACATCCTTATACAAAATGTTAATGTTATTACCTAGGAATAATGATAGTTATAGATACATGAAAAAAACATTCCAACCCATGATCTTGAGTTGGAATCCATAATCATTTCTTTTGAAATATATACAAATAATCTCTATTCCTAATGATGTGAGACTTAAATTTGTCATAATAGTTTGAAATATATATTTTTACAGAAATAGATCAGCATGATAGCAACCCGTAAAGTCTAATAAGGTGGAATATACATTGAGTAGGAATAATAATGATGTTATAAATAAAGTGAGGGTTGGTAGGGATCCTATGTTTAAAGGTTTAGTAATGATAGATATTATATATACTAAAGAAGGTAAAACATAACACTTTTACAAACTATTTCTAAAAAATATTTATTTGAAAGAATAAAATAATCATAGACTAATAATGAAAATTTCCATATACAACTAAATCCATGAGTGATGAGAAGTTTATAGACATAATTTATGATTATGGTGTTCATAAATTGGGAGGTAGGCTATGTGTTCAATCTATACCTAATCTAATAAAAGAACCACTAGATGATTCCCATAGCTCAATTTTTTCTATAAACAATGGTATAACAAAGATGTATAAGTATTTGATGGAAATATTTTGGTGGGGTAATATGAATTGGGAAATTAATTATTACATATTAAAATACATGGTTTCCCAAAATGTTAATTCTAATATATAACACCTTAGAGGATTCATGAAACATTTAACTATACCTATATCAAAATTCGGTCAAATTATTGTAATGTTTTTCACTAGATTACCAATGAATCCTATCATAAATGAAGAATTATGCCTAATTTTTGAAAATTTTACTACATTTTCACATTTACTCACTTTAATAGAATATTTAGCAATTTAGAATCTCTAATGACCATATATTAGTAATTTTATAAGATTTCACGATCTACCACATTAAATAGTGTTTGATCAAGATCCATGATTTACATAAAGATGTTTGAAAATTATTTATATACCTATCAATAATATTATTATTTTTATCACCACTTATTATCCTCAAACCCATGGGAGGTCATAGAGGAAAATTCATATATTATAAGATATGTTAGGATCATGCTCACATAACTTTGGAGGCATGCATGGAAATATTTAACTCTGGTGGAGTTTTATTATTATAATAGGTTCCATTAGTGTAAAAAAATGGTTCCACAAGAAGAATTACATTTCATGATTTTTCAATTTCTAACATATTGTGATAAACTATGTGAAAGGAATCGTGTAGTGATAAAACGTATGGATGATACAACATTAAAGTTACAAACTATTCAGACCGAAATTAAAGAAGCTCAAGGTAGGGATAATTGAAATGCTAAAAATTGAATGAAATGTTTGGAATTACATGTTGGGGATCATGTTTTCATGAATATATCTCCATGTAATGATCTTATAAGGTTTGGTTATAAAATAAACCTAACCCCCATGTACATCATAAATTTTGAAATTAAAGATATAATTGGAGTTGTAAATTATCATTTGGCCTTGCTACATGGCCTCTCAAAAGGACATCATGTTTTCCATATATCATTATTGAAGAGGTAAATTCTACCGAAAATGAATTATATCTCCTATGAGGAAATTTAGTTGGATGCTGATTTATCTTACTATGAGAATCCCATCGAGATTCTTGACACAATAAAACAAGTGTTGAGGAATCAGATAAATTGATTGGTAAAGTTAATTTAGAGTAATAATTAGATAGAATAGGAATAAATGGATCCTAAAGATGTTATGATAAATAACATCCAAAATCATCTATTGGGATGAAGTTATGGAAATTTTTGTAAATATCCTTTTTAATGGATGGAGGAATGTAACACTCGATATTCAATTAAGGTAACCGATTCTTTCAAAAGAAATAATTACAAAATGAAAACAGTTTTATTCAGAAATGTGATTAATAACTTATGTATCAAATTTAATAAATTAAATTTTATTAATTTAATGTATACAATTTTATATAATTTTACTTTGGAAAAAAATTTGTGATATTTCTAAAATTAGTTATCTTTCAATGAATATAAAAATAATGATTTTCCAAATCCTCACATTTCATTTCATGTTATTTAAAACACCTTTTATATTTTGAATATTTTTTCTAATGTTATAAAACATCTATTTTATTTATAATAATATAAATAATTGTATAATTTTCAATATTTTTATAGAAGCTATATTTTTATGTTTAAAGACAAATTTTTATGAATAATTGTTTTATGTTGGGTTTACATGTTTATATTAGAATTAATTTATTAAAATTTTATGAAATAGATTATATAAAATGGATACCATATTTGTTATTAAGTTGTTATAATGGAGTGAATAAATCCCTATTATATTTTTCATTATGAATAGTAACTCTGATAAATGTTTTCACCTCAGTATGGGTAAAATGGGTAAAAATAGTTAGAATAGTAAAATAAAGTCTACAAATCAAACAGTGAATCAAATTAATTTCATTCAATTGGATTTATTAATCCATATCAATCCAATATTTTTCTATATATAATTTTTTTCCACTTTCATATGATAGTGACATTTGTATTATTCTATGTAAAGAAAATTCCAAAATATCCCAATCATGACTATAATATCTCTAAATTTTTTACATAAGAATAAAAAAGGATGAGCCCAGTTATATATATTTATTTATTTTAAATATTACATAATTAGATTTTTCATAGTAATTAAATTTTATTATTTTGTGATATAATATATACCATAATTTTTACCTAACTCTAACAAAATGGTTATTCTACTGGTAGATACATAATGTAAATTATTTTAATAAATCCTATAAGAATAACATTTTGGTTTATTTATAGTACCCCATGAATTGTGTATATTAATATGATATATTAGTAATGTTATAAAGATTATATTCAAATTTATATTATATCTTGATGTATTTAATGTCAAATGAAATGATTAGTGTTAAAAATGACATTAATGATATTAATAAAAAATAATATTTTTTTAAAATATTTTATAAGACTAAAAACATTTAAATCAAAAATTTAGGAAGTTAAATAGTAAAAAATATTATTATCCATCCATTTACTATACTATTTTTATATTATATGTAAAATCATAACCCTTTAAGATTTAAATATTTGTTACAACTGTTAAGAATTAAATAACATGACCAAGGGGTTAAAAAATATTATAATGTTTAAAAAGAAACCCAAACCCTTTTAAAGATAATTGTATTAGGGTAGTTTGATATTATCCTCGTTTTATTCATTTATATGGAAGATTTTATATATTATTCATGAGAATTACATAATTATAAATTAATATTTTTAGATCTTCTAAGAGTGTCCTTTCTATCCTTTATAGAATAATACCTCTTTATATCAATTCTGGACACCACATTGGGCCATATAGTTATACCAAAACAAGAAAACTACCCTTAAAAAAATACAAAATCACAATATAAATTTTCTTATATTCCAAAAACAACAACCATATGGTCCTTAATAAGAGATCGGTTAGAGGTTTCACTATGAGACCATAATCATGTTAACAACTCGTTAAAATTTATTTCATCTTATAAATCATAAATATATTTTTTAAATATACATAAATATTAAATATAATATGATAAGTATATTAATATTTTATTAATATTTTAATACAACCATTTTCTATCTTTTATCTATCCTATGAAAGTGACAACAATCATTCAGGCACACATACAGTTTTCAACATCCACGTAGTAGTCTAATTGTTTTTCATCACCAATTTACATAGATGGTTATAAATATTGAATTATTGAATATATATGATATTTATGTAATAATAAATAGTTTTATATTTTAATATCACATATAACTTCTTACCTACCAATATGATTGAATATTGATAACGTCGCCTATGCGTAAGTGTTGACTACCACCTCTATGAGGCGATGTGATTCATTTTTCATTTTCTCATTAAATGGACAGTAAAAAGAATATATTTAATTAACATATATATATATATATATTAGTTTTTATATAAATACTAATATTTGATTTACCATTCTTCTATTCTATCCACCAAAATGTTTAAAAATCGTTCATGTGTACATATAAACTATCACCTCCATGAATGGAGTAATTCATTTTTCTGTATCCAATTTTCAATGATGGTTCAAAAAATATATATCAAAATATATATTATATTAAAAAAATTAATAATAACTTGGTGATGATTAATTTATGATATATATGCATAGACTGAAACTAAAAAACAAAAATATACATGAAAGATAGAACAATGAACACTATGAAATGATGATTTTAATAATGAACTATTAATAAAATGATTTTGAAATGTTGTAAGAGGAAAATATATTATATTATAATTATATATATTTTTGTTATATTGAATTATACTAGTATTAAATTTATTATCTCAGAGGTTAAAATCTATTACAACACAACGGGAACCTGGGGTAATGAATTATTTTAAAATCATATAATTATTCATGATTGGTTATGATTATGCTTCTACTGCGGGAAATATTTTATTTTTTTGTGTTTAAAATAATATATTTTCCTATCATATATTTATTTAAAAAAATATATAATTTTCCCATTTAGTTCATTCCCTTTAATTACTCATGATATTGAAATAATATATTTTAAGGAAAACTCAATTTATATTTATACTCAGTTGAAAATATTTTTCTTCCTTGTTCATATTTCCATCAAATAATTCAAAGAATATTATTACTACTATTAAAATTTTTATTAAATACATTTTTCTGTTTCTTAATTTTTTTAATATGTTTTAAAGGGGATATTGTTTTCATTTATAGAATAAGGTACTTTTTGACCATTTTACAAAAGTGTATATGAAATGTTTTTTATTTATACGACTCGAATAGAGTTTCCAATTGTGATGACCGATCATATATATAAAAATTAACCTAAAATATACAAATGGATACTTTCAAGGAAAATGTTTTCCTTAATGTATTGGGAATGTTTGGATAATGAATATGCAATTTATGAAAAGAAAACTTTCTTTAAGAAATATCCTCATGATCTTTTAAAAGTATATTCATAAATGATATTGTTATTTGGTTAATGTTATTCTTTATCAGGGATTTAATATTTTGACACTGTTATCCATATTGCATTGGATGGATTATTATTAGTTTTATTTATTGGGTAAATTATTTACACTATGTATGCTAGATTTATAATATGAATATGTATGTTGATTATGATTCACCCCTTTCATAATATGAATGTATTTACTCAGTAAGTGATCGAAGGGGAATAAAATATCACCTTGATGCATCGATAAGTCTCATAAAATAATCTTTTTGGGTATTTGAATAATAGTTTCCTATTTATGTATTTTTTGGAACAATACCTTAATGATATTATTATAATATATATCCATATGTATTATATCATTATAATACTACATATTTATATCCATATTATTATTTATATTTTTATTATATAATTGAATTTAGTCCCCCATTTTTGGTTTTAGTAAATGGAATATTTAATTACTTATTGTCTCAATGATATTATTCTTCCTCTATTTATTGTACATTTCCCGTACTGAGAATTTGGGCTAACCATTTAATGTATTTCCCTTTCTTAAGGATACAAATGCGGGATATATGAACGAAATTCGTGTCTTAATAGATGAAATAATGAATTTACACATGATATGTAATATGTTTTCGCATTTAATATGATTATTACATTTATATCTAGTCCCGCAAGAAAATAAAACCATTGAATCCAGTTGGATGAACTATCTTATACTTGGTCTTATATACGAAAATTATCTCCACCTCTAAGATACTAGAGATCATGTTATATAGCATACAAAGGTGATAACATATTGGAAATATTTTATCATCTAATATAATGTTATGATTAATAAATTTTTATCATGTGGTATTCCCTCACCCTCTTAAGAAATTAATGTTACGTTTTACTACTTTACATAATAAAGTCCTCATAAATTTAATATACATTCTGATACTCTCATCACATAGGAATGGATTAACTCAATTAAAATGATATTCTACTCCCTCTAATACTCAGAATAATAGAGTGTTATAATGGATATTTATCACCCTGAGGGAGAAACTAATCAGTGGTGGATAAACATTATGAACCCCATGACCATGAAAGAAACAAATTCCACATAAATGGAATTATTCAATAAAAAAATTTCAATATATATAATCCCCAAACTCTAAATCAATAAATTTAAATTAATTTCAAAGGACTAAAGAAAAATAATGATAGACGATCAAATCCTATGTGGAAAAACTCACAAGGCTTTAATGATACACTGATAACGTTTACATCATCACTGAATGTAAGGAGAGAAATTTATTTAGTGGAATAACGATTTGTCTTTAAATGTTTTTTGTAATTTGTGACTTTTATATCTATGAAAATATTTTACTTTATTCAAGTAATGTTGAGATAGATATTGGAGACTCTTAGTGGTTTCATGGTTATAGAGATAAATAGAGGAAAATAGAGTTTAATTAAGAATTTAAAAAAATAAATCCCATGATTAATGAAAACCAAAATCACTACTTGTCAAAAATGTGTGAAGAATAATCCAAAAGAACATATAAAGAGAAAAGGGATATACTACAATTATGGAAAAAATAGGAATTATAAAAAATAAATACTCATGTGAGATTATGAATCCCACTAATGATATTATAGAGGGTAATTTTCATATCAAGAAAAAATCTATGGTCTAGTGATTTAAATGATAAAAACATAAAAATTAATATTCAATTGCCTTATAACACAGATTGTCAAATATATTCATCAATAAAAACATCGATGGGTTAAATATAAACGTATTGAATATGCTATCACTAATGCCAAAATGGATCATGATAATTATGTGTTTCCTATTATTTTGGTTATTCATGATTTAATAATAAATAGACTACGTTTTTCTTGTTCTATAGTTTATTTTACATCATTAATGTTTAGTAGAGTTATTTAACAACCAAATTAAAACATAGTAGTTGATCTTACTATGATAGAATTAAAGAAATAATTAAATCTCAATTATATTACTCATCCCAAATAAAGGTTTTTGTAATATAACTCTAATAATATATTTTCATACATTTTTCATTACAATTTTATATAGCATTATTCATGGATTGAAGATCATTATATAAATCCAACTTTAATTAGTGGGAGTGGGAAATCACTCTCCATGTCTTGATTCATCCTATGGTTTTGTAAATTTGTAATTTGGGGGACAAATCTTATTTGGAATATTCTTCTCAAGAATTTATATTATTTTATTATGAGAAATAATATAGGGCTTAAATGATTAATATAATAAAGGGAATATTTCTCTATGATATTAAAATTCTGAGGGACTATCCTAATGTATTTCTTGAAAAGTTTCCTATTTTTACTCATGATTTAGAGGTGAATTTCTCAATTTAACTTATACAAGTATATCTCCCTATATCAAATACATATTAAATGCATAGTATTTTTGTTAAAGAACTCGATAATTTGTTATAATAGAATATGGGATTGGGTTTTTTATACATGAGTGCATCAATGTGGGGTATAATGCACCTCTTACTAAAAAAATGATATGTCAATGCACCTATGTATTTTTTTCCTAAACACAATTAAATCATGATAATGAAAAAGTATCCCACACAAAAAATTGATTGATTTATTATCAACAACATTGGGCCCAGTATTTCACTATGGTAGATCTTCTATTAGGATATCACCGATTAAAGATAAAGAAGGAAGGAATTACAAATTCTACCTTTCAAATATTTGTATAGATTCAATGATTTCATAGTGACTTAATTTAGTTTCATTATTTCTATATAAATAATAATAGAATTAATGAATAGTTATTTTAGAGATTATGTCAAATAATTTATTGTAATATTTATAGATGATATGAAGATTTAAAAAAAATAGCAGTATAAGGATCTTTTCAATAATATATTGAAGTTAATATAAAATGATAATATGTATGGAAAGTATATTAAAAGTGAGTTTTGGATCAAGGATGTATAATTATTGAGGAATGTTATCACAAAAAAATGTATATTCATGGGCAATTATATGATAAAAGAAAATTGTGGAGTGGAATGGAACTATATATATGATGAATATCTATATTTTACATAGACTATCTAGGTATTATTGATTATTTGGTATATGTTTATAATCATTTTAGAACTCAACAAACATATAAATACAAATGGGGTGAATTTTTTATATATAAGTAATTTAAAAGTGAGCATTAAGGAATTAAAAAAGAAACTTATCACTACACAATAACTAACACTACTCTCACGTGAGGAAATTCTCATCCTATACTAATACTCTTTAATAAGGGGATTGTTCTACGTGATAATCCAAAATAATAAACTGATTACTTACAACTCATGGATGATTAATGTTCATGAGAAGAACTACCCAACACATGATGTAGAGTTAGCTACAGTGATATTCACTTTGAATATTTTTCGGTATTAACACTATGTGGAGAAGTGTGAAATGAATAATGATCAATATATTTTTAAGTATGTATTAAAATTAAATTATATTATTATGAACCACTTAATATAGTTAAATTTTTGTAGGAATTATATATATCAATCCACTACCATCCAAGGAATGAAAATAATGGGAATGAAAAATTGTGTAGAAATGATCCACTAAAATTATCAATGATGATAATTAGGAAGGATCTGATCTTATTAGACTCTAAATGGATAGAAATGGAGGTTATAAATGATTGAACACCATACTCCATATCAAAAAGTATTACTCAACAATTTATTTTGGATATAATAATGGATTCTTAAAGGAATGATTTCAAAATAATGATTATTGTGGTAGTTATAAGATAATGGAAATACAATGAGTTAAAAATTGATGAACAAAGAGATATAATTTTTTTTTCAAAACTATGATTATAATAAAATCCTGAGATAATGAAAGAGATATTGAATTTTTATCATATATCAACATTCTCGATCCAATCAGGGAGTATGAATATGTTTTCATACCTCTGAAAGAAATATTAGTGGAAGATTATGAATAGGGAGATCATAGAATATACATCAGTGTTCTTAGTATTTCTATAATTAAATGAAAATATGAAAATATATATGGGGAGAATTCAACCATCACCCATACCTATACAAAAATGCGAAAACATCACCACATAGATTGTCACAGGTTTATGAAGAACTATAGAGGTAATACATCCATATTGGTGATAGTGGATCATCTTACAATAGATTATTATATTATTGAAATTAGAGAGGAAATATCACATGATAAACATCCATGGATATACATAAGTTATGTAGTGAGGCCAGATATATCACAATTATTTATTATATCAGATTGAGAACCATCATTATCTATAAATATAGTTAAACATATGTATTGATTAACACACCCAAATAGATGGAAAATATGAGTGGAAAGTCTAAACACTTAAGGAAAAGTTGAGAGGACTCTTAATGGACTATAATAGAGGATGATAATATTATATTCCTCTTATGAACATATCTTACAATAATAGATTTCATGCAAGCATTGAAATGGATATATGTGATGATATTTATTGGAAGCTTTTTGGAACACCTATGTATTCATATGATGTTGGTGAATGTATGTAGTTGGGACCTTAAATGTTCGAATAAATGTATAAAAATTATAGGACTCTTTATTGGAATATCAAGATAGTTTGGATTCAAAAAAAGAGCAATATTGGTAATACTTGAAGAGATTAATATTTTGTGGTTAGAGACATGGTGCGTATATAATTTCTTCCATAGAGTGATGTCTAGTGATTTGGGAAGAAGGGAATGCTCAGTCTTAGATACATCAAACCTGTGAGATTATTGATAAAATTAGTGTTTTCCCATAATGATTAATAGTCCCATCAACCATGTCTCAAGTGAATGATGTGTTCAATGTATCCCTCTTACGAAGGTATATACCAGATCTATCAGATGTACAAAATCATGAGGTGGTATTGTTGGAGCACGATATCCTTTAAGAGGAGTGGACTATGAAAACAATAGACCATAGTGAACAAGATCAATAAAAATGGAAACTAAATAATTCAATGTATTTTGGTTGGTTCCATATGTGTGAGAATAAGACATTAGAATCATAGGAATAAATAAAGGTGATTTACAATAACCTCTTTTCACCTTAGTATATAATTTTTCTTTCTAAAATGTGATTTCTTAAGCGCGATGAATGTAAAGAACTAGAATTATGTCAATGGAATTTTCTAGATGATTATATAATTGTTTTATTTTCAATATTGTAGTTTTATATATAAAAAAATAAACCACTTGATATAACTGACACCATTTTATTATATTAATTTTAACATTTATTTTATATAGTCAATATATCAATAAGAATTGAATGAATTATAATGAGTTAAGAATAGAAAATAAGATAACTATAATAAGAAAAGTGACATTTCCTTAATCCCCATGAATAGTCACCACGAACAACAATGATGAAATAAAAATAAAAATTAGTAATGAAATAGTAATTTTAAAAATGGAAATATACATAAACAAGAGATAAAGTATCATTGAATAGTAAATTAAATAAATGAAATAAATTTTAGGTATTTATATAAGTTAGGTAACCCATATGTTCATTATGAATATAAATGGTTGAATAGTAATCTAATCATTGGAAAAATAATCCGGCCATAAAAAATAGTAATTTCACTTAATAAAAATTTTAAAGGGTTTTTATGTATCTCATAAAATAGAATTATGACATATTTATGTTCTGGTTAATGAAAATAAATGTTTTAAAAAGTATAAAATAATTGTTTGTTTGTTTATAAAACATAGATGTTTAATTTTCATTTTTTTAAAAATATTATACTTTGAAATAATAATTACTATATTAATTTTTTTTATAAAATAAAATTATATATAATTATTATAACTATTTAATTTTATTAGACCACATATAAATTTTCAAAGGATTAGAATATCATTGAAAATATTAAAAATGATATTTTTAAAATAGAAAATATTTTCATTAAAAAATTAACATTATCATGTTTAGAAAATTATTTTCAAAAAATGGATTTCATTTTCATAATCTACATTTCAAGAAATGTGTAGAGAAATATTTTTTATGTTTATAAAATTGTTGAAGTTTTTAGTGAATATGAAAATATGAAAACAAATTTAAATATTATATGATAATTACATAAATTTATGATTCATTAATGATATAAGAAATAAATATTTATAAATCACGTTATATAAAAAACTATACATGTCAAAAACAATCTTAACTACTTATATGATTGATCTAAAATGATACAACAATGAATATAATATTTAAAAAACAACTCTCTCCCCCTTAAAAATATCACACATATCCATGCTTTCTCCTCAAACATTCTTACATACATACCTTAACAACGATAAACAATTCTCCAAAAATTTCATCAATTACCCTGGATATATTGGTTTCCTCAAAAGGTATACACAATTTCTATTAAGCGGTATCTTAAAAGGATACATCCAAAGGAGAAGGTAGTACCCAATGCCAAGTTTTTTTAGTATTTTTTATCATTATTTATTAACCAAAATTCATTGCATAATTGAATAATGACTTCATGTTCATATATATACACTAGAATTTTATTGTTTTTTGTAATTTCCATCAAATAACCTCCTTTTTCATTTTAAAATGAAAATGGTGTTCACAATATGGTCGGTTCACCACCACCATAGATGAAGTCATTTTTTCACCAATTCATTCATGGATGGTTATAGAAATAATATTATAGTTAAAATTATGATAATAAGAATATTATAACTTATTTAATTTTTTAAATGTATTAATAATCATTTATTTAAATAGAGAAAGTCTAGTATTTTATGGTATGTAAAACCACCTAAATGAACTAATTGTATAATGATAAAATCTATATTAAATTATTTCTACCTATGTTTAGAATATATTTGGATAATTGATACCATATAATATTCTGGAAGAGAAAAAAATTATTTCAGGACACTTTTGGTTTTATGGATCCATTCGATAAGAACTCAAATAATTAGCTAAATTTTATACTAACCATGGTACAATGAAATAGACAACCAAGTGACAATAAAAGAAGAAAAAATATATCTATTAAATGAATTTAAAATAACAAATGAATTTGATAACGAATAAATTTTTATTTTCATATGGTTCTCAATCATTTATTTTTTAAATTTAATTTGTTTATGCTGAATGTAAAGTGAGAGTGAAAAATTAATATGCACATGAGTTGAAGGGTCTCTTTAAACCAAAATATTCTTTTTTCATTTTGATTTCATTATATTTATGTTAGTTTACCTCTATATTATTATTATTTACATATTATATATAATTTATAAACATAAATCATATATATAATTAGTTTAATTATTTTTCCATGATGGAATATAGTTTTTAAATTCATTCCTTTATAATTTCATTCATTTAGATGATCCGATTAAAAGGAAATTCTCAGTTTTCTTACCTCATTTCATGTAGCACTCAATGATTTTTTTAAAATACAAAAGCTTATAAAACTATTCATTTTTATATGGGTAACCAATTTTTCTTTTATGTATTATGGAAATTATTATTCTCGTACCTTCATTAAAGAACCTTTAACCATTTCACTAAAACATTGATTAAGGGGAGAATTCCTAAGGTTACTCCAACACTCCTTTTGAAACCATCACATCCCAAGGATAGAAATGTCATTGGTCTGTGATTATTCATAAACTGTTAATTTCCTAGAATTATTTAATCCATTCTTTCCAGGAACTCATTATGATATTATACCTAGTTATGCTATACTACAAGATTATACAACCCATTTCATTCCATAAGAAATTCTTATGTTTATAGATTATGTTTGATTTTATTTTGTGGAACACATAAGCGTGTACATTATATGATCATTGTGACCAAATAACACACCAATTAAATTCATAATGATTATACATTATGATAAAATATGTTTGGGATTTGTGATTAAATGTAATATTTGGTGTGACTCTGTCCACCATGTTATATTTTATTGGTAATGAGCCTTGACCTATGACCATGATTTATTTTATATTATCATAATATTGTTTTTATTCCTTGATCTTATAATGATATATTCTTTATTTCATTCTTCCATATGATTATTCACGACTCATTACTTTTGTGGTATCATAACATGCTAATGGGCTCATATGATATGATCCACTATGATGCTAATTCCATTAATGGGATTAATATCCCACAAATATTTAATGTATAACCTAGGATATCGAAAACAGATTTGAGGAAAAATGGATTTAGGATTACATTATAGAGAAAAAAATATTGTAGATATATTTTAGTCACATTTTGATGTAGTATGTCACTAGTCTTCAAAAATACACAAGACCTGTAGATCCTTCAGATTTTTTTGTGGATATTTATATTAAAAATCAGGAAATAATATATCAATGTGTCTTGGGTTTATATATTTTTTTCTTATGAACCAAAACAATATATATAAAAATATCATATCATGTCTTTTAATATTTTGGTTATATATTCTAACTATTTTCAAATTTGGGGATGATATGTTGTTCCCATTGTCAAATATGTTCCTTGGGAATATTATAAGAATAACAAAAATCAAGAGGTGAATCTTATGTATGAGTCATAGATAATATAAATAATAACTCTATATATTTTTTACCAAAAAATAAATATATTGTATCTCTAAATCTCTTATCATATTAGTATATATAGTTATAATTAATTGTGCTGAATTGGTGACTCAATCAACAATCATCTAAATCATATTGTTTTTATTAAATGCACATGGTATGATAGTGAAATAATCCTTGAAAATGTGATCCCATTTCCATATAGGTATAGGCATAGACTTTAACATTGTTTTTGGTGTTTGTGTTTATTTTTTAATTTTTGATGGGTGACACAACGTAAAATATAATCATCCATTGTAAACATTATGATATATCACTAAAAGGGTATTTCATTGCCTTATACACTTCCTAAATACATGAATATGTATCCTTTTAGAATCATGATATCTATAATGGAAATGTTCTTGGAATTAATATGGAACTAAAATCTTGTCTTGAAATAATAACAAATACTTCACATCCATATTCCAACCATCAATGGTGTCCCCTCAATTGATATTTGTTCAGGTGGAATAATAGTCATGATATGATCATTGAGCCTTTATAACAAGGTCAATAAAGAAATGGACAAAGAAAATTATCATGAAAATTGAATCCTAATTTTGTACTCTATAGACAAGATTCATGTCAATGATTATATTCATCAACTATTTTTAGTTCCATGATATATGGAATTTATGGTTATACAACATACGACTCAAGGATATAGCTGTTAAATTTCATGTCATATGTGTAGAAACTAAATCAAATTAAATCATTTATAGATACTCCACCCAACATTTTTTCCTCTAGATTAATTACCTCTATTAATAGCTATTCCTCGATAAATTATTAAAAGTGAATACAATGACATTTTCACAAAAGGTATTGTGGTTTCATATCTTTTTCTCATAATCCACTATTGAAAACACCAGTTCATGCATTAGATTTTTCTTTTCATGTTTTCTCAATTTCCATGAGTCATAAGTCATAAAATGATCTCATTACATAACAACATATCCCAATATTGATCAAGAAACATTGTAAAACTTGATTGAATCAATGGTTATATAATATGGTTAAAATTTAAATCCCTTACACTCATGTTTCTAAATAGGAATCTGAATTTTGATCAAATATTTCATCATTTTCACAATCAACGCCATCAGTTTAATATATGATTATAAATGGATGAATGGGATATAATTATATAAAACAATACAAGTGTAACAGTAGAGGTTAGATGGACGATACCTTGTACCATTGTGGGGCTTGATTGATTTTTTATGACACCGTTATCATGACCATATAACTTCTTTCTAAATCATGATAAGTAATAATTTATTTACTATTGAGGATTAATCAGTTTATTTGTAAGGGAATATATAAAATAACCTTGAATCAATGGATTTTGAGATAAAAAACTATCATGAAATTACCTTAGGAATTGTGAAATAGTTGAGGCATTTCCACCCGCTAAGTTTAGAGAATTAGTATTATGTCATTAGAGATGTCCCAATAAACTAAATCTGGCGCATTACTGAGGATATTCTATAGAGTCTTCCATCATGTTCTCTACTGAACCATGCTAGAAACATCCTTAATTTTTACACAATAGGGGGTAAAATAAACCAATCTCTTGTAATTATTCTATACATCCTTTCACCAGACACCATATTTTCCACACATGCCTATATAGAAAAATGTGTTCTCCACATCATTATTCCCAAGGATTTTATTTTTTCTTCTTTAGTCTACTAACCATTTGAATAAAATCATTCATAAAGAACATGAATATATTAGATTTTTTTTTCAAATATAGATTTCAATATACATGTATTTAGTTACTCACTAGCATTCAGTTTTATAGTGACACAAACTATGTTCATCAACTTAGTTGTATATACAAACACTAATAGATTTTCATGTTTTAAACTGATGAAATCAATATTTATAGTCACTTTAAATTAATGAAGACAGAATTTTTGGTTGAAAAAGTCATTGAACATATACTAAAATGTTTGTTTTTTTATTTGGTTCAAAAAACTAAATCCCACCATTATCATGTGATATCATAACACATATATTTAGGTACTCACTAACATTTAGTTTTACAATGGAAAACACTATGTTCGTAATATTAGTTGCATATTCAATATCTAATGGATCATCATGTTTAAGAACTAATTTTATACATTAACCATCATGATAAATGAATGATCATAATAAAGAGGTTTGTTAGAAATGTTTATTCTAAATATATTATATTTAAATGCATCCTCAATCTAGGTATAACACCACATCTGATAGCCTAAAAATGATATTATTTAATATATCATAACCTTAACCAAATTTCATTATACAGAGATGATATGTCACTAACATTTGGTGACATTACCAAAAAAATGCTATCAATAATTTTCAAGTTAATAATAAAAATTTAGGGGGGAATTTTCCCTTAGAGACATGTAGAGCTTGTAAAAGGCAATAACCTTGATAATAAAGAAACATTATATGATGAAATAATATAAATCTATATAACTAAATATCGAATTTAATTGAATAATATCATATTAGATGTATCATATGATAAAAAATTAAAACAATTCAGTGAACTACAAGTCATAGGGAAATAAGGTTGGACCACTCCAGATACTAGGATGTGACCAACTATAAACTTCACAAAACATATTCTCAGATTGTAAGATCATAGTACTCTTCAATTGATGTGGGAGATCTTCCCATTACTTATATCATGATAAAAAAATTTCATATTCTACAACATGAATATGAAAGGGGTGAATATATCGAATCATTGGGAAATACTCATGACATCCCGCACATGAAACTAGTTTTTAAAATATATATCTTGTGTTTTATAAATATATGAATAAAGAATATCAAAATATCTTATAAAAAAATTATATTTAAAAAAATGATGTAAATAGTTATCTCCTTATGGTATAAAAAATATAAAATTCACACGCAAATATAGGAAATATTATGTTTAACTATCATATCCTGTGAGTGTAAAACCCATACTTCTAGACTCATGTTGTTATATGGTTATAAAAAAATGTTCCCCTTTGGTACCGATATCTATTTCTGAATCAATAAGGCTCTATGTATATTTGACACGAACTCATTGTAAATGGTTTTATACAAAAATATCATAAAAAACATTCTACAAAGCTATTATTTAATTTTTAGACTTATATAAAAAATTATTGGAATCACCCATGATTTCAAATTAAATAAATTTAAGTCAAAAGGATTCCATAAAAGCTCATTCATTATTTTTTTTCCATAATGATGAAAATTTATTTAATTTATAAATCAAATACTTCAGGTTAGAGAAGAATTTATAGAGGTAAAATCCACCTACCTCGATTCCAATCAAACAGAAAAACCATTATGAATAATAATATTAGACTAAATCTCATCTAGAAATTCCACATAAGGTGTCTAATTCGAGAGACCCAAATAAAGTGAGAGTGAATGAATGTTTTTAAAAATAAAATTTTGTTAAAATGATTAACTAGATCCCTTGAAATTATTGTATGTGTACTTCTATTATGAAACACAATTTAATAAAAAAATCTTTCGGATAATATGTTGATGAAAAATACCAAAAACTATCACAATTCCCTAGATGAGGAAATAGTGAGTCAACCCAATACTTTTTGAAACTCCCCAATATTTTAAAATATAATTTACTTAAAATAAAATGTATTTTATTGCTTGTGATACATCAAAACCTCAGTCTAAATGAATCCTAATATAGTATACCTTTATAACATAGCTGCTAAATTGGTAGGTATGAAGAAGACTTACTAAATTATGAAAAACACATGATTTACAACAAATTAATTGGTTATAAATTTAATAAAAATAAAAATACTATTATATGAATGTTAAATATATGCTTGAATAATATATTGTTCTTACATCAGTAATGTGTTTTGTATTATTAAATTTAAATAAAAACTATTGGTGAATGGGGTAAATGAAACGTATATAATATACATTAAATCAAAAAAATGCATGCATAGAATATTTTTTAGGCTTGAGATGAGGCTAAATATTTAGTTTCATGGTTAGAATTTTATTTTTTCTAAAAAACAGGTTTCGAATAATTTTTCACACCTATTTTACAATAAAATTTAATTACTTATAGAAATTCAATATTGAAAAATGGATCCCATATTTTAGAGTATTGAAATTTTAAAATATATCCCTTTAATTTTTATTCAATATTAATTGAAACCATATTAAATTATTATTCCCCTAGTAAGGGTAAATAGGTAAAATATGGTTAATACATTGGGATAATGTTGTAAAAGTTCACTAACAGTTTACATAATCCTATGGGATGTATGGGGTTCATTAATTTCAATTAATTTCTTTAATATATGGTCAATTGGATTGAAATTTCATTGATAATGACCATTATATTAATTTAGGAAAATAATTTATACAATGTGTCTCTCTCTTGACATTAACATCTGTAAAATCATACATAATGCTAAAAATAGGAAATGTTAAAATTTGAGTATTTACACAAGAGAGAAATTAATTTTTTATATCATATTAATTTATTTATTATATTAGTAATGGGATATTTCATTAAATTATTATAAAAACATAAAAATATATTCATTCAATTAATATAAAAATAATGTAAACAATTTTAAAAATATTAAAAGTAAATCATATTGGGTGACTAATAGTGTTTCACAATTTTTTAGATAAATAAGTCATATTATATTTTTCCAAAAATTTAATATTCTAAATCTATTACTGTGTTTTTGTATTTAATGTCAAATAAAATGAGTATTATCTAAAATTATATTAATTATATTTTATGAAAAAAATATTTTAATAATTTATTTAATTATATTAAAAAATATGGAATGAGGAATATTTATATATTATATTTTTCCAAAATGTCATCCCATAGCCATATTTTATCCAATTTTCATCTTATAAATAATGGTTTGGCCCTTTCATAATAAAAAATCTATAACTGTAGTTAATTATTAAATTGATTAACTAAGAAATTAAAAAAATTATAAAATATAAAATGATAAAAACATATCAATATTTCTCTAGATAGTGATATATCGATATTATAATATTTTTCTTTTAATCTCTATCCATTTGGAAGTATTTTCCGTAAAATCTCCCAATTATATTTTAGTATTTTATGTAATTCCAAGAGTTTTCCTTCACTGACATATAAAATGAAACATCTTATATTATATTCCTCACACATTATTAGAATTCTATCTTATAATAATTCTATCATAATACCTTCCAAGGTTCATTCTATACATTCTATAACTTCCAGCCTTTCTGAAATAATATCTATTAAATGCTAATTCTTATTCTAAAAGACATTCACAATGAATATTTATAACTATTAAATGTGAATTTTCAATTTTAGTTCTTATTAAATCTATTATAAACCCATGGTATCCATTATAAACTAATCAATTCATTATATAAAATATAGGAAATAGTTATTTTTTTTCATTGAACAACCATTATAATGTCTTTTCATTCTTCAGAGAGAGAAACAATTGCTCATTCGTACATATGTCTTACCATCTCCATGTTGTGGTGTAATTCAATTTCATGACTAATTTAATTTAATAGATGTAATGACAGATTTAATATATATATATATTATTTATGATATTATTATTAGTCATTAAAGGTTTTTTTTATTATTTACCATTTTTTTTCTCGCCTATCGAAAAATGGAAGGAGCATTCACGTGTACATATGGTCAACGGTATTCAAGAATGTTGTAATTCATTTTTATATAAAATTCATTTATAGATGAATCTATATATATATATATATACATATATAATGAAAATTTATCATATAATGATCATTTTGATGTTATTCAGATGATGGATGTATAATGAATGTATATATATCAAGACTATAAAACTAAAACATTCATTAAAAAACAAAGTAGTTATCACAAAAAAATATGATTTTAATATATAACTATTGATAAATGGGTGATAAGATGTTATAAGAAAATAATATATGACATGATATTTATGATGATGATTATGGAATACATTTAAAATAAATTTATTTTTAATACAAATTATTTTTAGTTGTGAATGAAGAAATAGAATACTTGAGGAAAGAGTTATTTATTACAATATCATCACTTATCCAGATTATTTATCATTATGTTCTGATGATGTAGTATTATTTTCCACCTCTAATATAAAATAATAAATTATCTTCTCAACTATTTACAACTATTAATTAAATATTTTCCATTCATTTACGAACATAACATACTCAGTATACCCAGTAAATACTTTTCAGGAAAACCTATTTTATTTGTCTCTTTGGATGAAAATCATTTTTCCTCTAAATCTATATTTTCTAAAAATATTTCCAATATCTTTTTAATATTATCCAATGATTTTTTGATGTAATTTTTACCCATGATTGAATATTTATAAATATTTTTAAAAGTTATATTCTTGTTGTTTTCCAAATGAGTCACTTTTTTGCTTTTTTTTAAATATGAAAGAATGTTTTATTTTATCTTATAATTCATGAATAAAATTTCCCTACAACATGAATAGTGATTTCATTGAATAGTACATTATATGTTTACAATTTTATGTCCAATGTATTTTTTTCCATCATGTCTTGTAATTTAATTGATATTTTAAATCAACTATTTCGACATAATATAGTTATTTTCTTCATGAAATATTACAGAGAACATATAATGGATTTTTAACAAAGATAACGTCCTTTTTAGTTGGATATGTTTTACTAGGGATATGACCCAATGATACATTTATTATTATTTCTATAGGTGGTTCATGATTATGATGATGATATATTCATAAAACCGAATTTATTTATCAAGGGTTATGATATGATCAATTGTTGAAATCATTATAAAACCTATTTCATTTCCACTATTTATGGTATATGATGAATTATTTAAGACCATAGTGAACATTTATTTCCCTAAATACAGTAATCTAGAGCCTTTGGTAGCTTTGTTATGTTGTCCTAAGATAAAAGCTATCACATCTCAATGAAAATAATAGTTTAGTGGTCTTAGTAAAAATGGTAAATATATGAGATTCACATTACATTTTAACAACCAAAATATTCAAAGAGTTTTATTTCAGAACACTAATATTTTCCTTAGAATATCTCTACGTATGAATTAAAAAATTCTTCCAGATATCCTAGGGAAAAGAAAATATGACAATGGAGTAATCTTAGATGCTCAGTAATGGTATGATTACTATGGAATCTATCATAAATAAAAAACCTAAATAATATAGAATGTTTAAAAAAAGAAGCACGTACCATTTAAAATTTACATTGATCATAATATGGAAGACATAATAGATAATGAAAAAATCTATAAAAATTCACAAGATCTAAAACCTTATCCATAGATATAATAACTAATCAAATAATAACATGAACAGAAATAACTAATTTCATAATGTTGGACTAGATATTTCTGGAAATCTAATTCATACCATAATGGCCTCAACAAATATATCTTAAAATACCACCAATGTATTGTTCTATGAAATCTGAATAAATGGTTAATTCCTCATCCAAACCCCACAATAGATTATCTCACTTGACAAACTGATGCATTGAGGGGATATAGTGGGCCCCAACATCACATTCTCATTCCAATTAATTCCTTATATTAATAAATAATACAATTGAATCAATGTTTCCTAACAATCAATAATTGTCCATATTGGAAGAAATACCATACAAAATGTCAAAAAAATCACTAATAAACATTATCATTAAAAAACTAATGAAATTTGGATGATGGAACAATTAAATTAAATTATCACTATAAGATTCAAAAATTTATGTTTATAAAAATGAATATATTTTAAGATGTTTTCAATAATATTTATTAAATAAAAAATACCATTTCTACTCTTAAAATCACCTTTTCAAATCTAATAATAGTTGACGTACAAAAAATCAATTTCCTTGAATAGAACCTTGTAAAATTCTAAATTATGATTCAATGAACTCAACTGAAATTATATATGATAATTTTGTTCATTTCATATATGTTAAAAACATTCCTTTCATTCACTTATATGAAATGTAAAAATTACCTCGTTTGAAAAATGAGAGGACAATTAGTTAATTTTTTTTATAAAAATTCATTGAAGGGTAAAAATGAAATTAAAAATTAATTATAGAATATTGAAAAATGTGTTAATTTTTTTAGAAAACCATATAATGTAAATGAAATATTTCTCAACTAACACTTAAAAACAAATAATATCAAATAATGATGAGATTGTAAAATACACCCTTAACACTTAGGTATGTTTTGAATCATAAGACTCATGAATGAAATAAATTCAAATGAAAAATTAAATACCATGAATAAAAATATATTCATGATATAATATATTAAATGGGAATTACATAGACCACATAAATAACAGTGGTGAATATATATTCCTCAAATAAGTAAATGTGAGATAAGCCTTTTCTAATGTATATTTTCATTTCTACGTGTTGAAAAAACAAATATAATAAAAAAATAAATATTGTTAATTTATTATTGAATAATATTCAATTATATAATATGATATATGATTTAATTATAATCCTTTACCCCTAGTTTATTATGGATTCCTGTTAAAACGCTTATTTTTAGTAACAACTTCCTCATTTTCCATGTATGGTTTGGTTTAGTAGATTTGGTATTTATATGTTGATCAAGGTTTTCTAATCACTAGAATGATAATAATGTTGAAATATTATATATATTAATTATATATATATATATATATATTCAGTTTTATCAATAATAGTTACAGTTAGAAAAATTAATTCCACCATTCATGGGGATGATATTCCATATGTACCCATGAAGGTTGTTTTCATTTTTTGATGGATGGGATGAAATAATGGTATATAATTATTCTCCTTTCCATAATAATTTTAAACTTATATAAATCATATATATTCATCAAATCCATCCTTATTACCATATAAGTAAACAAAACATAAGAAATCGAACACATCTCTTTGTGGAGGTGGCAGTCCAATCATATGCATAAGTGATGTAATAATATCCCTAAATATTATAAAATAAGATGGTAGATATGATATTATTATAATATAAGAATAAATATGTCATAAATAGAATATATAAATTTTAGACCAGTTATACTTATAATACAAAAAATATGGTGATGAAAAATTAATTGTGTTGATTCATCCAGATGGTAAGTCATATGTATGCATGATTAATACTTTCACATCGATTTTTATGTTAAAGAGGGTGGATAATGGAATTTACATTATCCTAATAAAATTTAATTATATAAGGAAATTTCTATTTACATTTTATGATAAATAACATATATTTATGAGTATTATACTAAGACATAAATTGAATGAGTCTTCGTAATAAAATTAACTGTTCTTTAGAGAACCCCTTTGGACATTCTCTTAAGGATTATATGTATGGTATTATGGAATGGAAAAAACCAAAATAATGTTTCTAATGATGTTTTGAAGTGAAGTATATATGGTTTATTTGGGATTTATGTCTCAATGTGGTGTAGAGAAGTGATGGAGGAGGTACCCTTTTAAATTTGAGGCAAGGGGAACATTTCGAATTTATTTATGAAATAATATATAATAGGACTTTTCAAGATAAAAATATTAAAAATGGTTCTTAATTATAACACAAAATTTATAGGTTTGAAATTTCAACATATTATGATATTTATGAATGTTTTAATATCATTTTAATCATTATATTTTTTATTAACCCTTGGTTCACTTTTTTAACTATACTTGTGGTAACACCTTTTTCACTCATAAAGGTTTGTAATATTACATATAATGTAACTACTAAATGATAAATGGATATGGAATGAAAATTTTAAACAAATGATATTATGAATAAAAATATTATAAATAATTTATATTTTTAAATAATTTAATAAAATATTATTTTTATGAAGCTTTTTAATGTCAATTTTACAGTATCCATTTAATTTGATTTTGAATACATAAATAAAAAGATTCATTTTTTATATAAATTGTTTAAAAAAGAAAAATATTTAAAATATATATATATAATTAATGGGAAAAAATATATCATTCCAATTATATCACTTTTAGTATTTTAAAAATAATTTATTTAATTTTTATGTTAATTAACTAAATACTATATTAGTGTTGTACAAGTATTTACTGTAATTATATAATTTCAAACAAAATTGAAATAAATTTATATCATTTATATAATTTCATTATTATATATATATATATATCATTTCAAATATTTCTTTTTTCTATATATGAACACATAAGATGCATTAAAAACAAAAAGAGTTTCATTTTCAACTTCCATTAATTTAAATAACATATACATGTTTTTCATTGAATATTTCCATTAAAAACTACACTTAGAGCCTATGGTGTTAAGGTAAAATTATATTCATTAAATCAGAATTGGGATGGAAAATTATGTCCTTATCATTTATTTCTAATCAATATTTACCCAATTTGCCCATTATTGAGGTGATAAATTTGAAAAAAATTACTATTTAGATGCCAAAAAATGAAAGTGATCTTTTTATGCAATTTAAGTCACTTGATAAAAAATATCGAATAAATTTTATCATATTTGATCACTAAAAATTTATGAAATAAATTTTCAAATAAGTTCACAGGACATGATGAGAACCACTTTTTAGAAGAAAAAAACATATTTGTTTTCTTAAAAAATCATTTTTATGAAACATATTTAAATTCAAAATTAAATTATGAAATTGATTCCAAAAAATTGTATTGGATTATTAAAATTATAATAGATCCAGTTTTACCTTTCATAAATACTAATAGAAAATTCTACATTATAAATTAGTGAAATAAAAATATATTTCTATATAAAAAAAATTATTTTTCACTAATCAGAGAGAAAAGTTATTTTTAAAAACAATTTAAATATTTGGGAAATGATAGTTTTTATATTATTATTATAAAAATATTTTTATATGAAATTAAATTTAGACATGTTAAATAAATAAATTATATTATTTTCTCAAAAAACGTATTAAAAATCATTTTAGAAGAAATCATATTTCTGAAGCATAAAATAACATTACAGAAAATTGAGTACTTATTTTATAAGAATTAATAAATTAATTTTTATTATATTGATAATTTATATATATATATATATAATAATTATCATTACAATATTTAAACCCCCGATTTTAATACTTATGTTATAATAGGCATATTTAAATAATAATATTTTGGTGTTCGTTTAACTGTAGGGATTCATGTTGTACATAACATTGAATATAATGTGATAATTAAATCAATGGGTGTTATATTATACTCTACATAATTAAATGTAACCATAATAATTTGAAATTATTTTAGGTAATAATGTCTTTTACATTTTACATTTATTTTATAGAAGGCCCTGATCCAAAAAAGGTTAATAAAACGTGTTCATAAAAAGTGGATAAGGAAAATTAAAAGTTCACAACAAAAGCTAGTTTCTGAATAGAAAAACAATAGTTAGAAGTAAAAATATGGGTATGTAATAAAAAAATAACATTAATGGATTAATAGATAGTGAAATAGAATTTGGTAATGAGAAATTTAGCCATCACAAAAACATACATCATTGATGGGATGAAAGAACATTGACATCTTAATAAAAAAACTAAATGGAAAGCATTTTTATTTGAATTTACATTTTCTTAAGTCAAGGTATTATCTTACTATAAATATAATTAACTTGAGAAAATAAAAATTCATGATTTCTTTCCATGTCATATGAATAATTTTGTCCTTTTTCTATTTTTTCCATCTATTCCCAATTTTCTATTTGACATGGAAATTGATTTTCAAGATGATTATTATCTTTCCCAATGTACTTTTAATGAATAAAAAGATCCTAAAGTCATTCAAATATCCTCTAAATGGTTACCAAAAACTAAATGGTTAATACATGTTATCCAATATGATAAATCACACATTGATGAACAATAATAACATCTAATGTTAAACTTAATCCACTCTACAAGTAGTCAATATTAAGGCCCCTCCGAAATATTACAAACCATAATAAAAAACTAAAAAAAATTAGGAATAAGATCAATAAATAATCTTATATTTATTCATCCATAATTTATCTATTATAGTTACATGTAAATACAATGATCACATATTTTTTAAGTACAAGGTAGTATCATTGGTAACAATAAAACCATAATGAAAACATTCATTCTGCTAAAAGTAAAAGCTTTTATTGTCAAATTTATATCATAAAACACAAAACATAGAAATCTACAACCTAAATCAAATAATTATCCATTTCCTGGCCACAAATAATACCCCATTTACTTTCATGGTACAATTAGAAACATGTAAGTGTTTTATTTTCTTTTTTCATATATTCTATCAGAATACTACCTTACCACTAATCACTTCTCTTGGTTATTTGTTCCACTTAACATATTCATTAAAATACTTAATAAAAACATTTTTAGTAAAATATTTACATGATTAATTATTCTTATGACCCAAATATGTTTTATAAAATTATTTTGTAACAAAAGTATTTAATACAAACACACTATCACTTTAATCATTCCACTTAAACAATAGTAATAGAATAATCATTACCAATATCATGTTGATTCTTCTCATATGGATTCCATAACCTAATATGTAATTCATTTAAATAGTTAACCATATATTTATTATTTAATCATTATATATTATAAAATTCATTTGTTCCTGTTTAATCTTAATTCCAGTGTCCCTTTTCACCACACATGAATGAAAACTTCTCTTTTATGTATCTACCTGAGTGTTTCTTTCAAAAAAAAATGACATGTTGGAAAATATTCATTTCTCTTCTTCCCCAGATACATTTTTCTATTACACCATCTTCTTCTATTGAATCCCATTATATTCATATGTGTTATCTAATTATTTCTTTTTACGGAGAGAAAATGATAAAATGTAATCAAATAATGAGAACTTTAGGGATACTAGTTCCCTTCGAAGACATGGATTTAACCCATGAAATAAATTTTCAACCATACAATGTGGGTTTAATTATTATTATGGAACATTACATGATATAATAGTACATTTAGAACCATACTTAGTAACATTTTCCTCATTGTTTATTATTATAATGAATAATTATCTCTCCATATTTGTTCATTATTCATCAAGAAACTATTTTTCAAAGAAAAGTTAAATTAAATCTTTCCCTTTAATTATCAATATTTTCTCCTCATCTTTATTTTTTTGAATTAATTACCCCCATTTATATGTATTATAACATCCCAAACTATTAAAATAATATTCCCTTATGATTTAATGTTATATTATTTAGTATGAATATACAACACACATGTACTTATATTGTTTTATTATATCTGATTGTATTCTAGAGATCATTAATATTATTTAACATTGATTATATAATTGTTAAATAATGATCACATTATTAGTATAAATATACGGATTTAAGAAATAAAACCGATACAGAAAAATAATGTGATTTTCTCATCCAGTTTGATTATACCCCATGAATCCAATTTATCATAGCTTACGATTGATGTAGTACCAATTTTATTTTCCATTAAAAATACCACTATTATATAAAACTAATTAATTATGTGTGAAAATGATTATGAGAAACGTTCAAGCTCATCTAGATCATGATCCGAACTATGTTCACTGAATGACCCCATGAAATGATTACAGTCATACACCTTACTGTTAGGGAGTACACTGGTGTAATATAGTGATATATATCAGATCCTTAAGAATATGAATTTTCATATTGTATATATTAATGAATTTATTTTCATTTTATTAGGTTAAATTTTAAATTATTTTGTTTTTTATTCAATTAGACACAAATTATTTTATTGGGTAATATTCAAATTAAATTAATGGTTTTATTTTTACGAATTAATGGTTTTTTAAATAAAAAAGTATTTTAATAAAAATTTATTATTAAATAAGGTTTTTTAATTCTTAATGGTCATATAATTTTAACGATGTGAAATCCACTTTTTATAAGGGTTCAAATACTGTTATTGTAAAAAACCCATGAATTTCAATAAATGTCGAATGTTATTTTAAAAGTAAAAATACAATTATTTGGAAAATTATTTAGATAAAATGAATATTATTTATGAAATCACGACTTCTAAATTATTCAATAGTGAATTTTTTAAAATTTTCTAAAACATTCGAATTTTTGCCTAAAAATTAAACACCGTATAAATATATGTTGTGTTTTATGACATCATAATGACCCGGAAAACATTATTATGAAAACATTAATGGGTATAAATTGTCAAATATATTTTTTCCCTTTAAAATAATTTTAGTTTAAGTTTACTTTATCAATTTTATAATTCCATTATTAATCCACAAAAAATATAATATATTTTATGATTTTAAAATCATTTTTTTAATGGGTTGTTGACCCCCATATAATCAAGGGTAATATTTTAATAAATTCACCCCTTTTTCTTATAAACTAATTAAAACCTCACCACTGTAAAAAAACAAGGGCGAAATCCCTAGGAAGGGTTGTGGTTTTTAATATTTTATTATATAGAGTCCAAAACACAAGTTTTTTAAATATTAAAAAATTACCCTCTCAATTTTCATATAAAACCACCAAAGCTCTTACTTCTATTCACTCATAATTCTTAGGAAAATTCCTTACTCTTCCATCTCGTCTATATAATCTAACAATGGTGCCCCAATATCCCAAGAATCCCGTTTTCATGCTTTTGGAACCACGCACTCAAGAAAGGGTTCTTTCCTTTCTCATGTTTATCCAAGTTTCATTATATTTTTTTAATTTTATTTTCAATTAATTATGATGGGGTATGATATAAAACCTCCCCAATAAATCCATTTTTATGTATAAAGGATGATAGACACCTTTATCACTCATTAATAACTCCCATGTACACATGTTACCATGTCGGGATTCCGTAAAACTCCTTTCCCTTTTTTTGAAAAATATTAATTATTACATGCATTATTTTTCTATTTATATATTTGTGGAAATTCCATTATATGACCCAATTACATCAAAATTTATGTAAAAATTATGAGAGACACATTTTTATATCATCAAACAGTTTTTAGAACTTTTAAGTGACATTGTTATGCTGTCAACTTTTCCCGAGGGATTTCCATAACAAACCAATTGATTAGTGAATACCATACCCATTTCTTATCATGGGTATTCAATTTTAAGAAGATATTCCTTCTTAATAGGGACTTAAATCTATGTATTTAATACTCCTTGATCATGGAATAAATTATGGTGATGATTGAATCCTTGTTTTATGAACTATGTGGAATGCATAATCATTAGAATGAAATGAATGTCCTGAGCACACTCAGAATTATATAGAGCTCCAATTAATTGGGTAATGTTTAATATCATGATACATCATGTTGGTATTGGGGTATACCTTATTCCATTATTTTATCATTTCCACTATGAATTTTCTAAATTTTAGCCTTAACCTATTTTTATTATGTGGTGTTTTCAGATGTTTCCACATTTCCTGTGGTATGATTACCATGATATGTCATTACATATTATTCATGTTCCTATTGAACTCATTTATTTTCATTGTCTAAAATGTATTTTAATCTTCATGTTTTTCCATGTTTATTCACATAATGGGCTTCATAGATCACACCATTCTTATGTATTTCCACATATTATCCAATGCAGTTTTATCTTTGAGCATGTTAAAGATGTTTTTAATATATATGTGGTAAATCATGTTAAAGATATAATTAAATATATGTAAATAAAAAATAAAATAGACTTATAAAACATTCCATTTGTAATACATATTATTTTATGTAATTAAATCATGTATTAATGTCTAATAATGATTAGGGCTTTTATAGTTCGTATCAAAGGAAAGTTTTAGTTAATATTGGGATTAAGATTAAAGAACTCAAGAAAAATCCATGGAGATAAGACTGTGTATAAGAAAACTTCCATTAAATTAGTTTAGTATAGAGTAAGTGTGTTTTTATGAAAATACATGCCATTATGGATACTAAAAGTTTATGTGGTTCTAGAACAAATGAACCTAGGAGTAACAACCCTAACATATTGTTCCAAGCCTAACTCGGGGTAACCAAGTACATAACAACGGGTCTTTCTATGCACCTAGTTTGACAGAACCATTGGATATGCTTTGGTAATTCATAATATCATTACAATACATTTTTAAAATGAATAAAAAATCCCTATAAAAGTATATGATAGAAAATAGATCATGGATAACAAGTATTGATCCTAGAAATACATAAGACATAAAAACACACATAACATATATTTTATCCAATTAATGTCATTAAATTTCCAATTATGTGTGTAAAATATTAATATAGTCATATTTAATTTTTATTTTATTCTAACGAATTTCCATAAATAGGAGGAATCAAGTAAGAAATCAATGTGAAAAGAAATGCATTGACTTCCCCAATGAACTACCCCACCCAATAAGGGAGGGAATCACACCCATCATGATGATAATCTCCAATCTGAAACTATTATATAATAGAGATGTATATTAGGAGGAGGTTCCAAACCCCCTTAATATAGAAAAATCCACAATCGAGAGTTTCATGTATCAAAGTCCCCATACATTCAATGGGTCATCCCATCCCTTAATCGCAGAATAATGGATTACCTCCATTGAAATGATATCCTCTATCCTTAAATGTTCTGAACAAGAGAAGGTTATAATGTCTATTTATCATATTCAAGGTAAATCATATTAGTTATGGACATTGATAAAAAATTTGAAGACAGAGGAAGAGACCAATGCATTGGTGTGGAAGGAATTCTGGAAAAAAATTTCCCTGAACACTTTGACTTATAATGGAAATGGATTTCTTTTCCCTCAATCAAAAACAGATGATGAATATATTAGGTCATATGAGGAAAACAACACAAGGCTTCTGTAATATGCATCTGACATTTTCACTACCCATGAGTTTATGATTGACCGCTTCTTTTGTGGGCTAGATCTTAACCTACATAAATCCCCAACAATTCATGGCTTTGATAGCTATGAAGAAATAGTATAATGGGCCCTCAAAGTCGAAATTGAGATCGAATACTCCTAGGGGGTATCACATGGATAACAATAATAATGTGGAAATAAATTAATCTAATTTGATAGAGAGATATAACAGTGATAAAAAATTTCAACATCTCACTTACTAAATGTGTGGAATGAGGAACCATGGAAATTTCTTGAAGGGGATGAAGAACAGATATTGGTGTTGGGAGGATGGGTACCTTGCTCAAAATTGTTGAAAGGAGAAACCTGCTACTACGATCGATGAAAAGAATTATCTAGTTTACGCCAGCATATTGTTCAATGCTACAATTTTAATGAACCATGACACTTTCCAAACCAGTGCACTAAGTCAAGGGTTTTCAGAGAAACCAGCTACCTCCAAGGAATCAAGGGAAAGATTTTTTATATCCCTACCACAGATGTGAAGTCTAAAAAATAAATTGTGATAGATATAAGAAGTTTTTAATTCACGAATAGGTAATGTACATTTTCATTATCTTCCTATACATTCCTTCATATCATGAATGTTTAGTTGAAATATTCAAACAACACCACAAATCCTGGAACTAGATATGTCGCTGAAAATAGAAAATTGGAAAATTATTTTAGCACAAGTATATTGCTCAACTTCAGTAGCTTTTTAGGGAATGAACTTATTATCATACCTTTTCATACTCTATTTGGAGTAATTTTGTGTAATTATTGTCGTGGAATATCTTTCCATATATAGTGCCAACTTAAATTTTGGTTGGAAGGAAACCACACTTCATATTGTAAATCGACCCCCAATTCTGTACAATTGGAAGGAGAAGGATGAATCTTATTTAGAACCATAATTTCAATCCTGGATATTATTTCCCTATGATAAATCATATATACCTCAAATGATAAATTATTAGGAAATTATCATCGTTGATGACACACCCATTTTTAGGGAATACACAACTATGTTTCCTGAGGAATTTCTAGTTCTTCCTCCTAGTCGAGAGGTTGATTTTTTTATCGAGATTATACCTTGTGAGTAACCATTATCTAAGAATCTATATAGAATTTATTTTGTTGAACAGAATAATCCTATGAAATAATTACAGGATAATCTGGATAATATTTTTATTGGGAAACAATCCCTCAAGGAAACATTGAAGCATATGTGGGTTGATTTTGTTTCTTGAAAAAATGGTTTCCATGGATAGGTGTGGATTTCCAGATATACTGTTGATAATTTATTTTTAAAAATAACCAAAAAACATTAATGGAAGATCTGGAGGTGGTACAAAAAGAATGAATACAAGGTTTTACCATTTTCACGTGTTTTCCAAATTTTTGGGTCTGAAAATTGGTTACTATATAATAGTGTTTTTGGAATAGTGAATTGCACAATAGTGATAGACAAGATTGTAATTTTATGAACCATGTATGTGTGAATATTAGTGAATAAAAATATGTTAATGGAATAATGGACACACAAAATAATGATTGCCCCTCAATTTGACTAGTGCGATAGAGGCTTGGGTCAATGGACTAGCACGTCTGGGGGAAAATAGTGTGTTGTGCACTCAGGGTTTTCAAAATTTATATAAATAGATGGACAAAAACTCATTTCTATGAATCTAAAAATTTAGAGAAAATTAATTCTCATGTCGAACAAGTGTTGAGGGTACACAAGTAGTTAGATTTTTAGAAGTTGTGCACGGGATGGGAGTTGCACCACAATCGTGTTTTGTAAGTAACATGGGGTGTGTCACACAAGATGTTGGTTGAAAAAATAAGTTCTTTTGAAAGAATAGAGTTACACAAAAGATGTGAAGCAGAAGGGAGGTGCATAGCTAGAAGGTATTAGTGTATTAGTATTGAGTTTCATGCAAGGTAGTTTCCTTGAAAAAGAATACACTTCCACACCTTTCATAAAGAAGCCTACATATCTACCTAAGATGCATTAATGGTTTGACATTTCTTAGTACAAGTATGTAAAATTGGTGTTTATTAGTAAAGGAATGTTTAACATAAATAGTTTATCTTTCTATAATTGAGTGTGCATAATTCATGAAAATGAAGCGACCTGCATGTCCATTAACTTTGTGTGGATCCCTTCCAAGAGCAGTGAGTGAAGGAAGAGGAAGACAATGATCTTTCCCACCAGCAGTGAGCCAGAGGAAGAGAAAAATTGAGTGACCCTTGGGAATTTAGTGAGAATACTAGAAACCTTTTAAAGGATGTGATGCCCAGAATAGAATATCTAGCCCAAAAATTGTAATTTGGCAGTGTTCCTTAGTGCATTTGTTACAATCATGACATCATCATTGTGTGCTTCTTGGATATATCATAGTGAGGGTGAACCAAGTAAACACCCTATGTATTTTCGGGAATTATTTCTACACTTTTAGGACATTATCATCTGACAAAATTGTAACAGACATGCTCAAAATTGAAATTAATGAGTATAAGAAGTGACCCCTGTGATAAAGAGGTCAAGATCCCGTGGGATATTAAGAATATTAAAAAGATTATTCATACCTCGATTCACCCCCCTCTCTAGGTATCTAGGACACTTTTGGACCTAATCGATTTATAAACCAATGTGATTTCCCAAGGGGTGCACCCATCATATTCATTAAGTCGAAATATGGGTCAATGCAACATTGCATAGATTATTGTGATCTCAACATGACCTCAATAATGAAAAAGTATCATCTTTCTAGAATTGATGACTTTCTTGATAAGCTACATGAAGCACAATGTTTATTCAAGGTGGATCTATGGTCAAAAAATCACCAAGTTAGGGTGAAGAAAGAGGATATCTCCAATGATTCTTTTCTTATAAGGTACAAGAACTACGAGTTCATAGCGATTACTTTCAAACTCACTAATGCTCTAATACTCTTCACGGACTTAATGAATTGTGTCCTTAGTGATTAACTCAGAAAATGGTATTCTTTAATGTGGAGCAATTGAAAACTACGCTAATGACCTTACCAAAGGAGAATATTTATGAAAGGTACAACATCTGTGAGTTCTGGTGGAAAAAAGTCTTATTCTTGGGTAATGTCATCACACGCAATGCGATTTATATATACCCTTTAAAGATTGGATGAATTGAAGGATGGACAAAGAAAACATAAAAGATAGATATATGTAGTTTTATTAGGTTATCTGGGTATTATTACCTATTAATAAAATTTTCTCCGGATTTTCATTCCCTCTTACCATGATATCTCAAAATGGTGTAATGTTTTCTTGAAATTAAGAGTGTAATGAGAGATTCACGGAGTTGAAAAGAAGGATTATCACTGAACCTGTGCTAATACTACCTACAAGTGGACACATTTTTTGTTTATTCTATGTTTCTTTGAAGAAGGGCATGGTATGTGTGTTGATGAAAATGGAAATGTTATAGCCTATACATCCAGGCGGTTGAATTTTCAAGAGCAGAACTACCCAATACATGATTTGGTGTTTGCTGTAGGGATTTCGAATTTAAAAATTTGTTGGAATTTCCTCTATTGGGATTACTGTGAAATATATACGTATCAAAAAATTCTCATGTATATATTCACATAGAAAGAGATGAATATGCACCAACGTTGATAGTTAGAGTTGATCAACGACTACTACTGTTCAATCCACTACCATCATTGAAAGGGAATAAAGTGTAAGACATGATAAGTAGAAAGGATCAAGAAACACTATCATTGATGAGTATTGGGAGGGGTATGATATTTTTATATTGGTATAGGATGGAAATGGGAATCATAATGGTAGGATCCCCATCAATCCTTTCACAAATGATTGCTCAACTGTATCTTATGGAGAGGTAAAAGGATTCTCAAAGAGTTGAAGTGGAAATTTATAAGAAATTGGAATTTCTTAGGAAAGTGAAATCTTGTGAGTTCAATTTTAAAGTTGAGATATTGTGTGATTTGGGTCAAGAAATGGTTTCCCATAAAATATTATGTTAAAGAAGGATTTTTCGGATGATTCACATTGCACAACATTCTCCAACCACTTAGAAAACAAAAATATGTATCAATGTCTCTGAGAACACTATTAGTGTGACAATATGAATATGTAGATCACATGATATACATAATGATGTCTTGGATGTCAGAAATTAAAATTGAAAAGGAATATAATCCAAGGGGATAATAAAACCATTACCCATACCTATATGGATATTGAAAAATATCATAAAGGGCTTTGACACTGATCTTCCAAAGACATTAAGAAGTAACAATTCTATAAGGGTTTTAGTGGATCATCTGACAAAGACAAAACATTTCATTTCTATACGATAATAATTATAACTTTATCTACATGTATGAATATACATCAGGGAGGTGTACATACTACACAGAGCACCACAATCGATTGCATCAGATCCAGATCCAAGATTCACCTCCACATTTTGAAAAATATTCATCATTCTATAAACATTGAGTTGAATTTCAGAACAACTTATCTCCTCCAATATAAGGGCCAATTAGATTGGACTGTCCAAGAAACATTAGGATATGTTAAGATATTTCTCAGTTGAATACATAGGAGGATAGGATCAATATATTCTTTTGGTCAACTTATCAAACAACAATAGTTTCTACTGAAGAATCCAAATGGATCTATATGAATCCCTTTATTATAATAGGTGCATGACATCTGCAAGCTGGGATGATGTTGTGGAATGAGAATTACATGGTCCTGAAATGGTAAAGGAAACGATGAAAAAGGTTAAGACCATTCAGTAACACATCATAGTTTCTCAGAGTCGACAAAATTGGTATGATGAGAATCATCAATGAGACCTACAGTTTGATGTTAGATACATAGTATTCCACCAAACATCTCCATCAATGAAAATTATGAGACTTGGGGACAAGGAAATGCTTAGTCAAAGATACATCGGCCCCTTTTAGGTTCTTGATCGTATCTAAGAAGTGTCATATCCACTTTCATTCCCACCTAACCTCTCCCATGTTCATGATACATTCCATGTATCACACTTGAGGGAGTACTTAGTTGACCCTCACATATACTCAATAGAGAGGTGGTACCTTTAGGGAACGATCATTCCTATGAGAAGTATCTGATGAATATATTAGATCAAAGTGGAGAGTCACTATGAAATAAAATAATGCACCATGTCCTGGTGTTTTGGAGACACTGCCAGATTGATGATTCAATGTGGGGACTATAGGAAGGGATGAGATATAATTACCTCATATTTTTCAATGGGTGAATAGAAAATTTAGAGGACGAAAGTTTTCAAGGGACAAGATTGTAATGACCCAAACTATTATAAAGAAAATCATCATAAGATTTAATGTTTCATTATTTAATATTCATATAAAAAACACATGCACTTTTTTTCTTTTGTTATATCATATAATATCAAAATACTGTTAAAAAACATTACTATTGATAATATAGCCATTAAATAGTGATCACATGAATAGTATAAATATAAGGCTTTAACGAATTCAATTGATAGTGACAAAGGAAGTGATTTCCACATCCAGTAGGATTATACCCTATAAATCCCTTTTATTGGTTCTTCTGAGGGATATAGAATAACCAAATATTTCCATTGAACAAGACCAATATTACACCAACAACTGAATCTTGAGCGAAACCTTTTATAGTATAAGTTTAAGCTCATTGAGATTACAACCAACTCAATGTTTGCTGAATAACACAATGAAAGTCTCACCATCACACAAATACTCTTATAGTGCACTAAAGGGTAGTAATTGGATATTTTTACGACCATAATTATATGAATATGTATATTTTATAAAATGATGAATTTATTTTGAATTTTTTGGTCACTTTATAGATGATTTTGATTTTTATTCAATTATTCACAAATTAAAATTTTGGGTAATATTTAAATTAAATTTAGGGATTTATTTTAGGAATTAATGAATTTTTTTAAATAAATATTTTTTTAACTAAATTTACTTAATAATTGATTTTTATTAATTATAAATAGTCATATAAGTTTTTTAGTGAAATATTCCTTTTACAAGGGTTATAAATAAATTATTTTAAAAAAGACAATTGTTTTCAATAAATGTTGAATATTATTTTAAAAGTGAAAATGTAAATATTGAAAAAATTATTTAAGTAAAATGATTATTTTTTTGAATCATAATGTTGAAATTATCAGATGTTGAATTTTTAATAATTTTTTATGAATGAAAAATTTTGGAGTAAAAATTAAATAATAAATAAATCGACAGTGTGTTTTATGACTTCATAATGATCCAAAAATGATCTAATAAATACTATAATGGGTATCCCTAAAAAATCTATGTTTTAAACTTAAAATAATATTATTTTATGTTTATTGGATTAATTTTGTAATTCCTTTATGAATCCTCCAATATATATAATATATTTTATGATTTTATGTTCATTTCATTAAAAGAGAGACTCACCTCCACATAAGAAAGTTTAATATTTTTATATGTTTGGCCCTTTTTTCTAATAAAAAGATGAAAATTTCCCCACATTGGAAATAAACATTGGTAAAAACCATGGTATGGTTTTTTGTTTTGAATATTTTATTATATGGAGTCCAAAACCTTTTTTTGTGAAGTATTAATGAATTCCCCTCTCATTTCCTCTGTAGAACCACCTGAAATCCCACTTTTATTCACTCAAAATCCTTTTAGCACATCCTTACTCATCCATATCCTCTCTAAAATCCTCCCATGGGGCCCAATGCTCTCAAGAAGCCCGTTTTCGAGCTTTTGGAGCCACACACTCATTTAAGGCTTCGTTCCTTTCTAATATTTATCTATTATCATTATCTTGTTATGAAATTTTATTTTCAATTAATAATTATGGGTTATGATTTCTAACATCATCAAATCTTCCCTAATTAGCTCTAAATGATGATATACCCCTCTCTCTCTCATTAATTTGTACCATGTATGTCCTTTACCATACCAAAATTTAGTAAGCATCGTTTCCTATTTTTCTAGGCTTTTTAATATCATATGCTTAATTTTTTTAACTCTACATGTGTGGGAGTGTACTTACATATACCTGTTAGACTAAAGTTAAGGTTCAAATAATTAGAGAACCGTTTTTCTCTCCTCACTCATTTCTAACTTTTACGTGATGCTGTTATGCTATATAATATTCCTCCCAAATTTCCATCTAAATGAAATTGTGTAGTGAATACTATGCTCATTTTCTATGAAGTATGTTAAATTCTATATAGATATACAATTTTATTTTTGGTTTAAATGTATTTATTCAACACTTCTTAATCTTGGAATAAATTATAATGATCATTTAATCCATTATTTATGATCTATGTTACACACATAATCCTGAGAATAAAATAACATTTACTATTGCACCAGATATCATATAACACTCCAATGCATTGGGTAATGTATAGTATCATGATATATTATGTTGGGATAAGGTCACTCGATATTACTTTATGGGACCTTTTCCACCATGAAGTCATAGTGGTTTTTCCTTGACCTATGTTTATGATGTAGTGTTTTATTTTGTTCTCACATTTGTCATGTTGTAATTATCATTTTATATCATGCCTTATTATCCATGTTCTAATATGGATCATTTATTTTACTTTTCTAACGTGTATTATTATCTTCAAGTTATGCTATGGATAATATTTTACTAAGATTTATGGCTCAACCCTTTCTTATGTATTTCCCCAGGTTATCCAATGTAGTTTTAAGCTCAATAATGCTAATTATGTTTCCAATAAATATATTATAATTCATGTTTAAAGTTGTAATTCATTGTACCTAAATCCTAAAGACACTAAACTTCGTGATATTTCATGTTAAATTAATTGTAATTTTATGTAATTAAATCAATTTTTGATGTCTACTAAATAGTATGGTTGTTATATATGTACCCTATGATATTATAAAATTCTATGAAAATCATTTCACATTCATTACTTCCCAAAGCAAGAAAAATTTTCCCAAAGGAACATATCTATTGATCTACTAAAAATAGATTTATAGTTCCCTTGAATTATAGTGGTTACTAATGCCAGAAGAATTATAATCTTTTTACACTACATTGTGTATTAGTACACTACTCTATACGGTAATGTTTATTTCCCAAAAAAATGAGTTAGTTATCCCAATATTGTTAGAAAAACATTCATCCCCAGTTTTTCCTCCTTCTCCACCTTGTCTAGCTTCCCCTTGATAAAAATCTCTAAAAAGATTATATGCATTTATACATTTTCGATTTCTTCCACTATGGTCTATTTATAAGTAATGGAATACATTAGATTATATGATAACATTATTAAGCATATTGTATAATTAAAATCCTAGTGAAAAAAATTACATAAATTAAATATTAAGGTGTAGCTAATCTCAAAATAATAAGAATGGTTTTATTGAGATTATTATCAATGTTTGTTGTTTGGTTATGCTCATTAATATTTTTTTAATGTTTCATTCCCTAAACATACATTAACACAAACTATAAGGAATCTATCTTCAATAGAATATTTTCAGTGGATATGTTATTTATTTTAAACTATATAAAACCAAACACATCACAGCTGACTAAATAGTTAAGTAGTCTTGGTAAACTAGATATGTACAAGAAATTCAAGTTAAATTTTAAAAAAGTGGTTTCTTTGAGTACATCATTATTTTCTTTATAATATCTATTTATATTATTCCCAAAACACATCCTAGTATCCTAGGGGAAATATAAAGTAACAATGGTTTGAGATCAGTTATGTAAAACTAAATCTATCCTGAATAAATAAGAATAAAAATATTGTAATTTAAATAATTGAAATATATTCCACATAAAAAACAACATTAGAATAATTTGGTAGTAATAAATGATGATAAAATAATCCATATAAACAATCACTAGAGATCAAAACAAATCCATGGGTATTCTAACTAACAAAATAGTCATATGGTCCCAAATAGATAATATAATACTAATTTAAGGCATAATTATGGACATATGAAACATACTATCAATGCATTATCCAAGATATCATAAAATACCATCAAGGCCTTGTTCAATGACATTTGAATAAATGGGTATGGCATCTGTAAAAAGTTAAACTAGTCTTTATCATGAGACATGATGGTGTTGTAAGGGTATATTGAAGACCCTTCTAATAACATAATAATAAAAATAAAATCCTAATATGAATGTATAATACAATAGAATTAACATGATTTAACAATAATTAACTATATATTTTTTAATGAACTATCATACAAAATGTCAATATTTCCCCTAGTCAAAATGATCATAAAACACAAGAAAAAATAAAGTGTACGGTATCATAAAATTATACACTCAAAAAAATGTGTTACATATGATTTTGAAATAGATGAAAATAATTTATATTGTTTGAAGAAAACATTTTTGATGAAATATAATTTCTAGTTTTAAAATCACTTGTTTAAATATAAAAAATGTATAAGTAATATAGAAATAATTATCATTTAAATGAATCTTTTAAAAATATTAATGTTGTATTAAATGAATTTAGGGGACATGAAATGGGTTATTTAAATTTTTTTTCTTATAAGTTAAAAAACATTCCTTTTACACATTTATAAGAGAAGTCAAAAAGTTTCTCATTCGAAAAAATGATAAGAGGATTATTTTCAAAACATTTTAAAAAAAACTAACAAGGTTAAAATTGTATTGAAACAATATTTCTAGAATAGTAATTTTTTTTAAAAAATATAAAACATGGACATGAAATAGAAATATTCCATAACTGATAATTAAAATCAAACAATCTCAAATAATGATGAGATTTTGAAATCAACCTTTACCACTGGGGTATATTTTGAGTCATAATACCCATGAATGAAATAAATTATAAATAATCCTTAAGTATCATAAATAAAAATATATTAATGATATAATATCCCAAATATTTATTATATACCTCAGAAAAATAAGTGGTGAATATAGTATTTATCTCATCCAAGTAAAAGTTAGATGGTAACCCCTTACATTAGGTTTGATTTCATTTTACATGTTTGATCCTCCTATATAATAGATATATACATATTATAAATAAATTATGGAACCATGTTCAAAAAAATCAAACCATATATGATTTATTTACAATATTCATTAATAATTTCATTAAAAATTAATTGTTAAGATTACTATTTTTGGGTAACAACTACTTCATTTAAAATGTATGTTATAGTTCAGTAGTTTCAGAATTTCTACTGTGATAAAACAACCATAATATACATAATTTTAATAATGATATAAGTATCATATATATTAGTTATATATATATTCATCCATATTCAGTAGTGTAAAAAAATAATTTCATCGTTTATGGAGATGACCTTCTATTCGTATGCATGAATACTATTTTCATTTTTGGACAGATGGAATGATATATAGGTAGATAATTATTTCCCAATATAGAGTCATTATAATATATTATAAGAAATTTATATTAAAAAAATTGAACCTTATTACCATCCACGTATAATATAAATAAACACATAATCACGTCGTTTGGTAGAGGTTGTAGTCCACATGTACGCATAAGAAACGTTATCATTTCCCAACAGATTTGGAGATAATAACGTAGATATGAAATTATGATTATAGAAGTATAAATATTTCATAAATAATATATATGAATATTAAAACCATCATAATTTCCATCTACAATATGTGTTGAAAATAAATAAATTGTACAACCAATTGGAGATAGTAAGTCATACGTACATAGGAGTGATACTTTTACTTACCATTTGATGAGAAATATATTGGATAATAACAGTTTAATAATTAGGAAAAAATTTAATTATATGAAGGATAATGATGGTACAATTTTATGATAAATTAAATATATTAATAATAGGTATATAAAGAAATAATTTGAATGAGGGTGGGTAAAATGATTACATATTCTTTGGAAGAACTCCATTGGATATCTAATTAGCTAACCAATGTTTGGTATTTTGGGTGACCAAAATCAATAAATTGTTTTTAAAGATGTTTATCATGGGGTTTTCATGGTTTTTATGTTTTATATGCTGTGAATTTGTGGGAATAATTGAGGGATGTGGTTCTCAATATCATTTATGTGTCGGACACTTGAAATTTAATAAAAAATGAATTATAATAAAACTGTTGTTTATCCAAATGCTTCTAAATGGAAATTGATTCAAAAAAAAGTTTTTATTGTTTCAGTAAAACTATGATATCAAATTTAGATATTTAATCATATAATTTTCTATCTTTATCTTTTTTTATTAGCCCATTGGTTAACTTATTTTTACATTAACCATAGTAACGACAATTTCCCACTAAAAGGGATATAATTTTACATATACGGTAATTGTTAAGCCTTAAAAGGAAAAGGGATAAAAAAATTTACTATATATTATCTGAATATTACACTTTCAACATTTTCTAAATTTTCAAATAATTTAATATAAATTTATTATGATAATATTTCATTAATGTCAATTTTAACAATATTCATCTAATTTGAATCCAAATTCATAAAAAAGTGAATTTCAAATAAAATTCATTTAAAAATAATTAAAATGTCCCAAATGTATAGAAAATTTGTGGCGAATACTATCCCATTAAGTAATATCAAATTAATATTTTAAAATTCATTTATTATATTTTTGTTAATTAAATAAATATTATATTTAAATTATAGCAATATTTAAGGTAATTATGTAATTTTTAGAAATTTGAAATAAAATTCGATCATAAAATTAATTTCATTATGTTAAAAATATATATTCAGGTTCATTTATATCTTTTTTTCCTCTCTGTGGATACATAAGTGATATTAAAAATAAAGAGAGTGACATTTGGTTGCTTCTATTGATTTAAATAGTATATGAGTCATGTTGACGTACACGTTCCATTTAAATAACTCAATTAATATAATAATATGTAAATGGTCCAATTAAAATCATCCAATGAGAAGAATGATGATAAATTATTTCCATATCATTCATTTTTAACCGATATTAACCTAATTTATCATTTACCGAGGGGATATATTTTGCAACCATCACTATTCATAATGCCTAAAAACAAAGGGTCATATTTACTATGTTTAGGCATAAAAATTATAACAATAGACTAAATTTTGTAGAATTTAGTCTCTATAAATGGTAAAAATTTATTTTAAAACAAGCATCAAAAATAAAATTATTACCACTTTTTAGAAATATTATAGTTCATTTTAAAAATGGATTTCTTTTAAAAAACGTTTTGATACGAATTTAAATTAAAAAAATTCGAATGAACCAAATTATATTATTAATAATATAATATAACCGATTTACTTTCAAACCATTTCAGAATAAAATGTATGTGTTCATATGATTGAAACAAATATATAGTTTTCTATTATAATATGTATTTTTCACTACTCATTAGAAAATAAATATTTTCATAGAAATTGAACTATTATACCCTCATATAATTTTTATATTCTCATTTTAATAAACATTTATTTTTTTTAAAATAAGTTTTAGAAAAAATTAAAAAAATATTTATAATGTTCTCTAAAAAACCAGACAACCAGTAAGAAACATGCTTAAGAAGGAGGATGTATAAGGACATTCCACCATACCAAAAGCTAAACTGATTACAACAACTATAGGATATGACAAATGCCATCGGGACAAGCCTATGCATGTATGATAAAGCCTAGCCAAACAACCATGCAAATGTGGAGAGTTTTTATCACAGTGAAGATGATGGGGAGGAGCAATTCTGAGTAGTTAGTCTGGGTTATATGTAATGTTTGAAGCCTACGGGAAATGAATTCCTATATGGCCTACGGGTCATGTAATACTTACGCCTACAGGCCTTTTAAGGGTTCCGCCTCACCTCTTGAAAAAGGATTATAAAAAATTAATAATAAAAGTGAAGGCCTTCAGGCCATTGGATATAAAGGGATCTATCCACTACGATTGTCTTGGGAGTGATTATAGATTGATATGATGGATTGGGGAGTGAACATGATGTACTTTGATTTCATTTAAACTGAAACATTATTAAACAAAATATTATTTTATATACTTCTATTTATTGCACAAATCAATGTTTGAGGTCAATGTCATACTCTCAATGCTCATTTTATTTGATTCCTTTATGATTTATGACTTATAAACTGACATGTTTTGTCCCATGAGTAAATATTATAATCGTTTATATGACGGAAATGGTATTATAATTTAAGCTCATGTTTTAAAAAATTTATCCTTAGATTAATCTTATGAGATCATTGATATATCCCTTATTTAACCTTACTGAGCATATGATCTTAGCTATTCTAATGTTTCCCTTCCCTACTATATAATGGAAATTTAATAGTATGGTAAGTATAATTAGTATGATTTTTGTGAAGAATTAATTTTTAGATGATGTAGATCTTATATGAAAATGTTATTTATGAACCCATGTTTCAAAAAGAACTAGACCCATATGATTATATAATGTAATGTAATGTTTCATAATGAATATTCATATAAAAATATGAAATATTGTTGTATAAAAATTATGTATTATTGTAGTTGGTAGTAGATAAATGTTTAGTGAACCATAGGAATCTTGGATGAGAAAATTTTATTAAATCCTATTCGAATAATACTATGTATATGATATTTTCAGATGACATTGTAAATAAATGAATGTGATTGTTATAGCTAAAACCACTTTATAGATAAGAAATTCAGACATGGTCTTGGAACATATGAATCAAGGAGTAGTAACCCTAAAAATCATTGGTCAAGTATATGCCATCCATTATTCTGGTGCATAATGAGTGTGCCCTTATGGCACAACTAGTTTGACACTCCATGGTTATACTCATCGGTAAATTCACATATTATTTATGAACTAAAATGAATTTTTTAAATATATTATCATCATGAATGACTTAGGTTGAACATAAAGGGGTTAAATATTGAAAATAAGGAATTTTTATTTAGGATTACTATGATTTTGTTTCATTATTATTGGGTAACCCATTCTAATTATAATTAATCAACCTATGGACTTTGCTTTTAGTGAAATGTAAGAACCCAAAAAAACCATGTTAACGCTAAATAAGAATGATAATGAAATGGTTATACTATTGAGAAATCAAATGTTATAGTAGATAGAATGACAATTCTTTTTTATTGATGAAATAAACATCCCAAGATATGAATCTAGTATTGTTTCTTAAGGTAAAAATAATGGGAAAACAGTCTGTTTAGTCCTTCATGAAGAAACATTCACCTTATTTTAGTTGGTTTACTAATACGCTAGCTAATGAGAAATTAACCAACATCATTGAAAATATATTTTATGTTTTCTGGCGTTTATAGAATAAAAAATTTATTTTGGAAATTCTGTAACTAAAAAAAGAAGATTTATGGAAGGCACTTTTTAAAAACACACATAAATAAGAATAAATCTTACCCACAGTGTGGGTTGAGTTTAATAGATTATTTTTTTAAAACTAAAATCCTCATATTATCCTTCTAAAAGTTTAGAAGGAATTAATTAATCTAAATTATTTATATGATGAATTGATTAGTTCCTGTGAAGAATGTTTTACATGGGTTGTGAGGAATTCATTTTTTACTGTCATAAAACTAGTAATAAGGGTGATAAATACATTAATGGTTTAAAATGAAGCATCTACATAGAATTTTCAATTATTAACATCAGTAACTATGAATTAATAAATTGGTTTTCTATCATGGTTGAAGTGAATATTTGATTAACCCATAAACCTTATAGTTTTGTTAGGAAATGAATTGTCTAATTAGATAGAAATTATAAAAATTATAGAGATAAGAAAATGAGATTTACCAGATTCCTGATGTGTAGAGGGAAACATAGTTGAAATTTTCTTATTATGCTGGTAAATATTTTATGTGCAGAAAGAAAGGTTATTGGGCAATCAAATATCAATGTGATGGGAAAAAATATTTAGTTAATGATGGAGAAAAGTCACCACAAAACTCACCACTCATTCCCCAATTATTCAATTTGAAGGTTTATGGGAATTATGAAAACCAATGCTCAGACCCATAGGATAATAATAATAATTGTAATTCAAATCATTTTAATACCATAGAAAATTGAAAATATTATTAGATCCATATTTTCATATGTGGTGTATGGCAATGATGTAGTGAAAGATACTCATATCATCCACTCTAGGAAAAATAATGTCTTATTTGATTTTGTATCTACCAACTATTTTATATTTATAGATTTTTCTAAGGGTATCATAGTACCTCAATAATGATTATATGATGAACTAGTAGTGAAAATATCTATTTGTGTGATGATCATATTCTAGATCTATGCTTCTTATCAAATTGATATCTGTTTGAATTTAATTCTTATAAATCTAAAAAATATCCCCTATATAAATTCGATGTCATTTTTGTGAATGAAATGGATTTTTTTATAAAAATACCTCATCAATTTATGGGTATATGTAGTCACATGTAATATTATGAACCATCCTATTATCATCCATTGGTAAAAATATATATATGAACATACAATCGAAATTGGATCCATTGATTCAGCCATCATTCAGATAAAAAGGGTTTTTTTCTCATATGGTTGGAGAGAAAATTAATGTCAAATATATGCATATAGTATGTGATTTTTCTGATGTTTTTATGGAATGATTTCTTAGTATTCCACCAAATCATATTGGCTCATTTTCACTATAGCTCATACATATTTCCAAACATACATTAATAAGTCTATATAGAATGTCCCTGGCCGAGTTTCATTAATTGAAGTGTAAAATCTAGGAGAATCTTTTCAAGGGATTCATTTGGATGAGTTCATCACCTTGAGGTGGACCTATTACATTTGTTAATAAGAATGATGGATTAATGAGATTAAACATTGATTATTGGGACTTTAATAAGATCAATTTCATTAATAAATATCATATACACCATATAGATGATTTATTCGATCAAATTGATGGAGTTCAATATTCATCCTAGATAGATATTTTATTTAGATACTATTATTTGAGGGATAATAAGGATGATATTGTCACGACCCGTCCCCCGGGGCCCGTGTCGTGACAACCTCAATCCCACTTTCCATAGGCCAGGGGCAGGTGACTAGAACTAGAGGCATAATTCCCTATAACTGGGAAGGCATTTCCATTATAACCATTAAACACGCACACACACAAGCACACAGCTGGACGAAACACCAAGTAAACTGTATAGCAAAAGTGTGTTGAAAGTAAAAGGTTCCAGAAGACAAGCCCAAAAGTAAAGGTACAAGTACAATTAAAATGCAATACAACTAAAGAAAGAGAAAATACAACTACTTGATCGTCCTCTGGGATTCCTACTTGAAGGGTAGGTATAGATAGCCTCCTCAGCACTCCACATTTTTTCGTCTCCTCCGGGTACCGACACGCCGAATGGTGCACCTCCGGGTACCGTCCAGTCCGGGTAGTCTCAGCCTCTGTCAGCATTGTCCTTCATCTGCATCCAACATAACAACGTGAGAGCATATCCCTTGCAGGGGTGAGTGTAACGATACTTAGTTGGGACCATGAGGCCTTCAATGTCTCGCAAATTCCAAAAAGGATAAACCACAGAGTATGAAATCAAGAGATATCCCCAATTAGGTATATTTCCATACATATAACTAAGTTATCAAGTAATCCATGTCAATAATGAAGAAAAAACAAAATTTACTGACTTGGATCACGCAATTATACAACTTATGTAGAGAGTTAAGGATGATTAGATGTAGACACTAAATGATCTATTCTATCGAACCCACGTAGGATCCAGGAACTGTAGTCAGAGCTGTCAAACCCACGTTGGATCCAGGAATAGTAGTCAGAGCTGTCGAACACATGTAAGATCTAGGAACAGTAGTTACAGATGTCAAACCCATATAGGATCGAGGAAAAATAGCCAGAGTTGTCGAACCCACGTAGGATCCAGAAACAGTAGTCAGAGCTGTAGCCAGCCATAGGGTTCCTCACAAAGCTTCATTGATTACGGGAGGGTCCTCTCCTCAAGCCAAGTTCCTATACATAAAAATCCATGAAGTCCCAAGTTTATTATCCAAAATATTAGTCTTTCCATAGGAAACCCAATGCGACAGGCGGTATGTCAATAAGACATCTGGTTTGAGAGTTATTGGCATTTCTGTTCTGAGGGCCCAGTTGGATTTAAGTTCAATCTAACCTAGTCGTACCCCAACTATGTCAAAATCTCTATTGGGGTATTCCAAAAGAACCATCACCCACCAACGTTTTTGTTACCTCAATCAGTTTTTCAATCAGACACATGTACCTCCTGTTTCGAGAAAAAGCGTTGAAAGAGGTCAATCGGGTCTGGGTCCAGTCCTGCCCCGTCGGACCGACCCGGCTAAACCGAGCCTGACCCGGGTCTGGACTGGGGTCTGACCCGGTCTGTGAGGGCGCCCCGGCTCATGGGGGTGGCCCGACCGGCGTGGGGGTCTGTCCTATGTGATACCCGCGATTGGAGGCCCATGGGGTCCGCCCTAGCAAAGTTTAATGGGGGAGGTCACACCTCATGGAATCCCGAACGGCTTAGCCATTGGGGGGGGGGGGTTCAAAACCGATGCCATGTGGCACTGGTCAGTATCCTGCGAGATCGATGCTGGGGGTCCCGTTCCTCCTGGCTGGCCGAGAGGCCAGCCGCCTCCCACACGGCGCAGTTGCACCACACCTCCTATGGCGACCAGATGAGCCTGATGATAGTCCCACACTACCGCGACCTAGGTTGTCACCCCATGGCCCACCGCGTGGAGCGCGCTGCCCCGCACCTTCCCTGGAAACCTGACGACTCGAGCCATAAGTTCTTCTCATGACCGGCCTTGCGCCAGCCTCCGCTACACCTCTGCGGCCCATCTGTTGCGGCATACTCCTCCGGTGGGGCGGTTGCGCCACAGCCGTCCTGAGTGCCGGCCACCCATCCCTTCATCCCTTTGATATTCGCCAGTTCTGACCACTAGAGAACCTTCTACGGGTCACCAGATGAGTTCTGGTGGCCCGATTCTCGATCTGATTGTTGTCGCGCACTACTCTGGATGTCACCTTCAATCTCCAACAATCGTTGATGAAAATTTCTCCACCTATACTCGTGCAACAATTAGCATCAGAATCAACAATGTAAGGCTGAGGGGGTCGGGCCGTATTTGTTTGGCCCGCCCCCTCCATGTTAGAGTGTTAGCATGCGGCCTTGATTCTGAACCCTTGAAGGGAAACGAAGAACGTGAAACAATTAACAAATATCAAACCCCTACCTTTGATTGTTGTTCACTTATGGAGTCTCAGGAAAAAATACAGTGTTTTTGGCATTCGTCGCGTCCCCCGCACACTTCCTATCCTGAGCTCATGCGTCAGTTCGTTGACGATGATGAGGAGGGAAGGTCGGTTGAAGATGTCCCACATTGGTAGAAGTCTGTGGATGTAGGTCAAAGGAGATCATTCTTCGTAGTTTAATATGTTCTTCATTTGAATAATGTGTTCTTCTTTATTCATTAATGAGTTATTTTCTCCCTATTCTCTCTCTCTTCCTCCAAGTTACACCATAAGAAAAAATTTAACCAAAATAATATATTAAGATAATCTATTATTTAATTTTTTGTGCAAAATTCTTAATGCATGGATTAATTAACTGATAAGGATTCAGCACATTAACTTTTAGGGGAGTTGAATAGGTTTCCCTACACTTATTGAAAAAATTTAGGGTTTCTTCCCATTAATGGGGTGTTTCTAGGGATTTTAAAACCCGGGTGGTCCCCACGTCAAATATAATTAAGAGAAGGTTAGGTTTAGGTTGGCCCCACCACCATATTCTCTCATGGGAGTTTAAGGTGTGGTGGTCCACATATCCAACTTCTACATGGAGGCATTAACCAACAAAATAAAAATAAAGCCACACAACTTTATTTTCATTTAATTCTATCACTAAAACCCAAAAACTATCTTTTAATCATGACCAACTGCTATCTAGGTGATAGTATTCTTAAGAGAATACCGGCACTGCGTGTTCAACGGTTCCCTAAGATATCAATTCTGAGCACTGCTTCAAAAGTTATAAAAACACGCTCATATGTTTACTGAATGTACCCAAACAAACCTTCAGAAATTGATTATGGAGACTTCGAGCATCATAATATTGTAACGTAAAAACAATTCACGAACTTGTAAAATTCCCATTTAATTAAAAAAATTACTTGGAAATTCCGGGTCTTTACATTCTACCCAACCTAGGTCTCTACATCCCCTTAATCCACAACACACAACTAAGGGAATATGTGGGGGTACTGACCACGCATCTGAGACTCCTACTCCCATGTGCTCACCTCGAGGTTCCCGTGCTACTAGAAAACCCACACCAGAGGTATCTACCATCCACGTAGGACCCGCTCCTATCAATTGTCAATCTCCAAAGGAACCACCCAAAAATTCACCCCATCATCGACATCAAGTTCGCCTTGGTCGATGATGTGAGAAGGGTCGTGCACGTATCTCCTCAGCTGGGATGTGTGGAAGATTTCATGTACCCAGTGCAACTGAGGTGGAAGATTTATGTTGTATTCCACCTGGAAAACTCTGTTGAGGACCTGAAAACGTTCTATGAATCTTAGAGATAACTTTCCTCCTCGGTGAAAGCTCTGTAAACCTCAACCAGGTGAGACCCTTAGAAAGGTGTGGTCACCATCCTCGAACCCCAGAGGTCTCCGTATCATATGGGCATACGAATTCTACCTACTCTATGTAGTCTTCATCTACTCCTGGATGATCTACACCTTCTCTGTGGTAGCTTGTACCATCTATGATCCCATGAGTGCTGACTCCCTAGGTTCAGTCCTGCCCAAAGGTGATCTACAAGGTCACCTGTAAAACTCCTTGAAAGGTTCCATCCCAATGGTAGAGTAATAGTTTATGTTGTATGAGAACTCCACTATAGGTAAGTGTTCCTCCCAGTTGCGACTGAAGTTTAGGAAACAAGCATAGAGCATGTCCTCAAGGGTCTAAATGGTTCGCTGAGTCTGACCATCCGTCAGAGGATGGAAGGCGGTGCTCAAACTAAGCTGACTCTCGAAAGATTCCTACAACCCCTTCCATAACTGGGAAGTAAATAATACATCAAAATAAGAGACAATAGAATAATGTAATCCATGTAGCCGCAAAACCACCTTCTCATAGAGGTGTCCCAAGATCTCTACTGAACCCTACTCTCTGATCAGTAGGAAGTGGGCCGACATGGTGAGTCGGTCAACGATAACCCAAATTGAGTCATGAAAACTGGATGTACATGGAAGTCCTGTCACTAAATCCATGGATATCCCATCCCACGTCCACTATGGGACCTATAAAGGCTGAACCAAGTCTGCTGCTACCTAGTGCTCTACCTTCACATGCTGAAAAGTGAGGCACCAAGAGACAAACTCTTTAACTTCCTTCTTCATTCTTGGCCCCCAGTGCTTCTGCCAGAGGTCCTAGAACATCTTCCCCACTCGTGGATGTACCTATAGAGGGTATTTGTGGAATTATATCAACACTTCCTCCTGAAGTGGAAGTAGTACCATAGTACGTCCTATGAAGAGAATGATGTGCTCCTTACTTTCAGAAAATACATCAGGTGTCGGCCCTGTGGATATCTAATCATGTCTGGTCTTGATGTCAGTGTCACCATGTTGTGCCTCCCTGAGTCGCTGATGAAGTAGGGGGTGACTATAAAATAATGAAGTAAGAATGCTCCATCTCAATCCAAAAAGGATATCTTTAAAGCAGCGAGTTGCTCTGTCACCTTGCCTAACAGCTGTATACCAGACCTCCTGCTGAGTGCATTTGCAAAAAACATTCCCCTTCCAAGGATTATAGACTATCTCGAAGTCATAGTCTTGGAAGAACTTAAGAAAACGTTGTTGTCTAAGGTTCATGTCCTTCTGGGAGAAGATATACCTGGGAATCTTGTGATTAGAGTACATGGTAAAACATTCACCCATCATATAGTGCCACCACATATTCAAGGGGAATACCACTGCTGCTCACTCTAGGTCCTGGGTAGCATAGTACTGCTCATGATGTCTTAGATGTCGTGAACCATAAGTGATCACAACTCGCTCCTGCATCAAGACACATCTGAGTCTGGCCCCTGATGTGTCGCAGTAAAATACGTACCCAACGCATTCCTCTGGAAGCCTCAATATGGGGAAACTAGTCAGCATATGACTCAGATCCTGAAATCTCTGATGGCATCTCTCTGACCACATTAAGGGTTTACCCTTCTTATTAAAGGCTGATAGTGGTGCTGAAACTCTAGATAAGTCTGGCACAAACCTCCTGTAATAACCAGCCAAACCCAGGAAACACCGTACTTCTGTCACACAATTGGGTGGCTGCCAAGTAAGTACCGCCTCAATCATCGTTAGATCCACTACAACTCTAGCTTCGGATATGACATGTCACAGAAAGTGAACCTCTCGAATCGTGAACTGGCACTTCGAGAGCTTACTATAAAGCTGGTGCTCTGGGTACGTGTCCAGTACTACCTGAAAATGGTAGGCATGCTCCTCCTCAGTAGTTGAGTAGATCAGAATGTCATCGTTGAAGACTATGACAATGAGATCGAGGTATCGATGTAAAATTCTATACATGAGTCCTATGAAAATTTCTGGAGCATTGGTTAAGCCAAATTGCTAACCAGGTACATATAGTGGTCGTACCAACATCTGAAGGCCGTCTTCGGCACATACTCAACATGAAATCTGAGTTGGTGATAACTTGATCTGAGGTTTATGTTCGAGAACCACCATGCTCCCCTCAGCTTATCAAAAGGTCGTCAATACTTGGGAGTGGGTAATTGTTTTTCACAATCACCTGGTTTAGGCGCGGATAGACAACATAAAGCCTCAAGCTCCAATCCACCTTCTTGGAAAACGAAATTGGGGTTTCCCAGGGAGAAACACTCGGCCAGATGAATCCCATCCCCTTTAACTCCTCTAGCTATACCCACAACTCACAAATATCTTCAGGACCCAAATGATAAGATGGTGTAGATATCGGTGTCGTACCATGGTACAAGTCCATGTAAATGTCCACCTCTCTAAAAAGAGGTAGACCTAGGACATCATCAGGAAACAAATCCGTATACTGGTCCAACAGTACAAGATAAGTCGAGCTCTCCACATCAACTGCTCTGAGGGTATGGTATGCCAACTGATGAGTGATCAACTGTATTATCCTCCAGAAAGGTCCATTTTCTGCTGCAAAGGCTCCCTTCTCACTGGTGAAGCTGAACCTGGTGCAATCCGTACAGACACACCACACTTTGTGCCTAATACATTCGATCTGAGCATGTACTGTAGATAACCAGTCTATTCCCAATATGACATCGTAACACCATGACGCTGCTACTAGGAGATCCCAGTGGAAGCTCACCCCTCATAGAGTAAGATCACACTGCCAGCACCAGTGAATAATCAATGTGTCTCCTCTCATAAGAGTCTCTATCCCTAAGGATCAAGCAAACAACTCCATCAGAATCTCTGAGCTCCGAACAAGGGCTATGGCAATGATAGATTGACTAGCACCTATGTCTATAAGAACTATAGCAAAGGTGGAATGTACACAGACCGTACCTCGAATCATATCCAGAGCACCATGATCATATTCCTCATCTTCCTGGAGCTAATCTCTCCAATTTCCACCTACTCCCTACGGTTTGGGTGGACCTCCTAGTGGTGGTGGTAACACCCCGTAACGTTGTCCACCACCAATTGCACGACCAGATCCTCTACCACATCCGCATGCACCCTACGGACCGCCTCGATTGAATCACTCTCTCTACCTGGGTTTCTATCGGACATCTATTGATCATCTGAATGGTGGGTCATATAGTCAAGAGCCATGTGACCCTACCCACCGCATTTGAAACACTACAGGTTCCTTATATGACTGGATCTACCTCGTGTTCCTCGCACAACTGAACTATTGTCCTGAGGTCATCCACCAGATGGTATGGTCCGATTGGATCTCTATGACAACTTTCTCCTTCCATCTATAGAAGACTCTGCTACGTGAAACCCAGTGGCAGGTCTCGCTGCTCGTGACTGCTCAGTAGGGAAACTCTCCAGCAAGAGGTCTCGCTCCAACACCCCTGCCTATGTCGTGAAGCTGAGGGAGATCATCGAAGCCCATGTCTCTCAGCTGAGCCTCTTCTTGAAGGTTTGTGCCCTAAAAATGGGTCCCGCACAATATCTGTGGAGTAGCACGAGATGTCAGTGAACCTCGCTGAGTACTATTTCACCATCATGATACCCTATGATAGATGAATTAGATCCTATATTTGTACTGAACGCATGGTGGCTAGGAAAAACTTTGCAAAAAAATAGGCTCTCGAAGTCTTCCCAGAGTAGTGTCACCTCTTCATGCACCTAGAGCATCAGGCTCCACCATCTGCATGCTTCTTCCTGAAGGAGACTCGTGGAAAGGTTCACCATATGGTTGGCTGGTGTCCTTACCAGTCTGAAGATTCTCACCACAGCCTCCATCCAATCATCAACTATCTTTGGTTCCGCCTCACCCCTAAACATGGGCAGCCTATGGCTCTGGACCTCGTGCAACATGCTCAGGCAGTGTGCACTCTCTGCTGCTGGGGCTGGTGGCATCGGTGGCCCAACAAGGAGTGGTACTGCTGGTGCCTCTACTAGAAAAGGGTCATGCACCGAGGCCTCATCTATCGATGGGCTATCTTTGTGTAAAACTCTCAGAACCCTAGCTGGTTGTCTGCGTAGAGGTATCTAGAAAAGAAATTTGTGTGACACAGTCAAAAATTTATACCTACTGAGTTGAGTCAAATAATTCATAAAGAATACTCTTGAAAACAGACATTCAATCAGTGTTTTCATGCACTAAGTGAGAAATCAGAAGTCAGGGTCCTGGTGTATGGATACTTCAGCCACCACACCAACACTGGATTCCCTAAACTGATAACAACACACACTACACATAACACTATATCTGTTAAAAAGAAATATTAGTTTCCTATGTTCTGCGGTAGAACTGACTTCTTTGATACCAATTTGTCACGATCCGTCCCCTGGGGCTCGTTCCGGGACTACCCCAAGCCCGCCTTCCGTGGGCTAGGGGCTGGCGAGTAGCCCCAAAGGCGTAATTCCCTATAACTGGGAAGGCATTGCCTTTATAACCTATATACACACATATACGCAAGCACACATATGGAAGAAACACCAAGTAAAATTTATAGCAAAAGAGTGATCAAAGTAAAAGGGGCCAGAATACAAGCCCAATAGTAAAGGTACAAGTACAACTGAAATGTAATACAACTGAAGAAAGAGAAAAGGCAACTACTGGATCATCCTCTGTGATTCCTACCTGAAGTGTAGGTACAGATAGCCTCCTTAACACTCCATGCCTGTTCAACTCCTCACGATACTGACATGTCGAATGGTCCACCATCGGGTACAGTCCAGTCCTAGTACTTTCAGCCTCTGTCAGTGCTCTCCATTTTCGGCATCCCACACAACAATGTGCGAGCATAACCCATTCTAGGGTGAGTATAACGATACTCAGTAAGGACCCCGAGACCCTCATGGTATCTCAAAATCCAAAAAGGATAAAACACAAAGTATGAAATCAACAGATAACCCCACATTGGTATATGCCAATACATGTACCTATGTTATCAAGTAATCCATCTCAATCATGAGGTAAACACAAAAGATACTGACTCATCTCACACGGGAATACAATGTATGTAGAGAGTTAGAGATGATTAGATGTAGCCACTAAATCATCTATTCTTTCAAACACACATAGGATCCAGGAAAAGTAGTCTGAGCTGTTGAACGCATGTCGGATCCAGGAATAGTAGTCAGAGCTGTCGAAACCACATAAGATCTAGGAACATTAGTCAGAGCTATCGAACCCACGTAGGATCTAGGAACAGTAGTCAGAGTTTTCAAACCCACATAGGATCCAAGAACTGTAGTCCAATCTGTATCCAACCACAGGGTTTCGCACAAAGCATGCTTGATTCCGAGAGGGTCCGCTCCTCTAGCCAAGTGCCTATACATCAACTTCCACAAAGTCCCATGATGATGTATCCAAAAGATTCATCTTTCTGAAAGAAACTCAATGTGACAGATGGTGCGTCAATCATACATCTGATCTGAGAGTTATTGACATTTCCGTTTCGAGGGCCCGATTGGATTTACGTTCGATCCAACGCGATGCCCATGGCTGGCGGCCTATGGTGTCCACCCTAGCCACGTCCCAGGGATAGGCCATGCCCCCTGTAATCCCGAACGGCTAAGACGTTGGGGAGGTTCAAAACTGGCACCACGTGGCGCCATGCCGTGTCACACGGGACCCACGCAGCGGGTCCCGCTCCTCCCAAATGACCAAGAGGCCAGCTGCCTTCTGCGCGGCGCCATTGCGCGGCGCCTCCTCCGGCAGCCTGCAGATCCAGCTGCCCATCCCATGCTGCCGCATCCAAGGCCGTGGCACCTTGGTCAAGCATGTGGCGCGCGCTGCGCTGCGCCTTCCCCAACAACCCAGCAGCTCGGGCCGCTGGTTCTTATCGCAGCCACCCTTACACCGGTTGTGGTTGCACCACCACTGCCCGTTGGCCCCGGCATACTCCTCCGGTGGCATGGTTGCGCCGCCACCGTCCATGCAGCCAGCCGGAGTGTCGGGCACCCTTCCCTTCATCGTCGGTGATGTTCGCCTATTCTGACTACTAGAGAACCTTTTTCGGGTCACCAAAAAAGTTCTGGTGGCCCGATTATCGATCCAGAAGTTACCGCACACTAATTGGGATGTTTCCTTCAATCCAAAACCATCATAGATGAAAATCTCTCAAACTGGACTCATGCCATGATTAGCGTCAGAATTCACAATGTAAGGTGTAGGGGGTTGGGTCGTGTTCGTTCGGCCCGCACCCTCCGTGTTAGAGTGAAAACAGGCAGCTTTGATTCCTAACCATTAAATGGAAATGAAGAGCGTGAAACATTTAATATATCTTGAACCCCTACCTTTGATCGTTGTTCGCTAATGGAGTCATGGGAAAAAAGACAATGTTGTCGTCGTTCGTTGCATCTGCCTCCCACTTCATATCCTAAGCTTGTGCGTCGGTTTGTTAATGACGATGAGGAGGGAAGGTTGGTTAAAGACTTCCCACATCGGTAGGAGTCCATGGATGAAGGGAAAATGAGATCTTTATTCATAGTAGAAGGTGTTATTCATTGGAATAACATGTTCTTTGATCTTTGTTGGTGAGTGATTTTCTCCCTAAGCTCTCTCTCCTCTCCCAAGATACCCCAAAATACAAATACCAAACAAAATAATAGATTATGTTAATCTATTATTTAATTGTTGGCACAAATTTCAAAATGGGAGGATTAATTAATTGAGAAGTATTGACTACATTAAGTGTTAGGTTAGTTAAAGAGGCTCCACTACACTTAATGGAGAAATTGAGGGTTTCCGCCCATTAATGGGGTGTTTCAAGGGGGTTTAAAACTTGGGTGGTCGCCACCTCAATTAACATGAAGAGAAGGTTAGGTTCGGGTGGGGCCCACCACCATAACCTCTCATGGGAGGTTAAGGTGTGGTGGTCCCCACATACAACTTCCACATGGAGGATTTAACAATCCAAATAAAAATAAAGCTACACAACATTATTTTTATTTAATTATTTCACTAAAACCCAAAAACTAACTTTTAATCAAGACAAACATCCATTGAGGTGAAAGTATTCTTAAGTTAATACAAGGGCTGAGAGTTGAATGGTGCCCTCAGATTTCAATTCTGAGCACCGGTTCAAATACCATCTTGTATGTTTACTAAACTTACATAAAAAAATCATCAGAAATTGATTCTAGGTACTCCGTGCCTCAGAATCATGCACCGTAAAAGAAATTCCGGAACTCCTAAAATTCTCATTTATTTAAAATATATTACATGGAAATTCAGGGTCTTTACAAATATACCCAAGACCACATGTCGTAAATGATATGTACATTAAGGGTTTATGGTGATTACATTTGTTTTACTAATTTTCCCTCAATCATCATAGAATTAATGAATATAGTCATTAGATATTACTTAGATTAGTTTATGGTGGTCTTTATAAATCAGATTCTTATATATTGAAAGAGTAATGAATAGAATGATGTTAATTTGAGTATGATTATGAATTCCCCCTTAGAAGAAGTAATTGAATGAATCATTTTCCAATTTTAAAATTTTTCAACAAATATTTTCATTTTTGGTCATATGATATAAAGGGAAGGAGTATATATGGATATATAAAAACCACGGTAATTAAATGTTTTCCCAGACCAACATCTTTGACTAAGATTTATAGATTGTCTGGTATGATTGGATATTATTGATTCTTTATGAATAATGTCTCATGGATATCTATACCAATTACCATTTTAGCTTAATATGGATTCATGTTTCTTTAGATATCTTAATGTGATTAAATGTTTGATGAAATGGACGAAATTATTGTTAGCAAACCTATTCTTACAATAACCTATTGTTGATAATGTATTCTAACCTATAAAGATTCCTCATAGAAGACACTTGTATTCCTCCTCATCTATAATTATATGTAAATAGGTTATATATAATTAAAATTAGTTGTTAATTAATAAAATTAGCAAAAGAATGATTCAAAGTAACCTACAATTTTTTTATTAGTGATATGGAGAGATTAACATGTTTGGGAAATGTGTGACAAATATACCAATCATAAATGTATAATTAATATATCAATTAGAATGAGTTGAATATGTTTCACAGAATATAGTTGTATTTCATTAAATATTATTAATACATGATTAATTACAATATTGGTAAAGACAAAAATGTTTAAAATGCTCTATTTGGGAAAGGATCGTGCAAGAATATCAAGGATCATGATCATCGAAAATGAAATATTTTGGATTTAAAATGTATGGATCAATAAATCATGATGAAGGGGTAGAAATATTATTTTCCTAAAATTAGTGTAAAACCATCAATCTATGGGAATAATATTGAGGTGTTGAAGTATGATGTAGAACTATTAATGTTCAAAAATCATAATGTTTTAATCATCAATTTTTAATCCTAGTTTGTTATAGAATGACATGTTTTGAGAATCATGTATGTTTTACATCCGAAATTGATTTGATGAAGTACTTACTGGGTGAACTTCATAGTTCATCATTATATATTAATTCTGGAAGTATAAAGATACATAGATATTTAAATGTTTTTTTCGTATGGGTAAACATGAATAAAAAATTGTATAATATTATTCAGGGTGCTTGGTATGTCATCATGTAAATGATAGGAGACATAACTATACAAGATTGTTAAAAATATTATCCATAAAAATGGAAATTAGAACTCATCACAATGGATTTTATCTTCAGGATACCAAAAACATGTAATTACCATAATGCTATTTGGGTTTTAGTCAATCTCCTTATGAAATCATCCTACCTAATTTCTATTAATGAAAATTTTCCTTTGGATCATAATTTTATGACACACAATATGGTAGTGGTTTGTTTTCATTGAATACCAAATTCTATTGTATCTGATTGAGATTCGATTATTGGATAAATGTTCTAGTAATGTCTTTAGTAAAATTTGGATAGAGAGTTGAGTTTCAGTACCAATATTCATTTTCAAATTAATGCTCAATATGAGAGATACATTAGAACCATAAAAGAGATGATGAGGTTGTTATATATAGATTTAAATGGTGGTTGTGATCAACACATTCCTCTAGTTTTGTTTTTAAATATAAATAACATTTAATTGAGAATTTGGATGGATCATTATGAAGCCCATAATGGTAGGGAGTAAATAAGACTATCATATTGGTATGAATTTGGGAAACCGAAGTTATTTTGTCTTAAGAAAGATGAGTAAATAGAATATAATGTTAAATATATTCAATAGTATATCATGGTAACATTGAGTCATTATGAAAATTTATGCTAACAATTATAGATGAAATATAGAGCTTAATGATAGTGGAAATGTATATAAAGTAATTTCTACATAAACAATTATGAAAATATTACAAAGGTAGGTAAATATGATCCCTATTTATGTTTAACCCTTTTATATTCCTGGCCCAATAGGGATGGTAGTTTATCGCTTGACGCTTCCACATAACCACTCTCACGTTCATAACATGTTACATGAATTTCTCATAAAGAAGTTGACAACTAATACAAAACATGTAATTAAAATAGTGTTTTCGACATTCTATCAATATATTTCATATGTATAACTAATAATAGAAATAATTTATTGTAGTGTTAATGTTCTACTAACAATGACCATTCACCTGGTTAATGTAACATGGAAGAATAAAAAATTTGTAGATGTTTTTTGGGGAAACTAGGATACGATCAAACAAAGATATCATTTTTTCATTGTATCATAGTGATGGAATTTTGTTGAATAAATTCATTTTAATTAGGTGTAGAATTTAACCACCTAATACATTGTTAAATATTTCCCTTCAAATAAAACTGGTTCGATAGCTTACGATACACGCATGACATAATCTAGAGAAACCACAATATTATATGAAGTTATAAACTAGAACTAATTTTTCATGTATGAATATATACATACAAATTATGAGAAATTTTGGAGTTATAATAAATTCATTAGTTATCAGTTGATACGAGATAAAATAATTTTAATTTTAATTTAAAAGAGATGTTTTTCTAAAAACTGTTCTTATGCTCAGAATGTGTTTCTTTCTTAAAAAAATAAATTAATCACTATTAGGTAATTATATTAATTAAATATATATATTATATATTGAATAAATTGTATTAATGGTTAAATATTATCTTTCTAGACTTTATATAATAATATAAATTCATTTTTCTCCTTAAAAATGTACTTTTTCTAAATAAATCAGCACGTTCTGGTCACATATTTGAAAATGAATTTATATAACTAACAGAAATTGAATCATGAAATATTTGTAAAATATTTTTATATAATAGGATTAAATTATGTAAATAATACCTTTTGGTCATTATTCATAGTAACCGTATTTATTTTTTTCAACACAAAAAGTGCAACATAATTAGAATATATTGAAAACTAGGGGTGAGGCTTTAAAAATTATATAAAACAAGTCTTCAATCTATTGGTTGGGTGGATATATGAAATTACCATACATTTGATTAATATATGGTCACTTTTTCAGATATATGTTTTATTTTTTCCATTATATTAATTTAACAAGTGAATAAATACAAAATGTCACTCCCTTGACATTAATATCTCTAAAATTATTATATAAGGATAAAAAGAGGTTAAATTTTTTATTTAATGTATTTTTTAAATTGAAATAAATCTTTTATCAGAGAAATTTATTAGAGATTAATAGTAATTTAATAAACAACTTAAAATTCTTACGCAACAGTGATATAGTATTTATTCAATTAATTAATGAACTAAATAAATTATTATAAGAATAATAAAGGTAATAAAGTTTGGATAAATGATTTTTTCTATGTATATTATAGATTAATATATCATATTATAGTACTGTGTATGGACAACGAGCCCATACCTGAGTGGTAAGGGCTCCTGCATGGCATATAAGAGACCCAGGTTCAGAATCTAGTGGAGGTGAATTTACGTGGGACAATAGAAGTTACTGTAGGAATATTGTAGAAGTTATTGTTCGGTACTATATCAGCCAGAACTATTCAGTCAATTTGGGCCTTCGAGCCACCGGGTTTGGCCTATGGGTCACAAGGTCCTTTAGGCCATCAAATACCTTTGGGCCATCGGGATTTTGAGCCATTGAGACCATGGAGTATCCCAATTCACACAGAGCCGGCCCTAGAAGGGGATCAGAGCAACAAGAATAGCAGTCACCAGAAGCAGAGCAAACCAGATTGGAAAATGAGAGGGTATGAAAACCTCCATCGAGACGAGACACCATGCCACTTTTTATGAGGAAATACTAGACGATCAGCAATGCAAGTTGGGAAGCTAGGAGATTAATGATGAAGAAGCTGGGGAGGGAAAGCTCTAGTGGGTTTGGCCAACGAGTCATGTATTATGCATGGTATGACTCAAGGCCTTCTGGTAATGTATTTCAAGTCATGTCGGGCCTTGTGGCATGGGACTGCGGGTCTTGTACGGGTTCCCCTTCAACCCTTAAAAGGGGGATTAACTAGAATAAAAATAAAAAAAGAAGGCCTTTGGGACATTCGGGCAGAGTGGTGTGAATGGTTTATATTCAAAATCCATTTCTACCTTGTTTTCTCTAATGTAAAATTAAATTAATAGTCTCAATAAAGACCATAATGTTATTTAATGAAAATATTATTTTAGTAAATTATTTAAAATTCATAAATGTATTAATGTGGTAAATGTGGATCTTATGTGTTCTAATATTTAATCTATTAGTTATATATGATCCAATTTTCACCAAATAAGTAAAATCATAACCCTTTAATATTGAAAAAGTCATTAACATAGTTAAGGATAAAATTTGTTAACCTAATGGTTAATAAAAATTATATGTTTTATAAGGACACTAAATAATGTCTAAATTTCATTGGATGATGATATTTTGAGATTTTACACTTTTTATTGAAATATTTATCAATTTGGAAGAATTTTTATTTATAGGGAATCCATAATATTTTCATCTTTTTTGTAATTCAATGTGTTCCCCTTCACTCACATATAATCAAAAAACACTTCTCTAATTTTATTCATAACCTTTTAATCATTCAAGAATATAAAAACCCTTACATAATACATTTATATCCTCCTTAAATGAAAATATAGATTCTTGTATTTAAAAAATACCACCCTCTGATGATTTAAGGTGTAATCCAAAGGATAGTTCACAACGATCAAGTATAAATCCAGAACAATTGTTTTTAGTTTTATTCCTTCTTCCCCCTTTTAGTACATGGTATCTATTCTGAAATATTTAATTCTGTATCTTAAATACACTAAATTATAATTATTAATATGAAACAACTATTTTCCACCTTTATTCCGTCACTAACTTACATGGATTGTTATAATGATAGATTTAATATATATATATATATATATATATATTATTTGATATAACTGTTACATTAAAATTTTGAGTTTTTATTTACCTTTCCTTTGATTCATCCATCAAAAAAAGGAATCAAGGTTCATGCGTACATACCTCATACTATCCCTAAAAATGTTGTCATTCATTTCTCTATGTATAAAATTTATGTATGTCTATTTATTTACATATACTGAATATATATGATATTAATATCATTTTTAAACACTGGGATATTATTGAACCATTTTCAAAGTACAAAGACCAAAGTGTTGAATAGAAACATTCACAAAACAAAGCAACTATAACATTGAATAGTGATTCTAATAAATAATTCTTTATGAATAGGTGATAAGATGTTATAATAAAATAATATATGGTATTATATATATGATTATGGTTATATAGTAAATTTATAATAAATCGATATTCATTATACAAGTGTTTCAAATGTGTATGAAATAACATGATACACGAGGTATGCATTTTTATAACATTTTCTCTTAATCTGGATTGTTTATGATTAATATCTAATGATGAAATATTATGGTCTACCTTTAAAGAAAGTAATTAATTTTATTAATATTTATTTTGATATGTCATTTCCCCGTTAATATTACTATACTTTATAAATATATATATATATATATATATGGAAAATATATATTCTTTATCCCTTCGGTTAAAAATCTATTTTCTTCTATATCATTGATTTCTATTTTTTCATGATTTTTTTTATTTTTATCCTAGGATTGTTTCCCCTAATATTATTATTTATGTAATTCATTAAAAATTGTTATAATGAATCTTAATTTTTTAGATAACGTACCTTTTCGCCAATTTTACAAAAGTATGAAAGAAATGTTTTCCTTTAATATATACTTTATGAATTTAATTTCAAATCATTATGAAAACTCAATGATCATAATATTAATTTACATGTTTACAATTTTATTTTCAAGGATAAGGTTTTCTGTAATATTTTTTAAAGTTTTATATTTTTGGGAATTTATTTAAAATTAAATGGTTATTTTCCTAATGAAAAATTATAATGTGATTATAAATGAATTTTCATCTACGATAACATCCTTTGATGTTATATATGTTATACTAGGGATATAATCCAATGATTCCATCATAATTATTTCTCAAAACTGTTCAGGATTATGATGATGTGATGTTTATGAATCAAAATTACTCTATAGGTTAAACTATGATAATTTGATTAAATATTTTTTAAACCCATTTCTTTTCAATGGGTTAGGATATATAATGAATGGTTTATGATCTTATGGCAAACATATGTATGATTTTAATTATTTGATTGGTGGGATTGGAATTATATTGATCTCCAATGTATTCAATTAAAATTTATGTCTCGTGATATATGAAGTACTAGAATGGGGAGTTAACCAAGTTCTATAAGGTTCTCTGTCAATTGTAATAGCCTTTGGTGTGAACCTTGAAAAATATGATGTAATGTGTTATAATCCCATTCCACTTTGATTTTCATAGTATTGTGAACTATGTAATAATAAAATGATTAACTAATATTATGTCTATATGAAAAATCTCTATCATTTTCAAATGTTATGCTCTCATGGAACATGTTATTTTATTCCTTTATAATTCAGGTCTAATGAAATTCCACGATTTTTTTAATGTATTAAGATTATTATATATGATATAAAGTTATGGATTTAAACATTTAAACTCATATTCTCAAACCCTATTACATATTTTAGGATTATTTTATGCTTATTTGGCCACGAATATCTAACTATATAACCCTTAATAAGAATATGATATCACCCAGTTTTATGTTACTATTATTCAGGTTATTAAAGATACATTTAGCTATGATATGTATAAGAAATGTGAAGGATGTGAAGAATTATAATAGAGATTATGAAGAAATTATATGATCATTTTTTATGTACCTATGTTTACAAACTCACTAGGCCTACGTGATTCATAAATTGATAGTTATGTTACGTAATGGATATGAATAAAATGGGATGGTATATATATATATATATGAAATGTATGGGTTGTTATGTTTTTATAGCTTCTGATAAAATGACAATTCATCCAAACCCACACATTAGAACATTAACTGGTATATATTTTTAAGCCATTTTTAATATCTCCAACATGAGACTCACCTTGGTAATGGATGAAATATTTTTCCATTTCAACCCACCATGCTAAGGAATAATGTTGTGTGAGTCCTCCCATTCCAATTTCCATATTTTTAATGTCTCTAATGACTTATTGTTCCACAAGTACACCACCCTCAACACTACAAGAATTTATCCCTCCCCATTTGCCATGGGGGGACTCCTAATGAACAATTAATACCGTTATAGGAATTTTACATCCCATGGTTTTCCTAAAAATTTCCAAGTTCAATATAGTCCACTGAGAAAACATCAAAACCTTCATAAACCCAAAAATACCACCATGAAAACTCAAACTACATCATTTAAATTGCAATACATAATACCCGTGATGTTAAAACCTAGGATCCATTTGATATAAAGGGATTGTATGGACATACTTAATAGATTAGTAAAATAAAAGAGGCTTTTATTCCAATTTTTTGGATGATAATAATTGAGTTATACATGTCCAACTACTTCAATAATGTTTTTATTTACCACACAATATCCTCTTTTGAAATAATTAAACGTCACTTATACTTTTAATAAGAGGATCATCTACTAGACCACATATTCTAACCTAATCTACCTCCCTCATTAATTTATGATCCACTAAATATTTATTAATATGGATCTGAAAAAAATTTAAAAGAGATTGAATATTCAGAATAAGTCACATCTCTAAAAATTCGACATCCATTTTATCATTCTGATCTATATCACAGAAGAAAATATAAAATATAATTTGACTATTTTTCATAAAACATATGAATCTATTAAACTTTTCAAGGCCAAAATCCTCCATAAAATTATATATATGAAATATTCTTGGGTAAAACTACAAAGTTAATATAACTACAGTGTTATTCCATACAAATTTCTCATTTAACATCTCTAGAACCACTGAATCTACCCAATTAGATATGGGGAGTTATGGAATAAATGGTACAAACTTCAAATATATAGTTATGGTTTCTAGAAAAAATTATAAAGTTTTTGGGGGTGAAATAGTGATGGAAAATCCATATATTTTCAATTTATGATTTCATATGAAATAATTGTTTATATACTTTTATAGTGTGAGACCTCACTCATTCACTCACACAATCTAAGGAAAAACCCCAGATGGATATGATTTAATACATAGATTAGGTTGGTAATTCACAGGACAATCTAGTTTCACTAAAGACCATACGATCAACTAGAATAATCATGGTGATAAAAATAAAAAATTTATTTACCTTTCAAATTTTACAATATAATAATAGTGTTATCTAGTTTTTTTAAGATGGTGGTGCCTCAGTCAAAAGACCAAGACACAATTTATTGAATATTAAAGAAAGGAGTTACATGAGTCCGAAATATGGGTGTATCTTATAATCATTGTCATAATAATGATGAAATTCAGGACGCAGGTTATCAGACCATGTTAATTCATGGTTGATACCTTTGTTTTCAAGAGCATATGTAATCTTATTTTCCTCCTGATACACATGCGTGACAATGTAGTAGAAATCACAAATCATATCAAGACAACTCATCTAGTGGGTGGTAAGCGGCCAAGCGAGATGAATCACCCCATTCCTTATTGCTTGGACAATTGTGGTGGAATAACTCTCAATACAGATATTCCTCCATCCTTGTTGAATAGAAAAATTGACAGAATGTATTGTAGCCATCATTTCTGCTTCAAGGGAGGAGGCCATGCCACAAGTACCATAAAATCTCCCATCGCATTGATCCAAGTTATCTCAGAAAATAGATCCACAACCCGTAGGACCTAGATTTCCTTTCGAGGAACCATCAATGTTCCCTTTAATCCATCCATGGAGTGGGACTTTCCAGAAAACATCAAGGGTATGTTTTGGTTGCTTGAAGATTCCAATAATCCATTGATTAAAAAGAATCTCAATGTCATAAATAGAGTTTTTTCATTATGCTTTCTGGATTGAAGCTGCTTCATGCACCGTAATTAAAATTCTATTTTTACCTGCATTGAGAGTTAGTGAACCTTTGTTGTGAATATAATTATTTATATCATGCTAGATCATGTTCATCTATTCTTCAACTCCAGTAGACAACACATTCTTAATTTTCTAAGAGGCATCGTGATCGACACATATTTTAATATGAGAGATGATAGAGTCAGTAAAAGTCCATTTGTAATTAATAATGTCAGAGATGTAATTCCAAAGAGAAAAGGAATTGGGACATGAAATAAAATGATTATTAACATCTTCACTGTGTTGATTACATAAATGAAGCATTGACCAGAAAAATTTTGTTGGGTAACGACATATTGGGGTTCCTCCCCACCTATGCGCCGCACATCCCAATCGAGGCCCAAGGTGGCTAACCCTTGGGCTTAGGCCAGTTCCCAATGGGGCTGAGGGGCCCACGAGAGGTTTTTTAGCAAAATAGTGTTATCAATTTATAATTATCTTAAACATATGAAAATCTATCTTATACTATTGAGATAAAGATTAACCATTTTTCTCTAATTATTGAATCCCTTTAATATTTTTTTGTCACACTTCTTCACTATATATATCATGTGTAAATTTATTCCTTCTTATTGAACACATTTCATTGTTGGCATTAACAAAGATAGAAACCGATCAAGCATTTGATCTCATTTTTTTACATTCCCTACATTAATTATTCATTGACTCTAATATCTTCATATTTTTTCACATAATACATCATGTGATCTTCTTATAGGGTTTAATTTCATTTCCTTAATTTAGAAACATTTCACTCCCTCATTATTATTCCAATGTGAACTACACATCACAAAATCCTCTTCTACACAATAGTTTGTTCCTCCATAAAACGAAAAGTTCATCAAATTACTTTTTTACAATATTCAAGGAAAACCACATTCTCTTTAATTTGACACACCAAAAAATTTACACTATATTCAAAATTTGAATTTCAAATTCAAGTTCAAATAACCTACTAACATTAAATGTTTCTTTAACATTTTTTCTATATACTACATAGTCTTATGTTGTAGGATATTTCCAAGTGTACCTTGTGAGAACTCATTGTATAACATCAATGTTTTTAGTGTGAGTTAATAGTTATCGTAAAATTCCTTAAAAATTATAGCGTGAAATATTTATCCAAGGAAAAACCCATATTTCTTCCGTAGAATAAGATAAATTTTATTTTTTAATCGATGTTCCTCATAGTCTTAGGATCATATTCTTTTTTTATATCTATATAATCATGATGAAAAATAATTCATGGTAAAAAGATTTTTCACCCACTAAAATGATCATGAATTTCCATTAAAAAAATTTATATGATAAAAAACAAATTTACCATCAAAAAATTTATAATTTATGATTTATACTTACATTCAAAATATTATTCTTATACAAAACATATTTTAATTTCAGAAACGTAAAAATTTCTCTAATTGTACTATCCTATCTATATGCATAATTGACTCTTACAAAATCTTTTAGTGACTCTTACAAATACTAAAATTTCCCTTATACATAGCCTTTATTATTGAAATAAATCTAATGAAAGATGTAAAGAATCATACACATGTTTTTAATTAGTATAATGACATATATAAAATGTTCCATATAGATTTAATGTTTGGTAATTTCCCCCGTATCTATTTAGATTTTAATTTTATTAAATTAAGTTTTCCTTAAAGAATCATCCCAAAAATTATAGATTTTACTAAATTTATATATCCTGTGTTTTGAGTTATTAATGATACGTTGGTTTTATATTGTAATTTTTTATATTTGATTTTATCTTTTTTTAATGGGAATGTTTTTCTATTTTATGTAATGATGGGAATTTTCAAAATACTAATATTTTATATAGTATGGCTTTTATTATAGGTAGCTCTACTCAAAAAGTTTCATAAAAAGATATTATTATTTCACCAGAAGAGGTAGTGAACCTATGAATACATTATAAGGTGAACCATGTGTGATCTACTACATGAACTAGATGATGGATGGTTCTATATGTGGATTTTTAAATGATGAATAGTTAAATGAGCAAATTATAGTGTTTTTTATCCAAATACCATTAGAAGGATAAAAAACCTGTACAGAAAACATTAGAAAGAGATTATTTTTCTTTATTTCTCAATAAGATATATGTAATATATTATGATTATCATAATTAAAATACACTTTATTATATATTGAACTGTGTAACTGTCGTAAATATAGTTGACAATAGATCTACAAGTAGAAACGTGTTGTAATAATAATGGTTAGAAGGAAGAGTAAATGGAAGGTGGAATATGGTGGAGGAAGATAAAGTTTTAAATTCATTCACACAATATTGAATGAAATAATATTTTAAATTGAATAAAGGTTGCGGTACAACTAGATAAAATTTAGAACAAAGTTAAAACTATAATTATTTTCGATATTATAATAAATCATACATATTATTCTGCATTAATGTTTTATATTTTTAAATTCAACTAATTATTTTGATGTTGAGGTGTATTATGAATTTTTAATATTTATATTATAATTTTCATGATTATATATAATTTTTAAGGACGATTTGAAAACATTTGTGGATGTGATATTTTGTGGATATTTAACTAGTCAGTGATGTTTAAATAATATTTTAAGGAACTGATATTGATTTCTAATCATATAATATTTAATAAGTTCAAATTAAATATATCTATTATTTTTTCGGATATCCAAAATTATAAAAATAGTAGATTTCCGTAGAGACTTTTAGACGGTTTTTCGATACTCACTGATGGAGAAAAACTAGAGGTGAGGCCATCTATCATTATTCCAAAAATAATAATGGTTAAAGAAGAGTTATAATGGTTGGAATAATGAGGGTGAGATAAATTTTTCATCTTTTGAATGAATTCAAATTTGATATACTGAACGTATATGTCCTAGAAACTGAGGATCAAAATAATTTATTTTGGATAGACTAAAATGAGAGCAGAATTTAAAGTTCTATTAATTTTTTTCATGGAAGAAGAATAAAATATATGATTTTTTTTTGAGATATTAACATTTACTAACTCTATATATAAATATATATTTGGGAGTTGGCTCATTTTTATTCTCTTTGATTATAAATTGAATATACATGGACTGATCATAGCTGATATGATATGGACTATGTACCCAAATTGGGACCAATTTTTTTAAAAACATGCCTATCATGTATTATTTTCATTATCATTGCAATCTAGTGTAGTTTATTATTAATGGTTATACAATAAAACATTGATATTTTTTAGAGGATAGTTTAAGAATGAAGTAAATTGTATAATATCACCACTGATTCAACCCACCCCCTCTTAGTATTTTACATATTTTTTTATATTAAGTGGTATCTAAGCTAGGTTCCCTATATTAGATCAAAATATTCATTATGATGGATAATAACAATATATTAAATAATATATGAAATTATATATTTCTTGAAAAAAATTATAATGTATGTAATGACATACTGGCACCCTATATTATATACCTTATTCTGGAGGAAATTGATATAAAATTTCTAGGGTTTCCACATTTAAAGAAATATTCTAATATATAATGTAATAAAAAATAAAATATTGTTCTTGATGGAAAATCATGGAAGGATATAGAAATATCATTTTTCGATTATATTTGTATGAAGGGATGATTCTCCACACATTTATGTAATCTTGGAAATTTTTTTAACTAAACATAGAGGGAATAAAATTTAAAATATTTGAATATTCAAATATCAAGAATCACGCTTAATGAAATCAAAAGGGGTGATGAATAAATGATTGATGACTTCTTCACACTAGTTAATTATTTTTTTAAAATCATCATATATTTTAGGTTTGTCTTAGAATATTAAATTATTTTTAGAAATTTGGAAAAAAATTGATAGGTTTGATCATAAATTTTATTTATTAGAAGATATAGATAATTTATGTCCTGATGAACTACATAACATTCTCTTTGCATAGGATATGTGTAATACTACATTTTTTAAAAATAACATTAAAGAGGAAATATATTTTGAAGATATTGAAAGATGAAAATATTATAATCAGAATATAAGCAAATGATATCGTATTAATTGGAAGACAAAGAAGATAATAATGAAGTGTGTAAGAGAATTATTTCCCTTATCACTAGGGACATCTTGACATATTAATGAAAGTGAAATAAAAAAACCTCCCAAAAATGTTTCGGGAGTTAGGATTAAAATATTAAAAAAATCTATAATGAAAATGATAGATAATATGAAATTTATTATTATAAAATAAAAATATCAAACATTAGGTGTAAAATTGATGGATGTTAAATAAAATACTAAATGTAACAAATTTTTCTTCAAAAAAAAATATTAAGTAAAAATGATGTTTGTGACTCAACTAAAAATATTTCCTCAAATGATAACATTTAGAGATATTAAAAACCTTAACAGATAATGATAAAATAAAGGAACATACATCAATTAATTAAGAATAGAATTTTTATGAATGTTAGATAAAACATGTGTTGAGGAAAATACATGAGGCATGTATTGAAAAAAAGCTGGACACAAAAATTAATACCTAGAATTGAAGAGTAATTTGAAAATAAGAATGAGTAAATGGAATAATTACTAATAAAAAAGATTATAAAATATTACATATTAAAATATATAACTACTAATTTTAAAATTTGAGAATATGGTGAAAGTCATTGATAGAAAAGATACTTATAAGAAAGAAGATCATTGTACATCATCGTCAAGATTTCTTGGGGATTTAAATTTTATGAAGTGGTTTAATGGGAATTTTATAACTGCTTCATAGCAGAATGAAGAAAATACATGAGTTGATTAATGGATCCACATAAAAAATCAACTCAAATATACATCAGTTATATTGAATATTTTATTTTATTTTACTAACCCTGTAGATTTAAGAAGAATATGTGAGATATCATGGGTTGAGAAAGGTTATGCAAGTTATTATACATAAAAAGAAGTAAAAAATAAATTCTGGAATAATGATTCCCCACTCTAAGGGATATTCAACATTGTAATAAATTCTCAATATCAATAAATATATCCTGGGGAAATCATAATTAAATTAATGATTGGGGAATAATAGGTAATGATGTTCTTATTATATATTTCGAAAAAATATAGTAACTGCTGGAAAAACATGTATCTCCTCGGGAGAATTTATGAACTATGGATGAAACAATTCAAGAAAAGGAATCAACATCATGAATTTAATAGTTGATAAAAAATAAAATTCATCATATGTTAACCCCCCATAATAAATTAGTTTTATTTCCTAAAGAAAATTTATATACGGTGTGGCCCACTGTGTCTCCGTACAGAATATTAAATGACAAAAACTGATGGAAAGATATATATACACAACAAAAAATGATGATGGGAAAATAAAATAGATTATAATTTATTTATTGATAAAGTTTTTTAAAAAATAGAAAAATAATAAATCACAGATACATGAAAGATGATTTTAATCACATGTATCAAATGATGTGAAAATACCAAAAAGCAATTAATAATGTGAGGAAGGAGTAATAATTTTATTTAAATGATAGTTTATTAAAAATAAGTGGAACTGGTGTGGCTAATATTGAAGCTCATATGTTAATGAAAATGATGATTAATTTGCTGTTGTATCTATGAAAAATAATATATATGTTTCCAAACACACTGATGATGGGAAGGAAGTTATCTTTAGTACATATTCATGTATCATTTAATTTTTTGGACATAGAAATTTTAACATTATGGGAGAAAGAATTAGTGATTATCTATTCTATATTGGAGCTTCTAGTAATTATTTATGTTTTATTAATAAGGATGAAAAAAACAGCAACAAAATAGTTATTATATTTTCTAGAAAATTGGGGGGATAATTTTAATTGAATACATAGTAATAAACATACCATTATAGATGAAAAATGATCATGTTATTTTGAAAACTTTTTACAATGAAAATATATTTAGTAGAATTCATAAGAAAGGAAAATTAAGCCTAGAAAATCACTTAAACTCATACATTTTGATCTATATGGGATTATGAGACAATAATAATAAGATTATTATTTTTACTTTATTATGTTAATTGATTATTTCACTCAAATGTGAAACTTAATTTTCATGATACCTAAATCAGAGGCTAGAGAGTTGATAAAAATTTTCAGAAGGGATTTTTGGAAGGATAATTGTATATATATTTCGATGTTGAGAAGATATAATGGACACAAATAAAAAATTAAGCCTTTTCAGTTATACCATAAAATATATGGAACTAAATACAAATTTTTATTTTATTACAAACATTTAAAACCATATAGTGTAAAATTAAAATTTATTTCTAATTATTATGGTATGAAACATAATAATTGAATTTAAAATTAAAATGTTCATCTTGAGAGAATATACAAGTATAGATACACATATTAAAAATAGATGTTTCCTTTAACCATATTAAAAAATGTATCCATGTGAGATGTGGTATAATAATATGTTCAAATTGAAATACATTACGATTTTTATGTCCATATGTAATGAGAATTAAAAATATTGTTTCGGGAAAGTTTGAATAAAAGGTTGAACAATGTTCCTTGATGGGATACTCACCCAAAGGAATAAGTTACTAATGTTCAAATAAATGGATACCTAAGTTGGTAAGTTCCATTTAAGTAAAAGAAATTAAATATTCTTCCACTGTAAAAAATATTAATGATGATGACGTGGATGACTTAATGGTTTATAGATTGGTGAATTTTAGATAAGTGTATGGTATTGTAGATGATTTAATACCTAACATTGTACATGTATATTCTGAATGGAATAACAACGATAATAGTAATAATGTAATAACATTAAAAGAACAAGTTGAAACTAATATTTGCATTTGAAATCAGTAATATCTATTTTAGAATAGATGAAAATTGAGTATTGAAAATATGTTATCAGTTCTTCCACTAGAGGAACAAAAATATATTTCAAAATAATTTTGGCATATTAAGCAGTTAAATATAATGAATAAATATTTTAATTAATCAGAGAAAACTGCCCCATGGAGTCCTATTCCTTATCTAAAATGAAAATGTTTTATTGGAACAAAATGGGTGTCTATAAATATAGTCAATGAAAAGGAAATTTTTGAGAAATAATACATGTCTAGATTGAAATTTGTTCTCATATGATGAAGGTGTTTATTTTGAAGAGATTTCCCCCTGTTTCTAGACCTTGAAAAATTAGAATTTTTTTTGTATTACTATTCATAAAAGATATAAATTATATCAAAATTATGTTAATAAAAAGTTATTGAAAGGAGAAATTGAAGAATATATTTACACAGATAAATTTGATGGGCTCATAATTGTTAATAATGAATGCACAATATGTAATATAATGAATCATTTTTATGGGTTGAAGCTGGCACATCGTGCCTCGATTTAAAAATTAATATTTTATATAACAATTTAAGAACTTCTGAATGAATATTTCTAATAAAATATTAAGAGAAATCGATGAGTACATGTACTGTGATATTCATTGTATACATTGATGATATAATTTAATATAGAATCTTGCATTAACATGTGAAAATATTTCTAAACAGATGATGTGGATTTTTTATGTCGATGCATTGAGAGTTGAATTTGTTTATTGGAATATAGTTTCAAGATAGTGAATGATATATACTCATTTCATAAGAAACATATATGAAAGAACTATTAGTTATATATGTCATGGAATAGTAAATGGATATTTGTACAACCATTTTAGTTGTTCAGTGAGTGGAAAAATAAAACTAAGAACTTTATGAATTTGAATAAAATTATGATGATAATCAGAAGTTGTATTTATCTTACTACATAAATATTAAACATCATAATTTATGAAATTTTATTCAAAATATCAAAGTAATCTAACAGAATAAAACATGATAGATGAAAAAAAATCCTCTCATTTGTTACATCGAAATTGAATTATGGCCTTGCATATAGATGGAGTAATGAGTTGAACATCCTTGGTATTAGTGATTCTAATTGTGTTAGACGTTGTAATGATCAAAAGTCAACTCCCATAGGAAATATATTCCTATGGAAAAAAATTAAATAAAATTTTAGAAAACAATTTTCTATTAATATAATACTATAAGAATAAGAATATGTTATCACCAACCAAGAATATATATAAATGTTATGTATAGAAGATCAACAAGTAGATTTGAGGGTGAATGTCAAAAATACGTTGACAATATACTTTTGAAATTAAAATTTTAACTTATCAATCTAAAAATATGGTGAAATAATCTAGATCTCAGAACATTAGTATTAAACCTCATTTCATCAAGGAAGGAGTTTCTAGTGACTGTATAAATCCTGAGTATATTATAATGAAATATTAAAATTGTTGATGAATTCCCCAAAACTATATTGTGGTAAATATGTGAGGAATTCGGGATGAAAATACATATTTATCCTTTACTATCTATTTAATAATATTCTTGAGACACACCCATTTTACCAAGGATTCTTTTTTCAAAGGTAGAGAATAAGTAATAATATATAATTTAATTTTTTCGAATCCAAAGCAGGTTTTTTATAGAAATTTATTGTAAATGTTTTGGAAGATACAAATCAAAAATATTAATTTTTGAGGGAGTATATTAATATCAGGGCCACAAGAAATCATTTTACAGAGTGATGTAATTCCTTTGTTATTATTTATTTATTTGGTAGTGTGGTGCTAAGAAACGTATATTTGAGAGAGGCTATTGTTTGATTGAATAGTAGGGTAATATTAATTGATAATGATTTCAACAAATCCTAATGGGGAAATTTTAGAAACTGTTTTCTAAATTTTTACTATTTTTTGTTTCATTTTAAATATTTTCAATAAATGTTTTTATGTTTTAGATAATGTTATGAACATTCAAAAGGAAATTATTATATATAGTAGAGTTTTTAGTTCAATAATTAGAACTATTTATACCATATCATAAGTAGATATAATTTAGTCGCCATAAGAATAGGTTACTATATAAATACATCAGATGGATTACCTTTTATGATCAACTACTCTAACCAAGATATTGAAAGTGTGGTGAATATATTTTGAGAAGAATAAAATTATATTTATCATAAAACATATTTATTTTAGCAGACAAACATTTTTTGAATGAATCAACCAAGATCTAAATGCATCATAAGAAGATTGCGTTATATCGTTTCAAATGATAATATAATTAAATGTGTTATGATAATTTGAAGAATAATTTATTTGATTAAAAACATAATTGTTTGACTATAGAATGTATAATACAGAATAGATTCTTCTGAAGAAAAATGGTGTAAGAATTATTATTGGAAGAAGATTAAATGGAAGAAGGAAAAGATATAAGGAAACATAAGTAGTAAATTCATTCATACAATGTTTGGTTTAATAATATTTCACATTTATATAAATTAGATTCATTACTTGAATAAGTGTAGACCACGGTTCAATCCCCAATTATCATCAATATTGGATGATATTTTATTGAAAGATACTGTGTGAACATTATTTTGTATATACAATTAACTATGGATATTTTGAGGTTATAAATCAATGTTCAAGTTCATGAAACATTGTACATGTTTCATGATAGGTTTTAAGGAATATTTTAAAACATGTTTTGAAGTAATTTTGAGGGAGATTTATGCTGACTCTTAATGTTCAAGAATCATTTATGGTGATCAACCTAATTTATAAATTTTCCATTTTTTAGAAGTTAAAATTCCATGAATGTCCTATTTTTTGAGATATTGATGAGAATAAAGTGAGTTTATTTTCATCAGGACTGATTGATTATTTTTTTAGATTACAATTTGTAGAAACACTTGTTGTGAGGATGGATAACTTTTATTATAATAGTTTTGGGTTAATTAAGAGTTTTAATTCTAAAAATATTTTTTCTAGAAATAATTTTGTATCTTCAAAACGAATACAGAGTTGAGTGAATATATTTTTATCTTCATCTACTAATTTGGATAGAATTTATTCCAAAAAATATTCAATTTGATATTAATTTTATGTTCCAAAATTCATTTAGATTAACTGATGAATCATGTATTTTATCTAGTGGGAATAAATAAAATTTCCTATAAGGAGATAGGAGAATTTTGAATGGATTTTTATTATTTGTATTCCGTTACATTATATTTTGGATGGTTATAGATCAAAAAGTGTTGACATTAATATGACTAGATACCCACATTATTACCAAGAATTGTAAAAACTTATGTTCTCTATATTATTTTTCATTATCATCTCATAATGGTGAGGTTGAGATATAAATTTGAGAGGATCCAAAAATTATTATGTTACCAAGGATAATTTCAGGAGGAAGAAAATTATAAATGATCTCAACTAATTCAACCCCCTTATCTATAGTTCATATATTCTTGGGAACATTATTAACCTTTATACATATAGGGTATAATGGATTACATTCCCATTTTTCTCTGATTTTGTGGAATAAATAAATTTTTTTAGAACAATTACTCTTACGAACATGAAACTTAAATAGTTTTTCATTATGAATCAAATCAACTTAAAACATATTTCTTCATTACTTTCAAATAGTTAAAAAGACTTAAAAACACTTCTAGAACCATTTGAAACACCTCCCAACATCAAAATAAACATCACATCACATAATTAGCATTATTTTAAGTGAGTTTGAATATGATTAATTTAATGAAAAAAGCACAATAAACATGCAAACATATTCACCTCTGCATGTATTCTCGCAAGAATAACAAAACATTATAGTGCGTAAGTATTTAAAATTATATCTTTTAAAATAGTCTATAAATTTCACCATACATCCCAATAACACATCATATTCATATTTCTACATCATCTTGGGATTAACAATCTTTCAAAACAGCTATTGATCTCAATAATATTCCCATTGGGATTTTATTTTAAACCAATGGAAATAAATGACAATCAAATAGTTTACACTTATAAATGAAGAAATATTCAATAATTCCAAGTGTATAAGAGTTAACATGATGTAGGAAACAAGAATATATAACTATAATATCATGTTTTCAATTATAGTGAATTACATAATTTTATTCATAGACCATGAAAGCACTTGATGAGAATACCCCTTGAAAAAAATATGATTAACTAATCTACATTATCTTCAACATAAAAAAACTATCCCTTGAACCAATTTACAACATATTCAGGGAAAAATGAAAATCAAACAAGATATAATAGTTCTGAAGTATTCTAAGATCACAAACTACCTTTTTCATTAACTCTCTCTAAATATATGATCCCCCTAAATAAATAATCACTCTCCTGTTATTGTAACACCCGATACATTTATGAGAAATATTTTGTTTTTATGTTATATAAATCATCAATGTAATCTTTCACTACAATCAGGGTATAAAAATTTACTTTGGATCAATTTTTGATATTTTTATGATAACTTTCATATTTTGATGAATAGTAAAAATACGCTAATTTTTAATTAAAAACAACTCTTTTCATTGAGATAATTTATATGGATAAATTATAATATTGAATGGTTTTAAAGTATAAATAGAATATATTTTTACAATTTAATATAATTTATTTCATATGCATTAATTTCACATTGAATTCATAGGTAAAAACATTTCAATCTTTGGCAATCTTTCAACTTCTAAAACCTGTTTTCTTAACAACGGGATTTATTTTAAATTAATTACTGCAACTTATATGTATTGAAATTTGAAAAATGGATTCCATATTCAGAATCAGTGGGTCCAAATTATGTTAATAGAATACTTTTTATTTTTTGGTATTATGAATAGTAACTATGGTAAATTTTATTTACCATAGTTAAAGGTAAATTGGGTAATTAAGGGTAAATATAAGATTATAAAATTACCCTAACACCTGCCAAAATCCTATTGGATGACTAAAAGGCGACCCATAGCACCTAATGGTTGGATTATATTCATTTAATGTACTTTTGTCCAAGAAAATAATTTAATTATTATTAAAACCAAAGAATGTGACAACATGTCACTTTCTTAAATCTTATAAGTATAATTATTTTAATTTGGTGATAAACATAATGAAACTTAAAAAATGAAAAAGTCTCCCGAAAGCTAATACAATTATCTACATCATAAGAATTTAATTGTTTTTAGGGATTAACTAAATATCATTAATTATGACACAATAGTGATGTTGAAATTATTTTATTAATTAAAATATCAAATAAATTGTTTTAAAAATATTAAAATAAATATTATATGAACAATTAAATGTGATAAACTAATTTTATAGATACATATGACAGTTTATGAATCTATTACAGCTTTTAGTTCGAACATATCTTCTTTATATAGTTTATTTAAATTCCAATAAATGAATTGTTTCAAAATTGACACTATTGTTATTTTATAAAAATAACATATTACAAAATTGTTTAAAAATCACAAAAATATTTAAAAATTATAAATTAAAATTTATATGGTCTAAAATGTCATAAAGTTTCAAATTATGGAAAATTCACAACACATATGTAATTATTTATAATAATTTACAATTCAGAATATTATTACCACAAATAAAATAAAATTGATAAATAAGGATAAATCAAGTTGATAATGTTTAAAATAAATTCCTAACATGTCTAAATTTTATTGGTAGATGCGATTACAACCCTATCTCATCTAATCTTCGGATATGAGTCATTTTGGAAGTTTTCATGTGGGGTTGGGATTTAATATAAACTAATATTTCTTATATTTCCAAAGGTGCCCCTCTCCTCCCTTATAAAAGGGAACCTCCTCCCTCTCTTCCTCACACCAATTTGAGCCCTCAAGCTCGGCCAAACCCTGGCCATTTCATTTCCCCACTTTCTTAGAAACCTACTAGAGGTACTGGTCTTATCAAAAGCCCAACTCTAGTGCCTTAAGAGAAAGCTTAAAGGAGGCACTTCGAGAGAGAGGTAATACCTTCTACCGTTTTCTTCAGGTTCCATTCTTCTTCTACTCCCTCTTCTTTAGTTTTTTCATTATGAGGTAATAACATAAGTATCACTCATATACTGATATGTTATTATAAATATGAAACAACCCTATTTAAACTCTTATCCATCCTACGGAAGACGAAATCATCACGCGTGCGTACGTACGGAATACCGTCTCTATGCCATGGTGTAATCTATTTTACACCACCACCTTACTTGGATGGGTATAAGGGTGAATGTAATGAATATATATGATTATTGTAAAGTGGTATTGATAATGAAATCATATACATACACTCCAATACAATTCCGCGATCATGGGAACAATATCATCGCTCGTGTGTACGTAAGGAATACCGTCTCCACGATGTGATGTGATTCGTTCTACATGATCTTCATTGCATAATGATTATATAAATGAATTGAATGAATGGATATTATATGAATTACACTAAATACCATTCTGGAAATGAGGTATCTATAACCTAAAGATAATAATAAGAATTTATTTGACAAACACGCATAAGAACAAAAAGTAATAAACAACCGAATAACAAGTAGTAATGAAATATTACTAATAAGATGCTAAGAATATGACCATATATGATATCATAACAATAAGTATGATTCGGGAATAAGTCAATAACATTATTTAAATCATTATACATGAGGTTCGGACACTTACGAAGCAAATCAGACCTAAGATAAGGGAAAATATCACAATCTCATTTTTATCCGAGATTTTTTATACTTTGGTATTTACTAGGGTGTATTTTATCATCCACATCCATGTTACCTCAATATGTAATATTTTTTCCATACACCTACAATTTTTTAAATCCAATTTTACCCTTCTTTGAGTTTCTAGTAAAGGATATGAAAGGAATCTTTTGTTGTTTTTTCGTACAAGGTACCTTTTGACTTTTCCAACAAAAGTACGAGAAGAATGTTTTTTTAACATATACGACATGAATGGATTTTTAAAACATTATTTCCAAGAAGCTTCCTTTACAATTTTTTATGTTTATTTCTAATCAACTTCTTTTAGTTTATAATTGTATGACATGTTAAGAAAGGAAAAGTGTTTTTAAGTAGAAAGGATATTTTCCTCAAGAATAGAGTTCAAGTGTTTTATCAAAATTATTTTCCATCTAAGATAATATAGGGTTCTATTTCTATCCCTATTATTACATGGATTTGATTATGTTGTGATGGAAATATTTTTATGAATTCCTTTATCTTATATGAATTGTTTTATAATGTCATGTTGTTTAAGAATCACATTTTTACTACATGGGTTATCCAATGATGTATGAATTATGACTTTGTGGCACACATAAGAACTGTATCATTATGATATGGGTGGGACCTATATCTCCCTCCAATGCATTGGGTAAATATTTTATATCTCATGAGATAGACATGGCTGGAACGGCAGGTTATACCGGTTCAGTAAAACAGGACCGAAACGAGGAGTGAACTCAGTTCAGAAATGGACTTTGTCCACTAAGATCGTCTTGGAAATGAGTCTTGACTAATAAGAAATGATTCTCTATTATTAAGTGTGTATGCCACAATGTTTCATTTTTTATGTTATGATTATTGGGATTTCATTTCACTAATATGATTTATCCCATGTTATGAAATTATGCTCTTTTTTGCAGGTTAAGATTTCTAAAATGTTATGTTCTTATGAATATGATGTGATTGATATTTCTCTGTTTACCCTTACTGAGCATTTCAGCTCACCCATTTGTATGTTTTCTTTCCCCTGGTCAGGAAGAAGCTTATTAAGTAATATATTCCAAAAGGGATAATAGATATGATGAAATAAATGGGAAACAGTGTAGACGCTTTATGAACCAGTTGTTTATGTTTCCCAGTTTCTAAATACACTATACATATACGGTCCTTTCATGGTTTTGTTATATGTTGTAATAAGTGTGCTTCAATTTTAATGTAATAACAATGTATGTAATTATGGGTTGTTATAGTTGGTATCAGAGGAATGGTATAGTCAACCTTTGGAAACTGGGATGTGAAAGCTTTAGAAAGACCCTAAGGATACGTCTAAGCATAGAACACAATCTTAGTGTTTTAGAAATTGCCATGAATAACCTATTATAAGACCTTAAGTGTGAAATTTTATTCGTGATTGTGTGGTTTTCCTATTATAATTATTGTTGCTCACACTATTCTTCTTGTTTTTAGTCAATGGCTGGAACCCGAAGGAACCGTGTTAATTCGGAATGCGATGGGAAATGCAATGATTGTCCCCATGAGCAACCAAACGTTATGGGAGATGGAATGCAAAATCTTGTATCCATGCTCACACAACTTTCTCAATCTATGAATCATAAAGTAATTCCAAACAAGCAAAGGAATGAGAAACATTCGGTTGAATCCTTCATGAGGAAGTTTCCACCTTCTTTCAGCAGGTCTACTTATCCATTAGTTGCTGAACAATGGATTAGTACTACTGAGAAGATATTTTCAGTTCTTCAATGTTCTGAACATGATAAATTCATCCTAGAAGTGTATCGTTATGAAGGAGATGTTGATCAATGGTGGAATCTTATTAAGAATACGAGGCAAAGGGATGAAATTGAGTCCATGGAATGGGACGAGTTCAAGAACTTATTTTTCAATAAGTACTTCCCTCGTATTCTCCATACAGAGATGGAGAAAGAGTTTCTTGAACTGAAGCAAAAGGATGATGAATCTGTTGGTACCTATGAAGCAAATTTTACAATACTTGCAAGGTACGCTTCTGGTATTATTATCCAACATGAGAGTAAGATCGATTGATTCTTTAGTGGCTTAAAACCAAGTCTTCGAAGGGTGTTAGCCATAAGGTACTTAAATAGCTACGAGGAAATCGTTCGATATGCTCTCAAAGTCGAGATGGAGATTGGAGTAACCCATCAGTCATATGGGTTTGATAAGAAGAGGAAAATGGATTTCAAAGGAAAATCTAAAGATAACACTAAAAAGAAGATGAGATTTCCCTTATGCTAAAAGTGTGGAATGAAACATGGAGGGATTTGTCTTAAAGGGACAAGTAAATGTTTCAAATGTGGAAAGGAAGGTCATTAGGAATTTGAATGCCGCAATGATGGGAAGAAGATGTCTAATGATGAAAACAAAGGAAGGGACACACAGAATGATCCTACTACACTTCAATGATTCATGTGCAATGAGAAGGGGCATTATGCCAATAAATTCCCTAATCCAAGGGTTGTTGATGATGATCGACATCAACAAAATCTTAAGGATAAAGGAAAAGGAAAGTCACAAGCAATTTCTATCAGCGATGTGGAGTACGATAATGATGTGGTGAATGGTACACTTACCATCCACTCTAAAGTAGAAAATGTTTTATTTGATTCTAGATCCACCCACTCTTTTATTTCTGATGATTTTTCTAAGGGTATCACCGTATTACCTCAATAATTATATGTTGAGTTAGCTTTGACAACACCTAATGGCACAACAGTCGCATCAAAAGTTTATAATTCTTCCCCGATTGAAGTTTGTGGGAAAGTGCTTCCTACAAATCTTGTGATCCTTCCTATAGTGGAATTTGATGTGATTATTGGCATGGATTGGCTTTATTTATATGGTGCTCATATCAATTGCCAAAGAAGGGAAGTCACATTTCATATTCCAGATCAATCTATGATCGTCTATCAATGCAAGGATGACCAAAACCTTCCAGTGTAAATTTCTTCCATCTTATGGGTCTTGATTCCACTTAATGAAGGTTATTTATCTCAAATGGTTGGTTAGAAACTCACAATTAAGAATATGACCACTGTACGGAAGTTTGATGATGTCTTTTCGGAAGAATTGCCGGGTCTTCCACCAAATCGTGAAGTTGAGTTCTCAATAGAACTCATACCGGGTGCTTTGCCTATTTCAAAGACACCTTGTAGAATGACCCCAATTGAGTTGCAGGAATTGAACAAGTAAGTCCAAGAGAATCTTGATAAGGGATTCATACGCCCTTGTGCATCACCTTGGGGAGCACATGTTCTGTTTGTTAATAAGAAAGATGGATCAATGAGACTCTACATTGATTATGGAGAACTTAACAAGATCACTATCAAGAACAAATATCATCTCCCACGCATTGATGACTTATTTGACCAACTACGCAGAGCTCAATACTTTTCCAAGATAGATCTTCGTTCATGGTATCAACAATTAAGGGTCAAAAGGGATGATATACCAAAGACGGCTTTCCGTACAAGGTATGGACACTATGAATTTATAGTGATGCCATTTGGTCTTAATAATGCCCCTGCTATCTTCATGGATCTGATGAATAGAGTCTTTAGAAAAAATTTTGATCAGTTTTTGGTAGTCTTTATAGATTATATTCTTGTCTATTCAAAGTGAAAGGAAGAACATGAAGATCACTTGAGAATTATATTGAAGATCCTGAGAAAGGAGAAGCTTTATGCCAAATTACCAAGTGTGAATTTTGGCTTCAAACTGTTTCATTTTTGGGTCAGATAATCTCAAAAGAGGGGATATCTGTGGATCCAGAAAAAATAGAGGTTATCGAAAGATGATCGAGACCAACAATAGTAAATGAGATCCAAATTTTTCTTGGTTTGATTTTTCCCGATTATCTAATCCAATCACCATGTTGACTTGGAAAGGAGTTAAGTTTGTTTGGTCGGAGGAATGTGAAGAGAATTTCAAGGAGTTGAAAAGAAGGTTATCCTGTGCACCTATTCTCACACTTCCTTGTAGTGGAGAAAGGTTTGTGATCTACAGTGATGCATCTAAGAAGGGATTGGGGTGTTTTCTTATGCAAAATGATATGGTGATAGCTTATGCCTCACGACAGTTGAAAATACATGAGCAAAATTACCCAACTCATGATTTGGAGTTAGCTGTGGTAATATTTTTATTAAATATTTGGATGCATTACCTTTAGGAGAAAGGTGTGACATTTATACTGATCATAAATGTTTAAAGTATATTTTCACACAAAAGGATCTGAATATGCATCGAAGAAGATGGTTGGAGCTGATTAAGGATTACGACTGCTCAATCCATTACCACCCTGGGAAAGCAAACAAGGTGGAAGATGCATTAAGTCGACAAGACCATGCCAGTTTATCCATGATGAGGATCACAAAAGATACAATATTTGTGGATTTACAAAGAATGGATCTTGGAATTATAATGGAAAGGTAAAAATCTTATATTTCTCAAATGAATCTTCAACAATCTATACATGTGAAGATTAAAGAGGCACAGAAAGATGATGTAGAGTTACAAAAGAATGTGAGAAATGTTCCTGAATTCAACCTTGATTGTGATGGGATAATAAAGTTTAGGAATCAGGTTTGTGTTCCTCCCATCCCCGAATTAAAGAACGAGCTGCTGGATGAGGCTCATAGTTCTTCATTCTCTATTCATCCTGGAAGCACGAAGATGTATATGGAACTGAAAGAGTACTTCTGGTGGGATGGCATGAAAAGAGATGTTGCTGAATATGTCTCTCTATGCTTGGTTTGTCAGCAAGTTAATGATGAGAGACAGAAGTCTAAGGGTATGTTACAACCATTACTCATACCCTAATGGAAATGGGAAAACATCACTATGGACTTTGTCACAGGACTTCCTCCAACATCCAAAGGCAATAATGCTATCTGGGTCATAGTTGATCGTCTTACAAAGACTTCACACTTCATTGCTATTAGAGAGTATTTCTCTCTGGATCAGCTTTCCAAGATATATGTAAAGGAAGTGGTAAGATTGCATGGAGTACCAATTTCTATTATATCTGCTCAGGAACCGAGATTTACCCCAAAGTTCTGGCAAAGTCTTCAGCATACTCTGGATACAGTGTTGAGTTTCAGCACTACTTATCATCCTCAGACAGACGGTCAGTCTGAAAGTACAATTCAAAACCTAGAAGATATGTTGAGAGCTTGATTTATGGATTTCAAAGGTGGTTGGTATCAACACCTACCTTTGGTGGAATTTTCTTATAATAATAGCTTTCACTCCAGTATTCAGATGGCTCCTTATGATGCTCTCTATGGAAGGAAATGCAGGACCCCAACTTACTGGGATGAATTTGAGGAAAGAAAGCTATTAGGACCTGATCTCGTTGATGAAATGGAAGAAAAGGTCAGATCTATTCAATAACACATAAGATCATCTTAGAGTCGACAGAAAAGTTATGACGACAATCGAAGAAAAGACCTAGAGTTTAAATTGGGTGATAAAGTGTTCTTACAAATATCTCCCTGGAAGAGGGTCATGAGATTTGGAAAGAAGGGGAGGTTGAGCCCTAGATATATCGGTCCTTTCGAAATACTGGATCGTTTCGGGAAGGTAGCTTACCGATTGTCGCTTCCACCGAATCTTTCTCAAGTACACGATGTGTTCCATGTATCTCTCATGAGAAAGTACATACCTGATCCTTCAAATGTACTCAGCTTAGAAGTTGTACTGCTGGAGCATGATCTTTCTTATAATGAATAGCCGATAGAGATTCTGGATCGTAGAGAAAAAGTCCTACGAAACAAGACCACTCGCTTGGTGAATGTTTTATGGAGGAAACACCAATTAGAAGAAGCCACATGGGAGCTTGAGGATATGATAAGGGAGAGTTATCCTCATCTGTTTGTTACAATGTGACGAATTTCGAGGGAGAAATTCATTTTATGGGGGGTAGAATGTAACACCCGAGACTTTTATGAGAAATATTTTTTTTATGTTATATAAATCATCAAATGAATCTTTCACTACAGACAACACTAGCTTGGCTTTATTTACACACAACTGCAGCCTTCCTCGATAGCTTGCGTTGTACACAATACCGAGTTTCAATAAACAACGATATACTATTAAAATATTATTAAAACTAGCCGTTATGAATAGTACTAACTGAATTTTGAATTGTATAACATTTTAATTCAACTTATACAAATTCTAGAATTAGGTATAAAATCAAAATCAGTTTTTTTGGATAAAAGAAATATTTTTCAAAAAATACAGTTTTGCCGCCTTTTGATGGAGCACCCACATTAAATCTAGTTTTGGACATGTTTATAAGTTACATTTGAAAAAATAAAATTCTTCTTTTGAATCAGGGTATAAAAATTTACTTTGGATAAATTTTTGATATTTTTCTGATAACATTCATATTTTGATGAATAGTAAAAATACGTTAATTTTTAATGAAAAACAACTTTTTTCATTGAGATAATTTGTATGGATAAATTATAATATTGAATGGTTTTAAATAATAAATAGAATATATTTTTACCATTTAATATAATTTATGTCATTAGCATTAATTTCAAATTTAATTCATAGGTAAAAACATTTCAATCTTTGGCAATGTTTTAACTTCTAAAACCCGTTTTTTTAACAACGGGATTTATTTTAAATTATTTACTGCAACTTATATGTTTTAAATTTTGAAAAATGGATTCCATATTCATAATCAGTGGGTCCAAATTATGTTAATAGACTACCTTTTATTTTTGGGCATTATGAATAGTAACTACGGTAAATTTTATTTACCATAGTTATAGGTAAATCGGGTAATTAAGGGTAAATATAAGATTATAAAATTACCCTAACACCTGCCAAAATATTATTGTATGACTAAAAGTCGACCCATATCACCTAAGGGTCAGATTAGATTCATTTAATTTACTTCATTCCTTGAAAATAATTTAATTATTATTAAAACCAAAGAATGTCACAACATGTCACTTTCTAAATATTATAAGTATAATAATTTTTATTTGGTGATAAACTTAATGAAACATCGAACATGAATTGTATCCAGAAATATAATACAATTATATACATCATAAGTATTTATTTAGAATTTTTAGGGATTAAATAATTATCATTATTTATGACACAATAGTGATGTTGAAATTATTTTATTAATTAAAATATCAAATAAATTGCTTTAAAAATATTAAAATAAATAGTATATGAACTATTTAATGCGATACACTAATTTTATAGATACATATGACATTTTATGAATCTATTAATTCTTTTAGTTCGAACATATCTTCGGTATATATTTTATTTAAATTCAAATAAATGAATAGTGTAAAAATTGACACTATTGTTATTTTATAAAAATAACATATTATAAAATCGTTTAAAAATCACAAAAATTTTTAAAATTTTTAAATTAAAATTTATATGGTCTAAAATTTCATAAATTGTAAAATATGGAAAATTCACAACACATATGTAATTATTTATAATAATTTGATGTTCAGAATATTATAACCACAAATAAAATTAAATTGATAAATAAGGATAAATAAAGTTGATAATGTTTAAAATAAATTACTAACATGTCTAAATTTTATTGGTTGATGTGATTACAACCCTATCGCATATAATATTCGTATATGAGTCATTTGGGAAGTTTTTATGTTGGGTTGGGATTTAATATAAACTAATATTTCTTATATTTCCAAAGGTGCCCCTCTCCTCCCTTATAAAAGGGCACCTCCTCCCTATCTTCCTCACACCAATTTGAGCCTTCATGCTCGACCAGCCCCTTCCCATTTCACTTCCCCACTTCCTTATAAACCTACTAGAGGTACTGGTATTATCAAAATACCAACTCTAGTGCCTTTAGAGGAAGCTTAAAGGAGGCACTTCGAGAAAGAGGTAATACCTTCTACCGTTTTCTTCAAGTTCCATTCTTCTTCTACTCCCTCTACTTTATTTGTTTCATTATAAGGTAATAACATCAGTATCACTAATATACTGATATTTTAATATAAATATGAAACAATCCTATTTCACCTCTTATCCATCCTATGGAAAACGAACTCATCGCGCTTGCGTACGTATGGAATACCGTCTCCACGCCGTGGTGTAATCTATTTTCCACCACCACCTTACTTGGATGGGTATAAGGCTGAAAGTAATGAATATATATGATTTTTGTAAAGTGGTATTGATTATTTAATGGTATACATACACTCCAGTATAATTCCACGATCATGGGAATGATATCATCGCTCGTGCGTACGTACGAAATACCGTCTCCACGATGTGATGTGATTCGTTCTACATGATCATCATTGCATAATGATTATATAAATGAATTGAATGAATGAATATTATATATATTACACTAATACCATTATGGAAATGAGGTATCTATAACCGAAAGAGATGAATAAGAATTTATTCGACAAACACGCATAAGAACAAAAAGTAATAAACACCCGAATAACAAGTAGTAATGAAATATTACTAATAAAACCCTAAGAATATGACCATATATGATATCATAACAATAAGTATGATTCTGGAATAAGTCAGTAACATTATTTAAATCATTATACAGGAGGTTCAGACACTTACGAAGCAAATCGGACCTAAGGTAAGGGAAAATATCACAATCTCAATTTTATCCGAGATTGTTTATATTTTGGTATTTACTGAGATGTATTTTATCATCCACGTCCATGTTACCTCAATATATAATATTGTTTCCATACACCTATAATTTTTTAAATCCAATTTTACCCTTATTTGAGTTTTTAGTAAAGGATATTAAAGGAATCTTTTATCGTTTTTCATACGAGGTACTTTTTCACTTTTCCGACAAAAGTATGAGAAGAATGTTTTTTAACCTATACGGCATTAATAAATTTTTAAAACATTATTTCCAAGAAGAATCCTTTACAAGTTTTAATTTTTATTTTTAATCAACTTCTTTTAGTTTATAATTGTATGACATGTTAAGAAAGGAAAAGTGTTTTTTATGTAGAAAGGATATTTTCCTCAAGAATGGAGTTCAAGTGTATTATCAAAATTATTTTCCATATAAGATAATGTAGGGTTCTGTTTCTATCCCTTTTATTACATGTATTTGATTATGTTGTGATGGAAATATTTTTATGAATTCCTTTATCTTATATGAATTTTTTTATGATGTCATGCTGTTTAAGAATCCCATTTTTACTACATGGGTTATGCAATGATATATGATTTATGATTTTGTGGCACACATAAGAATGGTATAATTATGAGATGGGTGGGAACTATATATCCCTCTAATGCATTGGGTAAAGAATTTATATCTCATGAGATAGACATGGATGGAACGGAAGGTTATTCCGGTTTAGTAAAACAGGACTAAAACGAGGAGTGAACTCGGTTCAGAAATGGACTTTGTCCACTAAGATAGTCTTGGCAATTAGTCTTGACTAATAATAAATGATTCTCTATGACTTTGATTGTATGCCACAATGTTTCATGTTTTATGTTATGATTATTGGGATTTCATTTCACTACTATGATTTATCCCATGTTATGAAATTATGCACTCTTTTGGAGCTTAATATTTCTAAAATGCTATGTTATTATGAATATGATGTTATTGATATTTCTTTTGTTTACCCTTACCGAGCATTTAAGCTCACCATTTTTTATGTTTTATTTCCCCATGTTAGGAAAAAGCTTATTAAGTAATATATTCCAAAAGGGACTATAGATATGATGAAATAAATGGGAGACATTGTAGATGATTTATGAACCAGTTTTTTATGTTTCCCAGTTTCTAAAGACACTATACCTATACGGTTCTGTCATGATTTTGTTATATGTTGTAATAAGTGTGCTTCAATTTTTATGTAATAACAATGTATGTAATGTATGGGTCATTATAATTATTTTAATCACATATCATTGGATTCTACAAAACTTTTAGTTTTATCACCCATTATAAAACCATAAATGAGTAAATATAAGAAGTGATTATTTTATCTCCCCCATTTTGAAAATAAAAATACAAATATCAATTGGGAGAGGGGAGAAAATTAATAAATACCATTTGATGAGTGAAGGATTTGTTTTGTGATCTAAAATCAAATTATTTTTATTTATCCCCAATTTTTACTATAAACAACTTTTTATAGCTATTTTCTTCTTTAAATATATTGTTTGATTTATAATTACCATTTTATTTTTTACATTCATAAAATGGAATGATAAGCCTTAATTGTTATTACCTATAATTAATTTTTTATTTCCAAAATTGTAACAATATTATCCTAAATATGAATCGACATTATATTATTTTTTTATTTTTCATCATCTTCTATAGTTCACTACATTATCCTATTTTTTCATTTGATATAATTTTCACATGTATTTAGATTAAATAAATGTAAATCTTTGTTAACAAAATTCTTATTATCCTCATGGTTCATCTTCTTCATCAATATTTCATCAACTAGAAACATGTTATGAATTTTAATCTACCATCTAATCCTAACACATTCAACATTTATATTATCTAAAAAACATTCATTCTTTTTAAATTGCACTTCATGGTACTCATCTTATATTTGAGACACACATATTAAATTGTTTTTAACTATCTATAATAAAATGTATTCCATTATTAAATAATATATTATCCAATAATTGTTTATCCAAATAAATTATTTTTATGTGACCTTCTATTATAAATGTGAATCAATTATTACTTTCATTACATTTCATCATTTATGAGCATCAAGTCTATAGTCATATGATATGATAATTCTCTATAAAAAATATATAGTAGTTTCACGTGTGATGTTTTTCGTGAAACCTAAAATATTAAGGCTTCTACATTCTGTTCACTTCTTTATTCATAGAAATATGATTGTTAAATATTAATCTAAAACGGTTCTATGAAATGATGTGATATTATTCTATAGGGTGACCTAACTATTCACATCTTTCACAAAGTTTATCCAATGGTTAATTTTTTTTCTACCTTTATAAAAGAAATTTATGTTTGATTTGTGATCTCTCTCATTTAAAGAGACAAAATACCCCAAAAAATTATTCATTAGAAATTATTTACAACAATTAATATTATAAATTCAACTAATATAACCTTTCTATTTGTTCAAATCCTCCAGAATTCCCATAATATCTATAAAAGGAATTCTTTCCTAAAAAAATATCTTGTTGTCAATATTTTGACATATGTTTTTGTTTTATAATATAACATTCAATTTTTGATCAATTTAATGAACTCTAATTTTTTTAGACTCTTAGAATTTTCATCTTAATACTAGAAATCTTTATTTAATATTTTGAATTTACCATTTGTTGTTGTGTCTATATTCTAATCTGTGTTCCTTCAAGATCTTAATTTCTGAGAATCATCTTGTTTTACTTTAAACAATACTTTATTTACTTGTATCAATGAATAATAATTTTTTATTACACTGTTATGTTGTTTTCACCCCTTGAATAAACTTTTTTGTACTATTTTAATTTCATCATTCAATGAAATGTTAAATATTTCTTCAATATTCTTATTTATTATTTCTAAAACTTCTGATACAGATTCCATGAAGTTGAATTTGAATTTGTTCAATATATTTGGATCCCCTATAAAATTTTATTGTCCATCTTTAATGTCCATTACAATTTATAAAACCTTTTCATCCATCTCAATATTCATATTAATATCATCATCATGAATGTCAAAAACTATTAAATATCATTTTACAGCTAAAACAATTCCCAGTATGTAATATTTACTTATTGATAGATAATTGACAAACCTTCTTCAGAATTATAATCACTTTCCAATTGATAAATCATTAATAGACACTCTTTGAATTTCCAATTTAACATAAAATATATATCTATCTCTTACCCACATTAATATTTTCATATCCCATCACTTATAATTTTTTCATTATAATTTTGAAATGTATAGTCTTCTAGAATCCTCATTATATGATTTTACTTATTCATGTTATTCATTAATTTCATTTAATTCACACTTTTATGAGTAATTTATATTCTTGAATTCAGATAATTTTTTCTGTTTCTATATTGAAGAATACTATGATTATTTCTTCATTAAAGAATGTCTTGGATCCACATTCTCATCATAACTATATTCATTTTAATTAAAAATTGTTTTTTTTTCATGATATCCTATACCCCCACAAAAAATGTAACAATTTATTTCTGAGAAATACTCATATCCATTTTCAAGCACTACTAGATATATGTTCTATGAGTTTTTATAATTCAAATAATTATTTTAATTTATGTTTTAATCTTCCTCATCAAAAAGAATTATTTTCTAATTTTCTATTTCATAAAATATTTTATAGATATTTCCCTCTCACCGATGGTAGTCTTCCTGAAAAAACATCTCTGACACATTTTCATATGAAATTATAATTCTATGCTAAACATCTAATGAAAGTTTAACTTCTTCATAACCTTCAAGTATTTAATTGAATGCATAAAATCTGTTAGGATATAAACACAATCACTTCCCATGAACTATATAATTCTCCAAATTTTAACCCAATTCTCTAATGGTGCCCAAAACATCATTAACTATAGTGAATAAGCCTAAAAATGATTCATGTTCACTCAATATTATATTTTTGTATATTAATATAAAAAAATATAGCTTAAAAATATTCAAATTTACATTTACTTGATGAATTATTTCAATATATTCCAAAATTATTTTTATTTTTATGCACCCCTCTACCATGTGGGATTCCTTATCTTCAAGGGATGACAATACAAACTTCAAAGAATGACCATCATTCTCCATATTATTCAAATCCACTTCTATCATAGAATCACAGTAGTAATGAATAATAAAACAATTTCTATTATCCTAGATAGCATTATGACATATAAAAACAATATCATGAAGAATATAATATTTATATATAAAATAGTTATTCCTTTATATGTTTGATAATCCTTTATATTAATTGAATTAATCAGTCTATATTGAAATGAAATTAAAAAATAAAAACCTTCTGAAGGAAAATGATACACTCTAATACCAATATTTGTGACCCTATGAATGGTGGTGTTTATTAGTGGTGGGGGCAAATTATATAATGATAAATTTTTATATTCATTTTTTGATTTGTTTTGAAATAAAACTCCAACAATTGTTTGAGTAAGAGTTATCACTTTTTAACTCACACTAATAGAGGAATGAAAAAACAATGGTTACTAGATTCATAAGGGTAACTATTCAAAAATTATTAGCTAATGTAAAAACAAAATATTTAATATGTTTTTCCATTTAAATAAACCAAATCTATTTGATAGGTTGATTTACTTGCAACCTTTTGTATAATTGAACCTATGATATAGTATACCATTATTACCATGTTGTTGGATTGGAAGGTATGAATAAAATTAATCACATTATGATATATATATACATGTTTTCCAAAATTCAAATGTAATTATTAATTCCTAAGAAAAAATAATTACATTTTTTATAAAATCATGTATTGATTAAACACCTTATTTTTTGAATAAAGGCATGTTACCTCCTATTATGAATTAATATTTAAAAAATGTATATTGATTACTAAAAAAAGATTCCAATGAAATTTATTTGAAGTGTTTGAATAAAAATCAATACATTTTTTGTTTAATGGTTAGGAATGAAGATAAAATCATTTAATGGTAAAATGATTTATTTTTAAAAAATAAATTTTCATATGTGATATGTATTTTTATCATAATAAATTCAGTAAATAATAGTTTTTAATGGTTTTAATGATATTTATTCATTATATATTCAATAAAATATAGAAATTTTAATTTTCTATTTTTTACTAGGTGTGGATTGGATAAAAAGTTTGGTTTATTCCTAAAAAGAATTTATCTTAAATTGATTTTTCATTGTGTTTTCAATTATTATATTAGGATTAAATTTTAACTCTTATTGAAACACACTTTCTTATAATAGATTAAAAATTTGGAAATAGTGTGTTTGAATTTGATGATGATTTCATATTAATTTTTTGTCATCATGAATAGTACAAATAGTTAAAATTTTGTACCATGGTTATGTTTAAAATGTGGTTACCGAGGGTTAAACAAACAGATAAGGGTAATATTACTTCATAAACTTGTAGAATTATTTTTGAATAAAGTTATTTATTACCAATTTTATGTAACATTATAATACATAGCTATTTGGATACATTATAATTGAAAATTGGGTAAATTATATTTAAATCTTTTATGTAATTAAAATTGTTCCTTCCCCTAAACACATTAAAGACACCTCCTATGCACCACTATTCTAAAAATGTTACCTTATTTCTCATACAACCCCTTCTATAATACCTTAGACACATATTTAACTTTTTCAAAGATGTCATGGTCTTTTCCTCTTATAATTCTTTCAAGGATTAAGGTGTTAGAAAAATGATGTATCTCAAAGGAGTGGTATAAATAGTAACCGAGCTCTTTCAATTTTATTTCATCATTAATCTTATCTAGACCTATTTTATACTTAATATTATGATAAATACAGTATCATAAATACAATATGATTTTAGTTTGATTATTTCCCAACCATTTTCCACTTTTCAAAAAAAATAATAAATGATAGTATCATGGGTACATAGTGTGGACTACCTCCTCAACATAGCAGTATGATCCATTTTCATTCATCTCCTAAAATTGAAGGATATAATTATTTATTTATAAATTATATATGAAATTTGTAAAATAGTTATGACTCTATAGTGATAAAAAAAATTATCTTTTATTCCTTCTTTTCGTTATAAACATTCACTCATACGTATGGATTATCGTCTCCAAGAACGAATTAATTCATTTTTTATATCGTTAACATTTAGGGATGGTTATGAATGTGTATATAATGAATATATATGATATTAATATCATGATGATAATTACAGAGATGATGGAACCATGATAAGTATACTAGGACAGAAGCATTCAAACAAGAACTTACATGAAAAATGAAGTGGTTATCACCGATAATAGTAATGTTAATAATGAATTGTTAATTAATTGTAGATAAGATGCTATAAGATAAACCATATATGATATTATATGTATTAATATGGTAAATTTTTATTAATATAATAAATTTAGATTTTTTATATTGGGAGTTAGAGTTCTTGTAATGATAGATGAACAGGATGTAAGGGTTTTAGATTACATTCTAATTTACCAGGATTGTTTATGGATAAATTTATAAAGACTAAATAATATGATATAAAAATAGAAAATATTATATATTTATTTATCCGTTTTTTCATTCAATAATTTAAATGTTTTCAATTCATTTTTCTCTTTCAATGTATTGTAAATCCTAAATGATAGTGTTTAAGAAAAACAATATTTGTTCTGTTATTTAGTTAGGAATTGTTTCCTTCAATGTCTACATTTCCTTTAAACAATTTCCGAAGTGTTATTAATAATCAACTATTATTGATTAAATTAATTTTAACGATGTTTTACTTTATATAAATAGGATTTAAAGGAATATTCTTGTTATTTTATGAATGATGTATATTTTATCAATAGTGAGAATAAATTCATTATTTTAACATAAATCACATGAATTAATTTTTCTTCCCCCATGAATATTCTGTTGGTTTAATATTCATTTATATTTTACAATTTTATTTTCAAAGATGATTTATTTCTAATATCCAAGGAATTTTTTTAATTTGTTTTTAAAATGAATAACGTATTTTCCTAGAAGAATATTATAGTTATTTTCAATGTATTTTTAACTATGAAGACATCCATTAGTGTTAATTATACCATTAAAATCATGTTAACATACCCTTATGCTCATGTTATAATAAACTTATTATAGATATCTTCTTTTTACCCCTACTAATAATCTAATATCACCCTTTATTATGTTTCCTTTTCCCCGAAAAATAAATAAAGGTTTTATGTAGGATATGTCTAATAAGGGTCCTTATTGTGAAAAACATAGTGGGATGCATTGTACAAATCATATCTACATGTTTTTAGGTATCGTTGATTCCAAATACACTAAACATTTAAAGTTATATTGTGGATCATAATGATATGTAATTAATATTACTTTAATAATAAGTAGTATTTATGTATGAAATCACTAGGTCATCATTGTTGGTAAAAATGAAAGTCTTACTTATTTCGAAACTATGATGGGAAAACATTAGTTAGAAACCTTAGGATAAGTTAACGTCTAAGGGAACATCATATGTTATAGTAAATATTATTGTGTGATTTTCATAGAAAATATTACTATGTTTAGTTACTACTATATGATGAATTTATGGTATATTTGAAACTAGGTGTAAAAACTATAATTATGATGGATTGGGAATTAACTCGATCATCAATGTTGTGGGATGAGTGAGCCTAAGATTTAACACCTCCTAAAAAATCAAATAGGATATTATTGGATTAATTGAAATTTCATTTGTTATTCATTATCTATCAGAAGAATAGATTAAAAACATGTATGACCATGTATTGATGTAAGGTTTCGTATATTAAAAAAGGTGTCTTGGTTTAGATAACCTATAATTGGATTTCATGAAAATTTGGTTTCTCATTATATATTTTGTTTTTAATTTGGGATTTTTAGATGTATTCCATGGTTGAAACTAGATTGAACCGTGTTAACGGTGAATGTGATGGATTTTACAATTAAACTCTTCCTGGTAAATCATATTTATTGTATTAGGAATGAGAAATACATTTTAATACATATTTAACTTTCCGAATCCATGAATCATGATGATATTCAAAACAAGTAATGGAGGGGGAATCGTTCTGTTGAGTCTGTAAAGAGAAAACATCTATCGTAGTCCATTTTGTGATGAATGATAGTTTTATAAACGAGTTTTCCATTTTAGATGAATAAATTATTTATTAATAAATTATTTTGTATAAAATAAATTCAATTATTTCATTAATTTATAACCATATGAGTTATATCCTTTTCAGATTTAAAATACCTTTATAAATAATAATCTTATATAATATATTAATTGTGTATTGATTTTTAAGATTTGTATATATTAATTATTATGATAAAGTACAATTTCTGCTGATGAAATAAGTGATAGCCTTGACCAGTATGACCATACCCTATAATGTTTATTTATTAGTGTGTCTGAGTGACATAGAATCACCATGATTTTCCCATAACCAAGCATAAGATGATATTTAACAACTTAATCATGAGAGAGAAGTTCAAGATTAAAAATATCTCGAACCAAACCATATCCTCCACACCACCACCAGAAAGGGTTATCATCACTCAACTTACCATTAGGTAATATGCTAGAGTAATAAGGGGTTTATATCTAGACCATTACCAAATAAATATTTTATTTTGTATTTTTTATAACATAATTATTATATTTATTCTTTTTATTAGTACTTTATAAATTAGTTGACAATGAGTTTAATTAAAATTTTATTTTTATATGATGAAATAAAAATTTTATATTGGGGAAAATCTATAGATTCTATCAAGAATATTTTTATGAAATCAAGATTTTCTGAAATGAAAATTATTTTAAAAAGATATTCTTATTAAATAATATTTATTTAATATAAATGATAATAAATTTTATTGAAGTCCAATGTAATTTTTAAAAGGGTCTAAAAAATTTATCATCATAAAAAACTAGTATTTATCAATATATCGTAATTTTTTGTTTAAAATGTATTTTTTATATTTATATTGTATCGACCCATACCACTATATCACAAATATGGTGTCTTATTTGTTACAATTTCTTAATATACAAGTAACAGCATCTCAAAAGAGTAAATATTTTAGTAGTCTTGGTAAACATGATACATAGATGAGTCCTGTATTACATTTGAAAAAAATTCAATAGAATTTGTGTCTAGAATAAAATTATTCCATCTATAATATCCCAGAATTCCAATCATAGAGAACTTAATAGATTCCTAAGAAAATAAATAAAATATGTGTGATATATAATGGTTAGTACCAATTACGTTCAATAGAGGAAATCATGAATAAATAGACATAATAAATATATAAAGGTAAATAATAGGAAACAAATTCCTTGTCATAAATAAAATGGGATGGAAGTGAATAGAGAGATAATATAAATGAAACAATATCATAGAAAATAATCTATATTTAATGGTAAATAAATTAAAACACATGGAATTTATTCAATAACATGATTGTCTTAACTAGATGAGGCATAATTAATATGGTAATGTGAATAATCAAAAACACATTCCATTTAATCATTAATTGTGAATGGAATGCATCCAAAGATAACATCATTGGTAAAACATCAAAGATATTAATAACTAAATTTTTAATGAAGTAAATGACTTATTATCTAACATTATGTATAATACAAAAGATACCTAATATTTCATTATCTATCCTCAATACATTTAAATCTATTGGGAAAAAATACAATAGATTTGGCCAACTGGTTTTATTCTCACTAAATTTTTCACCTCATTAGCGTACTGATTCATCAAGGGGATATCTAAAAATTATCCCCACCCATGTATTCCTGTCAAAAGTATTCCTCATATATCGAATAATTGATTTAATCCATGAAAAATGTTCTGTATCATCAAATATCTATATAGAGTAAAGAATAAATGTCTATCTATATTTTCAAAGATAATGAAATAACATTAAATATATAACACCATATATATAAATCATATATAGTTTATGAAATAAAACTATCCATGAGAAATAAATTATATATTTAGTGAAAATGTTATTTCCTTAAGAAATTGAATAAAGCAAGGAAGATTAAAAACTACAAAATTGAATCACTTATGTTAATTTCAATACTTTTCATGGTCAAAATGATTATAAACCGTCAATATAAAGAATAATTACGGTATAAAGTTGATGAATACCAATTAGATTAATAATAAATGTTTTTTAATGAATAGAAATTGAAATAAATGATATTTAAAAATATTCTTAAGGAAAATGTCATTTCCATTTTGGAAATATCGTTTGAAACTAATAATTCAAAAAATTGAAAATAATTTTTTTTAAATTAGTTTTTCAAAATTATAAAATTATTTTTAATGTATTTTAGTGGCTATGATGGTAGGAAATTCCTTTCATGTTAGACACATTAAAACAATGATTCCATTCACTTTTTCGGTAAAACTAAATTGATAAATATTTTGAAAAAAACAATATTCCACTAAAAACATTTTGAAAAAAACATAAATATTGGAAAAATTACTTTAAAAATAATTTGGATATTTTTAGGAACATTTTTGATAAAATTATATTTGAATACAAGGTTCTGAAAAAAAAATATTTCCAACAGAAGAAAAAATGAAGTCATATTTTATTAGAGCTAATTCTCTATTATTTTAAATAAAAAAATGACGGAAATGGTACTATTACATGAAATTATCATGAATAATGAGATTTTGAGAAAATTATTTTTATATTATAAAATGATTAAAAAATATTAAATTTAAATTCAGAAATACAAAATCTTGAGGGGAATGACATGGTGAAATGAAACAATAAACCAATCATTATAGTGAAGTGAAAATTATTCAATGAATTGATTATGTGTATAAACATTAAGAAAAAATAAAACAAGTGTAAATACAACCAATGATGATTAAATTTCATTAAAAACACAATAATTGAATAAGAAAATCAATGATGTAGAATTTCGACACAATGAATGGAAATTGAGCCACGAAATTGTATTACATGCTTCTATTCGGTTAAACATGGATTAACATCATATATTCAAGCATTAAACATATAATTAACAGAAAATAGAACAATATTATTATTTTTTATGTAATATATAATCGTTTTATTACATCATATCATCACTTTCTTAATAATCGTTCATTATTTTCATTTTTTGTGTTTTTAATTTCTTTATTTGTTTCATTTGTTATTTTCCATAAAAGATCCAGTTATTTTTAATATTATATAGTTTCACAATATCCAAAATAATAATCATGAAAAAATTATCATGTTTATTCATAAATTATAATTTTACAACTAATCATTAAATAAGTTTTTGATAAATAATATATTGTATAATCATTGAGATAGCAGGATGTACGTACAAATGAAAAACTTCTCATTTTTTCAATGACAATTTTGGAAAAGAGGTAACTAATATTTTATCACTAAAAAATGACAATAATAAAATATATGAAAAATTATTATTTTTAAGTATACTCATATAAATAATCCATGTGGTGTAGTGATGAAAAGAGAGAGTCACATTGCTTTGTGAAGGCAATAGTCCACACGTACACGAATGAAGTCTTCATCATTATGTGTAAGAATGAAAATGAGATATTTTATTATCAAAATGATTTGTATTTTATAATTGTAATAATAATTTAATTTATATAATATATCATCATTGAAATTATCCTTATAACCTTCCATATAAAGCACTAGTGAAAGATGAATGAAATCACATAGTGAGCATATAATCTTCCCTACACAGAGGCAACATTATCGTATCCAATGTGGAATTGAAAATAAAGATTTTTATGGATATATTGAATAAAGAAATATTATTATATTATAAATATAATAAATATAATTTATATCCATCATTATACCCAATTGTGAGAGGTGTTAATGGAAACACGAATGACATCTGTTCGTGAGGTGGTAGTCTATTGTACACATGAAGGATGATTTCAAAACCAACTTTATGGAAGTGAAACTTATTGTAAGTCATGTAATTAAATATAAACATATTATTGTAAGTTATATAATTATTATATTATTACATAATGGTCTCATAATAATTGATGTAGGTGGATGAATAAATAATATAAAAACACATTTTTAAGAACGTTACATCATCTTGGGGTAACCTTCTAGGGTTTCATCTTGATTCCAACTAGGTTGTATATATACCTCTAATAATCCTTATTATATGATAGGAAGGATATTTCAATGTTTTTTTCTAACGTATTGGATGACCCAAAAGGGTTTTAAGGTGTCAATAAGAGAAGAGTTGGGGTGACCTTTTAAAAGTGAGGCGAGTGACACACATGTAATTTATGAAAACAAAAGGGTGTAACCATGTTTTTCACATGAAAAGGGGAAAAATAAATTATTATAAATTATTTGACATTATAGTGTCAAAATATTGAAATTCAATATATTTTATAATTTCAGGTCATTTTAACCATTTTTTTAATTTGAACCCCTATAAATCAATTATTACCTTCATCATTCTAATTAATTTTTAAAATTTTAAAATTCATTTTTTTAAAATATTATATGACCTTCTTTCGAAACAAAACATATTGTTATTCATAATATGGAATAAATTTTTATAAATTAAATTCACATTAGAGGAAAAGTTTTATTTTAAATTGATCCCGAAAATGTGATTTAAAAGTGAGTTTTCAAAGAGAAAATGTTCAAACATTTAAAATGTTTATATACAAAAAATGAATATGAAATTGATTTTAATGATGAAAATCTTATTAATAGATATATTACTGAATGAATTTTACTTTTAAACACGTTAAGAATATAATTTGTCAACAACAATAATTGTAATGAAAATTTTATTTTCAATTAAAATTTAATAATTTCTATTGTTCATCAAAACGTTATATATTTTATAAAATTAAAAAACACTAAACTAAGATAAATTTGATATTATGATTTAGAAAATTAATTTCATTTTATTAATTTTATTTTCCAAAATTGGTAAAAAATAATTTAATGTTATGTGTTCAAATTGAAACTAAACCATCTCTGATAAAAATTTCATTTTTCATAAAATAACTCTATTAATGCTACAAATGTTTTATTTTATGTCAAATAAATTGATTAAAATAATTTCCAATATTTATTAACTACTATTCATATTGAAATATTCAATGGATAATTTATAACGGTATAATATATTATGTTTTATTTAGAATCAGGGTTTTTCATTCCACAAGGTGTCAAAGAGGTTAAATTTAAAAGATATATTTCATGGGTTATTTAAGAGAAGTGTTGAATGCCACCTATTCAATAGAATAATAATTTATCCATTTCTAATTTCATGGTGTTTCATTATACCCACCAAATATATATTTCATCCACAATATTTTATTTTGTTCTTCTTAATGAAGGGTTTTCAATTTTGAAATACCATTTCTAAAAAACCCACATAAGGAAATGGGTTAAGACAATATCATCTTAATAAGAGAGAGGGTATAAAAAAAATTGAAATAAAATAACGTATATATTTATTTCTACTTAGTTGAATGTTGGAGGAAATTGGTACACGAATATTAACGAAAAGTATAAATAATAATATATAATTTAAGTGGTTATTGATCATAAGAAACTGAATGATTAATGTAATGTTTAGGGCCTCAAAACAATAAATATGCAATGATTAGAAATACAATCTGATTCAACAGATACTAATAATATTTTTCTCAAGATCCATTTCCTAAATATGATGATTTATTTTACTATCTATGAATATAACTATATATACATAATTGAAATATTTTAATTTCAAAATTCAAATTCCATTTTTTGGTTGTTCTTATATTAATTTCAAATTAATCACTTACCCAATGAACAGGATATCCAAAAACGAATTTTTTAGGCCTAAACCACTAAAATATACTTTTAACAGATCTTAAAATCCATGACATAATGATAATTGATTTATTTTATCACTACTTATTGTTATGAAAAAAATGGTTAGTACAAGTTAACATATATCTATTAATCTCTATATTGTGAAGTTATACATTAATCTATAAAACATTATAAAAATATTAACATAAACTATTTCATAAATTGTTATACTTATCGACCTTCTAAAATATTATGATCCAAAATATTTTAAATAAGGTCAATGAATTTTCAATAAAAACTTATCATTAATCCCCCGAACAACATGATGTAGCTCTTAATAATCACAGGGAAAACATGTGAATACCGTCATCATGAAATTTATTGAAACACATTATTAACTCAAATTACCAAAAATTCATATTGGAAACATTTATTCTTCCTTATTCAATTAGTAAAACAAATATTTTTGGATATATTCTATAAAACCAATGCCCATTAAAACTCCATTAAACATAACATAATACATAAAATCACTAACCAATCTCATTTTAAATAATAATATCTCAAAAACATATCATTTTAAATATTATTTCAACATCAAGAATATACTTAAAGTTATATTTCATATAATCACATATTTTTTAAGAAGTTATACTTTACACATAATCATTTTTCTTTTTCTTCGGTGTTGTTCAACATACACTTTCAAACACTTATTGAAAATGTATTGTAGTATAATGAAAATATATTCCATTATTTTTATAACCTGTATACCAGTGATATAATACTGAAATAACTTAATTTAGGAATCTATAAACATTCACATAAATCATTATACTTTTTCTCTAGTAATTTCATAAGATTAACCATGATTTAATATCATCTTTTTTGGTATATTCTTTTGATTATTGGGGAAATCAATTTTTTAGTGCCCAATATCTTTATAAATGAGGCATTGAAGATTGGAAATATATTTATTATCTGTTAAATCATGATCATGATTCCCTTTTCCCCTACACATGTTGAAAAATGTGTTTCTTTTTAAACATGTACCAAGGTGTTTCCATCCATAATTATCAAATGTGGGAAAATCCTTCTTTCCCTTCTTTCCCTTTATTCTTTTATTATTCATTTTATCCGTTATCCTCATCTTCTCTTACTTCCATTCCAATACATGATACATAGATAATTATTTCTCTATCTTTTGACAACATGATACTATTTCCCCATCCGATGATATGGTTCAGGAGATGAGTTACCTTTGAAATATTATCTTAATATAATCAAGGAAGTGACCATTATTACAATTTAGACTAGGTTCATTGATGTGGTGACCATTCCATTTACAAGGATCCATTTTAAAATAATGGAATTGTCACACCCCGACCGCGGACGTCCTTAATTGTTTTCTCTTTTCTTGGTCCCGGTTTAAATTTTTCGAAGATTAATTGTGATTGGTGGTTTCACGCCGGTGCGCGGTCATCGCATCGCTAGCGATGGACGTGCGTTCGGCCCGGGGGACGATGTGTCCACCCGGCGTTTTAAATATTAAAGTTTTTACGTTGACTTTTTATTATTACTACTATTTGAGTTGCGTTATTACTATAATTAACTAACTTTTATTTACTTTAATTATTTTATTGTTCTGATTATTATTATAAAGTATTATTAATATTATTATGAAGGTTTGATATTATTATTATAAGGAAATTATTATTATCATAACATTTTATTATTATTATTATTATAAGTTTATTATTGTTATGTAAGTTTTATTTTTATTATTATATAAGATTTATTTTTATTATATAAGTTTTATTGTTATTAATATTATCTGTTTTATTATCATTATTATAATTATAATTATTATTTTTTATCACATGTATATATATATATTTTAAACCTAAAGCTAACCCTAGCCTACCTCCCGGTAGCCGCCACCCCATCCGGCCTCGCCGTCCTCTCCTCTTCTCACCCCGTTCCCTGCTCCTCTCATTCGCCTCGCTTCGTCCCGGCGTCCCGAGGCCGCACCCAGCCGCGCCTCCTCCTTCCTCTCAGCCGCGCCCGGCCACCCTGTCCCTCTTTTCTCCCCCGCTCAGCCCAGGCGCGGCCCCTGGCTCCTCCTACGCCTCCACCGCCGCAGCTCTCCCTCCTTCCCTTCTCCTCCACGAGCGCCGCCGCGCGACCTCCTCCTCCTGACGGCCTCCCGTCGCCGCCCGCGCCGACCACCTCCGCCAACGCACCCGGCCGTCGCGCGTCCTCCCGCCAGCCACGCCGGCCTCCGCGTCCCGCCTTCTCCCGCTCACCAGCCGCACCGACGCGCCGCCTGACCCCACACCTCCGCGCGCCCCGCCCGCCCTCCAGTAGCTCCCGACCGCCGCTCGGCTCCCTGCCGGACCGCCGTCCCAGCGACCCGACCCCCTGCTCCGCCTCTCCCCGTTTTCGCGGCCTGCAACCGCCTCCGCCTTGCGTCGCGCCGCCCTCTCCCATGTTTCCCCATCTCCGGCTATCACCGCCGTCCTGTTTCCCTTCCCCCAGCCGCCGTCCCGGCTTACCCGCGCCGCCCTCCCTGCGTTTTTCCTGCACCGGCCAGCCCCGGCTCCCTCCGGCGCCGTCCCGCTCGACTCCCCCCCTGCTTCTCCGGCCTTCCTCCGCCTTCGCCACCCCCAGCGGCTGCCGCGCCGCCCAGCTCTTCCTGCTCGCCGTCCCGAGCTCGCCGCGCCGACCCCGCGCCGCCTGCTCCTCCCATCGCTGATCCGTTCCCCCCCCCTGCTGAGTTATCCTTTTTTTTTATTTTTTTTTAATTATTTGTTATTTTTGTTGTTTTGTTTTATTATAATTATTATTATTATATCACAATTAATATTATTATACTATCAATATTATTGTTATTATGTTAATATTATTATTAATATTATTACATCATTATTAAAATTATTATTATGTTATTGTTATTAATTCTATATTATTATTATTATTATTATTATTATTATTATTATTATTATTATTATTATTATTATTATTATATTATTATTATTATTATTATTATTATTACTATCATATTATTAATATTAATATTCTTATTATTGTGATTATATTATTATTATCACTATATTATTATTATTGTGATTATATTATTATTATATTATTATTATGTTGATATTATTCTATCCTTATTATTTTTATTATATCATTATTGTTATTATTGTTATATTATTAATATACTTATTAAATTATTATTTTTATATCATTCTTGTTATTAAAGTATGTTATTATCATTATATTATTTTTAATATTAATATTTTATTAAGATTAAGATTATTATTAGTATTATTATTTTCTTATTATTATTACTCTGGCATTTACTTGTGCTTTGTTAGGGGTTTTCTTCATCAATTTATACTTGTTTTTGGTAGGTTTAAGACTTTGGGACCCGCGCAGGGCGTTTCCGAGAAAGCGCCATCGCTGCGCCTTGTTTCCGGGGTTCCGTCATCGCCGCGCTTTAGTTTCAAGGTGAGCGATTCTTCCCGCCGCATGGTTTCGAATGCTCTGGTGAGTTTTGGATGTGTCTGAGTCCTTGGCTTTGATTATGCAGATTGTCGGACTTTATCACGTGGCTTCGGACACGCGTTGTGTCATCGCGCCTCGGTTCCAAAGTTGTTTTGTCGTCGCGCATGGTTTTGAGGTAGGTCCCCTTTGCACTGCTTTTAAAATTTAAGTTATATTATTTCATGCTGTTTGCGCACCCTAATTGTTCAAAATCAACATTTTATTAATTGTAATAAATCTGAGATAATATACGACAATTAATTTTTAATATAAGATGGTTAATTTTTAAATGGTTATTTAATGTCAAAAGGAGCCGTTTATTTTATACACGACACATGGAACATCCTTTTGACGGGCGGACACCCAATAATGAAAGAATGCCCGTTTGGATTTTAAACATAATTCATGGAATATAAAATGGATTTATGGTTTAATGATAAATGATTTCTTTTGAAGCATGAACAAATACTTTGGTTCGTTTGAGAAATTGCCCGGTTGGCTCTTAAAGTTTATTTGGAAAAGAAAATGGTTTGGTTTGGTTTATAAAAACACTGGCAACCTGTGAAGTAGTGTTTTGTGGATTCTTCAAATAGTTTTAAACTGGTTTTGGTAGTAATTGTGAACTGTATTAAATGCCCGTTTGGCACTTTATGGAAAGCGATGGAAATGTTTTTATAAAAAACCCTCTTAGGACGACTCTCATGCCTTGGTTGCGATTGATTGTTTGGGAGGCCGCGCTTAGAGGCTCCCGGGTACTTGAGTGGAAAAAGGCATGAGGTTGTCCCATGGAGTGGCTCGGGGAATGCCTGTTGTTCTTTATATATAGATATATCTGATTGGATGCTCGGTTGGCATCAGTTGGCTCACCCCTTTTTATTAAACACTTGAGACATGGGAATCTGGCATATTGAGAGAATATTCTAAGAACGATTGCTGCACTGGTAGGTTATGGTACTGACCAGTGGCCCATAGTATGTGGATATATTGTGTTTATTGCTATGGGATTTTCCCTCGACCTGCCTGTGAGTGGATGGTCGAGCGTTTTGTGCGTTTTGATTTCATCGTGACATGTCAATAAGGATGATTTCTCATGTATTGGTGTCTTCTGGTTTATTCTCGATCTCCTAGGTTCATCCATGTCTATTCAGCTTTTGTAGCTTGCAGTAATGATTATGATGCTCATGTGTACACTTACATTGCCCTTGCTGTATGTTTTTCTTTGTGCATTCTGGCATATTGTTTTCCTTAGAAACTGATAAATTGCTTTTAATGGGTTTCTAAAAAATTGTTTTCAAATGGAAGTGTTTAATCCCTTTTGTTCAAATTTGAAAATGTAAACATCACTTTCCCCTTTTCCTGAAATGTCATTGGCACTAATGAAATGAACACGAATTTGGAAAATGGCTAAGGGCAATGGTTCGTACTTTGTTTTTGAGTAGAATATTATTAAAAACATACTTTTATAGATTGTAGTTCAAACTTGAAATGATGTTTCTTTCATTTTAAAGGTAGTGCATTGGGAATAGATATCGGTCTAGCCTACTGAGTTTTAATACACACGCCTATAGTTCTTTTCTGTTTTTAGTGTTTGTGCAGGCTATAGTTTGAGTGCGCTCGCCTAGGGCGACGCTTGATCGTTGAGTCGGAGAGCGACCTGCGAGGTCGTACGGAGCTTGTTCGGACGTCGTGTTTGGTTAGTTTGTTCTCTGTTTGTTCTTGTTTATTCACTTTATTTGGTTATCTTTTCTGCGCTGCTCTGTTTTATTTTCGCTGTCTTATTTATTTATATTGGGCGAAATCGTTCCCACAGTCTCTAATGATGACCTGGCGCTGGTCGCCAGCCCGGGAGGATCGGGAACGCCTCTCGGGCCATGTCGCGGACCGGCTCGTGTGACCGGTTCAGGGTCGACCCGGGATGGTTCGTGACAAAATGGTATCAGAGGTGGTTCTTGTTATTTGGGTTGTCCGGTAGAAGGAGATTAGGACTGTCGGAACTCGAGGGGTAGGTACGGGAAGAGCGTCGCGAACTCTTGCTCGCACTGATCCTCGAGTTACCAGGGGTAGTTCGGGAATTGTGTCCTTGTCTTTTCTGGTTTGTCTTGGATTGAGAGATGACAATGGAGGCAAGCCGATGTTACGTCGTGATTTCACATGGAGTAGTGACCCATGTGGAGTCTGAGTACGCGGTTTGAATTCCTCCTGGTGGTCGACACTGACTTGGGACATGGCTCACTACCATGTCGCCAGGTTGAGTGTGACTACTAGTCCCTCACTTCAGCGATTGATGCAAATTTGGATGTTGTTTTCGTTTTGGTCTGTGTGAGTGCGTAGTTGGAAATGAAAAAGGTTTTTGAAAAATTTGACTGATTTCTTTTAAAAGACTTTAAATGTATAAAATGGGTTTTGAAACTGAAATCTCTTGATTTGAAAATCTGTTGTCTGCTTGGAATTGGATAAGAATGATTTGGGTTGAAACCTCGGTTCCTCTTTATGAACGTTTGCACATGTGTGAGAATGCATGGAAAGTGTGTGTTGACGCACGTATGAATGGAATGTGGATAAAGACATGTGCAGCGGTTCATGAGATTACCTGGGTGTGTATTTGAAATTAAGGGCTTGATCTTGTTTTCTAAATTGGTTTTAAATGGGAAACAGTTTTGGAAAGTTTTGGTTTGAAAGTGGGTTGGTTATTGGAAAGTGATCTTGAAAAAGGGTGGTTTTGAAATCAAAAATGAAAAGGAAATTTTAAAGAGGAGATTTTGTTTTGGGTTGTGTTGGTTTGGTCCTTGTGCTGACTGTTTTTGATGGAGGCGCTTTCATTGATGTTGATTTGGTTTGATATTGGTTTTGGCCTTATGTTTTATATGTCGCTCAGGAAATGCCACCCAGAAAGGTCTTTAAGGATTCGGATACGTCATGCCCAGTTTTTAGTCCTCCTCAGACTTTGCCTGTTCTCCATGGTGACCAGGGTCCGTTAGAGGCAGTGGAATGGCTCGAGGAAGTGGAACGTGTCTTTAGAATATTGGGAACTCCCGATAATGTTAAGGTTCGTGCAATTATGGAGTTGTTTGAGGGTCCAGCTCTGGACCAGTGGAAGATGGTTACCCCACCGTCAACGCAAGGTGAAATGACGTGGGATGTCTTCAGAACCGTTTTCATCCAATGGTTTGTACCTGAGGAAGTGAAGCTGGAGAAAAAGGGAGAGCTTGTGCATATTCAACAAGGCCAACGGACGGTGAAGGCATATGTTGACCATTCCAAGGAACTGATTTCCTTTTCTCCAGATGTAGCGTCGCATGAGCTCATGAATGCCTCTCTTTTCACTGGAGGTCTTCGTCCAGAGATCAAGGAGCGTGTCCTCCCTTCTAAAGACCTTTGTTTCGAGAAGCTGGTGGAGAAAGCTTTCTTGGCTGAGTTGGTTTCTGGTGTGCGGGTGGCTAATACTTCAGCATCCCCTGTTGTTCGTAAGAGTTCCCCCTCTGGTGAGGATAAGGCGCGAGAGATATCTGTCCCCAATGAGTTATCCCCTTTGGTCCCAGCTTCCAGTTCATCAGATCGTTCGATGGTATGCTTTCAGTGTGGTCGTTTCGGGCATTTAAATCCGTCTTGTCGCAACCCTCCGAAGACGTGTCATCGTTGTGGTTGTCTGGGTCATCTGGAGAAGTTTTGCAGGAAGCGTCGCTTGAAGAGGAAGCTGTGATGGGAGAATGTCAGTACCTGACTGTGAGGCAGAAGATGCTTCAACCATCAGAGCCCCAGCCACAAGTCTCGGGGTGAAGCTCGCGCACAGTCAGGAGTCCCCAGGGGTGTGAAGCCTTGGTCTAGGCTTGGTGTTCTATGTTAGCAGTGGAACAATCAAGATCTTCTAGTACTTGTTTTTCTGCTGTTAAGTCTTGACGTTGTTGTACGTTCATTGTTTTTCCATGGGGTTATCATGAACTTGTTCTATTATAATCCAAGTAGTCTGGTTTATGTAAATGTGTTGTTTTTCTAAAAAGTGGCAATGGACTTGTTCTATGATAAATCTAAGCGGACTTGTCGTGAGAATGTAATATTCCGAGTCGTGTGTCCTTCTTAAAAGTGTGTTTGACTCTCGTGTGGGTTGACCTCGTTTTAGTTATGTTGTCGATGTGGTAATTTTTTGTGGACTTCGGTGGATCATGTCTCCAATATGATAATGGTTAAATGTTTTTCTATGGGTTTTCCCTAGTGTTGAAGTTGTTGACTCTCGTCGAGGGTTCAAGGTTTCGACGAAGGGGTTGATTTTCACTCGTGCTATGAGAGTTGGTTTAAACCGGTTGGGAGTTCTCGCGTCGACCCCCCCTTTTCCTAGGGGTTTCTATTTAAATGGTCTCTTTTCGGCACTAGTTAAGTTCTTGTGGTGGGGAGAACCCCTTCGTGTTCTCCCCTCACCCTCGGACCCCAGTTTTCTCTTGAATCGGTCGGGTGTGACCTGTGTAGAGTAAGGTCATCCCTGAGATTCTCAATCCTCTCTAGTTCCTTTAGTTATGTTTGGGCATAGACTTGGTTTTTGGTTGACTTGCGGCCTGGTGACTTTCTGGGGGCAGAAAGTGTCTGTGGTGGGGAGAATTGTCACACCCCGACCGCGGACGTCCATAATTTTTTTCTCTTTTCTTGGTCCCGGTTTAAATTTTTCGAAGATTAATTGTGATTGGTGGTTTCACGCCGGTGCGCGGTCATCGCATCGCTAGCGATGGTCGTGCGTTCGGCCCGGGGGACGATGTGTCCACCCGGCGTTTTAAATATTAAAGTTTTTACGTTGACTTTTTATTATTACTACTATTTGAGTTGCATTATTACTATAATTAACTAACTTTTATTTACTTTAATTATTTTATTGTTATGATTATTATTATAAAGTATTATTAATATTATTATGAAGGTTTGTTATTATTATTATAAGGCAATTATTATTATCATAACATTTTTTTATTATTATTATTATAAGTTTATTATTGTTATGTAAGTTTTTTTTTTATTATTATATAAGATTTATTTTTATTATATAAGTTTTATTGTTATTAATATTATCTGTTTTATTATCATTATTATAATTATAATTATTATTTTTTATCACATGTATATATATATATTTTAAACCTAAAGCTAACCCTAGCCTACCTCCCCGTAGCCGCCACCCCATCCGGCCTCGCCGTCCTCTCCTCTTCTCACCCTGTTCCCCGCTCCTCTCCTTCGCCTCGCTTCGTCCCGGCGTCCCGAGGCCGCACCCAGCCGCGCCTCCTCCTTCCACTCAGCCGCGCCCGGCCACCCTGTCCCTCTTTTCTCTCCCGCTCAGCCCAGGCGCGGCCCCTGGCTCCTCCTACGCCTCCACCGCCGCAGCTCTCCCTCCTTCCCTTCTCCTCCACGAGCGCCGCCGCGCGACCTCCTCCTCCTGCCGGCCTCCCATCGCCGCCCGCGCCGACCCCCTCCGCCAACGCACCCGGCCGTCGCGCGTCCTCCCGCCAGCCGCGCCGGCCTCCGCGTCCCGCCTTCTCCCGCTCACCAGCCGCACCGACGCCCCGCCTGACCCCGCACCTCCGCGCGCCCCGCCCGCCCTCCAGTAGCTCCCGACCGCCGCTCGGCTCCCTGCCGGACCGCCGTCCCAGCGACCCGACCCCCTGCTGCGCCTCTCCCCGTTTCCGCGGCCTGCAACCGCCTCCGCCTTGCGCCGCGCCGCCCTCTCCCCTGTTTCCCCATCTCCGGCCATCACCGCCGTCCCGTTTCCCTTCCCCCAGCCGCCGTCCCGGCTTACCCGCGCCGCCCTCCCTGCGTTTTTCCTGCACCGGCCAGCCCCGGCTCCCTCCGGCCCCGTCCCGCTCGACTCCCCCCCTGCTTCTCCGGCCTTCCTCCGCCTTCGCCACCCCCAGCGGCTGCCGCGCCGCCCAGCTCTTCCTGCTCACCGTCCCGAGCTCGCCGCGCCGACCCCGCGCCGCCTGCTCCTCCCATCGCCGATCTGTTCCCCCCCTGCTGAGTTATCCTTTTTTTTATTATTTGTTATTTTTGTTGTTTTGTTTTATTATAATTATTATTATTATATCACAATTAATATTATTATACTATCAATATTATTGTTATTATGTTAATATTATTATTAATATTATTACATCATTATTAAAATTATTATTATGTTATTGTTATTAATTCTATATTATTATTATTATTATTATTATTATTATTATTATTATTATTATATTATTATTATTATTATTATTATTATTATTATTATTATTATTACTATCATATTATTAATATTAATATTCTTATTATTGTGATTATATTATTATTATCACTATATTATTATTATTGTGATTATATTATTATTATATTATTATTATGTTGATATTATTCTATCCTTATTATTTTTATTATATCATTATTGTTATTATTGTTATATTATTAATATACTTATTAAATTATTATTTTTATATCATTCTTGTTATTAAAGTATGTTATTATCATTATATTATTATTAATATTAATATTTTATTAAGATTAAGATTATTATTAGTATTATTATTTTCTTATTATTATTACTCTGGCATTTACTTGTGCTTTGTTAGGGGTTTTCTTCATCAATTTATACTTGTTTTTGGTAGGTTTAAGACTTTGGGACCCGCGCAGGGCGTTTCCGAGAAAGCGCCATCGCTGCGCCTTGTTTCCGGGGTTCCGTCATCGCCGCGCTTTAGTTTCAAGGTGAGCGATTCTTCCCGCCGCATGGTTTCGAATGCTCTGGTGAGTTTTGGATGTGTCTGAGTCCTTGGCTTTGATTATGCAGAGTGTCGGACTTTATCACGTGGCTTCGGACACGCGTTGTGTCATCGCGCCTCGGTTCCAAAGTTGTTTTGTCGTCGCGCTTGGTTTTGAGGTAGGTCCCCTTTGCACTGCTTTTAAAATTTAAGTTATATTATTTCATGCTGTTTGCGCACCCTAATTGTTCAAAATCAACATTTTATTAATTTTAATATATCTGAGATAATATACGACAATTAATTTTTAATATAAGATGGTTAATTTTTAAATGGTTATTTAATGTCAAAAGGAGCCGTTTATTTTATACACGACACACGGAACATCCTTTTGACGGGCGGACACCCAATAATGAAAGAATGCCCGTTTGGCTTTTAAACATAATTCATGGAATATAAAATGGATTTATGGTTTAATGAGAAATGATTTCTTTTGAAGCATGAACAAATACTTTGGTTCGTTTGAGAAATTGCCCGGTTGGCTCTTAAAGTTTATTTGGAAAAGAAAATGGTTTGGTTTGGTTTATAAAAACACTGGAAACCTGTGAAGTAGTGTTTTGTGGATTCTTCAAATAGTTTTAAACTGGTTTTGGTAGTAATTTTGAACTGTATTAAATGCCCGTTTGGCACTTTATGGAAAGCGATGGAAATGTTTTTATAAAAAACCCTCTTAGGACGACTCTCATGCCTTGGTTGCGATTGATTGTTTGGGAGGCCGCGCTTAGAGGCTCCCGGGTACTTGAGTGGAAAAAGGCATGAGGTTGTCCCATGGAGTGGCTCGGGGAATGCCTGTTGTTCTTTATATATAGATATATCTGATTGGATGCTCGGTTGGCATCGGTTGGCTCACCCCTTTTTATTAAACACTTGAGACATGGGAATCTGGCATATTGAGAGAATATTCTAAGAACGATTGCTGCACTGGTAGGTTATGGTACTGACCAGTGGCCCATAGTAGGTGGATATATTGGGTTTATTGCTATGGGATTTGCCCTCGACCTGCCTGTGAGTGGATGGTCGAGCGTTTTGTGCGTTTTGATTTCATCGTGACATGTCAATAAGGATGATTTCTCATGTATTGGTGTCTTCTGGTTTATTCTCGATCTCCTAGGTTCACCCATGTCTATTCAGCTTTTGTAGCTTGCAGTAATGATTATGATGCTCACGTGTACACTTACATTGCCCTTGCTGTATGTTTTACTTTGTGCATTCTGGCATATTGTTTTCCTTGGAAACTGATAAATTGCTTTTAATGGGTTTCTAAAAAATTGTTTTCAAATGGAAGTGTTTAATCCCTTTTGTTCAAATTTGAAAATGTAAACATCACTTTCCCCTTTTCCTGAAATGTCATTGGCACTAATGAAATGAACACGAATTTGGAAAATGGCTAAGGGCAATGGTTCGTACATTGTTTTTGAGTAGAATATTATTAAAAACATACTTTTATAGATTGTAGTTCAAACTTGAAATGATGTTTCTTTCATTTTAAAGGTAGTGCATTGGGAATAGATATCGGGCTAGCCTACTGAGTTTTAATACTCACGCCTATAGTTCTTTTCTGTTTTTAGTGTTTGTGCAGGCTATAGTTTGAGTGCGCTCGCCTAGGGCGACGCTTGATCGTTGAGTCGGAGAGCGACCCGCGAGGTCGTACGGAGCTTGTTCGGACGTCCTGTTTGGTTAGTTTGTTCTCTGTTTGTTCTTGTTTAGTCACTTTATTTGGTTATCTTTTCTGCGCTGCTCTGTATTATTTTCGCTGTCTTATTTATTTATATTGGGCGAAATCGTTCCCACAGTCTCTAATGATGCCCTGGCGCTGGTCGCCAGCCCGGGAGGATCGGGAACGCCTCTCGGGCCATGTCGCGGACCGGCTCGGGTGACCGGTTCAGGGTCGACCCGGGTTGGTTCGTGACAGGAATATACTCTTTTAGATTATATAATTATGAATCATAATGACTGACTGACTGGAAATTACTTTTTTTATTATCCAAACACTTTTGAGGAAAAGTGAGAAACCGTCAAACACATTTAAGGGAAAAGTGAGAAAACATACATGACTTCATGACATACGGCCTTCAAACAACGGAAAAAAAACGCACCAACTTAATCCACTAAAACATTCAATCCATGGACCAGGGTGCACAAAATTAGAAAAGAATGAACAAACCTCAGAAATGGACTCCTTAAACACCAACGGTGGGACCATCGACACCGGATCCAAATCAACTAACCCAACGATGAACTCCGGTCAGAGTCCACCAAAACCATCTAGAAATGTGAGATGGTCCAAGAACACATCCACTAAAGGCAACCAAAAATCTAGATCAAGGTAGTCTAGGACATGCTGACGTTGCAACCTACACTACAGATTCTCACCTCCTTTCACCAACATCACATCCAACATCAAAACAAACTCAAACCTCCTCTAGAGTTTCTCACCCCCATTCACCAATAGCACATACATCATTAAAAAAACTCAAAACCAGAATCAATAGGAATAAACCAAGCCAAATCAACAAACCAAGGCAAAAAAATAATTCCAGAACACAAGGCCCCCCTCTAAAACCCTGGATCTGACATCGGACACACCAGCTCGAACGCCGATGAGGAGCCAGAGTGAATCCAGGCAAAAGGCCCTGCACCGAGAGGCCGTCGTGGCAGACACTGTGAGCACCGGAGACACCAATAAGAGAATCCTCAACGGACCACGACAATACTCACAGCCGACGTTGAGAACATCTAAAATGAAGACAGGTTTCCGAATCCATGGAGAGATCCTGAGGCCTTAGGCACCCCTCGACCAACACCAAGCAAGCTGCAGGCAACTCGGAACACCTAAAGCCGCTGAAAGTACCCGAATCTAGGAGGAGCGAAGTTGAATTCGATCCAAAACCCTGAAGCCCGGAACACCAAGGCCATCGCATGAAACAGACGCTCTGAGATCCCGAGGCAGGAAAAGTAGAACGGTCTACGAACATACCGGATTAAAGGCAGGAACATGAAGCTACAGGGCGTAAAGAGGCCGCTGACGAGCCAAAACCAAAGAATTTCCATCTATATCTAACACCATCTAACATCGACACGAGGTGAGACAACAGTCGATGAAGCCAATCCACGCCGGAGGAGGGGAGGGGGAGATCTGACGGAGAAACCCAAGATGGGCGAGATGGGGAATTCGTCGCTTCTTAGAGGCCTGTTCAATCCCTTACATGGTTCAACCCAAATGTCAATTACAAATCATAATGGATAACACAAAATCTTCTAAAATTATTAACATAAATACGAAATTTTTTCATTTATAATATCTCAATCATAAACATGGTTTCTTAAGGGATATATTTATTTTCGACTCTATTAAAACATTTTTTATAAAAAAGTGAATTATCCCAAGAATATCCATCGAGAGTGTCAAACTAGGTATGTAGAAAGGACTTTTTTCTTTTACTAGGGTATGATCTAGTCAAGACCAATTCTCCATTTCTAGTGTAATTAACCCTAGGTACATCTTTCCCAGAACATGATACACATTTATTTTTCAAAACGGAATTTATTTTCAAGTAAAATACACATAATATATTCCCTAAAAACCTATTAGTATGTTGTTACATAATTATCCACAAAGTCTATCATTGTGTTATGTCCCCAAGTCAATCTTTTTTTAATCAACTTATTAAGGTTTATATTAAATTCATCTAATAAAAATTGTAGTGACCCTGATCCCAGAAGCCTAGATCTGGTGTCTAATATATATCATCATTATAATACATATGTAATCACATCCTTGTGGAATGAACAGTATATTAGTCAGGGTAAATTAGATGCATACTTTAGTCCTTCATTATAGTTAAATAAAAGTCTGTACCTAATTTTTATTTATAATTAACATTATTCCTTGTTGCGTATCCTTAAATATCAATATTTGTATACCTCATGGATTCCTATGAAAAAAATAAGTGTTAGCTAAAATGATCATTAAGGCTAATAAAATCATGAGTAATCATGATTCATTAAGAATAATCAACACTGATAGGTAAATAACTAAACACAAATGACATGTAGTCAATAAACTATGTAGGATGTGAATCCAAAGATATTACCTATGGTAAAGTATCATAGATAGTAATCAATATGGAAAGTTATATTAATGGAAAAAATTACATTTAATTAGTAACATGACTATCACAACTGGATATATAATAATAAATATTGAAATGTAAATAACTGAAAACAAATCCTAGTTAATCATTCACTGAAAATGAAATGAATATAGAGATAATATAATTGTGAAAATTTCATGGATAAAAATTACTAAATTTTGAATTACGTAAATGCATTATAATTTTATTTCATATATCAGGAACACGATACCTCTGAAATCATGATCAATGAAAAACAATTTTTAAAAATACAGGGTACTAACCCGTTAGGTTTGACCAACTAATTTTACGCTTGATTTTTAATTCACCTCAGGAGACTACCATTTCATATCTGGGACATATATAACTAGGTTCCAACACTATCATCATGTTTAAAGCATTACTCCTATATGAAATTTTCTTTTTTATTCATTAACAATGTGACTTATCATCAGAGAACTATATCAAGCCAATAATGATAGTTTATCAATATATCCATAGAGAAAGAATAACTTTTAATGTAGAACACCATATATTGAAATGGTATATTATTTGATAAATAAACATATCCATGATAAATAATATAGATATTTATGGGAAATTTAAGTTCCATGGAAATGTGAATAAATCATGGGAAAGTTAATGAATAAAAAAATGAATCTAATAAGTGAATATCAATACATTATTTTTTTTAAAATTACATTAAAAAATCCATAAAAAATTAAAAAATATTATATCAATGAAATATATACCAATTTTATAAAGAATTAATGATTTTTTTCATTGTGAATAGGAATAAAAAAAATAATATTTAAAAAATTAAGGAAAACATCCTTTTTATTTTGAAAATCACTTTTAAAACTAACTGTTTGAAAAAAAATGGATAATAAATTTCATCAAAAATAATTTTTGAAACTTATAAATTATTTATTAAAATAATTGAGTCATCATGATGGATTCAAATCCCATTCATTCTTGACACATTAAAACAAAGAATTCTTTCAATTTTTTGGAAAAAAATGAACATATTTTTGGAAGCTACATAATGATTCCTTTATAATTATTTTTTTATAACAGAAAAAATGCTTAAAAATATCATTAATAAGTCATTTGAAAAATGTCAAAAATAAATTTGATTTTTTGATAACTTGTCTTTGATTGAAAAATGATTTTTTACTAAAGAGAGAAATGAATTCTAATTTTATGAAAATGCATATCTAATATTTTATATACTAATGAGTGGAAAATTTTATTGTTGAAGGAAAATATCCTGAAGAAATAGAGTTGGATAAAATCTCATGGATTTATTGTAATATTATCAAATAATTACATTAAATTAAAATTTAATAATAATCAATCTCGAAGAGATTGAGATTGTGAAACAAACCCGTACAACATTCCAAAAGTTGAAGTGATAACTAGTAAATGAATCAGTTGTGTAGGTCAACTATAAATCCACATGAAACAATTGGAAATATAACATAAGATCATGAAGATTTATTACACACATAACCTTATAATGACATAATAAATGAAATAGAATATCAAACAAATTAGTGTAAATTGATTCATGAATTCCCTTGCCTCACACTTCCTTCCGGTTGAATAGGATTTGACCTCCTATATATTGGTTTTAAAAATTTCATTATCTTAGAGTAAAACCATTTTAATATTTTTAATATCCAATATAATCTTTTTACACATCATAGAACCCATTTTATAATAATATTTCATTATCATCATTGTTTTAGCTGTTAATTGTCATTCATTCTTATATGTTATTTTCCATGAAAGATTTGGTTCATACGCAAATTATTTAGTTTCATTTTCTGTAGAAAAATAATCATGAAATAAATATAATATATATATATATAAATTATTCTTTTAATAACAATCATGAACGATGTTTTTGAGAAATAAAAAATATTATGACCATGGAAACGGTATGTCATATGTACGCATGAGTATTGTTTCAATTTTTCGACGGTCATTGTGGAAAGGAGTAAAAAAAATTTAATAATTAAATAATTATAATAATATCACATATACCAGATTATATTATCAAATATACTTATATATATATATATATATCATCCATGTGGTTTGGTGGTAAAAATAGAGCCATATATTATTGTCAAGGTAGTATTCCACACGTACATGAATGATGTTATCATTTTCTATTTAAGATATTAAATATTATATTATAATTTTAGAATGATAATTATTCAATGAATATTGTATTAAATTTATTTATATAATATATCATTATTAAATTTATCATCATCACTATTCATGTAATGAGTTAGGCAAATAAAAATCACATCGCTCCATGAGGTAGTAGTTCATCGCACACATGATTAATGTTATCCTATCCCCAATTGAATGGAAAGTAAAAAAGGTGTGCATGATAAAATGACTCAAAATGAACTATTATTATATGAATATCATATATATAATTTATATTAATCATCATAACCAAATTTTAGGGGTGGTAACAGGATAAATGAAGGACATTGGTTTGTGAGGTGGTATTTCTCTATAAACCTGAATGATGTTTTCATAACCCATTTGATGGATGTTGGGTTGGATGTAATAAAACCTTGTAATTTTGGTTCTTAAACCCCTATAAACCTTGAAGAGGTGAGTAGATAAAATTTAGGATGTAATTTGGGCAGGTATTGGCTGAAATTGAAGGGTTTGAATTTGTAAAGATCCTAAAAGAGGGGGTAGCCATTTATAAGTGAGGTGAATAACACACCTGTAATTTTTTAAAACAAGGTGTACCCACAATATTCACATCAATAATGTGTAAATAATAGGTTATTTTGTATACTTAAACATGAAATGCTCTAACTAGGGTCATACAATAGATTTAAGATAGGTTTTTAGGTTATTTTCACCTTTATCTTTTTAATTTAACCCCCATTAAATCCATTATACCTTGACCACAATAATTAATTCTTATTGTTTTAACTATTAATTTTGGAAATAAATTATGTTAAACATATTAGAAAATATAAATTATTCCTCTGATATATATGAAAACCATTTTTTAAATATCATTAACAAAAATATAAAATTTTAATTTCAAATTAATCTGGTAGACGAGATGAGAAAACATGTTTACAAAAAGGAAATGTCGAAATGTTTATAGAGTTTTTATAAAAAAAATTAAATATAATAATAAATTAAATGACCATAATTTGATTAAAATATATATAATTAAAATATTTTCATTTTTAATTTTTTTTTAATAAATCATATCATTATACAAAATTTAAATAAAGGCAGTTTTTATTAAAATTCATTACTTTCACTATTCATCAAAAAATGAGATATTTTTGAAAAATCCAAACACATAATAGTCAAGTAATTGTGATATTAGGATGTAAAAAATATAGTTTTTATCAAATTAATTTTTGTAGAATTGGTATAAATTAATTTAAAATAATGTGTTCTAAGCGTGAGTAAACTATATGTTAAAAAAATATTTTTTTTCAAAAAACATATTTATTTTTTAAAATGAATCTAAATTATATTTAAAATAAATATTTAAATATAATTTTTATAATTTAGTTAGTATAATTAATAAAAAAACATCAATGGATATTTTATAAAAATATTCTATATTAATATTCATTTAGACTCCGGCGGGCGTGTTCAACAAACAATCAATGAGAATAAATTTAAAGAAATATATTTCATATTTTATTTATGATCAGTTTAATGTCAAATTTCCTATAGAATAAAATATTATTATTTTATAATAACTGGGAGCTATATGTAGAATCATTTTCATTAAATAAATATTATTTTTATATTCAAGACCTTAAAATTCACCAATCATAAATGTTTTATAATTATTTTTTATAGTCAAATTATTGGACTCAATTTAATATGGTATAAATATATATTATATATATTATAGAGTCATAAAAACTAAAAAATTATGTAACAAATTCACTAAACATAATCTAAGACCAATATTGTTTTCCCCCATTAAAATAATACTTTTAATGGTTATTTAATTAATTTTATAAACTATTGATAAATCCTTGAAAATGTATATTATATTGAAAGGTTTTGAAATTAATTATTTTTGAACATGACTCAATTCCAAACCACAATAGATATTATTTTAATTATTTATATTATTAGACATATAAAATATTAAAAAAATCTCATCATTGGTAGATAACATGTTAAAAAATTATTGGATGATTTTGGTTATCATTATTTTATATAATTGAGTCTAAAACTTGTGTTTAGAAATTAGAAAATAAATCCCCACTTTTTTGATTTAAATACCCACCAATCCACAAACAAATCTTCACCCAAACCCATTTATCCTAAATTCACTCTTAATATTTCTCTCTATATACTTCCCTATATTTTCCCACGATTTTATGAATCCTCAAAAGTATTTAGAAGAACCCTTTAACGTTAAAGGTTCTTCTCCTTGTATTATTTATTAAAGAACATAGATTATGTTATGCTATTGAATTTTGTAATTGTACATGTTAGAACAGGTAATTACTCACCCTCTTATATCCCTTAATTTTCTCAAGTAAATATTGACTCCATTCAATCTAATCAAACCCTTCCATGAATCATTATGTACCCCTATTATGATGTTTATAATATCTTGTGATTTTCCATGGAAAACATTTGTTTAATGAATTACCATATCTATTTCAAATCAAAGGTATTTACCTAGATATAACTAATTATTTATTTATTTTGTAAGACCATGTATATTAACCATACAAATTAATAATGGGATAATGGTGATGAAATATATCCTCACATTGTATGATCTTTGTGGTATACTTATGCGTGTACACGATATGAATGTGATGGGAGGGCCCATGAATTATATTTCATTAAAATGTATTGGTATTTATTTCATGGGACTAAATGTATTATTATAGTCTTCTTATCCTATGAACTCTATGTTATATTTACATGTATTTTACCCTAGAAATTTGATTATATTGTAATGTTTTACATTGTTCACACATTCCTTTTTTTCCTTTATGTTATCATCATATATCATACATAGATGTGCATGTTTACGATTATCACCTCTCTTATGATAGTATGATATTCGTCTTGAGAAACTTGTATTTCTTTCTCTAGTTCAATGCATTGATTATTTTATTACTAGGCTTTATAGATCTCCACTTTTATAAGGCCCCATCCTTAAATATTATATAATCTTGAGATAAGTGAATAATTTGGCACTAATTCACATAGAGGATATTTTCTGGTTTAGATCATTATAGAATTATGTCATAACCAATACATAAAAACTTAAATATTACAATGTAGACACTTCTACTCACAATCAATTTTTTAATAAAATAAAAACTTTTCTAAATAATCATGGTTTTGTTTCATGATTAGTCATCAGTATATTTCATTGATCCCATCATTTACACTATTATCCTTTAAATATAGTTAAAATATTTGAAATCATCAGATGAGAGTATATATCTCAAAAAGGTATATATAAAAAAGTAAAACTATTATTCTTAAGAAAACATGTTAACCATGAATACTTTTTTGAAAAGCAAAATTTTTCACCTTTAAGTAGTATTGAATAAACATCACGGAATATAAGCACATTTTCTACCATTTTTTATAATAATATTATTACCTTAAAACCCATATAAAGAAATACAACATATAAATGATTCTTGGGACATAATCATTCTTAAATTAGATAACCATACAATGGCTTCCACGCATACCACTCATACAAATGGAATAATTATACGACCCGCTTCCATACCCAATGCATTGGAGGTTACAACGTAACCACCCATCCTTGGTTTATCATTGAATCACCCCTCCTTGGTATATCATGTTACCATCAATATTTGTTTTATCATGTAACCACATGACAAATGTCTATGTATCATTATATAATCATAATACATAAAAGATTGCAATTATCAACATTTCACTAATAAAATTTCATTTTCAATCACAAGAAATCATTTTAATATATTGTAATAGTCAATCCAAATTCAAAACGATTTTCAATAAAAATTTCACCAAAAAATATAATAAGGTATTTATTTTCCTTAAAACTCAGTATGGATTATAGAGGAAGCCAAATATCAAACAACGATTACAGTGGAAGATAATTCATTGTCACCACCTATGTTATTCCATTTTCCCATTTATTAAAGAATGTAGAACACATTATATAAAAGGATTCATTTTGTAAATTTTGGAATGAATTAAACGTGAAAGGGGTTTATTATACACTATATAAAGTATGGTGGCATATTACATCAAAATATGCCTCAATGAATTGAGATTGATACCCAGTCACTTACAGTGAGTCTGACTCATCACCTAAAACCATTATATTCCTGAATAATTAACATAGGTTAATTTCTACTTGCACGAGATCATTTTTCATGTTTATTATTTCTTTTATATCAATTATTACAATGTTATAAATGTTACATAATTATTTAAGTTCATATTTGATGTTTTCTCGATATTAGGTACATGATTCAAAAATTAATATGGATTGATGTAACTAGTTGACATGGTCATAATAAATTATTCCCATGAATAATATTAATGAAATAATCATTACATTTAGACATTAATCCTACTTTTTAAATAAAAACATTAATTATGGTTATGTAACATGAACAATGTTATATTCATGGTGATATTTGGTCGTACGTACGCATGAGTAACGTTTTCCATTTTTCATTGATCAATATGAAAATAAGATAATTATTATTCTATATTCCCATGATGATAATTATATTAATGAAATAATAATCATCATATAAATATACTTGTATATTTTAGAAAAGTGATGTGGTGAAGAAAAATGATTCAGATCACTTCATGGAGGTTATAGTTCACACGTACAAACGAACGATGTTATCATATTTATGTTCATGGAAGGTATTAACATAATTGACATATTATTATTTTAATATGAATAATATTTCATTTATATCATATATAAACATTTATTCCATCTTTATAACCGGTCATGATAGATGGTAATTAAATAACAAACAATATCGGTTTGCGAGGTGGTAGTCATCCGTACACACAACTGAAATGTTCATTTATCATTTGATGAAATTGGAGATGTATTTAGGTGATGGTATTATAATTATAACATATAAGTATATTAATTATAGTTTATTTTTTATTTCATCTCAAAATAAGAATATTTAACGAAGTATGATAAGAAATAATACATAAACACATAAAAATAGATACCTCTTCTTCGGTTGATCACATTTGAAGAACCCCTTAAAACCTATAAGAAGGGAGTTATGCCTAAAATAATGCCTCAAAAAAGTGTGGAGGGATTATATAAAGGTATTTGGGAATATAATTTCTCAAAAAATTCTTCATGAAGTGTGTGAATTGGATAAAAGTTGGTACCATTTTATAGAAGAGGGGAGGGGCACCCTTGGAAACTCTTAAAATATTAATTTAATATAAATTTATTTATTATAACAAAAGACTAGAAATTGATATGTGTATAAACAAATATGAGTATAGTTATATATCCTCTAATCCAATAATTTTTATACATGTATTTATTCTATTTGAAACCTTATCTTTTAATTTTACACATAATTATTCTCTTGAAATTATAATTGTGGTGACAACAATTTGACTGTTAAGAGGTTATATATATTACATATATGGGTTAACATGCCCATAAATGGATACTTTATAGAATTGTAGACTGTAATATAATAACTTTTTAATTTTTTATTTATTAATGATTTTTAAATAATTTAATAAATATAAATTTTATAAAATATCAACAGTTTCAATTTGACACTATTAATTTCATTGAATTTAAATAAAATAAAATCTAAGAGATAAATAATAATAAAATACGTTTAATAGTGTTAAAATATATAATTGTGACATATAATGTTTTTGAAGGGCATAAATTATTTCAAAATATATTTTTTGAATAATTATTATTATCATTTATTTGATTCGTCCTTTAATAATTCTATTATTTCATCATCACTGTTTCATAATTAAATTAACATATTTAGTCCCCAAAAATAATAAATAAATAACGATAATGTAGGTAATGTTTTTATATTTCTAATAAATATTTATATTGATTAATATATCTATTATATAACTCTATTGTTATTTTTTTGTAATAAGAGTCATTTTTATGACTTATTTTCCTTCACTTTAAATTAAATTTTTTAAATGTCATTATCACACCCAGGTGGCTTCCAAAAAACACAATATTGGGCCAAGGATATACTTGGTCATTCATTAATTGTCCAATAATATTATGATAAGTGTTAACATTGTTTTACATTATTAAAAATTTATTTGACACATAATTACCCTATTTAACTATAACCATGGAAAATAAAAATAATTAATAACATTACTATTCATAATGTACCAAAAATAAAAAATACCCATTTACAAAATATGGAACTTATAATGAATAATATGGAATCAATATTTCTTAATTAGAAACACATAATTTAATGAAATTAATTAAAAATTAATACCATTGAAGGAATAAGAAAACTAGTTTTTTTATGTAAAATGGTTTAAAGTTCACATAATTTTTATATTCAATTTCGTTTTAAAAATGATACAAAATGTAATTACCCAGAAATTTCAAGGAAATTTTTTTCTTAATTTTCTTTGGAATTTTACAAGAACGCAGTTTCTAACGGTGCCTGATTCCAAGGCCCGGCGTTCCCGGAATCATTTTCCGAAGTTTGGCTCGGGTACGTTCAGTGAACAGATGAGTGGGCTTTTCTAACATTTGAACCATTGCTCGGAATCGAATTCTGAGGGAACTAATGAAACCGAAACGCCGGTAATTGCTTATAAACACCTTTTCCGGAGTTGCGTTTTCAAGAGAGGGGTTGATAAAAATTGTGGAAGATAGAATAAAAACTTAACTACAATTTTTATTTTCTCTATGTGGATTTAAGCTTTGGGTGGAAGTTGGGTAACTACCCAACTTCCCATTGAAGGTTATGAGAGTGGTGGCGCCCACACGAACCCCACCCCTTCACATTCCTTAACTCCCTCAACACACATTTTAATTTGATAACTTAGGTTTTGATAACTTATGATATTAATGAAGTGTGTTTAATGTGAGTGTTTGAATTTCAAACTCTTGAATTTCAAACCTTAATATGTGTTTATAAAATAAGTAAGGGACTTATTTTATTTTGGGTTTGAGGCTTGTTGGTTGAGAGCATTGAGAGAAAAGCTAAGGGAGACTTTATTTTCTTCATCTTCTTCGTCGAATATCATGAAGAACACGAAGAACGCGAATAACGCCAGATTTCTCGGAGGTCGACGTCTCCTTCCACGACGTCTCCTTCCACAACGCCTCTTACCGCGACGCCGACGACGTCTTATTTCGCGACGTCTCTTTCCCCGACGAATCCTCGTTCGACGAACCTCTTCTCAAGAAATGTCGAGGTAGGGAATTGTTTTGTGAATATTAATGAACCCCATGTTACTTCCTTTTAAATCAAAGAACGCGGATCAACTAAACATCAAGTTGATCCAAGAATAATATATTGCGGGTTGGGAATTCTTGTTTGCGGGAGAACTGTAGGGGTTTATTTATTTATTTGTTCGTAAATACTACCTTGTGGTTCTTTGTGAAAATACGACCAATTTCTATCAATTAACAAGAGGGGGCCGGACCGCACAAACACGGAAGACCCTCCTCCCTTATACATGTTGTTGTTTCTAATGTGGTTGGAACGGAAATGGCATGGTGTCGTCGCACCACGCGGGATCATGCGGCAAGGAATGCGCGGCGTTGTCGCGCCGCTCCGTGAAATTGAACCAAGTTGCGACGCCATCACGCCGCGTCAGAGAACCGTAAAAGCACCATGGCCAAAGTGGGGCCGCGGCGGAGGGGTGCGGCGCTGTCGCGCCACATCGGACGAATAAAGGCCGCGGCCGGTACCGGGATGTGGCGGAGCATGGGAAACATCGGCCGGAAATGGCCCGCCGGTGTCGGAGCAGGGAGGGGACCAGTCATCGTCGGTCCCGTGGTGGAAAAAACCGGTCGGCCAGGCTGGGCCGGTCAGACAAGGGGAAATCCTGGGGTTTAAACCCCCGGCCATCTAGATGAGCGGCCCCCATTAAGGGGGGCCGTGGTTACAAAACACGGGGGGGGGGGGGGGGGGCAGGCGCCCCCCCCCCCCCCACCCCACTCCAAACGGCTCGGCCATTTGGCCGAGCGCCTGACCAGCCAGTTGGGCGCGCTGCGCCCAGGCCAGGCCGCACCCAAGCAGGCCGGACCCGGACCCGGATCGGGTCGACCCAGTTCGAGTCCACCATGGGGTATCGGGTCGGGTCGGACCGGGCCCGAACCCCTTAATATCGAATCGTTTCTGGTCGGATGACCATAACTTGTGCTACGGGACTCCGATTGAGACACTGTCAGTTGGGATGCGATCCTTGGATCGAGACGGTCGTTTCAGAATATGGCACTCAAGGTTTCAGAATACATTGCGTTCGGTCGGGTTGGTTCTTACACGAAACTAACCGGGCCCTTGGAGCGGAAACACTCATATCTTGAACTCTGGACGTCTGATTGAAGTGTCGTCGACTTCGTTGAATTCCTCTTTATGAGACGGAACTTTTGGCTTACTCCGCTCGAGGTTTGGACACCGTCGGAGTGTGGTCGGGTTGGTTCGCTCACGAAACCAACCGGGCCCCTAAAACGAAAAATCCAATAACTCACAGACCGGGCATCCGATTGACGCACCGTCTGTCTCGTTGATTTCCTATTGATGAGATGGAACATTTGGCTTACTCCGCTTGAGTTTGAGATGTCGTTGGAGTGTGGTCAGGTTGGTTCGCTCACATAACCAACCGGGCCCCTGAAACGAAAAAGCCAATAACTCACAGATCGGGCGCCCGATTGGCGCGCCGTCTGTCTCGTTGATTTCCTCTTGATGAGACCGAACATTTGTTATACTTCACCCGAGTTTTGGTTGTTATTGGATAGTGTCCTAGTTGGATCGTACCCGCAATCCAACCGGGCCCCTGGATTGGAAAAGCTGATATCTTTCAGACCGGACATCCGTTTGACGAACCATCAGCAGTGTTGGTGATCACGTTTAGAAACGGTCCCTATGAGTATACCCTATTAGACTTCGGGGTACAGGTGAGATACGGCCGGGTTGATTTGCGCACGAAACCAACCGGGCCCCTGGGAAAAAAAAGCTAATAACTCACAGACCGGGCATCCTATTGACGCGCCGTGTGTTGTGTTGAGACCCCTACGACAAGGCGGTTCTTTGAGATACTTGGTGTATTGACATGTAGCTCGTTGAGTGGACCCTCCCAGAGACGAGCTTGTGGTGTACGGAGACCGTGTAGCCGACTGATACCTAACGACTGCTTGACCGACTTGACTTGGAGTGAGTCGACTAGCCCAGTGGACGTAGAACTACTTTGTTTGGGTGCAGACCCATGGCGGACGGAGCACTACATGTGTGACAATGAAGACCCGCGGTACTCGTCCGGAGAGTAACTCTTCGGGATACTAGGGGGTGTGCACTACTATGTTTGGGTGGCATAACCCGGCGGGAAGCACTACTGTGTTTGGGTGGCTAACCCACGGAACTCGACAGGAGAAGTACCTCAGCAGTCTTAGGTTAGTGAGCAGTACTTCGGAGTCGTGACAGGACCACTGTACACTCCATAGATGGGGCTCTTCAGCAGTTACGGTTTCGATAATGAAAATCCTGGTTTGAGCGGAGTCAATTGACCCTTGTGTTTACCTCATGAATTAGATGGGTTACATGATAACGTAGGTATATGCATGGGCATATACCTAGGTAGAGTTTATCTGTTGAGATCTTATTTTTGGTTATCCGTGTTGGTTTTAGTGAGACCTTTAGGGTCTCGGGGTCCCTACTGAGTATCGTTATACTCACCCCTACATTGGCTATGCCCACACCTCGTTGTGTTGGTTGTAGACAACGAGCAGTGCTGACGGAGGCTGAGTGATCGAGGACTGGACGATACCCGGAGGTGGAACACACGACAAGTCAGTACCCGAAGGTGGACCACACGACGAGACGACACACAGAGGAGGTTGACGGGAGAGAGCGTTGTGGAGGCTATCTGTACCTACCCTTTAGGTAGGATCTGTGGTGGACGATCTAGGACCTGCGCCATCTATACCTACACTTCAGGTAGGATCCGAGGAGGACAACCCAGGAGCCGCTTCTATTCTTCCAGATGTTCTCTTTTCAGTTGTACTTTTTTTCAGTTGTAGTTGTACTTTCAGTTGGGTTTGTTTTCTGGCCAACTTACTTTTCAGCACTTCTCTATGTACTGAGTGTTTTAATTCCTCTTGTACTATGTGGTGTTTTGATTACTTTAATAAAGGAAATGCCTTCCCAGTTATTGGGATTTACAAATTTGGTGCTAGTCGAAAGCCCCTGGCCTATGGAAGGCGGGCTTGGGGTAGTCATGGCATGGGCCCCGAGGACGGGTCGTGACAAATTGGTATCAGAGAAGTCGGTTCTACCGCAGAACTTATAACTCTGATATTTTCTTTCTGTGAATCCATAGTTTTAAGGGTACCAAGTGTGTTCTTCAGTTCAGGGAGTCCAGTGTTGGTGTGGGTGGCCGACGTATCCATACACCAAGACCCTGACAACTGATTTCCGACTTGGTGCACGAAGACACTAATTGCATGTGTGTTTTCAAAAGTTTTCCCTGAAAACATCTCAAACCAGGTCAGCTCACCAGGTACAATCATTTGACCATGTGACGTTGTTTCTTTCAGGATGCCATTTCACGGATGACCAGCTAGATCCTAGAGGGATGTGCATACTGAAAGCCTGTTGAGCAACGAGGCTTCGGTACATGGCCCTCTTGCAGTCGAGACACCAGCAGTACTACCATACGTTGGGCCACCGATGCCACCAGCCCCAGTAGTAGGCGATTCATGCCACTTGAGCGCGCTGCATGAGATCCAGCGCCAGAGGCCACCCAGGTTCCGGGGAGAGACAGACCTGCAGGCGGCTGAGGATTGGATGGAGGCTGTGGTGAGAGTCTTTCGGCTAGTGGGGACGCCATCAGACTTCATGGTGATCTTTGCTGCTAGCCTTCTTCAGGGAACAGCAGGCAGGTGGTGGAGCCACTTGTTCCCGTTTTTCGACGGGATGACCTTCACATGGGAAGACATCGAGACCTTCTTCAGCGTGGATTTTGTGCCAGTAGCTCTACACCCCGAGCGTGTTCAGGAGCTTCTGCCATTGCTATAGGGTTTTCGATCAGTAGCCGAGTCATCTGCGGGCAGTAGACAGATGATGCAGAGGTCCCAGAGGACCAGAGCCAGTCGTACGAGGAGCAAGAAGTGTTTTGAATGCGGCAGGAAGGGTCACCTAGCACGTAACTGTCCGACTCCTCGTACAGTTGATCAGATGGCATTGGAGGAGCCACATAGGCAGAAATAGTGGCAGGTTCTTGAACAACAGTCGAGCTGTGGACAAGGTAGTAGAGCTCTTGGAGCAGGTGGACATGAGCCAAACTATTGGATACGCCCCTTGTACATATAGTTCCATGTGCTGTTGTATTCGTGTCTTTGTACTATGAGCTACAATAATAAAAAGACACTTATCTTTGTGATGTTTTCTTTCCTGTCCTTTTGTTTGGTTGATACTGAGTGGTCCCGGTTAAAACTGTTGACTTGACCATAACATTCGATATTTCTACTAGAAGAGACCTAGTGACCTCACATTGATGCCGACATTGTGACTCGGTCCTTGGAGGCGAGAGTGAAAGTTGGATCTCTTGGTAATTATGTCGAGGCCTTACGACGTCATCCAGGGCATGAATGCATCATTCATGTCAGGATTGACTGTATTAGGAAATGGGTGTGGTTCATCCAGGGGATGAGACCGAGTTTCTCTTTTCGGCAAAGGAGAAATTTTAGCATCTCTTTTAGATCGTAGGCAAAGAAGGTGTAGATCATCCAAGAGCGGATGAAGACTACACAGTGCGGTAAGAAACAGGAAACCAGCACTAGTCTTAGACAGTCGATCGTGTTAACTGTTTCAAGAAGAGGAATCTTTACGGAGATATGAGTTTGTGAAGCAGCAGACGTGGAGGTAGAGGTAGGAGAGCAAAATGACGTGGTGTACATATTAACATGCTACAACCACCCACCTTAGTTATCCCCACCAGGCTCAAGGATCTGGAGGACGGAGGAAGAGTACAGTTTCATGCGGTCAAAGATGTGTGACCCAATGGCTCTAAAAATGATTCAAGGGACAGTCTGTGTCCACTACTAGCTGTTGTAGTAACAGACGTCGATATGAATCATTCCTTGCTTTCACAAATCTTGTCCCAGACCTAGAGTTTCTGGTAAGCCATGGACTTGACCCTCATGTCTGGAGATACCTTGGGAGGAGACTCGATAATCACACTTACGCCAACAGTGTGGTCAGACCTTCAAGGTTAGAGTTTCGATTTAAATCTCTTGCTGGCAGCGTCGAGGCCTTACGACGTTGGTTTGAGTATGGACTGGGCAATCACAGTTCATACACAAATTGATGGTATTAGGCAAAAAGGTTGTGGTTTAACTACAACGTCGGAATGGGTTTTCCTTGGTCGGCGAAAAGGAAACCCCAGGCAGCACAGGATAAACTCATGCATAGAAGGGTGCGACCGATCACTCTTGAGTCGGTCAACCTTGCCCTCATGGCAGCAGTTGTTTTGAGTTTCTGTTCTAACATCATTTGGAGACCTCTATAGTTCGAGGTTTATGATCACATCCTTATACGAGTTTCACCTTGACGAGATTTATGGAGATCTGGACAAGGGAGAATGTTATCTCCGAGGTTCAGCGGACCTTCCTAGGTCCTCAGCTGTGTAGGCGGGGTGGTTTACCGCTTGACCCATCTACCTCAGTTGCACCAGGTGCATGATGATTTCCAAGTATCTCAACTGAGAAGATATGTGCTCGACCCTTCGCATATCATCGACCATGAAGAGATGGACGATGGTGATGGGGTGACTTCCACGACAGTTCTAGTGGAGATCGAGGATTGACAGGATCAGACCTTATGAGGATGGTCGATTCCTTAGGTGCGCTTTCTTTGGCAGTACGGGAGCCTCCAGGTAAGCACATGGGAGCAGAACGCTCAGATGCGTTCTCATTATTGCTTTTGTGACCCTAGTTTGTGTTGAAGCTTTTCAGGGACATAAATCCTTGAGGTGGAAGTAATTTAAAGACCCGGAAATATCAAGGATTTTTTTTTTATTTTCTTTGGATGTTTACAAGAAAGAAGTTTCTGACAGCGCCTGATTCCGAGGCCCGGTGTGCCTGAAATAATTTTCTGAAGTTTGGATCAGGTACGTTCAGTGAACGGACAAGCGGGTTTTTCTAACTTTTGAACCGGTGCTCAGAATCGAATTTCGAGGACACTGATGAAACCGCAACACCGGTAATTGCTTAGAAACACCTTTTCCGGAGTTTCTTATTCATAAGAGAGGTTCATAAAAATTTTGGAAGATATAATAAAAATTTAACTAGAATTTTTATTTTATCTATGTGGATTTAAGATTTCGGTGGATGTTGGGTAACTACCCAACTTCCCATGGAAGGTTATGAGAGTGGTGGGGCCCACACGAACCCCACCCCTTTACATTCCGTAACTCCCTCAACTAACATATTAATTTGATAACTTAAGTTTTGATAACTTATGATATTAATGAAGTGTGTTTAATGTGAGTGTTTGAATTTCAAACTCTTGAATTTCTAACCTTAAGTTGTGTTAATAAAATAAGTAAGGGACTTATTTTATTTTGTGTTGGAGACTTGTTGCTTGAGAGCTTTGGGATAAAAGCTAAGAGAGACTTGAGTTTCTTCATCTTCTTCGTCGAAGAACGCGAACAACGTGAAGAACACCAGATTCTTCGGAGGTCGACGTCTCTTTCCGCGACGTCTCCTTCCACGACGCCTCTTACCACGACGCCGATGACATCTTCTTTCGCGACGTATCTTTCCGTGACGGATCCTCGTTAGACGAACCTCCGTTCAGGCAACGTTGAGGTATGGAATTGTGTTGTGAATATTAATGAACCCCATGTTACTTCCTTCTAAATGAAAGAACGCGGATCAACTAAACCTCAAGTTGATCCCCGAAGAATATGTTGCGGGTTGGGAATTCTTGTTTATGGGAAAACTGTAGGGGTTTATTTATTTATTTGTTCGTGAATACTACCTTGTCGTTCTTCGTGAAAATACTACGAATTGATATCAATTAACGAGAGGGGGCCGGACCGCACAAACACGGCCGACCCTCCTCCCTTATCCATGTTATTGTTTCTAATGTGGTTGGAACGGAAACGGTGCAGTGTCGTCGCGCTGCGCGGGATCCTGCGACAAGGAATGCGCGGCGCCTTCGTGCCGCTCCGTGAAATTGAACCAAGTCGAGGCACCATCACGCCGCGCCGGAGAACCGGAAAAGCACTGCGGCCGGAGCGGGGCCGCGACGGAGGGGTTGGGCGTCGTCGCGCCACACCAGATGAATGAAGGCCGCGGCCGGTACCGGGCCACGGCGAATCATGGGAAACGGTGGCCGGAAATGGGCCGCCGGTGTCGGAGTAGGGCCGGCGGCCGGAAACGGGTTGCCGGTGTCGGAGCAGGGAGGGGACCGGTCGTCGCTGGTCCCGTGGCGGTAGAAACCGGCCGGCCGGACAAGGGGAAAGCCGGGGGTTTAAACCTCCGACCGACCAGTTGAGTGGCCCCCATTAAGGGGGGCCGCGGTTACAAACCACGGGGGGGGGGGGGGGGGAGCCCCCCCCCCCCACTCCAAACGGTTCGACCATTTGGCCGAGCGCCTGACCAGCGCACTGGGTGCGCTGCGGCCTTGCCGGGCCGTGCTAGCCGGGCCGGGCCACGCCCAAGTGGGCCGGACCCGGACCCGGATCGGGTCGACCCGGTTCGAGTCGACCCTGGTGTATCAGGCCGGGTCGGACCGGGCCCGAACCCCTTAATACCGAATCTTTTCTGGTCAGACACCCATAACTTGTGCTACGGTTCTCTGATCAACACACCGTTAGTTGCGATGCGATCCTTGGATCGAGACGGTCATTTTGGTATATCACACTCAAGGATTCGGAATACTTTGGGTTCGGCCGGGTTGGTTCGTACACGAAACCAACCGGGCCCTCGGAGCGGAAACGCTCATATCTTGAACTCCGAATGTCCGATTTATGTGCCGTAGACTTCATTGAATTCCTCTTGATGAGACGGAACTTTTGGCTTACTCTTCTCAAGGTTTGGACACTGTCGGAGTGTGGTCGGGTTGGTTCGCTCACGAAACCAACCGTGCCCCTAGAACGAAAATGCCAATAACTCACAGATCGGGCGTCCGATTGACGCGCTATCAGTCTCACTGATTTCCTCTTGATGAGACGTATCTTTTGGATTACTCTGCTCAAGGTTTGGACGCCGTCGGTGTGTGTTCGGATTGGTTCGCTCAGGAAACCAACCGGCCCCTAGAATGAAAAAGCCAATAACTCATAGACCGGACATCTGATTGACGCGCCGTCTGTCTCGTTGATTTCCTCTTGATGAGACGAACCTTTTGGCATACTTCTCCCAAGTTTTGGTTGTTGTTGGATAGTGGCGGGGTTGGATCGTACCCAAAATCCAACCGGGCACCTGGAACGGAAAAGTTGATATCTTTCAGACCAGACCTCTGTTTGATGAACCGTCAGCGGCATTGGTGATCACGTTGAGAAAAGGTCCCTATGATTTTACCCAATGAGAGTTTGAGGTACAGTTGAGATATGGTGGGGTTGGTTCACTCACGAAACCAACCGGGCCCCTGGGACGAAAAGGCTAATAACTCACAGACCAGGCGTCCGATTGATGCACCGTCTATTGCGTTGAGACCCCTATGACGATGAAGTCCTTTGAGATACTTGGAGTATCGACTTGTAGCTCATGGATAGGACCCACTAAGAGATGAGATTGCGGACTATGGAGACCGTGTAGCTGATTGAGACCTGACGACTACTTTACCGACTCGACTTGGAGTGATTCAACCAGCCCAGTGGACGAAGAACTACTTTTTTTGGGAGCAGAACCGTGGAGGACGGAGCACTACCTATGTGACAGTGCAGACCCACGGTACTCGTTCGAAGAGTAACTCTGCAGGCTACTAGGGGGTATGCACTACGGTGTTTGGGTGGCATACCCCGGTGGGAAGCACTACTGTGTTTGGGTGGCTGACCTGCGGTACTCGACAGGAGGAGTACCTCAGTAGTCATAGGTTAGTGATCAGTACCTCAGAGTTGTGACAGGACCACTGTACACACCAGAGACGGGGCTCCTCAGCAGTTACAGTTTCCATAATGAAAATCCTGGTTTGAGCTGAGTCTTTTGACCCTTGTGTTTACCTCATGATTGAGATGTGTTACTTGATAACTTAGGTATATGCATGGGCATATACCTAAGTAGAGGTTATCTGTTGAGATCTTCTTTGTGGATATCCATGTTGGTTTTAGTGAGACCTTTAGGGTCTCGGGGTCCCTACTGAGTATCGTTATACTCACCCCTACACCGGCAATGCCCGAACTTCGTTGTGTTGGTTGCAGACGAAGGGCAGTGCTGACGGAGGCTGAGTGATCGAGGACTAGACGGCACCCGGAGGTGGACCACACGATGAGTCAGTACCCGGAGGTGGAACACATGACGAGACGACACACAGAGGAGGTTGACGGGCGAGAGTGTTATGGAGGCTATCTGTACCTACCCTTCAGGTAGGATCCGAGGAGGACGACCCAGGAGCCGCTTCCATTCTTCCAGCTGTTGTCTTTTCTGTTGTACTTTTGTTCAGTTGTAGTTGTACTTTCAGTTGGGTTTTTATTCTGGCCCACTAACTTTTCAGAAATTCTCTTCGTACTTAGTGTTTTTCATCCGCTTGTACTCTATGGTGTTTTGTTTACTTTTATAAAGGAAATTCTTTCCCAGTTATTGGGATTTATGCCTTTGGTACTAGTCGCCAGCCCCTGGCCTATGGAAGGCGGGCTTGGGGTAGTCACGGCACGGGCCCCGAGGATGGGTCGGGACACCAATGAACAAAATTTTATTAAATGAAAACATATAATTTAGTTATACTTTAAAAACAATTAAAATGATAATCTATCTATATAGAAAAAAATGTATTTTTTAATTAAAATGAAATATTTATCACTACTCATAAAATTATGATTTTTATTAAAAAAGAAAAAACTATCAACCAATGTAAATTTTTATATAACACTACAAAAAAAGTTTTTTATTTCTTACAATACAAAATATATATGTTAAAAAAACTATATTTAAAAAGTGTTCACCATCAAAAGGCGGTGAAACTACCTTTTAATAAAATTAGAGGTTTTTATGCTTAAAATGGGATCAATTTTCATTTTAAGACTCTAATATTAATTTGATACAATACAACATATTTAATAAACATGTATAAATGTAATATTGGTTTTTCTTTTAATTCCATCCTATAAAATGTCTAGTTGATAACTACCATTTAAAATAACAACAATAATAATATATTATTTTTCTGTATAAATCAGTCATGTGTGCAATATAAGGAGAAACCCATTTTTGTGTGTCACAGAGACAATTAGAAATAGAATCCCCAATAATAAAAAATTAATATCTAATTGATAAATATTAATAAATTTGAAAAGGTATTATCATATAATTACCTTGGATATTACATCCTCCCCCATTTTGGAAATTGCATCCTCGAAAAAACAAATTACTTATCAAATAAGTGGGGGTATTTCTACCCCATCGAATTTTTAGATTTCCAATTTCTATTCAACCATAGTGTTTTTCAATAATACTTTAACCTGATGAATCACTTTATTCTGAAACACATTCCCTATACGGTCAAGAATTTTGACTGGATGTTCCTTGTAAGAAAGATTCTCTTCCAACTGAAATACATATGGACTCAAAACATGAGATGGATTTGGAATATAGTTTCTTAATAGTGAAACATGAAAAAAACTATGTACATGGAATAGAATTGGAGGTAAATATACATGTTAGGCAACTAATCCAACTATATCTAGAAATTGATAGGGTTAAATGAATCATGGACTTAGCTTCACCTTTGTTACAAAAAATGTATCACATGTTTTGTAGATAATCCTTGAGACAGATATAATCACATACCTCCAAAGAACGATCCTTCATGTGGTTGTCAGTGTAACTCTTCTACCTTCTTTATGTTGTCTTCATCTGTTTCTGAATCAACTAGGCTTTTCTAACTTTTATTCTACCAATTATTGTACCATCAAATTCCTTTCACCTATATCATCCCAAAAAGATGGAGTTTGACACCGCTTTACATAGAATGCCTCAAATAGTGTCATTAATATATTGGAATAAAAAAACTTTATTATTAAAAAACTCAAAAAAACAATTATGTTGTTCCCAACTTACTGGGTAGTCCATTTAATAATCACATAGTATATCCTCCATGGTAAGAATGTTTTGTCCCAACTACCCATGTGATTTAGGATAAAATGATGTACTAATATTTAATTCAGTACCCAACGTATTCTGAAGGCCTTTACAAAACATAAAAGTGAACCTGAGATAAACATCAGATACAAGGGAGAAGGAAAATCTTTGTAACCCTATTATCTCATCAATATAAAACTGATAATCTTAATCTATATAAATAGAATCTTGAAAAGGAATAAAATGAGAATATATAGTCTATCGATAAAAAATAACCCAAATTGAATTGTTACCCAAAGAATTATTTGGTAATCCCACTACAAAATCCATGGATTTATTTTCTCATTTCAACTCTAGCACTAGAAAAATATGAATCATCACTATTTGTAATTTACTCTATACATTAACCTGGTGAAAAATAAAACATATATGGGTAATGTCTGAAATATCTCTTTTCATTCCATCCCACTAGTAACTCTACCAAAGGTCTCTATACATCTTAGGGATTCCTAGATGAACTTAAAATAGATAACTATGAGCTTGACATGACAAATAATTCATCATTTGTGAATCCCAAGGAACACTATATCTCTTCTTAGTCCTTAAAAAACTGTCTTCATCAATATTAACATCTAGTAACCTACCCTTCTGAACCAATTATACCATTTTAAACAACTCGTTGTTTTCCTTAAGCACCTAATTAATTTTTTATGATGAATATGATTTAATGTAAACATGAAATAAAAATAAGTAATTTCATATAATAAAACATTCCTAGGAAAAACATATCATGTCATTAACCAAAGTATATTTTTCAAAATGTATCATAGTTAATGTAACATTTCATTTTTCAACTCAAAGCATCATCCAAATTATTTGTTTTCCTATTGGGTAATGAATTTTGAAACCATAATCCTTTATTAATTTCATATATCTCCTATGTCTCATGTTTAATTATTTTTTATTGAATATATACATTAAAAATTTATGATCAGTATAGATTTTTCACTTTATTCCATAAAAATGATACCTCTAAATTTTTAATGCAAAAAAGACAACATCTACTTCAAAATCATGTGTATGGAAATTTTACTCATGAGGTTTCAACTAAAATTAATCATATGTAATTACTATATAATTTTTCATTAGGACATAACCAACTACATTCAATGAAACATAATTGTTGAAAATAAGTCACCATTCAAGGAAGGAAGGGCCAAAACTAGAGCATTTAAAAATCTTTTTTCCAGTTCCTGTAAACAATCACCACTTTATTCCCAAAATTAACATAACACCCTTATGTGTTAACAAATTTATAGAGATATATATAAAATAAATGTATTCAAAAAACCTTCTGTAACAACCCAATAATCTAAGAAAACTACAAATCTCTATGATATTTGTAGGTATTGGCCACTCTTCAACCACATTTGTTATAGAAGGGTCAATAGTCATTCCATATTTAGAAATAATATGACCAAGGAATGATATTTTTTCAAACAAAATTCACTCTTACTAAACCATACATAAAATTTATTTTCATTTAAGGTCTTTAAAACAATCCATTAATGAATTTAATTCTCTATATCGCTTTTACAATATACCAAAATATCATCTATAAAAACAACCACAAACTGATATAAAAACTGATGAAAGACTCAATTCATGAGATTCATAAATAAATTTAGTGAACTACATAACTCATTGGGAATAATTACAAACTCATAATTCCCATATCTCATTCAGATGTTTTTCATTAGAATTCCATCCTCTTCACCGTCAACTGATGGTACTCAGACCTCAAATCAATCTTCAAAAATTACTGAGCACCCATGAGCTGATCAAACCTATTATAGATATGAAAAAATAATTCTTATTCTTTAAATTGATGTTATTCAAAGCTATTTTTTCAATAAAAATTTGGTTACAACTGTCTTCATTTTTCACAAATAAAACAATAACACCCCATGTTGAACTGCTAGGTCTAATGAAACCTTTATAAAAGAATATTTGCAATTGTTTTTTCAATTAAACATATTATAGTTCATCCATTAAACAATGGTGTTTAGAAATAAGATCATCATCTGGAACTCAATCAATAGTAAATTCAACATCCCACTTAAAAATAATACAAGTAAATTCAGCATGAGAAAAATCTGTGAATTGATTTACTACTGAAATTTCACTAATCAAAATTATTTCATTATTTTATATAACATGAGCTAGATAAAATTCACTCCCATATTTAATCAATATATTGTCTTATTTTTATTTTACTAATGTAAGTAAATCATTGATTAAAATATTCTTGTATTTACAATCTAATTTTTAATATTAATGGAATGATAATTCATACCAAAAATGATATCAAATTCCACTATGAGATGTAAAATATGATTTTTAGGAAAGACAATCCCTCTATTGATAATAGAATTTTTCATATAAATATTTTTTTCTTTAATAGTTCCATCCAGTGTTTTTAACATATGTTTTATATCACATCTATGAGGTTATACATCTAATTTAGATGTAACGATTTTTGAAATGAAAAATATGTGAAGATCCATAATCAAATAGATTAATGGAATATTTTTAAAAAACCTATAACATACTAGTTAACACTTCATTATATGGTCCCAAATCAAAATTAGTAGTAGAAAATGAATTTTTCATGCCCTTATGCTTTTGATCATGCTCGTTTCCACCCAGCATAATCAACTTTGAATTCACATTGGTATAATTCCCCAAATATTTACAACTAAAACATATTACCAAAAATATTTCAATATATGCATGAACATATTATTTGTAGTCACGTGAAATTTTAATTTTATTACAACATTTTAAGAACTTCATGTACATTGTGATATATTCTCTAGGATGCTTTTTACCACCTTCTCATAAGATGGAAATTTAGTTTTCCTACCTACAGAATTATTTTATGAATGGTTTCCCATTTCCTTAAAAAAATATCACTAATTGTTTTCAATCATGTAACAGATGATCATCAGAAAACTCAATATCTATCTTTTCAAAACATTATAAAATATTCTCATAAATTTGGAACTCATGAGAATATAACTCCCTTAAATGTTTGGACATCAATCATTAGAAAAACCGATTAATCTCACTATCAATATGCCGGATATAATTTGGGACAAACAATGAAAAACTGATGAAATATTTCTTCATATGAAACTAGAAAATCATCCTAATTTTTTCTCAATTCCATGAATTTATTTTCCATCTTAAATGAAATAGCCTTAGGAAAATATTTCTCAAGGAAGATGTCCTTAAATTCGAAGGATTTCCGGTCATCAATATCTTCACCTGCAATGATATTTTTAATCATAGAACACCGCTAATTGAATTTACCTTCCAAAATTTAAATAGAATTATTCACATTATTATTTTCTTAATACACCGTTACATAATTAACATTTTCTAGTTCTTTATTCCACCCTTAATGTTTGAAAGGGTCGGATGATCCTCTAAATGATGGGATTTGTTGCCTAATTAAATGATCCACTTCCAAAAAATTCATATACGGTTGACCTGGTTGTTCTCATGAATTGTCACCTCCAATATTAATAACATATATCAACTGATCCATCACTACTACAAACTGTTTAAATCCGATTATGAGCATCTCATTTGGCTTATTTAGAAACTTGTTTTCCTATGTATTCCTTCAAAGCACATATGTCTTGTTTCATCTATGGAAAATCATTCTAAATAGACATATCATAGACTTAGAAACATTGAAATATTTATATTATATATCATTTTAGTATTTTTATAACATAAAAATCATTTATGGATATTCTATTAACAATATTATAACTCTTAATGCTATCTAAAATGACCTCTAATAAATACTATAAGGTCCCTACCTAAAACATTACATAATGATCAGATAAATCCATAATTTGACATTAATTCACGTATAGTATCTTTTCAAGTTCATATATTTAGATAATTATGTCATAACTCATACATAAAAACATAAATATTAGAAAGTAGACACTTCTACTCAAAGTCCATTTTTTCATAAAACAAAAACATAAAAAACTAGGTTTTTTTCTTGTTTAATCATCATAACTTTTCATTGATCCCATTATTCTCTATACTCTACTTCAACTCCTTTGATAAATATTTCAATTCATGGGATGAGAATAAAAATCATATTAAGGATACACAAAGAAGTGGATTTTTTTTGTATTGTGAAAATAAGTAAATTATGAATAATTTATCATAAAGTTTTACTTTTCACCATTAGGAAGTAGTGAATACACTTCAATGAATGTAATATCATTGCACAACGTTTTTGTAATAAAAATAGTACCTTAAATCCCATATAAATAAATATATAACATATAAAGGAAATATGAGACATAATCATACCTTAATGGAATAACCATACTGTCATCTTCCGGACATAACACTATTACAAATGGAATAGCCATATGACCTACATCCATACCCAATGCATTAAAGGTTATAATGTAACCACCTGTCAATGATTTATCACAAAACCACCCATATTTGGTTTATTATAAAACCACTCATCAGATGTCCAAGGACCATTATATAATCAAAACACATAAAATATTGCAATTATCAACGTTTCATCCATTGAATATCATTTTCAATCATAATACATCATTTCATGATAGTGAAATAATCAATACACATTCAAAAAAAATTCTATAAAAAAACCCAAAAAGGGATTCAGGTATTTTTCTTCTTAAAAAAACAGTATTCCATATACTGGAATGAAAATATCAAATAATAAATACAATGGTCGAGAAGTAGTTGTCGCCACAAATATTTTTCCTTTTATAATTTTTTAACAAAATTAAAAAGCTTCATATAAAAATATTTATTTTTAATAAATTTTATTGAATTATAATTCAATGTGGTTTATTATACACTTTATAATGGAATGTGGCTTATAGCATTAAAATATGCCTCAATGAAAGGAGATTGAGACGAAGTCCCTTACTATGACTCTGACTCGTCACATAAAAACATTATATTACTGAATTATAATCATTGGTTAATTTATACTTCCATAAGAAAAAATTTCAAGTATATTATTTATTTGATATCACTTATTACCAAGATATAATAATTAATAATTATTTTTATGTTCATATTAGGGGTTTTTTATATTTATTACTTGAGTCAATAATTAACGTGGTTTGATGTCACTTGTCCTTATGGTCATAATTCATTTTTATCAAAAATAGTATTAATGAAATAATTATCAATTTTATACATTAATAATATTTTTTAAACCAAACCATTGAATATGGTTTTGAAAAATGAAAAATGTTATATTCATGGAAATAGTAGGTCATACATATGCATGAGTAAAATTTTTTATTTTTCATTGATCATAATAGAAATAAGGTAATAACTATTTTATATTTCCAATATGATAATAATATTATTAACATCATATTAATAATTAAAATATACTTATATATATTATACAATTTATTTGGAAAATAAAATTGATTCACATCTCTTCGTGGGGGTGTGAGTTCACATTTACACATGAATGACGTTGTTGTGTTTATGTGAATATAATGTAATAAAATAATTGAAATATTATTTTTTTCCAATGATAAATATTTAATGAATTTCATTTTTAAACATTTATTCTATCATTATAACCATTTTCGAAAGATAGTAATGAAAAATAAACAACATCGGTTCGCGAGGCGGTAGTCTTCCTTACACATGAACTAAATGTTGATTTCGTATTTATTGAAATTGGATTTGAATTTATGTGATGATATTAACATAATAACATATAATTATATTTTGAAAACTTTAGATATTATTTCAGCTCATCAGAATAAGAATTAAAGGTAGTGGCAGAAGAAATAAAATAAAAAAACTTAAAGACAATACCTCTTCTTCGGTTAATCACCTTTTAAGAACACCTTAAAACTTAAATGAAGTGTGTTCTACCTAAAATATGACCTCAATAATGTGGTAAGGGATTATAGTATGTGTTTTGGTAATATATTGTCCAATACAAATGGATCTTGAGGTGTGATTCTTTGTGAAGAGTGGGTAACATTTTACAATAGAGGGGAGGGGTACCCTTGGGAACTCATAAAATATAAAATTATTAAAAATTAGTTTTAAAAAAATAATCCAAATTGATATATGTAAAATATTAGAAGATTATATTTTTAAATACTATCATAAATTAATTTTTATACTTTTATTTATTTTATTTCAAACCTCATCTTTTAGGTTTATCCATAATTAATCTCTTTTAATTTTAATTGTTGTAATAACATTTTAAATAAAAAGAGGCTATAAATTTTACTTATATGTGGTAAATTTCCCATAAATGAATACATTAAAAACTTTTACACCTTATCATAGTCACTTTTCAATTTTTATTTTGTTTATTAATTTTATATAATTTTATAAAAAAATATTTTAGAAAAATATCAATAGAGTCAATTTGAAAACTATTTATTTAAATGAATTTAAATAAAATAAATACTATGAGATAATTCTTTTTGAATCCATTAAATGGACTTATAATATGTCATAGTCAAATAGAAAATTATTTTATGGTATAAATTATGTAATATAATATTCATTTTAATATTATTGGTATCATTCATTTGATTTTTCCTTTAATAAATCTATTATTGGATCATCATTATGTCATAATTAAATTTAATTATTTAAATCCTAAAATTTAAAAATAAATAAATATGGTTTATTTAATATTTTACTTTTATAATAACTATTTATATTCAATGAAATCAACTGTATTACTCTATATTGAATTTTTTTTGTTAATTAGAGACATGGTCATGAGATATTTTCCTTTAAAAGAATTTTTTTGTTATAAATTTCATAATAACACGTATGTGGCTTCATAATCCCGCAATCTGGGCCCATTAATTTTCTTGGTCATCCATAACTAATCCAATACGATTAGAAAAAATGTTAGGGTAGTTTTATATTAATATATTATTATTTTCACGCTTAATTTCCTTATTTACCTTTAACTGTGGTAATCAAAAAAATTGCAAAGTTACTATTCCTAATGTACTATTTACATAATTTGGAACTTTTTATTACAAATATTGAATAAATTTATCCAGATTCGAAAATACGGAATTGAGAGAAATTAATTAAAAATTAATCCCATTGAAGGATAAAGAAACATGTATTTTTATTAAAACAGTCAAAAGTTCACATAGTTTTTATATTCATTTTCAATGTTAAAATTATTATAATGAAAAAATTATATTAAATTATAAAAAAAAATTATTTTATTTTATTTTAAAAATAATTAAAAGTATAATATAACTATATAAACAAATTATATGAAAAGGTAGTTTTGAATTAAAATGAAGTATTTTTCACTAACCATTAAAATATGAGTTTTATCAGAGAAATATCAAAATTCATGCTGAATTAAATTTTTATGTCCCACTTTTAATAACATTAGTTTATTTTGTCATATAGAATATATGAAATTGAAAAATACAAGATATAAAAAATTATTACCATCAAAATGGGAAAACCTGACTTTTTAAAATATTACAATATATTATTCTTAAAATATGATTTATTCTTATTTTGGGCCTCTAACATTTATTAGATGAAACTAAAAATATTTAATAAAAATTTATAGACATAATATAGTGAGTTCTTTTAATTCCCTCTAATAAAATGTCTATGAGATAAATATCATTTAAAATTACATTAATAATAATATATTATTTTTCAGTATAACTATATCTTCGGTGCCATAAATGATTTTGAAGAAACCCATTTTTTCATTTCATGTATTCTATCAATAATAGAATCCCCTTTAATGTAAAATTAATATCTAATGCAAAAATATTAATACATCTGAGAAATTTATATTTTATAATTACCTGGGATGTTACCCATTTTTTTATGTCCCTAGGTAATACCTTATAGTTTTAGAAGATGAATGGAATATTAAGGGATTATTGTGAGTTAGTTAAATAATTATTTTTTTACACAAATTTAATTTAATATTATATAAACCTCATTTGGAAAATTCATTAGTCCTTAAAACCATATGTATTTTGATATATTTACCTTTACATAAAAAATAATTATTTAAAGTGTATTAAAACATGGGTTTCCATAGTTTATTTTAAATTAAATTCATCATATTTATAGGAATTGGTATTAAAAAACATTATATAAATCCTTTCATATAATACTAAATATAGAATCATATTGCTAATTTTTTTAAAAATTATTGATTATGTGAAATCTAAGAAAATACAGCTCCCTATGGACACTACATATGGATATGAATCTGTAATGATCTTACCTAGGTTAACTAACCCATATAAGGGCACGTTGGGGGTGAATTGATTTTCCCCTAGTGTTAAAAAACATTCTTTTCTGGTCACAGGGTTTAAAACTCCTTGGGGATATACTTTGGACTTTCAGAATCTCTATATGAACCACTATGAATTGGAAAAATTCCCCTAATATTTTATGATAGGAAATAGTTCTTATATAAATTATAATGAAACATATAAATTCATATGATAAAGAAAATATTTCATTTATATGATATCCATTAATGTTTTTGGTTTCTAATTTATGTTATTAATTGTTTAGAAGTTCTCATCCATAAATACTCATTATATTTTTAGGGTATTGTTAGTGATAGGATAAACTGATTCCATAACCAATGAGATGATTAATGAAATGGTTTCCCAAATGATATACCCAATCCCATTGGAGAATGAGTCAAGAAATCCATGAAAAAAACTCTCAATTAACTTTTTTTAATATAAGTGTAAATCATTGGTAAAAGATAAATACCATAAATAATGAGAGAGTTCCAATTATTACCTTTTTTAGAATACAACCTCTAACATTAAGTGGATATCCAAATCATTTAATCATATAGTAATGAATCAACTCTATTGAAAATATATTCACCATCCATTAATTTTATGATAGAGGGAAGTTCGTTCTAGTTATTTATCATATGGAAGGAGAAGCTATACATTTGTGCATATTGATAACAAATAGAAAGCATGATGAAGAGATCAAAGTGATGGAGTAGAAGTAATTATAGAATACATTCTCGATAAATATTTTCCATACCACCTTAAAATAAAAATGAATAGGGGATTTATTTTGTCCAAGAAAATGTATGATGAATCTATTTGGGAGTACGAAGATAAATTTAAAAGAAATTCATGATATGACCCATATTTTTCATTCCCCTGAATGTTATTTTGAACACCTCATTGTTGGGTTAAAATTGTTTTTTTGAAATTAATTTTTATTTCAAGAGTTATGAAACTATTAAGAAATTAGTTGAAATTCCCTAAAAGTTAATATAGAGGTTAGTAAATATCAATGGTTTCAAAATTATAGACATAAAAAAGCAAAGAACTAATTTTATATCTAGTAGTGTCACAGAGAAGTTTTATGAGGGAATGAATTTTCAAAATCTTACATGTGAAAAGTTAATACAGAATCATCAACAAATATTCTTTAAATAGGAGAAGAAATGATTTAGGTGAAATAAGTATGGTGGCCAATTTGGTTATTAACAATGGGAGAAACCCCCCAATGTGATCAAATATAGTAATAATCTATTAAACCCTCCAAATATTTTCTAATGTTTCAATGGTAATGAATTTGGACACTAAGAAAACAAAGTCAATAAATAAAGGGATGTTTATAAAAAATGTTGATAATAAACTTTATGGAATAGAGAGAATGGGAAATATTATACCATGACAACTATAGTTGTGGGTCATAAAAATATAATTTGTAACTATTTTCCAAGTTATTCATTCAAGGTAGTAAAAAAACTATTTGATTTTGATTATATATGTTATTGTATATCACATAATTTTAGAAGAACTACTAAAAAACTACCTTAACACATAGAATCTCAATTATGAGAGAGAATGTATCAATTCTTTCATAACATGTGTATCCAAATTTTTGGTCAGTTACCCAAAAACACATTTGATAGTCTTCTTAGTAAAATTTGATGTTATTCTGGTCATAGAATGTATTTCCATGTATATATCACACATAAAATATTGAGAGTTGGAAATCAACAATGTATATAAAATCTCCCTTCAATTCGATACATGTTAAAGGATCATTTTGAATCTCTTTTGGTATCATCACACCAAGTATATATATATTTTCCCTATGAGAAATCAAATCAAGATCAAATGACTAAGAGTAAGGAAATGATCATACATGTCAACATTCCCATTGAATGTAAATTCATTGATGGGTTTCTAGTTGAATTTCTCGGTATTTCTCAAAGAATAAGGGTTGAGTTACTAATATAAAATATACCTTGAGCTTTTCTAATATCATTGAATCCATATAGAATGGACATAATAGAAATTCAAGATATAAATTAGAAACTATAGGATAAATGGAAAAGGTTTTATATGAAAAAGTTATTCACGGTGGGGGAATTAATCATTTATATTATATATAAAGAGATTGAATTATGCATCCTCGTTGATTACCATGAGTTCAATGAGATCACGGTAAAGAAAAAGTATCTACTGCCAAGGATTTGTGATTTTTTTGATCGAAAATGTGGATCCAAAAACACCTCTATGATAGATCTTTGTTCAGGATATTATCATTCAGCGGTAAAGGAGGATATCCTCAAGACATACTTTCCTATAGTCTTTCGGAACTATAGGTTCATAATGATGCTATTTTGACAAAAAAAATATCCATAAATCTTTATTGGAATTACTAACATTGTTGGTAGATATTAAATTGATAAATTTAGGTATTATTCATAGAAAATATTCATATCGACTCAAAAATAATGGAGGATCATGAGGACAATTTGAACGATGAAATACAGACCACATGAGATGAAAATTTCTATTATATATAAAATAAAAGATACATTAGGATTTATCAAGTGACATTTTGGTGTCTCATTATCACCTATAAAGAAAAGTTCTTTTATCTTTTAAAAATAAAGGCAACTTCGGGATGGTCCAGACCAACATCTATAAAATAAATTCATATATTCCTTAGATTATCTGGGTAATATCATTGATTTTTGAGAAACCACTCTTAATTTGGATGTGAACAAATAAAACTAACTAAAAATTGATTCATTTCTTTCATAATTTATGAACACGATGAAGGAATTAAAGAGTAAAATAAGTTGTCATTTACTGCACCTATACTTACATTACCTATTGGGGGTGAATTATTTTTGATCTATAGTGATGGGTATAAAATTGTATTCCGATGTGTAGTCATGAATGAAGAAAATTTGATATCCTTCTCTAATTTTAATTGATGATCCATGAAGAGAACTACTGAACAAAAGATCTAGAATTATCCATACAAATATTAATGATGAATATTTGGCAATATTATATATATGGGAATAATAAAATGATATTTATAATACACTAATCAAATAAATTCTAAACCAACCATTTTTTGGAGGATCCATGAAGCCCGAAAAGACTACGAGGAACTAAAAATAGGGGTTGAAAATTTTCCATAGTTCAAATTTTATAATGATGGAGTTATATGGATTAAAACATGCATAACTATCCCATTAAAGTGATAAATAAATAGGGATTGTTTTGGATTATATGAATAACTAATCTTTATTTATTCATCTGGGAAGCATGATTGTTGATAGAATATTATAGGAAAATCATTAGGTCGGATAATATAAAGAGGGATATTGTAGAATTTGTATCCTGATGATTGTAATTCCCACAAGTCAAGGCTGAATGATAAAAGTATAAGGGTGTGATGTTAAAATTTCCCATAATTGTATATAAATGTGAATACATGATGATGTATTTGATCATAATAAACTCTAATAAATTTAAATTAAATTATTTTATTTAGGTGGAATTCAATCTCTTAAAAAGATCAGTGCATTTGTTTCTGTTAGGGAAGACTTTTCATTAAAAATGTCATGAAATTATATATAAGGTAATTTGTAAGACATTATGAATTTTGACAATCCAATACACATAATTGAGATCCATGTTTTAACCTAATGTTTTTAGAATCCTTTATAATGAATTTGATAAATAATTGAGTTTCAATACTTCGTATCACTGATAGATTGATGGTCAGTCTGAGTGAATTATTTGAACTATATAGAATTTTCAAAGACATTTTTCAATGAATTTATATGGAAATTTCCATTAGAACCTTCCCATAGTGGTGTTATCATAGAAACATAGTTTCTATTTTTAATGTAATTTGGAACCTTATATGAATTTTTATGTTGTAGGATTCTGATGTGATAGGTTGAAGTTAGAGAGAAGAATTTGATGTGACTTGGTCTATTCCATGAGATTAGAGGGAAGGTTCAAACCATTTAATTTCATATGAAATCCATAAAAATAAAATGGGAAATATATTCTAATTGAAATTAGATATATGTCATGTTTGAAGTTCGATATAATATGTTATTTCATATAATGCAATGGATAAATTTATGGAGGTTTCTAAAAAAGGGAATACTTAGCCTAATATACTTCAGACCCTTTGAGATCATTGGTCACATTGAAGTTGCGGGCTATCAAATAGACACCCAAACTATCATATATCATGTACATTATGTGTTCCATGCATCCTTATTTTGGATGTACATACTATACCCATCACATATACTAAATCCTGAGATGGTACCATTGGAGAATGATGTTTTATACTAGGAGCTATCTGTTATGATATTAAAAAATATAGACAAGGTTTTACGATAAAAAAGACACAACCCCATCTTTTATATTTTATAAAGTGATATTTTTTGTGTAAAAATTATAAAGGGGTATGAATATAATAAGCAATCATTTTAGAGAAAAAATTCTATTTTTAATTGAATAAAAGCCTAATTAAGTAACAATGATATAGAAAACACATGCACTAAATTCATTATTATTAATTTAAGATACCCAAATCTTGACGTACATGGACATTAAATTACTTTATCGGAATACATAGTACATAACAAAAACACACACACAAGGACCGTAATAGTTTAGTGTCTTTATAAACTCAGAATATAATATTCTAATCGTGTCGAAAGATCTTCAACATATCCCATAAATATCTTCTCTTTTTTACCTAAAACCTTTATTTATATCCTGTGGAAAACAAAACATAAATGGGTGAGCTCAAATTTGCAGTAAGGGTAAAGAAAAGAAATATCAATCACATCATATTCATAAGAACATCACATTTTTGAAATAATAATCCTGCAAAAGAGATCATAATATCATAACATGGGATAAATCATAGTAGTGAAATGTAATCCCAGTAATCATAACATAAAACATGAAACTTTGTGGCATACACACATAATCATATAGAATCATTTCTTATTAGTCAAGACTCATTGCCAAGACTATCTTGGTGGACAAAGTCCATTTCTGAACTGAGTTCATTCCCAGTTTCAGTCCTACTTCACTGAACCGGTTTAACCTTCAGTTCCAGCCATGTCTACCTCATGAGATATAAAATCTTTACCCAATGCATTGTAGGGAGATATAGGTCCCACCCATCTCATGATGATACCATTCTTATGTATGCCACAAAATCATAAACCATACATCATAGCATAACCCATGAAATAAAAATGGGATTCTTAAACATCATGAAATCATAAAAAATTTCATATAAGATAAAGAAATTCATAAAAATAATTCCATCAAAATATAATGAAATCAATATAATAATAGGGATAGAAACAGAACCCTTTATTATCTTAGATGGAAAATAATTTTGATAAAAAACTTGAACTCCATTCTTGAGGAAAATATCCTGTGTACTTCAAAAACACTTTTCCTTTCTTAACATGTCATACAATTCTAAACTAAAAGAAGTTGATTAAAAATAAACATGAAAACTTGTAAAGGAAGCTTCTTGGAAATAATTTTTTAAAAATCCATTCATGCCGTATAAGTTAAAAACAATCATCTCGTACTTTGTTCGGAAATGTCAAAAAGTCCCTCGTACGAAAAACGACAAAAGATTCCTTTCATATCTTTTAATAAAAACTCAGTGAAGTGTAATTGGATTTAAACAATTTTAGGTGGGTGTAAATAATATTAAATATTGAAGAAACATTGATGTGGATGATAAAATACACCCTAGTAAATACCAAAGTATAAAAAATCTCGGATAAAAATGTTATTGTGATATTTCCCTTACCTTAGGAAAAATAATAGTTTAACAATCCTTCGATGATTCTTTATTCCATTGTACCATTAACTATACAACATAACTCTTGATAAACATACAATCATTCCATTACCTTCTAAAAAAACTGACTGATCTTCAACACTTCTTTCAGCTCATATATCATTTGTAGTCTCCTCATTATCATCCACATAAATACTCATCATATGACCATGCTGATTCTCTTCATGAGATTTTCCATTTGGGAATTGGTTTGCATAATTCCCGTACATTCCACATTTAAAACATCTAACCATTGTTGATGTCATAGCAATACCATTATCTTTGTCAATGGTGTTAACTGAACCTTTTCCTTTGCACTTACTAGCTTTGTGTCCTTCTTTTCCTCACCCAACGAATCTTCTAGTTCCATTAAATCAATCTCCATGATGCCTCTTCCCACATGATTTACATGAGGGAAATTGAACTTTCTTTCCTCTATGATCATCATGAAACTCCATATTTCTCTTATTATCTGAGTCGGGAAACTTACCAATGTTGAGATTATTGATCATATTTTGAGATTGCTGATTAGGCATAATAATTATGTCTGGACATCCAGATCCCGTTTCATTTGGTTTCTCATGAAGAAAATCATCCCATTGTCAATCATATCATCCATTATCGTGAATCTTCTTGTTTCCAGCCATTTTCTAAAACCCAAAAAGAATAGTGTGTGAGGAAAAAATCATGCTAGGGAAAACAACATAGTAAAGGGGGAGTATCATCAATATCTAACATCTTAGGTTAAATTCTATGATCGTTACCGTAGTTCTAAGACTGTATCCTATATGTATACTTATCATTAGGGACATCCCTAGACATACTATAGAAATATCTCTACGGATCTCACTAACATTTTAGCATCCTAGTTTCCAAAGGTTGACTAAACATTTCCTATGATACCAACTGGAGAGACCCAAAGCTTGACGTACATGGACATTACATTACTTTTGTGGAATACTTAGTATATAAAAAAGACACACACATAAGGACCGTAATAGTTTAGTGTCTTTGGAATCTCGGAATATAATCTTCTAATCGTGGTGATAGATCTTCAACATCTCCCATAAAGATCTTCTTTTTTTACATAAAACCTTTCTTTATATCCTGAGGGAAAGAAAACATAAAAGGGTGAGATCAAATGCTCAGTAAGGGTAAAAAAAAGAAATATAAATCACATCATATTCATAAGAACATAACATTTTGGAAATCTTAATCCTGAAAAAGAGATCATAATATCATAACATGGGATAAATCATAGTAGTGAAATGTAATCCCAATAATCATAACATAAAACATGAATCTTTTTGGTGTACACACATAATCATAGAGAATCATTTACTATTATTCAAGACTCATTGGCAAGACTATCTTAGTGGACAAAGTCCATTTCTGAACCGAGTTCATTCCACATTTCTGTCCTGCTTCACTTAACCGGTTTAACCTGCCGTTCTAGCCATGCCTATATCATTAGATATAAAATCATTACCCAATGCATTGGAGGGAGATATAGGTCCCACCCATCTCATAATGATATCATTCTTATGTGTGCCACAAAATCATAAACCATACATCATAGCATAACCCATGTAAAAAAAATGGGATTCTTAAACATCATGAAATCATAAAACAATTCATATAAGATAAAGGAATTCATAAAAATAATTCCATCACAACATAATCAAATCAATGTAATAATAGGGATAGAAACATAACCCTTTATTATCTTACATGGAAATTAATTTTGATAAAACACTTGAACTCCATTCTTGAGGAAAATATCCTTTCTACTTCAAAAACAATTTTCTTTTATTAACATGTCATACAATTCTAAACTAAAATAAGTTGATTAAAAATAAACTTGAAAACTTGTAATGTAAGATTCTTGGAAATAATGTTTTAAAAATCCATTCATGTCGTATAAGTTAAAAAAACATTCTTCTCGTACTTTTATCGGAAAAGTCAAAAAGTCCCTCGTACGAAAAACGACAAAAGATTTCTTTCATATCTTTTTATAAAAACTTAGCGAAGGGTAAAATTGGATTGAAACAATTGCAGGTGGATGGAAATAATATTACATATTGAAGAAACATGGATGTTGATGATAAAATACACCCTAGTAAATACCAAAGTATAAACAATCTCGCATAAAAATGATATTGTGATATTTCCGTTACCTTAGGTCTGATTTTCTTCATAAGTGTCTGAACCTCCTGTTTAATGATTTTTGACTTATTCCAGAATCATACTCATTTTTATGATATCATATATGGTTCACTTATGACTTTATATTACTCGTTCTTTTGTAAATTCCATGTTAAAGAGCATTTGGGTAAAATTGTTTCATTTGACATCCGTGTTTTGATTTATAATTATTCATATGATTACTTAGATCATGATTACTTAATTCCAAAATATAAAACATGATTTATATATAATACATATTCAGAATATACATATATATAATAAATCAGTAAATTGAAAGAAATACACCGTTCATGGAGACGGTAGTCCGTACGTACGCATGAATGTTGTTTTCGTTTTCTTATTGAGTTAAATGGAATTAAGTAGATGACATAAATATATATAAACATAATTCCAGTTTCATTATTATGTCATATATTTCATGATAACTTATTATATATTCTTTATAATCATTCATTATTGGTTAACGTGGAGAATGAATCTCATCGCGTCGTGGAGACGGTAGTCCGTACGTACGCACGAGCGATGATACCATTCTAATGATCATGGGACTGTATTGGAGTGTATTTATACTATTTCAGAATCAATATCACTTTAAAATAATCATATATAGTTATTATTTACACCATTATACCCATCCAAGTAAGGTGGTGGTGGAAAATAAATTTCACCACGACGTGGAGATGGTATTCCGTACGTACGTACGCGTGAGGATTTCATTTTTCATTGGATGGATAGATGGTGAAATAGGGTTGTTTCATACTTATAATAACATATTTTTATATGAGGGATACTGATGTTATTACTTCATGGTTAAACAACTAAATAAGAATAAGTGGAAGAAGAAATAATGATGAATGAATCAGTAACAGGCATTACCTCTTCTTTGAAGCGCTTCTTTGAGAAATCCTTTTAGGGCACTAAAATTGGTCTTTGAAGAATTCCAGGACCTCTAGGATGTCTCTAGGTAAGTGTAGAGAAGAAATTGGCAGGGTTTGTCCAAGCATGAAGGCTCAAAGTAGTGTGAGGAAGAGAGGGATGAGGTTCCCATTTATAAGGGGGAGAGGGGCTCCTTTGGAAAAAAAATATTATCTTATTATAAAGTCGTATTCGTTTTTAAATAGCTCCAAATTGATTTATTTCGAAACTAAGGTGGGTATGGGTCGAAATAATCTCATAAAATATAATTTATACATGTTTAGGTTCCTATTTTAACCTTATCATTTAGATTTAACATTAAGTTAAATAATTTCACTTTTACCGTGTCTTCTTGTGTTCTTACACTATAAGGTTAATAAAATTACTATAAAAAGCCAAACGAACCCCAAGTTGTTTATTATTAATATATATAACCTTATCTAAGAAAAATTAGTAATATAATATTTGTTTTAAAAACTATTTTATGTCAATTTTGACACTATTTGCTAATTGATTTTTGTGAAAATCATAACAGAATTATTAGTTCAAAAAAAGTTAATTAATGAAATAATAACATGTCATATTAACCTATAAAATTAGTTGAATTCATAAAAAGTCTCCAATTAAATTTATTTGGGTATTTATAACATCAATTTTGTTAATCTTTCATTAATAAGATAATTAATGCATCATCTTTGTGTCATAAATAAATTAGATTATTTAATATCTAAAAATTAAAAATAAAAGATCATTATGTATGAAATAGTTTTATATTTATAATGAATATTTATAGTCGAATTTATCTAATGTATAACCCTATATTACAAATGATTTACTTATTAAACATTGATTTTAACTATTTTAACCATTCTTTAAATAAATTAATAATAAATGTCCAAATCTAATCCATGTGGGCCTAAATGGTCATATTTTATTCCTAAGGTTGTTTTGTGTCGAATTACACTTATCCAATAGAATTAGGACATGTGTATGGGTAATAATAATTTCATTTTTACCCTTAATTACACTATTTACTTTTAACCATGCTAAAAAAAGTAAAAAGTCACTATTCACCAAAAATTATTTTCATCTCATTGAACCAAATTTTACTTACTAACATCAACCGTGTCTCTCATGTTTTTTAAATTCCACTCACTGAAGTGGTAAAATTATGTTTTATGAAAAATTCATTTTTTTAAACTACCACTTAGTGGTTTTACTATTCATCAAAAAATGAAAGTTTCTAGAAAAATACCAAAAATTAGTCCAAAGCTATATTTGATATTATGAACTCAAAAATGATTTCTATATTACCAAATTCAAAACATATCAGTTTCATTAATTAATTTATAAATTAATTCCCGTCGTCAAAACAAATAGCGTGTTCTTAAGAGATAATAACTATCAAAAGATTGACACATGTTTATGTCTAGTTTAAATGTGAAATTACATCCAATGACTAACATTATAATAAATTATAAAAATATATTCCAAATATACTTTAAAACCACTCAAATTAATAATTTATCACTATTAATTATTTCGATTAAAAAGGTTGTTTTTAATTAAAATTTAGTAATTTTCACTATTCATCAGAAAATGAAAGTTATCCGAAAAGTACCAACATTTCACCCTAAGCTAATTTTGATATTCCGAATCCAAAAATGAAGTCCATTTTGAAAAATAAAATTTACAAAATTTCAAAAAGTGGTTATTACTATTCATAATGGATAGTTTTAATAATATTTTAATAGCATATCGTTGTTTAGTGAAACTCGGTATTGCGTACTACACATGCTATCGAGGAAGGTCGTGATTGCGTGTAATGCAAGCAAGTCAAGGATGTGTGTTTTGAAAGCTCCATTTGGTGTATCATACAACACAAGACATTAATGAAATTAAAAAGATTAATTTTCATAAAATCTCGGGGTGTTACATTAATAATATAAGTTATGTAATGTATGATTTAAAATATTATTAAGAATAATAATTGTTGATAATATAGATGGTATAGAGATATTGTTAAGATTAATATACATTATGCTATATGATAAAGTATAATTGACACAAATTAATAAACTTATCACCTCAACTAGTATGAATGTACCATATGAAGCCAATTTATTCGATATTCCATGGGAAATGGAATCAATGGGATTTCCCCCCGACCAATACCAATCCAAGATTACACAAATAAAGCACATGAAAATCAATTTATGGGATACTTTTCGGCTTATCGAGATCATGAACCATGCCTTCTTCATGGAAAGACTTTGAGAAAGTGTCATAGTCGTATACCTTACCATTATGGAATACAATGGTCTAATTTTGGGTTATGTATCTAGAACCAATAGTATGAATTTCTATATTTTTATTCGTAATAAAATAGATATTATATATATATATATATATATCCTTTTTATTAGTATTTTAAAATAATTAAATAATGATTGTGATGAAAATTATATTTTGATATGAATAAATGTAATTTATAATTGTGGGAAATTATATAGTTTCAATAAAGATAGTATTTTTGATTAATTTAATTTTGTTTGAAATATGTATTTTTAAAAAAATTATTTTTATTAAATAATATTTATTTAAATAGTAGTGATAACATAATTCTATGAAGTAAAATATAAATCATAGAAGGGTTATGATTATTACTATCAAAAAAATAAATGTTAATCGATAAATGAGGATTCTTAATTTAAAAGTTTAATTTTTATATTTACATATTTTTGTTGAAAAATAATAATATTTTTTGAAATTATCATGTCAAAAAATACCAATGGTAAATTTTGCATAATTTTCTGAGATAGTGGAAATTTTTGGCAAAAATTAAATATAGAAAAAGAATATGGTATGTATTATGACATCAAAGAAGACCAAAAGAGGTGTAATTTATGTAATAAATATTGACCACAAACAAATTGTTTTTCCCTTTAAAACATGTGTTTACGAGATTATTTGATTATTTTTTACAAAACCATAATAAATCATCCAAAACCTGTATAATATATTGAGGTTTTAAAATTAATTTATTATAAACATGAATCAAATCCAAAAAAACAAGGGTATTATATTAATGCATTTGGTCGTAGAATTATAACATATTGAAAACCACACATATTTTGTGGAATCTAATTGAAAAACGTGGGAACTATTATTTTAATAATTTTTTATATAGAATCTAACCCACATGTTTAGAAATAAAATAATAATTACCTGTCTTTCAGCATAAATAGCACCCAATACTCCCACTAATCATTACTTAAAACACATTTATAATTAAGTGACTCTTCATTTATATCTATAGATCCCTCCCAAGAGGTTCTGAGGGTCTTAATAATATCCTCCCAAGCTTTTTGAAGATCTTTCTCATTTTAGGAGATCATATATATATATTCATTAAACTATATACTTATTTATATTATTTCACCTTATTTTCAATTATTCATCTTTTGATAGGTTCAAACACCTCCTTCTAACTTTTGTTATAATTCCCATGTAATTAGATACCACTTTTACTCTCTTTAAATGTAATGTCCCCAAATTTTAAAAAGAAACACTATGTGCCTAAATGAAGTACTAAATACTATGTGACCTTTATAACCTAACCACTAAAAATTATTTTTCCACTACTGTGTTTTGAGTTTTGAAAAATGGACATACACAGTTGTGATAACTTTGTTATTTGGAGTTCGTTAGGACAAACATTAATCTTGGTGAATAGTAACATACCATTATGTATAGTAACTTAACCATATAAACAGTAATATTAATACTAATATTACCCTTATTAATATTAAACAATATTATTATTTAATTTTCGAAAATATATAATATAATGAGAACTTGATTTTGTTTTCAAGGTGATAAAAAGCCACCTATAGTTTTAAAATTGTTATTTTTTGAAAAAATATGATTTTATTAAAAAAAATATTAATCATATTAGAAAAATTATTTTAACTAAAATAGAGATCATTTTTGAATTATACATGTCAAGAAATTGTCAGGGTGAAATTTTGGGATTTTTCTAAAATACATGACATTTTTTAGATGAGTGAAATTCAATAATTATGAAATATGATAAAAAATGGAATTTCTGCATCATTCTTGTGTAGTGGATGATGAGAATGGGAAATGGTTAGAAAAAACATGCACTTATTACTATTTAGGGTCACATGAAGTAATAATTTTCATAGTTTTGAGCAATAAATATTAAACTAATAATTAAAATAATGGAAACCCCCTCATCTCCTCCACTATAAATAAGACCATCACCCCCTCTTCATCTCACACCTCTCAAGAATTGTGAACGGTCTAGGTTCATCCCAATACCCTATATAAGGATCTTACCCATGTCTAAGACAGACTTGTATCACCAAAATGCCAAAACCAATGGCCTTAAGGAGGATCTCAAGGAATAGAGATCAAGAAGTAATAATACAATTACATTTTCTAATGTTTTCATTTTAATTCCTTTTATTTTCATATAATACCTTCCCCTACCCTTATTCAAGAAATTTAAAAGCTTCATAATATTATATATTCTTGAATTTGTCAAGTTAATTGATGAAAAATCATCATCATTATTTATATCCTCTTTCTCTTATTCAAAATGAATAAAAACACTGTCTTTATTGTGCAGATTTACCAAAATCATGGACAATGTGTTTTCAACTTCCATTAAATCCTGAAAAAATGGTTATAAAACAATTTTAATTAGTAAAACATATTTTATTGTTAATTATATATCGTTTTTCATGTTCTTGAGTTATTATATTAACATAATATTAAGTTATATAATGACAGTAGTTCGTGTTTATCAAAGAACTGCAAAAATGATCTAAAATGGTGTCACTACTGATTTATCTAATGATTCATCTCCATACCATATAACCAAAAAAAATTATGAATTCATTTATTATTATGGAATAATATTAATACGATTTCATTCAAATTCTATTCTTTCTCTTCCATTCGACAAAGAAATCCTTTACGAACAGACCACTGAAATCATGTAAAGAACGCACCCGAAATAAAAACAAATATTAACAATTATTGGGTGAAATGATGTTATAAATTTATCTTATAATGTGTTATAAAAATTACTAATTTCATTAAGTTATTAATAAAAAAACTTTTAAACATTATACCATATTTTTAAACATGTCTCATGTATGAAAAACTTGAGGTATGGAAATTTTTAACCTATTTCCCATTCTTTGGTTTAACCTTCCACTTCATTAATAATGTGGTTATAAGATTATTTTTAGAATCTAATTTTTCTATTAATATATTATATTATTTTTATATATAGAATATTCACATATTACATTCACTATATTTTCTTATAATATCAATTTTATGTTATTTTAATTGTTTATTCTTATCAAATATTCTTTTAAACTTGTAGTTTTACAAAATTTGAAGTGATTTTTTTATGAAAGTGTTCCTATTTTTTGATTTTTTATAGATCTTGGGAATTGATTATAATTAATGGTGGTGCCTATATATCCCTCCAATTCATTATTCATGTGTATGTTGGAGGTCGTCCTTATGCTTACTCCATATTTGACTACGATGGTTACACCATAAGGTAGGTGTGAGGATTACATTTTAAGTTAGTCCTAAGGGTTACCAATAATAAGGTAGTAGTGTAGGTTAAAAAAATTAAATTGATCCCCCAAGATATCATTATTCTTTCTTCTTGTATTCTATTATTTATGGAGATATCATGTTTCACAAAGTAAGTTTATGATTCAATATGGATGAGAAGTAGTTCTTTGGAAAAATGATTTCATATCTTTATACATATTCATGTGCTAACTGTTTCCCTCCTAAATTTATGATCCTTAATGAGATTTTTATTCTCATACCATGTTTTTAAAAAAAACCACAAGATTATATATATGTTCAATGTATTGTTAAGGTGCTAATGCAGATCAATACAATTTGTTTTATTATAGATATTTTTGTAAACTCGGATTCAATGTATGTATATTGTTGTCTGATTTAGTAGATCCTATACAGGAAAAGTTCATAAGTTTTATAATTTACTATGTATTTTTCTATTATATTTTATTAAATAAAATAAAAGGCTGTTTTTGTACAGAATCTGAATGCGTAAATTCAAGGATTTAAATTAAACCCTTCAATGAATATATATGTACCTTGGTTATTTTGTCTATATTATATAATTATTTTCCATAAAAATATTGTGTACTGAATACACATCACCATTTCCTCTCAATAGTATCCACATAGATGTACCGATCCTTAATTAATATGGTAAAACCATTTTTCTATAATAAACTACATAATAATAGTTTTTAAATTGATTAAATAAATTCTTATGCTATATGATCAATGAGGAACACTTATTCATGTACATTATATGAATTTCATTGGTGCAATGTGAATTATATATCCCTGAATTGAATTTAGTAAATTTTTTGTCACACAAGATACCATATAAGGTGCATGGTAGGTTATCATAATCCAAATATGTTTTTATTTCTTGTTAGTTAGCCCTATATTATACTTATGATGTCATGTTTTATGTTGTTTCCACATTCCCAGGTTGTCTTTATGTTATAATTTTATATCATGGTTAAATTTTCAAGTGTATGAATGTCATGCCTAATATATTACCAGGATATTCCTCTTGAATCATATGTACTACATAACCATATTTTATATTTTTAGTGTTACTTTACTGGGATTTATAGGTCAACCAATTCATATATATGTCAATAGGTTACCCCATGCATTTTAATAAGAGAAATATAATTTTAAGTGAATGTGGTGGAGGTTTTAAATAATATTATGCTACTCATGTGTCATGTTATTATTATATCAACCTAATTTACCAAATACACTTGGTATAATGAACATAAAGGATTTTATTATGTTTAGCTCTTGTAATAAATCAAGAATTAGGGTGTATTAAAATATGTTTTGTCTTATATTTAGTTTTCTAATACAATATTTTATGACCAATGGATCAGTACAATTGAAGTGATTTTTTTTCATTATTTAGTATTAGAAGCTTGAAAAAATAATTTTGGTTTTTTATCATTTAGAAGGTGATGTAAATCCATAGTGTACTCTTATGTGGACGTGAATGTAATGAGAAGAAATTGAAATAATATAGTGGGATGTGTTTAAAGGGTAGAATTTCAGTATGTACCATCCTCAAACTCTTAATATGAAAAATGGATAAATAGTTCCTTGGGATAAAGAAAATGGATGATGATTCCATTAGTATTTATTAGAATACATTTACAAGAATTATGTGTATACTTCTAGTATCAACATTGAATGAGAAAGTAAGATAAATGGTTTCTTTAGTGTCTTAGAATTAATTATCTAAAGAGAGTTAGTTGTATGATACTACATTGTATATGAATAAATATTTTATGTATTCATAAGGCAGAAATGGTGATTGATTTCATGAATCAATCTCATAGTTTTATACGAAATATATAATTCAATTTCTTGGAAACTCTAATAAAAAAAATCCTGGAATGTAGAAGATTCTTCAACTATTCCACAACTGTGGAATGTAAAATATTGGAATTTTTAATAAGGGGACTAATAAATGGTTTTAGTTTATAAAGGAATGTCATTAGGAAATTAAATTATGAAGTAATCCGAAGAATCTTGATAAGGATGTGAACTGATAGAATCTTCCATAAAATGCACCAAACACATTTTAGGGTTTCAAATTAAAGGAGTATTGGAATTATACTAACTAGTGTCTGAATACAATCTATAATGATGATGAACGATGTCAAAAACCACTTAATCCCACAAAAAAGGGAAACTAAAATGAACTATCTTATCTTTATGGGGTATAATTATGATATTGTCCAAGGTACACATTCCATTCACTCTAGAACAAATAATTTCACATTAAATTATTGATCTACGATATCTTTTAAAATGAATTATTTTTCTGTGTGAATCACATAATCAATTTATCATTATATGTTTAATTTCTAGTGAGAAATCATAAATGGTATGATGATCATATCTCAATTCTATGATTTTTATTAAATTTATATTTTTTTTATTAATATTCCCAAAAAATCTCTTTGCTTTTACTCTAATTGAATTCGATGATATTTTGAGCATCATTTATCATTATTTGTACAAATTTGATGTCATTTTTATAGGAAGGGGTTAAATATTTGATATTACAGGAAAACCAATTATTTTCTACTGGTGAGAAGATAAATAAAAATTCCATATAAATTACAATCATTTTATTCGTCTGTATTCCTATTTAATGAGTGTTTTTTCCATAGATAGTTAGAGAGAAACTAAACATCCAATAAATACACATTTCATGTGAGTATATGGATGTATTTCTAGAATTTGTTTCCCTTACTTATATTATTCATGAGGCTGGGTTTTCAAAAGAACTCTTACCTGGTGCTACTACACCTATTTCAAAGACTCCATATAGAATAGTCTTGAATGAGTTTCAATAATTAGTAACTCTAATAGAATCTTGATAAGGGGTTAATTTGACCAAGTGCATTACCATGGGTTACCCTAATTCTTTTAGTAATGAATAAATATGGATCAATGTGACTATATAATTAATATTTTTATCTTATAAAGACCAATGTCAAAAATAAGTATCTCATTACCTATATAGAATATTTTTAATCAATTTAGTGGAAATCAATATTTTTAAACACTTATTTATGATTTGGATACTATCAATTAATGAGAAAACATCACGACATACAAAATCAATCCCTTATGTTGATTTATGGGAACTATGAATTAATTGTGATTCCATATGGTCTTATTAATACCCCCTATAACAACATCTATTTATTTAATAGAGTATAAATATATTACCTTGATAATTTTTTTGTTGTCATTATATATAATATTTTTATATATTACAATATAATGGAATAAAATGAATATCACAAGATGATTCTATTGAATTCCCATTAGAATGAATGAAATATAAAATATTTACCTATTTCTTATTTTGGTAATATATTTTATCATTTTTGGGTCATATAACACCATGTGTGGTCAGATAAATAGATCCATCAATGAAAAAAAATTTAATGTTTTTCTAGACCAACATCATTGACTAAGAACCCCAGTTTCCAGGTATTGGATTGATATTAATGATGTTTCTTGTATAATATGTAACATTTATATAACCCATTAAAAATAAAAAATAACAATGGAGTACATTTTCATTAGTATAGATTAATGTTGGGAAATTTTATTTATATGAATAGAAGGTTGGTCAATGCACTTATAGTCACAATACCTATTAGTAAATATGGTTTTTTGATCCATAATGATATATCATAGAAAAGGATAATGTTATTTCTTATATATAATGATATTGTGATATGTTATGCCTTAATTAAATTAAATTTTCATGAGATGAATTTACTGACCCATGTAGGGGAGTAAGTAATGGTAATTATTTCATTAAAGATATAGAGGAATGATAATTATGAATAAAGGTGTGATATAAATACTATGTGTTTAAAGTATATATTTACCTTGAACGAGTTGAAAAAAATAGAAAATATGGTTGTAGTTGATTAATGATTATGATTGGTCAGTACACTAGCTTCATAGGATAGTTAATATGGTGGAAGATGCTTTGAGTTGAAAAGACCGTGCTATTATGTTGTGGATCAAAAAAAGATCCAATATTTCAAGATTCAAAAATCATGGAGCATTAAATCTTGAAGGAATGGGAGAAGATTTATATTAATCAAATGAGTGGTCAATAATCTATCAATGTAATGGTTAATGAGAAAAAATTATGATTTAGAACAATAAAAGAAGGTGTGAAATATTCCTATGTTCGACCATTATTTTCATGAAAGGATTAGATTCAAGAACTAAGTATATGTCCCATAATTACAGAATTTTTTGAATGATATATTGGAGGAAACTCATATATCAAACTTTTCTATTGTTCTTGTAAGGGCACAGATGATTAGATATCTAAAATAGTATTTCAAGAGAGAAAACATTATGAAATATTTGTTTAGAAATAGTATCTTGTTTAGATGTTTAGATCTTTATATGATTATTACAGAGTATATATCATGTTTCATGGAATGAAAACTAGTCAAGGAATAGAAATATATGTATTTGGGGTTGTTACAATGATTACCCATAATGGAATTTAAATGGTAAAATATCACTATGGATTTATTAATTAAAATACCCAAAAACTATAATGGCCATAATTCTATTTGGGTTTTTTTATCACCTTATAAAACCATTGCATTCCATTAATATCATAGAATATTTCACTCTTCACAAAATTACATATATATTTTTTAAGGATGTGGTAAGACTTCATGGAGTTTTACATTTTATTTTATATTATCATGATCTATGGTTTACATGAAGGTTCAAAGAAACTCATTAGAAATTTCCAGATGGAGAGTTGCATTTAAAAACATCCAATCATCATAAAAAATATTATCAACCTAAGAGAACCATTTAAACCCCAAAGAATATATTGAGAACTTATTCTCTATATTTTAAAAGTTCTTGGGATCCACACCTTCCAAATTTCAAATTCTATAATAATAATAGATTTCACTCAATCATTCAGATGGATCCTAGTGAATCCCTACATGAAATGAAGTGAAATAATCCAATGTATTAGGATCAAGTTAGATAAATAAATATATTGGGGAATAATATTGATAAGTAAATAGATGATATGGTTAGAGGCATTCTAAAGAACATTATGATATCTCAGTGTCTACAAAATAATAATATCAAAAATTACTGGTGAGATCTAAAATTCAATGTTGGTGAGAAGGTATTATTGTGAATTTATCAATGGAAAAATGATACGAGATTAATTAAAAATGGGAAATAGTTTGATAATTATATTGTTCCCTTTGATATTCTTGTTTGATTAGGGACTATTGGTTATTGTTTGGCACTTCCACCAGACCTATCTTAATCTCATGTTGTGTTCCATGAATAATTAATAATGTCGGACATACCACATATATCTCATGCACCTAACTTATAAGTTGTAACTCTTGGAAATGATATTACATATGATATATCTATAGTGAAAATATTCAATAATATAGATAATTTTATACATAAAAGGATTGCACTCCTGCATAACGTTATAAAGAGGATTTAGAAACTCGAGATAACTATATGGGAACCTAGGGATATGATGAAGTAGAGATATCCTCATTTGTTCTATTCATAGTGGTAAATGTTTTAATTAAAATTCATCTTAGGGTTTTTATAATGTTACACCCAAATATTTTATATATTTCCTTTAAAATAAATGTGATGTATTCAATATCTTTCTTTTCATATAACACTATGTATTAATAAACTCGTGATATAATATTCCTTTATAAACTATCTATTGGATTATAATATATGAATATAGTTTATTTAAATTTTGAAAATTATATAGAAATATTTTCTTAAATTAAATTTTACTAATTAATTACAATGTAATAATCATTAAATTGTTAATAATATTATTTTTTGATTAAAAGACCTATTTTATGAGGAAATGTATTTTTTTGCGTGTCTTGTAATATTATCTAATAAAATTAGATTAATCAATATTAAAAATATATTATAATTAAATTTAGTTCTATATTGTGATTAAAATCCATATATTAGTTATCAAAATGTTGGTAATAATGATAAAATCATTTAATGGAAAGAAGAGTAATTTTGCATAAATTTTTTTTATAGAAGAAATGTATTTTCATCATAATAAATTAAATAAATCACCATCGACGAATTTTTTTAATGATATATAACGATTATATATTCAATAAAATATTTAATCATTTATTTTATTGTTTTAACAAGACATAGAATGATTGTAAATTCAGTGTTATGGATAAATATTCATTTTTCTAAAAATGGGTATTCATTGAGATAATGAGAATATGTTAATAATAAATCAGGTTTCTTATATAGATATTTTTTTATAAAATGTATTAATCATTTGGAATCATCATATCCAAATATTATAAATATTTCCCTTTAAATTTTTAATAATGAATTTTAAAAATATTAAAATGTTATTATCATGATTATGGTTTAAACGGTTTTACCAGGGTGTTAAACTAAGAGATATGGGTAATATTTATAAATAATCATATCTAATTATTAGTGGATGAATTAATTGGGATAATATATTATATTAATGTTGAATAATTCTCTATTTGGAATCATTAAACATGATAATACATTCATTATATCTAAATATTTTTTGTAATTCCATGTGTGTAATCTCCCTCCAATATAAAAAGGAACATAATCTCCACATTTATTAAATTAATGTATTATATCTCATCGAATAGATATGATAATACGTTCCTAGATTTATAGACATCATTCTAGTGTTCATAGTGTTGTCTAATGACTATTCCCTAAATGCATAATATTTATTCGAAAGGTGGTCTCTTAAAAAGAGATATAAATCATAACCAAATACTCCCAACATTATATCCTCATTCAAATTATCTAAAAATATTTTTTCCATATGGAAATTATAAATCTATTTTCATGAATATAATTTTATTGTATTTTTATTAATGTACAACATTTTCACCATTATTTCCATAAAAAGAAAAATTAATGTATTACTAATGTATATTTGTAGTCTACCGCCTCTATGTAGAGATATGATTAATTTTAAATCACCATATCACATTTATTGATATAGTGAAGGATTTAATAAATATGTTGTAAATTTATAATATAATTATTATTTTTAGAGAGAAAATAATTTTTATTTTTTCTTTCATTTTTAAGAAAATGAAAACAACATTCACGTGTACATATACACCACTATGTCCATAAATAGTTTTTTTAATTTTTATACTATATATTTTATTTATGGTTATAATTATTCATATAATGAATATATATTACAATTAAATCATTATTAACACTCTGGGTAAGACGTATCCAAGATCAGTGTATGATGACTAAAATCGAAGAACTAGAACGTACATGAAAAACAAAACATTTACCAAACAAAATAGTTATTTTATTAAAGAATATCAAATAAATGGGTGATAATATGTCATATATAAAAAATTTATGGCAATATATTTATTATTATAGTTATTTTATATTTTTTTAAAAAATTAATTTTTTAATCATTGACGTTATAGTACTAATGAAGAAATCTTTAGTTAACATATGAGTATTATGTTACTATCTCATTTTTACGAAGATCATTTATGATTAAATTTATGATAATAAAATTAAAAAATATATATTTCAAAAATATTATTTCATTTATTCTTTTATGGTTATTATTTTTAAATTAAATGTTTTACATTCATTTTATTATCTCCATGTATTCAACATTCCAAATGGATTGTTTTAATAAAAACATATATTATTTTTCTATTTGGATAGGAATAATTATATTCCATATTAATTAAAAAAACTAACGAATTTTTAATAATATACTATGATTTTTGAATTTAATTTTTATCCATGTTTTAATTTATATAAAAGGATTAAAAGTATACTTGTTTTCATTTTTTGAGAGAGGTATTTTTTATCAATCTTGTTAATGAAATATGAGTTTCAATGTACATTAAAGAAATGAAGTTTTCCACAATCCATAATACTATTTTCAATGATTATTCCTTTAAAAATTTCCCTATTTTTTCATACATAATTATTTCCCAAATATTATGGAAGCATTTATTTTTTTATAAGTTATTTTGAAACGAAAAGGGTATTTTCTTCAAAAAATATTATGGCCATTTTTTAATTATTTTAATTCATTTTTTATATGATCCAATGATACCATAATTATTCATTAAATGATTGATTTATGATTATAATGATTATATATTGACAAAATTTATTTTCTTTATAATATTTTAATTTATGATGAAATTTTAAATGTTTTCATTATCTTGTGGAATACATATAAATTAATTTCGTTTATGTGTTAGGTGGGTCTATTATTGTACTAAAATGATTTGTGTATTGATTAATGTTTTATAAGATTAATGGATACATGAGAGGTTATATATTTCCCAAAAACATTTATAAGAGAGTTCATCCCAATCCATAAAATAGAGTACACAAGTTGTTATCCCATGCACGAAGCATGTACAATGGTAGTTAGTCCAATCCTAGATTGTGATGAGTGTCTTAGTGGATACCCCAAAGTTAAGATTTATATTATTATCATTATTCCACACTATATATATTTTTTTATATGATATTTTTATGATAATATTCTATCATGGTGCATGATATTTTTTATTAAGACTAATTTATTTTTAACATAAAAATTATATGCCATGTCTCATTATTATGATCTATGAATTGATGAGTATGATTTTAAAATGTAAAACTCATTATCTCATTCTTTTATACTCATTTTATGAATAGATTATAATTGATATATCATTTTATCCCTTACAGTTCATTAGAGATAACAAATTATTATGTTTCATTTTACCCAAGATACGAATAATGGTTTTAATTATGAAACCTCAATAAAATTTCATTGGTTGGATAAATTAGTTCGATATATTTTATAACTTTTTTGTAAAAATTATTTATGTAGTAATTATTCCAAATACACTTAACCTATAGAGTTATGGAAAATATTTTAATGATATGTAATGAATATTCATCTAATAAGATGTAATATTTATGTATTAAATTCCTGGGTCACTTTAGGTAATTCTAATGGGGTTCTTTGATCTCCAAAGACTATACATCAACTATAATGTTTTAGTGTATACAAATGAGTGGGTTATATCATTTACTCATTTGAAAAGATAATAGTAGTTGTGTCTATAATTATCTGATATTTTTAAAACTTTTTTAAATAAATTTAATATTTTTTGTATTTTTTGTTTCAAACTACACTTAGTGTTTCTTTGTTACATTCAACGTTGATTGTAACTTTAATTACCCGCAACATGGATTTTAAATGAAACATGACATAATTTTAAAATATTATTATTTAATATGATAGATATCAATTAGAAATTGGAATAGTAAATATGAATATGATTTAGTATATTATGAAAATATATGTTTTATACATTTATATAAAATGAATTATAGAGTGAAAAATTAATTAAAAATTAAGATATAAAATTACTAAAAATAAATAAAATCATTCTTAAAAAACTATATTTATGAAAAGAAACACATTTTACCTCAATAAATAAAATAACTTTTATTAAATGATATTAATGATATTTATATATTATATACTAAATAAATAATTTAACATTCATCTTATGTTTAATATTGACAATAAATATGAATTAATACAATTTGACACTAAAAGAGTGTGTTTTTAAACCAGTTTTGACCACTTCTTGCAGAAATCAATTTTTAAAAAAAATTAGATTAATTATATGAAAAAAGGTAGTTTTTTATTAATAGTTTAAATTATTTTAGGATTATTTTTTCAGAATTTTATAAAAATAAACAATTTTTAATGAATAGAGAATAATAATGATTTTTTATTTAAAGATGTCTTTTCATTTAAATTATGTGTGAGGTTAAAAAATATTTTGAATTTATTTTAAATTAAAACAAGGTAAACAATAAATCTATTAATATTATTTAGTTTATTTTAATATTTTTCATGTTGAATTTTGATATAAATATGTCGTAATCTTTTGAGTATTTCTCTGTGTAAACCTTCTTTCTCGTTGTGCTTGCATGACAATTTTTAAAATTAATTTTCAAAACTATGTGCATTTAATTTGGATATATGGATTCCATATTTGAAATAATAATATTTTATATTATATCATTAGGTAAAATTAATATTTTATGAAGGTGAATAGTAAAAACAATAAAAATTAATTACAACGGTTAATGTAAAAATGGGGTTTTCATGAGTGATAATCCAAAAAAGAGAAGGGTTAAAATAATATAAATATATAAATTACATTTTATGGAAATATATTTACCCTGTAATTTCAAATTCCCAAAAATTATACATTTTTATCCTGGAGAAAAATGTGGGTGCACCATTTTTTTCTATAATTACAAGTGTTCTGCTCAACTCTCTTATAAAAGATCACCCACTATACTCCCTTAATTACACCATAAGATTTTTTTGTTATGCCAATATATGCCCAAATAAGTTACCAAATTTCATACTCTATTCATATAAGCCTAAGTATTATTATATATTGATTATGGGAAGTATTTTACTGTAAACCTATACGGTTTACTCGATGAAGAGGCAACACTCTTCAACAAGAATTGTTATTTTCTTTCTGCCTACGCTTCATTGAATTATTATTTAACCATGTTATTTTAAAAATAAAATTATAATGCATATAATTATTTTTATTATCATATGTAAATGACATTCACCCATATCTACATCCATTAAATGGGTTATTAAATCATCATTCATGTGTATGCCATACTACCACCTCTTGAACTTATGTCTGTCGATTTTCCATTACCTCCTCTACCAACTATAAATGATGATATATATAATGAATAAATATATTGTATTTTTAATATAACTTACCTTATGGATTCATTTTATAATATATAGCTTTTTTACTTGTCATTCGATAGAGTATACGATAACACCACTCATGTGTACTACGAACTACCGCCTCATGAAGTGACATGATCCATTTTGAGTAACACATTAAATTGAAGATAATATGGATAATCATAATGAATATTTATGATAAAATGTCATAATAAATATTGAAATTTAATATTTATCAATATGAAAATATTATATAGCATTTTACTTGTTACCCATTCACTCACTAAAAGATTATAACATCGTTATTATAAGTGTGAATTACTATCTTCATATAGAGATGCGACCCTATTTTCATCATAACACCACATAGATGACATATATATGTATATTGAAATAAGTAATATGGTATTCATGATATTTTATTATTATTTTAATTTAATATAATACGTATTTCCCTTCCATCATGATTGTTGAAAAATGGATCTATTACTCATGCGTATGTACAACCAACCGTATCCCTTATCATAACACACTTCACTTATCGAAACCATCATTCAAGATCTATATTAAAAGTATAATTAGTGCATAAAAATTATAATTATTTCAATATTATTATTCTTGTGATTATTTAACTATGATAAAAGTTAGAGGTCCAAAAATAACAAATCAAAACATATACGAAAACAGTGGTTATTATAAAAATTATGACTTCAACATTGAATTGTTAAAAAATAGGTAATAAAATGATGTTTGTAAATAATATATTGTACGATACATGTAATTATTTTTATATAATATATTGATATTAAAATTATATTTATTATATATTATTTTTGAAAGAGTGCGAAGGAAGTCTACTCTTACGTCAAGGGACTTCCATCTCATTTTTATTTTTCTATGAGATGCAAACCATATACACTATTTGTTACTTTTAGTTGTTGTATATATGTTACATTAATGTATTTAATTATTCTCCTACATAAAATTCTTGGCGATCACATATATATTTTAGGATCTTCTTTTCGTGGGGTTTACTGTTCAAATGGTAATTAATCGGTAAGGTATTTTTTTCTAAATTTTCATTCCTTGAGACATATGTTTATGTTATTCACCGATATTCTTGTATGAGGTGTATATACATACCATTTTACAATTATGTTATTTAATATATTTTTCATTATGGTATTTTATATTTAATTTAATGATATTATTTCCTAGGCCTTAAATTTCAATGTTACTATGCGGTAAAGAATTTATGTTACAATCTCATTGTTTATCATGGTTTTTAATTATTATGTTTCTAATCAAAAAACCATATGATCCATATATATTGAATCTCAGGAATTTTATAATGGTATTTTTATTTTATGATATTAATTTTATTATTCATCTTCATTTCTTTATTTACACGAGAGTGCACAAATAATGTTTTTAAGAGAAATCCAAATTTCAGTCAAAAACTTATTCCCTTCCAAAACATTATTTTCTAAAAATGTGTTCAAATGTTTCCCTTAAATTTTTCAAAATAATATTTATTATCAAAAAAATTTATACATGTTTTTATTTTTAAAAAATTTATTAAAATGAATCTTCATAATGTTTTCAAAAACAATTTCAAGTTGGATTTTACCAAAAATAAGAATGGAATATTTTTATATGACATCGAAAATATTTACCGCCATCATGAACATTGTTTTCTTTGAATATAACATAATATATTTTCAATTTTATTTTCAAAGGAAATGAATTTAAAAATATTTTATATTTTAAAATGTTTTTAAAAGTGGAATGGTTATTTTCACCAAGAAACGTTCTAAAAGATTTTAAAGATTCCTTTGTAAATGCTCATTTTTATATTCAAATATTTGGATTTAAAAAATGTTTTATGTTTTTTAAATATATTTAAAAATAAAATTTATCTTTTAAATTAAACCTTATAAGTGATTTATATTTCAAAATAAATTTCAATATAATATTACAACCTTCGATGAAACTTATTTTTTAATAGTGATATAAAATATGGATACAATTCATATTCCTTATCATAATGGTTTATGATGAAAATATTTTAATGAAACCCATTTCCTTCCATGATTTATACAATGAAAATATTCTTATAAAACTTATTTATTTCCCATAGGTCATGCTTTGGAGAGATGATTATATGATTATAAAACCTTCATATTTTCAACATGTAATTATATGACAAATTTTTTAAAGAAGTCATATCTTTTTTGTGGGTTATGTTTTAAAGAAATGATCAAATTTTTTTAAGAACATTTTCTTTTACAAGTTTTATTCAAAGATGAAATATTTTATGAAACACATTTCATTTCATTGATTTGAATAATATGAATTTCATTTGTTCATGTAGCACACAAATGTACAGATTATGGGATGTGTTGTACCTATATATCACATTGTTGCATTAGGTGATTATTAATGTAATAAGAGATCAAAGGGTATATGTGAGGTTATGGTAATCAAAAAATAGGGTACACGAGAGGTCATCCCATGTCCAAAGTAGGTAGAAGGGTCGTTAGCCTATGTCTAACCTGTTTTTCATTTCTTGGTGGTTATTCGTGACATAAAATTTTCTATATTTACATGAATTCTAAAAATACATGTCTTATAACAATTTTATACTATCATGGATCATGTTATATGATTATCTTATGATTCATTACTTATGAACACCCAATGTTTTTATAATTATTCAAAATTATTAACATTGATATGAAGGGTATGGGTTTTTGATGTTACAACGAAATTTAAAAGAACATAATATTAAAACCTATTAAATTTAAATAATTTAATTTTAGAATAAAATTATGTGTTTTTATATCTATGTTTATACATAACACCATATTAAGCTTATTCTATATAAACCAATGGATTAACTTGTACACAAGACCGATTTCAAGTGCCTTTTAATAGAGACCCTGTTTTAAAACTAAATTTTGACACATTAAGAAATTTATTTTTAAAATGAAAAATAATTTTAAAATTAATAATGATTTAATTATATTAGGCTGAATGTTATGGAATTTTATGAGAAACATCATTGTTTAGATGAATAGTGAAGATTAATAAAATTTATATAAAAACAATTTTATAATTTATATAAGGATTATTGTCAAATAATAATATAAATAGGATTTTTATGTCCCAATAGATGAATTACAAATATAATAATCCAATTTAAGTCATTTTAATTGTTTTTATAATGAAATTAAATTTAAAAACTAATTGAAATTTTAAAAGATTCTACTTTAAAACCCCATTTTCTCATCTCATGTGTGAGGTTAGCATTAATCATAATTTTCACACTTTTATAATTTGAATGTGAAAAATAGACAAAAACGGTTGTAATCAGTGAAATATTTTTTTTATAATAATACCAACTTAATTTTTGACTAATAATATTAGTGAATGTGATTAAATTGTTTTACAGTGATTAAGGTAAGATAATGAGTCATAAGGGAATAAACCTCAATCTTAAGGACCAAAATGACATGGTAAATAGTCCAAAATCTATTGGATTCCAATAATTAGTCCATACCCCTTGGTAATAAACTTATGGGTTTTTTTGATATTATTATATGGAAGTTCCCTATATAAAAGGTTTAGTAAGGAAATGGATATAATGTGAACTTTCCATAACTTTAATATTTATAAAAATATGAGATATGTAAAAATATATTATTTTAGGTTATATATATTGTTTTGAATGAAAAATTAGTTATTATTCTCATTATAATATATCAATTTTTTTATATATAATTTAGTTACTTAAATTTCTTATGAAACACCAATGTATTGATTATTTAGTTTGTAACCTTTTAAAATAAATTATAATACAAATATTAAATATTAAATGAATTGACCGAATTTTTACTTATTTAATTTTATGAATATACCATGTTATGAAACTATAATCTTAATATATTTTAATTATTATATTTTTTGGTATTTGAGATTTAAATTTAAATAAAAAATGACCAAATTGACATTATTAATATTTTACAATAAATGATATTTAAATATATTATTTAAAATTAATAAAGATATTATATTATGACAAGTGATTTTTAAGTTTTAATAATATTAAATATGTTCTGTTAATGGGACAATATATCTCTTATAACTAACATATTGACCCACATATTGTAAAAATGTTATTATCACATTTTGTGTTTAATGAGTGTTTTAGCGCGTCATTTGTGCTTGTTTTAAAACTATTTTTCAAAGCACAAATTATTTTTTGTTTATAAATTATATGTAATATTAATAATTTAATGGATCTATATTGTCTAATAAATCAAAAATTCTTTTATTATTAATGGATATATAAATCATATTAGAAAGATACATGCTTCAATAAAAACCAAAATGATAAAATATGGGAATCTTAGAAGTGAAGGAACCAAATTTTTAAAAATCTCATATTACTATCTACTAGATAATTGACTTGAACATGAATACCCTTTAATCTAATTTTTTCATTTTTAAGCACTTTAGGTAAGTTAGACCTCCAATTAATGAATTCTTTTTAGTATTTACAAGATTGCCACTCTCCTCCCCTATAAAAAGTAATGAACTCAACCCATTATTCACACCTCTGAAGCCACATTGGATCATCCAAAATAAGCCCAAATATTATCCCAAAATCCCTTAATGTGACTAAAAATACCGCAATTGGGAATAACTCCATCTAATAAATACATTTTATATAAACCAATATGATTTAATCTATTAAAAGGTAACAAACATCCTTTTTTTTAGTTCTATTTCTATTATAAATTCTCTAAAATCTAATTATTTTTACGATAGAATATTAAAAAATTATCCTATATGAAATAGGTTGTTTTTATGTTATTATTGTGACCTGTATGAACACACACATTCAGGAAATGGTAAATGGACATACTATTTCTAGGTATAGTGAACTTCTACCTCACCAACCGGTGATTGTTCATTTTTCCATTACAACCTATCATTGTGGGAATTATGATTAAAATTGTATTTATATATGATATATATGTTATTTATTTTGAATTTATTATTATTTAAAACTTTTATTATGCATAATTTTAATTCTTCCCATTTTGTGATAATATGATAACATCTTTTGAGGAATAGTGGACTACCACCCCCTCGAAATGATGTGACTCATTCATTATATACATGGAATGTATTAAAGATGATTTTAAAAAACCTATGTAACATATATAACATATGTATGAAACTATAATTATAATCTAAATATGTATCATTTATTTTTCATTATTTTTAATATAATAAAGAAATGAAAATAGTGTTCATGCCTATGTACGGTCTACCTTATCCACTAATATTGCACTTCATTTCTTATCTCTAAATATGATTATCAATTATAAATAGATAGGTAGTGAATATATAAGATAATTAAGTCATTTTTACATTATGAAGATGATTAAATCATGATCTATTAAATAGGAACATCAAGTAACAATTCAAAACGTATTTCAGAAAACTAGGCTATTAACAACTGAAATAGCTAAAATAATGAAAGGGTATTTAAAAAAGGGTAATAAAATATTGAGAAAAGTTGATATATTGAATTATAAATAATTACTGTTTTGGTAAAAGTTATTAACAAATTTTAAACCACTATATATGAAGATAAAGACCACACACCAAAATGATGGTTAAGGTACAAACATTTCGTTTCAAGTTACATTCCATTGAGACTTATTTGTTATTATGTACCAATATACTTTTATTTGGTGTATATGCCACTTTTTCATGTTATATCCTAAATAACCATAGTATCATGATATTACAAGTTTCATTTATTGTCGTACATTTTAGATATTATGATTTAAATCTTACAAAGTGGTATGGAACACATTGGAATATTTAATGATTATTCTCCTCAAGAATATTCTTAATGATAAACTTTATAGTATAACATTATTATATAATAATTTTTCATTTAAAATTTCATTGAATATAACCATTTTTATTTAATGGATATAATTATTTCCTAAACCATATATCATTTCACATATTGTGTTGATATTGAAATTTCTTTGACTAATTGGGGAATTATTAATGAAAATGTATCTTTCTAATGATACACATATTTGATTTAGCATATTATATGTAGATAATATTGATCATTAGATACAATGAATGAGTTTTACATGCAATGAAGTGTGGATCTTAGATTTTATATAGATCCTCGATGCATTGACAGGTTCTCATGAGGTAGTTAAGTAGGCCAAATTAAACCAGTTTCAACCAGTAATTTTAAAGAGACCATTAGATAGATCTTGACAGTATAGGTCATCATGTTCCTAAGACATGACATCTAATAATTACAAATTTAAATTATAAATATTTTATTTATTATTCGGTCATGAGATTTGTTTGGCATATTTATGGATACATTTCATTTTAGTTCATGGATTAAATTCCATTTGATTCGGTTTCCTACCTTGCCATATTGATTATTCCATATGTAATTATTTCGATGGAATGTGTTATCATTTATTTACCATTCCATGTTAATTTATTCCTATTTATTCATTATTTCTTCCACATTACATATCCTTTCTCAGAAGGTCATATAACACTTATTACGTTTCCTTTCCCCAAGTTATGAAGAGGAAATTATAGAATTAGCATTCTAGGATGTAGTTTATTTCATTTTATTATATATATTTTTAGTATTTTATATCTCCTAATGTATTATGGGTATGATAAATGTTATATGGATTCACAAGAATGCTAAAATGACCAGTCCATTAGGATTAGATTCCTTGAAATCAATCCAATGTAATAAAATAATACACCAACTTCGGGCTTCTTCTGTCGGGGTGATAGAGTTTGTATAAGAGGAATTTTAGATTCAATCATAGAAAGTATATTTATAAAACATAGATTATGGAGAAAAAACCCCCAATGGATATTGAAGATATGTATAGAATTAAATCCTAGAATTTTGGTAAGGAATATATTATGTGGTAATTTCTAGAAATACATATATATCTGGATACTATAGGTGGACATGATTCTGGAACATATGTACCTATGAGAAATAACTCTAAAAAGGTGTTTTCAGCCAGACTTAGGGTAACATGGTAAAAGAAAATGGGCCTTACTTTACACTTGTTTGGACACTCCAATGGTATATTCTTTTGATAATTGACATTTTATTTACCCAAAATTGTGAAGGACATAAATGTAATGATTTCCTTAAAGTAAAAAAGTGTATGAATCTAGGATTCATGATGAATAAATTTTTGTTATGTGTTATACAATATTTGTATTTATAAAAAGTTCTTAATGTTATAATTTAATCCATTATATTCCATTTTTTTAGAAAATATTCCTTGTAAAAAGTATGTGAACCTCACCAATGAATGTGATCCAAAGAGTAAGAATGATCATATATTAGATGTTCCTAATATGACATTTCGAAGGGAAGTAGGGTAGAAAGTATTATCATCCTATGAGGAAGTAGTATCATTTGATAATGAGATATGTAAATAATTATCAATTACTATGGTCTTGAATATTAGAAGGAGGTGTAGTTGATGGTAGAAGAAAATATAGATAAATGGAAAATGGGAAAGAAGGATTTTTCACAAATGTGATAACTATGGGAAGAGTCACCCTGGAAAATTCATGAAGGGATTGGGAGTTTTTTACATGTGTAGAAATAAATTTCATTTTTTTTATTTTAATGTTAAAAAAAAGATTCCATTTTAAAATGCTTCAATTGTAAGTAGATGAGACACTATTCAAATCAATGTCTCAAGCCTCTAATAAATAATCTCCAAATTATGTTATTGGATTATGATAAAGTTATTAAAATTCCAATGATTTATTGAAATGAATAATATTCAAATTAATTTGAGTATTATATTAGAAATTTATTGGTTATAAGAGTTACAAAATATATAAGGATTGTCATATAGTATGTTTCATTAAGGATTTGAGACCATGTATTGAATGGTACTAAGAAAATATATTCAATAAAAAGTTAATCTTTTTTTAAAATAAATTATTGAGGGAAATAAACCCTTAATATGTTCCTGATGTTCATATAATGTTGAATAAATTATTAAATTGTAAAAGTGTTGATGTAGGATCTCCGATCTTATAAAGGTATGTTCTCATTATATTTTGTTTTTAATCCCCTATTTTGGTTAGTTAAGTTTTTACCCAAGTCAATAAGGAGGGTTTGGGGTTTTCTGAGGGTTTGGGAAATGAAAAATTAAAAAATAGGGGTTTTCAATGTAGGCCCCACAGTCAATGAACTACTAATTTTAGTCATGTGAAAAGCCTCAGAAATTGAACAAGCGGTGGGATTTTTGATTTTGTCCTATACATGGTTTGGGCTCGATTTGGAATACCTTGTGGGTAAACCGTTCAACACAGAATCTTTTAAAATTTGTCAAATTTTCCACTACGGGATTTTAATACCCAACTCGCGTTTTCATCCAATTTCTCCCCTCCTCGCCCTTGTTAGAAGCCCAAACTCCCAAGTGCTCTAAGAGATCGATATCCCTTGTTTGTATGGTGTTTTTGGGGACTTTGCTTTCATATCGAAGATCTGGGTAAGGCAAATCCCATTCTTGCTTCTCTTTTGAGTTTAGGGTTTGTATCTTCTTATCCTCTATTTCTGATGCTCTAAAACCCTACTCAACGGGTGAGATTTTTTTTGAAGCATTAAGGGCTGGTTGTAGCAGAATCTAAGGCCTCAATTAAGAGTGTGTTCACCTCTCAAATATTGGTAAGTGGTCTACAGGTTATATCCCATGGTTTATTTATGGATTTTTGAATATGTGGTTTTGTTCTTGGGTGTCTCTTTGTATGTTTTAATAACCCATGGCATGTTTATGTAATTTTTTTTAAGAAGGTAAATGGAAACCCACACGATCCCCAAAGTATGCGTCGTGGGTGATGAGACAAATCTAGGGTCACCCATGTGGTGTGTTGACTCACCCGGACCTCGGGATTTGTAAATAACAAGTTATATTGTTGTGTAATTATGTAGATCCTTGATAAACATGTGTATGTGTTTGATTGTATTGAAGTAGAAGATATGTGATGCACATAAGCATAGTAATAACATAAAAGATATTCGGATAACATTGAAATGATTAAGGACCACAAGGAAATATATTATGAGCCCGATAATGAATACTAGTGAGTTTGGAATAATGAAAAAAGCCTAGTGAGATAGGTATAATGAATGAATGCTTAATGTAATAAGAATTATTAAATGGGATTCAGTCTTAGTGTCTAAATGAAATGAAATGTTGTAAAGGTGATAATGGGTTAAGTCATGGTATTATATCTTATGTAATTGTTATGATTATGTATTCCTTGGGTAATGGTTGGGATATCATTTGAATGTATAACGTATACATATATGTATATCATGTTCACATGGCTTGGTAGAGTGGGGTATTGAATTATGGTTCTACGCCTACAGGTTGAGTTGGAATTAGACTCTAAATTCCACCCCTAATGAATGGGTTAGGGATGGTGACTGAGGCTCTATTACCTTAATGATTTCATACACCCATAATGAGGCTTTGAGGTGATGATATGGTTGTCATATGTAAGCTGGTCCTAGTAAGATAGGATAAAATTGTGTTTTCCTCATGCTTTTGATTATTTACTTTATGCCAGTGTAACTTTTTTTGTTTGATGAACCAATGAAAAATGTTTTGGAAGTGGTACGTGATAGGAATTGGGATGAAATGGTATGACATGGAAATGGTAATAAATGTTGGCAATGGAACAAAACTTCCTAAGGTAACTTAATTTTCTCATTGTAATTTATTATTAACTTCCCTTTTCAATGAAAAATTGATTATACCAGCTATTTTTTAGACACCATTGGTTGCGACCTACTGAGTTTTACTCACCCCCTGATTGGGCCATTCTTGGGTATCCGATCAAACTTCTTGTTTCCAGGTCAGGAGAAGGGAAAAGGCCCTTTTGAGGTAGATGGGATGGCATGGGTGTACATGTCAAAGGACTTAGACATGGATTCAGGATCATTATGAGTATTTTTTTTTGTTTTTCTTCATTTTGGGTTTCGTTGAATTTTTCCATTGTAGCAGGACATGAATTATTTACTACTGGAAATGGTTGTAGTTGTTTTGGAAAATAGTTATTTCTGCAAGACCTTGTATTATTGGGTATTATTTTGTTATTCTGTTTATCTTTTATTTTGGCTTACTCTGATAAAAGGTGGTATAGTCTCCCCAATTGACCTTTTGGACCCCCGCTACTAGTCGGAAAACCTTATTTTATAGGGAGGCTCTCTTAATGTCACGTAACCACCCGACTCAGAGCACTGGTTTCATGGATTCTGGGGCGGGGATGTTATAAAGTGGTTTAAAAGGATTTATTTATTCTACGTCTCTAGTATCCTATTATATGGGATGGTAGATGAGAGTTAGGATGTTTCGGGCCTTGGTAATGAGCTCATGCTTGGGAGTAGCTAACCCATGTATGAGGTAAAATCCACATCATCTATAGTGGGAATTGTTGTTCGATTTTTTGTGATGTTACAATTGATGATATTTCACCATTGGGAGATGCATATGTTGTGTGATGTGATGGTTTTAGGAATTTTTTCTAGTGGCCTCAATGGCACGAGGTAGTGTATTCAGGCATCATTGTATAACCAATAGAAATAGGTGACATGCATCATGGTAAGAACACACGCATTGGGTGTGTAAGGCAGTAAAGATATAACACACCTTGCAATTTGTAAATTTAAAATGAAAATGTGGTAAACGAAACAATGAAAATGGGTGAAGATAAAACAATGAAAAGTGATAATTAAGTAAATATGTGTAATTAATAGATGGTAATGATTTGAAATTGATGATTGTAACATGTTGTTTGAGCCTTGTGGTGGTGTATGGCTGTTTTCCCCTTGTAGACCATGACCCATGGTAGGGATGGTTGGGGTGATGATTTTGGAATGTTTTGGTTTGTTGGGATGGTGTGTGGATGGTGGGATGTTGTGGCTATTGAGGATATTCCTTGTTATGAAGTTACAAAAGTTTTATGGTATGTTTTCCAAACATCGTGTTTGGAAATGTAGAGAAATGCCACAATGAAATCGGCCACCAGTGGGAAAACAAGAGGATGTTGTTTAGAACAGTCCTCCAATAGAGGAGCAAGAGAATGTGGTGATCCAAGAATGTCAAGAAGATAAGTTCTAATTGAATTTGGCCCATTTTTTGATGATGATGGATCAGCCCCTATGGTGGATTACACTAAATATGTTTTCGATAACCGGAGAGTTTCAACTACAACACCCTCTGACCATTACCGGAGAGTGTGGCCCAATGGTAGCAGAGTTCTAGATAGATTTTTTCCAAAAGATACATGATCATCAAGAGACTCTTGATGGAAATCCAGTAATGATAGAAGCATATATGTTGTGGGGCCAATCAAATAATTGGTGGGGCATCCTGGCTTAGACTATGCAGGATGGGGGGAATTTGTGGAATAATTTCCAGGAAATGGTTCTAGAGCATTTTTACCTAGATAAATTGAGGCAACAGTGGGATACAATGTTCATGAGCCTCACTCAAGGATGGATGTTGATGATGGAGTATGGTGACCGCTTCACGGACCTGCGATGCTTTGTTCTCGCATTGGAGGGGGATGAGGTAGCAGTTACGAGGTGTTTCTATGATTGATTGAGAAACAATATCAAGTCTTAGGTTAATATATTTTACATGAAGAGGTTTACAGAGGTAGTGGATCAATCATTGATCTCATAAGGAAACATGAAGGTTTCTCTAGGTAGTTGTCTTGCCATGCTAGGTAGCCAGACAATTTGTGAAGTTTATGAGGGATGCAAGCGTCTTTTTGGAAGTTTTAAGCAGGTGAGATGTGTGCAACATGGTTATAAGAGAGGGCCAACCTCTTAGGGTGGCGATCATATGTTCTAAGTTTAGTGTGGAGGGATGGGGAAAATTCTTGGCCACTGTATTCAAAATACCATTTGAGTGTCGATCATGAGGAAAATTGGGACACATGTAGCGGTTCAACAGGAACCCTCTGAAGGTGATTGTGAATGTTGGTGATAGGAAGATTCCAAGTGTAGGAATGGGATCATTTTCTTCATATCAGGCAGGAAGTTAGAGCTCCACATGCCATACTGGCAGGGGCGGTGGATGTGGAGCTCCGAAGCCGGATCACCAACATTTTGAGAGAATTATCGCGGATGGAACATAGGTTGGAAACTAGGGTAGAGGGGCAGGTCAGCTTTATATAGTTTATTCGGCACCTGGTGATGGAAATGTTGGGCCATAGATTGTTCGAGTCACGATCCTTGTTGCTCCAACGCTTGCTAGTGCATTATTTGACACTAGTGTCACACACTATTTAATTGTTCCTCAGCTTATAGTAGCATTGGGTTTTCCTTTGTAGATAGTGTGTGAGGTTATGTTGATTGAAAATCTGTTAGGGTTGTGAAAAGAAGATATCTGAAAGTGTAAGGGATGTTCTCGGGAAGTCGATGGGTATAGTTTCAGGTGGGACTTGATCGTTCTCGATATGTCAGGATTGGTCCTGATCTTGGGTATGGACTTATTGGTGTTGCATCAAGAACCCATAGGCTGTTACCATCATAGGTTATCGATCATTTCACTTGAGGGTGACGTTTATGTCCATCTTGGAGAGAGGGTTGTTTGAGTAGGTTGTGAAGGACTGTTTTTTTAGTAGTTGGGTTGGTGCACAACTCAAGTAGCATGCCTTGTGCTGGATGATGAAAGAGGGGAACAATCTGTCTTCCCTCCAGTAGTGGATCAGTTTCAAGATGTGTTTCCTAAGGATTTATCTGGGTTTCCACCCAATAGGGGTGTTATGTTCATGACTGAGTTGTTCGTAAGAGAGGATCCAAGTTATATTACTCTGTACCGAATGGCACTGGTGGAACTCCAAGAGTTGAAGGTTGAACTAGAGGATTTAGAGTGTCAGGGGATCATACGTCATAGTACATCTCCTTGGGGATCTCCTGTGCATTTTAAAAAGAAGGATGAGAGGTATGTAAGTATATGCATTGATGATCGAATGTTAAATCAGATGGCGATGAAAAATCAATACCCTCTTCTTAGAATTGATGAACTGTTTGATCAACTAAGTGGTGAATCATTATTTTCTAGGATTCACATGAGATTGGGTTATCTCCATTTGAGGGTGACGCCTTATGACATAGACCTGATAGCTTTCAAGAGTTTTACGGGTTTTTTGAGTTTGTGGTGATTATTTTCGGCTTTACCAATGCACCAATGGTGTTCATGGTTTTGATGAACCGAATATTTCATTCTTATTTGGATATGTTTGTGGATGTCTTTATTAACGGAATCATTCTGTACTCAAAAACTCATAAAGATCATTCCCAACATCTTGACATTGTTTTGAGTACATTAATATATAATTATCTATTTGTAACTATAAAAGTGTCAGTTCTAAATTGGAGAAGTGCATATTATGGGTCACATCATCTCTATGGTATGTTTTTTGGTGAATCGAGATAAATTACATGTTGTTCTATCTTGGGAGAATCCCAATAGTGTTTCATGTGTTTGTAGTTTTCATGGGTTTGGTTGGGTATTAAAGGAGGTTCATCTATGTTTTCTCTCATTTGGAAGGACAGAAGTCAGGATTGAAAAATTAGGTAATCTGGTTTGAGTGGTCTAAGGCTTCTGTGAATTCCTCTTAAGAGTTGAAAATGAGATTGATGACCACACCAATCTTGATATTACATGAGCCTGGTAGGAAGTATGTACTATGTTGTGATGTGTATGGTATCAGGCTGGAAGATGTCTTGATGCAAAACGAGGTGGTTGTGGCCTATGAGATGAGGTAATGGAGACCCCATTATTAGAAGTATCCCACTCATTATCTTGAGATGGATGTAGCAGTGTATGCCTTAATTTTGTTGAGGCATTGTTTTTTGGGGGAATGGTTCAGGGTGTATACCGATCACAAGAGTCTAAATTATATATTTTCACTGTGGGATTTGAATCTTCGGAATCATAGATGTTTTGAGTATATCTAGTCTTTCGACTTTGAGATGGTATATACACCGGGGAAATGGGACAATGTTTATGATTCTTTGAGTAGGAAGGCTCTGAACTAGATGGTTCCATAATACAACACTGAGTGGAAGGTGATGGTTTTGTTCACAGAGATGCACCTAAATGTGCATATGAAAATTGTTAGAATACAATTGATTACATGGAAGATGATTAAAAACTTTTGAATGGAGTTAGATAATTCCATCTTGCTGATCCTGAATGACTAGTTAGGATACAATGTTTTGAAGGTGGGGAGCTACCTTTTGGTTGGGCCGTCGGAGTGGACGGGGTTGTTTTTGTTCTTGGTTGTGTGGTTTTTCTAGTATGCATGTGGGGTAGATGTGATGTGCGAGTAAAATGCATCAAAATGGGTAGTTTTTCCTAGTTTGACCAAGATGTATCATTATCTTCGTAGGTAGTTTTGGTGGCTGGGAATGAAAAAGGAAGATGCAGGCTTTAAGGCATGGCGCCTTACCTGTCACCAAGTGAAGGACGAGAATCAACACTGAGGTGGATTGTTACATACTTTTCCCATTCTAGAATGGAAGTAAGAAGATGTGACACTATATTTTGTGGTGGTTCTTTTGAGGAATCCTTGGAAGAATGATGCAATCTGGGTGGTTTTGGATCAGCTAACGAAAGTGGCACATTTCATATTAATTCAGGAGATATATATAGTTGATCAGTTATGTGAGTTGTATGATTGGGAGATAGTATGGTTTCTTGGTGTATTGCAGACTATAGTGTCATATCATGAACCTAATTTCAAATCGTTCTTCTGGCATGGGTATTAGATAGCTCTTGGTACTCAGGTAATTTTGAGTATAGCTTTCCACCCGTAGACGGACCTGCAGTTAGAGCCTACAAAAAAGTGTTGGAAGATATGTTGAGGGCTTGTTTCTTGGAATTTGGTGGTTCCTAATAGGAAAAAATGTCGCTTTTTGAATCATCATAAAAAATAATTTTCGAGCTTAGATTAAGATAGAACCATTTGTGGCACTCTATGTGGGGCAGTGTCGATCTCTATTGTGTGGGTTGGAGGCCGCTGAATCCAATCTACTGGGACGGAGTCTTGTGTAGGAGACATCATAGAAATTGAGTTGATTTGGAAGCAGATGGTAATGAGTTATAGTAGGCAGATGTCATATGTGGATCAGAGTTGTATACCTCTTGAGTCCGAGGAGGGTGATAGTGTGTTTCTTTGGGTGACTCCAAGTATGGGTCACTGACGGAATAGGAAACAGGGAATGTTGATTCCCAAGTATGTGGGGCAGTTTTAGATTGTGGAGAGGATCGGGATGATTATATACCTACATGCTCTTATAAAGTAGTATATAGGGATGTATGATGTTTTTCATGTGTCATAGCTTCAGTGGCATCACCTTGACCCATGTCAAGTGGTGGATGTCGAGGATGTTGAGCTTGAGGCTGATGTATCCTTTGAGTATTATATGGTTCCTATCATGGATGATAGTGAGAAATTCATATAGGGAATGGTTGTACCATTAGTGACAGTACTATGGAAGCATGGTAATGCTCAAGAAGAAACATGGGAGTCAAAATCAGATATGTGGGCACGCTGGCCTGATCTCGTTTTGCAGAAAGTACAATAATGAATGGGAGCATAGCTCGAGGACGAGCTATTATAGGTTGGGGAGGTAGTAAGATCTCAAATCATGGAAAGGTATGTTTTTAGTAGGTTGGCGCCCAAGCCTCATTTATTATTAAATCAAAGAAAATACCTCTTTAACTGGGTAGAGGGAGACCCATTACATAGCCCGATGGCCCAGTGGGCATTTAGCCCATTACATGGCCCGTAAGCCCAATTTTTTGGCCCGGGGCCCATTTTTTGAATAATACTACTATAGTACCTGTGCTGCTACAATACCACACAGTATCGGTCGCTGCAACAGTGCTTACCCATGTCCATAAGCATGCTTGGGGGTGTTCTGAAGGTTTGAGATATAAAAATGGAGCCAGAGGTGGGTTTTTCTGATTAGAACGCATGCTCTGCGCATAGTTAGTGCTAACCGTGTAGACATCCCATGAAACAATGCTATATGTGGGATTTTTTAAAGTGGACTCCACATAATTTATGTACGGTTTGGATAATTTTGTGGGTAAACCGTGCATCCAATTTTTTTTGCAAAATTCCAATTTTTTCATTCTAGTATTTTAATACCCAACTCGGGATTTCCCCCCTTTTATTTCAACTTTACCTGAGAAATTTACTCAATCTCTCAGGAGCTCAAAAAGATCGTTCTCTCTTGTTTATATGGAATATTTGGTGTTTTTAGTTGTGGATTTAATCCCTGGGTAAGGCTAATCCCATCATTTCTCCTCTTTTTTAGTTTAGGGTTTGTATCTTCTTCTCCTCCCTTTCTGAATCTCTAAAACAAAACTATTTTGGTGAGATTTATGTTGAAGCATAAAAATTTGTTTGATGTGGATTCTAAGGGCTCGATTAAGAGTGTGTTAACCCACTAAATCAAGGTAGGGGGTCAACAAGTTATATCCTAATGGTTTATTAGTGGATTTGTTTCATGAGTGGTTTTGTTCTTGGGTGTCTCTGGGTATGTTTTTATCACCCATTTCATGTTTAGGGGAAATGGCTTTTAAGAAGGTAAATGGAAACCCTCAAGATCCACATTGGATGCATTGAGGGTGATGAGACTAATCTAGTGCCACCCATGGGGTGTTCCAACTCTCCTGAACCTAGGGATTTGTAAAGAACAAGTGAGATTGTTGTGTAGTTATATAGATCCTTGATAATCATGTTGATGTGTTTTATTATATTGAAGTGGAATCTCGATGATGCACCGATTCTTAGTAATAAACTAAGGGATATTTGGTTTGCATGGAAATGGTTAAATACCATAATGAAATCGACTATTAACCGGATAATGAAGATTAGTGAGTTAGGGATAATGAACAAAGCCTAGTGATATAGACACAATGAATGTATTCTTAGTGAGGTAATCATAATAAATGGGGAATCACACTATGTGGAAAAATGATTTGAAATGTGGTAAATGTGTTAATGGTTTAAGGCATGGTATTAACTCTTAGGTTATTGTTATGACTTATGTTTTCCGTGGTAAATGGTTGTGATGTTGTGTGAATGGTTAATGGATACATATCTGTATTTCATATACACATGGATTAGTAGAGAGTTGTATTGACATGACGATCTATTCCCATAGGTCGAGTTGGACTGTGGCTCTAAACACCACCCCTAATGCATAGGTTAGAGAAGGTGACTAATGCTCTATTTCCCAAATAGTTTCATCCTCCCATAATGAGGCTTTGAGGTGAGGATATTGTTTTCATGAGGATATTGGTCCTTGTGAGATATGATAACAGATTGTTTTCCACATGCTTGTGATTGTGTTCTTTAAGCATGTGTAACTTGTTCTGTTTGATGATCCCATGAAAATTTTGTTGGAAATGCTAAGTGATGGAAATTAGGAACAAATTGTAAGACATGGAAATGGAAATAAATGTTGGTAATGGAACTAAACTGGCTAAGGGAACCCAATCTTCTCTTTATCATTTATTTTTTATTTACATTTTTTCATAAACAATTGTTTATACTTGATATTTTGTAGACACTATTGGTGGTGGCCTACTGAGTTGTACTTGTAGTCTACTAAGGCTGTCGTTGGGTACCCGAGTAGACATTATGTTACCAGGTAATGTGAATGAAAAATTACCTTACAAGGAAGTTGTTTTTGCATGGGTGTACGTGGAGGAGGACCCAGACTTGGGGTCAGGACCATTTTGAAGATTTTGTAGTTTTTCTTCATTTTGGGTTTTGTTCACTTTTTCACTTGTAGAATGACATGACATATATACTGTTGGGCATGGTTATACCCATTTTGGGGAATGTTATTTTATGCATTCTCTTGTATAATTGGTCATTATTCTGTTATGATTTATCATTTTTGTGGATTAGTCTGATTAATGTTGGTATAGTCTCCCCAATTGACCTTTTGGGCCCCTGATGCTAGTTGGAAATCATTACCATGTGAGGAGGAGTGCTTAAGGTCATGTAAGCACCTGTCTAGGAGTACCGTTTTAGTGGATTCCGGATTGGGGAAATTACATATGATTACCTTGGAAATGATTAATGACTTGTCTATAAGTGTTCATTTCTTGAGTTTAAAACACATCTGGATTAATGGATTATATCCAATAACATGTTTTTTATTTAAGAAATAAGAAAGTCTAAAGGTTCCCAATTAGAATTTATGTTGATGCATGTTATTACCATATTTCAATAGGATACATGATGATTGTGTTTACATGTTTTTATGTGATTATTATAGAGATACTTCTTGTTGATTAAGGGATAATGATATGTTTATTTTGGATATTCAGTGACTCTCCTTTAGAAGAAATTGGATCATAATATTTTTTTGGAAAAATAATCCTTTATTAAATGGTTTTAGTTGATAATTGGATAATATTTTAGATGATAATTTATTACATCACTATATGATTCATCATGTTCTATGTGACGAAGTAGAAATAGTCCATGGAATAATAAAAGGAAAAGATTATGTTAATAGAAACTTATATTTACTTACATTCGTATACAGTGAAAGAATTACAAAACGATGAAAAATTGGTTTTCAAACAAAATATTTGTTCTATTATCATCCTTTTTGATGATATCAATGACCTTTAATCACATATATGGTTTATGGTGTTGTCGTCAACAACTGTATCTAATCATTTTCCCGAGTACTCTCCATCAGAACTTGAATATTAGAATTTTTCTTCCATTTCAATGTTTCAATTTCCCACCTTTGTTATCCAACTAGGGATCCAAGATACATCATTGTTGTACATTCCATTATCTATTATAAATAATATCTGATATTACCCAATTTCAATGTGGGTATTTCAATAATATTTTTTTTCAAATTTCAATACATTTATTACTGTGATCAAGTTTAAATTTTGAGGATGGTAAGTTAATAAGGTGTGGATAATGTAACTGTAAGGAGCAAGCTATTTATAGAATAATAATATTTATTTCTATTAATACTTATGAATAAGATATTAATTTTATGTTAAAGGGCACAATTTTTGTGATAGTATACCCAACACGCCACAACAGATTTCTTTGAAATCTATTGTTGCACACAATGTGGAGTTTTAATGAGAAATAATATAATAATATTATCATTTTAAATGATAGTTAACGCCTAGTTGTGGTATTGGAAGGAGTGAAAAGAACAAACTATATTATTATTAAATATGTTTGTTAATTTTTTTTTACATTTATCCAATAATAATTAGAGGCATTAAATGATAATGAATATAATTTTAAGAAAAAATTCGCTAATATTTTTAAAATGTAGTTTTACCACCTTTTGATTGAGAACCCCTTTTAAATCTAGTTTTTTTCACATTAATATGTTTCATTTTTCAAAATAACATTTTTCATTTGAATTAGGATATCATAATTTACTTTGGTTTAATTGTTGTTATTTTTATGATAATGTTCATTTTTTAATGAATAATGAAAAATACTGCATTTTAAGTCAAAATTATCTATTCATCATATTTATTTACATAGCCATATTGTCCTTTTAATTTTTATTAAAGTGTATTTATATTATGTTTTTACCATTTAATACAGTGTTTGTCATTGGAAGTAATTTCACTTTTTAATTAGACATAATCAGATGTCATTATTTTGATAGTTATTATTTTTCTTAAAAACATGCTTTTTGGTTTTGACAATGATAATTAATTTTAAATTAATTTCTACAACTAATGTGTTTTTAATTTTAAAAAATGGATTTCTTATTTAAAATTTTGAGGTCAAAATTGTTTAAATAGGTAATTTTTATTTTTTGATATTATAAATAGTAACTTTAGTAAATATTTTTTTACCATGGTTAAAGGGTAATTCCCGTAAATAATGTTAAAAAAATAATATTATTATAATATTAATGCCCCAAACATGTGTACTAATCCTATTAGATGAGATTTATCTGACCCTAGGCATCATTGGGTTGATTTTAGGACCCTGTGTAGCCACATGTGTGTGAAAATGACATTTGATTACTTCTAATTTAAAGATAATGAAAATATAACCTAAACATGTATCTTTTGGTAAAACAATTTTTATATGGGGTTATATAAGATATCTTTTTTACTCTAAATATTTATTAGAAATATAAAAAAAATTCCTAAATCATGGTATTTTATTTATAATTTTTAGATATTTAAAAAATAAATTTAATTATGACACAATGATGATGTAGTGATTACATCATTAATAATGGATTAAAATAAAAGATAATATAATTTTTAAAATAAATTTAATTTTGTTATTTTTATGCCATCCAAAAAAAATTTAGTTGATAGTTACATTTTATATTTTTATCAATGGTGTTTTTTCGAATCAATCAAGTTGTTATGGATTTAAAAAAAGTCATGATATAAATAGTGTCAAAATTTACATAATTCATGTTTTTAAATATAAAATATTTTATTATATATTATAAAATTAAAATAAATTTATTTGGCCAAATAGTTATCATAAGTCTCAAATTTTATTATTGGCTCTTCAATTTGATATTTGTCATGTTTTATAACTATTTTGATTCTGAATGTGTTAAATGATTAATAAGATGACAAGAGTAAAAAAGGGTTAAATAAAAAAGACAAGTATTAAAAATACCCCAAACCTGACTAATTATTATTGTATTATTTTACTTAGACTCATACTCATCTTATCGTATACCTAGATTAATTTGGAGAGATTTATACATGAAATAGAATTTATAATAAAATAATAATTCAAGATATTCATTATGTTCCCCTCCTCCCTCTTACAAAACTTTTGCACCTATAACCCTTACCCACACATCTATAGCCTGATTTTATTGTAAAAAAACCTTTCCAAATAATCTACCAACATCCCTATATTTTTCATAGAATCATTCCTCTAGGAAGAATGCAATTCAAGAATAAATTTTAAATTAAATCAAAAGGAGTTACCTCATTTGTTGTAACATCTTCTCTCATGTTCCTTTCTAATATTTTTCCTTCTCCACTCCCTATGCTCTTTTTATTATTTTATTATATAAAAAACCATTATCCGTAATATACTATGTTGTGTTTATGATATGGATTCAAACTACACATACACCCACCTTTGTCTAATGGGTAATGAACATATAGTTTCTGTGGATAGAGAACTACTCCCACACGAAACTATGATTGTTCATGCTTCTCCAACCACATCTTATGGTGTCCATTATGATGGAACTATAATTATATATGATTCATATGTAATTTATTTTATCTATATTCTACTTTAATTTTCATTTATAAAATACCTTTATTATTTTCATGTTGTTTATATACAGTAATTTCATTTATGGAAGTGAGGACTACAGCCCCTCAAAGTGATATGGCTTGTTCATGTTATACATGTAATGCATAAAGGATGGAATTAATGAGATTATTTAATATATATAACAAATATATTATACTATAATTATAATATACCTATGTATAATTTATTTTTCATTCCATTAAATATGAAAAAACGATTGTAGTGTTTATGTGTACGTATGACATACCATCTCCATGAGCGGTGCATTTCATTTCATATATCAAAATTCAATGGACTATATACTAAATATATATTATATATATGATATATAAATCATTAATATCATATTTTATATAATTTAATTTTGACCACATGGACAATTTATAATTATAGCTAGTTCATTTTTTACTCAAATTCCAAACATCAACCAAATGACCGATATGAACTCAAATAATGAACTAATTGTTATATCAAGGTAATAAGTAATATAAATGGACTTATAAACTAGAAAAGTGTTATGAATCAAGTATAAATTAAATTATTTTTATTATCCAGGAAATGAAAGAATGAACAAGTAATTTCAAACACGAGGAAAGGAACTTCATATCAATCTCCATTCATTTAGGCATATTTTGATAATATACACATCCTTCATTTATAAAGTGTATAATAAACGCCTTTGAGTTTTAAATTCATTAAAATAGAATATTTTATCTAAGAATAATTTTACTAAATGAAAAAATAATTTTTTTTAATGTTTGTAGCAATAATTATGTCTCCGTTTTCGTAATCGTTATTTCACTTCCTCTATAATCCATAATGTTTTTAAAAGGAAAAGAAATATCTTATTCCCTTTTTGGGTGTTTTGGTATTGAAATTGGTTTTTGAAATGGATTTATTATTTTAATATCTTGAAATTATTTCTTGTGATTTCCAATGAAATGTTATTAGTGCAATGTCGATATTTTTAATATTTTATGTCTTATGATTATATAATGGTATACGGGCATTTGACAGGTGGTTATATGATAAACCTAATGATGGGTGGGTCTGTGATAAACTCATGATGTGTTATTATGTTATAACCTCCAATGCATTTGGTATGGAATTCGGTCGTATGGATATTCCATTTGTAATAATGTTATCTGGATGTATACCATAGGGTTATTCTATTTAAGTATGATTATGTCCCAGTATTACATTTTATATGTAATGTGTGATTTTTATGGGTTTTATGGAAATATTTTGGTTAAAAATTGGTAAACAATGATATTTTATTCAGTGTAGAGTATTTACTACTTCATAAAGTTGATAAGTGTTTCTTATGATAAATTATTCATGGTTTACATGTTGCTTTGAAAAACCAGTAGTGTTTTCCTTTGTGTATCCCTTAAAATGGTTTTTATGCTCATCCAATGTTTTTGAAATGCCTTTCAAATGAAATAATGTGTAATAGGGTCAAGTATGGGATCATGGAAAATTCATTCTGTTTAAAACATGGAACTAAACATGTTTATTTTCTTTTAAGAGTTTCTATTATATGAAAAAATTGATACTAAGTAGAAGTTTCTACTTGTAATATTCTAGTTGTTATCTGTATGTTATACGCTAATTATCTAAATCTCTAAACCTGAAAACATTCTTAATGTGAATTATAATTCAATATTATGTAATGTTTTAGAATATAGACTTATAGTTGGTATCATAGGTCAGTTTAGAAAATATTAGGAGTTATAATGTTTTTAATAGAATTCCAATAAATGATTTTTACATTATGGTCAAAAAGAAATGATACAAAATTTCAAGATTACCATGTTGCTTCATCTAAGATATGTTTGTTCAGAATGGTTTTCTGTAGAGGAAAAATGGAATCAGTATTGGGATGGAATATGGAGGATAATAAACTTCCAAATTAGCATCTCGAGATGGTTAGAATTCGAACTGAACAGTCTGTTGCAGTGATGGAATAGTTGACTCAGGATATAAATGGGGGTGGTATACATGGATTAGATCAACCAGATAATCCCCATAAGAATATGTCTATATTTAAGCACATCATGAGCAATCATCCCCCATCATTCAAAGGATCATCTGACATAGTTCTAGCTGAAGGGTGGATCAAAGCACTGGAAATGATTTTTGATGTCATGGGTTGTATAGAAAATCAAAAGTCTAGTCTTGTGGTTTATCCTTTTTAAGGAGAAGAAGATCAGTATTAGTCGATAGTTAAAAATATTAGGGACTGTGAGAAGATTGATGTTATTTTGTTTGGAAGAATTCAAAGGTATTTTTCTTAAGAAATATTTTCCTAAGGCTGTTCGACATAGGATGGAAAAAACATTGAATTGAGGCAAGGGTATGACTCAGTGGATTCTTACAATTAAACGATCTCTCAATTAGCAAGGTATGCTTCAAAATTAATCTGAGATATTGATAGTATGATAAATCGATTTTAACCAGAACTGAAGTTGTGATATCAAAGAGAATTATCCTCTTATGAATTCAAAAGGTATGAGAAACTTTTAAGATGTTACAAGAATGTATAAATGGATTTTTTGAATGACCATCTGTCCCAAGAGAGCATGAAAAAGAGGAGGTATGGTTAGAATGAAAAGGGGATGAATTCATCAAAGAACCATGGAGGTAAGAAAATTAAATTTACATGTTTTGAGAAGTGTGTAAAATGAATCCTGGAGAATGTATGTCAATGAATAATAAGTGATTCTAGTGTGTTAATACTATTTATATTACCCTTTACTGTAAAAAATATGATCATGGAGGAAATGAAGATCAAGCGGTAAGAGGTTTTAGTTCCAATGAGTTTGGGTATGATGCCAATGTGTGTCCAAATTTGATTGCCTATGGTGGAAACTAGAAATATCAAAAGCATAAGGGTTGGGAAAAATATTTTTTTAATACTACAGTGGATGTGGAACCATTAAATGAAGTGGTATCAAGAACTTTGTTTTTTCAGAATATGCCGATGTGTTGTTTTATTCTGGATCTACACATTATTTCAATTTTTGAGAAATTTTCTATTAAATTGGGAATTAAATCTCAATATATTAATCCAAGACATGTGGTAAAAACACTTTGGAGAAATGTTGAGGAAAAAAATAATAGTAATCTTCCTAACATTTTTCTGGAAAGAATTTACTGGAAAACTCGTAGTTTTTCCTCTTATAGAGTTTTATGTAATTTTGACAATGGATAGGATTTCTATTTACCATGCTAAGATTGACTATAGATCTAAAGAGTTTTATTTTTTGAAGGGCATTCAATTTGTTTAAAAGAATTAACACTTATCTCTGATAACATATCAGGAAGATAAGATACCAGTGAATGATTGAAATTAATGTTACCTTGCTCATATTTTTGAAAACAAAGGAACTATTTAGATTAATGATGTGCAGAGGTAAATTAGCATCTCGATGTTTTCCTGATGAGTTTTATAGTTTTATACCTAATCAGGAAGTTGAATTTACTGTTTACTTATTTCTTGAGGCTATGCCAATTTCAAAAACCACTTATCGAATGGATCAAATTGAACTTTTAGAGTTAAATAATCAATTTTAGGAGTTGTCAGCTGATGGTTCATTTGAACTAGCACATCACCGGGGGGTGCACAGGTCCTTTTTGATACAAATAATTATGGTTCTATGATAATTGTAATTGATTTTAGATCCTTGAATAAAATAACTATTAAGAAAAAGAATCATTTTCTTCACATTGATGATATGTTTTATTTGCAACAGCGAGAAAAACATTTTTTGAATATTGACTTGAGGTCGGGGTACCATTAGTAAAAATTAAAGGAAGAAGACATTCTGAAGACCACATTTCATACTACATATGGACATTATGAATTTTTAGTTATTCCTTTTGGGTTAACCAATGCACCAATTTTATTCATGGATATTATAAATATAATATTCCTTGAGTTCTTGGATAGGTTTGTGGTTGTGTATATTGAGTTTTTTTGAAGTATTCCAAAAGTAATGAGGAAGATAAAAGTTATTTAATTTTTTTCTTTCAAACATTAAAATAAATGAACTTTTACTGGAACTTCAGCATCTGTGAGTTTTGGTTACAACAATATTCATTATTTGGTCACATTGTTTCAAAAAATGGAATAACAGTTGATCCTACTAAAACAAAATTTGTTGAAAAATGGCCATCACCAACAAATATAACCATGATTCGTAGTTATCATGTTTTGTAAGGATATTAGATAAATGTTTTTGGGAATTTTTCATAGTTATATAGATCACTGACTATGTTATCTTGAAAAGGTGTTATTTTTATATGCACAAAAAATGTGATGATTTTCTTCTAGAAATGAAAAGAATATTGGTGAATGATCTTGTATTAGAATTACATTCATGAATTGGTAAGTTTTTTATCTACAATAATGCTTAGTTAAACGGACTTGGTTGTGTCCTAGTGTGGATTGATTATTTAATTTCTTATGTTTTACGTTAGTTGAAACACCATGAGTAAAATTACCCTAAACATGATTTGGAATTAGCTGTTTTTTTCATTAAAAATTTAGAGGTGTCATTTTTATGGCGTAAAGTGTGAAATATATACTGATTGAAAAAGTTTGAAATATATATTCACTCATATTGAATTAAACATGAGATATAGGAGATGGTTAGAATTAATCATGGATTAGGACTGCATGATCCATTACCATCCAGGAAAGGCAATTAAAGTGGATAACTCTTTGTGCTGAAAGAGTAATGCAACATTAACCATGTAACATTTGGAACAAGATAATTTGATTTACAATTTGATGAACTTTGGAATAGAAGTTGTTCTTGTAGAAAATCCATCTTTAATGTTTCACGTGTTAGTAAAATCATCTTTATCAGATAGAATTAGACAAGAGAAGAAGTAAGAAAGTGTGTTTCAGAAAAAGGTAGAGTTGGTTCAGAATGGTATGTTTACTAAATTTAACGTTGATAATGATTGTATTTCGATATTTGAGAAAAGATTATGTGTGTCGTTTGATTCAGAGTTGAAGAAGGAGTTGTTATGTGAAGCTCATAGTTCTCTATTATCAATTCATCCTAGAAGTACTATGATATACATATATCTTCGAGAGTATTACTGGTGGGGATGGAATGAAAAGAAATATTACTAAATTTACTGTGAAGTATTTGACTTGTAAACAAGTTAAAGAAGAGTGGTAGTTAGCAAAAGGGATGCTTCAGCCTTTACCGGTGCTAGAATGGAAATGGGATAATATATCCATGTACTTCTTTGTGCGTTTACTAAAGACATCTCAAGATAATAATGAAATATAGGTTATCATTGATCGATTGACTGAATCTTATCATTTTCTTCATATTCGAGATACACTGCCTCTAGATAAAATTTCTTAGTTGTTCATTAAAGAGATAGTCAGGCTACATGGAGTTCCCATCTCTATTGTATCTGATCATGATCCAATGTGAACTTTGAACTTTTGGAAAGGCCTTAAGAAATCACTGGGTAATGAATTAAATGTTAGTATAGCTTTTCATCCTCAATCAAATAGGCAGTCAGAATGCTAATTTAGACATTGGAAGATATACTGCGTTCTTCTTTAATAGATTACTAGGGAAGTTGGGACCAACATCTTTCTTTGGTTGAGTTTTATTAAAATAATTGTTTTCATTCCAGTATACAGATGGCTCCATTTGAGTAACTATATGGGAAGTAGTGTCGAACTCCAGCTTTTTGGTATAATTTATGTGGAAGAAAGTTAATGGGACCAGAATTGGTAGAAGAGATGTAAGAAAAAGATCAATTAATTCAGAAACAGATGAGGATCGCTCAGAGTAGGCATAAACGTAATGCAAATAATTAAAGTAAGGTTCTTTTTTAGGGGGGTTATCATGTCGTTTTCAACGTTTCTCTATGGAAATGTGTGATGCATTTTGGTTAGATGGTGAAGATGAGTCTGAGGATCATTGGAACCTATGAAATCCTAGAAAATGTTGGGTCAGTGGAATATAGAGTGGATTTACATCCAATTTTATCCCAGGTACATAATGTTCTTCATGTTTCAATGTTGAGAAATTGTAATCCGTATCAATCTCATGTATTGAGCCTAGAGGTAGTTCAGATGGAAGAAAATATTCTTTTTGAAGAACAACCTATCCAGATTCGTGTCTGAAGAGTGGATGTGTTCCAGAATAAGGGCATCAATCAGGTAGTGGTTTTTCGGAAAAACCACATGGCTTAAGAGGCAACATGGGAATCTGAAAATGATATGTGGGATAAATACTCCCACTAATGTGATAAGTCAACAGAATTACGGGGATGCAATTCCCAAAACGGGGAAGGATGTAACGAGATAATTATTTATAGAATAATAATTTTGATTTCTTTTAATACTTATGATTAAGATATTAATTTCATGTTAAAGGGGATTCTTTGCCTAACAGCGTACACAACATGTAATAATGGATTTCTCTGAATTCTTATGTTGAACACAACATCCAGTTGTACTGAAAAATAATATTATTATATTATTATTTTAAGTGGTAGTTAACACCTAGATGTTGTTTTGGAAAAATGACCAGAACTGACCATATTATGATTAAACATGGTTTTTAAATGTTTTTACATTTATAAAAAAATTAGAGTCTTAAAATTAGAATGAATTGAAAATTAAGCATTAATACTTTAAAATTTTTAAAAGGCAGTTGTACTACCTTGTGATGCGGATCCCCTTATAAATATAGTTTTTTCACTTTTATATGTTCCATTTGACAAAATAACCATCTTTTTTAGAAGCGAATCATCAAAATTTACAATGGAGATTTTTTTTGGTATTTTTCTAATTATGATCATTTTTTAATGAATAGTAAAAATACTGGGTTTTAAGTTAAAATTGCCTTTTCATATGATTTATTAATATGGATATATTATCATTTTAATTGGTTTTAAAGATTGTATATATTTGGTTTTTACCATTTAATACAATTTTGGTCATTTGAAGTTATTTCACATTTTAATTAGACACAAACACATGTATATCATTTGATAGTTACTATTTCTTAAAAACATGCTTTTTGGTTTTGACACATGAAAATAATTTCTTATTTATTTCTGAAACATTTATGTTTTGAATTTGGAAAAATTGATTCCATATTTGGATTCTGGAGGTCAAAATTTTGTAAATAGGTATCTTTTATTTTTAGACTTTATGAATAGTTACTTCAGTAAATATTTTAGTTATTATGTTTAAAGGGTAAATATGGAAAATGATGGTAAAAATAATATTATAATTAATCTAAATTACTCAAAAACATGTTATAATAATATTGGATGAGATTTATTAGACCATGAGAATCTGTGTATTGATTTTAGGAACCCATCGAGCCACTTGTGTGTTAAAATGATATTTAATTATTTTTAATTTAAAAATAAGGAAAATATAACCTAACATGTATCTTTTTGTAAAACAATTTTTATATGGGCTTATATAAGTTATATTTTAAACTCTAAAAAGTCATTGTAAATCGAAAATGATTTCCTAAGTCATGATATTTTTTTATAATTTTTAAATATTAAATAAATAAATTTTATTTTGACACAATGATGATGTAGTGATTGCTTCATTAATAAAATCGTCAAATAAATGATATTAAAATTGTAAAAATAAATTTATTTTGGTTATTTTGATGTCATACAAATATTTTTTAGGTTATAGGTAAATTTTATTTTGTATTAATGATTTTTTTAAATCAACCAAGTTATTATAGATTTAAAAAACATTCTTGATACGAAAAGTGTCTAAATCGACATAATTCATATTTCAAAATATAAGATATTTATTAAATAATATAAAATTTAAAAAAAAATTATTCTTACAAATAGTTATCATAAGTCCAAATTTTATTATTGTATATTTAATTGCATATTTTTCATGATTTGGTAACTATTTTGATTCTCAAAGTGTTAAATACTTGATAAAATGGTAAGAGTAAAAAAGGGTTAAATAAATAAGATACTGATATAAAATATCCATATCATCCCTATTTATTATTTTTATTATTTTATTATTTTATTTCGACATATATTCATCTTATCTTTAACCTAGATGAATTTTAATTCATTTATACTCAAAATAGAATTTATAATAAAATAATAATTCAAGATATTACATAAGTGACCCTCCCCCCTCTTATTAAAGGACACCACCTTTAACCCTTTATCACACCTCTCTATACCCCTTGGATCATCCATACTTCTCCCAAATAATCTCCCAAAATCCCAATATTCCTCCTAGAATCCATACTTTATAAATGTAGTAATTAAAGAAGGCATTTTAGCGTAAATCAAAAGGAGTTACTGGATTTGAGGAAACACCTTCTCTCATGTACCATTCCATTATTTTTCCTTCTCCACTCCCTATGCTCTTATTATTGTCTAAAAAAATAAAAACACCATTATACTAAATATTATAGTTTTTTATGATATTCATTTGAACTAATCTTACACACACCTCTGTTTAATTAGTATAGAACATATTGTTTCTCTGGATGGTGAACTACTGCCACACGAAACATTGATTGTTCCATCCTATCCTACCACCTATTATGGTTTCCATTATTATGGAACTATAATTATATATGAAATATATTCTATTTATTTTATTTATATGATACATTAATTATCATTTAGAACATTCCATTATGCTTTTCATGTTGTTTAAATACTATAATTTCATTTCAGGAAGTTTGGAATACCGCCCCCTCAAAGTGATATGTCTCATTAATGTTATACATAGAAAGTATAAAGGATGTAATTAATTTACTTATTAAACATATGTAACATAGATATTATACTATAATTATAATATACCTATGTATCATTTAGTTTTTATTTCGTTAGATATGAAAAAAATGAAAGTTGCATTCATGTGTACGTATGGATTACCGTCTCCACGAACAGTGCATTTCATTTCATATATCCAAATGTTATAGACTATATACTATATATATATATATATATGATATATATGTTATTTAATAATTAAAACAATTCTATAGATAATGGACTTTTAACCACATGGACAATTTATAATTATAACAAGTTCAATTTTTATTCAATTTCCGAATATCATCAAATTGTCTGATATGAAATTAGATAATTAACTAATTGTTAGAGAAAGGTAATAAGTGATATTAATGGAATAATAAAACTTAAAAACGTTATTAATCTAGAATAAATTAACATATTATTATTATTCAGGATATGAAATAACGAACGAGAAAAGTCATACACAAGGTATGGGACTTCGTCTCAATCTCTTTTCATTGAGGCATATTTTGATAAAATACACCTTCTTTTTTAATAAAGATTATAATAATCCCCATTGATATTTACCTTCATTCAATTGGAATATTTTATGTAAAAATTATATTACTAAACTACAAGATGTTTGTATTTAACATTTTCCATGAAAATGATCTAATCACCACCGTAATCATTATTTGGATTCCTCTATGAGGAATAATGTTTTTAAAAGGAAAAGAAATCCATTATTCCCTTTTGGGTGTTTTTGTATTGAAACTGGTTTTTGAAATAGATTGATTATTTCTATATCTTTTAATTATTTCTTGTGATTTCAAATTAAATTTTATTAGACAAATGGTTATATTTGAAATAGTTTATGACTTGTTATAATATAATGGTACTTGGACATTTCACAGGTGGTTACATGATAATAAAAATGATAGGTGGTTCCATGATAAACCTAGGACGAGTGGTTACGTTATTACCTCTAATAAATTTGGTATTGAAGTCTCCCATATGGCTATTCTATTTGTAATAATGATTCCAGGAAGTGGACTGTAAGGTTATTCCATTTAAGTACGACTATGTCCCATGTTTAGCTTTTACATGTTATGTGTGAGTTTTATGGGTTTTATGATATTATTTTGGTTACAAAAGGGTACTCTATTACATTTTATTTAGTGAAGACTATTTACTACTTCATAAATTTTAAATGTATTAATTATGAAAAATTATTCAGGGTTTACATATTGTTTTGAAAAACTAACAGTTTTCCTTCTTTGTGTATCCCTTAAAGATCTTTTTATGCCCATACCATGTTTTTTAAATGTTTTTCATTGGACTCAAAGTGGAATATGGTCAATGATGGGATCATGGAAAATTCATTCTATTTAAAACATAGAAGTACACTTATTTATTTTCTTTTATGTGTTTTAATTATATGAAAAACTGGATACTAAGTTGATGTGTCTACATGTAATATTCATGTAGTTATCTTTAAGTTATTACCTAATTCTATAAATCTCTAAACCTGAAAAGATCCCCAATATGAATTATTAACTTAATTCAATATTATGTAATTTTTAAGGCTAGGGAATTGTAGTTGGTATCAATGGTTGGTTTAGATAACTTTAGGATTTACAATTTTGTTTATTGAATTCCCATAAATGATTTTTAAAATATGGTCAAATTGAAATGATATTGAATTTATAGATTACAATGATTTTTCATCTAATATAAGTTGGTTCAGAATGGTTTCCTATAGAGGAAACATTGCTTCAATGTTGGCAAGGCATACAGAGGAGAATAAACATCCAAATCAGCATCTCGAGATTGTTGGAATTAGAACTGAATTGTTTTTTATAGTGATTTCATAGTTGAATCAGGTTATAAATTGTGGTGGTATACATGCTTGAGATCAACCAGATCAACACTAGAGGAAAATGTTTATAGTGGAGCATTTAAGGAGGCAACATCCCCCATCATTTAGTGGATCATATCACCCTTTTCTAGATGAAGGGTGAATCAAATCACTAAAAATTATTTTTAATGTCATGGGTTATACAGACAATCAAAAGGTCAGTCTTGTGATTTATCTCTTTAAAGGAGAATAAATCAGTATTGATGGATGGTTAAAAATATCATGGTCTATGAGAAGATTGATTCTTTTTTGGAATGAATTCAATGGTATGTTTCTTGAAAAATATTTTCCTAAGTTGGTTCGACATAGGATTGAAACAAAATATTGGGATTTAGGCAGGAGGATGACTTAGTGGCTTCATGCTAAAAAACATTCCCTCAACATTCAATGTATGCTCGAAATTTCATATATGATCTTGATAGTAAGATAAATTGATTTTAATCAAGACTAAATCCACAATATTTAAGTGAATTAACCTCTCATGAATTAAAAAAGTATGAGAAGCTTGTAATATTTTCCAAGAAGGTGGAAATTGAGCTTTCTGATGATCTGGTCTCCCATCAATGTAAGAAAAAGAAGAGGTCTGGTTTGCTGGCATAAGGAAAGAATTCATCAACAAAGCCTGAAGGTAAGAATATTAAATTTCGATTGTGTGAGAAGTGTGTAAAAATAATCCTGGATAATGTTTATCAAAGTGTGGGAAGTTATTATGGTACGGTAAGACATTTCATATTGCTCATAACTGTAAGGTAGATGATCAAGCAGGCAATGAAAATCCAATAGTAATATTTTTTAGTTTCAATGTGTTCGGGAATTATGCCAATGTGTTTTCAAAGTTTATTAACCTGGGTGGAAGCCAAACAGATCAAAATCATAAGGGTGGGGAAAAATCATTTACAAATACTACTGTTGTTGTGGGACCATTAAATAAAGTGGTATCAGGTACTTTGTTTTTTCATATTTTTTCAATGTGTTGTTTAATTCTAGATCTATACATTCATTAATTTTTATGAATTTTTATATTAAATTCGGAATTCCATATTAATATATGAATCCAGAAGATGTGGTAATGACACTTAGGGAAATGTTGAGGCAAAAATAAATTATAATAATCTTCTTATCCTTATTTTTGGAAAGAATTTACCTAAAAAACTTATTGTTTTTCCTTTCATAGAGTTTGAAGTTATTTTGGGATTGTATTGGAATTTTGTTTACCGTGCTATGATTGACTGTAGAGATAAAGAGGTTTACTTTCAAAAGCAATTTCAGTTTGTGTATAAGAATGAACCCGTATCTCTGATGACATATCAGGATGCTATGAAATTAGTTAAACATGGAAATGAATGTTACATTGAACATATTTTAAAAAATAAAATATTTGTTCAGATTAATGATGTGCCAGTGGTAAATTAGTACCTTGAGGTTTTTCCTGATGAGTATCCTTGTATTATACATTATTGGGATGTTGAATTTACTATTTACATAGTTTCTGATGCTAATCCATTTTCAAAAAACCCATATTTAATGGCTCAAATTGAACTTTTAGAGTAAAAGAATCAATCGTAGGTGTTCTTAGATTAAAGTTTCATTCGAACTAGCACATCACCATGGGGTGATCTTGTCTTCTTTTTTTAAAATAAAGATGGATCAATGAGACTTTTCCTTGATTGTAGAGCCTTGAATAAAATAACTATTAAGAACAAGTATCATTTGCCTCATATTGATGATTAGTTTGATCAGCTCTAGGGAGCTCCATACTTTTCAAATATTGACATGATTTTAGTGTACCATCAGTTGAAATTAAAGGAATAAAAAGATTGACTTGAGTTTGGGGTACCATTAGTTGAAATTAAAGGAATAAGATGTTCTAAAGACCACATTTCATACTAGATATTTCCATTATGAATAGGAAGTTAAGAATCTTAGGTTAACCAATGAACCTGCTATATTCATGGATCTTCTGAATAGAGTTTTCCTTGAGTTCTTGGATAATGTTGTGGTTGGGTTTTTTGATAAAATTTTGGTATATTAAAAAATTAAAGATGAACATGAAATTCATTTAATGGTTCTCTTTCAATGATTAAATGAAAATTAATTGTATGTGAAATTAATCCAGTGTGAATTTTGGTTAGAAAACATTCCATTCATTGGTCACATTGTTTCAAAAAATGGCCTAACGTGTGAGCTTTCTAAAACAAATGTTGTTTAAGAATTTCCAAGACCTACATTTATTATTGAGATTTGTAGTTTTCTTATTTTGTAAGGTTATTATAGATGTTTTGTTGATAAATTTTCATGGATATCTAGCCCACTGACTATGTTAATTCGAAAGGATGTTATATTTATATGGACAAATAATGTCCGGATTGTTTTCAGCAATTGAGAAGACGATTGGTTAATGATCTAGTATTGGCATTACCTACCTGAAATGGTGTGTTTATTATCTACCGTGATGCTTCGTTGAAAGTACATGGTTGGGTCCTAATTCATAAAGATAAGTTAATTGCTTATGGTTCACGTCAGTTGAAACCTCAAGTGTTAAATTACCCTACACATGATTTGGAATTAGATGTTGTTGTTTTTCCATTAAAAATTTGGAGGCATCATTTTTATGGTATAATGTGTGAAATATATTCTGGTCACAAAAGTTTTTAGAATATATTCCCTCAGAGAAAATTAAACATGAGACAGAGGATATGATTACAATTAATCAAGGATTATAACTGCATGATCTATTACCATCCAGGAAAGGCAAATAAAGTGGTTTAATGTTTGAGCTGAAAGTGTAAGGTTATATTAATCATGTTACTTCTGGAATAAGATCATTTGATTATCAATTTAATGAACTTTGGTATAGTAGTTTTTGGTGTAGAAAAATCCTCTATTTTGTATAGGGTGTCAGTGAAATCATCACTATTAGAAGTAATTAAACAAAATCATAAGGAAGACAATGAGTTTCAAAAAAATGTAGAGTTGTTTTAGAAGGTTATGATTCCAGAATTTCACATTGATAATGATTGAATTTTGAGATTTGGGAAGATATTATGTGTGCCTTGTGATTCAGAGTTGAAGAAAGAGTTGTTATGTGAAGCTCATAGTTCTCTATTTTCAATTCATCTTTCCAGTACTAAGATGTATAGAGATCCTCGAGTGTATTACTGGTGGGATGGAATGAAAAGAGATATTGCCAACATTTTTGTGAAGTATTTGACTTTTCAGTAGGTTAAAGCAGAGTGAAACATACCCAAAGGGATTCTTCAGCCTTTACCAGGGCCAGAGTGGAAATGGGGTAATATATCCATGGACTTAGTTTTTGGATTACTAAATATATCTTGGGGTAATAATGAAATTTGGGTTATTGTTGATCGATTGACAGAATCTTCTCATTTTTTTCCTATTTGAGATATTCTCCCTCTAAATCAACTTTCATGGTTTCATGTTAAAGAGATAGTCAGGTTTCATGGAGTTCCCCTCTCCATTGTATCTGATTGTGATCCAAGGTTTACTTATAGCTTTTGGAAAGGACTTTAGAAGTCATTGGGTACTGAATTAAATTTGAGTACATATTTTCATCCATAATCTGAGGGGTAGTTAGAACAAACAATTCAGACATAGGAAGATATGCTACGAGCTTCTTCAATAGATTACCAAGGAAGTTGGGACCAACATCTTTTTTGGGATGAGTTTTATTATAATAACAGTTTTCATTCCAGTATACAGATTGATCCATTTTAGGGATTATATGTGAAGTAGTGTCGAACTCAATATTTTTTCGATTATGTAGGTGGATGAAAGTTAATTACACCATAATTGGTTAACAAGATGGTATAAAAAATATTAGTTAATTCAAAAACACTTGAGGATAGCTTAGAGTATGAAGAAAAGTTATGTGGATAACCAAAGGGAGGATCTTTATTTTGAGGTAGGTTATTCTTTCTTCTTCAATGTTTCTCCATGGAAAAATGTGATGCGATTTGGTATGAAAGGGATGCTAAGTCCGAGGTTCATTAGACCCCATGAAATCCTTGAGAAAGTTGGATCAGTTGCATATAGAGTGTATTTACCTCCATGTTTATCCACGGTATACAATGTTTTTAATGTTTCAATGTAAAGAAATTAAATTCCAAATCCATCTCATTTTTTGAATCCAGAGGTAGTTCTATTGGAAGAGAATCTCTATTATAAGGAACTACCAATCCAGATTATTGATCGAAGAGAGAAAGTATTGTGGAATAAGGTAATTCAACAGGTAATGATTTTGTGGAAACACTGCATGGTTGAAGAGGCAACATGGGAATCTGAAAATGCTCTGAGGGATAAATAATCTCTCATATTTGATAAGTGAATATAATTGTGGGGACACAATTCCCAAAAGGGGGTAAGGATGTAACGGCTCAGGTATTTATTGAGTAATAATTTTGATTTCTATTAATAATTACGAATAAGATATTAATTTTATGTTAAACTAGATTCTTTTTCTGATAGCTTACTCAACACTCAACAACAAATTTCTCAGAAATCTTACGATGCACACCATGTTGAGTTGTACTGAAAAATAATATAACAATATTATTATTTTTAATGGTATTTAATGTCTAGATGTTTTATTTGCGGGATTGAAAAAACTAACCATATTATGATTAAACATGTTTGCTAAATGTATTTATATTTGTCCAAAAAAAGTAGTGGCTAAAAATGAGAATGAATTGAAATTTAATAAAAAATACTCTAATATTTTTAAAAGGTAGTATTACCTCTTTTTGATGGTGAACCCTCTTTAAATCTAGTTTCATTCAATTTTATATATTAAATTTAACAAAATAATCATATTTTTTAGAATCAGAACATAAATATTTACTTTAGTTAAACTTTTGGTATTTTTATGATAATGTTCGTTTTTAATAAATTGTCAAAATACTACATTTTAAGTCAAAACAGTCTTTTCATATGATATATTTATATGTTTTAATTATTATTTTAGTAGGTTTTAAAGTGTAATTATATAATGTTTTTACCATTTAATCCAATTTTGGTCATTGGAAGTAATTTAACTTTTTAATTAGACATAAACACATGTCAATCTTTTGATTGTTATTATTTCTTAAAAACAAACTTTTTGGTTTTGGCAAAATGAATTATTTTTAAATTAATTTCATCAAATTCTTTGTTTTAAATTTATAAAAATGCATTCCATAATTTAAATCAAGATGTCCGAATTTTGTAAATAGAAAACATTTATTTTTAGACATTATGAATAATAACTTCAGTAAATATTTGATTTACCAAGGTAAAAAGGACAATCTGGTAAATAAGGGTAAAAATAATATTATAATAATATTTAATTAAACTTACAAGTGTCTTAATATAGTTTTAATAGATATATCTGGCCATTTGAAACCTGGGGTCAATTTTATGACCCCATGGAGCCACTTGTGTGTGAAAATGACATTTAATTACTTTTATTTTATTGTTAAAGAAAATATAACCTTAACATGTATATTTTGTTAAAAAAATTATATGGGGGGTATATAGGTAATATTTTGGACTATAAATAGTCCTTATAAATATGAAAATATTTCCTTAATCATGGAATTTTAGTTATAATTTTTTTATATTAAATAAATAAATTTAATTATGACACAATGATGAAGCAGTGGTTACTTCATTAATAAATGATTCATATAAATGATATTATAAATATTAAAATAAATGTAATTTCTTTATTTTGATATCATCCATGATTATTCATGATGTTAGATACAATTTAAATTTATATTAATGATTTTTTTTCTAATCAATCAAGTTGTTATAAATGATTAAAAACATCATGATGTGAATAGTGCCAAAAGTGACATAAGCAATATTTTACAATATAAAATATTTTATTAAATATTATAAATTTAAAAAAAAATGTGATTTGGAAAAACAGTTATCATAAGTCTAAAATTTTATTATTGAATCTTTAATTGGATATTTGTCATGTTTTGATAAGTATTTCGATTCTCAAATTGTTAAATGATTGATAAGACGGTGAGAGTAAAAAAGGGATAGATAAAACCAAAAAGGATTAAAAAAATTCCAAAACCTGTCTAATTATTTTTTGATGATTTTATTTTGACTTATATTCATCTTATCTTCGAACTGGAAAATTTTGGACTCACATATACTCGAAATAGAATTTATAATAAAATAATAATTCAAGATATTCCTTAAGTTCCCCTCCCCCTCTTATAAAATGACACCACCTATAACCCTTAATCTGGCCTCTCAAACCCCATTGGCTCCTCAAAACACTTCCCAAATAATGTCTCAACATACCTATCTTCCTTCAAGAAGCTTTACCCTATGAAAAAGGAAATTTAACAAACCTTTTAGCTGAAATCAAAAGGAGTTACCTGATTTGAGGTAACATCTTCTCTCATGCTCCCTTCCATTATTTTTACTTCTCCACTCCACATTCTATTATTATTATTTTTTACATAACAACATGACTATATAATATATACAAGGTAGTTTTTATGTTATGTATTTGAACTACACTTACACACACCTCCATCTAATGGGTATAGAACATAATTTTTATTTGGACGGAGAACAACTACCACACGAAACTATGATTGTTCAATCTTCACCTACCACCACTTATGGTGGCCATTATGATGGAACTATAATTATATATGATATATGTGATATTTATGTTATATCTATTCTACTGTAATTATCATTTAGAACATACCTTTAGGCTTTTCATATTGTTTCAATATGATAATTTTATTTGAGGAAGTGTAGACTACTACCCCCTCAACGTGATATGACTTGTTCATTATATACTTGTAACATATAAAGGATGGAATTAATTAAATTATGTAAAAAATAAAACATTGATAATATACTATAATTATAATATATCTATATATCATTTAGTTTTCATTCCATTAAATATTACGAAAATGAAAATAGTGTTCATGAGTACGTATAGCTTACCATCTCAATGAACAGTGCATTTCATTTCATATTTCCAAATTATATAAACTAAATACATGATATATATGAAATAGATGACATCTAAATCCTTAATATTATTTTGGATATAATTTAATTTTTACCATATGGAAAACTTATAATTATCACAAGTTCATTTTGGACTCATGTTCTGAACATCAACAAAATGCCCGACAAGAACTCTAAGAATTACCTTACTGTTAAAGCAAGGTAATAAGTGATATAAAGGGAATAATAAACATAAAAAGGCTCTAAAACAAGTATAAATTAAATTATGTTTATTATTTGTTAAATTAGCGAACAAAAGAGTAAATTCTGACACAAGGTAAGAGACTTCATCTCAATCTCCTTTCATTGAGGTATATTTTGATAAGATACCCCTTCTTATTTTATACAGGGTATAACAAACCATATTGAATTTTACCTTCATTAAATGGGAATATTTTATTTAAAAATCCTTTTACTAAATCAAAAAACTATTTGTTTAACATTTTTAGTGAAAATGACTTATTTTCCACCGTAATAGTTATTTTGATTCCTCTATAAGGACTAATGTTTTTAAAATGAATAAAAATCACTTATTCCCTTTTTGTGTGTTTTTGTATTGAAAATGGGTTTTGAAATGGATTGATTATTTCAATATCTTGTAAAGATTTCTTGTTATTGAAAATGAAATGTTATTAATGAAATGTTGATATTTTCAATATTTTATTTCTTATGATTATCAATTGTACTTGGACATTGGACGAGTGGTTACGTGATAAACCAAATGACGGGTGGTTTCGTGATAAGCCAAGGATGAGTGGTTATATTATAACCTCCAATGTATTTGGTATGGAAGTTGGCCGTATGGATATCATATTTGTAATAATGATTTTTGGAAGTCAACCATAGGGTTATTCCATTTATGTATGATTGTGTCTCAATTTTACCTTTAATATGTTATGTGTGCTTTATATGGGTTTTATGGTAATCTTTTGCTTACAAAATGGTAAGCAATGAGATTTTATTCAGTGAAGAGTATTTACTATTTCACAATGGTGAAATGTATTACGTATGATAAATTATTCATGGTTTACATGTTTTTTTGAAAAACTAATAGATATACATCTTTTTTTATCCCTTACTATTATTTTTTATCTCATCCAATGTTTTAAAAATGTTTTTTATCGGGCATAATGTGCAATATGGTCCGAGATGGGATCAAGGAAAAGTCATGCTGTTTGAAACATAAAACTAACCATGATTCATTTCTTTTTAGAGTTTTATCTTTTTTTGAAAAAAATTGAATATTGAGTAGAAGTGTCTATATGTTATTTTCAAGTTGTTATGAATACGTTATGACATAATTCCCTAAATCTCTAAACTTGAAAATATCCTCAATATGAATTATTAACTTAATTCAAGATTATGTAACGTTTAAGGCTAAGGCCATATAGTAACACCCAAATACATTACAATATTTTAATTTTAGAATATAATTAATTTTGTTTATATCTATCTTTATATGATACACCCTGTAAATCCTATTCTATATAAAACACATGATTATCTTGTATGTAGGACCGAGTTATTAGCCTTTTAATTGTGAAACTATTTGATAACAAAAATTTTAAAATTTTATTAATCAATTTTAAAAAATATTAATAATTTTTTAATTCATAATTTAGAAATTATCTTAGGGGTAATTGTTTGTATTTTTCAAAGAGACTTCAGTTTTTGTTGAATAGTGAAAATTACACAAATTTAGTGAAAACCAGTCTTTTCGTTTCAATAGGTATAAGTATTAAATTATAATTTAAATTGGGATTTAAAGTCATAGTTGATAAATAATGATTATTTTAATATAATTTAGCTCATTATAATAATTTTTATATTTAACTTACATATAATAACTTATTTAACTTTTGAAATATTCTACATCAAAAAGTATGTTTCTCACCATGTGTGCGGTATTAGAATTATTCTTAATTTGATCACTTTTATGATTTGAATTTGAATAAATGGAAATAAAAATATGAAATTAGAAAAATATTTATTGTCTAATAATATCACATTAATTATTTTTTTTAAAAATGTAGGGATAGTTTTTAAACTTAATTACAATGAATAAGGTAAGATTAAGCTTAATAAGGGTCTAAATAATAATATTATGGACAAAAATAACATGGAATGTTTTCAAAAATCCATTGGAATCCAATAATTTTACAATATCCCCACTTGGATGAAATTTTATATCTTATTGGGATTTTATTAAATGGAAGTTCCCTATATGAAAATATAAGGATAACGATAAAAGGGAACTTTCCTTGCATTTTAAAACTTATGAAACAATGATATATGAAAAAATAACAATTTTTTTAGTTATTCATTTCCTTTTGAAAGATAAATGGGTTATAATTATAATAATAATTTATAAATAATTTTTAGAGATGGTTTAGTTACTTTAAATTCTTGTGAAACACCAACATAGTATTTATTTATGTAATAACCAACAAAAAATTGATACTATAAATATTAGAAGTGATGTGAATTGATTGAATTATTTCCATCATTTATTTATTTAGATGAATATATAATTATATATTGATTTAAGATTAATACAATTGAATTCCAATATTTTTAAAAAAAGATTAAAATAAAAAAAAATTCAAAATTGACATTATTGTTATATTACAATAAATCATGTTTTATGAATTTAATTAAAATTACTAAAAATAATATATTCTACCTGGTGATTTTGTGTCATAAAAAATATTAAATGTGGTATAATAATGGACCAATTGATATTTTATAATTAACATATTGAACCATAAATTGTAAAAACATTATTAACACGGTCTTTGTTTAAGTAGTGTTTTAGCGGGTCACATGTGCTTGTTTAAAATTAATTTCCAAAATAGTTGTATTTTTTAATACATTATATATAATATTTATAATTAAATTGATCTATATTTTATAATAAATAACAATTTATTTTAGTCTTAATGGTTAAATTAATTAGTTTAAAAAACTAGATGCTTTAATAAAAACAAAAATGATAAATGGGGGAATCTTAAATGTTAAGGAACCATATTATTAAAATGAACATATTTTTGTGTGATGACGGATGTAATTGACCATTATTAGAATTTAATACATTATTTTTTTCAATTTTTTAACACTTAATGTATGTTTTACCTCCCATTAATTAATACTTTTTTGGTATTTAGAGGAGTGCCACTCCCACTCAACTATAAAAATAAATGCACTCTACCACTTACTCACACCTGTCAAACCACATCGATTCATACAACATATTACTAAATATTATCCCAAATTCCCTACCCATTACCTAGAATCTTAATTTTAAGATCAAATAAATCCAAGGAATCCTTTTGCTACTAACAAAATGGAGTTACCTGATTAAGTGGTTATAAAATTCCTTAAGAATTTTAGTATTATTTCTATTATACAATCCATCAAAACATATTATTTTCATTATTTCATAGAAAATAATGTATCCATACTATACTATGATGTTGTTATTCTATGATTTTTAACAACACATACACACACGTCCTTCTAATGTGTAAATAACTTATTGTTTCTCTGTACATCAAACTATAACCTCATGAACAACGTTTGTTCATTTTTCCTTTACCACCTATCAAGGTGGACCTTATGATGAAAACGTTGTTTATATAGGATATAAATGATATTTATTACGTAAATATACTTTTTGAAACCTTTTACATTGCATACCATTAATACTTTCCATTTTTGCGTTAACATGATAACATCTTTTAAGGAAATGTTGACTACCACTTCTCAAAGCGATGTGATTCATTCAAGATATATGTGAAATGAATTAAGGATGATTTTTATAAAAATATTTAAAATATAAAACATATATATGATACTATAATTATAATATATATATTTATCATTTATTCTTTATTCATTTAATATGATAATGAAATGAAAGTAGCGTTCATGCGTATGTTTGACCCACCGTCTTCATGAACGGTGCACTTAATTTGTTTTGTCAAAATATTTTGGAATATTACAATACATATGTACTTAATATATAATATAATTAAGTTATGGTTTACATTACTAATATCAAGAAATAAATATATATCAAATAGTTACAATAAATAACAGGTCAAAATATACTTGAGAAAAATATGCAATTAACACCGGAAATAGCTAAAATAAAGAAATTGTATTAACAAAAGGGTAGTAAAATATTGTAAGAAGTTAATATATAATATTATAAAAATTATTATTATTTCTGTATAAGTTATTAAAATATTTTAAAACACTAGATATACCCCAACAACAAAAGGAAGGAGAAGGTAAGGTAATTTCATCTCAAATTACATTTCATTGACACAAATTTTTTATTATAGGACAAATTACTTTTATTTGGTGGATATAGTGTCTTTTTAATTTTATATCCTGAATACCATTATGATCATGATATAATATGTTCCATTTAATTTCGTACAATATAGAGATTATGATTCAAATTTTTAAATGTGGTATGATGCACTTTGAAATGATTATAGATTATTCTCCTCAATAATGATCTTAATGATAAACAATACAATATCACATGATATTATAATCATTTTCCATAATAAATTGTCTTGAATATACATTTTTTATACTATAATTATTATTTTCTCATAAACTGTATATTACTTCACATACATTTTTTACTTCGATAGTTAATCGAATAACAACATAATTATTAATAAATATATATCTTTTATTAAATATGAATATTTTATAAATAATATTGTATGTTGATAAAATTGATTATTAAGTATGGTTAATTCCTTAGGCATGAAATTCCTGGTGGTTTAATGAGCCACCTATTTTCAATTACTTGAGAACACTGTGAATAATTACTAGTCCTTAAGCAACATCCCCATGATGACAAAGGCTGACAATAAATGCTGAAGGGATTCAAATAAACGGGTGGGATGATTTAACCTTTATCAAATAAAACCATTAACCAATGACTATAACCATCCAAACATGATATTATGCATGAAATAAGATAACAACCAACAACATCTTTTAATAACAAAACAAAACCAAGTGTACCACAACAGAAAACAAAGAAACTATCCAAGTAGGAAACGAAATATAACTACAAGAAACTCCAAGGTGACCACAAGACTCCATTCTCCACTAGAATCATGATAAAACATCATAAAAAATCACAAGTATCATGATTTAGTGATAAATAAGTGTGATACTTTACCTTTCCCCGTGTATAAGAAGGTACCATCTGTAATAAAACCAAATTTCCAAAGAATGGGTGATTATAAAACATAGAAGGATTTACACAATTAAATTACTTCTCATTGCACTAGAATATAAATATTAGAAACATTTATATAAAACATTTTCTATAAAACATTTTATAGAAAACAATTTCCAAAAAACAACATCCCAAATCAATTTATAATTAAATATAGACAAGATTCAACAAAAATGTAAAATGAGACAAGAAAAATTGAAATATTAACAATTTTCAATCAATACATAAGTCAAGAAAAAAAAACGTTTTAAATACATTTCTCAATATCATTTTGGAATTTCAATTCCATAGTTCACAACACAGTTTCTGATGAATACTTTGTTTGACAGTTCCATATTCCTGAGTGGTATCTCATCCAATTACCTTAGGCACCAAGGACAGAATACCTTGATCTTGGGCCATTCACCTTTTACCAAAATGATACATGTCCCTTATTCATTGTCCCATATAAATTGAACTCCCAAAACCCATATTTTCTAAACCATTCAAATAAACCAATTCAAGCCAATTAATAAGTGTACTTTCATTAAAAACCAAAGAACAAACCACTTTCAAAACAACCATTTAATTTCAACAAACTAAACCTATTTATTGAAAACATATAATAAAATTAAAGGTCCTAATTTCAAGAAAAAACCATTTTTAAATCCATATTATAAAACCAAGAGAAAATCACTTTATTCAAAACACCCAATTTTTTAGATTTCCACCATTTACCAAACCATCACAAAATAATGTTTAAAAAATCATAAATAGCCAATTCAAGGTCACTTAATCAAAACTAAATCAATTTTAAATCATGCAATAAAATTATATCATGAAGAGTCGAGTGTGAATCCACCTTCCACGATGGATTTGATGAGAACTGACAACAGACGAATAATGCTAACACAACTGGGTCGATTCTCAACGAAACCACCTTATATCTCTTCCCATACTAACAAAAAGGCCAAATATCATCATATCTGGAATTCTCAATATTATATATACCCATAATGGGATTATATATGAGAAACAAAGAGGATAAGAGATTTAGATCTATGTAGATCTAATAAGACATAATAAGAGCAATGAATAACATCACTTACGCAAGAATCATTTTTGAAAAAACCATGTTAGGGATGTGAAATTGTTCCAAATTAATTGGGAGAGGGTCTCCTACATTAAATGGAGTGTAATATAAAATATGGGGCACATAAGAGCTAAAACTAGCATGTTATGTAAAGAATTAGTGAGATCTTATTTTTAAGGATATAGTTTTGACTATATGCATGATCAGATAGTATGGTTAGGCAAATCGTGCACTAAAAATTTGTTAGATACAACCTTACAGATCATGCCACATGGACACCTCACATGATCTACCTAACCATGTGCACATTTTGATAGATCTACTTCCAAGAATATGTATCTTCGCACAATTTCTACTAGGCTTTCTGTACGATTTGGACAAACCGTGCACATCGCATGTGCCTCTCCTTTATCCCCAAAAACATATTTAATGTTCTCCGAACTCTCTCATCCTTCACACTTACAATTTATAAACATTATAATAAAAACATAATCATTAATACCCATAAATCGTTGGTACTAAATTATCCCCACCATTGGTCTTTCAATCCTTAGAAAGTAGAAAACAATTACTGCCCTAAATGAGTTCTGGCCATTTCTCTTTCATTTCCTTCTCAGATTCCCATGACTCTTCCTAAATCTGATCACGTTTCTAAAAAAACACTCTATACAAATTCATTTTCCATTAAATACATTCTCTTTCCTATCGACAATCCACACTGGGTTATGTACAAATAAAGCATCCAGCTTTAGGTCAATGTGATCCCATCTGATCACATGATTAGGATGTGGATGATACTTTTTAAACTATGATACATGGATCATATTACACCCCTCCATGAACCACGATTGAAATGCAAAATGCTATACCACCACTAAAACCCATTCTATTATATTTAAAGTTCCAATGAATCAAGGATTGAACATTCCCTTGTTCCTAAAAAAATTATGTCCAAGCCTTAAATAAATCTACAAGAACACATGACCACACAGTAAAAATGATAACAGTCTCTATATGATTTCTATCACCTCTGAGCCGTCTTCATCAAATTTTATTTCAACTGAATCTTATTATTTGTTTCTTGGACAAGCATTGGCTCGAAATGTGATGTATCACTTATTTCCATGCAATGCTGGGGAGAGTGATAGGGACATAATACAATGCTTCAAAAGGATCCACATGTATTGATGCCTGATAGATGTTATTATAAAAGAACTCCACTAAGGTTTTATTCTCTTCCCATGAGACAAAAAAACCATTACGCAAACCCGTATTATGTGTTCAAATTTTAGTATCATCCTTTAGGATTTCCATCCATATTAGGATGATATTTCATACTCATTATCAACTGATTCCTATAGAGTTTTGTATGGATTTCCAAAATGATACATGAACCTCAGATCTCTGTCTGAAATGATCAAAAGTGGTCCACATTAACTCCTTAGAACTTCTGGGTTATATATTTTAGACTTATCCTCCACAATACGATCTTCATGAATTAAAATGAAATGGGATGACCTGGTAATCTGATCCACTATCACCAATATGGAATAGTTTTTCTTGACCATGTGTGGGAGACCTATAAAAAACTCCATCGCTAAATGATCCCATTTTAATATAGGGACTTGTAAATACTATAACACACATGATTTCCATTTATTCTCTTTTTTGAATTAGTGAAAAGTTAAGAACATTGAAACAAACTCAACCACTTTCTGTTTCATGCCGCTCAACCAAAACTGCACCATCAATGCCTTTTACATCTACCTTTTACTCAGATGTACAACCCATATCGAATAGTGGTAGGATTTTATAATTTGTTCCTGACAATAAATAGGTACATCAATGTTATCTCAGAACCAAAATAATGAACTCTCATTATTTTTATAGCCCTCAATTTTCTCTCCACAATTGAGTTTTGAACTCATAACTATGAATTTTGAATTTGAAATTTGTGCCTATTTATCCATCTTTACCAAATCAAGAACCAAAAATTTTGAAAATAAAACTGCAACATCATCTCGTTCATCACATTCTACATGCATGTGATCTAAGACCACCATAAACTACCACTCATTAAATGATTTTTTTCCTGTTGTGCATATGATTTTCTACTTATTGAATCTACCACCATATTTCCTTTACCTGGTGTATACATCAAGTAAATGTCAATCATCTGGAGAAAAACCTTCCATCTCCTTTTCCTCAAATAAAATTCCATTTGTGATAAAATATGATTAAATATTTTGTCTTCTTTGATCACAATAAATTTATTACCAATGAGATAATGACTCTAAGTATTTAAATCATGGAAAACTGCTACAAACACCAAATCATGTTTTGGTTAGTTCCTCTCATGCACTCTCAACTGCCTTGAAACATAAGAAACCACATTGTGTCCTTTCATAATAATATAGGTCATCCTAGATCCAAAAGAATCACATTACACCACATACCACTAACCTAGTTTTGGAAAAATAAATATGGGTGTTGATGTGAGACAGACATTCAACTCTTAGAAAGTCTTCTAGAAATCCTCATTCCATTGTAATGGAGCATTATTATTTTTCAATGTTTTCATTGGCTAATATGGTCATGAAAATTCATGCACTATGCATAAGAAATAACCAGATCGACCACGAAAACATTGTATCTCAAAGACATTCTTCGGTTGTTTCCATGAGATCATATCAGATCCACTGAAACACCTTTTCTAGAAATCACATTAATAAGAAAGCATACCTCTTTTATCCAAAAATCACACATAGATAGTTTGAAATAAAAATGATTGTCTCTCAAGATTCCCAACAAAATCATGATTTTTTTCTCATTCAAATCCCTTTTCACTAAATAAAACAAGATATTGTAATCAAACGCCACAATAATTGAATTTAGATAACTCTAAAATATTTGATTCCTCCAATCCCGAAAAACCTATTTTTCTGCAGTAAGAATGAAATGGATGAAAATATATTAATAGTGGCCATATCTTCTTCTAAAAGATGTCTTCCGAATAAAATCCATATGAACTCATAATTGGTGATAAAAAATACACTTTTTTTCTAGGTATTGAATGTATCCGGATTTAATTGTTTATTGAAATATTCTTCGAAATCCTCCCAAATTATGACTTGATCCCCCTTAGCATGCATCAATAGTTCCCCCCAATGGTGTGAAAGATCATATATCATATATGTGGATAGATTAACCATGATCCCCTCTATTTTTTTGATGAAATAAAATATACGATTCATCATACTCAGCCACACCTCTATAATTTCAGGTTTAGAATCACCCTAAAAGATGGGTGGATTATGATTCATGAATTGGAAAGAATGATATGTATTCCTTGGCTTATCATTTCAGTTATCTGTGGCCATATCTTAAAAGGATTGAATGATACACTGAAACATATATTTGTTCACCTCTGGTTCCAATACAAGAACATCCTCTGCATCTTCTTTCAGTCAGTTTCTATGTTTCGTACCGAGTTCCATTTTCTAAACAACAACAAATTCGATAACTTTCAATATCTATCTAATGATGGATTAGAATTTTGAATTCTATCACATCAACTATCATATAATTTCTATAAAAATTAAACCATTTTTAAAAACCTTCATCATTTTTTTAATTCAATCAACTTTCAAAATATGTAAAAGATGCTTTTTTAGAGTCCTTTATTTCGAAACAGTCACATCCTTTTCAAAAATCTTCATTTTTTGTACAAAACATAAATCATTACTTGAAAATGAAATATTCAATCTTCGTAGGAAGTCATTCCACTCATTCATGTCCTGCACATCTCATTGGATAAACCCCTTACAATGAGATTCCGAGATCATATAATTATATCCAACACAAGTTTCTACCCAGCTGTCTAGTATCTTGTTGTTCAGCATAAAAAGGATACCTATGAATTTTTATGCTCAACCTTTCCTATCCCAACAATCCTACTTTTTTCTAAGATCACAACCAATGGAAGAGAAAAGAACGAATTTCAACTCCCAGACCATGAGAACTGATGACTACTTGTTCCATAAGGACCGAACATGTTGATAAAATTGATAATGAACCACATATTCTCATTGGCTTGAGAGCACCAGGAATCATTACTAGGCATTAAGTGACATCCCCCAAACACCAAAGGCTAGAAATAGATGCCAAATATATTCAAATACAAGTGGGGGATTATTTACCCATTAATAAATAAAACCATTAACCAATGACAATAACCAACCAAACAGCATATGATACATTAACAAAGAAAGACAACCAACAACTTCTTTTATAAACAAAACCAAACAACGTGTACCACATTAGAAGACAAAATATAAATTAGAGTAAAATATGAAAGATGTATAAAATAAAATTCAGGTTGACCACAAAACTCCATACTTCAAAAATCCATTATCCAACATCATTAAACAAACCATTTACTATGAGGTGTTGATAAGTACATGAGATATTTTACATTTTCCCCATATCACAAAAGGTAGCATCTACAAAAAAATTGAAGTACTAATGAAGGGGTGAGTATAAATATCTATTTGATTTCCCTAATGACTACCCTTCTCATGCCACTAGGATGAAAATGTTAGAAAAAAATTATATAAAAAATTTTTTATGTAACAATTTATATAAAATGTTTTCCCAAAAGAGTTTAAAACTAAATATAAATAATCTTCAAAACCATTTAAAAACAAAAGTGAACAAGTGTTACATCAATTATTTTCTAGAAATCCATAGTTATTAAAATACAACTGAACAATGTATTAAAACAGTATCTCAATATCATTTTGGCATACCCAGTCCATGTTTCGCAACACACACACCCACAAATGGTTTGTTTGACTGTTTAATACACACGAGCATTCTATCGTCCAAATTCCTTTTTTACTAGTTACACACACCCACAATCCTGGGTCACACACATTTTAACACAATTGTACTTATACCTTATTCATGAGAATGTGTAATATTAACTCACACAAACGATATATAAAAAACCACTCAAATAAACCAATTCACACCATTTCAATAAAACCATAATTTTATTGAAAACCAAAGAAAAGACCAATTTCAAAACAATAATTTCGTTACAATAAAGCATCCCCAATTATTGAAAACATCCAATCAAATCCTTATTACACAATTAAAAAAATCCAATTTTTAAAACATATATTTTAAAACCATGAAAAATCATCTTTATTCAAAACATCCAATTTTACATATTTCCACAATTTACCAAACCATCACAAAAGATGGTTTCAAACAATTCCTAAACATACAATTCACAATCACTTCATCATAAGGAAATCAACATGAAATAACTACAAATATTTATATCAGGATTATTCGAGAGTGATGCCACATACCTCAATGGTTTTGATGAAAACTGGGAATAGACGAAGAATGATCACACAACCGGGTTGATTCTCCATGAAACCGCCTTAAATCTCCACTACCAAAAACAAAAAAGGTCAAATCACAGTATATTTGGCATCCAAAATCTTATATATACCCATATAAGGTTTAGATATGAAAATCCAATATGATAGGAGAATTATGTCTATGTATATCTATGAGGACATGACAAAAATGATGAAGAACATCACTTACGGTAGGAATCTGGCTTGAAAGCTCCAAATGAGGGCTCTATATTGCTTCCAAAATTAATGGTTTAATTTATCCTACCTTATATGGAGGGTAATTTATAATTATGGGTGTTTAGAAGCAAAAAATAGAAATTTATGAAAAAAATAGTTCAGATCCTATTTTTAGGGATCTAGATTTTACTCTACGCATGGTTAGAATGAATAGTTAGACAAACTATACACTATTAGTGTGTTATATACTGTCTTCCAAATAACCCATCATGTCCTACACACATGGTCTCCATATCCATTCACAAATTGTGCTGAAGATACTATCTAGAATCTTCAACATCGCACGGTTTCTACTAGGCATTCGACATGGTTTGGACAAATCGTGCATAGCCTGTGCACCTCTCCTTTCACCCCAAAAACATATTGAATATTATCCCAAATATTACATACATCACCCTTAATATTTTTAAACTTAAAAAATCATAACTTAAGTGTTAAATACCAGAGTATGGGGTTCTACAAGTGGAGGCCATTTTTTATATTTCTCCTCGATGCATCGGTAGGTTATCATGAGACAATTATGTTGGGAAAATTAAAAAGGATTCAACCAGTAGTTTTAAACATTCAAAAGGATGGACCTTGACATTAAAAGTCCAATGCCCCATATAGATTTTCCCATATATTTTTTAATGTAATTTGATATCATTTATTAACCTTTCTATGTTAATCTATTTATATTTATTAATTATTTCATCATATTTACATACCCTTAATAAGCCTTTGAGCTCACCCTTTATATGATTCCTTTTCCCTTGATATGAAGATGAAATCATTTAATAAGTGTTCAAGGATATTTTTTATTTTATTTTATTGTGTATCATGTTTGAATATCCTATTTCCAATGTATTATGGGTATCATAAATGTAATATGGATTTCCAAGGCTGCTAACCTAGTCATTCCTTTGGGATTTTATTCCTTTTAATCATGCCAATGTAATAAGATAATGAACTGAATCTAGGATTCTAGGGTTGGGTAGTTACCCTAACATACTGGTTATTATTACATATCTTCTTCATTTACACTTACTGAGAATCTGAGCTCAACTTTTATTATATTTACTTTAAAAAGGTTATTAATACACATTATATGTAGGACACACTACTAGAAAATGGGTCTATACCCATGGTTTTGTGCACAACAGTGGGTATAGCCCACCTTATATCCACGGTTTCCCAAAACCATGGGTATATCCCCCCTATACCCACAGTTTCCCAAAACTGTGGGTATAGGGATAATATGGGGACCTATACCCACGGTTCTCCAAAACCTTGGGAATAGGTCCCTTATACCGATGGTTCTTCGAAAAACCGTGGTTATGGGATTCATTTGAAGACCTATACCCATGATTTTGGCAAAACCGTTGGTAAAAGAGTTTTTTTGCAGCCTTATACCAACGGTTTTTTAAAACCATGTGTATAGGGGGTATTTTCTTTCCAAGACCTCTACCCATGGTTTTGAAAAATCATTTGTATAGATTTCCCACGTTATGGCGGGAACAAAAAATTCTGTGGGACAGAAAAAAAATTTGTTGGAAGATGATCTTGAATAATATAATTATACCAATAGAAATATTAAATTATATAAATTCTCTAGGTTGGATGGTTTAGATAATTGGTTTGCATGAGGAAGTGCAGTGATCAAATCCCGAGACTTCATTATTTTCAAATATATTAGTAATTTTAATATAAGTAAAGATATATATATATATATAAATCAATAATATTCTTAGGAGAGTTGGTCCTTCCGTGAAATCCTTCTGCACAGGTTGCAAATTCGAAACCCAATGGGTCCTATTTTTTAGATTATAAGAGTTATATTAATATATTAAAAAAATGTATCTATATATACCATTATTCGGATTAGCTCGGTTGGTTGGCCGTGTGTGTTCAGGATACGGGAGGCGCGAGTTCAAATCCGCCCAGGTGCGATTTTCTCCCTTTTTTACCTATGGTTTGAAAATTTTAAAAACAACATTGTGCCATGCAGTTAACTTACTCTACTGATAGTTTAGTAAACTGTGGGTATAGGTGAGGACCTCCATTTTGACACCTTTCCTTCCCATGGTTCACATAAACATGGGTATAGTCTATAACCATGGTATTGGGGGAAATACCCAAGGTTTTGAACCATGGGTATAGGTCGTTTTTCCAGTAGTGATATTTTGGTGAAGAGTAAAAAAGGGGAATATATTTGTGGGAGGTGAGGAATATCATTAACCAAATTATATGATTGAGTAAAATTATCCAAATCCACTAAACAATCATTGTCCTCATGCATGGTTTTGTGTAATTTATTGAATATTCATCTAAAATGATGTAATTTATATTATGAAAAGCCTCATTCGGGATTGTTGGTTCCAATGGAAAGGTGTATTTATCCTTTGGATACTAGGATGAGAAAAAACTAGAGAGATCATAAGGGATATTTCTAATGATAAGTCTAGGAATACATATAAGGATAAATCAACGGATGATTAAAAGTATAAGAAAATGTCCAAGAAATTTGGTAATTGATTGATTATGTTGATTCCATTAAATGACATCCATATATGGATAGTAATAGTGAATGTGGCTCTGGAACTGAGGTACCTATGGGTAATACCTCCTAAAATGGAACACTCATCTAGACTCAATCATAAAGTAGTGATCAATAATAAACCTTATTGGACACCTAGTTTGGAACTCCAATGTGACATGCTTTGGAAATTAAAAAAGTCTTTACGAACCATCTTGAAAGATTTAAACAGATGATTACTATTGATAACCTAGGTCAAAACTAAGGTGTCATAGATTTTAAATAAGATATCTTGACATAGATATACGATAAATAATTTTTTATAATCTGTGGTTTTCTATTATGATTAGTGTTTCTGACACTATAATTTTTGGTTTTAGTCCATGGTGGGAACAAAAAAGGACTTGGTTAATAATGAATGTTGTAGAAAATTTTCTAATGAGCATCCAAATGGGATGAAATATCAATTGAAGGATGTTTTTATTATTCCTAATTAGATATCATGGAACATGATTAAAAATGAACAACATAACCAAATTTTAGAATCACAAAAAATATAAAAGGATAGATTTTTCTAAGCGTTTTTGTGGTGGGGATCATAGAGGAATGAAGATTCAGTTTCCCATATGATGAAACTGTTGAAATAAGTACTCATGGTAATGTCTTAATTTAGAATATGTTTTGTGTGTAGAAAATGAGGAAACAAAGAAAGTAACTGAAAAGGTAAATTGAAAAGTCTTCTTAACATAATGGATGGTAATAATGTCAACCCAATAGCATCATAGATAGTTGAATATTTTAAATCTAGAGAGTATGGGAATAATAAAAATTGATGTTCTAAGGGGAAAGAGAGTGAGGAAAATCATCAAGGTTGTATGAGTAATGTTTTTACAATAGTAGATGAAGATTCAACAAATGAAATATCAAAATAAATAGATATTAAAGAATATGATGATGAATAAAAGACAATGGGTCGAAATAGAATTGGTTTGGTTGATGTATTAATATATTGGAATTAATGTACTATGATATATGAATCATGAAATATATAAGGAATGTTCAGTATAAGTTTTTTGTTTAGTATTTTAAAAAATATGTTAAATGGTACAAAGGTATTAGAAAACTAATTTAATAAAATGGTGATATTAAAATTATGAGAGGATAACCAATATTATTTTCTAGATTTTGTGTCAATGATATTGGGATAAAGATATATTTTATATTAATAAGTAAATTGGACTATAATTATTACCTTAATGGTTTGTTGTGAAAGTGGTTTATGCTATCATTGATAATGTTTACTATTTTTTGGATTTAAGGAATACATCAAGTAATCATTATTTTATGTATGCAATGAGAAATAATTTTTAAGAACAAGGATATTCTTTTTAGGTATGTGTCTTGATTTTGGGTTTTCTTTTAAGAAAAAGGAATAAATGAGAAATTTTTATGTACATGCCATGTACATCTGTGTACATGTCATGTACTCAGTCACCATGTAAAGCTACATACTAGTCATGTAATGGTTGTGTGATAACCTGGATGAACAGATTATGTCGGGGTCGAGATGAGGCCAATAAAAAACATGTACTATTAATGATCACGTGATATAATTTTCTTTTTATTTGGTAAATCAGAGTGGGGTCACGTCTCATCTTCAGAATCACCATCTTCTAGTTGTGGTTCATATAGGAGTGAGATAGAAGGGATGACGAACATCAAACCCCTCTTAACTCTCCATCTATGATCTGATTGAGACACCATCAGGTGCATTGGAATCCCACTGGTGAGTTCTTGAATCCCCTCGAGACATTCATCTTTACTCTCCATCTCTCGAGAGTTATACAAAGTTTGGTGTTTTCCCCCTTTTTGTAGATATATGCCAATATTGGATGATTCAATGGCCAACATTCAAGGATATCGATCTCGAAACTTCAAGGAAGGTTGTGTGTGCCTTTTTGTTGTTCCTATTTGGATTATATATGATAAAAGTTTTGCATAACCATATTTGGGGTATTGCTGGATTTTGAATTTAACCCTTCTTCTTGCAAAAAATGGTTTGACTGATTGATAAGGGGTTGTTTCTTAGTTGTAAGGTTATATACCTTGATTACAAATACCCCATGGGTGAATTTTCCATTGATTGAAATTTTATGGATGTTTGGAAGATAATTTTTGTTTGGCGTACCTTATTTTTCATGACTTGGTTTATTGGGATGGATTTGATTGATTATATGAAATGCATGTGGTATTAATTGTTAATTTTTATTCAGGTTGTAGTTATAGATTATATGTGATACTTTTATATGATATGCATGTTGTTTTTCCAATAGACTGTGATAGCTCCCAAGGTAGTCGTTAGGATTTGTTTATTCTATGTTTACCCATGGGTATTGACCCTGAGAGCTACTTAGGAGGTCATTTATAAGTTATTGATTCGATTTAAACCTAGTGGTGTTGACCATGAGAGCTTCCCAGGTGGCCGTTATTTAATTAATTGGTTCAATGTTGAACGAAATGGGTTAGAGCATGATAGAATTCCCATTGGTTTATTCTTGAATTATTGAATTATTGTGATGAGTCCGCCAAGACAAAGCACAAGCTTGGACACTTTCTTACATGATTGTTTATATGGTATTATAAGACATCTATTTTGTTATAGTTACACATGGGGATATATAGATTAGTCTAGATCTAGAGATTTCCTAATTAAAAGGTTGAAATAAAAGTGAATTAATGTTATTAAAAATAGTAGGATTGTTTGCCTTTGAGTACTTACTAGAATATTGCTCCATTACGGAATATTACCTGCTATATATATTCACTAATAGTTAAGCATACATATTTTGGCGGTTTCCTACTAGGATTCATCTAACATCCTATTTTGGTCATGTCTTTTAGCCAAATAGATTATATTGTCGCATGTATAGAAAAGACAAAGCATTCTTCTTCATCAGGTACTTGATTTTTGTTAGAGCTGGAGAGCGTGGGACAAAGATGAGGCTTTCAATGCTACCAGAGTTTACTTGATTCTTTTTTTACTTTGGTTTCTATATTTTATTCCCAGCATAGTGAATTTTTTCGCTTCATTCCTAGGAACATGTGACATGCATCATTTATATATATATATATATATGTTTGAGTTGTTTTATTACAATTAGTCTTCCACTGTTTTCTTATTCTGTATGGTATTACTGATTTCTTTATTGTTTAAGATTTTATTTTCTCTATGTATACTCTTCCAAAAAATGAATAGTTTCTCTATTATCACCCCTTGGCCCTCACTTCTAGTCATTAGCCACTAGAATTTGGGGAAATGCACTCGAGGTTTTTTGGTCATGCTGGTTTGCAACCCCTTTGGGTGGAACCCAGATATGGGATGTTAGAAAGTGGTATCAGAGGATTGATTTTATTATATTCCTTACTATATGGAGCCAATAGACTGGGATAGGAAGTCAAATGTAGATAGTAATATGTTGTTCCAAAGTGTAGATGTCCCGTGTATTGGGAAAAGACTTATTACCTAAAATATTGTAAATTTTCTGGTTTTTAAATTTATATAGTTTATTTGATTTCACCTTTTAGAGATTAACTTGTTTTTTTTTTGCTGTTATGATTGCTATAATTGTGGTTATATTTCAATTTAAACCCAATGATATGAGGTTATTCCATCTCATGCATCATATAGGAACTTGATAGAGATCACATTTCACGCATTCTTGTCAAGCCATTTTTGGGTGCATTATTGATTGTATGCTTTTGTGTTAGATGTTGTGCTAGATGTGCATCTATTTTAATAGATGTGGGGAATGAAAAACATACTATTTAGATAGGGTATTGGTATATGTAATGTTTCATTTATATGGATTCCATGATTTGGTCACTGAGGTGTTATGGGCCCTCTTGGATTAGAATTTGGTGGATTGTGTTTGAACATTAATTGAATTTTGTCAAGTTATGATGTGGATAAGGATGTGAAACTTTTATTTGTGGGGAATGTGGGCTATCACGGGTCAAATGATTTCATTCCTTGGACAAAACATTATGTTTTTATGGTTTATGGAGAAGTTTTAGAGGCCTACTTTCTGGAATCCTAGAAAACACTGTGTGTGGTGTTACGAACACACACCATGTGTTCTTCTATTCTAGAAGAAATTCCTTTTTCTAAGTACATGTCATGTATTGTATGATCGCACTATGTAGTTGTTGAACATGTGACTGATTGTGTGATCAAAGACACGAGGTTGATAAACAATTGGTAGAATATTCCATGTATTGGGATTAAACGTCGTGTTGAAGAAGACCACGTATCAGGCTGTGTGACTAACAACACGAGTGGATAAAGATTAGGTTTTACTTCCCATGTCTAACTTATACATGTTCTGTAGTAATAGAGGGTGTATCCAGCAGTGTGACTAATGACATAGGTGGATGTAACATACATGGTACACACCATGTCTATAGTGTGCACGCCGTATAGTGTTAAACCAAGAGAGAACCGTGTAGTTCAAGCCATGTAGAATAATTTATGAAAGAGGGGATATTCAAGTACACACTGAGTCTTAGAGGAACATTTCATGTGTATGGGGTGTTACACAGCCGGGTTGGAAGAGTTACATAACCATGTTAAAAGATTATAGAAATACGTCGTGTGGTATTTATACACGCCATGTGACCCCTATTTTATAATACTTGAATTATTTTCTTATCATGTTATGTTCTTGACCTTCTATTTTGTTATCGATTATAATAATAAAATATAGTGTGCACTTGACCTTTAAGGGTCATTCCACTAAGATGTCCTCTGATCGTACTCCAGGTACATTGTGATGATTAGACAAATGAAATGGTAGATCACTGATTTCCAGAAGATCCTCCCATTGTTTCCATCTTTGCACTGACCGTTATACCGGATGTAGGTACTGATGCACAGTTTCGTGAAGACTTTACAAGGATGAGGTAAACATTTCAGTGAGCACCACATCCTGCCCCGACTATGGCAGAGATGACACAGGTGTTCCAGTACCAGTATCCTCCCACTTTTTCTAGGGATGGAGGAAATTATGTCGTAGAGTTATGGTCAGGGGAAATTCTTTATATATTCAAGCATCTTGAGACACATCCAGATAGGAGGGTTATGACCAAGACATACATGCTACTGGAATATACCAATATATGGGAGGACTTTATCTCATAGGTGGGACTTAATCGATATATGGATTGGTACGAATTTCATATGACCTTCAATGATTACATATTCCTCATGACATTGAGGTAAAACTGATCCTGGGAGTTCCTGCATTTGGATTAGGGCACTATTTCTGTGATAGATTATTCTTCTCATTTTACAGAGATTCGATGATTCATTTTTTTGGTGGTGATGAGTAATCTTTTCATATCTGATTTGAGGATGGTCTCATGTATGAATTGTAATCATAGGTGAATGTTTTTAGGATAACATAGGTGACATCTATAGTAAATTAGGCAATCATTACTAAGCTCAATCTATGTTATTTAGGATCTATGAGCCAGGGTGGTTCAGCATCTAGGGCTAGTACTCCTTCATTTAATAGAAGGAAGCGCCATAGGGAGGCTTCACACAGTTATTCTATTAGATGTAGTGTATCTTTAGGTGGCCAGGGGAGGTACTAATAGAGGGGGGAGTGGTAGAACAAGACCTTAGTGACCTAGAGACCCCGTTGAGTTCCGATCTTGCGGTATGATGGGCTATCTTCGACAATTTTTTTGGTTTTTCTCAGCAGGAGCTGGCGAGAGGGGATATGTTATAACTCCATTTTCAAGAGAAGTACAACTAGTTTCTCATTAGTCAAGTAAATTGGGCTCTTTTGGGAATTTAGGTAGGGGATGTGGTCATGAACAAGGTAGCCATGCAATAGGTTTTTAGCAAAATCATGGTGGATCAACTGATGGTATCCAGGTAGGGTGGTAGGGCTGCGGTATGGGATATACTTTTGGGAGGGAACAGAACCGATAAAAGAATGATCCCAGACCCTCTACAGTTAGAGGTATGATTCCTGTTACGTTTGTCTTAGCTTACACTCTTTTTGATACATGGGCTTCCCATAATTTTATATTTTTTCCATTTTAAACATCCTTGGGATTTGTATCATTACTTTTTAAAATGTTTTGATGAAATAAACATTGTTGGGGATTAGGATGGCTAGTGTGAATCCGTGAAAGGGGTAACCTCTTGAGGTTGGTGGGTGTCACTTCTTGTTGGGACTCAATTTCTTATAGATGACAGACTTCGATGCCATTATCGGAATGTACATGTTTGTATCCTTTCATTCCTTTGCTTACTTCTATCATCATAAGGTGATATTAACGTCACTAGAGGGTAGTTCATTTATACACAATGGAAAATGGGATGTCTATGAATCCATAGGGGGACCCAAGCATCAGGGGTTAAGAGGAATTATAGACCATATTTTTAGTTTCTTTCTTGATGTCTGGGGACTTCACAAATGACCATTACTCTAGGGATGGATCATTTGAAAGATGTATTTATAGAGGACTTTTCATGTTTACCCTTGGAGAGAGGGGTATATTTATTTATTTATCTTGTTCTAGGAGTGGTAAAAGTTTACATTACTCCATATAGTATGGCTACAATATAGTTACAGGAGCTGAATAAGTTGTTGGGGGAGTTCCATGAAAAGTATTTCAACCAGCCCAATACTTTTCCTTGGGGTTCTCCTATCATTTTTATGAAGAAGACAGAGTGTACCCTTAGGGTTTGTGTTTAATATCAGAAGCTGACCCAGTTGACAGTGAAGAACAGATAACCCTATCCAAGGATTGGTGATCTCTTTGATCAGTTTCAAGGATCCCATGTTTTATCTAGGATTGATTTGAGATCCGATTATCATCATTTGTTTGTTAGACAATCAGATATACCACTTATAGACATTAAGAGAATGTATTGTTAATAAAATTATTTGGTTCTGTGATTAAGTCTCACAAACATTCTAGTGGTGTTCATGGCACTGATAAACAGATTGGTCTATCTTATATTGATTCTATTGTGTTAGTCTTTCAGGACGACATCCTGGTGTACTCTAACACTGGACATGACCATGCCATCCATCTTAATATTCTATTGAGTATAATGAGACATAATAAGTTATATGATAAGCATACAAAGTGCCACTATTGGATGGATTATATTCACTACATGGTCATGCCATCTCAGATATATGATTATTAATATACCTAGTGAAAACCAGAGAAGACGTTTCATGGGAGCAGCCAAAGAACGTCTTTGTGGTATAGAGTTTTCTGGTGCTGTTTGGTTATTACTGGACCATTGTTCATGAATTTTCATGCTTAGAAGTACTACTAATTGGGGTGACTAAGAAGTATGATAAGTACATGTGGATACATTCCTGTGATTCATCCTTTTCGGAACTAAAAGGGTGAATGACATCAGTACTGATACTAATATTTCTTGATATGAGAAATAGTTACAATGTTTACAATGGCACAATAGGTATCGGGATGGGAGTAGTGCTTAGGATTGGGGAATGAGTCATTGAGTATGGGTCTTGGAAGTTGAGGCCACATGAGAGGAATTACCCGATGCATGATCTCGAGTTGGCTGCAGTTTTGCATGCATTCTGTTGTTGGAGACATTATATTTTTGGAGATTATATTTTTGTATACACTGACGAAAAATTCCCCATGTACATATGTATTCAGCATGATCTGAATTTGAGACAATGAAGGTGGGTTCAGTACCTTCAGTCTTTTGACTTTGATCTTGCCTATCCTCCTTGGAAAGGCAACATTGTGGCTAAGGCGTTGTGTAAGAGGACTCAGATACATGCAGTTCATGAGGCCAATAGTGAGTGGCAGCTAATGGCTATGTTCTTTGAGATGAATTTGGAGGTTCATAATAGACAGGGGTAGACATTCGTTTCTATTATAGCTATTAAAAATGAACTATTGGATTGAGTGTGAATGAGGAGACTATTATATTCCAATGGTCGAGTCTTCCAGGAGAGTGTGTGAGGCAATGACCTTACTCCTAGATGGACCATTGGTGAGGATGAATTTTTTCATTTTCATGGACATGTATAGTGTCAACAGACATACACAAAGAAATTTAGTGAGATTTTTATGCCTCAGTATGGGAAGTTCATTTTTATGTCACCATGATGTATCGATTATACATTGACATTATTGGTGGATAGGCATGAAGAGATATGTATCTTGTTTTGTTATGTGATGTTCCACCTTTCAGCAAAAGAGGGTGGAGCATCAGCGACCAACATGGATTTTTCAATATTTATCCATTCTTGAGTGGAAGTGGAATGATGTCACAATAGATATTGTGACAAGGTAAATGGGATCTCTACAATTAAGTTATGTGGTTTGGGTTGTTCTTGATAGACTCATGATGGTTAAAAATTTCTTTCTGATCAATGAATACTTTTGTGTTGTTGAGCTTTCAAGGTTTTATATCTGATATATTGTATGTGTTCATGGGGTTTCACATTCTATTGTTTCATAATGGCATGCCCGATTTACATATAATGTCAAGATGAGAGTACAATGGCCTTTGGGAACACATGTACTATGTGTACATCTTACTATCCCCAGAAAGATGGCCAGTCCGAGCACATGATTCCAGTTTTGGAGGACATCCTTCGAGCAAGCATTCTATAATTTGGGGGATCTTTGGAGAGAAACATTCCCGTAGTGGATTTTTCCAACAATAATAGTTTTCAAGTAATTATTTAGATGGAATGTTATGATGATTTTTATATTATTCCATGTCAATCACCCCTATGTTTGCTGAAAGCAGTAGTGGCAGCTATGATGGGGCCTTGGCTTGTCCAAGAGACCACTGAGTAGGTGGAGTTGAGTCAGAAGTGGATGGCTACTAGAAAATATCTATATAAATCTTATATTGATCTATATAGATGACATCTGGAGATTGTGTTCATATATTAGGTTTTTCTACAAGTCGCACCGAGGTTGGGACATAAGAGGATTAGATGATAGGGGATGCTTTCATTGAGATACTTCAGACCGTTTGAGGTTTTGGAGAGAGTTGGGAAGATTACATATCTATTGCAGTCACCTCATAGGTACAAGGCTATGCATGAAGTACATCATATTTTTGAGGTACCAAGTTACTTTTCCGACCCATATCATATTTTTCAACCTGAGGAGGTTGAGTTGGAGGTGGATGCATCCTTCGAGGACGACCCAATATAGATTGTGGATCACATCACAAAGGTTCTCCTTGGTCGATCCATTCCTCGGGTATGGGTGCGATAGAAGCATGAGTGAGTACATGATTACACATTGGAGGGAGATGCCGACCTACAATCATAGTGGGTGGAATTTTTCATAGATTCTTCTTCACCAGACATAGAATGTCAATTCGGGGACAAAGTTTTTTAAAGGGGGATGTATGTAAGAGTCATTATCTTTTTTCAGGTATGGATCATGATTTCATAATGTTTTTGAGGAAAAAGAAAGAAACACTAAATTTAAAGTTACACGTTTGTTACATCTGTGTAAACATTGTGTACTCGGTTTTTCCATACATCCCTATACCTTCCATGTAATATCCGAGTACATGGTCATGGGATAACCTAGATGACCCGATAATGTTATTTCTGGTTGAGTTTAATACATAGCATGTACAATAAATGAACACACCATTTAATTTTTTTAATTGATAAATCAGAGTCAGGTCACGTATCATCTTCGGAAACAACGTCTTCTTGTAGTGGTTAGTACAAGAACACAATAGAAGGCATGATAAACATCGAACCCCTCCTAATTCCCTGTATCAACTCTAATTGAGAAATTGTAACATGCATTGGAATCCCAAATGTGAGTTATTGAATCCCCTATAGCCTTTCATCATGATTCCTCCACTCCCATGAGTTATTCAATGTTGGGAGGTTTCACCTTTTTGTAGATCAACACTGATCTAGGCCAATTAAAGGGCCAATGATAAAGGATATTCATCGTGACACATGAAGGTAGGTGTTTTGTGCCTTTGATTGTTCTTCTTTAGATTATATAAGTTAAAATTCCTAGATACCCATGTTTGGAGGGATTTCATGATTTGGAATTTGACCATGCTTCTTGACTTTAGTGGTTTTACTGATTGTTAAAGGGTTGTTTCTTAGGTGTAAGTTTATATACCTTAGTTATAGGACACCCCATGGGTGTGTTTTCTCTTTATTGGCTATTTATGGTCATTTGGTATCGAATGCAAGTTATGCGTGCCTTGTTTTCTATCCCTTGGTCGATTTGGATGGAGTTGAATGATTATATGAAATGAAGGTTATATGCATTGTGAATGTTTATCCATGTAGTAGTTAAAGATTACATGTGATGGTTTGATGTGATGTGCACACTATTATTCCAATGGACCGTAAGTGGTACCCCGTTGGCCATTATGATTTGTTTATTCTATATTTACCTAGGGGTATTGACCATGAGAGCTACCGAGGAAATATTTTTTATGTTATTTATAACATTTGGACACATAGCTATTGAATGTGAGAGCTTCCTAGGTGGTCGTTATATAATTAATGGGTGCTATGTTAAACCAAACTTGTTAGACTATGAGATATTTCTTATAGGGTTATTTACGAATGATTGAATGATTGTGATATGTCTAACAGGAGAAATCACAAGCTTGGACTTGGTCTTCATAGATTGTTTAAATGGTCTTCTAAGACATATGTTTTGTTATTTTTACATAGGGGGTAAATAAATATTAGGCTAGATCGTGAGATTTCACTATACAATGGATGAAATAAAAGTGAGTGAATGTAATTGAAAGCTGTAGGGCTATTTACCTTTGATTACTTTCTATATCATTGCTTCATTCATGAATATTATCTGCTATATATATTCACTAACTATTAGGAACAAATCGTATGGTGGTTACCTAATAGGATTCATCTCACACCCTATTTGGGTCATGTTCTGGACCCAAAACAATTTTATGGTTTCATGTGTAAATAAGGGAAATTTACCTTCTTCCCTAGGTACATAATTACTATTGGGGTTTGAGAGCATGGGAACAGGATGAGGTTTGCGATGCTGCTGGAGTTTACTTGTTTTTTTTTGTACATTGGTTTTTGCATAGTATTCATAGTATTGGGACTTGTTTGGATTCTTACCTGGACACACGTGACTTGCATTATATATATATATGATCCAGTTGTTTTGTTAATATCAATCTTCCAATATTTTCTTCTGTTTAAAGGTATTACTACTTCAAATATTGTTTACTAGTTTCTTAATGATGTGTATACTCTACCAATGAGGGTATTGTTACCTCAATTATCTCACATTTTAACACACTGCTAGTTTGAAGACTCTCGTATTTGGGGAAATGCGCTCAATGTTACGTGACCTACCAGGTTCAGGGCCCCTTCATGTGGCACTCGGATCTATGATGTTACATCATTTATGTTTTCAGTATGTTTTTATGGTAACTTAGGTTATTACCAGGTTTTAATATAATACTCTATGAATGTATTCACATGTTTTGTTGGTGATAATGAAGATAAACATTATGATATATTGGGGATTAATGTTCTATTGACATAGAGAAATTTATTGACCTACTTTTTAATATTTTTATTTTTTAAATGTGTTCTAATGTTGACCATTAATGGAAAGGCTTAATTTTACCTTTGGATGAGTTATTCAAAATTAATGTATTAATTCCCTATATGAATATTTATTAATTTTTGATAACTAGTGATAACCATTCTATAATTATAAAATCTAAAGATAGATGACAATAAATATCATTATAGTATTGATATTATGATGAATTAGTGAATTGGGCATAATAGATTCAAATTAATTTCATAGAGTAAGATATGAAGTGAAAATTTATCAAGGAATAACTAAAGGGTGAGATTGGTATTATGAAATATAATGGAATCAAGTATGTATATGTTCCAAAGAATATTATTCAACATTAAGAAAAAGATATTAAAAAATGTTACTTTATTACCATCATTTCTAATGATATCAAAGACATTTTTATGCCTATATATTTTATGGTATGAGTTTTCTTATTTTCACATGTTTATTCACCTTCGTATGATCAATGATATATATCATTCTCCAATATTATTGGGATATGTATTTCTTCCATGTCAAAATATTAACTTCACAACTATGTTCTCCTATATGGAAACCTAGTTATGAGTAACTTTAGGTAACCATTATATTTCCATCATTATCTTTTTAAGGTATCTTTCATTATTTATTTTATTTTTTATGTCAGTATCTATGAATAAATACTCAAATATTAATCCTTTGATGAATGAGATAAATTTTAAGTGGGAAATTTATTTTTAGTGGGTAGGATGTGACACCACAACATTTTATTACTATTTCTCAATTGAATTTCATATTTTTGATAATTTTTGTTACACACAACACTGATTTTATATTTAGTTAAATGCCATACTATGTGTATTTGTGTTACACGCAACACCCAATTTAAATGAAAAATGATATACTATTAAAATATTATTATTTAATATCATATTTATCACCATGGATTTTGAATAGAGAGTATGACTGGTGTTAAATCTGTGATGAAAATATATTTATTGAAAATTTATATAAAATGAATTGTTTGGTGATCAATTAATTAAAAATTAAAATATTGAACTATTTTAAAATAACAGAAATCATTCTCAAGAATTGTTTTTATGAATAAAAATAGATTTTACCAAAATAAGTTCAAAAAACTATTGGTGAATTATTTTTATAAAATAAATATTGTATATGTGGTATGAACTATTTAAAATTCATCTTATGTGTTTTCTAGATAACTGATAAAAACAAAAACCCAATTTTAATCTAAAATTTTTATTTGTATAAAAAGTAGTTTTGCAACCTTTTTACGCACTTTTTTTATTTTATTATTAAAATTTAAAAAATTTATGTGAAGAAATTTTTTTTGTTATATTTATCATAATTTAAAATTTATTTTAGTGTCCAATTTTATGATGTTTATGAAAAGATCTATTTTTTAATGTATATTGAAAATATTTAATTTTATTTTGATTTCAACTTATAATTTAGAATATTTATAAATTTAAATTATATTTTAAATTGCTTCTAATATAAAATTTATAATATTTGGTAAATATTAATCAAATTTATTTCATTTTGATTATTTTGATATTGAATTTTGATATACAAAACCCATAATGTTTTGAATATTTTCCCTTTCTAAACCAACTTTATCGTCAGGTATGTGAGAATAATTTAAATTATGTTTTTACTGTTATGTGAATGGAATTTGAAAAAATGGATTCTGTATTTGAAATAATCATAATTTATATCATAAAATAAGTTAAAATTGATTTTTTATGAAAAGTAATATTTGAAAATGTTACAAATAATTACAGCATATATGGTAGAAAATGAATTATTGGGGGTTAAACTAACCAGATAAGGGTTAAAATGTAACAAAAACGTTTCTAGAATATTTTTTATAGAAATATATAGACCATGTAATGTGTAATTATTTATATTAATACATTTTTTATCCTTGTGGAACGAGAAAAACATAGGTATAACTTTTTATTTTTTAAATTTACTCGTGTGACACATACCTCACTTATAAAGGCATCCCACTCTCCTCCCTTATAAACAACATAAAGATATTTTGGATCAAATATGACCAGAAAGAATAAATTTATAACATTCATTCTATCATCATAGAAGAATTATATGTGGGAAGAAATCTAACTTCGTAAGGATTTTGTGGTAAACCCAATGATTATACCCTAAGAAGAGGTAACATTCTTCATAGAGATTTTTTATTTTATTTTTCCTTGAACATCCTTAAATTATTATAAATACTTGATAATAAAATAACAAAAATTATCTTCCATACAAAAATAAGTTTTTATGTTTTGTTCGTGACCTACAACTATCTCTATTTCCCTCAAATGGGTTACAAATTCATCATTCATGTGTATGGTGGACTATCACCCCATGAACTAATGCCATTAGTTTTCCCATCACCAAATCTCTCTATTTGTGTGATGATTGAACTAAAGTAAAAATATGATATTTAAAAATACATATTCATGTAGATTTATTATTTCATATATTCCTTTTTTTAAATTCTATTTTGTGGGGGATGAAATAGTGTCACTCAAGTGTAATGTGGATTACCTCCTCAAAAAGTGATGTGATTTCTCTCATTAACGCTTTATAAAGAATATAATAAAGGTATATTTAAGGAATATATGTGATATAAATGAAATAATTACAATATTCATGACTTAATTTATCATTCCAAAATGATAACATTTCATTTTACTTCTTACCTTTTCACTCTCATAAAGATGATAATGATGTTCGTCTACATGTGGCCTACAACCTTTACAAAGCGATGCGACTCTCTTTTTATCACCACTCCACATTGATGATATATATAAGATTAATGAAATAAATTATATGGTATTTTTTTTATCATTATATAAAGATAAAATATTACATAAATCCTTTACATTATGATAGTTGAAAAATTGAAATGATAATCATGTGTACGTACGACCAACCATCTCCAAGATCGTAACATAATTCATTTATTAATACCATCATTAATGATTGATACTAAAATTATAATTAATTTTTAAATATGATAATTATTTTATTGTGATTATTCTAGTTATTATTGATCCATAATCAATGTAGGTGTACATAAATTAACAAATCGAAACATTTTCAGAAAACAATGTAGTAATTAACCGATATGAGACTTTAACCATGAATTATTAATAAATAGGTAATAAAGGGACATAAGTAAATCATAAATGACATGATATATGTATTTATGGTTCTATAATATATATAAATAATAAAATTATCTATTTTATACTGGTGGATTGAACGAGCAATAATAAAGTTGAGAGTTATGGTAACAGATTTCTGTCCAACATTTATTTTTTTTGAGACACATGCCATATTCCTCACATGTTTCTTTTATATGGTACATATACATACCATGAATTTAATTTATGATTTTTGTAAATAAAATTATTTTTATTTACATATCCATTTTATTATCTCTGTTTCACGGTGTTAATGGTTTAAGAGATACCAAATCATTAATGGGATTTTCTCTCATTTTATATATGATTATATTATAAACCTATTTTCTTGTATGAGGTAAATATAAAACCCCTTGTACATGTAATATCATAAATTTATTTACCATAATGATAATTTATGTATCATATTAGTGATATTAATTATTGGGTAATATGTTTCAATGTTACCAAAATGATAATGATTTTATATTGCAATCTAATTATTTATCTTGATTGTTTATTATAATGTTTTTATTGATATAATATTATAATCTATATCTAAATAAAGTAATTAAATTTATTCTCCCTTAATTATTTCCCGATAATAAATGGTTTCCACTAATTTTCATTTTCTTTTGTACTCAATTTTATTAAAATATTATTTCTTAAAAAATAATCGGTTGAAAAACATTTTTCTTCTGAAACCATGTTTTGTAAATATATATTTAATCATGTTTTTAAAATTTTAAGAAAATTATTTATCAAATTTATATTTAACCATGCTTTTATTTATCAAAAATGAAAATAAAAGTAATCATTATATTATTTTCAAAAATAATTTCCATTTTTATTTTACCAAAAATTTGAGAAGAATATTTGTGTACGACATTAAAAAAATTTCTTAACATCATGACTGTTATTTTCATGGAATATTACATTATAATTACACAAGGTTATGTTCAATAGAAATGATTTTCTTAAATATTCTATGTTTTTAAAATAGTTATCAAATTGAAAAAAATATTTTAATTAAGAAAAAGTTTTTTATTATTTTTAAATCATCCTTTATTAGTTTTCATGTAATTATTCAAAGAAAAGTATTTCCAAAAAGTTTTATATTATAATTGGGATTTTATAATTAAATTTACTTTCCTCGAGGGAGGTTCCATTTTATTTATCATTCAAAATAATTTTCTATCTAATATAAAATCCTTTTATGTAACTTATTCTTTGTGGTATATATGAACCTAATATCCCATTATTTGTCTTTATCATAATGGGTTCTGATGAGAATATTTTTGTGAAACCCATTTATATTCAAATGTTTGTACATGAAAAAATAATTATTAAATCAATTTATTTTTCCATGGGTATTGTTTTGTTGAGATGTTGATATGATTATGAAACCTACAACTTTGCCATAGGTAATGATTTGATAAAATATTTATGAAACCCAAATCATTTACATGAGTTTTGTTATGATGAAATTATGAAATGATTATGAAACTCAAGGCATTTTTATGGGTTTTTCTCAGATGAATGTTTTCATGAAACTCATTTATATTGATAAATTATAATATGACTAATGTTCTATGATATTTATTAACATAAATTTATGAATTATGTGACAGGAGGGACCAATATCTACCTAAAATAAATTTGGTAATGATTAATGTTATAGAATATCAAAGGGTACACATGAGGTCATCCAAATCCCTATGACATTACATGGGTGGTTATACCATTTCTAAAAATTGTGAATGTCCTGGTGGGTAGCCTTGACATATGATTTGTTTTTTGATTTTTTGTTCTGCTAAAAATATATATATTATTCCTATTTTATTCTCCCATAGTAATTGTTATTTGATTCTATAATGAGTCATGCCATATGAACATCCAATATTTATTGAATGACTCAATATTATCCTATTTGATATAATGGTCATGGTTTTTAAATTTTATTCTCGAAATATTATACCATTATTTTAATGTTATTATTATTAGTCTCCCTTATTTAACCATACTATGTAGATGAGCTCACCCTTTCTTTTTTTTACTTTCCATGTATTATATGATTGAAAAGATTACAAAAGAGAAATATATTTATAAGAGATAAAAAATATCTTTAAGTATATCAGAAGAACTTGTACATAGTCTCTAATGAAACTAAAATATTACAATCCATAACAATGTCGGTGTTTATTGTATTAAATATTAATCTATAAATATGTAATATCTGTATTTGAAAATCCATGGTCTATATAGTGTCTCTTTACATGTCTCCCAATAAAATAATCCCAAATATTCTATTATTGAGGTAGGGATTATACTTCATCCACTAATGATTGTATCCTGATAATATTATAGTTCTCCCCACTTATTAATTATATATAAAATGTCTTCCATTCTTCTTTCATTCATACTACATGTAATAGTTGTGATGTATATAAATTAAAATAAACAATTCTCACCTTCCCTTATTATTTTCCTATTTACATTATTAGAATTATTATTATCATATTCCCTTTTATTCTTATGAACATTGAACAAGAAAATCTCTTCTTCCATAATTAAATTTATTTTATTCAATAATGAAAAAACAATTCCTTTGTTTTTCTTTATTCATTCACTTTGCACTGCTCTACATAGAATCCCACTTTTAGTTCTTAATTTTTTTCATCAATACAAAATACATTATCTCACTATTATTCATTTGATAATTCATTGAAGATCATATTACAGTTAATCATACACAAATTAATCTTTCACTCAAGTTTAATTTTAATTTCAAATTCATATTCCAATAACCACCTAGATATAAATTCTCATTAAACTTGTTTTCCACTATATATTTATTCTGCAACTATAGGATATGCCTAGGTTTTCACTAGAATAAAACAAATTTTCTTATCTTAGAATGACATTGAATAAATATCCTAAATTTCGTAAAACATTATGGAATTAAAAAATATATTTCCAGAACAAAATATATTTCTTCCTCAAAACAATTAAAATCTTATTTCACGAGTTTTTCTGATCGTAGTTCATGGCCCAGCTTATTGTATATTAATTTTCATGATCACCCTAAAAAAAATTAACAAACATGTATCTCCTTATCCTAATTATAAAAAAAAGAATACCCTTAATGATATACATTATAAAAATGATTTAGTAATATAAAATGTAAACATATAGAATCTTCTATATTTTTTAGAATTTTTTTTACAAACTCTTTCAAAAATTTCAATCATCATATTTTTATTGAAGAATGGAAACATGTAAAAATGTAAAAAACAGTCCTATAAAATCATGGTGTAGCACCCCAAACATTTTATGGTATGATTTTGTTAAATACATTCTATTCATCACTATGTTCCTTCGAAACCACAAAGGTTATTTAGGATATAGTCAACCTATCCATTAAATATACGTTTTCCACTTCTATGTTTTGAATTTAGAAAAATGGTCATCAATAGTTGTGAACAGTAAGTCATTTGGAGTCCGATAGAATGAAATAAATTTTTGGTGAATTGTAACATACCCTTATGAATAGTAATATGAATTGTACTATTCCCCTTATTAATAGTAAATAATATTATTATTTTATTTTCATAAGGAAAAAAGATAATGAGATCTTAATTAGTTTTTTAATAATAAATAAAACTAATTTCACTTTAAGATTGCAATTTTTTGAATTAACTATGAATTTATTTAAAAATTAAATTAATAATATTTATAAAATTATTTATGAAAATTGGATTCAACTTTTTAATTATACACAACAAAAAATAATTAGGGTGAAATTTGTGATTTTTTCTGAAATAGTTGATATTTTAGTGAATAGTAAAAAATACAGTTTTTAGTTTCAGTGTGTTTTTGACATCATTAATGATGTAATGATGATGTCATAAATCTGGTTGTCAATTGAATAGTTAAATAATATGTGAGGTTCCCCATGTGAATTATACCATTGTAAAATACCACGGGAAAGCCCATGGTTTTGAAAATACCACCCATGAGGTATCCCTTGGAAATTATTAAAATAATCCCTCACATTACCAATAAATATCCACTCTTCCCTTCATTGAATTCATTCACAATTCTGAATCAATGAAGTTCTGGCCTCCTTACCTCCATATTAATCCTCCCAAGGTTTCCTTAATCCCCCAACGTCCCAACCCTCACATTCTCAGGGCTACTCTACAAGGTAAGAAAATTCTCAATTTGTGTCTTTTTTTCCATTCAAGTTCTCTTTTATGTCGTATGTCATTCAAGTTTCCATACCATGATCTTATTTTTCTTTTTATCCTTGATATAATCTATGTTATGATTCATTTCAGAAGATGTGACCCTTGTCCCATATTTTTGAATATTTTCTAAAAACATGTTACGTAGCTGTTAGGCTGTTGAATATTTTGTAAGCGATTTCAAAATTATTCTTTTATTTTGAGTTCATCATTTATTCTTTATTCATCTATTCTTACCCAAGAGGAATTAAATCTTTAGAATATTGTATATTTTGTATGTTCTCATGTTCCTGAAAAATTCATCATCAATATTCTCCTTTTCCCCCACATGTTCAAGGAATTAAAAACATTTTCTAGGATGTATCGAATTACCGACATCGTAGGTGATGTAATCTCAATTTCCATTAATTCTTTCAAATATGTTAGTGAAACCATTTATATGTTTGAACCAGGTTATAATTTATTGTTTATGACTCACCCATGGTTTTGGAATTCCTTTTTACTCATGGTTCTAATTTGTAAGACAAAATTAGGTTGTTATTATCAAAGTACCATTAAAACGATCTAAACAATCATCACTAATGATTTAACTAATGAATCATCATCATGGTATATAACCCAAAATCATTATAAGATCATTTATATCTCCATAATTTAATTAATAATATGTATTAACAATTCTGTATGTTTATCCATGTGTCAAATGAACATCCATTCATGGAAACAAGTAACGAACCACGAAAACCAAGGAAGAAAATGCTTCCAAAACATGAACATTTAACCAATTGAACCCATAGAAAAGGCCATGAATGAACCTAATAAGGTTATACTAAATAAATTAAATTTATATGAGGTTATGAACACATTTATTAAGGAATCTAAATTTGATTATTCAGGTCATTAAAACAAACGAAGAACACACTCGAGCATAAGGTAAGTGATTTCTCATCTCACTTTCATTTTTGTGAGATTTTCATTGTTTTCCACTTAATTATTGTATGTGGTATATATGTTCGTCCATTTGACATATAATAACAAGATTATATTTATTTTAAAGTTAATAAATGATTCATTTGTGGTTTATTATGTTTTGGTCATATGATTCGACCGATTACGTTGTTGTAAATGCCTTTGTCTCAACAATTATTTCGTTGTGACTAACTTTGTATTGTGCACCTAATAATCCTTATGTGGTGTACCTACTATCCATTTGATATCACATTTCATTTGAAATTATACTTATATTAAATATCCATTAACTCATATCAAGGATATGTTTGTTGTCTAAACTGTATACCATTATACATACGGTGTTTATTTGGAAAGTTATTATGGAAATATTGATGAATATATATACTCTACTCTATACGGATATTTAAAATGAATATTTATATTTTATTGAATCTATATATAAATAATGATTGGACATGAAGTGGTTGGTGGGGCCTGCTATAGCACCTCGATGCATCGGTAGGTCTTATGAGACAAAACATTTGGCGACAAACCCTTCGAGTTTGTTTCCAAAAATCAAACGGGTTTCTACCCGCATAATGAAACTGTTTTAATGGTATTATGGCTTCATGTGCAAGATATATGACAACCAATTAATAATCATTCTATTTATTCATTATCAGTTATTATTATTATCCATGAGGTCTTCACTATGAAAAAATCTATGTATGTAGTTTCCTTTTTAGTTACTAATGGCATTAGTTATTCATTTATTCACTATGCCATATTGATTATGTCAGATTATTTGTGATTCAAATATTATTTTAATCATGATTATGATATTTGTAACCCTTAATGAGCGTTTGAGCTCACCGCTTTCATTCTATACCTTCGATAGGTGATGAATATAAGGTCTTCTTTTGATTTTATGTCAATGCTGATTGTTAGTTTTTGATATGTTTTGTATTTCATAACCATTTCTAATGTAATTTGAGTAACATCTATGAATATAGTTTCTTCAAGACTAATAAACTGATCATTCATTTGGGATTTTCATTCTTTCTAACCATTCCAATAACACAAGTAATGCATCGGCTCTAGCCTAGAGGGGTCGGGGTGTTACAGTTGGTATCAGAGGAAGTTTAGTAGAATATTTGGAAACTATACTAGGAAATTTATTGTAGGGATCAAAGCCCTAAGGTATTATTTGTGGATTAAAATACAAGGAAATCCTGATATTTTTGTATGGAATATATTATGTGGATATTTTAAGAAATACGTCCCTGTCTGGAGATGAGAAGGTAGAGGCGGCTCTAGCATAGATGTATCTAGGGGTAAAACCCGAAAACACCACTTTGAGCTAGACTCGAACGGGAACTGGTGCAAGACAACAGGAATTTCTACACTCTTGGTTACGACACTCCCATGGGATATGCTTAGGATAATTCTTGTTTTCTATACAAGCCATTATGAAGGAGTTAATGTAAATTTTTCCTTAGAGGAACCATGTTTATAAGATTAGCTATGGATAGAATTTCAATCAATGTTGAGTGATTATCTATTTGAGATTCATAAACTAATCTATTGTATCCCATTATTTAGAAATGGCGTCTAATGGAAGAAGGGGAATCAATTCTCTTGGGCAAGGTAGGGATCTCCCTACTGAGCAAGTCAACACAGTCAACATTGGAGCAGATCAGATCGTGACCATATTGGGACAACATACTCTAGTTGTAACGAATAACTATTCAACACCAGTGTTGGATCATTTCATATAGAAGAATACCCCATCATTCAATGGGACTAATAATCTAGTGGTTTCTGAGCAATGGATCATGTCCCTTGAAAAGATATTCATGGCATTAAGATGTAATGAAAATGAAAATGTAGTACTGGTAGTATATTGTATAATGGGCGACGCTGATCAATGGTGGTCCTTGATTCAAAATACCACAGAGGAAGAAGAGATATAGGATATGGAATGGATGGATTTTAAGGAAATATTCAATGAAAAATATTTCCTTCGTGGGAAACGAACTAAAATGAAGAGGAAATTCCATGGCATGAAACAAAGTGAAGAAGACAATGTTGTAGAGTATAAAGCTACCTTCACAAGGCTAACCTGGTATTCCATATATTAGGTTCGTGACTCAGCGGACAAGATTGATCATTTCATTTAAGGTCTTAAGAAATGTCTTCAAAGGGCACTGGATTCTCAATCATTTTCATCATATGATGAAATTGTATCAAGTTCCATCAAAACATAGAAGGAATTTTCTAGATCAAATTTTTTAAATGGAATCCAAGATAAAAAGAGGCATTCTGATAACATAGGACAAGGATAAGCACCAAATAAGAGCAAAGGAATGAATAGATTCCCATTATGTGAGAACTGTGGAAAGAATCATCCTGGGAAATACTTTAAAGGCAAGGGAGTCTGCTATAACTACAGTGAAAATGTTCATTGTTCTGATGAATGCAATGGGAAGAAACAATTCAATGATGTACAATACTACAACTACAGAGATATGGGACACTATCCAAATGAGTGTCCAAAGCGCCAAGGAAATATGCCTCAGAAAAATACAAGAGATTAAGGGAGAGCCTACGCGATTACAACTGCGGAGGTTGATGTTCCTAGTGACATGGTGGAAGGTACTTTAATTGTTTCCTAAAAACTTAGCCAACACTTTATTTTATTCTGGACCATCGCATTCATTTATATCCTCTCAGTTTCCAAGAAAATTATATATGTTCAATTTTATTTAAGAAAGGAGTTGTCAGTCAAAACTCTCATGGGATTTATCATTGCAACAAATGCATAATGACTAGTCCCCCTCTAAATACCAAAACACGCTTTAGTTTCTAGAATTATCATCATACCCATGACTAAATTTGATATAATTTTCAGTATGGATTGGCTAACAATTTATGATGCGGGGATTTATTGCAAGAAAAAGGAAGTTAATTTTTTTTGGAATGGTGTAGAATCCCTTGTCATTAGGGCAGAAACTTCGCCAGTTGATTATTATCTAGAACCACCCCATGTAGCTCTATTGAATGCAATACTTAGAGGGGAATATAATCCAATATCTATAGGAGAGGAAAGAAATCTTCAAATTGACGATGTTCACATAATGAAAGAGTACATTGATGAATATCCAGAGGATTTACCTGGACATCCTCCATAAAAGGAAATTGTGTTTTCCATTGACTTAATTCCGGGTGGAAGACCTATATCAAAGACCCCATATAGAATGGCCACTATGGAGCTAGTGGATCTGAAGAATCAAATAGAATATTTGAGTGAAAAAAGATTTATTTGTCCTAGTTTTTCTCCATGGAGAGCCCTGGTCTTGTTTTCAAAGAATTAAGATGGATCCATGAGGTTATGCATTGATTACAGAGAAATCAGTGCTATTAAAATAAATAATAAGTATCCTCTACCCCAAATTGATGATTTATTTGACCAACTTCATGGAGCTCAATACTTTTAAAGATTAAACTACTATCTAGATATTATCAACTGAGTGTGAGGAAGGAAGATATTTTGAAGACATAATTTCGAACCAGGTATAGGCATTACGAGTTTACAGTGATGCCTTTTGAACTGACAATTGCACCCTCTATTTTCATGGATTTAATGAATATAGTTTTCAAGGAATATTTTGATAACTCATTTGTGGTATTCATCGATGATATCTGGTATACTCAAAAATCTATGAAGACCATGTGGATCATTTGTTAACTATTCTGAAAACTCTTAGAAAAAATCAATTATATGTGAAGTTTAGCAAGTGAAAATTATGGCTTCATTCAGTTTCTTTTATAGGCCATATTGTCTCTAAAGATGGAATACCGGTTGATCCTATGAAGACAAAGGAAATCCAAAATTGGCCCCCGCCAACAAACATAACCAAGGTACGCAGTTTTATTAGCTTAGCATGTTACTATTGGATTTTCGTTCAGAATTTCACCCGACTGGATAACCCACTAACCAATCTCACACGTAAAGGAGTTATGTTTGTGTGGAAAAAAGAGTGTAGAGAATTCTTAGAATAATTGAAAAGAAGATTGGTTAATTCTACAATTTTGACGATGCCACTTGGATGTGATGGATTTGTAATATACAGCGATGCATCAAAGTATGGACTGGGTTGCGTCCTTCTGCAAAACAATAGAGTTATTTCTTATGCATCATGAAAGTTGAAGACTCATGAGAAAAATTATCCAACTCATGATCCTGAGATAGAATCCATAATCTTTGCTCTGAAAATATGGAGGCATTATCTCTATGGATAGAGATGTGAGATCAATATGGGCCACATGAGTTTTAAATACATTTTCACACAAAAAGAACTCTACATGAGGCAGAGAAATGGGTTAAGTTACATAAAGATTACAATTTTTCAGTACACTACCACCCAGGAAAGGCGAATAAGGTGGAAAATGAATTAATCAATAAAGATCATGGCCTTCTGACTCAAATGAGTATTGAAAGAGATCCAATGTTCATGGATCTACTGAATATGGATATGGTAATTGTTAAAGAAGGGGAAACATCACTCCTCTTTCAATTGATTTCTAAACCATATTTTATATAGAAGATAAAAATTTCTCAATCTAATGATGAGAAGCAGCACAAGAAAATTAATGCAGTTAAGGATGGGAGACTGGATGACTTCATGTATGAAGAAGGTGTTATGAAATTTGGGAAGAGGTTATGCGTTCCATCAGTACCTGAGCTAATAAGTGAACTACTAGATAATGGTCATAGCTCAAATTTCCCTATACACCCGGGTAGAACCAAGATGTATAGATATCTGAAGTAATATTTTTGTTGGGATGATATGAAGTGAGAAATTGCTAACTACGTGTCAAGGTGCCTAGTTTGTCAACAAAAGAAGGCTGAGAGAGAACATCCCAGAGGAGTGATGAAACCTCCACCTATTGCATCGTGGAAGTGGGATAACATGACAAAGGATTTTTTCACCGGAATACCGAGGACACCTAGAAGGAATGATGTAATATGGGTAATTGTTGATTGTTTCACTAAAATAGCACATTTACATCCAATAAGAGAGGGTTTACCACATGAGTGCCTAGAATGTATTTATATTAATGAAGTTTTGAAACTTCATGGTGCACCTCTATCAATTGTCTCTAATCAATATCCTCAGTTTACGACAAAATTCTGTAAAAGTCTCCATAAGGCATTGAATACTGAGCTTCATATGAGTTCTACATATCAACCTCAAACTGATGAACAGTGTAAAAAGACTATTCAAACTCTGGAAGACATGTTGAGATCATGATCTCTTGACTTCCAAGGTATGTGGTACCAATACTTGTCTTTGGTGGAATTTTCCTACAACAATAGTTTTCATTCTAGTATTAAAATGGATCCATATGAAGAATTATATGGAAAGTGATGTCGAACTCCAACTTGTTGGGATGAAGTTGGTGAGAAGAAACTTATAGGCCCATAGGTTATTGAGGAGACCACGACAATGGTGATGAAAATACAAGCTTATATTAAAGTAGCCCAAATTAGGCAGAAGAGTTATGCTGACAACCAGAGAAAGGACTTGTAATTTCAAGTGGGAGATCATGTATTTCTAAAAGTATCTCCATGGAAGCGTGTCTTAAGGTTTGGTAAGAAAGGGAAACTGAGCCCCAGGTATATCGGACCATTTGACAGCTTAGAAAGAATTGGAGTTGTAGCATATCGTTTAGAGATTCCACCAAATATCTAAAGAGTTCATGATGTGTTCCAGGTATCATTGTTAAAGAAATACAGGCCAGACCCAACGCATGTACTCACATATGAAGGAATAGAACATGAACTGGATCTTTCATACTGTGAAAGGTGCATCAGGATTCTTGACACAATAGAGAAAGTATTGAGAAATTGAACAACTCGTCTAGTAAAGGTTCTTTGGAGAAACCAGAATATGGAGGAAGCAGAATGGGAACCAGAGGATTTCATGAAGATGAACCACCCACATCTTTTTGGTGGGCTATGTACATAGAATTTCGAGGAAAAAATTTCCCAAGGAGGGAATAATGCAGCACCCCAAACATTGTAAGGTATGTTATTGTTAAATACATTCTATTCATTATTGTGTTCCTTTGAATCAACACTATGTTATTTAGGTTATAGTCAACCTATCCATTAAATATAAATTTTCCACTTCTATGTTTTGAATTTCAAAAAATGGTCATCTGGAGCTGTGATCAATAAGTCATTCGGAGTTTGATAGAACAAACATAATTTTTAGTGAATAGTAACATACCATTATGAATAGTAATATAACCCTTATAAATAGTAATCAGTAATATTATTTCATTTTCTTAAGGCCACAAGATAATGAAATCGTAATTAGTTTTTCAATGAGAAATAAAACCAATTTCACTTTAAGATTGTTATTTTTCGAATTAACTATGAATTTATTTAAAATTAAATTAATAATATTTAGAAAATTATTTTTAAAAAATTTATTTCACTTTTTAATTATACACGTCGAAAAATAGTTAAGGTGAATTTTGGTAATTTTTTGGAAACATTTGATTTTTCAGTGAATAGTAAAAAATACAGTTTTTAGTTTCGGTGTGTTTATGATATCATTAATGAAGTAATGATGATTTCATAAATCTGTTCGCCTTTTCAATATTTAAATAATATGTGCGGTGTTCCATGTAGCTTATACCATAAGAAAACACCATGGGCAAGCCCATGGTTTTGCAAATACTACACATGAGGTGTCCCTTGAAAATTACTAAAATAATCCCTCACTTTTCCTATGAATACAAACTCTTCCCTTCATTGAATTAATTCTCAATTCTCACTCCAAGATTTTCAGGCCTCATTACCTCCATATTAGTCCTACCAAGGATTCCGGAATCCCCCAAGGTCCCAACCCTTATGTTCTAAGGGTAACTCTAGAAGTTAAGAAAATTCTAAATTTCTGTCTCTTATCCTTTCAAGTTCCCTTTTATGTGGTATATCTTGAAAGTTTCCACACCATGATATTATTTTTTTTCTTATCCTAGATCTACTCTATGTTATGATTCATTTCTGGATAGGTGACCCTTGTACCCTCTCTTTTTATTATTTTCTAAAACCATGTTACGTAGCTGTTAGGCTGCAGTATTTTTTGTAAGCGATTTCCAAATTATTCTTTTATTTTGATTTCTTTATTTGTTCTTTCATCATCTCTTATTACCCAAGAAGAATTAAATCTTTAGAATCTTGTATATTCTGGATTTTCTCATGTTTCTGAGAAATTCATCGTCAATCTTCTTCTTTTCCCCCACATGTTCAAGGAATAAAAAAAATTCTCTGTGATGTATCGAATTACCGACATCGTAGATGATGTAATCTCAATTTCCATTAATTCATTGAAATATGGTCATGAAACCAATTATATGGTTTAACCAGGTAATAATATATGTGTAATGACTAACCCATGGTTCTAGAATTTTTTTTACTTATAGTTCTAATTTGTAAGACAAAATGAGGTTGTTATTATCAAAGAAACATTAAAAAGATCTAAACAAACATCATTAATGTTTTAACTAATGAATCATCATCATGTTATATAACACAAAATAATTATAAGATCATTTATATTTCCATAATTTTATTAATAATATTAATTAACTATTATTTATGTTTAACCATGTTTCATATTAACTTCCATTCATGGTAACAAGTAACGAACCATGAAAACCAAGGAAAAAAATGCTTACAAAACATGAAAATAGAACAAATAGAACCCATTGAAAGGTCCATGAATGAACCTAGTAAGGTTATAATAAATACATTACATGTATAGGAGGTTCTGAACATATTAATTAATGAAGCTAAATTTGATTATTCAGGTCATTAAAACAAACGATGAACACACTCGAGCATATGGTAAGGGGTTTCTCATCTCACTTTCATTTCCATGATATTTTCATTGTTCTCCACTTAATTATTGTATGTGGTATATATGTTCTGCCATTTTATATATAATAACATTATTCTATTTATATTCATGTTAATCAATGATTCATTTGAGGTTTATTATGTTCTGGTCATATGATTCGACTGATTACATTGTTTTAAGGGCCTTTGTCTCAACAACTATTTCATTGTGACTAACTTTGTATTGTGCACCTAATAATACTTATGTGGTGTAAATAATTCCCATTTTATATCAATTTTCATTTGAAATTATATTTATATTAAACATCCATGAACTCATATCATGGATATGTTTTTTTGCTAAACTGTATACCATTTTACATATGGTGTTTATTTGGAATGTTATTATGGAAATATTCATGAATCTATATACTCTACTCTATACGAATATTTTAAAGTCATATTGATCATTCATTGAATAAATGTATAAATAATTATTGGACATGCAGTGGCTAGTGGGGCCCTCTATAGGCCCTCGATGCATTGGTAGGTCTCATGAGACAAAATAGTTGGCGACAAACCCTTCGACTTTGTTTCAAAAAATCAGGCGGGTTTCTACCCACAGAACTAAACCGTTGTTACGGTATTATGGTTACATGTGACAAATACATGGAGTAAAATTAATAATAATTCTATGTATTCATTTTCAGTTATTATTATTATCCATTAGGTTTTCACTATGACAAAATCTATGGAAGCAGTTTCATTTTTAGTTACTAATGGCATTAGTTATTCATTTATTCACTATTCTATATTGATTATGTTAGATTATTTGTGATTCACTTATTATTGAACTCATTATTTGGCTATTTTTAACCCTTACTGATCATTTTATCTCACACCATTCATTGTCTACCTTCATAAGGTGATGAAGAGAAGGTATTCTTTTGAGTTCATGTGGATGCAGATTTTTAGTTTTTTATATATATTGTATTTTATAACCATTTCCAATGTTATTTGAGTAACATCTATGGATCTATTTTCTTCAATACTACTGAAATTATATTTCCTTCAGGATTTTCATTCCTTTTAACCATGCCAATATCACAAGTAATGCACCGGATCCAGCCTAGAGGGGTCAGGGTGTTACACATAGAATACATCATTTTGGTACTACTAGTTACTCTTACTCATATGCACTATGAGGAAAATTGATATTTCAAAAATTGGAATGAGTCTAGTATATTTTCAAAATTAGCCTTTTGATTCGTATAAATTGAATCATTCAATTTATGACATGGTATTATTATCCCATATTTTCAAATAGTTTTTCTTACATAAATCATTTTCCATTGATATAAATATTGTGAAATCTATACATTACAACATTTTCATATATGGTCTATAGAGTTACCCCTACACATATAGTGTACCTTGAATGACGTTACGAATTTTGATTGATTTATTCGAATGAATCTTATGTTTGATCAAAATGACCCTTAAGTATTTTTGACATAGTCATTTTTTATTCTGAATATCCTCAACTCCCCAAACATATTCACATTATTTCTAAATAGTTTGAAACTCCTCTAGAACAATTTCGAAAACCAAAAAATGTCATCATTTACATCACATCACATACTAAAATTTATTTTATGTGATTTTGAAAATCGTATATATATGAAAACATAACCCTACATAATAAACATATCCACTTCTTCACTTTATTACATCATCTTATCGAGAAAAATACCAATTCTTGAGGATTCTACTACCACTCTATATCTCAGAATATATACTTTATATTTCAGTAGCCTTCCTAAAGCCCATCATATTTACATTCTGAAAATTTTTAGGGTTATCAATTATCTTCCAAAACAATATATTGGAATTAATAATAGTCTCGTGGGTGTTCAAAAATTGAAATATCATTTTAATATTTTCTACTGAATCTTCAACATCTTAAGGATTATATATTTCTCAAAAATCAACATATTATAGAAGAGGAATTATTTGGAATAGTCCATTATTTAAGATTGAATAGGATTAACTTCTCTAACTAGAGATTTTTTATGGGTATTCCATTAATATATGAACTAAAATATCCTAATAATCAATTCAATGATGTTTTGATCAACCAGAAGAATGGCTTGAGGAATGTTATTCCCAACTACATTTGGAGGGTTCATCAGAACACATCAATATGGCATGGTACTATAAGTAAACTAAAAAATAATTTACCACATTAAAATCAATAAAATATTAATTTAAAAAATATCATAAAATCCCAATATAAAAACCTTTTAATCATTGAGATGAATTGAAAAAAATAAACATATAAAAACCACTAAACTCCCAATCTACATGGAAGGATGGATTTTTTCGAAAAACCTTTTTCCAATTGTGTGGGTTTCATTATATTATTAGAAAAAACTACATGGTTTGGTCACATGGTTTTATGATCTATGAACCAACCATGTGGGAATACATTTTAATCCCACCAGAATAATCTATATGGTTATTTGATAGCCTATATATCATGTTTCATAACTGTGGACCCAATTGTTTCCCAATAACTATTTTTCCTTAAAAAATTCTCAATATATTAATTTAGATCAAAATTCAATCAAATTAGCCTTTTGCAAAAATACCATGTTTTTTTTCTTATTAGAATGATTGATGTCAAGATACTCACTCAAAAATTATCAATCATGCCCCAATGATCATATATCTCATTTACATTATCTTCTCAAAATAACATAAAACAAAACTAGGATCAGGTATTTTTTTGTCATAAAATAACCAAGACTACCCATCCTCTGTACTAAAGATGACCCTTCATAATGAATGTAAAGATTTATTATTCCCCATGTTCTAGAAACTACTACACCTGCTTCAAAAACACACCACTAGGAATATATTCATCCATTAAAGAAATAAATTTAAAAAAGGGGTACTTTTAAGGAACTCGAGATGATATAACCACATATTTCTGATATGTGGAACCCAAAAATAATTTCATATAACTTACTAAGAACCAAACATAGAATTATGAAAATAAAATAATATATTATGTGTATAATAATTTAATAAGTCTATAAGCAGTTAAATATAACAATATTAGTTTTTAAATTTATAAATGAGTCTAAAAAATAAAATAAGGGAATGAAACATGATAGAGATGTGATGAGTTGAGATATTCTTAATTAGTATAATATTAATAAAAATTACCACTTAGATTCATTATGTGAAACGATGGCCATCTTCTATCATGTTAACCCATCTATAATACTTCTAGGATATCTTGAGTAAAAAAAACTCTACGTGTAGCCTTATGTTGACCACTTTACTTAATAATAATATCAACATATACTCAGTGGTATTATATAGTGTGTAAACATAAATAACATTATATTATTTCAAATATCACCTTATTTATTACCTTTAAAAAATAATCAATTTCATAGTATTTTTAAATTCTACATATCAATGGGTCAAATTTATTCTTTATGTAAAATAAATGAAACGGTAATATGTTGGAACAAATGTAGGCATATTGTGTAAAAACACAGAATAAATATATCCTAACTAAGGGAAAAATGAATAATAATAATGAAAATGTACATTATATTTTGGAGGTACCAATGTTTCAAGGTTGTTGTAACACCCCCAATACAAAACACCTGGCACTTTATTTATTTACTATGAGTCTATATAATTCTAGGATTATGTTTCAAGAGGTATGGAAGGATTTTTTTATTATTTGGTAGATTTTGAAGAGGATAGTGGTTTCTTCATGGTTCATATACACCATGTTGCATCTATAGTAAATCGTGAAATGGAAGACAATGGACAATTGGAAAGAACACCATTGGTTGATAGTTTGGAATAAACATGAGAAGGCCCAGGAGGAAATATGTATATTACAATAGATGGATGTTCATGGCTGGAAAAACGTTTTTATAACTATGAGAGGAAACTATGTATGGTATGGTCTTATGATAGTAACATATCATGTTTGGCTCACGGTTTTCCAAATCATGTCGTTTAACAATGTATCGTATAATTGTCCCCCTCTAAAATTCTGATCTAATTTTAATTTCCATAGATGACTAATTTTATCACTAGAATATCCATACATTGATTTCATTTTTCTACCAATGTGATGAAGATTATGACTGTGGATTCGGGAGTGATCTGTAAGAGAATCAATGTGTGTTGGAGGCCAGAAATCATTGATTTATTCCCTTTCTGCTTCATTCTTCTCAAATACTAGGCTCTTTTATCTCTCTCAGAACCATACATCCTGTAGAGACTCGAAGCCTAACGTACATGGAAATCACATTACTTTTTCAGAATACTTAGTACATAACAAAAACACACACACAAGGATCGTAAAAGTTTAGTGTCTCTGGAAACTCGGAATATAATCTTCTAATCGGGGTGAATGATCTTCAACATCTCCCATAAAGATCTTCCCTTTTTTTTTACCTAAAACCTTTCTTTATATCCTGGGGAAAAGAAAACATAAAAGGGTGAGCTCAAATGCTCAGTAAGGGTAAACAAAATAAATATCAATCACATCATATTCATAAGAACATAACATTTTCGAAATCTTAACCTGCAAAATAGAGCATAATTTCATAACATGGGATAAATCATAGTAGTGAAATGGAATCCCAATAATCATAACTTAAAACATGAAACTTTGTGGCATACACACATAATCGTATGGAATCATTTCTTGTTAGTCAAGACTCATTGCCAAGACTATCTTAGTGGACAAATTCCATTTCTGAACCGAGTCACCCTCATTTCAGTCATGTTTCACTGAACTGGTATAACCTACCATTCCATCCATGTCTATCTCATGAGATATAAAATCTTTACCCAATACATTGGATGGATATATAGGTCCCACCCATATCATAATGATACCATTCTTATGTTGCCACAAAATCATAAATCATACATCATTGCATAACCCATGTAATATAAATGGGAATCCTAAACATCATGAAATCATAAAATAATTCATATAAGATAAATGAATTCATAAAAACAATTCCAACACAACATAATCAAATCAATGTAATAATAGGGATAAAAACAGAACCCTTTATTATCTTATATGGAAAATAATTTGGATAAAACACTTGAACTCCATTCTTGAGGAAAATATCCTTTCTTCTTCAAAAACATTTCTCCTTTCTTAAAATTCCATACAACTAAAAGAAGTTGATTAAAAATAAACTTCAAAACTTTTAATGAATTCTTCTTGGAAATAATGTTTTAAAAATCCATTCATGCCGTATAAGTTAAAAAACATTCTTCGTACATTTGTCGAAAAAGTCATAAAGTACCTCGTACGAAAAACGACAAAAGATTCCATTCATATCTTTTACTAAAAACTCACTGAAGGGTAAAATTGGATTTATACAATTGTAGGTGGATGGAAATAATATTACATATTGAGGAAACATGGATTTGGATGATAAAATACACCCCAGTAAATACTTACGAATAAACAATCTCGGATAAAAATGAGATTGTGATATTTCCCTTACCTTAGGTCTGATTTGCTTCGTAAGTGTCTGAACCTCCTGTATAATGATTTAAATAATGTCATTGACTTATTAAATAATCATATTCATTGTTATTATATCATATATGGTTCACTTATGACTTCATATTACCCATTGTTTTGTAAATTCATGTTAAAGTAGCGTTTTGGGTAAAATTGTTTCATTCGTCGTCCATGTTTTGACTTGTAATTATTCATATGATTACATAGATCATGATTACTTAATTCAATAACATATAACATGATTTATATATATATATATTCATAATATACATATATATAATAAATCAGTAAATGGAAAGAAGTACACCGTTCATGGAGACGGTAGGTCGTACGTCCGCATGAACGCTGTTTTCGTTTCCTTATTGAGTTGAACAGAATTAAGTAGATGACATAAATATATATAAACATAAATCCAGTATCATTATTATGTTAATATATTTCATGATTACTTATTATATATGCTTTATAATTATTCATGAATGGTTAAAGTGGAGAATGAATCTCATCGCATCGTGGAGACGGTAGTCCGTACGTACGCACGAGCGATGATATCGTTCTCATGATCTTGTGACTGTATTGGAGTGTATGTATACTATTTCAGAATCAATATCAATTTAAAATAATAATATATAGTTATTATTTACACCATTATACCCATCCAAGTAATGTGGTGGTGGAAAATAGATTACACCACGGCGTGGAGACGGTATTCCGTACATACGCACGCGCAGTGATTTCGTTTTCCGTAGGATGGAAAGATTGTGAAATAGGATTGTTTCATACTTATAATAACATATCAGTATATGATTGATACTGATGTTATTACTTAATAATGAAACAACCTATGAAGAAGAAGTGGAAGAAGAAATAAAGGTGACAGAATCAGTAACGGAAATTACCTCTTCTTTGAAGCGCCTCTTTGAGACCTCCTCTTAGGGCACTAAAATTGGTCTTTGAGGAAGACCAGAACCTCTAGGATGTTTCTAGGGAAGTGTAGAAGAGAATTTGGCATGGTTTGGTCTATATTGAAGGCTCAAAGATGTGTGAGGAAGAGAGGGAGGAGGTGCCCTTTTATAATGGAGGAGAGGGGTACCTTTGGAATAACTAAAAATATTATTTTATATTAAGGTCAAATTCGGTTTATAATGGTTCCAAAGGGTATTATTTAGATGATAAAGTGGGGATTGGTCGAACGCCTCTCATCTAATAGGATTTAGACAAGTTTAGGGTATTATTTTAATCTTATCATTTAGATTTAACTTTAAGTTAGATAATTTTCTTTTACCGTGTCTTCTTGTTTTCTTACACTATTAGGATAATAAACTTACTATAAGAAGCCAAACGAACCCCAAATTGTTTATTATTAATATATATAACTTTATCTAAGTCATTTGGCCTAACCGTATATTTTTAGGAATAAAATAACTATTAATAATATAATATTTGTTTTAAAAACTATTTTATGTCAATTTTGACACTATTTAGTAATTGATTTTTTTGAAAATCATAACAGAATGATAAGTTCGAACAAAGTTAATTAAATAAATACTAACATGTCATAGTAACCTAGAAAATTAGTGGAATTCATAAAAAGTCTCAAATTATATTTATTTGGGTATTTATAACATCAATTATGTCAATATTTCATTAATATGATAATTTCTGCAGCATCGTTGTGTCATAAATAAATTAAATTATTTAATGTCTAAAAATTACAAATAAAATACCATTATGTAGGAAATATTTTTATATTTCTAATTAATAATTATAGTCGAATTTATCTTATGTATAACCCTATATTAAAAATGTTTTATATTATTTTAACTCTTTTAACTCTTCTTTGAATTAAATAATAATAAATGTCCTAATCTAATTCAAGTGGGCCTATATGGTCATATTTTATTCCTAAGTTTGTTTTTGGTCGAATTAAACTTGTCCAATAGAATTAGGACATGTGTTAGGGTAATAATAATATCATTTCTACCCTTAATTACCCTATTTACTTTTAACCGTGGTAAAAAAAAAGTAAAAAGTTACTATTCACCAAAAAATTATTTTCATCTCATTGAACCACATTTTACTTACTGAAATCAACTATGTCTCTCGGATTTTTTGAAATTCCACTCACAGAAGCGGTAAAATTAAGTTTTATGAAAAACATAGTTTTTTTAACTACCACTTAGTGGTTTCACTATTCATCAAAAATTGAAAGTTTTCAGAAAAATACCAAAAATTAGGCCTAAGCTATATTTGATATTGTGAACTCAAAAATGATGTCTATTTTACCAAATTCAAAACATCTTAGTTGCATTAACTAATTTAAAAATTAATTCATGTCGTCAAAACAAATAGCGTGTTCTTAAGAGTTAATAACTATGAAAAGATTGACACTTGTTTATGTCTGGTTTAAATGTGAAATTACATCCAATGACCAACATTGTATTAAGTTGTAAAAATATATTCTAAATATTCTTTAAAAATACTCAAATTAATAATTTATCACTATTAATTATTTCGATTTAATATGTTGTTTTTAATTAAAATTTAGTTAATTTCACTATTCATCAAAATATGAAAGTTATCCGAAAATCACCAAAATTTCACCCTAAACTAATTTCGATATTCCGAATCCAAAAATGAAGTCCATTTTGAAAAATAAAATTTAAAAAATTTCAAAAAGTTGTTATTACTATTCTTAATGGCTAGTTTTAATAATATTTTAATAGCAAATCGTTGTTTAGCGAAACATGGTGTTGCGTACAACACATGCTATCGTGGAAGGTCGCGATTGTGTGTAATTAAATCCAGGTCAGAGATGTGTGTTGTGAAAGCTCCTTATGGTGTAGCGTATAACACAAGACATTAATGAAATTAAAAAGAATATTTTTCATAAAATCTCGGGGTGTTACATTCTACCACACTTAAAATGAATTTCGCCCTCGAAATACATTGTGGTATCTAAATGGTTTACTACTTGAAAGATTCTTTAATAAAAACCCACATCGTAAAAAGGAATACCAAAACCAAACTTTAAAAAAATGTATGAAACGTAACGGTTACCCAAATAAACTAATCATTGGGTTTCACATAGGTGGAAATATGGATATGGAAGAGAAATATGACCATCATATTCTGATGGAGAGTGGTAGAGAACATGGCTATGGAAAAGCTAGCAATCACAAAGCCATAAAGTTGTGATGATCTAAGGTACCATCTTATTCATCAGATATAAGAGCACTAAGACAACATTTTTGGTTTTCAAGATCGTTCCCTAAAGTTGAAGATTTTGAATTAGAATAAATACATACTTTATTTTGGTACAATCTCACTGTTGATCGTGCCTTGAACAATTTCCACTTCATCTCTTAAACAACTGAAGTTGAATTTGTTATTCGTGAAGTGTTAGCAGATCATGTGATAGAATGACGGGTCATTCCATCTCTTTCAAACAAAAGGTTAGCAAAAGTTATAAGTCCATATTATGGTTAATCGTATATGGTTCCAAAAATGAACTTATTCTTCATATATCATACCGCTTAATAAAATAATACTAGTTTCTACTAACCAGGGAATTCCTGTAGGCTAGTGGTAGGTGATAAAGGCCAGTCGCACTTCGGTTGTGGGTTCGATTCCCACAGCCTTGTCCGACGTGATGGGTTGTCGCCCGTCCTGCAGGTTGTCCTTTTTCTAAAGCTATATTACTATAACATCCCATAAATAATACTAACTTATGTCCAACATAATCCATTCCAATCGTTAGGCTTATCCATAATACTGTCGTACACTCTCAGAGATTTATTACCATCATTGATCCCCATATATCATAAGATATATCTTGTTGGTCACATTCCAAACATTCAAAGGCCTGAATCTTGTACTCTCTTGAATACCCATTGAACCATAGTGAAAACTTGAATGCAGTTAAAAGTTAACACTTTTCAAACTCCAAAATCCTCAAAACCATCACTCATGAGCTCATGAATACTGTTAAACATTTAGTTTTCTCGTTTTCCCTTCATTATGTGCATATCATCTTATTTCTAAAAATATTTCAATCACTATGAATTCCACATTAGACCAACACATAAATATTCCAATACTTTATGATACAACATTATTTTGGAATCCCATTACATAAACACTTAATCATTCCACCACATCGTTGTCATATTCAACATCACCAATAGTGATCGCATGTGACTTCCCTTTGTCCTTTGCCTTAAGTGGTTTCTCATGTTGATCATCACTAACCCTTGGATTAGGGCATTTATTAGCATAATGCCCCATTTCCTTGCACTTGAAGCAATGAAGTGTTGGTGGTACGTTCTCCATAGTGTTTGCTTTATTCGCATCATTAGAAACCCTTTTTCCATTACTTTGACACTCAGCTACTCGATGACCTTCTTTTCCACACTTAAAACATTTTCTAGTCCCTTTAAGACAATCTCCACCATGCTTCTTTCCACACTTTGAGCATGAGGAAACATTCATCTTTTTTTCACCATTATTTTGAGATTTCTCCTTGAACTCCATCTTTGGTTTCATTTCAAAACCATGAGTTGGATATGTAACACCAACTTCCATTTCTACCTTCATAGCACAACACACAATTTCTTCATAGCTACTGAAGTCTCTTAAAGCTAATTCCCTTCGTAGACTTGGTTTTAAGCCACTGAAAAATCGATCAACTTTACTTTTAGGTTGGATGATAATGTCAGATGCATACTTTTCAAGTCTTGTAAAATTCGCTTCGTATATACCAACAGATTCATCATCCTTCTGCTTCACCTAAAGAAACTACTTTTCCATTTTGTTCGAAGAATACGAGGGAAGTACTTACTGAAAAACAAGTTCTTGAACTCATCCCATTCCATGGACTCAATTTCATCTCTTGGACTCGTATTATTGATAAGATTCCACCATTGATCAGCTTCACCTTCCAAACGATATACTGCTAAGATGACTTTATCATGCTCAGAACATTGAAGAACTGAAAATATCTTTTCAGTGGTACTGATCCATTGTTTAGCAACAAGTGGATCGGAAAACCCACTGAAAGAAGGTGGGCGTTGCCTCATGAAGTACTCAATAGAATATTGTTCCCTTCTCTGCTCATTTGGATGTCCAGAATGATTCATATCTTGTGTAAGTATAGCAATAAAATTTTTCACTCTATCTCCCATAACATTTGTTTGTTCAGGATGACAATCATTGCATTTTCCATTGCATTGATCAACACAGTTCCTTCGGGTTCCAGCCATCGTCTAAAACCCAAAAAGAATAGTGTGAGAGGAAAAAATCATGATAGGGAAAACAACATAATAAAGGGGTAGTACCCTCAATATCTAACATCTTAGGTTAAATTCTAAGATCGTTAGCGCAATTCTAGGACTATAACCTATACGTATACTTAACCTTAGAGACATCCCTAGACATACCTTAGAAATATATCTAGGGAACTCACTAAAGTTCTCGCATCCTAGTTTCCAAATGTTGACTAAACCTTTCCTCTGTTACCAACTGTAGAGACCCGAAGCCTGATTTACATGGAAATTACATTACATTTGCGGAATACATATACATAACAAAAACACACACACAAGGATCGTAATAGTTTAGTGTTTTTGGAAACTTGGAATATAATCTTCTAATCGCGGTGAATGATCTTCAACATCTCCCATAAAGATCTTCCCTTTTTTTTACCTAAAACCATTCTTTATATCCTGGGGAAAAGAAAACATAAAAGGGTGAGCTCAAATGCTCAGTAAGGGTAAACAAAATAAATATCAATCACATCATATTCATAAGAACATAACATTTTGGAAATCTTAACCTGGAAAATAGAGCATAATTTCATAACATTGGATAAATCATAGTAGTGAAATGGAATCCCAATAATCATGACATAAAACATGAAACTTTTTGGTATACACATATAATCATAGAGAATCTTTTCTTGTTAGTCAAGACTCATTTCCAAGGCTATCTTAGTTGAAAAAGTCCATTTCTGAACCGAGTCACCCTCATTTCAGTCCTGTTTCACTGAACCGGTATAACCTACCATTCCAGCCATGACTATCTCATGAGATTTAAAATCTTTACCTAATGCATTGGAGAGAGATATAGGTCCCACCCATATCATAATGATACCATTATTATATGTGCCACAAAATCATAAATCATACATCATTGCATAACCCATGTAATACAAATGTGAATCTTAAACATCGTGACATCATAAAACAATGCATATAAGATAAAGGAATTCATAAAAATAATTCCATCACAACATAATCAAATCAATGTAATAATAGCGATAAAAACAGAACCCTTTATTATCTTAGATGGAAAATAATTTTGATAAAACACTTGAACTCCATTCTTGAGGAAAATATCATTTCTTCTTCAAAAACATTTATCCTTTATTAAAATGTCATACAACTAAAAGAAGTTGATTAAAAATAAACTTGAAAACTTTTAAAGGAAGCTTCTTGGATATAATGTTTTAAAAATCCATTCATGCCGTATAAGTTAAAAAAAAATTAGTACTTTTGTCGAAAAAGTCAAAAAGTACCTCGTACAAAAAACGACAAAAGATTCCTTTCATATCTTTTACTAAAAACTCACAGAAGGGTAAACTGGATTTAAAAAATTGTAGGTGGATGTAAATAATATTACATATTGAGGAATCATGGATGTGGATGATAAAATACACCCCAGTAAATACTTACGAATAAACAATCTCAGATAAAAATGAGATTGTGATATTTCCCTTACCTTAGGTCCGATTTGCTTCGTAAGTGTCCGAACCTCCTGTATAATGATTTAAATAATGTCACTGACTTATTACAGAATCATATTCATTGTTATTATATCATATATGGTTCACATATGACTTTATATTACCCGTTCTTTTGTAAATTCATGTTAAAGTAGCGTTCTGGGTAAAATTGTTTCATTTTTCGTCTGTGTTTTGACTTGTAATTATTCATATGATTACTTAGATCATTATTACTTAATTCCAGAACACAAAACATGATTTATATATATATATATTAAGATTATACATATATATAATAAATCAGTAAATAGAAGGAAATACACCGTTCATGGAGACGGTAGGCCATATGTACGCATGAACGCTGTTTTCGTTTCCTTATTGAGTTGAACGGAATTAAGTAGATGACATACATATATATACACATAAATCCTGTATAATTATTATGTCATATATTTCATGATTACTTATTATATATACTTTATAATTATTCATGAATGGTTAAAGTGGAGAATGAATCTCATCGCGCCGTGGAGATGGTTGTCCGTACGTACGCACGAGCGATGATATCATTATCAAGATCGTGGGACTGTATTGGAGTGTATTTATACTATTTCATAATCAATATCACTTTTAAATAATAATATATAGTTATTATTTACACCATTATACCCATACAAGTAAGGTGGTGGTTGAAAATAGATTACACCACGGCGTGGAGACGGTATTCCGTACGTACGCACGCGCGATGATTTCATTTTCCATAGGATGGATAGATGGTGAAATAGGATTATTTCATACTTATAATAACATATCAGTATATGAGTGATATTGATGTTATTACTTCATAATGAAACAACTTAAGAAGAAGAAGTGGAACAAGAAATAAAGGTGAAAGAATCGGTAACGGAAATTACCTCTTCTTTGAAGCGCCTCTTTGAGACCTCCTCTTAGGGAACTAAATTTGGTATTTGAGGAAGACCATAACCTCTAGGATGTTTCTAGGGAAGTGGAGAAGAGACGTTTGCAGGGGTTGGCAGAGCTTGAAGGCTCAATGTTGTGTGAGAAAGAGAGGGAGGAGGTGACCTTTTATAAGGGAGGAGAGGGGTACCTATGGAATAACTAAAAATATTATTTTATATTAAGGTCAAATTCGGTTTATAATGGTTCCAAAGGGTATTATTTAGAAGCTAAAGTGTGGATGGGTCGAAATAATCTCATCCAATATGATTTAGACAAGTTTAGGTTATTATTTTAACCTTATCATTTAGATTTAACTTTAAGATAGATAATTTAACTTTTACCGTGTCTTCTTGTTTTCTTACACTATAAGGTTAATAAACTTACTATAAGAAGCCAAAAGAACCCCAAATTGTTTATTATTAATATATATACCCTTATATAAGTCATGTGTCCGAACTATAGATTTTCAGGAATAAAATAATAATTAATAATATAATATTTGTTTTAAAAACTATTTTATATCAATTTTGACACTATTTAGTAATTGATTTTTGTAAAACTCATAACAGAATGATAAGTTGGAAAAAAGTTAATTAAATCAATACTAACATGTCATATTAACCTAGAAAATTAGTGGAAGTCATAAAAAGGCTCAAATTATATTTATTTGGGTATTTATAACCTCAATTATGTCAATATTTCATTAATAAGATAATTACTGCATCATTGTTGTGTCATAAATAAATTATATTATTTAATGTCTAAAAATTACAAATAAAATACCATTATGTAGGAAAGCTTTTTAGATTTCTAATGAATATTTATAGTAGAATTTATCTTATGTATATCCCTATATTAAAAATGTTTTATTAAATAAACTTTGATTTTAATTCTTTTAACTCTTCTTTGAATTAAATAATAATAAATGTCCTAATCTAATTCAAGTGGGCCTAAATGGTCATATTTTATTACTAAGTTTGTTTTTGGTCTAATTACACTTGTCCAATAGAATTAGGACATGTGTTAGGGTAATAATAATATCATTTCTACCCTTAATTAACCTATTTACTTTTAACCGTGGTAAAAAAAGTAAAAAGTTACTATTCACCAAAAAATTATTTTCATCTCATTGAACCACATTTTACATACTCACATCAACCGTGTCTCTCGGATTTTTGAAATTCCACTCACAGAAGTGGTAAAATTATGTTTTATGAAAAATTCAGTTTTTTTTAACTACCACTTAGTGGTTTCACTATTCATTAAAAATTGAAAGTTTTCAGAAAAATACCAAAAATTAGGCCTAAGCTATATCTGATATTATGAACTCAAAAATGATGTCTATTTTACCAAATTCAAAACATATCAGTCTCATTAACTAATTTAAAAATTAATTCCCGTCGTCAAAACAAATAGCTTGTTCTTAAGAGTTAATAACTATCAAAAGATTGACACTTGTTTATGTCTGGTTAAAATGTGAAATTACTTCCAATGACAAAAATTGTATTAAGTTGTAAAAATATATTCTAAATATACTTTAAAACCACTCAAATTAATAATTTATCACTATTAATTATTTCGATTGAAAAAGTTTTTTTTAATTAAAATTTAGTAATTTTCACTATTCATCAAAATATGAAAGTTATCCGAAAATCATCAAAATTTCACCCTAAGCTAATTTTGATATTCCGAATCCAAAAATGAAGTCCATTTTGAAAAATAAAATTTACAAAAATTTCAAAAAGTTGTTTTTACTAATCATAACGACTAGTTTTAATAATATTTTAATAGCATATCATTGTTTAGCGAAACTTGGTGTTGCGTACAACACACGCTATCGTGGAAGGTCGTGATTGCGTGTAATTCAAGCCAGGCCAGAGATGTATGTTGTGAAAGCTCCTTTTGGTGTAGCGTATAACACAAGACATTAATGAAATTAAAAAGAATATTGTTCATAAAATCTCAGGGTGTTACACATCCTGTACATTATGAACTGACATATTTTTTATGAATGGTTTTTGTATGAAATGTAGAGGCATTTAGTGAAGGGAATGTGGGTTTTAGTCAGATCATTAAGTTTTTTTGTGTTGTTCTTGATTGTTTTGAAATGCATCGGATGTAGGTGTATTCTATATTGAATCCACATGATTTATAAATATGAGGCTTAGTCCTAATTATATTGTTTTGTTTAAATTATTGTGAAATATTTGTGTTATTCATGATTGAAATCATATTATTGTATTTTCTTTGAAATTTTTGAATTTCACAGGTTTTTAGAAAACCCCATAGTTTGTAATTTTAAAGTGATATTTTTGAAATTATGCGTGGTTTGATGCATGTAAATTAGTTGTATCAAATGAGTGGATAAATAAATTTTTTAATTGATATTACTTGATTCAATATTGGAATAAATGGTTGGGAATGTGTTGATTGAGAAGGGTAATGGACAAGAAGTACCACCATCAAAGTGGGATGGATAGTAATAGAAACATACCCAATACTAACAGTTTGGAACTGTTGGTATAGGTCTCCTACATATTGGAATATCCTATACCAATGGTTTGGATGAATTTTTTCTTGTTTGGAATTGGGATAGTTGTGTACCCATTGTTCTATGAAAATTATTTGTATAGACCTATACCAATGGTTCGATAAAACCAAAGGAATATGTAATTCAAAAAAAAACCCATCTTGGTTTAGATCCCAACATCTCATTTTTATAATCCAATATCCTAACCACTAACCTAACATGAATTTTGTGAACATAATTTCATATATATATATATATATATATATTCATACATAATTTAAATTTTTATTTTTTCAATGTTATTTGAAAAATGGTTCTATAAAAAATATGTTTACCTATACGAATGGTTCTCAAAACCGTTGGTATGGGTTCTCTGATTTTTTATTTCTAACAATGTTTTTGGTGAAATTGGTTGTATAGGTCAAATTTCTCATATTGGTAGAATGAGAATAACATCAAATATAAATAGTAACACTAATATTTTTTTCATGTGTGGTTATCTGTGTCTATATGGTTGTGTCTGTGGTTGTGTGAGTGAGGGTGTGTGTAGTTTTATGTGTGGACATAGAAAAGAATATTCCAAATAAAAGGATAAATAGTTAAAAGAATTTTTGGATTCTTTTATTGGATGAATATTTTATGGCTATGATTTGAAATTTTATTTTTCTTGAAACTATTATATAAAAGTTTCTAATATTATTTTTCCATGTGCCAGGAGTTGAGAAGTCATTGGGGGATATCCTAATAAATTTAGGCTCACCCTAATTTTGGTAACTGTTGTTTCTATCTAGATATCATCTAGTATGAAACTTGTAATCTCAAGGTATTATAGTTCTTTGGTGATACGTAATAATATTTTTGATTTGGTATCTGGATTCGGACCTTGGATTGGGTCGAGTGGTTAATGTTGATTCCACCTTTGAGTCTTGAGTTGTATGGCCTTTTGGTGCACATTAAGTATGTATTTTGTTTCTTTTGGTACTCTAATATGGATAGATGGGATATTTATGTTTTGAGTTGAATTTTTTACACATGGATCATATATATTTTTTTGATTTTTATTTATTATATTTCATAGAAAAAACACTTCTATTTTCAGGAAGCCCTTGATATTTATTGTTTGCCTTTAGTGACTTCAGGATTTACCCTATGGCCTAGTATCTCCCCTATCACTCCTCTAAAAAATTATAAGGGGAAGGATTTTTTAATTTTTACCTGTCTTCATCAATTCATATATATTATTTAGAAAAAATGGTGTTATCTTTCTTCAATTTATCTTTATTTTTGTTAATAATGCCAACACAATTGTTCATTCCATGACATATGAAATTGTGATATATGTTTTTTTTGTAAAGTGGGATATATTATTATTTTTCTCTTGGGATGGTAATAAACAATTGTATTGTTTTAACATGAAATGTAGAGAATAGAATTTCATATATATCCTTTCTGTTCTAAACTATTATTAACAAGGGATTATCACTACATATGTGTTTTTAGACACTTTTTGATGATTTTTCACCGCATCATCACGAGTTTAACCAATGAGAGTCTCATGTCATCAACTGATAGTATGAGATCCCAATAGGATTCCATTACTAATTTTGAGTAACAATGTGTAAAAAATAGATAATAAAGTGTCATTTTTAAAATAAGAATATGGTAGGTTTGAAACCAAGATTTTCATATTCTTAGAAATTGTTAAAATATTTATATTTTTCAATAGTTGGAATATATTTTGTTATAGGGTTTGATGTGGTAAATTGGAATTAGAAATCATTCAATTTCCAATGAGTGATACTAAATAGATGTTATTTCTTGTTATAGTGAATTGAACTGACTAAGAATTTTAGAAACCAATAAGACACGACTCTTGAAATTATAGTTTCACGAGGGTCATGGGTTAACCAACATTTGGTTGATATATTTGAGTGGATTTTTTGGGCTGTGTATAAGGGTAATTGGAATAATTCTCTATGGAAATTGGACAATTCATTTTAGTTCTAGAAGCAGAATCCACAAATATTTTAGGGTTATTTGAAGACCAAAAAATAATAATAATTTTTTAATAATGTGAATCGAATATTAAATTTACTTGGGACACATATATAGGTGAATATGAAGTTGGAAAAGTATATACATAGGGATATAGGACAAGAATTGAATGAATTTGTAGTTTATTATAAATGGAATCAAGGAATGACATGAGTGGATTTTGAATAATTGTTTAACTAGAAAGTCTACCCTTTCAACATTAAGATTATTTTATTAATTTATTTACTCATTTTCAAGAAATAAATATCATAGTGATTGATTATGTGGTTAAATACATGAATTTAGTTTCTCTTTAACCTATAAATTTCTATATGTATGTACTTGACGAAACACAATTTTGAGTCAAGTTTGTGACCAAATATTCACTTAAAGAGTGACATGATATTAATGAAATATTATATAGATATAGTCCATAGAGATACTATGGAATAAATAGATATATTTAGAAATATTGTTTCTGGGAGTATGTTAATTCAAAAGGGAATAGCTGATAACACTAATTCTTAGAATAAATAGAGAACGAACACCGTCTTAGAGTGGGGTGGGTCACCTCATAATCCAAACATTGGATATGTAAATCTCCATGGATGATAAAAATATGTGTTTGGTTGATTTTTGTATAGATACCTTGATTACATCATGTGATATTGTTTGACACCAATTAAACTATGTCACAATAATAAGAATATGGGGCATTTTCAGCACTGTAATCATAGTGCTCCAAGGCCAAGTACTACAGACACATCTCATGTTTCTCAAGATTCATTTTATTTGATGGGATGAGTATCGAAGAATATCTCTATTTATAAAAATAGAGAAATCCAAGAATATTTTAGGAACACCATGACACATCAACCATTTCAAAATCAATAAGGAAACAAAGTGAAAATTGTAGTGAGTAAGAAACTGTATAGATCTAAGAAGATGATTATGAATAATTAATCAATTCCTTTAATAAAGAGAGGTATGATTATTTTAAATAATATCCTTATGAAATAATTTTTGATACAGGTGTCTCCAAAATGTTAATTGACTCTTGTGTTTTTGACCATATCAGTTTTTCTATTGATACAATTTATTTTGTTTTGAAACATCAAACTCATGTTAATAAAATAGGTTTTTGAGCCTTTTTCTAAATAATATTCTTTAAAAATTGGTGGGGCTAGATTAGTTGGGTATTTTCTTGAACCTAACATGGATGTATATAAATTTATTATGAATAAGGATTGGTTGAAATCATTGTAGGCCCACATAAATTTTAATTCCTAAAAGGTGAGATTCATTTATCTGGATTGAAATTAGCATCTATTTAGAAAGGAATAAGGTGTAAAGGATAGTAATAAAGTAATTTTGGAATAGGTTATTAGAACCATATCATATCATTTGGAAAGTTATTACCAAGGAAACCATCGAGGATATTGGTAATGGATATTTTAAAATTATTTTCGATTACTTTCATTATTTTTCCCTAAAAACATATCTGGGTTTACACCAAAAATAGAAGTTGAGTTAGGATTTATAACATACTTAGGACAAGTCCTATATCCATATAGAATTATCTGATGTTACTAAAACAATTAAAGTAACTGGAATTTTATTTGGAATAGTTGTAAGTTAAAGGGTTCATTTGATCAAGTACCTCTATGTTGTTGGAATCTATTTGGTTTATAAAGCATGTGGACGAAACTATTATACTTTTGTTAGATTATCATAGGCATAACTGAATCTTGGTAAAGAATTATTATCCAATTTCCGGAAATGATGATAGGATTGATCAATTTTGGGGAGGCGATTGATTCCAAATAATTTACAAAAATTTGTGATATAAAAAATTTCATGTTTAAGTGAAAGATATTATGAAAACATATTTCATAAAAATGTTATTCACAAAAAGAATATATCATTATGAATTTTGGTCTTATGAATACACCATCTACATTTATGTAATTGATTAGTCAAATTTTTTAGAGATATATAGACTCCATTATGGTGGGGTTTATTTTAAACTAGTTTATTCGTGGAAAATATCAGATCATGGGAAATAAATGATGATAGTGTATGGTTTCTTCTGATAACATAATCTTAATTCCGTGTTTTGATTGTGTCATTTATATATATATATAAGTGTTATGTTTCCATTCCCATTTCATTTATGGAAATTTTATTTATAAAGATATTGAAAATACAAATGATTTTATATCTTGAAAACTAACGAAGATGTTTTTTTGAGAAACATTGTTTCATAAAATTGGTTGGATACTACATAAATTTTGGACATAAATTTTCATGTTTGATAACCCTGATGAAATATTTGAGAAGGAAATCCATTCCTTTCAAATGTAAATATCTATTTCAATAATACTTTCATGAATATATGGTTGAAAATACATTAGCCCCAATCCTCACAGTACTAGGGTTTGGGTAGGGGAATGTAGTCTATTGTGATGTATCAAAATGTTGATTTTGTTGTGTTTTCATAAAGTGAGATAATCTTGTTTCTTATAGTAAATTGATGTTAATGTTTTATGAGAAGAAATACCCATCTCTTGATAAAGAATTATTTTATATGGTCCGTGATTTGGATACATAGTATCATTACCTATTTGGTGTGTAATTTATAGTTTTTATTGATTATATGAGCCTGAAAAAAACTTTCTCACAAATAAATTTGAATTTAAAATATAACAGATAGATGGATTATATGATAATTTTTTAAGTCAACTTGATGTATTCAATGGGTAAAGGGAACTATATGGGTGTTGCATTGTGTATGAAGTAATATTACCATTTGAAAAAGTAGGATTCTAACTAGTAGAAACTAATTTAATTTATATAGGATATGAATCTATGATGCTCGTACGAAGGTATTTTTGTTGTTTTCTTTCCAAATATTTGTTCTTGTTTTTTTAGCATGTTAGAAATGGTCAAAAATATAATCCTAAATGTGATTCTATGAGGGAAAAAAATTAATTTTGGGGAGACTATTTGGGGAAGTAAACTAGATAGAAATTCAGTTTTTTAGTTTAGAGGTCATATAGTCATACGAATGGTTTGTCAAGAATAACTAATTTCCTACCACCATTCGATATGGGATCGTACCAATATGATTTATAATGTTTATAAAGCATTGAAAACAAATTTTATTACATTGGATTGAAAAAAATTATAGTAGAGTATGTCTTGAGATGCCTCACCAATCAGTAGGAAAAGGTGCAGAAGCAATGTCCAGGTAGTATATTGTAATCATTATGAATTCTCATATGGAAATCGTAGTATATATCCCTGGATTTTGTTACAGTTCTACCAATGACAGTTAGGAAATACAATTCATTGTGGATTGTAGTGGATCAACTCAAAAATTAATATCATTTATATGTAAATCCAAAATGGTTTATAACTTATCAAAAACATAAATCGAATGGGTTATAATATTGAAAAACATACTAGTGTCAAATATATGTGACCAAGACCTTTGTTTTACTTATCATTTCTCAAAATCCTTGTAGAAAACCATTAGAACATATTTAATTTTGCATATAACTTATTATCCTAAAATAGATGGATAGCCTGAATAGACAATACCAATATTTATGGCATTCTTGTGGCTTGTTTGATGGATATGGTGGCCCATGTGAAGAGTCTTTACTATTATTTGAGCCCTAGTAAAACAAACTTTATCTGTCATGACACACTAGGATCTTTTTGAATCATTTCATGGGTATCCCTATCATTCCTTGTATTTTTGGGTTGAAATAGGCGAGACTTCATCAATTAGACCCATACTTATGGAAATGATAATATAGAATATTATTTTAATCAGAAAGAGAATGAAGGTATCTCTAAGTCATCCAAAAAACATATAAGTATCATCATCAATGATCACTTTTGTTTGAGGTGAGTGATCATGTGTTCTTGTGAATATCTCCAAGGATTGGGTATTATTATTTTGGTATAAATGGAATGTTTTCTCATCGTATCATAGGCCCGTCTGAGATACTTGAATGTGTTGATGAGGTGGAATATCAGTTGAATATTTTATAGGGTTCAATTTACTAAATGATGTGTTTGGTGTGTCTCAGTTAAATAACTATCTACCTGATTATGCCCATTTGATTTGATGGGATAAATTGACATTAATCATGATTCTGTGTTAATTCAAGTGCATGTAAATATGATGGATACATATGAGAATGTATTTCATTTTAAAATAATTAGTCCAGTGAAATTTTTATTGGAACGTGGGGAAATTAAGGAAGAAACCTGGAACTGTGAGAATGAAATAGTTTAATAATGAAGTAACAGTTCCATGAAAATAACATTTTTCTACTTTTTGAGGATGGAATGTATACTGGTGGTGAGAATTTAGAACCCATTGTTTTATATCAATGATAATTTATCCATATGTTTTGATTCTATATAATTCTTGGATTAGGTTTTTTTGGAGGTTCTTAGGGGTGTTGGAATGATTTTTTAATATTTTTGGATGTTCACAGTTTATGCATGGTTAGTACAAACCATGTTGAATCTCTAGGAAACTATTCAAGGATGATAGTTGACAAAAAGTAGAATCATGGTTGGTGAATGATTTTTCCAAATATTTTTAATTCTTAGGGGGAACTCTGAATTTTGAAATAAATTTAAATTTATTATTGGAGAATGGGTTGCCTAATAGTTCAACAAAACCATGTGAGTTGTGGCCTTATTAAATTACACCATACAGATGGTGCATGGTTTTCCAAAACATAAATCCTAACTATGTGGAGTATAGTTGGACATCCATTTAATATGGATCTAGAATTAATTACCCCATTAATCCCTTTTCCCTATTCTTTCATCACCTTGAATTCCACTTTCACCTATGGTGTGAGATATGATCCCCTTTGATAGGTGAATCAAAGTGCATTGGAGGCCCTTATTAATTTTAATTTTCATGTTTTTCTTTATTCATCTTAGATAAAAAGTTATTCTATCCCACCTAAAAATATATCTAGTCCTTTATAGATAGACCTATGTTTTATGATTATTTTTGGGATTAAATATTATTGGATATAGTGAAGGGATAATGGATTGTGTTCGGATCCTTATGTTTTCTTATACCATTCGTCATTTTTGATAATTGTTTACCAGTATATGACATCTCTCTCGAATCCACATTATTTATAACTTGATGTTTTATTATTAATTGAATTATTTTCTTGAAATTATTATGAAATATTTATGTTATTCTTGGTGGAAATTGTGTTTTCGAATTTTATTTCAAATTTTATAATGAGGTCAGTTTTTGAAAGACCCAACATTTTAAAATTTTTGAATTATTATTTTAAATTTTTTATTTTTATGATTCAGGTAAAATATATTTGGAAATTCATTTATTAAATAAATTATTTTTTTGAGATGACTTATAATGGTGTTGGAATAAATTGTTGGGAATTTGTTAATCTGGATGGATAATGGTTTTGATATACCACCATCAATGTGAGATGGAGTATGGATGTGAACTTCTACCATCAATAGTAATACCAATCTTGTTTATCTTCAGTTTAATGTGGGTGTGTGTGTGGTTGTATGTATACACATGGTAAAGGATATACTAAATTAAATGAGAAATAATTTAAGTAATTTTTGATGATTTAAATGGAATATGGTATTATATATTGGATATGGACTATTTTTATTTATTGAAACTATTTTATAAAATGTCATATAATGTTTTCTCATAGTTTTGTGAGCTGTGAAGTCATTAGGGAAATCCTTCTATGTTTATACTTACCCACTACATGCAAACTATTTTTCATTTGTAGATATCATCTTTCGGGAAATTTGTCAGGGAATTATATCTCAGTTATTTAGGTATTCATCTTGATAGCATGAGCTATGCATGCAGAGTTACAGTTTAGAGGGGGTTGGGTGTTCTTGGTTGATTACACCTTGTTGTCTTGAGTTATGAGGTCTTTCGGTAATCATTGAGTATTTATTTTTCCTTACACTTTTAATATTATTTGGTTAGTTGGGTTTGTTTTTTTTTTGAGTTTTATTTTTTAATCATGCATCAGATAAAGGTTTTATTAGGGATTTTTTGTTTGGATTTTATATCATTCAAATCAATAATTATCCTCAAAATGTTCTTGAATCCTTAGTATTTATTTCTAGTCATTGCTTCCTTGTTGATGTCACCTAAGGCATAATATATCCAATTTCAATCCTCAAGCCAATGAGGAGGGGTGAAATGTTACAATTTAGGTTCCTATGGCCTCTACTCTATCATCATATAATTGAAGAAGGCACTTTAGGGAGATCTATCTAATGTAGATAACATCGTTAGGGAAGTATTTTTTCTCATCCAGTAAACTGGTTATGTGAGTATTATGAAACAAGTTTAGGAGTCAACGTAACCACTACGTCTGGATGAAATTAATTCTATCAAGTAATATAATTCCACCTAGGATTCATCCATACCCATGAGGTTTTAAAAACAATTTAACTTTATTTTCAATCAACCTATGTGTTATAAAACATTACATAAGTCACAAAAATAATTAATAGTGAAATATTCTATAACTCAAAGTAATCTATTTCCATATACCCATGAAATAAATTTCATAAAAAATTGAAAATCTACTTCAATAATTTCATCTATGATATTTCAGGAATTAATTTAACAAAATATATTTTTAACAAATTAAATTTGTAAATTTCAATCTATTTGAAAAATAAAAAATAGATATGGAAATATCCTGAGATTAACAACAATATAATTGTAATACCACATACTTTTTTTTAAAATAATTAAATCAATAATGATTATAAATATAATGGAGTTTATAGATGGGAACGTAATAGAAATTTATTAAAATGAAATTAAATAATTGTTTTTAACCAATATATGGGAGATTAAATCCCGAGAGGCCAATAAAACTCTAAAAATTTAAATTCAAAATAAGAAACGAATTTTAATAAGAAGAAGGCCACTATGGCCATTGGGGAGGAATAATCTAAATTATAAAGGAACAAAAATATGAAAAAGATGATATGGAACTACATCAAGAGATTTTATGAATCGTGATTAGATATCCCTAGAAAACCAATTCTAATAGATTGGTAATTATATAATTATCTGTGAGTGTCCTAGAAAGATCAAATAAATTTGAGAGGATAAAAAATTGTTTTAATAAATCAAGGTCATGAAGTGAATTTCATAATGTTTTTTTCCATTCAAATTCTAAAAAAATCACCAGGTTTAGTAAAGCATGTAACAACTTTGTGAATGATTCTAGAAACCTTGATAAGTTTTGAAATTTATTTAATAGTGTACTAACCATGAATTGTTTTTTGTAGTGTTATATCACATTTAGTGGGTTTGATTCATTGATTGAATGAATGACTCACGAACTGTGTGACATGGACTATCTCCACATATTTTCCAAATAGCAATGAATTTTGACCCAAAACACAGAAATTAAGCTAAATATCACTAAATAATAGATCATTAACCTAAAAGTAACATTTCCAATGGCATATATTATAATATATGGATAATTAAAACTATAATTAAAATCCAATTATATGATAAGAATGGGTTTAGAACTATTATGAGGAAAAAATTATTTTAAAAGAATTATTATAGGTATAGGGACTAAGACACGATTTTTAATTACAAGGTTACGTAACATCAAATCTTATAGAAGCTAGTTATGGATTATTTGTAGTAACAAAAATTTGATATACTCATTTATATAATGTATTTTGATAATATCATCATTATATATAGTAATATTAAGTTGATACATTATAAATAATATTTTTGACGACCCAAATATTTTAAATCTTTTATTTATGGATAATAATATTCCCAATAATGATTAATTATTTTTCTTAATAGAAGAACATATAATGCCTTTTTATTTCATGGGAAATTCATTTTTGAATTTCAAATGTCAAAATTAATCTTGGGTGAATTTTAATAATTTTTATTAATGATTAGTATTTAATTTATGAATAATATTTGATGAATAGTATTATTATTTATGAATAGAAAAAAAATATTTATTAGAAGAATTATTAAATAATTTATTCTAGGAAATTGTTTTTGAAAAACGGACATATATAGTTGCGATTAGTGCGATATTTAGAGTCCAATTGGTTAAACATAATTTTTTAGAAAATAGTAACATGACCCTTTGGAATATTAATGTTAACCATATGAATGTTAATTTGAAAATTCAAATATTAACCACACTTTAAGGATGTAAAAATATATTTTATTCATCTTAAATGGTAAAGTGATATAATTATATAATATTATGAGTAAATACATTTTTTTAGAAATTAATAGATAAGTATTAATAATTTTTTATTTAATTTAATTTAAAATGAAATTAATTTTTATAAAATGGTGTTAATTTTAGAATTATACAAGTAGAAAAATGGTTTGAGTGAATATTTGGGATTTTTATGTAATAGTTTAATTTTCAATTAATAATACAAATGCAGTTTTGATTTTTCTGTAGGCTTAATGACATCATAACTATGTCATAATTCTTTAATTATTAAGAAAATATTATTGTAGACTATTTTGGATTAAAATATGATATTAGGTGTCCTAGGTGGCTAATACAATGGGAACTCCCATGGTTTTGTAAATACCACTAATGAGGTGTCCATTGAAATTAATAAAAACAACTCTACCCTTTTTACTTTAAATACACACCGATTAATTTATTTCCCTTTATTCAAAAACAATTCCTCTAGAAGATATGACTGTATTAACTCCCAAATAGTTCCCTAAAGGTGCCATTAATCCCTCAAGGTCCCAATCTTATCATTTTATATCTTACACTTAAAGGTAATGAAATTATCAACTTCTCTTTTCCTTACATGTTATCTTTTATGTGGTACATAATTAAAATTTCCACACCATATTATTATTGATATATTATTATGTCCCTATACTATATTATGATTCTTTTATGATATTTTGACCCCTTAACCCCCTCTTTTAAATTTTTTATAAAGACAAGTTTCATACATTTTATCCTGGAGAACTATCATCTCAAAATCTCCATAATTTTAATGAAGAAATTGTTATTTTTTCCTTATTTAAATCCCAAATACTCTCTATTTTATAAGGGTATTCATAAATATATATATGTGATTTATTTGATTCTAATGTTGATATACATAAGACCCTCATTCTTTCTCATTGGGTTACAAATGATAAAATGATCATGTTTTTAAGCACTTTTTAAAACACAGTGATTTGGATATGATAACCAATTATTTTATTCTCTTTGGGATATTTTTGAGATTATTGATTATGATATATGTGGATAACATAAAAATAATTACATATTTACGGTTTACCCTGATAGATCTTCAACGCATTGGTTAAATAAATTAATATCTATATATGAAATGTTTTATGATACCTTGGTGAATTACATTAGTAATTTTTATGAATCCTTGGAGATGGACCTTTTTGATATTCTAATGGATGTATAAATTTAATGTTGTAACCATATTTTCATGTCACGATTCAGGTTATTATTAATATGATAATGCTTCTTTATCATTCCTTTATGACATTCCTCATATTATTATTGATATCGCTCAAGTTTATAGGTAAACTGTTTCACTTGTTTTATCTTACTGGAACATCTGCTCACCCATTCCATAAATGTATGACCCCGTGTTATGGGATGCAATATATTTAATTAGGATGAATCATTAATAATCCTTTCATGTGTAATATAGTAATATTTTATGTTTTCATGTATTAGGTTCCCCATTCCCAAGACACTAAACTTTAATAGATCCTCTATTTGTAAAATGGAATATAAAGTTCTATAATAATAAGGTGGGATGCAATAATTGGTTTAAAATTATAGTGTAGTTATTAGTGTAAATTAGGATATGAAAACTATAGGAAGAACCATATAGAAAAGTTATTGTATAGGAAAAAATCCTTTTATTTTTTGTGAAATATCAATAGAGTGGTTTCCGAAAAAAATAAATCCTTTTTTGGATACAAATATGTGGATATGGCTTTGGAATCAATGTATCTTGGGGTAAAATACAAAAACAACACTTTGAGATATAATCAAATGGGAATGAGTACGCGAAAATGGGAATTTCTTCACTCATTATTTGACACACTCAAAGGATATATATAGTTAATCTTAATATTTTTATGAAACATTATGATTGATTTATAGAAAATGTAATTATTGTTAAAGAATAATATTTTTGTAAGAGTGTTGTTTTAAGATATAAAATTACATTAGAATGATGTGATTCCTAATAGAAGGAAACTTTTAATAAGATAAAATTACAGGGGCATAATTTCTATAAAGGGGGTTAATGTAATGACCTTGAAAAATGTAATTTTTTATTCATGGATCACATTCCAGACAATAAATTCTTAGGATGTTTTACAATAGAAGATCATAGAACGACATTTTATTAAATGTGAACATCATTTCTGTATTTCAAAACACAAAATTAATCTACGGTAAATTTTAAATAGTTAAAATGATTAATATTTTTTTCTTCTATGATTATTATTTTATGAATATAATTTTTTTTATGATGAGTGAATTTTTTTTACAAATTATTAAAAATTTATTCCATGAAATGTTTTTTTAAAAATGACATACATGGTTGTGAACAGTAAGATATTTAGAGTCTAACAAGGTAAAATTATTTTTTTGGTGAATAGTACAATTAACAATTAGAATAATATTTTTACCCTTATGAGTAGTAATTTGAGTAATAGATTAGTAATCTGATATAACGAAGTATGAATATATTTTAGTTATCTTGAATGATAATGTGATATTATTATATCATATTATAAGTAAATAAATGTTTTAGGTAATACTAGTTATGCATTAGTGGTTTTTATTTATATAATTTAAAACTAAATTCATTTTTATAAATTTAATTTAATTTTTGAATTCTACACATCCAAAAATGGTTAGGTTGAATTTTGGTGATTTTTCTAAAATATTTTATTTTTTTGAAGAATAATAAGAATACTATTTTGAGTTTTCAGTATGTTTAAAGACATCATAAATAAGTCATAATTATGTAATGAGAAATATAATATGTAGGTCGACTCATGTGTACTAATATATGATATGATGTGTCCCATTTGGCTAATACCAAGTGAAAATACCATGGGCAAGACAATTTGTTTTGCAAATACCACTAATGAGGTGACCTTTCAAATTAATAAAAAAATTCCCCTATTTTATTATAAATACCCACCAATTTCATCATTTTATTTCAATAAAAAATTAATAACAAATAATATCTATTTGTATTTCCTCACAAAGTTTCCTGCCAAGGTTTCTTCAATCCTTCATTGTCCCGATCATAGAGTTTTAGAAGTTACTCTTCAAAGAAATGGAATTATCAACTTCTCTTTTCCCTTCAAGGAATCTTTTATGTGATATATCATTAAAATTTAAATAATATGTTCTTATTTCTATTTTAACATGTCCCTATAATTTATTATGAGTTTTTTTATGAATGGTTTCCCCTTGAACCCTCTATTTTTAATTTTTTGTAAAACAATATTTCATACCCTCTATGCTGTAGAATTCTCATCTCAAAATTTCTCTCTTTTTCTCAAGAAATTATTATTTTTTCTTTATGTGCACACATAAAACTCTTTAATTTCTAGGGTTATTCATAAATACATATAAATTAATTATTTTATTTTGGAATATACATACATAATACTGTAATTACTTTTATTTAGGTTATAAATAACATAATTATCATGTTTTGATAACTTTTTAAAAAACAATGATTTTGATAGGAAACCAATTTATTTTATTCTATTTGGGTTCATTATTAATTTTTTTATTATAATCTACAAGGATAACATTAAAATATAGACATATTAAGGGTGATCCCTGATAGATCTCCAATTCATTATGTATTAAAATTGTTATCTAGATATGAAAATATTTATGATAGCTTGGTGAATAACATTGGTATTTTTTATGACACCTTGGGGGTGGACCTGGTGATATTCTTATGAATGTTTAAATTAAATGTTTTAGACACATTTTCAGGTTATGATTGAAGTTATTTTTATTATGATATTACCCTTTGTGATTCCTTTAATCTATTCCTCATGTTATTATTTATATCTCTCAAGTTCATATATAAATCTTTTCACCTGTTTTTCCATTCTAGGTCTTTGGCTCACCCTTTCCATTGATATATTTCCACAAGTTATGAGATGAAATAAATGTAATAGGAAAAATCATGGAGAATACTTTCGTGGGAAATAGAATAACTTTCTCCAATTTCATGTATTATGTACCGTATTTATATGACAATAGAATTTAAAAGATCCTATGTTTGTAAAATGTCAGGTAATGTTATGTAAGAAAAAGGAAAAATGGTATAATATCCCATAATGATATTTGGGGAATATAAATTAAAAGTATATAATGGTTTTAATAAGTATATAAAATATTCTTCTGTTGTTCTAGGATTTAGAATATCTTAAAATCTAATTCTTCAATATTTATATTCTTTGGGGAGATAATTACTATGATAAAATGTTTATATAAACACAACTATCATGGAATTTATATAATAAGTAATTATACATTGATTCTCTTAAGTGTGATCGAAGTATAACCCTATATGTATTATATTATTACATTTGGTTCAGACTTCTTAAACATAAACATTAACACAAAACTATATGTAAACGAAATTAACAGATGGGATTTTATATGATCCATAATATTAAATAAATACATCATGTCATAAGTTCTTTTCTAAGTACATAATGAATTTGTAAAGGATAATTCTTCTAAAAATATTATCAGGAAACACATCTTACATCTTTTTGAAATATCCTAATGTTATAATGTATATTAAATAAATATCTATTATAGAGAAGTCATATCCAAGTGAAAGGATATATCACAATGGATATTATGGGAATATTTATTTTTGTTATTTGGATCATGACAGAATTTAAGAATTTCAAATCTGATGATTCATGAGATGTTTTCAAATAAAAATATTCATTATAGTTCATAGAAAATAAGGTTCTAGAGACACATACTATGTTAGAAATATAAGGAAAAGATATATAGATATATTTTAAATGAGTTAGGTGATATGTTATTTATTGAGAATAATGAATATTTATCTTACACTAAATTAGTAAATTGAAAATATTCTTCTAAATTTAATATATATGTGAATTTTTAAAATGAATTCTATTTACCATAATCATGTTTTTATTTTATTAAAACAACCATATGATGTAAACCTCATATGTTATGAATAGGTATTCAAGAGGGAGATGAAAATATATTGTTCTATGAGTAACTATAAATTATTTGTGGTAACTAATGGTTAAAGATAAGTTAGCATATTGATTTTGCTAAATCATTTTCACCTATAGAGATGGTAAAATATATTTCAATTATAAATTCTATAATAACATTAAATGATTATTTTATGAAATCTATAAGGATGAATTCGTTTTTATAAGTGGGTATTAAATCATGGAATGATTATTATTCCATATTTAATTTTTTTTAATGGGTGCACTATTACATTTCAAGTGACATATATTAATAACATGCGAGGAAAATATTATATTTCCATTATCTTAAGAATTGAGTAAAAATATTTCACTACCAATAGATTAAAGTAGATACAAATGTTTTAGGGAATAAAATATACTACGATTAATACATGGTATTCTTAAACGAAGTGGATGTACATAACTTAACATTTCATTGAAAAAATATGACTTTTTAATTCATGAGAGAATTTTTACTATGTCACATGTCATAAATCTCTCTAATATTATATATTTTTCAAATAATTTGAGATTAAGATAATTAGTAAAAGTTAATATTATTCAAATATGGGATCTATCAAATATTTAATGTTATATAGAAGATTGGATATTTCATATTCATAAATCATTGTGATTAAAAATAAAACTATATGAGGATAACTATATTGAAATATAATTATAATTTTAAAATATTACTTGTAAAAGTAAAAGATATGAATTCATATATTAGAGAATAAATAGTTCTAGTTATCAAAACATGAATTAATCTAGGCTTACAATATACAAAAAAATATTAATAGTAAATTTATGTTTTTGAAATAATAAATATAAGTTAATTATATTTCCTGATATACAATTCTATAGAATAATATTATGTTTCATCTTCTGGATAAAGCTAAAATTGAAATATAAATATTCTATTCTTTCCTAGATTTTGGTATTGTGTAAATATATTATTATATCAATGAGTTTTTTATAATATTATATTGATTAAAATAGAAATTATGTCAAGATTATGATATAGGTAAAATGTTATATTCTTCAATGATAGTATCTCTTAATATATTTTTCTTGAAGGAGGTAATCTTATAATTAATAGAACAATAAAATTCAAAATAATTGCACACCTAATAACAAATTTTTATCTTAATGGAGTAATGATTTTCAAGTGAGAGATGAATGGTTTTCAATAGTTGAATGTTAGGTATATTGAATGTGTGATTGTTATTATAGTAGGTCCCCTTGACCAAAATCACTTGTCTTCTTTTTTATTTCAATTTCATGCATACAATATGTTATATTCCCGGTTTATATAGACCGTGAGAATTTTTTAACAACCTCGTGTACTATTTATTGTATTTTCCTTATATTACATATCATATTAAAAATATATAGCTATTTAAAAAATATTATGTGAACCTCACGATAATATAATAATAATATTAACCATATATGTTTTGATCAAGATACATCAATATGATGGGTCATACATAAGGAATGTGTTTCAAGTAGTATGAAATGATAATCAGTAATATTTAATTGAATTATATTCATGATTGTTAATCTCATGTATAATTGATCATGAAATCAGGACCACCCAAGGTAAAACCAAAAGTTATGGGTGTAATTGGATGTTTTTATGTATGAGCCTATATATTGACCTATAAACATTAAATTTTTACCAATGTATAACATTAATAATATAAGGAACTGACCTTAAAAATAATTTATTCTAGTGTTTCTAACCAATAATAAACATTATAGGTTCTTTTCAATTTATATTTTAATGGAATTAGAAAAATCTCTTACAATGTAGATCCGTATATTTCATGTGGATAGTTATACTCTGTATCCACCTTTCCCACCAATGGAATCTCTATTAAAATAAAACATGACATATTTTTGAGACTAATCATTAAATAATTCATCATGATATCATAATTTTCCATTTCAAACTTAAGATTTATGAGAGTAATTTCAAAACCTTGGATGAGAACAAAAAGATCAGAAAGGGACGTAATTAATGTAAATCGTTAGTTTAATGAAAATAAGAAAACTCATTAAATCATTTTCTTAAAAACACATTAGCAAGCACAAAACAATCATGTGGGTTCCTTGTAATGTTATTTCCATATAAATCTTACAATCAACCTTACTAATTGAATAACCATACGGTTGACTTCAAACTCTACAATACCCAATTCATTGGAGAGATACAATGGGGCTCACCCATCGTATATGCTATATCGGGCTGACCCATCATTCATGAGCTATAATGGGGATCAACACTTTGTATAAGCCATTTTGGGCTCACTAGTTATATTTACAACTACCAATACATAAAATAATTTAATTGTCGACATATCACTCATAAAATTTCATTTTCATTCATAGGGTAACAAATCCAATTTGAAAAACCAATTTAATGCATTTATAAAAGAGATTTTTGAATCAATGTATCTCATTACACTCTGAATCATTTAAAATAAATCATATAATAAGAATTTTAAATAAAGTATGTCCATATAAATAAATACGTAAGAACATTTTGAAAATATGGACATGAATGAGAAATAATTCGAAGAAAATATATTTAAAACACATAAAACGATGTTTTAGTTAAAGAGACTCTTACCATCTGATAAAAACAAGAATAAATATAATTAAATAATAACACTAAATAATACATTAAATATCCTTATAATATATTAATTTATTATATAAAATGTAAAAAGGGTTGTATATATATCTTATGGAGTAATAAAGGATCATAACATCATGATATACTTTAGTGAAAGGTGATTGAGATGAACACCCTTAACTTGATTCTGAATTGTTTTATAAATTCTTTGTCATCCTAAATAATAAAAATTGGAATATCAAATACCTATATAAGAAAATTTATAATGTTCATTATTATTTTTAAATGACTTTTATTAGTTCATAGCAATTACGTAATTATTTATATTCACATTTGGAAAATTTGTTGATATTTGGTACTCGAGTTAAAAATGAACATGGTATGATGTCATTAGTCTGTGTGGTCATAAGTACGTAATATCTAGAATAATATTCAATACATAATAATCTATTTAATACATTAATAATAACTTTTAAATCAAACTATTAATTATCTTTATCAAAATTGAACAATGTTAAAATACTGGAGATTGTGGGTCTTACGTAGACATGAGAAACGTATTCATTTTTCATTGGTCATTATGGAAGTGTGGTAGTTATTATTTTACAATTAAATAATGATAATATCATCATTAATAACATATTAATCATTTAAACATACTTACATATATCATACATGTGTTCTACTGAATAATACTAAATCACATTGCTTCGTGGAGGAGATAGTTCACACATACAAACAAACAACATAATCATTTTTATGTGTATTCAAAGGAAGAGAATAATTTATATATTATTATCTTAAAATGATTAATATGTCATTAATATAGCATATAATAATTTATTTCAACATTAGAACCAATATTGAGATACTGTTATGGAAAACGAATTATATCGGTTTGTCAGGGTGATAGTTCACACTTACACACAAACGGCTAATTCCTTTCATATTTGATGAAAGTAGAGATGAAATTAGGTTTCTATATTAACATAATAATATCTCAGTATATTGAGGATATTTTATTTATTATATCATCATGGTTGAATGATATTTTACAGAAGATTTAAAAGAAATTATATAAGAACGTTTAAATAAAAACATTACATTTCCTTTGGATAATCACAATTCCAAAAATCATAACTCCTCTAAAGAGAGAGTTATTCATAAAATAAGGCCGGGAGAATGTGTAGAAGGATTATAGGAAGGATTTTATGATATATTTGTTGAAAAAATATTTTTATAAGTTATATAAATAGGAAGAGAGGGTACCTTTTTTATAGGAGAGGAGAAAGACACCCTTTGAAACACTTAAAATATTAAATAAGTAAAAATTTATTTTCAAATAAAAAAGAATCCAACATGATTTATGTCAAATATAATATTATAATATTTCTAAATCTTCTTAACCAATAATTGTTTGACATGTTTTAATTTCATTTTAAACATTATAATTCTGGTTTACCTTGAATTATTGTATTTTACTTTTAATTTTGGTAAAACATTTTAAAAATTATGTAGCTATAAATTTTTCTTATATGGGGTCAATTTCTCATAAAATGGCCACTTATAAAATTTCAGAACCTATAATAATGAATTTTTAATTTTAAAATATTTTTAATATTTTTAAACAATTTAATATAATATTATTTTTATAAAATATGAATAGTTTCAATTTTGAACTATTAATTTCATTGAATTAAAATAAAATCAAAATAGAGAGATAACATAGAAAAAATTTAATATACTTATAATATGTCATAATAACCAAAAACATCAGTGTAGTACCCTAAATAAATAATATAATATTTATTTTAATATTTTTTATAACATTTATTTGAAATTTTGATTAATAAAATAACAATTATATCACTTTTACATACATATTTATTTTAATGTTATAATCTATAAAAATTATAAATAAATTCCCATGATGTAGATAATTTCAGTATATTTTTAGTGACTATTAATGATCTATGTTTTATCATGTTTATCCATAAATTAAAATTATTATACTTCTAATAAATAAGAGAGAGAAATGTTGTCACTTTATTTTCTTTTAATAATATTTATCCCATCTATTGGGAAAAGTTTTTCATATGAATCAATTATTATACTTAGTTGTTAAGTGTAAAATCATATTCATCCAATAGGATTTTGGTAGGTGTTAGAATAATTTTTTTATCTGTATCATATTTGTTTTATAATAATTTACCTGATTTACCTTTAACCACGTTATATAAAAATTTCTAAGGTAACTATTCATAATTTCTAAAAAACAAAACAAACTTATTAAAATAATTTGGACATATTGATTAAAAACATGGAATCCACTTTCCCAAATCTGAAACACATATTTTTAGTAAATAATTTAAAATTAATCTTCATTGTTAAAAAGAGAAAACATGTTTTTAAAATGTAAAAGCCTTGAAAAGATTGGCATTAGTCTGTATCAAATTTAAGTGTGAAATTACATAAAATGAAAAAAATTGGTTTAAATGATTAAAAATAATATAATTATACATTAAAACCAATTAAAAGGATAATATGACCATTAAAAATAACAGTTTCAAATTAAAATTACGTATTCTCACTATTCATTATATTATGAATTTTATCAGAAAAATACCATAACATTTTCCAAAATAAATTTTTATTTTCCAATTCCAAAGAAGTAGTTTATTTTTTCAAATAAAAAACATAAAAGTGTAAAATTCAAGATTTAAAATCGGTTCACCATCAAATGGTAGAAGAACATTATTTTTAGAGAAACACCCATTTTACCTATAAAATATTATCGGTTCTTATATAATGTCTATAAAACACCTAACATGAATTTTAAACATTATATTGAATTGATATTTATTTAATATAATCAAAAAAGAAATATTTTATTATTTTATAAACATAATTATTTCTACTTAAATATTATTTTTTTAAAACTCATCCTTCATATTCATGTGGTCTGTATTTTCATTTCTATTTAACTCTACAATCAAAGAATAATCCTTATATAAACATGTTGATACCTTGTTATTATTATTTTGTTAAAATTGTTCATTCCTTCCATTCTAATGGATTTTGATAAAACACTATTTTTTGAATATTTTATTGATAATAAATGATATAAATTTCTCACATTATGCTAAATATGATCAATTATGAAATATTTGGGATTAGATCGTTCATTTGCAAATTTGATTAAACTCCAGTTTTACCCTTTTAAAATTAACTGTAGTATTTCTTGAATAAATAATGTTATGTATGATATTTTGACATAAAATTTAGTAATTGTGTTCATGACTTAATGGGGTAAAAATTCTATTCAGTACGTGTGAGCTGGATCATGCATTTGAGGCGAGTAACTGGGCCATGAAGATAAAGGTGGACAGAACCATCCAGATTGGACATTACTTCACCATTTGGGTTGTATCTTCTTCATCCAGGTTTTTATTGAGCCCAAATTTTAAGGAGAGCTTGGGGACAAGATTTTTGAAAAATCAACCTGTCAGAAGGCTGACCGAGGCATGTGATTTGGAGGTCAACTATGAAGTCAAACATGGAATAAAATATTTGGTAGAGTTTTTCATTTCACACTTAAAATGTTATGTAACCCTAGCCCTCACAAACACTATTTAAAAGGGTTTTTAACTCTTTGAGAGGGATTGTCGAAGATTTGGGAGGGATTTTACGAAAAGGTTTCTCTTGGGAGCCCCTCACACCGCTTGGAAGAAATAAGGCTTTGTGCAAACCTCTCTTCCAAAAGGTTCTCCTCTCCCACCTCCTCTTTGTATTTCTTTTCCTTCATGTTTGTATATTGAATTTCGTTTCAAATAATATAATGTGTTCTTCCCTTTTCTTCTTTTCTTAATATATCTAATTGGGTTGGAATCAAAAGTAGAGATGAGATTGGGTTCTACCCATTCAATATTTGTTCATTCAAAACGTCCCCATGATGACCACACCACCCATGGAAGAGTAGTTTTTTTAGTGATCGATCTATCATCTAACCTCTTCATTTAATTATTTTGAATCATCGATCTATATTAATTAACATAATATGATCCATGAATTGTGTTTTTAAATTTTAAGAAACTAAGAAAACAATTGAACAATTAACACAAAAACACGCGAGGTTGAGATTTTGTGTAAATTGTGAGAGCGCGATCTTAGTCGGTAATATAAGACCACACAGGATAAATTTTTAGAGTTCAAATATAATCTCTAAACACAATTCATACTCATTTACAAAACGGATATGTTCTCTAATTAACCTCTGACTATAAGCTAACTTTAGAACAACAATAAATGTTGGGTGTTGCGATTGCGTGTTCCGAAGCTAGCCTAGGGGTTAAGTAATTTCATCTTTGTGGTTAAGTTTACTCACCTAGGGTTAGAGGGATAACAAATTAGGGGATCATAATTAAGTGAATTTTGATTTCAAGGAGACACAAGATGCCCCAAAAATCCATTTTATTCTGTGTGATTTTTGATGTTTGGGGAATTGATTTTATGGGCCGTTTTCCTAGTTCCGTTGGTTTTTTGTATATTTTGGTTGCTATTGATTATGTGAGTAAATAGGTGGAGGATAAGCCCACAAGGACTGATGATTCTCATGTTGATGTGTACTTTGTCAAAGTGCATGTTTTTTGCAAGTTTTGAGTACCGAAGGCCATCATATGTGACCACGTGACACACTTTTGTAATATGAATTTTGCCTCCCTGCTTCGGAAGTATGGGGTGACACACAAAACATCAACCCCATACCACCCCAAACAAATGGCCAGGTTGAGGTTTCAGATCGTGAGTTGAAACAAATCAAGGAGAAAACCATGCAGCCAAATAGGAAGGATTGGATCAAGTCCATGGATATGAATTGTGGGCTTATAGGAAAACATACAAGACACCCATTTGTATGACCCCATTTCGGATTGTTTTAGGGAAGGCATGTCATCTTCCTGTGGAGGTTGAGCAACGAGCTTATTGGGCTATAAAGAAATTCAACATGGATTTATCCCAAGCTGGAATCCAAAGGAAGATATAAATTCATGAGATTGACGAGATTAGATTGTCTTCATATGAGAACTCAAGGCTCTATAAGGAAAAATCAAAATCAGCTCATGATAGAATGATCCATCAAAAGTAGTTTCATGTTGGAGAGAAAGTCCTTCTCTACATTTCACGACTGAAGTTGATGCCTGGTAATTTGTGTTCAAGATGGTTAGGTCCATATATTTTATCTAATGTTTTTCCTTATGATGCAGTGGAGATCACACAAGAGGAAATAGGAAGGAGCTTTACAGTCAATGGGTAATGTTTGAAGAGATACATCGAGGGACTTCCTACTGATGCAGTTGATTTCATCAATCGGCATGACCCCATCATCACTTGAGAATATCAGGATGTTCTTAACCCTTTCACTTTTATATTACTTTTCCTAAATAAAATTATGCATTTCATGTGAACATAGCATATAATGGGTTCACATTGAGGAAAATGAAATATTTTAAGTGTGGGGGAGGGAACCTTTATAGTTTAGGATTTTCATTTGTTATTTGTTTAAAGAATTGTGTGTTTTTATTTTAAAATTTTTTTCATGATTTTTTAATTTGTGAGCTAAAATGAATCTCATCACAATTTTGAAATGCATATCAATGAGTGAAACAATTTATCCCATCAAACCGAGCTTAAATGAATGCTGAAATCACATTGTTTCAAGTTCAAATATTTAGTAATTTCATGAAACATTCACTACATTTTGAATCCCATGACACATCTCATTGTCCTTATATTTGAAATCAACTTTTTTAAGGCTTCTGGATAATTATTTTCATATTATTTACATTCACCTCACTTCTTGAGAGAACCAACCCATGCTTTTTTTAACCAGAATTTGATTTATTCATGTCCAAAATTGAGGGTTTAAGGTACTTATGTTTAAATTATTAAGGCATTTGTTTGATATTAAATCCCATGTTTCAATAAATCATTTTTTATGATGGCCTACCATGAAAATTTAATACTTGTATCCCTTAGAAGACATGATCATCATGTTATGATAACCACATTACAAGCCAATTTTACCTATCCAACCAACTCTTGAAGTGAAATTGCATAATCTAGTTTATCTTAAGTGTGGGGGAAGCTATATTGTGTTGTGATACCACATTCTGTGATACATTGGGTGGGAAATTAAATTCTGAATAGATGTGTTTTCTACTGAAAAAAATAATTATATTGAATGTTGTGCCTTTTCTGGAGCTTTCATGATAAGTGATGATGTGCCTTTATGGAGCATATAATTGATGTAGAAAGTTGTGCCTGTCTGGAGCTTTCAAGAAAAATATTGTTTGAGAAGATTGGAATTTTTGCTACAGAAATAATGAAGCGTGCTAAATTTCATTGATTTTTCATACTGATGGAGATGACTTGCTACTGTGGTGAGTGAGGATGAGACCATACTTGAGTGAAAACTGGAATAATGTCATTTCACTTCAAAAAGAGTCAACACCTCCTAATTCAGCCTCAGAATTTATCAACATATAAATCCTACCAACCGAAAGCCACAGAACAACACTAAAAAGTTCTCATGATAAATATATTTCCTTGACTCACTTCAGGTAGTGATGTAGGAATTTTTCAAGCCTATGGTGACCCTTTTATGAGTTCGGATGAGAAAGACATTGCAAAAAAAATTACATTTGTGTGATAAAAGAAAATTCAAGTGAGGTAAGTGTCTTGTGAATTGGAGGACAAATAAAGTGGAAATATATTGAATTATATAAATGAAGAACTTGAAATTATGATTTTTTATGAGGCAGGACATATTTTATTTCTTGGTGTGTAATTGTTTGATCTCAAGGATATGTGTTTTAAAATTGTTTCTGATTTGATATTGATGTTTACTTGATATGTGGTTTTTCCCCGGAGTGAAAAAGGGTAAGAGTGGGGGAGTTGATAAAACAATATTTTTTGGAATATTTTACTGATAGTAAATGATATAAATTCCCCACAATAAGATAAATATGATCAATTATGAAATATTTGGGATTAGAACATTCATTTGCAAATTTGATGAAAAATCTAGTTTTACACTTTTAAAATTCACTGTAGTATTTCGGGCATAAATATTGTTATGGAAAATATTTTGACATATAATTTTGTTACTGTGTTCTTGACTTAATGGGATAGAAATTATATTTAGGACTTGGGAGCTGGATTGTGCATTTGAGGGGAGTAAATGGGCCATGAAGACAAAGGTGGACAGAACCATCCTGATTGGACATTACATCACCATTTAGGCCGTATCTTCTTCATATTCAATTGGATTGAGAAAAAATATTGAGGAAATCTCGGGGACATTATTTGGCACAAATCATCTTTCTATAAGGCTGTCCAATTCACGCATTGTTGAGGTCAAAAATGCGGTGCAACGTGGAATAAAATTTTTGGCCGAGTTTTTCATTTCACTCTTATGTAATACTAGCCCTCAATAACTCTATTTAAATGGGGTTTTCACTCTTTGATAGGGCTGGGAGAGAATTTTGGAAGTTTTTTCCTAAAGGGTGTCTCTTGGGGGCCCCTCACAACTCTTGGAAGAAGTAAGGCTTTGTGCAAACCTCTCTTCCAAAAAGGCTCTCCTCTCCCACCTCCTCTTTGTATTTCTTCTCATTCAGGTTTGTATCTTGAATATTTCTTCAAATAATCTACTATGTTCATCCCTATTATCCTTCTATTAATCTTTCTAATTATATTGGAATCAATATTGTTGATGAGATTGGGTTCTGCCCTTTCAATCTTTTTCTCTTGCAAAACGTCTCCACGATGACCACCCCACCCATGAAAGAGTAGAATTGTTAGAGATCGGTCTATTTTCTACCCTCTTAATTTAATTATTTTGAATCATTGATATACTGTAATTAACATAATATGATCCATGAATTGTGTTTTTAAATTGTATGAAACTAAGAAAGAAATTGAACAATTAACACAAAAACACGTGAGGTTGAGATTTTTTGTAAATTGTGAGAGTGAGATTTTAATCGGTAATACAAGACCACACAGGATAAATTAATAGATTTCAAATATAATCCCTAAAAACAATTAATACTCATTTACAGTATAGATTTGTTCTCTAATTACCCACTGACCATAAGCACGCCTTAGAAAAACAATAAATACAGGGTGCTGTGATTGTGTGTTCCGAAGCTAGCCTAGGGTTTAAGTAATATAATCTTTGTAGTTAAGTAAACAATCTTAGGGTTTGAGGGTTAACAAATTAGGGGTCATAATTAAGTTAATATTGATTTAAATGATAATGATTAATAATAAAATGAATAGGTATAGTTGGATTGATTATTCCTTTTAAATTATTTTCTAAAAAAACATCTTCTTGTTGTGTCTTTTTAATCAAACATCATTTCAAAATTAAAAACAAAAAAAAATGCCATATTCATCCATCAAACATCTTCAAGTTTTATAAATGATAAAAAACCAAACCTTATCCTTTAAAGTAGTGTTTTTATTCTGTTTTATTTTATTTTTATAATACCTCTAAAAAGTTTATTTAATTCCCTCTCTCCTTTGAGAGACGACCTTGGTCAGCCACTCTGCTGCACCTAAGTACCCCAAAATCACACTAATAATTTTAGGGCACCCATGACAGTGCTATTTCAGCTATGATATAACGATATAATTTTACTAGTAATATATAGTTTTCTGTTTAAGATCGATATGGCATATCAAGCACACTATCGAACAATGTATTTATTTTTTAAAATTTCGCATGATACATTCTCCTCAAATTTTGGAAGTTTCTCCCTAAGAATGTTAATTTTTTTTCAGTAACTAAGTTACATCTTTAAAAAATAAATTTATATCAATCCCACATTCGAAAAAATATAAATAACACATCAAAATTAAAATAAAGAAAATACTATAATAAGGTCACCTGAGATAACACATACAAGGTTTCCATATAAGAAAAAATTGTTAAAGAAGAAAAACCAACCAACATGTTCTGATGGATAGTGATAGAAAACCTTGTCATGAAATTATTACCAATCAAAACACTATAATTTTTTGATTTGTTAAATGTTTATTGATTTCATAGTTGGAAAAGTAAAAGAAATTTGTTTTTTTAGATCATATAGATAAATTTTAGGAATTATATTACTATGTATAATTATAACATAAAAAATATACTTACATGAAAATTATATTGTCATCGTCTAATCGTATTCCACCACAAACTCATATTTATCTCCAAATGATGAGTATTCAAGATTAATCAACATCAATAGAATCAAATAATCCAAAAAATATTAACTATCTATTTCTTCTATCTTGAATCATTAATCAAAACCAAAATGGTGAGGATAAGATAAAATAATTCCACAAAAATGATAATACTTTATAAGAAGAATGGATACTTCTAATCACTAAAATTCAACAGTAATACCCAAATTTCAACAAGGACTATTCAAAAAATAATTGTACATAAAATTCCTCAAATAAACCAAACTATGATTGGGTCCCCGAATTTAGAAGGAACCTATCACATAATATTCGAAGACAAATTTTGTCATTTTTATCCAAATAACATCAAACACTCTTAATGGATCATACAAAAAAGTAATTACACTAATCACATGTTCTCCAAGATAGAATGTGAATTTAAATAAATAACCTTAAAAAACTATAAGTCCACAATAAAATCATAGATTCTTCCATTATATAATTAAACAATTACTCAGTAAATAAAATCCATTAGTGTCCTATTTACCATAATCATATAATGTTATCTAAATAGTGAACGTCTTCCTAAATAAAAATTATCACTTAATTCTAAAATCATATTCCAATACCTAGTATATCCATTTGATAAATCAAAAGATCCCAAAATCAACTTATTCTTATTCTATCAAAATGTTTAAATAAAAAAGAAAATGTTATATTAAATAGGGATTTCACATAAGACCATTTTTAGGAAATAAATCCTTAATGTACATAGGTTGTAGGTTCAATTCATACACCATTATTTGATGTGATGGGTTGTCACACGATCTACATGTTTTCATTTTTCAAAATTATATAATTATATAACACAACAAAATTAAGATAAAATACTCAAAAATAACCATAACATGTTTTAACCTCAAATATTATTCTATAGATTTAATTTTTCTTCCCAACATGTAATAAACTATAAAAACCTCAAAAATAGATATCTCCACGAATACCATTAATAACCTTAATATTTCATAACATAAGCCTCAAAAGGAGTCCTATGAAGTTAAACATAGTATCATCCTTAAACGTACAAACCCGTGATGATATCTATATCTTATAAGAAGACATCATACTATCCAATTTAGAATAAACCATACTTTGATACAAATGATATTTAACTGACCATACACATAACATATTTTATTATTATTTAACTATAATTAACAATAGAGTAAATTTTTAGTTTATAGTTTTAGATAATTTGGTCAAACTACTAAAATGTATACACATACATTACAAGTGGACATTTATCCTTAGTATCAACTTTCATTACCAAAGGAAACCCTTTTAAAATAACACATGACTTATTTTAGAGACAAATCTTGAATTACTTATTCATGGAATCCTCATTGTTTGAACAAATATTAGGACCAGTGAAAAAAATTCAATAATTGGGATGTTCACAAAAATCTCAATAAAATACGTAAAGAAATTAAATCATCAGTCTAATGAAAACATGAATACTCATTAAGATATTTTATTAAAAATTATTAGAAATCAATGAAAATGAAATGGTTTCCTTGGAACATCATTACCATATCACTCTCATTGGAACCCTTATTAATGGATTAACCATACAATTTACTTCTACCTCCTGAATAACCATTGCATTAGAGAGCTATAATGGGGCTCATCCTTCGTGTAAGCTATATCTGGATCATCTGTGAGTTATAATGGGGCACAACCCTTAGAATAATTTATATCAAGATCACCCATTAAATTACCATGTACCAACAGATAAAATCATTAAATTTTCAAAAATTCACTCATAAAATTTCATTTTCATTCATAAGATAACTAATCCATTTTCAAAAAACAATTTAATGCATTTATAAAATAGATTTTTCAATCACTGTGTCCCAAAAAATGTTGAATCTTAAAAAAAATTAAATAACATAAATTTTTAAACCTTTATTACCAGATAAATATATCCACAAAACCATTTTATAAACATGTACATTAATGAAAAATAATTAGAAGAATATATATTTAAAACTCTTTAGACGATGTTTTAGTTAAAGTGTCTCTTACCACTTGACAAACAAATGAATAAAAATCAATAAATAATCACATTTAATAAGAAATTAAATATCATAAGACTATATTAATTACTGTTATAATGTTTCAAAAGGGTTGTAGATAATCTATATAGGATAATTAAGGTGTATAACATCATGATATGCCTAAATGAATGGAGGTTGAGATGATGTCCCTTACCTTGAGTCCAACTTGTCTCATACATTCTTTATCCTCTTGAATAATAAACATAGGTTACATATATATTTTATTAAGAACATTTATATTTTTTTATTCTTTTTATATGACTATTATCAGGTTATAACAATTATGTAATTTGATTTGTTCACATAGGGTAGTTTGTCGAGATTCAGTACTCGGGTCGAAAATGAACTTGGTATGATGTCAAACATCCATGTGGTCATAAGTCCATCATATAAAATATAATTTTAAGGAAATTATCACCACTTTTATACATTAATAATACTTTTCATATCAAACCATTAATTATGGTTATGAAAAATAAAAAAATTACTCATGGAGATGGTAGGTCGTACGTACACAATAGTAACGTATTCATTTTTCAGTAATCATTAAAGAAGGTAGGTAATTATTATTTTATCATTTAAAACTGATCATACCATAATTAATATAATATTAATCATTTAAATATACATAAATATATCATAAATGTTATGTAGTTAATAAAAACAAATCAGACAACTTCATGGAGGTGAGAGTTCATATGTGCGCACGAATGATGTTATCGTTATTATATGTATAGAAAGTAAGAACATAATTGATATATTATTGTCTTATTATGATAAATATTTCATGAATATCATATATTAACATTAATTCCATCTTTATAACCTGTATTTAGAGACAGTTACGGAAAATGATTTATATCGGTTTGTGGAGGTGATAGTTCACACGTATGAATGAATGGCCAATTTCATTCACTTTCGTTGGAAGTGGAGATGATTTAGGTGATTATATTAACATAATAAAATATTATGATTTTTAGTATAAGGGATTTATTATCTCATCATGGTTTAATTATATTATAAGGTAGATGAATATGAAATAAAATAGAAACACTTAAAAACATTAACTTTCCTTTAGATGGTCACCTTTCTTAACACCTTAACACATCTAAGAATGGTGGTTTGAAAAAACTAAGGCATAACGAATGTGGTTAGGGATTCTAGGATAGGTTTTGGGACTATATTGGAAGAAACAAAATTTTTTAGAACGATTATTAATGTAGAAATAGGGGTACTTTTTTATATGATAGGGGAGGAGAAACCTTAAAAACTCTTAAAATATCAAATTATTATAAATTATTTTTTAATTCCTAAAGACAAAAAAATAGTAATGTATAATATATTATAATTATAGGTTTAAATATTCTCAAAAAATAATTTTAGACGTGTTTTTATTTCATTTAATACCATATCCTTTTTTACCCTAAATTATTATATTTGAATTTTAATTTTTGTAACAACATTTTAAATATTTAGAGGCTATATGATTTACTTATATGTGATAAATTTTCCATAATAATACACATTATGAAATTCTATAAATGATAATATTAACCTTGTAATTTTAAAATATTTTTTTTATTTTAAAATAATTTTATAAAATATTATTTTTCTAAAATATCTACAATGTCAATTTTGACACTATTAATTTCATTGGATTTAAATAAATCTAATAATAGAGAAAAAAATAAAAAATAAATTTAGTAGACTTATAATATGTCATAGAAACCTATTAAATTTTATTAGTACCTTAATTAACTCAATTAAAATTTATTTTAATTTTTATAGTATTAGTATTTATATATTATGATTAATAAAATGATTACTATATAACTATTGTATCAATATTTATGTATATTATGTAATCTATAAAATGATAAATAAATTATAATGATGTATATAATTTCAGTTAATTTTTGGAGACAATTATGGATCTATGTTTTATCATATTTATCCTTAAATTAATCTTAATATTCGTGGAATTAATAAGGGAGTGACATGTTGTCATTTTCCTTTTTAATAATATTTATATCGCATTCAAAGAAAAAATTCAATTAAATTAATCAACTCATATCCATAGGTGTTAAGGGTATACATTTAATAATACAATAGTATTTTGGAACATTTTAGAGTAATATTGTATTCATATCATATTGTTTGTTACCATAGTTTACCTGAATTAACTTTAATCACATTTAATATAAATTACAGTAGTTACTATTCATAATATCCAAAAACTAAATGCACCATATTAACTTAATTTAGACCCACTTATTCCAAATATGAAATAAATTTTTTAAAATTTATAACAACTAAGTTGTAGTAATTAATTTAAAAGTAATCCATGTTGTCAAAACTATAAAATAGGTTTTTAAAAAAATAAAAACCATTAAATGGTTAACATGTGTGTATATAAAACATCAATGTAAAATTACATAAATTGACATAAATTGGATTAAATTATTAAATATTAATTTAATTATACTTATAACTAATTATAATGAAAATTTATCAATTTTAATAAATTAGATGAAAAATCAGTATTGAATTAAAATGCAGTATTTTCCACTATTCATTAAAATATGGAATTTATCAGAAAAATACCAAAACGTTATCCAAACTAAATTTTATGTCCCTATTCAAATGAAAATGTTTATTATGTCAAATAGAACATATAAAAATGTCAATAAACTATATCTAAAATGGGGTTTCCATCAAAAAGTGATAAAATAATATTTTTAGAAAAACAATCATTTTATCCATAAAATATTATTAGTTCTTATATAATGTATACAAACCATATAAGACAAATTTTAAAACTAATATTGAATTTATATTTCATTAATATAATCCAAAAATATTGATTTCATTTTTTTTCTACATAAAATATTTTCCACTAAAATAGTTCATTATAAATAAAAATCCTTTATATTCATTTGTTCTGTATTTTCATTTCTAATTAATTTTGTAACCCAATAATAATTATTATATAAATATGTGTAAACCATATCATAATTATTTAGTTAATAACATTCATTTCTTCCTTTATAATGACTATGTTATAATGAAAATATTTAAATAATAATTTTTAGTTGTATCTTTAAGCTCAATATAGTGTGTCATGTACACTATCGAACAAAGTATTTCCTTTTAAAAACATGGCAAGATACTTTCTCCCCCCTTATGGAAATTCAATCCTATCTATTTAAATTTGTGTTTGGTAAATAATATTTGAAATTAAAAAATACCATTATTATAATCGCACACCAGATAAAATAATAATAAAACTTCCACATTAAAAGAGGGGACATACTGTATGATGGTCACCTGAGATAACTCATACTATGTATCCAAGTAAGAAAACATGGAAATAGAAGAAACTCTAACCAGCATGTTATAATGGATAATGATTGAAAACATGATCAGGAGGATGTTAACAATAACAAAATAAGATATTTGAGATTTATTAAACGGTTTTTGATTTTATAGTTGGAATATTAAACAGAAAATGTGTTTGTTTTATTGTAACGTCCCGGCTCGGCCAACCATCAAACCGGTGGCCAGACCGGTCACCACATGGCCTCAAGCGCGTCTCCCTGTACACGAGAGGCAGCCGACTCGAAGTGAGGGTCTCAGGAGGTGATAGTGGGGAGACTATACCCTCTTATCGGAGTTTAACAGCGGTTTCTCAAAGTAAATAACATTCAATAGAGGAAGAAGTAATAGATAAAAAATTAAAAAACAACAGCGGAAGATAAATATTGATCATTTTTATAAAAGGTGTCCCAATCCAGTTTACACTATACATGGATGATGAATGATACAATTTCAATACAGGAAACAATACATCATGCTTATAATAAAATGAAAAAAGAATAAATAAAATACAACAAGGCCAGATGGGCGTTCTCCTGAGCATCCCGAGCTCCCGCTCAGTCCTTTGCTCCTATCCCTAGGTATAAGCAACACAACAGCCAATCAAGGTCCTGCAAACAAGAAAGTCCACACGGGTACCCCAGTGCAATGGCGGACCGAGTAGGGTGTGAGATATAAATCTCAGTAGATCGGCACCACCAATGTCTAACCCAAAACAGACAGTGTAATATTAATTAAATTAGTAAGTATGTATAACAAGATTCAATATGTAGGACAACATTGATAGACAACACCCATCCAGGTTCCCTAAGGACACACGACAACTATACTAGCTTCAGCTCATTTCTGGTAATGTAACCCGATCATGTCACTATATATATATATATATATATATATATATATATAATGCACTCAGATCATAAATGGTGTGGGGTAAGAATGCCTCCCACCCATTACTAAGATTAGCGGGGACGAGGTAAGGATGCTTCCCGTCCCTATAGGTCAACTGGAAAGTGGTAGAAATGCCTCCCTACTATACACGTATCGAGATTTTCGGGCACGATGTAAGAATGCCTCTCGTCCCTATAGGTCAACTGGCAAGGGGTAGAAATGCCTCCCTTCCATACACGTATCAAGATTTGAAGGTATGAGGTAAGAATTCCTCTCATCCCTTTAGGTCAACTGGCAAGGGGTAAAAATACCTCCCTTCAATACACGTATCGAGATTTGCGGGCACAAGGTAAGAATGCCTCTCATACCTATAGGTCAACTAGAAAGGGGTAGAAATTCCTCCCATCCATACATGTATAGAGATCACATCTTGCGTGGGGTAACATTCCTCCCACCCATACTCAGAATATGCTGGCATGGGGTAAGCATGCCCCCCATCCACAAACATACACAGATGATAGCCTAAGGTATGAATGCCTCCCATTCATAAACATACACATTAACCATAAGTTTCATATCTCAATGCATAAGTTAGAACCTCTTATGGATTTAAAGTAAACACGTCATATTTAAAAATCATCCAATACCACTCATTATCATTATAATAATTACATTAGAAGGCATAAGGAAGTAAATTTAATGCATTTCAATTAGGACACCGGCATAAGCTTTGTCACTTCAAATACATCCCATGAGGTAGATACTTATCATGTATGTCATTAACTATACAAAAACCCATTTCAAGGAGCTATTCGTTATATGAAAACTGTCACACACATGTCAACTCACTCAATTTTCACATGCATGGACAATTTATTCACGGTTCAAGCGTCTTAGGAATTTCAGTTTAAGGTCATCATTATCTCTTCCAATCCATACTAACTATTCTGTTTATGTCAACCCAACCATTTAACATAATAGAACATAGATACTACAGTCTAGGGTCCAAAAATAATAAGGGGTTTTATGGAAGCAAAGCCTTTGACCACTTGGGCCAATTAAAAAACAAAGGAATAAGCAGATAAACAAGAAATTTAATAATTATAGCAAAGCAGCACAAGGAGGCAAGCATAAATGTATACTTCCTACATTTTTATCTTGAAGACAACGCACCTATGATCGAGGGGTTTTATTATTTAATCGTTAGTTTAGTTACCAAGAAACCCTTTTAATCTCGTCCCTGCAATTTACACTCTTTGCACAAAAGGATTTAATTGGAACTAAACTTTCATAATTAACGTACTATATCAATGTCGTATTAAACACTTTAAAGGATTCACTTTAAATTAAAGGGCAAGGAGGGGGAACCTACCTCAAGGTGGATCCATCCGTCCACTCTGGATTTTGGAGCATTCTAACTAAAGCTTCCGCTGTTGCTCCCCCACTAAGCATATGTGACTTCGTATAGGTATAATTACACCTAGCCCCTACGCACACACCTGCATGGCCATGGGTGTGCGCCAGAGGATCCTTACTCCTATCCTTATACACATATACCTACCTTCGCTCACCTGTGCAGGCACTTTTATATATGAAAAGGCGGACACCTAGCACCATACGTGTATATTCGCTGCCATGCACCAATATACAAATACCGGTGGAACCCACGTACATATAAATACGTACCTAATCCTGCGCATGTAAGTCGCCTAAGCTCTGGCAACCCGAACATGACAAAAACCACCAACGTACTAACCCAAACACACTAGGAACCCTTAGATCAACTAAACACATTACTTGGATCCTGTAAAACAACCAACACTAGAAACCCCTTACCTAAAAAACAAATTGGCGGTTCAAAATCACCACAAACCACTACGTCTTCGGCGGAAGACACTGTACTCGCACCCATGAGGTCCCCAGGGACCTTCCGCATAAACCTGGAACATGCGAAGCAAGAATGAAAACGAAATCAAGAACCAATCCCCAACATAGGGTTCATACAAATGGGATTTGGGCGAGGGAGAATCCTAAAACCGGCCAAGAAATGGAGGACACTAAGGAGAAGACTTTACCGCGATGATTCAATGGAGAAACGAACGAAATCGGTAGAGGAATCGTCGGTTAAAGGGAGGCCGGGGGGGGGGGGGGGGGGTCAAGCATGCGGCAGGGAGAGCCCCATTGGGCTGTTCGTCGAGTGAGAGGGGAGATGGTGAGGGATTAGATATTTAGGTTTTAATTTTATTTATTTATATTTTTAATTTAATTAAAATACCTAACACACCCAAAACACATGGTTTAACCCGCATGGTATTCCAAACCGTGCACCAACCGTGCGGGGTCTATTGCCTCCAAGACACCAACTACATGGGCTAGGTGCACGGTTTGGGAAACCGTGTGTAGCCTGTGCGCAATCCACTGCCCACCTGATTTAGGTCACATGGTTTAGGCCGCACCGCTTGGTCAACACTTGTGCCAATCGTGCGCCCTCTGCATCTCTTTAAAAAAAACCGGGGTTCAGCACTTCTGAAACCCCTCGGGCCACCGTAGAAACATAATGGGCCTTCTCCCACGCCAAAAAACATAAAAAGGAAGGGTTAAAAACTCTAGAATCTCATTCTGAAGCCCAGTTCTAAAAACAACTCGTTCAGTAATTGAAAAAATTCAAAATCCCCAACTTTTTAACCCGGTTCAAAACATAGGTCATTAAAACCTTCCCACCTTGTAACTTGTCATCCTTGAGAATCCATCGGAAAAAACACACACCTCACTTGACCTAAAAGGGTCGTGAAGATTCGTTCAAATGATCACGTTACATTCCCAAACGTCCGACGCACCAACGAACATCCACCTATGCACAGGACACTTAAGTCGTCAACACCTGAGACAACACTCGTTTTCCTACCAAAACACACAGATGACTCTTACCTGAGCCCGTTATACCAGAGACACAGCCTCATCATCATCTCGCCATGAAACCAATCAAAGGTTCTTCCCACCTTAGATTTTTTTAACGTTAAGTGGTCAAAACTCAAACCAAATCTCCACCACCGTTCAAAAATACTTTCAAAATCACACTCCAAGCATTCCAAATAAGCACCAAGTGTGATTTTGAAATGATCTTACAGTCGATTTCCCCATCGAACTCAAATCCCAGGAAGGAAGAAGTCAAGCCCCTTCGACTGACTATTCAAGAAGACGCCTGGTTTAAACGGTCGATTCATTATAAGCTGAACAACGATGCCTTATCCCAAGGAATCTCACACTTACCATGAGAACGTTCAAAAAAGCTTATACCCGACTCCCGGTGACGCCTCTAAGATCAAACCATACAAGAAACAACACATCCCACGTGCAACACCGAAAGAGAACCACCTGTACAAGCCCAAACGCTTTAAAGCATTAGGGTGGAAAAGACTGAAGTTCTCTTAGTGCATCCAGGATGAGAAAAAGATAGGGGACACGCTCATCGCATTGAAGAGTACTCTAAGAGGATTGAAAATGGATTCCAGTTATTTATACCTATAAAATGGAAAGAAGATCAGTCGAACCACCCCTGGTTGACTCTATAGAAGAAACTCGGCTTCACCTACCGATGCATCAAGATTTCAACTGATCACAATGCCTCATCCCACACAAGTCATTTGTCGACCAACCTTACCACCAAACCCAAAAGAATTCGAACAAAACCTGAAAATTTTCCATGATGTCCCTTCTTGGCATGTTCCTTCTACCCGAAAGGACACACTTTACTCAACAGGCATGATGATTCCCACCGTAGAAGGGTCGGCGTCATCGAAAGGAGAAAGACATGTTTCTCACAAGCATACTTGTTCATAATTAACTGAATGGACGTGTGTTGCTCCTCCGAGCCACGTTCACCACGTCAAATGTACAAGGAATCCAAAGCAACCAGATCGGCGTGTCAACCACCCGATTCTTCTAAAAATCATCCCAAGCATTGGGAAAAATTGATTCGCAAACGCTCAGGTCGCTCTACCATGGAGATGACCCTATACCATACACATCAGTGCAAGAGACAAAGCCAAACATTGTATTTCCCAATACGACCATTCGCTTGGGAGATTACACGTCAAGTCATCTATTACTGCGTAACAAAATGGGTAAAATGACCAACAGGGCAACTGACCATGCCTGAGGCATGTCCAACCAACTGATACAGAGCATTACCCGATGTTCAATCCCTTAAAGAGATCAAAAGAAGCATGACCAGCCATCTAAACATGGGTTTCATTAGAACTGGAAGTCGTACATGGGACAATGGTACCCGAATAGTACCAAACTTCAGAAAGTTCACCGAACAAGCCAAGAACATAAGATCTAAGGGAGCTACCTACCATTTGGTAGCCCCTCACGAAAAACAAGTGTCAACCAAAGGACTTGGTCATGCCTAACAAAATCCATCGTGATCAAACCCAAAAATTTATCTTCATTGATAAAAAACAGCCTACGGAAAACACGTAATGTTCTGTTCCAAGTCACTCACAGGAAAGACTTAACCTACCCACACACGGGGTCTCAATAGAGGACACCACTAGAGGTTCCTTTTTCAAAGACCTTTATATTTATTCACATTTATCATTTAATCACATTAAAAGATTAAATTCTACACATCAAGTACCCTTTTCCAAACAAAAATTCTCTAGGCACTTGATCATTTTATCAAAAAGCTCAAAGCATAAAAGGAATGTTTCAATCAACTTCCTTTTAACCACTAGGCGACCTACGAGGTTCCCAACAAGACAAAACATTTCATATCAAAATCAAATAGCTTTTAAACAAATAATCATCACCCAAATCATCCTTCCATTATGTTCCTTATGGGTTGTCGTTTCCCAACCCATTAAGCACCCATACACTCCATAAATTGAAAATTGGATCCCATTAAACAAAATAGATCACAGTTCAGAAATTAACGTGCTCAAATACAACAATCTAATCATAAGGGTGGATAACTACCTATCTGAAAAGCGCCCATACACCTTACAATTTGGCATTTGGCTCCCTTTAATCAAAACCAGTCTCATTTTACAATTTGAATTTAGGAGCCCCTTTTTCTAGAAATATAATCACACAGGTTACCCTTTCCCATCTATAAGGCGCCCAAACACCTTACAACTAAAAATTGGCCCCCGTCATAATTGAAATCATTTACTTTGGTCAAAGAAACCAATTCCATATTAACTGAACATAGAATTTTGTAGAAACTAGTAACACATAACATGCTATATCACAAAAGCGTGGAAGAACTACCATGACACCTATCACAATAGTAGGTGTCAACTAATGCATCCTAGATGGAATGGAATAATGCATGGTATTCAATTTCCTACAAGGTGCTTATATGATACATGAGATGGAATACTCTCATATCCTCGGGTTGCAATAGAAACAGATCCCAAATTTCATCAACAGTATCTGCATAAATCATGTGTGTCACCCAACAGTGAAATCAAATCAACCGTAATGATCAAAATAATTTAAACAACAATTCTATTTGATGCAATTTAATTTTCCCTATGCATGGGGTGGACAATCACAGACACAACTTATTACAAAATTCCAGTTTCTTCCTATCCCTTTTTATAATCACCATATAGTAAGGGAAACCAGAAAAAAAAGAAACTCCTTTGATACCAATTTTTAATGTCCCGACCCGGGTCACCATCAAACTGGTCGCCAGACCAATGACCACATGGCCTCAAGCACGTCTCCCCATATGCCAGAGGCTACCGACTTGAAGTGAGGGTCTCGGGAGGTGATAGTGGGGAGACTATACCCTGTTATTAGAGTTGTAAAGCGGTATCATAGAGTAAACAACATTCAATAGCGGAAGCAGTAATAGATAAACAATGAAAAAAAAACAGTGAAAGACAAATAGTGATCATTTTTATAAAAGGTTTCCAAATCCATTTTACATGATTCAGGGATGATGAATGATACAATGTGAAAACATGAAACAATACCACATGCTTAAAATACAATGTAAAAGAATAAAGAAAAGACAGTAAGGCCCTACAGGCATTCTCCTGAGCATCGTGAGCTCCCGCTCGGTCCTTTTCTCTTATCCCCATGTACAAGAAACATAGCAACCAACCTAGGTCCTACAAACAAGAAAGGTCTACTCGTGTACCCTAGTGTTATGGTGGCCTGAGTAGGGTGTGAAATATAAATCTCAGTAGGCTGGAACCACCAGTATCTAACCCAAACCATACAGTGTAATATTAATTAAAGCAGTAAGAAGATATAATAAGATTCAATAAGCAGGAAAACATATATATACAACACCCGTCCAGGTTCCCTAAGGACACCCGACAGCTATACCAGCTTCAGCTCGTTGCCAGTAAAGTATCCAGATCATGTCACCATATATATATATATATATATATATATAATGTTCTTATATCATAGATGGCATGAGGTAAGAATTCCTCCCACGCATTAATAATATTAGCAGGCACAAGGTATGGATGCTTCCTGTCCCTATAGGTCAAATGGAAAGGGGTAAAAATTCCTCCCTTCCATACACATTTTCATATTTACAGGCACGAGGTAAGAATGCCTCTCGTCCCAATAGGTCAACTGGAATGGGGTGGAAATTCTCCCTTCTGTACACGTATCGAGATTTGCAGGAATGAGGTAAGAATGCCTCTCGACCCTTTAGGTCAACTGGAAAGGGGTAGAAATGCATACCGTCCATACACGTATCGAAATTTGTGGGCACGAGGTAATAATGAATCTCATCCCTATGGGTCAACTGGAAAGGGGTAGAAATTCCTCCCTTCCATACACGTATAGAGATCACATCTGGTTTGGGGTCACATGCCTCCCACCCGTACTCAGAATTAGCTGGAATGGGGTATGCATGCCTCCCATCCACAAACATACACAGATGATAGCCTGGGGTATGAATGACTCCCATTCATAAACATACACATTCGCCATCAGTTTCATATAACAATGCATAAGGCAGTACCTCTTATGATTTTCAAGTAAACACATCAAATTTAAAATCATCCATAACCACTCATAATCATTATCACAATTACATTAGAATGCATAAGGCATTAGATCTTATGCAATTCAATTAGGACACCGACATAGGCTGGGTCACTTCCAATACATCGCATGAGGTATAGACTTATCATGTAAGTCATTAACTATACACCAACCCATTTGAAGGAGCTATTCATTATATGAAAACATTCACACAAACGTCATCTCACTCACTTTTCCTACGCATGGAAAATTGATTCACGGTTCAAGTGTCTTAGCCATTTCAGTTAAAGGTCGTCATTATCTCTTTGAATCCATACTAATTTTTCTGTTTATCTCAACCCAACCATTTAACTTAATAGGAAATAGCAACTACGTTCAATGGTCCAAAAATAATAAGGGGTGTTATGGAAGCAAAGCCTTTTCCCACTTGGGCCAATGAAACAATAAAGGAACAAGTAGCTAAACATGCAATTTAATAATTATAGCAAAGAAACACAAGTAGGAATGCACAATTTTCTACTTCCTATATTTTTATATTGAAGATTGTGCACCTCTGATCGAGGGGTTTTTTTATTTAATCGTTAGTTTAGTGACCAAGCAACCATTTTAATCTTGTCCCTCAAATTCACACTCTTTGCACAAAAGCAATTAAGTGGAACTAAACTTGCATAATTAATTTAATAAAGCAATGTAGTATTAAACTATTTAAAGGCTTCCCATTAAATTAAAGGGCCAGGGGAGGGAACCTATCTCAAGGTGGATCCATCTATCTACTCCAACAATTGGAGCTTTCTAACTAAATCGGTTGCTGATGCTCCCCCACTAGGCATATGTGACTTCGCATAGGTATATAGACACCTAGCCCCTAAGCACACACCTGCATGGCCATGGGAGTGCGGTAAAGGATCCTTACCCCTATCCTTACACACATATACATGTATCCGATCACCTGTGCATGCACATTTATATATGAAATGCGGATAACTAGCCCCATACATGTATATTCGATGCCATTCCAGGATATACGCATTCTGGGGGAACCCACATACATATAAATACGTACCTATGCCTGCGCAGGCGAGTCGCCTACGCTCTGGAAAATCGAAACACGACCAAAACCACCAACGCACTAACCAGAACGCACAAGGATCCCTTAGAACAAATAAAGACATTACTTGGAAGTTGCGAAACAACCGACGGTAGAACACCCTTACCTCGGAAACAAACCGGTGGTTCGAAATCACCACAAACCACTACAACTTCGGCGGCAAACACCATATGCACACCCACAAGGTCCCGAGGGACCTTCCGCCTGACCCTAGAACATGCAAAGCTAGAAATAAAATGAAATCAAGAACAATTCCCAAACCTAGGGTTTGGCCGAACGAGATTAGGTCGAGTGAGAAGACTAAAACTAGCCAAGAAAGGGATGTGACTAGGGAGAAGACCTTACCACGACGATTCGAGGGAGAAACAAACGGAATGAGTGGAGGAATCGTCGGTCGAAGGGAGGTCGAGGTGGGGGTAGAAAGCATGATAGGGAGATACCCCTTGGGTTGTTCGTCGAGTAAGAGGGGAGAGGGGGAGGGATTAGATATTTTAGTTTTTATTTTATTTCTTTTAATTTTTAATTTAATTAAAATACTTAACACACCCAAAACCACATTGTTTAACCCGCACGGTTTGCAAAACCGTGTGCAAACCATGAGGGGTCTGCTGCCTCCAATACACCCGCTGCACAGGCTAGGCACATGGTTTGGGAAACCATGTGCAGCCCGTCTGCAAGACACTTCCCACCTTATTTAGGCCGCACATTTTAGGCCACATGGCTTGGTCAACCCGTGCGCCAACCGTGCGCCCTCTGCAGCGCTTTGAAGAAAACTATGGTCTGGTGCTTCCGAAACCCCTCGGGCCACCTAAGAAACGTAACAGGCCTTCACCCACACCGAAAAACATAAAAAAGGAAGGGTTCCAAACGTCGGAATCTCATTCCGAAGCCCGATTCTAAAAATGACTGGTTCAGTAAATGAAAAAGATCAAAATGCCCCACTTTTTTACCCAGTTCAAAACGTGGGTCATTAAATTTGTGATCATTTTCATAAATATGGGGAATTATTTTACAAAATAGATTAATAACATAAGGAAATATAATTACCTGAAAATTATAGTGTTTTCCTTTAATATTATTCCACTAAAAAATCATATTTTTTTCCAAATGATTAGTATTCAAGATTAATCAACTTCTATAGAGTCAGATAATACACAATATATTAACTATTTATTTCTCCTGTATTAGAAAATTAACCAATACCACAATGGTTTGTATAAGATAAAATAATTCTTCAAAATTAATAATCTTTTATAATAAAAATGTCTACTTTTAATCTCTAAAATTCAATATTATTACGCAAAGTTCAACATAGACCATTCAACAAATATTATCTTAAAATTACTTAAAATAATATAAACTAATATTGAAGCATAATAATGCATAAGGACTTTTTCACATAGTATTTGAAGAAAAATTTTATGATTTTTATCAAAATAACATCAATCACTATTAATGGATCATACTAAAATGTGATCAACCTAATCACGTGTTCTCCATGATAGGTTAGTCATTTCCATATATAACCTGAATTACCATAAGTCCACAATAAAATCATAGATTCTTCTATTGTATTATTAAACAATTACTACCCAATTATAATATCATAGTTTTCTATTTACCATAACCAAATAAAGATCCCAAAATATTGAAAGTCCCCTAAAATAACATTTATCGCTTAATTCCCAAATCATTTTACAATATCATGGATATCCATTTGATAAAAAATAAGTCCCCAAAATCAAATTATTACATCAATTCATTTAACTAAAAATAAAACTTTATACTAAATAGGGACTTCTCATTGGCTAGATGTAGGTCATAAAGCATTATCAGACTTATGTTGTGTGTTCGATTCATGAAGCCTTATTCAACGTGATAGGTTTTTGCATGGTCTGTGTGATTTAATTTTTCAAAAACTATATAATTCATATAAAATGAACAGAATTAGAGAAAATCCAAAAAAATAACAATAAAATGTTTTAACCTCAAATTTTATTCTACACCTTCAATTTTTCATCCTAAAAATTAAGAAACCAGAAATAACTTAAAAACAAATTTTTCCATAAATATAATTAATCACATTGAAAATTCATAAATAAGCCTCAAAAGATTTTATATGAAATCAAAAATAGGATAAAACATTAACTTTTAAACCCATTATGATATTCATATCTAATAAGAATACATCCTAATCTCCAAATATGTCTAAACCAACCTTTGATTCCAATAATAAGCACTTAGCCTTAAACAAAACTTGTTCAAGTGTTTTTGAACTAGAATTAACATTAGAGGATATTTTCAGTTTAGAGTGTTAGAGAATTAGGAAATATGCTTAAAAATTAGTCCCATAAATTACATCTGGACTGTTATACATAATATCATCATTTTCCGCCAAAGGAGAAACATTTAAAATAAAAAATGCCTTCTTTTTGAGACACATATTAAATCCTTTAACCATGACTTATTCATTTTTCATACAAATATTATGATATGTTAAAAAAATTCCAAAACATGGGTTCAGATAAAAAAGATAATTAAGGGAGCTAAAGAACATAAATCATTAGTCAAGGGAAAACAAGAAACTCATTATATCATTTTCTTGAAAACCCATTAGCAAGAATAGAAAAATCACGTTGGTGCCTTTGAACATTACAACCATATAACTCTTAGAATCACCCTTACTAATGGAATAACCATATTGTTAACTTATTGCACTGAAATAAACAATTCATTAGGAATATATAATGGGGATCACCATTTGTACAAGATATATTGGTCCCACCTATCATTCATGAGCTAAAATGGTGATCATCCCTTTGTATAAGGTGTATCTGGCTCACTCTCAAGATATAATGGGGCTCAACCCTTTGTATAAGTTGTACCGGGCTCAGCCATTAAAATTTAAAATTCCAAAACATAAAATATTTCAATTATAATCATTTCACTCAAAAAATTATCATTTTCATTCATATGATAACCAATCCATTTTAAAAAAACCAATTTAAGGCATTTATAAATGAGATTTTTGAAATAAAGTGTCTCATACTAATTTTAAACGCTTAAAAGAAATTATTGAGTTAACATTTTAAAAAAATTATTTCCTTATAAATCAATCCATTAATCCGTTTTGAAATGATGGACATGAATTATAATTATTTCAAATAATATATATTTAAAAAAATAAAAATGATGTTTTAGTTTAGGAGTCCCTTACCACTTGAGAAAAACATAATTAAAAATAATTAAAGAATAACATTAAAAAGACATTAAAAATCATGTAAATATATTAATTCATGATATAACATGTCACAAGGGTTATATAATCAGATTATAGGATAATAAATGTGTATAACATCGTTATATGCCTCCGTAAATTGAGATTGAGACAATGTTCATTTACTTGAGTCTGATTTCTCTCATACATTTTTCATCATCCGAAATAATAAAAATAGTTAATTTATTTAATATAATTAGAACTCTAATAATGTTTTCTTTATTTTTTTATTACTATTATCATGTAATAAAAATTACACAATTATTTATGTTCCCATTAGGTATTTTGTTGATATTTGGTACTCGAGTAAAAATTTAAAATAGTATGATGTCAATAGTCCATGTAGTCATAATTGCATCCTATCCAGAATAATAATAATGAATTAATCATAATTTTTATACATTAATCACACTTTTCAAATAAAAACATAATTTATGGTAAATAAAAATAAACAATGTTATAATCATTGACATGGTGGGTCATACGTACGCCTGAGTAACATCTTCATTTTTCATTGAGCATTATCGAAGTAAGGAAATTATTATTTTATATTTATATATTTATCATTTCGTAATTAATATCATATTAATCATTTAAATATACATAAATATATCATTCATGTGATGTAGTGAATAAAAACAAATCACATCGCTTCGTAGAGGTGATAGTTCACACAAACGCACGAATGACATTATAACTCTTTTATCTGTGGAAGGTAAAAAAAATTTATATATTATTATATTATAATGATAAATATGTCATGAATATCCCATATTAACATTAATTACATCATTATAACCACTATTGGGAGTCAGTTATGGAAAACAATTATCAGTTTGTAGAGGTGATAGTTCACACGTATTCATGGACGACTAATTCATTTCACATTTAATGGATGTGGAAATAGATTTAGGTATTTATATTTTCATAATAACATCTCAGTATTTTGATAATACTATTTTTATTATCTAATCATGGTTGAATGATATTTTAAGGAATATGAAGAATTAATAAAATAGAAACGGTTAAATAAAAACATTAAATTGTTTTGGATGATCACCTTTCTTAACTACATAACACCTATAAAGAAGGAATTCTGCATAAAATAAGGCCTTAAGAATCAGGGTAGGGATTGTATGATTTTTTTGGTATATATAATCCAAAACAAAATGGTTTTAGATGTGTGAGTAATTGATAATTATGGGTACCTTTTTATAAGAGAGGGGAGGGGCACCCTTGGAAACTCTTAAAATATTAAATTAATATAAATTTATTTTTAAATTAAAAGACTCCAACTTGAAATATGTGTAATATAGTACTACTATTACTCTAAATATACTCATAAAAAAATATTTAGACATGTTTTGATTTATTTTTAAACCATATCCATTCGTTTTAACCTTAATTATTCTATTATAATTTTCATTTCGGTAACAATAGCTTAAACATACAGAGGCTTTAAATTTTACTTATATGAGGTAAATTTCAAATAAATGGAAACATTATAAACCTTTATACCTTATATTAACATATTTTCCTTTTTAAAATATTTTTATGATTTTCATATAATTTAATAAAATATTATTTTTATGAAATATCAATAGTTTTTTGTATTGACACAATTTATTTGATTGAATTTAAATAAAACCAAAAAAGAGATATAACTAGGAAAAACAAACATTAATAGACTTATATTATGTAATATCCACCTATAAAATTCATTTATGGCTATAATTAACTAAAATAATGTTTAGTTTTATATTTTTTATATGAATTAATTGATATTTTTATTTATAAAATAATTAATATATCAATGTTGTGTGAATGGTTATAGTAATTATATTACAACTAAAAATTCTAAATCAATTCACATGATTTAGTTAAATTAATTACCTTTTTTTGTGACTATTTATGAAATAGCTTTTATAATATTTGTACATAAATTAAAATTATTATAATTATAACAAATAAGAGAGTGACTTGTTGTCACCTTATATTTTTTAAGAATATTTATATCAGTTTTTTTGGAACAAATTCCATTAAATAAATCAATTTAAATCCATAGGTGTTAAGACCCTACTTCTATTCATACAATATTTATTTGGAGGTTTTTAGAGTAATTTATTTCGTTATTATATTGTTTGTTACTGTAATTTATCTAATTGACCTTTAACCACGTTAAATAAAAATTACTGTAGTTACTATTCATAAAATAAAAGAAAAGTAAACAACATAAATTATTTTTACTCAATGATTACCAATATGGAATAAATTTTCTCAAAGCATAAAACAAATAAGTTACCATAATTAATTTAAAATTAATCCTTGTCCTCAAAACGAGAAAAAGAATTTTTAAAAAGTTAAAACCATCAAAAAATTGACATGAGTTTATATCCAATTTCAATGTGAATTTATTTCTAATGACCAACATTGGATTAAATGATAAATAATTAATCTAATTATACATTAACAAAAATTAAAACAGTAATATAATAATTTAAATATGTTTTTTGAAAAATTAATTTTGAACTAAATTGCCGTATTTTTCATTGATCATTAAAATATTAACTTTATCATAAAAATACCAAAAAATTATCCAAACTAAATTTTTATGTCCATATTCAAAATAAGAAGTTTATTTTGTAAAATATAGCATATAAAATGTCAAAAATATATTTAAAATGGTTTCTTTATCAAAAGGATTTGAAACATTATTTAAAAAACACTCATTTTATCTATAAAATTTATTTGTTCATATATAATGTATAGAAAACACATAAGATAAAATTTTAAATAAATTATTGAATTTATCATTCATTAATATAATCCCAAAAGTTTGATTTTTATTATAAGCATGTTTATTTCCACTTAAATTGATTTTTATAAAAAATATTCATTTATATTGATTTGGTTTGTATTTTAATTTATAATTAATTTTATAAAAAATAACTGTTAATATATAAACATATGTAAACATTATATTCATTATTTAGTTAATATAGTTTATTCACACCATTTTAACAGCTAGTTTTTAATTTTAATATTTAAATAATAACACTTAGTTGTTTTTCGACGCTCGATATGGCATATCATGTTAGCTATCGAAGAAAGTATTTCTTTTTAAAAACATCATATGTTACAAATAATGTAATTTAATTTATGATGAAATCCATAAAATATTATGTTTCTAGTGAGGTTGCTTACATTGAGTGCATTATTTGTAGTATATCGTTGATTTAATGATCAACATAAGATTTGATTCTTGTGATCACATGATTATGATGTATCTATCCATTGGATCATTATGGTGTCATAATAAATAAACACATTTCAATGTTAAATGAATGAAATTACATCCAATACATCCAAATAAATTTAAATTATATTTGGAAGTATGGATACACAAATAATGAAACCAACTTTAGGAGATATTGAGATATAAATAGATTATATTAAAAATTAAGTATTAATAGATTGTTTTCATATCTATGACATAACATATTCTATGTATGGGGATAACGTGTTTCAAGATATAGATCCTTTTTTTGTGAGTAGCTCTAACTATTATCGTGATAAGGTCCTATAGGGTTACAAAAAATGGGAAACATAATGTGTCACCAATTTATATGAATTATTGATTATGATAAAGTGTGCTCTATCTTTGTGGTCTTGTAAATGACTGAGATTAACAGAAAACATGTAATTGATTTAAAATTTTAATCATATGTCATTACCTCGTAAATAATAATTATTGATCTTATTTATTAGGGTATTTGATTTTAATTTATTTATAAATAATATAATATGAGTAAATATTTTTTGGATTGAATTTTATTTATTTGGTGATTATTAAACACCATTTGGATGAAAAATTTTAATGGTGCATTTTTCAATAATAGACAAGTTGTGGTGTTATATTTGAGTATTAAAATTATAATGAAATTTATAATAAGATAATAATTCATAAATGAAATTTTTGTTTGTTTTTATGGTTTATGATTCTATAGTGTAAAATTATAATAAAAGCATATAACCTACGTATTAAACCACATTTTGGACCATAGATTTATTGAATAATTCTTTTGAAAAAAATTTCACTTCTTACTTCATTCTCATAAGTTATCGAGGGATAAATTGATAAAAAGAACATGAAGGATACTATAAAGACCATGGAATCTTTAGGACAGTATCACATCATAATATAATCCTTTTAATTCAATTATTTAGTAATATTTGATGTTCATAAATATTTAGAGTTGTTTATAGTAAGGAAAAAAGGAAAAGGGATGGTTCCTTGGTGTTGGGACACTATTTGTACTCAGTGGGAAAGCACATGGTAGATGATGGATTCCTAGTGTAAATATACCCATTTTAAAAATTACTAGGTAACCAAAGGACCTAGTTCGCGTGCATGGTTGAGTTGAAAATGATTTTCTATTGTGTGGGGGAATTTCATTTCAACTCAAAAAATCATTTCTAAACATTTTAGTAATGAGAATTCAGATAAATTGATCCCAATTCACTATTATCTTATAACATATATAATATATCACTAATCATTGGTTGGTATGACTTCTACCTTTGTTTAAGTGAATCTAGTTTGCCATGAAATATCATATTTAGAATGGTTTTGGATGGAAGTCCTCTATTCATCATTATTTTCTTTTTTCTTCCTAGTATTAATCATTATTAGATATTTATCTAATCTAGTTTATATTAATCTCAATGATGAATTTAATATTCTCTTTATTTATATGTTTCGGGGGTTTATCACAAGTGGAATGAAGGTATGTTTACTATTTTCATTTATGGATTTATTCTCCCTTAATAAAATTGATTAAATGATAAATATTTCCAATCATAGAATGGTATTATAGTTGATTAAGTGGCATACCTTACCTCCATTAACCTCAAATGATCATTTTCCACTTATATTGGTAGGGGAACAAATTACTCCTCTCATATATTTATAGTTAATGTTTTGGAAATGTTATAGTTCTTGATAAATTAAATCATACTAATGTGTTTTAAAATAATATAGAATTTATAAAATATATCATGATTTATTTAAATTATTATCCTTAAAATAAATAGTGTCTGGTGATTTGATAAGTTCTGGTAATTATATTAATGTTATGTGTCGTGTTTTATTCTCTATATATCATTCCAGGGTTATTTTAATTGTATAAGAACACATGTAAAGATTGTAAAAATAATATGTCCATTTTTCCCTTCTATATTAAAGGTATACACAGTGTGGTAAATGCATTATTTATTTAGATTAAGGAATTGTAAATTTAACAGTTATTTTTGTACATTACTTATTTATTTTAATATTTTGATTGAGCCTCTTATTCATATTATAAAGTATATATATTATATATAACCCATGGGAAGTCATCCATACTTTAACTTATAGGCGGATAACATTGGATGGGATGAAAACTCCATGAATATGTAAGCACATCCCCCTATTGTTCAAGGTATGGTTGATAATATATCATTAACTATGTACACACAATTATCATTACATATAATTGATAAGTATTTCACCTTGAAAAAGTTATGTTTTATCATAATTGATTCCTAGATTTGGTTCAATATCAGTTGTAATAGTATTGTCCCTCCCCATAAAATGATTTTCATTTTATTATATATATTTATGTTATATATTTTTTATATAACATGTAAATGTTTAATTTGTTTATTTATTTTTATTTTTATTATTTCCAAAAAAAAATATTATAACAAATGGTTTACTGGTGTGGTAGTGACAACCTACTTGGTAGTGTCATATTTATACATTATACTTATACATATGAGACACATGAAGATTATTTTTTTCATGAACCATGTAAAGGAAAATTTTTAGATCCTAAGAAAAATAATCCCTTAGATATAGACTATGGGTGATGTATTTTATACATTTTTATAGTTGATGATGTTTAATGAATAAGGGTACTCCATGAAGTTCCTCTTGGGGGATCTCAACATTGTTATTTAGTTTTTGTATCTTTTAAAAACAATTTCTATATATATTTATATAAATATGTGGGTTTTTTTAATTTAACACTATTTTGAGAGCTATGTATGCTTTTATCCAATGTGGTATGGTGTCACAGATTAATCTAATATTAGTAATTTAGTATTATTTTACTCTCTAACCACATCATTTTGTTACCTAATTAATCACACTTTGTATTTTGTTTTTTAATTAGTAACACCAAATCTGGGTGTGATAGTGAATTCTTTTCTAAGGGAGAAAACGATCTCCCATATATATGTCAGTCAACCATTTATTTTTATATTAGCCTCCGGGAATTGAGAGATCCTCCTATGCAATTTTTATCACCTGGTCCAATACAATATTTTTTTTGAATTCAAGTTCATTTTAAAATTGTATCATTATAGGGAATGAGTTCCTAGGTGTTGTTTCCATATTTAATTTGAATCTATATATATAATTATTGTAAAGGTAAAGTGAAAAATTTTAAAATAAAGAGGAAACTAAGTGAAGAGTTGACTGTTATTTCACAAAAAATGAAGTAATTATTTTATGTTGGAAAATAATCTTAAAGAAAAATTTATGATTTTTGTTAAATAATTTACATCATATGATTGGAAAATTGTGTTATATTGGAATTTTATGTATTGAAAAAAGAGAATTATTATCCACAATGATTATGAAATTATATAGAATAGAATAATTTATATTTAGTTTATGAATATTGTTTTGGACAGAATAACTGGTATAATATGTATTTAAATATATTACAATAGTTTTAAATTAGTAAATAATATAGATATATTATTATAGAATCTGTACATATTTTATTTAGTATTATGGATAATGAAAATTTTAAAAAATACACATGGAATATGTTTTAATTTATTAGATTTAGAAATAAATAATACCAAGGAAATGTATATTATAGGAATAAACTTAATTGATTTTGTATATACATAAATTGATACATTGAATAATATTGAATTAGTTTTAAATTAATATGACAATTTCACTAATTAATTGGATATGTTAAAAGATATTTTTAAATGACTAAAGAGGGATGGACCAATTTTTAATACATCATAAATCCAATTTATGATTTTTAATATTTTAGGAGAAAATATGAAAAGTGGAAACATTATTTTATGTATGAATCTTTTGTAGTAGAAAATGAATTTTTATTTCTATTAATATATTTGAGTTACCCCATAATATATTTTTGATATCATCTGACTTTTTATTAATCAAATAAGATTTTGGGTATTTTATTATTTAAGATCATTTATAATATTTTTCTTCTAATATATGAATTTCTTCCATAATATGAATGTTCTAAATCCATGTGTAATATCTTTCCGATATATAAAAAATTCATTTCTAAAATATTATATTTTTAAAAAACATATTATTTTTTTATTAATGATGGATATTATACATTTTAAAATTTTGAGAATCTGCATATTGAAAATTAAGGATTCAAGAATTTACATTCTGAAAAAGAAATTAAAGTGATAATGGAATATCCATTATTAAATGTTCTCAGAATTTCTTAATAATGGGTAGTGACTCAATAAATGAAATTATAAGAAATGGGTCTTCAATCCATCCATAATAGGGTAAATGGTATAAGAACATTTTGGGACAGTTTTTATCATATAAAATATTGAACTTACAAAATTTAATTATTATAATTAAAGATTAATCTATTGATGAATTTGATGAACATAAAAAATTTGAATATCACAAAATCATTTATGATTCAAGACTCGTAGGGAATAATTAATTCCTTTAGTTTAATCATGAAATTAATATTATTAATGTTATTGTGTTGATTATTTCTTATAATCTCTCAAGTTTAAATGATAGATTCCCATTTCCACAATATCTGCAATTTTTAATACAGATTGAAGGATGATTTAAATGTGAATTTTTCAGAATCATATTTTAATAAAGAATATAATAATATATATACATAATCAATGAATATTTATTCATAAAACATAATAAATTAGAGATAATATTAATCAAGTACATTTATATCATTTCACATTTGATAATTGTTTAAAAGATAATGATATATGAGAGATTGTGTATTGTAGGACTGGAATATTTTATTGGATTACACCTAATACAATTTATTTTTATATTTATATAAATTTTGGAAAAACTCCTGAATTTTTGAGTAATTTCCTATAAAACTACAGAATGTGAGACTATCAGGAAGAATAAATAAGGGCATACCCCTTCACAATAAGTTATTAGGATGATAAAAATTATAAACTGAATTACTATGTTTTACTGTAATAGTGATATGTTTTCATAGTGTTGAGAATGCATGGATTCCATTCAAAAAAGAAGATATTGTACGAGTTTTTCAAGATAGATATAATATATTGAGGGATAGAATAAGAGTGTGATGAGCCTAGGATAAAGAATAATAATCTAAATGGATTCAAAGAAGAACAAGTTAATGAAAAATTTGAAGATTCCAACCATTTCCTTAGAAGAACATGTGAGTTGATGTAGTGAAAATTAAGATGAAGAAGTATTAGATCATCAAGATAATTGATTGGGTGACCAAGAATCCATCACCATGTTCATTAAGTCTAATCACCTTGAATTTTTATGACTCCTTATTTCATTTAATTATTTCCTTATATTATTTTTAGGATGATTTCTTGTGATTTTATGTTAAGGGATGAAAAGAATCTATTTTTGAAGGAACATGGAATCTATGAAAAGGAATAGATGATGAGTTTCATAATATATACTTGAAGACATCATGAGAGTTTAATAAAGTTTCTTATTGGGGAAATAAATGATTTTTTTCGGTGAAAATACATCATTTGAATTCATGGTGATGCACTTTAACAACATAATGGAATAAGAGCATAATAACATTTGGGATTCTAGATTGAAGAGGAGATATGGGATGTAGAATTAGTTAACATGTTTAATATTTTAAACCCTATTAAACATTATATGTTTAGATATAGTTAAGATCAAAACATCCCATACTCTAATTATATTGGTAAAAATATTTTAGTGGATTATTTGTGACTCAGACATAGCGTGTTCAATAGGATGTATGATACCATAGAGTATACAGACCAGTTGAAAACACATATGTAAATTTAAATATTTAATTAAACTGTTTAAATGTTTGTTTAATGATTCAAAACAAGATCTAATAGCCTTAACCAACATCATGAGTTTAAACTCCCTAGGGATAGAAATGTTTAAATAAGACGTTATAATTTTATATAAATTGGAACACACCTAATTTAACCTTGTATAATGTTTTCTAATATTGGTCAACTAAGTGTCTCAATTAGTATATGAGAATATGTTCCAACTAATTGGATCTATTATTTAATCATAAATGGTTCAAGAGAATTAGTTTCTATTTTTGATTAGTTCTAAAAAATTTATTTACCTGATGTATTTTCTTTGATCTATATAATTTGATGATTTAATGTTAGATTAAAGGACAACACAGAAGTTACTTAAATGGATGAATCCATCTCTTTCCCTCTTAGGAAAAATTTTTAGATCAAAAATAAGTCCTTAATAATTCAGAATAATATTGATGCAAATATTTAAATAATTCTATCAAAGTGTGATAATAAATCATAACTACTTGGTTTTATTCAGAGTGATAATTATTTTGATGAATCAGTTACATATTATTACTTCAATGATACTACTAAAAATCGCGCTAAGGATACCTCTTTAAAATCTTTTAAAAAAATATACCTTTATATTAGGAATTATTTGAATAATATCCCAATTAAGTTAGTGTCTTATATATTTACATTCATCAAGGGACCATATGATGAAACATCACAACAAGAGTTGGAAGCTGATGCTACATAAGATCATTGCAAAATAAGATGATTTATTACAAAAATTTCCCAGAGAAATTACATGCAAATTGAGAAACTATTTTACTTGTCATTAATTAATTTTAGGTATTAATGATTAATTGAAAATTTTTGTTTACAAGAAATGTTTTTTTGGTAATATTGTTTGTAAAGTGATACATGGATTAGATAAGTTTCAATAATTGTATGTGAATGACAAGTATAAACACGTAGAAGCTATGTAAATGATGGGGAAATATCAAAAAATATCATTTTAAGAATCAAAAAAAGATATTGAAGATACATATAGAATAATTAATTTAAATTTGGATGAAATATTGAGCTTAATTAAGGATGATATGTATACACTCTATATGAAGGTACTATCCTTGGAAGTAAAATGGAAAAATCTAAATGCTAAGAAATCTAGGACATCCTAATCTATTGAGAATAAAATTGATCCCACACAAAATCCTTTAGGTATTAATGACGTATATGAGACTCTTATTTGTGGAAATAATAGTTTTGAATAATATAAATAATATCCCATTTATATTGTATTCAATAATATAGCCCAATTTTTAATTAAATCAGTTTTTATTAAACAACATTTCTAGAAGTGCATGAAAAGATATAAATATTAAAAATCATTAAAAGATAAAAATATGGGTACATGATTCAATATGTAAATTAATTATAATGGAATTTCCATGAAACTTTCCCTCACAAATAAATCCCAAAAAAATATTATTCTAGCCGAAACGATTATGAAAATAAATATAGAAAAAGTGAAACTACTAAAAAAGATTTAATAGATATTGTTGGTCCTACCAAAGGTTTTGAAACATGGATGTTAGGTGTTGACATAATATGTTAGTGTTTTTAACTCAATAATGCACATAATTTAGGTGGGGGAAGGTGATGATCAGAAAAGATCTATAAAAAAATTCAAATAAATGTGTATTTTGTCCATGATAAATTTATTTCATTTTATGTAAAACTAATGTGATTATTATTATACATGTTTATATTATTATCTTAAATTTTATATCTTTTATTGTAAAATAATTAATATGATGATGAAAGGAAAATGATACAATAATTTTTTAGTAAATGAAATAAATTTATGTATATATTTGGAGATAAATTACTAAACAGGGTTGTCAAACAATATAACCCCAATAATTCATTGAATAAATGTTATGATGATTTCTATCCAATAAAAAATAAATTCATCTATTTTTGGAAATGTAATACACAACATGGATAATTCAAAAATTCTATGAACATAAATGTGAATGATAGAAGTATTTAATAAAAAGGGGAATCCACCTAAGATAGGGTTAATAGGATTGGATGACTGGTTGAAACTCTATATGAAAAGTGTGAGAGGGTTCCAAAAAATGGGTAGCTGAACGATTGTTAATGATGTTTCTGGAAGGTGTAAATATGTTGGAAATATTTCAATAAAGAGTATGACTATATTTTATGTGAAAATAAGGAAAATGATAAATAAAACATGAATCATACTATCAAGAAAACAATTATATAGAACATTTTCCACCCAAATGGAAGTCCTAGCATGTGTAACATTATTGTCTTATCAAATTTATATATCAGCTGGAAAAGTATATTAATATGGACTAAGAGGAAATGAAGGGAACTCTAGTGTTTTATATCATTGAGAGTAAAATTCCCACTATAGGTAAATTAAAAATGAATAAATATATATAACCTTATCAATATCAGACTAGAAAAATCAAAGGAGATAGAATAAATCATTGTCAATGTTTTTTAACTTCCTTGAATAAGTTCCATGGTATTAGAGGCAATATTTAACCCCACTAATCCAACTATAAAGCTGAGGATGACCCATATTTTCCCAATATCTACTTGTTTTTGAATAAATGATGTGAATATAAGGTAAAGATGAATATAGAACATTCGTTCAAGGGGATCTTTAAAATTCGGTGAAACTCTAAGGTTTTTAATAATTTTAATAAAATATGGAAATCTAGTTAGCCCCTTCAAAATTGAAATTCTGTCATTTGATTTTCCTTCTAATATTACTATTATGAAATATATTTATTATGATTACCAATTTATAGTTATTATCTAGGTATATTGGGAATATATATATAAGAAAAATTAATGTTTCCCATTTTGTGATTAAGTGAGCGTAGTTTCTTCAAAATTATTTAAATTCAGTTCGAACAACAATATAAAGAATATGTTCGATTTTCTATCACACAATGTAATTAAGGTAATTATATTCTTATCCAAATTATTCACTATTGTTTTCTATAATGGTTTAACCCATGAATACATTTATTTTATTAGTTTTCATCTCTTTTATAAAAGGAAATGTGATATCAATATTCTCCCAAGAATTGACTTAGAATGTGGAAATTGGAGAACAAAAGTTGAAGAGATGTGTCTTCTAAAATTTAGAAAAGTTATTGGTGGTGAATTTTACATTGGAATATCCTTTTCAATAGTTTAAATATGGTGGAACACATCTTTCAATGTTTTTAATTTATTGTTAATTAGTGGGAGAGAAGGTGCATTGACTTTGGAAACAAATTTTTAATTAATAGAAAATATAAAAGGGGATATCAAAACCCCATTAGGATGTGTAAACCTGATGTGTATTTTTTTGAACATTTTTAAATATAAATGAGTGTCACTTTTTTTTAAAGACGAGTTGAATAAAATAGTCAGATTCCACTACATATTGAAAATAAAAATTGATTTATGGGGTAAATAAAATTGAATGAAGTATATTTCTTGGTGTGAATATTTTTCATTAGTTATTTAGAGTGATGGATTGTATGGTTATGAAAAGTGATAAATTTATATAATAAAAAAATTTAAAATTTACAATAAGTTGAGATATTGGAATATGTTGGTGTTTTCTACTGAATCTGGTGCGAAAAAGAACAACTTTTATAAATTGTATTTAAAATGTGTAAAGATCATTTCATCGTCATAAAGAAGATAAAAATGTACATGATAATTATGAAACTTTTTATCAAGCACATTGGATATCGAAATCATTTAAAAATAAACATGGATGAAGGATTAATGTGTTTGAGTTTTGAGATGAAAATAATAAGCCATTGGAAATTTTGAGAGTACTATAAATTGACAGGGTATAAACTGTAAGAGAACATTAAATTTATGTAAAAGGTTTTGTAATTATTCTGAAAATTATTACAATAAATTGAATTTCAACCATAATTTTTTAAGAGTTTGAAATTAGTGGATCAAATTTGAGAAATACCAAATTAAATTTCATGGAGTACATAATTTATGGAAGAAAACTAGAAAAATTAAATGTTAGTTTGTCTGTGAATTTTACATAGTAGTATATAAAAAATTTTCCAACAAAAGATATTATGATTACCTCCCATGATAATTTAAACTACATAAGACTTCTATATTACTGTATTTTACTTTTCATTTTTATTGATTCGAGATCACGAATTATTTTTAATTTTTCTCGACCTAACTTTTTAAAAACATATATTTTTAATGCTACATATGATATTTTCACATTTGTATGCCTTTGAGATTTAAGTAATATATTTTTGATCTATGAATTAGTTTTTGGTGCTCTGTGTGATATTATCCTTACATAATTTTCGGAAATATATATATTCATAAGTGGAGTTACAAACAAATTCATTCCTAAGGCTAAAGCTAAATGGTTAAAGAATGATCTGTTAATAAATATTCTAAAATCCTAAATACATAAACGTGTTTATGGTCAGTAATATAAAATCTTGAGGAAAAGATCTTTAAGGAATAGAGAACAGATCGATGGAAGTGGAATAGTTAAGAGAATGTTTAATGTCCAAGATTATGAATTTATCAAATTTAATAATTCATTTGAAAAATAAACCATTAAATTTTTTAAGTGTTATTGTTTAGAGAATTAAATATTTTAAATTTCATTGTGACTCAAGAATGATATGAAAGAATGATTGGGTCATGTTCCTTTTTTAAATGTAAGGGATTAATAAGAGACTATACCATATTTCTTGGAAGAACTCAAGATGAAATAATATCTTATAAATGATGAAGGCTGATATAATTATGGATCTGCGGAAGAATATTTTGAGTAATAATAGCGTAATTATACTAAGGAATAAGAAACTATATATTTAGAAATGGGTTTAAATGAAAAAGAAATAACAATCAAGGATACTTCTACCATTTCACTAAGGATGAATATTGAGAAGGTAATGACATATTATAGATCACGGGTTTGATGGATAAAGAATTTTTGTAATATCCACTATATTTTTTCTATAATGGAATATAAGAAATATTATTACAATAATAATGGATGATCATACAAAGGTATGGAATGTGAGACTCTTGGGAACTATAAAAAATTGGAATCCACCTTTATATATGATTAGTTTGAAGATAATAAAAGAATGATGTAGTGTATTATATGACTATATGTGAGTTTCTGATAGAGGGACTAGAGGGTGTGGATTCCCCATTAATAAGATGAACCACTATGAGTAATATAAGACAAATAAAATCTCTCAATGAAGAGAATAAAATTATTATTATCCTTTAATAGTTAGAAATAATCCCCTAGGATTTGAAAATAAGAATATAAAAAGAATAAAATGGATAATTTGATCACTAAATAGCTATGACTAATGTGTCGAACTAGTGATAAAGAAGAAGAAGAAGTAGTATCATATCCTCAAGGATATACATATAGTTTTAAATAAATAAACTTGAGATATAGTCTATTCAATCTCTAATAAATTATCTATATTTAAAAATTTTTATATTATATATATATATATATATGTAATATTTTCTAGGTTTAATTTCAATAAATTTTGAATTTAGGATCTCCATCTATCAATTTCTGAAAGAACTAGGGTGATAGGTAGTGGAATATATAATTAGTTTCATGAGGTATGATTAAAGACACTTAGCATCTTTATGAAACACTATTATTGTGGTTGGATATCTACTTTTAGGTGCATATAAATCCATAGACATCTTGGGGATCTACTTCAACAAGGAGAAGGTAATATAATAAGAATAATGGGTGGATTAAATTAGTGTTCTATGGTGAAACATTAGTTCAAATTTATAATATTGATAACTATTCACCTATTTAATATGGTTATAATAGGACATGACAAATTAAACAATTAATATTAGTTTTTGATGTTCCAAAGGATTGAATAACAACTGAGAAGGGGGGTCTGGATCCTCTATTCACTTTTAATACATTTCAAAACATTTTTAAACATAACCCCTGCAACATGTTATGTTATATTTCCTTATTAAATTTTAGTAAAAAATCATGCATAAAAGTGTATTAAATAAATTTTATAAGATTATATTTGTAAGTTTCACCTATAGTGTGAGAACCTACATCCCTAACATAGCCACTCCCATGGGTCTATTGAAATCCACAATTATGTAGAAGTGAATACAACATGTGACAACTCCTATTATAAATTTATTATCTCCCAATAGAAAAGAATATTCTAACTCGCATTAGTTTATATTGTTTTTATATAAAAAATTAATATAAACAAAATAATAAAGACTTTGTTGAAACTGATCAACAATTTCTCTGTACAAATCCTCTGTAGGTTTTAGATAGATCTTATTTTCTCATTCTGATGATTCCTGTTCTGATTCTCTCAATAAAATAAGTCTAGATCTGATTCTCCCAAAACGATGAGTTTGGATCTGATTCTCCCATTATGATGAGTCTTGATCAGATTCTCTCAATATGATTGACTCAAAGTGATAAACCCATTCTGAATCTACAAATTTCAAACACAAGTAAAATTCTCAATTTGATCTTGTTAAGTCATATTGACTCAATCTGAATAACTGAATATTATCATCTCAATCCACTCTAGTCAATATGATATTCTCAATATTATTTTTCTCAATTGAGTCTTGATAAATCTGGTAAAAAGAATTCAACTATCAAGTCCCCCTCATGAGATCTTTAGTCAGAAATGAATCTCACTTGATTTCTTCACGCTCCTCATTTTTTCCTTCCATGAAAGTTATAAATAACCAAATGATCTAACCATGTATTTATAGTCGACTCAAAAATAAAAATCAAGAAACTTGAAAACATTATCTGCTTCTCCAAATTTCAAAATATCTGAATTTATCTTATATTTAAACCATAATAGTTACTTATTAAAATAACATTATATTTTTTTGAAATTTAGAAAAATAAAATTTCATGTCTGACCTCCTCAACTCTTTATAAAAATTATAGTATTTTTCTTTTTCAGTCTTTTTTGTAATCATCTCAATCTGAATTCTGTTTCCTTCACAGGGAATCTAAATTCTATTTCTATCTCTATAAATGAGATTGAATTATATTTATAATGGAAGTACCATTATGATGGATACGCCATTACGATGTATTTCCCATCATGTTGGAAATTTCCATTTTGATATAAATTCCATTACGATTGAAATCCCATTATGATAGAATTCCCTTTATGATTGAATCTCCATACTGGATCTTTTAAATTATTCAAAATTCCCCACAATTTCGTCAAATGATTTTATCATGATAGTTTTCATGATTTGTGAGAACTTTATTAGCAACAATGATTCATCTGATTAAGTTTAGAAATTATGAAATCTTCATTACTCTTAAATTCACTTTCTTCAACAAACCACTTCAAAATAAATTTGACTTATTCTCTGAGAAAATTATTTCTTTCATTCATTGAATACTTCAAAGGAAAACATCTTAAAAAATTATACCTTTGATGCTTCTGGATCCAATGATATGAAAATGAAGTAGATGGATCTGAATCCTGGATAAAAAACATTCTTATACAAAAATGTTAGTTTTTAACAAATAAAAAAACAATTTTAAAACAATTTATGAAAACTGTTCTTCAATCCCCCCTTATTATATATTAACAGAACTTTTTAACCATCTTTTAACACTGAAAAGTTTTTCAGAACTAATTTTTTTTAAAAATTTCATGTTTTTAACTTCTATCCAAACACATATTAACTCATAAGAGAGTGTCTTGATAGAAGAATAATTGATAAAGTAATTTTTTTAAGGAATTACATCCCGGGGTGAAAAGAAAATTTTCTGTCCATTTAAATAGTACTCACTCTTACTTTTACCTTTTCCACTCTCAATTTACTTTTTCTAACATTTTTCTTTTTTCTCTCACTATTATTTTACTTTCACCTTTATTTCTCTCTCACTATAAACATATATCTTTTCCACTCTAAATTTTCTTTTTCTATCACTTTTCATGTTCTCTAATATTATTTTTCTCTCACAATTCTTTTTATCTACCCCATTCTATGATAACCACATCTTCAGATTCATAGAACAAACTCAGGTGAAAAATTATTACAAATTAAAAACCGGTCACTTTCTATACCCCTTTGTCAACATTATCCAAAGAACTATTGAGGTTCTTTCTTATGAAGATTAGGAAGATAGGGGATGAGGATAAATATAAAGTTTCTGCCTCATTTTAACCATCCATTCTTTTAGAATTTTCCTTTTAAAGATATCAGCTATCTAATACTTTGTAATATGGTATTCCAAGAAAAACAACTCCACTTAAAACATTATATTTTATAAAGATAATATGTATATTAATCTCTTTTGATATTGAAATTTAGATTTTTTTTCATAGAATGATCAATTACACTAGTATTATTACAGTTTTTGTTCAATTTTTAATAATCATTTACATTCAAATATTTTAGTTAAACATTCATCAAAAACCTTTGAATAGAATATTGAGTAGTTGCAAGATATTCATATTCATCTATTCTCAATGTTACTAAACCATTATTCGTAACTTTCCAACCCCCACTACATTCCCCCATGAAAATTATACCTAAAAATGTTGGAATTCTATCATTAAAATATCCATCCAAATCGATATAAGTATAACCAAGACACCTTATCTCACAATTTATTTTATATAATAATCTAAGTGAAGTTGTTCCTTTGATATAACTCAGAATACACTCTTCTTCCAACATATGGGATTATTTTTCATTACATTTATACTAGGTACACGAAGTCACAACATAAATAATATTAGGCCTTCAGGCTATGTGGCATAGAAGACTTCCTATCAGCTTTTGAAAATATTTCTAATTCACACTTATTCCGGATTCATCTTTAATCATCTTTATCCTCACTGAAATAGGAGTTGAAACATATTCTGATTCTCTCAGCCCAAACTTCTAAAACAATTCCCTATCATATTTTTCTTGAGATATGAAAATGCATTTTTATTTTAGTTGAAATTATAATACATGTAATAATGTAAATTCCCTTAACATAGAAAATTAAAAATTAGACTTCATTTCCTATGTAAATGAATTTTATACATCTTCTTCATACCCATAAAAATTATATCATTCAAATAAAAAATAAAGATTAGAGCTTTAGAGGAAACACATTTCACGTATTTTATTCTATCAATTTTTTTTAGAAAAGTCCAACATTCTAAAATTATTTTCAACATTAGAATACCAATCAGGTTGATCTTGTTACATCTTATACAAAGAATTATTCAAATGAAAAATTGAATTTTAATCCTAATCTTGGAGAAACCCACAAAGATGTTAAATGTAAACATCTTTCTAAATATCACCATTTAGGAATGTTGAATTTACATCCATCTGATAAATATTGTAATTCCGATGAGCAACCATAGAATGAAAAAATCCAACTATTTCTAATCTTGAAACTGGGGAAATATTTTATTCAAAATCCACACCTTCCACCTACGCATAGCCTTTACAAAAAAGCCAGACATTGTTTCTTGAAACATCCCTTGATCATTTATCTTTTTTTCTAAACCCACTTGGATTCAATGAAATGTTTTTTTATCCCTAAAAAAAGTTCCCATGTTTCATTCTTCTAAATATGATATAATTCTTTATTCATAGCATCCACCCATTATTTGAGTTTAATAGCATATAAAACCGATTCTTGTCAATTATTTGAGGTAAGTGAAGAATGATTATCTAATATCAATATCCATCTGATCTAAACCAAAGCCTTATGAATCCCAATAATATTTTTAGAATTAACATTTGTTTTGTAATTTATGAAATTTCAAAGTTTCTTTCTCAATTGAAATTTTATCATCACAAGATTATTATAAATCATGGTTAGGATCTTTTGAATTACAATCACTATTATTTTGATTTTATAGTTTATCATCATCAATGTCATTAATAAACTTTTCTAATGAATTTTTATTTTCAATTACATTCACATCATATGAGTCTACCTACTTTTGTAACAATGTTTTCTGACATTGGTAACACGTTTCATTTGGTTAATGACACATAAAGGTTCCTTTCTTTTAATTTTTATCAAAATTTTCCAAATTAGAATTATTTATTTTGAGAAAACATGGACTTAAAAAATGTATTTCAGTGATAGTATATTTAATACACATTTCATTTGATGTTATATTAGTTTTTGGAATCAATAAGCATTTATTCTGAACATGTGCAAAATTACTAATAGATTCTCCCTAATATAATTTTGAATTATTTTTTCTACTAAGATATATCTTCCAATTTCCAATAAACATTTATTCTTTATTTTTGAAAATCCATTTTTTGTGTAAAATAGGGAGAACTATACTAATTTTTGATACCCTTATTTCTCATGTAATTTTTAAAATTATTATTTCTGAATTTGGTGTCATTATCTATTCTCAACTTCTTTATGGAAACCCCAATTTATTTCTCAACATATTTTCTAAAGAATTAGATCATTTTATTATCATATGAATTGTATTTCATAAACATGATGTTTTCATCCAATTGAAATAATCAATAAATGTGATAAAGTATAAATATAATTTTTATTGATTTCTCATCAACTCACATAAATCAGAATGATTTAGTTCAAGTGGTCTGGTAGATTGTATCTCAATTATCATATAACAATTTTTAGTCATCATTCATTTATAGAATGTAATACAAACTTATTCATTCCTTTTTATGATTCTAAAAAATTCTGAACGAAATCAACATTAGAAAGTTTATTCATATCTTTCTTCCCAATGTGGGAAAGTATTTGGTTCTATGACTTATTTTCATCTTTAGAACTCCAGTAACAGTAATTGTTGAATTCTCATATTTTAAAGAGATTCTAATTGGTTATTTTTCATTTTAAAAACTTTTTCCATCTTTCAGATCATTAATAATAAAAAATTATTTTCTAGAAAAACGTTTTTTCCATCATCACAATATTGAAATACCCCAAATGAGTCATGATTTATCCAATTAAAAAATAAATATTCTTTAAATTTCAATTCATCAGTATCAATCTCATCTATTCTGATTCCATTGATTTTTAGGGAACTATCATTACTGAAGGTAACTACACCTCTATCATGACTTTGAACATGTTTCAAGATTTTAATATAACCAAGCATATGTGATTAAAAACCAAAATCATGCATCCATGATATGTTTCTTTTACTTACATTTAAACATTTCATAACAATAATGGTTTTTTCTTAAAGTGTATTCTATTCAAATTTCATGTCTTTTATATCATAAGAAATGTGTTCTGGAAGTAGTTTCATACATCTTTTGTCATGATGACCTACCATTTTAAATCTTCCACAAAATTCTTCAAAACATTTAAATTGATTTCTTTCAGAATGATTCTAACATCTTAGGAATTAATTTTTTTAAAATTTTATATGTTAGGAATGTTACAAATTATACTTCCACCATTTCTTCCACTTTGCTCAAATATTCTTCCAAGTATAGATAAATGGGGCCAAAAATTATATTCCATGTTCCCATATATTCGATAACAGGAGAAAAAGCCGTCAAATCATTTTTTTCTATTTGACAAAGATATTTATTTTTAGAAACCTTATTGTGGTTATTAATTTATTTCAACTCCAACATACTCAAGATGTGGACCATATTTTATTATGAGTTATTTTCATACTTTTTTAGATTTGATTGGTTTATCACATCATTTCTTACAACAAGTTATCCAACTAATTATTTGGATCTTGAAATGTTTAAATAATCATATAAAAACATTTTTATTTGTAAGATAATATTTTACATTATTATCACATTAAATATTCTATGCAACTATAGAAGTCTTATATTTTACTTCCAATTTTTTTTGAAGTTTACATTCATCTTCCTCATGGTAATTATAGGCTCAATAAGTTTTGATTGAAACAAGTTAACATATTCTTCCTTAGATTAGAACTTCTTATTATGATCTTCAATCATCTTTCTGTGTTAAAATATTATATGTTTGTAACATAAAATCTATTAAATGTATTCATCTTCATTCTTGATGAAATATTTTATTCCATCCTCAACTTCTTCAAACTCAGTATTGATTACTCTAATATCTTTATTGAGAGTTTTTTTCTCAATACATGAAACATGTTCTGCTCTGATCTAATACTCTATATAATATTCTTCACCATTATCTTCTCTCTTTGAGGAATATTTTTTTCTAAAAATTTTCAACAAAGGTTATGAATTTTTCTGTACATTCATATTCAAAATTACTATTTTTAGTTGAGTTCAATTCAACTTTCTTACACAAAATATATCTTTTTTCAATATTCGTCTTCTTGTGTCTGTTAGAAAACATTTCTTCATTATCATTTTTGTTTCACTTCTTTCATCATGATTTTTAATCGGAAACATCATGATACTCTCCTACATTCATTTTAGGGTAATTCATAGAAAGGGTTTTGATTCAACCACACTCAAAACAAATTAAGAGGAAGTTCACCTCCCTATATTCTTCTTCCTTTTCGATAATTCTTGGATATAAGTGACATCAGTTTACTATTCAAATCACTATTATATTTAACATTAGAGTCACAAGGATCTATATCTTTAGCATCTTGTATTTTCATAGTTCTAATGGCTTAAAAATAAGTTTTATCTTAAATTTTCTTTTTAAAAATTATATATTTCCTCATTACATAATCCGAAATAAAGTTATAAAATTGATAAAGAGATAAATAATCCTTGTCTAATAAATTAAAAAATAGAATCAATCATATCTAGAAATATTATCATATGTTTCTTCATAATTGTATAATCATATAAGATAACTCTGAATATACTGATGTGAAAATAAATATCATCCACTCTAGTGACGTATTCATCAATTGTTTCTTCATCTCTCATTGTGATTTCTTCAAACATATAATGCCATATTTGTAGCTTATCTTCATTAAAATTTTATTCCCTTTGAAAAAACATTATAGCTTGTTGCATATAATTTTTGATGATTTGAGACCCATAAAATTCTGATAAAACTTTTCTAATAAGGACATGAGATTAGAAATTATAGCATTTCCCACATATTCATATATTTCTATTAAATTTAATAGTTATTGGGGAAAATTTCTCAATATGTTGAAATCTAATAGTTGAAGCATCAAAAACTTCTAGTCCAAGAGATGTGAAAATAAGGAATCAACCTATTTTCCCATCCATAATAAGTTTTCCTATAAAATGTAGGAATTACTATTCTATTGACAAAATTGATATTATACATGATAAGGATTCGACATGGGAACTTCTCTATGATACCAATTGATGTTCCAATGGATCAAATACCAACTTAATGTGGAGATGAGTTAGTTGTTCAGTTTTTGTATAGTTTCAAAACATTTAGAAACATAACCACTACAACATGTTATGATTTATATCCTTATCAACATTTAGTAAATACTCATTCTTGAAAAGTTATGAAGTCAATTAAATAAAATAAGGTTTAAAAGGATCAGATTTAGTGTGATAACCTACCTCCTTTCCATATCCACTCCTATGGGTATATAGAATTTAAATATTATGAAGAAGTGAATACAACATGTGGAAACTCTCAATAGACACCTTATATATCCTGATATGGAATACAATAATGACTCCCATCAGTTTACAATGTTTTTTTATAAATAGATTGAGTAAAAAAATAACAATGACATTGTTGAAACCTCTCTTAAATTTCTAAGTTTCAATCCTCAGTCCAATTTAACTAGATCATATTTTATCAATATGATGAGTCTGGATTTTATTCATTAAATACAATTATTCTTAATCTGCTTCTCTCAATATGTTGAGTCTGGATCTGATTCTACCAATACAATGTTTATGGATCTGATTCTATCAATGTGGTAGACTCAATATGATAAACCCATTCTCTATCTATTAAAATCAAACTGATTTCAAAAAATCTTCTTCAGTCTGATTGAATCAATCTGATTTATTGAATACGAGTTTCTCAATCTGATTGACTCAATATGATCATTTCAATATGTTTTTACTAATATGATCTTACTCAATTCTATAATTAAACATTTAACTGTCTAATCCTCCTCATGAGGACTCTAGTTAGAAATGAGTCTCAATTAATTTTTCTACACTCCAAAATTTTTGATTATAATAATGTTACAAATGAATGAATTATCTGAGAAACCATTTATACGAAACTCAGAAAATAGAATTAGGAAACGTGGAAACATTCCCTGCATCCTCAAATTTCAAAATATCTGAAGATACATTTCATTTAAACATGAACATTAATATCATAAAACCTCTTAATATTTCTTTGAGATTTACGTAAAATATAATTTCTAGTTTAAGCTCCTCAACTCTACATAATAAATATTGAATTTTTCTTTTTGAGTTTTTTTAGTCACCTCAATATGATTTTTAGTTCTTTCTTAGTGAATAATACTTTTTCATTCTCATTGAATATGATTTCTGTTTCTTTCTCAATGAATCAGAATTTGGTTTCTTTCTCAAGGAATATGAATTCTATTTCATTCTCAATGATTTTGATGTCAATTTATTTCTCAATGAATATTAATTCTAATTGATTATCAATGGATCATATTGAATTCTCTTTATGATGGAATTCACATTACGATAAAAATCCCATTATGTTGTAATTCCCATTACGATGTAAATTCCCATTCTGATTGAAATATCATTGCAATGGAAATAACATTACATTGAAATTTCTATTATGTTGGAATCTCAACAAAACATCTTTTAAATTCATCATCCTTCTCTTCCATTTCTTCCAATGAATTTATGATGAGATTTTTCATGATTTGTGAGAACTATATTACTAGAAAAGAATTATTTGATTTAGCTTATAAAGTATTAAAAAAATTCTAACTCTCTACTACACTCTTGTCAACAATCCAGTCAGTCAAAAATTTTACATCGTTCATTAGAAAATTATTTCTTTCTCTAATTATGAAAAAGGAATGCTTCTAAAAAAATTCCTCTGATTCATTTATATCTAATGATATAAATACGGTGTAGATGGATTTTATTCCACAATAAAAAAATTATTATAAAAAAATGTAGTTGTCAAAAAATATTAAAAAATATTAAATAAATTTATCCCAAGGGTATTTCAGTATTGATAATATGGATTTAGGGGACAATATATTACTTGAACATCCCAATCACAACAAGGTGTGAGATTCTTAGGAGGGCCATACCTTTTTAACAAACTTGTACTAATTTATGAATTCATATACATTTAATATATTTTTATTCTTGGTTAAAAAATTTCCACTTTTAATAACTCTTATTATTGGTTCAAATCCCAAATGGGATTAATATTTTTTAAAATAAAATAGATTTTTATAGAAATTGAAAATCTCATGAATTTCTCAATATTTTTAGATCTAGATATATCTTTATAGGATTCCAAAAATCTACAATCTTCCAATAATATTATTTTATACCATTATAAGAAAAAATATATGTGATATCCATATTTCTATAATAAAATACCATTATGATTTTATATCTTTGACATCAATAGGATTCAACTTGGCAGATTATCATAGCATTTCTCTTACCCAATAAGATACAGTTGCATGGGTGAAATATTTATGATGTAAAGTGATCCTAGAAAAATTTATTACTTCTTTTTCTATAGAATATAAATCCAATATTTTACAATAGAGGGCCACATGTAATAAAAATGTATTCTGTGAAATTTCATCTATGTGTGTTGCAATCAATCAAAATTGGAATATTTATAACACATATTTCTGAAAGGAGGTTGGGATCTTTCAAAATGACCAACCACTGAAACATTTATTGATGTGGATATTTGGATAGAATTAATAGATAGGTTCTAAATATACAAGATCTCAAATATTGGAAACTAATATTTTGATTCTCAGTCTCCTAGAAAGTATATTTTTTATAGTTATTAGGTTATATTGGAAGCTTGTAATGTAGTTAGGATCAAAAACATGGGTGTATCGATCTCCCAGTTGAATATAAAAGTATGATCAGTCATACTAGATGTAAGGATTATATTCAAATAATAGGATCTAAAAACAAATATAATGTGAATCTTGGTCTCTATATATTTTGGCTATCATATATGAAACTCCTCAGGGACGTTGGGTTTGTTGGATTACTCCCAAAATATGATACAAACTCAATCGGGGTGGTTCATAAGACCAATGAAATGATTCAAACCCAACACCAATTGAAATTTTTATCATATTTATTTTTGAGTATCTTATGTTCTTCCGTCATCCAGTTCGTTTAGAATTTAGATTGATTATTTTGATGGTGAAATGCATATAAAATAGTTAATTTTAATCATGATACAAATTTTTATATAGAGTATTGTTTTTTATTATGTCAAATTTTTGTATTGGTTCATGATGAGTGTAAAAAATGATTGATTTATTTGTGGGTTCCTAGATACTCATGTGAGTCTTACATGCTAGGCTTACTTTTTTTCTAATACTGTGGCTGAACCATGGGATTTGACTAAGGGTCTAAAAATTTAAGATTATCCTTCTACAACTATATGGATTTACCACCAAACTACCTCCTCACACATCTCATTCAACTCGAGCGACCCCCATTTCATATCCACATTGATTTTTCCTCCTCTCCTTGGTGGATTCATGATTTTCATCAAGACATGTTATAAATTCATCCATGTAATATCTTCTAAACCTCTTTCCATATATCCTTATTTTATTCTTCACATTATTCATTCCCTGAGTGGACTCTGTGGCCTATGTTTATTCACTATCTCGACTATATCATGAGGGTCATGGTGTTTAATAAATAATAGGTGTGGTTCTTGGTTCTCTAGGACTCAATAGGTTTAACATTCATGTATTATCACTTATATTTATAAATATGACATGATTATTTGTATGTTGTTCCTTATATAGATAATCAATGTCTGAACTTTGATATCTTTTTGTAAAGAATGACTTATGTGTTTCATGAATATGATTGAATATATACAGTATAATTTTTTTTAGAAAATAATGATTATATTTTAATTTCATCAAATGAAAAATGAGTTTTATCTTATTTTTAAGGTATTCTACTTGTTCATGAAATCAATTCAGTCCTTGGGTTTGTATAAACTAGTCCTCACCCATGTGTATGCACGATATATTAATGTAATGGGTTTTCTTTAAAAAGAGAATTAAATTTGTAAAAGATACCAAGTAATAGCAATGCTTATAAATTTGTAATCATATGGAATCAGTACATATAAATGGAGTATAAGGGGGAAAATCTGGATACAACAAAATAAAATTTCACCCTAGAAGTGATACAGTTAAATTAGTTTCCTTTTTTGGAAGAATTTTTCAAATCATTTAAACATAGTAGAACAAAAGAAGTATAATCACAATAGTTGAGGGACTGCATGTCGCATATCTATGTAGCATAATTTTCAAAATATTTAAATTTTAAATTAATAGAAAAATAAATCAAAAGATGTATGAATCAATATATGACCTGGTGAATGATTAATAATTCATCCATGCCATTTATTAAAATAAAAATACCCTCAATGCACAGGATAGATGCTTCCCTAACAACATGCTTCAGGTAACTAATCATATATATAATATGATTTTCTAGGGACTTGGAACTGACTAATGAACTACTTCATAAAACATCATTATTGGAAATATAATGAAAAAAATCACCACCAATAAAGATAAATTTCTTCATAGAATGGTGGATAAAAATATATGAAGTTCAAGGTAGATTTAAAAATTGTTTCAAAACATTATCAAAACACTTTCTAAATGGGTTTCAAAAAACAAAAGAAATAATTGAAAACATGAGCATCCATATCCTTCTAATAGATATCAATCGAAAAAATGATAAACATAATGAATAATTTCCAATCAAACCTTTTAAATGGATTCATCAATACCATCGAGAATACATCAAACCTATGAAAGCATCATAAGTGACAAAATGATTGCATGTCATGTCATAAGTGAAAAAAAGTACTATGAATTTAATTATGGTAGAAGATATTATCCAAGGGTGTCCAGGTGAGTGGATTGAAATGGTTTAAGAATAAATCACACCACGAGAATGTAAAAACAATATATTATAAGGTAAACCTAAATAAAATATATCACATCACTACCTGACTCTCCTAAAATGTTACCCACATTGTCCGAGATAGTTGAATATTTACTGTAATGAGATTGGATTGAAATGGGTGAGATCAGTTATGGGGTTGTTCTTTTTTGGGCACACAACTACTCGCTTCAATAGATTATCATTGCAAATAGAAGACAAAAGGGGTTAAAAATCACATCGATTAGTTATCTTGTTAGTAAAAAAATCTTCTGAATCAGCATAGATGAAATGCAAGACCCATGAGATTTTAATTACAAGGCACAAATTTTTTTGGATGTGGGAAATATAAATTTCCATCAAGCGGGTGTAGTGTTGAATTTTTTCCACCACAAGATGAGGGGGTTGTGTCATTTGTACACACATCTAAAACATCCACACAAAGGAGGTGTCTTTATGTGTCTCCACATATTTAAATTATAAAATAAGGTGATAGGTTTTCAAGTCATGTATATAGGAATCTGCATTAATGGACTCTCTATGTTTGTCTGATTTTCTCGAGTCAAGTGGTCTCCTCTTGATAAAATAATCCCACGAAACCATCCATCCCAGAAATCAATTCAATATACATTTTAAAAATTACAACATATTGTACCTTGAGCATGCACAATGGGAGTCCTTGTTAAGGCACATCATCTGGGTAATTAACAAATGAACTTGTTCCTTGAAACCATGTCATTCTTGACGAATCAGCCATCTCAATCATCTTATTAACCTTCATTCCTACCGCCCAATACACGACCATTGATGAATCCACTACCTCAGCACCCACCATAAAATTTGTAATTGAGTGCATACATTTATCAAGATAACTGGTTTGGAAAGTGGATTCAATGAAAATTATTTAGCTATATATATCTGGGGGTATTCCACAATTATACATTTCATCGAAAATAACAGAATCATCGAATAGTTTACAACTGAGTCAAAAACCATAAATAATTGTATTATAATAATAATAGTTGACATGAACCACTCTAAACCCAAAATCCCTAATTAGATTCAAAGCAAGCTCATTATGTCCAACATTATAATGCCCATAGATATATATATTATATGTTACAACAGTAGGTTTCATTCCACTGATTTCCAATTCTTTTAAAATATCAGAATCTTTTGCAATATCAATTTGACACTATCCTTGATGCAACTTATAATAAAATATAATCATAATGTTGTAGGTGTGAACATTTCATGACATTCAACCCATATTTTATTCATGAAAAAATATTTGATGAATAAATATAAGACAACATATTCAATATAATAAAGATGAAATATAATCCAGAATATTTAAGTGTAATTTTGTTGTTTTTTACTAATCATGAAGCGTTGTTAAAAAATATGAATAAATATGAACCTATTTTTAGAATATATCAACCTCTGTGATCAAGTTTGTTCAAATATAATATAAAGGGAATAAATAATAAAAATAAATTGGAAGAATATGAACCTGTATATTATATTTGAATCAATATTAAAAAATAGAACTCTAAAAATGTAACAACCCAGACCTTCTTTTCAAGTATGTTTTTCCTTTTTCTAAAGTTCATGATAAAAGAGGATTTTCTAGAAATTTTAGATTTACACACTGTGAACATTATAAATAAACACCGTGTACTTTGATGCCGCTCGAGGCTGTGTATTGGTCGTGTCATGGGCATGCACATGGCCATGTAGGGGTGACATGGAGGCCACCTAAAGAGGAGTATGGAAAAGCCTAGTCCATACAGTGTACTCCAAAATTACACACCGTGTACTTTATTTTTTTTTCATTAAACGGACAGGGGTCGCGTCTAATTTCCAAAACTGTCTTCTTATCTGGCTTCATTGAAATAGAGCATTCTGTATGGTTTCAGATCTTGTCCGAGCCCCCGAGCCTCCATCTGTCCTCCGAATCGACCTTCGTCAATTGAGTTGGAACCGCAGTGGTAAGGTCTTCTCTATCCAAGAGATTTGTTTTCCAATTAATCACCTTTATCATGTTATCATGGGTTGAACATTTTGTTCAATTTTTTTTAGTTCTATGATGTTCCAAGGAGAGTCAAGTTTTGATGTTCAAGTATATACATCTTCTATCATCGAGGTAGGTGATTTTTTCCTTTATGTAGAAAATCTTTGAGTATTTTGGGAAAATTCCAAAAAATAATCTTGAATGGGTTATTGCGTGTTTCCTGTCTTTACCTTGTTGTTTTCTTTCTTTTATTATATTCCTATGTAGAGGAATTTTATTGTGAATAGGGTAATTTAATGTGCCTTGGATGTTTTTCCCATTCCTGGTGCCTTTTATGACCTTTTGGTCTAGTTTCTCAAGTTAGTCTATTGCCAGTTCCATGCCTAATTTGTAGGATGGTGTGACTGTTCATCCATGTTGAGATGTTGTAGAATGATACACAAGTAGTTCTTGAGGGTACTTTGGTTTTTACGCGATGTGATACTTTCTAACATTACACAGGGCTGTGAGAAAATAGTGTAGTAGACCATAGGGATAATGGAATTAAGGGATTCTCCAGAGTGCCTTTAATTTACGATGTGAGACCACAGAGGGAATTAACGTGGACTGCTTCCTCAGAGTGTTTGTAGTTCCTCGAAGTAGGACACAAGGGGAATGAGATGTTGAGTGCTTCCCCAGAGCACCTTTAGTACGATACGAGACTATAGGGGGAGACTGACGGTGAGTTCTCCCCCAGGGTGTCTATTCTTTCTTATCTAAACCAGAGGGGTGTGGTTGTGTGTGCCTCCTAGAGGGTTGCTAGTATTTTTATGTTGAACCATAGGGGTTAGGCTGTGAGAACTACCCAGAGGTTACCTGTTGTTCTACTTTCTTGAGTGGATTCTTTCTTGTTTGTAAATTATGTGCTAGAACTGTGGATTGTTTGCTGCGGAGTACTTCCTGTTACTGTTTACTATTTACTACACTTTTACCTTTCATATATTTACTGATTTTTTGGCACAGATCATTGGGTGTTTTCCTACAGGGACTTTGTCTCACACCCTGTTTGTATCATGATTTTGGGCCCAAATAGATTATATTGTTGTAAGTATAGATAAGGGTAAGAACCCTTCTCCCATAGGTTCTTGATTGCACTTGAACGGTAGAGCATGGGACTAAGACGAGGCCTGCGATGCTGAAGAGTTTCTCATCTATTTTTCTTTTATACTTTGGTTGAGTAATTTTTTTAGCATTGTGACTTTTTTGGCTGTTTTCTAAGAAATATATGTATCATGCATCATTTACATATATTTATGCTCTAGTTGTTTATTTCTCAGACATCTGCTGTTATTTTTGTTGGATATTTACTACTTTTGTTGTTGCATGTGTTGTTACTTCCACTATGTACTCTGCCAATGAGTGCATAGTTTTCCAACTATCACACCCAAGTCCCTCGCTGCTAGTCGGCATCCTATGGCATTTGAGGAAATGCACTTGAGGCCATGTGACCAACCAGGTATGGGGAGCCTCTAGGTGGCTCCCGGAACCGGGGTGTTACAAAGTGGTATCCAAGGATTCTTTTCTCTTGACTTACTATTTGGAGCATATATCTAGGGATATGACGGAATAGGTAATTTGTAATGATTTGTACCTTGGAGTAGCTAACTTGTGTATAGGGAAACTCCATACTACCTCGTTTATTGTAATTTTATTGGTTTTAAATTTTATAGTTGATTTGATTTCACTGTTGAGTGATTCACGTACTTTCTGTGGTTACCGTTGTTATTATTGCAGTTCTATTTTAGTCGCAACCCGATGAGATGAGGGTATGCCATCTCATGCATCATATAAGTTCTTGTTAGAAATAACATAACATGCATTCTGTCCATTCTATCTAGGATGCATTATAAATTTCAAGTTGTTGTGATGGATTTTGTGTAGACTATTCTTGCTGTTGTGATAGATGCTTTGAAAGAATCCCTGCTGTTTGATAGGCATTTTTTTTGTGTAGTTCTTTGCTTAGATGGACACCAAACATTGGTTCTTGAGGTGTTATGGGCCCTCATGGTCCAGAATTTGGAGGATCATTGATTTTTTCCTTGATATTACTTTTATAAGATGCGAAGATTTGATTTGCGAGGAGTATGGGCCCTCACGGATAGAAATTTGGAACCTTAACGATGGTTATCTGTGTTTTCTGGGCTGCAGAGCAGTTTCTGAGGCTTCTGTCTGGAAAAACCCAGAATACACGACGTGTACTTTATGAATACACGTCGTGTAGTCTATTTCTGTGTCGCTGACTGTGCGAGCAGGGACACATGGTGTTGAAAAATCTTGTAGGAACACATATTTTACTAGTTTAGCACATCGTGTAGTGTCAAATAAGTACCTTGTCAATGTCATTTACAACACAGGTTGTGTTATCTTTTCACATACACTCCATGTCTGAATCTTACACACTGTGAAGTCTGATCTAGGAACCCATCCGTGTCACGGACAACATGGGTCAGTGTCACCCTTTCTCGTACACTCCGTGTCCATCTGGAACACGACATATAGTGTCGGTCGTGTGTCAGGTCGTGTCACTAACAACACGGGCTAGGTAGGTCATGTTTAGTACACATCGTGTCTGCATTGAACACGCCCTGTAGTGTTGTCTTAGAAGAGCTGTGTGGCTTAACCGTGTAGAAGGACTAGGGCATGGAAGAGGATTCAATTACACACTGTGAGTTAGGACAACTCTCCGTGTATTTGGGGTGTTACAAAACCATTTTAGGTATAAGTACACACCCATGTGAATGACTTAATGGAATATGCCATGTAGGGAAAGAACATGTCATGTAGGGAAAGAACATGCCATGTCGTCATGTTTTTCATAACTTTCATGCCTTATTTTCCCTGTAACTTCTTATGCCTTCGGGGTTTCAGTCCTCGTTAATCCTAAATCTATGGTGTGATTTTTACCTTTCCTGAGTTATGGCTCTGAGACGTCCTCAGGTGGTCTGTCAGTTGCAGGGAAGTGATCTGACGTCAGATATGGCATATCAGGGACCTCTTGTAGATCCTCATGTTGTACCATCCTTGATAACAATAGTTATAACAGTTACAGGTGCTAATGCGTAGGTTAGGGAAGGCTTTACGAGTATGATGTAGAACTTCAAGGAATAAATGCATCCTACCTCTACTATGAAAGACTTGATGCTAGTTTTCTAGCAGTAGCATCCACCCACCTACTTATGGGAAGGAGGACCGTAGGCTCCAGAGTCATGGCTAAAAGCTATGATGAAAATATTTGAGCATCTAGAGAGTCCTTCAGTGAGTCTGGTCATGCTCTCTACCTATATGCTACGAGACTCTGCCAAGAGGTGGTGGGATGTGATCTCACATGCGGGTCATCAGCAAGTTATGGCGTGGGAGAAGTTTCAGTGTGACTTTTATGACTACTTTTATCCAGAGACCCTGAGGGCCGACCGATCTAGGGAGTTCATGAGCTTGGAGCAGGGTACTATTTCTTTCATGGATTATTCCTCTCGTTTCACTGAGTTTTAGAGTTTCACAGCCCTCCAGAGAAGAGATGGTTTTTTCTTTGCAAAGAAGATTGAGGATGGTCTCAGACGGATGATCCGCTCACAGGTGAATATCTTCAGGATGACTTCCATCGCTTCCATCATCAAACAGGAACTGATTGTGAGAACAATATGAGAGATTCTGGAGATGAGAGCGAGGGAGTTTTGGCTTCCAGGGTTAGTGCTTCACTAGATGACAACAGGAAGCACCGTAGGGAGTCTAAGAGCGGTGATCTGAGGCAACGAGACACATCTTCAGGTAGCCAGGTGGTATGCTACCAGTGGAGAAGGGCTACACATACGAGGCCGTAGTGCTAGAGATACGTAGTGGTGTGCCGATATTGTGGAAAGATGGGTCACCTTCAGTGCTTCTATTAGGTTTTTTCACCTGCCGCTGGTGACAGGAGTTCGTCCATGACTCCTCATTTAGGAGCAGCTCTTCCAGTTTCTCACCAGTCTGAGAACTGGAGTTCTTCCGGTTGTTTGGGCCGAGGTGGAGGTCGAGGCCAAGGTGGTCAGTCACCGGTCTTCCAGTGAAATCAGGGTGGATCAGCTCAGAGCGGTCAGGAAGGGTCACAGGGCCATGGAGTAGGCCAGACTTTTGCGATGGAGCAGACCCAACAAGAGCAGGATCCCAGACCTTCCACCGTTTGAGGTACAATCTTAGTAGCCTCGGTTTTATCTTCTACTCTTTTAGATATAGGGGGTTCCCATAGAATAATCTCTATTTCTGTTGTGGAGAGACTTGGGCTCTGTATCTTTTCTTCTACTGACATGTTGAGTCTAGACACACCGTTGGGGACTAGGACGTTTAGCGTACGTCAGTGTAGAGAGTGCCCTCTTTAGGTAGCATGGTGTCACTTCCTATGGGACCTCTATGTCCTAGAGATGACAAGCTATGATTTCATTCTAGGAATGGATTGGCGCATTCCCATTTAGGTAGTTGTCGATTGTTATCACTGCTGGGTGAGTATCATATCACCAGAGGATGAGTCTTTTCTTCATCGTGGTGAATGGGATGTCCAGGAGAGTAGAGATGAACCCGAACATCATGGGCTAGGTGGAGTTACATCTCATATTTTCAATCGGTATCTAGATGACCAGGGGAATTCACAGTTATACATTCCTACAATAGTGGATCTTTTGAGGGGTTTCTTTCTAGAATAATTTTCAGGTTTTCCTCCAGGGCGTGAGGTAGAATTTTTTATTGATCTTGTGACAGGAGCGACACTGGTGTCCATTCCTCCTTATAGGATGGATACATCTGAGCTACAGGAGCTCAAGAAGTAGTTGGAGGAGTTATTGGAAAAGGGTTTCAACCAACCCAATACATCTCCATGAGGTTCCCCTATCCTTTTTGTGAAGAAGGCATACGGTTCCCTCAGGCTTTGTGTGGACTATCGGATGTTTAACCAGATGACAGTCAAAAACCGATACCCCTTGCCAAGGATTGATGACCTCTTTGATCAGCTTCGAGGAGCCTGGGTGTTCTCAAAGATTGATTTGACGTCCGGTTATCATTATTTGCATGTTAGACCATCTGATATACCTCTTACAACTTTGTGGAGCAGTTATGGTCTATACGAGTATATGGTTATGTCGTTCGGTCTCATGAATGCGCCTGTAGTTTTCATGGAACTGATGAAACAAGTGTTCCATCCATCCATATACTTATTTTTGGTGGTCCTCTTGGATGATATCTTGGTGTACTCTCACACTCTACATGACCATGCTACCCATCTTGAGAACGTCCTGAGTGCACTAAGAGAGCATCAGTTATATACTATGCTCTCAAAGTGCCACATTTGGATGGATCATATTCACTTCTTGGGCCATTTTATCTCAGAGATAGGAGTATAAGTAGACCCAGAGATAGTTATAATGGTAGTTTCCTAGGAGCATCCGAAGAAATTATTTTCTGTGTAGAGTTTTCTAGCAAAGTATAGATACTACAAACGCTTCATACAAGACTTTTCACGCTTAGCCGCACCGCTCACTGGTCTGACCAAGAAAGGGGTAAAGTTATTATTGTCATATTCATGTGAGTCTGCCTTTCTGGAACTGAATGGGAGGTTAACTTCAGCACTGATAGTAGTTTTTATAGAGATTAGAAAGAGCAACACTATTTACCGTGATTCTTCAGGTATTAGGCTGGGAGCTGTGCTTATTTAGGGAGATGGAGTCATTGTGTATGAGTTTCGATAGTTGAGGCCACACGAGAGGAATTTCATGATGTAAAATCTGGAGTTGGCAGCTATTATTCATGCCTTACTATTTTGGAGACCTTATCTTCTAGGAGAGAACTTTTTGGTGTTTACCGACCATAAGAGTCGCAAGTACATATTCACTCAGCATGATCTGAATCTGAGACAGCATTGGTGGGTCGAGTATCTTCAGTCCTTTGACTTTGAGCTTGCCTATACACCTAGGAATGGAAATGATGTGGCTGATGCATTGAGCCGGATGACTGAGATACAGGCAATTCAAGAGTCCAGTAGTGATTGGTATCTTATGGCTCTATTCTCTGAGATGAATTTGGAGGTGCATGACAAATAGGGACTAACATTTCTATCTTCTGTAGCTATTACCTCTACACTTCCTGATCGGGTACAGATGATGCAGTTATAAGACTCATAAGGCCTAGTCCTGTGGGAGAGTGTGTCAGGAGAGGACCCTTTTCATGGATGGACAGTGGTAGGGGATGAGATCTTGTGTTTCCAGGGACGCGTATGGGTGCCAGAAGACATACGTGAGGAGCTGATGTGAGAGTTTCATTCCTCGATTTTGGAAGTTCATCCTGGCATCACCAAGATGTATCGTGATCTACACCGTCAGTATTGGTGGTCAGGTATGAAGAGTGATGTTTCGGGTTTTTCCATGAGGTGTTCCACTTGTTAGTAGGTGAATGTGAACCCCAGTGACCAGCAGGTCTTTTACAGTAGTTACCCATTCTGGAGTGGAAGTGGAACGATGTCGCGATAGACATCGTGACTAGCTTTCTGAGATAAACTCGAGCGAATGATGTTGGTTGGGATGTCATCGATAGGCTTACGAATGTTTCTCACTTCTTGCCAATCAAGTAGAGGTTTAGTGTTGACGAGCTGGGACGGTTGTACATCAGATAGATAGTGTGTCTACATGGAGTTCCATACTCCATCGTTTCAGATAGGGATGCACGTTTTACTTCTCGGTTCTGGAAGGGGCTTCAGAAGGCTTTGGGTACACATGTACTTTTGAGTATAGCATACCATCCCAGACAGATGGCTAGTCCGAGCATACGATTCTGGTGCTTGAGGATATGCTCTGAGTATGCATTCTGGAAATTTGAGGTTCTTTGGAGAAGAATATAACTCTTGTGTAGTTTCCTACAATAATTGATTTCAAGCTACTATTGAGATGGAACCTTATGAGGATTTGTACGATAGGCCATGCCGATCACCCTTATGTTGGCTGGAGGAAGGAGAGGCAGCTTTTCTGTGACCTCATCTTGTTCAGGAGACCACTGAGCAGATAGAGTTGATTCAGAAGAGGATGGATATGGAATAGTCTTGTCAGAAGTCGTATGATGATCAGTGGAGATGACCTCTAGAGTTTGAGGTTGGGGATCAGGTTTTCCTGCATAACACATTGAGGTTGGGGCACATGGTGATTATGAGACAGGTTAAGCTTTCACCGAGGTATCCCAAACCGATTGAGGTGTTGGAACGAGTTGGGAATGTTTCCTATTAGATGTCGTTACCTCAGAGGTACCGGGCTATGCATGACTTTTTTCACGTTTCTCCGCTCCGACGTTACTTTTTAGACCTGTCTCATGTATTTCAACCTAAGGAGGTTGAGCTCAAAGAGGATTCATCTTTTGAGGAGCATCCTATTCGGATTTTCAATCACATTATGATGGTTCTTCGTGGCCGTTTTGATCCTCTGTTACGGGTTCTATAGCAGCATGGGCAATTACAGGATGAGACTTGGGATAGGGAGGCTGATATACGATCGTAGTGGCCGGAGCTATTCGGGGTTTCTTCTTCTATGCCTAACTAGTGAAATTTGGGGACAATTTCTTTAATGGGGGAAGTTTTTCAGAACTCGGACATTTTTTTAGGTCTGTTTTTCCTTTTTCTGGAGTTTTTGAGAAAAGTGGATTTTTTGTAAATTTTTTAAGTACATGCCGTGTAATTTGATGTCGCTCAATGCCATGTGTTGGTCATGTCATGAGAATTCACACAACTATGTAGGGGTGACATGGAGGCCCCCTAAAGCTGAGTATGGAAAAGCCTAGTACACACTGTGTACTCCAAAAGTACATGTCGTGTAAGTTTTTTTTTCATTAAACGGATTGGGGTCATGTGTAATTGGTAGAATTGTCTTCTCCTCCAGCTTCTTCGACCGAGACTATTTCGTACGGCCGCGGATCTTCTCTGTGCCCCTGATCCTTCGTCTTTCCTCGGATTCAACCGCAGTCGATTGCATTGGAACTGTAGTGGGAATCCCTTCCTTCTCCTAGAGCTTCATTTTCCAATTCATCATATTTATCAAATATATCATGGGTTGAGCGTTTTGGATGTTTTCTTAGATATACAGAATTCCAAGGATACTCAAGCTTCTAGGATCAATTATATCAATCTACTAACGTCAATGTAGGTGGTTTGTGCCTTTCTGTAGAAAGGCTTTGAGTATTTTGTGAAAATTCCACCAATACCATTTAACGGGGTATTGTGTGTTTCCTGTTTTTCACCTGTTGTTTTCCCGCTTTTCATATATGCCTGTGTAAAGGGATTTTTCTTGTGAATAGCGTAATTTACTGTGCATTGGATGTTTTTCCCATGCTTGTTGCCTATTAGGACTGTTTGGTCTAGTTTTTCATGCTAGTCTATTGCTGGTTCCATGCCTAGTTTGTAGGATGGTGTGACTGTTCTTCCATGCTGAGATACTGTAGAATGCAAGCCAAGTAGTTCATGCAGATACTTTGTCCGTTACACGATGCGATACTTGCTGAACTTACACAGGGCTGTGAGAACCTAGTGTAGAAGACCGTAGGGATAATGGACATAAGGGCTTTTCCAGAGTGTCTTTAATTTACAATGCGAGACCACATGCATATTTGACGTTGAGTGCTTCTTCAGAGTGTCTGTAGTTCCTCGACGTGGGCCATAGGTGGAATGATATGTTTAATGCATCCCCAGAGTGCCTTTAGTACAATACGAGATTATAGGAGGAATTGACGGTGAGTGCTTCCCCCGAGAGTCTATTCATTCATTGCGTAACTAGAGGGGTGTTAGTGTGTGTCCCTCTCAGAGGGTTGCTAGTGCATGTTGTTTGAACCATAGGGGTTAGGCTATTGGAACTACCTAGAGGTTATCTGTTGTCCTACTTACTTGAGTGGCTTCTTTCTTGTCTGTAAATTATATATGAGAACTGTGGATTGTTTGCTGTTGAGTACTTCCTGTTATTGTTTACTGCACTTTTACCTGCCATATATTCACTAACCGTTTGGCACAGATCTTTAAGTGGTTTCCTACTGGGACATTCTCTCACACCCTGTTTGGGTCATGATTTTGGGCCCAAATATATTATATTTTTACAAGTATAAATAAGGGAAAGCGCCCTTCTACTTCAGTTTTTTGATTGCAGAAGAGTAGGAGAGTATGGGACCAAGCCGAGGCATGCGATGTGAGGAGTTGCTCATCTGTTTTACTTTTGTACTTTGGTTGAGTACTATTTGTAGCATTGTGACTTCTTTGGCAATTTTCCTTTACATAAATGTCTCATGCATCATTTATATATATTTATTCTCTAGTTTTTTATTTATCATAATTCCACTATTATTGTTGTTGGATATTTATTGCTTCTGTTGTTGAATGTGTTGTTACTTCGGATGTGTACTCTGCCAATGAGGGCATCATTTCCCGACTATCACACCTAAGTCCCTCACTGCAAGTCAGCATCCACTAGCATTTGGGAAAATGCGCTTGAGGCCATGTAACCAACAAGGTACGAGGCACCTCTGGGTGGCTCGCGAAACCGGGGAGTTAGAGAAAATTTTTAAAAATAGTAAAATGTAAGAATAAATAAATACAAACATGTATGAAAAAAATAGACCTTATTGAAAAAAAATATGAACCAATCAGAAAAAAATAAAAACATACTAAAAAATTTGAATCAATTAAAAACCAAACTCACTATTACATCAGAAGTAAAACACCTCTACCATGGGATACGCCATAGGTGTTTTCAAGCTCAGATAGACAACATAAGCATGGTCAAAAATACCTTCATAATTTTGTAAAAAAAAATACATATGAATATAAATATAATAGAAGATATAAATAAAAAATTTGAATATATAAAAAACCAAACTCACCATTCTAGAATCACTTAGACACCTCCACCATGAGATACACCATGGGTTTTTTGAATCCCAGAGAGTCAATAGAATCATGGTTAGAAATACATTAAATAATTTTGTAACAATAAAATATATATGGATTTAAATACAACAGAATATATAAACAAAAAAATTTAATCTATGAAAAACAAATCTTAAAATTCCAACAGTTCTTAAATACCTCCACCATGGGATATTACATGGGTGTTTTGAAGCCTACAGAGGCAATAAAAGAATATTTATTAATACTTTTATACTAATCTAACAATAAAATAGATAAGAATATAAATATAACAGATTCTATAAATATAATCCATGTTTATATGTAATTTTTAATCGGATATTGTCAAGAAAATTGAAGATTTTAAGCTCAAGTCGTTAAATAGAAATTTCCAGGTGTGTGATTATGTGCAATGGGAGATATGGATACAAATGAAAAAAAATACTTAATTGTAAAATGACTTACATTTATCCTGAGATCCTCCATTATTTTCCTCGATTGAATATAAATATCCAAATCACTTCACAAATTCCTTCATATAAAAAATAATACCACAATTTTAGAACTCCAAATCATAGAATAATTAGGAAAAATATGAATTTAGAAGCATTTATAAAACATTAAGTTCAAATAAAAATACCACCATTCATAGTATAATTAAATATGATGTCTGTTTGCCACTAAGAGAGGTAAAGGTGAATTTTTATAGTAATCCAATGTATTAAAAGTGATCAGTACCAGATCTAGTGTTCATGTAGATATTGGGCATTTTCAAAGTATTAAAACCCAACAGTTGCACTTGTTTTCAGCACCATAATGTATCTGGAGAAGCCAGCAGGCTAACATAGTCTACATTAATTCACATGTCAATCCATTTCTAGAGTAACATTTGTCAAATTCATGCCCCACTGCATTTGGTAATAATCATTTCAGGTGATGTAGGCTAATAAAACTGGGCCATCACTTTTTTCAATAATGAAACATAAGGGGAAAATGATGTTTAAAAACTAAATAAGCAGGTTATGATAGTGTAAAAGCACGGATACCTTATATACATTCGACAAAAATCAAGATCTGAAGCTATGTACAAGTAATGTAATCACATTAAATTGTTTGAAATGGACAGATGCAGAAGGAAAAAATATAGACCTATATATTAAATTGGAATGAATTATGAAAAAAGTACTCTGAACATTTTAAAAACAATATACTGTAAGAACAAAAAAATATGAACCTATATTGAAAAAATTATACCTGATTGAAAAAATATAAACAAATGAGAACAGAAATATGAACCTATTAAAAAATTTGAATCTATAAAAACACAAAAATCACCATTCCAGCAGAACATAAACATCAATACCATGGGATATGCCATGGGTGTTATGAATCCCAGGGAGAGCATAAGCATGGTTAGAAATACTTTCATACATTTGTATCATTCAAATAGATAGGAATATGAATATAACATAAGATATAAATAAAATCAATGTTACCATGAATTTAAAATCATTTATAGAACATTATGTTTCAATGAAAATACATGAATTCATAGTTTAATTTAAAATGTTATATGGTTGTAACTAAGAGAAGTAAAGGTAAATTTTCATAGTAATCTATTGTCTAAAAAGTGAAAAGCTCCAGATATAGTGTTTATTTAGAGGTTTTGAATTTCTAAATCTTCAAAACCTAACACCTACACTTGTTTGCAGCATTATAATGTATCTAGAGAAACCACTAGGCTAAAATATCACGTACATAAATTCTCCTATATGTCCCTTTTCAGTGAAAGATTTTTCAAATTCATACCCCACTACATCTACGAATAATCCTTTTAGGAAATGTAGGATAATAAAACTGAACCATGTCATGTGTCAATAATGAATCATAAGTGGAAAATGATGTTTATAAACTATATATACAGGTTACAACAGTGTAAAAGCTAATTTACATTAGATACAGGAGATGCAAATCATGGTCTGATGTTGTGTAGAAGGAATGGCTTGAAATCGTTTGAAATGGATGGATTCTGAACGTAATCGTTCATTGTATACATTTGGAGCTTGACCACAATTGTCATATACAACTGTGTAGGCTAGAGTGCACTTTTCCCCCGAAAAATAGAGAAACCTACAACCACTGCTGTCATATAAAAAATAATAATAAAATTTTGGAAACAACAATACTACATATAACTAGTAAAGAACTAGATTTAAACTATAGGAACAACCACAATACTTATAAAACAAACATATAAACATAGGGGGAAAATTTTAGAAGGAAGAATAAAAAATGGTATATAAGGATTTGAAAAATACTATCTCAAAACATACCTGTTACAGATCACTAGATATTTATGCTCAATAAATATAGAATGTTCTAAATAATTTTTGACCGAATGAAACAAGTAGATCTGTAATTCCTGAAACATGATAGAATGTGGAATTCAAACTGATTATGGGAAATTATATTGAATATAGTGAAATTAAAAGGTGAATACTAGAGAATAGTTTGTTAGAGAATATAGGGAGATGAACCATCTAATGTGTCAATAATGAAGCATAAGAGGGAAAATGATGTTTAAAAACTATATTTATAGGTTATGTTATTGTAAAAGAAAAGTTACCAGAGATACATGAGACACAAGTCACGATATGAAGTTGTGTCGTAGGAATGGCATGAAATCATTTGAAATGGATAGATTCTGAAGGAAATCATTTAGAGTATACAGTCGGAGCTTGACCACCACTATCATATACAACTGTGTAGGCCAGAGTACTCTTTTATCATGAATAATAGAGAAACCTGCAACCACTACTGTCATATACAAAATAATAACAAAATCTGTGAAACAAAAATAAAACATATAATTAGTATAGAACCAGATTTACACAAGAGAAACAACCACACTATATAGAAAAAAAACCTATGAACTTAGGTGGAATAATCTTAGAAGAAAAAATAAAAAATGGTATATAAGGATTTGAAAAATCCTATCTCGAAACATACATATTATAGGTCACTGGATATTTATTATGAATAAATATAGAATGTTCTAAATAATTAATGACCGAATGAAAGAAGTAGATCCATAAATCCTCAAACATGAAAGAATGTTTAATTGAAATATATGACGAGAAAGTATATAGAATATAATGAAATAAAAGCTGAATACTGGAGAAAATTATGATAGTGGACGCAAGGACATAAAATTAAAATATGAGTGATGTGTCTGGTAATGGGATGAAGCTTTAAAATGTGTAAATCCTAACCCATCATCGATATCTGCAAATGAACCCAAATATGTACTTTCAATATAGGGTTCATTTGTGGGTGTTGAAGCTTACATCGGTTTGGGTAGGCGATGAAGTGCAAATAATGAATTTATTTAAGAGAAAGAGATAGTGGTATCCAGTGGTGGGGAAGTTCGAACAACCTATTGTGGGAGCAGGAGTCAAATATATTCATAGGAGAGGAAGACCATCTGATTGTTTATGGGTGAGGATTTCTGGTGGATTATGTGGAGAGAAGGATACACTGACATCTGGAGGAGAGGTAGTGGCTAGGTATTCCATGGGTGGAGAATGAGGCATGGAAACCCTAATAGGTAGGGAAGAGTGGTGGCAGTCGGAGGTGGAGGATAGGAGAATGCATAGGTGGTAGTGGGACTAGAGAGGATGGTTGGGAACGAGAGTGGATAGGGATGTCGGGGATTGGATGGGAGTGGGACCCTAGCAGATCTGGGAGGAATTCTTGGTCGAGGGTTGGGGGGGGATACCGTTACTTTTGGTGGGTTTGGAGGTAGAAATAGATGGTTTTGGTTGACGTGGAACCATGAGAAGTGACATGTAAGCTGGAAATAATCCAGATTTAGTATAGATAATAGAATATGGGAAATTTAATTGAATATAGTGAAATTAAAAGGTGAATACTGGAGAATGTTTTGATAGCGGAGATAGGGAGATGAAATTACTATATGAGTTATGCGTCTGGTAATGGGATGAAGCTTTACAATGAGAAAATCCTTACACATCGTCAATATCTTCAAATGAACACTAATATGTACTTTCAATATAGGGTTGGTGTGTGGGCGTTGAAGCTTACATTGGTTTGGGTAGGCGATGTCGATTGAATAAAGACATTATTTTAGATAAATACATAGTGGTATCCAGTAGAGGGGAAGTTCACGCAGCTTATTGTTGGAGCAGGAGTCAATGATATTCGTAGGCGAGGAAGATTGTCCGATTGTATGTGGTTGAGGATTTTTGGTGGATTCTGTAGAGAGGATGATACACCGACATCTGGAGGCGAGGCAACGACGAGGTATTCCATTGGTGGAGAATGAGGCATGGAAGCCCTAATAGGTTTTGAAGAGTGTTGGAAGCCTGAGATGGAGGAGATGGAGCACGCGGAGGTAGTATTAGGACTGGAGAGGATGGTCAACAACGAGAGCGGGATAAGGAATTCAGGGATCAGAGGGTAGTGGGACCCTAGCAGATGTGGAAGGAATTCCTAATCAGGGGGATATACCGTGACTTTTTGTGGGTCTGGTGGTAGAATTAGACAGTTTTTAGTGACGTGGAACCATGAGAAGGTGACATGTAAGATAGAAATAAGCCATGTTTAATATATATAAAAGATAATTGATTTTTTATTGGATATTTGGTAACATTTAAAAAATTATAAATTGTTTTTTGAAAAAATAAATTGAAAAAGTTATGTCAATGGATTTTGGTGTTCAAGGAAATGTTTTTTAAATTAGGGTAAGTCGCCAATGTGATCGATGTTTAATGACCATGCATGTTAGATTTTGACGATGTTTTGTAGAACTATTTTTATAAGAAGATCTCATGAATACCTAATGGAATTTACAATATATTTTATATGTTCAGAAAATATCTTGAAATTTATTCCCATGAACTTGTGTCAATAGATTTTCATTTATTCTATTGATGTTATGGTTAAAGTTTAAGAGTCTTTTAAGCTCTATTAATTTCTATGAATGTTATTGTGACTATTTCATTTGAGGGTATTAGAGGTGATGGTGTGGACAATTTATGATTTATGTTATATATTATTATTTAGTAATTTTTATACTCACCTCAATTTGTAATTCAAAGGTGATCATTAGTTTCTGTTTTGGAATCCTATGTAGACATCTTATACTATTTTAGGATCACATCCTTGCTATTATCCCTAATATATATAGATATATATATTTTTTTACTTATGGTATTTACCCCTCAAATAGGCTTGGATGATAAATATGAGGTGTATGGTTAGGGTGTTGTTGTCTCAAATTGGCACTTTTTTATTTGTCTACATATATCTAATTTTGGTAATCCCTTAGTCCCATAAGTTTTCATTCTATGAATTTTTATAATTAATTATGATCAAATGTATTCAATAGCGAAAAATGAAAATAGTTCTAAATATAAAACACTTTGTCCATTAAGTGTTTTTATTTAAAGTAAAAATGATTTCATTAAATCCATTATTTCTTAAAAGAATATTTTTTAATGTTTAGTTCATTATTTTTTTCATTGAAAAAGTAAAATTTTAATGTTTCATATTCCTATTTTTAAACTATCCTTAAATATTTTTATGTCTAATATTTGTTCATGGGTTGGTGTGTGGTTCTCTACAAGGCTTTATAGCTCATGTGTATCTTCATTGAATATATATCAAGTTCCATTGATTTTTATGGGATACCCACAGGGTTCTAGATTAGGTATGTGGATTCATCCGGTGAATGTGTTTAACCCATCATGTGGAGATAGTGGTCAACTATTTGGGTATCTTTTTTATTTTATTATATTTTTTTATTTTCTATTGAGTTTTTTCTATAGGGTAATCTATATTGAGTTCCATATCAATGTCCATTTTTAGGTTCATTTGTTCCCTAAGATTGAACTTGTTTATAATTATATCTGAATTTAAATCTTTTATTCTTCATTTTGATTCACATATATTTTGTGGACTATATTTTTTGATGTGAACATATATCATATGGAATGAAAATAAATCATTTTTTTTTGAAATCCATCAATTTGTAATAATTTTTCTAAAACAACCGTTCCCAACAATATGAATTTGGTGTCTTATATATTCTCACTCACCAAGTAGGATTGGTAACACCACTATCACCATATGGAGGGCTGCCTTAGGTTCTGAAGTCATCAATTGATGACGATGGTTCATGTAAAAAAATTATTAGATCCTATATTCTTGATATAGATTAGGTTTTTATGTTCGAATTTTTAATTTGGGATCTATGGTATATATAAAATAGAGTTTTCATAGTTCAAGTAGTTCATGGTGAGTATGTACCTATCCACTAAATTCCATGATGATAATAGAGTTACCATTGTAGCATGGGATGTGTGTGTCTCAAATCCCTACTTGGTTAATTGTTTTTTTGTTTTGAGATATTCAGTTATTATTATAGTGGAATTATTGTTTTCAATATGATTTTATTGATTATTTTTAAAAAACATATGTCCTTGAAAATGTATTTAAAATGAAATTCATTGAGAAAAATATACTATGCATACTATATAAATGAAAGCACATACCATAAATTCCAATTAGTAAGGATTCCATTAACCCTTGAATAGTTTATTCCCAGTATTCTAAACAAAATGGATAATCCATATGTAGATAATGATTTATTTTAAAAAAATTAATATTTATGAGACATGTTATAATCATTAATTTTTTAAACTGTTTTGAATGAATTTTCATGTTTATTATGGATTGTAAATTTTATATGGTTAATATAAATTTTTTTTCAAATAAAAAACATTTTATTTTTTAAAAGGAGTTGTAATTTTTTAAATATTATAATGTCTTTTTCAATGTTATATGATACAAAATGAAATGGGGATTTATAAGTTTTTGGATTTTATAATGAAATGCTATTTTGAATTGGCCAAGTGGTTTTAAGAGTGGTTGGTAACAGTTTATAAGAAACCTTTTCCTTTTCATTTGAAAATGTTTTGAGTTAGAAACTATTAATGTAGGTTTGTATAACATTTAACAAAATGGGTTAATAGAGAAAGTTTAATATTACTAATTTATTATTGTTTTTATAATATAAAATATCCTTATATATTTTAACATGTATTTAATTTTTGATGGTTGTGAAGTGTTTTAATTTTTCTCTAAAAATATTTTTAATTTTGTTTATTGAATCCATTTTTTGTGAGGTTTTATGGGATTTGAGAATTTTTTAAATGGAATTGTGATGTTGTTTTGTATTAGGGTTTTTTATTTTGAATCTATATTGTATTTTTATCATGTTTTATGCTTCTTTCTTTTAGAATACCCCCCAACTAAGACTGAATGTATTTTCAAGAGGGATATGGGCGTGGTTTTCCTCATGTAAACCCTATGGGTTATTAAACTATGCAAAATCAATGTCATCCAGAAACTCTTGTCAGAGAGAATGGATTCAAATCTATTCTACCATAATATGTGGAATTCATTCAATAATTACAACACATATACCCTTCATTCTTCTTCTTGAAATTAGACTCTGGGAAATTAGAGGTGTAGTTACATATCATTGAGGATATATTTCTATAGATTAAAATCACAGAGCCTCTTACACTAAATTTTCACCCTTTTTGTAAGAGGAATTGATCCAGGGGTGTGGTATGTCCATGCTGCAGACAAAACCACATAGGGTCCTTCATGGGAATGTTTAATGGTTTTTTCATCTAGAAATACTTCCAAAAATCTATGAAAATTCTATATTTCGTAGACTTTTATTACCTTCAACAAGGTAATATCCATGTCTTATAATATTCATATTATATTTAAGAGCTAGTTTCATATGATCCCATACAATTTTTTTCTAATCCATATGGTTAGTTCATTTTTTCATTAGGATTTTCAGAGAAAATATCAATTTAATCTCCCCAAAACCACTAAACCATTTTCATTATATTGTTAAACAATTTTTAATTTCTCGAGAGGTCTTAGTGAAATAATGTTTCATTATGGAAAGATTGTCACATGTTTTTTTGGTGTTTTATATTTTTTTCAACATACATATTTGGTATTTATGCCTTTATGGTTCTTGTTAAGGTGGATTAACACCTACCCTAGTAAAGGTGATATGATTTATAGTTGGTGGTCTATTGAATAAGCCTATAATTTTATAACTTTGATTTTTTATTGATCTAAAATGAAAATTCAATTTTTTAAAGATTGATATAAATATATTTCTTATAATTTGTAATTAAAAATTTTATTCAGTTGAATATCATCAAATACTAAAGACATTTCCATTATTTTAAATCTGTTAAACTTATTTTTTAAATCATTGACACCAAGTATCTTTATAAATTATTGGTTTCCTCTTTGGATTCATTTTTCAAACTAAGATGGGGTTTTTACCTAAAAAAATTAAAATATTTATTTCAGATAAGTAGGACTTTGTTGATCTCCTTTTTAAAATGATTGTATGTACATCAAGCGGGTGAAGATTAACAGCGTTTCGTGTATTATTTCAAAAATGTGTTTTGGAAATTTTATTGTGATGAAATATTATTGAGGATAAAATGAAATTTTTAAGTGATTTATATAAAGATAAATCCCGTTGAATCCTTATATATATATTTATTGAAATATAAATCTCATTTATACTAAATAAATAATTGTGACCGATAAAGGGTCTTATTTGTATTTATAAATGTTCCTTACAAAATACGGACTATTTATTGCCTGGGCATCAGAGGTGAGGGTGTGGTTAATTTAGTATTCCAATTACATTTAATTATTTCATAATTTTTAAACTAACATCCTTTTCATATTTTTCGTTACCCACTTTTGTCTTTATATAAAATCAAATACACATGATACACTAGTTTAGAATCATTCTCTACATAGTGGTGATGAGATAGATTTTTATTTTCAAATTGAATTTTCCCCATTGTTAATCTAGATAGGTAAATGCTAGGTATTAGGGTATGGTTTTGTTACTCAACAAAAATCTAGTTATATTATTCAATATAGCATAGTCCTAGATTTTACCTTGAGTCCTTATGTTCCCATGAATAAATGTTTATAATGTAATTATGTTCAAATCCTTTCAATAGTGAAAAATCCAATTCGATTTAAAGAAAATTACTCTCAGATCATTCCTTTTTTTGATGAGAGAAAATTAATTTGTCAAATATTAATTCTACAAAGACTGGTTTTATAGGTGTAATTTATTATCTACTATTTATATAATATTTTATAAGGTACATTTTTCCAATCTCAATTATGTTTTAAATTGTTTTATTTTTAAATTTTATTCTTTGGCTGGTGTGTACTAACATACTACGTTGTAAATATCAAACATATTATAATTATAGGTTTATCATGATTTGTAGTGTTTCTATGGATTTACTTTGGTTTCCAATTAGAGAATTAGGTGGTTTTTAGAGAATGTGTTTCACTTGGTTCATGTAAATAATGGTTGCGGGTTTGGTTAATTTATTTATTTTGGTATATTTACTATGGTGTCCTTTTATGATTTTCTATTATGCACTATATAATTGGTATCATTTCAGTTTTCCTATTTTAGTTGGTTTTTTCCTCATTAATTTGTATTTATTTTCATTTTGGAAAAATTTAATTATTTTTTAATTTATATATATATATATATATATATAGTGTCTTATTTAGTGACATAGTCATCCAATCAATAGAATGGTAAAATTGGGTTTCTGGGTGGAAATCCACATATTTTTATATATTATTTGGGTGAAATAATTTCCTTAAACATTCATTTGATTCTATGGATCTTGTTTCCAACAAGGGAGAATTTATAACACCTTTAAACCATTTTTTATGTCCATCTGGGGTCCTAAAGTCACCAACATACCAGCATGATTTGGGATAGTGACATGATATGAGGTGGTCTTATTCGAGACATGATAATATTTATTATCTTATCCTTTAGTTCTTTATATGAAATTTTGAATTAGACTAAAAATGGAGAAAATACATATCCCATTGGTCATTCCCTCAGAAAGCATCATAATTTTAATAATTATACTTTCCCCCTTTTATCCTATTGCTATTAATTAGAATGTTTGCTTTATTTTACTAACATAAATAATTAAATAGATCCAGGAAGGAAATATTTTCTATATGAATTGTTATATTTTATACATGAAATTATAATAATTTTTATATCTTCCTTGGTTTTTTTAATATAATTTCATTAAAAATACATTAGTTTCTTCTTGTCACAAATTCTATATTAATAGTTTGAGTCTCCAATAACCATTTCTACATTGGGATAAAGTACAATTAATTCTCTATAGATTCTAATGTCCTTTTTTGGTAACTAGTTTTGGAGACAGTGTTTTATTCCACAGTAGAATCAAAAAATTATTAGTTAAGGTAAAATGATAAAAATAAATTCATTTATCACATGTATTGTTAAATGTTTCTCATAAGTACGAATGGATTCATCTTCTTAATATATTAGCATATGTAATTTCCTATCTATTTTTATGAGATGAGTTCAAGTGTCATAGTTACTAAAAAAACCTCTTAAATGATTCCCATTCGATGGATTAAATTTAATTAACATGAATAATATTTTTAATATGGGAACACCATTAATTTATTTATACATAAAAATTATGGATTAAAAAGAAAATATTATCATGCTCTAGGAACTGAAGAATAGAAAACAACATTATAGTTGTACCAATCCATTTCTATGTTATTAGTGGATCAACAAATAAAAATAGGGATGGCTGATGTTTTCACATAAATGAATCAATGACACATTTCTTTATCTATTAATGGTTTGTAACATTATAATGATTCATCTATCAATAGTGTTATGAAATAACTGATAAAATATTATACAATCTAGAACTTTTAACATTAATATGCTCATGAGGAAAATAATTACTAACATTATTCATAATAGTTATATCCATTAACTAATATGAAAAAATAGTTTATGGAGAAACCATCATTAATAAGTGTGAGAAATCATATTAACCAAAAAATCATTCCAAAAATTTCTTAAATTATGACACCTTATTATCTACCTATAGAGAATTGGGTTTATCCTATTTCTTTTTTTATTATTCATATTTTATCTTATGTTAATTATATATGTTATTCATGAACTAATGTACAAAATTAATTATAACCTAATATGATACCTACTACGGTGACTCGGGAATTTTATACATAAATATTACATCATTTTAGTAAAAAATTCAATACGAATTCAAACAATACACCCCACATAAAACTTTGGAATTATTGTCTTTACAAAGTAAATTTATAATAATTCAATTTTATGAAATATAATCAACATGTCCCAATAATTTCTTTTTATACATTATCTTTCTTTGAAATATTTTAATTAATACCGTTATTTATCACAAGGAGAAGTTGAAACATATGGAAGGGTAATCTTTGAGAATCTGTATGGGTAACAAAGGGAGATATTAATTGAATATAATAAGTGAGAATACGATAATAATTATAATAATAATCATATGATTTCTTTATCATAACTCATAAAATTCGTACCCAATCAGTCATATAACATAAATCTTGAGGATTTTCATAACGTATTGTCATAAAAAATACATGATCAGTAAGAGTACATAATCCGTGATTATCAATTCTAATACACAGTGGTATATCAATAGAACATGTCATAGGAAGGTATATAAGAACAAAAATTATAGAAAACCATTTAATTAGTCAATTATCACTTCTAACATGATCATAACATAGTCTAAATAAATATATAGTAGATTCACATCGCTCGTTATTCCAAATTAATTCATGGTGGACAGAATCCTATATTAGATATGGTTTAATCACCATTACCTATCATATTATATCAAGAGTTATCATTACTTACCAAATGAATTTGTGGGATATAAATTCAACTTCCATCAATTACAAACTCATAACTACACATATGTGTATCACAATACCATACAAATTATAATCCATTCATCATAGATTAATTAACTCATGGGGATGACATTGGTTTATTGAAAACATCCTCAAGAAATAATCATCATAAACCATTTTGAGAAATATAGAGGGTGGTATCATTATAATATATCCCTATTGAAACATAGTATTTCTTAAATAATATTGACAAAGATGAAAAATAATTTTATAAACACGTAAAAAATATGCATGGATAAAAAATGAAAATGTGATCCACTTTTTAAAACATTTGAATAATAATAATTACAGAAAATATGAGTAGTATTTTCTTTTAAAACCAATGTAAACCTATGATGGATGTTTTTTAGCAAGCAATAGACATGAAAGAGGGGAAAACCTTCATTAAAAAAATGTTAAAAAAACAATTTCTCTACTATGTAAGAATTCAGATATACACCACACACAAAGAATTTATGTATTTTATTTTAACCCATTCTAAGAAAAGGAAAATATGGTTGAAAATTAAATTACATAATACTTTTAGTATATAAAATAAAAACTTTAAAATATTTAAACAATATTTATAGGGAAGAAAAATATTCCTGACAAAAAGTAAGAAATAATGGCACCTCTTCATGGAAATATTCTATAGGTATTTAGAGTACCAATGTTTTCAAAATTAGAATGAATACATGAAAACCAAAATAATCATGTGGGGGAATAAATTATATGGGTTATAAAAGATTGAGATAGAATATATTATTTCAAATAGATAATTAAATATGAACAATTACATTTAAAAATTATGATGCCATATAAACCCATACCTCAATTCCAAAATTGAATCATAGAAAATTTAACCACATTTAAAATAATTTTATATTTATTTTTAATATATATTAAAACCTTATTATTACTTATCATACCATATATGAATCATTAATAATTTTCTACTGCATATTTATTATCAATTCCCCTGTAAAATCTATATTCTCGATTTTAACATTTTCTTTTTCATGTATGTTTCAGTTTGGAGATTTGACTCCATGAGCAATTGTATTAGACTCACCTAATATATAGTTATATAAATTTATAAAATATAATATATTTTACTATCATAACAATTAAAAAAATCCATGTAAGGTGGTGGTGAAAAATTAATTATATCACTTGTTAGAGGTATTAGTATGCACGTAATCATGGGTGATACATAAATTTTTCTGTAAATGGAATGAAATGAAGGTAAATAATAATATAAATTAATAGAGTCATAATTATATCCTAAATATATTAAATCCACTAAAATAATGAGTCATATTTTCATTTGATGGAAAAAAAACACATCGTTTAATGGAGGTTGTAATCCTAACACATCCATAACAACACTTTTGTTTTCCATTATATACTAAAGAAATTGTATATTTCTGTATAATTAATGTAACAATATTTTAGTATAAGATATATAAATATTTCAATATATTAATATTTTTATATTGTATTTGATGTATGTGAGGTACAAAACATGAATTAGATTGGTAACTAAAACTATCACTTCTTTGAGTATCTTCCTTCAAATTACACCACATAACATCATAGGGTATTATTTTGGTGAGAATAGGACATCTCAGAAATTGGGAGAAAATTTGGGAAGATATTTGGGAATTTATATTCATAACTACAGTGCTCAATGTGTGACAATTTGAGAATATTGTGTTCTCTTCTGAAATTGAGTGTATTGGAAACCTTATAAGTTTTTACTATTAGGAAATAATATGAAGTCATTTTCCAGGGGAATTGGATCCAAAAAGAAAATACATAAATGATTGTATAAGTCATAGTCTAAAAAACACAATAAACAAATTTATATATTATTCAGGGATAACTGAATCCTTTTATCATAGTTTAATTCCACATTACCCTTGTGGACCTTACTATAGAGATTTTACTTCATCAATGAAAACAATTGATTATGACTAAAAATTATTTTAAAATTATCAAATATATATATATATATATATTGTCAATTCAAGATATAGAATAATTTTTTCCATATTCAGTTCGTTGATGTTTTAGAAATTAATTTAATATCCACCCCCAAACATATCAAATTATTATAGAAATAAATGTTTTTTATGCGAAAAAAACACTTTTATTCTCATTATTTTCATAATAAAAACTACTATATTAAGTATAAAATATTTTATTGAATATATTTTATAAATAATAATTTAAATCGTTGATAAATAGTAATAAATATAATCTATTAACTTAAAATCACAACGAATACATATAAATGATTTTCCAAAAAATATCTATTTGTACTTTCAAATGATCGATTATTTATTTATAACCATCAAAAATTGATCTATTCAAGATAATTAATTTTTACATGCGTTTAAAAAATTGTTACATAATTTTAATACTCAAATTAAAAAAATAATATAAATTTTATTATAAACCAATATATCTAAAAAAAATTCCATTTATCCATGAATTAGGAGAATAAAGTTATTTATCATTTATAAAAAAATTCACTAAATGTTATTACATTATATTTTTTACTTAAATTTTATTAATTTAACATTTTAATAATTCCTTTTAATTTCAATTTCTAAGAATGGATTATTCACATATTTTTTATTTTTATAAAATTATGCACTATAAAACAAATTGAATTTAATAAAGAGAAATATATATTAAAATAATTATGTATTACAACCTTATGGTGTAGTTCCCCCTCCATGAAAACGTTTTTGTCATAATCCTTATTTCAATTGTTTTGTCGGTCCACCTATGGTATTTCTAGCGCACCCAAGTCCCCCAATTCTCTATTGAACAACCCTATAGACTATAACATGGAGTCCCCTTCCAAACACAATCTATTTCATAACCTTCATGGATCGTAGGGTAGTCCACCTCCTCAAAATTCCATCCTAGAATATCCATAAAAACCATATAAATTAGGCACATTAAAATAACTATTTATCCTCCCTTGAAAACTATGGATTGGTCACTTTTTCATTGTACAAAAAAGTCTTCTCTAAAATAATTCATGACACATCCATTTGATACCACTCATAATATATGATGTGGTCCCTCAATCAAAAACACCAACATAGTTCATCTCTCGACCCTTGAATAAACTATATATCACCTGTTGATTTTAAAAAATCAATGAGGTGGGTTGTGATGTGGTCATTTAAGGAAACAAAATGGCCTACTATAAACTCATCCCCGAACTCCCTCCAATATCCATAAACACCAAAAAACATTGAGAGTATATATATAAATGTGGAAAAAAATATTAAATAATATCAAAAAGTGAGATGGATGTGTCACATTTTCTTCAGTAATTACATATGTAATGACCCAAATTTTTGGAACGGGTCAAAATCCCCACCATGTTTGAATTTTCAATTACTGGCTATGATACTGTTTTATTCATCAATTTTTACTAAATTATGAGAGTTTTTTTTTGGCCGTATTTGATGGTTTGGGGATGGTTTGGGGGATATGAGAATTCATTGGTTTTTTGGAAGGGTTTTGGGAGCGTCAGATGCCTGAAGGCCTACTGTTTTGAAAACAGCTGTAGGTACGTTGTTTACAGAAACATAAAAGTGATGGAATATAGTTTTACGGAGGCGTATATAAAATTAAAATGGTTTAATTCATGATTTTCACACAGCATAGACAACCATGCAGTCCTGGATTCATATGTTGTGGCTTTTACAGGGTTACCATGCAGTTTTACAAACTGTGTGGGTAAACAGTGTAACCTAGTAAATGAGGCAAATTACAATTTTCCCTTTTTTCTCATTTCTTTTTTTCGGACCCCTTTATTCCTTCTTGGTCATGCACAACAGGGGAGAGCATCACCTTTACTCCATCTAAATGTTTTGATCCAGTCAATTTTTTTTGACCTCCATTTATCAATCTATCTGATGTTATAGGATCACCTCCATTAGGCTAACCCTTCATATACATCTTCTTCATTGATCCTTTATTTTACGGACCATTATTTCCATCCAACACAATTTCATGGGTTTCGCAGGAAAATCAGAGCTTTGTTTATTGTCTTATAATTGGACTTCTATATCGGACATTCCTACGTCTAGGAGTCTATTGTATGTGGTGTATACTGTGTCTTGAGTTCTCACAGACTTTTGGTGGTTTTAAATTTTTAGAATAACAATATATTTTGAGTGAGACCCATACTGCTTCATATTGAATTTATTATGTCCCTTATGGGATGCTATTGGGAATTTCCATATCGTGGTTATGCATGTGATGTATAATTAGAGGCCTTCGCTCCATGGGTTGTTTATCTAGGGTTTTTTAATTAAAATAAATTGTTTTTTAAAATTTATCTAGATGGATATTCGATTTTAATTCTTTCAATACCTCCATGTTAAATAATGATAGTTGTTAAGATATAAAATTCAATCATCTAAATTGAATATCTTTATTAACATGTGTTATTTTACTGTATATATGTAATTTGTTGAGTTTTATGAGTTGAGACCCAAGGGGAAGGGAAGGCCATGACCTGATATGAGTTTGGGAAGGCATGGCCATCAGGATTGAGTGATGTTGGTCACTGTTTGGGATTAACCCGGATTTTCTTGAGTGGTCTTCACTAAATGATTGTGCATCATGGACTCCAGTTTGAGGAAGTGTGACTATCAGGTTTGGCATGGCCAATGATACTTATATGGAATGATAATCATATTTTACTGACATGGTCACAAGGGCATGAGGTTCCAGAGATAGTGTGGCTTAAGTTCTTACATGGGGATTTCCTCTCACCCATTACGGCCAAGGCCCCAATAAAGTTGAGTACAAATAGGTTGACTCCATGATGATGTGTTTTTGACCCCTAATGTGGGTAGATACCCACGATAATAGCATCTTAGGTATTGTGGGGTAAGGGGTGCTTGTCATAGAAAGACACGTGGAAGGAGATGATCCATTGGTTGATAGTAATGCTGCAATCGAGATGAGGGTTAAGGCTCTCCAGGATTGAGTTAGTGGTCCAAGATATTTTTGTGTGGGAAGACATCACTATCACTATAGTTTTCATTGCATGGGTGGACATTATCTTCAGAGTAGGGGTCCTTGGGACTAGGACAATATTGTTTAGGGATTCCTTCGGGACGTCGGTGCTTTGAGACATGAGGTGTTAGGAGGCATGTAGTGTCGGGCTATATGATTGAAGTGGCACTTGAGGGTTCAGCAAGACATTGTGACTAAAGGGGTATATTGGTCCAAGGGACAATGACTCTCTTTGCTTCTAATATTTTAGTGTTGGTCGAAGCAGGTGACACTCCCTGGTGGATGCTGACCACAACTAGAGGATGCATTGATCTATTTCATCTTACTATTTACTTTTCATAGTTATTCATATCTGCTTAAACACTTACACTAGTTACACACCATTAGGTGTTATCAGATTGATATTAATCTCACACTCTACATGGGTTTGTCAGGACTCATTTAAACTTTATGTATTTACATACATGTAAAGGATCAACTTCAGGAACTAAATCATAGTACTATTTATCATGGGGATTAACATAGACCTTGAGGTCGTGAAAAGTTTGAATTTTACTTTTGTTTAGTTTCCTTTTCAGTTTTAGCATGCTTATGTATATTTTTATTATGGTCTTACATGGGTAGCACCTTAGATATTGTATTTTATGACCTGATATGATATGTTTTCTTTGTTGGTTTTTTATGGCTATAATGGGTTTTCTGGAATATTGTTCTATTTACATTCCACTACGGTTTCTGTTTATTATTTTCTTCCTTTTTTATTGATATTGGATATGCATCTACATTATAGGTATACTTTGAGTCTTTTGACTCATTTATTTCCACCAAATGTAATCTTATTATGCTTGGACTAGTATGTTATCTTTTTCTACTTTTATCGGGTATTACGCTAGTGAACAATGATCCCAGTTTTTCATTCTGAGCCCCTTCTCCCATGATTTACTTCATAGAGTTTTCTAAATATTCTCCCCAACAAAACCATTCCTTGGTTTCTCGATTGAGATGGTGAAGGCCTTAGGTGGTTTTTGTAGATATACTCGTCAACTATCAATGGGGGATGCATCATCATGTGGTTGTAGTCTTGATCGACTAAGGGAAAATGATGATCTGTTTTTCATATGATAAAGATTTGGCCCCAACATGGTCCAGCAGCTTTCACTTTGTCAACAACTTCTATTTCTTTCTCCATCGATGGTCCTTTGAAATGCATTGGAATCACGATTTGAATACAATGGTGATTTTGTTATGTCTTCCAAGTTGCTACTCTCCTTCCGAAATCCTTATATCTTTTGGATCCTACGAAATATTGTAGGTTATTTCTTGGTGGTAGATTCTAGGACCAAAGCTGTCTTCCAACCCACTGAATCCTGAATTTTTGTATAGGTAAAAATTTATAAACCACCAATATATTTATTTTTAGATTGAAATTGAAGGAGAGTATAGACTCCAAAAACTAGTTGTTTATGAGTTGTGGACCGATTAAAATTCTACATACTACCACAAAGGTCACTCTGTCCAATGGTGTCATCATAGAGGTATTTCATTTGCAGTTTTGAATTCGTTTAATGTGGCATCATCGATGTTCATGGAGGATGCCAATGTTATGGAGATTGGAAATTCTTGGGAGATCCCTCTATCTTTCGGTGATCATCTAACCATTCATGATTCAAGGAAGGTTGTTCCTAACATGAATGTTGGGAATCAATCAATATTATAGAAGGATGCAATAATTATGATTTCTGAACCACAAGTTATGAATGTTTTTTCTCGTTTGAGGTTTCACTTGGGTGTTACCTCATAATCATGGAATGTCCAAGGAGGTTCCGGGGAGGATGAGGGGGTGTGTGTGGTGGTGAAAAGCTATCAAATGAAATATTTTTCATTTGCAGATGACATGAGATACGATTGTAATTCGTCTCAAGAGGTCATGATATAGGAAATAGGTAACGACAGATGTTAAGAACATGTCTGGTAGGGGTTATTAGTATTACATGAAGCTAGATGGAGACTAGTACAGAAGTCATTCCCAATAAGGGCCCCTTAAGTACATGCTCTAGGTGAGGCCAAAAGGGATCCCTCTCAAGATGGTATTGGTAAAGCATGAGTTTTTTTATAATGGATCATAAAATCTTTTTTTTTGTTCTTGTAGAAGGTTAATCTTCCCCATTTGAATAATGGAATGGTGTGGAGGATGGTTATACATATAATTTTCCTCCACATGGTAGGAGGGATGAAATATGGTTGGATATAGATTCTACCTTATAATTATGAACCTCAGAGCCCAAAGAAGTAGAGCATGTAGAAGACTACCTTTAATCCTCTTTATAGAAAGGAAATAACACCATTTTAGACTCAAATGGCTTTATTCAGCATATGTGGAGGCCAAGAGAAGGAAGGACTACTGCAATTTTCATAGCCCAATTGTTATCACGTACATAAGAAAAGTTAAACACCCCCCCCCCATGAAATATCTAATACAACTGCTATCATCCTAAATAGTCTGTGAAATGGATCTATTATGAATGTGGAGTGAGGAGCTAATGAGGAGACAACAACAAAAGTAGGGGAACCTTCATCCTATGGTCCTATGAATGTTGAAAAGGATGATGTTGAATACAAAAACTCATAGAACCTTCTCATGTACTCAATGGAAGAAAGTTTTGAAGATTATTTCATGATCAAGAACACAATTTAAGATTTACACAGAATGTTTGAAAGACCATTGAGAGTTGATTTGACTGAAGAAAAATCCTCGTGGATTGAAAAACCGAATAGGATATTGGTATGTGGTTTCAAAAGGGGGGAAACAATACTGCAGTAGCATGTAAAAACATGGGATTAGGTGGTTTTTCACATCGATGATCTCATTAAAGACAATCCAAAAATAGAGGTTTACTCAATTGACTGGCATCATCTTAAAGTTAAGAATTTTAATCAATTTAATTTGTTTTGGAATTGCTTTATAATTTCTTATGAGTTTTGATTATTTTATATATTCCAAACATTACTGGATTCCCACTATTTCCATAAAAGTTCTTTGGAAATAATAAATTTATTTGGAGTATAAAAATTACAATATCTAAATGTTAAATTAAAATACTGTGATTTCTTGAATTCATAATTCAAATACAATTCATTTTCTTATATAAATAATTTATAATAATATATTATCACATTCTATTCTACATGATTTAAACATGATATGTTAATCATGGAAAATTGTACATGAATTATTAGGAAAAAACTTATAATCTTCATTATATAGTTGTGAGATATTTTCAGGTCATATTTCAAGACATCAATATAATGTATCTTATTAAAATTCCATAAAAAATATTTAACAAAACCAAATCTTGTAATATTTCTTTTTTCATTATCAAAAAACGTGTCAAATCATATATTAATCATTAATAATGAGTAGAAATTCGAGATTATCTACTCATATTCCTTGAACATCAACAGTTTATATAGAATTTGATATTGTTTTCAATATCAATTATCTATTAAAAATGTATAAAATCTAAAAATGCTTTAGTATACATATTTTATTGGATCAATTTACGATAGAGATTAATGATTTATGTAGGAAATTATTTTTTAAAATGAAAAAAAATATTCATCCTCTAATTCAGATAACTTTCTTTAAATTTATGAATTTTCAATTCTGGAAAGCTAATTATTTATGATCAAATTATCATTACAATCATATGAATTAATTACAAAATATAGAAAATACATTATTATTAATTCAATGATTAATGTAATTTTAACATAAAATTGGTTTTTCTCAATTAAAATATAGTTCATGCTTCCCTTTGGTTGCTTTGTTATTTTTTAAATATTTGATTAAGGTGATCACCCATAGTAAAAAAATTATACTTTTTTAGGAATGAAATAACAACTAATAATTATACATATATATTTTTAGTTACAATACAATTGGATATAGATTTTTCAAGTCCAAACAAAAAATATGATTCTTTATTATATATAATTTATTTTCACTTACAAAAATATCATAATAAATTTTAGGAGTTATATAGTTTTTTTAATTGAATCATATTTTTATTCTAACGTGGAAAAAATTAAATTTAGTTACTCAAGATTGATTTTTTAATATTTAGATCTATAATTAAAAATAATAACATAATTTTAACCCTACTTATTAAGAGATAAATCACACGATGAACATTTTATTTGAATGATCAACTTCTGAATCAAAATATAAATCATCACTAGAGTCCTTAAAAGTACACCGGTTTGAATTAATAGCATAGTTTCCTTTTTTATAATAATATTTTTTTCTTGACTTTTATTCACAAAATTCACCTTATCATTATGTTATCAACAATCAAGTTTAACTCATCCAAGTTTTTTTATTTACAATATCTTAATTCCATGGAATTAATATCAAAAATCTTAAACCTTTGAAAATATTTTTGATGCTTCTTATTTTCTTATAAATTTTATTGATCTTTCTAGAAATATAATAAGGGTCTTAAAATGGATTATTATAATAATATGATATTTTAAGAGAATACTATGTTTAATGTAATTCAATGTATGCAACACCGAGTCTAAACAAATCATAAAATAATATTATATATGACCTTCATAAACAAACTATTAAAATGGCAGGTTTAAATAGAATTTACCATATTATGAAATATATATAAATTTCATATTCAATCAAAATATATTAATAAATGTTAAGTAAATAATCAAAAAAAAATTAAATAAATATTACTTTTTTATTCAAAATGGCTTATATTTATTATTCTGAGAAGAATGTTATAATAAATTTATCTATGTTTTAAAAATTATATTTTATGAATGTGATATTATTTTTGAAATCAATATTTCAACATTATCTTTTTTTTAAATTTTTATAATTTTATGAGAATAATGAATCATTAATGAAAATAATAATTATTATTTTTAATGAAATATTTTTTTTATTTTCATGCATGTAAAAAGTTCCATTTTGTTCTAAAATGATTTTAGAGTAAAATTAGATATCTTATTCCTTAAATAATGTAAATATTTTTGTTATAATCAATTTTTTGTTTAAATTTTGTATAAAAAAAATTTATAATTTGAAAAGGTATTATTATGAAATAATATTTTAATGATTAAAATGTATTTTTATCTTAATAAATTAAAACATTTTACAATATGTGAATTATTTTAATGAAATTTAAATATAATATATAATTTATTAAAATTTTAAATATTGATAAAATATTTTTTTCTATGCATATGATTAGAATAACTCTTGTTTTATTCTTAAAACTCAATTTTTTTGTAAGTCAATTTTTATCACATTTTTCTTTATTTTTTTAAAATTCATATCATCAATAAATATTAATTTCATTTGATAAAATATAGTAGTTATTGGTAAACATATGGTTCATATTTTGTAAATAGTTCAATTTTTTTGTTTTGATTTTTTAATTAAAAATGTGGTAAAATATATCACCTTTGTAAAGTGTAAATTGTTTAAATTTTGGATAATAGTTAGTGATATGGGAAACACCCTGAGTTTTTAGAAGGAAACAGTATATTTGATAGCATATATAATACCCCACATAGAGCATAAATAAAAAACTAAATATTATTATTTAAATATTATAGTTATAACATAGTTGTTTAAATGGTGGGAACTAACAATACTAATTGAATTATTAAAATATTATTTACATATGTATATATAATTAATTATTTGTCGACAAATTAATTAAAATAAAACCCTTTTTAAAATAAAAAAAAATCTAGAAAAAATATTTAAATATAAATAGTGTATTTTATTCAAGTAAATAAAAAACTCACAATTTTTGTATAATATTACTTAAATCTACATTCAATATAACACTTAAAATTCATATTATGTGTTTTTTATACATGATATTGGAAAAAAATTAAAATTTTACACATAATAGATCTATTTTTTAAAAGAGATAGTATTACATCCTTTTGATTGTTCAATTATTTTAAATCTAGGTTTTTACTATTTCAGAAATTATATTTTAAAATTAATATTATTCTACGAAATGATAATATATAATATTTCATTTGGTTTATTTTTTTGTATTTTAATACTAGATTTATGTTTTGATTAAAAGTGGAAAATATGAAATTTTAATTCAAAACATCTTTTTCATCAAAATAATTTATAATATAAGTTTTATTTTCGATTGGTTTTAATGTATAATTAGATCAATTTTATATCATTTAAGCCAATTTTGGTCATGGTAATAAGTTTCACAATTATTATAAATTGAAATATATTTAAATGGTTTGAATGTTTTCACATAAAAAACATGTGTTCTCATTCTATCAATGTGGTTAATTTTATATTAAAATTTTCTAATTATTTTTTTTTGGGATTTTTTAAATTGGTTATTTTATTTGGAATATAATGTTATAAATTTAGTAAATGTTACCCTTTTTAGACAATATTAATAGTAAACATTTGTAATTTGTATTAGCAAGGTTAATGGTAAATCAGGTAATTATGTGTAAAATTAAAATTATAAATATTAGAAAATGAACCTAGAACATGTCCTAATTTTCATTGGATTATTTATCATCAGAAAGTATTATCAGTGGGAAAATTTTATGGCCTCATTTATGAAAATATATTACATGACCCTTTTTAAGTATTTTATTTTAAATAAAATTCAATGATATCATACTAATGTTTTAAAAACTATAAAATTTTTCACATGTCGTTATTTAGGAAATATCTTCACTAAAAATATTTTTTTAAAGTCTAAAATTTTTATTTATGTCATGGAAGTTTAATTTTAATATCTATAAATGAAATAATTACCTTACAAGATTACAAAAAGATGATGTAGTAATTGTTTAATTAAATATCAAATAAATGATTTTTGAAATATTAAAATAAATATAATTGGAAATAATTAATGTCGCTAATTAATTTTATTGACTAATTTTATATGTTAGTAATGTGTTAGAGAAATTGGTTCGAAATTATATTGTTGTTATGATATATCTAAAAACATCAACTAATGACTATTGTCAAAATTTACAATATTGTGATTTTATAATAAATAATATTTTATTAAATAATGTAAAATTCATAAAAAAAATAAAAATGTAAAAAATTATTTAGATAAGGGTGAAACGATAATAAATGGCACAGTTATGGTTCTTTTGGATTTTTTTAGTATGTATACTAACCCTTAATGAGTAAAAACACATGTTATAATGGTGAGAGTAAAAGTGGTCAAATAAGGGATAAATGGAAATGATAAAGATTAAAAGATTCTCAAAACTTATATAATTTTAATTTTATGAATGTATTATGACCCTTAATATTCCTATCTTTTGGAATAAATCATTACGGGGACATTTTCAATAATAATTTAATTTATATTAAATTAACATTTTCTATATTTCCAAGAGTCCCACACCCCTCTCTTATAAAAGGGAACCTCTTTTTCTCACTTCCTCACACTTAAAAACCTATTTGGTTTTCCTAAATAACTTCCCAAATATATTATTATAATACCTCTCAAAATTATGGATATCTTACCTTAGGTATAAAACCATCATTAAGAGTGTTAAGGTGTTAATTGAATGAGGTGGTATGAGGAAGAGGCATCCTTTTTAATCATGTATTCCTACTTTATTTATTCTACGACTGCCCAAATATAGTCTTAATCCATTATTAAATAATTAATCTCATATTATAAATAAAGTTTATGTTATTATGTAATTATTATCATATAAATCCTCCTCCAATTTAATCAAATTAGAAAATAATTATCGTCTGTGTGTACGACGAACTGCCACCTCGCGAATCGATATCATTTATTTTCCATCACCATCTCCCAAGACTAGTTATAATTATGGAAGTATGGTTTATATATGATATTAATTAAATATTTATCATTATTAAAATATAATATATCATTTATGTTCTTACCATTCCATTCATGGAAAAATTAAAACGTCGTTGGTGTGTACATGTGAACTATCACCTCCACAAAGGGATATGATTTGTTTTTCATCAACATATCACAAAGATAATATATATAAATATATTTTAAAAAAATATGAAAAATATTATATTATTATAATTATGAAATGTTGAAATTATTTTAACTTTATTTCCATAATGACCATTGAAAAATGGAAATGTTACTCATGTGTGCATACAACATACCTTCTCTTTTATTGTAACATAATTCATTTTTCATATCCTTATTTAATTGAAGGATTTAAAATAACAACTCATGTCTAAATTTGTTTTTAATTTCATGAATATTATTCATGATATGAGGGACTAATGACCAATTTTGACTATAGACATCATATTAAAGTCATTTTGGACTCATGTACCGAATATCATAAAAACGCCCGACAGGAACATAAATAATTAACCAACTATTAATACAATGTACAAAGTAATATAAAATAAATTTTAAATATTAATATAATTGTAAAGTGATTAAATTATAATATTAGGTTTATTATTCAGTGATATAATGATTGTACTTGAAGATTCATACTCAAGGTAATGGACTTCGTCTCAATCTCTTTTATTTGAGGCACATCTTCATGTTTTACACCCATTACCTTTTATGAGTTGTATATACATCCCTATTGACATATAAACTCATTAATTTATCCATTATCATGTTAATTAATATTTGGTTAAATGGTATTTTTTCACTGGACTTATCATTTAAATTTTCATTCTTGTATATGACACCTTAAATGTTTAATGATTTAATTATCCAATATTTTGCTCCATGTAAATATTCTTGATATTAGTTGAAAAGTTTATTTATATGGATAAATAATGATTATAAATTAAATTTTATGTCTATTTTTAATATCCTTCAATGGTTTTCAAATATACAATTTTTACCTGTTTTATACGGATGGTTTTGAAAAATGGAAAAAGGAATGTTATGTTCTTAATATAAATGTGGCAATGAGTTATCTTACTGCATAAATATTATTTAATTAATTTATTTGTTTTAAATAATACATGTTTTATTAAATTAAATATATTATATTTATTTTTCAGGTATTTTTACATTAAACATGTGTTTTTAAAAAAATGTTTTTTTCAGTTAAAAATTGAGGTTTTCAAGAAAGTAGTATTTTTTTTCCTGAAAGTGTTTTTCATGTAGGGTTAAAAGGTTTTATCAAAAAAAATATGATTTTTTTTTAATTATATATTACATTATAATTTTAGGAAATGGGTGATCTTGATATAGCTTATACATTGGGTGCTCAAGATATGACAAGATAATACCATTACAACTTAACATGGGGTGGCCTAGATAGCCTCAGGGAATCCCGTTACAGCTTATCATTGGGTGGCCCAGATATCATCAAATAAGACCATTATATATTAATATGGGGTGGCCTAGAAAGTTCTCGAAAAACCCTTTAATATCTTAACTACAACTTATATATAAAACTATTCCAATTGAAATGGTTTTGAAAGGGTTTTGAAAAGATCTTATGTATATGATGATCTAAGTTACCTAACTGTGTTTTAATTTCATGATATGGATTTTAATGATTTTATTTTATATAAATGTCTTATTTTCTCAGGTGAAATATTTTTATTTAATATTATTAATTTACACCAAATAAAAAAATAAAATTTACATGTATTTTCATGTTTTTCTCTACTAACGGATTCCTTTCGCTTTATTTCCCTTACTCTATTTTTATACACATACCATGATTATAAAATATCTTTTACAATGTTTTAAGATTAATATAGACAAGTATGAAATCAATTGTATAATTGTGAATAGTTTTTATAGAGAAAAATCGTTTTTTATTTAAAAGATTTTAATACTATGGGAAGAATGGATACTGAGTATAATAGTCCACTTTTACTATATGGGTTTATATTGTAAGATTTTTTCCCAATTATATAAAACCAAAAAATAAAAATATCCTAGAATTTAAATTCTAGTTTAAAAATACTAGGATATTTAATTTTTAAGTCTTGGTTCTTATAGTTGGTATCAAATCATGGTTTAGACAAATTTAGGGATTATGATGTTTTCTTAAGAGTTAGGTAAATCATCATGGGTTTATAATATTTAGTATGATCATAAGTTCATTGTCTTAGAAAACCATTTTGAGGAATTATGTTGGGGAATTTTATAGTGTCTGATGTTATTTTTGGAGACATTCATTTTTAGGATATTATGGGTTATTAGATTTCTGGATGTAAAATTTAATTTATGTGACAAACATTGAGGGTAAAACATATTAATTTTATTTTTTGGAATGATTATAAAAGTTTAGTTATTATATATGGATTATAATAACATATTATTATGAATAAGATAACCCACATGATAGGTGAAAACTGTTGTCATCATGAAATGACATGTGAATTTATTCCACAATCGAAGGGTAAGAAGGTTGTGCCACCTTACACTATCTTAAATGATGTCTTGATTACTATATTCTATTTCCTTATTTAAAGCATCTAATAGGGAAGGGGGGTTTTACTCTAGAAACATATTTTTGATCAAATATATTTCTATGGGATTGAGAAATAATTTGGAGAATTGTGAATAATGTTATTTCATAACACCTCTAATATTGTGGGAACCCTATATGATTGAAGAAAAATATAATATTATGGGACATTATTTGAAGAATAAAGGTATAATTATATTTTAGAAGAATCTATTAGTTTAATGTGTACTTTTGGGGATTCATTTTATTTAAGGAAATGTTTATCAAGTCTTTAATATTAATAGTGTAATTACATTTTTGTATGTGACATAAATAATAATTGATATTAATTGGAGATAAATCTGAAAATCTTTTTTGGAAGAGTATTTGAATAAATAATTCTGAATGCTGGGATTAAATATTTTTCTATAATATTTTGGAGGAACGTTGAGGAAAATTATTTATTAAATAATCTATGTTAATCATTAAGTATTTCTTTTGAATTACGCTGAATACATTATGTTTTCATCATATAATTCTTTATTCTTTTTCCAAAATTATCTTATCTTATCCTAATTTTTTTTCCTTAATGTTTCAATATATAAGAAATATAATTTTAATCATATATTGATTATTTTATTCTCTTTATGCTTATTCTCATGCTTCTATAATGAGAAATTCATCTTTAGTACTCATTGTTTAGAGAGAAATTTTTTTTTTTGAAATACGTTAAATAATAATATAAAACTTTTCAACTAAGTATAATTTCATATTTTATTATTCTAGGTAGTAATAAAATTCCTCAACTCTGTGAATAAAATGTTAAAACAAAATAATTATCAGTATTCTTTTCTTACTAGGTAAATAATGATCTTCAAACTCATCATAGATTTATGGATTTTTGATGTTTAACAATATAATGACCATATTCTCTATCATTCTCCATCATAACATGATATATAGTTTTTTCTTCCATATACATTATTCCTTACAAGGATCCCTAGTATGTGGCATCTCAATTGACCTTCTTACTACCCTTTATTCAATTTAAATTGGATGATTTATTATCACTTGTTCTGATGTGGGATTTCATTATAGGTAATTTGATAGGTAAAACCCTAGATACCTATCCCTAGATCAAACTGAATGTTTGAAATCCTTTAGGGTGGAGAATATAACATCCCTAGTTTTTAAAGGGATACATTATATTCAATAGCTTAAATGATACACCACATCAATCGTTAACATATAACTCAATATTATTATTTAATTGTTACCAATATAACATAGCCGCTTGAATGCAGGGAATGAACAGTATCAACTAAATTCTGAAAATATTGTTTACATATGTACATTTAATTAATTAATTTTTAATCAGTTAATGAAAATTAAATCTTTTTTTAAATAAAATGTTTTCTTTTCAGAAAAATATTACAATGTGAATATGTTTATATTATAAAAATAAATAAAAAACCACTCCTTTTGAAATATATTAATTAAATATATGTTAAATATAATATAAAATGTTTTTATGTGTTTTTTATACATGATATAGGAATAAATCCAATTTTATGCATAAAAATGCATTTTTCTAAAAAATTAGTTTTGATTCCATTTAGAGGAGAACATTTTTAATTCTAGTTTTTTACACTTTTATAAATTATATTTCTTTTAAATCAAATTACTATTTTAAAGATTAATATCTAAATTTACTTTGGATTTAATTTTTTAAATTTTTTAATTGTTTCATGTTTTGATTAATAGTAAATGGTACTGAATTTTAATTGAAAATTCTATTTTTCTAAATAGTAATTAATGATAAATTATATTTTTGGTTTGTTTTAAATTGTTATTTGATACATTTTATATCATTTAGTCCAATTTGGTCAGTGGAATCAATTTCATCATGAATTTGGATATAAAACCATTTCGGTTTTTTAATGTTTTGACATTACAAACTAGTGTTCTCATTCCGTTAATGTTATTAATTTTTAATTATTTTTATCAAATTATTTGTTTGAAATTTTGAAAAATGGATATAATATTTTTAATAAAAGTTTCTAGATTTATTAAATAGATCCATTTTTTTGTACAATGTTAATTATATAATTTATTAATTTTTATTACCATGGTAAAGGATAAATCAGGAAATTAAGTGTAAAAATAATATTATTAAGATTATAAAATAAATATTAAACTTTTCTTAATTTTATTTGATGATTTATTTTTGACCAAAATCGTCTTTTGGCCTATTTTATGACCTCTTAGAGCCACTTGGATGATGATGACCCATTTATAATCATTTTTTAGATGAAAAGTCAAATATATCATAGTTATGTTTTAATAAGTATAAAAATTTTCATATTGGATTAGTAAAAAGATATATTCAACTATAAATATTATTTTTAAATCTAATTTTTTTATATTAACAATATAAAATAATTTCATATTTTTAATAATTAAATAATTACCTTAAACGTTTACACAATGATAATATTGTAATGGTCTAATTAATAGAAATATCAAATAATTTATATTAAAATTATTAAAAAAATATAATTTTGAATAAATAATTTCATCCAAGAATTTTATTAATGAATTTTACATGTTTTTGATGTGTTCTAATTATTTTTTTGTTTTTAAATTATTGTTATAATATTTTTAAAAATGTCATGAAATGAATATTTTCAATATTGACATTAATGATTATTTTAGATAAATAATATTTTATTAAAAGATATAAAGGTAATAAAAATATAATATTTGTCCAAAGGATTGGGAAATATTTTAAAATGACATCAATGATCCATTTATATTCCATTTGGCATTTTATATTAACTATATTGAACATTAATGAGTAAAAACAAATGTTATCTTGGTAAGAGTTGAAGTAGGTAAATAATGTGTAAAGCTAAAGGATGTGGATTAAAAAAGTCAAATAATAAATAATTTATATTTTATGAAGTTTTATCAACCCACCATCATAAAATATTCTAAATAAATAAGTTTCAATACACTTTTAATATTAATTTAATTTATATTATTTTAATTTTTTAAGAAATTCCAAGAGTGGCCCTCCAATATCTTATAAAAGGGCACAACTTGTTCTTTATTCCTCGCACATAAAAAAATATTTTTATTAGAAAAAATCTGAAAAATATCATTATATAATCCTTATCCACATTCTAGATATCTTATATTATACATAACACCATCGTTTGTGGCCTTAAGGTGTTAAAAAAGAGGTGGTTCGAGGAAGAGGTATCTATTTAATAAAGTATTTCTGTTTTTTTTCTTATTAAACTTCCATAAAATAATTTTCAGCCATTATGAAATAAGTACCCTAGAATCCTAAATATAATAAGGTTTTTTTATATTTATATAATCACCTAAATCTATCTCTACTTCCATCAAATGGTAAAAAAATATTGTTCGTGTGTATGACGAACTATGGCCTCACAAACAAATATAATTAATTTTCTATCATCATCTCCCAAGAATGGTTATAACGATATAATTGAATATTATATATGATAATAATTACATATCTATAATTATGAGAAATAATGTTTCATTTACATTATTATCATTCCATGCACAGAAAAATTATAATGCCATTCGTGTATATAGGTGAACTATCACCTCCATGTTGTGATGTGATTCATTTTTCATCACCATATCAAATGGAAAATAAGTATATTGTTGGACTCAAATTTATTGATAATATAGATTATGTTTAGATATGCTTTGAGAATCCCAAATAATGTTTATCTATATATTAATTATACATTCTAATTATGACATCATGCTAATGGGTTGATATGTGTAGAGACCCGAAGCTTAACGTACATAGACATTGTAACAACCTGAGATTTTATAAGACACATTATTTTTAATTTCATTAATATCTTCTATTGTACGACACACCTATATTATCTTGTGCTATATGAAACACTGTATTAGCTTGCAGTATACGCAACACTTTTCTTGGCTCTTGTTACACACAATTTCAAGTTCGTTTGATAGAAGTTATTCTACGCAACATTGAGTGTGTATATATATATATATATATATATATATATTCAATGTATAAATACAATATGGTTGGACTCTGTTATACGCAACAATAAAGGAGTTGTGCACTACACGCAACCCTGACAGGGCTTGCATTACATGCAATCGCGACCTTCCTCGATAGCGTGTCTTGTACGCAATACCGGGTTTTACTAAACAACGAGATATTATTATAATATTGTTATTAACTAGCTGTTATGAATAGTGTTAACTAAATTTTGAATTTTATATCATTATTATTCATCTTACACATTTCTATAACATGGTATAAGAACAAAATAAATTTTTCGGGTAAAATAAGTATTTTTCAAAAAATGCAGTTTTCCCACCTTTTGATGGCACACCCAATTTAAATCTAGTTTTTGACATTTTTATAAGTTCAATTTTAAAGAATAAAATTCTTCTTTTGAATCAGGATATAAAAATTTACATTAGATAAATTTTTGATATTTTTCCGATAACTTTCATATTTTAATGAATAGTAAAAACACGCTATATTTTAATTAAAAACAACTTTTTTCATCGTAATATCTTATGAGGATAAATTATAATATTGAATGGTTTTAAAGTATAAATAGAAAATATTTTTACCATTTAATATAATTTATGTCATTAGCATTGATTCTACCTTGAATTCGTAGAATAAATCAATTCAATCTTTTGCAATGTTTTAAAGAAAAACCTGTTTTCTTTCGACAACAGGATTAATTTTAATTTAATTTCTACAACTTCTGTGTATTTAATTTGAAAAAATGGATTAAATATTTTGAATTTGTGGGTCTAAATGATGTTAATATGATACTTATTATTTTTTGGAATTATAAATAGTAACTACGGTAAATTTTATTTACCATAGTTAAAGGTAAATCAGTTAATTAAGTGTAAATATAATATTATAAAACTACCCTAACGCTTGGAAAAATATTATTGGATGCCTAAATGTCGACCGATATCACCTAAGGGTTGGATTTGATTCATTTAATGGAATTTTTTCCATGAAAATAGGTTAATTATTATTAAAACCAAAGAATGTGACAACATGTCACTTTCTTAAATCTTATAAGTATAATAATTATAATTTAGTGATACACTTCATGAAACTTCGAACATGAATAATCTCAAGAAATATAATACAATTCTCTACATCATAGTATTTTATTTATAATTTTTAGGGATTAAATAATTATCATTTATTATGACAGAAAGATGATGCAGAAATTGACTTAGTAATGAAATATTGACATAATTTATGTTATAAATACCCAAATAAATGTAATTTAAGACTTTTTATGAATTTTACTAGTTTTATATGTTAATATGACATGTTGTAATTGATTTAATTAACTTTTTTATAACTAATCGATCATTTATGAGTTTCACAAAAATCAATTTCTAAATAGTGTCAAAATTGACATAAAATAGTTTTTAATACAAATATTATATTATTAATTGTTATTTTATTCCTAAAAATCTATGGTTCTGCCAAATGTCTTAGATAAGGTTATATATATTAATAATAAACAACTTGGGTTTCATTTGTCTTGATATAGAAAGTTTATTAACCTTATAGTGTAAGAAAACAAGAAGACACGGTAAAAGTAAAATTATCTAACTTAAAGTTAAATATAAATGATATGGTTAAAATAGGAACCTAAACTTGTCTAAATTCTATTGGATGAGAGGATTTCGACCCATACCAACCTTATCTTCTAAATAAATCAATTTGGAGCTATTTAAAACCGAATTTGGATTTATAATAAAATAATAATTTTTGTTATTCCAAAGGTGCCCCTCTCCTCCCTTATAAAAGGGCACCTCTTCCTTCTCTTCCTCACACCACTTTGAGCCTTCAACCTCAGGAAACCCCTGCCAATTTCTTCTCTTCACTTCCCTAGAGACATCCTAGAGGTCCTGGTCTTCTTCAAAGACCAATTTTAGTTCCCTAAAACGAGGTCTCAAAGAAGCGCTTCAAAGAAGAGGAGGTTCGAACACTTAAGAAGCAAATCGGACCTAAGGTAAGCGAAATATCACCATATCATTTTTATCCGATACTGTTTATACTTTGGCATTTACTAGGGTGTATTTTATAATCCACATCCATGTTTCCTCAATATGTAATATTTATATCCTTCTACAATAGTTTATATCCAATTTTACCCTTCGATGAGTTTTTAGTAAAAGATATGGAAGGAATCTTTTGTCGTTTTTTATACGAGGTACTTTTTGACTTCTCCGACAAAAGTACAAAGAATGTTTTTTTTAACTTATCCAGAATGAATGGGTTTTTAAAACATTATTTCCAAGAAACTTCCTTTACAAGTTTTCAAGTTTATTTTTAATCAACTTATTTTAGTTTATAATTGTACGACATGTTAAGAAAGGAATGGTATTTTTGAAGTAAAAAGGATATTTTCCTCAAGAATGGAGTTCAAGTGTTTTATCAAAATTATTTTCCATCTAAGATAATATAGGGTTTTGTTTCTATCCCTATTTTTACATTTACTTGATTATGTTGTGATGGAAATATTTTTATGAATTCCTTTATCTTATATGAATTGTTTTATGATGTCATGATGTTTAATATTCCCATTTTTATTACATGGGTTATACAATGATGTATGATTTATGATTTTGTGGAACACATAAGAATGGTATCATTATATGATGGGTGGGACCTATATCTCCCTCCAATGCATTGGTTAAAGATTTTATATCACGTGAGATAGACATGGCTGGAACGGTAGGTTATACCGGTTCAGTGAAACAGGACTGAAATGACGAGTGAACTCGGTTCAGAAAGGGACATTGTCCACTAAGATAGTCTTAGAAATGAGTCTTGACTAATAAGAAATGATTCTCTATGATTATGTGTGTATGCCACAAATTTTCTTGTTTTATGTTATGATTATTGGGATTTCATTTCACTATTATGATTTATCCCATGTTATGAAATTATGCTCTCTTTTGCAGGTTAAGATTTCCAAAATGTTATGTTCTTATGAATATGATGTGATTGATATTTATTTTGTTTACCCTTACTTAGCATTTGTGCTCACCCTTTTATGTTTTCTTTTCCCCAGGATATAGGGAAAGGTTTTAGGTAAAAAAAGGATGATCTTTATGGGAGATGTTGAAGATCTTTCACCACGATTAGAAGATTATATTGAGAGTTTCCAAAGACACTAAACTATTATGATCCTTGTGTGTGTTTTTTTTGTTATGTACTAAGTATACCACAAAAGTAATGTAATGTCCATGTAAATCAAGCTTTGGGTCTCTACAATTATTATCAGAGGGAGGTTTAGTCAACCTTTGGAAACTAGGATGCGAAAACGTTAGTGAGATCCCAAGAGATATTTCTATGGTATGTCTAGGGATGTCTCTAAGGTTAAGTATACATATAGTTTATAGTCCTATAATTGCGCTAACGATCTTATAATTTACGTTATGATGTAAGATATTGAGGGTACTCCCCCTTTACTATGTTGTTTTCCCTAGCCTGATTTTTTCCTCTCACAAGATTCTTTTTGTGTTTTAGTTATTGGAGGGAACCAGAAGGAATTCGGTTAACATTGAATCCAATGGAAAAATTGGTGACTATGAGCAACAAAATTATGTAATTCCTAGAGAGAAAGATCTTGTGATTATGCCAAATCAGTCATCGCGATATATGATTAACAAGGTTAAATTTAGTGGTATGCCTAATTAATCAAAGAAGTTGAAGATAAACTATTATGCATGTTCGCATGTTGAAGAGCATAAAGAAAGGAAGATTGAGATTTCTAAATAAGGGAAGAAGAACCTTGATGAATACCTCAAATGGAGGGACCGATGTTATCTGTTTGGAGAAAAGGGTTATAGAGTGACAGACTGTTATGGAGTTCAATGTCTTATTTGTGGAGAACATGGGCATTACCCAATCAATGACCTGACCTAAAAAGCTACTTCTAAATCAAGGAAGGAATTATTCCAGGAAAATCATTGAAGTGGATGGACTGAAGTGTTTATGTATTGGTATTCAGGAATAATGTTGTTGAGGTACTTTTATGGTGTATTGAAATATTTATGTATTGGTCTATTGTAGTTTTCAATAATTTTAAGGTACCGGTAACCATGAAAAGTGATTCAAATATTTTGGAAAGTAGATAATATGCGCATAATGAAGGGATAAGGAGAAAATGAAATTGTTGACCGTATTCATGAGCTCATGATTGAAATAAGGACTAAGTGATATCATGGTTTGAGTATATATAATTTTGAGGATTTTGGTATGTGGAAAGTGTTATCTTTTAACTGCATTCATGTTTTCACTATGGTTCAATGGGTATTCATTTATTTAGAGAATACATGATTAAGGCCTTTGGATGTTTGGAATTTGACCAAAAAGACATATCATATGATATATGGGGATTAACGACGGTATTAAATCTCTGGAAATCGTTTTCACTATATTATGAGAGTGGACTGCAGTAATATGGATAAGCCTAAAGATTGGAATGGATTATGTTGGACATAAGTTAGTATTGTTTAAGGATAGAATTTTTTTTCAATATTAATGATGGGATGTTATAGTAATATAGTTTTAGAAAAAGGACAACCTGCAAGACGGGTGACATCCCATTGCGTCAGACAAGGCCGTGGGAGTCAGACCCACAACCGAAGTGCGACTGGCCTTTATCGCCTACAACTGGCATACAGGAAGTCCCTGTTTAGTAGAAACTAGTTTTATTATATTAAGCAGTATGATATATGAAGTATAAGTCCATTTTAGGAACCATATATGATTAATCTCACTATAGATGGACTTATGTATTTTTTGATAACTTTTTTAACCCTTTGTTTGATATAGATGGAATGACCCATCATTCTATCACATGATCTACTAACACATCATGAATGACAAATTCAACTTCATTTCTTTTAGAGATGAAGTGGAAATTGTCCAAAGAATGACAAACGGTGAGACTATACCAAAATCACGAAAGTATTTCTTCTAATTCCAATTTCATCAACTTTAGGGAAATGATCTTGAAAAACCAAAAATGTTGTCCTACTGCCCTTATATCCGATGAATCAGATGTTACCTTAGATCACCACAAATCAATAGCTTTGTGATTGTTGGCTTTTTCATAGCCATGTTCTCTACCACTCTGCATCAGAACATAACTGTTAGATTTTTCTTCCATGTCCATATTTTCTCCTATATGGAAACCCAGTGATGAGTTCATTTGGGTAACTGTTATATTTCATACTTTAGTTTTTAAAGTTCAGTTTTGGTGTTTCTTTTTACGATGTGGGTTTTTATGAATAGTAATCGATTTATAACCCCGACGGATTTCGAGGGATAAATTCATTTTAAAGGGGGTAGAATGTAACAACCCGAGATTTTATAAGATACATTATTTTTAATTTCATTAATATCTTCTATTGTACGACACACCAAGATTATCTTTCGCTATACGCAATACTGTATTAGCTTGCAGTATACGCAACACTTTTCTTGGCTCTTGTTACACACAATTTCAAGTTCGTTTGATAGAAGCTATTCTATGCAACATTGAGTGTATATATATATATTCAATATATAAATAAAAATATGGTTGTATTCTATTATAAGCAACAACAAAGGAGTTGTGCACTACACGCTACCCCTACTTGGCGTGCATTACACACAATCGCGACCTTCCTCGATAGCTTGTCTTGTACGCAATATCGGGTTTTACTAAACAACGATATATTTTTATAATATTGTTATGAACTAGCCGTTATGAATAGTGTTAACTAAATTCTGAATTTTATAACATTATTATTCATCTTACACATTTCTAGAACATGGTATAAGAACAAAATAAAATTTTCAGGTAAAATAAGTATTTTTTAAAAAATGCAGTTTTGCCGCCTTTTGATGGAGCACCCACATTAGATCTAGTTTTTGACATGTTTATAAGTTAAATTTGACAAAATAAAATTCTTCTTTTGAATCAGGATATTAAAATTTACATTAGATAAAGTATCGATATTTTTCTGATAACTTTCATATTTTAATGAATAGTAAAGACACGCTATATTTTAATTAAAAACAACTTTTTTCATTGTAATATCTTATGTGGTTAAATTATAATATTGAATTGTTTTAAATTATAAATAGAAAAAAAATTTACCATTTAATATAATTTATGTCATTAGCATTGATTCTACCATGAATTCGTTGAATAAATCAATTCAATCTTTTGCAATGTTTTAAAGAAAAACACGTTTTCTTTCGACAATGGGATTAATTTTAATTTAATTTCTGCAACTTTAGTGTATTTAATTTGAAAAAATGGATTCCATATTTAGAATCAGTGGGTCCAAATTATGTTAATAGGCTACTTTTTTTGGGAATTATGAATAGTAACTACGGTAAATTTTATTTACCATAGTTAAAGGTAAATCGGGTAATTAAGGGTAAATATAATATTATAAAATTACCCTAGCAGATGGAAAATTCCTATTGGATGAATAAAAGTCGACCCATATCACCTAAGGGTAGGATTAGATTAATTTCATTGACTTTTTTTCATGAAAATAGGTTAATTTTTATTAAAACCAAAGAATGTGACTACATGTCACTTTTTTAAATCTTATAAGTATAATAATTTTAATTTAGTGATAAACATCATGAAAATTCGAAGATGAATACTCTCCAGAAAGCTAATACAATTATCTACATAATAGGAATTTATTTAGAATTTTTAGGGATTAAATAATTATCATTTAGTATGACACAAAGATGATGCAATTGTCTTATTAATGAAATATTGACATAATTGATGTTATAAATACCCAAATAAATGTAATTTAAGACTTTTTATGAATTTCACTAAATTTATATATAAATATGACATGTTATTATTGATCTAATTAACTATTTTCTAACTAATCAATCTTTTATGAGTTTCACATAAATCAACTACTAAATAGTGTCAAAATTGACATAAAATAGTTTTTAATACAAATATTATATTATTACTTGTTATTTTATTCCTAAAAATCTATGGTTCTACAAAATGACTTAGATAAGGTTATATATATTAATAATAAACAGCTTGGGGTTCGTTTGGCTGGATATAGTATGTTTATTAACCTTATGGTGTAAGAAAACAAGAAGACACGGTAAAAGTAAAATTATCTAACTTAAAGTTAAATATAAATGATAAGGTTAAAATAGGAACCTAAACTTGTCTAAATTCTATAGGATGAGACGATTTCTACCCATACCAACGTTATCATCGAAATAAATCAATTTGGAGCTATTTAAAATGGAATTTGTCTGTATAATAAAATAATAGTTTTAGTTATTCCAAAGGTGCCCCTCTCCTCCTTTATAAAAGTGCACCTCTTCCCTCTCTTCTTCACACCACTTTGAGCCTTAAAGCTTGGCCAACCCCTGCCAATTTCTTCTCTCCACTTCCCTAGAGACATCATAGAGGTCCTGGTCTTCTTCAAAGACCAATTTTAGTGCCCTAAAAGGAGGTCACAATGAAGAGCTTCAAAGAAGAAGAGGTTCAGACACTTACGAAGAAAATCAGACCTAAGGTAAGGGAAATATCACCATCTCATTTTTATCCAAAATTGTTTATACTTTTGAATTTACTAGGGTGTATTTTATCATCCACATACATGTTTCCTCAATATGTAATATTTATATCCTTCTATAATAGTTTATATCCAATTTTACCCTTCGGTGAGTTTTTAGTAAAAGATATGAAAGGAATCTTTTGTCGTTTTTCGTACGAGGTACTTTTTGACTTTTCCGACAAAAGTACGAAGAATGTTTTTCATAACATATACGTCATGAATGGGTTTTTAAAACATTATTTCCATGAATATTCCTTTACAAGTTTTCAGGTTTATTTTTAATCAACTTATTTTAGTTTATAATTGTACGACATTTTAAGAAAGGAAATGTGTTTTTGAAGTAAAAAGGATATTTTCCTCAAGAATGGAGTTCAAGTGTTTTATCAAAATTATTTTCCATCTAAGGTAATATAGGGTTCTATTTCTATCCCTATTTTTAAATTTACTTGATTTTTTTGTGATGGAAATATTTTTATGAATTCCGTTATCTTATATGAATTGTTTTATGATGTCATTATGTTTAATATTCCCATTTTTATTACATGGGTTTTGCAATGATGTATGATTTATGATTTTGTGGCACACATAAGAATGGTATCATTATGAAATGGTTGGGTCCTATATCTCCCTCCAATTCATTGGGTAAAGATTTTATATCTCATGAGATATGCATGGCTGGAACGGTAGGTTATACCGGTTCAGTGAAATAGGACTGAGACGAGGAGTGAACTCGGTTCAGAAAGGGACTTTTTCCACTAAGATAGTCTTGGCAATGAGTCTTGACTAATAAAAAATGATTATCTATGATTATGTTTGTATGCCACAAATTTTCTTGTTTTATGTTATGATTATTGGGATTTCATTTAACTACTATCATTTATCCAATGTTATGAAATTATGCTCTCTTTTGCAGGTTAAGATTTCAAAAATGTTATGTTCTTATGAATATGATGTGATTTTTATTTATTTTGTTTACCCTTACTGAGCATTTGAGATCACCCTTTTATGTTTTCTTTTCCCCAGGATATAAAGAAAGGTTTTAGGTAAAAAAATGAAGATCTTTATGGGAGATGTTGAAGATCTTTCACCACAATTAGAAGATTATATTCCGAGTTTCCAAAGACACTAATCTATTTTGATCCTTGTGGGTGTGTTTTTGTTATGTACTAAGTATTACGCAAAAGTAATCTAATGTCCATGTACGTCAAGCTTCGGGTCTCTACAATTGGTATCAGAGGGAGGTTTAGTCAACCATTGGAAACTAGGATGCGAAAACGTTAGTGATATCACTAGAGATATTTCTATGGTATGTCTAGGGATGTCTATAAGGTTAAGTATATGTATAGTTTATAGTCCTAGAATTGCGCTAACGATCATAGAATTTAACCTAAGATGTTAGATATTGTGGGTACTCCCCCTTTACAATGATGTTTTCCCTATCATGATTTTTGCCTCTCACAAGATTCTATTGGTGTTTTAGTTAATGGAGGGAACCATAAGGAATTCGGTTAACATTGAATCCAATGGACAAATTGGTGACTATGAGCAACAAAATTGTGTAATTCCGAGAGAGAAAGATCTTGTGATTATGAAAAATCAGTCATCACGATATATGATTAACAAGGTTAAATTTAGAGGTATGCCTAAGTCATCAATGAAGAGGAAGACAAACTATTATGCATGTTCGCATGTTGAGGAGCATAAAGAAAGGAAGATTTAGATTTCTAAAGAGGGGAAGAAGAACCTTGAGGAATACCTCAAATGGAGGGACCGATGTTATCTGTGTGGAGAAAAGGGTCATAGAGTGACAGACTGTTATGGAGTTCAATGTCTTATTTGTGGAGAACATGGGAATTATCCAACTCAATGCCCTGACCTAAAAAGTTACTTATAAATCAAGGAAGGACTTATTCCAGGACAATCATTGAATTGGATGGACTGATTTGTTTATGTATTGGTATTCAAGAATAATGTTATTAAGGTACTTTTATGGTGTATTGAAATATTTATGTATTAGTCTATTGTGGTTTTAAATAATTTTAAGGTACCGGTAACCATGAAAAGTGATTCAACTATTTTGGAAAGTGGATAATATGCGCATAATGAAGGGATAAGGAGAAAATGAAATGTTTGACAGTATTCGTGAGCTCATGATTGATATAAGGACTTATTGATATCATGGTTTGAGTATATATAATTTTGAGAATTTTGGTATGTGGAATGTGTTAACTTTTAACTGCATTCATGTTTTCACTATGGTTGAATGGGTATTAATTTTTCAAGAGAATACATTATTAAGGCCTTCAAATGTTTGGAATGTGACCAACATGACATATCTTATGATATATGGGGATCAACGATGGTATTAAATCTCAGGTAATCATTTTCACTATATTATGAGAGTGGACTGCAGTATTATGGATAAGCCTAAAGATTGGAATGGATTATGTTGGACATAAGTTAGTATTGTTTAAGGATAGAATTTTTTTCGATATTATTGATGGGATGTTATAGTAATATAGTTTTAGAAAAAGGACAACCTGTAGGACGGGCGACAGCCCATCGCGTCGGACAAGGCCGTGGGACTCGAACCCACAACCGAAGTGCGACTGGCCTTTATCGCCTACCACTGGCCTACAGTAAGTCCCTGTTTAGTAGAAACTAGTTTTATTATATTAAGCAGTATGATATATGAAGTATAAGTCCATTTTAGGAACCGTATATGATTAATCTCACTATAGATGGACTTATGTATTTTTTGATAACTTTTCTAAAATTTTGTTTGAGACATATGGAATGACCCATCATTCTATCACATGATCTGCTAACATATCACGAATGACAAATTCAACTTCATTTCATTAAGAGATGAAGTGGAAATTGTCCAATGAATGAAAAATGGTGAAACTATACCAAAATCACGAATGTATTTCTTCTAATTCGAATTTCATCAACTTTAGGGAAATGATCATGAAAAAACAAAAATGTTGTCCTACTACCCTTATATCCAATGAATCAGATTGTACCTCAGATCACCACAAATCAATAGCTTTGTGATTGTTGGCTTTTTCATAGCCATGTTCTCTACCACTCTCCATCAGAACATGACGGTTAGATTTTTCTTCCATGTCCATATTTTCTCTTATATGTAAACCCAGTTATGAGTTCATTTGGGTAACTGTTATATTTCATACTTTAGTTTTTAAAGTTCAGTTTTGGTATTTCTTTTTACGATGTGGGTTTTTAGGAATAGAAAACGATTTATAACCCCGACGAATTTCGAGGGCGAAATTCATTTTAAGGGGGGTAGAATGTAACAACCCAAGATTTTATAAGATACATTCTTTTTAATTTCATTCATATCTTCTATTGTAAAATACACCAATATTATCTTTTGCTATACGCAACACTGTATTAGCTTGCAGTATACGCAACACTTTTCTTGGCTCTTGTTACACACAATTTCAAGTTCGTTTGATAGAAGTTATTCTACTCAACATTGAGTGTATATATTTATATATTCAATGTATAAATAAAATATGGTTGGATTATGTTATAAGCAAAAACAAAGGAGTTTTGCACTACACACAACCCTGACTTGGATTGCATTACACGCAATAGCGACCTTCCTCGATAGCGTGTCTTGTACGCAATACCGGGTTTTACTAAACAATGATATATTATTATAATATTGTTATGAACTAGCCGTTATGAATAGTGTTAACTAAAGTTTGAATTTTATAACATTATTATTCATCTTACACATTTCTAGAACATGGTATAAGAACAAAATAAAATATTTAGGTAAAATAAGTATTTTTCAAAAAATGCAGTTTTGCCACCTTTTAATGTCGTACCCACTTTAAATATAGTTTTTGACATGTTTATAAGTTCAATTTGACAAAATAAAATTCTTCTTTTGAATCAGGATATAAAAATTTACATTAGATAAAGTTTTGATATTTTTCTGATAAATTTCATATTTTAATGAATAGTAAAGACACACTATATTTTAATTAAAAACAACTTTTTTCATCGTAATATCTTATGTGGTTAAATTATAATATTGAATGGTTTTAAAGTAAAAAGAGAAAATATTTTTACCACATAATATAATTTATGTCATTATCATTGATTCTAGCTTGAATTCGTAAAATAAATCAAATCAATCTTTTGCAATGTTTTAAAGAAAAACCCGTTTTCTTTTGACAACGGGATTAATTTTAATTTAATTTCTACAACTTCTGTGTAATTAATTTGAAAAAATGTATTCCATATTTGTAATCAGTGGGTCCAAATTATTTTAATAGGCTACTTTTTATTTTTGGGAATTATTAATAGTAACTATGGTAAATTTTATTTACCATATTTAAAGGTAAATCGGGTAATTAAGGGTAAATATAATATTATAAAATTACCCTAACACTTGGAAAAATCCTATTGGATGACTAAAAGTCGACCCATATCACCTAAGGGTTGGATTAGATTCATTTAATGGACTTTGTTCTATGAAAATAAGTTAATTATTATTAAAACCAAAGAATGTGACAACATGTCACTTTCTTAAATCATATAAGTATAATAATTTTAATTTAGTGATACATTTCTTGAAACTTCGAACATGAACAGTCTCCAGAAATCTAATAGAATTATATACATCATAAAAATTTATTTAGAATTTTTAGGGATTAAATAAGTATCATTTATTATGACACAAAGATGATGTAGAAATTGTCTTATTAATGAAATATTGACATAATTGATGTTATAAATACCCAAATAAATGTAATTTAATACTTTTTATGAATTTCACTAATTTTATATGTTAATATGACATGTTATTATTGATTTAATTAACTATTTTTTAACTAATCAATCTTTTATGAGTTTCACAAAAATCAATTACTAAATAGTGTCAAAATTGACATAAAATAGTTTTTAAAACAAATATTATATTATTAATTGTTATTTTATTCCTAAAAATCTAAGGTTCTGAAAAATGACTTAGATAAGGTTTTATATATTAATAATAAACAACTTGGGGTTCGTTTGGCTTGATATAGTAGGTTTATTAACCTTATAGTGCAAGAAAACAAGAAGACAAGGTAAAAGTAAAATTATCTGACTTAAAGATAAATATAAATGATAATGTTAAAATAGGAACCTAAACGTGTATAAATTCTATTGGATGAGAGGATTTCGACCCATACCAACCTTATCTTCGAAATAAATCAATTTGGAGCTATTTAAAACCGAATTTGGCTTTATAATAAAATAATATTTTTTGTTATTCCAATGGTGCCCCTCTCCTCCCTTATAAAAGGGCACCTCCTCCCTTTCTTCCTCACACCACTTTGAGCCATCAAGCTCGGCCAACCCCTGCCAATTTCTTCTCTGCACTTCCCTAGAGACATCATAGTGGTCCTGGTCTTCTTCAAAGACCAATTTTAGTGCCCTAAAAGGAGGTCTCAAAGAAGCGCTTAAAAGAAGAGGAGGTTCGGACACTTACGAAGCAAATCAAACCAAAGGTAAGGGAAATATCACCATCTCATTTTTATCCGAGATTTTTTATACATTGGAATTTACTGGGGTGTATTTTATCATCCACATCCATGTTTCCTCAATATGTAATATTTATATCCTTCTACAATAGTTTATATCCAATTTTACCCTTCGGTGAGTTTTTAGTAAAAGATATGAAGGGAATCTTTTGTCGTTTTTCGTACGAGGTACTTTTTGACTTTTCCGAAAAAAGTACGAAGAATGTTTTTTTCACTTATACGGCATGAATTGGGTTTTAAAACATTATTTCTAAGAAGCTTCCTTTACAAGTTTTCAAGTTTATTTTTAATCAACTTATTTTAGTTTATAATTGTACGACATGTTAAGAATGTAAAGGTGTTTTTGAAGTAAAAAAGGATATTTTCCTCAAGAATGGAGTTCAAGTGTTTTATCAAAATTATTTTCCATATAAGATAATATAGAGATCTGTTTCTATCCATATTTTTACATTTACTTGATTATGTTGTGATTGAAATATTTTTATAAATTCCTTTATCTTATATGAATTGTTTTATGATGTCATGATGTTTAAGATTCCCATTTTTATTACATGGGTTATCCAATGATGTATGATTTATGATTTTGTGGAACACATAAGAATGGTATCATTATGAGATGGGTGGGACCTATATCTCCCTCCAATGCCTTGGGTAAAGATTTTATATCTCATGAGATAGACATGGCTGGAACGGTAGGTTATATCGGTTCAGTGAAACAGGACTGAAACGAGGAGAGAACTCAGTTCAGAAAAGGACTTTGTCCACTAAGATAGTCTTGTAAATGAGTCTTGACTAATAAGAAATGATTCGCTATGATTATGTGTGTATGACAAAAAGTTTCATGTTTTATGTTTTGATTATTGGGATTTCATTTCACTACTATGATTTATCCCATGTTATGAAATTATCCTCTCTTTTGTAGGTTATGATTTCCAAAATGTTATGTTCTTATGAATATGATGTGATTGATATTTATTTATTTTACCCTTACTGAGCATTTGAGCTCACCCTTTTATGTTTTCTTTTCCCCAGGATATATAGAATGTTTTTAGGTAAAAAAAAGGAAGTTCTTTATGGGATATGTCGAAGATCTTTCACCACAATTAGAATATTATATTCTGAGTTTCCAAAGACACTAAACTATTACGATACTTGTGTGTGTGTTTTTGTTATGTACTAAGTATTACGCAAAAGTAATGTAAGGTCCATGTACATCATGCTTCGGGTCTCTACAGACATTACATTACTTTTTCGGAATACTTAGTACATAACAAAAACACACACACAAGGAAAGGTAATAGTTTAGTGTCTTTGGAAACTTGAAATATAATCTTCTAATCGTGGTGAAAGATATTCAATATATCCCATAAAGATCTTCTTCTTTTTAAACCTAAATCCTTTCTTTATGTCCTAGGGAAACGAAACAATAAAAGGCTTAGCTCAAATGCTCAGTAAGTGTAATCAAAAGAAATATCAATCACATCATATTCATAAGAACATATGTTTTGGAAATCTTAACCTACAAAAGAGATCATAATTTCATAACATGGGATAAATCATAATAGTGAAATGTAATCCCAATAATCATAACTTAAAACGTGAAACATTGTGTCATACACACATAATCATAGAGAATCATTTCTTATTAGTCAAGACTCATTTCCAAGACTATCTTAGTGGACAAAGTCCCTTTTTTAACTGAGTTCACTCCTCGTTTCAATCTTGTTTCACTGAACCAGTATAACCTACCGTTCCATCCATGTCTATCTCATGAGGTATAAAATCTTTACCCAATGCATTGGAGTGAGATATAGGTCCCACCCATCTCATAATGAAATCATTCTTACTTGTGCCACAAAATAAACACACATCATTCATAAAAACCCAGTAAATAAAATGGGTTTCATAAATATCATCCCATCATAACATAATCCATATAAAAGAAATGGATGTCATTTCATAATAAGAGAAGTGAAACCATGTAAATCATAGAGACATTTTACTTGAAACATACACATATGAAATAATGTTATCTTAAATGAAAAATGGTTTTTTATAAAACACTTGAAATGAATTATTGAGGAAAATATCCTTTCTTCTTCAATATCATTTTCTTTTCACAAAATGCCATGAAATTTTAAAAGAATAGGATTTTTTTTAAAATAGTCATGAAATATTTTGGAGGAATCATCATAAAAATAATATTTATAAAACCGTAAAAATCCGTTCGTGTCGTATAAGTTAAAAAAACATTCTTTTCGTACTTTTGCCGGAAAAGTCAAAAAGTACCTCGTAACATAAACAAAAGAAATATTACTTACATACCATTCAGTAGAAGTCAACAATGGGTAAAAAGGACTTTAAACATACATGAAAACACATTTATAAAACATGGACATGGATGATAGAAATAATCCCTAGTAAATACTTAAGAATAAGCAATCTTAGATAAAAATGAGATTGAAAATTTATCCCCTACCTTAGGTCCGATTTTCTTCGTAATTGTCCGAAACTCCTGTATAATGATTTAAATAATGTCATTTACTTATTCCAGAATCATACTAATTGTTATGATATCATATATGGTTCACTTGTTACTTTATATTACCCGTTCCTTTGTAAATTACATGTTAAAGAGCGTTTTGGGTAAAATCATCTCATTTGTCATTCGTGTTTAACTTGTAATTATTCATATGATTACATAGATCATGGTTACTTAATTACATAATATAAAACATGATTTATATATAATATATATTCAGAATATACATATATATAATAGATCGATAAATGGAATGAAATACACCGTTCATGGAGACGGTAGGCCGTATGTACGCATGAACGCTGTTTTCGTTTCCTCATTGAGTTGAATGGAATGAAGTAGATGACATACATATATACATAAATCCAGTAGCTTTATAATGTCATGTATTTCATTACTATTTCTTATATATACTTTTTAATCATTCTTAAATGGTTAACATGGAGAATGAATCACATCGCGTCGTGGAGACGGTAGTCCGTACGTACACACAAGCGATGATATCGTTCTCATGATCGTGAGATTTTATTGGAGTGTATGTATACTATTACAGAATCAATATCACATTACAATAATTATATAGAGTTATTATTTACACCATTATACCCATCCAAGTAAGGTGGTGGTGGAAAATAGATTACACCACGGCGTGGAGACGGTATTCCGTACGTACGCACGCGCGGTGATTTCGTTTTCCATAGGCTGGATAGATGGTGAAATAGGGTTGTTTCATACTTATAATAACATATCATTATATGAGTGATACTGATGTTATTACATCATAATGAAACATCTAAAGAAGAAGAAGTGGAAGAAGAAATAAATATAAAAGAATCGGTAACAAACATTACCTCTTCTTTGAAGCGCCTCATTGAGATATCCTTTTAGGGCACTACAATTGGTCTTTGAGGAAGACCAGAACCTCTAGGATGTTTCTAGGTAAGTGGAAAAGATAATTTTTCAGGGGTTGGCCGATCTTGAAGGCTAAAATTGGTGTGAGGAGGAGAGGGAGGAGGTGCCATTTTATAAGGGATGAGAGGGGCACCTTTGGAATAACTAAAAATATTATTTTATTATACAGCCAAATTCGGTTTTTAATAGATCCAAATTGATTTAATTAGAATATAAGGTGGGGATGGGTCGAAATACTCTCATACAGTAGAATTTAGACAAGTTTAGGTTCCTATTTTGACCTTATCATTTAGATTTAACATTAAGTTAAATAATTTTACTTTTACCGTGTCTTCTTGTGTTCTTACACTATAAGGTTAATAAACATACGATAAGAAGCCAATCGAACCCCAAGTTGTTTATTATAATATATATAACCTTATCTAAGTCATTTGTCCGAACCATATATTTTTAGGAATAAAATAACAATTAATAATATAATATTTGTTTTAAAAACTATTTTATGTCATTTTTGACAGTATTTAGTAATTGATTTTGTGAAACTCATAACAGAATGATTAGTTCTAAAAAGATAATTAAATCAATACTAACATGTCATATTAACCTATAAAATTATTTTAATTCATTAAAATTCTTAAATTACATTTATTTGGGTACTTATAACATCAATTATGTCAATCTTTCATTAATAAGACAAATTACTACATCATCATTGTGTCATAATAAATGATAATTATTTAATCCCTAAAAATTCTAAATAAATTCCTATGATGTAGATAATTGTATTATATTTCTGGATAATATTCATGTTCGAAGTTTCATGAAGTGTATCACTAAATTAAAATTATTATACTTATAAGATTTGAGAAAGTGACATGTTGTCACATTCTTTGGTTTTAATAATAATTAAATTATTTTCATGGACAACAGTCCATTAAATGAATCTAATCCGACCCTTAGGTGATATGTATGACTTTTCGTCATCCAATAGGATTTTTACAAGTGTTAGTGTAATTTTGTAATATTATATTTACCCTTAATTACCTGATTTACCTTTAACTATGGTAAATAAAATTTACGGTAGTTACTATTCATAATTCCCAAAAATAAAAAGTAGCTAATTAACATAATTAGGATCCAATGATTCCAAATATGGAATAAATTTTTCCAAATTAAATAAACAAAAGTTTCATAAAATTAAATTAAAACTAATCCCGTTGTCGAAATAAAACGGGTTTTTCTTTAAATCATTGCAAAAGATTGAATTGATTTATCCTACGAATTCAAGGTAGAATCAATGCTAATGACATACATTATATTAAATGGTAAAAATATATTCTATTTATACTTTAAACCCATTCAATATTATAATTTAACCATATAAAGTTTTGCGATGAAAAAAGTTGTTTTTAATTAAAATATAACGTGTTTTTACTATTCATCAAAATATGAAAGTTACCAGAATGATATGAAAATTTATCCCAAAAAATTTATTTCATGATTCCAAAGAAGAATTTTATTTTGTCAAAGTGAACTTATAAACATGTCAAAAACAAGATTTATAGTTGATGTGCCATCAAAAGGTGGCAAAACTGCATTTTTTTAAAAATACTTATTTTACCAGAAAAATTTATTTTGTTCTTATACCATGTTTTAGAAAATGTGCAAGACGAATAATAATGTTATAAGATTAAAAATTTAGTTAATACTATTCATAATGGATAGTTCATAATAATATTATAATAGTATATCGTTGTTTAGTAAAACCTGGTATTGAGTACAACACACGTTATCAAGGAAGGTCGCGATTGCATGTAATGCAAACCAAGTCAGGGTTGCGTGCTGTGAAAGAATCCTTCGTTGTTTCGTATAACATAATCCAACCATATTTCATCTATACATTGAATATATATATATATATATATATAAACTCAATGTTGCATAGAATAACTATTATCAAAATTGTGTGTAACACGATCCAAGAATTGTGTTGCGTATACTGTAAGCTAATACGGTGTTGCGTATAGCGCAAGGTAATCTTGGTGTAGTAGAAATTAATGAAATTAAAAGAATATTTTTCATAAAATCTTGGGGTGTTACATTCTACCCCCCTTTAAATTAATTTCTCGCTCGATATTCGTCGGGGTTATAAATGGTTTACTATTCTTAAGTTTTTTTAATAGAGACCCACATCGTAAAAAGGAATACCAAAACATGGATTTAAAAACTAAAGTATGAAATGTAATGGTTACCCAAATTAACTCATCACTGGGTTTCCACGTATGATAACATATGTGAAAATATGGATATGGAAGAAAAATATAACCATCAAGTTTTGATGGATAGTGGTAAAGAACATGGCTATGAAAAAGACAACAATCACAAAGCTATTGATTTGTGATGATCTAAGGTACCATCTGATTCATCAGATATATGGGAACTAGGATAACATTTTTGGTTTTCAAGAACATTTTCCTAAATTTGATGAATTATAAGAAATAATTGCATGATTTTGGTACAATCTGACTGTTGTTCGTCAATTGAACAATTTCCACTTCATCCCTTAAAGAAATGAAGTTGAATTTGTTATTTGTGATGTGTTAGCAGATCATGTGATAGAATTATTGTTTATTCCATCTCTTTCAAACAAAAGGTTATCAAAAGTTATAAGTCCATATTATGGTTAGATTAATTGTATATGGTCCCAAAAATGAACTTATACTTCATATATCATACCGCTTAATAAAATAAAACTAGTTTCTACTAACCAGGGACTTCCTGTAGGCCAGTGGTAGGCGATAAAGGCCAGTCGCACTTCGGTTGTGGGTTTGATTCCTACAACCTTTTCCGACGTGATGGGCTGTCGCCCGTCCTGTAGGTTGTCCTTTTCTAAAACTAAATTACTATATCATCCCATCAATAATATCGAAAAAAAGGTTCTATCCTTAAACAATACTAACTTATGTCTAAAATAATACATTCAAATCTTTAGGCTTATCCATAATATTGCAGTCCATTGTCATATTATAGTGAAAACGGTTACTAGAGATTTCATATAAGAAGCATGTTAATACCATCGTTGATCCCCATATATCATAAGATATGTCTTGTTGGTCACATTACAAACGTTTGAAGGACTTAATCATGTATTCTCTTGAAAAATGAATACCCATTGAACCTTAGTGAAAACATGAATGCAGTTAAAAGTTAACACTTTCCACATACCAAAATCCTCAAATTCTATATACTCAAACCATGATATCACTTAGTCCTTATATCAATCATGAGCTCATGAATACAATCAAACATCTCATAATCTTCTTATTCCTTAATTATGTGCATATCATCTACTTTACAAAAATATATGAATAAAATTCCATGGTTACTGGTCCCATTCAACATATACTTTCAAATAATTTTATTAAAAACAATAGTGTAACAATCCTTAGATGATTCCTTATTCTATAGTACCATTAACTATACAATATAACTCTTGATAAACATACAATCATTCCACTACCTTCTAAAACAACCGACTGAGCTTCAACACTTCTTTCAGCTCATATGTCATGTGTAGTCTCCTCATCATCATCCACATAAATACTACCCATATGACCATACTGATTCTCTTCATGAGATTTTCCATTAGGGCATTGGTTTTCAAAATGCCCGTACATTCCACATTTAAAACATCTAATCATTATTGATGTCGTAGAAATACCATTATCCTTGTCCATGGTGTTAACTGAACTTTTTTCTTTGCACTTACTAGATTTGTGTCCTTCTTTTCACACCCAAATCATCTTCCAGTTCCTTTGAAACAATCACCTCGATGCCTCTTCCAATATGATTTACATGAGGGAAATTGAACTTTATTTACTCTATGATCATCATGAAACTCCATCTTTCTCTTATTATCTGAGTCGGGAAACTTACCCAAGTTGAGATTATTGATCATATTTTGAGATTGCTAATTAGGCATAATAACTATGTTTGGACTTCCAGATCTGATTTCATTTGGTTTCTCATGAAGAAAATCATTCCATTGTCTGTCATATCCTCCATTATCATGAATCTTCCTGTTTCCAACCATTTTCTAAAACCCAAAAAGAATAGTGTGAGAGGAAAAAATCATGCTAGGGAAAAAAACATAATAATAGGGGGAGTATCCTCAATATCTAACATCAAAGGTTTAATTCTATGATCGTTAGCGTAATTCTAGTACTATAACCTATATATATACTTAACCTTAGAGACATCCCTAGACATACCTTAGAAATATCTCTAGGGATCTCACTAAAGTTCGCGCATCCTAGTTTCCAAAGGTTAACTAAACCTTTCCTCTTATACCAACTGTAGACACTCGAAGCTTAACATACATAGACATTACATTACTTTTTCGGAAGACTTAGTACATAACAAAAACACACACACACAAGGAACGTAATAGTTTACTATCTTTGGAAACTCGGAATATAATCTTCTAATCGTGGTGAAAGATATTCAACATATCCTATAAAGATCTTCTTTTTTTTTAAAACCTAAATCCTGTCTTTATGTCCTGGGGAAAATAAAACATAAAAGGGTGAGCTCAAATGCTTAGTAAGGGTAAACAAAAAAATATCAATCACGTCATATTCATAAGAACATATCTTTTGGAAATCTTAACCTGCAAAAGAGATCATAATTTCATAACATGGGATAAATCATAGTATTGAAATGTAATCCCAATAATCATAACATAAAACATGAAACTTTGTGGCATACACACATAATCATAGATAATCATTTCTTACTAGTCAAGACTCATTCCCAAGACTATCTTAGTGGACAAAGTCCCTTTCTGAACCGAGTTCACTCCTCGTTTCAGTCCTGTTTCACTGAACCGGTATAACCTACCGTTCCATCCATGTCTATCTCATGAGATATAAAAACATTACTCAGTTAATTGGAGGGGGATATAGGTCCCACCCATCTCATAATGAAATCATTCTAACTTGTGCCACAAAATAAACACACATCATTCATAAAAACCCAATAAATAAAATGGGTTTCATAAACATCATCCTATCATCACATAATCCATATAAAAGAAATGGATGTCATTTCATAATAAGAGAAGTGAAACAATTTAAATCATAGAGACATTGTACTTGAATCATACACATATGAAATATTGTTATCTTAGATGAAAAATGGTTTTTTATAAAACACTTGAAATGAATTATTGAGGAAAATATCCTTTCTTCTTCAAAATCTTTTTCTTTTCACAAAATGTCAGGAAATTTTAAAAGAATAGGATTTTGTTTAAAATAGTCATGGAATCTTTTGTAGTAATCATCATGAAAATAATCTTTATAAAACCGTAAAAATCCATTCGTGCCGTATAAGTTAAAAAAACCTTCTTTTCGTACTTTTGTCGGAAAAGTAAAAAACTACCTCGTAACATAAAAAAAAATAAAGATTCCATACATACCATGTAGTAAAATTAAAAAATGGGTAAAAAGGACTTTAAAAATACATGAAAACACTTTTATAAAACATGGACATGGATGATAGAAATAATCCCCAGTAAATACTTACGAATAAGCAATCTCGGATAAAAATGAGATTGAAAATTTATCCCTTACCTTAGGTCTGATTTGCTTCGTAAGTGTCTGAACCTCCTGTATAATGATTTAAATAATGTCATTGACTTATTCCAGAATCATACTCATTGTTATGATATCATATATGGTTCACTTATGACTTTATATTACGCATTCTTTTGTCAATTCCATGTTAAAGAGCGTTTTGGGTAAAATCGTCTCATTTGTCGTTCGTGTTTTAACATGTAATTATTCATATGATTACTTAGATCATGGTAACTTAATTCTAGAATATAAAACATGATTTATATATAATATATATTCAGAATATACATATATATAATAGATCAATAAATGGAAATAAATACACCGTTCATGGAGACGGTAGGTCATACGTACGCATGAACGATGTTTTCTTTTCCTCATTGAGTTGAATGGAATTAAGTCGATGACATACAAATATACATAAATCCAGTATCTTTATAATTTCATGTATTTCATTACTATTTCTTATATATACTTTGTAATAATTCTTATATGGTTAACATGGAAAATGAATCTCAACGCGTTGTGGAGACGGTAGTTCGTACGTACGCACGAGCGATGATATCATTCTCATGATCGTGGGATTTTATTGGAGTGTCTATATACTATTACAGAATCAATATCACTTTAAAATAATTATATATAGTTATTATTTACAACATTATACCCATCCATGTAAGGTTGTGGTGGAAAATAGATTACACCACGGCGTGGAGACGGTATTTCGTACGTACGCATGCGTGGTGATTTCGTTTTCCGTAGGATGGATAGATGTTGAAATAGGGATGTTTCATACTTATAATAATATATCAGTATCTGAGTGATACGTATGTTATTACATCATAATGAAACATCTAAATAAGAAGAAGTGGAAGAGGAAATAAAGATGAATGAATCGGTAACAGACATTACCTCTTCTTTGAAGCGCCTCTTTGAGATCTCCTTTTAGGGCACTGCAATTGATCTTTGAGGAAGACCAGAACCTCAAGGATTTTTCTAGGGAAGTTTAGAAGAGAATTTGGAAGGGGTTGGCCGAGATTGTAGGTTCAAATTGGTGTGAGGAGGAGAGGGAGGAGGTGCCCTTTTATAAGGGAGGAGAAAGGCACCTTTGGAATAACTAAAAATATTATTTTATTATAATGCCAAATTCGGTTTTAAATTGCTCCAAATTGAATTATTTCGAATCTGAGGTTGGGATGGGTCGAAATACTCTCATCTAATAGAATTTAGACAAGTTTAGGTTCCTATTTTGTCCTTATCATTTGGATTTAAAATTAAGTTAAATAATTTTACTTTTACCGTGTCTTCCTGTGTTCTTACACTATAAGGTTAATAAACTTACTATAAGAATCCAAACGAACCCCAAGTTGTTTATTATTAATATATATAACCTTATATAAGTCATTTTTCTGAACCTTAGATTTTTAGGAATAAAATAACAATTAATAATATAATATTTGTTTTAAAAACTATTTTATGTCAATTTTAAAAGTATTTAGTAATTGAGTTTGTGAAACTCATAACAGAATGATTAGTTTTAAAAAGTTAATTAAATCAATACTAACATGTCATATTAACCTATAAAATTATTTTAATTCATAAAAAGACTTAAATTACATGTATTTGGGTATTTATAACATCAATTATGTCAATATTTCATTAATAAGACAGTTACTGCATCATCTTTGTGTCATAATAAATGATAATTATTTAATCCCTAAAAATTCTAAATAAAGTCACATGATGAAGATAATTTTATTATATTTCTGAAGACTACTCATGTTCTAAGTTTCATGAAGTGTATCACTAAATTAAAAATATTATACTTATAATATTTAGGAAAGTGACATGTTGTCACATTCTTTGGTTTTAATAATAATTAAATTATGTTCATGAAACAAAGTCCATTAAATGAATCTAATCCGACAATTAGATGTTATGGGTCGACGTTTAGTCATCCAATAGGATTTTGACATGTGTTAGGGTAATTTTATAATATTATATGTACCCTTAATTACCCGATTTACCTTTAACTATGGTAAATAAAATTTACCACAGTTACTAATCATAATTCCCAAAAATAAAAAGTAGATTATTAACATAATTTGGATACACTGATTCCAAATATAGAATCCATTTTTCCAAATTCAATACAAAAAATTTTCAGAAATTAAATTAAAATTAATCCCGTTGTCGAAAGAAAATAGGTTTTTCTTTAAAACATTGCTAAAGATTGAATTGATTTATCCTACAAATTCAAGGTAGAATCAATGCTAATGAAATACATTATATTAAATGGTAAAAATATATTCTATTTATACTTTAAAACCATTCTATATTATAATTTAACCATATAAATTTTTGTGATGAAAAAAGTTGTTTTTAATTAAAATATAGCGTGTTTTTACTATTCATCAAAATATGAAAGTTACCAAAATGATATGAAAATTTATCCAAAAAATAATAATTTATTTCATCATTCCAAAGAAGAATTTTATTTTGTCAAATTGAACTTATAAACATGTCAAAAAACAAGATTTAAGGTGGGGGCGCCATCAAAAGGCGGCAAAACTGCATTTTTTTAAAAATACTTATTTTACCTGAAAAATTTATTTTGTTCTTATACCATGTTTTGGAAAATGTGCAAGACGAATAATAATGTTATAAGATTAAAAATTTAGTTAATACTATTCATAATGGCTAGTTCATAAAAATATTATAATAATATATCGTTGTTTAGTAAAACACAATATTGCGTACAACACACGCTATTAAGGAAGGTCGTGATTGCGTGTAATGCAAGCCAAGTCAGGGTTGCGTGCTGTGAAAGAATACTTCGTTGTTTCGTATAACATAATCCAACCATATTTCATTTATAAATTTAATATATAATATATATATACTCAATGTTGCGCAGAATAACTATTATCAAAATTGTGTGTAACACGATCCAAGAATAGTGTTGCGTATATTGCAAGCTAATACAGTGTTGCGTATAGCGCAAGGTAATCTTGGTGTAGCTGACATTAATGAAATTAAAAGAATATTTTTCATAAAATCTTGGGGTGTTACAATATGAATTCAAAAATGATCATATAATATCATTGGAATATGTTAATCAATGTTTATTTAAGATTATAGATATTTAACGATGATTAATCTTGATACAAACTCAATATGGAAATGAAATGCATAGAATAAATACTTTATAAGAATTCGAGTACAGACAGAGCTACTGATAAAAAATGGCTAGCAATAGACAAAGTCTACTGATAGACAATGTCACTAATACAAGTTACTGATAGAATGGAGCTACCGATAGAGGTAGCTACTGATAGAGAGAGCTACCGCTACTGATGTTAACAACTACTGATAGCGAGGAAGAGCTACCAAAAGAAGTTCACTATTACGAAGAGCTACCGAAAAATATTCACTGTTATGAAGAGCTACCACTATACATGGAGATACCGATACAAGGACCTACCACTACATAGACAGCTACCAATACAAGAAAGCTACCGTTATAGAGAGTAACAACTACCGAGGCAAGACCTACCGTTACAAGTCCACCGTTACAAGTTCCCTGATACAAAGAGATACTGATGGAAACCAGCAACTATTTCTCTAAACTCTATCTCTATGATGGATCATTAGCAGCCATCATATTTGGTTATTTTAATGAAACTGAAATTTAGTAATGATGTTTTTTGGATGTCAGGGAACCGTACCTCGTACTTGTAAAAGGTAATCTGTCTCATTTCCGGATCTCACGGAATAAAAAGAATATCAAGATACTGGAGAAAGCATAGATATAGATATACACATAAAGAAGAACACGAGGTACATAGAGAATTCAAAAAGTAACACATAATAGAAGAACACGTGATAGACTCGAAGAACACTCGTACACATCAAGAATAGAAGTTCAGGAGGAGGATCAAGTGCTACAATAAATACTCTCACATTAAATATGAACACCTGTACTGGAAGTGAATTAACAAAACCACGACACTCTGTTTTCCAGAAAACTTCTAGAAAAGGACTCAATGCTTCATCTGCTTCAATCCAAAGGAGTCTAGAGCTGCATTGACATCACACAAGAGAATTTTGAACTCATCTCCATATTATTTCTCTACTGTGATTATTGTAATTAAATTATGAGCATGGTGTGTGCTTTTTTCGTCTTGGAAACACAATAACTCCTAAGCTAAATTGGAGGATACTGAAATCCTCACAAAAAATACTTTATACCTTTGTGTATCCCTTGTATAACTATGGTAGAGGTCTGAGCACCTAGAAAGCCTGTGTGTTTTTGTTGTTGCATTCCCACGAAGAACTGTGGTTGAGGTATGAGGACCTGGACAGTCTGAGTACAATTGTAAACCCCAATCCAGTTTGTGTATCAACGTTTTATATAAATTGTTTGCGAGGAAAAAGTCTCAGTTTGAGACAGAACCTCGTTATTTAAACTGTTGTGCATATTATTTTAGTTTAAACTATTTTCAATATTCTGCTGCTAATTAATTTGAAATTCAAATATATTTTAAAGTGACTCTGATAATTGAACTAACAATTGAGTATCCCCTATGACCAAGATTTGGTATCAGAGGTAGTAGATAAAAGTTTTTTTAATAATTTGTTTGTAGTTTTCAACTGTGATTTTAGTTGTATCATAAAGATATCAAAATTTCTGTTAATTCAAAAAATTAATATCTTTATATATCATTTTAAAACATAGTTATTATGCATAATAGATTAAATAGTGTAGCTACCAATAGTCCACATTTCTTTAATGGTGTCAATTATTACCAATGGAAAATGAAAATGAAAATCCATTTAGAAAGTATGGGATTTGAAATTTGGACTGCTATAGAGAATAAGTATAAGATTCTAGAAACAGTTAGAACTACTTGGGATGAACCAACGAAGGCTGCTTAAAATAATAATTTTAAAGAAATGAATTCTTTATATTGTGCTTTAAGAGATGAATAATTTAATCGAATATTTGCTTGTAAGACTGCTTATTAAATTTTAGATACATTGGTTGGTTCCCATGAGGGAAAAACCAATGTTAAGGAAATGAGACTAAATACATACACTATTTAGTATGATAATTTTAAAATGAAACCTGATGAACCTATTTATGACATGTATCTCAGGTTCAAAGAAAATTTTAACACCATGATCTCACTGGGAAAAGTTGTTCAAGCATAGGAGAAAATCATGAGAATACTCAGATTGTTACGACCCGTCCTCGGGGCTTTTTCCATGACTACCCCAACCCTGCCTTCCATAGGCCAGGGTCTGGAAACTAGAACCAAAGGCGTAAATCCCTAAGATGGGAAGGAATTTCCTTTATAAATGTAAATAAACACAACATAGTACGCAAGATTAAGTAAACACTAAGTAAAACTAAATACAAAAGAGTGTGATGGAGAGTAAATGGGCCAGTATACAAACCCAACTGAACAACAAGTACAAGTAAAAGGGATGCATAGCTGAAAGTAAAGAGCTACTCTTCGATCATCCTCTATGAATTCCAACATGATGGGTAGGTATAAATGGCCACCTCAGCACTCATGTCCATCAGCCTCCTCTGTGTGCCGACTTATCGCAAGGTCCACCTCTGGGTACCATCCAGTCGTGGCACTCTCAGCCTTTGTCAGCGCTGTTCGTCGTCCGTATCCAATACAACAAGGTACGGGCATAGCCTGTGGAGGGATGAATATAAAAATACTCATTAGGGAACCCAATACCCACAAGGTCTCAAAATATCCACTAAGGATAAAAATATATTAATGATACAATCACGAAGTATCAACCAACCCTACTTAGGTATATGCCCATACATATACCGATGTTACCAATCTCAATCCAGCTCTAACTCTCGAGCCCAAGAACAAAGTAATTCCATAAGGGGAGTAAAGTCAATCACCATGATGATTGAATGACAAGACTCGGCTCACATAGGTATAAAACTAACGAAGAGGGGTAGAGATGATTAGATGTAGCCTCTAAATCATCTTCTATGTCGAACCCACATAGGATCATGGAACAAAATCAGTGTCGTCGAACCCACATAGGATCCTGGTACAAAAGTTGTCACTGTCGAACCCATGTAGGATTCTGGTACAGTAGTTATCATTGTCGAACCCACTTAGGATCCTGATATAGTGGTTGTTGCTGTCAAACCCATGTAGGATCCTGGTACAGAAGTCGTCATCGTCGCAGCCAGCTCTAGGGTTCCAACACACAACACACTTAATTCCGGAAGGGTCCATTCCTCAAGAAAAGTGTTTGATACATTAAATCTCACGATGTCATGAGTTGATGAATCCAATAGTTCGGCCTCATCATAAGGAAGCCAACGCGATAGACGATCCATCAATCGGACGCCCGGTCTGTGAGTAATTGGAATTTTCGTTCCAAGGGGCTAGTTGGATTTCGGGTATAATCCAACCCAAACATACTCCAACCTCATCTGAATCATGTGTGGAATATTCCAAAAGGACCTTCTCATTAAAATTAATCCAATGTAGTTGAGGGAACGTCAATCAGACGTTCGGTCCTGAAGTTATAAGTGTTTCCGCTGCGAGGGCCTGGTTAGTTTCGGGTTCGAACCAACCCGGATATACACAAACATTGAAAAAACCTTCATTGTGATATAACTAAACTACAGAATCGATCCAAGGATACCTATTCAATTTAAGATTCATCAATCAGAGGTTCGTATCTGCTGTTATGCGTGAAAAAACTAAAGTATTCCGAAGAGGAGGGTCTGGGTCCTGTCCGACCCGGTCCAACCCGCCCTGGGTTGGACCGAACTGGGTCGAACCGACCCAGTTTCGGTTCCATCCTGGTAGGGCAAGATCCTTCTTGGTGGCATTGGCCTAGCCAGTGCGGTGGGCGGCCCATTTCGGTGGCCATCCATGGCTCGGAAAGCTGGCTGAGTGCGGAGCGAGGGGGCGCGACCACCTAGTTTTTTGTAATAGTGGCGCTAGCTGGCACCTCTCGTGCCTCTCAGAACCCGCGGATGGGGGTTCCAATCCCCCACCATGGCCAGTGATGCGGAAGTCTTCCACTGGTGGCACTCAAGGGGTGCCGCTTCCCCCAGGCGGCCGACTGGTGCCGACCGCCGCCTCCGGTAGGCGGTGTCGCCGCGCCGGCGACCCGCGCTACTGCACTTCTCCAAGGTCCATCAAAGTCATTTCAGTGGTCCGTTTTGCCTTCCTCCTGTGCCTATGTCCTCCTTGGGTACTTTCCTTCACTGAGACGGCATCAAATCATTGTTTCCCTTCCGTTCAACCATCTCCCAACAAACCGTGCATCAAAAACGAAAGGCGGAGGGTCCGGTCTTGTTTGTTAGCCCATGCCCTCACGTTAGAGGCTCAAAAAATGTCCCAATAACGAACCATAAGATTCAACATGAACTTGGGTATAATTTTATTCAATTGAAAATTATACAAAACTCCCTACCTCGATTCAAGGTACATTTTTTGTAGTCGCAGAAAATGGCATCGCAGAAGATGGTGTCGGGGATGACGGTGTCATTCTGTCAACGTCAGAGGGTGAGTCATTATCATTGGTGACGTTCATCGTGGGTGGTCTATTCTCCCTTGACGTGGGGGAAGAAGAAATAAGAAGATGTTCGAGGGCCTTGTGTTCTTTGTCAAGAGAGTACGTCTTTCTTCATGGGATGAATGTTCTCCCTAATCTCCAAAGCTCCACCAATACAAGAATTGCCAACCCAAAAATAATTGCTTGGCTATTATTTTTATTCTTGTTATGAATTTCAAAATAATTCAAATTTTGTGGTCTAATTAATTAATTTCTAATTAATTAAGTGACGATTGGAATCTTTAATGGAAGGAGGTGAACTGTTTAAGAGTTAAAGGGGGTTCATGGGAGTTAAAGGGGGAGTTTAAGGGTTAGGTTCTCGTGTGGGCCCCAACACCTGTTATCCTCTCATGGGAGGTTATGTGGGGTGTGGCTCCCACCTCCAACTTTTCTTTAGAGAAGATAACCATGCCCTTAAAAATATTATGTAACATATAATTTTTTATTTATTTTAACAAAATCCCAAAAATTAACTTCTCCTCCCGAGCAAATGAAATAGCGGTAATGGTCTGCTTAGGAAAATACAGATGTTGTGAGTTCATCAGTGTCCTCAGATTTCAATTTCGATCACCGGTTCATAATATAGAAAAACTCACATGTATGTTTACTAAAATTACCCAAAAAAACTTCATGAATTGATTCCCTGCACACCGGGCCTTGGAATCAGGCGTCATCAGAAATCGAGGGCTCGTAAAATTACAAGGAATGTAAGAGAGAAATTTTCCTTGAAATTCCCCGGTCTTTACACAGATGTCTGCCAAAATTATGTAGATGCATATCAGTTTCAATAATAGAATGATGTGATATAAGTTCACTAAATGTTAAAGAGCTGATCGGTAAGATGATTTTGTTTGAAGAAGAGATAAAGTTAAACAAAGAGGAAGATGATGAACCTAAGAAGAAGTCGGTGGAATTTAAGTCTACCACCCCAAAGACCAAGGATAAGGATAAAGTTCACATACCTATCTAAATCTCAACAAGTGATGTTTTAGATTCAGATAATGATAAAGAGATGGCACATATAGCCTGGTGATTCAAGAAATTCTATAGGAAGAAATTTTTTTTCAGAAAATCAAATTATAAGGGTAAGTATGATCAACGAGGTAATTAGAAGAGAAATTGGAAGAAATATAATAAAGATAATGAGAGAGTCTGTTATGAAAGTAAAAGGAATGAATGCGTTATGGATAAATGATTTAAAGGACAAGAAATATAAGAAATCTATGAAGGCAACATGGAGTGCTTCTGAAGATATCTCAAGTGGATCTCAGGATTATGATTCTGAAGAAAAGAATCATTCCAACAAGTGTTTCATGAATAAAACATCTAAGGTAACACTTAATTCCCTTATTCACAATGATTATTATTCTGGGAATGAAAGTTATTAAAATAATGATGATAATATGTCTAAAGATGAATTATTTTAATACTGTAATATGTTAGAAGATTCTTGTAATGAGCTGAATGATAAGTAAAAAATCATTTATGGAACAATAATCATTGACTAGTACTGTTAAATAAGATTTTATCATAGAAAAGTAAACAAATTCTCAATTGTTAAAGGAGAAAACTAAACTAAAATTGTCTAATGAGAAACATATAAAAGACATAGATAAGCTCCCAAATGGAATGAATACTCTCACTCAAATTCTTAGAAAACAAGTTTCACTAATGTATACTACTGGTTTAGGCTACCAACCTATATAGAGACAGATTGTTAAGAATAACTTTATTCCAAAATCTGGACAGTATGCTGCTAGTTCAAGTTCTGGTAATTCTTATGCATTATCTATCTATTCAAATTCATACAGACCAATCAATGTTTATTTATCAAAATTATTTGAATATTTTAATTATATGAAATTTATTAGAAAAATATCGGTGCCTAAAGGTTTACTTGCTAGAATTTCTGGACCTAAGAAAATCTAGGTACCAAAGTTCTCTTCTGTCTAAATCTATTTTGTTGGGAACCTGCTTGAAAAGTTCTTGTAGGAAGATATGGTACATGACAAGCGGATGTTCACGGAATATGACAGGAGACTATTCATGCTTTAAGAGCTTAATCAATGTTTATGGAGGACATGTCAACATTGGTGATAACTAAATAGGAAATATCATCACCTTAGGCCATATTGGTAACAAATATTCAATTTTAATTTCTAATGTATTATTTGTTGATGGACTAAAATACAACCTGTTAAGACTTTCTCAGTTGTGTAATGATGGATTTATTGTAAAATTTAAAAATTATTCTTGCAATGTATTTAATTCATTAAATATTTTGGTATTTTCTGAATTAATAAATGAAAATGTATATCCTATAGATATAAATTCTCCAGCTAAAAAAATGTTAGTTGTTTAAATTATTTTCATAAAGAATCCTGGCTATGGAACAGAAGATTAGGACACTGCAATGTACATTCATCTAAGAAACTGACTAGGAATGGTTTAGTTATAGATCAACCCAAACTAAAATTTCCAACAGAGAAAGTTTTTAATCCCTATCAAATGGGAAAGAAAAATAAAGTTTATTTCAAATCAAATAAAGAAGTTTCAACTTCTCAGCCTCTTCATTTGGATCATATGGATTTATTTGGAGTATATATACTTTCTAGTTTAAATGGGAACCACTATGTCTTTGTTCTAGTAGATTCCTTTTCTAGACACATTTGTGTATTCTTTCTTGCTCACAAAAGTAAATCTTGTTCTTATTTTATCAAATACTCCAAGTATGTAGTGAACCATACTGGACTTATGATTAAGACCCTGATAATTGGTCATGGCTGTGAGTTTGAAAATCATGACTTTGAAACCTATTAGTCACATAATGGCTACAGTCACAACTTTTCTGCCCCTAGGACACCTCAACAAAATGGTGTAGTAGAAAAATGAATAGAACCCTTAAGGAAATTACAAGAACTATGCTCAATCTGTATGACTTACTTATTTACTTCATGCCTAAAGCTATAAATATAGCTTGTAAAAAAAGAGTCTTGATTAGACATATTCTTAAAAAGACACCTTATGAATGGTGGAATAATAGGAAGCCTAAATTTAGTTACTTTAGAGTCTTTGGTTGCAATGTCTTTATTTTCAATACTAAAGATAATCTTGATATGTTTTCATCCAAAAGGGATGATGAAATATTTCTAGGTTATTATATATCTATTAATGCTTATATTGTATTTAATATGAGGACCAAATGTGTGGAAGAATCTGTACACATCAAATTTGATGAAACTGATCCAAATGAACCTAAGACAGCTCTTAAAAATCTTGAAGATGACCTATCCATTCTAAACCTTAATGAAAAAAATAGTGAACCTATTGTTTAGACAACTAGTTATATAAATTTTCCTGAACCTGTTTCTGTTGAACCCAAACCTGTAAATGAACTAGAAATTTCTAGCACTACATTTTATAGACCAACTTAGAGCCTTAAAAACAATCCTTTATAAGTTATTTTAAGAAATTTATATAGAGGAACACAAAATTGATCTTCTCTAAGAAATCAGGTTGAACATCAAGCCTTTCTTTCACATTCTGAACCTAAAAATATCAATGATTCTATAAATTATGAATTTTAGGTAATGAATATGCAATAAGAGTTAAATCAATTTTAAAGAAAAAATTTCATGGAAATAGTAGACAGGCACAAGGACACCTTGACCATAGGAAGTAAATGGGTTTTTAGAAATAAAGTTGATGAGTCTAGAAATATACATAGAAACAAATCTAGGTTAGTTGGAAAAGGATATAGTCAAGAAGAAGGAATAGACTACAAGGAACCCTTTGAACCGGTATCTAGGTTAGAAGCTATTAGAATTCTACTTGATTATGCTCCTCATCCTAATTTCAAATTATATCAAATGGATGTTAAAAGTTATTTTCTAAATGGTTTTATTATTGAAGATGTCTTTTTGAAAAACCACCTAGATTTACTAATCCTCATTTTCCAAATCGAGTTTTTAAACGTTCTAAAGCTTTTTATGGTTTAAAACAAGATCCACGAGCTTGGTATAATATACATCGTAATTTTCTTATATCAAAATGTTTTACTAAAGGGATTGTTGATCCAACTCTTTTTGTCAAAAATATTTCTGAAGATGTGCTTATCGTACAAATCTATATTGATGATATTATTTTTGGATCTTCTAAAAATGAATTATGTATTGATTTTTCAAATGGTATGAAAAGGGAATTTGAAAATTTTTTAATGGGAGAACTCTAATATTTTATTTGATTTTATTTTTTTAAAATGAAAATGGTATTATTTTAAATCATAATAAATATAAAAAGAATCATTTAAAATGTTTTGGTTTGGACAGTAATAAGAAACGTGATACACCTATGAGTACCACTTGTAATTTGGAAGTAGATGAATCTGGGAAACCAGTGGATCAAACCAATTATAGGGGAATGATTGGGAGTTAACTTTATCTTAAAACTAGTCAACAATATATTATTTTTAGTGTGTGTATGTGTGCAAGATTTAAAGATAATAAAAAAGAGTTACACATTCTTGCTGTTAAAGGGATTTTCAAATATCTTAAATATACTGCTAATTTAGGATTATTTTATCAAAAAGGAATGTCATTCAATTTAAAAAGATATTCAGATGCTGAATTTTCTGGTGGCAAGTTAGATTGGATGACCACTTCTAGAACATGTAATTTCTAGGTAAGTCCTTAGTATCTTGTTGTAGTAAGAAGCAGAATTCGGTTTCACTATCTATTGCTAAAGCAGAGTACATAGCTACTGGTAGTTTCTATGCACAATTTCCATGGATGAAACAAACTTTATTGGAATATGGATATCATTTTAGGCATGTATCTATAAACTGTTATAACACTAGTGTGATCAATATTTCCATGAATCCTGTATCTCACTCTAGGACTAAGCACATTTATGTAAGAAATAAATTTTTAAGGGATAATTATCAAAAGGGTGATATTAGTCTTGAATTTATAGGCACTGAACATCAATTAGCTGACATATTCCCCAATTCTTTATGTTCAGAGAGGATAAGTTGCATTAGACATGAGTTTGGAATGGTAACCTTTCCTCAAAACTCACCATTAGTAAAACCTCACCATTAGTAAAAAAACACCATTAGTGAAACCTCAACGTTAGTAAAAACCTCACCGTTAGTGAAACCTCACCATTATTAAATACCTCACCATTAGTGAAACCTCAGTTTTAGTAATAAGCTCACCATTAGTAAAACCTCACAGTTAGTAAATACCTCACTATTAGATAATCTTCACCGATATAAAATCCTCATCGTTAGTAAAAACCTAACCATTAGATGGACCTCACTGTTATACCTCACTAGTATGAACCTCACCGTTATACCTCACTGGTATGAACCTCACCGTTATACCTCACTAGATTTAACCTCACCATTATAAGTCACTTTTAGTGGACCACACTGTTATAACCTCGCTTTTTAGTGGACCTCACCATTATACCTCACTATTAGTGGACCTCACTCTTATTAATCCACACCGGTATATGTTACCTCTAGTTTGCGATGTTTTAAACATCGATTTTTTTATTTTTCCTGCCAAAATCTGTATTGTTTCTATTATATTTATTATGTATTATTTATTTATTTCATGATTCCTAACTGATAAAACATTAGTCCTAACCTCATTTTAATCCACCTCAAACCCTTTTCATTCAATCCTTATCCCCCAAACCATCGTTTCTCTCAAACCAAAAACCTCATGATTCGTAGAATGGCATGAGTGAAGAGACCGACTGTCAGAAAAGAGGGTGATGAGAGGAATGCAAAAAAACTCAAAGGTGAAAGTTGTGGTGATAGTGAATTAGAGAAAACTGTAAACCCGAATCTCATTAAAAGGTAAATAGTAATCAAGAAAGATATTTTTGAGGAATGGCTCCTACCTAGAAAACCTTTCATTCTAATGATTTTGGAGGAACAAGGGTGGCTAGAATGTTTTGCAAATAAAAATGGTCCATAATTTCCTAAATTGGTAATGGAATTATATGAGTTTGATCATTTTGTGAAATCTGAAAGTGAAAAGAGAATGGTTTCAGAAGTGAATGAAAAGATAATATTTTTTCATCCATTGAATGGGTTGAGTGATTGAAAGTTCCACACGAGGGTGAATTTGGATATTTCTCAAAGTCATCACAACCTATTAGGGACATTCTTTAGTATGGAGATGCTTTAGAAGGGCTCACTGGAGATGTCACACCAAGACAATTAGTTGCTACAGAAATGGATGGAGTGAACCAGTTGTTGTTCAAATTTATTCAGCATGTGTTAAGTCCAAGAAGAGGGGACTTTGAAAACCTCATATTCCAAGATATATTCTTATTTTATCTGCTAAAGAAGAGTGTCAAAGTGAATTTATGTAGGCTTCTGATGATTCAAATCGAAGATATGACCAGGCCAAAATCGAAAACAAATACTCTATTCTTTGCAAAGATGATTTATTTGATGATCAAGGTAAAAGGTGTGGTTGAGTCTCAAGATGAGACAATGGCTGTAAGAGACAACTTTTTTATTAATAAAATATTTTGTAAGTACATGAAGATTGGATAGATCCCATGTTAAAGGGAATGGGTAAATGATAATGATAAAATTTATTATAAATTTAAACCTGTTGAGAATCCCAATCATCCAAGAGATAGGAAATATCTAGGTTTAGGAACTAATGAGGAAGAAACTCAATACAGTGATGATGATGCTGAGGGGGATACCTCTATAAAAGAAGGAGGGGATCCTAATTTTCCTCTAAGCCCATCTGCTAAAAAGGTATATTTTGGAAAGGCAAGTCCATATGTGCCCCAACCTAGAAAGGAAGCAGTTCAAGGAGAAAGTGTTGAAGAAATATCTATAAATGAGGAAGACCAACCTGGAATAGTTTATAGGGAGACTACTCCAGATTCTAGTAGCAGTGATGATGAGGAAGAAATAGGATCTGAGAATAGAAGTACATGCTTTAGTCTCAGTGATCTAATTGAGAGTTCTATTATGCCTGTTGAGGAGATTATTGTAGTGGAAAGACCAGTACCTAATGATGACATAACCCAAAATGTGCAACCAGGTTTGGATATGTATTTTTTTGTAGATGAATCCTTTGAAGAGGAAGTGCCCAATGATGTTTTTGCTGCTGCAGATATACTGACAAACGCTCAGGTTGAGGGGGAAAACATGTAAGGACAATATTAGTTTTTGTGACCTATGAAGTGGAAGATTGGTCTATGGATATAGGATTTGTTGTATTGTGTCTAGACTATCCTGATTCTGATAATGAGACACACATTAGAAGGAATCTTCTATATTATGATATTTTCTCAGAGGAATTTACTGCTCAACCATTAGCTCCTCTAGCTCTGCCTGAACACATTGTGAGAAAAGGATATCATGAGGCTCTGATATTTGATTTGAATACTTGTTTTGTTAAAGAGATAAATAAGATAGATATTTCTCTGGTATCTTCTCTAAGAAATGTTTTCTCAAGTGCTGTGAAATAAGTAATGGATGAAGTGAAAGTTTTTCAAGATCAAATTGGGAGTTTAACAGAGGCTGTTGATTCCATGAAGCAATCTGTTGCTTCATTTTATATCTTTATGAGTCCTAAATATCAAGTTGATATTGACATCAACTACATTCGAGGTATAGTGAAACAGTTTCTAGATGTGTTTGAAGATTTTAAGAATACCATAAAAACACATGTCAGTACTCAGGATTTTGTTGTGAAAAAATTGATAAGTAATTTGACTCAGTCTTTCAAAGAAATAGTAGATTTTACTATGGCACCTCGTGTTGCATCTAGAGTTTCAGTTTATATTGAATAGTTTGGGTCTGTGCTTAAAGAAGAACAAGGTCAAGTTAGTACCAGCAGCTCATCTGACTCTCAAGTGATTAATACCACAAGGGATATCAGAAAAATCGTTCAAGATTATATGAGAGATGCTACTGCAGCCCAGAAGGAAATGAAAGACAAAATTGATTACTTTTTTTAGATAGTGTACACCAAGCATCAGTTATCCAATGATTTAAAGATACTATTAGAGAATCTGAAACTGCCCCTAGTTACTCAATCCTTCAATGAACATGTAAGTATGCTTAGGGATTTGACTCATACCTCGGACAAGATTGTAGATAATGAGGATTTTTTTATATATTCTTTGGATAGAGGAGGAGGAATCATCGTGGATTTTTTGAACACGTTACTACCCTTTCTGCATGTGGACAGTACACATATTATTGTACCTCCAGCTATACATACCTCTGGTCAGTCTACTTCCACACCTCAGTTGACTCCAACTCAAGCTATCATAAGTCTTACTTCTATGATCACATAATGAAGTACCCATTACAGGACCGAAAGTATTTCAGTAGCTCAACCCCCTTTAGTCATCATTGGTGTTCCCAAGCCTTCACCTACGCCTACCAAGACTGAATCCTCTTCTAATCCCAAAGAAAAATCCAAATTATCTATTGATGAGGTTGATTTTTTAGTGGCTAGGACATTTGATAGAAATCATTGTACTTCTTGTATTTCTTTTGTACTATCTCCTATAACTTTGACCTATGAAATGAAAATGCCTATTTTCTCTCTTCTTATTTTATGAGCTGACCCATTTTTTCTCTTTTTTCTAATCACAAAGGGGGATTATAATATGGGTAGACATTACACTAAGGGGGAGGAATTTATAATACATGTATTTCTATTTGTCCATAGTTTAACTCTGATACATTTGACAATTATGATCTGAACACAGTGGGAAATTACATTAAATATATTTTAATCTTATCCATTAAAGTTTATTCTAGATTATATTTCCATAATTTGTGATTATCAAAAGGGGGGAGATTATTGGACTCACCTGTTTTGATAATCTCAATTCTGTTTAGATATGTTTTCATAATCCCAAATAATGTCTATCTATATATTAATTATAATTTCGTATAATGAAATCATGCTAATGAGTTGATATGAATGCCAAAATGATCATATCATATCATTAGAATATCTTATTAAATGTTTATTAATGATTATAGATTTTTAATGATGATTAATCATGATACTAACTCAATTTAGAAATGAAATACATAGTAAAAATACTTTATAAGCATTCGAGTATAGAAATAGCTATTGATAAACCAAGGTCACTGATAGACTAAGTCTACTGATAGACAAGGTCATTGATAAAAGATACTGATAGAATGGATATATCGATAGAGGTATCTACTGAGAGAGAGAGAAACCATTGCTGATGTTAACAGATAATGATAGAAAGGAATAACCACTGATAGAAGTTCACCATTATAAAAGAGCTACTGAAAAAATTTTATTATTATGAAGAGCTTCCGCTACACATGGAGCTACTGATACAATGAGATACCGCTACACAGACAGATACTGATACAAGCAAGCTACCGTTATAGATAGCAATATCTACTGATGCAAGACCTACCCTTACAAGTCCACCGCTAAAAGTTCCCTGATACTAAGAGCTACAGATGGAAACAAGTAAATATTTCTCTAAACTCTATCAATTTGATTGATTATTAGTAATGTTCATATTTGGTGATTTTAATGAAACTGAAATTAATTAATGATGTTTGTTGGATGCCAGGGAACCCTACCTTGTACCTTTAAGGGTTGGTGTCCTAAGAACCAACTGTTTTGTACTTTGAATACATGAATGTTCACTTATTATATATTTTTCATCGTTCTGCATGACTATAATATAATAATGTCCTGGAATATTTGTTGCATTGATGATGTCATGGCAGATCCACGCTATGATGAGAACCTTGTAATGAAATAACAATATTCTTAAATAAAGTTCTATGGTTGGATGACATACTATAATAGGACACATAGTATACAGACCGTCATCTGTGAGTACTTTTAAGAAGAGGATACTCTCTCTCATGGATTTCTCACTTAGTAATCTCCAAGATAGGAGATTATGAGAACAGACCCGCTAGTAGCAATTCCGCATGTCTTGGTATCATCAGACAATGATATCTACGAGTGTGTGTAATGTTAATTAGACTAGAATATTGTCATTAACTCAGGTTATCACTCGCACACTTAGATTTACTGACAAAAACCGTCACGCAGATAGTTGGCGGGAAGTAGGGTACATTAGGTGCATCACGACTGACATGTTGTTAATGGATAAGTCGAGGAAGGATTTGTCCCTTCCATTTATCGACATTGATATCTCATCCCTTTGATTGAAATATAAATTTCGCATTAAATTCCACGTCCATGGTGTGAACGACGAGTTTATTTCACGTAGTCAATGAACGACAGATCAAGCATAAAGGTTTATTACACTACCATGAAACTTTCTTGATGAGATATCGAGACAAAGGGATTAAATTACACAGTTAGCATTCATATGAGGTGATACGTCAATGTGGCATCAACTTCTTTCTCTTGGGTTCCTTGACCCATTGCTAGACAGTAATCTTGGACTTTAAGCAAGCTGGCCTAATGCCAACGAGATAGAGGCCTAGAGAGTCACACACTAAGTGTATTCAAGTATCTCAAGTAGAATAAAGACTATTCTCGTACGTGTTTTAATAATTATTCAAGGAAGCCTAAATCATTTTAATGATGGAGGAATAATGAAATGAAAAACAAGATATACATGCCGTGTATGAAAGATTACACACCGGGTAGTTTTTTCATGGAAAACAAGTACACGCCATGTATTAATAATTATACGTCGTGTAGTTTTCTTTATGGAAAGAAAATGAATAAATGAAAACAAGATATATATGCCGTGTACATTGAATATACACGCTGTGTAGTTTTCAATGAAAAACAAGTACATGTCTTGTGTTTATTAATAGACGGTGTGTAGTTTTTTCAGTCGTGATTTTGAAGATATAATATTTTTTTAATGATATTTACTATAATCGTCATTGGCGCAATTCAAGGAAATAATTATTCAACATGGCGTTTTAAATAAGAGTCAATGAAATAAATAAAACACCAAAGGCATTTATTTATTTTCATAACTCTATAACCTCAAACAAGATTATAAATTTCCTCACAACCCCAACTCTTTTCCCACCCCACACACAACAATTCTAGAGAATTCTTTCAAAGACGAAAGAACCTATTCCTCCAAGAACGCTCTCAAGACTGAGAGAGATCCTCTTCCATCGGATCAAGATGATCTATGGAGGAAAACACAAGCAAAGTTTTCTCCATGCTAGCACCCGGAGACTCCTTTGGCGACATCCCAAGATACGAGGTACACGTGTGGATCTTTGCTAGAGGAAGTCTATACATGGCTTCTACGATGCAACGACGAATCACATTGGAATGTGATCAAGAACATCAATGAAGATAGAACACCCACAAGGTGTTTATTTTCAATTAATTAAATTAATTATAATCAACCTGTAATGATCCTACATTATGGTTCTGGGACCAACCTTCTTCTTTGTCTTTTTCTATGATTCGATTCGTAGAGACTGATGTTTATCATCGTATTGATCACGAATTGATCATTGTTAATGACAAAATCCAAGTGGGCACATCCACCCACGTGCTTCTATTGCACCTGGAACCATCAAATGGTATCAGAGGGAGGCTACAACGTGGATTATAGTTATTTAATATTTGTTGATAATTTACGCATTTATATTGGATTCAATTCGAAATAAATGATTCTATAAATCTGAATAAATGAGATCTATTCTTCCTCATTTGTTTCTCGATTCATATCATAGAACGGCCTATTAATTTTAATTTTCATTAAAATAAAAATTAGTAACTCATCCGGAGGAGCCGCTCTTTCTGTCTGTACAACATGGGATTACACGGCGTGTAATTAAAACTACATGTCGTGAACTTAGGTTCAACGAACCGGCACTGGTCCGCCAAACCATGTCATGTGAATAGATTATACCAATGTTTTAATCATGATGTGTTGACCAGAATTGAACGGCATTTGGAAACTGGAATACACGACATGTATGTTGGAGCAACACGCTGTGTAGTCCATTCCGGACCAAGTGAAATCATGTACAAAGATAATCTGTGTACCGCGTACATGGGATCGCTAGGCCGGTTACTGCGTAACAAGGAAGTAAATGTCGTGTATGATTCTTCTACACGCCATGTAATCCAAAATTTCCAAAGTACATAAAATATGCCAAAGCCCCCTGCGTGTACTTTGGATAAAGGATGAAAAGAAATACACACCGTGTAATTATAAACAACATGTCATGTACTTTACATAAATGGAATTTTACAAAGTTTCCTTCAAAGTACAAATAATCGTACATAGAATATGGATGAGAAGAACCTTAAGGAAATTCAGAAAGGAATTTAAGATAAAAAATTGATTAATTATAAGAACATAATTATTTGAATTTGAGTGCGAATTATCTTAAATTAATAAACAATTAAAATAATTTGAATTCTAAATATGCATAAATGTCGTTGCATGCTATGGATGCTCATGAGCTAGACCAAATACCCTTTGTATGTGTATGGTTTCATTTAAATTTAATTTAAATTTGTTGGTCTGCGAGCCTTCTTCCAATAAATCGTAAGGCCTGTGTGCCCATGGTTTCTTTAATGTAAACCCATGTAATGGAGGAATCCAGAGGAGACAGTTCAAATCCCGAAGCCAAGGTGAAACCGATGCAAGAAGATACAAAGGTGGACAGGTGGGAGCTACAAAACATGAACCAATACGTTCAAGGTGTTTTCCCTAGGTCAGGGTTAGCTTATCAAACTGCTAGATAAGCTAACCAATAGAATCTCATGATCATGCAATCTTATTTTATTTCTGATTGCATGGATTATTTATTATGTATGTGTTGTCGCGATCACATAATTAATGAAACAAACAAGCATGCAAAGATGGAATAAAATAAAAACCAGACTATGAATAAACATTATCGTAACATGGTTAATTACATAAGAAAGCATCACATAATATTAACAAGCATGTGATAATGAAAAAATACGCATAATGAATAAAATCCCTCAAATATCATATTATGTCAGACCAAGCCATGCGTTACTTGATAATGGGAAAGACTCAATAAAACTATGTGTTTGACCAACCCTTGTTGGGAAACATAATTTTATAAAGGAAGCCCTTATGAAAGGTTTCGGGTTGACTTAACCATATTACATCAAGAAAAGTAGCCCTTGCTATAATTGATGTAATATTGGAGGAAAGAGTTAAGGAGATCCAAGTTAGGATTTTAGGATTGGGGAGTCCACTCAATAGATCAAGGAACTGTAAGGTCGTAGTTGGCAAAGACCTGCCTACCTAAATACCTTCAAATAGCTTGACCAACCCTTGTTGAGGTTATGAAAAGGGGAATATGGATCCTTGCCACTAGAATTTCGAAGCAACTGGACATTCCGAGTTCAATGGGGAGGGCCATTGGGACTTGATAAAATAGTGGGATAATTAATAAATTCATTTATTATTTTTCATAAAATGTAATAAATAAAGTACTCATAAATCTTCTCTGTTAATTTGTAGAATCGAAATGAAAAACTCATCAACTACATTTCCTCTAAGATAAAGTCTAGATAAAGACAATATCCTCAGAGACAGTAACTTTCAAGAATGGTTTAGGCACCTTCGGGTTATCCTACGCCATGAACGAAAGTTTTACATGCTGGAGTCCTCACTTCCTGATTCTCCTGCCCCAGGGGAAAGTGATGTCGATTTTCTGGTCTATGATCAACATTTGAACGATGCTCTCGACATTCAATGTTTGATGCTACCATAAATGTCTAGTGAGCTCATGAAGTGTCATGAAGACATGGATGCCTATAGAATGCTCGAGAACCTTTGTGGTCTATACCAGGAGAGAGAAAGATAGCAAAGGTTTGAGATCTCCAAGGCTATATTTCAGAGGAAACATGGAGAGGGTGCCCCAGCTGGGCCTCATGTAGTCAAGCTCAATGGCTACATTGAGCACTTGGAGGTTCTAGGGTTTAAATCCCCCAAATAACTGCACACCAATCTCATTCATGCATCACTCCACCAGAGCTTCTTGAACATTGTTGTTATTTTCAACAAGAACAAAATTGTGAAGTCTCTATCTGATCTTCTTATTCTTATTCGCCAAGTAGATAATGACATGAAGTTTGTAAAGCCTTCTATCCTTATGGTGAATAAATGGGAAGGGAAGGTGAAGATATTTAAGCGCAAAGCTTCTTCAAGGACTTCCAAGAAAAGGAAGATCAAAGGGGATGCAAAGGAACAGGATGTTGTTTGTTTCGCATGTGGCAGGAAGGGCCACTGAAAGAAAAAACTGCACCTAGCCAAGGAAGCAAAGGGAAGCTTCTAGTGCGTTTGTTATCGAATGCAATCTATCTGTTTCTACTAATTGGGTATTAGATGTTGCTTGTGGTGCTCACATCTGTATCCAAATACAGGAACCAAGTAGATTCAAAACGATTGATCGAGGTGAGGTGGATCTACGAGAAGCAAAAGGATCCAGAATCACTGATGTAGCTGTCGGAGACTACCACCTCACATTGCCTACTGGGATGGTCTTGGTTTTGAAAGGTTGTTATTATGTTCCTTCTGTTACTAAAAACATTATTTAATTATCCGGATTAGATACTGATGGATTCATATTCAAGTTTGTGAATGGATATTGATACTTTTATAAAGATAACATTTGTTTTGGTAGAGCACATTTATATAACGGCCTTTATGTGTTAGACTACACAAACCTAGTAATGGAAATCGATGACAAAATAAATTCACAAGAATCATACCACACCCAACATTGGTATCACAGGCTAGGTCATGTCAATGAGAAACATTTGAAAAAATTACATCAATATGGGTATTTAGATTCCTTCAAACTAAAACGACTTGGTGTATGTCATGTGTGTCTACAAGGAAAAATGACCAAATCCCCAATTAGTGGGAAAGTTGAAAGATTTAAAGATCTTCTAGAATTAGATCATAGAGATGTGTATGGAACAATTCTAGTTGAAGAAAGTGGTGGGTTCTCGTACTTCATAACTTTTACTGAGGATTTTAGTAGATATGGATATAACTACTTAATGAGGTATAAGTCAGATTCTTTTGATCGGTTCAAAGAATACAAGAATGAAGTTAGGAACCAGCTTGGTAAGAAAATTGAGAAACTTTGCTCAGAAAGATGAGGAGAATATCTTATTCAGGACTTCATTGATTTCTTACGGGTTTTTGGGATTATATCTCAACTCACTCCTCTATACACGCCACAGTGGAATGGTGTAAGAGAAAGGAGGAACCACACCCTTTTGGACATGGTGAGATCAATGATGAGTCATGCGAGTCTTCCAATATTCTTTTGGGGATATGCATTACAAACAGCAACACACATACTAAACCAAGTACCAACTAAATCGATAAATGGTTTTCCATACGAGTTATGGAGTGGACGCAAAGCCATGTTATCGAATTTACATGTGTGGGGTAGCAAAGCATTTGTTATGGCCTCTTCAGGTAACAATCTTTCACCCCGAGGCACAAAGTGTATCTTTATAGGATATCCCAAGGAAACAAGGGGATTTTTCCTATACAACCCCTCAGAAAAAAGTTTACAGTGGCAAGACACGACATATTCCTTGAGAGGGAACACATATCCAAAAGAGAGAGTGGGAGTAAAATAGACTTCGATGAAGTCGAGACTCAAGATAAACAAGAGATAGTACAAGAACAGATTCCACAATACCCCGTGGATGAACAATCTGTTCCAGAGACACAAGAACTGTGTAGGGGCACGAGAGAGGTGAGATATCCAAAATGATATGGTATTAATGTCACCAAGGATGGTGACTCATTATTGGTTGACAATGATGATCCTCTTACCTACAAGGAAGCAGTTGAAGGCACAGACGTTGCCGAGTGGCAAGAAGCCATGAATTCTGAAATTGTTTCCATGTACCAAAACCAAGTCTGGATTTTGGTAGATCCTCCAGTTGATGTAAATCCTATTGGTAATAAATGGGTATTCAAGAAGAAACTGGACAGGGAGGGACAAGTCATCACCTAAAAGGTACGACTAGTTGCAAAAGGTTCTAGACAGCGTCAAGGAATTGACTATGATGAAACCTTTTCACCAGTTGCGATGCTGAAATCCATCAGAATTCTATTGGTTGTTTCCGCTTACCATGACTATGAAATTTGGAAAATGGATTTAAAAATAGCATTCGATAACGGGAACCTCCAGGATGATGTCTACATGACACAAAATAAAGTTTATGTGACTCCAAAGGATGCCAATAAGGTATGAAAGTTACAGAAATCCATTTATGGATTGAAGCAAGAATCATGGTCATGGAACATTCGTTTTGATGAAGCTGTAATAGAATCTGGATTTGTTAAGAACGAATGTGAGCCTTGTGTCTACAAGAGGCTTAGTGGAAGTGCAGTCGTCTTCCTAATTGTATATGTTGATGACATATTACTAATTGGAAACGAAATACATGTCTTACAGTCAGTTAATACATTGTTGCATAAATTATTCTCCATGAAATACTTGGGCGAGGCATCATATATTCATGGGATCAAGATCCATCATGATATATCCAAGAGAGTACTGGGCCTGAGTCAAAGTACATTCATTGACAAGATATTGAAGATATTCAGTTTAGAACAATCCAAGAGGGGATTGTTGCCAGTGTCACATGGCATTCATCTTTCTAAGAAACTATGTCCTCAGACACATGAGGAAAGAAATAGAATTGAAAGGATCCCTTACGCATCTGCGATTGGTTCAGTCATGTATGTTATGCTATGTATGAGGCTGGATGTTGCTTACGCATTAAGTGCGGTAGGCAGATATCAAGATGATCCAGGAGACCACCATTGGATGGCAGTCAAGACTATCCTTAAGTATCTGAGGTGTACTAAGGACATTCTCCTTGTTTATGGAGGAGATAATGAAATATTCATCAGAGGACATGTAGATGCTAGTTTCTATACTGATCAAGATGACATGAAGTCGCAGACCGGATACATCTTCAGTTTGAATGGAGGTTTAGTGAGCTGGAAGAGCTCAAATAAAAGTATTGTGGCAGATTCTACAGTGGATTCTGAGTATATCGCAGCTTCTGAGGTATCTAAAGAAGCAGTATGGATGAGAAGCTTCATCCAAGAGCTGGATGTAGTACCGATTAGTAAAGATCCTATCACACTATACTGTGATAATACTGCAGCGGTGGCACTTGCAAAAGAGCCAAGGTCACATCAGCGGACAAAGCACATACTTCATAAGTATCATCTCTTGAGGGATTTTTCTCATAGAGGTGAAGTTGTAGTGAGCAGTATTTCCATGGAAGACAATGTGGTGGACCCTTTGAATAATGCCTTGAATCAGCAGAAACATGATCCTCATGTGAGGTCTAGCGGGACTAAAATTAGTAGGAGTTTGTAAGGGTTGGTGTCCTGAGAACCAACTGTTTTATACTTTGATTACATGAATGTTCACTTATTATATATTGTTCATTTTTCTGCATGACTATAATATAATAATGCACTAGAATATTTGTTGCATTGATGAGGTCATGAAAGATCCCTGATATGATGAGAACCTTGAAATGCAATAACAATATTCTTAAATAATGTTCTACGATTGGATGACATACTATGATGGAACACATAGTATATAGACCGTCATGTATGAGTACTCGTAAGAAGAAGAGACTCTATCTCATGGAGTTCTCACTTGGTAATCTCCAAGATGGGAGATTATGAGAACAGACCTACCAGTATCAATTCCGCATGTCTTGGTGTCATCAGACATTGCTATCTACAAGTGTATGTAAAGGTCCTTAGACTTGAAGATTATCATTAACTCATGTCATGACTCGTGCACTTAGATTTACTGACAAAAACTGTCATGCAGACAGTTGGCGGGAAGTAGGGTACGTTGTGTGCATCACGAGTGACATGTTGTTAATGGATAAGTCAAGGAAGGATTTGTCCCTTCCATTTATGGAAGTTGATATCTCAGCCCTTTGATTGAAGTAGTACTGTCACATTAAATTCCATGGCCATGGTGTGAACGACGAGTTTATTTCAGGTAGTCAAATAACGATGGATCAAGCATATAAGTTTATGTCATGACCATAAAACCTTCTTGATGAGATATCAAGAAAAAGGGATTAAATTACACAGTAAGCATTCGTATGAGGTGATAGGTCAATGTGGCATAAACTTCTTTCTCTTGGGTGCCTTGACCTGTTGCTAGACAGTATCCATGGACTTTAGGCAAGCTCGCCTAATGCCAACGAGAAAGAGGCCTAGAGGGTCACACACTAAGGGTATTCAAGTATCTCAAGTAGAATAAAGATTATTCTCGTACGTGGTTTAAAAATTATTCAAGGAAGCCTAAATCGATTTAATGATGGAGGAATAAGGAAATGAAAAAAAAAAGACATACACGTCGTGTATTAAAGATTACATGCCGTGTAGTTTTTCATGGAAAGCAAGTACACGCCGTGTAATAATAATTACACGCTGTGTAGTTTTATTTATGGAAACGAAATGAATAAATGAAAACAAGATATACATGCCGTGAACATTTAATATACACGCTGTGTAGTTTTCAATGAAAAAACAAGTACACACCGTGTATTTATTAATACACGACGTGTAGTTTTTCTAGTCGGGATTTTGAGGATATAATATTGTTTTAAATGATATTTATTATAATCAGCATGGGAGCATGTCAAGGAATTAATTATTCGACATGGGGTTTTAAATAAGAGTTAATGAAATAAATAAAATGTGTAACGCATTTATTTATTGTCATAACTCTACATCCTCAAACCTGATTATAAATATCGTCACAACCCCAACTCTTTTCCCACCCCTCAAAACAATTCTAGAGAATTCTTTCAATGCCAAAAGAACCTCTTCATCCATGAACGCTCTCAAGACCGAGAGAAATCCTCTTCCTTAGATCAAGACGATCTAAGGAAGACAACGCAAGCAAAGGTTTCTCCATGCTAGCACCCGGAGACTCCTTTGGCGATGTCCCAGGATACAAGGTACACATGTGGATCACCGCTAGAGGAGGTCTATACATGGCTTCTACGATGCAACGACGTATCACATCAGAATGTGTTCAAGAACATCAATGAAGAAAGAACACCCAAAAGGTATTTCTATTCAATTAATTAAATTAATTATAATCAACCAGTAACGATCCTACTTTGTGGTTCCGAGAAAAAACTTCTTCTTTGTCTTTTTCTGTGATTCGATTCGTGGAGACCGGCGTTTATCGTCGTATTGATCACGGATTGAACATTTTTAATGACAAAAATCCAAGTGGGAACAATCACCTAGGAACTTCCATTGCGCCTGAAACCTTAAAATGGTAATAGAGGGAGGTTATAACATTGATTATAGTTATTTAATTTTCGTTGATAATTTACACATTTATATTTGATTCAATTCGAAATAAATCATTCTATAAATATAAATAAATGAGATCTGTTCTTCCTCTGTTGTTTCTCAATTCATATCACAAAAATGGCCTATTAATTTTAATTTTGATTAAAATAAAAATGAAGAACTCATCCGGAAGAGTTGCTCTTTCTGTCTGTACAACACCGTATTACACAGCATGTAATTAAAACTACACGTCATGTACTAAGGTTTAACGAACCAGCACAGGTCCTCCAAACCACGCCGTGTGAATTGATTAGTCATGTGTTTTAATCACACCATGTCGACCAGAATTGAATGGTGTGTGGAAACTATAATACACGGCATGTATATTGGAGCAACATGTCATGTAGTCCATTCCGGACCAGGTGAAGCGGTGTACAATGATAAGCCGTTGTTGACGCTCCTTTCCATCACAGAGTCTAAATGAATGAAAAAGGGAAATACCTTATTCCAAAGTGATTCATCCTTTTAAGAAACATAAAAAATCGACAAAGGGATGAACAAGGAGAACATTGCCCATAGGTCGCGCAAGTTCCCTCATGGTCACGCAAGTACACTTGTGCACCGCCTAGTGGTCGTGCAAGTTTACTTGTGCGATGCCTTATGGTCGCGCAGGTGACTTGCTCGACCTAAGTGATAACTGCCCGAGGTCTTCTCCTGCCTATAAATAGACCCTGTGGGCCCCCCATTTTGGGAGGATTTTTCCCAGAAACCCAGATTTGAGCTCCCGGCGCCCTAGTCTCTTCTCAAAGCTTCCAGAACACTTCTATGGTAATTTCTTACCTAGAACGAAAGATCTAAAGAGGGGGATGAAGTCCTATGTGTTGAAACTCATCAACACATGCCTGCCTAGGTGTCCAGCCCTTAAGGGAAATGGCCACACTTGCGCGCCACCTAACTCCTTCAATAGAACATGTGCGGCCTTCTCCTGGAAGAACCTCAAGAGGATTATAAAGGCCTTAACCTAAAGTCGCTCAAGTATTACCCTGCTGGTTAACCATCGTGCAAGTACACCATGTGTCGTGCAGACATACCTGCGCGACTAGGACTTGCGCGCCCACACAGTACATGTGCGCCTGCCAGGACTTGTGCGCCCCTTCCTTTTTTGGTGCCTTTCTTGCCCATTTTCACCCCTCTTAAGCCATTACACCTTTCCTATTCAAGATTCAGTCTTCAAGACACTCTTCAAAGCAAATTATGGCATGATTTCTTGATTTTACTTCCTTATCTGAAAGGAATTCTGTGGAATATCTCTCAAAACCTAGTGATTTACATATCTTTATGTCACTAAAGATTGACAGTTCATTCATTCAACCTAATCCATTATGATGAGAGAATCCTTGATGTGGGTCTCCTTTTCAGGAATAATCCCCAGTCATAAGTCCTCTAATTTGGAAATCCTCTTAGGATTAAGCCCAAGATCCCCAAACCTGGGATTCCTTTTCATGAGTAATCCCCTGTCTCAAATATGGGAATCTTCCTTAGGAGTAATCCCCAATTCTTAAATTTCCCAAATTTGGGCATCCTCTTTAGGAGTAAGCCCCAAGTCCCTCAACCTAGGCCTCCTTTTCAGGAGTAATCCCCAGTCTCAAATATGGGCATCCTCTTCAGGAGTATGCCTCAGTCCCCTAATTTGGGCATCCTCCTCAAGAGTAAGCCCCAAACCTTAATTCCATTAACCTAGGCCTCCATTTCAGGAATAATCCCCAGTCATAATCCTTTAGCATGGGTCTCCTTTTCAGGAGTAAGCCCCAGTCATAATTCTCTTAACCAGTCCTAATTTTTCCTAATTTGGGATTCCTTTTCATAAGTAAAACCCAAGTTAGAGTATTCAAAATCTCCATGAAGCACATATACCTTTATGGACCCTGTTCTTGGATTTCATCCCTAAAGTAAATCCTAACCATCATTTATCTGGGGAGTCATACATAAATAATCCCCAAATTATTTCTAATGATTGTATCTTTCATGGCACAATTGTCTAATTTTTACCAATAACTCTAGTTTCTCACACCGAGCATGACTCACGTGAGCTTAGAGTGTAAAAGTAATTGTGACATCCTTCTTTGAGCCATCAATCAACTCGAACTACGTGGGTTCTGATTCCTTTTCTAAACAACGGATATGTAGTTAGCCCGTCTACGGGTTCGATCCCAACTCTAAAATAATCCATGTCCTTCTGAATGACAATAATCTTTATGTGCCCCACTGAGTGGATTTAAAACCAGTATGGTCATCATAATTACCAATAGACTTCTATATAAATGTTTCAAAGGGTACCATTGACCAAGAATCTCAAATAAATACATATGATTCTCTATCGATGAATAACCTCGAATACATACAAAAGATTCTCTCAATTTCCTACATATTTAATCAATGATTATCAGATCTGAAGGAAAGCTCATTTTATACTTGGTAATGTAATAAGGATTCATGAACATATCTTAAATCTATAAAGAGAGTCCCGGAGTAGACAATAATTCCCCTCAAAAAGGTGTGATGAGTCCGACCTCCCATCCTCTCGACCAATTCAAATTCCTAATCCTCATCAGTCCACAAACTAATGAGCTCATACCTTTGGAAACTAGGTCCGAATGGATGTGGAATAATTGGATGTTTCCGTTTCTACGAACAAACCTGTTATAAACCGATCGGAATGTTTGAACCTCTCATCAAGGCGGTCATCCCCGGATTCAGAGGGAAGCAAAAATGGTGAACCCGACGTGAATCCTTAACCAAGTTAAAATGATGTTTTACCTATTTGTTAGGCCCCTATTTAAAACTCAATGAGAGGTCCAACAAAAACAATCATTGACATATGTGATCATCCAAAAGATGTAGTGGCTGAATTTATCTTGATTACATCTGTTATATCAAACAGCCACTCTTTTTCCATGATCTTCTGCATTTCTAGAATGGCTGCTCTCAAGTGCAAACCTGCGAATACTGCTGCTGTAAATTCCATTGCTGCTACTCCTACTGGATCATCATCTGCTCTTAGGACGACATCACCTACTCAGCGTCTTCAATGCTGGGTATGAAACGCACTGGTTTAGGAGTACCATAAACACAGTACCATCCCAACTCTAGAGGCTGCCCGACAATCCCTCCAAGTAAATAACTCACATCGGTCATTCGGACAATGACGACCAGTGATAAAGAAGCAGGCGGTGCTGACTACCATCTCCAACCGTTTTGGGTCGTTATCCCCGGAACACAATCACCATTCGCTCCCTTATTCTGGGGAGGTGAATAAGCAGGTCCCTCAGGACCTTAATTCAAACAGACAGGAGTCGCTCCTGAGGGCTCCCACCAACAATCGCTGCCAGACTCGTGCGGCAGTGCGCCATCAACATGATGAGGGTACCGACTCTAGGCATTCGGCTCAAGTTCCTCAAACCCGAGCAAGCAAGACGAACCACCAGAGGCGGAATCTGGTCAATAGTGAGCAGGTTCTCATCTCTGCCATCTCTGGAGAAGTCCACAAACCTATCATGGTGGTAAGCAATTAGCAGTCACATACACCTGACCGTTTTAATTCCACTGTCCAGCAGACTTGTCTGGCAGCATCACACCAATCCCACCAGGAAATTCCTACGGTGTACTCTAGGCAGGAACATACACCTGTTTATAAATCATCAGCTAGTCATAAGGCTCGTCTGACTACATATGATGGATCTCGTCAACCACGTTTGGAGAAGTGCAATCAGCAGGCACATACACCTTCTAGTATTAATCAAACCTACCAACAGTCTCGCTTGGTAGCATTCAGAGAAGTTAGTCAGAAATCCCTGACAACAAATAGGAGGCAGAATCAACCCTCTGCCCCCACACTTGAGTACGATTAGGATTCACTAACAGCAAAAGGAGGACAGGAGCAGGCACATACACCTGGTCCATGCCCGAAGTGGACGTATATTCCCATTCCGACAGCTGAAGTCACCAAGCATATTCTATTAATGGTTAAAGAGTAGAAGCAAATCTCTACTCATATTCTAGATGCCTTCCAGGATATTATAACAACTTCAGCGGAATCTCAGGGAAAGACACATAAATATACCCCTACCAATGGAGTGATACATCAATAATTCACTCCGGAACAGACACACACATCTGTTCCAGTCCAAGAGGGTTATGGGGAATACTCCCCCGTATCATACGGACGACCAAGTCAGGAACATACACTTGATTTGGGAGGATATTTTCAGCCTATCCTGGCCATCTTTCCTGATCAGACACATACACCTGCTCAAAGAATCCACTTCTTTCAACAAGTGGTTTCCAAGGTGAGTAAGAAGGCATCTAAGAAAAAGACCCGCCCAGCACAATCAGGAGATCAAGAGCCAATCTATAACAAGGCCTTGCTCGATGCTGGAGTTCTTGAAGCCCTTAGACAATTATCTGTTGGAATTCAAGATTCTACTCCCTCAGTTCCCAATAATGGGAACATTAATTCCAAAGGTCTTCAACAGACACTTCCTCATGAAGTCTTGCTTCATGAAAATTTGGTCGATCTCGATGTTTCATCTTCAGATGAGAGCCACAGGAACCCTCTGTGTGGTCAGAAGACCAAGGAGCAAGAGATCTCATCTTTTGTTGTAACCCATTATGTTGGTCCTCCCCACGATGATGAATTTCTCTATGAAAGTCCTCTCCGCATTAGTGATGCACATTGCCCGGAAAATGCTCCAGTGGACAATGTAGTGCCGAGAAATCCCTCTTATCTTGAGGCACTTGAAAATTCAAAACCAGTCATGTCTAAATCTTGATCGCTAGTAGGTGAAATACTTTCTCAATTAGAAGATAGCACAGGGTCTAGGTCATTCTCCAAACCACCCCTAAGTCATGAATCTTCTAGTTTGATCATTGATTTCTCTACCAATCCTGTTGAATCCAATGAAGCAACAATGAAACACCAACTCTTTTCAAATCAGGTAGAAGAATCTTCATCAAATGATAAAAAGGAAATCCTAAATATGAGAAAAAAACTGGCGAATTGTGAAGTGTCATTCTTGTTTTGGCCTCTGGCTGACTCTCAGTATAATATTCTAGAAATGTCGACGGAAGATGAAATTCATGTTATTCGTCTCAACATATGGAAAACTCTTTTTCAGTTGAAAAAAGAAATTATTATCTTATGATTAATATGAATATCATCTTAAGATAATAGAAGGGTTACAACGTCAGATTGATTTGGAATCTCTATCAGTCTCTCGATATCCGAAGGCAAAAAAGCAGCAGAGATCCCTTCAACGTTCATGCCATGGAACACTAAGAATATTGCGTCAGTTAATTTCCAATGCCCCATCTGGTATTCATGTCAGAGGATGGGGTGTTCATGGAGCACTGCATTTCACAGTGCTCTCCGGTCAGGAAAGCCTGCTGAAACTGGTCTCATGAAATGTTATTGCCCATGGCCGGCCACAGTCAATAGGCTTTTTTTGTAATCAAAATCATTCCCAATAACAGGCTTCAACTAGTTCCTCTCAAAATCAAGAATACAGAGAACAAGTTGTTGAATTATTCTTGCATCAAGAAAACAGGAATATTGAACATGCCTCTCATTCGGAGTAAGCACGTCACCAAGTGACAAATGTGTCGGAAGTCATCCAATGGTTTTTTGAACCGGGTGATAAAAGAGGATACAGGTTAATGAATCTAGCTAATTTCCGGACTAAGGATCACTAGATCAGGAGGAATTTCAAGAAAGTCTCAGACATATCATGTCAAGAACCACCCCAGCACACCAGACTAGGGACTCTTTTAAACCAACCCTCGGAATCTAAAAAAGGATTCGGGGAGTTGAGCGAGGATAGCAGGATCAACCCCAGTTCACTGGACTGGGGACTTTTTGAAATCATCAATCCCCTCCTCAGAGAAAGTCGGTCTTTTCTCGATTGGGGAAGAAACCTCAAGAGGAACGAAGAACCAAATTATCAGGAGATTCCCTCTAAATTATGGTTTATCAAGAAGTTCATGAGGGATTGAATCAACAAAAGGCAATGTCTCATCCAAGACATGGAAGAATAAAATATCACAGAAATGCTGATAGAAGGGATGTGATGAGTTATTCATCAATCAATGTCATCAATGCCATTTTTGTTGATCCTCCAAATAAGTCTCACTCAGGGGAATCATATGAAAAGGTTCCTGCTCAAGAAGATGTACGCACCGACACAAATGAAGAAGGTGTGCGTACCCGAAGTCAAAGGATTATTCAGAACTTAGGTAATCCTTAGAGTAACCCACATTCCCCTCTACGAAAAGGATCCAGAAAATGGAAGGGAAAACCCAGGTTACATATCCTTCCTCTGGAGAAGGTCAATCAATATCACTAGAGCAGAGGTTTGCACAACAGGAGGAAGAAATGAATGAATTAAGAAGATTGAATGCATAACAACTTCAGAGTAGTCTTCCTCTTAAGTATGCTAGAGTCGGTTAGCCAAAGAAATTTGTTTCAGCTACTGAGATGGATCGAGAATATCCTCCTCTATAAGTACACCCTCTCAGGTCTAATCCTATGGGTCATGTGCAACAACAGTTGGCAGTGCTACCATCAGTTGCAGCACCAATAACCACATCTGTCCAAGCTCCATTAATTGCACCTACCGAAGTCCAAGATCAACCAGATGTTTCTCAGAAGTTAATAACTACTATTGTGTCATTAATAGCTCGTTTAGAAACTATGGAAGGGAAACGTGCGCAAGTTCAACCAGAAAAGAAAGTTTACACTAAATGGGTAGATTCAATTTCTCCTCCATCTAGTTTTTGGAATCCTGTATTCCCTATTTTCAATGGATCAGGCGATCCTGGACAACATTTGATGCATTATGTGTCTTGTTGCGATCCTATGATGGGAACTTTGGAGCACCAAGAAGTAGTGAAACTCAAATGATTCGTGTGAACCTTGCAATGACCAGCTTTTGTTTGGTATACAAGCTTACAATCCTGGTCAATTACCGGATGGGAGGATCTTCGCCAAAAATTCCTCCTTCAGTTCATCTCAACATTGCCAAAGAGAAAAGTTTTCGATCTTTCAAATTGTAATAAAAGGGAGAATGAAAGAGTCTCTGATTTCATTGCTCGATGGAAGGGATTAACATATTCCTTGAGTTTACCACTCCGTCAAGAAGAATTGTAGCCAATCTATGAGGCAAATATGTGTGACGAATTATGCATGCAATTAATCCCTGTGAAATACACAGGATGGTTTCGAGACCTTACTTCAATCGCTCAACAGATTGAAGATTCCCTTAAACACGCTAAGGATAAATCTTGTGTAATTCCATCAGCTCCAGTAAGGAGAATGGGTAAAGTAGAAACTGCTACAGTTATGCTTAAACAAGCACCTGTACCTATTTCTACCTCAAAATATTCATCTTCTCGAAGGGCTCCACCTTCTAAGAGCCAACAACAACAGCCTTTTCGTCTAGATGATCAAAAAGATCAAAGACGAAAACAATTTGAGGATATGAAGAGAAAAATATATTCTTTCCGAAATGAACAAGTTCATGGTTATTTAATTTCGGCTCTGGAAAACAATTTGGTTCAATTTCCAATACCCAAAAGGCCAAACAAGAAAGGAGATGAAGACTGTCCTAATTATTTCCCTTTTCATCAAATATTGGGGCATCCCATCCAGGAGTGTTTTGTCTTCAAAGACCTCCTGTAAAAGATGTTCGACTCGGGACAAGTCACATTGAAAGGATCCTCATCCCAGGTAGCATGTGTCACTACTACAGTTCCAGAGGAGGAAGACGAATGACAAGAATTCAAAAGAAAAAATGCACAAAAGTATGATGATTGGATGGTGAGAAAGACAATCAATCGAACTCATGTTATTTTGCGAAAACAATTAAGGAAACCAATTGTGTCTTCTTCCATGAATGTTGCGGCAAAACCCTCTTCGTCAGAGGTAAAGTCCTCAAAGAAATGGCATGATTCAATGAAAGAAAAAGAATCATAAGAATATGAGTATGTGTCAAAGCCTAAGTTGTCTCTGACTTTGGACGACTTCATTCCATCTACTTCAAAGCCACAGGCACCGCCCCACGAAACGGCACAGCCTAAACAGGCTAATCAGGCAGAGTCTTCATCAGAAGAAGAGTTAATTTTGGTTCTGTTAATATGATTCAATTAACAGATCCGTATGCCAGATTTTTTAAGAATTATTTTGTATAAACTACAAAGTCCTTCATTTTCCCCGCAACATAACACTAAACTGGGTGGCACCAATTCATCCTTGCTATATGATGTTAAACTATACAGCAACGGTCCAAGCATATGACCCTAAACTATTTGCACATACGTCCTACATCACATTAAATTGTACTTTTTCCCCGCAACATGACACTAAATTGTGCGGCACCCGTTCGTCGTTGCTATATGACATTAAACTATATAGCAACAGTCCAAGAATATGACCTAAGAATAATTTCACATACATCCTACATGAAATTAAACTGTACTTTTTCCCTCCAACATGACACTAAACTGTGCGACACCAGTTCGTCCTTGCTATGTGACATTAATCTATACAGCAACGGTCCAAGCATATGACCCTAAACTATTTGCATATATGTCCAACATGATGTTAAACTGTGTCACCTTCATTTTCCCTACAACATTACACTAAACTGTGCGGCACCAGTTCGTCCTTGCTCTATGACGTTAAACTATACAGCAACAGTCCAAGCATATGACCCTAAACAATTTGCACATACATCCTACATGACATTAAACTGTACTTTGTCCCCAAAACATGACACTAAACTATGCGGCACCAGTTCGTCCTTGCTATATGACGTTAAACTATACAGAAACAGTCCAAGCATATGACCCTAGACTATTTGCACATACGTCCAACATGACGTTAAACTGTGTCACCTTCATTGTCCCCGCAAGAAGACACTAAACTGTGCGGCACCAGTTCGTCCTTGTTATATGATGTTAAACTATACAGCAAAAGTCCAATCATATGACCCTAAACTATTTGAACATATGTCCAACATGACGTTAAACTGTGTCACCTTCATCGTCCTAGCTACAAGATTCTAAACTGTACAAAAGTCCTTACATTCGTCCTACATGACATTAAACCGTACTTTGTCCCAGCAACATGACACTAAAATTATGTGGCACCAATTCGTCCTTGCTATATGACGTTATTTATACAGCAATGGTCCATACATATGACCTTAAAATATTTGTACTTTCGTCCCACATGACGTTAAACTGTGAAAAAGTTCCCAAAATGTTCCAGTATGACCTTAAACTGCAACTGGGTCCTGTATGACCTTAAACTGCATCATCAACGGTCCATGCATATTACCCTAAACTATTTTCAAATCCCTTACATCTAGAAAGACGTTAAACTGTGACGTCCTAACTATATGATGCTAAACTGTATAAAAGTCCCTTACGTCCAGCAAGACGTTAAACTGTGACGTCCTAACTACATGATGCTAAATAGTATAAAAGTCCCTTACGTCCGGAAAGACGTTTAACTACATAATCATCAACGATCCTGTATGACCATAAACTACACCACCGTCCAACATGACATTAAATTGCACTATCCACGGTCCATGCATATGACCTTAAACTATTCTCACTTTCTTCCAACATGACACTAAACTGTATCGTCCCTTTTTCGTCCGACATGACCTTAAACTGGGGAAACAATCCCCAATGCGTCCAACATGACATTAAAATGGTGCACTCTTTTGTCCTCACTACATGATATTAAACTGCACAGTCCCCCCCTTTTGTCCAACATGACGTTAAACTCTATTGTCCCTATCTTCCTAACTACATGACACTAAACTTTACAAAAAGTTCGTGATACATCCTACATGACATTAAACTGTATTTTGTCCCTGCTACGTGACACTAAACTGTGCAGCACCAATTGTCCTAACTGCAAGACTTTAAAATACATAGTCCCTTTATACATCTTACATGACATTAAACTATATTTTGTCTCTACTACCTGAAATTAAACTGTGCATCACCATTAGTCCTAACTACAAGACATTAAACTGCATAGTCCCTTTATATGTCCTACATGACATTAAACTGTGCATCGATAAGGTTGTTGTTACCTCTTGTTTCTCACACCGAGTATGACTCATCTGAGCTTATATCAAACCTCAACCATAACACTCCCTCTGGACTGATAACCATGTGTAAGTCCTAACATCATTTTTAGGTCATTTTCCCCAAGAACAACTTGATCATTAATTCATTCTTTAATTGAACTACAGAGACTTTGATCCTTGCCTTCTAGGCTGGGTATGTAGGAATCCTCCCAAGGTTCAAGCCCAAAACCAATCTCTTCATGTCGGTTCATCTCTATCTCATACGATGATAATTCGTGAAACTTCCCTTAGAATCAATATCTTTACATTGGTTCACTTTCGTCCTTGTAATACGACGTTAAATGATACAACACTTTTGTCCAGTATGACAATAAACTACAAATTTCTTTGATACCCTCACCTGAGAGGGAATCATTACATTCATTGATTTTTTCAATCATGTTTCATTTCAAAGACTACATACATACATGGCAACGACAAAACCTTTTATCTTGTGTTAAACCATCATTTCACTAAAGTCCCCTTTCACCCTTCACGTATACGAAAAACATTTGTGCAAAGTGTATATTTAGTACTACGTGGGCTTGATTCCCATCCTTATGGGATACATAGGAACGTTCGAGTGTCCCTCGAATCCAGTCTCAAGTCTTTGGGCCTAACACCAAATTCCACATTCAGTTCCTTGGCTGAAAAGTCCCCATGAAAACACACACTGTGTATTTCTTACAATGGTCAAAGCTCTATAAACCTAAACTAAGATCTCTAATCCTTTTTTCCCACACGACGTTAAACTGTTGTTTAATAACTATGTATGGCTTCATTCTCATCCTTATGGGATACGTTGTGAAGTCCAACACTTCAATTCAAGACCCAGCCACAACATGATTATGGTTAACAATGATCTATGTATCTCTGTACACATTTAACAATACCCATCTTTATGTGTTATAATCCTAACGTTAAATATTTTCAGATCCTCATAACCCTTTTCATGACTTCTAGTCTCAAAAATGTCAACCTTATGAGAGTTCTTTTGTCTAACTATGAAACACATTCCCATAGGCTGCCTTGCATAAACAGTCTACATAACATAATTGTTAGCCAAAAGATACTATTATTTGACTATGCAGCCAATTCCTTTAGGTGGCCCTGAATAATTCAACCCCTTAACTGGTTTGTCGGATAGTGGTAACTTCATTCTTTGGAAGAATGCCTCTTTTTTCTTATTTGTCTTAAATGACAGTATGTAGGGATCCGCAAAAATATCCATCATTAATATATTTGTCCCATATCCTTTTTGATGATCTAAAAGTATTCAAGTCTATGTTTTATATTCTCCTTCCCTACGTTTGGGTCAGACCTTCGTAGGAGTGATATTCATCCAGTTCTTCGATAATTTTGTTTTGAAATTTTTTCTCCATATTCAAGTACCTCTTTCCATACAACAAACTCTATAATTTGGAATATTTGAATCTCCATAAACATTCACTGGCTTTTAGCACTAGGAAAGTAAATTTCTTAGAGTTCATTTGCCTGACTATGCAGCACGTGCCCATATGAGGCCTTGCATAAACAGTCTACATAATAGACTTGTTAGCCAAATGATACTATTTTATTTAACTGTGCATCCAATGCCCGTAGGTGGCCCTGTATAATTCAACCCCCTAACGGGTTTGTTAAATAATGGTAACTTCGTTCTTGGAAACTACTTCTTCTAATGCCTTTTAGCTCTTTTTCATATAATTCCTCATATTCAAATATTCTTAAGTCATATATTACATATTTTCCCTCATAATTGAGTATGGTACTATGTTTTTAGATGAGTTTTCAACGAATTGAGTCAATTATAATCCATTTCGGTCAAAGCTATTTCGACCTTAAACATTAGCCTTTTTATGTCCGACATGCATGTCATTAAACTGCCATATTTCTTATTTCTTCTCACCTCAGAGTCAAACCCTCTTTTCTCTCTGGATCCAACTCTGAGGGGGGAATTTTGTTGACGCTCCTTTCCATCACAAAGTCTAAATGAATGAAAAAGGGAAATACCTTAGTCCAAAGTGATTCATCCTTTGAAGAAACATAAAAAATAGACAAAGGGATGAACAAGGAGAACATTGCCCATAGGTCGCGCAAGGTCTCTCATGGTCGCACAAGTACACTTGTGCACAGCCTAGTGGTCGTGCAAGTACACTTGCGTGCCACCTAGTGGTCGTGCATGTATACTTGCGCGACGCCTTATGGTCGCGCAAGTGACTTGCATGACCTAAGTGATAAATGCCTGGTAACCACCCAGGGTCTCCTCCTCCTATAAATAGACCCTGTGGGCCCCCCATTTCGGGAGGATTTTTTTCCAGAAACCCAGATTTGAGCTCCTGGAACCCTAGTCTCTTCTCAAAGCTTTCGGAACACTTCTAAGGTAATTTCTTACCTAAAACGGAAGATCTAAAGAGGGGGAGGAAGGCCTATGTGTTGAAACACATCAACACTTGCGCTCCTAGGTGGCCAGTCCTTAAGGGAAATGGCCACACTTGTGCGCCACCTTACTCCTTCAATAGGACCTGCGTGGCCCTCTCCTGGAAGAACCTCAAGAGGATTCTAAAGGTCTTAACCTAAAGTCGCTCAAGTATTACCCTACTAGTTAACCACCGTGCATGTACACCCTGTGTCGCGCAGGAATACCAGCACGACCAGAACCTGCGTGACCCGAACTTGCACGCCCATGTAGTACCTGCGCGCCTGCCAGGAATTGCGTGCCCCTGACTTTTTGGGTGCTTTTCTTGCCCATTTTCACCCCTCTTAAGCCATTTCACCATTCCTATTCAAGATTCACTCTTCAAGACACTCTTCAAAGCCATTTATGGCATGATTTCTTGCTTTGATTTCCTTATCTGAAAGGAATTCTGTGGAATATCTCCAAAAACCTTGTGATTTACATATGTCTATGTCACTAAAGATTGAGAGTTCATTCATTCAACCACATCCTTTATGATGAGATAATCCTTAACCTGGGTCTCCTTTTCAAGAATAATCCCCAGTCATAAGTCCTCTAATTTGGGCATCCTCTTAGGAGTAAGCCCCAGATCCCCTAACCTGGGATTACTTTTCAAGAGTAATCCCTAGTCTCAAATATGGGCATCTTCCTTAGGAGTAAGCCCCAATTCTTAAATTTCCCAAATCTGGGCATCCTCTTTAGGAGTAATCCCCAAGTCCCTCATCCCGGGCCTCCTTTTCATGAGTAATCCCCAGTCTCAAATATGGGCATCCTCTTCAAGAGTATGCCCCAGTCCCCTAATTTTTGCATCCTCCTCAGGAGTACCCCAAAACCTTAATTCCCTTAACCTAGGCCTCCTTTTCAGGAATAATCCCTAGTCATAATCCTTTATCCTGAGTCTCCTTTTCAGGAGTAAGCCCAAGCCATAATTCTCTTATCCATCCCTAATTTTTCCTAATTTGGGATTCCTTTTCAGGAGTAAAACCCAAGTTAGAGTATTCAGAATATCCATGAATCACATATACCTTTATGGACCCTATTCCTAGATTTCTTCCCTAAAGTAAATCCTAACCTTCATTTATCTGGGCAGTCATACATACATAAGCCCCAAATTATTTCTTATGATTGCATCTTTCATGGAACAATTGTCTAATGTTTACCAATACTATTGTTTCTCACACCGAGCATGACTCACGTGAGCTTAGAGTGTAAAATTAATTGTGAAATCCTTATTTGAGCCATCAATAAACTCGAACTACATGGGTTCTGATTCCTTTTCTATACAATGGATTCATAGGTAGACAGTCTATCGGTTCGATCCCAACTCTATAATAATCCATGTCCTTATGAATGATAATAAACTTCAAGTTCCCCACTGAGTGGATTTAAAACCTGTATGGTCATCAAATGACCAAGAGACTTCTATATAAATGTGTCAAAGGGTTCCATTGACCAAGAATCTCCAATAAATACAGATGATTCTCTATCGATGAAGAACCTAGAATACATAAAAAAGATTCTCTAAATTTCCTACATATTTAATCATTGATTTTAAGATATGAAGGAAAGCTCATTTTATACATGGTAATGTAATAAGGATCCATGAACATAACTTAAATCTATAAAGAGAGTCCCGGAGTAGACAATAATTCCCCTCAAAAATGGGTAATGAGTCTGACCTCCCATTCTCTCGACCAATGCAAATTCCTAAGCCTAATCAGTCCACAATCTAATGAGCACATACCTTTGGAAAGTAGGTCCGAATGGATGTGGAATCATTGGATGTTTTTGGTTTTACGAACAAACCCGTTAGAAACCGATCGGAACGTTTGAACCTCCAATCAAGGTGGTCATCCCCGAATTCCGAGGGAAACAACCATCTACCACGTACACGGGATCGCCAGGACTGTTACCGCGTAACAAGGAAGTACACGTCATGTATGATTCATCTACACATCGTGTACTCCAAAATATCCAAAATACAGAAAACATGCCAAAGCCCCCGACGTGTACTTTGGATAAAGGGTGAAAAGAAATGCACGCCGTGTAATTATACACTACACAACGTATACATTCCAGAAATGGAATTTCACCAGGTTTCCTCCAATGTACAACAACTACTACAAGGAATATGGATGATAAGAATCTTAAGGAAATTCCGAAAGTAATTTAAGATAATTAATTGATTAATTATACGACCATAATTAATTTAATACGAGTGCGACGTATCTTAAATTAAAGAACGATTAAAAGAATTTGAATTCTAAATATGTTTAAATGTCGTTGTATGGTATGGATGATCATGAGCTAGACCAATGACCCTTTGTATGTGTATGGTTTCATTTAATGTTAATTTAAATTTTTTGGCCTACGAACCTTCTTCAAATAAAATGTAGGGCATGTGTGCCCATGGTTTCTTTAATGTAAACCCATGTAATGGAGGATATCCCAAGCCAGAGGAGACAATTCAAATCCCAAAGCCGAGGCGAAACCGATGCAAGAAGATACAAAGGTGGACAGGTGGGAGCTGCAAAACACGAACCGTTAGGTTCAAGGTGTTTTCCCTAGGTCAGGGTTAGCTTATCAAACCACTAGAAAAGCTAACCAATAGAAGCTCATGATCATGCCATATTTTTTTATTTATGATTGCATGGTTTATTTATTATGTACGTGTTGTCACGATCACATAATTAATGAAATAAACAAGCATGCAAAGATGGAATAAAATAAAAACCAGACTATGTGTAAACATTATCAGAACATGTTTAATTACTTAAGCAAGCTTCACTTAATATTAAGAAGCATGTGATAATTCAAACATACGCATAATGAATTAAATCCATCAAATATCATATTAAGTCATACCAAGACGTCCATTACTTGATTAAGGGAAAGACTCAATAAAACAATGTGTTTGACCAACCCTTGTTGGGACACGTACTTTTATAAAGGAAGCCCTTATGAAAGGTTTCGGGTTGACATAACCATATTACATCAATAGAAGTAGCCCTTCCTAGACTTGATGTAATATTGGAGGCAAGAGTTGAGGAAATCCAAGTAAGGATTTCAAGATTGGGGAGTCCACTCAACAAATCAAGGAACTGTAAACTCACAGTTGGAAAAGACCTGTGTACCTAAATACCTTCAAATAGTTTGACCAACCCTTTTTGGGGTTATGCGAAGGGGAATATGGATCATTTCCACTAGAATGTCAAAGTAACTGGACATTCTGAGTTCAATGGTGAGGGCCATTGGGACTTGATAAAATAGTGGGAGAATTAATAAATTCATTTATTATTTTCCATAAAATGTAATCAAGAAAGTACTCATAAATCTGATCTTTTAATTTGTAGAATCAAAATGGAAAACTTGTCAACAACATTTTTTCTGCAATCACTTCTGTATAAAGACAATATCCTTACCGGAAATAACATTGAGGAATGGTTTAGGTGCCTTTGGGTTATCCTATGCCATGAACGAAAGTTTTATGTGCTGGAGTCCTCACTTCCTAATTCTCCTGCCCTAGGGGCATGTGATGAGGATTTCCTTTTCTATGATCAAAATTTGAACGACGCTCTCGACGTTCAATGTTTGATGCTATCTTCTATGTATAGTGAGCTCATGAAGTCTCATGAAGACATGGATGCATGTAGCATGCTTGAGCACCTCTGTGGTCTATACCAGGAGAGAGAAAGAAAATAAATGTTTGAGATCTCCAAGGCTCTATTTCTGAGCAATCATGGAGAGGGTTCCCCAGTTGGGACTCATGTAGTCAATCTCATTGGCTACATTGAGCGCTTGGAGGTACTAGGGTTTAAACTCCCCGAAGAACTGGGCACATATCTCATTCTTTCATCACTACCCCAGATCTCCTCGAACATTGTTGTTAATTTCCACATGAACCACATTGAGAGGTCTCTATCTGATCTTCTTATCCTTATTTTCCAAGTAGATAATGACATGAATCGTGAAAAGCCTTCTGTCCTTATGGTGAATAAACGGAATGTGAAGGAGAAGAGCATTAAGCCCAAGGCTTCTTCAAGGCCTTCCAAGAAAAGGAAGATCAAAGGGGAGGAAAAGGAACAGGATGTTGTTTGTTTCGCATGTGGCAAGAAGGGCCACTGGATGAAAAACTGCACCCAGCCAAGGAAGCAAGGGGAAGCTTCATGTGCATTTTTTATCGATTACAATCTATCTGTTTCTACTAATTCAATAGTAGACATTGCTTGTGGTGCTCACATCTGTATCAAAATATAGGAACCAAGTAGATTCAAAAATATTTATCGAGGTGAGGTGGATCTACGAGCAGCCAACAGAGCCAGACTCGCTGATGTAGCTGTCGGAGACTACCACCTCACATTGCCTACTAGAATGGTCTTGGTTTTGAAAGGTTGTTATTTTGTGCCTTCTGTTACTAAAATCATTATTTCAGTATCCAGATTAGATACTGATGGATTCATATTCATGTTTTTAAAGTGATGTTGTTACTATTATAAAGATAACATTTTTTTGGTAGAGGGAATTTATATAACGGCCTTTATGTGTTAGACTACACAAACCAAGTAATGGTAATAGATGTCAAAGTAAATTCACATGACTCAAACCACACCCAAATTTGGCATCACCGGATAGGTCATGTCAATGAGAAACGTTTGACAAAATTACATCATGATGGGTATTTATATTCAGTCAAACTAAAACCACTTGGTGTATGTCATTGTGTGCCTACAAGGAAAAATGACAAAAGAACCATTTAGTGGGAAAGGTGAAAGAGATAAAGAGTTTCTAGAATTAGTTCACACAGATGTGTGTGGACCATTTCCAGTTCAAGCAAGGGCTGGGTTTTCATACTTCATAACTTTTATTGATGATTTTAGTAGATATGGATATATCTACTTAATGCGGTATAACTCAGATTCTTTTGATCGGTTCACAGAATACAAGAATGATGTTGAGAACCAGCTTGGTAAGAAGATTAAGAAACTCCGCTCAGATAGAGGAGGAGAATATCTTAATCAGGACTTCACCGATTTCTTGCGGGAGTTTTGGATTCTATCTCAACTCACTCCTCCTTACACGCCACAGTGGAATGGTGTAAGCGAAAGGAGGAACCGCACCCTATTGGACATAGTGAGATCAACGATGAGTGAAGAAAGTCATCCAATATTCATTTGGGGATATTCATTACAAACAACAGCACACATAATAAATCAAGTACCAACTAAATCTATAAATGGTATTCTATATGAGTTATGGAGTGGATGCAAAGCCATGTTATCGATTTTACATGTGTGGGGTAGAGAAGCATTTGTTAAGGCCTCTTCAGGTAACAAAATTGCACCCTGAGGGACAAAGTGTATCTTTATAGGATATCCCAAGGAAACAAGGGGATATTACCTATACTACCCCTTAGACAAAAAGGTTACAGTGGAAAGACATTACATATTCCTATAGAGGGAGCACATCTCCAAAAGAGATAGTCGGAGCGAGATAGACTTCAATGAAGTCAAGGCTCATGATACACAAGAGTTGGTATGAGAACAGATTCCACAAAGCCCCATGGATGAACAATCTATTCCATAGACACAAGAACAATATAGCAGCACGAGAGAGGTGAGAGAACCAGAATGATATGGTTTTCTTGTCACCAAGGATGGTGACTCATTATTGGTTGATAAAGATGATCCTCTTATAGACAAGGAGTTATTTGAAGGCACAGACGTTGCCTAGTAGCAGGAAGCCATGAATTCTGAAGTGGATTCCATGTACCAAAACCAATTCTGGATTTTGGTAGATCCTCTAATTGATGTAAAAACTATTGGTAATAGATGGGTATTCAAGAAGAAATTGGACATGGAGGGGCAATTCAGCACCTATAAGGCACGACTAGTTGCAAAAGGTTTTAGACAGGATCAAGGAATTGACTATGATGAAACCTTTTCACTGGTTGTGATGATGAAATCCATCAGAATCCTATTGGCCATTGCAGCATACCATGACTATGAAATTTGGAAGGTGGATGTCAAAACAACATTCCTTAATGGGAACCTCCAGGAATATGTCTATATGACACAACATGAAGGGTTTGTGACTCCAAAGGATGCCAATATGGTATGCAAGTTGCAAAAATCCATTAATGGATTGAAGCAAGCATCAAGGTCATGGAACATTCAGTTTGATGAAGCTGTAATGGAATTTGGTTTTGATAAGAATGAATGTGAGCCTTGTGTCTACAAGAGGATTAGTGGAAGCGCATTCGTCTTCCTAATTGTATATGTTTATGACATATTACTAATTGGAAACGAAATACCTGTCTTATAGACAGTTAAGGCATGGTTGCATAAATGTTTCTCCATGAAAGACTTGGGCGAGGTAGCATAGATTCTTGGTATCAAGATCCATCGTGATAGATCAAAGATAATGTTGTGCATGAGTCAAAGTACATACATTGACATTATATTGAAGAGATTCAGTATGGAACAATCGAAGAGGGGATTGTTGCCAGTGTCACATGGCATTCATCTTTCCAAGAAAATGTGTCCTCAGACACATGAGGAAAGAAAGAGAATGTAAAGGATCCCTTACGCATCTATGATTGGATCAGTCATGTATGTTATGCTATGTATGAGGTTGGATGTTGATTACGCATTAAGTGCAGTAGGAAAATATCAAGATGATCCAGGAGACTGCCATTGGATGGCAGTGAAGACTATCCATAAGTATCTAAGTCGTACTAAGGACATGTTACTGTTTTATGGAGGAGATGAGGAACTAGTCATCAGAGGACATGTAGATGCTAGTTTCCAGACTGACCAATATAACATGAAGTCGTAGATCGGATACATCTTCAGTTTTAATGGAGGTGCAGTGAGCAAGAAGAGCTCAAAGCAAAGTATGGTGGCAGATTATACAGTGGAGTCTAAGTATATCGCAGCGTCTGAGGCAGCTAATGAAGCAGTATGGATGCGAAGCTTCGTCCAAGAGTTGGATGTTGTACCGAGCAGTAAAGATCCTGTCACACTCTATTGTGATAATACTGCATCGGTGGCACTTGAAAAAGAGCCAAGGTCACATCAGCGGACAAAGCACATACTTCAGAAGTATCACCTCTTGAGGTATTTTTCTCAGAGAGATGAAGTTTCAGTGAGCAGTATTTCCACGGAAGACAATGTGGAAGACCCCTTGACTAAAGCCTTGACTAAGTAGAAACATGATCATCATGTGAGGTCTATCGGACTAAATGTCGTGGGCAGTTGGCTCTAGTCCAAGTGGGAGTTTTAAAGGGTTGGTGTCCTAAGAACCAACTATTATTTACTTTGATTACATGAATGTTCACATAATATATATTGTTCATTATTCTGCATTACTATAATATAATAATGTCCAAGAATATTTGTTTCATTGATGAGGTCATGGCATATCCCCACTATGAAGAGAACCTTGAAATGCTATAACAATATTCATAAATAATGTTCTACGGTTGGATGACATACTATGATAGGACACATAGTGTACGGACCGTCATGTGAGAGTAATCGTAAGAAGACAAGACTCTCTCTCATGGAGTTCTCACTTCGTAATCTCCAAGATGGGAGATTATCAGAACAGACCCACTAGTAGCAATTCTGCATGTCTTGGTGTCATTGAACATTTCTATCTACGAGCATGTGTAATGGTCCTTAGACTGGAAGATTATCATTAAATCATGTCATGACTTGCATAATTAGATTTATTGACGAAAACCGTCACGTAGACAGTTGACGGGAATTATGGTACGTTGGGTGCGTCACGAGTGACATGTTGTTAATGGATAAGTCGAGGAAGGATTTGTCCCTTCCATTTATGGAAGTTGATATCTTGGCCCTTTGATTGAAATAGAACTATCACATTAAATTCTATGTCCATGGTGTGAACGAAGAGTTTATTTCAGGTAGTCAATGAATGACGGATCAAGCATATAGGTTTACGACACTACCATGAAACCTGCTTGATTAGATATCAAGACCAAGGGATTAAATTACATAGTAAGCATTTGTATGAGTTCATACGTCAATGCAGCGTCAACTTCTTTCTCTTGGGTTCCTTGACCCATTGCTAGACAGTAATCTTGGACATTAGGCAAGCTCGCCTAATGCCAACGAGAAAGAGGTCTAGAGGGTCACACACTAAGAGTATTCAAGTATCTCAAGTAGAATAAAGATTATTACCATACATGGATTAATAATTATTCAAGGAAGCGTAAATCATTTTAATGATAGTGGAAGATGGAAATGAAAAACAACATATACACGCCGTGTATTAAAGATTACACGCCGTGTAGTTTTTCATGGAAAACAAGTACACGTCGTGTATTAATAATTACACGCAGTGTAGTTTTCTTTATAGAATGGAAATGAATAAATGAAAACAAGATATACATGTTGTGTTTATTGAATATACACACTGTGTAGTTTTCATTGAAAAAAAGAACACGCCGTGTATTTATTAATACACGTCGTGTAGTTTTTTCAGTCAGGGATTTGAGGATATAATATTGTTTTAAACGAAATTTTGTTATAATCAGCGTGGGAACATGTCAAGGAATTAATTATTCGACATGGGGTTTTAAATACGAGTCAATGAAAGAAATAAAATGCATAATGCATTTATTTTTTGTCGTAGCTCTACAATCTCAAACCTGATTATAAATATCCTCACAACCCCAACTCTTTTCCAACCCCACACACAATAATTCTGGAGAATTCTTTCATGGCCGAAATAACCTCTTCCTCCAAGAATGCTCCCAAGATCGAGAGAGATCCTCTTCCATCGGATCAAGACGATCTAAGGCGGACAACGGAAGAAAAGGTTTCTCCATGCTAGCACCCAGATACTCCTTTGGAAACATCCTGAGATACGTGGCACACATGTGGATCACTGCTAGAGGAAGTCTATACTTGGATTCTACGATGCAACGACGAATCACATCGGAACGTGATGAATCACATCAAATAATAAAGAACACCCGAGAGGTATTTATTTTCAATTTATTAAATTAATTATAATCAACCTATAATGATCCAACTTTGTGGTTCCGGGACAAACCTTCTTCTTTGTCTTTTTCTGTGATTCGATTTATGGATAATGGCGTTTATCATCATATTGATCCTGGATTGATCATTGTTAATGACAAAAAGACAAGTGGGAACATCCTACCATGTGCTTCCATTGTGCTCGGAACCTTCAGTATCTGTAAAAGGTAATCATTCCCTTTACTGGAGCTCAATGAATAAATGGAATATAAGGCTACTAGAGAAAGCACAGATAGAGATATACACAGAAGGAAGAATGCGTTGGACTTAGAGAATGAAAAAAGTGACACATACATTAGGAACACACAAATAACTCGAATAACACTCATACACATCAAGAATAGAAGTTTAAGAGGAGGTTCAAGTGCTACAAGGAATACTCTCACATTTAAGCTAAACACCTGTACTGGAAGTGAAGGAACAAACCCACGACACTCTGTTTTCTAGACAACTTCCAAAGAAGGACTCAAAGATTCTTCTTCTTCAATCCAAAGGAGTCTATAGATGCATTGAAATCACACAAGAGTATTATAAACTCATCTCCATATTATTTCTCTAATGTGATTATTTTAATTACATTACGAGTAGTGTGTGTGCTACTCTCTGCTTGGACACACAGTGACTCATAAGATGAACTGGAGGATACTAAAATCCTCAGACCAAACTCTTTATACCTTTCTGTATCCCACATAGAACTGTGGTACAGTTCTGAGGACCTGGACAACCTGTGTGCTGCTGTTGTTGTATTCCCATGTAGAACTATGGTTGAGGTCGGAGGACTTGAACTGTCTGAGTACTATTGTAAAAACCTATCCAGGGTTTGGATCAAAGTTTTATAAAAACTGTTTAAGAGGACTAAGTCCATTCATGAGACTAAACCTCTGTGTTAAAATTATTGTGCATCTTTTTTCAGTTTGAACTATTTTCAATATTCTTCTGCTACTTACTTTGAAATTCAAATATGTTTTAATGTAACTCTTATGGTTGAACGAGCAAGTGTTCTTAATTATATCTAGCCAGTGAGTTAGTTTCAAAAGATAACATAATCTTCAGATTAAGATAACTAAGAAATAATCAATATTTTAGACACTAATTGAACACTTACAGTCTTTATAAATTCACTATAGTTTTACTTGTTTTATGAATTGGCGGATTTCAATAAAAATATTTTAAATAGAAAGTTTTCATAGGAACTAAATTCACCCCCCCCCTTAAGTATCCACTCCGAACAACATATATAAATATATATATTAAGAAATAACTTATTTTATATGTTATTATTATAATTTCGATATGTTAAAATGATATTATTCATCATTCCATAATGATCATTGAAAAATGGAATTATTACTCATGTCTACGTATGACTTACTATCTTCATTATAATAACATAGTTATTTTTTCATATCCATATTTTATTGATGAATTTGAAGCATTAATTTAAATTAAAATTTTATTATTATTTTGTTAATATTATTCCATATATGATGTACTAGTGACTACTTTTGACTATTTACATCATACCATAGTTTTTTTGACACATGTACAGAATATTTTCAAACTGTCCGATGTGAACTTAAATATATAAATAATTTTTATTTCCAAGTAATAATTGTTATGATATATATAATTAGCATTAAAAAATGTTTTTTTATTAAATAATTAAACTACGTATACAATTTTGGAATCTATATATTGAACATGATTACTAGTATTCAAGGTGTGGGACTTCATCTTAAGATTTTTTCATTGAGGTATATCTTAATGTTATACACCCACCTACTTTTATAATAGGTATATACATCCTTGTTGACATATAATATCATTAATTTATTTATTATCAATTTATTTAATGTTTTTTAATATTTATTCTTTCATTGGAATTATTATTTAAATGTTAAATGTTGTATGGGACACGTTGAGTCTTTAATGATATAATTATCATTCCATTTTTCCTTGTAAAAATTCTTGATATCATTTTTAATGTTTATTAAGATGGATATAAACGAATTATAAATGTAGTATTATTTCTAATTTGAATATAACTAAAATATTTTTAATAGGAATATTTTAATGTGCCTTATAATGAAAGTTCTATCAAATGAAAAATAGAACATTATATTCTTAATGAACACAACAATAATGAATTTTCCTATGTAGTGAATATTTTTTAATTTATAGATTCATTTAAATGAATAAATTATTTATTAAATGAAAATAACTCTTACTATTTTTGTGATATTTTGATAGTTAATTTTATTTTAAATAAACAGTTGTTTTGGTTCTAAAAATGTTTTTTAAAAGAAAATGGAATTTTCATTAGAAAGTGTTTTCTATATGGTATTGCAAGATATTTATAAATGTTTTTATTAATTAATTTTGTTATTAATGATATCGTACTGGAGAGTTATAAAAAATGGGTCGGCTTGATATTTCATATACATGGGTTGGTCCATAGATCACTAGGTAAGCCAATCAAAGCTGAACATGGGGTTGACCTGATAGCGTTGGGGAAGCCAGTTACAACTTAACATGGCGTGGCCCAGATAGATCTAGGTAACCCCATTATAGATTAACATGGGGTGGAATATATAGCACTGGAAAATATTTTAATATCTTAATTACATGTTGTCAATATTTTTTTCCCAATTGAATTGGTTTTGAATGTGTTTGGAAATAGTTTTATTTAAATGATTCTCTAAGTCATATAAAGAAATTTTACTTGTGTGTTATGGGTTTTGAGGATTTTATTTGAGAATTTTATTTTTCATGTGAAAATTTTTTATTTCATATTCTCGATAGACATTTAAGATAATGTTAAATGTTATATGAGTTGTTATATTTTTTATAAATTAAGAGTTTAGATTTTTCTTATATTCATCACTGAGCTTTTGTCCTCATCCCATGTTTTTATAATGTCATTAACATGTTTTAATTTGTAAATAATAAATGTATTAAATAAAGGGGATAAATGTGAATATTTTCTATAAAAGGAATAAATTTTTTATCATAAATAGTTATATGTTATTTATAAAATGGATACCAAGAATAAGTGTCCACTTGTAATATATGGGTTTACTTTGTAAGAGTTTGTACTAATACTCTGGAACTCTAAACAGAAAAAATCATCTAATGATAAATCTAGATAAAAATATTTTAGGTCATATATTTATTTAGGTTAGTTCCTTATAGTTGGTTTAAAAGGATGGTTTATGAAAATTTAGAGAATATGATATTTTCTTAAAAGTTTTGGATATCACATTTGGTTTATAATTTTCCGGATAATCTTGCATACTATGTCTTAGAAACCCCTCTATAGGGTTTTTTTTGTGAAACAGTAATGTCATTGGGGATATTCCTGGAGACATTCATGTTATATGTAATTGTGGATTTTTACATTTTGGGATGAAAAATGGAGGGTATAAGAAAACCGTTTTGGTAAAAAGATATTAATATTATTTCTGAAGTTGTTTCTAAAAATTCTATTATTTTTTAATGATTAAAATAATAATTTTTTAGGGAAAAGGCAACCTTCATGATAGATGAATACCCATCGCTTTTTGTAATAATGTTTTAATTGAACCCATAACTGAAGGGAGATAAGGGTGAAACATTTGACACTTTCTTTTCTGATGTCATGGATTATATGAAATCATTTTTCTTTAAATAAACCATATAAAAGTGAATGGGTTTTTTCTATGCGAACATATTTTTTATTAAATATAATTCCCTGAGATTGGAAAATTATTTATTGATTAATAGATTAATGTTATTTAAGATTATGTTCGTCATTTTATGAACCACATATGATTTAGGTAAATAGAATACTATGATGTTATAGTTGAAGAATAATTGTTAAATTATATTTTGGAAGAGTATTTGATTTTAATGTGAACTTATAGTGATTAAAGTTATTTGTGTAAATGGTTTGTGTATCATGAAGATTATTTGGGAAACAACTATTTAGTAAAAGAATTCAAGAATAATTTATGTTATTTGAAGATACTTCTTAAAATTTATCTACGATGAATATGTTATAAAATCCTTTTTATGTATGATAATTAGTATTAGTCAAAAATATTTTGGAGTAATTTTGGGGGTAATTATTTTTTAAATGGTCTATATTGATCATTGGGTATTTCTATTTAATTTTGGATATTAAATTACTTATACATAATATAATGATTTATAATTTTTTATGAATTATCTTATCTTATAAAAAAAATTATTATTTGATTAATTTTTACTGATATGGGAAATAGAACATAAATATTTTATGGATTATTTGAGTCTCTAGAAGTTGGATATTCTTCTTTTGACGTGAAAAAATAATTTTAAGTACTCATCATATGTTAAAAAAGATGATTTTGTGATGGGAAATGATTAATAAATACAATTATACTTTTTCCACAGGTATATTTTTTTATATTCATTTTCTATGTAATAATATTTTTACTCATCTCTATTTAAAGGATCTTAAAACAAAACATTATCTGTTCACATTCGTTACTAAGGAATCAGTGAACATTTATCTCATCATAAATATACGGTTTTGTGATGGTTAACTTAATAATGATAATTTTCCCTATCACTCACCATAATAACATGATAGTTTATTTCTATTCACTGTCAATTTTTTCCTACATGGAACCCTAGTATGTGTTATCTTTGGTGACCTTTGTACTTCTATTTCATTATTTCAAAGTTGAAGAGTTTTTGAACCTTGTTCTAATGTGGGATTTGAATTAAGGTACATTTAATGGTAAAACCCTAAATACCAAGCCCAAGTTTCAATTTTAGGGCTAATCTTAATTAAAGTTTATAGATCAAACCAATTTGGGGTTTTAAAACGATATACTATGTTGGAATGCGTACATGATACACCACATCGAGCTTAAACAAACAAACAAATATTATTATATAAATGTTACCATTATAAAGTAATCATTAAATTGGTAAAAATTAATAGCATTAACTGAATTATGAAAATAAGGTTTAAATATATATATATATATAAATAATTAATTATTTGGTGACCAATTAATGAAAATAGAACACTTTTCATACAAAATGAAATATTTTTATGTAAAACTATGTAGTTGTTAAAAAGTGTGTTTTATAATAATTAATAAATCAATAAATATTATATTATTATAATGTTGAAATATAAATTCAATATAATGTTAAAATTAAAATTATGTGTTTTTTAGACATGATATAATAATAAATATAAATTTATGCATAACGTATTTATTTTTTAAAAAATACTGTTTTCCCTCCTTTTGATGGATCATTTGTTTTAAATCTAGTTTTTTAAACTTTTATAAGGTATACTTGAAACAATAATATTATTCATTTAAATAGGAATATGAAAATTTACTTTGGTTGAATGATTCGTATTTTTCTAATAAGTATATTGATTCGATGAATTGTGAAAATACTGATTTTTTTGGAAACAACATTTTTTGCCTAAATAATTTATAAAGGTAAATTAAAATTATCATTGGTTTTAAAGTACAATTTTAAAAGAATTATATCATTTAATCCAATTTAGTTCATTGGAATAAATTTATAATATAATAAAGAGGATAAAATATTTCAATATTTTCAATTTTCTCACCTTAAAAATTCATGTTCTCATTTTATCAACGTGGTTAAATTTAGCCAATTTAGTGTTTAGAATTTTGAAAAATGGATTCCATATGTAGAATTAGTAGTTAAAATTTTATTAAATAGGTTACTTTTATTTTTTGAAAATATAAATAGTAAACTTTATTAATTCTTATTTAAACGGTTAAGGTTAACTCATGTAATTAATGGTTGAAAAATTTTATAAATATTTGAAAATTACCCAAAAATATGACCAAATTTTATAGGATTTATTATTTTCAACCAAATATATCATTGGTATTATTTTTTAGCTCTTTCAGAAACTTAAATTACATTAATTATTTTATAGTATTTTATTTTATTAGAAAGTCAAATATGTAATACATATATTTTAATAAATATAAAAATTCTAATATAGTGTTATTTACAATATATATTCAACTATAAATAGTATTTATAAAGATAATATATTTATATTCAACCTGAATTCTTAAATTTTTAGGAAACAAATAATCTGTTTAATGGATTACACATTGATGATGTAATAATAGTTTAATTAATATAAATTTCAAATAAATGATATTACAAATATTAAAATTAATATTATTTGAAATAATTAATTTCATAAATGAGTTTATTAGATTAAGTTTACACCTTATTTATGTTTTCTAATAAATATTTCTAATTCATATTATTGTTATTTTATTTTAAAAAAATTAAGTAATGAAATGTCAAAATTTCCACTAATGTTATCTTAAAATAAATAATATTTTATTTAAATGATATAAAATTCCCAAAAAATATAAAATTCCACCTATATATCTGGATAAGGATTAATTTTCGATTAATTATCCATTTAAGGTTCTATTTTTATTTTATAGTAATTATATTATACATTAATGATTAAAAACACAAGTTATCAAGGTAAGAGTTAAATAGGTTAAATAAGGGTTAAAGACAATATATAAGAATTATGAAATATTAAAAAATTATGAAATTTTCATTAAATGAAGGTATATATAATCCTAATCATCATATATTCTAAATAAAGTATTTTTGATCCATTATTTATCCAAAAATAAATTTTATTGATTTAATATTTTTATAAATTCGAAGAGTGCCCCTCCCCTCCCTTATAAAAGGGAACATTTTCTTCTCTGTTACCCATGATTCAAAATCTATTTGGTTAAGAACATCATGATACAATAACTTTATTGAACCCTTACATATATTATATAGTTCATAATTTTGGTAGGACACCATCTATAGTGGTCATAAGTTGTTAAGAAATGTAAGTGGTCTGAGGATGAGATATCGTTTTTTTAATCGTCTTTTTTTATTTCTTCTTCCACATCATTAAAATATTAGTCAAACATGATTTATTATTAACTCTAATATAAATAATCTAATGAAATTTTATTGTTTTAATATCATCACATAAATCCAACTCCACTTCCATAAAATGTAAATGAATTATCTTTCATGTGTATGGAGAACTACCGCCTCACGAACAGATATAATTATTTTTACATCACTGTCTCTCAAGAATAGTTACCATTATGGAATTGAATTTTATATGTTATATTAATGAAATATTTATCATTATAAAATTATAATTTATAATGTATAATCTCATCATTCCATGTATGATAAAATGATAGCATCGCTCGTGCGTATGTGTGAACTATATCCTCCCTGAAGTGAATGAATTAATTTTTTATCACCATATCACATGAATGATATACTTAAGTATATTTTAAGAAATTATACTTTTTATATGATATTATATTAATTATGAAAATTTAAAATTATACTAGCCATCTATACATAATGATCATTGAAAAATGGAAACCCTACTCATGCATGCATTCAACTTACCCTCTCCATGATTGTAACGTTGTTTATTTTTAATATCCATATTTAATGGATACATTAAAAATTATAATTTTTGAATAAATTTTACTATTATTTCATTTATTTTATTTTTGATTTTATGTATTAATGGACACTTTTGACTATAAACATCATACCGAAGTCATTTTGGACTCATGTACCAAATATCATCAAAATGTCCAATGTGAACTTAAATAATTTAGTAATTTTTATAAAATTGTAATAATTTAAATAATAGGAATAATAAAAATTAATAATGATATAAATTCTCTAAATAATTAACATATTTTTATTATTAAAGAATATAAATATTGTGTGTGATGAGTAAAACCCATTTTAAATGACGTCGTCATAGTGTCCTTTAATTGAGGCATATCTTGATGTTATACATCATCCTTGTTTTATGAGATGTATATAGAGACCTATTGACACATAATATCATGGATTTATTGTATATCATGTTTTTCATTTTTTTTAAATGGTATTCCTTTATATGGGTTATGATTTAAATGTTCAAATTGGCATGGGACACTTTGAATGTTTATTGATTTAATTATCAAATATTTTTTCCATGTCTATATTCATGATATTATATTAAATATTTATTTATATAGATATAAAAGTATCATAAATAAACTTTAATCACAATTTTGCATTGAATTTTTTTAAGGAAACGTTTTTCATGTTTTCTATCGATCGTTTCGAAAAATTATAAAAATTAACGTTCTATTATTAACAAACATGGTAGAAAACACTTTTCCACCACTATGAATATTATTTAATTTCTAGATTCATTTAGATGATTAAATTTTTTATTAAATGAAATAAATTATTTTTCTATTAAAATTTTTTCTATATAATTTTTTTAATGAAAAGGGTGTTTTTCATTTAATATTTTATTCCTAAAAGAAGATTATATTTTTTTTGAAATTGTTTTCCATATGGGATTAAAGGAGTTTTCATAGGGAATTATGATGAATGTGTATTATTTAAGATGTGGTACCTGATAAGTATAAGAAATGGGTTTTCCAATTATATCATGTACTTGGGGTGGCCTAGATAGCTTGGGGTAGGCCCTTTACAACTTAAAATGGGGTGGCCGAGATTGCTCTAAGGTAACCCATTATAGCTGAACGTGGGGTGGCCTAGATAGTGTTAGGTAATTATCACTAAAAATGACAATGGGTGATCTATATATCTTTAGGTAATCTTATAATTGTTTAATTTTAATTCTTCTATATGGTTATTTCATTTGAACGTGTTTTAAGTATTTTTGAAAGGGTTTTATATACATGATTCACTATTTTTAATTTCTTTTTATGGGTTTTAATTATTTTATTTGAGGAAAATTTGTTTTTTTATGTCCTATGAAAATATTTTATTTCATATTCTCAAATATATTTAGTGTTAAAGGTAAACATGATATGATTTTTCATGTTTTTTCTAAACTAATGGGTTCCTTTCTTCTTTATATCCCTTACTATGATTTTCTTTCTCATCCTATGTTTTTAAAAGACACTTCAAATATTTTCTATTTGGAGAGTGATAATTATAAATTCATGGGGGGTAATTGTGAATATTTTTCATAAATAGTAATCATGTTTTATTTTAAATTCATTCATATCGTGGAATATAGTTCATACTGAGTATATGTGTCATCTTGTAATGTGTGGGTTTATGTTATAAGATTTTCCAGCAATTCTCTAAAAAACCTTACTAAAATGATCCTAGAATGTAAATACTAGATAAAAAACACTAGGAAATGTAATTTTTAAGGCTAGATCCTTACAGTCGATACCAAAGGATTGTTTGGAAAACATTAGAGATTATGATATTTTCTTAATAGTTATGGATATCATTAAGGGTTTATAATGTTATGTATGATCATAAATTCAATTTCTTATAATCCACTTTTGAGTATTTATGTTGTGAAAACAAAACCCATCTAATGAGATTTTTGGAGACGTTTATTTTTGAGATCATTGGGGGTTATTATATATTGGGATGCACAATTATTGATATGAGATAATCTTTGAGGTTAAACCATATTAAGGTAAATTTTTAAGATGCTTCTAAAATTTTTTATTCCTTTTAAAGGATTATAATATTATATTTTTTTGAAATGAAAAATTTACAGGATGAGTGACAACTAGAAATTTCTGGTAAGGTCAAGGGAATTGAACCCAAAACCAAAGAGAGATAAGGGAGTGTCACCTACTACTATCCTAGATGATGTCCTTGTTAGTATGATAATTTATTTCAATATTTAAACCAATGATAGAGAATGTTTTTGTTTATTCTGGGAAAATATTTTTTATCGAATATATTTCCTTGGGATTGTAAAATGATTTCATCACTAATATATAAATGTTATTTTAGAAGACATTCACTATTTTGGGAAGTCAAATGATTGAGCTAAATATTATACTATGGGATATTATTTTAGGAATAATATTTAAAATATATTTTAGAAGAATCTATGTTTTTTTGTTGACATGTGGTGATTCTGTTTATTTATGAAAATGGTTAGTGAAACTTAAAGAATACTTGGGAAATTGATTTTTGGTATGCCACTTCATGAGTAATTGATGTTATTTGGAGATAATTCTTAAAAATTTTCATGGAAGACTGTGATGTAATACATATGAATTTGAGGATTAAATAATTTTCTTGAATATATTTTAAGGAATTTTAAGGATATTTATTTGTTAAATTGTCTATATTGATCTTTGTGTATTACCGTTGAATTTTAGAGTTAGAGTTAGTTTTTCACCATATAAATTATCAATATTTTTAGGGAATTATCATATATTTTCCCAACTATTTTTTTCCGTAATGATTCAATAGAGGATAAATTAAAATTTAATATTTTTAAGATAATGTGATTATCTAGAATTTGATTATATAGAATCAGGTATTATAAAATCATCTTAAATACTAATATTTTGGTGAAAAAATTGATTTTGTGATTTTAGTTGATTAATGGAGGAAGTATTACTTTTCATGTAAATATATTTTCTTATTTCACTATTCAAGGTGGTAATAAAATTCCTCAACTCTATGTAATGGATCATAAAAAATGATATCTATATATTCTTCTTACTAATAATTCAATGACCATCTTACTCATCAAATATTTATGATTTTTCAATGGTTAAAATTATAATTACTATTTAGTATGTCACTCTCTATTAGAACATGATAGAATTTTTCTTGTCTATTTGATTATTATCCTACATTAAACCCTTGTATTTTTTATCTAAAGTGACCTTGTTACTTCATATTCATTCCTTAAAAGTAGATGTTTTATTGACCCTTATTACGATGTGGGATTTCAATAAAGATATATTGAATGTTCTAACCCTATATTCTCATACCAAGATACTATTTTGAGGAGGTAATTTATTAATTGAGGATAGTGTAAAATCATGAGATTTCAAAATCAAACACTATGTTTTATTTCATTCATGATACACCCCATTAAGTATAAAAGAAAAACTAAATATTATTATTGAAATGTTAGCATTATAACCTAGTCGTTGAAATGGAGGGAATATATAGTATTAACTTAATTATGAAAATATAGTTTACCCACACACACACACATATATATAGCTAACTATTTTATGTCCAATTAATGAAAATATTTTTTTAAATGACAATATTTTAATGAGAATGAAATTAAAAGTGAAAAGTGTTTTTTATGAAAAAAATTAACAAATCACAATTTATAGATTTTATAATTTAAATATATACTCTATTTAATATTAAAAATTAATATTATATGTATATAGACATTATATAAGAAAAAAAATACAATTTTACATAGAAAAGTTGTATTTTTTAGAAAGATAGTTTTCCCACATTTTGATGGAGGACATATTTTTACTCCTATTTTTGGAACACACATATATTTTATTTGAAAAAATAAACTTCTTATTTGAGAAAAGAATATTGAAATATATTTTGGTTTAATAATTTTTATTTTTATGATAAGTTTCATATCTTGAAGAATAGTATATAATCAATATTTTTAAATGAAAAGAAATGTTTTGTATAAATTATTTATAATATTGGATTGTATTTTTTATTAGTTTTAAAGTATTAATTGATCAATATAATATCATTTGACCCAATTTATTTCATTGGAATCAACATCATATTGAATTTTAATATTAAAAAATTTCAATCTTTTGAATGTTTTCACTATTAAAACTCATGTTCTTCTTCTGTTAATGTGATTATTTTTAAATTAGTTTTAGTCAATTATATGTTCTTTATTTTGAAAAATATATTCCATATTTAGAATCATAAGGTAAAAATTTATTTAATATGTCCCTATTATTTTTTGAAAATATAAATAATAAACATTAGTAATTTTTATTTTCACACTAAAGGATAAATTGGGTAATTAATGGTAAAAATAATAATATAAATGCTAATAAATTACACTAATAATTTTCATAATTTTATTGGATGAGTGTTTTTGTACCAAAATAATCCTTGGTATAATTTTATGACCAATTTGATCCACCTATATTACGTTAACACATGTATATTATTTTATTTTAAATAAAAGTCAATGATGTCACACATATGATCTAATAATCATATAAATTTTAATATAGGGTTATTTAAAAGTTATATTCAACTATAAGTATTATATATTAATCTAAAAATTTTATCTTAAAAATATTACTTTTTTTCAATTTATTTGGAAATAAATTTTTACCCTAAATGATTACATAATGACGATGTCTTAATTTTTTAATTAATGGAAATATCAATTGAATGAAATTAAAAATATTAAAATAAACATGATATGTAATAATTAATGTCATGAACTATTTTTATATATTGTTTTGACATTTTATTGATGTGGTATAACAATTGGTTAAAATTTATCTTTTTTTCGTGACATTTTTATAAAAGTCAAGTAATAAAAAGTGACAAAATTTACGTTAATGGTATTTTTTTAAAAAATAATATTTAATTAAATGATATAAAATTCATAAACATCTAAAATTAAGATAACTACTTGGGATAATGTTACAATTATCATAAATGACACATTTATAGTTATTTTGTAATTTTTTAGTAACTATATTAACCCTTAAAAATAAAAACACATGCCATCACTGTAATTGTTAAAGAGGATAAATTAAGTTTAAATATTAATAATAAGGATTAATAAATAGTCAAAAGTTTTTTTATTTTTACAGTATGAATGTATTTTCACCCATAATAAACCTATATTACAAATAAATATTTTTGGGTCCATTTAGAATATAAAATTAATTTTCATTAATTTAATATTTCGATAAATTCCAAGAGTTCCCCTTCCCTCTCTTATTAATTGGCCCCTATTCGTCTTTATTCCTCACACTTAGAAACCTATTTGGTATTGAGAAACACAAAAAAATCTGATACTATAATCCATAACCACATTATAGAACTATTTTATTATATAGAAAACCTTCATCAGTGGTTATAAGGTGATAGGAAATGTAGTTTGTTTGAGGAAGAGGAGATATTTTCCCCCACCGTTCTTGGAGCCCTTGGAGTTTATTAATAGCCTTTGGAACCTTGGGGATGTCGCCTGAGGCTATGTAGCACCTCTACCTCAAATCTAGGCAATAATGATTGGTGGGATATTACAATTTAAATGATATATTATATTTCTATAAGTATGATTAGGTAATAAATATCACATATGTATATTAATTTTAATCTTAATACTTTCCATGTAATTTTTATGGATAAAAACGAATCACATCGCTTTGCGAGGAAGTAGTACACTATATACATTAGTGAAGTTGTCATATGTAAAATATAATAGAAATTTGGAAGGTATACATTATATAATAATATAAAATTATAATTGTTTCATAAATATAATACCAATATATTAAATACATAATTATATTCATCCTTGAAAGGCGGAGATTGAGAATGAATTAAATATGTATTTTAGATGGTAAGTCACCACACACATGATCAATGGTTTCATTTCCCATTTTATGGAAGTGGAGAAAGATATTGTTTATTATATTAACATAAAAAATAGTATTATAAATTAGATACTAGTTTTATTATCTTTTCATATTTTTATAAAATTAGCATGATTTAGAAGAAAAAGTTAAAAAGAAAACGCATAGTAATAAAATTGACCTCTTACTTAAGAAACCTCATTAGGTTTAACCTAATACTTACTATATTGATATAATGATAAAAAATCATCCCATATGATCTTGGGATGTAAGTGGGGAAGATATTTGGATATTTTGTGGCAAAACCAAAGGGTTATGGGTGTTTGATTAGGATAAAACATGGGTTTTAATTTTATAAGTATGGTAGAGGTCACACATGGAATTTATGAAAACAAAAAGTGATACCCACATTTTTCACATGCCAAAATAATTTAGAATGGGTCACTACCAAACCATAGATGATATACTTATAGGAATCAAATATCTCATTCATTACTTCCCAAATAATGAAACATCTTCTCTAAGGAAACTTTCCAGTTAATATATATAATTGGATGTGTTGTCCCATTAAATGATGGAGGTTTATGATGCAAAATATGGTCTAAAAATGGTTTACCACTTGGTATATTAGAAAGACAATTGATATGAGAACGTTTATTTCTCATAACATGATCCAGTTACTCAATACTATCATAAATTCATCAGTTGAAGTTGTAGCTCTAGCTATATCTTTATTATCTTTCCTATAACAAAAATCCCTAAATGGAGTGAATAAATTAATATGGTTCCAATTACATGCACTATTATCCATTAATATATAATTTAATACACCAAATTAAATCATAAAATTATGATACATAATGTATAATCCCAAAAATAGTGAGGCAATTTTCATAACTTGTAAAATTTTTGCATGGATAGTCTCATATTTGTAAAAATGGATTCTTTAAAAATTTATCAAATTATAAAATTATTTTAAAATCCTTCATAACTGTTTGTAATGAAAATTTGATTTTAAAAAATAATATACCCAATGAGGTTCAAACCAGGTGAAAAGTAAGGCTCATTTTCTTTAACTAGGTAAAGCTTAAGGAAATCATAATGCACCTTGTTTAGGCTTAACACTGCAAGTTACATCTGCGCTAGAACCACATACATCTTTTATATTTTGGAATGAATGTATTTCTATGAAAACCACACAATATCTAACTAACAAAAAATCGTGGATTTTTATATATAATTATACATATCATTAAAGTCAGTCAGATGGATATATTCAGTAATTGATTTAATCTTAAATATTGTTTCAAAGGATTGTAAAAAAACAACCTATAATACAAATTGTAGAGACCCTGACCCCAGTAGAGCAGATTCAGTGTCTAATTTATTATGTCATTAGTAGATATTTTGTATCGATTCATGGAGGACCATATAGTTTATTGGTGTTGGTAAACTAGAAACACAGTTAAATGTCACTTATATTTGAAAATAAAAAATACAACATGATATTTTATTGATAGAATCATTATTTCATATTGCATAACCCTACATATATACCATAATATTCCTATTGGATTCCTTAGGAAATAAATATATCAAATTTTTTATATTAGATTCTCAGTAAGTATATGTGTATAGTTGAAGTTATCATAAATATGTATAATATATATTTTATGGTATATAACTAAAACTCATGAAATTTAAAGAGTAACTGGAGAATAAGATAGCAAAAATAACATATGATCTTATATAGATGTATAAGTAGTCACAAAAACTTGAGACTTTTCCATTGATATTATAAATAATTTAATAATCACATAGAAATAAATAAATGATCTCATAATGAGGTAATGTGTAATTTTAAAGATCTGAAACATAATTTCAAGGACTTTTAGAAGACAGTTTAAATTAGTTCGTAGAAACCTATCTAAATTGGGCAACTATTTTGTCTAAAGAGACTTATCAATGTATCAAGGGGTTATCTATAACCATGAAACACCCATCAATCAATAATTCCAATGAATTTATCATATTAATGGGTGAAACCTAGTTATAAAAACATTTATATTTGAAACATTATCATATGAAATGTTAATGCATACCCCAATCGATAAACATAATAATAAACCATCAAGAGTATCATGGTTAATAGAAATTAAATTGTACATCCCTAGAAAACATAATCATAAACCATCCATTTAATTAATAGAGATTATATAAATACAAAATATCATTAGTTTGTCATACATACAATAAGGGGTTGATTTCATTTATTAATATAAATACAATACAAATGTCATCAAAAACATTCTTGATAAAAATTACCTTTTTACATTGAAAATAAATGTTTAAAAATCGTTAAAAATTTGAAAATAGTTATATTTAAAATTATCATTGGGTAATTAATAAATATTATTTAAATTGTTTTCTATTATTAAGGTATAAAATTTCCATAATGTCATACAAGATAAAATGAGGATTCCTTTAATTTTTTCGGTAAAAGAAAAATTGCTATTTTTTTGGATGATGTCATGATTATTAATTTTGAAGTAATTTAATATCAATTCAAACATGTTTAAATATTTCATTCATAAATAATATGGATAAATATAAAAAAATATGAAAATATTGTTCAAAATCATGGATCTAAAAGAAAAATTACTTTCCACAAAAAAATAGATATAATATTTCAATTTGGTAAAAAAAATATTATCATTGATTTTGTGTAACGAAGAGTGGAAAATGTAAATATTAAATATAAATTCATGAATAATTATTATAGAATAAAATAAATTGGTTTGAAGAAAAGAACACCATATAATTCCCCCTATGGTGACATAAATATAATCAATCCTAAGTAATGAAAATATGGGAAAATAAACCATTACCACTTTGGTGACTTATGAATCGCGAACCCCATAAATTAAATAACATTAAATGAATCATTAAGAACCATAATTATAAATTTATTCATAATATAACATATCTACATAACAATATATGTACACACACAAAAACAAGTGGTGAATCTATAATATGTCTCACAGAAGTTGACGTGAGATGAAAAACATTTACCTCATTTTCTTCATCCTTTATATCTATCTGAGATGTCAAAAAATTAAATATTTTATTATTACAAAATTATTTCCTAAAAAATAATATATATCATACCATATATTATTTACTCATTATATGTTATTACCTGTTTAATAATAATTAATATTTAAATTTAGTTTTTTGGGAGATGTTTCTTTGTTTTTCATGTATGTTTAGGTTTGGTAAGATTGGTCCACATATATTGTTAAAGGATATATCATATTCATGATTTTAAAAAAATTATATATAATATATATTCATTATATATTTGTTTATATTGATCTATAATATTTATAGACATATTATGGATGGAATACTTCTTTGCGATAGTAGGCCTTTTGTACACATGAATGTTTTATCAAATTTTATCGATTGATATAATGATAGGAAAATAAATATTAATTATCCATTAAATAAAAATTATAGGATTTATATTATCAAAATCCATACTTATAAACATACATGTAAAAATAAAATGAGAAACATTTCACATCACCATATAGAGGCGGTAGTTAACACAAACACACAACTGACATTAGTGTTTTCCAAAAGATTAGAATGTAAGAAGTTATATAGGGTATTATATTATAATTAGTATATATAGGTCATAAATATCACATATATACATCAATATATCCTTAAAAACTTGTATGTAATGATTTAGTGAAAAAAGATCACATTGGTTTGTGGGGCAGTAGGTCCATTTTTCAAATGAGAAACACTATCGTATCATAAACTAAATGAAATTTAAGATGGTATATTTGATATAAATATTTAAATATTATAATAATTTAGTATAGATCATATACATATCATATATCTATATTTATATCAACCCTTGAATTGTGGTGATGGAAAATTAATTGTATTTGTTTATGTGACGGTTGTCCGTCATACACGCGATCGAAAATTATGTTTCATATTTGATTGAAGTGGGGATGGATATAAGTATAAAATTAACATAATAACATTTCATCATATATGATATTTTTTATATTTTGGAATATATTTATAAATTATGAGCTATAATAATATGAAAAATGATAACACATAGTAAAAAACATTACCTATTCATTAGGAAACCACTTTAGGTTTAACCTAAATTATTCCTAGATTCTCATTATAATACAAAATTATAATAATATTTTGTATGTTAATTAAGGAAGATATTTGTTTCTAGGACTTTAGAATCACATATCTATGGGATTTATGGATGGGAAAAGTAGTCCCCTTTTATATGTATGGGATACGACACACTTTTTATTTTTGAAATGAAAAATTATACCCACATTTTTATCGTGAAAAATCCTATATAATGGGACATTATAGAAAAATAAAGGTGATAAGGTAAAAATATTTCCATCCAATTTATTTTTGAAAACATTTTATGTCATTTTTTACCATTATGTTCAAGGTTAAACCCCTAATAAACTAATTTTTTTACTTTAACTTTGATAATTAATTTTTACCATTTTCACATTTCATTATGGTCAGTTTTTATGTTGAACATAGATTATAATATAAATTATTCTTATTGTAAATATGGAATAAATTTATCCATATCCAATTCATATAATTTTATGAATTTAGCTTAAAATTAAACTCAAAAAATGCATAAAAAAGAGAGTTTCTAAAGATAAAATTATCGTATCTATAAAAGGTTTAAATATCAAACGTCAATATAAAATTGATTCTAATGAACTAAATTAGTAAAAGATTGATATAATTTGACCAATTGTACTTTAAAACCATTTTCAAATATAATTGTACATTTTAACTGATTTAATAAAAAAAATCAATAAACATTTTTATTCTTGTCTATTCCAAAAAAAATTCACCTTTTAGTGACATATTAAAAATTCACCAAATGAAAATTTTTACATTTTTACATTATAAATTTTATTAATTATTATAAATTAATTTTCTATAAATTTCAAAAATTAAACTTAAATTATATATGCACAACGTGACAAATCCAACATTTTTAAATATATAGGTTTTTAAGAAAACATTTCTTTTTTCCTTTTAAAATGATCTGATTTTATTTCTATAAAGTTTATAACTATATAATTCATTTTATGAATGTGTGAAACATAAAATGTTCATAATTTATTTATTCATATTCATACCCACCAATATAAAATCTTGGTTATAATGGACATGTTTAAATAAAAATTTTATATAGTGTTTTGTTTCATTTAAATATGGTGTTTCGTGTATCACAAGATTTAAATGAGATAAAATTTATTGATAATGAAACATATAATAATGTATTATGGTGTTAATTTATAATATAATATCTGTGTATCATGTAATTTACGTTATCAAATGTGATGTTCCTATTTTAATATCTAAGGGTATTACATTATATGACTCACATAATATATTAATTTCAAAAGATACAATATTTTTTTCATAATATTTCTTCCAACAAAATGATTAATTTAAAATTCAGTATGATATTATAAATTTCAGAAGAAACATCCATCTTCATAAGATTTTATCCCTTTAAATATTAAAAAATTATTATCTTTTTATGATTTCTTGTCTCTATAAAAAAAATGAAGCTCATATCATCACAAGGTACATGATAGAGAAAAACATTTACATTTCTTAAGTTTCAACAATTATAGGAAATTATTGAAAATCGATTATAACTAACTCATATAAATAAAAATTAGAATAAGAGTAAATAAATATTTCTTAAAATATAAAAATACATCAGATGAGATTCAATATTAATATGAACAATGTTTTGTCAGTATCAAAACTAATTATAGATAACATATGTTAGATCAATTTTATGTTCAATAAATTAAATGATAGTATATAAGAACTAGATATCCCAAATAATATATTTATATACACTATGATATATATAAATCATATTCTGTAAAAGAAGTGTCTGCATGACCTTCCAAATGTTGGGATTACATGATATCATTCAATATCATATACCATATTTGTTTTTTTATAATTTATATATTAAGAAAAATTCAAGTTTTTTGGACCTAAACAAATCAATGTTTACCATTCCTCCCAATGAATCCTCAAAAAATTTCTTTCTTCTAATGTCAAGCACCATGATGATCCATAAACACTATGTGTTTAGTAGTATTATAAAATAAATATAGCACAATATTATTGGGATTACAAAAAAATAATTTATTTTATTTAGGTCCATGTTGATCAAAATAAAAAAATTATACATATTCTTCATAATACAAAATACACATAAAATGAAAAATTTTAACATTATAAAACCATATATAATATGGTGTATTTATAACAACCATAGATGATATTCAATTATATATGAATGAAACATTTTACATATCATATCCTTAGAATGTTATATTACATTCACATAAAATCATCATTAATCAAACAAGGGTCAAAATGTTATTGTTTTTCAACTCAGATAATACATTACTTTGTGGTGTTCTCGGAGGAGTTATTTAAGAATAAAATTATATAATACCTTTGACGATTATTGAATTCCTAACTCAAGTATTGACCACCCTAATCATATTATAAAATCAAAATACGTTTTTAAAGATAAATGAGTACATCATTTGGAAACTATTTAAACCTTTCAAACCATTTAAATGTGTTTCCTATAATATATATATAAAAATAATTAATAAATTCATCATTAATGGTTATTAATTTCCTAAAAGTACGACATCCTTTTGTACTCATTATTTCAAATCCATCACTATGTATCTAATCTTAAAGTCCACTTTCTCTCTAAAAATTTCTTCTAAATTCCCCTTCTTCATTTTTTCTAATAAAAAAACTTCATTTTCCAAAATTTTTAAAATAAAATAATTCCATCAATCCATCTAAATGGAGCCTTCTAATATGTTTCTCCTTTAAATGTACGAGGAAATAATTACAAAATAAGGTGGGGTGATAATCAACCATGAACATTTTATTTATATTTTTATCAATTGGAATATTTATGTAAAGAAAATTTAACCCATTTACCATATTCCAATTCCATAATGTATTTAATTTATTTATATATAATAGCTTTTTTCCTCAATAATTAATTAGAAAACAATCATATGTAAACAACAATTATAATTAAAATATCAACCTAAGGATGAAATATAATAATATTCCTCTAATTACAGAACTAATACACTATGTAGAATTAGATCATAGATTCCTATATCCAATGAAAAAACTATTTCCGCATTTTGTACACATAGATCCACATCATCTGTGTTCAATTTTTTTATTTTCCTAAGCTTTTGTATATCAAAAACATTGTGTGATGAAAACAAGGTTCCAAATACCCATGACTCAGAATTGGTGGAATTGACCCTTATAATATTCACATATATATTTTTTCATGATTATTTTTTAGGAAACATACAAAAATTACAAACCAATATTTAATTATATTATATTACATACATGTATGATACCTCAATATGATAATCATGATGGAATCTATAATTTACAATATAGAAATACGTATGGGTGAGTGTTATGTTTTATATAATTACATTAATGAAATAACACCCACTAAAAATTATCACACCATACAAAATATCCATTTAAATATCCAAGACATATATTTTAATATGATTTACACTAACTAAGGAGGTAATTACATAATAATTATACCTAGTACATAGTGATGTTTAGCATATCATATATGAATATTGAATAATTATGTGGAAAAATAAATCATAATCTATTATATGAATATTGTCAACATAATTAATTTGGTATCATAGTGGTTATGGTTTACTAGGTAAACATAAACCATGATGTAAATTAGTTATAATATCCTAACTGTTAGGGCCACCTATAATTTCATACCGTTGTAGAGGACAAATCATGAACAAAAATTGGTTTTGGTCACCCATAAAAAATAATTCAGTTCATGAAAAGTGATTTCCTTAAAAGTAATATCAAGCTAATTTTTTAAATGATTTTATTTTAATATCATAGAAATTTTTTAAAAATCACATGTATATTAAATATATAAATATTACCTCACATGAAATATTTATTGCCTTATGTTTATATACATTTTGTATTCATCCTTTTCATTTTTTTCAATCCTTATTATATAAAAAAATTAATATGTTCAATACATCATAATTTTTAACTCTTTAAATGAATCAATGTTTCTATTTCTACTACATTAATATATGATAAATATATGTACAAAAATCTGAATGAATCAATTGCATAAAGTACAATAACTCTTTCATGTAATGTCTTATAATTATATGAAATGAACAATCTATATAATAGTAATATTGGTGGAAAATTTATCTAACCCCCACATTTCAGTATAATGCATAATCCACCAAGATAATGGGATTGATAACCCAATGTACCTCTAAACAACGATGCATTAATCAAGTGAGAGTTCACTCAAATCATTACTCTATAATCTAAAATTTATGCACTATATTCGAAAACTAAATTCAAACTTTTAAATTTAATTATATATTGAAATTAAATTATATGAAAAATAAAGATGGAATTTTTGTATCTATCATTGAATGAAAATCTTATAAGGTTAAATATATCAAAAATTAAAAAAATATATTAATCACATCATATAAAAAATTTAGTATTTTTTATAATTAATTAATAATAACTTAAATAAATTAATAGTCTAATTATTTAACAATAGATAATAAATTTTATATGACAAATGTTTTCAATAATATTATTTAAATGGTCCAACTTCAGGAGTTTTTAATGTGGTCCTACACCGGTGACGTTTATTTAAAATTTTGACCAAATTATAATTTTTTTAAATATCCTATTTAAAATATCTTGCACTATGTAATAGTGCATCCCATTTTTACCCTCTAAACAAGAAATCTATTCTCTCACTTTTAGTGGTCATTTCAGTTTTATAAACTAGAGGTGTATTATGAAACATTATGCTATAGTGGCCCTCATGGTGAGGCTCAAGAATGAAAAATACACCAGCTGACCATAGAATAGATCATCATCAAATGATTCTCTATTTTCCATGATTTTTAAATATTCCCCAAAATGAATGTCCTAGATTCATTATTCCATGATAAAGAAAATATATGAACTAAAATAGAATTTTTTTATGATGGGTAAATCATGATTAGAAAGAGGAAAAATTTAAATGGGTGTTTTAAAGTTGACAAATCCTGGTATTTTCGTAATTGCGAATTAAATTTCACTAGATGGATTTTAATCCTATGATATTATCATCTTCAATTTCATTATTACCAATGATTGAATTCATGATACATCTTTATGATTAGTAGAAGTAGAAGAAAACAAGATTTCATTATCAAATATCACATAATGATAAGATTATTGAAAAAATTAATAAAAAGAGAATTTATTCATACCTCACTCTCTATGATTTCAATTTTTGGTTGTGATTTTGATTGAGTTAACTAGTCCAAAACCCTTGGGTTCTTTTCTCTATTATCATGAACCATCCATTGGAATCGTAAAATTCTTCACTTGGACCACTTCTTTGTAATTATCTTCTAGACCAAATTCCGTGAAATAAAATGGAGAGAATAGAGTTTTATAACACCACTGAATTAAGATATATTAGAATTTTATTATATGTGTTTTGGTTATATAATTATTTTATTGAGTTTTAGGAGATTCTTGATGGTTTTTTAGTGTTTTGAAAGTGATTCTAAGGGTCCACTATTTGAGAATGGTTAGTAGCGATCATAAAATATCTCTAGGAAACAATGAAAAGAGATTATAGGTGATAGTGGGGATGTGTATCGTTGGAACATGGTTTTTCCTAAATGTGTGGGTCCCCATGATAGAATTTGTGTATTTGGTGACTTAATAAGGTGGAATACACATAGTTTTCCTAACATTGTGGCTCAACTATGTCACCATATAGTTAAGGGGGAATAGTAGCTCACTATTAGTGCATGGTCTTCCAAATCATGTTGAAAAACCATGACACACCCAATATGTTATTTGACAGCACGTAGATAGTTTGTTCATAGTTTTACAAACCTTTTGGTCTAATCATAAAACATGATTTAAATGTGGCTAAAATTTATATTAAACTCATATTATTATCCTAGAACTCTCATTTTCTTATACTCTATTAGGATATTGAAATTATCTTACATCCACGGTATCTTTGTAATCCCTTTTAAGTTGTAAGTGACATTTTATGATTTATGTTTGATATTTGGAATCAATAGTATGTCCTATTTATTCTTTACTGTTTCTATATCTATTAATATTATCTCCCTTAGATCCATATATATAATTTTTTATATACTGATATATGTTCTTTGGTGTTTATCTAGGTGAGATATTATTGGATATACTAAAGGGATGGGTTTTTGAGATTGGATAAAGTGTTTTAATTATGAAATTATTCATTTTAATCATATATTGAAAGGATGGATTTTATACCATCTACAATTGTTGTATAATAGGAAGTCCTAGTTTTTTAAGCGTTCTTAGTTTATTTTTAATGGAAACATTATATGATTTATTAAAGGAATCCATTTTTTCTTATGTTTTGGGAACATGTATACTTGAATGGGTTATAGAAAACGCCTATTATTTTATTATTTTATATTATGTTTTAAATCAATGGTATTTTTTTCATGCTAGTAAATTGTTCTATGAAATTTTACAAATTGAAGGATTGTTTTATGAGGAATGATTTGGAATGGTACATGGAAGAAAATGGTTGGTGGGTGTTATTTGGGGATGAATAATGGTTATGATGTTCCAAAATAAAAAGCAAGATGGGGCGTGGTTGTGAAGTACCCCCATTAATGTGATACAACAAGACCGGTTGTGTGTGTGTGTGCTCACATGAGATAGTTATGATAAGTAATAAAAAATATAATAATTCTATTTATATCTCAATTGGATATCTTTTAAGGATTTATATAAAAAAATATATTCTCTTTAGTTGATTGACATAAATAGTTATAACTGGTTTTTTATTTCATGTGGCATGTATTGGGATGTATTTGGGAATTTCCTAATTAGTGTTATACTCACCGCCTACATATGAAATGTAGTGTGATTGTAGATTTTTTTATTAGGGAATAGAGATTGAAAAGGTATCATTCTTCAATAGGAATAGATCTTGATACTGTGGGTATGGTTTATAGATTTTGATCATAGAGCTAGTTTGGGTGAGGCATGAGATGATGCCACATTGGTGAACTTGGGTTATATAATCTATTATTCTATTTGGTTGATATTGTGTTTTTTATATTGTTTCTTTGATATTTTTATTTTTTATTTTGTGTTATACTGGGTTGTTTTGTCTGTACAAATATATCATATAGATGGTATGGTTGTTAATGATTTATCTTGAAAGGATACCTAATTTATATATGAAAAACCTCCACCCTATGATTTCATAAGTCCTTGGTTTTTGTTTCCAACCTTTTCTGTCTTAGAGATTTCTCCAAAGGTTAGTAGCTCTCAGCCTCCTCTTAGTCAATTGAGTTAGAAAAGACCGTTAAAAAGAGAACCAGTCATAATTGGTATATTTAACATTCAAAGATAGTAATATAGAGTCAAGATTTCCAAAACATTAAATATATAGATAAAAATACACATTTAACCTCTTTATCCAAAACATCATGTTAATAGGTTGGTCTATAAATAAAAACTATTCTATGAAAGTTATTGGTGTGTTCTCATCTCATAGTTGTGGGGTTATAAAATGAGTCTGTCATATCATGAATTAGTACTCAGATTCCCACAAGGAATGTGTTTCTCATAATGTATTTAATGATTTACATAAAATATGTATAATTGTTTTTAGGTTTTTGTTTTTTTAAAAACTGCTTATAATAATTTTTTTAATTGAAATTTTATATGCCTTTTGTTTCCAGTGAGTGACGAGTAAATGGTGTTTTCTATTCTCTAGGAAAATGGAACTCCGTAGATTCCACAAAATCAGTAGTAATAGGACATTTAAAATGTTATTTTACCTGAGCCATCATTCAATTAAAAACATATCCAAATTTTCATTCAGGCATTTTAAATGGGTGATAGAGGAAATTGAAATAATGAACCTTGATAAGTAGATCTATCTGTGTGGTTTGAGAAACAGAATCCACCAACATTTCATGTGGAATTGAAACATGAAAAGTTCTATGTGAGGATAAATATATATAATCAAATATTTAATTTCCTTAGTAAAATAGCTGAGATAAAGGTCATGTTATAAACATATATTATTGAGGATCTTGAAAATTAATGGTTGGATTTATCTATCCTTGCTAATTTTATCTAACTCATTACATAGGAGGACCTTGAAGAATTTTTCAACACTGACCACTATCCCCACACCATGAATATAGTAATAATGATAGATAATTTTATTATACCAAAGAATGATATTCTTTCAGTGATCGGTTATTTGGATATTTTTATGTATTCACTTAACATTTCTATTAATTTAGTAGTTACTACGTATTTCAAGGAACACATATTTGATTCTGTGGTGCGTTGGGAGGTTTACTCTAAAAAAATTCTCCACTGCATTATAGATTACACAGATAAGGTTAATATAGATAGAGTGGTGAAATGAGATATATCTAGAAGTATAATTGTCTCCATGGGAATGGATGGGAACTAGAATGTTTTGAATAAGAGGAAGTGGGATTCCAATATCCATGATGGTAGAGTATCTCAGAATCAACCAATGGGATCATCTAAATTTCATCCATTGCCCAAATATAGGATTTTTTGTTTCCATTGTTGTTAACTGGATAGTATTAGTCAACATCTTACCACTCTAACTAGAGTATTTCACTATTGCAGTCATATGTTATATCTCTATAGTTATTATTGGAGTGATACTAAGTTAGCAGTTTCTAACTCATTTCATATTTCTCATACATCATATACAATGAAATAATGATCTAATTAGGGTAATTATCATCCTCAGAACCTTGTGATCAATGGTGATTCTTAAAACAACTTTATTCCTCATGGAATAGAATCACAATAATGTGGTAATGATCTAGGAGGAGCATGTAAATAGTTTTATGGTTCCAATAAGACTACCGAAAAGGATAAATCTGGTCCATTAATGGTGAAAGGTACTTTTCTCAAAAAATTTAATCAAATTAATTATCTATTTGATACCATAACATATCACTTTTTTATTTACACTCATGTTACAGATAATATGGATTTTCATGTTGAAATGATTCCTCATGTTTTAAGACATCAACAACTACTAGGCCATTAAGAGTGTTAGGATTTTAAGTGTGAAATGTGTTATATAACAATCAATGAAGATGAGAGCATTTGTATATCTCTGTTCTTAGGATAGACATATATGACCAAATATTTAGAATAGATTGGATGACATATTATAAGTCCCACATTGGTTGTTATTCCTGATATGTTAGTTTCACATAGTTGGATGGTTCTCGACATCTCTTTAAAAGATATTGAGATATAAATATATGTAATGATGTTACCTTAGTACTATTTGTTGGGATTAAAACTTATAATTTTCCATCAGTTACATTTTTATCTATTTATGCAGTTTATATAAGATATTTTATAATAATCAATGACCAATTTACTAATGTATTTCTCAATAATTTCTCTAGGTTTCCAATGAAATGAGAAATTGAATTTATTATTGACCTCATCACAAGTAATTATCCTATTTAACTTATTTCTTATAGTTTGAAACCAATTAATGTTTTGGAATTTAATGCTAAACATGATGAATTTAAAAGAAAATGGTTAATTCAACACAATACGCCACTATGCAATGAACATGATCCTTTTTAATGAATGTGGAAATAATTTTTCATATTTGTGAGCATTACCGTATTCTCAACCATGTAAGTGTAAGGAATTTTAATCTTTTTACCATGAATTATGATCTTTTTGTCCAATTAAGGGCTTCCACATAGTCTTTAGATATTGATTTATGATTTAGTTACCATTAAAATCATGTTTTGAAGGGGGATATACTAAATACAAGTTTCCAAATTCATTATGGTAATTTTGAATATGTGGTTATTATTTTCGGTCATATGAATTTTCCAATAGTTTTTCTTACTTTCAGGAATCTGATATTTCAAAGATATCTGGACTCTGTTTTGGTGGTATTCATTAAATCTATTCCAATGTATTCTCGATATAAGATTAATCAGGAACAACACTAGTCCATAATATTGGGCATCTTCTGGGAATATCTCATTTATACTAATATTTCATTGTGATATTTATAGATACAACCGGCACAATTCCATGAAAACAACATTTAAAAGCTGTGTTTCTCAAAAGATCCTAAAAAATTAGAAGATATTATCTATTGGAAACCACCAATGATTGTTTTTTTGATATAAAATTTCCTCAGTATAATGAGATAATAATAAAAAATATTGATTTTTTCACAACATAATTCTGTAATAATAGAATTTAAAAGGTTGGGTGTTCCATTCCAATAGGGTGATGATTAACAAAATTATTTTCTGGAGCTTAATATTCGGCTTACATCAATATATATCCATACATTATCAAAATTAGGAGAAATCTATGTGGAATATTATGATTCATCCATATCATGGTTGGTATTTGTTCTCATGTAGGGACATTATGTTGTAGTTTGGGTGTCACAACAATTATTAGTGCCTGATAAGAATTACCCAACACATGATTTGTAATTAGCTACTATATTTTATCCTCTAAAAATATTATATCAAAATATTTGAAGTGATAAATTCTTGATTTTCAGAGATCAAAATATTTTGAAACCTATTTTCTTACAAATATATTAACATTTTATGAAATGAAGATGGAAGGAATATATTCAGATTATTTTCTTTGAACAGATGTATACTCTAGGATAAGTATATTTTGTGGTTGAAACATATATTCAGATTTCTTATAGTTATTTTACTTATAGGATTTGGATTAGTTGAAGTCGATGATGGTTATATTTGAAATTAATCTGGTTTATTCTAATAAAATAGATGTTGTGGTTTTGATTCATGTCTCTTTTATTCCTAATTTTATGATCAGGTTTTAGTTTCTCAGATATCCAATCCTTATTGTCTCATCATGAGTTCAAAACTAAATCATTGGGTGACCATTGAGGGATGGATACTATATGGTAGATTAGTGTTGTGTTTTATATATCGGGTTGTTTTTCTGCCAACTAATCAGTATGAGCTTCATTTTTTTACCACAAACCTAAAAGTACTATTCATACCCAAATTTAGAAGATAAAAAGGAAATTAAAACACATTTTTAGTGGATGAGAATGAATATAATGGTCAAGGAGTTTATCTTAAGATGTCTCACCAATCATTAAGTTATATAAGATCATCAATGGCCTGAATGTATGCACTAATCTTCACATATACACATATCAAAATGGGAGAAAATAGCTATTTATTTTTTCACAAGTGTACAAAGAATATTTCTGAAACCTGGTTATATATGGGTGATTATGGATCATCTAAATAAATATTTATAAAAAGAGGATTTTTATAAATAATCATTATATATTTTTAGATGAATACTCATTATTATACATAGACACACACATGAGGATAAAAATGGTTTACTGAATTTAGAGACCATGTACACAATCATATTATTTATTGAAATATATCCAATGTTCCCTAAAAACATATACCCATTTGTTACACTTCATAAATATACCATACTAAATATATTTATCGATAACCAAGGGAAATGAAACAAAAAAAGGTAAGATCAGATGCACAGTAATGGAAAAAAGTGAAAAAAATATAAAAATAATGTGAGCATATGGGAATGAGAACATGAGCTTAAAAAACAAAAACCATACCCTTCATATTAATGATCAAAATCAAGAGTCATGGAAAAAATATTGGTAGTTCATAATACATGAATCTTATTGAAATCAATTGACATAAACCATGAAAGTATAACATTGGAATATGACATTGAATCATGGCACACTCATAATCATAGGAAATAATTTAATAGTATTTGAGGATCACTTATAATGATATAATTGTATACTAGTTTTTCTCCATAAACAAACATAGTTGTCATGGTTCTCTCTCAATACCATCATAGTAAAAAATCACATATTGAACTAATTACAATCAAGATTAATTTCTTGTATATCTCATGAGATTCAAATCATTACCCAACGAATTGGAGGTAGATATAACTCCCATATATCACAAAATAAAAATCAAACATGTGTGTCCATAAGATTACATTAAATTAACATTATCATAACCCATGAGATTAAAGGGGTTTCATTAAAATTTCAAAATATGACAACCAATAAAAAAGAGAAATGTTTCAGAATCATTTCATCATTTCATAACAGAATAAACCATGAAAATATGTGGCTATCAAAATCATTAAATCAAGATATATCCCATTAAATAGAAATGGGTTTTATGAAAATAATTTCATCATAAACATAAAACATCTAGAGAAATAGTAAGAATGGTATCCTTTAATCAAGTCTCAGGTAAAAAATAAGTTACATATAAGGATTTAATCATAGATAGAAATTCATTTTGAAAGATCACCTATAAAATTTATTGAGGAAAATAAATTCTTCTTGAAAATAAGTTTTAAAACTATATAATCTTAAAATATTTTGTAATTCCTTTAATTTTAAAATAAAATTGAAATCATAAAATGTATGTTTTAAAAATCATATGATACACTTAATAAAACAAATATAATTTCCCATTTTGAAAAAATAATTAAGAAACATATAAAATTCTTAAATTTTTTCTCTTTGAAAATACAGTTGGATGATTACAAAGGAAGCATCAAATCAATAATTGGTCAAAATAGAAGATAATTGTATTCATGAAATACATGATAAAAAATATTCCTTTAACATTTTCAATTATTGAAAAATGATATTTTTTGGAAAAAGACATGAATATGAATTTTAAAGAAAAATTTATAAAAAAGAAAAACATGAGAAAAATTACATTAATTATCATTTGGAAAATATAAAAAACATTTCTGAAAACAATTTTATAAAATATGGTTTTGGTTTAAATGTATGTTTACAACAAAAGGGAAAAACTAAGATGGTTTTTATTAAAAGAAATCTTTTTAATAAATGAGAACATAAATAGAGGAAATTGAGGGAATATTTTTTTTGCATGAAATAACTAGATTAGAATAAAATTATTGAGTTTCTAGAGATATTTATCCTAATATTTTATCATTGGATTCATTATTATACATAATATCAATAAATAATGATATTATTAGATAAAAACATTGCAACATTGGTAGCATTGAAATATAATCCCCATGACAGAATAATATTAAATAAAATATAAAACTTCATTATTATAAATTTAATGATGATACTACAAGTTAATGTGGTTGTATATACACCTTATAAAAAATATATGTGCATAATGTTTCTCTAATTAAAGGGATATTGAGACAAAAATCACTTCCTACTTTTGTATCATTGGAAAGATTAACCCCATTAAAGTGAGTTCATAAAATGGATATGAAAATTCCAATAAATTTTAGGATAAAAATAATTTTATAAATTCTTTATAATTATATTAACAACATAAATGAAATAAATAGTGAATCTGAATTGTGTCTCACAAAAGTAAAAAGGTTAGATAGAAGTCTCTTTCCACTTTAGCACTAATTTAAATAGAAATATACGATATAAAATAAAAGAAATGAAATATTAAATATCATGAAATGAGTTAAATTTATAATTTAACATTTTAATGTTTTTTTATATGCACCACATAAAATAATGTAGTGGTGAATTTATATATATATATCTAATAACTAAAAGAGAGACTAGAAATCCCATACTTTAAGCCTTGACTTCCATCATACACATCCAAACCTCCTGTATAATAAATTTGTGTTTATAATACATATATTTCTGAACCATATATATATATATATATATATATATATATATATTACCATATAATATTTTCTTATGTCATTTTATTCCCCATCTGTTGACAATTCTATATCAAAGTCATGTTTTTGAGATAACTGCATTCTTTTTATGTATATTTTGATTAGTTATTTTTTTAAAACGTATTTAATCAAGTTTTATAATATTTATAATTTTAACCATGATATTAATATCATATATATTTATTATATATTTCTAATATTAATTCTTATAATTTATTTATATAAATTGAAATACAACATTCATGGAGATGGTAGACTGTATATACCCATTAACATTTTATCTATTTTCTATAATGGTTGAAATATAATACGGTAATAAATATTTTACAATTTAATAATAATTTTTATTTCACACACACATATATATATATATATATTATTTTAATTAAACATGTATTTATTAACTTCCATGTTAATCATGAAAGAATGAGTTCGTTTTGTGAGGCGATTGTCCACCTTACACATTAGCAACATTATCATATTCCCATGTATTGGAATGAATAATGGTATATGTGATATAATAATTAAATTAGTATAAATGTATCATGAATATATTATATAAAAATTAAAACTACCACAATATCTAGACATGAGTGGTGGTGATGTAAAATAGATTGCATCGATCCCTAAGGTGGTACTCCATCGTACACACAAATAAGGATTTCATATTCCATTTTGTAGAATAGTAGATGGTTATTTTTTATTATCATAACATAAAAACACCTCATTATATGATATATACTAAGTTTATTATATAAACATGGTTAATAAAAATTTATTTATGCTGAGGAAGAAAAAACATAAAATGCCCGGTTATTAATGTTACATGTTATTCAGAAAATATTATTTTCGTTTTGACAAAAAAGATTCATAAATTTTATGTATGACCAAAAAAGTATTTCAAGATAGGGGTATAAAAGTAATTATGTTATTTGTTAAGGAATTGGTTGAATTAATAGGTTTTGTAAGTGTAAACAGTAGAGAAGAATGGTTTCCTTTTATAATTGATGTGGGTAGAACACATTAATTATTTTGAAATGAAAAATGTATAGCAATACGTTTCTCAAAAAAAGGAACAAAATAAACTATTATAGATAATAGAATATAAAATGACAAAATATTTCCTTAAAAAGCGTGTTTAATAGGTTTATGGCCATTTATAACCATTATATTTGTAATCTGACTCCAGGTGAACTCATTTCTACCTGAACCGTATTAAATATATTTTAAATTTTTAGAATTTAATATGGAAAAATTTTATTTTTATCATATACGATAATATAAAATACACTGAATAAAAATATGCAATCCATTTTTCGAGCTTCTATTCCAAAAAACTAGAAACTTTATTAGAAAAATTAATCCCACATATGCGATGAGAAAGTGGGTTTATAAAGAGTAAATAATTAAAAGTTAAACTTTACTTTATGTAAAAATTTAATTTGAAAAATTATTAAAATAAATCGAATTAGATTAAATGATATATTATCTTGTTAATTTTACTTTCAATTCTATTTAAAAAACTATACTAATAAATTTTTTAAATGGAAAGGCATATTTCAAAAATAACTATTATTTTTCAGTATTCACTAAAAAATTAGTATTTTCTAGAAAAACCCATGAAATTAATCCTAAGATAATTTTTATATTATAAATTAAAAAATTAATATTTTATTTTCAAATTAATTTTCTATAAGTTTTATTTTTTAAAATTTGTATTTCATGAATAAATCAATATCAACTTTTTTTAGAAAATAATATTTTCAAAACATATAATGAGATTTTTAAGAATTAAGTACTTTTTAATCAATTTTTTATCATTATATAATACTATTCTACTTAGTATTTAAAAATTATTTATTACTCTTCACATCACCATCATTAATGGCAATGATATAATGATCACGTTTAAATAATAATATTAATAGTTTTTTGTAGTTCATTAAATCTTTGGGTTTTGTGTAACAAAAGGTGTTTAAAAAAATGATATTTATTTAAAATGTAATAAATTCTTAAAAACATAGGGTGATACATTCAACCACTATTAAAATGAATTTCTCCCAAGAAACATTTCAGTCTAGTATAAAAAAGATTAATAATATTTCCTCATAAATGTTTTAGGTTCACATATTTTTTATAAAGAGAAACTAATTATTAAGAAGAAAAATGACAATCTAACAACATGGATTCCTTCACCACAAAGGGATGACAATAAACAAGAAAAAATAATCTCTTGAAATACGATGGGTAGACAGATGGTGTGAAACCTTATTTCCATATATTTTGATGAAAAATAATGAATAGATAGAGAATATATGAAATAAAGAACGGTTCTACCCAACCAATGGGAGAAACGATTGGAAGATAATATCTGGGGATGAAATAGTGGTGAGAATTATTTGTACGTCTAATTCCATAATGATGGATCCCCATCCTCTCTCTAGGTAAAATTATATTCTAAAAATGATCACATGGGCCTCCACACTTTGTGGGATCCACCATGCATAGAAAGACATGTAGCTTACAACCATGGAAGATCTAGAGGAGTCACAATAGATCACACCCACACAAGAGAAATGTCATTCACTGACTGATGAATCAACGTAAATATTCATTAAATATCTTATAGGTGGATTCTAGGAATAAGATCAATGTTTCATTACAATTCCAATAGCATGGAAGACACTATTTTTCTAGTTGGACAGCAACGAGAAATAGCACTTAACCAAAAAAATGGTCTGCATGGATTATTAAACACACAATCATTCCTTTAAACCCAAACAATCAATTCCATAGTTTATAAGGTGTTAATAGTTTCTGAAGTTAGTGTTTAATACAACCTAATAAGGATATCATAGAAGCAAGGCATGGAATCTAGGAATGATCCAGTTTGGTCTTTCCACCCATAAAAAATTCCCTTGTGTCATGGGAATTCAAAAATCATGTCAATATAAGACTTAGGTTCCTGCACACAGATCAAGAAATATGGATCATCAGGTGTATGGTGAGCCTTAAGAGATGATATTATATGTAGAAATCTAATTCATTCTTTCCACAAAATGAAAAGAGCATTATGGGGAATAAAAATCCACTAAATGGTTTTCCAAATTCCTATTGAGTCTGTCACTGAGGATTAGAGAGCCAATGAATAGACATATTTCACTGAGTATGTTCATGGAGAATTTTTTCTCCAAAAAATCTAGATGTTTCCCTTATCCATATAAACTGGGATTCTTAATATAATGTTACAGTCTCACTCATTAAAACATTCATTCATGTTTTTAGTGCTCCACCCATTTCCATTATTATTGAACAAAGAATGCACTATTTCATTCTCCATACCCAAATTAACCATTAATTTTTCTAAATTGTAATAATTATCCACCATCAATAGGTCTTTCCAAATATAAACACTAGAATCATTTCCAATCCTTCAATGTAGGTCTTTAATGACTAGTTCACTATACACACATTAGCTCCTCAATAGGAATCTCCAGCACGGGCCAAGGATGGAACCTCTAAAATCTGAGTACGGGAAATATTTAACTTGAAGAACCCTGGAACATTGTGGGAAGGGGTTCATTAGAATCCCCCATCCTTGCTTGAAAAGTTTGAAATCATTAAAAAGGTGAAAATAACAAAACACATTGCCTCTATGGGCCTTAGGGACATTTAGTGTAGCCCATAACAACAAATTGATCTTATATCAACCACTTTTCCTTCCCCACAAGAAGATGTCTAATTTGAAATGATTTTGGTCAATGAAAGAAAAGGAAAATTTGAAGAAGGAAATCACATAGGTGGGGATATTCTTGTCCATTAACATGATTCATATATCTTCACCATTTATTAATAACCTTTTGATGGTCCGCCCTTGGAACATCTTTGCAAACCTATCCATAATTCTTGAAAAAGTCTCTTTTTTTAGCAACCAAACACCATAGGATACCCAATATATTTTTGGTGTTTATCAACCACCTAGATCCCCAAAGCAGTTTGGATTTCATCCTTCCTACTCAGAGGAACACCATATCCAACGGTGGCCTCATATTTGTAGGTGTTAATTGATTGCCCAGAAGACATATCATATTTATGAATAATATTATGGATAGAACCACATTATTCAAAACTACCTCTTGTTAAAAGTATGAAATTATCTTCAAAATAAATGGTGTGTAATAAGGGGACCCATTGATAGGAATTCACCCCATGCACCCGATTATACCCAGCTAACATCAACAAATGCTTGTAAAAAACATTAGAAACCATAATAAAATGATATAGGGAATGAGGGCCACCCTTCCGCAGACCCATGGAGGGGGAAAATCTTTCAGAGAGATCCTCGTTTATATTAATCATGAATGATATAGGGGAAATTAATTTCATAATTACATCAATCTATTTAATTCATAAACCCACATTTTTTATAACTACATGGAGGAATGACCATTCAACTCTATTATAAGCCTTTTTTATATACAGATACAATGCCATAATACCTTTTTTAGAGACCAATCTAGTTTTAATAGAGTTAAAACCCTCATGAAAAATATATTTATTATTATATATTTGTCTCTTGGTGACAAACACACATTCATTTCGAGTGATTATTAAAGGAAGAAGTTGTTGTAGGTGATTGACCAGAATTTCTGAATATATTTTTTAGAACATGTTTCATAAATTTATTGGCCGAAAATCAAACTACTAAGTGTGATTTTTATTTTTAGAAATAGCACAAAAATGGTTTTATTAAGGGAAGGAATGTTTTCCTTTCACATCGATATATATTTCATGAGTTAGAAAAAGTTTGATCAATCAATGTGACAACATTTCATAAAGAAAATTTCATGAAATCCCACAAGCCTAGGAACTTTGGTGGAGTGAATTTTCCTGAGATACAATAGAATTTCAGATTCATAGAAATCTCATTCAAGTAGGTCATTCATCGTATCTAAGATCAATGGATCCATTAAGGACTCAATTTATGAGGTGATGAATGACTCCCATACCATAATTAGGTCCTGGTAAATGTTCATGATAAGATCATGTATCCCCTTCGTGTATAAAATAGGTCTACCATTAGTATTATAAAGTCCTAAGAAGGGGTTTCTTCACATCCTTACAAAGGAATTTTTGTGAAAATGGAGGGTATTAGATTCATATTCTTTTTAGTGATATTCTTGGGTATGAAGGCACTAAAAACATTATTTTATTCTATATACAGCATCAAAATCAATCTCTATGTTTGAGAGGGAGGATAAAATAGAGTCATAAGGGGGCGAGCATAAAAAATATTCATCATTCATTTGATAGCATTGAATTTTTAATCATGTTGATGAAATTTTCCATTGGTTCAAGATTCCAACCTGGGAGTGGTATGATAAATATTTTATTTATAATGATTGTCGGCCTATTTTTTCATCCGGAGTAGACAACATATTCACATTTCTTTATCTCTACCAAAAAACTCTGAAACCTAAAAATTATTTCATTTTTACTATTTCCATTACATAGAGGGTTTTAAATAAATATTTTTTAGTGATCCAAGGAAGAAGGGGTGAGGTGAGAAACATTGAAGAAATTGAAAATTCTTATCCAGTCAGCCAACCCAAAAATATTATCTAATTATTCAGAAATTCAGGTATTATAAGAAAAACCATGAAACCATGTAATATGGTAACCCAAATAGTCCAAATTAGAGATCCCTTAATACAATGTTTTCTACTTTAAATCCAAAAAGAGTCAAAATGTCTGCGAGAACCCTTCTTCTTCTCATAATGGAACAATATCTTATTGAAGTTACCTAAAAATGAGAGTTTTTTTACAGAATCTCCCTTATAAATTTTAGCAACTTCCATGACTTCAATTTTTTCCTTTGTAAAGACCAACCATATAAACCCACATACACCCATGTCGGTGCATCATTATGATGAATAATTTTACCAATGTGGTTAAAAGATGATGTTTTGACTCTCACATCCTCATCATCCCCCTAGAGTAGGCTGATCCCACCATCATGGCCATCTTGAGAGACTGTGAAGAAATCAGCAATACATGATTTTCTTTTCAGTTTCGCCAATTCCCTTTCTTCCTAATATTATTTCAGAAAGAAAACCATATTATAGAAAATTTTAATGTAATAAAATAATAGCATCCGAACTAGTTGTGGGTTTCAAAGCTCGCGACTGTTTCAACATAATATTTTCATAGGGATAGGTTAGTTATGATCAATCTATCCTCCCCCGCTAAACTTTTTATAAAAGATAAATCATCTACTAATCTCTATCTTTTAGGAGATCTATCATAGAACAATAGTCCCTACAGATAACCTTTTATTCCATTATTATCCCATGAGTTCAACCCATATCTAGACACATTTTTGACTCTCAATTTCATCCTCCACCTAGGAGAAGTTTTTGGACCTCCCATTGAGGATTCAATTAAGGCTACCTCATTAATGAGTTTATGAAATAGGCCTTCAATACACGAAGGGGAAAAATTTTAATTAGCTTATGAGTATTATTTATTTGTATTGGGATATTTTATGCTTAAGTCATCTCCACTTACAAGAGTAATATGGGGGGCTGAGACTATATGAGAATAGTTGAAGCCCTGGCTATCATTCATATCATTCCAATCACTTGAACAATTTCTGACCATGTAAAATACAACATATTTCAATTGAAAATCCATATTCTAAGATATAGAAAAACATTAATGCCCCAACATGATAATATTATTTTAGATGTGATCAGTTTGTTTAAAATAGGATTACAAAATTCTGTCGTAGTCCCTTTTATTTTTTGATTCTGGGGTAAGAGATTCTTGGTATTTTTTTGCACGGAGCCATAGACCATATTGAAGGAAGATGTCACCTTCTAAATCCAACATCATTAAGACATGGTTTTTTCGGTGTTCTTGAGATAGCTTTAAAACTAAAAAATAGGTGACTTCTAAATTTTGAAGGATATCCAATCATTGGATTCCTCTATCTTCCAGAACAAGACCCTTGTGAGGGGTTGTACCACATCAACCATCACCCTTAATCTTATAGGAATTACCTAATTAATAGGATATTAGGTATCCCTATTAAAAATATCTCAGATGCATCCAATAAATTCACTCATAACGTGCCTGGTTCTACCATAAAAGCGGTCCCTTTAAGTCGTATCCAGAATGGTGTTTTGGAAAAATCGATCTTCTGGATATCACCACTGAGATTTATATTTTCCATAGGAATGAGGGGATATAAAAGGACAGAGGACTTACTCTAAGAGACATATATTTATCTATATCACTGATGAACTCAATGATTATAAATACCACCCCCACTTCTTTTATGGATAAACCTTCTTCAAGGTGCCATACATTTTGCAGCGTGTTTTTGAGAGCACCCATATTCTAGGGTAGATTGCCTATCAATTTACCAACAATCTATAATTTTTTGATATGTGAAAGGAAAACATCGACATTATTCATTGTAACGAAATCCTAATTATCTTTATCCATTAGAAAATAATTCTTTCATTAGATCATTAAATATAGATCCCCAAAACCTTCACAAAAATAGAAAATAAGAAACATTTGATAGCCGGTACAGACACAACTTCACCATGGAAGAAGATTCTTTGGCTAAGCCCCTAAAATGAAATGGAACCCTGATGATTCACTTATAAGACGTTTCTCAGTCACAGAAATTAAGAGACAATTGCTACAGGGATAGATTTGATCAGCAATCAAATCCAGCACCACCAGAAGAATGTAGCAGCTCTAGATATCTGATTGACTAAAGAAGCATGTGAGTAGAGAATAGACACCACCAAAGGTTATCCAGATCTAGGAACAAGAAACCTCAAAAAACACCTACGAAAAGGTTTCTCCAAAGAAGAATTGATTGGAGGAGAGAGGAATATGGAATATACTCTTCAGGTAGAGAAGAATGATTTGAGAAGATGCGTAGAAGAAGAAACATTTCAAAAGAATTCTGAACCTACGAAGAACCTAATGGAATAAAATCCTAGTAAAACCTTAGGAGGAACCTCTCATGAGTGAGATAGTCCTCAGGTTTACACATACCATCTTCAAACTGGTGGTTTCACCATAAAATATTGACCACACAAGTGGTCACATTTCATAAGTTTTTCTATTTAAAATCCATAAAAAAGATTGTTTACTCCTCAAAATAAAATCACATAAACTAGTGGTGTGGCCCTGAGTTTTGTAAATTAGAAGAATCAGGTATGTACTACCTCCGAACATATAAATGGAACACATCATGAGCCAGAGAAAGATTTGGGAGAAGCATAAACCAATAAAATACCGTCCAAAAATGATCGAGAATTTTAAACGACCTGATACACGTAGTGATTATTTTTCTATTAAATCATAATATCATTAACTTATTAAATATTGGAATTCACAGAAACACATTTTCACTAAAATGAAATTTAAGATAGCAACAATGATTTTCATCATAACATTTCTACCGACTCCAAACCACCATGATCTATTACGAAATGGATCTAACCTTATCTGCCATTTCATTAGCTATAAAAAGTACCTCTATCATAATATCTATAAACACATTCCAAACATTGAAGATATACACATAATTAAATATATGGATTTATAAGGATCCATATGAATACCTGATTCAAAATTATTTTTATAAAAAATCTAAACTACGTAGAGTGTTATTATTCTTAACCACCTTTAAAATAATTTGAATAACATATCAAAATTTTCCCTAAGACTTGAATTGTTATATCATTCTAAGTGTAATACCATGATATTTTTATTAATTAAATTTTTAAATAATCTAATCCTTTTCTTTCACGTAACATAATGTTATGCAGGTTCTACATGCAACATCGACTTAGCTTTTATGACACGCAACATTGAGTTTCTATGAAACATAAATTTATATTGTAATTATTTAGACTATAATATTTTAAATTTTCTTTTATAACGGTGAATTTAAATAGGATTAAATAAATTATACATATATTCTTTTAAAATGTATATATAATTAATTATTTGCTGACTTATTAATTATAAATGAAAATAAGAACACTTTTTATAATTTTATGAAATATTTTTTACTAAGAAACTATTTTATTTTTACAAGTATTTTTTATACCAATAAATAAAAAATTAATATTTTTGGATTACATATATTCTATTTATTATTTAACATTCATCCTATGTGATTTCTGGATATAATAAATCCAGTTTCATTCTTAACAAATGTATTTTTTCTAATTGAATTTTTAGCTACTTTTAACAAAAGAAGTATTTTAGATCTAAATTTTATAACATTTAAAAATTAATTTTTAGAAAATGAAATTTATTTTTAAGGTGTAATATTTAAATTAACTCCGGAAAAATGTTTCATATTTTTTGGAAAAGTTTCATCTTTTGATGAATAGTGGAAATATTGATTTTTATTGAAAAACTTATTTTCTATTAATGTATTTAAAAGTTAAAATAATGTCTTGGATTAGTTTTAAAATTTCAATTATTTTTTCAATATAATTATGGGTTTTGAAAATAATTTTATACATGAAATTATTATAAAAACATTTTATGTTTTAAATGAGATATTTTTAAAACTGTTTTTCGTGGAGTTTTATTGGTTTTATTTAAAATTAAAATATGAAACATCTAAATTTTTAATGTTTAAAAATTGATTAAAATATTTGATTTAGATGGTCCAAATATAGTGAATATATGCCTTTTATTTTTGGAAAATATAATTAGAGACCAAGGTTAATTTTGTAACCGAAATAAAGAGTAAATTGGGAAATTTAGGTTAAAAATAAAAAGATTATGACAATAAAATGACTATAACACATGAGAAAATTTAATTTTAAGATCATAGTTTGACCCATAAAAATTTTGGTTTGAAATCTAATTATGTAATGGATAGATTCCCATAAAAAATATTTAGAAATTATTAAAATTAATGAAAGTGACAAAATGTGACAATCATAATTTTTATAAGTGTACTATTTTTCAGTTAAAATTAACTAGAAGATATATTCTAAAACAAATAGTATTTGGAAATATAAAAAATTTATATACATCATGGGAAATTATTTATAATTTTATGTGAAAAAATAATCACCTCAATGTCTCACACAATGTTGATGCATTAATTATTTAATTAATTGAAATATCAAATAAATGATATTTAAAATATTAAAACCATTATAATTTTATATAACTAATGTCACAGAATAATTTTATATAACACCTATACATATTAGGGATATAATGAAGATTTTTTTAATATATATATATATATATATATTGATATTTATAATAGCCATAGTATTAAATATTATCAAATTTGACATTAATAATATTTGGAAATTAATAATATTTTATTAAATGATATAAAATTATTAAAAATATTAAATTATTCAATCCAATTACGATAAAATTTAACATGTCATACATGACCAATTTTTTAGTATTTTTGGGATTTTATAGAATCTATACTTACCCTGAGAGAGTAAAAATTCATGTTGTCATGGTAAGAGTTGAAGGTGTTCAAGAGGTGTTAAAATAAAAATGATACTCTTATAACCATTAATAAAAAATTTCAAAAAAAATTAATGAATAAATATTATTGGACCCTTATCAATATAGGAAATAATATGATTTTTTTATAAACATGTTTCCATTAAAATGACTTATATATTATTTAAATAAAAGATAGTTACAAAATGTCACTCTCTTTTTATTTAATATATTTTATGTCTTCAGAAAGTAGAAAAAATCAGTATATGAACGAAAAAATTGTCTTTTTTTATATTAATGATATTTTTATCATTATAAAAATTTATTTTAAATTTTTATAAATAATATAATTATATTAAATATTTTTCTTTACTAATACAATGTGTACTTGATTAACATAAGAAACAATAAATGATTTTTAAAATAATAATATTGATATAATTTAATTGAGTTAATGTGTGACATAAATTATATAGATCACTATGAAAATTTATATGATTTTTAAATCATTATATTCTAATTTCATCTTTTTTGTGATGTATTTGAAGTCAAATTAAATGGATATTGTCAAATTGATACTAAAGATATTTTATAATAAACAAATTATTAATTATTTATAAATTAGTAAAACACATATTAAAAAATAAAATTCAATTATTATATAGTATAAAATGTTTTAAATTATTCATTTATGATTAAATTGAAATCGTATAAGTAAAAAAATTGAAACCTTTTAATATAGATATTTTTTGTTACCAAAGTTAAAATTAAAATAATTTAAAAAGGGTAAGCCAAAAGGATAGGGTTTAAAATAATACCAAAAAATGTATAAAATCTATTGGTTGAATATTTTACAATGTTATCTCACCTTATCATTGAATAAATTTACTTTCTTAGGTATTTGTATTGATATTGAATTTTTTATAATTTAATATATTGAGAAATTACAAAAATAATTACCCTAAACTAAATTATTAAATGGAACCACCTCCATCAATTATTCACAATAAATTGAGCGTTAAAGATATATCATAACCTAAAAATAACTCTTATAAACTTCCCTAGACACATTATAGATGTTTTTTATCCTCAAAATGCAGCACTAATATCTCAACGAAGAGATCTTAAAGAAGTTATCATGAGAAGAGGTTTCGTCTTTCGAAACCCTTTCAGGTTTTTTATTTTTATACATCCTCTTAGTGTTATTTTTCCATTATAAAGTAATTAATATTGTATCATATATATTCTATGATTTTATAATAATTATGTAAAACCATATTACTCCTCTTATCCATCCTATGAGAAAACAAATCACGGTTTGTGCGTATGTATGACAAACCATCTCCACACAATTATGGAATGAAATTAGGGTTCATGCGTGAGTTGTTATGAATTATCATTAATGATTGATGTCATTTGAAATGTTAATGATTTAAAACATATAATATGATTATGAGATTATTCCAATTAGGGATTAAATTAGTATGTTATGGCCAATATCTCATTTATTTATTCTTTTATTATGTTTTTATATGATCGTCAGTTGATATATTCCATGATTGCCCTGACTTAGCATCTGACCTCGCCCTTTTTTTATTTATTTTCCATATTTTATGAGGAATGATGTTCAATGAATTATATTGTGAATGATTTCAATTGGATGATTTTGATAAACTATTCTGAAAAAGGAAATGATCCTTATAGTGGGATATAATTTTGATATTTATGAACCATATTTAACCGAATTTGTTATGATATTTTACTAATTCTATAAAACTGTAATCGTAAGAGGACTGTGGGTAGGAAAGTAATCTAATATTTCCTTTTAAAATTATTCGAATTTAATGAAAAGAATGTTCTCATTTTGAATGTTTATGTCTTTAGTACCAGATCTAGAAGTGTAAATCCCGTGTTTTTAAATTGTGGAATAAATTTCTAAATTATAGAATAATATAATGACGTAGGAATTTTAAATGATAATAATTTCATTAATAAATGTGTTTTATATTTTATTATATCATTATTATACATATAAAACACATATAGAAACCATAAATAATAATTTAATTAATACATATTGTTCCATTACTCAGTTACAAAACCAACGAAAATAAGAAACATTAAAATTGAAAAAAAAGGAATATATAAAAGATAAAATGGGTTAATATGGATTACCCCAATCTTCTAGAATCATTATCATCATAATGAACATTATATAAATGAAAAGAATGTTTTCAGACCAATCAACATCTCATAAATTGAAATTAAATAACCTTATGAAGAATTTTAGTGAATATATTTCGAAAGATTTATAGGAGGTAACGTGACCATTGGAATAGTAATGTGGCTATTGGAATAATAACCTGACTGATGGGTATAGAAACCAAATTATTAAGAAAATAATCCTAACCATTGGGAATGTTAATTTCAGCCCTATATAATAATGTTTTATATAAATAATATTTAACTTGATTAATATAATTAAATATTTATTATAATTCTAAAATACAAATATCCTGACCAAAAAACATAAATAAAATATAAGAACTTTTTTAATAAACTATTTTTTAATATATTTCCTAAAAATATTAATTTTTATATTAAAAATCACAATTACCTATATTAAAAATTTATTGGGATAAAATGAATATCATTTCTGAAATCATCATATAAAAATTGTTTATGGTTTGTTTTTGTAAATTTTCTAAAGCACTTAAATTTTTTGGTAAACTATAAAAATATAGTTTTTCTCAAAACAAATGAATCTTAAATAACATCATCTATTATATAATAATGACATAATTATTTATTAAACATTTGGTTCATCAAAAAAATATAATTTATTAAATTATCTATTAAAAAATAATAAACTTAATTTCAAAACCAAAAAATAATTTCCCAAAAACTAAAGACAAAAGTGTTCCCTTAAAATAACAATTTTCCATTTTCGACATTAATTTTTAATAAAAAACATATGTTGAATTTTAGAGGGGATTAAAGTCGTAAAAATATTTTATTATATTGATATATTATTTATATTTTCAAAAATATACCATTATAATCTTCACCTTTCATAAAAAATTTTATTTAATAATTATTTTTAAAAAATACCCCTATCCTCATGTATATATAACCCCACTTTATCCCCTTGGAAAGAAAATCCTACCTTATTTTCAAAAACCAATGTTTTTCCTAAATCATCCCTCTCATGTGCCCTAGAATACCTAGGTATGTTCTAGACTAAACCAAGTTCAATCATTAAGGTATTTTTAGTGCCATCCAAGAGAACCTTCACTGAGGAAAGAGTATGATTCTATTAACACCCCTATTTTTTTCTTCTTCTCTTTCATCTCTCAGGAATTAATTTCAAACAGAATTTATAGAATCAACTAGGATGTATGTTAATACTATATTAATTATATTATAGTACATTATGGATCCTCATTATGAAATATAATAATTTAAAACATCTCTTTACCACTATTTTGACAATGTCCCTTGAGCGGTTTGTTAATCTCCAATGAATAGATTAGAAATCATTTTATTATCAAAAAACCTATGGTTGGTTAAAATAAATTATTTATTATATAAAAAGTTAAAAATATATTTTTATTATACTTCTATAATTAACTCTTTTAATATATTAATAACCGTGAAAAAAATATCCACGTCAATGAAAATGGAAAATTTAATGAGAACAAGATATCAAACAAATTAAAATATAACAAGTAGTGCTATGAATTAGAATTTGATACACATAATGAACAAATAATGGTAACAAATACAGTAATTATATTCTTTATAAATTTATTAATAAAATTATGTTCATTATTTAAGAGTTGGAAAATCAATGAAATAATGAAGGATTAAATGTATAGGGATTCATAAAACCAACTACTTTTATTTTGGTTACCTCTTTTACACATCAATTTCAGTACAAATATTCATTTATTGTTTCTTAAATATCATTTATATGTTATTCCATTTTTATTTTTATATATACATGTTACCACCTTAATTTATAATCCAAATATAAGGATTTTCCAAAAATAAATTCCTTCCAAAAAGCATGTTTTACTCCTCTTGAGTTGTTCCTCCATCAACTAAGAATTATGATGTATATTCCCATTATGTTTTACATTATTCATATTGTAACCCCGATTTTTTCTGGAAATTATTATTTATGAAATCCTTTTGAAACACATTTATTCCACCAGTTATTTCAATATTACAATTTTTATACATTCTTAGTGCAATGAATGATTATATCCGTATTATGATTTGATATGTTGGACCAAATTTATATAATAGTCCAGTGAAGTGGTTAATGTTATGTATATCATGAGATAATGTGTATTATGAAAGAACATTCTGATATATTTGGTCAAATTGATGATTTTATAATTATGCGCATATGGTATGTGTGAACATGATGCTTTCTTTGTTCAGAAATATTTGTGGAATTTGACCACTATGATATGATGTTTCGTTTTTTCTTAATCTCTCCATCCCATTTCTCTATATAATGTTTTACTCGTGATTATTATTATGATAATATGCTTATGATATGATTATTATTATTATTATCGCACATTTTATATTGATTGATTTTCCTTAGTCCTCGTCTTTTTAAGATTTTAGCTCACCTATTTCATTGATGTATATCCTCGGGTGACTACATCAAATATAGAGAACATGATATTTTAGAATGGTAATAAAGAAGGTTTAGGATAAAATATTATGATATAATATTTATATGTTATTTATGATCATATGCTTCCCAAGATACTAAACCTTTTAATCCTATAATGTATAACTATTATATTTTTTATTATTAGAAAATTAAAATAGTCATGTAAAAAAATGTAGGGTTGATATAAGAAAACGTAATAGTATCCAATTCATTTTCAGTGGTGGAATGATTATTTTTTTCATCGTCTATAATTATTATAGATTAATAAATGAAATATAAAGACTTATTCATTATTTTCCCCAAAACTACACCTACTACTAGATCACTAGAATCACACATGCCTTCAAATGGAAACTTCTAATCTATGGCAGAGATCACTATTTATGTTTTATGTTTTTACCTAATAAAGTAAAATGAACCTAGAAATTTCTCATAAAAAAGGTGTGCACTTAATAAGAAGAGATCTGAGTGTCCTAGTGGCCTTATAAAAATATTTATTGAAACTTCTAAAATATACAACTTGGATTAATAATATTTTCATCCCCAGGAAATTCTAAGGTGGTGTGATCTTTTGAATAACCAAAATTTGGAATTATCATCCTCTTGCGCATTTCTAGAAACCTTTTTACCAAAACAAATGACCCTAGTAGCCATGAGTTAGAACCATTACCAATTTTGAATAAGATTTTTCTTTTGGAATATATCTAAAACAGTTTCTGTATTTTCAAGGAAGGTTTTAAAATTACTTTCCAAAATTAAAATATCATACATGAACAATTCAATAGTCCTTTCAATCAAGTGAAATGATATTTCCATCATGAATATATAAAAAGTGGTTATTGAACTGAACAAGCTAAAGGTAATTCAAAGGTATGAAAATATCCCAAATGGATGACATTTTCATTATCCCTATAAAAATTATAAATCTAGTTAAGAATAGAGTAACATATAGAAATTATAAATGATCATTTCCAAATAAACACTCTAATATTTTGTACAACATTGGCATAGGTAAATTATATTTCCTCATGGAAGTATTTATTTTTCTAGAATTGATACAACCCCACCATATGATTATAGTTCTTGTTCAATATTTCTAATTCCATTAATTATCTATCACTATTATTCCACTATTTTCTGGTATTACCTAGACAGGACTTACCCAAGGATTATCAATAATGTAAAATATTATCCCATTATCAAGAAACCAAATCAGATACTCTCAGAATACTTCTTCTATATTTGGGTTAAGTTTTTTCTAGTCTACCACTCTTATATTACACTCCATCTCTATGGTGATTTTATTAATGAAAAATGGTGGTCTTATACCCATTATATAATCAATTAACTAGCCAATAATAGACTTATACTTACTAAATAAATTTATCTATTTGTTCTCTTGAATTTGATCTAATTTGGATTAAATTATGAAAAGTAATGTAGTGAACTCACTTAAAAATGAATATTTCAAATGGAGTGGAAGGAACTCTAGTTTCAGGTTGGGTGGTTTTTTGATTGAGGGAAGACACTAGGGCCTGGGTGGACCAAGGTCCTCTTGCTACCTCTTAATGAAGGAAATTAAAAAAGTTTTATTTTAAACAGAATTATTTTTAGAAAAGTGTTCCTCACACCTAGACACTTCTTTTAGGTCAAAATATGTTCTAAGAAAAACAGATCTAGGTGTTCCAATCATTTTCCCTATGACTCATAAAAAGTATTATAGTCCTAACGAAATTTAATCCAAATACATGTTTCAAAAAGAGAATCAGGTGCACCATTAATTACATCCAATGTCCTCAAAAATATTTATTCATCATCCTGAAAAAATTATTTAGCTCCAAAAAACTCATCTCAAGCCTAAATTTGATTGGGGGGTCATTAATTTCTTTTAAAAATATAATTCCTCTTTTTTAAAACTGGGATAAAAATTAATTTCCCATTTGAGGCATCCATTAATGATCTCTATGCGGCCATAAAGATACTACCAAGGATGATATATACCTTATAGTCACACCCTATTTTCAATATATAAAAATTAGTAGTACAAAACCTTCCTACTCCCACTAAAATGAAATATACCCTACTAATAGGGTGAGTGATAGATCGATTATATAATATTAGAAAAATGGTTGAGGCTTTGGAACTTGAAATCTCAATTATTGAAACAATGAGAGAGTAATTAATTTAATGCTTACTCCATGATCACACAGACAACATAAATAACCACCTCTATCTCTAAAGGTGAAAGGAATGGAAAATCTTCCACAGTCTTGATTTTTCGGAGTTACCAATTCTATCACACAACACTACACTCTTTTTCCAGATTATAAGTGCAAATTGAATCTTGGGTTTTATTTTTTTGAATATATTTTATTGATGTGTTTTAGATAATTTGGGATTTTAATCAAGACCTCTATGAATGAAATGTCAATGTTTATATTTTTAACAACTTTTAGAAATTTTAAAAGTTCCTAATCATGGTTTTATTTTATAATTATTTCTGGAAACCTAATTATTGGAGAAAATTTATTTAAATTTTTTGGTATCTCTTCAAATTGTTTTCTATTATCCATAATGAACTTGTTTAATTTTTAAGGCATTTTCTTGATTTTTATTATTTGGGACAATAATATTCAGATTTTTTTCAGGGATTATTTACCAATATTTACTTCCTACAATTTCCATATTTGAATGTCGAGTCTCATCCAATTTTTATTCGTTAGTTTGGATAAATTTCCTATATTTCGGTGGGTTTTGAGACCACTCATTTTATTTATAGCCATATATTTGGTTTATGTTACTCTTCATTAGTTCTCACATTCTTAACCTTGTTTCTAATACCAAATTCTATACTCATCTTCCCTATTTGTTCTTCTATATTCTTCATACTATAATCCATTTCCACTTAATCAAAACAAATTAGACTTTTTTATTATCAAACCTATGAATATGATATCAGTACATAACCCTAAATTCCTATTGTGAGTTAGATGATTTAGGATTTGGTTTGGACGACAACTACATCCTTGGTGGTTTCTAGAAACTAGGGGTGCCACAGGTCTAAGAACTCTATATTCTCTCTAATATTGATTTGTGTTATTTATATACCCTTTATTATAATATTTTAAAAATGGATAATATCTATGATGCATCATATGACCATATCCACCAAAAATGAAATTTTAAAAATCTTTGTATTGAATATTAAAATTCGGACAACATGGGTTTATATGCCTATACATTCCATAGCAGTTGTATTTATATCAAAGTATGTGTTCACTATTTTATTTAGAAAATAAAAATCTTATGCCTCAGATTTTGGAATTGCATCGGGTTCTTTCCTCACATTTATTTATCTCATAGATCATTTTTTGTGAACTTTAAATGAGTGAATTAAACATTGGTTTCCAAACCTCAAAAATCTAAAACTGAATTATTCACTAATTGAACCAATGTGTGGTTATAAGGGGATATACTAGTGTAGAAATTTTCCATGATTAATTAGGGAGGGAATTAGTGGGTTGTAAATTTTTAATGTAATCCCCTAAATATGTATCCCAAGATTTTAGGAATAGTCCACCCTCTAATTTCATGAATCTAGTGATTTTTTATTGATTTATGAAGTCATTATCCAAGGGTAAAATACCATGGCGAAGGAATTGTAAACTTAATCCTTGTTGACAAATATTTCCTATTCTAACTATTAAAACCATGTTCAGGAATCCCCACTGAACGAAAAATGTACTACTATCAGTTTAATAACATCCTCAGACATGAATATTAATAAAAACTATTTAACACTAAAATAGAAGTCCTAAAATAATTCAAGAGAGTCTTAACTGGGAATTCCAGTAATGGTATGTATCCAGGATACCATGTATTTTTTTTTCATAATTTATAGACCTTAGTGAGATCCTAATTCATTAAAAGTTATTATAAAACAATGGAACAAGAATTATCTAAAACTATGCCTCTCATTCAACTCATTTCTAGGAGGATTTATATTTTCTTGTGGTGGATTATTAATGTCCTCATCATATCTATTATTCTCCATCATTTCTCTGTCTTTTATTTTTTAAATACCATAGGTATTTCTCAATTTTAGCTAGGAAAAGGTTATTTGGTCTTAGGCTTAGACCTAGTTTCACACACAAATCAATATTAATAGATTTGTTTTTAGTTTTCATGTAAATATTTTCAGCATTTTGATATATCTGATTTTTTTATATCTTATGTCTTTATTTTTTTTATTTTATCTTGGTCATACATTTCATTTCCATTAATAGTTCTAAAATGTAAAATGGGTATCGTTGGACTCAATCAAATTAATTATTCATAAGTATAAATAGAAATATTTAGTTGCGATCATAGGTCAATACCTAGGGATGGACTCACAGTTTGTGATTCAAGGTTGTGCCCAAAAAGATAATATATAATAATAACATAAAACAACACAAATGTAGATTGGGAATGAGGGAATGGTTGTTAGGAAGTGGTGAGAATGAAGATTTTTGTGAACTAGAGTGTGAGGTTAAGAGAATAAAGAGACAAAAATAGTGGACATAAGAACACATATAGTGAGAGATATAATTTGATATTATAGGGGTAATATGACTGGCTAGTTGTCAATCAAATTTTCCACAATAAACACATTTGAATAGAACCAAAGAATCTATTTTAAAGTGTCAATCCCAATTTTTTGTCAAGTAAATCCTGTAACAAAATAGATTCAATATATTTTCAACTACTATAGTCACTAGATCACTAAGTGGAGAAAATTATTTTTACCATGTTTAAATTATCATTTAAACTGAATGGGAAAATCTATCAAGAGATGGGATTAATTTTAAGTGAAATGATTATATTAAAATAATTTTGACATTGATCATGAACTAGATCAGTTTACACTAAGCTTAATTTATTAAATAAAAATGATTGGAAACAGATAAATATATATTATCATCCATTTAAGAAAATACATGAACAAAGTTAAAATGATCAACCATCCAGAATAATTCCCCTAAAAATGGTTAACTAAAAATCTTGGATGTATTAATAATATTAAAATATTTATAAATATAATAGTATGTTTATAATTAAATAAATATTTATGGGAAGATATAATGGATCGTATTCCTTCTCTTGCAACTTCTACACAATTCAAAATAGCCCCTGATGTCTCATTTCTCTTCCAATGCTCTATGTTATCCATGTTTTTCATCCCTCTCCTACTCTGATGATGTGTGTTTTGATTATTCTCTATTTTATTTTTTATTTTTCAATATATATTTGCACACAAATCCCTATATCAATCGCATGGTCACAACTTTGCAAGAAACTTCATGAATTCCATGTAACTGGCTTTCAGTTTTACATCATCGTTACTTGGTAACTAAATATAGACACCTTACTGTAGGAATAATAAATCCTTGATGTTTTGTTCCATGTTGACTCTAATATTCCAATCATGGATTTTTTCCACATGGACGGGTCTTTGGTCGTGATCACTATTTCAAGTTTCCCACACCTTCTATTGTAGATTTAAATTTGACTATTATGTGTCCCTCCCACAGAAAATCTAGTTGTATTACTACAAAAAAAAATATATCCTCGTGTAGTGTGGGTGTACTGGAAGAATTGAAGAATTTTTTTGTTCAAAGTATCCACTTTTGGAATTATATTTTACCTATTTGATTGATTTATTCATGTAGATCTCATACTATCACATAGAAACTTTTTAACGTAGTTATTTAATTGACGTATTCATTTCCCCAACATACCCAGTTTGGTTCACAAAGCCAGTTCACATGTAGGTGATTGTCTCCAAGTAGTAGTTTCTTAATATGGGTGAATTGATCGAGTTATGTGATTTATGACATAACTAATTTGGGGAATATCCAATCTACTCATGTAGACAATTGATTTTCCATTTCTAGTTTCCTAAATAAATTATTAATGAAATAAGTGAATTGATCAACGAATGTAGTTTCTTGTATATCTTTTTTTTACATAGCCAAATCTACTTACAAATCTTATCTACCTACCAGGACATTTTGGTTTATATAGATGAATCTGATGACATAACCAAATCTTTGCATAATAGTCTATATCATAGAGATGATTTTTCTCCATTGAATCTTATTTGGTGTAGAACTATATGGCTACCAAATATGATGTGTTTGGTGCATGATGGACCACTATAGGAATGACTATAATTATCAAATTACTTTTCCTTCTCACCTAATGATGAAATATTATCCCCATGTGATTCATTATAAAACCATATCCTTCAAATCGACAAAAAATAGATTACCTGGAAGATATGTGAGGAGAAGAATCAAGCTTCATCAAGATTGGTATAATCCTAATATTATTCCATACCACAGTTTGAATGAATATATTTTTGAGCTCCAACTTCGTAATTTAAAATAGGAGACACTAGTTGACACATCAGATGTTGGGAATGATAATGGATTCATCTCATCGGGACTCTTCTCTATTTGTAGTACATTCTAGATAGTGAATCCCTATATGAAATAGGTAGCATTGGATTTATCCTTATCAGCAATGGTGGATCCTACACAAATAAACATGGAAGAAGTGTTGAGTTCATGTTAGTGATCATTTGTGAACAAGGGGTACTTGTGCTATTAGATCCATTGTGAGAAAAAATATAAAATTCCTTTAAAATTAAATGTTTATTTATTAAATGGTTATTGAAACACAAAAAATCATCAAATAGATAAAAGGAGATATGGAAAAAGATATGAAATAATAGGAACATCTAATCATTTCTTATATTCCAGTCGAACCAATTTATAAAATATAAATTTATCATAATAAATTAATGTTTTCAGAACCCCTGAAATGAGAACTCTTATTAATATAAAATAAAAAAATTAATCTTTCAATTCGGAATAGATTTCTCAAGTAACTACACATAAAACCCAAATTTTCAATTTTACTTTGAAATAATACTTTCCAAACACCTTTGAAATCCATTTAGAAAATAATACCATCCTACATGAATGATAATGAAAAACCAAGAGAGAACCAAAATATCTATGAGGCACAACAATAATAAATAGTGATAATATAAAAGCTTCCATGAAGAAAAGTTGTAATAAGTGAATATAAAAAAGTATTTAGTATGAATATATTAATAGAATGACTACTTATAGAATATATATAATAGGAAACTCAATATGTCTTAATGTGAGGAAATACTAGATTATACTCAAACATAATCAACCAAAAGCCTATGTTTATTTAATAATAAATATAAGTACCCAAATCACTATAATAATGTCTTCTAGGAACTCCCTAACATAGGATATAAGATACACTTTTGGTCACTCAGTAGACTATAATCTAAACTAGTATAGCAGAAACTTGTTTCTCTCACATCATATTATAGGGTTCCAATGAAATCAATCATGTGGGGATTAGGAAAAAGGCGAAATGGGCATCAAATTAATCACTAATGAATAAAAAATAAATCTCAACCAATTTTAATTAAATCTCTGGAAATACAACCCTTTTGGAATCATCCGAGAATCACATATAAATTAATTTCTTCCCATGAAAGGGAAAACATCTACCTAGGACAAAAAAATAAAAGGACTCAAACTGAGGGAATCACAAAGAATCTAGTAAATTTTACTATAAAAATCTAAATAAAACTATTTCAAAGAAATATTAAAAGACAATTTATTTCCCGTACTTTCAAAATATAAATTATGTAAATTTTTTTTATAGAAATAATTGAATTCTGTATTTTCATCAATATAAATCCCAACACATTATTTTTAAAATAATAATGGCATGTCTTAAATTTTAATTTTAAATAAAAAACATTATTTGGAATAAATCACACTATAAAATCATAATTTTCATCTTTATATATATAAAAAATTTCTTCAACCCCATTATCATTGAATTTATTTGAAATGCTACTCTTTTATATTTTAACAAACACTTTTCATAAATCAATAATAGTTTTTAAAAATCATGATTTTAGAATCCATACAAACTTTTTTATGCACAATATTTAAATCACATAAAATATTTCATAATCTCATTAAAGAGGCCATATTAGGAAGTACATTGATAAGAAAAATATTTAGTAAATTTAAGTATCACATGATTTTCCAAATAAATAGAATTTATAAAACCACTTTACACCTACATGTGTAAACAACTCCCCCATGATACGGAAAAAACTACCAATGATGGAAAAAACATATGATAACTCTAAAAACCAATTACATATGGATATCTATATCTTTAAAAATAAATTTCACCCACACATATAGTAGTTATCATGGTTGAAGGGATATATATATCCATAAATAGTGGAAGTGATATTCCTGGAGTAGTTTACAAATTAGATAAGGGTCTTGAAATTTGGGCAATATTGAGCTAACCCAAAAACAATTGTTTGGTAATTATCATAATAATGGAGTTTCCATAACAATAGTATAAAATTTACCATTGAAATTAAGGATTTCATGAATTGGAAATTTTTTAAAGTGTTCTCCTTTTATGTAGTTAAATATGGATGATAAATTTAAAATCATGGTCTCCCTTTCATGTTTACCTTTTTTCGTGAACTTGTTTGAATTCCGAGAGGATTGTTGGAACATAATTATCTAAGAAGGTTGATAATTATTCCCACATAAGTGGGAAAAAGATAAAAAAATAATTTCTAAAATATTTAAAATAATTTCATACTGATTCACCCATGAAACACCCCATTGTTTTATGATATATTTCTTTTCAAATAAATTTAATTTCCTATATTTTTTAAGATATAGGAAACACCATATCTAAATGAACCATTATAAAGTATTCCCTTATAAATATACTATTAAATAGGAAAAATGGAAAGTTATAATTTTCTTAAAAAAATACATAAAAAAGATCATACAGAATGAAAATATACTCTAAAATAAGTAGTCATATTTTAGTAATGTCATAAGATATTTCCAAAATAAATATTTTCCTTCAAAATGAGTTTTCTTTCTTTTCTTAGGAAATAATATAAATAAATTTTTATACTTATGTCAAATTTATTTGAAAAAATGAACTTAATTTATGAAATAATTATGTCAAAAGTACATTATAGTTATTTTTTATAACTTTTTGTAAAGATTGAGTTTTCGATGAATATCGAACGATACTGATTTTTATTGAATTTTTAATTTGTTTAAAGAATTTAAAAGGATACATTTGGTTTTAAGAAGGTATCAAAATATTATTAAAAATAGATTTAGGTTTAATACAATCATTATTATTATTGATTTTAGAGTAAAATAATTTATATACTTAAAAATATATGTATTTTTGAAAAACAGTTTTTTATTATGTTTTGTAGTTTTGTGAAAAATTAATTTTTCAAAAATCATGAAATTCAACAATTCTAAATATATCCCATATTTGGAATTATTATGTCTAAATTTGGTAAATTTTTACCTTTTATTTATTGGTAATTATGAATTGTAACCATGTTAAATATGTGTCACCTTGGTAAGAGTAAAATGTGAAAATTATGGTTAAAACATTGAGACAAAGGCTTTAGTATATATCCAACAATTTCCATTATCCAATTGTATGGATGGAATTTTTATATTTCAATCCAAGTCCCTCATATATTCCGACTTGGGGCTATATATCCCTGAATATGACTTTTTTATTATTTAAAAAAATGAATAAATATAAAACGTCACAATTTATTCTTTAATATCACTAAATTTTTTACCTAAGGATAAAAAAGGATTAGTATAGTTTTAATTATTTATTTTAAATATAATTTTTAATATATTAATTTATTTATAATTTTTAGTTATTTAATAATTTTTATATATGCATATACATTGATGACTTAATATTTATTAAAAAACTAGAAAAATTAAACAAATGATTTTAATTTTTTTGAAAGTAAAAGAATTGTGTTGGATTATTCTTTCCAAATAATTTAATAAAAAAATATAACATATTACTAATGGGTGAACATTTTATTTTTAAATTTCTTTACTATCATGTTGTTATCAATGTCAAATTAAATGAATAGTTTCAAAAATGACATTAATTATATTTATAACAAATAATATTTTATTAAATGATATAAAATAAGTAAAAATAATTCTTTATTCAAAGGGAATTATATATGGCTGAAAATATAAACCATGGTCCATTTATGAATCTCTCATCATTTTTTTGTTACATTATGAACCCCTAAAGGGTAGAATACATTAGTATTACAATAGCTGCCAAATGGGTTAATTAGGGGTTAAAACTAAGATAAATGTAAAAAAACCAAAACTAGTTAAATTTTTATTGGATGATCTTATTTATAATATATTTATCTCCTATTAAAATTATATATATTTAGAACCATTTTTTCCATGAAAATGTTTTTATATATATTTAATTATTTAGATAATACTCAAACTACCCCTCCCCAAACTTATAAAAGAGAACATAATATCCTCTATTAATCACTCATTTTTAGCCTTTTATTTTATAAAAATCATACCATAATGCCATAATATATACTATCAATGAATCTTATAAATTATAGTCTTTTAAGAAGACCATCCTTTCAATTCTTAAGGTGTTTTCTAATGATGTTTTGTCAATGAAGTGGTATAACTCATAACTGAGTCTTTTTAATTTTATTTCTTATTATAAATCATAAAAATAAATGGTGTAACTTATATTATAATTACTTATTATTATTATTATTTACCAACCATTACACATGTTCTTCCCATCTGTTGGAAAATAATAGTATTACTCACGCATACGTGTGGACTACCTCCTCCATAAATAGATGAGATTACATTTTAATTTTTTTTCATTAAATTAATGTTAATAAGGTATATTTAATAATTATATATGATTTATATGAAATTATAATGATTAAAAAAATAAAATATTATTTACCTTTATTTTATTCCATGTGGGGAAAAGTGAAATGATCGTTTATTCTTGTATAAGATATATTATCCCTATGAATGTTGTTAATGATTTTTATATTCATACCATTTAAGTATGAGTAAAATTTTTTATATAATGGATATATATTATATTTATATAATGATTAATATTATATAAATGTTGAAACAATTATCAATGTACAGGGATAAGGAATACTGATTCAAAACATGCTTGAGAAATGAAAAAAATATCACCTATAATAGTGATTTTAAGAAAAAATTGTTGAAAAACAAGTGAAAAGTAGTTATTTTTAAATCATATATTATATGATATAGATTATTACAGTTATATAATAAATCTATACAGAATTTAATTTATTATACTCAATTTTCTCAAATATTGTAAATTAATATAAAACATGAGTAAAATGATATACTTCTCAATCCCATTTTGTTCGGGAACGTTTTCCCTTGAATTTACAATAAAATATTTATATGATCCTTATCTGATAAATATATTTTCATTATAAATCCATCTATTTATTTCGGTATAATACATTTTTTCTAATTTCTTTTATCACTTTAACAACATTGGAGATCAATATAATATTTTTATGGAAACCCGACTATGTTTTACTATTCACTTGAGAATTGTTTTCTTAGTTGTGCATGTTTTCGTAAAAAATCAATACAATTTCTTAGTATTATAAAACTATTTTATAAATTATTTTTAAATTATTTTTAAATACAATAAAAATATTAAAAATTAATATTCCATTCATTTTCAGAAAAGGGCAATTTTTACCAAAAAACATAAATGTAATCTTTATTTTAACATGCATGGAATGAATGAAATTTCCAGACATCATGACTGATCAATTATTTTAATCTTAACATATAATTATTCAAGGATATTTTAAAATAAATTATCTTTCAAAATTATTTTTAAATTATTTGTATTTTAAATTGTTATTTCAAAAAGAAATGTCTATTTTCCTCAACTGATCCTTTAATAATATTTTTGATATATGATAACATCAATTGATTTTAAATATGATTTAATGGGGATATGATCCAAGGATATGATCATTAGTTTTTATATTGATTTTTTATGATTAGGTATACACATATTTATATAAACACATTTATTTTTCATTGGTTATGTTATGATGAAATATTGAAATTTTTAAAAAACATTTCCCGTTTTCACAAGTTATGATATGATAAATGTTTTATGATATTTTGGTGCACATATGTCTAGTTTCCATTATGTGATTAGTAGACTAGGAATTATATATCTCTTCAATGTATTGGGTATTGTTTTATATATCATGATATAGTTATTGGAAATAAGTTGATGTGCTTGATCCACTATTGTAAAAAAGTTGGTTTTCTTGATCTAATATGGGAAACAAGTCGACATGCTTAACTCACTATGGGAAATATATAAGGATTTTTCATACGCAATGTGTAACAGCTGATGACGACTGAATCATAATTATATGGGAAATAGGTTTTGATACTAGAACCATGATTATTTGATGGTCTTGGTAGTTATCCTTAACACATTAAATTATAGCAATTTATAATTTTATGAAACACATGTATAACATGTTTTAGTTATTATGATTTGAACTCTTGGTTCATGATTGATTAGTGTTGATTTAATAACCCATAATCTTAAATGATATTTTTTCCTATGAAAATGATTGTTGTAAAATATAAAATTATAAATGTAGAAAATATATAATAATAAGAAAAACCTTATCGCATTAATAAAGATCATATATTAGTCATTTTGGAAACCAATGAAATATCAAAACATTACAATTGGAAAAAATATAAAAAATAAAAAAGATATAATGGGGAAATAAGAATCTCCCTAAACTTATAGAATCATCACCACCTAGCCGACACTATATAAATGAAACAAAATAATAGTAAACCAAAAAAATCATATAAAATGAAAATATAACCTTCCGATGAATTGTAGTGAATAATAAGTGATAGATTAAAGTATTACTTATAGGGATAAATATAACCAGTATAAGAATATTATGATCGTTGGTTGATATAACCATTTCTCTATGTGAATATTTGTAGGTATACCCATTCGTAATAATTTTACCAGTATAATTACTTTTCATAAGTAGTATGACAAAGGATAATTGATAGAGAAAAGAGAATTTATGGCCTCAAAAAGTTGAGTAATATCGATTAAATCCCAATTTTCATAACATGGGAGGGAGGTAGTGTCCATGGGCTATGCCTTTTACCAATCCCAATATGTGTTTTAACAAGTTGGGCTTCAATGAAATGTACTACATTATAAGTTATAATTATAAAAAAGTACCACTTAGTCAATGTCAGCCAAACAACCAAAAACAACTAACACCATAACAGACTATACCGTTATGGAATATGAGGGTGTATAATGGGTTACATGTCTAAGTCATAGATAGATAAAATTTAATTTAATTTGGATAATTAAAATTTATTTTCAATCAATCCCATTTAAAGAATAATTTTTTTATAAAATATATGTTTAATTAAGACCAGTTATATGAGTTGGTTTTGTGATGAAAATAAAATAGAATTCTAATTTTAGGAAATACATAAACTTTTATAAAAAACTCAGGTTTTCAGATTAACATTTTTTAATTATATTGACTTTTAAAAAACAATTATTTATATATATATGAAAAATTAATTGTATGATTTTCTAGGAAATTTTTATAGGTGTTATAAATTTGATTTTTTCTTAAAAACTGTTATTTTCAAAAAATAATGACTTTCATATTTAAAAGGAACAATTTTCTTACTTAGAGAATTATTAAAATAAATTAAATATTCTAATTTAAATTAACATTTTCAAATTATATTAGGGTTAAATTTTATGAATTTTTAAAAATACATTATTTTTTTTTGTGAATAATATAAATACAGTTGGGGTTTTTGTATTGTTCTATGAATTCATATTGAAGTCATAATGATTTAATAATTAATTAACCAAAATAAAAGACCTATAATAATTTATTTTATTAAAATTAAATATTTTAATGTATTTAATAAATTTCAAAACATATTAGCGACTTTTCAAAGTCTAAAAAGGTAAAAAAAAAATTATAAACATTATTATGTGGATGATATAATTTTCCATTCCCAAATAAGTAATAAAAAAGGTTTTCGGTTTTAATGAGTTGAAATATAAAATAATGTCACTCCAATGTCTAAAACCAGGAGAAAAGACCTAGGGTAGTCTAATGGTTATTCATTTTCCACAACCTATATTTCCCTATCCTATATTTGTAAATTATTAATAAATTCCACTATATTTTATATAAACAAAAACCCATTTCAACATTCCTCTTAAATGAAAATCCATCATCCATTATGTTATGGTTATTTTCCCTACCAAAGAGTCCCCAAAGGCATCTGTAAGCCCCCAAGGTTCCATTCCAATGATTTAGGAGAAACTCATCAAGGAAAGAAAATTCCTATCATATTCTTTTCCAATCAATTAATTATTATTTTTTGTGTATCATCTATAGGGTATTTTTATATCATTAATATTGTTTTCACCATACCCTTACTTATAAGTTAGAATTTTATAAATTGGATACCTTTTTTCTCTCTCATTTTCTCCTTTTCAAAATCTAAATTTTATACCAATCATGTTTTTGAATTTACTTTTCAATTTCTCTCTATTACATAATAAATTTCAATATTGTGAATTTTCAAACCATGTATTTATCCATGGGTATTCACCAGGATGTTAAAATAATTTTTTTATATGGGGATTTACATATATGATACAAACATTCACTTTCATTTGGATAAAAATCATTTTATGCCTAAGAATTTAAGGAGCTATATACTAAATGTTATTATATAAAACATTCACATTATTCTCCTTATTTAATTAAAAAATAAATTTATTATGATTAATGTGTATGGAATGAAATTAATACATATGATGTGTGTTCCCTAATTTCATTCCAATTCATTTGGTAAATAATATTATCATTATATATGACAAGTTTTACGATGCCGTGGGGAAAAACATAGTAATTTTTATTTATGACACCCTACTGACAATCCTTGGTGGTATGGTTATGAATAAATCATTTCTATGTTGTTTCCACATTACAATGTAATTATTGATGTCATTTTTATTAAAATCCATATGTTATATTGATCATGTTATATTATTATTCCTCATATTCTTATTCTTATGCCTTGAGATCGCTTGTAAATATTTCCATTTATTATTTCCTTACGATGAATTATTCCAACCCATTTCCTTTTATGTATGTCCCCAAGATGTGATATTATCTATAAGTAACTTACGATGAACCCGTGAATATTCTTTAATGTGGATTAGAATAATTTTTTATTTTATCTTGTGTTATGTTCCTAATCTTCATGGAACAAAATTTCAAAAATCATATGTTTTTTTTCATGTAATGAAAACTTAATGTAAAAAAGGTAGTATTCCATAGTATGTATTACAGTATTGTTTAATTGTTTTGGAAATTAGGACATGAAAATTTTAATAATAACCCTAGGAATTATTATAATTATAGGAAATCATCCTATAATTTGGGTGATATATTAAGTGAGGAGTTTCCATGAAATGATGTGAATATCTAGATACTATAAGTCGAAGTGGTTCCGGCACCAAAGTACCTTGGGGTAACAACTCCAAACAAACATATTGATCTAGACTCAATCAGAAGATGGTGTACTATAATAGGAATTTCTACACATATGGATTGACACTCTTAGAAGGGGGGATGTTTTTTTAATTACAATATTTTTATAAATCATTTTGAAGGATATATAGAAAATTTAATTGTTATTAAATAATTACATATTTAAACATAATTTTTTAATACATAAACCCATTTAGAATTATAAGATTCCTAAAATTAAAAAAAAATCACTAAGGAGTTTTTGTTATTTTTAATGGTGGTAAGTATGAGGGACCACATAAACAATCACTGTAATCGATGATGCACTGATGACCTTACAAACATTATTGATGATATATTAGAAATTTCCCTAGGTATTGTGAATCATCTATCTCGAGTTATGAATAATAACATCAATCATGTTGAGGGACCTGATTCACCTCGATAAGAATAACATTCTATTGAGTCCATACCTCATCAATGAACAACTTATTTTAGTAGATATATTTACCCATTTAGTGATAAACAATGTATTGCCTATATAGAAAATTTATTTTCTATACTCTCCTATTCAAATCATGTTAAATTGGCCTTGGAAGTATACAACTTAAAAGGACAAGATGATCAGTGGTGGACACTGTTTAAAAATACAAATCCATGAAAATAGATTGATGATATGGGATGAGAAGTGTTCAAGGGAATCTCTTTAAATATCTATTTTACCCATTTTAGGTGAATTAAATGGATAAATAATTCCAAGAGTTAATGTGTAAATTAATTTAATAAGGGGGATTTTTGAAATGAAATTCACAAGGCTTACTCAATACACCTATAGATTTATTATGGTTACTAATGGAATGATTGAAAGAAAATTTATTGGAGTGGGACCACATATTTAGAGTAAAATTAAAAATAGGTACTAGTAAATATCTTAGAATATTGTGTGCAGTGATATGATGGTTGAATTAGTGTTTGGATAGATGCAGTTGTCACATGAGTTGAACGAAAATACTTGAGTAGTGGATCCAAACTCATCGAATAATTATAATCATCAAATATGATCAATAAAAGTAAAAAATACCATGTGAAACAAATGTGGGAATATATAACACCCCTTGATTTAAAAATATTTTTCTTTATGAATAAATTTAATTTCATCGATAGTTTGTGATGCATGCAACACTGTGATCAGATAAAAGATTATATATTCATGATTTGCACACATAATTTTGGACTAAATTTTAAAATTTTAGAAACATTAATTAGAAATATAAACATCATTTTTAAATCATAATATCAATATAAAATTATGGTTAATTGTTTAGATTTTTATGAAATGTTGCATTTTTTTATTGAATAGTGAAAAATAATGTATTTTAAATCAAAAGTGCCTTTTAATTTAAATAATTTATAATGCTGTACAATATTTTTAATTTTTTTATCAAAAAATAAGATAAATTTTATATCAATTAATCCTATTTATTTAATTTTAATCAATCTCATATTAAATTTACATATTAAAAATGGAAACTTTTGAAAATTTTCACTTTAAAAACCCACTTTATCATCACGTCTGTGAGATTAATTTTAAATTAAAATTTTTCATATATATTAATTGATTTTGGAAAATGGATTAAATATTTAAAATCAAAATAATTTATAAATTATAATAATTTCAACTAATACTTATACTAAAATAAATAGTGAGTATAGTAGAAAATCATTAATTATTATAGTTAGGGAAAAAATAGATTTACCATGGGGTTAATCTAAGCTGATAAATTTGAAAATGGTTAAAAATACTATCTAAATATTATTTAATGACTTATTTTATACCCTTTCAATCAATTTTTCTAAATTATGGAAATTCATTTCCACATTCCTTTTAATATGACCCTTATGATAAGTTATGTAAAGAATTAGACAAAAATGATAATTTTATTCCTTTTATTTCTTTAATGTATTTGAATAAGGATAAAAAAATTGGTTCAATTATACATAGTTTTTTAATTATAAATTTTTTTTATCAAAAAAATTTATCTTTAATTTTGAGAGATGAATTAATTACATAAAAGTCTTAAGAAATCCCAATGAAGAAATATTTAGATATTAAAAAAATAAAATAACTAATACTAAAAAAGAGTATTAAATTAAACGAATTATTGTGTAACATTATTTTTTTAGAATAATATATTATGTTAGATAGGGATATAAATAATATATTCAAATTACATTATTTTATTCATATTTTAAAATTTAATTTAATTGAATAATTTCAAAATTGATAATAATGTTATTTTATGATGAATTGCATTATGGTTATATTATTTAATATTAATAAAAAACACATATTCTTCCAAGTGTTTATTAAATGATAAATAATATAAACTATATTCCATTATGGGACCAATTACTCTCTTATAATGAATATATTTACCACTAAATGGTAAATAATTTGATTGCATAGTTAAGGGTAAAGTAGAGGATTTTCTCATTACATGTGCTTGCGTTAAAAAAATTAAAAAATTATATTTTTACTAAATAAATTGGATTAAATAATCAGTATAAATTGTTACTAATTAATTGATAAAGGTATATTTAATTTATTATTGATGGAAAAACTATCTAGGTTGTAAAATGTGTTACCTGAGTGGAAACCCAAAATTGTAATGATAAGGAATCATATTAGTTACAGAAAAAATGTTAAAAAATGAATATCAATGTATAGTGAAGGTATGGATTAACCATTTAATCCTTCAAAAAAATTTAATTATCAATATTTTAGAAACAATAGGTAAGTGAGAAGTTCTAATAGTGGATATCGCTGGGTATTTGAAAATTTGTCACTCCTCTTCAACTATAAAAGAGAACTCAATACCCTTAGTTATCAAAACCTAAAAATATATTTTTATAGTAAAAAATATGCATAATTAACATTAAAAACTCCCTCCCACAATCATATAAGCCTTATTTTTCGGATAAATGAGATCGAGGAAGGATTTAGTGCAAACCCACTGAGGATTCCTGAAGAATGGGTAATGTTCATCAATGACTATCATTATTTTACATCTTTCTCCCCCTGCATAAATTTTTGTCAGACAATGGTCATATAATAATATCAGTATATAACATATACATATATGTTGTTATTAAAATATCAAGACCTAAAAACAACCCAAATTCCATCAAATAGGTTATGAAATCATCAATCATGTGTATGGAATACCACTCCCTCACAAACTGATGTCATTCGTTTTCACATTTACACCTTTAAATGATTGATATGATGTCGGATATAAAGTATATATATGTGATATTTATAAAATATTTAAACCTATAAAGTCAATATATCATATATATATTTTCATCAACTATCTCGTAGGATATTTTATTATGTCTCCTGTGTGTACGATGGACTACAAATTTGTGAAGTGATGTGATTTGTCTTTAACTAAAACATCACATTAATGATGATAAAGATATAGTTAATGAATATATATGTGCTATACCTAAAATAGTTTTGATATTCATTAAATATTTATCATTTTTAAATGATAATATATATATATATCACTTTCTTTTATTCCTTTTTACTCATGAAAGATGATAAAAATTTTTATGTATATGAGTACTGCCATCTTCATCAAGCGATGTGACTCTATTTTCATCACCACACCACATGAATGTAAAATATAAGAATATAATATGCTATTAATGATATTATTATCCCTATTTAAAGGTAAAATATTAATTAACTTTTTTACATAATGATTGATGAAAAATGAGAATGTTCCTCATGCATATGTACAACCCACTGTCTCCATGATCGTAACGTACTTCATTTTTCATAAACATCATTCATGGTGGATTTTCAAAGTAAAATTAATATAAAAATATTATAATTATTTAATTATTATTATTTATTAGATTATATTACTATATAATATTCATAATAACTGTATTTTTGATAATGAAACAAGCATGATAAAACAAGGAAATTAACAACTAAAACAATGAAAATAATGAATGATTATCAATAAATGCGTAATAAAATGTTATAAATTTCTTTATATAATTTTTTAAATTTTAATATGGTTATATATAATGTTTATAACATATTTATAACCATTATACATGAGGTTAATTCATGTTAAATCAAAAGGAAGTCTAGCAAATAGATTTTATCACAATTTAAATTCCACTGAGAATTATTTGTTATTATGCACCAATTAACTTTTATATCGTTTGTATATTTACAATTTTACATTTAATATCATGATTCATTCAAAATTCATGGTATTTTATCTTTCACTTTCAATCATTTCAACCTAGTTAATTGGACATGAAAATTACTAAGTGGTAAATTATATTGTGTAATCAATGTTTCTTTTGTGATTATTAAAATTCTATTCAAAAATCACTTCCTTTCAATCATTATTCATTATGAATCACATTTATCTTAAATATATATATAATTGTATGATTTATTGTATTATTTCACAACATTTATACAATTTTTATATATATTTTTTACACTGATATATTAACTGGGTAAATATTGATAAATTATTATATTTTACTCAATATAAATATTTGATGATAATGAATATTGATTTAACTAAAAAAATTATTCAATATATGAGGAATGACATGGACCTATAGTGATCGGTGGGGATTGATATAATATAGCCCCATGATTCATTGTTTGGTCTAATGAGGAAAATTATGCTATCCAAATTAAATGTGGTATTACCTGTAGTATTTAAAATGTCATGTGAAAGGTCCTGAAAATAGAGTCATCATGATGTTTGAGATCATTACGTCTGATAATTAATAATTTCCCTCAATAATAGTTTAGTTATTATTATCCACGAGATTTTCTCTATGATATTATCTATGGAAGAATTACATTTTCAGTTTATTTGTTAAATGGCATGTGTTTTCAGCTATTTAACTTTCCATTTGGAATATGACTTATCTAGTTATTTAATTGGAATGTGTTCCCAAGGATGTTTATTTTTTTATGATTTGTTATATTTTAACAATGTAAAATGGGTATCATGTTTATATCTAGTTTTTCATAACTGCTAAAATTATCGATCCCTCTAGATGTGATTCTTTAGTTCTATACTAATGTATTTCAGTAATAAAACGACTCTTGGATTCTCGAGTAAGGGTCACTATAGTTGGTATTAGAGAATGATAAGTATAAACCATGGGAACCATATTTAAGAAAAAAATAGATTTTAGGACATAAACCTGTGATATAATTTGAGATTTAGTATATAAGATCATTCTAAATATTTGTAAATACGAATTTATGTGGTCCCTCATAAAAATACATCCCAGCCTAGATACTGTAAGTGGATGTGGTTATGGAATATATTTATCTAGGAGTAATAAATCAGAAGAAAATGTCATTATTGACTTGACCATTACCCAGAACAGACCAATGATCCTTATTATGCTCCATGATTGACACTCTGAGGGGATATGCTTTGGATATTTCATATTTTCTTTAAAGAAAATTATGAAGGATTTTAAAGTAATGATTTCTCAAAAGAAACCAATTTTTATGATTATGATATTAATAATTCAAAAATTATTTTTTATGATAAGTGTTAAACAATAATTGGAATTATACATTATGATTTTAATTCATAGTTTTATAATCTAAAATATAATACACCATGTTTTAGAAATGGATCTAGGAAGGTAGAAGTGTATCAATACCCATGGCCAATGTTGATATAACCCTTCCAAGGAAGCCAATATGATTTGTATTTGAACTATGTAATTTATTGATATTTTAGGGTAGCTTAATCAGATTATGAGAAATAACCTTTCACACATAGGGTAACCTACTCCACAATGAGATTCACATTTATTGGTTCTTTTTATGAAACAATGACCCCCATCATTTAGTGGGACTACTGATCCAATGATAGCTGTGAAATGGATTAAGTGTCTGGAGAATATATTTTTGGAATTGGGGTGTGATAAAAATGATAATGTTACACTTTCAGTTTATTGTCTCAAATTAAAGAAAAAGGAATAAGAGAGACTTGCATATTATGAATCCATCTATATAAGTTTATATTTGTATTCTAAAAATTATATATGAAACACATAGTATAAGAGTGAAAAAAATTTGAGGGGCTTAAGCCAACTATATGAATGACATTGGTCTCTATATAATTTTCCTCATATGACGAAATATTTTTATATGTTATCAAGATAGTGAAATAATTATACATGTTTTATGGTTTCAATGGAAATTAAGAGAATAAAAGGTAGGTAGATAAAAATAAATAAATGTGAGATAGTAATGAATGATTTTCTCATGTGATTACTGTGGAAATAATCACCATTAAAAATGAATGAAGGGATTTGGAGTTTTTTATTAGCGTCGAGAAAAGGATCATAAGGAAAAATAAATACAAAAAAATAAAGCAAACATTTTCATTCAATGTTTAAACTGTAATGAGATGGGTAAATACACAAATGAATTCCCAAAAAAACAATGTACTGTACAAAAAAAAGAACATAAAGGATCAAGTTCAATCTTATGTTATTGATAAAACTAAAGTGGAATGATCATTGTTCTTTCTTATTTGGATCAAAGAAAAATGTTGTAAAAGTATTTTCTTTATTATATTCTCATCATAAGAATTACAATATATATAATGATTATACAAAAATACTATTTAATTAAGGATATGAGATCATATATTGAAGGGTACTATGAAACGTGATTTAGTATCATGTTTTACTTTTTAAAAAACACATTTTTTAGGGAAAGAAAACCCTTAGTATGTTTATGTGGTTATGTTAACGATGTTTTAATAAATATATGATTGATATGTATAAACTAAATTGGATTCTTATAAATAAATTGGAATCTTAAGATATGTTAGAGGTTAATTTTTGTTCTTTAGGATTAAAAATAATAATTTCTAGAGCCAGCGATGAATTATAAATTGATCAAGGCACAACAAAAGGATGAAATTGTGATTATGGAATGGAATGAAATCAAGTTAGTATATATAGTAATAATATGTCATACAATTTGTGCATATTATCTTGAAACAACAAGTTTTTACCATTTCCCTAATTTCTGATGAAATCATTGACCTTTTATATCTTATTTGGTGTTTGTTTTCATGGTTGTTAACATTTATGGATCACCAAATTTCTTATGATCAATGATTTATATCACTAAATCTATTAATCCTTTGGTTTCAGTATTATATTCACTATCACAATTTTCATTTATCACCTATGTTCTTCAATATTGAACCCGATTATGTGATTATTCAACATGATAATCAAACTTCCCTTAATCTTTTATTAAGGGGTATTTTATTTACTCTTTTTAAGATGTGATTTTTTCCAAAAAATAATATTTCCAAATATCAAACCCTAAATTACTGAGTTCAAATATTATTGATAGGATCCAATTTATTTAATGTTTGGATAATGTATCACCTCAATAATATAAATTATATTTCATTAAGAAAATAATTAATTTCTTCGATGATTTTTTATACAAGATACTCCTGGATTAAACAAAACATTGATTAGTGACGCATTATACATATAATTTATATTTATATTTTAACCCATTCATAAAATTTATTTGAAAAATAAAATTAATTTTATTAACTAACATATTAAAACTCTCTTTGGGTGATGTTTTTTAATTTTTATGAGATGCTTTATTTTTTATGAATAGTTAAAATATTTGATTTCAATTGAAAACTACCTCCAAATTTAAATAATATAAAATTAAAATTGAATTTTTAATTGGATTAAAAGTAAAATTAGTTAAATTATATATCAATTAATGAAATTTAGGTTATTTTAATAAATATAATATTGAATTTAGATATAAAAAAATTGAAAACAATAGAACATTCTCCTATTAAAACATGTTTTATCATAACGTTTTTTGGTTTATTTTTAAATTAAAATTTTAAAATTTTTATGAGTTGAATTTATAAAAAATGATTTTATATTTTAAATGATAATAATTTATAATTTATAATATAGAAAACTTAAATTTTTTCCCAAATTCAATCGTGAACGTAGTAAATATTAGTTACAATGGTTAAGGTAAAAATGGATTTACCATGGGGTTAAACTATAATGATATGAGTGAAAATTATAGAAACTATTATAATAATTATATTAAATAAGTTTACTTTGACATGTTTTATAAAATTCTATAAAATATGTAAATTCATTTCCACTTGTTTTTTAATATGACCCATATAATATGTTATATAGAGAAAAAGACAGAAAAATAATTTTCTTCCTTTTAATATCAATAATGTTTTAGGATATGAAAAACAATAAAACTATTTCAGTTATTCATATTATTCTGAAATATAAGTTAGTTTTTGTTATCCTAAAAATTTATCATCTATTTTTAGAGATGAATTAGTTACTTAAAATACATAAGAAGTGCTAATCTAGAAATTATTCAGTTAATAAAAAATAAAAAAACTGATACGAAACAAATAAAACTGGTGTAAATTTAATGAATTATTATGTTATATTATTTTTTAGAAGAATATATACTGTTACAGAGGTTTGGAAATTCTATATTTTAATTACATCATTTTATTTATATTTTTAAACTCAAATTATTTGAATAATGTCAAAATTTAAAATACTATTATTTTATTGTGAATTATATTTTATTGTAAGTTTAAAACATTATAAAAATATTATACCCACACAAGGGATTTTTAAATGATAATAAATTTAAACTATGATGCATTTAGGTTCCAATTGTTCTTTTATAATTAATGTATTGTCCCTTAAATACTAAAAACACAGTCAGTACAGTTAAGGTTGAAGCGATGTCTTCGCATGTTACCTGACCTCGTGTTAAAATAAATTTTCAACACACATAGGATTTTTAATTTATTAATTGAAATAAATACATTTAATAATTTATTCAAAATAATATAATAATTCTCACTTTAATTTATTTATAATTGATTAATTTCCTAGGATATAAAACTTGTTACCATACTAAAAATAAAAAATAATAAAAATAAAGAAACATAGAATTTAAGTAAAAAATGGTTAAAAAATTTGTTTCATTGTGTTTTTAGGTATTTATCAACCTTATAATCCTTTAAACCCATTTATTATTAGTAATTGTTCCAATTGAGGTATGGTGGACCTCCCAATAGTGAGTACTTTTGGGTATTTACAAAATTAACCGTCCTCATCTATAAAAGGGCACCCACACACCTCATTTCTCAAATCCTCTCAACAAATTAAAATCATACAAAACATTACCAAATCATTATATAAGACACATAACTGAATACCAAGAGCCTTATTTTGGGTATATATCCAACTTATTAAGTATTTTGTGAATCCTAAGTTGGATACCTGAAGAAGATGTAATATTATTCAATGATCATATTTATTTTACTTCTTTCTCAGACTCATTACTTTTTTTTCAAAAATTGATTATATAATAACCGAAATATCTCCCATATACTGATATTTGTTATGATATTGGAATAAACTAAAACTATCATTACTTCCATCGAATCCGTTAAAAAATCAGTATTTGTTTGTATGGTAAACTACCGCCTTGCAAACTAATCCCATTAATTTTTCCATTTCCACCTATCAAGGATGGGTATATAATGGAAATAAATTATATATATAATATTTATAACATAATTAAACATATCTAGTCACTATATCTTTTAAATATTTTTACCTTCCATTCTGTAAGAGATACAATAATGTCACTCCCGTGTGCAGTGAACTACAAACTCACGAAGTGATGCAATTCGTCTTCAACTAACACTTCATATTAAAGGAGATACAGATAAAGTTAATAATTATATGTCATATAAATAAACTAATTGTTATGTTAAAGATATATTTTTAATTCTATAAATATTATGTATATTTTAATTTCATTATTTACTTTCCATTCATGTAATGTTGATAATATCATTCATGCATGTGGGGACTACCACCTTCACAAAGTGATGTGACTCTATTTTCATCACCACACCATTGGGATGAAATATATAATTGTATAATATGGTATTAATTATATTAGTTTAATTTTGAAAATTTTAAAAATTTCCTACCTCCTTTACAAAATGATTGATGAAAAATTGAAACGTTACCCAAGTGTTTGTACGACATATTATCTCCATGATCAAAATGTACTTCATTTTTCAAAACCATCATTCATGATGTGTTTTAAAAATAATATTATTATAAAAATATTTTAATTATTTCATTATTATTATTATAGAAATTATATAACTAATTTATATGTGCAGGAACTCGATCTTTCAAAATGAAACACGCATGAGAAAACAAGGCAATTAACAACGGAAACAATGAAAATAAAGAAATCTAGTTAATGAACAGATAATAATATGTTATAAAAGGATCATATATAATATTATAAATGATAATATGTTTCTTTTATAAGTTAATAACCTATATTTAACCTATATATAGATGATTTAGTCACGTTTAATCAAAATGAAGCATGAATTAAGGTATTTCATCTCAATTTACATTCCATTGAGACTTATTTTTAATTTTGCACCAATTAAAAGTTATTAATTATATATATTTACCCATTGAAATTTAATTTCATCATTTATTAATAATTCATGTTATTTAACTTTCACGTTGAATCATTTCATCAAAGGGGATTTGAGATGCGAATTACCAATGAGTTAATGTTATTTTGAAATCTTACTATATTTTTTTATTGATAACTATATCATGAAACAATAATGTTATTTTTGTAATTATTCATTTTTAATTAAAATTATATTTAATATCCATATAATTTTATTATTCAAATTATTATTTAATAAACCATATAGATTTTTTAAAAACAGTTTTTTCATTGAATAATGAACTATAGAAATAATGAAAATATTGTTTCTTTTAATCAATATGGATATTTGATGATAGGTCATACTGATTTAATTAAATTTATTAATCTATATATAAGGAATAATTTCGAACTATACTTACTTGGGTCTCGGTATAATATACCCCCTTGATAAATCAGTTGGTCCTATGAGACAAATGAAGTTGGACATATTAAATGAGTTTCTACCTGTAGAATTAAAATTATCTTGCGTAAGGTCTTGACAGTAGAGGTATAATGATGATTGAAATCCCAGAATCTTATAATTATGTATTTACCTAATTAATATTTTAGTTATTATTATCCCTGAAATTTTTGTTAAAGGTTTCAGGCGTAGCAGAAGCGCGTGGGTGGATGTTCCCAGTTGGCTTTTTGTCATTAACAATGATCAGTCCGGGATCAATATGACGATAAATACCAGTCTCCGTGGATCGAATCACAGAAAAAGACAAAGAAAGAAGGTTTGTCCCGGAACCACAAAGTAGGATTGTTACAGGTTGATTATAATTTATTTAATTAATTGAGAAGAAATACCTTTTGGGTGTTCTTTCTTCATTGATGTTCTTGATCATATTCCGATGTGATTCGTCATTGCGTCACAGAATCCAAGTGTTGACTTCCTCTAGCGATGATCCACATGTGTACCTCGTATCTCGAGATGTCGCCAAAGGAGTCTCCGGGTGGTAGTGTGGAGAAACCTTTTCTTGCGTTTCCCACCTTAGATCATCTTGATCTAATGGATGAGGATCTCTCTCAGTCTTGAGAGCGTTCTTGGAGGAAGAGGTTCTTTCGGGCTTGAAAGAATTATCCAGAATTGTTGTGTGTGGGTTGGAAAAGAGTTGGGGTTGTGAGGATATTTATAATCAGGTTTGAGGTTGTAGAGTTATGACAATAAATAAATGTGTTACACGTTTTATTTATTTCATTGACTGTTATTTAAACCCACTAGGTCAAATAATTAATTCCTTGACATGCACCCACACTGATTATAATAAATATCATTTAAAACAATATTATATCCTCAAAATCCCGACTAGAAAAACTACACGGCGTTTATTAATAAATATACGATGTGTACTTGTTTTTCATTGAAAACTACACGGCGTGTACATTAAATGTACATGGTGTGTATATCTTCTTTTCATTTCTTCATTTCCTTTCCATAAAGAAAACTACACAGCATGTAATTATTAATACACGGCATGTATATCTTGTTTTCATTTCCTTCATCCTCGATGACTAAAACTATTTAGTCTTCCTTGAATAATTATTAAACCACGTACGGGAATAATCTTTATTCTACTTGAGATACTTGAATACACTTAGTGTGTGACCCTTTAAGAAACTTTCTCAATAGCATTAGGCGAGCTTTTCTAAAGTCCAAGATTACTGTCTAGCAACGGGTCAAGGCACCCAAGAAAAAGAATTTGATGCCGCATTGACGTTTCACCTCATACGAACTCTTACTGTGTAATTTAATCCCATTGTCTCAATATCTCACCAATCAGGTTTCATGGAAGATTCATAAACCTATATTCTTGATTCGTCATTCTTTGACTACCTGAAATAAACTCGTCGTTTACACGATGGCCATAGAATTTAATGCGATAGTTCTATTTCAATTATAGGGTCAAGATATCAACTTCCATAAATGGAAGGGACAAATCCTTCCACGACTTATCCATTAATAACATTTCACACGTGACGCACCCAACGTACCCTACTTCCCGCCAACTGTCTGTGTGATAGTTTTTGTTAGTAAATCTAAGTGTGTGGGTCATGACATGAGTTAATGATAATATTCCAGTCTAAGGGCCATTACACACGCTCAAAGATAGAAATATCTGATGACACCACGACATGAGGAATTACTACTATTGGGTATGTTCTCATAATCTCCCATCTTGGAGAATACCACGTGCGAACTCCACGAGAGAGAGTCTTGTCTTCTTATGATTACTTGCACATTATGGTCTGTATAATATGTGTCCTATCATAGTATGTCATCCAACTGGATAACATTATTTAAGAATATTGTTATTGCATTTCAAGGTTCTCACTATAGTGGGGATCTGCTATGACCTTATTAATGCAACAAATATTCCAGGACATTATTATATTATAGTCATGTAGAACAATGAACAATATATAATAAGTGAACATTCATGTAATCAAATTATAAAATAGTTGGTTCTGAGGACACCAACCCCTACAAACTCCCACTTGGACTAAATCGAACTGCATATGACTTTTAGTCCGCTAGACCTCACATGATGATCTTTTTTCTGCTGAGTCAAGGCTTTAGTCAATGGGTATGCCATGTTGTATTCCACGGAAATACTGCTCACTGCAACTTAACCTCTCTAAGAAGAATCCCTCAAGAGATAATACTTCCGAAGTATGTTCTTTGTCTGCTGATGTGACCTCTTCTCTATTGCAAGTGCCATCGCTGTAGTATTATCACAATAGAGTGTGATAAGATCATTGATGATCGGTACAACATCCAACTCTTGCACGAAGCTTCACATCCATAATGCTTCTTTAGCTGCCTCAGAAGTTGCGATATACTCGGACTCCGTTGTAGAATCTGCCACCACACTTTGTTTTTACCTCTTCCAACTCACTACACCTCCTTTCAAATTGAATATGTATCCAGTCTGCGGCCTCATGTCATCTTGATCAGTCTGGAAACTAGCATCTACATGTCGTCTGATGAATAGTTCCTCATATCCTCCATAAACTAGGAACATTTCCTTAATACACCTCATATACTTAAGGATAGTCTTGACTTCCAACCAATGGCGGTCTCCAAGATTAGCTTGATATATGCCCACCATACTTAATCTATAAGAAACATCTATCCTCGTACATATAATTTCATACATGACTAACCCAATCGCAGATGTGTATGGGATCCTTTCCATTCTCTTTCTTTTCTCATGTGTCTGAGAACACATTTTCTTGGAAAGATGAATGCCATGTGACACTGGAAAAAATCCCCTCTTGGACTGTTCCATATTGAATATCTTTTGTATCTTGTTGATTAGCCAATAAAAACACATATTTGGATTACATTTTAAGGGTATTAAATGTTCATTTTTTATCTTATGGGCCTGATTTAGTGTATTTTAATTTTGAACATCAATTCTCATCATTTGTGCACTTCATGCCTAATATGCACCATGTTAGGCCCAATGTTTCATATGATTTAAAAGAATGTAATTATACATATTTTAATTTGATATTTTTGAAAATGATATAAACTTAAATATGAACATTTTTGATTCAGGGGTTAATGGAGGATTCATAAAGGATGATGAGTATTTTTTGCGAAGAAAGGAAACATTTCTGTAGAAGGTAGATTGGATATCATCCCATCGATAGGACTGTGGGGACCACAATACAAGCCCAATGAAGCCCAAAATTTATAGGAGACTATAATACATATAGGGGAACAAATAATTATGCTAGAGATAGTGCTAATACGTCTTCAATAGTGGTGATTAAGATGGGCCAAGTTGAAAATTTAATTTTGGGCCAGATTCTGCAGCTTAGAAAAACAGCCCACTATTTCAATCATATCATCCGAACCACAGAGTATTTTCGGCTAAAGTATTACAGGCTGTTAGAGGACATCTGGGGATTCATTTAAGGCTTCTAGGTCCCACTCAAATTCAGCTCTCTAGAATCTCTTTTAGGCGCGTCTGTCCGGTGGATGCAAGCTGGATGCAACTTCGGGGCAAGAAGTGGAAAAGTCTCTCATCATTAATGTTACACCCACCATTCCCCAACATAATTAATTAAAGGAACATGGGATGTTGGTGGCTCGGACAAGGTTTAATTTATTTCTATTTAAGGAAGTAGTGGCGGTGGATTTAGGGATCTTGGGAGCTTTGTTTTCATTGTAATGTTATTATCCCAAATTGTCCTTGTAGCGTTTTGCCTTCTCATGTAAGTTATTTCAATCACCTTAGTTTTCAACAAAAATTCTTCTTATTATCTTATTCTATTCTTCCTATTTTCACCTTGATACTGTTTCCTCAAGGTGTGAATTTATTCACACCTAACCTTGTGATTTTGTTCACACCACGGTGGAGTGATCGTTTCATTGTTTTATTTCTCTTCTCCAATTCTGCTTCTTTAAGTCAACTTCCCACTTCCATTTATTTAATAGTATAAATGGAGGGATAACCCCTTATGGTCTGGTCCTAGGGAGTTTCATTGGGATTATTGGGTGTTATTTTATGATTTAAAATTCTATAATCATTTCATTAATTTAATATTTCCATTTGATGATTAATTTCTTCTTCATTTTCACCAACTTTAACAATGACACGTTTCGAGTGCTAGTACAATCCAATTACTTGGAGTTATCATTAAATTGATCCTCTCTGTGCATTGTTTATTATCCTTGTAATGGTGTAGGGATTAAATTGGTGAATGATTTTGAGGAATTGTATCATTTTTTGGATACATCTTGAATTAGTGAAACGAATGTTATAAGAAAATAAATGCATCCAATCTAACCCTAGTAACAACTTAGGATCAACTCATTTATTTTAATCTAAATAAAATAAATTAAAACATACAATTACTTAGTCTAAAAAAATTAATGGAGATGAGTTGATCCTAAGTTGTTACTAGGGTTAGATTGGATGCATTTATTTTCTTATAACATTTGTTTCACTAATTCAAGATGTATCCAAAAAATGATATAATTCCTCAACATCATTAACCAATTTAATCCCTACACCATTACAAGGATAATCAACAATGCACTTAGAGGATCAATTTAATGATCACTCCAAGGAATTGGATTGTACTAGCACTCGAAATGTGTCATTGTTAAAGTTGGCGAAGATGAAGAATAAATTAATCATCAAATGGAAATATTAAATTAAAGAAATGATTATAGAATTTTAAATCATAAAATAACATCCAATCATCCCCATGAAACTCCCTAAGACTGACCCATAAGGGGTTATCCCTCCATTTATAATATTAAATAAATGGAAGTGGGAAGTCGACTTAAAGAAGCAGAATTGGAGAAGAAAAATAAAACAATGAAACGATCACTCCACCGTTGTGTGAAAAAAATCACAAGGTTTGGTGTGAATAAATTAACACCTTGAGGCAACGATATCAAGATGAAAATAGGAAGAACATAATAATATAATAATAAGATGTTTTGTTGAAAACTAAGGTGATTAAAACAACTTAAATGAGAAGGAAAAACGCTACAAGGACAATTTGGCATAATAACATTACAAGGAAAAAAAAGCTCCCAATATCCCTAAATCCACCACCACCACTACCTTAAATAGGAAACAATTAAGCCTTGTATGAGCCCCTAACATCCCATGTGCCTTCAATTAATTATATTGGGGAAAGGTGGGTGGAACATTAATGATGAGAGACTTTTCCACTTCTTGCCCCGAAGCTGCAGCCAGCTTGCATCCACCAGAAAGACGCGCCTAAAGGATGTTCTAGAATGTAGAATTTGAGTGGGACCAAGAAGATGTAAAAGAAGCCTCGGATGTCCTTTAACAGCCTGTAAAACGTCAGACCAAAATACTCTATGGTTTAAGAGAGATGATTGAAATAGTGGGTTGTTTTTCTGAGCCTCAGAATCTGGCCCAAAATTAAATCTTCAACTTGGGGCGTCTTAATCACCACAATTGAGGACGAATTAGCACTATCTCTAGAAGAATGGTTTGTTACCCTATATCCCTTCTAGTATCCTATATATGTTGGGCTTAATTGGGCTTATATTGTGGTCCCCATAGTTCTATCAGTGGGATGATATCCAATCTGCCTTCTCCAGAATTGCTTCCTTTCTTCCCCAAAAATCCTCATCATCCTTTATGAATCCTCCATTGATCCCTGAAGGAAAAATGTTAATATTTAAGTTTATATCAATTTTAAAAAATATCAAATTAAAATATGTATAATTAAATTCTTTTAAATCAGATGAAACATTGGGCCTCAATTGGTGCATATTAGGCATGAAGTGCACAAATGATGAGAATTGATGTTCAAAATTAAAATACACTAACTCAGGCCCATAAGATAAAAAATAAACATTTAATACCCTTAAAATGTAATCAAAATGTGTATTTTTATTGGCTAATCACACCCCAACTTGAGTTTTTCTAGTCTCGAGCAAAATATATCTCACAAAAAGGAAATTCAAATGACCTTTTCCAAAAACATTTTAATACACATTTCTCACCCAAAGATCAAATACCAAACAATTATGAAACCAATCAAAAACATTTAATACAAGCTATGTCCATAAGAATATCTCAAGCCCAAGCTCATTCCTTTGTTCAAATTCATTGCCATATTTCATCCAAATTCAATTAAGCATGATGAAGTGTTGTGCGTCACAATAGACATGGGGGTTCATTTCCATTCGAGGGAGAAAAGACGGAAGCGCTAGGAGAAATAAAATTTTAATAATAAGATAAGTACTCATTTATTATTTTCTATTTGTTTTTTTTTTCAATTTTTCCATGGTAATTGAAATTGAACTCAATCGAGTCAACCCATGTAGCAAGACTTTGCCGATGACTCCCAGGCTCAAAGACCTTAGGGCACCAAGTGAAGCTCACATACTCGGGAATCATCTAGAGTTAACTCAATCAAAAACCAATTAAAATTACCACAAATAGAGATAAAATGCCCAACTCTGGGCCAAACAACTATAGAGTCACGATCCCCAAGTGCAGAAAGCCACACATTAGGTCAATTCATTTCTATACACGCAATTGATTTTTTTTGAATACTCATGTTAAAATTAAAATGATCGCTAATCATATGCTATTTATTATGGGTCCCCAAGAACTCAAACTAAGACCCCACAATCTAGAGGACGTGCATTGTCTTTTTTTATTAAATGGATGAAAATATTACAGTGAAAAATCACATTGGACAACCGCACTTTCCAATATCTATGCACGTGAACATAATCTTGCATTAAAATCAGAATCAAGGCATGAAAAATTATTTGATATCTAATTTCAGAGTTGGAATGTGTGTTATCATGTTCAAGGTTAATGAAATTTTTCCTTCCACACATTTTCATCTCCCCCCAACTTGGAATAACATTGTCCCCAATGTTTAAAGAATTGAAACATAGAAGGGGCAGGATAGAAGTTCAACAAAGACATTGAAAATGAAAATTATGGAATGAAGTCACCTGGTGGTTGATGTTGAAAATGCATTCCCATGTCTCCCTTCAGTTATGGTTTGTCTCCCAATTGCTTGGACTGTTGTGACCATCTTTTACCAATGACCTACGACATGCCTTTAAATTTTTTTTAATATACATATATATATATTGTATTTTTTTTACCAAAAAAAACATACAAATAACATAAACTGATGATACATTGTCGTCTTTATATTTTCTGGGTAAGTTATTACTCAGGGATCACACTACATGACACTGATGAATATGGTGCTCCCCATTCGTACCCATCCTTACTCATAAAAGAAGAACAGGTCAATAATCTATTTTTTTAAATACCTACAAAAATATAAAATAAAATAAAATAAACTGATGATACATTGTCTTCTTTATATTTTTTGGGTAAGGTATTACTCAGGGATCACACCGCGTGACACGGATGAATACGGTGCTCCCCTTTCACACCCATCCTTACTCATAAAATAAGAACAGGTCAATAATATATATATATATTTTAGTAACAAAATGAAGAAGAATGAAAAAAATGATTCACAAAGATTAGAAACATGAAGACCATGAGTTTCCTCCCACGCAGCGCTTTTGTTTAACGTCTCTAGCTCAACTTGAACCCCCCAACTTATCCAATTCCAACTTTCAAAATTTTAATGACCTCATCTTTCTCCACTTCAAATTTATTAAGAATGAGTCTCCATTGTGGTTGGTAAGAAGGTTTTGAATTTGATTCATGAACAATCCTATTTTCTAAAGTGAATGGGAAAACCCAAGGAGTATAAAAAATGGTCGACCTTTTTTCTTCTGTAGTCATTCCTAATAAATCAAAGATCAAACCCACTTTTTGGGTTTCATGAGATGTATTAATGAAATCCCCAAGCTCTTGCTTAACACAAATGATATGGTACTCGAGTGGGGAAGGAAGGTCAATGATTTTGAGCTCAGTTTGGATAGGAAATTTAGACACGGGTTGAGAATTTGAATCCAACTAATTTTCATTTTCCAAATTTCTTAACAAAATTGTTTCATTTTGAATAGAATATTCAACCAAAAAATTGGAATGAATAGTGTTAGGAATGGGCATGGACTCAATGTTTTTGACTTCTCTCAGTTGTTTAGTGATTGGTGTTTTTGAAAAATCATCAATAGAGTTACACTTAGGAGACTCAATCCATGATGTCAAATTCCCCTCTTGTGAATACATGAAATCAATTTCCTCATGATTTAAATACCCTTCAACAATTTATTGATTCACTTCCCCTACCCCAATTCCAAATTTCAGTTCTTCAATAAATTCTTGAGAGGTTTGTGGGAAACTAGACACATCACATAAGGTTTTGGAAGGTACAGTTGGTGTATGGATGAGTTCCTCACAAGTATTAATTCATTGTAGTTCTAATCTAAACTATGATACCTCAGAACTCACCATCTCCATTTGATTACACAATTTTTCAAGGAGTTTTTGAGGATTAGGCTGGATAGAAGATTGTAAATCGTGTACTTTATTGAGTTTTATCTCTTCAATATTCCTCAAGAGGGTTGTAAATTTATATTTTAAACAATCATCATCCAATTGATTGTACATTTCATCGGGTGTGTGGTAATCATTCAAGGGTTGATCAAAGAAATTTTCTAATTTAGGGGATTCCCAATATTTACATTCCATTTGATTCCAGCATGAGTTTCTGACATGATAATTTGGAAGATACTTTATTGGAGAAGATAGAACGTTGGATTCTAGATTCTCAGGACACACACAAATAGAAAGGTGTAAAGATAAGAGAGATGGGGTGAGAATAAAGAACGTGGGGTGAGAAAAGGATGATAGTGTCTAAGATAACTTACTAGGGTCCCCGGCAACGTCGCTAAAATTTGGTTGCAACCACTTGTCAATGTATGTAATTTGACTCAGGCCCAACATTTTCATGGATCTATCATGATGGATCTTGATCCCAAGAATATGCGCTGCCTCACCCAATTATTTCATGGAGATGAATTTATGCAACCATGCCTTAACTGACTGTAAGACAGGTACATCGTTTCCAATTAGTAATATGTCATCAACATATGCTATTATAAAAACGACTACACTTCCACTAAACTTTTTGTAGATACAAGGCTCACATTCATTCTTATCAATGAGAAATTCTGTTACGGCTTCATCAAAACGAATGTTCCATGACCTTGATGCTTGCTTTAATCCATAAATGGATTTCTGAAACTTTTATACCTTGTTGGAATCCTTTAGAGTCACAAACCCTTTAGTTTGTGTCATGTATACATCTTCATGGAGGTTCCCATTAAGAAAAGTTGTTTTCACATCCATTTGCCAAATTTCATAGTCATAGTAAGTAGAAATGGCCAATAGGATTATAATGGATTTCAGCATCGCAACTGGTGAAAAGGTTTCATCATAGTCAATTCCATGATGTTGTCTAAAACATTTTTCTACCAGTCGTGCCTTATAGGTGTTGACTTGCCCCTCCATGTCCAGTTTCTTATTGAATACCCATTTATTACCAATAGGCTTTACATCCACTGGAGGATCTACCAAAATCCAGACTTGGTTTCGGTACATGGAATCCATTTCAGAATTCATGGCTTCTTGCCACTTGACAACGCCAGTGCCTTCAACTGCTTCCTTGTAGGTAAGAGGATCGTCATTGTCCACCAATAATGAGTCACCATCCTTGGTGACAAGAAAACCATATCGTTCTGGTTCTCTTACCACTCTCATGCTCCTATGCAGTTCTTGTGTCTCTGGAACATATTTTTCTTCCACAGGGCTTTATGGAATCTGTTCTTTTACCAACTCATGTGTATCTTGATCCTCGACTTCATCAAAGTCTATCTCTCTCCCACTATCTCTTTTGGAGATGTGCTCCCTCTCAAGGAATATGGCATGTCTTGCCACTGTAACCTTTTTTTCTAAGGGGTTTTATAGGTAATATCCCCTTGTTTCCTTGGGATACTCAATAAAGATACACTTTGTGCCTCAGGGTGCATGTTTGTTACCTGAAGAGGCCTTATCAAATGCTTCACTACCCAACACATGTAAGTCCGATAACATGGCTTTGCATCCACTCCCTAACTCGTATGGAATACCATTGATCAATTTAGTTGGTACTTGGTTTAGTATGTGTGCTACTATTTGTAAGGCATATCCCCAAAAGGATAATGGGAGACTTTCATGACTCATCATTGATCTCACCATGTCCAATAGGGTGCGGTTACTCCTTTTTTCTTACACCATTCAACTGTGGCATGAAAGGAGGAGTGAGTTGAGATAGAATCCCAAACTCCCGTAAGAAATCAATGAAGTCATGATTAAGATATTCTCCTCCTCTATCTGAGCGGAGTTTCTTAATCATCTTACCAAGCTGGTTCTCAACATCATTATTGTATTCTTTGAACCGATCAAAAAAATCTGACTTATACCTCATTAAGTAGATATATCCATATCTACAAAAATCATCAGTAAATGTTATGAAGTATGATAACCCACCCCTTGAATCAACTGGAAATGGCCCACACACATCTGTGTGAACAAATTCTAGAATATCTTTAGCTCATTCACCTTTCCCACTAAATGGGGCTATGGTCATTTTTACTTGTAGACACGCATGACATACACCATGTGGTTTTATTTCGAAAGAATCTAAATACCCATCTTGATGTAATTTTGTCAAATGTTTCTCATTGACATGACCTAGCTGGTGATGCCAAAGTTGGGTGTGGTATGAGTCATGTGAATTAACTTTGTCATCGATTTCCATTACTTGGTTTGTGTAGTCTAACACATAAAGGCCGTTATATAAATGTTTCCTACCAAAAAAATGTTATCTTTATAAAAGTGGAAAAAAATCATATCCAAAATTGAACATGAATCCATTAGTATCTAATCTGGATACTGAAATAATGTTTTTAGTAACAGAAGGAACATAATAACAACCCTTTAACACTAAGATCATTCCAGTTGGCAACGTGAGGTGGTAGTCACTAACAGATACATCATCAAGTCTGGATCCATTGGCTGCTCGTAGATCTACCTCCCCATGATCAATCTTCTTGAATCTACTTGGTTCCTGTATTTGGATACAGTGTGAGCACCACAAGCAGTGTCTAATACCCAATCAGTAGAAATAGATATATTTCATTCGATAAAAAATGCACCCGATTCTTCCCCTTTCGTCCTTGGCTGGGTGCTGTTTTTCTTCCAGTGGCCCTTCTTTCCACAAGAAAAAAAAACACCATCTTGTTCCCTTGCATCCCATTTGATCTTCCTTTTCTTGGAAGGTCTTTAAAAAGCTTTGGGATTAAATCTCTTTGCCTTCCCATTCCTATTATTCACCATGATGAATGATGGATTTTCACACTTCATGTCGTTGTCCACTTAGTGAATGAGGATAATTAGATCAGCCAGAGACTTCTCAATGTTGTTCATATTGATGTTCACTACAAGGTTTGAGAAGCTCTGTGGGAGTGATGCAAGAATGGGATCAGTACCCAGTTCTTCGGGGATTTTAAACCCTAGAACCTCCAAGCGCTCAATGTAGCCAATGATCTTGACTACATGAGGCCCGGCTGGGGCACCATCGTCATGATTTCTCTGAAAAAGAGCCTTGGAGATCTCAAACCTTTCTTGTATTTCTCTCTCTTGGTATAGACCATGGAGGTTCTCGAGCATGCTATAGGCATCCATGTCTTCATGAGACTTCATGAGCTCACCAGACATCGATGATAGAATCAAACATTGAACGTCGAGAGCATCATTCAATTGTTGATCATAGACCAGGAAATCTTTATCACTCGCCCCTGGGGCAGGAGAATCAGGAAGTGAGGACTCCAGCACGTAAAAATTTTGTTCATGGATTATGATAACCGGAAGGTGCCTAAACCATTCCTGAAAGTTACTATTGGTGAGGATATTGTCTTTATCCAGAATTGATCGCAGAGAAAATGTGGTCGATGAGTTTGTCATTTCGATTCTACAAATTAAAAGAGCAGATTTATCAGTACATTCTTGATTACATTTTTATGAGAAATAATAAATGAATCAATTAATTCTTCCACTATTTTATCAAGTCCCAAAGGAATTCACCATTGAACTCGGAATGTCCATTTTCTTTGACTTTCTAGTGGAAAGGATCCATTTTTCCCTTCGTGTAACCCCAACAAGGGTTGGTCAAGCTATTTGAAGGTATTTAGGTAGGTAGGTCTTTGCCAACTATGAGCTTACAGTTCCTTGATCTGTTGAGTGTAATCCCCAATCCTAAAATCCTGACTTGGATTTCCTCAACTCTTGCCTCCAATATTACACCAAGTCTAGCAAGGGCTACTTCTCTTGATGTATTATGGTTAAGTCAACCCGAAACCTTTCATAAGGGATTCCTTTATAAAAGTATGTGTCCCAACAGGGGTTGGTCAAACACATAGTTTTATTGAGTCTTTCCCTTAATCAGGTAACAGAAGGCCTGGTTTGACTTAATATGGTATTGAGGTATTTTAGTCCTTTATGTTTACTTTCGCATTATCACATGCTTGTTAATATTATGTTATGCTTTTTTAATTGATTAACCATGTTCTAATAATGTTTACGCCTAGTCCGGTTTTTATTTTATTATATCTTTGCATCCTTGTTCATTTTATTAATTATGTGATCGCGACAACACATACATAATAAATAAACCATGCAATCAGACATATATAAAATAATATGGAATGATCATGAGCTTCTATTGGTTAGCTTGTCTAGCGGTTTTGATAAGCTAACCCTGACCTAGGGAAAACACCTTGAACCTGTTGGTTCGTGTTTTGCAGCTCCCACGTTTCAACCATTGTATCTCCTTGCATCAGTTTCTCCTTGTATTCGGGATTTGAACTGTCTCCTCTGACTTGGGAGATCCTCCATTACATGGGTTTACATTAAAGAAACCATGGGCACGCCGGCCCTACATTTTATTAGAAGAAGGCTCATAGGCCAATAAATTTAAATTAAATAAATTTAAATGAAACCATACATAGACAAAGGGTCTTTGGTCTAGATCATGATCATCCATAGCATGCAACGACATTTACGCATATTTAGAATTCAAATTCTATTAACATTTCTTTAATTTAGGATAAGACGCGCTCGAATTCAATTAATTATTATCTTATAATTAATCAATTCATTATCTTAAATTCCTTTCTGAATTTCCTTGAGATTATTCTCATCCATATTCCTTGTACGGGTCTTTGTACTTCGGATGAAACTTGGTGAAATTCCAATTCTGGAAAGTACATGACGTGTAGTTTATAATTACATGGTGTGTATTTCTTTTCACCTTTTATCCAAATTACACGCTGGGGGCTTTGGCGTGTTTTCTGTACTTTGGAAATTTTGGAGTACACGGTGTGTAGATGAATCATTCATGGCGTTTACTTCCTTGTTATGTGGTAACCGGCTTGGCAATCCCATGTACATGGAACATGGCTTCTCCTTGTACATGGTTTCACCTGAACCGGATCGGACTACATGGCGCATTGTTCCAACATACACGCTGTGTATTCCGGTTCCCATGCGCCGTTCAATTCTGGTCAACATGGTGTGAATAATACTTAGGCATAATCAATTCACATGGCGTGGTTTGGTGGACCAGTGCTGGTTCATTGAACCTAAGTACACGGCGTGTAGTTTTAATTACACGCCAAGTAATCCCGTGTTGTTCAGACCAAAAGAGCGGCTCCTCTGGATGAGTTCCTCATTTTTATTTTAATCAAAAATTAAAATGAAAAAGGTTGTTTCTATGATATGAATCGAGAAACGAATGAGGAAGAATAGATCTCGTTTATTCAGATTTACAGAAAGATTTATTTTCAATTGAATCAAATATAAATGCGTAAAATATCAACGGAAATTAAATAACTATAATCAACGTTGTAACCTCGCTCTGATACAAGTTAAAGGTTCCGGGCATAGAACAAGCGCGTTGGTGGATGTGCCCACTTGGATTTTTGTCATTAAAAATTATCAATCTGGGATCAATATGACGATAAATGTCAGTCTCCACTGATTGAATCATAGAAAAAGACAAAGAATAAGGTTTGTCCCGGAACCACAAAGTAGGATCGTTACAGGTTGATTATAATTAATTTAATTAATTGAAAAGAACTACCTTTTGGGTGTTCTTTCTTCATTGAAGTTCTTGATCACGTTCCAATGTGATTCGTCATTGCATCGTAGAAGCCAAGTGTAGAATTCCTCTAGCAGTGATCCACACGTGTACCTCGTATCTCGAGATGTCGCCAAAGGAGTCTTTGGGTGCTATCATGGAGAAAACTTTTCTTGCGTTGTCCACCTGAGATCGTCTTGATCTGATGGAAGAGGATATATCTCGGTCTTGAGAGCGTTCTTGGAGGAAGAGGTTCTTTCGGGCTGGAAAGAATTCTCCAAAATTGTTGAGTGTGGGTAGGAAAAGAGTTGGGGCTGTAATGATATTTATAATCAGGTTTGAGGTTGTAGAGTTATGATAATAAATAAACATGTTACGCATTTTCTTTATTTCATTGAATCTTATTTAAAAGCCCCCTGTCGAATAATTAATTCCTTCACATGCGCCCACGCTGATTATAATTAATATCATTTAAAACAATATTATATCCTCAAAATCTTGACTGGAAAAACTACACGGCGTGTATTAATAAATACATGGCGTGTACTTTTTTTTCATTGAAAACTACACGGAGTTTACATTAAATGTACACGGCGTGTATATCTTGTTTTCATTTATTCATTTCCATTCCATAAATAAAACTACACAGCGTGTTATTATTAATACACGGCGTGTATACCTTATTTTTCATTACCTTATTCCACCATGATTAAAATGATTTAGTCTTACTTGAATAATTATTAAACCACTTACGGGAATAATATTTATTCTACTTGAGATACTTGAATACACATAGTGTGTGACCGTCTAGACATCTTTCTCGTTGTCATTAGGTGAGCTTGCCTAAAGTCCAAGATTACTGTCTAGCAATGGGTCAAGGCACCCAAGAGAAAGAAGTTGACTCCGCATTGACGTATCACCTCATACGAACGCTTAATATGTAATTTAATCCCTTTGTCTCAACATCTCGTCAAGCAGGTTTCATGGAAGTGTCATAAACCTATATGCTTGATCCGTCGTTATTTGACTACATGAAATAAACTCGTCGTTTACACCATGGCCATGGAATTTAATGCGACAGTTCTATTTCAATAAAAGGGCCAAGATATCAACATCCATAAATGCAAGGTACTAATCCTTAATCGACTTATCCATTAACAACATGTCACTCGTGACGCACCCAACATACCCTACTTCCTGCCAACTGTCTACGTGACAGTTTTCGTCAGTAAATCTAAGTGCATGAGTCATGACATGAGTTAAAGATAATATTCCAGTCTCAGGACTATTTCGCACGCTCGCAGATAGTAATATCTGATGACACCAAGACATGCAGAATTACTACTTGTAGGTCTGTTCTCATAATCTCCCATCTTGGAGATTACCAAGTGCAAACTCCATGAGGGAGAGTCTCATCTTCTTATGAGTAATCGCCCATGACGGCCTGTATACTATGTGTCCTATCATAGTATGTCATCCCACCGTAGAACTTTATTTAAGAATATTTTTATATCATTTCAAGGTTCTCGTCATAGCAAGGATCTTCTATGACCTTATTAATGCAATAAATATTACAGGACATTATTATATTATAGTCATGCATAACAATGAACAGTATATAATAAGTGAACATTCATGTAATCAAAGTACAAAACAGTTGGTTATGAGGACACCAACCCTTTCAATTTTCACTATGATTTTATCTATGGTTGACTTTCATTTTCATTTTATTGATTAGATAGAATGTGTTTCTAGTTATTTTAATTTTTATACGTATTATGCCTTATTATATCTCTAAAATGACATGTGGACTCCATTATTTACCTTTCCATGTTGACTATAGTTATTTATAATTTTATATTTTACATTACTTAACCCTTAATGAGCCTTTTTTCTCACCATTTTTTTATATTTCCCTAGTATATGATGATGAATTCCTTGAATGAGTTTTAAGGATGCTGAGTTTTTCCTTTTGTTATGATTTATTTTCTTTTCCAATTTCAAATAGTTATCATTTATGTATAGTGGTTTCCTAGCCTTCAAAAAAATTTAGTCCTTTAGGATTTTCTTCCACGTATCTATGAAAATGTATTATTTATGTCCCACATGCTAGGATGCTGGATTTGGGTCTCTAACGGAGAAGTATTCGGGGAGATTCTTTCTTTGGAGTGGAAAGTTATACAAATACGGAATAGATGGGCATATAACTTAGAATTGTGTTGGTGAGGTGAAGAATCATCTTATCAACACTAACTACAAAGGGATTATTGTGAATTCCTAGATGGGTGTTCAATCCATAAAGTGTGGATTACTTGAACACATTTCAAATCAATGTCCAAATTAAAAGATAAAATATGAAAAAACCATCAACCATAGCATAGGATAAATGAGAATTGTTGGGCATTCGCTAACATGATGACTGCAGTAGAGGCTCCAAATAATTTAGTATAAGTTCCACATTTTTCTCTCTCAATTCCATACAATTATTTTTTGGATACTATTTCTACACATTAATTTATTTCATCCTTATTTGCAAAGAATATTGATTCAATCCCTCAGGTGCTAGATATAAAGTTATCATCCATGACTCCAGGAGGGATTATCTAAGCATAAGACTTGTATTGAATTTTCAGTAAAGGAATTGGTTAGTATAACCACATAATAATTCTATTAGTAATTTAATGGAGTAATTTAATATTACAATAGGGATGGAATAGAACTCAAAGCTTAATTATAAGATCAACTGCAAGAGAAAGGGAATTTTTGAAGTATTAAATAGAAAATTTATAGTTATTTTTGAAGAATTGGTATCCCAACCTGAGTATAATCTAGAAGAACCTCCCATGTTAATATTTTTTTGGAGATTATTGGTGAAGATGGATATGGAAATGAAAGTATAAGGATTAAAAATTTCCCCATCATTTAGTAATACATTAACCTATTTTCTGAATATCTCTATGGACCTCCACCTAATAGAGAGGTAGAGTTCCCCATTTAACACATTCCAAGATCCTATGAAAGTCCCATAAATTTACATGGAAATATTTTTTCTTAAATACAAGGGAATTTTACGAGTCCATGAAAATTTACGACGCTTGATTCCTAGGCCCGGTGTTCCAGAAATTAATTTATGATTTTTTGTTCAAGTACGTTTAGTAAACGTATGAGCTGGATTTTACAACTTATGAACCGGTTCATGGAATTAAAATCCAAGGGAACCATTGAACTCGCATCGCCTATATTCTCTTAATAAGTATTTCTCCTAGACAGCAGATGGTTGAGAATAGATGTTAGATTTTGGGGTTTTTAATAATGTTAAATAAAAACAAGTGTTAGATTATTATTATTTTTGAGGTGGATAAATCTCAAAGAGGTTGTTAGTGGTGGGGGCCACCACACCCAAATCTCCCATGGGAGGTTATGGTGGTGGGGCCCACCCACACAGAACATCCCATGGGAGGATATCCTTGGTGGGGACCACACGAGCTTTAAACCCCCTTAACCCACCCATAAAGGGGGAGAAAAATATTCACCTTCCCCACCATTTAATTGAGCAAACTCCGCCCATTTAATTATGTGAGATAACTCATTTAATTAAAACACCATTTGAATTATTTTTAATATTTTGGACAACAAATTAAATAATGGGTTAGCCTAACCCATTATATTTGGTTGGCAATTTATTTGGGTGGATCTTTGAGAAAGGTCTTGGAAGAACTTGGAGAACCTTTGGAGATACTAATTCTCCAACGAAGAATGATCTTCAACCATGCCAAAAGAGAAGGAGTCAACTGTGAAGAAATCTGTCTTCGACTTCGTCACCTGTGAATGATTATCCGCGAACGATGGATATCCTCTTACTTTTCGGACATTGACGAATCGCCACCGCCTTTCTACGACCTCTTCAACGATCATCATCATACGAGGTAGGGGTTTGAGTTGAATTTGTTCATGTTCTACGTCGTTAATTTTTTAGAATATGTTATGCCGATTGATATCAACGTAATGTGGAGGGATCAGACTGCACAAACAGGGCCCGACCCTCCCCCCTTTTATTGTTCTCATTTTTTGAAAATGGAGGCAGAGAATCGGGGGCTGGTGATGGGCCGACAGTGAAGGATCCAGCGGCCCAAGGCCACCAGGTCACTAATAGGGCGTGGCACCACCGTGCCGTATGGAAGGAGAGCCGTAGACAGGGCAGGGTGTGGCAGAAGGGGCATGACGTTGTCGCGCCGTGCGGAGGAGGAGAGTCGCAGCCAGGGTGGTCCGTGCCGGAAGGGCACAACGCCGTCACTCTGCATTGGGGAGCAGAACTGTGATGCCCTCACGCCGCGGTGGATGATCCAAGATAGCCGGTATCAGGCCGGCCCCCGGCAGTCTGGAGCAGTTGGCCGCTCGGCCAGCCGGGAGGAGTGGGACCCTGCTGGGTCCCATGTGAGTTGGACCAGTGCCACCTGGTACCGATATGGATCCCACCTAATCAGCTTTGCCGTTTGGGATCTCCAGGGGTGCATGGTATCCCCGGTGGATGGGGCGAGGTGGACTCCGTGAGCCACCAGGATACCAGCCAGCCGGGCCACGTAGGCCGCCAGCTCGCCAGGCCACGCGTGCAGTCGGGTTGGGCAGCCCTTGGGCTGGGCTGCCCCCTCAGGCTGGGCCACCCTTGGGTCAGGCTACCCCCTCGGGCTGGGCCGCCCCTGGGCTAGGCTTCCCCCTCGGGCCAGCTCAGACCCGCAGACCAGGATGGATCCGCGGACCGAGTTGGACCCAAGTCTGAGCCCATTACATCCGATTACACCTTTTCACCCATAACTTGGGATACGGGTGTCCGATCGACGAACCTTCTATGAAAATGGGATGCTTAGATAGAGACTGGTCCTTTGGAATACCCTACTTGTGGTTTGGAAACAATTGGGGTATGGTCGGGTTGGTTTGAACCTAAAATCCAACCAGGCCCCTGGAACAAAAGTACCAATAACTCACAGACCGAGCGTCCGATTGACGCGTCATCTGTTGTGTTGAATTCTCTATGAGAAGGAATACATTTGAGATAATTCTAATTCGGACTTCCTGATTGTTGGAGTATCAACATGTAGCTCGTGGAGAAGATCCTTCGAGAGGCGAGCGAGTGGAGTACAGAGACCTACTAGCTGGATGATACCTGATGACTACTGACCTTTCTACTCGGAGTGTTTCAACTAGCCTAGTGGGAAGCGCCTCTGGGTGACATGGCATACCAACAGTGGGGAGCGCCTCTGTATGATGCGGCAGACCAACGATACTCGATAGGAGGAGTACCTTAGTAGGCTATGAGGGGGATCGCCTCTGTGTGAGTGTGACAGACCTATAGTGGGGAGCGCCTCTTTGTGACGTAGTAGACCCACGAAACTTGAAAGGAGGAGTACCAAAAAATTCCAGGAAGGTGGGAAGCTCCTCTATGTGATGCGAAAGGATCACTTTAATCGATATTGGAGGAGTACACTGTAGATACCCAAATCCTCACGTAAATGGGCATTACATTACTTTTGCGGAATACTTAGTACATAACAAAAACACACACACAAGGATCGTAATAGTTTAGTGTCTTTGGAAACTCGGAATATAGTATTCTAATCGTGGTGAATGATATTCAACATCTCACATAAAGATCTTCCATTTTTTTACCTAAAACCTTTCTTTATATCCTGGGGAAAAGAAAACATAAAAGGGTGAGATCCAATGCTCATTAAGGGTAAACAAAATAAATATCAATCACATCATATTCATAAGAACATAACATTTTGGAAATCTTAACCTGCAAAATAGAGCATAAATTCATAACATTAGAAAAATCATAGTAGTGAAATGGAATCCCAATAATCATAACTTAAAACATGAAACTTTGTGGCATACACACATAATCATAGAGAATCATTTCTTGATAGTCAAGACTCATTGCCAAGACTATCTTAGTGGACAAAGTCCATTTCTGAACCGAGTCACCCACGTTTCAGTCCTGTTTCACTGAACCGGTATAACCTACCATTCCAGCCATGTCTATCTCATGAGATATAAAATCTTTACCCAATGCATTGGAGGGAGATATAGGTCCCACCCATATCATAATGATACCATTCTTATGTGGGCCACAAAATCATAAATCATACATCATTGCATAACCCATGTAATACAAATGGGAATCTTAAACATCATGACATCATAAAACCATTCATATAAGATAATGGAATTCATAAAAATAATTTCATCACAACATAATCAAATCAATGTAATAATATCGATAAAAACAGAACCCTTTATTATTTTAGATGGAAAATAATTTTGATAAAAAGCTTGAACACCATTCTTGAGGAAAATATCCTTTCTTCTACAAAAACATTTTTCCTTTCTTAAAATGTCATAAAACATTAAACTAAAAGAAGTTGAATAAAAATAAACTTGAAAACTTGTAAGGGAAGCTCCTTGTAAATAATGTTTTAAAAATCCATTCATGCCGTATAAGTTAAAAAAACATTCTTCATACTTTTGTCGAAAAAGTCAAAAAGTACCTCGTACGAAAAACGACAAAATATTCCTTTCATATCATTTACTAAAAACACACCGAAGGGTAAAATTGGATTTAAACAATTGTAGGTGGATGGAAATAATATTACATATTGAGAAAACATGTATGTGGATGATAAAATACACCCCAGTAAATACTTACGAATAAACAATCTCGGATAAAAATGAGATTGTGATATTTCACTTACCTTAGGTCTGATTTGCTTCGTAAGTGTCCGAACCTCCTATATAATGATTTAAATAATGTCATTGACTTATTACAGAATCATATTCATTGTTATGATATCATATATGGTTCACTTATTACATTATATTACCCGTTCTTTTGTAAATTCCATGTTAAAGATCATTTTGGGTAAAATTGTTTCATCTGTCATCCGTGTTTTGACTTGTAATTATTCATATGATTAATTAGATCATGATTACTTAATTCTAGAATATAAAACATGATTTATATATATTTTTTCAGAATATAAATATATATAATAAATCAGTAAATGGAAAGAAATACACCGTTCATGGAGACGGTAGGCCGTACGTACGCATGAACGCTGTTTTTGTTTCCTTATTGAGTTGAACGGAATTAAGTAGATGACATACATATATATACACATAAATACAGTATCATTATTATTTCATATATTTCATGATAACTTATTATATATACTTTACAATCATTCATTAATGGTTAAAGTGGATAATGAATCTCATCGCGTTGTGGAGACGGTAGTCCGTACGTACGCACGAGCGATGATATCGTTCTAATGATCGTGGGACTGAATTGGAGTGTATGTATACTATTTAATAATCAATATCACTTTAAAATAATAATATAGAGTTATTATTTACACCATTATACCCATCCAAGTAATGTGGTGGTGGAAAATAGATTTCACCACGGCGTGGAGACGGTATTCCGTACGTACGCACGCGCGGTGATTTCATTTTCCGTAGGATGGATAGACGGTGAAATAGGGTTGTTTCATACTTATAATAACATATAATTATATGAGTGATACTGATGTTATTACTTCATAATGAAAAAACCTAAGAAGAAGAAGTGGAAGAAAAAATAAAGGTGAAAGAATCAGTAACGAAAATTACCTCTACTTTGAAGCGCCTCATTGAGACCTTCTCTTAGGGCACTAAAATTGGTCTTTGAGGAAGCAAAGAACCTCTAGGATGTTTCTAGGGAAGTGGAGAAGATAATTTGGCAGGGGTTTGCCGAGATTGAAGGCTCAAAGTAGTGTGAGGGGGAGGGGGAGGAGGTGCCCTTTTATAAGGGAGGAGAGGGGTACCTTTGGAATAACTAAAACTATTATTTTATTATAAAGTCAAATTCGGTTTTAAATAGCTCCAAATTGATTTATTTCAAGCTAAGGTGGGTATGGGTCGAAATCCTATCATCCAATAGAATTTATCTAGGTTTAGGTTCATTTTTTAACCTTATCATTTAGATTTAACATTAAGTAAAATAATTTTACTTTTACCGTGTCTTCTTGTGTTCTTATACTATAAGGTTAATAAACTTACTATAAGAAGCCAAACGAACCCCAAGTTGTTTATTATTAAAATATATAACCTTTTCTAAGTCACTTTGCCGATCTTTAGATTTTTAGGAATAAAATAACAATTAATAATATAATATTTGTTTTAAAAACTATTTTATGTCAATTTTGACACTATTTAGTAATTGATTTTTTTGAAAATCATAATAGAATAATAAGTTCAAAAAGGGTTACCTAAATCAATACTAACATGTCATATTAACCTAGAAAATTAGTTTAATTAATAAAAAGTCTCAAATTACATTTATTTTGGTGTTTATAACATTAATTATGTCAATATTTCATTAATAAGATAATTACTGCATCATCATTATGTCATAATAAATGATAATTATTTAATCCTTAAAAATTCTAAATAAATTTCTATGATGTAGATAATTTTATTAGCTTTCTAGATACTATTCATGTTCGAAGTTGCATTAAGTTTATCACTACAATAAAATTATTATACTTATATAATTTAAGAAAGTGAAATGTTGTCACATTCTTTGGTTTTAATAATAATTAAATTATTTTCATTGACAAAATTTAATTAAATGAATCTAATCCGACCCTTAGGTGATATGGGTAGACTTTTAGTCATCCAATAAGATTTTGACATTTGTTAGGGTAATTTTAAAATATTATATTTACCCTTAATTACCCGATTTACCTTTAACTATGGTAAATAAAATTTACCGTAGTTACTATTCATAATTCCCAAAAATAAAAAGTAGCTTATTAACATAATTTGGACCCACTGATTCCAAATATTAAATCCATTTTTTCAAATTCAAGACAAAAAATATGCAGAAATTAAATTAAAATTAATCCCGTTGTCGAAAGAGAACGAGATTTTCTTTAAAACATTGCAAAAGATTGCATTGATTTAACCTATGAATTCAAGGTAAAATCAATGCTAATGACATACATTATATTAAATAGTAAAAATATATTCCCTTTGTACTTTAAAACCATTCAATATTATAATTTAACCACATAATATATTACGATGAAAAAAGTTGTTTTTAATTAAAATATAGCGTGTTTTTACTATTCATTAAAATATGAAAGTTATCGGAAAAATATCAAAACATTATCTAATGTAAATTTTTATATCATGATTCAAAAGAAGAATTTTATTTTTTCAAATTAAACATATAAACATGTCAGAAACTAGATTTAATGTGGGTGCGCCATCAAAAGGCTGCAAAACTTCATTTTTTTTAAAATACTTATTTTACCCGAAAAATTTATTTTGTTCTAATACCATGTTCTAGAAAATGTTTAAGATGAATAATAATGTTATAAAATTCAAAATTCAGTCAATAATATTCATAACGGCTAGTTCATGAAAATATTATAATAATATATCGTTGTTTATTAAAACACGGTATTGCCTACAACACATGCTATCGAGGAAGGTTGCGATTGTGTGTAATGAAAGCCAAGTCAGGGTTACATGTTGTGAAAGAATCCTTCGTTGTTTCGTAAAGCAGAATCCAAAGAATAACTATTATCAAAATTGTGTTTAACACGATCCAATAATAGTGTTGCGTATACTGCAAGCTAATACGGTGTTGCGTATAGAGCAAGGTAATCTTGGTGTAGAATACAACACAAGACATTAATGAAATTAAAAGAATATTTTTCATAAAATCTCGGGGTGTCACATTCTACCCCCCTTAAATTGAATTTCGCCCTTGAAATTCGTTGGGGTTATAAATGGTTTGCTACTTGAAAATTTCTTTAATCGAAACCCACATCGTAAAAAGGAATACCAAACCCAATCTTTAAAAACAAAAGTATGAAACGTAATGGTTACCAAAATAAAATAATCATTGGGTTTCCACATAGGTGAAAATATGGATATGGAAGAGAAATCTAACCATCATGTTCTGATGGAGAGTGGTAGAAAACATGGCTATGGAAGAGCCAGGAATCCCAAATCCATAAATTTGTGATGATCTATGGTACCATCTGATTCATCAGATATAAGAGTACTAGGACAACATTTTTTGTTTTCACGATCATTTCCCTAAAGTTGAAAATTTTGAATTAGAAGATATACTTACTTTATTTTGGTACAATCTCACTGTTGTTCGTGCCTTGAACAATTTCAACTTCATCTCTTAAATAAATGAAGTTGAATTTGTTATTCGTGAAGTGTTAGCAGATCATGTGATAGAATGACGGGTCATTCCATCTTTCTCAAACAAAAGGTTAGAAAAGTTATCAAAAAATACATAAGTCCATCTATAGTGAGATTAATCATATATAGTTCCAAAAATGGACTTATACTTCATATATCATATTTCTTAATATAATAAAACTAGTTTCTACTAAACAGGGACTTCCTGTAGGCCAGTGGTAGGCAATAAAGGCCAGTCGCACTTCGGTTGTGGGTTCAATTCCTACAGCCTTGTCCGACACGATGGGTTGTCGCCCATCCTGCAGGTTTTCCTTTTTCTAAAACTAAATTACTATAACATCACATAAATAATATCGAAAAAAATTCTATCCTTAAACAATACTAACTTATGGTTAACATAATCCATTCCAATCTTTAAGCTTATCTAAAATACTTCGGTCCAAGCTCATAGTATAAAGAAAACGATAACTTGAAATGTCGTCAACCAAGGATGTGAATACCATCATTTATCCCCCATATATCTTGTTGGTCACATTCCATTCATGTGAATACCTTAATGATGTATTCTCTTGAAAAATGAATACCCATTAAACCTTAGTGAAAACATGAATGCTGTCAAATGTTAACTCTTTCCACATACCAAAATCCAAAAATTCTATATACTCAAACCATGATATAACCTTCTCCTTATATCAGTCATGAGCTCATGAATACTATCAAACATTTAATTTTCTCCTTATCCGTTCATTATGCACATATCATCTACATCCCAAAAATATCTGAATAACCTTTCATGGATACTGGTAACATTAATCATATACTTTCAAAACTCAAGGAAAGGCAACAGTGTAACAATCCTTAGATGTATCTTTATTCCATAGTACCATGAGATTATTTATACAACATTACACATGATAAACATGTAATCATTCCACTACATTATTAAACCATTGACCGAGCTTCAACAATTCATTCATCTCAAATATCATTTGTAGTCTCTTCATCATCATCAACATAAATACTACCTATACGACCATACTAATTCTCTTCATGAGACTTTACCATAGGGCATTGGTTTGTATAATGCCCGTACATTCCACATTTAAAACATTTAACCATTGTTGATGTCGTAGCAATACCATTATCCTCATCCCTGGTGTTAAGTGAACCTTTTCCTTTGCACTTATTGGCTTTGTGTCCTTCTTTTCCAGACCCAAAGCATCTTCCAGTTCCTTTGAAACATTATCCTTGATGCCTCTTCCCACATGATTTACATAGGGAAAATTGAACTTTCTTCCCTCTATGATCATAATGAAACTCCATCTTTCTCTTATTAGCCAAGTCAGGAAACTTACCAAATTTTACTTTATTGATCATATTATGAGATTCCTGATTCGGCATAATAATTATTTTTGGACTTCCAAATCCCATTTCATTTGATTTCTCCTGGAGAATATCATTCCATTGTCCATCATATCCTCCATTATCGTGAATCATCTTGTTTCCAGCCATTGTCTAAAACCCAAAAAGAATAGTGTGAGATGCAAAAATCATGCTAGGGAAAACAACATAACAAAAGAGGGAGTAACCTTAAAATATAACATCATAGGTTAAATTCTAACATCTGTAGCGCAATTCTAGGACTATAACCTATATGTATACTTAACATTAGAGAAATCCCTAGACATACCTTAGAAATATCTCTAGGGATCTCACTAACGTTTTCGCATCCTAGTTTCCAAAGGTTGACTAAACCTTTCCTCTGATACCAAATGTAGTGACCCGAAGCCTGACTTACATGGACATTACATTACATTTGCGGAATACTTAGTACATAACAAAAACACACACACAAGGATCGTAATAGATTAGTTTCTTTGGAAACTCGGAATATAATCTTATAATCGTGGTGAATGATCTTCAACATCCCCTGTAAAGATCTTCCCTTTTTTTACCTAAAATATTTCTTTATATCCTGGGGAAAAGAAAACATAAAAGGGTGATCTCAAATGCCCAGTAAGGGTAAACAAAATAAATATCAATCACATCATATTCATAAGAACATAACATTTTGGAAATCTTAACCTGCAAAATAGAGCATAATTTCATAACATGGGATAAATCATAGTAGTGAAATGGAATCCCAATAATCATAAATTAAAACATGAAACTTTGTGGCATACACACATAATTATAGAGAATCATATCTTGTTAGTCAAGACTCATTTCCAAGACTATCTTAGTGGACAAAGTCCATTTCTGAACCGAGTCACCCTCGTTTCAGTCCTGTTTCACTGAACCGGTATAACCTACCATTCCAGCCATGTCTATCTCATGACATATAAAATCTTTACCCAACGAATTGGAGGGAGATATAGGTCCCACCCATATAATAATGATACCATTCTTATGTGTGCCACAAAATCATAAATCATACATCATTGCATAACCCATGTAATACAAATGGGAATCTTAAACATCATGACATCATAAAACCATTCATATAAGATAAAGGAATTCATAAAAATAATTTCATCACAACATAATCAAATCAATGTAATAATAGGTATAAAAACAGAACCCTTTATTATCTTAGATGGAAAATAATTTTGATAAAACACTTGAACTCCATTCTTGAGGAAAATATACTTTCTTCTTCAAAAACAATTTTCCATTCTTAAAATGTCATAGAACTTTAAGCTAAAAGAAGTTGATTAAAAATAAACATGAAAACTTGTAAAGGAAGCTTCTTGGAAATAATTTTTTGAAAATCCATTCATGTTGTATATGTTAAAAAACATTCTTCGTACTTTTGTCAAAAAATTCAAAAAGTACCTCATATGAAAAACGACAAAAGATTCCTTTCATATCTTTTACTAAAAACTCACCGAAGGGTAAAATTGGATTTAAAAAATTTTAGGTGGATGGAAATAATATTACAAATTGAGGAAACATGGATTTCGATGATAAAATACACCCCAGTAAATACATACGAATAAACAATCTCGGATAAAAATGAGATTGTGATATTTCCATTACCTTAGGTCTGATTTGCTTCGTAAGTGTCCGAACCTCCTGTATAATGATTTAAATAATGTCATTGACTTATTACAGTATCATATTCATTGTTATGATATCATATATGGTTCACTTATGACTTTATATTACCCGTTCTTTTGTAAATTGCATGTTAAAGATCGTTTTGGGTAAAATTGTTTCATCTGTCATCCGTGTTTTGACTTGTAATTATTCATATGATTACTTAGATAATGATTACTTAATTAAAGAATATAAAACATGATTTATATATATATATTCAGAATATACATATATATAATAAATCAGTAAATGGAAAGAAATACACCGTTCATGGAGACGGTAGGCCGTACGTACGCATGAACGCTGTTTTCGTTTCCTTATTGAGTTGAACGGAATTAAGTAGATGACATACATATATATACATATAAATCCAGTATCATTATTATGTCATATATTTCATGATTACTTATTATATATACTTTACAATCATTCATTAATGGTTAAAGTGGAGAATTAATCTCATCGCGTCATGGAGACGGTAGTCCATACGTACGCACGAGCGATGATATCATTCTCATGATCGTGGGAATGAATTGGAGTGAATGTATACTATTTCAGAATCAAAATAACTTTAAAATAATAATATATAGTTATTATTTACACCATTATACCCATCCAAGTAAGGTGTTGGTGGAAAATAGATTTTACCACGGCGTGGAGAGGGTATTCTGTACGTACGCACGCGCACTGATTTCGTTTTCCGTAGGATGGATAGATGGTGAAATAGGGTTGTTTCATACTTATAATAACATATCAGTATATGATTGATACTGATGTTATTACTTCATAATGAAACAACCTAAGAAGAAGTAGTGGAAGAAGAAATAAAGGTGAAAGAATCGGTAACGGAAATTACCTCTTCTTTGAAGCGCCTCTTTGAGACCTCCTCTTAGGGCACTAAAATTGGTCTTTGAGGAAGACCAGAACCTCTAAGATGTTTCTAGGGAAGTGGAGAAGGGAATTTTTCAGGGGTTGGCGGACCGTGAAGGCTCAATGTTGTCTGAGGAAGAGGGGGAGGAGGTGCCCTTTTATAAGGGAGGAGAGGGGTACCTTTGGAATAACTAAAACTATTATTTTATTATAAAGTCAAATTCGGTTTTAAATAGCTCAAAATTGATTTATTTAGAAGATAAGGTGGGTATGGGTCGAAATCATATCATCCAATAGAATTTATACAGGTTTAGGTTCCTTTTTAAACCTTATCATGTAGATTTAACATTAAGTAAAATAATTTTACTTTTACCGTGTCTTCTTGTGTTCTTATACTATAAGGGTAATAAACTTACTATAAGAATCAAAACGAACCCCAAGTTGTTTATTAATAAAATATATAACCTTATCTATGTCATTTGGCAGAACTTTTGATTTTTAGGAATAAAATAACAATTAATAATATAATATTTGTTTTAAAAACTATTTTATGTCAATTTTGACACTATTTAGTAATTGATTTTTTTGAAAATCATAATAGAATGATAAGTTCATAAAATGTTAATTACATCAATTATAACATGTCATTGTAACCTAGAAAATTAGTGTAATTCATAAAAAGTCTCAAATTACATTTATTTTGGTGTTTATAACATTAATTATGTCAATATTTCATTAATAAGATAATTACTGCATCATCTTTGTGTCATAATAAATGATAATTATTTAATCCCTAAAAATTCTAAATAAATTCCTATGATGTAGATAATTGTATTATATTTCTGGAGACAATTCATGTTCAAAGTTTCTTGAAGTTTATCACTAGATTAAAATTATTATACTTATATAATTTAAGAAAGTGACATGTTGTCACATTCTTTGGTTTTAATAATAATTAAATTATTTTCATTGACAAAATTTAATTAAATGAATCTAATCCGACCCTTAGGTGATATGGGTCGACTTTTAGTCATCCAATAGGATTTTGACATTTTTTAGGGTAATTTTAAAATATTATATTTACCTTTAATTACCAGATATACCTTTAACTATGGTAAATAAAATTTATCGTAGTTACTATTCATAATTCTCAAAAATAAAAAGTATCTTATTAACATAATTTGGACCCACTGATTCCAAATACGGAATCCAGTTTTCCAAATTCAATACACAAAATATGAAGAAATTAAATTAAAATTATTCTAGTTGTCGAAAGAAAACGGGTTTTTCTTTAAAACATTGCAAAAGATTGAATAGAATTAACCTATGAATTCAAGGTAAAATCAATGCTAATGACATACATTATATTAAATGGTAAAAATATATTCTATTTATACTTTAAAACCATTCAATATTATAATTTAACCACATAAGATATTACGATGAAAAAAGTTTTTTTTAATTAAAATATAGCGTGTTTTTACTATTCATTAAATTATGAATGTTATCGGAAAAATATCAAAACATTATCTATTGTAAATTTTTATATACTAATTAAAAAGAAGAATTTTATTTTGTCAACTTAAACATATAAACATGTCAAAAACTATATTTAAAGTGGGTGCTCCATCAAAAGGCGGCAAAACTACATTTTTTTAAAAATACTTCTTTTACCCGAAAAATTTATTTTGTTCTTATACCATGTTCTAGAAAATGTGTAAGATGAATAATAATGTTATAAAATTCAAAATTTAGTCAATACTATTCATAACGGCTAGTTCATGACAATATTATAATAATATATCGTTGTTTATTGAAACCCGGTATTGCATACAACACACGCTATCGAGGAAGGTCGCGATTGTGTGTAATGCAAGCCAAGTCAGGGTTGCGTGTTGTGAAAGAATCCTTCGTTGTTTCGTAAAACAAAATCCAACCATATTTCATTTATACATTGAATATATATATATATATATACTCAATGTTGCGTAGAATAACTATTATCAAAATTGTGTGTAACACGATCCAAGAATAGTGTTGCGTATACTGCAAGCTAATACGGTGTTGCGTATAGAGCAAGGTAATCTTGGTGTAGTATACAACACAAGACTTTAATGAAATTAAAAGAATATTTTTCATAAAATCTCGGGGAGTTACATACACCATCAGCTGAGGTTATAAATGTTTGATTGGGGTTGTTACTTGATTCTACCCCTAGAATAAAATCCTAGTTTGAGCTGAGACAATGAATTTTGTGTTTTCTTCATGATTGATATGGGTTACTGGATAACATAGCTAAATGTATGGGCATATACCTAAGTAATTGTTATCCATTGATTACATACTATTTGGTTTATCCTTGTTGGATTTTTTTGAGACCTTGAGGGTCTCGAGGTCCCTACTGAGTATCATTATACTCACCCCTGCACGGGCTATGCCCACACCTCGTTACGTTGGTTACAGATGATGGATAGTGCTGACTGAGGCGGAGTGTAGCAGGACTGGACGGTACCTGGAGGTGGACCACTATGTGTGAAAGTACACAGAGCGGACAAACGGATGTGGAGTGTTGAGGAGGCCATCTGTACCTACCCTTCAAGTAAGAACCCCAAAGGATGACCTAATAGCTCTTTTACATTGTTTTCAATTGTTATTTATTTCATTTGTACTTGTTCTTATAGTTGGGTTTGTATTTTTTGCCCCTTTTAATTTCCATCATTTCTTTTGTATACACTTTTTCTTAGTGTTTTTTCTAGTTGTGTACTCTGATGTGTTTTTTATAGTTATAATGGAAATTTCTTCCCAGTTTAGGGATTTATGCCTTTGGTTCTAGTCGCCAGATCCTGGCCTATGGAATGTGGGATTGGGGTAGTCACGATACAGGCCCCGAAGGACGGGTCATGACATCCTAGATGATATCGAATACCTCATATATAATGGTAAATGTGTAGTAAGATTAAATAAAGAAAAAATTTATGTTATTTCAAATAATGGATTTATCTGGCCATGTGTGTCTTCATGGGGATCAACTATTCTATTTGTAAAGAATAAGGATGGATTATTCCATCTATGTAGTGATTATAGAGAACATAATGGGATCACAGTGAAGAAAGATTTCCCTCCCTCAAGGATTGATGATTTATTTTACTATATATTAATTATTCTCTAATATTCACCTACAATATATGTATCATAAATTGAGGGTGAAAAATTAATATATTCTAAAGACTAACTTCAGAAAAAGATATTGGAATTATGAGTTATTTTTTATGACTATCATGTTGAAAATTGATCAGGATATATTTATGGATTTGATGAATATATTATTTTAGGAATACCTTAAAAAATATGGGGTAGATAGTATTGATGTCATTATGAAATATTATATAATTCATGGAGAGTAAGATGATCATATCAGGGTTATATTGACAACTATGAGGAAGGATAATCCTTTTGGAAACTTCAGAAAATTTTAATTCTAGTTACAATAAATTACATTCTTTTGGATCATTTTAACCTATTAAAAAAATATCATTTGACATTTCCAATGAAATGGTTGTAGAGGTGTTGCATCATCCTACAAAAGTAACTAAGATTCATAGTTTCCTTAGTTTAATAGGTTAATATAAGAGCTTTTTGAAAAACCTTTCACAACATTATAATAGACTAACCATGTTAAAAAATTAATATATGTTCATATTCACAATTGAGTTTGCAATTTGTTTCCCAATAAATGAAGAAGATACTGGACATTGAACCTATGTTAACTCGACCCTCTATCAAAGAATGGTTTTTATTTACAGTGATTCATTTATGAATGGGTGTTGGTGAGTCTTAATGAAAAGGGAAAACGTGATCCTTTATGAGTCTCAATAGTTAAATCATCACAAGAATATTTATTTTATACATTACTTGGAGTTAGCTATAGTAATTGTTTCTTTGAGGATAATAAGGAATTATCTTTATGAGGATAAATGTGATATATATGCATAACAACAATGTTTGAATAATATTTTCTAATAAAAAGAATTGAACATGATACAAAGGAGATGGTTTGAGATTATTAGACACTATGATTGTTCAATTCATTCTCACCCAATAAGATAAAAAAGTCATTATTCATTAAGTAGGAAAGACCATGTTATGATAGAAATGATGAGGATTTAAGGATATCCATTGATCAAGGACGTATTAAGGCTTGACAGGGGAATAATAAGGTAAGGGACATCATCAATCCTATACAAAATGATTTCTCAACCATCCATAATTAAGATGTTTAAGAAATATCAAAGAGAATATCATTTTATACAAATAATATAGAAGCTATTATGAATGGGATGTTTTCTGAGTTTGATATTAATTAAGAAGATATTTAATTTTCATACAAGGATACTTGTCCAATATATACTAGATATAAAGAATGAGTTGTTGGATAAAGCTCATAACTATACAATTACAATACATATTTTATGTATTATTGTGATAATATTAAAAGGGATATTTATGAAGACACTACTATGAGCTTAGTGTGTCAACAAGTGAATGCAGAGGGAAAATTTTAAAAGTGGTACTGAAACCATTACCCATAATAACATGGAAGTGGGAAAATAACTCTATTTACATTTTCATTTGTCTCTAAAGAACATCCAAAGAAAAAAATGTGACATGGGATATAATGGGTTGATTCACCAAGATTTCCCACTTCATTGCTATTTAGAATGATTTTTATTTTGACCAACTTCATAAGATATACATAAAGGAAGTGTTGACACTATAGGGGAACCAGTTTCAATTATTTATAATTGCAATCCATGGTTAATGTCTAAATTTTATAGAATTTGTCAACATGTTATATATACTAAAATTAATATTTTTTGGGCCTATCACCCCCAAACTGATGGAAAATATAAAATAAATATTGAAACACTTAAGGACATGATGAGAACATGTTCAATAGAATTTAAGGGTGTATGTGATCAAAACCTTCCATTATTTTATTATTCATATAAAATCAAATTCGACTTGAGAATAAAAATTAAACCCAATGAAACTCTATATAGGAAGCGATGTAGAAATCTTACTTATTAGGATGAATTTGGTGAGAAAAATCTATATGAACCCAATCTTATGCAAGAGATGACATAAAAGGGTTATTCCATCTAAAAAATATGTATGATTATCAGATTAAGTGGGAGAATAATGCTAAAAATCATCAAAGGGGCCAAGATTTCGAGGATGGAGTTAACTATTTCTTTCAGATAATAGCAAGGAAGAGAGTCATGAGATTTGGAAAGAAAGGGAAGCTTTTCTATAGGTGCATTGTCCCATTTTAAATCTATATCTCATATGAGTATTTGCATATTAGTTATAAAATCCATTAAATTTGCCTCACGTTCATGATGTATTCTACATATCACTCTTATGGAAGTAAATATTTGATCCCTCACATATACTAAATCTGGAGGTGGTATAACTGGTGCACGATCTCTCTTATGAGGGGAAGTCGGAGGAGATATTGGATCATAGTGATATAGTTACATGCAACAACTAAAATCACATTGTGAAAGTGTTTTTGAGGAACCATAAGTATGACAATTCTACATGGGGACCAGACGAAAAAAATGAAACAAAAGTATCCTGAATTATTCTCAACTAAGAATATGAGTTGAATTTTTGGGGATGAAATTTATAAAGGGGGGAAGAATGTAATGACCTAGGATATTTTAAAGATATTTTTTCCTGATAAAATATATTAGACATTCTATAACATTATATAGATACAAAATAACAGGAATCAATAAAACCTTAACTCATTAATAGAGATCATTACATTAGTCTTATGTGAAGCCAATAAAAATTCCAAAAATTATAAATTGAAAAAAATTAAAAAAAAGGGAAAATATGGATCTCCATAAGATTCTAGAATCATCACCCCCATGACTAAGACAATAAAAATGAAACAAGAAATTATTAAACTAATAAACAACTAAAAATTAAAAAAAAACCTTATGAGGTATTTTAGTGAATATTGATTGAAAGAATTTTATGGTAAATACAGTTAGTAATGTGGCAGTCAAAATAGTAATATTATAATTCATCAATATAACCATTGGACTTTTACAAATTGGGAGCTATACAAACTAGTAATTATTTTACAATTATAACTAGTGTTTATAAAAAGTAATTACAAAAGATAATTGATCCAGAAAGGAGAAATAATGGCTTCAACCAGTGGATTCACATTGTTTGAAGCCCATATTTCTGAACATGGGAGGGAGGTAGCATCAATGGTGTTTACCCTTGACCATAACCTTGTCAATATTCAAAAATTGAGGCTTGAATGAAATCACTAATGGGGTAAGTTCAAGTTAGTGTATATTACCACATAGTCAATATTAGAAGATCTACCACATGAAACTAACACTATCACACTCCTTACCATTAGTGGGTATGAATGTATAATAAGGTGTTACATGTCTTGGCCTTATTTATAAGAATTTTAATTCATGTTTTCTAAACAAAAGTTTTATTCCATCAATCCCATTTGAATACTTTTTTCATAAAAGTATATTTTAGTATGAAAGATGTGATAAATTGATTATTAGATGAAAATAAAACATAATTTTTTTTGGAAAATATATACACTTTTATAATAAACTAATGTATTTTGTATAATTTTTGTTTTAAAGAGATAGTAATTCAAAACACTCTATTTTGAACATAAATTTATAAATAATTCTATAATATCCTTGGAAATTTTAGTAATTGAAAAAAATTGACTACGTCTTAAAAACTAATCATATTTAATAAATATGGATGTTTACATTTAAAAGATAAAAGTATCATATTTGTATAATAAATCTGATAAAGTAACTATTATATTTTAATTCTTCCTGTTAAAATTTGGTTTGGGTGAATGTTTGATAATTAATTAAAATACATTATTTTTTTAGTAAATAGAAAAAATATAGTTTTCGTTGTAAAATATGTTTTCTAAATTCATATATATATATATTAATTATTTTATAATTAATTATCCAAAAACCATGAACTTATATTTTTTAAATTATTAATATTATGTTTATTGATATCCTTTAATTAATTACAAAAAATTGTAAGTGACTTTTTGAAGTCTAAAGTTGAAATTTTTACTTTAAAATGATATTTTATTGAAAATATATTTCTAAAATCCCAAAGAAGTATTAAAAAATAGTGTTCAGTTATAATAGATTAAAATATATTAAACTATTACCCAAATCACCAGAACCATAAGATGAAGCTATGGATAATTCAATGTTTTTTTCCCAACCAAGATTTCCAAAACTAATATTTCTAAATTATTAAAATATTCCACTAGTTTTTCAATTAAAACCCACCCATTTTTCCTATCACATTCACTCGTATTCAATAATACAAAACAATTTGGTCATTTTTCCTTCCAAAAAGTCCCGCATGGTTTTCTTAATCTCCCAAGGTTCCATCCTCAATATTTAAGAGCTGCTCTTTAAGGTAAGGGAATACTCATCATCATTTTTCCATTCAAGTAATTCTTTTTTTGTATGTATTCTAAAGGGTATTTTAATTTATTTTATTATTATTTTTATCATAACATTACTAATAAAATATATTTTTTTTAATTTGATACCTTCATTGTATCTAATTTTACCTTTTTATAAATCCACATTTTATACATGTAATGCTGTAAGGTTTATTTATAAATTATCTCTTTTTACATATTACATTCTTATATTGTGAATAACCAAACCATTTATTTATCTATGGGTATTGACCTAGATGTTAATATAATTTATTTATTTAGGTATTTACATATATAAACCCATCATTCTCTTTCCATGGGGTCAAAATTGATGATATGGTCAAGCCTTTAAGAATATATATACTTATTTATTTTATACAAAACTCGTACATTATTATCATTGGGTTATTGAAAAAATTAATTATTATGAACAATTTGGATCAAATGAAGTTAAGACATATTTAGCGTGTACCTTGACAGTAATCCAATTCCTTGGGTAATGGATTTGATCTCTACATTTGACATGTTCTATGATACCTTGCTGAATAACCTTGGTAATTTTAATTTAATATTCCTTGGTGATAAACCATGGTGATATACTTATAAATGAATCATTTTTATGTTATAGAAACATTTCCATGTAATTATTCATGTTATTTTTATTATAATACTCAACATGATCTCTTGATCATGTTCTATTGTTATTCCTCATCTTCTTATTTTTATACCTCATGATCACATGCTAAATGTCAACCTTGGTTATTCCCTTATAGGACTTAATCCTCACCCCTTTACTTTGGTATATTTCCTTAGGATGTGATATACTCTAAAAGTAATTTTTTTATCCCCTGAAGAATCATTTTGAGTGTATTTGAATAATGATTTATTTATCCTTGTAATATATTCATAATTTATAATAAAATAATCTTTTGAAGACTCAGTGTTTTATTCTCTATAATAAGAAGTTTATGTAATAAGAACACATGATTCTATATATGATCTCTTACCCTTATTATTCACATATTTTGAAATGATTTTGTTTTATTCCAGGACTCATGATTTTTATCTATGATGGATTGGGTCTAAAAATTGTATTTTATTATCATGAACTCTTACCCATATGTTTTTGTTATGTTTTCATATGATGACTAATATTTTCTTCCACATTTAACTGTACTGATCAATTAGTTTCATCCTTTCTTATTTTTCCATTCCCCGTGTTATAAAGTAAGTTATTAAGTAGGGTATGTCTAACAAGGGAATAATGTGAGAAGTGATTTACGTGAGATTTGGAATAATGTACATATCAAAGATATATATGTATCTTTTTCTCCTAAGAAAAATATCCATTATGAATTTATCATGGATAATAATTTTATGAACTGATTATTCATTTAAAAATATGTAATATTTATGTATGAAATTTTAGGGCCACTATAGTGGGTCTTAGAGTATAGTTTTACTAATCATTATATATTGGGGTTAGAAAACATTGGTGAAACCTCCGAGGAAATGTTTCTGTGTAGGATAACATCCTAATGTTTTTGTAATGACCATGGATAATCTAGGACTAATAATTATTACATACAATTTTAGGAATGTGACATTATTTATACATCCTATAAATTATTTCTCATGATATATGATTTATCACTCTGATTGAAAAAGAATTATGGTTACAAAAAACATTTTTGTTTTTGTATGGGATTGAAGATATAACGATTAAGTTGATGTGGTAATAGTTATAATGAAATATTTATGAACTCTTTTTGGATTAGTTATATTAATTCAGATACATCATGAAAATTATAAAAGAATTTTCATTAATATCATAAATGATTAGATATTTAATTAGCGATGATAACACCTATTGGAACAATTTTTGAATCTCATGTATATAGTTTCTCTTGGATTGAAGTTTGTGGTAATGTACTTCTAGTAAATCCAATTAGTCCCCCTATATTTAAATTTAACGATATTATATGTAGGGATTGTATTTTTTTACTTAAATCTTGCATTGATTTCTAAGGAAGGGAATCTATTATTTATATTCTAAAAAACCTCTGATCGCCAATTAGTGCAATGATAAATTTTAACTTTGAATAAAAGTTACATACATTATATGGTTCTTGATTCATATTAAAATCTTTTTTTACTTTAGGTGGTTGGGAAGAAACTAGAAATCCGATATTATTCTATTTTATTGGAGTTTGTGGATTTTTTTATAGAATAATTGACTAGTCTTCCTCAACACCAGAAAGTTGAGTTTCCATATAACTCATACATGGGGTTACACCTAATTCATAGAATCCTCATAGAATTCCCATAATTGAGCCACATGAATTAAAGAAGAAAATCTCGGAGAATCTTGATAAAGTATTCATATTCCCTATTGTGCCACCATGGGGTACACCTATTCTTTTTATTATGAATAATGATGCTTCAATGCATCTTTTCATTGATAATATAAAACTTAACAAGACCACTATATGAAAAATGTATCCTCTAAAATGAATCAATGATTTTCATGATCAATTATGAAGAGATAAAAAAATTCTAAACATTTAATTAATTTTGGAAATAATTTATTATGGGTTATTAAGGTTTATATACCAATGAAATCCTTCTATATGAGTTATGGAAATTATGAATTTAGAGTAATGAAAATTTATATCTCTAATTTGATTATAATTTTCATGTATTTAATGAATAGAGTCTTTAGAGATTACCTTGATTAATTTTTGGTAGTATTTACCGATGATATTATATATATTCAAAGCCCAAGGAATAGTATGAATATCATTAAAGGATTATAATAAAGATCCTAAGAGAGAATAATCTTTTTACAAAATTTACCCTGTGTGAATTTGGGCTTCAAAATATTCCATTATTCAGTCATATAATCATAAATGATGGTATATTGGTAGGCCCTTAAATGATAAAAGATATTTAGAAATGGAATAGGACAACCATGGTAACCAAAATACATAGTTTCAAAGGGTTAGATTGATATTATCAATGCATTGTGCAAAATTTATCATGACTCTCTATTCCACTCACCATGTTAGATTAAATGGGGGTATTATTCTCGAGCATCGGATCATGTGAAATAAAATCAATGATCTGAAGAGAAGGCTGATTGGTACATGAATACTCACACTACTATACAGTGGAGATGGGTTTCTTATTGATAGTGATTCATCAACAAATTTTTTGAGACGTGTCCTCATGTAGAACAATATAGAGATTACTTATTCGAAATAACATTTGAAGATTCATGAGAAACAATTGTCACCCAATCGATAGTAATTTTCATTCATTTTGGAAAAATACACCAAACACCAATGGCCACAATAATATAACATGTTCAAAATTAATAAAATTATAATTAATATTACTTAATAATTATATTAATGTTATTAACCTTCAAAGAATTGAAATCCCCATCACCCAATCACCATATTTTTTTAATGTATCTAATATATATATATATATATGTATATATGAAACTCTATCAGGAGTTTCCACATATTTCGATATCTTTGAAATGAATTCTCGATCTATATGACCATAAACACGAGTGGTCTCATTTTGAGTAAGAATAATTTTTTGAAAAAAAATTAAATGAAGCATAAATTTACATACATGGGAAAAAATACAACACAAGCACACTCGACTCATAATAAATAATCAGATCCATGATATCTCTATTGAATATTCTCAATGATAGAATTTCCAATATATATGAAATTTCTTTTGAAACTCATAAATATTATCCATGGATAAAGAGAATGGGGTTAATATTTTTATACCCTTATAAATTTCAAAATTATATGAAGTTAATGGTCCTTAAAGCATTTGTTTGATTTATAAAAATACTTTTTATATGAGATACTCTTATATAAATTATATTCTAGAAAACATTATAATAAATTTTAATCATATGTAAATAATATTTAAAAAACAATGCAAAACTCATATTTTAGATAACAAATAAGGTTTGATGGAAATAGTTGAAAATGACCCATATAATCACCAATTATAGTAACCACCTCATTAGGAAATGGAAAGAGGCTCATTTAATCAATAAAAACATGTAGGTATATGCATACCTGACCCAACTACATAGGATGGTGATGTAAAAAACCCCCCAAAAATATGTACGACTCCATACACTACAATATGTACACGAGGATCTCTAGAATACAACTCATAGTTTATGGTCGAGTCCGAATAAGGAGGTGTAGGATCCAAGTAGGCAGGTTTAGTAGGTTGTACTAGCTGTGTAGGCTGTATAGGATCCATAGGGGGTACAATCCGTATAGTCTATGATTGTCTCATCAGTTTTTATAACATATACTTCATGGTTGAATCAATATTACAATCCAATGAATATTTTATGACTATCCCCGCATATTTTGATAAATTTATTTATGGGTATCTTGATTTTTTGTTTTATGAAAAAATTATTTCCTAACATAAACACTTTCCTCATATCTTCTTATGGCTTCAGAGTGTTCTGGGTTTCTTAAAAAAGTAGCTAAGATGTTCTTCCTTCCCTCAATGATAAAATTCCACTATGTCACTTTCCCATTATTGTCATCCTAAAATTAATAAATGAACTAGTATATTAGTGTTGTTAATTTCAAAAATATGAACATTCATGGAAAAATAAAATTAATCTCATATAATGTTTTCATATACTTCCTTATATTGTTCTATATGATACATTTATTTTTTTTCCTCTTTTCCTCTTTTCATGGAAAGTGGGGGCATATTATGACCAAACTAGACATTTTATGAAACACTTTTAGATTGAACTATTAATGCATCGATATTCTCTACAATGATTTTCTCCACCAACAAATGATATAATATTTTTGTTATTGTAGGAGGGTATATGTTTTGGAACAGGATGTCTCATGAGGCTGATTATATAAAAATAAAAAATATGTAATGAGGTAATATAAAAGATATTTTAAAATATTGAATAATTATAATTCCATAAATTCTTCATCATGTAAGATAGTGAAATATTTATTTCATCTATATTTTTTAACAACCCAAGATGTTATCATATATAAATTTTTATATTTAATCTCTTCAATAGATTATTTTGCACACAACAATTATCATAAAAAATTGTGATATACTATTAATATTATTATTTAAATAGAAATTATCTAATAGTAATTAAATTTGTGGATATAAATAGGATTAAATAACTTATGAAAATATATTATTGAATTCAATGGTCACAAATTAATTATAAATAAATATAGAAAAACCAATTAAATATAAAAAAATGTTTTTATAAAAACTATTTGAATGAGCATAAGTATGTTTTATATCAATAAAATAATCCTATCAAACTATGTAGATTATTTATGTGACATATATATATATATTAAATCTAATAGTTATCATTAATGCAATGTGTTTTCTAGACAATATATAAGAACAAGTCAAAATTTATGCATAAATGATGTATTTTTATAAAAGGTCGTTTTACAACTTACTGATGGTGCACTTGTTTTATATTTATTTTTTGAAACTTTTATAAATTATATTTTAAAAAATAAGACACTGATTTTAGAGTAGAATATAAAAATTAAATTGGTTTAATTTTTGTTATTTTTCTGATAAGATTCATGTTTAAATGAATAATGATTTAATATTTTATTTTGATTGAATACTAATTTTTCATCTAAATATATTATACTGTTAAATTATATTTTTCATTGGTTTTAATGTAAAATTTTAGGGTCCCATCACCATAATCATAGTGCTCGTGTCTTCTACTAAATAGATTGGCATGATTATAAGAAATCATGACCCAAATGACAAATATGTTTTGTAGTCTTGGTAAACAAGATACATAGATGAGACTTGTATTACAAAAGAATACCCTAATTACAACTTAATTTTTTTATTTATAAATAAATAAATAACATCCTGGGTAACTTTATTCCATCTAGTATATCTCTTCAAATCTTTTATAATAAATGTCTTCGATTCTTATCAAAAATACATAATATGAATTGGATTAAATGATCAGAAAGGGTAAAATATAGCATAAGAAATCATGAATTAATGAGATTTGAAATTATGAAATCATAAATAGTTGTAAACATATAACATATAATCAAAAAACTAAGGAGGACATGTATAAATAATAAGGCAAAGTAATAAATGGAAACACATGCCATTAAATTAAATAGATAAGTAAAAATCAATTTGGAAATGTAAGAAACTGAAAAACCTTTCATTTAATCAATGAACTAAAAATGAAATTCATCCATAGATGTATAGACACAAGTTCTAATGGATTAATTATAACTGAAACTAAATGAGTGAAATTCTTAAGTATGGGGAGCCATGTTTCCTAGGCATATAAAACTAGAACTATCAAGACCATTCACAATATGGTTTATATATTGGGTAAAAATCCATCGAAGGTGGCCAAAAACTATTTAATCTCATGAGACTACTAATGCATCGAAGGGATTTCATTTAATATTCCCCAACCTCTAGGGCTTAACTTAAATGGTTCGGAACTCGTGTCTTAATTTTACAAAACATTCCACATGACAAATAAATAATATACCTTATAAAATATCTATATTTAATAATGTATACAGATTGATCAATATTTCCCTAAATAATAAAATAAATTTCAAAGTAAACGCCATAAAAAATGGTATATATTATAGGAAATTAATATATCCATGATAAATGATATAGATAATTAAAGGAAATTTAATGTTCAAGGATTATAGAAAATTTAATTTATCAAGTGGAAAAGAATTATTCATGGAATTGAATGTAAATACATTCCATGGAAAAATAAATCATAATACATACAGAAGAATATTAAAGATGGTTTTAATATAAAATACTCTAAGTGTAGTAAAATAAAGTGTTGTGATAATTGTAATATATATAATATAAAATGATATTTTAAAAAAAAAATTAGGAAAATATCCTATTATTATGATTTTTTTAAAATAAAACTCTCCTTGAAAATAACTTATGAAAATATTTTCATTAAAAATTAACATTTTAAACATGAAATTTTTTATTAAAATAAATTATGGTGGGTAATTCTGTATAAGACATATGAGGTGAAAATAACATTCTTTTTGAATAGTTAAATGTTAGAATAAAAGTCTTGTTCGAAAAGTGAAAAAATATTCCTTAAAAATTAGGTAAAAGAAAAAAGGTTAAAGATTTATTTTCCAAAAGAATTTACAAATATTTTTTTATTTTTTTAATAAAACATTGTTTTTAGAAGAAATAGGTTGTAACATACCAAGTAAGTAATGAATAATATATATTTTTATATATGTCTATTAATGAACTAGATAGTGTTTTAGAGGCTTAAAATGAAAATAAATCCAATCTTAAGCATGGAATACACTAATATTTTTAAAAGATTGTTTTTTTCCTTTTGATGGAAAACCATTTTTGAATCCATCTATTAACAATTTTATAAACTATGTTTGTCAAAATAAACTTATTCTTTATGATTGGGACATCAAAATTTACTTTTTGTGAATTTTTGGTATTTTTCTGACAATGTTCATTTTTTAATGAATAGTGAAAAATACTACATTTTACATCAAAACTGCTTCTTAATCTAATTTATTTATATGATTAGATTATCTTTTGAATTGGTCTTAATGTGTAATATGAATATATTTTTACCATTAAATCCAATAGTGGTCATTGGAATCAATTTCACTTTGAAAATTGGACTTAAATTGGTGTAAATCTTTTGATACTTATTGTTTCATAAAAACATGCTATTTGCTCTGACAGCGGGAATTAATTATTAAATTAATTAATGTGACTTATATGTTTTGAATTTTGTAAAATAGACTTCATTTTTGAATTCAGAGTATCAAATATAGCTTAGGGTGAAGTTTTGGTATTTTTCTGAAGAACTCCAATTTTTGATGAATAGTGAAACCACTAAGTGGTAATCAAGCAAACTGATTTTTCAGTTAAATGAAAGTTTACCACTAATGTGTATTGAATTTTGAAAATCTGAAATACATGGTTGTAATTAGTATGTAATATGTGGTTCAATGGGATGAAAATAATATTTTGGTGAATAGTAACTTTTTTTCATTAATCGCGATTAGAGGTAATTAGTGTAATTTAAGGTAAAAATGATATTATAAAAATGTGAAAACACCATGAAACTTGTCCTAACCCAATTGGATGAGTCATGGCCGACCAAGAAAACCCATGGGTAGATTTAGGGGACCCCATGGAGCCACTTGGGTGAGATAATGACTTTAATGCCTTTTTTTAAATAAAGGTGAAAATGACACTAACATAAATTGTTTTACTAAAATAATTTTTAGAAGGGGTTATACTAATCATAATTTTGTCTATAAATACTATTTGGAATTTTAAGAAGCTTTCCTACATCAGGATATTTGTTTTATAATTTTTAGAACTTAAATAAATTAATTTAATTATGTCATCATGATGATGCAGCGATGACCTCATTATTTAATGATTAAAATAAAATGGAAAGATAATGTAATATCTAAGACCTAAACTTGTCCAAAAACTATTGTATGGGAATATTACGAAGCCTTATCATCTTAACTTCGAAATATATCAATGTGGGGCCTTAGAAATTCGAAACACATTTGAAAATAAAATAATAGTTTCATGATTTCCAAAAGTGCCCCTCCTCTCCTCTTATAAAAGGCCCCCACCTCTACCTCATTTCACACACTCCTCAAGCCTTGGGATCGGCCAATCCCTGCCCATTTACTCTCACCACATCCCTATCCTCATCGTAGAGGATTCCCTTTGGGCAGAATCCTTTCAAAGGAATCCTTTAGGCTCAAATCCAAAGGAGTTACACTTTTAAAGGTAATTCATTCTCTCATGTTCATTTGTTTTATTTTGCTTCTCCAACCACCTAAACTCTTTTTATTTACTTATTTTGTAACAACACCAGTATATTAAATATTCTAGTATGTTGTTATAATATTTATTCAAGCTACACTCTCACACAACTACATCAAATGGTTAAAGAACATACGGTTTCCGTGGATGGCGAAATTCTGCCTCCCGAAACGATGATTGTTCAACACTCTTTTAACACCTTGAAAGGTAGCCATTATGATGTCACTATTTTTATATATGATATAAAATATGTTTATTCTTTCCTTAAGCTTCTATATTTTTCATTTATGGCATACCATTATTGATTCCATTATGGGTAAACAAGATATCTTCATTTTAGGAAGTGCGGACTACCGCCCCCTGAAAGTGATTTGATTCGTTAATTCCATATGCGGGATGTGTAAAGGATAAAGTTAATGATATTATATATGTTACTATACTGGATTATAATATACTCTTATATTATTATGAATCCATTCCATAAAATATGAAATAGAAATGGAAGTAGTGTTCATGCGTTCGTACGGCTTACCGTCTCCATGAACGTTGCATTTCATTTATTACCTCTAAATGTGATGTAATTTTATAAATACATGTATATGATGAATATATATGATATATATGTTATCCAAATAATTAATATCATTCTGGATATAACGAACCTTTGACCAAATTAACAACATGTAAGTGTAAGAAGTCTATTTTTGACTTAAAAACCAAATACCGACAAAATGAACATTATTAACTTAAATTATTACATGATGTTCATAACATGGTATAAAAGGAACAATTAAAATAAAAAAGGTTCTTAATCAAGTAGAGATTAACTCATGTTTATTATTCAGGAGATTAAAGAATGGTCGGGTCAAGTCAGATACGAGGTAAGGGAACTTCTTAACCCAATTTCCAATATTTGGGTTAATCTCCTACTTTCAAATTTCGTCATGATATTATTATGTCCTATCTTGTATTTGTACTTTATTTATGTATAATTATAGTTAATACACATAATAGATCTATTTTATTTAAAAAATGATCCTTGTATGGGACTTCGTCTCAATCTCCTTTCATTGAGGCATATTTTATTTTATACACAACTTTCTTTTATACGGTGTATAAACCCCTTTGACTTTTACATTTATTAAAAAGGAATATTTTTTATACGAAGCGTTTAATAAATGATAAAAGGGAATGTTTTTGTTGTACGTATGCGGCGACAACGACTTCTCCGCCGTCGTGATCGTTATTTGATTTTCGGCTTCCTCTACAAGCCATACCTTCTTTTTAAAAGAAAAATAAATACCCTGTTTTACTTTTCTTTTATTTTTGTATTGAAAATGGTTTTCATAATGTTTTTCTATCAATGTGTTGTATTTATATCTTGTGATTGAATGGTGGGAATGTTATGTTTCCTTTATGCATGTTTTATGTGATATGATTATGTTGAGGTTCTTGGGCATTATTATGAAAACGGGTGGTTCCGTGATAAACTAAGGGTGGGTGAGCCAGATATATCTCTCCAATGAATTGGGTAACGCGAAGGAGTGAAACGTTAAGGTTTCTCCAAAGAGATTTAGGGAATATACTATGATGGGTATTCCAAAAGTAACCAAGAGGGTTACTCCCTACGTAAGAATGTTATGAATGCCTCAAGTTACCTTTATGTCTTATGATTTCTATGATTTATTCATGATTTGATGAGGTATGTTAAAGTGCTTATGTTTTATGGGTAAAGTATGATCTCGTCCTTATTTATATATGTACCCATGTTTCCTTTCCATATTTTTATATCCCTTACTGAGCTTTTTATGCTCATCCCAAGTTTTTTTTAATGTTTTTCACAGGTCAAGGGAAAGGTACATGATATGATGATAGTGTCAAAGAAGTGTCAAGAAAGAATCCATATTTATTTTAAATATGTTTCCATTGATAGGAATGAAGAATACTATCTTTATGTAACCACTTTGTTTATATGTGTAATGTAATGCATGTTTTATGATCTAATTCTCTAAAACTCTAAACCCGAAAAGATCCTCAATGTGCAATCTTGTAATAACTCAAGATTAAGTATGTTTTAAGGCCGGGGACTTATAGTTGGTATCAGAGCTTGGTTATATAACTTTAGGTGTAAGAATTCTATTAAATGATTATCCAAAAAATTTTTTTTGAAATGAAATATAATTTGAAGATTACCATGTTGCTTCATCTAAGACAAGTTTGTTCAGAATGGTTTTCTGCAGAGGAAACAGGGAAGCCGTGCTAGGAAGGCATATAGAAGGAAATAACCTTCCAAATCAGCATCCTGAGATGGTCGGAATTGGAACTGAATAGTTTTTTGTAGTAATGGCGTAGTTGACTCAGGCTATAAATGGTGGTGGTATCCATGCACGAGATCAGCCAGATCAACTGCCGAGGAACATGTCAGTGGTGGAACATTTCATGAGGCAACATCCCCCGTCATTCAGAGGATTATCTGACCCTGTGCTAGATTAAGGGTGGATTAAAGCACTGGAGAAGATTTTTGATGTCATGGGGTGTTCAAACAATCAAATGATTTGTCTTGCTATTTACCGTTTGGAGGGTGAGGCAGATCATTTGTAGTCTATGGTTAAAAATATCAGGGACGCCGATGAGATTGATTCTCTCGACTGGGCTGAATTCAAAGGTATGTTTCTTGAAAGTATTTTCCTAAGGCTGTTCGACTTAGGATGGAAAAGAAAATCTTGGAATTGAGGCAAGAGGAAGACGCAGTGGCTACCTATGAATAAAGGTTCACTCGATTGGAAAGGTATGCTCCAAATTTTATCCGAGACCTTGATAGTAAAATCAATTGTTTTTACTCAGGATTAAAGCCAAAATATCGAAGGGAATTAGCTTCTCATGAGTTTAAAAGTTAGGAAAAGCTTGTTCGATGTGCTGAGAAGGTGGAAATGGAGTTTGCCGATGACCAAGTGTTCTATAACAACCAGTAGAAGAAGAGACCGAGGTGGCAGGAGAAAGGTAAGAATTCTTCAAAGAAGTTTGATGGTAAGAAAACTAATATTCCAATTTGTGATAAAAGTGGCAAAAGGCATGCTGGGGAATGTCTTTTGAATTCTGGAAAGTGCTACCGATGTGGTAAGATGGGACATAAGGCTCGTGATTGCACTGAAAAGGATCAAGGTGAAGGTAAGACCAAATTTTATTTACAGTTAGTGAAATGTTTTAAGTGCAATGAGATGGGTCAATATGCATATGAGTGTCCGACAAAGAGCTTGAGTGATGGGAAGAAGTTAGACTACAAGAAGAAAGGGGTGGTGAAATCCTTTGCAACTACTTCAGCAGATGTCGGGCCGTCAAATGAAGTTGTATCAGCTCCAGGGAGCTCAGTTTTTTTCAAAGATTGTCTTGAGATCGGTGTACCATCAGTTGAAGGTAAAGGAGGCAGATATTCCGAAGACCGCGTTCCGTACAAGATATGGCCATTATGAATTTGTAGTAATGCCTTTTGGGCTAACCAATGCACCTGCTGTATTCATGGACTTAATGAATAGAATTTTCCATGAGTTCTTGGATAAGTTTGTGGTGGTTTTCATTAAAGATATTTTGGTGTTTTCTAAAAGTAAAGAGGAGCATGAAAGACATTTAAGGGTTATCTATCAATCCTTAAAATAAAAGAAACTGTATGGAAAATTGAGCAAGTGTGAGTTTTGGTTGCAACAAATTTCTTTCCTTGGTCATATTGTTTCTAATGATGGGATAACTGTTGATCCTGCAAAAACAAAAGTTGTGGAAGACTGTCCAAGACCCACAAATGTAACCGAGATTCATTGCTTCCTTGGATTGGCAGGCTATTATCAAAGGTTTGTTAGAAATTTTTCACGGTTATCTAGTCCAATGACTAAGCTAACTCGGAAGGGTGTTAAATTTATCTGGAAAAAATAATGTGATGATTTTTCTCAGGAATTGAAAAAAAGATTGGTGAATGCTCCAGTTTTGGCACTACCTTCCAGGAATGGTGAGTTTGTTATCTATAGTGATGGTTCATTAAAAGGACTTGGTTGCGTCCTAATGCAGAATGATTAGGTAATTGCTTATGCTTCACGACAGTTGAAAAATCGTGAGATAATTACCCTACACATGATTTGGAATTAGCTGCTATTGTTTTTGCTTTAAAAATTTGGAGGCATCATTTGTATGGAGTAAAGTTTGAAATATATACCGATCACAAAAGTTTAAATTATATATTCACTCAGAAATAATTGAACATGAGACAAAGGAGATGGCTAGAATTAATCAAGGATTATGATTATACAATTCATTACCATCCGGGAAAAGCAAATAAAGTGGCTGATGCTTTGAGTCGAAAAAGTAATGCTTCATTAGCAATGTTGCATTTGGAACGTGATCCTTTGGTTAATGATTTGATGAACATTGGCATAGAAGTTGTTGGTGCAGGAAGTTCTTCAGTTTTGGTTCAGGTATCAGTGAGATCATCTCTATCAGATAGAATCAAGCAATCATAGAAGCAGGACAGTGAGTTGCAGAAAAAGGTAGAGCTGGTCCAGAAAGGTAAGTTTCCTGAATTCAACATTGATAGAGATTGCGTTTTGAGGTTTGGGAAGAGATTGTGTGTGCCTTGTGATTCACAGTTGAAGAGAGAGTTGTTATGTGAAGCTCATAGCTCTCCGTTTTCAGTTCATCTGGCAAATACTATGATGTACATAAATCTGCAGGAGTATTACTGGTGGGATGGAATGAAAAGAGATATTGCTAATTTTACTGTGAAGTGTTTGACATGTCAACAGGTTAAAGCAGAGCGACAGTTACCAAAAGGGATGCTTCAGCCTTTACCAGTGCCAAAGTGGAAATGGGAGAATATATCCATGGACATTGTTGTGGGATTACCGAAGACATCTCGAGGTAATAATGCAATCTGGGTTATTATTGATCGCTTGACTAAATCTGCTCATTTCCTTGCTATACGAGATACTTTTTCCCTAGATCAACTTTCCCGTTTTTATCTTAAAGAGATTGTCAGGTTACATGGATTTCCTCTCTCCATTGTATCTGATCGTGATCCCAGGTTCACTTCTAACTTTTGGAAAGGCCTTCAGAAGTCGTTGGGTACTGAATTAAATTTTAGTACAGCTTTTCATCCTCAATCAGATGGGCAGTCAGAACGAACAATTCAGACTTTATAAGATATGATATGTTCTTGCTCTATGGATTATTAGGGAAGTTGGGACCAACATCTTTCTTTGGTTGAATTTTCATATAATAACAATTTTCATTCCAGTATACAGATGGTACCATTTCAGGAATTATATGGGAAGCGGTGTCGAACTCCAGCTTTTTGGGATGAAGTGGGTGAAATGAAGTTAATGGGATCAGAATTGGTAGAAGAGATGGCAGAAAAAGTTCAGCTGATTCAGAAGCACATGAGAACAGCTCAGAGCAGGCAGAAAAGTTATGCGGAAAACAGGAGGAAGGATCTCTCTTTTGAGGTAGGTGATCATGTTTTTCTAAAAGTTTCTCCATGGAAAAGTGTTATGCGGTTTGGTAAGAAAGGAAAGCTGAGTCCAAGGATTATTGGACCATACGAAATTCTGGAGAGAGTTGGATCAGTTGCATACCGAGTGACTTTACCTCCGAGTTTATCTCAGGTACACAATGTTTTTCATGTTTCGATGTTGAGAAAGTATATTCCAGATCCATCTCATGTTTTGAGTCCAGAGGTAGTTCAGCTGGAAGATATCCTATCTTTTGAGGAACAACCGGTCCAGATTATTGACCACCGAGATCAAGTGTTACGGAATAAGGTGATTCACTAGGTAAAGGTTTTGTGGAAAAACCACATGATGGAAGAGGCAACATGAGAATCTAAAAATGAAATGAGGGATAAGTACCCCCATTTATTCGATAAGTAAATAAATTGCGGGGACGCAATTTTCTAAAGGGGGGAAGGATGTAATATCCCAAGTAAGCAATGAATAATAGATATTTTTATATATGTCTATTAATGAACTATATAGTGTTTTAGAGGCTTAAAATGAAAATAAATCCAATCTTAAGCATGGAATACACTAATATTTTTAAAAGATTGTTTTACTGCCTTTTGATGGAAAACCATTTTTGAATCAATATTTTGAAAATTTTATAAACTATTTTTGTCAAAATAAACTTATTCTTTATGACTAGGACATCAAAATTTACTTTGTGTGAATTTTTGGTATTTTTCTGACAATGTTTATTTTTTTAATGAATAGTGAAAAATACTACATTTTACATCAAAACTGCTTTTTAATCTAATTAATTTATATGATTAGGTTATCTTTTGAATTGGTAATAATGTTTAATATGAATATATTTTTACCATTAAATCCAATAGTGGTCATTGGAATCAATTTCACTTTGAAATTGGACTTAAACTGGTGTCAATCGTTTGATACTTATTGTTTCATAAAAACACGCTATTTGCTCTGACAGCGGGAATTAATTATTAAATTAATTAATGTGACTTATATGTTTTGAATTTTGTAAAATAGACTTCATTTTTGAATTCAGAATATCAAATATAGCTTAGGGTGAAGTTTTGGTATTTTTCTGAAAAACTCCAATTTTTGATTAATAGTGAAACCACTAAGTGGTAATCAAGCAAACTGATTTTTAAGTTAAATGAAAGTTTACCTCTAATGTATATTTAATTTTGAAAATCCAACATTCATGGTTGTCATTAGTATGTAAAATTTGGTTCAATGGGATGAAAATAATTTTTTGGTGAATAGTACCTTTTTTCATTAATCGCGATTAGAGGTAATTAGTGTAATTTAAGGTAAAAATGATATTATAAAAATGTGAAAACACCATGAAACTTTTCCTAACCCTATTGGATAAGTCATGGCCGACCAAGACAACCAATGGGTCGATTTAGGAGACCCCATGGAGCCACATGGGTGAGATAATGACTTTAATGCCTTTTTTTAAATAAAGGTGAAAATGACACTAACATAAATTGTTTTACTAAAAGAATTTTTAGAAGGGGTTATACTAACCATAATTTTATTTATAAATACTCTTTGGAAAGATAAAAATATTTCTTACATCATGATATTTGTTTTATAATTTTTAGACATTAAATAGATTAATTTAATTATGACATCATGATGATGCAGCGATGACCTCATTATTTAATGATTAAAATAAAATGGAAAGATAATGTATTATCTAAGACCTACACTTTTCCAAAAACTATTGGATGGGAATATTTCCAATCCTTATCATCTTATCGTCGAAATATATCAATGTGGGACCTTAGAAATTCGAAACACTTTTGAAAATAAAATAATAGTTTCATGATTTCCAAAAGTGCCCCTCCTCTCCTCTTATAAAAGGCCCCCACCTATACCTCATTTCACACACTCCTCAACACTTTGGCTCGGCCAACCCCTGCCCATTTACTCTATCGACATCCCTCTTCTCATCCTAGAGGATTCCCTTTGGGCAGAATCCTTTCAAAATAAGCCTTTAGGCTCAAATCAAAAGGAGTTACACTTTTAAAGGTAATTCATTCCCTCATGTTCATTTGTTTATTTTTCTTCTCCAACCCCTAAAATATTTTTATTTACTTCTTTTGTAACAACACCAGTATCATCCATATACTAGGATTTTGTTATAAAATTTATTCGAGCTACACTCTCACACAACTACATCAAATGTTTAAAGAACATACGGTTTCTGTGGATGGCGAAATTCTGCCTCCCAAAATGATGATTGTTCAACACTCTTTTAACACCTTCAAAGGTGGCCATTATGATGTCACTATTTTTATATATGATATAAAATATGTTTATTATTTCCTTAAGCTTCTGTATTTTTCATTTATGGCATAACATTTTTGTTTCCATTATTGGTAAACATGATATCTTCATTTTAGGAAGTGCGGACTACCGCCCCCTGAAAGTGATTTGATTCATTATTACCATATGTGGGATGTGTAAAGGATAAAGTTAATAATATTATATATTTTATTATACTGGAATTATAATATACTCTTATATCATTATGAATCCATTCCAGAAAATATGAAATAGAAATGGAAGTAGCGTTCATGCGTACGTACGGCTAACTGTCTCCATGAACGGTGCATTTCATTTCATACCTATAAATGTGATGTAATGTTTTAAATACATGTATATGATGAATATATATGATATATATGTTATCCAAATCATTAATATCATTCTGGATATAATGAACCTTTGACCAAATTAACAACATGTAAGTGTAAGAAGTCTATTTTTGACTTAAGAACCAAATACAGACAAAATGAACATTATTAACTTAAATGATGACATGATGTTCATAACATGGTATAAAAAGAATAATGAACTTGAAAAAGGTTCTTAAGCAAGTAGAGATTAACTCATGTTTATTATTCAGGAGATTAAAGAACAGTCGGGTCAAGTCGGATACGAGGTAAGGGAACTTCTTAACCCAATTTCCATTCTTTGGGTTAATCACCTACATTCAAATTACGTCATGATATTATTATGTCCTATCTTGTATTTGTACTTTCTTTATCTGTAATTATAGTGAATACACATAATAGATCTATTTTATTTAAAAAATGATCCTTGTGTGGGACTTCATCTCAATCTCCTTTCATTGAGGCATATTTTATTTTATACACAACTTTCTTTTAAACGGTGTATAAACCCCTTTGACCTTTACGTTTTTTCAAAAGGAATCTTTTTTATACGAAGTGTTTACTAAACGAAAAAAGAGAATGTTTTTTTCATACGTATGCGGCGACAACTACTTCTCCGCCATCATGGCCGTTTTTTGAGTTTCGAATTCCTCTACAAGCCATACCTTCTTTTTAAAAGAAAAATAAATACCATGTTTTACTTTTCTTTTATTTTTGTATTGAAAATGGTTTTCATAATGTTTTTCTATCAATGTGTTGTATTGATATATTGGGATTGAAAGGTGGAAATGTTATGTTTCCTTTATGCATGATTTATGTGATATGATTATGTTGAGGTTATTGGGCATTATTATGAAAACGGGTGGTTCCGTGATAAACTAAGGGCAGGTGAGCCCGCTATAGCTCTCCAATGCATTGGGTAACGTGGAGGAGTGAAACGTTAAGGTTTCTCCGAAGAGATTTAGGGAATATATTGTGATGGGTATTCCAAATGTAACCAAGAGGGTTACTCCCTACGTAAGAATGTTATGAATGCCTCAAGTTACCTTTATGTCTTATGACTTCTATGATTTATTCATGATTTGATGAGGTATGTTAAAGTGCTTATGTTTTATGGGTAAAGTATGATCTCATCTTTATATGTACCCATGTTTCCTATCCATATTTTTATATCCCTTACTGAGCTTTTTATGCTCATACCAAGTTTTTTGAAATGCGTTTCACAGGTCATGGGAAAGGTACATGATATGATGGTAGTGTCAAGGAAGTTTCAAGAAAGAATCCATTTTTATTTTAAATATGTTTCTATTGATGGGAATGAAGAATACTATCTTTATGTAACCAATTTGTTTATATGTGGAATGTAATGCAAGGTTTATGATCTAATTCTCTAAAACTCTAAACCCGAAAAGATCCTCAATGTGTAATCTTGTAATAACTCAAGATTAAGTAAGTTTTACGACTGGGGCCTTATATAGGTTATCTGACCAAAGAGCGAAACAAAGTTAGCATTTCTGAAAATTAACTTCTAAAACATTTTTTAGTATCAAAGAGTGTAAAAATGGTACTAATACATAAAAATTGTCATTAATTACAAGAGAAAAGAAAAATAAAGGTTATCTTGAAATTTTTTTACATAATTTCCTTGAATGTAAATAGAATTAAAATATTAGTAAAGTAATTGTTGAGGAAAATAATCTTTAAACATTCTATAGTGTCCCATTCCACTTTGAAACAATTGAAATCATAAACCACATGGAGGAATTAAATTATACTAAATTTATAATGACATGTGAGTAATACGATTCATGATATATCATGTAAAATTCCATTATATACACCTTATAAAAGAAAATATGTGTATAAAAACAAATAAGTTTCAATTGAATGTAAATTGAGATGAAATCATTTACCTTGAATTTCTTTTCTGGTAAAAATCCTTTAACCTCATTTATAATACAATTTTGTTAATTATTTATTTTATTTTTCGAAAATGTTTCATGTTTATCTTTCATTTTATTTCATTTATTACCATATTTTATTCAACTAATTAAACAATTATGTTTACATCATGTGTTTTAATCAAATTCGATTTATGTGTCAAAAATAACTTTGGTAAATCAACTATGGTAAAAGGTTTCAATACCTAATATATCCAGAATAATTATACTGAAATAATTATCACCTTTATAAATATATTTTATCTTAAATTTAATCATCTAATGTGGTTGTGGAAAATCAACCAACATTACAATCATGGACACAGTAGGTCATACGAATGCATTATTTATGTTCTCATTTTTGAATGATCGTTATGGAAAGAATGTATGTAACACCATATATTCATAGAATAATCACTATATCATAAATAAAATATTATTTAATCATATATACTTATATATATAAATCTTTTTATGATAAAGGAATCACATCATGTCGAGGAGGTGGTAGTCCACACGTCCACGTATAACATTATCACTTTTTATGTGTGTGAATGGGTAACAAAGAAAATGATATATATATTTATATATCTAGAAATGTAGTTATATACTAAATATAATATATATTTTTTTATGTTGCATATGTTTAATTCAAACCATCCTTTATATGTTCCATGTATCATGTGAATGAATCACAACACATTGAGGGGTGGTAGTCCACACTTCCTCAAATGATGTTATCATATTGACGCAAAATATAATGTATTAATGGTATGTGTTATAACAGTATTAAAGAAAATTAAATACATAAAAAATATCATATTCATGATATATAAATATATTGTCCATCATAATGGCCACCATGATATGTGTTTTAAGAAAAATGACCAATCATCATTTTCGGAGGCGGTAGTTCACTAAACATAGAAACAGAATGTTCGCTACCTATTAGATGAAAGTGTATCAATGTTTAGGAAAGAACCTTAGATTAAAAACATACTAGTATATTTATTATGCTGGTGTGGTTGTAAAACCATTAAAATAGTTGGGGGAATTGATAACAGAAATAAAATTAAAATGTTTAACAGAATATGTTACATCTTAATTGGGAAACTGCTTTTGGTTTTTACAAAAATGATTCCTTGGAAATATATATTCTTAAGGGGATAATTAAATTTCTATTTTAGTGATATTGGGAATCTATTTGGGAAAATATTGGCTGAAACTATGTTGTTTGAGAGTTTTGAGGAATGGGGAGAGGTGTTGGCCAGTGGAGGAAAATGACTTATTTGGAATTTTTTAATAGAAGTTAGTTTTAACCAAATTTTTACAGATATTTTTTCAAAAAAAAAACCTAAAACAATAATGGAAGGATAATTTCTTATTTATTTATAGAAAATTGGAATTTGACATGTGGCCAGGTCATTTGTGTCATAAGGATAATGGTTTAGTCCTTTATTAAGCATAATTCTACTTTAATAATTGTAATTAATTCTAATCGCCTTCACTAATAATGTTGTTAATTATTTTTTCTTATTATAAATTATAAATTATCATTATTCAAAATATGGCATAAAAGTTTACAAATTATAATCACATAGGTGGAAGAAATGAATTTAAAATTTATCTTCTGGCTGGATGACACAGTGTGTTTATAAAGTAAAAATATCCAAACATTTGACATGATTTTATAATAAATTTCAAAGAGAAAGTTATTCCTATGAAATACATTATGATAATTAAGAAAATATTATTTATTTATACTTTAAAACTAGTTAAAATTATAATTTATCATTTATTTAAATTAGATGGAAAAATCAGTTCTGAACTAAAACTCAGTAATTTTAGCTATTCTAAAAAAATAAATGTTTCATAAAAATATCAAATTATAAATTTAACTTAATTATTTTCTTTATAATTAAAATATAATGTTTATTTTTACATATTAAATTAATTAAAGTGTAAACAATAAAATTTAAAGTGGGTTTTCCATTGAATGGTGGTAAAATTACCTTTATAAAGATATAAGTTTTTATTTGTAAAATATATTTTGTTATTATATTAGGTCTATAAAACCTAATGGATTAATAAAATAATATTTTATTGAGTATATAACATATATATTTCATTAAAATAATTAAATAATTGTAATTAATAATTTTTATTATGGAAAAACTCTTTTGGAATCATCAATATAATAATATTTCTTTTTTATCCAATTTGTTCTTGTTTTAATTTCTCATTAATTGGTAACCAGTGAATTAATTTTATATTTATATAAAATATAAATTTTCATATTTTAGTTTATAATTTCCATAAATTCTAACATAATTTCTATGTTATATCATATTATATAAAACAATAATATTTTAAAAATATATTGTTATTTGGTCAAAATAAGTCTTGTATGTAACCCAAGCTATTGTGAAAGGACTCCTTTGAGTGTAACACAAGATATTGGTGAAGGTCTCTCTTGAATGTAATGCAAAATATCGTGGAAGGTTTTTCTTGTATGCGACATATGCTAACTCGGTATTTTTGGCATTACAAGGTATGGAATATATTATATTTATTTAAGATATTAAATATATTATAATATTTTTGGTTAATATATTCCCTTTCTACACATGTTGATGTGTGTCAGACACGCTATTGAAGAAAAAGTTGTATTTTATACTTTTTGGGTGTTATATTCTCCCCACATTAATTAAATTTCATCCTCATAATTTAAACTCAATCATGGTAATATTTTTTTTTGATACTTCTTATGTTTGAATTCCCACATCCTAAGAAGGTTTCATAAGTCATCCAATATAAATGAAAGAATGGGAAGTAAAAAGGTCACATGGACTACCATGTAATTATGTCTCTTTGTTGTAGAACATTAGTGGAAAGTAAAAATACATACTTGGAGGAAAAAAATAAATATTTTTAGGTAGTTCATGAGGTCATCAATCACAAATATGTGAATTATTAATATAAAGTTGAGGGATTAAAATCCATAAATCTGTGATGATTTATTAGGCCATTGGTTTAGTAAAAAATAAGGTATTAGGAAAAAAAATTGAATTCATTTACTTAAGGTTGGGTAATTATTTATCTAACCAAGAATCTAATAAAATATTATTACTTCATATTCCTCAATTTCATATGAATAATCCTTACTATCGGTTATGCTTTGATAAAAAAATTTATTCAATTCTATACTCCCAAAACTTAATTACAAATAATGAATTTTTTCCTAAATCACAAATATAAACATTTAAATGATTGTAATCTCTATAAAATAGTGAAAAGTCAATCTATACGTATTGACGTATCTTCCAAAACAAATTTGGTTAATATATTAATCTCTAATACTCAAAATTGAATCTACTAGTTGATCTTTAACATTTATTCATCATATTTTTTAAATTAAAACAAGGAACATTTAACCCAGATAGTGTGTAGGTAAGTGGTTGGCATCACACCATTATCATTCTTCAGTCATGGGATCAAGACCCACATACTTGATGAATTTGATTGGTTGTCACCCGACTTAAATGTTGTCCTTTTATATAACCAAATTAATATGAATTACAAAATATATAAGATGGAAATCCTTGAAATAAGGTTAATTACTAAAAATCCTTTTAATTTATGTTTTCAACACAACCTCAATACATAAATAATTCACCCATTTTATTTCCAAATAGGTCCTTCCTTAGTCTAGAGATTATAAATAATATCATTTTTAGGATTTCTTAAGCCGTGATATATTATCTTCAATCTAAAAAACCATAGGTTTAGACATGCTTATTAATTTTCAAAATCCATCATAATGGTTTGTAAAGAAAATGTGAATTATCCGTAGCATATCACCCATGAGTTTCAAAATAAGTTCGTAGTAAGCCCCATTATTGTGTACCATGTTACCCCGACTCTGGTTCGGAACACCTTATTAAAGTCTTTATTTATAGGAAAATCTATTCCAAAACCATGTCCACTTGTAGTGTTCATACAAGGATGTATTTTTATGAGTACCCACATAATACCTACCTTAACGAAATTCTAGTATGTTATTATGTACTTATACTCAAATTCTACATTTGGGTTATGTTCTCAAAACTATGTTTTCCTAAATCTAGTTCCCATGTTTACTACTAAGCTTCATCTAATACAAACTATAGTGACCCAGCCCTTAAAACCTAGAGTTGGTGTCTGTAACTAATTACATTGGCATGATTACATGGAATAACGACCCAAATGACTAAAGAGTATAGTAATCGTGGTAAACTAGGTATAAATATGTGACTTATATTGAAAAATAATACACAAATTACAACATAAATTTTTTCTTCTAAAAAAATAACTTTGAGGATAACATTATACCATCAAGTATAACCCAGATTATCTTTCATAGTATACGTCTTGAATTATTGGGGAAATAAAAATAATATGGGTTAGATCAGATGTTCATAAGGTTAAGGTATAAAGGAACTAATAATGAATCAATGTGATTAATAATTATGGTATGGAAAATAGTATGACACATGTACCATATAATAAAAAATTGAGGAGTAAGTGCATAAACAATATGGAAAGGTAATAAATAGTAACACAATCCATTCAAATAACTAGATAATGAAAAAACAATATGTAAAGGTAAGAAATAGAAACACCTTGCATTTAATCAATTAACTAAAAATTAAATATACAAATAGATATATCGACGTTAGATATCATGTATGAATAATAACAGAAAGTAAATGAGGGAAATTCTTAGTTATTGTATTCCATGTTTCCTAGGTACATGGGACCAGTACTATCAAGACCTTTCACTAGATGATTTAGGTATTTGGTAAAACCCTATATAAGGTGATTGTCTAAATATTTCATATCATGGGACCACTAATGAATCGAGGGTATTTCATTAACTGATCCCCAACCCATAGGTATTAACATAAATGTTCCCTAACCCGTGTCTTACCATTTAAAATCATTCCTCACATAAAATGTCTTATAAAATATACAACTATATGTATTGAAAATTATTTACCCAAATTATAAAATAAAATTTAAATTAAAAACCATATGAAAAATTCTACATGGTTTAGAAAATGAACAAATCCATGATAAATGATATCCATAATTAGGGTAAATTCAATGTTCAATGATCATATTAAATTGAATATTTCAAGGGGAATAAAAAAAATAAAGGAATTTTATTTCAATACTTTCTTTGGAAAAATCAATCATAAAAAATATAGAGTAATATTATGGATAGTATCAATCTAACAAACCTCAAGTGTAGTAAAATAATGGGTTTCTATCCTTGATTAATATAAATAATATAAAACAATATCATAAAAAAATTCATGAGGAAAATATCCTATTATTATGAAAACATTTATGGAAAAAACATTTCTTTGAAAATATATTTTCATGATATTTTCATTAAAAGATACAATTCTAAACATGAAAATAAATCTTTAAATAAATGACATTGGTTAATTCCGCACAAGGCATATGAGACAAATGAACATTACTTTTACATAGTTAGTGGTTAATAATGTTATTTTTTGGAAAGTGACAAGAATATTCCTTTTAAAAATTAGTAAAAGATAAAAAGGGTAAAAATTTCTTTACTAAATCAATTTAAAAACATTTTAATAAAACAATATTTTTAAAAGAAAATAGGTTCATTGACTAAAGAGAGAAACATTGTCAGGTTTTCTAAAAAACATCTTTTATAACATTTATATTACAATAGAGTGTAAAAACGGTACTAATAAATGAATATTTTCCAAAATAATAATATGATATAAAATGAAATGTTTTATTGAAAAATGGTCATATCATTTACTTGAATGGAAATACCATTGAATGATCATTAATGCTATTTTTGTGGAAAAAAATCATTAAACATTCCAATGTGCCCCATACAACATTGGAACTATTTAAATTATAAAAATCATGAATGAATATAATGAAATGAGAGTTATAAATCACGACATTATTTAAATATATGATATATCATTTCAAATTTTATTATATAAACTATATAAAATAAACTAGGTTTATAAAAACAAATAAGTCTCAAAAGAATATAAATTGAGACGACATCCCTTACCTTCTGTTTCCTTTTGAGTGAATGTCCTTTCAATTTCTATATCATAAAACTATGTTAATTATTTATTTTCATCATAATCCATTTCATTTATATCATTAATTTTATTTCAATTTTCACAAAATATTATATCACTAATTAAACTATTTTGTTTACGTCGGGTGTTTTGACCAAATTCGGCTTATGTGTAAAAAATAACTTCGGTAGGTCAACTATGGGAAAAGGGTTCACAACATAGTATCACCAGAATAATAATCATGAAATAATTTTCATATTTATACATAGATTATAATTTTAAGATCAATCATTGAATACGGTTTTGAAAAATGAACCAGTGTTACAATCATCGAGACTATGGTCCATACATACACATGAGTAACATTCCATTTTTTCAATGATCTTTATGGAAAGACGGTAAGTAACACCATATGTTAAAATAATGATCAGTATATCATGAATAAAATATTATTTTTTTATATATACTCATATATATAATTATTTTGATTAGAAAGTAACCACATCATGTCGAGGAGGCGGTAGTTCACACGTCCATGAATCATGTTATCAATCTATAAGTGTGTGAAAGGGTAATAATTAAAATGATATATATATATATATATATTTCTAGAAATTTAATTCTTTAAATAATATCATTTAGTTTTTCTTTGTGTTAAATAATTTTAATTTATACCATCCTTTATACATTCTATGTATCGTGTTAACGAATCACACCGCTTTCAGGGGCGGTAGTCCACACTTCCTGAAATGATGTTGTCGAATTAATGAAGAAAAAAAGTATTAAATGTTTGTTTTATAATATTATTAAACAAGAATAAAAAAATGATAAATATCATAAATATCATATATAATATTAATTTCCATCATAATTTCCACCATGAGAGGTGGGAAAGAAAGAATAAACAATCAATCTTTTCATGAGGCAGCAGTTCGCTGTACATAGAAAAAATATATTAGTTTCCCGTTAGAGAGAAGTGTGTGTAATTTTAGGTAGAACCCTTATAATAACAACATAAAATAATATTTATTGTAATATGATTTTTATAAAATAATTAAATAAGGATAGTTTAGGGAATAGATAATGGAAATAAAATTAAAAATATTGAGAGAATATGTAACCTCTTAATTTGGTAACTGCTTTTGGTTTCTACCAAAAGGCTTCCTTTGAGGGATTTATGCCCAAGCTAAGGCATAAATTTATATGAGATGGATTTTAGGAAGAAATATAGGAAGATAGTGGTTGAACATACATGGTTTTAGAGGTGTGAGAAATGGATAAATGTGGTGGCCTTTTATAAGGGTGGAAAATGACTCACATGGTATTTTGTAAATAAGCTAGTTGTACCCATGTTTTTACCTAAAAATGTACTAAAAAACGAAAAAGAATAATTAATTTAATACTAATGGGAGATATATTTCCATATAGTCAGTTTTTAACTAGTTTATAGGTCATTTGGTCCCATAAGTTAAATATTTAGTCATTTATTAAGCTTAATGTTACCTTAACAATTGTAATTAATTTTAATCACTTTCACTAATATTTTTGGTCAAAAATAAAATTGGACTTAATATAAATTATAAATTATATTTATTAAAAATATGGGATGATTTTTTCCTAATTATAATCACATTCTATATAGAAATTAATTAAAAATTCATCATGTGTGCAGGACGACACTGTAGGTTTTTAAACGTAAAAATGTTGAAAAGTGTGATATTTTTTATAATAAATTTCAAATTGAAATTGATTCCCACTAAAATAAATTGTATTAATTTATAAAAATATTATATTATTAAACATTAAAACCAATTAAAAATATAATTTTATATTATAGATAAGTTAGATGAAATAATCATTTTTGTAGTAAAATTCAATATTTTTAACTATTCACAAAAAAAGAAATGGTTCATAAAATTTTCAAAAAACAATCCTAAATTAATTATTATTTTTTTAATTCAAATATTAATTTTATTTTAACATATTAAATCAATTAATATGTTAAAACTCAGTTTGTAAAAGGGATCTCCATTAAAAGGCTGTAAAATTGCACTTATAAAAATATGGGTTTTTATGTTTAAAATATAGTTTCTTATTATTTTATCCCTATAAAAAATAATGGATAAATAAAAAAATATTTTATTAAATATATAACATATATATTTCATTAAAATCATTAAATAATTGTAATTAATTTTTTTATTATGTCACAACTCCATTTGAAGTATAAATATATTAATATTTTTTTATCCAACTAGTTATGATTTTTATTTATCATTAATTTTTAACTAATGAATTCATTTTATATTTATATAAACTAAAAATTATCATAAATTGGTCAATATAATTCATAACCGATAACATAACGGCTATGTTATATCATATTATATTAAATAATAATATTTTAATAATTCATTATTATATGTCGAAACTCCGTCTTGTGTGTAACGCAAGCTATCATGGATGGCCTATCTTGCATGTAACATGAGCTATAGAGGATGGAATATCTTGCATGTAATGCATGCTATTGAGGAAGGTAACTCTTACATGTATTGCAAGATAACTCAGTGTTGTGGGTTTTACAAGCTATGAAATATATTATATTTTTTTAGATTGAAAACATATTATAATTTATTGTGTTAATATATTCACTTTTTACTAATGGTATTTCAAGTCATACATTCTATTGAATACAAATTTGTAATTTATAATTTTAGGGTGTTATAATAATTAGATAAATTATTATCACTTAATAAAATCTAGTCCATTTGAATCAATTAGACATTGCATTTCGATATAAAAAATATCAATCTTTTTAATGTTTTCATTTTAAAAAATAATTTAATTGTTCCACAAATAGAATAAATTTTAAAATAATTTTTATCCAATTATCTGATTTTAAATTTTAAAAATTTATTCTATATATGGAATAATAACTCCCGAATTTTGTAAATATTTCTTTTTTAGTTATTGGAAAAAATTTAGAAACCTAGGGATAATGTTTAGAATTTAATCCATGAATGACTTATAGAAATTTTGGAATTTTATAGTAACTATATTAACCCTTAATTAGTAATAATCATTGTCATCACGGTAAATGTTAATGTGTTTAACTATGGGTTAAATTTAAAATATAATGGTAGGAATGTGACATAAACTTGTCTAAAATTATTAGTTGATAGAATTTTGTCCCATAATCATATTATATTTCAAAATAACCCACATTAGAGGAATTCAAAATTGAAAATTAATTTATATTATATTTATATTTTGTGAGTTTCATAAAGTGTCCCTTGCCTCATTTATAAAAGGGAAACTCCTCCATCACTTACTGACACCACTTTATGCCTTCCATCTCTTCCAACCCCTTTCTAAATAAACTCCTAACTTCACTACCATTATCCAAGTATCCTCTCTGTGTGAATAAATTTAAAAATAGATGTATTTTTTTATAAACCATAGAGAGTTACTCGAAAACGAGGTAATATTATTCAATAATCATTTTCATTTTATTTCTATGTCAAACAACTAAATTATTCTTATTTCATGATTATATCATAAATAGAATTTTTAAAATATTTTATGATGTTTGTATTATAAGAGTTAGACCTACACTTCCACAGACATCTATCAAATGGGATACACAATCAACGTTCTTGTGTATGGAGGAATACCGCCTCGTGAACTGATGTCATTCATTTTTTCTTTGACTTACATTCACGGTTTAAATAATAATGAATTTATATTTTATATATGGTATATATTATATTGAGAATTGATTTATTATTCTATAATTATTATATTATAGATACCATCATGTATTATATTTTGTGTGGATACGATAACATCATTTGTGGACATGTGGACTATCGCTTCCCTAAAGCAATGTGATTTATTCGAAAATTACATGGTACGCATTTAGAATGGTTTTAATAATAATATGTAACATATATGAAATCAATAGGATACTTTAATTATAATATGAATATATATATGTATATATCAATTACATTTTATTATTTTAATATGATTATGAAATAGAAGCAGTGTTCGCATGTACATACGGCCTACGGTCTCCATGAACGGTTCATTTCATTACAAACATGTAAATTTTATAGAGTAATATAAATAAAAAATATTGAAAATTTATGATATTTCAACCATGTTTTACATACTATATATAATTTAAAATTTATTTAATTAACAGTAAAAATATGTAACAAGTCAAAACATCCTCAAATAACTAAGCAATTAACTCCTAAAATAGTGAAAATGATGAAATATTATAAAAAAATAGGTGATAAAATAATATATAATGATCATATAAGATATCATAAATATAGATAAGGTTCTGATATAAATTAATAACATGTTTTAAACAATTTAACATGAGGATAAATCATGTACAACTAAAAAGGAAGTTTGAGATAAGGATTTTCTCTTCTCACTTTTACTTCGGTGAAATATAAGCCTTATTCAACAATTATTTATTATTCTAGTGTATGTATACTACCCTTTCACATATCATATCATAAATATTGTATTTATCATAGTTATCAAATTTTTTAAAATATTATGGGACACTATGATTTAAAAAATTATTTTAGTCGATTATTCGATATATGAAGAATGATTTGGATTGGTATGACACAAGTTGGGAACCATTTAAAGTAAATCCCTTGATGCATTGGTAATATCTTGAGACAAATCATTTGGCTAAATCATATGGGTTTCTAACCATCATTCTAAACTGTATTATTAATGTTATTTTTAGTAAATGTACTATGAGTATATAAAACATGGAGTCTAAAAAATAATCATTTCATCTGTTAATAATTCAGTTATTATTATTATTATCCATGAGATAATATATTTGGAATTATCTATAGATTCATTTCATTATCACCTTATTTATTAAATTTTATGAGTTTTAGTTATTTAGCATTACATATTGATTATTACTTATTATTTTATTTGAATGGAATGTGTTTTCGATTATTGACATTGCCATATAGATTATTTCTCATTGATTCATTATTGATTCTATTTTAATTACACTTATTAAGAACTTGATCTCGCCCTTATTATGTTTCTTTTCTCTATGATATGAACAAAAATCATTTGATTAAAATTTTCTGGATTCATATATTTAATTTTTATTATGATTTATTTCTCTTCGAAAAGTAATATGGGTAACACGTATAAAATGTAGTTTTAAACAACTATTAAGCTGTGATGTCTTATCGGGTTTTAATCTTGTATCAATGTCAATGTAATGAAGTGAGGCACCAACTATGGGATTCTAGGGTCAGGGCATTACATTTGGTATTAGAGAGAGTTTAGTACTAACCTTTGGAACTAAATTTAGGAAAAAAAGATTAGATAACATAGACCCAAGGTAGACTTAAGGATAAGTAGAGCATAAAATCCTAAAGATTCAGTTATATAGAGATTATATGGTTTTCCTATTAATACTTCTCTTTTGGATACTACAAGTGGAAGTGGTTCTGAAATAGATTTACCTAGAGGTAAAAACTATGAAAAGATGTGTCATGCCTAAATCGTTCATAAACTGGTACACAACAACAGGTCTTACTATGCACATGGTTTGACACTCCTGGGGGATATGATTAGGATAATTAACATTTTCTTTATACAACATTATGAAAGATTTGAATATATAGTGAAAATAAATAACCTAGGTTAAATCTAATGTGTTTTAGATTGATAATGTGATTTCATGATATTCTATAAATGATTATATTTTTTTCTCACAAATAAAATTGTTGTTCACACTATGCTTTCCGGTCGTATTCAATGGTTAGAACCCGGAAGAGTAATGTTAATGCTGAACCTGATGGACTAGGTTGTGGTAATGAGTAACCAAAAGGGATGTTGATTGAAGTGAAAAATATCATAATAAATCTTAATCATTTTTACTGAAATATTATTAAAACATATTCCTTTACCAACTCTCTGACTCACCAAATAATAGAATGATGTCTTTTTATAAGAGCTCTAGTGGTGGAGGCCTTGGAGAAAAGAAGGACTGGCCTCTATCATGAATGAAATGTGGAATGAGACACCCAAGAAGGTGTCTCTATATAAAGGTTAAATTGTTTATGTGTGGGACATAAGGAAATAAATAAAAGGATTTTTGATGAAAAATGAAGAGTAAGATGGATGGAAATAAAAATCATCAGAAGAATACATGTGAAGGTCATTTCCTTAATTATGGGGAACCTGAGAATTAACTAAGTCAATACCCTCTTCTATAGGATAAACTCTAGACCAACGATGTATCTATGTGGAAATAAAGGGATGAAGTATTTATGTATTGAGATTATATTTAAAACCATAGTTAAAAGTATATTTACATATTAACATTCTTTCACGGAGGTCCATCATATTTATTTTAGAAGATATATTAAAATGGTTTTAAAAAATGGACAACCCATGGACAGGGTGACAACCTATCACATCCAACAATTCCTTGAGGTTAGAACCACAACCAAAGGGTAAAAACGGAGGAGGAACTAACAAAATCCTACATGAAGTCCTAGTTAGCACGATTTTGTTTCGTTATTATATCTAATGGATAAAGGTTATTTTGATTTTAGGTAAATTTGTTTTCTCAAATAGATAACCTTCAGATTGTAAAATTATTTGATGATTTAGTGATTAGTGTTATTTTAAAAGACACTTTATATTTTGGGGATCCTATAAAATAAAGGTAAACATAATAATATGATGAATAATGTTTGAGGTGTATTTTGGAGGAAAATGTAATTATATTTTGTACTTATAGTAATTCAAGATATTTATTAAAATGGTTAGTATGTTTTTGAAGATTATTTAATTTCGGTTATTAAATTTTTGGTATATGACATTAGGAGCGATATATGTTATTCGGAAGACTATATGATAAAATTATTTTGAATTTTTTATTTAAATATTAGTCAATAATATTTTTTAGGAATGATAGTTATTCTCTAAATCATCTATGTTGAAATTTGGGTGGTACCTTTGAATTTTGGAGATAAAAGTTGTTTTTCATCTTATAAAGGTTTATTATTTTTTTGGAATTATCTTATATTATTGTACTTGTTTTGGTTTTGGTTAATGTATAAAGATATAAATATTAGATATTTATTCTGTTATGGATTATTGGATCCATATAAATTGATTCGAACCCTTCACGCATTATAAATTCATCTTAAATACTAATTGTTTGGAGAAAATGATGAGTGTCTGATGGAAATTGATTAAGGGGTAAAACTCTAATTTTCAAGTATGTATGTTTCATTATGTTCCTAGTCTATGATGTAAATTATTTCCTCAAATCTAGAAAAAATATTTTGGAACCAAAACATTATTTATTTACTTTACATTTTGAGAAATCAATGGTCTTTTAATCGATCACAAATTTAATATTTTTTTATGGTTAACATTCTAATAACAATGTTATATATTAACTCTCCATGAGAACTTGATTTTTGGATTTCTCTTCCATTTGAATGTTTTCATATCCCACTAATGGTATCATATTAAATATCCAAATTTTATTGGTGACATTTGCATTTCCTCTTCCCTCTTATTAAAAGGATGTTTTATTAAGAATATTTCGGATGTGGGTTTCCCACAATAGAATTTTCAAGTATCATCCTTTGAATTTTAATGTGAATTTTCAAAATTTCATGGATGAAATTTATTTAAGGTGGGGATAATGTAACACAAAATTATTTTATAGTATGTATCTATTTAAATTTGATATCTTCGATAGCTTATGTTGTACATAACACCGATCTTAAATGAACCACGATATACTATTAATATTATTATTTAAAATGAAATTATCTCTTAGCCGTTATATAGGTTATTATGAATATTATTATATATATTATCAAAATATATTATTTAATTAATTGGTTACTAATTAATTAGAAATATATATAAAAACAAATTTAATATAATGAAAATGTTTTTTAGCTGTTTAAAAGTGCACAGATGTGTTTTTTATCAATAAAATAATCAAATAAAACATTTTGGATTATATTAATGATATATATATGTGTAATATATTCATTATAAGTTTTAACATTTATCCTTTGTGTTTTATATATAGGATATAATAACATATCAAATTTTAGGCGTAAGAGATGATTTTTTTTAAAAGACAGTATTATCATATTTTGATTGGACACTTTTTTATTTGGTTTTTTATACATTAATGAATTATTATTTTAAAAATATTTTTTTTTAAATATTAATATAAAAATTTACTTTTGATGATATTATTGTTTTTTAAGTATATGTTTCATATTTAGATGAATAGTGAAAAAATATTTCAGTTTAATTGAAAACAGATTTTTTATCCAAATAATTTATAGTGTTAAATGTGTTACAGAATAATTAAATCAAATTCTCTCATTTAATATAACATATGAAATTTTAATCAATTTCACAATGAATTTGGATATAAAATCATTTAAATCTTTTATAAGTTTTTAGTTTAAAAACTCATTTTCTCATTCCGTCAATGAGAATAATTTTAAATTAATTTTAAACAATCCTATGTTTTGAATTCCAAAAAATGGATTCCATATTTGGAATAATAAGTTATAAATTTTTTAAACAGATACCTTTTATTTTTGGATAATATTAATTTTAACTGTAGTGTATTTTTAAATACTATAGTTAAGGGTAAATTTGATAATTAAGGTTGAAAATAATATTATAAATATTATAAAAATACACTATATTTTTTAATATTTTTATTGGGTCATTTGGTATTTAAAAAATCATCCATGGGTTGATTCTTTGGCCTCTGGGATCCACTTGATTAACTTTAGGTCTATTATAGAATTTTCTTCTATGGAATGTAAAATATGCCATACTCATGTTTTTAATTTGTGTTCCATTTTATATATATGTTTATCTAGAAGTTGTATTTGAATATTAATAGTAATTTTAATTATAAAATATTTATATTAATCATATAAATTTATTTTACCATTTTAGGATATAATTAATTACCTTAATGTATTACACCTTGATGATGCAGAAATTGTTTAATTAATAGAAATATAAATATAATGATATAAAAAATATTAAAATACATATGATTTGAGATAATTAATTCTACACACGAATTTTCAATATAATATAGACATATTATGGATATAATAATTGTTTGTTTGATGTAATCCTGATAATTTATATTTTTTAAAAGTCAAGTAATGAATAGTTTTAAAATGGACATTAAATATATTTTAAAATAATATTTTTATTAAATGATATAAAATCCATGAAAATATAATAATCATCTAAGATATGAGTATATGTTTGAAAATTTAATCCATTAATCATTTATAGTTTTTTTTTCTTTTTATAGTAAATATATTAACCCTTAGTGAGTAAAAATACAAATTGTCAAGGTAAGAGTTATTGGGTTTAACTGAAGGTTAATACCAAAGGATATTAGTCATAGTGAGACCCGAACTTGAATAAAAATTATTTAGTGAGTGGATGTAAAACAATACACATATTATATTCAATATAAATCAATTTTATGGCATTTAAAATTAAAAATTAATTTATATTAATTTAATAATTAGTAAGATTCCAAAAGTGTCCCTCGACTCAATTATATAAGGGCACATCCTCCCCCACATAATCACACCACATTGAGCCTTATATCTCATCCAAACACTACCAAAATAAGCTCTCAACTTCCCTACCCTCATTATATAATCCTCATTGTTTTCAAGAATTGAACCTAGTATGTCTTTTGGTATAAACTAAAAGGATTTACCTGAAAACATGGTGACATTATGCGAATATCACCTTCATTTTATTTCTTTCTCAGAAAATTTAATAAATCCTATTTTATTCTTATATAATAACATCATTATCTTTAATATATTGTATTTTTTTTATTCTAATATTTTGACCTACACTTTTACACACATCCATCAAAAGGGGTATGCAATCATCATTCATGTGTATGACGACCTACCACCTCACGAACTGATGTTGTTCATTCTTAACCATTTATCACATTTCATGGTTGGAAATAAGGATGGATTTATAGTTTCTATATGGTATTTATGATATTTAAAATTTATTTTGATTTTATATTTCTTATATAACACATATATTCATGAGTACCATATTGTGGGGATGTGATAACATCGTTTGTGAACGTGTGGACTATTGCCTCCTGAAAGCGATATGATTCATTAAAAAATTTCATAAAATTTATTATGAATTGTTTTAATAAGAATATATAACATATAACACATAAACATTATAGTATAATTATAATACACAAACACACACACACACATATATAATTTACCTTTCATTATTTTAATATTACATTGAAATGGATGTAGCATTTATGTGTATGTACTATCTACCGTCTCCATGATTGGTGCATTTCACTTCCTATATCTTAATATTTTGGATTATTATAAATTCTTATATAATTAATAAATATTAAATTTAAATCATTTTTTTCATTATTTATATTATGATATCATGATCTAATTAATAGGAAAAATTCCTAACAAGTCAAAACATACTCGAAATACATGGCTATTAATACCTGAAATATTGAAAATGATGAATTATTGTTAACAAAGTGGTGATAAAATAATATAATAAGGCCATGTATGATATAATAAATATTAGTTAGGTTTTTATATAAATTAATAACATTATTTAAACAATTATATAGGTTTTTAAATCACGAATAACTAAAAATTGAGTGCGAGGTAATGATTTTCTCATCCCACATTCACATTTGTGAGATATAAGTCTTATTAAAAATTTATTTCATGTTGTGGTGTATATATAATTCCCTTTGATATATAATATCATAAATATAGTTTTGATAATGTTATTATAATGTATCAAAGTGGTCTAGGACCCAATGATTAAATTGTTTTTAAAAACTGATTATTTGATATTTGAAGAATACTCTAGACTGGTACGTCACGGGTTAGAGACCGTTTACAGTAAGCCCCTCAGTGAATCACTAGTCTCATGAGGAGAATGAGTTATCCAAATCAGATGAGTTTCTACATTATCTTCTAAACTATCATTAGAAATTTCTTGATGGTAAAAGTATAATATACCAAAGAAACATGGTGTTCAATAATTAAGCATTCCATTTGTTGAAAATTTTATTATTATTATTATTATCAATGAGATTGTTGATTTAAAATTATAGATGTATTGATTTCATTATCATATTATTTATTTTATTAAATGTGTTTTAGTTATTTATCATGATATATTGATTATTCCTTATCCAGTTATTTTATTGGTATATTTATTCTGTAATTGGTATTTACATATAGATTTGTTCTCATTGATTCATTCTTGATTCCGTTTTACTCACCCTTAGTGAACATTTGATCTCAAACTTATTAGATTTCCTTTCAATCGGATGGGAAGAAAAAAATTGAATTATCTTTCAAATATTCTGAGATTTTATTTTCTATGATTTATTTCTATTCCAAATGTAATATGGGTGTAATTTATGTATTTTGGTTTTCAAAAATTACTAAATTGTTCTATACCTTGGTATTTGAAGCATGTATCTATGAAAATGTAATGAAGCAAATCACTGGCTCAAGGCTTCTTTGGTTGGGGTGTTACATATATATCTAAAACCCATAATTAAGGAAAATGTTTTCATTATATTACTCCCAAAAAACATTATTTTGTTTCAATTTTGTTTTCAAATTTATCCATAAAATCGCAACAAAAAATAGAAATATTTTCATAATTTCTTTTTTTTTATTAAAATAAATGTCTTATATAGTTGAATGGAATAAATATTTTTCATTTAAAATATATAATATTCTATAAATGAGATATAAATAAATCATTTCAGACATTTTACCATTACATACTCCCACAATTTATCTTTCACTATCTTGTCGACATGCATCCAATTAGGAAATAAAATTATAATCATGAAGTGGAATTTTTGAGAGAGATAACTGGTAAGAAAATTCTCATTTAGTTTATATGGGTTATTATTATCCTCAAATTTAATATTTATCTATTATATCCTTGGGAAAGTGACAGTTCTGGAAAAGTCTTAATCCCATGTTTACCAACACTATAAATCGATTTTTCTGTAGGAGAATTGGAAGGCTCCACCGTATTAGTTGCATCAGTAGTCCAAAAATTAATTTTTTATAAATTAAAAGCCTTATTTTATTAGATAATTTTATTACTAGATATTAAATGATATGAAGAAAGTCATATTCCTTGGTAAATAATTCTATATCTCTACGCCTATCATTTAAATAGGAGAATGTAATGGAATTCTATGTACATTCATATTATTTGAAAAGTGAATATTTAAAATTTGTGATCACCAAATATAGGTACAAAAAAAATATTTTTTCTAATGTGTATGTTTTAATAATTCATCTCATGATTATTAACTAAAAAATATGGATGTTAAAATATTAAATATTAATATTAATTCGAATATCATTGAAACATTTAAAATTAATTATCATAGTTATAAAAAATATTTTTTATATAGGAAAAATTAAAATAAAACATAATGATGTACATCTTGTTTTTCAGTCAAAAATTTTTATCCATAAATATTGAATATATAACTTAACAAAAAAATTCATAGAAATATCCAATATGCAAAAATAAACATCCAATAAATAATAAATAATAGAGATTTTTAAATCTCTAAATTTCAAAAAAGAAATAGAATATATTTATTTTTCAAAATAACAATGAGAGTAATATATATTTTTCTTATATCCCTTAAAAAAGATCCTTTTGTATAGTATACACTATTTCTGCATTACGGTCATTGTTATCATCTATAAATATTGAATTAGTTGAATAATCCTCACATAAACCAATAGAAAAGTCATCATCCTCACCACCAACATTAATTCTTTTCCCTTGTAAAATGAAGGGCCACTAATTATTAAAAAAATCACGGACATAAAATATTTTCTTTTCAGTTTTCACCATGATAAATTGTTCCCCTTTGAAACTAGGTATTTTCAGATCAACCAGTGTAAATGAATAGTGATCTTGTTTCACACCACTATTACTATCAACCCAAATACACATAAATAGTGTGAATCAAAACATATTATAATATATTATTCATATATCCTCATGATATCCATAATATTTCAGTGATATAAAATTGGTTCTTTTCTTTTGGTCTCAAAATAGAGTCTTCTTTAGCGATGAAAATAACCCTACTATTTTTTAATAGTACTCATTCTCTATTGATTTTTTGGTTTAAAATGTGTACCCATTAATATCAAAATCGTACCATTTCATAATGTTAAGAGGTGATCAACATGGAAATGATTTAAATATTACAGATTCATATATATTTATGATGAAATTCTATTTAAACCATCAAACCAATGTCTTTATATGATCAACTGTAATCTACTTTTTAGTTTTTTCATATATAGTATTCTTAATTCCATAGTCTGTGATAATATATATGGTTGAACATCATATCTGTATTCCAAATTATATAAATGCGCCTCTATCTCTACATCACATTAAATTAGAGTTACCACTAACTCTTTAATCCCTCTACCATCACTATCAACCATTATATGTTGAGATATTGGAAGGAAACTATTCTCCACCTCAAAAAACTAATCAGTATAGAACATATTCATATATTCTGATACATATTTTTGAATAATATTGACCTTTGTTGGATGAAACTTTTTAATATATCACTTAAAAATATTCATATGTCCTTCAAAAGGATAGATCCAATGTAAATAAATACGCCCACATATTCTTATCTCACACACCATATAATTAACCATATGGTCAATTATATCAAAAAAACATAGGTGGGAAATATATTTCTTGTTGATAATGTATACGAGTTGTTTAATTCTCTAGAACATCTAACAAATATGTATTAATGACTTCAATGCAAATGGATTTGAAAAAATTACATTACATGATGATAGTCTTTCAGAAGGGTGTTAGTAATATACCACGTAGTGATACTAATAGTAGTTTTAGTATCAATACATGATATTCATGTGATTTCATACCTATTACTTTATAATACTTTAATGAAACCAAATTCTTCACATTTCAATACTATCCACTTCGTATTATAATACCATTCATACAATAGAAAATTTTTATATTATCTCACTTTCTCTATTAGTGAGAAGCTATTGATAAATATATAATGATTCCTTTCATTGTGGGTACTAACATCAATAATATTCCAACAAATATCTAGTACAATCTATCATGAAATCCATCCTTTTTATTTCATTTTATATATAACAACAATACAATCAAATTGTCATAATTGTTTTTCACAATATGAATAATTTCAAGGTTATTTTTTATCATTAAAAATATATAATTAGGTAGTCTGAAAATTATAGAGTATTTCTTCCAGATATATTTTTTAATATATAGAAATTCCTTTCATTCAAAATGTAAAATAAATATCTTTCATCCTGTTGTTATATTATTTCAACTAAATAAATTTTGGGGGTAGATAGTTTTCATTTAATCTGTAAAATAATTTTTTCAATAAATGATATGTATGATGAAATCAAAAAAAATTACATCCTATGTTTTTTATCAATATTCCATTATACAATTGATAGTATGATGCATATTCTTCATAAACTGGGCATACGTCATGTCCCTTAGCATTATATCCAGAAAAGTGTTCAAATTTAGGAAATTCATTTATAATTAACATTATTATATCACGCAAAAGAAAATACTTTTTCTTTTATGAATCAAAACATGTAACACCTATCTCCCATATAAGTTAGAAATCATAAATAAATTTTGAAAGGTAGACACCAATATTATTTCTAGCTATTTTAGTCCAGAAATCATCAAGTTCATCATAACATATTTTTCCTTCATACTCATCCTTGTGGATAAGTTTTAATCTACCAATATAATAGGCCATGTACTATGTTGGATAAATAGGATACGATATGGATTCATTAAATATGTGAACAACCCCATTATGATACTTCTAACATTATATCCAAAATTAGGAAATTGTTTGTCAAATATATTCTATTGTGGTTTACCAGTAGTGTGACTTAAGTTACCATCAGATATTTTGTTATCTTTATTTCATCTTAACCACTTTGAATCAATTGAAATTTCAAATAGATGCTCCAATCAAATAATAATTCAAATTTACTGAAATTATATAGTGTAAGGTTTGATTACTATACTAGAGAATGGATACAAGTTGAATTATATTAATTATTGGATGGTTTTAATTGGATTGAATTGTTAGAAGGTACGAAATTGATTTAGTATGATGTTATATAAAACTACTTAAGAATTAATTAGAGTTGAATTTTTTATCCATCTTATAGAGTTGTGGGAGACAATTAAGAAATTTTTATAAATATTAAAATTCATTCCTATACAACACAAAATCATTGGGGAAAGAATGTATTTTTTATACCACAATACCATCCGTAATAATATTTTCTTTTCCTCATAATTGGAATCTGGAAGGTCATTTCCTTCTGGAATAAACTCATTAAAATGACCATGAAACCTAGAGAAACTATTATCACTCCACCCATTTCCTAATTTCTTGTTATGTAATCTATGAACTTCTTATAAAGATATATATTTAGTGAAACCTCAAAATAATGGTTTCTTATAATGTTTATATAATCATTCAACTATTTGTAATTTTCGATGGTTTCAATGCCTATATCATGAGTTAATTTTTCAATATGATCCTCTATCTCATTATAAATTATTTCATTATTATTAGATTTTGAATTTTCCAATCGTTCACCATGAAAGATACAACATATATAATTATAGAAAAATATTTAGTAAATGGTTTTTTCCTTGATTTATCAAGAAATTTGTATTTATCATATTCAAATACTTCACGTATGGATAAAAAGTCAAATATTTATTTTTATGATTTTGAATAGAAAATTCCAAGAAACTATGAACTCGTTTTTCAAATTAATAAACGGTTCTTGAAAAAATTATCCATTTATAGTCCATTATATTCCTAATATGCCAATACAAAAATAAAATATATTAAAACTTATATACATTAAAAAAAATAAAAAACCATATACATTTTAAACAAAAAAACAAATAATCGAAATGATTAGTGATCAGGTGGGAGATATTATTATGAATGAAATAAAAAATATTTTACGTTACTAATTTATTTTATTATAATAATTAATTATAAACTATGTTTTATGATCTTAGTAAATTAATATGGAGACTTTTGTCATGAATAGATATATTGTTTATAACAATATCACACAACACCACTTCTGTTTGGCCTAGGTAATTCATGTTAGTCATCAATGTTCATTTTTAGATATCCGATAATAAATAAAGTTAATCATAAATTAAAAAAAAATTAATTATCAATAACAATAGTTAAAATTGAAGGGTAAAACATCTAGTTCAAATGAATCATTGACTATAATAAGAAGCAAAAAGAAATAAATAATTGGTTAAAATCGCTAAAAATATGATAATATGGGAGGAAATTCAATTAATATTCCATTTTCGCCATAATATAATATGTAGTAATTTTAAGAAAATGGATATTATAATATATTAAACCCAAAAAATTTCCAAATTCTTTGTTTCAAAATAATAATCTATAAAACCATTAAGATATATTGATATAGATTTCACCAATTTCGATATTTAAATATTATAAGCATTTGAATTCTATTAATGTGATTTAATATCCTTAAATATTGTGATTACTTGTTATTTACTTGTAACACAACTAGATTAAGGTGATTCCTATAATTCACAAGAATAACATAAGTTTATGAAGATTAAAAATCAGAGTGGTTTTCGTAGTCATCCAATATTCATTTTGGTTGAAACGAATAAAAATATATAGTGTATTAATTTGTAAAATTTTATTGAGTTTTAATAATTATATTATGAAATATATGAATCTATATATTCTTGATGTTTTTTATAATGACCCAACTATATATAATTTTTTTAGAACTATAAATAAAAAAGGCCATTGGAAATTGTTTCAACATATATATATATATATATATATCATTTTTTGAAGAAACAAATTGACAATTCCATCAAATATAAAAATTATATAATTTAACAAAATTTAAAAAAATGACAATAAAAAATAAAATTAATACATGATGATGAATTAATAACTGAAATTTAAAACTAATAGAAAAAGATTTTATCTTCAACATTTTAAAAAATGACTTATAAAATTTAGATTTTGATCATATGTATTTGATCCTCAATATATATATACACCATCTAAGTTGGTGGCAAGGTGAAAATTACATAATTTTAGAAACATGATTCCAAAAACTAAAAAGAAAAAATAATAAACAAAAAACATCTGATTGTGATCTTTGGTAGACATGGATATAGTTTTCAGGAACTAATCATTTTCATGGATCATGAAATAAGGAAAAAAGATAAAATATTGAGGATAAATGATCATGTAAAAATGATTAAAATTGAAAATCATATCCATCCAAGATAGTAAATTGGTTTTGGGTTCTATGGTTGAAAGGAATAGAATTTCCATGAAATAAATCATTTCAGGGATCATGAAACAGTGAAGAAGGATAACCTATTGAGGATCATTGAAGTGAAAAGATGATTAAAATTTATTAAAACTGGAAAAACTCAAGGTCTATCATAAATGAGTGGTTGTTAGTGCTATAATAGGTTAAGATAAAATCAATATTGAATAAATGAAATAGGATGTTCAAAATGTGATTTTAAAGGTTTTTATTGTTGTTTTTTTATAAAAAATAACATTGAAGCATTATTTTGAATAATGTTTGACATTAGTTTTAATGAAGAACAATTTTAAAAAAAAAATCTAAACATTTGACATTGTTTTTGAAGTATATTGGTGTCAAATGTTTTTTTAGGATTTTTATATTGGTTTTCTATTAAACCTATGTTAAAAATTAAATAGAATAACTTTTATCGTCATTTTTTTTAATGAAATGCATTAACTATTTTTCCATATCCTTTAACATTGATATATAATAAAATGATATTATAACCTAGATGTTAAATATAGTATTTCAACAAGTGAATTTTATTCAATATTGAAGTTTCATGTTGAGAATAATTTTAATAGTTGAATAAATGGTGGAATATAATGTGTCAAAGATAATACCAATATAAATAGTGGTGTCATGAAAAATTTGATTTGAAACTATAGGAATATGGAAACAAATTATGCTAAATTATGACACTTATAAGTTTAAAGAAATTTTGAGGATAATAAATGAAACATGAAAAAAATATTATTTTTTACTATGTTTTCTAGAATATGGCATCATATGATTATTTTTTAGGATAATAAATGCTACTATTCATGGGAATTTTTTCTCAATAAATAGTATTCCAAAAAATTGGGAAAAAATTATTGTATTAATATCTAAAAATTAAATGGTAGATAGTTATCAATTTTAAATGGTTGTTAAGACTTAATAAAAAATAAAAATGCATACAAATGTTTTGATGTTCTAGTGGTATCACTAATTCTATTTTAACAAGGGGTATCAATTGATAATTTTAGTGGTTTTTTTTCACATCACATGTTTTTTTCTTATTTACTAATAATTTGGTATGATTTGGTTTAAATTGAGTATATTATTTTAATGTGGAATATGAAAATCACTATATAAATATATATATTTTTATCAATGAGAAATATAGAAATATTTAAGGAGGATAACATAGATTTTTGATATTGACACTGATCTCGAGATCCGTATGCATAATGGAATTTTTTACAACCCAAATACTTAGTGGTAAATTTGTCCACTTGAACCTATAACTTAGAAGTGTCCAATATAAAATGAAGGTGAATCAAAAAGTGATTATAATCATTGAATGATGTTGTTTTGAAAAAAGGGGAATAGAGAAGTAGGTTTTACTCATCATATAAGGGGATAAAATCATATAACCCCCCCTCCCACTATATTTTATTAATCGAAGAGGGAATGTTTATCATTTCCAAAGTGGGAGAAAAAGGGGTCTTGCGCACCCAGAGAAAGTTTCAATTTAATTTCATGGAACTACAAAATTATGGTGTAGAAAATTTGAGGTTGATTTGGATTAAGTAAATAATTTGGGTTTTATTTCAAAATGAGGGTGGAGGAGATAATAATTTCAAAAAATATATAATATATTATTAAAATACAATGATACTTTATTGGATTTACTGAATATTTGTGATTACAAGAAATGAATGTTATATAGTGAGATTAAAATATATGTATAATACAGATCATTTTAATTTTTTGACAATAAATATTTGACATGGTTGAAGTGTTTTTTGATGGTTTTTGTGTTGGATTAATTTTTGACAGAATAGGGTTTTTTGATGAGTTAAGACTAAAGGGAAGTTGTTCGTATTTTATCCCAAAGATTGATTGAATCTTATTTGACCCTATATTTCCATTATAACGTTGAAGAAGAGTGGGAGGCAGCTACAAAAAGGAAAGTATGTGTCCACACCACAATTAGAATAAAATTGAATATGATTTTTCCCCATGACATTCAAGAATGTGTTTTTTTGTTAGAATACTACCTATGTAAAATGGGAAGTAATAGAATTCAGAAATTGTTCTAGATTAGGTAATTTCATTGATAATTTGGAAGAAATGGACATTTTAAAAATTTTGATCTAGTCTAGTCCACCTCATAGCTATAAGAATTTATTCCAAGGTATTTTCCATTTGGAAATGGGGAATTACAATCCATTTTTGGAGAATGTTGTATTCATGATCGATGGTGTTTTGATGGAATGGAAAACATGCATATCCTCAAGATTCCAAAATGGTAATCTAGAGGTAACCACATTATGGATCATGGTGTGGTGTATAGGAAGTTTATATATAAAAATGTATTTTCCTTACTCTTTAATTTTTGATAATTCATGAATAGTTTACTCTATAGTAAAGTGTATGAAATTTGTGGTAAATATGTAGATGAAAAAAATTATAATGTGACCATTATTCCATAAAACATAGTGTAGTGGTTTGGGATAATCAATATCTAAATTGGGGGATCCTAATAAAATCATGGTGTAATCCACGATGGCCAAACATAGGGTGAAAGGAATCATGACATTAGGTTTCCAATGTATAAGGTAAAATGGGTAGGTTCCCATGGAGTTCATCATTTTGAGATTTATCTTCATAGTGATTCACCACACCACACTATGGTGACAAGAGTTAGTGATTTCTATGTGTTTTTTATAAATATGTATTAAACATATGGTGGTGATGATCATTATATTGTGGTGATGAAAATAAATAAAAATGTTGTTTTTATACCATAAGAGATAATGGATGATCCTACCGTAATTGTTTCAAAATCATACTTTTTTAAAATTATTTCCATGAAACAAGTTCATTTTAAGGGATTTTATTGTTATATTCATATTAATTAAATAAATAATTGTTATATTATATTCCACAAGATAAAATATACACCCTAAAGTTATGAAATACTTGGACATATATGTTAATTATAGATATCATAGAAATTATTTTATATTAATGGAGTGTTTTTATGTCTTAGTTATTCATATTAGGGATCCATATGATATAATAGTTTATACTCTATAATTTAATTTTAATATATGTGGACCAAAAAATAAGAGAAAATGTATATAACATAATTTTTTTGTATAAGATTCATGTATTTTATAGATTTTTTAGATATTGAATTCCATTTCACAATAGAGTTAATGTATTCTATAAAGTGTATTAGAGTGTAATAAATAACAATATAGAGTCTCTAAGGATCTAATTGCATGGTTAAAGGAGAAAACAGAATGAGATAAACACTGGTATAATTCTGTAATAATATTTATATCCATCAAAGAAGAGGATTAGTAAAATATTTTAATGTATATATGTAATCTTTTAAAAGGAAGAGATGAGTATTATTGCGTGTCAGAAAATGTTTTTATAATAAATTTAAAAGATATTGGAGTTCTTGAAATCATTTAAATTAATATACTAGGTATTTCTTCCAAATGATTTATTTTTGATCAAAAGATAAATTCATGTGAAATATGATGAGTATTATTCCAAAGTCAAAGTCACTATCCAAGTATTTTGGAACAACTATAATGGGTTTTTATTAAGGGATATACAAGCTTATGAAGTATGGAATTTATCTTTGTAAAGTATTGTGGAATTTATAAGAAGAAAAGTGAGTTGTTGTAGATAGTGAGTCAACTAAAAAAATGTGTAAAGTATTGACTCTAGTCATTGAGTGACCACAAACTTTTTATCCTTGGAACATGTGTTCTGTTGTATTTAAAACATTGACTCTTCATCAATGTTAAATCTATTGATACAACATATTTTGGGTATAGTATGTACAATGATAGTGTCCCTTGAATATTTATTGTACAAAATCAACTTATGTTAATTTAGTGATAAGTTAGGGAAAATAATTTATTGAGAATTTTAAAAACTGATCCAACTCAAGATGGTGAAATATCTTGGAAAACAAAAACCAATGATAAAATGGTTAAAAATATATCACCATAATTCACCCCTCTAATGGTTCCTTAGGGACCTATTTTCATTTTCATCATAACTTTCATGAAACACTCCCCCAATGGTATATTTAAACAAATATATATATTTCTCCTTGACTAAGCATCCAAACCTATCCCATATGATTCACAAATCAACCTATTCATATGTTTCATTTTCATGATTTTTTCTATAACATAAGGGTCATCCACATGGTTTTCAATAACCTTGTAGTAAATAATCTCAAAGGATACCATTTCAAAAATTCAAATTTCATGTCCAAAACATGTAATGAAAAAAATTAACACAATATCATAAAATATAGAATATTAAAACGACATGGGGGTGTGAGAATTATCCTCATCATGTTATATTTTCCCCGTATACAGTAATATTTAAGATCAGGAGAGATAAATAAATAATAATCACCACATTTCATTATATGATATGGGTGGATCATAGAAAAATTATAGGCGGATATTAAGAAAATTAATCACTAGACATGAAAAAAAATTCATTCAACCTAATTGAATTAAAAATTTTTTATCATAAAAAATATCCAAGAATAATCAATCTTACTATCAAGAGAAACTCAACATAAATAACACAAAGACCTTCTATATTTATCCTAACAATTTCAAATTTATTTAAAATGGTGTGATAAATAATTATGACTTGTATAAATGTTACATCACTAAAAATAAACATTTATTTATAAAATTAACATGGAAATAATAATAACCTAATAATCATAATCAACTCCACAATAAATCAGTTAAAAATTAAAAAATAGAATACAATACTAATGGACACCCAAATAACTATAATATAAGACCAAAAATTTCCCCGAAATTCTACACAATAAATATAATGGAGATGAATTAATGAAGATCTTGCCTCAATTTTGAACAACATGTTATCTAGACATGGTTAAAGAGATAAAAGTAAAGGGAATATGGTACATCTATCTTGGAACACTTCCCCATGGTGAATCTGACAAAATAAATAGTATAACAATCATAACCCTGTCCCCACTCGAGTAGGACACATCCTTGTAACCCAACCACACACCCAATTCTTCTCATGAGAAACTCATTAGAAACTAATCCATATTATATGTTATATATCTTATAAAAACTAAAAAAATAAATCAATGATTTTTATGTATAAAAAATCCAATACCTATTAAGGTGAAATCTAGAAGATTCCACCATAGAACATTATGAAGGAATAAACTCAAAATATCTAAAGTTATTTTAAAATGATCATAATTAATTCCAAAAAACCAGAAACATCCTACCCTAAATCAAGATCAAACATGATACACTTTCCAATATTAAATCATATAGAATTTCTAATGATTACCGAATTACCTCAATTAATACTAGTCGTTAGATCTTTTTAGTAAGATGAATCATAATTTATAATGGTCACACCTGAGAAAAATATGCCAATAATCATATTTACATGAATAATCACAGTGATATGATTATCATAACCATCAAAAACGAATTCAAGTTCAAAATTAAGACCTATCATAATAAAATTTGATTTTAGAAAATTGTGGGTGACTAGCTATGGAAAAGAACACTAACATAAAAAACTATCAAATAAAGTCTTTAAACTCATATGGTTATCGACTTTATAGAGATTATATTATTACCTCTATACTCTTAATCCAAATAATTACTTTATAGAGACCTTAAAATTTTCACAATGTTGTTTGTGATGATTTAAAAATTTCAACGACATAGATTTACATGGATATACTACTCTATTGTAAGTCTGGTTATGTCCAATAAACTAGAACATATACACATTGAGATAGAAATAATCACCCAAAAGATCATACCTAAAGGTAACAAATATATATTCCATCATGAAATTAATATTAGGCAAATAATAAATAACACAAATCATGAATAAAACCATTTTGTGATTCCCAATTCAAATACAATAGACCCAATATAAATTGAGGTCCAAATTCCAAGAAACAACAAATGTCTTTAAAAATGACCCATATAGATTTTAAAACATTCAATAATATTTCATAAACTAAAGAGTTTTCATTTTAGAATTTTTTAAAAAATAAAACCACATTCCCCAACTTAATAATTAAAAAAAATTATAGTTGCTTTGTAAACCACTAACTTCTTATGATAATAAAAAACTCACAAAAATTTTAACAAATTTAACCTTTAATTCAAAATATATTACAAATTTAATTATGGATTCATCCACCATAGAAACACTAAATGATAATCAATACTCATTTTACAGATAATGTATAAAACATTTTTATAAAATCACGGTGTTTTGAAAAAAATCATATATAACAAAACTAAATAACATTATAAAAAAATAAAATAACGTAATCTATTAAATATCAATCAAAATACCACATAAAAATTAATTAATCCTTAAATATTATTTTAATTCATCTCAAATGGATAAAAATATAATTATAATAATTTCTATAATCAATGGATGTCAAATAGAAAATCCATTAGGGATATAGAAGTAATCATTATTTGGTTTCATAGTTAACAAAAAATATATAACTACTATGTGAAAATACTTATGAAGATTTTAGAACTATCCTAAAATCATTCTATAGTTTTACATACCATGAAATCAAATTATACATCTCAAGTTATTCCTCTATTTTAACTCAAGTTTCTAACGAATCGACAGTGTATATAATATAACTCTATGGGTGATAAAAACATGATAAAACATTATCATGAACCAATCTCAAATTCAAGAATAGAACCACCCTAACCCATGAAGGCGAAGTTTCATCAGGAGAGGCAGTAATCAAGAAACTACTCATTACTAACCTCCATTATTCTGACAATCCATTCTCTATAATACCAAGATAAACCAAAATAAAGAGACTTCTTTGATATAATCTTTTGATGAATAGGTTGAGGTTGACCTGACACATCTCTAATATTTCTCCTTAATAAAACCTAAATCATGTTCATAATAGCCATGGGCTACTAAAAACACTAAGACATCTTAACAAAACTGAGTGGGAATATTTTCCCCCTTTAATGAATGAAAAAAAGAAAAGATTGAAAATTAACTAGAATATGACATAGTGCACCAATATATTTGGCATCCATGAATATAAAGTAACCAGTTTAAAATAATAATCCAAACCATTATTGTAGTATTACTAATAAAAAATAAAATCAAATTAAAAAGAGGCATATTCAAAACAATACTTAATAATTTCCCACTATAATGTAAACTAATATATAAATAATATAAATGGTATTATAATATTATATAAAGTGTACCATGAAGAACCCATAACCTGATCCACCCCTCAAATATCTCCTTGTGTCCCAAGATCATTAAACACATTTTAAACATCCATAAACAACTACATAAACAACATCAACCACAATTTAATTACCTTGACTCCTATATAAAAACATGAGAGCTTCAAAAACACACACAATGGGTCATGTAGGGTTTGATATCAGTAGGAACATTAGGATTTTACCAAATAGTTTATACAACTCATTTCTTAATATATTACATAATTTTGAGTTTGAATAATATTTATAAAATATCGTTTTTTCAGTAGAAAGAAAAAGCTTTTGAAACCATGAAATTAGAATATTTTAGTTTATGAAAGGTAAAACAAAATAATTTTATCATCCAAAAGTGTATCTCAAAACAATACACATAAAACCATATTTCAATTATTTAATTTTCAAATCATTATTTCAATCCTCTTTTGAAATCCAATTAAAAATTTTAAAAATTAAAAGATTTAAAATAAAAAATTTAGCATCCACCAAAATATTAAAAAGATACAACAAGAATTATATATGATTATATAAATTTTTATATGAATTGAAATAATATTTATGTGATACAAAAAATGTATGATGTGGTAATCCCAAAATAAAATCATCAACTAATGCATAAAGATCATGTCCAACTACTTAGGTCTTAATCTAATATGGACAGAGATGATACTCAACTGAATCAACTATAAGACTATGGTGAATTACTAATAAATATATGTTCTTGATTAACTCTCATAACATTTTTTTGGAAATCCACTATGAAGGATATATGCTATACTATGGGAAACTAGCTTGTTGTTCATCTAAAATAGTGTGATATAAATCTGTATTTCCCACATAACAATATAGGGTTTACATGAAATGAATCAAGTAGATGAGAGAAAAAATGTCCAAATAATCATCACATGAATCAATTTAGAATAAATTTTAAACTAAAACTCACCTCTAATAAGATATCATGAAATAACCCCTTTCATAATCATCCAAGAATCGCATAGTAATTTAGGTCATCCAATGATATGGAAAGTGTATATCCAAGATATAACATAAACTGTGGGATCAAACATGAGTGTGTCCCAAAAAACAAATAAATTATTTTATAAAATATCGAACATACTGATTTCATGGATTCTAAAAATTCCATGTCATTTATTATCAATTAAAAAACTCTATTTTGGAAAAAATATTTTATAAAAAACTAATAAATCACATTTCCACTATATAAAACTTAATACAATCATTTGAAAACTATAATGTTTTACATTATAAACCAATTAGAAATAAAATCACTTTTTTAGTTATAAACATAAATTCAAAAAAAAATATTTGAAATAAAAAATGGTTTAAAACATTACTTTATAGTCAAATCCTTCTGAAGGAACCCTATTATATATTTTACAAAAAAAATGGTAGGCATAATATATTTTTTTAGATGAAAAATATCATGAAATCCATAAAATCACATCTACTCCATGGGTGGAAATGATTTAAAAAATATATATACCCATCAAGTGAATAATATAAAGGTTTTACATGATAAGAAAAAATTTAAAAAATTAATGAATTCATTGATTTTATAATTAAATATAATTGAATAAAAACATATATAACTTCTTTGTTAAAATTAATAACCATAAACTATATAAGAATAACATAGAAATATAACAAACTCTATAAACCATCAGAAACAATTCCTTGATTAAACCAATCCAGAAAAAAATGGCATATGATGAATATTGGATTTAGTAGAGAAACTCAAATGAAGTAGAAATAATATTAAGGAGAATATAAACTAGATATTAAAATAAAAGGAGGGGTTTTCCATTTAAAACTTCTTAGAGCCCATGAATGATAATTTTGTTTCCTAGGGTAAAGGGATAAAGAAACCTTTAGCTCCATACAAATCGGTCAAACATGAAAAATCAGAGGAGATTGAAAAAAATCATAAAATCCAAGGCAATATGGTATAAGTGTAGATTCACATTTTCATGAATCTATGAATCTCACATAGTTTGAACTCAAAGTTTAAAAAATTGTGTTCTAACCATGTATATTACACTAGAACATGATAAAACACAAAAATGGTTTGGTTGCACCATTCCTCAAACTGTGCACTAACTATGGGACCCCCACTAGTACAGATTTAAGACTCTATAAACTTCTAATAAAATGTTTTCTTAGTCATGCTCAATCTATATTCAAGGAAACCCACAAATAAAATTATTTCACACAGTTTCTACAAAAATTTAATAGACATCCACATGGTTTTGCTTAACCATTTAGCTACCATTCATAGAATAAAACCTTCCGAAAATTCATATATCACGTCTAAAATTTCAAATGTTCAAAAAAACTTGAAATTAAATAATATAAATTTCTATTGTTACATGAGGGTGTAACCAGCACAATGAATAATTTTTTTCATCTATAACATTATTTTCTATTTGATATTGAAGTTTTATACACATATACTAATAGAATATGTTTATAACCTGAACATATATATCCTGGTTATTCTATCCTCAATCCATTGCGAAAATATGGTTAGTGTTTTTGGAACACATTAAAATTATTATAATAATTCTAACAGTGATTCCAATATAAATTCAAGTACTATAAATATCCTTAAATGTTATCATAGTCTCAAAAATTAATTGTAATGCTATAAAAATTGAATATAATAACATATACTAATATTTCTATATTCATTTCATATCTATGTAAATTTAATCCACATAAGAATCCAGCTATACATTATATAAGTATTTATATCCTCTTGTTTAACAAATTCAACATTTGCTTACTCATGAAGGTTTTTCTATAACACACCAAAACATTTATTAAGAATGATTCTTTAGTTTTATTACTACTATAAAGAGTTAATTTTATTAATCATATACTTTTCTAGGGTTTATCAAAAGGTCGAACAAGATAGTGATAACGACATATATCTATGACTAAATATTTTACCAAATGATTATCTTGTTTTACATTAATTTAATAGAGATCTTTTTAAATATTCTTTAACTAAAATATTAAACCCCATTAAATTTTCAACATATCCATTAGTAGGAAAAGATCTATTTTTATTAAGCAATGCCACTATATTATCCTACACTTCATCACTATATCTATTTAGCTATGAAATAGTCACAATCAAATGATATATGAATCATGGATTATTAAATGGAAAAAAATTCCCTGTCCATTATTTGGTTAAAAAATAATATTTCTTTGGTATCCTAGCTCATAGGGTTTCCTAGATAAGTATAAGATAGTACAATTCCAAAAATAGTCCATTTATCACATAGTGACACCTCATTTTATATTTTACATAACAAATAATATCTAGGGTCACAATTATTTATCATGAACTTACATGGGAAAATGATCATGGTAATGATAATCATTCACACTAGGATGAATCTATCACTTAATATTCATAAAATTGATTTAATATCAACATCATATCTCATAATATTCTAATAAAATTATTTCATTTTGTATATGATTATTTTTTTAATCCTTATTCCTTCCAAAAAAATTAATATTTTTAAACCATATTGATGTGTAACACATTATATAACTAATATATTTTGTTACTAACAAAAATTTAAATCTATATTTATACATACATAAATAAATAATTTTTATGTATAAATTACATGAAAAACTTTTATGTAAAGTGTTATAATTGTTTGAAATAAAAAATCCCCACAAGGTTAATATTTGAGAGATCGATAGACAAACCACACTATTGTTGGAATGAAATAAGCCTCTAAAACATTGAGAAATCTGTAACAAATTCCATCCACTAAATGATACATTACTCAAGGAAAACCTCAATTCCACTATAATTCTATCACCAAATATATCTAAACTATAATCAACCTTTATATTCAATCTCATATACTATTACATTAAATAGTAAAGGTATAAAAAACTAAATCAATATTCAAAACAATCAATTAACTCTTTTATATGTATGCATGATAATTTTATAGTAGTAGTTTAAAATAATAGAATAAATCATACATAAAAATTCATAATATATGAATTATTTCAATGAATAATGAACATGAGAATAATATAAAGATATTAAAAATACCTATATATATATTTGGTCCCAGTGATAATATTTCGAGAAACACACGCACACCTCCCCAAATCCACTTGATAACTTACAACAATTTCCCACCTTGATAGGAAAATATAGATTATTAGGCCATTTTATTTATACCTTTTTTGGTTCTCAAGAACCCATATTAATATTTTGGTGTATTCCCTACTTTTTATGGCCCTTAAATCCAAAATTATTAAAGGACCAATAAGTAATCCCTCCTATTATTCCAGATTTCTTTTCCCCCAGTTATCAAATCTTGGGACTTTATTATATATTTCTATATAAATTAATTTATTTCCTTAAATATATTTCATTACACACATCACTAAGTTGAAATAAAATATAACATAATATGAATATATTATTTTTTAGTGACTAATTTATCATCTATCCATGTATTTAAGGGTACAAATTTTACTAACTATAATGAAAAAGTATTGTTTATATACATTAAAATGAATTATGTGGTTATCAGTTGTTTAGAAACTAACATAATGGCATTTAAAGGTAAATAGATATGTTTTCTCTAAAAATGGGTGTTATGATGTAAGTGTGTTTTTCTATAACTAACTAATATTAATATCAATTTCTGATATATTGTAGTTAAATATACATATTATATATTCAATAAAATATTTTTACATTTATGAAATACGTTTAATAGAGCACAAAATAAGTATATATATAGTTTTATGCCTAAAAATATTTTTTCCATAAAACAATTTTGTGTTGCATTATTCATGCATATTTTAAAATTAGTTAATGACATGTATAGAAAGTTAATAATTTAAAATAATTTATTTATTTTTAATCATCATAGTTAATATAATGTAATATGGTTAGAAAAAAAATTCATAATGAAATTTTGGGAAAAAAATCCATCAAGGTATCGTTGGAGTATTTTTAGATTGATAATGTTTGTTGACACAGCTGGTTTCCATGGTAAGTTGTGGAGTCCAAAGAGATTTTTTACATGTTATGTTGAAAAATATATAATATAAAGGAATGATTTACAATGAAGAAATATAGAAAATTGTGTACACAAGGTGATTCTTGTTTCCCAGTGTTTGAAAAATTCTTGGGGTCCAAAATTCGGTGGATTTCTAGAAAAGTCAAATTTTTGGGGTCCAGAACATAAAGGATTTATAGCATCACAAAAGATGAATTGTCTTTATGGACATATGAAAATATGGATATCCATGAGTTTCAGGAAGCACGAGTTTCATGAAGGTAGTTTTAAAAAGAGAAAATGAGGTTGACAGTGATCTATACAACTCTGAAAAGCATCACGAATGGGATGTTCCCATGGAGCATTGTAAGAAAAAGATAATCATGAAATAAATGAAAGAGAATCGTGAAATGGTGATAATGTGGCCTGAAGCCTCTATAATTAGTATAAATTCCAATAAATAGGCATTTGTTCCCTACAGAAAAGTAGTGTGACTTAACAAAAATCATAAGGCTTCATATTTGCATAAGTGGTTCACGAAGGTGGTTGTTGTTAAAATGTTCCCAATGGAAGCGAGTTTGAAAAGGATATAAAGACCAACCAAAATATGTATGCATTATGAATTTTTTTTTTCATGAAAGATATAAAAATCTAACTAAAATAGATTATATTTACAAATTCTAAGTAATCTGTATGAAAGTTGTGTGCTTTAGGAAGGCATTGAGCATTAAGAAATTGAGGTTTTTCATGAAGGTTAACTGAGATTCATGAAATAGATGTGAATCGTGAAGGCATCAATCATCATGAATGTTTTCAAAATGGATTACCTAGTAAATATATAGTAAATTGATATTCAGAAATTGGAGGAATGTGTGACTTCAATAGGGCATCAATATATAACTGAGGATGTATTCATTAGTGATAATGAAGGGACCTTCAACTCCATAAACTGTAGGAGAATATCTTCTAAGAGTGTTTGGAAAAGTAAGAGGAAGAGAGTGATCCTTTCCAGAGTCAGTGATCTAGAGAAACAGATATAGACAGTGACCCTTGGGAAAGTAGTGAGCTGACCGAAAATCTTATAAAGGTAATGATACTGGACATAGAAGTGGCATGGCATGAGCTATGAAATTTGGAAGTGAGACTTTATGGATTTGTTACATAGTAACATCACTATTGTATTCTCCTCAAACATATCCCAGTGAGGGTGATCCAATTATAATTGGTGTCTCAGGTATGATTTAATTTCCACTCGTAATTTTCTATGGGAAAAAGAGAGGAGAATGTTTTTCTTAATGACTAAACAACATCTAAAGAGGAATTTATTTTTAATATATCATACATAGATTCATGCCCCCCTCAGGGTATTTTACCAAGTTGGGATAACAATTGGTATCAGAGGGAAAGTTTTAAAGTCAGCGGTTCTCTCTTAGTAGATGAAATGGAGGTTATTAAGAACAAAGGGATTCCGATATTCGATGGAATTTTTTTTCAATTATGGAAGAATCTGATGCGGTACTAGTTTCAGTTATTAGGAATGAATTTATTTACAGTGGTTATGTATGGAATTTTGATCAATATCTATAGTGGTGCTTTATCAGAAGCTGACCGAAGGGAGTTGTATGTAGATGCAAAATCAACCAATGCTTTACGGGTTTCCCTAAAAATTGATATTTATACAATGGTGATGTCATGTAATTAATCACAATCTATATTGGAAATGTTTCTAAATATTTTTGAGTTTGACTCAAAATTCATAGAAGTAAAGATACAGTGTGACACCCCTAGAAAATTGAGACTTAAAAGGATAAATGTTACTACCCATTTCAACAAGGTGCACCATTCTTTTCGAGAGCCTACCTGATTAGAACTCCACAGTTAAGCATGCTTGGTCTAGATTAGTAATCTGGATGGATGACCTTCTGTGAAGTATCCAAGGGTGTGTGTGAGTGAGTACAAAATACACTGGAAGAACATGTGTTGGCCTGTGGGGATAGTCATTAGTATGATAAGCGATCCTAGTGAGTAATAGCCTATGGTGTGCTGGGAAGGAACCATGGTATTACAGGAGACCCATGGGGTCAGATGACAAGTTTCATGGCCCAAGGATGCGGTTCATGACAAATGGCATCAGAGAAAATACCCAACCAGAAGTACTTAGGCACTTCCTGGGTTTGAGGCTTGGGGACCACAATGAGGGAATTGTGCTTTAAAAGGGGTGGATTATGTAACACCCCTGGAAAAGTGAGACACAAAGGCTAAATGTTACTACCCATGTCAACAAGGGGCAGCTTTATTTTGGAGATCCCACCTGATTAAACTCTGTAGTTAAGCATGATTGGCATGGAGTAGTAATCAGAATGGGTGACCTTCTAGGATGGATTCCTATGGTGTGTGTGGGTGAGGAAAAAACACAGTGAAAGAACATTTTTTGGCATGTGGGGACAGTCATTAGTCTGATAAGCGACCCTAGTGAGTAACAGAAAATCATGTGCTAGGAAGGCACCATGGTATTACAGGAGACCCATGGGGTCAGATGACAAGGTTCATGGACCGGGGAGGCGGGTCATGACAAATGAAGTAGTAATCAGGATGTGTGACCTTATTGGAAGTTTACCAGGGCGTGTGTGAGTGAGGGAAAAACACACTAGAAGAACATGTGTTGGCCTAAGGGGACAGTCATTAGTTTGATAAGAGACCCTAGTGGGTAATATCCTATGGTGTGCTTGGAAGGCACCAAGGTATTACAGGAGACCCATGGGGTTAGATGAAAAGTTTCACGGCCCAGGGAGGTGGGTCATGACAAATGAAGTAGATATAAGTGAGACTCAAAAGGCTAAATGTTATTACCCATGTCAACAAGGCAAGATGCTTAACCTCATTTTGATACCATTTTGTCACGAACCAGCCCGGGTACCCTGGTAAACCGATAACTGAGCTGACCCTGACATAGCCCGAAGGGCATTTCTGATCCCCACGGGTTAGAGACTAGCACATGACATCATGCAACAAACAAGTGGGAAAAAAGTTTCCACAACAATGTGGAAGCAAAAGAAACAAGGCAGTATGCATAACAAAAGAAACTCCACTAGGAGTGATGTACAAGAATAAAAAATGTCATAAAAATCCCAAATTACTACAACCAAAGTACTAAAAAAAGAAAATATCCCCAAGGTCCCTAAGGACACAACTCACCAAGACCAAAACTCAAAAACTGGATCTACCTCCATGATATCCCTTCCCTTTTCTCGAACTTGGAAGAAGAAAGTCTCCAAACACTTGAAGGCAAAAGTAGGGTTTGAGCCTAAGACTAGTAGGATACCAACAAAGATTCGGTAACAGATTCCAAATATAGATTATCCAAAGAAAATCATTCAATTTTCAAATAAATAGGTTTGGCAATTCAAAATCGTATTTTAAAAAAACATTCTATACATTTTCAAATGATGGAAATAAATATTTTAAGCAAGGTTTTACAATGAAGGAATATTTCTAAAAGAATGTATTAAATAAAACATTTATATAAAACAGTTTATATAAATTCAGAAGTCATGTAAATTAGTTCAAAAGTATCGGCATACATTTACATCTCAAATATAAATAAACAAGCTAGCAACATGGTCATCTTCCAAAAGGTATGATAGTATTATCCATTTATAGGATTCATCAGTCTCTATGTGAACTCAGAAAAATGTGTATAAACACGTCCATATGACACTAGCCAATGGAGACTCATCACCAACCTATTGGGGATGTGACCCACCACAAGTATGTTTTAGAATGATGTCATAGCATAGAGTGTATCCAAATAAATCACTAACTACCGAAGGCTTGCATGCACTCTTACATGATGGACTAACTATTTTAAGAATGCTTAAAAATATGATCTACCCCATTCTTCCATTTAAAAAGTGCCAGTTTCATTCCATCTAAAACCAAAAAATGTTTTATTCAAAAACATGCCTTTTTCACAAGATAAAACCAGTGTGTTCTATCAAATAATTTTAAGCCATATTCACCAGTTTGAGATCCATTCCAAACCAATTCCATCATTACAAAATTTATTTCAACAATTAAATTAAACAATTTAATTGAAATCATTTCCATCAAATCCAAAATTTAAATTAAACAATTTAAATCACCCAAATTCAAAAAAACAAACCCAATTCATTTGAATTGTGGTTTTCCAAAATTCCATGCCAAAACCATTTCAAATATCATGATTTACTAGAATATAGTTTCTATCAATTTAATTAAAAGAAAATTTGAGAAATTGAATTATAATAAACAATTGAAATAAATCAAGAAAATATAATGATAATCAATTTGGAAAGTCGGGACTGAACCACCTACTTCAAAGGTTTTGACAAATACAACAACGGTCGAAGAAAGCTCAAGAAAACTGGGATGCTTCAACAAGAACCCGCTTTAGTTCTACTTATTCTCTTTTCTAGGTTTCATAGATCTACACCCGTTATGGGTATAACTAAGTGTGTGGATGCCAAATATGATGTGATTTGGTCTTGATATTGGTAGGAGAAGAGATTTAAATAGGGTTCTTGAAGAAGCAACCCGATTTTCTTGAGCTTTCTTTGATCGTTGTGGTTTTCGTCAAACCCTTTGAAGTAGGTGGTTCCATCCCAACCGGCCAAATTGATTATCATTGTATTTGCTTGATTTAATTCAATTGTTTATTTAAATTTAATTTCCCAAATTTTCTTTCAATTAAATTGATAAATACTCGATTCCGGTGAATCGAGATATTTGAAATGGTTTTGGCATAGAAATTTGGAAAACCTTAATTCCATTGAATTGGGTGTGTTTATGGAAATTAGCCAATTTAAATTGTTTAATTAAAATTTTTGATTTTATGGAAATGATTTAATTTAAAATTTTGATTTAATTATGTAAATAAATTGTGAAATGATGGAATTGGTTTTGAATGGATCTAAAACAGGTGAAAATGGCTACATATGATTTGATAGAAACCCATTGGTTTTATCTTGTAAAAAATGCATGTTTTTGAATAAAATCTATTTTTGATTTAAATGGAATGAAATTGAAAATTTTGATATGGAAGAATGGGATTGATCATATTTTTAAGCATTCATAAAATAGTTTTCCTATCATGTAAGAGCGTATGCAAGCCTTAGGTAGTTAGTGAGTTATTTGGATACACTCTACGCTATGACAACGTTCTATAACATACTTGTGGCGGGTCACATCCTGGACGGGTTGGTGATGAGTCTCCTTTAGCCAGAGTCATTGGGACATGTGTATACACATTTTACTAAGTCCACATAGAGATTGGGGAATCCTATAACTTGTTAATACTATTGTACCTTTTGACAGATGACCACGTTGCTCGCTTGTTTATTTATATTTTAGATATAAATGTATTCCAATACTTTTGGACTACTTTACATGCCTTCTAAATTTATATAAACTATTTTATATAAATGTTTTTTAATCAATTATTTTATAAATATTCCATCATTTTAAATCCTTGCTTAAATTATTTATTTTCATCATTTGAAAATGTATAGCATGTTTTGTTAAAATATGCTTTTGAATTTATAAACCTGTTTATTTGAAAATTGAATGCTTTTTCTTTGGATAATCTATATTTGGAATCTGTTATGGAATCTTTGGTGGAATCCTACTGGTCTTAGGCTCACACCCTAAATTTTCCTTCGGGTGTTTTTATACATTATTCTTCCAAGTTCAAGCAAAGGGAAGGGTTCTCTTGGAGGTGGATCCAGTTGTTCAGTTTTGGTCTTGGTGAGTTGTGTCCTTAGGGACATTGGGGTTATTTTCATTTTTTAGTACTTGGGTTGTAGTACTTTGGGATTTTTATGCCATGTTGTATTCTGGTACATTACTTGAAGTGGAATTTCTTATGTTAATCATACTGCCTTGTTTCTTTTTCTTCTGCATTCTTGTGGAAAAATCATTCACACTTGTATGTTGTACGATTCCAGGTGCTAGTCACCGACCCGTGGGGATCGGGAACACCATTCTGGCTATGTTAGGGCTGGCTTGGTTATCAGGTTACCAGGGTACCTAGGCTGGTTCGTGACACACATTTTCCATAGAAAAATTGTGTGGATCATATAATACACCCTAATGAGTCTATTGATGCATTTTTGTCTACTTTATTTTTATTGTTGAAAAAATTCATGGTCTTAGAGACATTATGGAATATGTGAGGATTTTCTTGCAAATTATGAGAACAATTCCATCTCAGTTCAATTTGAAAGTTTCATTATTAGAAGTTAAATATACAAATCAGCTAAAATTGGATAGCTTGAAAAGTACTTGTGTTGCATACGTGATAAAAATGATGATAATGATTCTATAGAAAATGGAACATCTAAATAACTGGAATTGAAGGCCATAAATATACTGAATATTGAATAAGGGTAAGAGGTAGAAGAGACCAATAAATTCATGTCATTGCGTTCTTCAAACTTATGAAGATGAAAAGGTAAATTTCAAAGGGAAACTCTCACTTGTATGATTTCGATGTGAAAATGTTGGACATATTGTTGTAATATTCCCCAATAAGTTTCTAGATGATGATGAGGACGAACAGAAAATTCCCATGAAGAATTATTTAAACTATGTGAAAGGTGAGAAAAAAAATTAAGAAACAATTATTCAAAATTATGAATATTATTTCAAAATAAGCTGACAGTTTAGAAAAATATGAGACCAAAGAGTTGGAGTACTGCAAGAATCAAAAAGAAATGCTATTGTGGACATTTTCATTAGCTCCCCTAAAAGAGAAGAAAATAATTTTTATGAATAATAAGTCAAAGTAAGAGTTGATATATTGGCTGAATAAGACTTTGTATTTGAAGAAATAGATGTTTGGGGAAAAATATAAAGAAATACAACAATGTTATTAATGATGCCAAACATTTATACAACATCCAGAAGAAGAGAAGACTGAGATAAATGAATAAATTGAAAAAATAATATCTTCATTCTAGAAAACTCAGAAAAGGTTGTTGTGTAATTTGTAAAAATTGAGGAATAGAAAATAGATATTGATAGTTTGACAAATACTAGAAATGATCAAATAAATCCTATCAAATAACCTGAAGAGGAGGTCATCTGTCTATGAATATGTGTTATGGATCAATAAAAAATATTGTCTCCTACTATGAAATTCGTATAGAAAATCATATAGGAAATAGAAAAGCTAAAGGTGAAGCATATTAGTCTAGTAAAATAGAATCAACAATCAAATACATTTGATAAGGATATTATGGTGCTTGATCAAAAACAAAAAACACTAATGGTTGAAGTCAAATCACATGAACACCATCATGGATTGAATATATATTTGGGTATGAAGAAGAATTTAAAGTTCTATATAACCTAAGGGATAATCATTGGTGTAATAGTGACCCATATGAATGCATCCAAATTTAATTCCATTATTGTGGAAAGATGGTAAAATCACTAAATGTATATTTCATATCTAAGAGGTATAGAAATTTATATGACCAACAAAGGAAGAAATTAAAAACACAATATTTGTGGATATAATTTAATTGACATTGTATTGGGTTTGGAAAAATCAGATAGACAGAAATATTTCATACATCAATAATAAAGAGAAATATATTGAGGAAGACTAAGTATAGTCATAATCAAAAGCTAAATGTATGATAAAATGATCTAAAAATAAAAAAAAATCAATTTTTACTTCTTCTGGATGAAGATGGTTCAACGTACTTTGAGGAAGAACAATATTATCAATCGGTATCAGGTATGATGTCAAAATAATATCCGAAATTAAATAGATGAATAGGTAGTGGTGGAAGAGATCACTTTTAAATCATAAAATCACAGTAGAATATATATCATTGATAGTGGGTGCACCTCTCATGTGATAGGAATTAAGGATCTGGTGATTGGATCCATGTACAATAAGGACGGTTTCATAAGATTTGGTAATGATGATGTCCTAAATATTATTGTCTCAAGAATATACAAGTTTGGGGGAATATACATGAGACACGTTGATGTCTTCATTATTAATGGACTGAGTCACAACATTCTTAGTGTTAGTCAACTATGTTACTCAGCACATTCCACAAGCCTTTCCAATAAATTACTTGTCATAACGGAAAATACATTTCATATGTTTTGTAGGGAAACCATATGAATGGAAATCTCTACCTTATGAGTGGAGATTAAGATATGTTATTTCTATCCAAGGAAGTATTAAAAAGTAATGGTGTGAATTTATAGGTCTCATGAGGCAAACATCCCTGGAAAATTTCTTAAAATATGATGTTTCCTACGACCTCATAATATTATAATTTGATTATAATCATATGTGTAAAGAATTCCAACAAGGGAAGATCAATCAAAAGTCATATAAGGAAAAATATAAAAGGTTAACAAAATCATATGAGTTGGTGAGTATTGATGTGTACAAACCTATTTTACCAAGATATATTTATGGGATGAGATATTATGTTCACTTAATTGATGATTTTTAAAGAATGATATGATTTTCATTTATCAACCACAAATACAAGGTTTTCGGTTTCATAACAACTTATTGAAGGGAAGTTGAAAAGATGTTGGGTCATAGTTTTTAAAAGATCTAAATAGATAATGGAAGAGAGTTTAAAAATATCCAAGTTGAGAACTATCTCAAGAAAAATGGGATAAGGAACCAAGATTAAGTTCTAATAACACCACTTCATAATGGAGTAATTGAGAGAACATATCAAATTATCCACAAGTTGGCCAGAAAAATTCACATTGAGAAAGACCTTCCAGATATGTTTTCGAAAGCGGATATGACGAAATATTTCTAAAAATAAAATAGATATTAATTATATCCAAAATAAGATAGGACTCTATGTGAGTTATGGTACGGAAAGAAGCCAAAATTGAAGTACTTTTGAGCCTTTTAAAGTAAGTGTTTAATTATCAATAAGGATAAACATTAGAAGTTTGAAACTTTTGGATATGAAGGGATATTTCATAGATAATCAATGAAAATAAAAGATTGTAAATGTTTCAGTAGGAGATTGGGAAAGGTAGTTGAAATCCATTACGTAACTATGATAGAGAATGAGAAAATCATCAAAAAATACATGATCAGTTTCCAAAGGATGTTGAAGAAGAAATAAACCGATCAAGGAATGTTCTAGTCCCATAGGATGATTTATAAGATGATTTAGATAATAGTAGGGATGAGAAGAAACTAGTATCTACACTAATATTAATGAGAAGAAATAAAATTCATAGAGATAATATAATAGCTGAATAGACAACACTAGTGAAGAAATGAAGGATGAATAATCTAAAATAAGCATAATTCTTGTCACTCGTAGATCCTAAATGTTTTGAAGAATCATCTGGATATAACAATTGTGTTCAATCTATGAATGAAGAGATTGACCAAAATTATGAAGAACCAGCCATGTGAGATTATTTCGACCCCAATAGATATGAATTCCATTTGGAATATCTAGGTCTTTCACAAAAAATATGAATATATATGGAATAGTGAATTGAAACAATGAACGTTTAATGTGCAATGTTTACTCCTCATTATAGGGTATTGATTATTATGAAACATTTTCACCTATTGAAAGTCTAGAGACAATCATATTATTCTTGTCAATATTAGTGCAAATAAAATAAAAACATTTCCATATGGAAGTCACGTCCACCTTTCTTAATGGGATTCTAGAGGAATAAGTTTGTATTGATCAACCAGATGGTTTTCTCATTATCAAATATAAAAAAATGTTTTTCAATTGAAGAATGATTTATATGGGTTTAAGTAAGCACCAAGATCATGGTATTTAAGTCTAGACAAGTTTTTGAAGATGCCCAGTGTTTTATATGGTTGATTTGATTACAATCTCTATGTCAAAAGTGATGTCAATCAAAAGATAATGGTGCTGGTGTATGATTATGACATAAAATTTGGTGGATCTGATGAAGTGATGTGCACTCTGTTTTTGAAATTCATGAAAATTTAATTTGAAATTTCAATGATTTGTGAACTGATGTTTTTTTAATTTTTAGGTCACACAAAGAAAGAGTGGTACATTTATTTCACAATATAAATAATCCAATGAGGCTTTGAGGTGGTCTGTAATGGATAATTCCAAATATATGATAAATTTGGTGGCTACCCAGAAAAATCATTCATAATATGATGAAGGAAATGTAGTTAATTTTGTAGAATATAGGAAAATCATTAGAAGTCTATTGTACATTATAGTGACTAGATCAGATATTGTTTTCACCACATGCCAAGAAGTAAGATATCAAAGCAGCCCCAAGGGAATCAAATTTCATGAATTAAAAAATAATAAATTAGTATATCAAGGTGACTGTGGATTTTGGCTTGATGTATACAGAAAAATATCATCAAGAGTTATAGGGCTATATAGATGTATATTTATTCAGTACAATATATGATAAAAAATCAACATTCGGTGGTGCATTCTATATTGGTGAATGGTTTATTTATTTGAAAAGAAATAAACAATATTTCATTTCACTGAGCACCTAAAAGGATAAATATATTATGGGTAGTCAAGATTGTAAATAGTTATGGTTGATGGAGCAACAACTCGATGATATGGGGGTTAGTGTAATGTGTCTAATCTGAATTCGTTGTGATAATTCGTGTGCATTAAAACCTAAAAAGATATAATCCATCACTCTAGAAAAAATCACATTTAAATCAAGTATGATTTTGTCAAAGACAAGGTGGAGAAAGGGTTTTTATAATTGTATTTTGAGAATATAGAACTACAGGTTGCATACATTCTGATAAAGGCCTTACCCAAAGAAGAGTTTGAATGGAATTGACTAGCTCTAGTAGTTCAGTCGACTCCCCAAAAATGAAAGAGTGTGAATGTGGTACCCCTTCCCCCTTATGTATGGTTTTGTTCCAAAAAGTGTCGATCTATGTTCTTCACCCTGTTGTAGACCTCAAAGGACTATCCTTTAGGTTCATAGAAAAAGGGGGTAAATTGAGCATATTAAATGGGATAAAATATCTCAATCAAGACTGGGGACAAGTTAATAGGGGTAGAAGGGAGTAATGGTGAGTTTTTAATATAAATATAAAAATTTTTATCGATCGGAGGATATATATCAAGGCAGGTGAGGCTCATGCAGAAAGTAGTTGAGTGGTTTTGAAATGAAATATTCTTTATGTAAATTTTTATAATACTCTTATTTCTCATTCTGAGCATGGATCATGTGGTCTTAGAGTATGTATTGAGTAAATATTTTATTTCTATCATAATCTCAAGAAGCTAATCATGGAATAATATTGAATAATATTCAATGAGGAATCAAAATATTAAGAGGTGAAAACAAACCCAAATGGGATGTTTTTTGGGAACAAATCCCTCAAGTTATCATTAAAATATTTTTGGTTGATTATGTTTGTTGAAAAATAGAGCTTCCATGGTATGTTTTGGAGTCTACAGTGACTATTGAAACGGTATATTGAAAAATATCCAAGAAAATGTAATGGATTCCCTGGAACTGGGACAAAAATTTTGTACACAAAGTGATTTTGTTTCATAGGGTTTTCTATATTTTGGGGTTAAAATTTTAGAGTATGAATAGAATTGTAAAAGATGGATTTTCATGAGGGCCTTCTGAAAATATGGAAAAATACCGACTTTTTGGAATTATGGGTTTTGGAAAGGTGGTTTTATGACGGGAAAGTGAGGTTTATGGTCATCTCCATGACTATGAAAAGCATCTCGAACATGATGTTCCCATGGAGCATCACAAGACAGGGATCATCATAAATGAAATAAGGGAGCTTCTCAAAATGGAGATAAAATGGATGGAAGATTCTGGAATTGGAAGAAACACATATTTATATGCCACTACCCCTTTAGAAAAGAAGTGAGACTTGAGGAATATCTGAATGATTCAGATTCACAAAGGTGGTTTGCGAAGGTGCTAGTTTTGAAAAGGTTCACAAACTAACGGGGTTTTTGAAGGCAATAATCTCCATCCAAATTAATTGTTCATTTTGAAAGTGTGGTTATTCGCAAAGGATATAAAATTCCAATCAATGGAGTGATCTTCATGAAGGATAAGTAAGAATTATGAAGGTTATGTGCTTTATGAAGGTAGTTAGCATCAAGAAAGTGTGGTTCTCTATGAAGGCTAACTGAGATTTGTGAAGGAGTTGCGCATCGTGAAGGAAATAAGTATTGAATAAATATTTAAAATTGATTTACCATTAAATAAATGGAAAATTAGAATTCATCAATTAGATTAAAGTGTGAATTTAGAAGAGTATATATCTAAAACTAAATATATATTAATTATTGATAATGAATGGACCTACAAGCCCATTAATTATGGGTGAATCCTTTCTAAGAGCAGTGAGCAAGGGAAGATGAAGAATGTGTTCTGTTCCACTGAGAGTGAGCTAGAGAAAGAGATATAGGGAGTGAAGCTTGGGAAAGTAGTAAGTAGAACCTAAAACTTATAAAGTTAGTGATCCGAGGAATATATGTGATCAATCCTAAACCATGTAATTTTTTAGCGATCCATTGTGGATATTGTACATCAGTACAACATCATTGAATTCTCCTTGGATATAGTCTAGTGAGGGTGAAACAACAAAATTTTTGTGTCTCGTGCATGATTTAATTTCTGCTAATACATTTCTATGAGATATAAAGAGAATATGATTTTCTTTAATGAATAAATTTTATCTTAAAAGGAAGTTTTTTTAATCATTCATACCCCGATTTAACCCCCCTCTCAGGGTATTTAATCAAGTTGGGCTAATATGAATAGTAAATGTAGTAAATTTTACAGTTTTTTAAAGGGGGGTTACCTATGATATATGGTTTATAAAAAAATTAATTTAAATTTTTTAGTATTATTACTTTATACTTCCCATCATCAATTATCTGTGTGTCTTTAAGTCACATGACTTCAGCAATATAATAATATATTTTAATATTTGGAAAATTTCCAACTGTGCCCTCTCTCAACCATATAAAAGGGTACAACTTTTATTCTATTCATAAGGATTCATTGGTATAATATATCACTCAAAAACTATAATAATACCTTCCTAACATCCCTATAAATTTCTTAGAGGTCTTTTCTTGATCAGATATAATCCTTTCATGGATTACTGTATAACCAAATAGATGTTTCAGAGTGAAGAGTTATAACTCTTAACCAAGTACATTAAATTTTATTTATTCTTCTACCGACTATAAATAAATTGAATAAATTCTAAAATAATTTATTCAGTATCCAAAATATACTTAATTATTAATGTATTTATTTATTTTCTATATTATTTCTCCTTTTCATTTAATAGGAAATGAAATTATAGCTCATGCGTATATGTGGACTACCACCTCCACGTAATGATATGAATCATTTTCAAACACCATAATTAATGTTTGGTTGTAATGATATATTAAAGTTTTTTATATGATATGTATGAAATTATTATTAGTTTTTATTTATAGTATCTTATCTACCTTCTTACCATTCCATCTGTTGGAAAATGATAAGGTTGCTCTTGAGTTTGTGTGCAATACCACCTACATGAAGCGATATGATTTTATTTTATATACAATTTATATGGATGGTAATAATGGTAGAATTAATGAATATATATATTATTTTAATGATATAATAGTTATTTTTTAAAGTTGAAACTTAATTTAAATTTCTTTTATCCCATCCTTTGAAAAATGAAAATATCACTCGTTTTTATGTGCTACATAGCATATCTATAAAGTGATGTAATTATTTTTTCATCAAAACATTATAAATATATGAATATAAAAGTTTTTAAAATACTAATTATTATAAATATTTTATTATTATGATGTGGGATATGTTGAAGGAATCACCAAGGGGCAATAGGCAGAACCATCGAACAAAAACATGCATGGAAAATAGAGTAGATTTCATCTAAATGCTCATTATGATGAATCAATTATTAATAGATTTATAATTAAAAACTAAAAAAAGAAATATAAAAAGTTTTTATTTATGAATATGGTATTTTAATATTTTTATAATAAATTTATATTCATCATTTTTAATATTTGGTTTCCTATAAGGCAGAATAATAGTTGTGGTCAGGGGTTTATATTACAATATCATTACCTTTTGGGATTGTATTTGATAAATTTACATTAAATTAAATTTTTTGTATCATACAATTAAAAATCCATATATTTTCTCATCCTAGGGTTATTAATACATATTTATGCATTATTACCATTTTCCTCTCTTCAGTACTTAGAACAATCAAGAAAATGGTTTCTTAATAAAAGATAATCTTATTTATACTTTGGGAGAAATAATTTTTTCATATTCCCATACTATTAAAATATGTTTAATAAAAGTTATATCATATACATAAAATTTTATAAAATTTGCATATTTAGAGCTTTTTCCTTTATTTACAAATTTTTAACAAGCAATCATTCTAAATGTATTTAAAATAAGTAATTTTTTACATCTTATAAAGTGTGAATGAAATGTTTTCCTTTAAAATATACAAATTGAAAGGAATTGACTATCATCAAAAACATTATTTAATTTGATTCTTACATTAAAATTTCTCATGTCTATTTTCAAATAATTGTTTTTTAATTTTTAGGGAACATTTAGTAAACAATTTATCAAATAAAAAGGATATTATATCATGTTATCATAAAATGGTTCACATCATATATTGAAGTTATTTTCGCTATGTATGAAAATAATTTATGAATTGTTATTCATTACTAGGGATATGATCCAATGATACCATCAACATAATTTCTATTGATGGCTACGATGATGATTATTATTTATGTATGATTCTATGAAACTTGTTTTCCCCATGGGATAAGTAAGTTATGAAAAAACCCTTATGGTAATAATTTATGTTCCCTAGGTTATGATATGATGGAATCTTAAAAATTTTATGATATCCATTAACTTCCCTTAGACTATGATATAATGATCTGAAGAATGTTTTACAATCTTTTGGAACATATATGTATGGTTTTCATTATATAACACGTGGGACTATAATTATAAATCCCTAAAATACATTAGGTAATGATTATGAAGTTGATATTATCCTAAGATGTAATAAAGTTAATAACTCATAAGAGAAAATTGAGTTCATAGTATGTAAGTTAATCCAAAGTTTATGTTAGAAATAACTGGGTGGGAATTTCTATTTTTGGACTTTGTCGACAATGATAGTGTTGAGAGTGAATCATGACAAAGATAGTTATTCAATATTATTATTTATATTCTAAAGACTCATTTCATGTTCTAATGATATAATATCATGTCTCAAGACTTATTATTTATGATTCCATAAAATTATAACTTATGTCTTTTGTTATGAAAAATACTTATTCTATGATTTATGATTAATGATCTCCGACTAATAGGGTATGATTATTATTATAACAATCATGTTATCATACCCCTATGATTATCTTATGATTAAATATGATCATTTATAGATATATAAAATGTTTACTCATATTGAGAATATAAGATCATGTCATCATCATTAAATTGTATTCAAGTAAAAAGTATAATGAAACAATGGGAAAACAAGGGAAATAGTGGAAAAAGACAAGCCTGGACCTAGGGAGTCCTAAAGAAGTGGGAACCAATGGAATCCCCACATATAAAATTAACCCCCTCATGTTTAAGGGATATAATGTTGGGAAGTCAGGTTATATTAGTCACATGTTCTACCAGATATACAAGATATTCTGCTACTTTATTCTCTTCATGCCATGTTTGAGTGACCTGGATATCCTTGTTGAGAAGGGTATTACATTTCAATATAATGTGTTAAAAAACCACAATATGGATATTTTACAATGAAGGGAGTCATGTATAATGTTAAAATTTGTTTCCACTTGAGTAAGTACTATATTCATCTGGTTTCAAAGGATTATCCGAGTAAGAACTACATTATCCTCTCCCTAAAGTGAGCTGCCACTATCGTAGTGTCCCGTGAAGGATAGAAGAACACTCCCCACTATATCATGCACCAACCCACCTCCACACATGTAACCTGATATAATGGAAAGATTAGTATTAATCATGAGGCTAGATGCCATAGGGTTCCATTATATACAATGTCCCTGTAGCCTGGGCATGGAAGGTAGGACCAAGGAAGAGCTGGATTGATGTTGATACAGAGAAGGGGACTCCGGCTATTTCCAAATACGCATGACCATAACAACTAGTGAGATCTTTGTTCTCATAATAAAAGACCTACCTGTGGATAGGGACCCCTCATATCTAGTCTGGTTTCGAGATTTCCATAAACACCTAAAGCCTGCACTCAATATAATATATCATACCAATATTTCTGAGCCTAAATTAGTATCCCACTGAAACTATTTCTCTATGAATGGAGCATCATGTAATACCTTGGATAAGATAGTGTTGAAGGCACTAAAGAACCTCCACGCTTCTTGGGTCCATTCTCCTTTGAATAATATTTTGTTCGTGCTTTCTTTCTGTTTCTTATTATAACAATTACAGCATGATGCTAGAGAAATTCCCATTTTTTTAATATTATCATATTATGGTACTGTATGGTTCTGTATCCTCCATGCGAGGAAGTTGTATTTGGTTGGAATTATGATGCACCACACTATCTCATTCTGTTTGTCACGAGGTTCTATAAGAGTAGATAATCTACAAAATTACATAAGAATAATGTCCCATAATGTATATAGGATGAACAAACATATTTCTGGATCTATGTTAATAGAAATAGAGTCAAATATTTCTCGTTGGCTCTTTTCCAACACTGCCCTGATGAGAGGCTGGTGAAATCTCCCCTCCATAAATGATATTTTAGGGGAAGGCCAAACCGAAAATCCAATCACAGATCCAACCATGTTTTGCTGCCAGAAGATAATATTACCTTCTCCCATGATCCAACATGCATGCTGTTGAAATATCGGAATAAGGGGGAAAATCATGGACATGAAGTGGGAACTTGTTTTTAACTTCTTCTATATTACTGACGTTGTTATGGGACATAATCCTCCCTAAGAGTGTTTATTTTTCAACCACATCCCACGTGAGTTTCACATTCATTTATTGCATAATGGTCCCTAGGCTTTGTACATTTATCTGACCAACATGAATGGGGAATTCCATTTTGTAGCATGATATCGAGTGCCTCTTTCCTTCTAAAATCACTTCCCATATGAATCTAGACAAATCCTTGTCAATAGCATTGATCACCCCTATTGGTACTAAAGTAGAATACAACACATATATTGGTATGGAATAAAGAACGTTGTTCACAAGTGCAATTCGTCCCCCATAGGATAGAAGGTGGTTTTTCCAGTTAAGAACTTGGCCTGTAATCTTATTGACCACATGGATCAAATCCCGAATGCGCATTCTGCCTGAAGATATAATAGTGTTGAGGTACTCCATTCTTATGTTTCTATTCCCTAGGTTAAAAAGAATATTTTTAAATATTTTACATCTAAGAAGTTTACAATGTGATAATATCCTTTTGGAATATAATGTACATCATTCAATAAATACAATGATTATATTTCAATTCTGAAAATACAAGAAACCTTTTTTATCCTCAATGATGTATTATTTTTAAATTTTTTAAATATTCATCAAAACTGATGCAATATTAATGTATAAAATGCTTATATTTCCTCATTATGAATGAAATAAGGGTGTCGGTTATTGCTAAGGATTATTATTAGAGAACATTTTCTAAAAAATGGGTATAATTTTAAGCTTAAGATAAAATTATTAAGCACTGGTAGTGTAAATATTTGGTGGTTTTAAATGAAAATACCCCTATCTATATAATAACATGTGGATGCAGATACTGAATAGATGAATCATGGAGTAACAAATCTACAAGGTAAAATATTTGTATTAACTCAATCACTATTGGTGAACAATGAATTAGAATAAGCATGTACAATAGGATAAAAACATCTATGATATATGTTTTTCATAATTAAAAATTTAATTATAAAAAAATATGAAGTATTAGAATAAATGATAACCATGAATGATTTAGGCTAAGAGTAATGGTTAATAGACTAAATATAAGGTATTGTAATTTATACATCCTATGAATTATTTTTCATTATTAAATAATATTATTATAATTTCTCTCACCATTTCTTTGAGTCTTAGGGTATGGATGGATATAAAATATATTTTCATCACGCTAAATGTAATGGGAAATAAAATGACCATCCTCTTTTGAAACCAAATTCAATGGGAGATGGAATGAAAAAAACTTCCTCTATTCTCACCCAATTATATCAATCTATGAATTGTAACATTTATTAAGTTGATCCAAAAAAAATTCCAATGGAAGGAAAAAACCCACAATTGAGTCTTTTAAGCTACAATTTACACCTTAAATATGTGTTTCTTATGATCGAATAATTTATAAAAAGATGGATTAGTATAACTAATAATATATTTTATATTATACAATATTTATAACATGGAAAATGTTCCCTGATAGTATATCATTTTGATGGTGAATCAGATCAATGTTGGATTATTGTTAAGTATATGAGCCAAGAGTGGGAAATTAAAACCATAACATAGAAAGAGTTTAAGAATTATTTTTTCTATATGTTTTTCATGGACTAATTGATTTAAGATATAATGGGAATTCCTATAACCAATGTTGAAATAATAAAATTATATTTTTACTTATGAGTTATGTTTTACCTAACATATATGGCATGCTTCTAATTTTATCATTGATTGTGAATGAAAAGTTTACCTATTATTTAGTTTCATGGGACCAATTCACCTAAAAATTGTTTATAAGAGGCTTTGATAACTATTAATAAATTCTTCAATGTTGTCTCAAGATGGAAATAAGAAATTATATTTTGAGTGTTCTCTTGGTTTTGTGGATAAAAAGATATATATGCAATTTTAAGAAAAATCTAATAATAAAACCCTTTAAGAAAATTAAATTATTATTCTATATTTTCATACGTTTGGAAGTAAACATCGTGGAAACAAACTTATAGTGCTTAATGTTCCAAGAATCAAATGAAAACTGAGAAGGTGGGGGGGTTCAATCAGTAGTTCACTTTTTATATGTTTCAAAACATTAAGAAACATAACCCCTACAACCTGTTAAGATTTATTTCCTTATCAAACTTTACCAAATACAAGCGGATGCATGTAAGGCACACACGATTTATAAGGTTTGGCCTCAATATGAGAAACTACATCCTTTTCATAACCACTCATGTGGGTCAATTGAAATACACTTTAATGAAGAAGTGAATAAAACTTGTGCCAACACCTATTAGAAACCTTCTTTATCCTGATAGGAATGATTTTACTAACTAACATTAGTTTACTATGTTTATATATAGACCAATTGAGACAAACAAAAGAATAAAAAATTTATTAAATCTGCTCCACAAATGCTCTATTTGAATCCTTAGTCAGATTTGGCCATGTTCGATATTCTTAGTACGGTAAAGTTGATTTTGATTTTTTCTTACTCAAACACTCAAAGAATCCTTCTTCAATATGGTGGTAACATTTCAATTTCGAATTATCTAGAGCACTTCCTGTTGAGTGTGTGAAAAAGTTACAAATGAACAAATTATTTGAGAAAATATTTATAGGAATCATGGAAACCAAGGGCTAGAAACATGAAAAACATTCCCACTTCCTCAAATCTAAAAAATCACCACAAATCCCATGCATTAAAATTTGAACATTGAATTCATCAAACCTCCTTAAATTTCACTGAGATTTATATAATATTTAACATCAATTTTGACATCTTTAACTCTTCAAATACTTATTGGTATGGAAATGATGAATCATGTTTGTGGTTTTTCTAGAAACATGATCAGAAATGTTTTCTAGATTTTCTTAGAAACATGTTCAGAAATATTGTTCATATTTTCTCAAAAACATGCTCATGAATAATGTTATGATTTTTTCAGAAACATACTCAGAAATGTGGTTCATATTTTATTTAGAAAATAGGTCTTGATTTTCTCTTAAAATTGGATCTGGTTTACTTAGAAATTATCTTTCAAATCGCATAGAAATCAAGTCTTGAATTGTTCAACAATCAGGTTCTGTATTGGTCAAAAATTATGTTTTGAATTGTTCAGAAATTAGTTTATGAATTTCTTAGAAATCATGTTCCGAATTTTTTAGAAATAAGGTTCCCGATTTCTTCGAAATCAGGTTCTTAATTTCTCATAAATTTAGTTTTGAATTGATTAGAGATCAGGTTATTGAATTGTTTAGAAATTAGGATTTTAATTGCTAAGAAATCAGGTTCTCAATTGTTCATAAATCATGTCTTGAATTTCTCATAAACCAGGTTCTAGATTGTTCCAAAATGTCGTTCTTATTTTAACATAATTGTGGTTCTTTTTTCAAAACAATGATGATCGATCCATTTTTCATCTTAATTTAAGTGAATTTTATTCATACAAAATTCTATATCATTTCATAAAAAGATTAAATGATGAATTTGTTCATGATTTATGAGAACATATTGGTTATCAAAACATCATTTTATTTTGTTCTAAAATGTAGGAGATACTTTATAACTTCTAACTTTTTACTCTTCAGCAACATCCACTTTCAAAACTCTTTAGAAAGAAAAATCCTTATTCATTCAACAAAATATTTATTGAGAAACTTCTTTCTCAACAACATAATTCTTCCTATATAACAAAAAATTATTATAAAAAAGATTTTAGTAGTCAAAAAATAAAAAAACACTATTTAAAATAATTTATCTCAAAGGTACTTCGATCTCCCCCTTTGGATTCGTTGATAGCCCTTGCTAACAAATTTTTAAACTCTCGTTTTTTTTCACAACTCATTTTTTATCATGCAACTCATGTTTCTGTGACTTTTATAAAAACATATCCTTTCCCAAAAGATAGTGTCCTAAAACCACTCTACCAGACATAGTAATTTTTTTTAAAGGAATTCCCTCGCTCGGTGGAAAGAACATTTTGTGTCCATGTAATGATAAATCCCCATATATTTTCTTATTCTATAAAATTAAAGTTTTATTTTTCTCTCCACTATTATATGATAACCACAACTTCATATTCAAAAAAACGAGGATAAGTAAAACTACTTACAATGCAATTTTTTTTACTTTCTCCCCCCCTTTATCAACACAATCCAAATAACGGCGGGGGTAATTACTTATGAGGTTTATGAAGACATCAGTAGAGTATGAACCTGGAGTTTCAGCCTCAATTTAATAAGCCCTTCCTTCGACATTTCGTTCATAATGATATATTAAATATGAAAATTTGTTGATATATATTCCAAAAAAACATCTCAAATAGATGATTTCTCTTTTATAAAGTGAAAATTTATATAGTTATGTTTTTATCATTAATTTTGAATAGTATTTTTAGAAAGATCAATTTCACTATAATTATCACAAAGTGTCTTCAATAATTTAGAAACGTTTACTTGTAAATCATACAATAGAACATTTGTCAACAAGATTTCTGTAAAACCCTCAGTGGATGAAATATATTAGGATTTAGCAGTAATCAGATTTATTGAATGGTGTTTCTAACTCTTCAATCTCACACAATATTCACCCATAAAAAATGTTTCTTCTATGGTTGAGTTTCTATCATTATAATCTCTAGCCTAATCAGCATCAGTATAACCAATAAAATTCATCTCAATACATAATTTGTATAACAACCTTTATGAATTTATTCCTTTGACATATCTAAAAGTCCATTTTGTAGCCAAGATATGTTATTATTTTAGATTACTTTGATACATAGCACATAAAGTCATAGCATATAAAAAGATAAGGCCTTGAAGTTATAAGGTTAAAAAGACTTCCTATCAACTTCCAAAATAATTTCTTATTCACACTTCTTCTAAATTCATCATTAATCGACTTTGTGCTCACTAAAATAGTGGTTGAAACTTTATTTGGATTCACCCATCCCAAACTTCTTTAATAATTCCCTAGAATACTTTTCTTGAGATAATACGATGTATTTTTCATTTTTTTGAACTTGTATTACAAGAAAGAATGTTAATTCTCCCAACATTGAAAATTCAAAATTTTTATTAATTTCTTTAGAAACCTCTTCAGAAACCTTTTTTTCATCCACATGAAAAATTATATCATCAATATAATCAATTGTATTTATTTTATAGATTCAACAACTTCCACATACAAGTTGTTATCAACTTTTCTTTTAGAAATATTTTTCATTCTTAACAAATTATCAAGATTTAAATACTAAGCACGTGGGTCTTGTTTCATCCCATACAATGATTTATTAAATTCCAAAATTTGATTTCATCCTCATCATGTAGAACCCCACAAGGTCACTCAATATAATATTCTTCCTAAATATCACAATTTAAGAATGTTGATTTTACATCTATGTGATAAACATAATAATTCATATGATCATCCACTAGAAGAAACATTAAAATAGTTTCAAGTCTTGTAGCGGGGGGAAAGGTTTCATCAATATCTAGACCTTCCACTTGTGAAACTATTTTAAAAACAAGTCTTTCTTTATTTCTTGAAACTTCTCCATGCTCATTGAATTTGATTCTATAAACCAGTTTGGTTCTAATATCATTTTTTTGCTAGACTTGGAACAAGTTCGCATGTTTCATTATTCTCAATATAATCCAACCATTAATTCATAGAATCCACCCATTTATTATGTTTAATAGATTCTGAAACTAATTCTGGTTCAAAATTCAAGATATGTGAAGTCTGATTTTTTAATCTCAACATCCATATGGTCTAAATTATAGCCTTGTGATTCCCAATAATGTTTTCAGATTCAATATGATTAAATAAGGTATGAAATTTAAAAGTTTATTTCTCAACTAGAATTTCCTCATCATATTATTCTTTTAAATCCTGACAAGAATTTTTTTAATTACTTTCACTATTTTTTGAAATCTCCAATTTATTTTCTTCAGAACTGTCAAAAATATTTGTTAAGAAACATTGATTTTCAATTACCATCAAATCATATAAATCCACCAAATTTTGTAAACGTTTATTACAACATTGGTAGCTTCTCCCATTTAGTGAATATTATATGAAAGTTCCTTCATCATCTTTCTCATCAATCTTTCCAAAATCTAGATTTTTTTCATTGTGCTAACATGGACTTCCAAAAACATTGAAGCATTTCAGTGACGGTTTTTTTTGTTATAACATGTTTTATAAGGGGTCATGTTGATTTTTGGTCTCAAAAAGCATCTATTGTGAACATGTATAACTATACTAATAGCCTCTCTCCAATTTTTTTTTTGAATTTTTGTATTCTGCTAACATAATTATTCCAATTTACACCAAACTTATATTATTTATTTCTATTACTCACTTTTTTATAGTAGTATAGGGAACACTCTATTGATGTTTGGTACCGTGTTTCCTCTGATAATCTTCAAAATAATTATTTGTTAATTTGGAACTGTTATTTGTTCTCAAATTTTTGATGGAAACCCTCAATTCCATCTCAACATCATTTTGAGGAATTTGTACATTCAATAGACTCATACTTGTGCTTCATGAACATGATGTTTGCCATCTGAGTGAAATCATCAACAATATTGATAAAGTATAAGTCTCATTTTTATTGATGGATGTCTCATCGGTCGACATAAATGATAATAAATATGATCTAGTGGTCTGGTAGAATGAATCTCAACTCTTTTATGACTTTGTTTTTGTCATTTTTCAGTTCTTAAAAGTAATATAAATATCTCTATATCCTCTTTTTAATTCTAGAAAATTCGAGATATCATCAACTTTTGAAATCTTAATCATGTTTTTACCCAAGGTGGACAAGTCTTTTGTACCACAACATGTCTTCATCTCATCACTAAAGTAACATGAGTTATTGAATTCTCCTCTTTGAAATAGATTTCCACTGGTTCTTTCTCCTTTTGAAATTAATTTTCTATATTTCATATTTTTGATGATAGAATAATAATTTATGAATATTACTTCTTTTCCATCATCACAATGTGGACTTATACTAAGTAAGCTATATTTTAGGACACCAACAAGTAAATCTACCTTATATTTTAGTTTCTCTACTTTAATCTCTGCCATTCTAATTCCTATGATTTTTAAGGAACTATCATTTTCAATAGTAACTTCTCCTCCATCACCACTTTCAACCTTTTTTAAAATATTTATATCACCTTCCATATGTTAAGAACAACCACTATCAAGTATCCATGGTTTGTTCCTCTTGCATTCCTTAAATGTTTTTTTAATAAAAAAATTTGTTTCCTCAAAATTATTTATTTTAACTTTATTTTATTTTCTATCATAATAAAGTTGTTTTAGAAGGAGTTTTATACATATTTTTCCATTATTACCAGACAGATCACATCTTCCATAAACTACTTCCAAACTTTCAAATTGAATCTTTGTTTGAATGTTTCTAACATCGTGAGAATTCACATTTTCAACTTCCTATAAGTTATGAATGTTACTCATTCTTCTTTCACTATTTCTTCAATTTTTTTGAAACCTTCTTTCGATTAAAGATAATTTGTGCCAATAATTATAAGCTCAGTTCCCATATATTGCACAACACGAGTAATAGAAATCAAGCCTGGAGTTTCTATTCAAGAAAGATATTTCTCTATAGAAACATTTTTAGGTTGGTGACATCTTTCATCTCTAACATGCTCCGGACATGGACCATCAATTCTTTTAAGTTACTTTTCCACTTTTGTATAATTGATAGGATTCTAACTTCATTTATCCACCCAGTCATTCTGAATAATTTATCAAGAGCATGAAAATTTAACAGAATCAGATGAAATATTATTTTTGGTAAGATAAGATTTCACCAAATTCTTGTATGGAGCCTTTATAGAAACTCTAGAAGTATCAACTTTTACTTATAAATCTTTGTTGATGTTTTCATTTATCAACCTGAAGGTACATTTGGACTCAAGAAGTTTCGATTGCAACTTATTAACCTCTACTTCCTTGGATTCCAACTTCTTGTCAAGATCTCCAATTATCTTTCCTTGTTTATAAATTCTATGTTTGTAACCTATAATATCTTAAATGTGTTCAACATCCTAATAGATGACATATTTTCATCCATCAAAAACTTCTTCACAATATTTCCTTATTACAAAAATATCTTTCTTGAGTGTTTTGTTTTTCTAACTATGTGCATAAAGTTCAGTTATCAGCTGAAAATCCCAATAATATTCTTCACCACCTTCTTCACTATGTGAGGAATATTTTGTTTTCTCAACATTTTCTATGAAGGTTCTGGATTTTTTTAAACATTCATCTTTGGAGGAATTATTCCCAGTTTAGTCTGATTCATCTTTCTTAATGAATAAACTTATTTTTTTTTAGTAAATGTCTTCTTGTATCTATTGGAAGAATTTTCTTCTTTATCATTTTTCTTCCACTTCCACCATCGAGGTTTTCAATTAGAATCATCCCAATATTATCCAATTTTATTCTTAGGGAATTTCATAGAAAAGTGTCTGATTCCCCCACACTCAAAAAAATTAGAGGATATTTACCACAAAACATTCCTCTTCCTATTCAATAGTTCTTTGATATAAGAGACATGATTTTGTTCATTCATCTCATCATCCTCTTTATATTTAGACACATAAGGATCTTCTTCTTCAATATCTTGAATTTACATCATTATCATTTCATCAAAATCCATTTCATATTTAATATTATTTTTAAACATTGGGGGTTTCCTCATTTCATATGAAACAATAATGTTATGAAATTCCTTAAGAGATAGATTATCTTTATCTTCTAAATAAGAAATTTTATAATCAAACATTTCTATAAATTTTCTCATATGATTCTTCAAAATTTTAGATTCGTCTAGGATATCTATGAATCCTCTGATTTTGTAGACAATTTCATTTACCCTCATGAATCATTCATCAATTTTGCCTTCACCCCTCATTCTGATGTCTTCATACTTACTATGCCAGATTTATAGATTTGCTTCCACGACTTTAGGAATTCCCTTTTAAAACACTTTCTATATTATCCCAAATAATTTTTGATATTTTGAGACCCATTACCTTGATAAGGAAATAAGTATTTAATTTCAATGCATTCCATAAATTTCAATATTTCTTGTTGGGACCAAGTTGGATGGAGAAGGATGTTTGAAGAGTTAGCCTTTGCAGAGTGTTATATTTTGTTGTCAAAGAAGATAAATAATTTCACTTTGTAAAGGGCTTGTAAAACAGCCGATGCTTTGCTGATATTAATTTCACAAATATCATAAGTTAGGATAACTTTTGATTAACGCCTTATAAAGAAAAGGGGGATAAATGATGATGCCATTCATATACACTTTTGATTGGAAGGAATGATTTTGCTGGAAGATAAAGAAGTTTTAGTACTTCCCATTGTAACTATGACGATGCTAATACTGATATGTTAAAGGATATATATCATGATATCAGAGTTCATAATGAATGATAAAGAATGGTTATGGGAAGCAGTGAAGAGAGAAATTACAAAGGAACAGACCATCTGGAGGTGGCACAAAAGAACAGTTTAAGGTTGTGCCATTTTCCAGTGTTTTCCAAATTGTATGGGCTTGAAAATCAGAAAATGTAAAGATGTGATTTTGGAAAGGTAAAGAAAGTCACATGCAATTCAAGAGTGGCACGCAAGTTTCGGTTTTAAAGTATTTCCATTCAAGTATTGGTATGCATGTATAAGTGGCGCGCATGTCATATTTCAAAGATCATGCAATCAAATTATGACAAAGGATATAAAGTGGTGCGTAAGTTAGAAATTGTTGTGCAAGTCAAGAGTGTCGTGCAAGTATTGTCATGCAAGTCATGGCATGCAAGTGCATGTTTATTGAAAGTCATATTCCAACCTCATCATATCAAAATATTACAAAGGAAGGAATGTGTCGCTCTAGTGATGGAAGGGCGCGCAAGTGAGGTGTGCAAGTATATGTGGCGCGCAAGTCGCCAAAATGACTATAAATTAAAAACTAGCCTACTCATTTCAAAATGCTCAAAACATAATAGAAAATTCAATCTCTGATCGTGCAAGTAGTAGAGGGTGGCACATAAGATGAAGTGGCGTGCAATCTGAGGGTTATTGATCAGGCACACAAGTAGGGTGCTGCGCAAGTTTTTCGCCATGTTTTGCCACGCAAGTTTTTTCACGCATGTTTTTTCGCGCAAGTTGCGAGAGGCGTGCAAGTAGGGATGCACGTAGGCAATTGGCATTCAAGTAGGGAGGTGCGCAAGTAGGGATTGGTGCGCATGCTGTCTACACCAAGAGTACCAGCTTCTGGGTAGGAAATTGACGAATTTTTTTGAAAGATATGATTTGTGAAAGTTTATTAAGAAGCATGGAATCATTACATTACCCTATTTCTGCTACGAGGGAGAACATGCACTATTGTATTATTTTCAAAGTGATACATGAGTGTAAGGGTATATCCTACTCATTGTATTCCAAATCAAAGGATTGTTTTCTAGTGAATTATGTGGTACTGGATAGTTTCCGTACCATACCATGGACGTAGCTACTCTTGTTGAGTAGTGATCCATGTAAATCTTATTTTCATGTGGTTGTGTGTGTTCATCAGGGAAGAAACTCTTTAACAGGAGGCGAAGGTTGTTTCAAAAGGGGGAAACTTAAAAAGAAAAATGTATCACTGATTCACCCCATCCCCCTCTCAGTGATACTTGGATACTGACTGGGAACTTCAATTGGTATCAGAGGGCCAGATGCCCTTCGTTTATTCTTTTCTGAAGTGGTTGAAGAGAAGCTTTGATGGAGAATCTAAATAGCATCAATAGCAAGGGGATTCCTATTTTTTATGGAAAGAACTATCACATCTGGAAGGAAAAAATGATGCCTTATCTTATGTCACTTGGATATGAAGTTCTTGAAACTATAACAAGTGGATTTCCTGCAATTGATGACAAGGTTCATATTACTCCTGTCAAAAAGAAGAACCTTGAGAATGATGGAAGTACTAAAAAGTCATTACTCTCATATCTTTATAAGATTGAATTTTTAAGAGTGAAAGGTGTTACTAGAGCTAAAGGAATCTGGGATAAGATGAATAACATCTGTGAAGGAAATACAAATGTGAAGAAGGAAAAACTACAAATCTTGAGGCTGAAGTATGAAGACTTGAAAATTGGAGAATCTAAATCTGTTGGGGACTTCTTTACCAGGATTAATGACAATGTCAGTACAATCAGATGTCTTGATGAAATGTTAGAGGATTCTACAGTTGTTAAAAAGATCTTGAGAATTCTACCTGACAATTTTGATGCTAAAGTGTCTTCATTAGAAGATAGAGACCCTGAAACATTATCTTTGGAAGATTTGTATAGCACTCTCATTACTTATGAGATGATAAGAGAGAATAATATAAAGGGAAAAAATATGATAAATAAATTTCATTCAAGGCTATAAAGATGGAGATGTCAAAGAAGACTCTTATTGAAGATGATGTTGCTGAATCCGATTCTGATGATTAGGTATGTAAAAATATTAATGGAAATTTATCCTTGAATTCTAAGAATGTGAAAATAGGTACAAGGAAATACAAGGTTACACTACCTTTGAAATGTTTTGATTGTGGATCCATTGGTCATTTTGCAGCTAACTAACCTCAAAAGAATAAATAAGAAGATAGTGATGATCATAACAGAAGGCCAATAAGGTTGTGGAAGAAACAAGATAACAAAGGTAAATATTTTTCAAAGGCGAAGGATAAAAAGTTCATCAAATAAAAAAGATGATGCTTTTTATATAATGATGAAGATAATGAAGATAGCGAAAATGAATTTGAGAAATTATTTGCTGAAAAAACTAGAGAGAATACCTTTATTGCTGCAGTGAATAATGAAGAGTATGAGAGAAATAGTTCAAAAGAAGAAGAAACTCGACTTGAATATCATATGAAAGAAGAGTTGAAAGAATGATTGAGGAAGATCAGAAGGCTTGAGAATGAAAAACACAAGCTGATAAATGAAAATTCCACATTAAACAATAAAGAAGGTTTTACTGATGAGAAAATAAATATGGAAAAGGAGATTGATGATCTGAAATATTCTCTTGAGAATACAAAGAATCGTAATGATCATCTTGATGTAAAGATGAAAGCAAAAGAAGAAGAGTTGAAATTTTTCCAACAGAATCTTAATAAAGCTAAAGAAATGAATATCAGTTTTGAAAATTCTATCTCAGATGTTGGTGAATGTTACAGTAAGAATGAACCAAAAAAGGATCCACAAAAGTTACCTTCAAGGGTCAAAATGAAAGATAGAACTAGTTCTGATAAGAAAAATTCTTGAAAGGCCATGTATGTGGTCAAAGTCAGCAATGATGAAAAATCAGAAGTGCATAAAAATCATGAGTCACAAAAGACTTATAATACTTCTGGGGTTGTTAAATCTGAAATGAGAAAGGGAGTTACAAATGAAAACATGAAGGTTGATGGGAAGTATAGTTCTATTAAGAAGGTTTTTGACAAGCGTGTTCACAAATCTGGATCGTATAGAAGTTTCATAGGCAAATATTCATTCTATGGTTATTGCTAGTATTGGGGTGGATTCAGACTGATGGAAAATATGTGTTGGTTTAACCAACAACATTACAATGTTCCATAAGTAATTAAAGACATTGATTGAGGGGGAGTCAATCCTTTCAAAAAATAATGTCTCCAAATAAATTTTATAAGATATCTGAGAAAACTAATGTGAAAGTTGAGAATAGTTTCCAACCACTGAAACTATTTGTGAATGATGTGATCGACCTGGAAATCTTGCCAAAGGTTGCCTTAGTGTGTTACGAGAGAAACAAAAGATTCTAAATAATTATCAAAAGACATAGTTTTTAAAAGCTAAAAGGGATAGTTCTTATTATTCCAAAAAGAAAGAGTGCATGGTTGTCTAGCCAGAAAACAATGACCTGGAAAGGAAATTAGAGGAAGCATAACATAATGTGAAAAAAAGGAAGAACAAAAAACTCTTGTTGTTGAAACTTCTTTGAAATATAAAATAGGAGAACGTCTATGGATTATTTATAGTTGGTGTTCTTATCATATGAGAGGAGAATTAATGTTGCTGTAGAATGTGAATGACTTCAAAGAAGGAACCGTTAAATTTTAAAATGATGAATCTCTGAGAATCAAATGTGTTGGATCATACATCATCGGAAAATAAAAAATGAAATCTAAGAAAACATTATATGTTGATTGGTTGAAAGATAATATTTTGAGTTTTTCAAAACTTTGTGATGATGGAAACACAGTTATATTTGGAAAATATGCATTTGTTGTGAAAAGTGAAAATGATGGAAATATAGTTACAAGGGGCCGACAGACAAGAGGGAATTTGTTCCAAGTTAGAGAAGTGCATAACTCTTGTTACATGGGTGTAGTGGATGAAAATCAGTAATGGTATAAAAGGCTAGGACATATGTGTCAGATAAATATGTGCAAGTTATCAACGTGAGACAGTGTTCGACATATCCCTGATTTATCAAGAAGAAGAGATTGGTGCTGCACTTTTTGAGAAAAAGGGAAGATTAAAAACTCTTTTCATAAGAGATTTGAAATCCATTCAAAACAACCCGTGGAACTTATACATTCTAATATAAGTGGACCAATGAGAAAAAAATGAATAAATGGAGATAAGTACTTCATTACTTTATTTGTTGACTTTACTCTCATTACTTGTGTTATTTACATGAGACATAAGTTAGATGCTCTGAAAATAATTAAGAGTTTCAGGAGGAAAGAAGAAAATGAATGTGAGTATTCAGTGAAGAAGTTGAGAACTGATAATGGTGGTGAGTATAAGAATGAAGAGTTTGAAACTTACCTTGAGAAACATGGAATTCAGCATTATTTCATTTCACCATACACACCTCAACAAAATGGGGTTGCTGAAAGAAATTATCAATGTCTAGTAGAAATGGGGAGAACTATGTTACTTGAACATAGTCTTTCTCATTATTATTGCAGGCATGCCATGAGCACTGCTGTTAATATTTAGAACCGATGCTTCTATAGGCCAAAGTCAGATATAAATCCATATGAAATGTTCTACGGAAAAAATATGAGTCTGAAACATTTTAGAGTATTTGAGAGTCCATGCATTATAAAGAAGAAAGGTTGAAACCCTAGAAATTTTGAGAAAAGAGGAGATGATGGAATTTTTCATGGCTATGCTCCGTAAGGAAGAGGATGTAGATGTCTCAACAAAGTAACAGGAATAATTATTGATTCTTCAGATGGAAATGTTGTTGAAAATATTTAGAAAGAAAAGTATTCAGATGTTGATGTGGAAGTTGAGTAGGATTGAGAAGGTTTTGTTAATGATTCTAATAATGCTACAGACCGTGTTAATCCTACTGTTGAAGAGGAATACGACTCAAAAATCTCGAGTGATGAGGATGAAGTTCAAACAAATCATCTTAGTTTGAGGAATCAAGTGGACGCTCAGAATATTATTAGAGATAATGACCATAGGGTTCAAACAAGAAGAAAAATGGATGGTACATCATATACTTATCTTTATTATAAAGTTGAATCGAATGATGTAAATGAAGCATTTCGGAATCTAGAATGTGTTCATGAAATGAATGAAGTGCTTGATCAGATAGAGAGGAATGATACTTGGGAACTTGTACCCAAGTCGGACAACAAGAACATTATTGGTAGAAAGTGGGTTTTCCGGAACAAGATGAATGAAGAAGGTAAATTAATAATAAACAAAGAAATATTGGTTTGCAAAGGGTATTCACAAATTGAAGGCATTGATTTTGATGAAACCTTTTCTCTGGTGGAAATATTAGAAAAAATCATAATATTTGTTTCAATTGCAGCACAACGAGGTTACAAAATCGTTCAAATGGATGTAAAATCCACTTTCTTGAATGGTGACCTCGACGAGGAAATTTACATTGATCAAACTTGTGGATTTGTTTTTGGAAAGGATAAAAGTTATGTGTGTAGGTTGAAGAAGGCTTTGTATTGGCAAAAACAGGCTCTGAGATCATGGTATTCTAAATTAGATACTTTCATAAAGAAGATGAACTTTAAAAAAGGGAGAGTTGACAGAAATCTCTACATCAAGGAATGTCAGGTGTTTTCACTGAACATTATTGTTTATGTCGATGATCTTATATTTTCTAGAAATGATGAACGATCCTGTGAAAAATTTGATGAGGAGATAAAGAAGTTATTTGAGATGTCCATGCTGGGAGAAATGAAGTACTTTCTTGAGATACAAATTTCACATAAAAAGTATCAAATTTTTCTGTCTCAAGAAAAGTATGTTATAGAACTTCTGAAGATGTTTGGTATAAAAATTTAGAAACTAGTTTCCACACCGATTTTAGTGGGAACCAAGTTTTCTAAAGATGGAGAAGGCAAGGAAGTTGATCAGAAAGCGTTTTGAAAGCTGATTGGAAGTTTGTTGTATTTGATTGTCTCAATACCCGAAATCGTCTATGGTGTCACATTATGTGAAAAAATTTAGAGTTCTCATAGAGAATCACAATTGATTGCTGGAAAAACGGTTCTCAGATATATCAAAGGCACAACAAATTTTGGAATCAGGTATGATGGCTCATGAAATATTGATCTATTCGGGTATTCTGATGCTGATTGGGCAGGAAATGTTGATGATTGAAGATCCACATCTGGGGGAGTTTTCTTATTGGGGAAAAGTTGTGTTAGTTGGAATATCGAGAAATAGAATTTAGTAATGCTTAGCACATCTAAAGCTGAGTATGTTGCTATTACTCAAGCTGCAACTCAACAAATGTGGATGAAGACTCAGCTAGAAGATCTACTTGTTGAAGTAAAACTACCATTGCTCTTGGGTTGTGATAATAATAGTGTAATAAATCTTACAAGAAATCTAGTACAACATTCTAATTCAAAACACATTCATATGAAGTACCACTTCATCAAAGAATAGGTGGAGAAGAATAAATTGAGGCTAGAGTATGTTCCTATATCTAAACAAGTTGCTGATATATTCACAAAACCATTACTGAAGGAACCATTTGCAAAATTGTGGTTGAACATGGGTGTCCAACCTCCTTCTCATCAAGGATAAGGTATGTGTTTCTGTCCCCACTCTCATCTTGCTTTGGGATAGTGTTGTAAAGGGGGATAATTGTTTCATAAATATATCCTTATAGATGAATGCATAAAGGCGGATTTGTGGGTAAGCTGTGAATCCAACATGTATGTGTGTGAAATATTCTAACTGTTTGATGGAGTGGTTGTAGGAAAAATAATATTTTGTATTCCAGGAATGTTGATGAAGTGAGTAATGTTGAAGAAGATGCTTGAAAGATGTTCTGAATGATGTTCGGAAGAAGGCTGAGGAGATATGATCATGAGATTTCATAGTCACTAACTTTGGACATCATTGTTTTGGCTATCAATAATTCATGTTTCCTATAATGAGTTAGCTCACATTGGCTTGGAATTGTTGATAAGTAATCCATTTCATAAGGTTACAATGTTTAGTGATTTATGAATCTTGGTTGAATAACAAATCAAAAGGGGGAGATTGTAGGGACCAAGTTGGATGGAGATTGAAGTTTAAAGAGTTGTCCTTTGCAGAGTGTTGTATTTTGTTGTCAAAAAAGATAAATCAATTCACTTTGTAAAGGACTTGTAAACCAGATGATGCTTTGCTGATATGTATTTCACAAATATCATATGTTAGGATAACTTTTGATGAAAGCCTTATGACGGAAAGGGGTAGAAATGATGATTCCAGTCATATACGTTTTTGATTGGAAGGAATCATGTTGCTGGAAGATAAGGTTGTTTTAGTACTTCCCATTGTAACTCTGATGATGCTAATGCTGATCTGTCAAATGATATATATCATGATAGCAGAGTTCATGATGAAATATGAAGAATGGTTTTGGGAAGCAGTGAAGAGAGAAATGAAAAAGTAATAAACCATCTGGAGGTAGTACAAAAGAACAGTTTAAGGTGGCGCTGTTTTCTAGTGTTTGCTAAATTGTTTGGGCCTAAAAATCAGAAAATGTAAAGATGTGATTTTGGAAAGGGAAAGAAAATGGCGTGAAAGTCAAGAGTGGTGTGAAGGTTTTGGCACACATGTATTGGGATGAACTTATTGGCATGCATGTATTGGCACATAAGTATAAGTAGCGTGCAAGTCATATTTCAAAGATCCTCAAATCAAAATATGACAAAGGAAATAAAGTGGCGCGCAAGTTAGAAAGTGTCATGCAAGTCAAGAGTGTCATGCAAGTATTGGAGTGAATGTCTGGGCAAGCAAGTGCATGTTTCTTGAAATTCATATTCCAACATTATCATATCAAAATATGACAAAGTAAAGAAAGTGTCATGATAGTGATGGATGGGCGCACAAGTGATGGAGCGGTGTGCAAGTGAGGTGTGCACGTATATGTGGCGCGCAAGTCACCAAAATTCCTATAAATATACAACTAGCCTCCTCATTTCGATATGATCAACACATAATAAGAAATTTTGAGCTCTAATCTTGCATGTAGTAGAGGGTTGCGTGTAAGCTGAAGTGGCACGCAAGCTGAGGGTTATTGATCAGGCGCGCAAGTAGGGTGTCGTGCAAGTTTTTCTATGCAAGTTTTTCAACGCAAGTTTTTCCACCAAATTTTTTTCTATGAAAGTTTCCAGAGGCATGCAAGCAGGGAGGTGCACAAGAAGGGAGGCGTGCAAGCAGGTAGCGCAAAAGAAGGGAGGCACGCACGTATGGAGTGGCCCGCAAGCTATCTGCACTAGGAAGTTCATACCAGCTTCTGGGTATGAAAGTGAAGAATTTTTTTGAAAGATTTGATTTGTGAAAGTTCATTAAGATGCACAAAATTGATACATTACCCTATTTTTGAGGGAGCACACACACAATTGGATTGTTTTCAAAGTGCTACACGAGTGTAAGGATATATCCTACTCATTGTATTCCACATCAAAGGATTGTTTTCTACTAGATTGTGTGTTACTAGAATATTTCCCTACCATACTATGGACGTAGCCACTCTTATTGAGTAGTGGACCTTGTAAATCTTGTGTTCATGTGATTGTGTGTGTTCAAAAGGGAAGAAACTCTTTAACAGGAGGAGAATGTTGTTTCAAAAAGGGTAAACATAAAAATAAAAAGATATCACTAATTCACCCCCTCCCCCTCTCAGTGATACTTAGATCCTGACTAGGATCTTCATTTCACATATCAGCAAATGTCATTGGAGCATATTTATCAATAGGTGCAAAACCAATAGTAGTATTATCTACAACATCCCGGCCAAGATATAAGAGATATGGAATCATCCTATTTTTCTTTCCATATTAATTTTTTCCATCGAATGTAATAATTCCATTACTGTTGACAAAATTTATATTCTCCATGATAACGATTGAATAAGGGAACCTTCCTATTATACCAATTGAACATCCAAGAATTGAATAACAATATAGAGGGGGGGTTAATCAGTTGTTCACTTTTTATATGATTCAAAACATTAAGAAACTTAACCCCTACAACATGTTATGATTAATTTCCTTATCAACCTTTAGTAATAAATTATGATTGAAATTATGGTAAAATAATTAAGGGACACATGGTCTAAAATGTTTAAACTCAATGTGAGAACCTAGTTTATTGTCATAGCCACTCTCATGGGTTAATAAAACCACACTATTATAATGAAGTGAATAAAACTTATACCAACTCCCATGAGACACCTTCTATCTCTCGATAGGAATGATTATACTTACTCCTATTAGTTTAAAATGTTCTATTGTGGAAAAATTGATCCAAATAAAATAATAAAACCATTTTTGAATCTTCTTCAAAATTGATCAGTCTGAATCCACATCCTGATTTGGCGAAGACCAAAATTTTTTATATGTTAAGTATGATTTTGATTTTCTCTTTCTCAAACACTCAAAGAAACTTTATTAAACCTGGTGGAAGATTTTCTCTTTTGAATTCTCTATATTTCCTCCTATTTCACGTGTGAAAAAAATGATCTGAGAAAATATTTATAAGAAACTCGAAAAACAATGACAGAAAACATGAAGAACATTCACACTTCCTCAAAACAAAAAAAAACTCTAAAAAACTCTCACAATATAACTTCAACATTGACATCATCAAACCTCCTAAAATTTCTCTAATATTTATGAAAGATTTAACCTCAAGTTTGACACCATAAAATCTTCAAATAATTCTTCGTATGAAAATGAAAATCTTTATATTAGTTTTTTCATAAGCATGTTTAGAAAATATATTCATATCTTCTCAAAAAAATGCTTAGAAATGTTGTTCATATTTTCTCACAAATAGGGTAAGAAATTTGGTTTATATTTTTTTTTTTCAGAAAATAGGTTTCATTTTGACCTGAAAAGTGGATTATATTTACTCAGAAATCTAGGTTATAATTTCTTGGAAATTAGGATACAAATTGTTCATAAATATGATTCTGATTTTTATAGAAAATCGGGTTCTAAGTTATTCATAAATTACGTTCTAAATTGCTCAGAAATAAAGTTCTAAATTGCTTAGAAATATGGTTCCAAATTTCTAAGATGTCAGATTCCAAATTGCTCAAAAATTTTGTTTTTAATTTCTCATAAATCTAGTTATGAATTATTCATAAATCATGCACTGAATTTCTCAGAAATCATGTTCTAATTGCTCAAAAATTAGTTTCTTAATTGCTCAAAAATCAGGATCCAAATTGTTCTGAAACTAAGTTCCGAATTTTTCAAAAAAAAACTAGTTCTGATTTTCATTGAATTGTGATTCCCTTTTTCAGAATAATTATTTTAGATCAATTTTTCAGCTTCCTTTATGTTATTCAGATTATTTTAATATCTCCACCATTTCTTCAAAGGCTATTATCATGAAATTTTTCATGATTTGTGAGAACTCAGTCATTATAAAATAATTTTATGATTTTTCATAGAATATTTGATAAAATTTTAACTTCTGAAATTTCAATCTACGATAACATCCTCTTTCAAAACTCTTCGGAAAAAAAAGTTTTACATTCAACAAATTCTTTCTTGAACAACTTATTTATCAGAAACATCATTCTTACTAGATAACAAAAAACATTATTAAACAAAAGAATCTAGTTGTCAACAAATAAAAAACATTGTTAAAAATAATTTACCATAACGGTGCTTCAATTTTTGTTAAACATCTTAAGCGTGGAAAATTGTATCATTGGGATAATTAATACTGAAGAGGTGTGAAGGGGATAGTAAATTAAAGGAACAATATACAACCATAACCAAATGTTCCACCCACACTCCAATTAAATAATTACAAGGAGTATGGAAATTATGCCAATCATGGAATTTGTTCAAGGGTTAATAGAAAAAATAAACATCAATAACCACTTAATACAAATAAAAATATGAAGCCTCATGTGATCAAGAATGTTGAATATGGTCATTATAAAGAAGTGGGAATGGTGAATATATCATCGACTCAATAATTAAAAATGATTTATTTGATTATAGATCTACCAACTCTATTATATAAGGATAATTTAATGAGGTAGTATAACCACAACTTCAATGATTAGATGTTGAGTTAGAAGTAATAAATATTAATGGTTTGATGATTGCATCTCAAATATATAACTCCAATCTTATATAAATTAATTGGTATGTGATTCATATAAATCTTTCAATTCTCCCTCAATTCTAATTTATTTTTATTTTGGGCATGGATCATATCTCTCTCTATATAGATCTAAAATTAATTTTCAATGGAGGGATTTAAAATAAGATATTTCGAACCAACCTATTATTCTATTAAAGTGTGAGGATGGATATGAACATCCAATGGAAGTTACTTCCATTATATTGGCCTGACTACCTATTTATAAGGGATATTTTATATCAAATGTTTGAGGATAAGGGAAATATTTTATATATTCAAATTATTCAGTATCATTATTATATATTTCATTATGAAATATCTAGTCCTCCCCAAAATTTTGATGCTGAGTTTCCAATAGAACTCATACATGGTTCTACAACTATTGCAAATACTCCATATATAATTGATGTGGTTGAGGTGAAAAAATTAAACAAGGAAAACCAGTCGAAGCATGATAAGTGAATCATGTACCCTATTTTGTCACCATAGGGTGGAGCTATTCATTTTTTTAAGAAAATAGATGGGTTAATGTGTATTTTCATTGAATATTTTGAAATTTACAAGATAAATGTCATGAGAAAGTGTCCTCCACCCCATATGTTTTACATGTTTAACCAACTATAAGAAGCTCAAATCATTTCAATCATTTACCTGTATTCTAAATATCATAATTTGAGATTCAAGAAGGATAATATAACCAAAAAACAATTAGTATTAGTTATGGTCATTGTGAATTTATTGTGATTCTATTTTGATATACTAATGATCCTAGTATATTTATTTATTTAATTTATAGATTATTTAGATATTACATTGATCGGTTTTTTGAAGTCTTTAAAGATGGTATTCTTAGACAATTAAAGTGATAATAAGAATTTAGAGAACATTTAATGATTGTGTTAAACACCCTGAGGAAGGACATGTTGTATTCTAAATTAACCATTTGTTAATTATTATTTGATAATGTTTCATTCTTGGGTTATAAAATCTCCAGTTGGGGTATATAGGTGGATCCTTAAAATACTATTATTATTGACCACTAGAAAAGAACTACAATGGTAATTAATATTGGTAGTATTCTTGGGTTGGATGGACACTATGGGTATTTTGTGTGATACCTCTCAAAGATATCTAATTTTTTATGATGTTAATACGAAAGGGAGCCGAGTTCCTTTAGAAAAAGTAATGTGAGAAAAATCACCAGGAGCTAAAATGTTGGTTTTACAGTTCATCTATTCTTACACTAACCTATAATAGAGAAGTGTTTATGATGTTTAGGGATTATTAAATGAGGTTACTAGGATTCATCTTTATCTATAATTATATGGAGATATATAATGCCTCATTACTCAAATCATTACTTGGAAGTAGTGGATATTTTTTCTCTAAAAATATATAGGTAATATAATTATAAAGAACATTGATATATATATATATTGATAATAAAATATTGTATTGTATATTAATTGAGAAATAATATATTACTCTCTAATGTAGATGGTTGGAGATGATTAATTATTTTGACTTGACAATACACTTCCACCCTACGAAGCCGAACAAAGTTGCAAATGCTCTGATTCAAAAATTCCATGATTGTTTATCCATGAAAAGGATTGAAAGAGATTTAATATTTATAGATTAATATAATATGGATCTTGAAATCGTGATGAATGGGGAAATACAATATATTTCTCATAATGTTTTTTTCTTATCCATGTGAGGATTAAATAGATTCTAAAGTAGGATGTGAAATGGAAAAAAAAGGTTAGAAATGTTCCCAAGTACCACCATGACTTTGATGGAATGATAAGTGTTTGTAATTAATTATATATCCAATAATAATAGTCATGAAGAAGGATATGTTGGATGAATCACATATATCATCTTTTTTAATTCATCCTGGAATTATAATGATTTATAATGATATGAAATAGCATTTTTGGTAGGAATACATAAAGAGGGATATTGAAATTTATATATCTTCATACATGATATGACAAAATGTTAAGACAGAGAGACGTAAGTCTATGTTTATTTTATAACCATTACCCCTAAAATAATTGAAATGGGATAACATTACCAAGTATTTCATGATCAAACTCCCCAAAACATCTTAAGGGTTCAGTTATACTTTAGTTATAGTTATCCACCTTACTAAATAATAACATTTCAATTTCATTGTAGAATATTCATCTCTTGATCGTATTTGTAAGATATAAAAAAATAAAGTGGTATTTTTTCATGGAGTACCACATTCTATTATATTTTATTTGGATTTGAAGTTTAACTTGATGTTTTGGATTAGTGTTCAGTAATTTATGGATGAAGATTTTAGTTTTAGTACATAATATCATACTCAAATAGATAGTCAATATAAGAGGACTATTAAAACTCTAGAAAAAAAGTTGATATATTTTTATATGGATTTAAAAGGATGTGGGATCAACACCTTCCTTTGGTATAATTTTCTTACACCTATATCTTTCACTCATATTTATAGATTGCTCCTTATGAATCTGTATATGGTAGGGAGTGTATGACTCTAACATTCCGGGATTACATTGGAAAATGAAATAAATTGGGATGTGATATATCTGAGGAAATGACAGAGAAGGTTAGATATATTCATCAAAAAATTAAACAATCTTAGAGTTAATATAAATTTTATGCTCAAAAATCTTCGATGGGATCTTGGGTTCAATGTTAGAGGCAAGGTATTTCTATAAATATCTCCATGGGAGAATCTTTTTATGATTATAAATAAGGGAAATTTTATACCTAGATATATTGGTTGCTTTAAAATTCACAATCCTATTGGGATTCCCCCACATCATTTAGCACTTTTTCAAATCTCACTCACATTCATGATTTGTTGCATGTATCTCTTCTAAGTAAGTACATATACGATCCTTAATGTGTAATAAAATCATTGGTCATAAAAATGGTGAATTATATCTATAATGAGGAAAAATTTGTGTATAATATTATTTGAAGATATAATTCTATGAAATACAATAACGCTAATCATGATAATGTTTTTCATATATATGATAAATTTGAGGAAAGCTATGTGGGAAATTGGTCATGTGATGATGCATAAGTATCCTCAATTTTTTTTATCAGAGTGATAAAATCTCAAGGGACATAATTTTATATTGGGATTAGAATTTAACACCCTACTATTTTATAATATATTTATTTTTAAATAAATTTAATATCACTGCTATATTTCATTACAGAAATCATTTAATTTAAAGGAACAATTATATATTATTAATATAATATAATTTAATGTGAATGTGATCATGTAAATTTTGGATTTTGATGTATGAATATTAGAAAATTAAATTATTAAAATGTATTGTTTACATATTTTTAAAGGTAATTCATTGGTTAACAATATGTTAGAAATAAAAAATAAATCAATTCAAATGTAAATAGAGATGTTTTTATAAAAAAACATTTTTATGTGCACAATGTGTTTTTATCTTATTAAATAATATTATTATATATTGGTTATTTATTATAAAAATTTATATATTTTTTATTATATAATATCTTTTAACATTAAATAAATCATTTTCACTTAGTATAGAATAAGAATAATTCAAGTGTTATTATTAAAAATGTTTTTTTTCTAAAAACTATTTTCATTTCATTTTGTGAAATTATATTAATATGTGTATTAACCACTTATATAAATTTAATCTTATAAAATTAATTTCATATTTTTTTAAATATAATTAATATAATTTAATTGTGAAATCTTATTTTTTGACCATGATGAATAATAAAAACAATAAACCTATGTTACCATAGTTAAGGTTAGAAACAGTTTACTTGGGGTTAATATAAGAGATAGTTTTTGAAATATCACTAAATAGTTTCTTTAATTTGTAGGTAGATGGTATTTATGAATTTTTGTCATTATATTATTTCTTTAACATTTTTTATCCACTTTACTTGAGTAAGATGTTAATATATTTTAATATTTTGAAAAAAAGTCCAGTGTGTCCTCTTCTTACCTTATAAAAGGATTCCAGAACTCCACCCTTACACACACTTCAAGATACATCTATATTAGACAATACCAACCCTAATACCTCTAAATTATCTCTCAACATTTTCTATAGGACTTTATTTGATCATAATACCATCCATTAATTTGTTAAGGTGTAATCTAAAATCAGTTTCTCAATGAAGATGTGTAAATCATAATTGAGTAATTTAAATTTTATCTTTTCTTCTTACTCACATTAATATATTTTTTACATTAAAAATTAATTAATTTACAAAAATAAGTATCCTAAATTTTTATTATGATATTATTTCAGCCTTTTCCCACCACTTTTCCATCAAATGGGTAATAAATGTGACACTCAGGTATACATGTGTATTTACTACACCATTTAGTAAAATGATTCATTTTCCACAACCATGATTCATGATTGGTTATGTTGGTGGAATTAATGTTTACATATGAAATTTAGAAAATAATTATTCTTATATAAATTTATGATTTTATCCACCTTATTAACATTTTATCCTTTGTAAAATGATAACATTGCTCCTGCATATGTGTGGACTAAAACCTGCACAAAGTGATTTGATTCATTTATAATTTCTTATTTATATATATGCCAATAAGGATATATTTAATAAATATATATGATTTTAAGTATAAAATAATGATTTTGGATAGGTTAATTATAATATAATTTCATTTAGTTCTATCTATTAAAAGTTGAAAATGTCACTCATGCGTATATAGAGACTATCATCTCTACAAAGTGATGTAATTCATTTTTCACCACCGTTTTATATGAATTATTATAAAATCTATTATAATGAATAAATATTATAAATATTTAATTATTAATATTATAGCTATTATGAATCCATCACCTTAGTGGATGTACTGAAATAATCGACCAAAACATGCATGGAAAAAAGACCACTTCTCACTTGAATAATCATTGTAATAAATAAATTATTAATTAAAGTATAATTGGAAATAATAATAGAAGAATAACTCATTATCATTTTATGATTTTTTTGTATAATATATGTATAATAAACTTATTTTTATCATATATTATATTTTAATGTGTGATAATAACGATAAGGCTTTATTTATAGGGTTTATGTTGAAATCTCATTTCTTTTAGGGATTCTCGATGCTAAATTACCATAAAATGAATTTTAATTATATTTTACTTTAAAAACAATATATTTTATTATCCTATATCTATTAATTTGTTTTTTATGTACTATTATAATTTTATTCTCATTGGTACTTAAAATTTTGAGAAAATGTTTTCTTAATGAATGGTAGTCCTTATTTCTTATTCGGTTGATGTACTATTTCTTCCATGTCAATCATCTTAAATAATGAATTAAAATATATCTTAGATATATTATAATTTTTTTAAAAAAAATTTACTTACTTTCAATATATTTGATAATATTTTAATAGAACTATTTGTACTATTTTTCTATACATCGCATTTTTAACTTTTTTCAAAGTTTGAAAGGAATTTTTTCATTTGTTATATAAGGTAGGAACGGATTTTTCCAATGTCATGATAATTATTTTATATTAATATTCTATTGAATAAAATTTATTTATTTACAAAGAAAATTTCTTTCTCAGTATTCAACATATTTTTTGTAAAAATGTTATCAAAAGAGAAGTATATTTTCTCATGTTTAAAAAGAAAGATTCAAATAATATTTTAAAGGAATTTTTCCTCAATGTTAACATCCATTAGGAAATTTCATGATTTTATAGGCATATGATCTTATTATACGGTCCAATTTCATTATCTACGTTTCATATTGTTTAATGATTTAATGAGGATTCTTTTAATCTTTTTTCACCATCAGTAAATTATATTATGATAAAACCATTATGAACCCATTTATTTTCCACAAGTTATTCTAGATGGAATTTTCAAAAAATTATGAAACTAATTTTATTTCCACATGTTATTATATAATAATATCGTTAATTTTTTATGATCTTATGGCACACATATGTTTGGTTTTCATTATGTGATGTTTTGGCCGAAAATAATATATCCCTCTAATGCAATTTGTAATGATGATAGAGGTAAGAATATCCTATGAGATTATGGAGTTACTAAAATAAAAAAATTACATAGTTAACTAAATGGTTTTTACCCTAAAGATAATTCTATAAATTATTGGGTCGGAATTTAGGTTATGGGACTTTGTATAAATGATATCCTTGAAAGTGACCCTAGACTAATTAAGAGATTTTATATGCTTATCTATTTGACCCAAACTTATGTATTTTAATTTTGATATAATATTATAGATCATGATTCATTATTTATTATTTCATTTTTTTCACAACTTGATTTTATATAATATTGTTTTGAATAATACAAATTTCCTCTATATCTTGACTTACACAAAACACCATGTTTATCTTGTGTTACATGCATCACAATGTTTTAAAAACCATGATATATTATTAATATTATTATTTAACATAAACAATTATAAAATAGAATTTAGACATATTTATTTGAATATTAATAATTATTTTTAAATTTTAATTATAAAAGTTTTATATTATAAAAACGTACATAAATTCGAAAAAGACCTTATATGCTTCTAAAAAACTATTTTATCAAAAAAATTATTTTTATTTAATTTTATTAACAATAATACAATTAAAATTAAATAATTTTGAAAATTAATTTGATTAAAAGAACTTCATTTTTTAAATACTCATTTCAAAATTTTCTTACGATTAATTTTAGGTATGTTTCTAAAAATACTACCTTTTCGATGTATAGTGAAAAATACCAGTTTTTATTGATAATTGCCTTCTTTAAAAGAACATATAAGGTTCTGTTCTGTTTTAAAATGATTTTATAAGTATCATTAGTTCAAATATATATCATTAAATCAAATTTAGGTCATTTGAATCATTTATTATATAAGTTCAAATATAAAAACAATTCAACTGTTTGGTTATTTCCTTTTTTGAAAACTTTCATTATCATCACGTATACAGGATTTGTTTAAAATTATATTTTAAAAAAAATTTAAAATAAATTTATGAAAATTGATTCAATATTTATAATAATATAAATTTATATTATGTAGTTAATCATAATATTTTACAGCAATTAATAAAAAAATTAAAAATTATTTACTACGGTTATGGTGAAAATGGGTAAACAGATGGTTAAACAAAACGGATAAGGGAAAAAATGACCAAAAACTCATCCAAGACCCATTTTATGGAACTATTTTGACATTATATATTATAGTTTTGATAATTTTCCATTCTAGATCATTTTCTCTTGTGAGAAACGTGGATAAACCTTTTTGTTTTCAAATATTATGAACAAACCACTCACCTCACATATAAAAGGACACCCCTCTTGTATCCTTTAAAAACTTTCAAAACACTTTGGTTTATCCAATACCCACAAAAATAATTTCATTAATTACATATTATCAAAATATAATCCTTATATTTTTCATAAATTCAAGCTATTAATCTTTTTGGTGTAAACCAAAAGAAAATTCCCGAAGAAGATGTAATGTCCCTAACCCATCCTTTTCTGTTATTTATACCACAAAATACATAAATTATTATTATATAGTTATTATTTAACAAAATAAATATATTAATTATAGAGAAATGTTATTATTTTAATGTAATATCCTAAAAACTTCTCCTATTCCATCAAATGGGTTAGAAAATCATCATTTGTTTGTATAGAGAGCTACCACCTAACGAACTAATTTTATTTTTTTTCCATCAAAATATCTCTTGGATGGTTCTAATGATTGATTTTTTGTAAAGATATTATATTTATGATATTATTATTATTATTATTATTATTATTATTATTATTAAAGTATGCTGTAAATTTTGAATTCTTACCTTCTATTCGATGGGAATATGATAATATTGTTCATGTGTATGGAATACTACAGCCTCATGAAGTGATGTGATTTGTTCAAGATTTACATGGAATTTAATATGGATGTTTTTGAATGATAAATATGGTATATATTAAATAATAGTGGTTCTAAAATTTTAATATATTGATTATATTTTTTTCATTATTTCTGATGGAAAAATGGAAACATCATTCAGGAATACGTATGACCTACAATCACCATAAATGACATATTTTATTTTCTATCAATGTATTTTGTTGATAACTCTAAAAATATACTGAATATATATGAAATATAAATAACTGTTAAAATTATGAAGATTATGGGACCTTGAAAAATGTAATAGGACTAATATTGACAAATCAAAATATACATAAAAAACAAAGCAATTATTGCTCAAAACATGACTTTAGAATGTTTAATAAACATGTCATAAAGGGTTATAAGTAAATCATCGATGGTAACATATATATATATATATATAAAGATATAAAATATAATTATAGTAAAAATATATTTATCATACAATGGTTTTGAATGTGAATGATGGAATTCCAGACATATGGTAAAGGATTTTTAGTCTCTCATTTATTTACGAGAGACATATGAAAATTTACCCCTAGTTTCTATTGTGTGGTGTATAAACAGAACCATTGATATGTTATATCATGAATCTCATTGATATCATGATATTTAAGGTTTAATTTTATGTTATTCTTTATTGGATCTTACGATTGAAAATATTACTGTAGTAATAAGGAATTTATGTCCCACTTTTCACTTTTGCGATACATGTTCAATATTAATAACAAAATTCTTTAATTTTTTCTTTATAATTCCCATGAATATATTTTTCAAATATTATATATAAATTAATTGGTATTTTCATACACATATTCATATTAATCTTTTATTGTTTAATGGGTTAAAAGTTACCAAAGTGGTAAGATACTTTGTCTCAATTTTCCATCTTTGACACTTATGGTATATTATGAACCAATCTTATTTTATAAGTAATAAATACAACCAATATTACAAGTAATATATTGAATTTATTTATTCAAATTAAAATCTTTGTTTATTTTAACTTTATTTTTCTTGGGCCTAGAATTCAAAATTACCAATATTATAATGGTTTTTATGTTTTAAAATAATCATTAATCTGGATTGGCCATGAGTATTATTTTAATGATGAAATTATATGGTATATCACTCAATAAACTCCTTCATGTTCTTATACTATGATTACTTTGGGAGAATACTTGTTTTCCCTTAGTTTTTCTTCTATTGTTGTAATAAATAGTTCAAAATGATGTTTTTATTGAAAAAATGTATTTATATTCATCATCTGTGGAAAATAATTTCTATTACAAAACCATGTTTCTTGAAAATATTATCAATTTTTTAAAAAAAATTATCAAAAATGTTTTTAAAATAAATTTTTTCCTTTGTTTTAATTATTACAAAATTATTTGAACGTAATCATCATGTACCTTTTCAACAGTTCCCATTTCTATTTTAAAAAATTTAGAAAGGAATATTTATATTAACATGAATGAAATGATTGATATTTTCCCCCATCATGACCATATAATTGATTTAAATCTTCCTTTATATGATTTAAATTTTATTTTCAAATAATAGGAATTAAAAAAATTTGTGTATGAAAAAACTATATTCACAAAAAAGATGATAATTTCTTTAATAAATGTTTTAAAGGTTTTTAATGATTTTTAATAAATTTTCAATGGTCTTTTAAAAAAAATTAATTAACATTTTTTTATTTATTCTTATATTTTAAAATTTATTTTCAAAGAGAATTTATTTTCATTAAGAAATTTAAATGATTTTTGGAGCTTCCTTTATAATATTTGAGTTTATTTACAAACAAAATGAATTCCAATTATTTTATGAATTCTTAGTTTTAAAATTTGATTTTCAAAAAAAATTCCTCTTGAAATGTTCCAAGTGATCTTTTATAATAATGTTTTTTATAACATGAAATCATTTTATGCTACTTTTGGTTTATTAGGGATATGATCCCACAATACAATTCAAATTCATTTATTGGATAGTAAGTGTATATGTTGTTAAGTTGTTTACAAAACCTATATCTCTTATTCATGTTATAAAATGATAAAATGATTATGAAACCCTCATTGTTTTGTAGGTTATGAAAAGATGAAATAATGAAATGGTTATGAAACATGACTCGTTTCCATGTGTTCTGATGTGATGAAATTCTTATGAAGCCTATTCCATTCCATGGGCTATGATATGATGAATGTTTTTTTATCTTGTGCCACACATATTTATGATATTAATTCTATGATATGTGGGACGTATATCACCCTCTAATTTACTAGGAAATGATTTCTTTCTCAAGATTTGGATATGAATGGAATGTGGAGTGAAATCAGTTTGGTATGGCACTTTTCCACTATGATGGTATAGGGAGAAAACATTGACTACTATGTTTGATTGGGTATTGAACCCATTCTGATATGATCCCTTAGAAGTGAACCTCAACTAATATGGACATGATTATATGCAGTTATGTGAATTTTAAAATTCAATATCTTATACTGATGTTATGATCTCATGGCTCATGCTCTTTGATTCCATTATGAATAATGTTTTATGAATTTAAAATATTTCTTCCATGTCTCTTGATTATGATATATGATATGCAGGGTATAGGTTTCCCATGTTATTATCATGTTCTCATACCATTATATAAATATTAAACTCATGTATCGCACTGTTTTACCCTTACTGGGCATTTGAGAACACCCTTTCTAATGTTTCCTTTCCCCAGATTATGAAGGAATGAATTATGTATTATATAAATAAGAAAGGTTCTAATAATGAAGAACATGGTGGGAGATGTTGTAGATCACTTATGAACTAGTAGTTTGTGTGTCTACATTTCCAAAGGCATTATACCTTTATGATCCTTAAGTGTGTGTTTGTTTAATGTAATTAATATTAATCTAAAAATATGTAATTTATTTTTATGAAATGAATGGTTCACTATAATTGGTATCAATGTTGAGGTTTAGTTAATATTTGAAGATTGGGATTATAAAATCCTTAGTGTGATCCCTATGGATATTCTTAACTCTATATCTTGGGATATGTTTAAGGATAACTCTAATGATAATTCTAAGGATAATTATATGTGTATGAAAATATCATATAATTTTAGTGAATGATAGAGAAATGGGTTTCTATGAAATAACATTAAATTATAGATACTACAAGTTAATTTGGCTTTATCACAAAGATACCTATGGGTAATAAATCTAAAAAGGGAACATTGATCCGAGTAGGATTGACACTAAGATTACAACAACTGTCCTTTCTGGACACCTGGTTTGACACTCCTGGGGTTTATACTTTTAAATTTCACAAGATCTTGACAAACCATCATTAATTATTTAAATAATCTATATGAATGACCTTGGTTAATCATCGTATTTCATTGATAGAAAAGAAGGTGTCATGATTTAGTCATCATATAAATGATTTTTCTGCATTATGTGGTTTCCTAATATGATTAGTGTTTCTAATTCTATTATTTCTTTTTTTATTGAGTGGATTGAACATGAAGGGGTCGTTTTAATTATGATTTTTAGGGATAATGAAATTATTTTTGTCCTATGAATCAAAATTTTATGGGAAATGTAATTAAAAATAATTTTTCTATGCTCAAAAAGCATTATCAGTATATGAATCATGATGAACATCCAAATGAGATAAAGTGGGAATAATTTTCTATTTAGACTTTCATTAAGAAATATCCAGTTTATTTTAGTGCTTCCACTGCAGCTTCTTGCATGGATTCTCCTAGGATTTTTCCCCTACTTCCTTTCATGACTGGTCCATGTCGGATTTTCTCCTGGACGCATCCTTTGTTTTCACTTCAGTGGAAGTGGTATGATATTAATCTTGGCCATTGTTCCTTGCTCTGACCCAACATTCCAACAATCTCCTACAAGTTGGATAGGGCATTAGATACTCATAGGTTTAGGGGATGAGGGTTAGTGGTTTTGGGTTTTCCTGGCATCTTCTTTCCTTCTCTTTTTGGGTTTTATCCCATGATTTTCCTTCTCTAGTCTTCGTTATTGATTCCCTTTTGGTCTCATACCTTTTTTAGTTCTCCATTTATGCTTAGTTCTTGTTTGTGGTTGATTTGGTAGGTTTTGGTTGTTTTGGATCTCATTTTTTTGTCTGTTTATAGGGATCTTACACAAGAGCTATGTTGTGGTCTTCATCTGCCTGGTTCTCTACTCTAGCTCTAGGTCTCCACTTCTCTCTCTGGGAAGGATTTGTGTGATGGTCTTCCCAGTGCATTGGGATGTGAGGTTTTTTGGTCTTAAATCTTGGTGGTTTCAACTTTATTATTTATGGGTGGATGATAGTTATGGATTCATTGGATCATCTTGTTGGTAAGATTCATTTGTGGTGGAGTGATGATTGGTGGATTTTAGTGGATATGGTGTTTAGTTATCTGGGTGATGTGAATTTTTTATTTAATTTTATGGTTTTTGGAGTTTTGGTCTCATGACGATGATCCCCAATGTGGAAGGTGATGATGGCGATGGTGTTGTACGATTCATACGGTGGATGTCGGAGCGAGGCCGATGATGATGATAGAATGAGGGCGACCGTAGTGACTGATGAAATGTTTTTGGAGGTAGTGATTTGAAGGAAATATGATGAAGTAAGTGTGGTGATGTGGTTCTCTATGGTAGATATATGGAGTGGCACATTTTAATTGGTTGACATGGGATTTACTGGAATTGTTGTGCGGATGGTATCATTAGAATTTCAAAATAGGGTGCAATTATCTTGGCATGGTGAAGAGTTTTGTGTTATGTTGAAATTTGAACTATGTAATGTGTAATGTGTATTTCTGAGGGTGTAAATTGATATTGTAGGATGTTTTGTTACGTTCCCACTTACCCTAAAAGTGTGTTTTCAATAATATATAAACAAATGTATTAGATATAGTGGTTCCACTTATCCAATAGTTACTGATAAATGGATTAGTTCTAATGAAAAGATAATTTCCATTATTCAGTGTTCAGATAATGAAAAGTCATTTTGTTAATCTATCATTTGGAAGATGAAGTGGATCAGTGGTTAAATATTATTGAGAACATAAGGGAACAAACCGAAATATAATTTATAGAATGGGAAGCATTTAATGTGAATTTATCAATAAGTACATCCATTATATTCTGTAAACAAAGACGTAGAAGGTATTCCTTGAGATTAATCAGAAAGATGATTGGTATATTGATACCAATGAATAAAATATAACAATATTTTCATGTTATGTGTATAGTTAAATCATCAGGCCTTTATGAAAACTTTCTTGATTATTTTTTGGACTAAAACCAAGTCTTTGAAAGTCCTTGAATATAAGAAACTTTAGTATCTATGAGGAAGTCATTAAATATTCACTGAATGTAGAAATGGAAATTGGATATTCCAACTTTTATTATGGATTTGATAAGAAATAGAAGACTGTTTATCATGAAAAATAAATCAATATAATGAAATTTCATTCATCTTAATGCCAAAAATGTGGGAAGAATAATCAAGTGAATTTCTTGAGTAGAAGATTTTGGTTATTTAAATGTGTTAGAATAATTATTAAACCTTTGAATATATAAATTAGATTAATTGGATGGTTAACGTAGTAGAGGGGAATATGATGACAGCTAATTAACTACCCACACTCTAGTGTTTCAAGTGAAAGGAGTTTGGGAATTATTTGAAACAATGCCCAAATCCAATAGTTATTGTGGATGATTATCCACAAAAACATCTGAAGACAATAGATAAATGGAAATCTTATTCGATCAAAATGGATGAAGTGAATAATGTTAACTATGGAACACTCATCCTCCCCTGTTTAGTTAGGAATTTCAATTTTTATTTTTTAGGAATGGGCCCTATGAAAACATTATTTTCCATAATTTGGTTAAATATCAAGTGATTATATCCTTCTACATCAATTTTGGAATAATTAAATAACATTTGATATTATATCAATACATGGATAAAAAAATATTCCAATGAAAGGTTTTTTGTATAAGATAAGACTATAAATAATAATAAAGGGTGAATTAAAGCTTTTAATTGTACATGTTTAATTAGGAGTTATGAATACCATCATGTATTTATGATTGATCATAACGTCAAATTAATTGATGCACCTTTTTTTATGTGATGGGATTTTATCATGATGAAGGATACATTAAGAGGAACGTTTATGAATAAAACCCTTTGGGTTTATATATATTTTATGGATAAAGTTTTTTGAGGAGGAATTACATTACAGTTTGGGGATATATCATTAAATTAACTAGAATTCTTTAGGTTTTTCTTATACTCAGAGAGGCTCAGAGCATGAGTAAAACACATGATCCCCAAAATTTATTACGAAAAAGCTAAAAGTCAGGTGATTACATGAGGTATAGTGAGCTTATACCAACAAGATAAAAAAGAAAAAAAATGAAAATGGAAATAATCCCCTCAAAAATCCATACAAAGACATAAGAGTAGGCATGCATACATTAAGAAATAGCCATCCATGTTTTAGTCCTCACCAAACAAAAAATGTAGAGCATGTAATTAGAATGTCTCACTTAAGGCCAACACAAAAGGGGCAGTGATGTAATCATTTATGGAGAAAACACCATCATTTATTGCTGCTGAAGCACATACTCTTTGCTGAATTAATCCACCCAGTTCAGCATCTGTGTAGTTCACATGATGAGATGAGAATTTGAGCACCCAAAGATATTGATGGGAATTCATGAGGTACAAGTTTGATCACATCACACAAGGTAACAACATCTGAATCGGCAAGAACAATCTATCTTCTACTTCTCCATTGTAGAGGAATCGAATAATACAGTGAATACATGTCATCTGGGACAAAATATCCTTTACTATCTGAGGGACACCATCATAATCCCACAAGGCATGAAACAAAAAAAAGGCACAACCCAAAACCACACATGACAAGATCTAAATTTCCCCAAACTTTTGTTATAGTTGAATGGTGAGATTATGCAAGAGGAACACAACAGGCAGGTTACCACACCCTCGTAGAGGTGCAGAACCATGGAAACATCAAGAAGTAGGTGAGACAATCCTATGAGAGATCTATTCTCACTAAAGTTGAAGGTAATTAAAATCAATGTTTTGACCAAGCACAAATTCCACTCTATCAAACATTTGTTCCCTAATACCGAGATAGTCATCAACCGATATTTCCTTGTTATGATATCTTTTAGAAGACACCCTTTTTTCTCCTCAATCCAGGGGTTAAAGTCATCCTTGTATCCTTCCTTAGTCACATGAGTCCAATTTATAAGCTAAATTTTATCATTTTGATCCTCTATCCAATGGTAGGGTTCCCCTTCACCCGATGAGGAGTCTCTCTCTTCAGAGGATACTAATACAGGTGGATTTTCATTGAGTACTGGCTGTGGAGGGATGTGAATTTACTTCATTCGAATCCCTAATGATCTAATGACTATGGTTCTCTCCAACTTAGAGTAACCAATGCATTTTCGAGTATTTTTGGGATGCGGAGTGATGAAACCATAAGGTTCAGTAAAATTTTTCTTACCTTTTTGGAACTTGAATGCATATATGCATCCTCAATTTGAAGCGCATGCACATTATCACCATGAATAGAATCACTAGAAATATAGGGTGTTTCTTTGGAAGCCTCATGATAAGTTGGATCCACTTCTAAATTGTCTTTAATATGTTTAGAAATATGGACCACATCTACAAACCTAGAAAAAACATCGACCTAAATGCAATGAGGTTGCACTGGGGAAGAATCTGGGACTGATGAAGACATAAATTGGGCCTTAGCATTCGAGGGTTCAGCTTTTTCAATAAGAGGCCTTCTCTCTTTCTCAACCCAGAATGATTTCCTTTTACTCAGCAGAGGTTTTCCAACATAATAATTATTCAAAGCGTCCTTCCCAGGGCCACAATATCCAAGGGAGTGTCTAAGATGTAGGCACTTAGAGCAATATGTAGATAAGTTTTCATAAACCACTTATTGAAAAAAAAAACCCACATCATCATTATAGATCCAAATAATTGAAGGTAGTTGTAATGTAAGGTCAACCTCGACACACACACGAACAACTGACGACCATGTGAGATTTTGAGCAATAGAATCCAACTTAATGGGATGACCTATAAGATTAGCAATAGAAAAGAGGCCAATTTGTTTAAAGAAGTGAAAGGTCAGTCTAGGCAACCCTGACCAGAAAGGGACAATTCAAAATCTAATGGATATTCTATGACCTTATTCTACAGATTTCAATGGTGGTTGGGATCAACACCTACCCATGGTTTAGTATTCTTTTAATAGTTGATTTAACTTGAGAATTTAGATAGATCCTTATGAGTCCCTTTATAAAAATTCAATTTATAACTCCAACATACTAGAATGATGTTTTATAATTAAAATTATTAGGACAAGAGAAATACGGTTAGATAGAAAATAGGATTTTGGAAACTCAGAAACATGTAAGTGAAACAAAAAGATGATAGAAATATTATCTAAAAAACATTTTCTTGATCTAGAATTTCAAGTTTGTGAGAATGTATTTTAATGAGTTTATCCATGGAATATGGAAGGGTAAAATAAGTCCTAGGTATATTGGACCCTTTGAAATACATGATTGTATTGGGATAATAGATTAATGTTTGGTTCTTCTACTAAACAACTCTCATATTTAGGACGTGTTCCATGTATCTCCCTGAGTAAGTACAAACCAAATCCATCTCATGAACATACCTCATTGGTAGTGACATTTTGAAAAAGATATTTCTTCTGAGTAAAAACTAGTATAGATTCTATATTATACAATGACATTTCTGTGAAACAAGACCACTCACCTAGTTAATGTTATATAGTCCAGTTTGTGGAAGATATGTGGGGACCTCAGGATGTAATTGGTAGAATTGTCCTCATTTATTGGTATCAAAGTGATGAATTTCAATAGAGAAATTCATTTTAAGGAGGGTATAATGTAAAACCTCTAGATTATGTGAAATATTTTCTGAATAATGTCAATTTTCTCTATATATTGTATTACATGGAACATCGAGTTTATCATGCATTTCACCCTACACATTGTATGAAAAAACCAAAATATGTTATTAATATTATTATTTAAATGAAACTATTATAACCTAAATATTATACATAGAGATATTAATAGTAATAATTAATTTTAAATTGTCAGGAATAATGGTTTAGTATAATTAAATCATATTTGTAAAAAATTATTAGATTTTCAATGAAGTCTTTATTTGATTTGAAAACACTATTATCTTAAAAAATTGTGAAAAACAATAATATTAATTTTGGAAGACATTACGAAATTAATTTGTTAAAATAGAATTTATTTTTGAAATATTCTTGTCAAAATATTTTTAGGATGATGTTTCTTTATTTTTCTAAAAATATTAATTTTTTATAAATAGTTAAAAATATTATTTTTTATTGGAAACAATATTTTTATTTAAAATATTTAAATGGCTTATTTTCAAAAAAAATTGGGATTAAAGAAAAATTTAGTTGAATTATAAATTTATTAATCTAAATTATTTCATAAGATTCATTTTTATACTTAATTTGAATATAAAATATATAAAAACTTTTCGACATTTTCTTTATTAAAACTCGCTCCCTCATCGCATCTGTAGGGTTAATTTTAAATTATATTTTTCAACTTCTATACATGGTATTTGGATATTTTTAATCGTAAATATTTATATTATCTAATCATTTTAACTTAATTTTATACCAAATTAATAGTAAAAATAGTAAATAATATTTTTTGCGGTTAGGGTAAAAAAGGGTTTACTATGGGTTAAACATAGAAGATAAGGGTAAACAATTTCTAAAACATTATCTCAAACTCATTTTATAGACATATGTCGACTATATATCATTATTGTTTGATAATTTACCATTTTATAGCCTTTAATCATGTTAAAAACATAGGTAAAACATTTTCGTTTCAATCGTTATAGGTGTGCCACTCACCTCAGTTATAAAAAGCCACCCCCTATCCTCTCTTATTCACACTTATAAAAAACATTGGTTTCTAAAATTACTTATAAAATTCCTTTTTAAATTACCTCATATATTCCTATAATCATTAGTTTGGTCATAAATCCATCTTATGAAGACATTTGGTGAAAATCTGAAGACATTTTTTGAAGAAGAGGTAACGTCCCCAAGCAATTATTATATTCTATTTATTCCTCCACATCATTAAATTTTTATTAAAACAGTAATATATAATAAAATATTTATCATAAATATAGTTATGTTTTATTATGTTACTTTCATGACATAAATATTTCTCATCTTCCATCGAATTGGTTTTAAAATAACCTTTTGTGTGTACGATGGACTACTGCCTTGCAAACCTATGTCATTCTATTCACATCACCAACTCTAAATGATGCATATAATGATGAATTTATTTTTTATATATTAATTTTATTAGAAAATTATTCTCAATAATTCATGATGTCTCAATCTATGTCTTACCTTCCATTTCATGTAAATACAATGAAGTTGTTCGTTTGTACGCAGACTACTTCCTCATAAAGCAATGAGATTAGTTATTGCTTCACATGGAAGGTAATAAGGAAGTTTTTAATGATTTTTTTTTGATTTATATGAAATAAAAATGACTCTGGATTGTTAATATATTATTTATCATTCATTATTTCTTTCCATTTGGAAAATGGAAAGAGCCTCATGCATACTTATGGCCTATCGTCTCCATTAACAATGTATTTCATTCTCCCTTTCTAACTTTTATGGGTGACTATGAATACATATATACTTAGTATATATGATATTTATATCATAGTTTAAAATATTTAGATGATGGGATTATAATAAAAGTTATTGGGCCATAAATTATAAATCAAAACATAGACAAAAAATAATGAAATTAACACACAAAATGTGACTTTTATATGGAATCGTTAATAAAATGGTAATAAACGTTCATAAGTAAAGAAAATTTCATTATATATATATATATATATATATTTGTGCATGTTTTTATGGTTCTATAAAATATTTATTATAAACTTATATTTATTATAAATGAATTTCAAATGTGTATGAAGGAACTCGATACATATGCTAAGGGATTTTTAGTCTCTCTTTTATTTGTGGGACATATATGAGCATTCACCACTCATTTACTTTTTTGGGTCCATATTCCTCCACTTAAAAATATTATATCAATAAAATAATTATTTCATTATATTTAATGTTTCATTTTTTTGTATTCTTTATTGTGTCTTGGGATTCAAAAGATTACTTAATCCGTAAGGGATTTTTGTCTGACTTTTTTACTTTTGTTAGACACATGCCAAATTCACCATGATTTATTATTTATTTTATCTATATAATACCCATGAATTTATTTTATTATTCTTATACATAAATTTATGTCTATTTACATATCCATTTTAGTATCACTATTTCAAGGGATTAAGGTTCCAAAGTTACCAAATCAATAAGAAGTTTTAATATCGTTTTTTCTTCTTTGATCCATATGTTATATTATGAACCTACCTTCTTTTATGAGGAATATATAATTACCCATTGACATTTAATATCATGAATTTATTTATTATTGTAATATTATATGTTTCACATATTTTTATTCTCTCATGTGGCCTACGATCCAATGTTACCAATTTTGTAAGTGTTTTATATTACAATTCCATTATTTATTATGATTGATCATGATTATGATTCCAATGAAATAATAATATAATATATCTCTCATAAAAATCAATTATTTTGTTATCATAAGTTTATTTTAGAAGAATACGTCGTTTCCAATCATTTTTATCTCCTTATGTACTCATGAGTTCAAAATAACGTTTTTATTAAATATCATATTTCTTTCTCTCATTATTCAAAATCACTTTTTATTAAAAAAACAATGTTTTATAAAAGCGTTTTAGAAAAATTATTTTAACATTCATATAATTATTTATTAAATACATTTTTCAATTTTTTACTTATTAAAAAAAATTCAAATGGAATCTCCATTTCCATTTCCAAAAATGCATGTTTTTCTTTTACCGAATATGTGAGAGAAATAATTTTTTCAACATTTATAACATGAAAATATTATCCTCATTTCTAGAAATCATTATTTTAAATAATAATTTATATGTTTCAATGTTTATTTTCAAATAAAATTATTTTCATAATGTTTTATTTTTAAAAGAGTTCTTTTCAAAGAAGAAAATATTTTTTCCTCAAGAAATGTTTTAAATAATTTTTTAAAGATTAAATTATAAGTATTCAAGTTTATTTTAAAAGAAAATTATATAAAAAATATATTATGAATTTTAAATTTTAAAAATATATTTTAAAAGTAATGTAATTTTTCTAAAGAATTGTTTTATTATATTTGTAGAGGTTCTTTTATATTTATTTAAGTTTGTTTTCAAATAAAAGTATTTTTCATATATTTAATGATTTTTTGGTTTGAAAAAATTTATTTTCAATGAAAAGTTTTTTTCTTAATGAAATGGTCCATGTGGTCTTTCAAAATAATTTTACATTTATGATGGCATCCTTCAATGATAATTATGCACGAATGGTGGTATGATCCAATGATAACATTCATATTCTTTATCTATAAGGTTTATATTTATGATGAGAAGATTTTTATGAAACCTATTTCTCCTCCACATGTTATACCAACATATAATACTTATGAAACCCAATTCATTTCATGTGTTATGCTGAGAGGAAAAGAAAAAATGTCTATGAAACTTATCTCTTTTCTACATATAATGATATGATGAAATTTTTATTAAACCCATTTTATATCATGGTTTATGAATGAGGAATGTTTTATGATCTTATATAACACATACTTATGATTTTAATTTTTTGATGGGTGGAATCTATATCTCCCTCTAACATATTGGGTAAATATTTATATCTAATATGATAGAAAATACTAGGCCAAGGAGTGACCTTGCTTCAGTAAGGGACTCTATCCAATATGATGGTCTTGGAAGTGATCCTTGACTACTATTTTGGATTATGGACTGAACCCATTCTTCTATGATAGCCTTGGAAGTGGCCCTTGATAACTATAGAAATTATTTTCAATGCTTATGTATTTTCCACAATTCCACATCTTATACCAATTTTATGCTATTATAGATCATTTTCTTTGATTCCCATATGTTTCATGTCTTATTAACTACCAATACTTATGCCAAGACTTAATATTTTGATCTTTTAAATATATAAAATGGGTTTGACATGTTATTATCATTTTCTCATACCCTTGTGTTCATTTTATTCTTGTGTATTTACCATGTTTAACCTTAATAATCATCCAAGATAACCCTTTATTATGTTCCATTTATCCATGTTATAAAGAAATATATTATGTATGGTATTTATATGAAGTATACTAGTTATGATGAATATAGTGGGAGATAACATATCTAAACTTTTTATTAGTTTTTTATGTATCCTTGTTTCCGAATGCATTATACCTTTACGATCATAAGTCATGTGTTTGTGTGATGTATTGAATATCTATAAAAAAAAGTAATATCTATGTATGAAAATATTGGGTCACTATACCACACACATATAACTTTTGTATTTTGATATTACAATACCTAATTCTATTATTTTTGATTAATGACCTTTACTAATTGGGTGTCATTCTTATAAGTTATTATCGTTGAATTTAACACTTATTCTCATCATATGAGCACTTATGATCATTGATTTATATCTCATATGTTTACCCTTACTTAGCATATGGGCTTATAATTTCATATGTTTCCCTACCCCATATTATGAAAAATGTTTTTAGGTTTGGAATGTCTAAGAAATGTACTATGTGGGAATTTTTTTATGGGAAGTGTTGAATATATTTCAAGAAATAAGATAAGTATATATCTAATCACTAAAAACACTAATCCTTTATAATCATTGGGTGTGTATTGTTTTGGAATTTATTAAATATTCATCTAAAAAAATTCAATATTCACATATTAAATGATCATGTCACCAAACCTATTGTGATTACTATCCTAGTCTATCTTTTCCCCACCTGAATAGAGACACCATATCCTCATGTTGTCCCTAATCATCGTCCCGGGTTCATTGTCCCCCAGTTGCATCCCTCCTACCTCACCAAATCCATACATCACTAATACCTTGTTTCCACCCTTCCATAATTAACCATCCAGTCTAACATCTACAATCAATATCACCCACACCAAAAGTAAACCACCTCATGCGGTACCACTAAATGTCACCACCCAATTTCCCACATTGGGTCGGCCTTCCATTGCAAACCCTACCACTAAAAATAATGATATTACCAACTATAAATGAGATGTGGGTTACTAAATTAAATAGATCCAGCACCAATATCTAAAATTTACTTCATATGTGGGTTGCAAAACATCAACAAACTCCATAATTAACTAGTGGAAAATTCCATGGTCCCAATTTAATTTAGGGATACACTACAAGTAAAGGGTTTTTAGGCCATACAAGAAATATAAAAAATGGACTATATTAAAATAGAATGGATTCCAATTATCTTTATCTATTTAAAACTGATAAGAAAAATTTATAAATAATTCATAAATCAAAAAATTATAATCACCTTATAATTTAACAACGCTTTATGGAAATTACATAATTAAATAAATCAAACACTTTTATTCCTAAAATAAATTATATCAAATTATTTTTTATATCATATTCTACATAAATATATGATATTAAATTAAATATAAAAACTTTATATCATTTTTCTATTTTTTATACAATTAATCATATTCTAAATATAAAATATTTTAAATTGTCTAATCCTAGATCATATCAATTATCAAAACTCATTTTCAGGTGGTTCAATTAATTACTCAAATAAGGACTTTAATTGGATGATATTAATTTAATTATTATGAACTATTCATAACATCAGAAATAAACACTATTAATACAATGACCTGACCTTAAAACATTTCATAATATTGAATTAAATTGATAATTCACATTAAGGATCTTTTAAGGTTTAGATTTTTAGAGAATTAATCCATAACTATTACATTACATATCAAAAATTCCAAAGTAACCACTTCTAATCCGGATCCATTTTTTTCATAAAATAAAAACTATTGAAAAAAAGAGACATGTCTAGCTCTATGTTTCAGATTGCATGACTTTTCCTTGATCCCATTCTTGACCCTATTCATATTTAAATCCTGTGAAAAACATTTCAAAAACATGGAATGAGCATAAAAATATCAGTAAGGGTTATAAAATAAAGAAAAAATAAGTCAATCAAAACATAATAATTTTAAGATATCTCATGAAATCATAAGATTTATAAATAACATATAGAAATAATAAATAATATAGGTAACTTGTGACATCCATTTCTTGCTTACATTGTAGCTATCACAGCTACATAGGGAGTTACGTTGGAATAAACATCCCAGTATATTCCCTAAATATCTTAGGTGAAACTTTAACGTTTACCTCAGTCACGTTACCCAATACATTAGAGAGATATCTCGGGCTCACCCACCCTAGTTTTATTACGGAACCACCTGTATACATAAACAATTCCCAATAACCATAACATATTCTCAACGCATAAAACAAAAATAAATGAAAGATAACATTTCCACATTGAAATTGCAATATATCATTTATTTATATTTACCTAATCAATCCATTATCAAAATAATTTTAATACCTAAATACTTAAAATAGTTTATGGTATTTATTTTCCTTCAAAAACATTATGGCTTGTTATGGAAGCCATATATCAAATAATACTCAAGGCGGCAGAAAAGGTCTTTGTCACCACTTACGTTAAAAAAGACTTTCTTTTATTCATTTAGTAAAAAACCTTGTAGAATATTATTTCCTTTTAATGAAATGAAAATTAAAAGGTGTTTATATAACATATAAAATAAATTCATGTACAAAACAAAATATACCTCAATGAAAGGAGATGGAGACGAAGTCCCTTAGCTCATGTTTGACTTGACCCGTTCATTCTTTAATCTCATGAGTAATAAACTAAAGATAATTTATAATTTCTTAAGAACCTTTTTCAAGTTTAAATTTACTTTTATATCACTTATTACCATTTTATAAACACTATTAATTCTTTTATGTTAATAATGGTTGATTTGTTGATATTTGGTTCTTGAGTCAAAAATGAACTTCTTATAATTACAAATTGTTCAAGCGGTAAAAAGTACATTATCACCAGAATGATATTAATGATTTAGATATCATATATATCATATATATCCAGTATATATATATATATTTATAATAGTACATAATATTTGGAGATAAGAAATTAAATGAACCACTCATGGAGACGGTAAGTCGTACAGACGCATGAACACTAATTCCATTTCAATTTCATATTTAACGGAATTAAAAGTTAATTATACATAGGTATATCATAATTAAAGAATAATATCATAAATAATTTCAGTAACTCCATCCTTTATATGTTCCTCGTATGACATGAATTAGTCATATCACTTTGAGGGGGTGGTAGTCCGCACTTCCTGAAATGAAATTATCGTATTAACCCACTATAGAAACCATAAAAATTATCAGTAAATGAAAAATAAAGAAGCATAGAAAAAATAAAAATATAATATACATAACATATAAATACAGTTCCATATTAATGGACACCATATGAGGTGGTTGGAGAATATTCAATATTCATCGTCTCATGAGGTAGTAGTTCGCCACCCACAGAAACTGTATGTTCTTTACCCATTAGACGGATGTGTGTATAAGTGTAGTTCAAATCCTTATAATAAAAACATACTAGTATATTTAGGATATTTTTTTATAAATGAAAGGAATAAAAGATATTAGGGGTTGTAGAAGTAAAATAATAGAAAAGAACATAAGATAAGACATTAACTTAAAATAGGGTAACTCACATTGGATTGAACCAAAAGGATTTATTGAAGTGCCTTTTGCCTAAGTTAAGTATTCTAGGTAGAAGAGAGGGATATTTAAAGATTATTGGGATAGAATTTGGATGACCAATGGGGCTTGAGAGGTGTGAGTAATGGGTTAGAGGTGATATCTTTTTATAGGGGGAGGAGGGGCTCTTTAGGAATGATTGAAAATATTATTTTAATATATAATTATTTTCGGATTCTAAAGGTCCAAAACTCATTAAATTAGAAAATAAGATGAGTATTTTTCAAAAAAAATCATCCATGAATAATTGGACAGGTTTTCGGTAGTTTTTATATTTAATAATCTCATTTATTTAAATCATTCACTAATAAGGTAATCACTACATCATCATTATGTCATAAATAATATTATATAGATGATGTCAAAAAACTATAAATAAAATTCCATGATGTAGGAAATATATTTATCATTCAAATTAATATTTTTATTCAAAGAGATAACTTAGATAACCCCATGTAACAAATGTTTTACTAAAAGATATATGTTTATGTCATTTTTGTCTTTTCTTTAAATTAATTAATATAAAATGTCATTATCACTCTCAAGTGGCTATATGGGGTCCCAAAATAGACCCAAGGATTCCCATGGATGGACATGTATAAACCAATAGCATTAAGACACATTTTATGGTAATTTAATATTATTATAATATTATTTTTACCTTGAATTACACTATTTACCTTTAACCGTGGTAAATAAAAGTCAATAGTTACTATTCACCAAAAATTATTTTCATCTTATTGAACCACATTTTAATTAATAATAATAACCATGTCTGTTGGATTTTCTAAATTCAATTAACAGAAGCAGTAAAATTTCATTTAAAAGAAAAAGTCTGTTTTTTAACTTCTACTCACTGTTTTCACTATTCATCAAAATTTGAATCTTTCAGAAATATACAAAACATTCAGCCTAAGATATATTTGATATTACAAATTTAAAATTTATTTATATTTAAAAATATTAAATCCATATAATTTTCATTAATTAATGTGAAATTAATTTTTGTTGTCAAAAAAAATGTTTTTTAAGAAATAATAACTATCAAAAGATTTACACTTGTTAATGTCCAATTTCAATGTGAAATTACTTCCAATGATGAGAATTGGATTAAATGATAAAAATAAAATCTATTTAAACTATAAAACCAATTAAAAATATAATCTAACCATATATATAAATTATATTAAAATATAGTTTTGAATTAAAATACAGTATTTTTAACTACTCTTTAAAAAATGAATTTTATCAAAAAAATACCCAAATTTCATCCAAAGTAAATTTTGATGTACCGATTCTAAAGAAGAATATTATTTTGTCGAAAAACATATAAAATTGACAAAAACTAGATTTAAAAAGGTTTCACCAACCAAAGGCGGTAAATCGACCTTTAAAAAAATATTAGACTATTTTTGCTTAAAATTGGATTCATTCACATTTTAAGCATCTAACTTTTATTGGCTAAATGTAAAAACATTTAACAGACATGTATAATAATTTTTTAGTTAGTTCTATTCATTCCCTCCATTACAACGACTAGGCGTTAACTACCATTTGAAATAATAATATTATATTATTAGTGTGCAACGTAAGATTTCCACAAAAAACTCGTTCTTTTGTATCAGGTACGCCATCAAACATTGAATCCCCTTTAAAGTAAAATTAATATTTAATTCACCAATATTAATAAATATGAAAATGTCTTATTCTTTATTTACCTAGGATATTACATTTATATTTTTAATTTTTTATAATATATAAAGACATTATAAATTACACTTATTTTTTTCATAGTCATTTTGGAACTAATTTTATAGATATACCAAACAATAGAAAATGGTATTTAATATTATAAATTAATAATATATTTATTAATTTTATTAAATTTTTTATAGACATTAAAAAAACTTAAAAACTTCATATATTTAATTAAATTAAAAACATTTCATAAATTGAAATGTGACCCATAATTAACTTCCTTATAATTTATAAATAATTAATAATGGAAAAAATAATACATATTTGAAATTTATAAAAAATATAATTTTTCATAAATATCATATTTTAAGATAGTTATATTATCTTAATGATTTATTCAATTCAAAACGGATAATACATATTATGAATTGAGTATCAAGACATATGTCTCATTCCTTTTCATTATAAGTCTTATATTAATATATACACTACATCGTTTTTGAATTGTATTCATCGACATGATAAAGTAACATTAATTGAGATCACATTGTCTTGGATAAAAGTTACCCAATAAAACCTTGTTATTATATCTTATGACAGATATTGATATTTCATCACAAATATAATGCTTTTCTTTCAAAAAATTGAATGATCGTATCCTTCCTTACTAAATGATATATCATATGTATAATATGATGAAACTAAATGAATTAAATATTGTTATTTGTTTTCATATCACTCAAAGTGAAACATGATAAAATCATATATTACAATATCCCATGTAGTTAAACAAATCATAGTGAAACTTTTATATCACCTCATATGATATATGTTAGGAAATATCACTCAACACAATCTTTAAAATATTTTGGGTATAGTTTATTTGAAAAAATATATTAAAAACGTTCATGATCCCTGAAAAATTGGATTTGTTCATGAATGACTTATTTTGGTGGTGATATAGGTTATTTTTGAGAGTGCATATAAATTTTTGGAAAAGGTGTTAATATTTTCTAAAGGTAGGTGTGGATCACAAAAATATGGTGTTTCATGCACATTCACAAATGTTGACATTAGAGAATTAGGGGCACTCCACAAAAAGTAATATTGAAATTATAAAGGATAAGTCAAGTGAATTTTTGCAAATGGTTGGGATTTTGTGAATAAATAGATCATTAATATTATTATTTAAATGAGAATAAATATTGGGTGTGTAACACCCATAGTTTTCATGAAATATATTTTTAAATAAATTAAATTTTATTGATAGATTTCATTACACAGACATCATGTTTTAATAAACTATGATATAATATTATTTTCATTATTTAAAAATAACTAGTATAACCAAGATTTAATTCTTGGTATGATGGATAAGAAAAAATAAATTTACAAGATTTTGTATATTTTTTTATATAAATAATTAATATTTACAAAACTTAATGTAATATGTAACATCTTCTGATCCAGAAATCACTGACATGGAAACAAAGGGTTGGTTATGTGACCTCAAGTGCGCCTCCCCAAATTCCAGAGGCTACCAACTAGTAGCGGGGGTTTCATACTTATAATAGGGAGACTATCCCCCTACCTATAGAGTTACAACATGGAGGAAATAAATATATAATAATATTAAAAATAAATATCAGAGTGTGGGAAAAATGGAAACAATAAAATATACATAAAACTAACAATAGAATCCAACTAAATAGTCTAATAGATAATAATGTAAAAATTTAATGATATACTAGAATGAAACTAAATGTCATGATAGATATAATTAAAATAAATGACTGGCCTAATCAAATAATGACTCAAAAGTCCCTAGTCTCGAACTCCATGTCGGTTGAATCTCCAAACTCTTGCATATTCAACAAGCAACAATCAACAACAAGGTCATTTCCCCTTCTCCAAACCTGAATCCATGTAATCTTCATGGCTACCAAACCATAGCTTGAATAGTGTGTGAGTGTAACTCAGTAGGTCAACACAACTATGTCTGAGCATAACCAGTTAGATAATAATTGTATGAAATAATGAAATAAAAATATGTAATTAATTAATGAATTAATTAAATTAATAACAAATCAACCTACTTCGGTGCCATTCAGGAAGGTCTTTGAGATTTTATTACGCAAATTCTAACCACATCTATATAACCATGGTATAAGATAACCTTATATTAAAAATAAATATGATTCAAGACCCACAATATAATTATTTCAGTATTTGATCAGGGATGAGCATGATATATAAGAATTTCATCATGTGACACTCGGTATATCACTCTATATAAGAATTCTATTCTATCTTGTAGAAAATATTTCTATATAATCATTACATCATGTGTAACTATCATACCCTACTATATTATCATTTTCGTATATCTCAGGGCCAAACCAAATATATAAGCATTTCAGCATGTTTCACTAGGTATAGCCCACTATATAATCATTTTTTCATGCCAATTGGGCCAATGACCCATATAATAATTACAAAATTTATTAGTGGTCATATCCCACTATATAATAATTTCATCATTCCAACTGTTTGAACTCCCCATATAATCATTACAACATTTATCACTACACATGTCACAAACAACAAGGATATCACAATATCACATCATCGGTGTTTAATTATGAAAACCACCATTTATCTTTCAATTTCACATTTAATTTAATCTTTTGTCCTTAAACCGAAAGAATTTCATTGATATAAATGAATAGTTTTTTCATGGTGAATCTATATTAATCAATCACCCTGATTCCTATGTCATGCTAAACACACGTTACATCATCAAAAAATTAATATATAATCATGGTTTCACTCTCTTGAATGACAACCATAAGCTAGGCTAGATAAAATTAGATCCTGATGGACTACAATGGATAATCATATCCATCATTTAATTCATTTATTTTCTTGATATATTGGTTTAATTTCCATATTAAATGTAAATTACATTTATCACACCATAGGGTTAAGGGTTAGTCCCACCTTCCTTTAAATGAAAGTCAACCGATGCTTCCAGTATAATTATCCAATAAGAATGAAGGCACAGATTAGGGAAAAAGGTTCTAAGATCAAACCCAATAAATATAAAAACCAAAAATGAACACGGTCAAAATATTACAATATAACAACTTGAAAAAAAGATATGGAATTGAAAACCATAAAAAACCGCTTCCAAGGGATTTGATGCATGATTAGGATATTCAGAACCATGATATGTACTCCAAAATCACCTAGAAGATTCCCTTGGGTCGAAAGGAGGAAGTTTCACATAAGGGAGAGAGATCAAATTCACACACGACGCCATTTAAAAAATATACTTTTGAAATTACTTGATGTTCAATATAATTACACATCGTGTACTTATTTTAACAGGGATATGTTGCAAAACCTTCCACCTAAGATTAATATTTAATTAGACCAAAAATTATATGATGTAAAATAAATTACAACAATTTCTATTATTTTTATGTCATTATTTTGTTCACGTCCTGTAAACACTCGTGACGTGTGTCTGGAAATAATTACAGGATGTGAATTGAATTTACAATGCATATAATTGTTCTACAGATAGTTTTTATCCCTATTTCCACAAAAAAAACTGGATCCCTCATAAGGCTTCTCAACATTAAAATAATTGTTGGTAACACATGGTACATTTATACCGTAACTCCATTAATTCAAATAGACACCTGGAATCTTTCCCCATGTGGATCCTCGTAGGTTTTCTCAAGTTTCCTCAAAACCAAATACTGTGTTTCATTTATTCATCATAGGCCCCCCGTATCCAAACAATACTTAAATATAAAGCTTCAAGATAAAAATTCTAAGATAGATGTACCTGAGAAAATATAGGATCTTAAATTATATTTAATAAAGTCTTTATATGATTCTAAAATACTATTTTCTAAAAAAGATAGTTTTTATTTTATTTTATGAACAAATAATAACAGTATTTTTCCAATTTTTGAATTAAAATTGAAAAAATAAACATCATCTTTCAAATATACATATCAAAATGTTTTTTGAGTGAAAATTTTATAAATTTTTTATAAATATGAATTTTTCAATGAATAGTAAAAAATATTGTTTTTTATTAAAAATTGACTTTTTATGTATTATATTTACAACCTCTGTTTTATTTTAACATGGTTTTAAAAAATTAGTTAAATTAAATGATTTTTAATCCATGTTATTCCATTGGATAAAAATTTATGTTGTTTTATTATATTATAACATTTAATACTCAAAAAAATTCACTCTTTGGAAAACCACTTTTCATCGCATCTGCAGGTTTAATTATAAATTACATTTTTTCACTTATATGAATAAAATTATGTGGAATATAATGTATAATGAAAATCAGAATAATTTATATTATATATCATGGTCAACATACTTTTTTCATAATGAATTAAAAATAAAATAAAAAATAATTTCCATGATTATGGTTTAAATAGGGTGTTCCCCATTACATATGCCTATGCTAATCCAAATTTTCCAAACACAATGGATTTTTAGTTGATAAAATGGAATTATTTTAAAATAATTTGTTATATATTATCCAATAAGGCTCATTTTATCTTTATTCTTAAGGGATAAATGAACATGGTAAATAGATAAAATACTAATTAACGTGGTGAAAACTAAAGTGGAAATATTAAGTGAAATTAATTGATGTGGAATAATTTTTTTAAAAATAATTTTTTTATATGTATTGATAATATATTGTCTCCATTCCATTATTTACCACTTTTATAGGCACATCTAGTTAGGGTGACTTCACATTATTGATTATTTTGGGAACTTACAATAATTCAACTCATCACTTATAAATGTAAACCCCTATCATCTCCATTATACAATTCCAAAACCATTTTATTTTATACAATACCTACCCAAATACATTCCTTAATTCCCTAAAAACATATTAGAGTAATTATTTTATTTATTAAACCTTCCAAATAATTATTTATATGTAAACGTAATGGAGTTCTCCGAAGAATATGTATTCTCCTTAACAATAAATTTTCATATTAGTTATTTTACTAACTCCCTTATATCTTATTCCAACATAATTATATAATAAAAATAGTATCGCCCATATACATAGATTTTTATAATGTCAATTTATTATCCTACATCCATCTCCTCTTTTATCAAATGGGAAATGAAACCATCTATAGTGTGTATATTGGACTACAACCTCCCAAACCGATGTAATTCATTTTCCATCACCACCTATCAAGGCTGGGGATAATGATTTATTTAGAGTATATATATGATATTTATAAAATACTAATAAATATATAATTATGATATCATATATACCTTATTAATTTCCCTTATGTGGGAGTATGATAATGTCGCTCGTGTGTACAATGGACTACCACATCATAAAATGATGTGATTTTTTTCACTTATTATTTTCATGGAAGGTAATAAGGATAAACTTAATGAATATATCTGATATATATGGAATCATAATGACCCTAGAAAAGTGATATATTGTTTATATTCATTTCATTCTATTCGTAAATAAAATGGAAACAACATTTATGTGTATGTAAGACCTACCATCTCCATGAACATTTTAATTAATTTTCTATCTACAAATATTATAGATTACAATAAATACATATATAATGAATATATATTATATTTATGTAATTTTTAATATTTTGGTAAAGATAAAACCCAGATCAATATAAAATGACCAGAATTACCAAACCAAAACCTATATAAAAAATGAAGTAGTTATTACCCAAATTGTTATTTTAATAGAGAATTATTAATAAAAGGGTAATAAATAGACATAATAAAGAAATATATGGTATGATATTTCTGATTTTGCATCTATAATATATGTATATTAAACCATTATTTATTATACCTAATGTTAACATGAGTAAGAAATATTTTGAGAATTAATGTAAGGGATTTCTAGAATTTCTCTTATTTGTGGGAGGAAATGTCATATTCACAACTATTTTCTATTGTTTCATGTATATAATTCCCATTTTAAATATTATATCATTAATATAATTATTTTAATGAAATTTAATGTTTCATTTTATATAATTCTTTAATGGGACTTATGAATCAAATGTATCTAAACTGGTAAGATATTTTCCTCACATTATTATTTTTATGGGACACAAATCATATTCACCAATTGTTACTTTTTTGTGGTGTATATACATCCCATGAATTTATTTTGTGATACCAATCATTAAATGATTATATATAAATATAAATCTAACTTTTTTTCTTTTATAGGGATTATGATTTCAAATATACCAATGTGGTGAATGTTTTATGTTACAATATCATTATTTGTCACAATTATTTATGATTCCAATTATTAAATTTTATGATCTATCTATCATGAAACTCAAAACATTTATTATAATATAATTATTTCATGAAAATAAATTTTTTATATTATTTCCCTTTATTTATGTACTCAATATTGCAATATATTTATCTTAAATAAACCTAATTTATTTCTCTCTTCGGTCGAAAGTAGTTTTCCTTCCATATCTATGTTTTCCAAAAATGTTATAAAGAAAGTTTTTTACTATTATAAAAAAATTATAAATAATTTTTTACCCATTATTTATTTTCTACATTATTTTTTATATGAATATTTTTATCATTTTTTGAATGAAGATCTTTTGACATTTTCCTAAAATGTGAAATAAATATTTATTTTAACATATATGAAATGTATATAATTTTCCACATCCATTACCACACACTTTTATGAAGATTCATTTAAAAGTATCTAAATTTATTCTCAAATAAAATTTCAACCATAATATTTGGGAAATAATTATACTGTAAAAGGAAATTTCAAATTATAAAATTATTTCCATAAAAATGTTTTATTGATATTTTTATAGAATTTCTATTCATCAAATACAACAAATTTTTGTGTTGATTTGGTTTTACTAGGTATACGATCCAGGGGTACTATCCTTGATATTTATTGAGATGGATTTTTTTATTATTATGATAAAAATGATCATGAAACCCATTTCATTCGCATTGGTTACGCTATGATGAATTGTTTTTTAAACTCATTTCATTCTCACATGTTATACTGTGATGAAATGTTTATAAAACAAATTTACTTTTCACTTGTTACTGTATGATTATTATTTTATTTTCATTTGTCATAAAAATGTATTGATTATGTGAAAGTTTGGGCCTATATCTCCCTCCATTTTATTGGGTAAATATTTATATCTCATGAGATAAAAATGATAAAAATGGGTGGTGAACCTGATTTAGTAAGTGGATTTTTCCACTTTGATAATCTTTAGAGTTAACCTTGACTACATTAATGGTTTGTACAGTGAAACCATCCACTATGATAGCCTTAGAAATGAGGATTAAATAAAATGTAAATGAATTTATATGCTTGTTTTTAAGCCAAAATTCAATGTCTTATGCCAATGTTATGCTTCCATGGATTATGTAATTTGATTACATTATGCTTCATGTATTATGAAATACCATAACTTATTACCTCACAAAATAGTATGATCTATGGTATACATAGTATGTTTTCCATTATTTATTCTCATCTTCTCATACTGTTACACTCATGTTATGTTGATATCTCATTTTTATACAACTATATTGAATCTTATCTCACTCGTATTATGTCTCCTTTCCCCATGTTTGGAAGAATAGAATTATGTATTATATTTCTAATAATTGTGATAGTTATGAAGAACGCAGTGGAAGAAAATATAGTTCACTTATGAAGTAGTTTTTTATGTAGTCAAATTTTTAGATGAAAAATACATAAATGGTTTTTAGCATTGATAGTTATGTTCTATAATGAATGTTATTATACTAAGACATAATATATATATATATCATAATTATAGGTAATAATAGTTGGTATGATAGAAATTTTTAGTTATAATTTGGAATGTAATATAGGAAAACTTTTTTTATAACCATTAGAATAATTCTGAGGATAATCCAATGTACATGAAAATGTACTGGAATGTTGGTGAAGGATATTGTCAGTGGTTTTCAAGAAATTACCACAATGTCTAGATATAAAAAGTTAATGTAGCTCTAGAACAGTTTTACCTAGGGGTAATAACATCAAAAATGATTCATTGAGATGTAATCGATCATCACCCAGTGTGTGAAAACATGAATCTCTACCCAACTAGTTTAACAACCCCGAGGGACCTGTTTTGAAAACTCAAAAACTCTTAACAAAAAACCATAAAGGATTTGAATAGATTGTGATCATTAATAGACTATGTAAAACCTAAGGTTTCATAGTTTGGTAATAAGGTGTCTTGATATTGATAAATTAAGAATTATTGATTAGTATAATAAATTATTACTAATTATAGTGTATACCATTTTAATTTTATAATGGGATTGAAGATAAAATGACATGTTTGAGGTGGTAATAGGTATTCTAAAATATTGATGTAACCAATTTCATTATAGGTGTATTTTTTCATGTATATCATGAAAATCATCTCAGGATGTTCATTGTTATTCTGAACAATTAGATATTGAATTATTAGTGAAAATTCCTAATGGTACGATGATTAAATATCATATCTATGATTATTCTATGATTGATGTTTATTGGAATTTGACTCCTACAAGTCTTGTTATTCTCCCTATTGTTGAATATGATCTTATATTAGGCATGGATTTGATATCTATACGTAAATTTTACACTAATTTTCAGAGGAGGGATGTCAAGGTATATATTAAAAACTAACCAATAGTAATCTACCTTCGAAACATTAAATATTTACTTCTAAAATTAATTTTAACCATTTTATGGGTCTTGATTCCTTTTCAATTGGGATGTTTATCCAGGATGGTTTAGGAGAAATATGACATCGATATAATGCCTATTTTCTAGAAGTTTGTTAATGTATTTCAAGAATATCTTTCTAGTATTCCATAGAATCATAAAGTCCAATTACCAATAGAACTCATACCTAGTGTTACACCAATTTCAATGACTCCCTATAGAATAACCCTGATTATATTATAATAATTAAAGAATAAAATTTATGGAGCGTTGAGAAGGGATTCATTAAGCCATGTGTTTCACATTGGGGTACACCTGAATAGTTTTTTAAGAACACTTATTGATTTATGTGAATCTTTATTGATTATCATGAATTAAAAAAGATCAATATCAAGATAATGTATCCTCCGCCTATTATTGATGACTTTTTTGATAAAATATAATGTTATAAAAGACTTTTCCGTGATTGAACTTCATTATGGATATCCTAAATTGATGGATAATAAGGATTATATAACTAATAAACATGTTTTGCATACTATGGACACTATGAGTATATAGTGATTCCATTAAACCTTATTAATTCCCATATTATCTTCATCGATTTAATGAATATAGTATTTAGAGATTACCTTAATCAATTTTTTGTAGTATTTATGGATTATATATGAATATAATCAATTATTGTAGAGGATAATGAATCTAAAATCTGATTTATATTAAATACCCTAAGGAAGGATAAATCGTATAAAAAATTTAAATGTTTTACTTTTAGATATGTATGGTTTCATTTTAATCTCGATAACGGGTATATCGATTGATGCATAAAATATAGAGGCTATTGAGTGTTTTACTTGACCAACCATGGTGGATGAGATATGAATTGTTCATGGTTTGTCTTGATATTATTGAAGGTTTTTGGAAAATTTATCATTATTATATACTCCACTAAATAATTTAACTCATAATGGCGGAATGTTCCTTTGGATAGATGAATTAGAGGAAAACTTTAAGGAACTAAAGTGATTATTTTTTAGTGAACCATTGCTTATAATACCCTACAGTGGAGAAGGGTTTGTAAAGTATTGTGAAGAATCATATAAGGGGGTTGGATGTTCTGTCATACAGAATGAGATGGTGATTTTTTATGTCTTGTGAAAATTAATGGTTCATGAGAAAAATGACTGAAATCATAATTTGGAGTTGGTAGTGGAAATTATTTCATTAAATAAGTTGAGCCATTATATTTATAGGAAAAAATATCTATATATAATAATCATAAGACTTTAAAATATATATTCACATATAAAGATTTGATCCTGTTATGGAGAATATGGTTGTACATGATTTAAGATTATGACTCCTCAATACGTTACCACCCTCGAAAAATAGACATGGTGGTCGATGATTTGAGTTAAAAGAATTGTACCATCTTATATATGAGTAAGATCATAAAAGTTCAAATATATTTGGATTTTTAGAGGATAGATCTTGAAATTTTGAAGGAATTGGATAATTCATAACATTTATAAATAAGTGTTCTACCCTTTATCAATTTGTAAATAATGGAGGAATAAAAGAATGACATGGAGCTATAAAATAATGTGAGAAATTTCCTAGTTTTTAAGAATTATTTTGATGAAATAATAAGGTTTGTTAACAATGAATGTTTTCTATCCATGCCTACTTTGATGAAGGATCTACTAGAATTGGTTCACATGTTTTATTCTCTATACATCTAGAAAGTAAAAAATATGTATATAGATTTGAAATAGTATTTATTATGGGACAATTGGAATATAAATATCACAATATTTTTATCCCAATTCATGGTATGTTAACATGTTTTGTCTATGATATAGATGTTTAATTGGATGTTACAACTATTATCCATACCAAAATGGAAATTAGAAAAGTACATCGTGAATTTTATCACCATACTCCCCATAACGTTTAAGCGGAATAATGCCATATGGGTTTTAATAAAGCTCCATAAAATGTCAGCACACGTAATCACTATCAGTAAATAATTTTATATATATCATGTTGGTAGGATATACATTACATAAGTGGTTAGGTTTCATGGAGTATTGTACACTATTGTATCTGATTTGGATTTGAGTCTTACCTCAATGTTCTAAAAAATTATTCAGAAAGCACTTGATACATAGTTGATTTGTTTCACTGTGTCTCATCCTTATAAAAATGACCAGTCTGAGAGAATAATTCAAACCCTATATGAAATTTTATGATATTTTTCTATGGATTTCAAAGGTGTTTGGGATTGACAGCTTCCTCTAGTATAGTTTTCTTACAATAAAAGCTTTCGCTCATGCATTCAGATGTATTCTTATGAAGATATATATAGAAATAAGAATAGAACACCAAAATTATAGTATGAGGTTGTAGAATGAAGTCTATTTGGACCTGATATTGATAAGGAAATGAAAATTAAACTCATACCTAGTCAACAATACATCAAGGTAGATCAGATTTAATAGAAATGTTTTGCTGACAATCAACACTCTGATCTTGAGTATGAATTTGATGGTATGTTCTTACTATTATTTGATATATATAGTAAGGTTATGTTATTTTGGAAGAAAGGGAATCTATGATCTATTTATATTAGACCTTTTTAGATTCTTTATTGAATAGGTATAATTGATTATCACCTAGCACCTCCACCAGATCGGTCACATGCACTTGATGTGTTCCGTGTATATCTCCTAAAGAAGTACATACCAAAACCTTTATATGAAATAAAATCAAAGGGCCTACTAATGAAAACAGATCATTTTTATGAGGAATAATTGGTGGATATTTTGGATCATAGAGAGAAAGATCTATGAAAAAACGCCACTCACCTAGTCCATGTTTTCTGAAAAAACCCACCAAATTGAAGAAGATGGATTGGAACCTCAGGATATGATGAGGTATAAGTATCCTCATTTATTTTATTTAGAGTTTTTTATTTTAATGTGTAGATTCATTTTATGGGGGGTATAATTTAATACCCCAGGTTTTTCTGGAAAAATTGTTTCTGATAATTTAAATTTCATTGATATCATGTGTTACACGCACCACTGAGTTTTAGCGATGCACAATGTACTATTAATAACATTATTTAAACCTGAATCTTAATACCTAGACATTAAAAATAAAATTATGAATAATAATAGACCATTTTATAAAATTGAGTATAAAATATTTTTTGTAAAAAATTCATATAGATAAAATGTACTTAATTTTCCTTAAACTCTGTATATTCTTTGAGAATACTATTTTCTAAAAAAATTATTTATTTCTATGAAAAAATAATAAAAGTAATTTTTAAAAATATACAAACTATCTTTTAAAAAATAAACATTCTTTTCGAAAAAAATTTCATAATTATCTTTATGTGAATTTTTGAGAATTTTTGAGAAATTTCATAATGGATTAAATCTTCAATGAATAGTAAAAAATACTAATTTTTATAAAAAACTTCATTTTCGTTTAAATAATTTACAATCACCAATTTATTTTTATATGGTTTTGAATATTAATTTAGTTAAATTATTTTTTATGTTAAAACTTTCTATACTGATGAAAATTTTCTTTCAGAAAAATTGTTTTTTGTATTATCTATAGGTTTAATTTTAAATTAAATATTGACAAATCAATTAATTGAGTTTACTAAAATGGATTCCATGTTTTTGTTTATAATAATTGATATTAAATAATAATATAAACTTAATTTTTTAATAATGATTAATAATGAAAAAGATAATTAATTATCTTGGTTAATTCTAAAATGGGGTTTGGTGCATCACATGAACCAATGTTGACATTAATTTTACTCACACATGAAATTTTTTAATTGATACATTGGAATTCATATTTATAATAAATGAGTTCATATTATCTAATAATTATAGTTTTTAGTGTTATGTTATAAATAACAAAGGTAAATAAATAGACAACTAGCCACTATGGTGAAAACTAAAATAGTAGAATTAAGTAAACATTATGGCTAAAGAATAAGATGTTTAAAATTTTTTTATATTTTTTTTGAGGTTTATATAGATCATAAATTCTATAAAATACTTTATTTATCAAATTTTGAGTCACCTGGGCTGGGAGTGGCCTCCATTGTGGAATAGTTTTGGGTATTCACCAACATTTCCCTCATCCCCACTTATAAAATGGATTACACTTTCCTTTCCACTACACACTTCCAAAACACTTTATATCATCCAATAAAAAAATATATAAAATAATTAATTATGAACCCATATTATAGTGTCCTTAGTTTTTTTAGTTAACTCTCTTAAAGAGTATTTATATGTGAATCTAAAGGAGTTCTCCGAATTTGAGTTATAATCATTGACTATGCATTGTCATTTTATTTCATCCTATAACTCCGTAAAATATTTTTAAACCATGATGATATAATAGATTTAATATATATAATAAAATAATATGTTATTATTCTAATTTTATGCATTAAATGCATCTCCCCTCCATCAAATTGAAAATGGAACAGTCAATCATGTGTACGACAGACTACCACCTCACAAACTAATGTAATTAATTTTTCATAATCTCTTCCCACAACTATATATAATGAAGTATTTAATATTTATATATGATACTTAAGAAAACTTTATACATTTTAATTAAAAATATCACATATACCTTCTTACATTCTATTCCATGGTAATATGATAATGTCACTCTGGTGTATGGTGGAGTACCCCTCACGAAGCGATGTGATTTAGTTTTCACATCCACTTAACATGAAAACTAAAAAGGATAAATATAATATATAATATATATATATATATAACATAATAATAACTATGTAAATTTTATAATATATTTTTGTTCCTTTCATCCCATCTCTTGAAAAAATGGTAACAACATTCATGTGTTCGTATGACCTACCATCTCCATGAATGGGGTAATTCTTTTTCTATATATAACATTAATGGAATACTAAAAATATATATAATGAATTTATATGATATTTATATATTTTTTAAACTTATTTAGAATATAGAACAAAGATAAAAATATAAGTACTAAAAATAAATAACCAAAACATACAAGAAAAATGAAGTAGTTGATACCCAAAGTGTGAGTTTATCAAGGAATTGTTAATAAAAATATAATAATAGTTCATACTTAAATCATATATGGTATGATATATATTATCTTGGTAGGATAATATATTTATATTGATCATTAATTTAGTATACATCAGGTTCAAATGAGTACTAAAGATTTCGATACTTTAGTTATGGGATTTTAGTCTCTATTCTAGTTATAGGAGACATAATCTATATTGACCACTTTTTATTTTCTCTAGTGTATATTGTACCCCTTTGAACTTATATATCCTGAATATAATTTTTAATGATATTTAAATCTTAATTTTATGTTATTCATTAATGAGGATTATGATTCAATAGATTCCAAAGGGATACGAAATTTTTGTCACACATTTATTTTGTTCGATACCTTCCATATTAATCAATTTTTTCTTTTGGGTAATATATATAATAACTAGGAATTTATTTTATGAACAATCTTGTGAAATTTTGTGGTATAAATATCTATATAATTTTATTTCTTTAATAGGTCATAGAATTCAAAATATACCACATTGGTAATGGTTTGATGTTACAATTTTGTTGTTTATCGAGATTTTTTATGATTAAATTTAAATGATGAAATATTATGATATATATGTCAATAAACATATAAGGTCTCTTCTAATTTTTTTATTCAAGGATTATAAATTTTTTCTATCATTTCACCCTCAAAATTTAATAATTATTCCTAAATAATATTTTTATGTAAACCATAATTTTTGGTCAAAAAACCATTTTATTTCTTGTTTATGTTTTCTAAATATGTCTTAAAATAGTTTTTATTGTTATACTATTATTTTTTGATGTCAGTTTTACCCATGATTACATTATAAAAATATTTTTACAAAGGATTCTTCTAAATGTTTTTAAATTTAGTGATTTTGTCTTTTTACTGAAAATATGAATAGGATCATTGTTTCAACATATAAAACATGTATGTAATTTTATAAAGTCATAACCGAGTCATGTTTTGAATCATTTTTTACAAGTATCCCAGGTTATTTTAAAATAGTTATTTTTTTATAATATTTAAAAATTCATTGAGTTTTAAAAGTGATTTTCAAAATATAAAGTCTATTTTCCTGATGAATTATTAGTTTATCGTATTATGGAATTTCAATTCATCAATGACAATAAACCTTGGTTTTTATTATCTTTTATAGGGGATATGATCATATTTTTCATCCATATTGTTTATTTTTCTGAATTATGATTATGATTATGATGGCATTTTTTATGAAACCATTTTTGTTCCCATGGGTTTTGTTATAAATAATGTTTTACAAAACCTATTTTCTTTTATTGGGTTATGATATTATGAATTTTTATATGATCTTCTGTAACACAAACGTATGGATTCTATGATGGGTGGAACCCATTTCTCCATCCAATGAATCTGGTATATATTTATTTCTCTTGAGGTAAAAAAACTAGAATGGAGAGTGATCCAAATATATAAAGTGCTTATGCCCACTAGTATTATCATGGGAGTGACCAAAAATCCTACGATGGTTTGGGGTTTGTAGACAATACACTTTGATATACTTAGAAATAATCATTGAACACTATGGAAATTATTTTTTATGCTTATGTGTATGCCCCATTTTCATGTCTTATCCCAATTTTATATATCTATGGCTTATCATCCTTAATAACTTTATGATTCATATCTTATAAAGTTCCAAGATTTTTTCCATTACTCAAGTTTAAAATCTATGATATGGAGTGTATGGTTTCTAAATGTTATTCTCATATTCTCATTACCTTAACCTCATTTTATAAGGTTATATTCCTTGTTTACTCTTACTGATCATATGAGATCACACTTTCTTATATTCAATTTCACCATGTTCTAATGAAATGTATTTTCTATGATATGTATATGGAGGGTTGTAGTTATGAATACAAAATGGAAGATGATGTAGTTCAGTTATGATCCAATTGATAATGAATCCCATATTTCAAATGCACTAGACCTAAATGATTTCTTTCTTGGTTTGTTCTGTTATTTATTAAACATTCATATAGTAATATGTGATATTTATATATGAAATCCATGATTAGCTATATAGATTATGTTAGTGCATTGATTCCATATAATTGATACGTTATTATATTTAAAGCATTAAAAGAATTAACAAGACACAAATACTTGCACTAATAAAGAAACTTAGAAAATATTTGTGATTTCATGAACATATTTACATGAATGAGAACATACATGGAATGAGAAATAGTTATACAAACTAAATATAAAAACCCAAAATTTTTATAGTAAAGAGGTAATCACCATACTAATTCAAAATATTTCTAGATTCTTCAAGAAAACTATTATGTTTAATTCATTTGAGAGAGAAACGAGTTATTGATTTTAATTAGGTGTAAACCTAGACAGTATTTGTGACTACATTAAATTCAAAAGGAAATACTAGTATTCTTAGTGATTTTGGTACATCCACAAATCAGTGATATATTCACCATATATGTATCCTAGTTTGGGTATACCAAGAAAAATTGCAATTTATAAGAACTTGAGTTTTTAGAACGGGTCAAAATCCCGAACTTCTTTAAATTTTGGACATGTCCTTCAGAAAACTAGAGAAATTGGGAAGTTCTAGAAATTTCCAAACTACATTCCGTGTAATATAGAGTACACGCCCTGTATGTTTTGGGCAAGCACTGGTCATGTGCCGCTGAGTACATACCGGGTGATGACTGTGTAGAAATTTCCTACTACACGACTTGTAGTTATCGACACGTCATTTACTCGTGACCGTGTGGAGGCCATACACGGCGTGTAGGCCTATTTTCTGGGTAGAATCGTTTAACTAAGTACTTTCCATGTCCTCCTTGGACACGCCGTGTAGTCTATCCATGTTTGAGGGATTTACATGGCATGTGGTTTCGTCGTCGAGGAAGAGAAAAAAAACTAATTACACTCCATGTACCCCTAGGTACATGTCGTGTACTCATGTCGGCAGGTTCTGGAAAGTTTGCTGGCCAAATTTTAGTCGACATAAAAACAGTAAAATGATACACGCTGTGTGGTTTTTTTCCCGCTAAAACAGCCAGTAGCCTTGTATTGAGGGAGAACCTCAATACTTGCGTCAGGTTGAGCAGGGACAACTGACCGTGACTTCAATCCCCTCTTGTTTCATCATTCGAGACCCAATTCGAACACCAGTTGATCCATTGGAACCCCCTCGGTAGGATTTTGATTCCTCTATTGCCGTTTTTCTTGATTTCTAATCTAGAACATGTTATTGGGGTTTGAGCAGTTTTGAATATTTTGTAGATCTACCGCATTTTAGACCTAATTGGAGGCTTTAATTGGAGGATTAGCATCGTACGAGTCTCATGTAAGTGGTGCATACCTCTTTTTGTGTTTTCATGGTCATTTGGGTAATGCGGCCTTTGTCAGGTTTTTGGGTATTTTGAGTCAGACCCATTTTTTATCTTGTATTGCATATTACATTGTTCATTGATCTATGGGATACCTTTGGGTATTCCCTGTTACATGTGTTTCTTGAGGGGGGACGGGTGGGTGGCTATTGCTCATTGGGGTATTTTGTTATGGGGCTCCAAACTGGTATTAATTGAATTATATTGTGCTAAACTATTGAGTTTAGTTTATTGAAACTTGATATGACTTGTTAGAGGCTTTAAATACCTCAGTGCAGTTGTTAGATAACTACTGGGCTAGTGAAATTCAACTGTTTAGACTGTTTTCCTTTTATTGTGTTTTAATTAAATGTGTTTATATGTAATTGATAAATTTTATATGATGGAACCATTTTGGTTTGGTTGGTAATGGACCAGATATTCTTGAGTGAAGTTGATCAGGTTGGGTTTGGCTCGGGTTACGTTGGGTGGTTCTGACCACTGGATTAGGCATCATGGGTGTCGGTTTGAGGTAGGATGACTGTCAGGTTGGGCATGGCCCAAGTTACAAGGATGGAAAGGAAATCAGACTTGAGCAACATGGTCACAGGGACATGAGGTGTTATATGTTTTGTGGCTTGGGTTTGATTTTGGTGATTACCGCTCACCTAGAAACATTGAGTAGAGTGCACACAAAGTGACTCCATGATGAGGTGGTTTTGACAACTCGTGTGTCTAGTGACCCCCATTAGTTGTGGTTTAGGAACTTTTTGTTTGGGGGTTCTTATCGTAGGAAGCCATGTGGGAGGTGAGTATCCTTTAGGGGATAACATTGAGGCTATCGAGTTGGGGATAGAGTCTCACCGTTATTTGAGGTTAGACATCCCTATCCCTCCGAATACTTTTATTGATGGTAGACATCGTTGTCCCTCCAGCTACTTATTTTCAGGGAAAACATCATTGTCACTCGGATTACTTATTGAGGATAGGAATCGTTGTTCCTCTGGGTTACAATTCCTCGGGCGTGCCTTCAAGACGTCAACAATTGAGACCTGTGGTGTCAAGGGGCACATGGTGACCATTTACATGACAGAGATTCCGATGTTGGCCGAACCAGGTGACACTCCATGGTGGATTCTAAGCACCAGTGGAGTTGGTGTTTATTTTTTCATCGTATTGTTTACTACATTCCTTGAAAATGCATGCATCCTTGAACACTTATATTTGGTGCGCACTATTCGGTGGTATCCCATTGAGATTCATCCCACACCCTACACGGTCCCTTTAGGACGACTGCATACTTTATGGATTTATGTGCTGGAAAGAGGCCAACATTAAGAGGTGGGATGTATTAGCATTTTCTTGGAGATGGTAGGGACCTTGAGGTCGTTCCTAACTAGAGTTTACTATGTTTTGTATACATTTCATTATCAGTATTCTTGTTTGTAGCTACAATTGGTTATCCATTGGAGCCCTTTATATTTAGATATGTATGACCTTCTTTGGATGCATGTTTTATGGTTCAGTAGTAGTTACAATGGATTAGCATGTTGTTGTGTTTATTTCTGATGCTGTTGTTTATATTTATTGCTTCCGTTATTTATTGATTATGAAAGTGCTTCCACTCTGTGGGTCTGGTTCGAGTCTTCCGAGTCGCTTATTCCGCTGCATTTTTATTATTATACTCAGACTAGTACCATTTTTATTATCCTCCAAGATGGAATAGCCTCCCCACTATTCCTATAAGACCCTCACTGCTAGTTGGTATCCTTTAGAGTTTTGGGAGGTGCGCCTAATGTAGTAGCACCCGACCTGTTTAGCACTATTCGGATAGTTGTTTGGGTCTGGGTCGTTACAAAGTGGTATTAGAGAAGTTCTTGAAAGGGATTTAGTAGCAGCATTTTACTGGATACTAATGACATTGAGGATTCTCTTTTATTTTTTCTAGTTATACTATTTGTGATATGGTATATTAAAGATAGGTTGTTACTGGAACTAGGTTTCTAGCTTGTGCTTGGGTTCCTGCAGCCCCAGGTACAAGGGATGGACCAAGTTTCCATTGGTGGGAATTATTGTTTTTTTCTCATATTATAGTTTATATGATTTCCACCATGGTGGATCACTTGGTGTGTAATGTTATTGATTGTGATATGTAACCCCTGACCCGGTTTGGTAAGGGAGAATTGGACCTTGGCCCAGAATGACAAGGCTTTTTTTCTTGGATTTTGATTGGCACATTTTTAGGGTATTTCAATTTTATAAATACATGTTTTCTTTGTGAAGTGATAATAACTTATGACTGAAATCAATTTCCATGCTTTGTATTTGTGAAATGTGAATAGGAAAAATTCCTGACAAAATTTCTTGTTTGATGAAATGTGTATTCCATGATTTATATTTGTGTCGAATTGCATGTGATAGGTTATTTGGTTATGAATCATGTACGAGCAGGTAGGTATTATTGGTTGAGGACATTTTGATCACCAGGATTGGGCGTCTAGGTCGTCGGTTTGAGGCAATATTGGTTGTCGGGTCGGGCATGGTCATAGGTACTTTAGATACTTGGCTTTGTTGAGGGGCGGGTAAGGAGGCTATGAGGCTGGGATTCTGTGGGGCATGGGTTACAGTGGGGAAGAGTAAGGGTTTTAGTTACCTGTTGCCTTTTTACTTCTTTCCTTATATAATTTGAATATATATTATTTTATATATATATATATGGGATGTCTAACTATTTATGGTATTTAGAAGTTTCCTTTTTGGGTGACTCTGATAGAGCGTCAGACGGGAGATGGTACAGTGCCCCAGGTGCCTGATCAGGTTCAAGATCCGGTGCAGGCAGAGCAGGAGTTGGGGGTACAGTCTCAGGGATAGGATCATATCCATGATTCATTGCAGGCAAGACCACAGTCAGGTTTGGCAGTGTTTGGACCATGGGTCGACGGGCATCTCCGAACTATCCTGGTATGTATCTTGCAGGGGATCGACAGAGGTGTGCATGGTACAAAGCCATCTATGGAATATCTAATGTGGGAGTTCCAGTCATAGCACCAGCTGCTTTTTTAAGGTGAGGGTGGTCCACAGGTAGTTGAAGAATGGATAGAGAGAATGCAAATGATCTTCAAGAAGCTCGAGACGCCTCCAGGGCAGAGTGTCAAGCTGGCGACATACATGTTGTGAGGACCGAAAAAGCGTTGGTGGGATGTGCAATTTCATGCTCGTAGGCACGAGGGATTGGCATATAAGGACTTAGAGGAATGGATCATTGAGCACTTTTACCCAGAGACACTGAGAGCCGAGAGAGCTTGGGAGCACTTGAGTCTTCAACAGGGAGATATGTCTGTCATGGACTATGCAGGTACTTTCACTAATTTGTCTCTCTTTGGTCCTGGTATGGTAAGCGATGACGCGGCTAGGGTGAGGCACTTCGAGGATGGATAACGACATGCCATTCAGGTCCTGGTGAATATCTTCAGGATGGGTTCTTTTACAGAGGTGCTAAATCAGGCGCTCATATAAGAGGGAAACCAGAGGGATAGGCCTTAGGTTGGTCTGATGATGGCCTCAGGTGAGGTTTCAGATAGCAGGAAGTGAAGATGGGATGAATTCCAACAGGGCATCCATGCCAAGTACTCTGCTATAACACCTCGTAGTAGTTTTTTAGTGGTTTTCTTTCAGTGTGGACTACCAGGTCATATTCAGACCCAGTGCGATAGGCCTCCAAAGGAGTGCCAGGAATGTGGACAGGTCAGAAATCTTGAGAGGTTTTGCAGGCAGCCTCTCAGGTAGCTGGCAAGAAGGGACCAGGGCAGATGGTGGAATCTAGATTTGGTTCAGGTTCGGTACCAGGAGATGGTATCCAAGGTTCATCTTCACTTGGAGGACATGACAGAGACAGCAGGATACAGCTATTGGGTTAGTGTCCGGTGGCTGGAGCAACGCCGTAAGGAGGTCAGGCATTAGGCAGCCATAATTTAGGCCAGGTGCACGCCGTGGAGCTGCGAGAGGCTGAGCAGGCTAGTGAGATGACGATGGTGAGAGGTACAACACGGGTGTGGCTGTGATTTCCATGTTTCCTTTTTGGCATGACCTATAACGGCATGTCCGTTTTGAGTGCACGTGATGCACCTGATCTATGTGGACTGACTAGACGCATGTCAGTGGGATTGGCACCATATCAGGTGTGTGGTATATTTATATATATTTATGATATGCGTAGCATCAGGGGCATCGATGATGTTGGTTACATGAGGTTCCTTGTGCATCGGGGCATCAAGGATGCGAGTTACTTTAGTATCTAGGCACCAGGTTCGTTTTTGAGTGTCCATGATATGAAAGACCCCATAGAGGGAGATACCGATGCGGTGTGGGATACGTTGGGTGTCAGGAACGACATAGGAGAAACAATGAGGTACAGGGGTGATGATGCGTCATGGAAGGAATATGCGTCCGGAATACAGGTTAGTGAACCTTGTTTTTTTTTGAGTTTTGTCATGTTGAGACAGAGTTAGGTGATTCCTAAGGTGGGGATCCTCTTGAGGAATTTAGCCAGGACCTTTGAGACTGGGTAAGTCCGGGTTACTTTGATCGGGGTGGTATGTTTGGTTCCATCTCTGATTTTTGTTTGATAGTTCTGGGATGAGCTATATTAAGGTGGGGAGATTATAAGAACCTGAGTTTTTAGAACGGGTCAAAATCCTGACCCTATTTGAAACTTTTGACTTGTCCCTGAAAAAACTAGAAAAATTGGGATGTTTGTAAAATTTCCATACTACATGCCCTGAACTATACAGTGCACGCTATGTATGTGTTGGGCAAGCATCAGTTTTGTGTCCCTGAGTACATGTCATGTGATTACAATGTAGAAATTTCTTACTACATGACCTGTAGTTATCTACAAGCTATGTAACCGTGAATGTGTGGAGGCTATGCGTGGTGTGTAGGCCTGTTGGCCACGTAGAATCGTTTAACTATGTGCACATCGTTTCCTCCTTGGACACGCCGTGTAGTCTATCCATGTATGAGGGATATACAGAGCATGTGGGTAAGTCAGCAAGGAAGAGAAGAAAAACTAAGTACATACCGTGTACCCATAGGTACACACTGTGTACTCATGTCGGTAGGTTCTGTAAAGTAAGTTGGTGAAATTTCAGCCATTATATGAACAATAAAATGATACACGCCATGTACTTAAATTACACGCCGTGTAGTTTCATTTTTTTCCAATAAAAGGGGTAGTAACCTCGTATTGAGGCAGAACCTCAATACTATCATCAGGTTGAGCCCGTAGTGTCGGCCGGGAATTCAATCCCCTCTTTTTCCATTGTCTGATACTCTATTCGAACCCCAATTAATCCATTAGAACCCCCTTGGCAAGGAATTGATTCCTCTTGGGACGTTTTTCTTGATTTCTATTCTAGAACGAGTTATTGGGGTTTGAGAGGTATTGATTCTTTTGTAGATCTACCACGTTTTCGACCTAATTGGAGGCTATCATCGGAGGAGTAGCATCATACGAGTCTCAGGTAGGTGGTTCAAACCTCTTTTTGAGGTTTCCTGGACCTTTGGGTGACATGAACTTCAGTTCATTTTTCGGTATTTTGAGAAAGACCCATTTTTTATCTGTTATTTCATATTACATTGTTGATTGACCTATGGGATACCTTTGGGTATGCCCTTTTACCTGTGTTTCTTAAGAGGGGACGGGTGAGTGGCCATTTCTCATCAGGTCATTTTGGTCGGGGGTGCCAAAACGGTATTAATTGAATTTTATTTTTCTAAACTGTTGATTTTAGTATATTGAAACTTGATATGACTTTTTATAGGCTTTAAAGACATCAATGATGTTGTTAGAAAACTGTTGGGCTAGTGCAATTCAACTGTTTATATTGTTTTCCTGTTATTGCATTTTTTTAAATGTGTATATATGTAATTACTGAATTTCATATGTTGGTTCCCTTTTGGATGTGTTAGGCACGACCAAGATATTATTTAGTGATGTTGATCTGGTTGGGTTTGGTCTAGGTTATGTTGGGTGGTTCTGACCACAGGATTGGGTGTCATGGGTGGCGGTTTGAGGCATGATGACCGTCAGGTTGGGCATGGCCCATGTTATAAGGATAAAAAAGTCATCATACTTGAGATGTATGGTCGTAGGGACAAAATTTGTTAGAGGTATTATGTCTTGGGTACTATTTTGGTGATTACTGCTCTCCCAAGAACTTTGAGTAATGTACATAGAGAGAGACTCCGTGATGAGGTGGTTTTTACCACTCATGTGGGTAGGATCCCCCGTTAGTTTCAGTTTAGTTACTTTTGGTTTGGGGGTGCTTGTCGTAGGAAGCCATGTGGGAGGTGAGGAGCCTTCAAGGGATAGCATTGAGGATATCGAGTTGGGGGGTAGAGGCTCGCCATTATTTGAGGGCATACATCACTGTCCCTACGGATACTTATTTTAAGGGAAGACATCGTTGTCCCTCCGGTTACTTTTTTTGAGGGAATACATCGTTTTCCCTATGGTTACTTATTGAGGATAGGAATCACAGTTCCTCCGGGTTATAGTTCTTCAGGCGTGCCTTCGGGATGTCGGAACTTGAAACACGCAGTGTCGGGGGCACATGGTGCAGGGTTAGATGACATAGATTCCGGTGTTGGTTGATGCAGGTGACACTCCATGGTGGCTACTGAGCACTAGTAGAGTTCGTGTTTATTTTTGAATCATACTTTTTATTGATTTCCTTACAAATGAATTCATGCTTAAACACTTATATTAGGTACGCAACGTTGGGTGGTATCCTACTGAGATTCATCTCAAAGACGACCTGGGCCTTCAGGACACGTGCAGACTTTATGGATTTACATACAGGAAAGAGGCCAACATTAGGAGCTATGCTACATTAGTTGTTTCTTAGAGATGGTAGGGACCTTGATATCTTTCCTAACTGAAGTTTACTATGTTAAGCGTACTTTCCGGTATCAACTAGATTGTTTGTAGCTACAGTTGGTTAGCCATTGGTTCCCTTTATATTTAGATTTGTATGACCTTCTTTGGAGGAATGTTTTGTGGTTCAGTAGTAGTTACAAGTGATTAGCATGTTGTTGTCTTTATTTCCACTGCTATTGTTTATATTTATTGCTTCCACTGTTTATTGATATTGAATGTGCTTCCGCTCTGGGGGTCTGCTTCGAGTCTGTTGAGTCGTTTATTCCGCTGCATTTTTATTATTATACTCAGACCAGTACCATTATTATTATTCTCTAAGAGGGTATAGCCTCTCCACTATACCTATAAGACCCTCTCTTCTAGTCGTCATCCTTTGGAGTTAGGCGGGGTGTGCCTAAGGTAGTAGCACCCGACCCGTTTAAGAATGCTCAGGTGGTTGTTCGGTTCTTGTTCATTACAAAATTGTCTCTATTAATTTTCTTTAGGATTCAAATTCATTCCAAAAACATAAGCATTGTTACTACACTATAAGAAACGAAATTCATGCAGGTCATTTATTAGTCTGGGTTTTAAAAAGATTTCATGAATTAAAAATCCAAGGATCTCAGTAGTTTAATATAGATTATTAGTGTTGTATAACGAGAATTTATACATAATACAATATCAATGGATGTTTTTTTTAATTAAAAGGTACTATTTTTTTAATTTTTTTAATTTACATAGTAATATTTATCATCGACACATCTTCTTATATTTCCACTATCATGTGAAAGAATTTGTCATCCCTCCTCATGTAGACCTCCAATAATTCAATACCCTATCCTTCCTCCCCTAACTACCCCCTCCAATTTCCCTTATTCCTATAAATCGCCTCTTATCTTTCCTAATCTCTTGTTCTTATTTTTTCAAACATATTATTTTTCTTTATAGTGAGTCCTCAATAATTTACCATATAAACCTATTCCCATTCCCATTATGTTTCTTCAATGTATAAGGTTCCGTCCAAAAATCTCTACTCTTATCTTTTCATTATTATTTTATTATTATAGTATGATAATTTTTTAAATTTGTTGTTAAATATATTTATTATAAAATATGTATTCAATTTTTAGTTGATTAATAGAATATTTTATTATTTTTTTATGGAATTGTTTTATTCTAATGCTTTTATGGATGATGTCTTTATATTCATTTTAGTATTTTCATTATTAATACAATATAGTGTACTCATTATTTTCATATTTCATGTTTGTTTTTCAATATGTGATACAATATATTTATAATAAAAAATATGAAATCATAATATCATTTGATCATAATTATATTGGATGTAATGATTTTTTATCAGTAAAATTTTATAACCGCTTATATGGTATTTTTAGTAATGTATTATGTTTTACTATAATTTTATTTACTTATATTTGTTCATATTTTTATACATATATATATTAATTGGGTTCAAATGGGGAGAATGTGTATTACATAACCTTATAATACACCATAATATGTTGAGGTAATGAAGGTGTTTTTATATTTTCAGTTGAAAATAGACCCATATATGGAAGAATAAGTCATCCATGTTTAAATTTTTATTTTAGAAAATAGTTGAAATGACAATAATTTTATAATACATTTATGTTTAAATAATTTCATAATTAATATGTGATATATACTTGGAATGGGGAATTTAACATTAAAAAAATATTAGTGTGTTTAAACCAGTAGAATGAATACCCCATGACCTCAATAATGGGGAATGAAATTCATAATAATATTGACTTTTCTTTTTGAATAGTAGAGTCACAAGATAATGATATTAATAAATTATTGGATTGTTTTTCTTAATTTTTTTGTGATTAATACAAGATAAAAAGCAAAATGGGAAATAAAATGATATTTTTGAATTATATAATGGCATAAATAAGATCTTATATGACGAATATGAAACTTAAAAAATATATACTTTATATATATATATATATCATAATATCATGAACTTATTTGGAGTTGTAGATAATGTAATTTTTATTATATTGGACTTGGTATATGATTTATTTATCAATATTAATATTTTCAAGTCATTTGATTGGATGAAAATTCCATTAAAAAGATAATTTTTAATTATACAATGATACACACATGTTCTAGTGAAAATATGTAATATCAGGGAAATGATTTTGATATAGAAGTGCGTAAAAGATGTCATACATATATATAGAAATTAAGGAATCGTGATGAATTTTGTAATTAATTTAATTTTAAATAGAATTACAATGAATATTTAATAATGTTTTTTTAGTTATTTTATATTATAACCAATATTCTAAATATTGTTCATGCCCACTAAAATAGTAGAGAAAATGATGTGTCATTCCATGAAAAACAAAAATATTGAGTTTATATGACATCCAAGGCATTTTAAATCCATTAAATACATATATATTTTTATAAACAAATTTCTCTTCAGATAATAGAAATGATCTTTTTTGATTGGATACATATGGGTTTAATATATTCAAGACTCAACTTATATATAAAATAATATAACTAGTATATTTAAACCCATACATTCTACCTTCATGGGCGTTTATGAAATAAAATTCCATCATTATTTTAATTATGATTCTTGGAATCAAAATTAATATAATTAGAATCAATGTAAACTTTTTTCCTTTTTAGAATAATTTCATGAATTATGGGATAATGGTGTTGATACATATTATGCATCAAATTGTAAAATTATCAATAGTTTTAGTGTGGATGATTATTGATTTCTTGATATTAGAAAACATTCCTAATTGAAAATATTACACTATCCATTCATATATTATTAGTATATTTGACTTCAATCATCGAGGAATTCCATTTAAAAAAATTGGGTTTTCATGTGGAATAATTTTTTTATTAAATGAATCTTATATATATATTTTTAATACATTAGGATAAAATTGAAAAAATAATTAGAGTCCACCACAAAATGTTTATCAAGATCAGAAATAATGTTATAATTATGAACTATTGATGTAAAATATAGTAATGAGAATAAAATGAACATTTCTAGAAAATTAATTCAGAGCTCTTCATGTATTATCAGTACACAAAAATGGAAGAAATAAAGTAATTTTTTTCAAAATTATATATCTGTAATTTCAATTGTAACATCATAATCCTTTCATTATTCACACTAAAAAATGTATATGATAATTTCGCTAAAATAATATTGAATGACCAGGGAAAACAAAAAACATATGAACTCATATAAGGTCTTAGAATTTATTAATATAATGTGTGATCTACCGGAATATGATAGTGGATTGTATCGTAATGTAGTTTCTAAAAATGAAAAATAAAAAAATAAGTTTTTCATTGAAGTCTATAATATTTTAAAGTGATTGATTTATATTCTAGAATCATTTAACATTGAGTTTAAATAAAAAATCTTATGTTAATTGGCCTTAAAATACACAACATAGATATTTTAATTGATTAGTTTCAACATATGGAATTGCATACATTTCAAAATAATAAAATATAAATATTAGTAATTATTTTCCTTGTATTATTATGATATTTTTTGAGGAAAATTATAACCCTATTAACCTTGTCAAACTTAAAGAAAAAATTATAATTAATCTTCTTAATTTAGATATTATATTCCTGTCATCATTTTTTACTATGATAATTCATATTGCTGGGAATTTTACTAAATATGTTAAGGATTGGATTCCTATAAAATGTTTATGGATGTATTCTATAGTGATGTATTTCCATCTTATTTATTTCTCCATAACTCATTAATATTTTTATACATACATATACTTCTATTCTACAGTGTTCGTGTTTTAATTAGTTATCTAGGTCCTTTCATATTATTTTTGAGAGAAAAAATAACAAGAATGATCTATAGATGAAGTTTATATTGATGAATAGTCTCTCAGTATTTGTTCAATATAATTAATTGATATTAAAAGAATATTTAGTCGAGTTAGATCTATTGATGATAATAAAAATCAATTTCAATGCTACTATAAATAAATAAACATTCCAACATTTGGTCTTCATGTTGTTAAAATATTAATTATTTCATAGGAATAAATAGTGGTTATTTATGCACATAGATATGTGTCACTCAATGGTTATATAGAATATACTTTCATGTAATTGAAGACAAAAAAAAGATAATACATTAGAGTTTAACTAAAAATTATAATGATATAAGAAAATCCATTAAAAATATATTATTAATTTTTTTAATGTTCTATAATACCGTAATAAATTTAATATTCACAATATATTGATATAATTATCTTAACTTACTTATAATATTTAAATTTTATACTTTTAAGTCTTAAATATTGAGAATCCAGCTGTACATCTAGATGATTATATATATTTTTCTGAAGAATATTTTATGTTGTGTGGGTGGTTCAATAATTATAATATTAATGGATTTATATTTCATACATTTTTTTACATATATGGTTTGAAAATATAAAATAGTATAATCTACAAAAGATTCACATTTACACAATACAATAAAATATTGATAGACATTATCAAATTAAAGTATCATGGTTTTTTATTTTTTTATTCAAATGAATGTGGGATGATATATATAATGGTATTCTGAAATTTAAATTTAAATTTATTTATTTTAACATATCATGGTTGATATATACTAGTGTTTATAGAGATCATGAACTATATATTATGAATTTAGAAGGTAAACTGATCTGTTATATGGATACTACAATTGATGATGGTGGATTTTTGTAGTCAATTTAATGATAAGTGACTTGTACAATATGGGTAATGAAGTTGATGAATTTTTTGTGATAGAAAACCCCATTAACAAAAGGATATTGATTTGTTTTTCTATGATTATATTGAAATATTATATCATTAAAAAGAGAGTGAAGAAGATAAAATCATGTTAATAGTGGTGGATGATAACATTATAGTCAATGATGAATTAAATTATTGTATTATCATACTTCATTTAACTTGTCTATTATTGTTTTATTCAGAATACACAAATTCAATTAATCTGCAATCAATATTTTCAAAAAAACATTTCTTATCTTATATAATATATCATGTTTTATCATGTTTTATTTTATTTTTTGGATATTTAAATGAAAACAAATATTTAACAATATAATAATGTCTTCAACAAATCTAGTGTTTTTAAGACCATCTGATATAGTATATCCAATATGCCCCCTTTTTTCAATAAATGACTCTTATAAATTTTCAAAAAGGATAAAAGCATACTTCTCCTTAATAAAATAATATATGTGATACCATATAATTGTATTCTTATAATTCACTATACCTTATGGGTACCTACACTATAAGGTTTAACTTTTCATGATATATAGTCCCATTATCATCACATAATAACTAATTCCCACTATTAGTTCGATATTAAGACTACCCACAAAAAATTATATCAAACATATTTCTTAAATTAAAATAACCAGATTTATTCACTTATTCAATATATAATATCTTTTAAAAATAATCAATTTTAGATATTTGTGTAAAATTATATCAAAAATAAAAATTTAAATATAGTTGGCCACTATAGACATAAATATTTTTATTTCTAAAAAAATTGGTTTATATTTAGTAATAGTGAATTTCAGTTTTTGTTTCTAAATATTAACTTTTTCCAAAAAAGATCAATTTTCGATTCTTAAAAATACATTTGAATTGGTATTTTCTATATCAGGTATGTATTGGTGTAACATAGTGCAACTTGACAGAGGTCATCAACTGAGTATATGGTATCAAAGCTAACATAAAATGGGTATTTAGGGGTTAATGTGATTAGTTTGTAATTGTAAATGTGAATAAATAACTTATTATTTCTGTATAATAATTATTCCATTTTACTTTTATATAGTTCCATTAGATAATAATGGTGGCTAATATGGGTATGTATTAGGGTAATTAAAAACTGATATGTTGTCCCATACCATCACATATCATGATTGAGAAACACTATCATTTCATATAGGGATTATATATTTGATTAAATATTAAAATTATGTCAAAATAAATATTTATAGTTTTTCTATTTGATATCCATATAAAATGTTAGTCTAATTATTTTTCTATTTTTATTTTCGGGCTTGACTGTAGGAATTACACTTTAAATTTCATCCTTGATATGTGAGGTAATGTATCTATTAAATTTATTTTAATATGTTTATTTTATTATTATAATGATTCTAAATATATTTTTTCATAATATGTTGTTAATATTAATTTATATTGAAAATTCCATTTAAAACAAGCATTAGATTTATTGAAGGCTCCTAGTCAAATGAAATATCAAGTGAGTGAATCATTAGGGGATATGAAATAGAAATTAGACTGAGGGAGTTTATTTTTTCTCTCTATATTCATGTGTCAAATTATTTTTTAGAAAACTTATATATGGGTTAATTTCAAAATTCGACTAAAAAAACATATTAATGAATTTAATTTTGTTGTGATATAATGAATATAATTGGTGTATCGGTTTTTATTTGTTTTCTTGTCGGAAGTAAAAATACTATATGTTTTTTAATATGTAGATATATATATAGTGACAAGAACATTTAGATTCAGTCCATTTCCAATTAGTGTTTTCTAGAATATTTCATGTGTTTAAATAGTCAAAAAATGAAATATAAAACCCAAATTATTTAAAAGTAGGTTAAACCGCCAATTCCTTTTTCTCTACCACCAATCACTGCTGGAATTAACTAATAAGGCACAATGAGAATATTTATTTGGGGTTATAACATCCATAAATATTATAATAATATATTAATTTAAACCACGAATATCTAAATAATGACATTTATGATATCACAACCAACTATGAAATTATAGTTGTTTTACAAGACATTTTCCTATAAAAAAATTGTATCTATATGATAGGTGACTCATAAAAATGTATTGTTTTGATAAAATGTTGTGAATCAATTAGTGGAGTTTTAATCCTCTGTGTAATTAAAAAACACATATTTTTAGAGAACCTTTTTCTTATAGTTCTAGAAATGGAACAAGATTCATAACAAGGGTTGTTTTAGTAAAATTTATATAACCTTATTTTCCCCTCTCTATTGGGGTATTTGGCTTGTTTCGGACTGAAACATGGTATCATTGATTAATTTTCAGGTGTTTATATTTCTTAAATTTTATGACCCATAGAAGTAGTGACTCACAAAGTCATTCAAATCATTTGGGGATGAAATTTTTTTCTATGGAATAATTATTTTTGGTAATTCTTTAGATCTTTATACATTCATGTTTAAACAATATCCCCTTATATAATTTTGGTCAAAATGGATAGTTGATCTTTATCAATGGGAAACTATAAAGAGTTGAAATTTAACACAAGATTAATCAATGTATTAGGCGGATCTTTATCCATCATTATATTTACAATGTGGATTTCATGTAACTCCTCAAACACCATGAGGAAAAGGATATTTAAAATCAAGGATATTGATTCAAATGGATTTTAAAGATAAACATGAGGTTATTTTAAATAGGATTGAGGACATGATGATGCACTCGAGTGAATCTGTTGATTTATTCCTTGATCAGGTGAATTTTATTATAGACAACACGTGTGGAATTATAGAGTCCATTATTTATGTAAATATCATGAATGATATTTTTAAAATATTTTCACATTAATTCAATCAAAAAGTCACTATTCTAAAGGATAAATATCTGATGGTGATAATATTTCATTTTCTTCTCAACATTCTTATCTTGTATGAAATTATGAATAAATAAAATAATTCATTCAAAAAGGGAAATCTCAATAAGTGGTTTTCAATACTATTATGAAACCCTCTATATTATATATTCCATAGGGATGAGAATTTTATTAATTTATTTCATTAATTGACACAAATTATAATTATAGAAAATGAATGATCAGAATAATTTAATCGCATTATTGAATTATGTTTAGATGTATTCAGATCCTATCTAGAATGTGTCCCAAGAAATTTCATGATGCTAAATAATATGCTGAAGATACCATGGATAAATTTTTGAATATTGGGAATGACTAAATAAATAGGAAAAATTATTCATTTCAGAGAACATTCCATCAAAATAATATTATAATTAATAAGATATAAAAGTGTATGAGATTCAGGATTTAGAAGAATTTAAGGAAGTTTTTCATAAAGATGTTGTAATTAAATAAAAAAATAAATCCCTGATAATGATGAAACTATATCTATAGAAATATTTATCCTCAACAAACACTATGAGGATTTGATAAATGAAAAATATGTTTCTAGGGGAAAATGAAGAATATAGATGTGGTTCTTTTGGACACAAAATTATAAATTTAACAAAAATAATAACGTAAATTAGAGTATATTATTAAAATCAAGATACTTAGATCCTAGAATCTATAAGTCTTGAAGTGGATTATTTAGTGAAAAAATATAATTGAAGACGAGTCCCATATTATTGATAGTTTGAGTATTGCAATAATAGATTGAGTCATGCATCTAAAATATATGGAAGGAGAAATAATCAATCTATAATGAATAATTTTTTATCAGGAGAGACTCTTAAATTCAGATATAACATAGAGAAATCTGATCTGGTATCATATAAATTTTTTTCGAGGTGTATATGTTCAAAAAAGGTAGAGGTTTTTCTAAAAAAATCAGATGACATAGTAGTAAGAAAAATCTAGTTTGGTGCTTTATTTCATGATGAAGTAAGTGATGGTAAATGTTGATAAATAAGTTCCCAGTCATAATATGAAGTTTTATTATGGTGTGAATAAAAATTTAAACACTTCAAATATCCAAAAAACTATTATATCTACAACTAAAACACAAAGGAATTCACCTTTGAAGATGGGTTATTATTGTGGAAAGATGCGATATACTCAAAATAGGTGTTATATAATAAAAAGGTTTTGAATGGTATAATTGAAACAAATTAATCTAAAAGGAATTTAACACCCCATATATGATTTCATTAGATATTAATTTTGTTCTTGTCGAAATAGAAATATGTCCTTCTATCTCTCTTTTAGGATATATAATGATGTTCATATAAATATCAAAAGTAATTCTAGATTGTAGTTAAAAAATAATCAATAATACTAAATATATATAACTAATTTTCATGTTTTTATGGTGTGGTTGGTCGATTATATTCATATGATGAAAAAATCATTCAATAACCACCAACTGTAGATTGAATAAAATGGATCCAAAAGAAAATGAATAGAAATGAAAATTTTATGGAGACTAAATTAAACGAAAGAGATGATTTCAGAATATGGATCATCGATAAAAAATGTACTTTCCATATGATAAAAATATTTACATTTTTACAATTATAATGTATTATAAAAAATGCGTGGTCAGATCATGAAAATTTATAGGCTAAAGTTTCATTGGTTTTGGGAAAATTCAAAATTAGAGGTAAATATATAAGGTCTGAAGATGTATTTGTTATTAAAGAGATTGATCAAAATTTTCTAAATGTATGTAAATTTTATAACCCTATACATGAAATCAATATCAATAATAATATTAATATCATTGAGGGTAAGGATTGTGTAGTTATAATTAAATATAAGTATATGAATTATAGTATCCACCTCATTAATGTAAAAGAACATGTTTGTTTTCTATCCAAGGAATATGTAAATAGATTTTTATATAAAATTCTTGGACTCATAATCCACAAATATTATATGATATTTTTAATAATTATATAGCATGAGATACCACTATACATTCATAATATCATACTCACACATGTAATTTTTTTCTAAAAGGGATGATAATTTTAAATATATAAAAGATGAAAGATAAAAAGTCGACAGAGTTTCTTGAATTAGTTATTTTTTTGTATATGAAAAATATTATTAAAAACCAATAATATAAATAGATATTATATGATATTTATTATTAATTATTTAATTATGGTATGGGTTATGATTAACTCTCATAAAAATAAGTTGTTCAGTTGGGTTACTCAATATGTAAGGAAAAGTGAAAATGTGATTTTATAGAAGATTATAAATTGATGAATCGAAAATAGAAAATATTTCATTAACTTAAAAGTGTTGGAAAATGTTATTATGTATGTGATAAGGTCCTATGTATAAATATTAATAATTAAATTACCAAATGATAATTTTTTCAGAGAAACTAGATCAACAGCAACATTGCTTAAATTATGAAAATTGAGAAATACCTACCAAGATGTTTTTGAAGGGAATAGTCTTATCATTTTTGTGTATTCAGAATTAATATTTTAAGTGTTTGGGTGAAGAAAATACACCAAATTTTATGTAGTACATGAATAATTTGGCTTTGAAATTCTTTAAAATCATTATAAATAAGTGTTTTATTCAAAATAAGAAGTAACATGTGATGTTTTAGTGTAACATAGATAATTGTATTTTCTCTTCGTAATCATTCAAGAAAATGGATTAAAAGTATTTAAATAAATATGAAAAAATAATTATTGAAATACAAGATGTAACTATGGTAGAAAATGAGTATAATAATCTATAAAATAGTCAAAATTGTCTTCAAGGGTGTGGGAGGTGTTGATAAATATAGTGGGCTTATAAATTGTTGATGTAGATAAAAAAACTGATGATGATTAGGGTGAAGTTAGACAATTAGAATCATAAATAATTAAATTAGTTTTTAATGTGATTATTACAATGTCATCGATGACTATCCAGTTCTGTGAGAACAAGTATAAGTAATTCTATATAATTATCATCCCTCTAAAATTAGGTAGAGAAAAGGTTTATTAAATAGGAATATAAATTTAAGAATTTTGTACTAGATATTCATATATAGCTTGACCAGATTTAAAACAATCAAATATTGAAGATTGTTTCAAGGATGGTGGATATAGACCTCTTCAAAACCTTATGGGTTGTCTATAACTATTTGAATGATATCTACATGAAAAATCATAATTTTCCATGGATTGTATGTGATGGATTATCAAAAATGGAAAGTGTTATTTTAGGGGAAACATTTTCTCATGAGGCTACATTTAAAACAATTAAATTATTCTTGACCAATACAGTTTAGTGAAGGATTATATTTTTATATGGGCCAAAAACCTTGTTCCAAAACATATTACTTGAAGAAGAAGTTTAAATTTTGAAACAAAACGGTTTTCTTATACAAAAATATAACGAAAAATATTCCCCAACAAACACTTCATGTTATGATATAATTAAGGAACTAATATCATAGTATTATATAACTAACCAATATTGAAAGATTCTCAATTTTCCATATGGATTATTTAATCAAAATATCTATTTTAAAAAATATATTTATAAAAGGATGATGATACCAGTAAATAAATATGACTTGATATGTAGTGAATTAGGTAGTTCATGATGAAATAGTTTTTTAATTCCATTAGCGAGACAATTAAATGTCGATGATTATTGAATTCATTTTTCTCTTGGTTTTAAATTCATATATGGAATATAAGGAACATTCATCTATATTTCCAAATAATCAAACTATGTTATAAGTAATATTAATTGAACATTACATGGAAATTAAAATACCAGTTTTTTACACTGTGTGATTTTTCAAGGGAAGATGAGGGAAATAGGTAAATATAATATATTATTGGAAAATAATTAAGAGCCTATTGTATATGACAGTGACCTGAACCAAAATTATTTAACAACTTATAAACACTTCATGTACCATATTAGTCCTACGAATATCCACATTTAAGAATCAATCAAAATCATGTTTCATATTGATGGAAAGATAGATTTTTTTTTACTTTGTTGTTCAATAGCTCAATATAAGTTACTGGGATATACAAATGTGGATTGGGATAGTTTATTAGATAATTAAAAAAATATACCACAAGAGATCAATTATATATTGATGAATTTTTTATATCACAACTTAGAATAAAAATGATTACATTGCATTAGTCACTATAGAATCTGAGTATATTACAAACCCTCAAGAGTGTAATCAATTGTTATAGTTTAAGAAATATCTTATATATATTGGAGTTGAGGTGAAATATCCTATTTCATTCATGTGTGATAACTGAAGTGCTATTATTTTTGTAAAAAATATAACATATTTATATCACGGGGAATTAAATTAAGATAAAATTTTAATTTAAAATTGATTAAATTGAATAATATTAGTGATATTAGAGTATTTACCTACCCATACACAGGTTGATAATTTAATATAAATTCCAATCCCATAATGATATTTGAGAAATATTTTCTAGATCTCAGTGATCGGTCATGTCCACACACATAAATAGTTTATATATAGAACCCCACTCCCAAATGAAATTCATCCATTACCTCAAGTGTTAGATATTTTCCTTACTCCTACAACTGATTAAGGAGATAATCTTATAGGATATGGGAGTATTTCTAATTCCTTGTAAAATGAATAGTATATTTTCATAAATATAAAAATGATCATATCATTTCAATGTTGAATTTTTTTGAGATAGGATTTTTGAGGAGAAAGGAATTTATGTATTGATTATAATTCAAGAGAAAAATGGTGATTTATCTCATTAAGTTGATTAATAAATTATATTTTCATATTAATCTTGTTTCTCACAAAAATCATTTCTTATTTGGGGATATAATAAATGTTAATGTAATCTTTAATCAATACATTCTGTTTCAGAGAGAAATGTTTTTATTAGTAGAATGTGTGAAAAAAATTCGACATTGAGTTTTGGGATTTAAAAGTGTTATAAAAAGTCTATAAGGGGGTATTTTTATCTGAAAAATCCCTCAAGTTTAATTTTAAGAGATTTTAGGTTTGACTTGTTAATAAAGCATTTTTAAAATTTTCAATAGAGTGAAGACCATTATTTATTTAAAAAATGTGTGGTTTTAGAGGTTATTTTAAATTTTCATGATATTATCTAAAAATTTAGTGAAATAAATGATTTTTACTTAAATGAAGCAGTGGTTCATGAAAATGTAGATTTTTTGGAACTCACACAAATATTAATGTTGGTAAATTAGTAGCTTCATGAAAATTGTATATTTTGTGTACTAAGGTTTTACAATTTTTAGTTATATGGAATATTGTGATTTTGATTATTTATATAATCCATTAAAATATCTATATAATAGAGAAAAATTATTTGGATAAGGTAATCAATATAATTCCACGAAATACATATATGATTGTGTTTCTTCTATGAATTCAATTAGCATAATAGATATACTTATTCTATGAAATGATTTTAAGTGGGAGATATTTTTTCTTGAATTAATTTATATAAACAAGAGAATACATCCAAATACAAATATTTCCACTCACATAGATGAAATACATAGAATTTAAAAATCAAATATAAATTTTTCAAATTTATGAAATATATTCATAACATAAAACTATTGGTGTAAATTTTTTTTTATAAATTCATATTGTGTGGTGATTCATCTAGAAGAGTACTATGTTCACTATAATTAAGGGATAAATTTGTTTCTATTTGTAATTGGTTATAAATTTGGAAGGTCTGTGTGGATGTTCAAGATTATAAATGAACAAATAATTTTCCTAGTGAATTTAGAAAATCAACACATGTAGTTGTAGGCCCTTTATACATAGCCCATAATTGGTGAGGCATGTAAAAAATATTCATGCATTTATTTATTTAATTTAAGGTTTCATATTAATTCTATAGGAGAGAAGTGTTCCTGCTATGAGTGGAATAAGATCATTGTCGAGGGACATTTGATTGAAATGTAAATAAAGTGATTCAAATCTATCTAATGATATTTACCATTTTGGGACCTGTAATATCTTATATCTTATGATTAGTTATAGTAAAAATAATTAATAATATATTATATTGTTCATTATGATATATAGTACAATATATAATTTCATTATTTTCATATTGTTATTACGAATCATTTAAAAATAACATGACTCTAATACCACTATATATTTTATATGTGTTGAAAACGCTTGTTCAATGCAGTCAGAGGAATTAAAATCCATAAATATGAATATCGACATGTTATGAAAACCAAAACCATGAATACAAAAAATGAAGTACATTAAATAATACCAAATAGTGATCTTAGATACAATAATAACATTACATAATAGGGGTTAATAGATATCACTAAGGATATTAAAAGGACTCACACCAATAAGTTTTATCCAAGGATCAATAATCTTTTAAAACATTTCGGTGGGATCCTTCATATATTGCACGGTATGCTAATACCTCTCTATGGGTACAAGATAAAAAAATAGAGAGATTCCGTTGATAGATAGGATTGGAAAGGGAATTTATAAGGATCATACACAACCATTAACATGGATATTTTTTAATTATATAGGATGTGGGAAACTTATGATCCTTCTCAATAATTTATCCATATATTTAAAACTAATGAGTAAATGGATTTGGGATTCAATTTTTCATATCCGGTAAAATGATTTAGTTCTTCCCTAATTATTCATCATTTTAATAATGTTGGATTTTTGTGTGAGAGAAAATTTTTAATTATTTTTTTGAACTTCTAGAGTTACTCTTTCTAGAAGGAAACTTACAAAACTAGGATGGGGCAGTTTATCTTCACTAACTAAATTAAATATCGAAACTAGTTATATTAGAATAATAATATTCTTCTATATGAAGTCACAGTATATGAATTCTAGATGTTACACTATAGTTATATAGGATGTGAAGGGTGTATTTAGTCATCTTATTTCCTTGGAATATATATAATATTAAATTATACATGTATAAGAGAGGCAAAAGTGTTTAAAAGGCATTATCAGTTTTACCTAAATAGATATAGTAGAATAATATGGAATTATAGGATGCTATAGAAGCTATAATTGAGTATGTAATCATAAAAATGGGTTTTTATTAGAAGATACATGAATTTAGTAGAGGTGATGCAGAATCATGAGCATTTATTTTTACTAGATTTTTTTTGGTTGACGTAATGGAGCTTAGTGAATTTCTTGTCTAAACGGAAGGATTGTTATGATATTTTGAAGGTGGTATGACTAGAAAAACCTCATGGTAGCTATATATCACCACTATAAATGCATGGATCCTACTACCTAGTATAATTTGATGATATTGAGTGATAGTTGATTCAGAAGATTGAGGAGTGGCATTAATCACTGTGGGGAAAGTTCCCCTAGAACACTTATGATAAGATTTTTACACGGTGAGAGTTTTTAGGTATCCTTTTAATATAATTTTTTTCTCAAGAATTTGGTCACTTATAACACAATCTAGGTAGGTTTATAGAACATATTTCCTTTATAACTCTATTTCATCCCTTAAGGAAATATTGATTGTGTTCTCCAGTGGATTAAGACTTCAAATGAACTCCATTTTCCTAGTGTTGGTCTTTCTTTTTCCATTTTCTTGTGAGTTTCATATCAATTTCACTTTATATAGAATATTTTTTAGAATATGATAAATTTATCATATCCAAAGTGATGGGTATATCAACATTTTTCAAGTTCACTTGTAAATCCATGTCATAGAAGATGATTTTTGTGGTGTACAATGTAATTTCATACATTATGGTTTCATTGTTTCATAATTGATTCATGGAATAATCTTCTGGACACAAGAGGCAATGGTTCTGATATTATACTCTTATTATTATATATAATATATGGTACATTAGCTTCATTGGGACACGGAATAAAATGTTCAAAAAGTGGTATTAGATTTTTTTGGGTGTTCTAGTGAATCATACCCCTAACAAGTGATATCTATGACAAGGTATAGTGTTCTATTCATCTAGTCCCTAGATAAGGTGTTTTTAATTTTGGTTATGTAACATCAGTATATCTTAATCCATTCATGATAATTCCATTGACTGGTTTCTAATCACACTTATTTTTTTATTCAGTGGGTCTTTCATACATTTGAATGGATGGTTTTTTATAAGGGTAATTTATAGAGTGAGAATTAATATAGTATTTATATCATTTTCTCGAAGACACATATAATTTATTTTATAACATGTAGTAAATATATTTTATATTAATCAGTTTCATGTTTAAAATAATAAAGAATGAAAATTGAGAGTCAATGGAAAAGAAATAGAAGAGGTAAATTTTGACATCAATAAACAAAAACATGGACTATGAAATATCTTGTTGACATGTATGATAATCTAAATAAAATTAATAAATTATTATTCTATGGAGTCTATTTTACAAGTTCATTTCATAGGGGGAGCCAATAAATGATGATGAAAATGGATTCAACATGATTTGGTGTCCATTTGAGTCTATAATGGTAAAGTTATTGGGTCTATAGAGGGAGTTGTTGTTTCTTTAATCAATCGTATATTGAAGGGATGCTATGGGTACCATGGGTAGAAACTCTACTAGTAAGATTGACTTAGTTTTTTGAGAGATTTTAAATCTAATTATATATGTGGAGATTCAAAGGAAGGTGATGCAAATATTTATGATAAATTCATAATGTAGTGAATGTATTAGGGTGATAAGGTCACAATAATAGTAAAGGTTGAATAAGTTGAATATTGATTAGTTTGGATACATGACACCCATTATGCTGGAATCTTTAGAATAAATTTTATATAATGAAGGATATGGTGTGTTGTCAATCAATTTCAAAAGAAATTATTTTAGAAGTGCATTTAAAAATATGATTTTCAAATATAGATGTTGTCTTTTTATGAGCATCGTTAGGATGCATAAGTCCATGATCATTGATCCTAGTTTATCTTTACATTATATATCCAATATGAGATGATTAAGGAACTGTTCTTTTAGAATGTTGAACAATGGGGATCTTCAAATGGGGAAACATTGGAGCTAATGGGAAAGGGTGATGTTTCCATTCAGACATAGAGAAAACCCCAAATATAATTATAAGGATTGAGACACATATCATGGTTAAGGAAGAATTAAATTTCGGTAGGACAAATATATGATGTGGGTTTCAATAAAAATATTTTCGAAGAGTGGGTATAAAATCTTTCATTGTTGTATAGTGGTTAAAAAATGAGTGAATGATGAAAAATTGTACCTAAATATTGTTTCATAAGAATCAATTCATTCTACATAAATAAATTATAGATCCAAAATGTTATTGTGTGAAAACCTTTATCACTTGAGTTTGAAAGGTAAAATATCCTAGATTCAATAGAAATACTAAAAGATGGATGTATAGATATGGAACATGCAAAGAATTATTATTTTAAAGTAGTGGAAGATATCTATCTAGATTTACCGAAAGAAACCCACACATAGAATGTTATATCTTATTTTTATAAATTTATGGGGACTACCCAAGTTTCTTCTCACTAATATTACCTTTATAATGTTATTATCACTGATAAATGACACAAATGGGAAGTGTGTTCTTTCATAAACACATGTTTGATGATTTTGAATCTTATGATCAATAGAGAGATGTAGTAGAAAAAGAGACCATAAGTAAACTAAATTTTTTGAGTACTATCAATGGTAATGAATATAATTATTGGGAAATATATGTGATATACTTTAGGGTAGGTATATTGGTAGATATATATATACTCGGAACTCTAAAAAAATAGAGTCATAAAGAGGATGAATTAAGAATTTAGTGGAAAATTCATGATTCCTAACAAAGTAGGAAAGCTACTTTTGTGATGGATTATTTCTAGTATAAATCAATAATAATAGTATAATAGAGAAAATTGGGTCACATATAATATTTTCTATTAGAATCTGTCAAAATTAACCTCAAAAGGTACTATTTTCTATGGTTTTTTCATCAAAAAACTATTTTTAAATAATTTTTGTGATGGGATGACATTTACATACAAAAAGGATTTACTATTTTATTTATGATAGAATACCTATATCATCTCACATAACTATTTTTTTAAAGCACATGATAAAAAATAAAATATAACATTCATCATAAAAGTTCATCTAATAGATTACATAAAACGTTAATTAAAAAAATTGTCACTAAGGAATTGGTGGATCAGAACTTACTACCTGAGATACCTTCATCATTAAACCACATTAAACCTAATGCATATACTCAATATTATACTCATACTACATATTTGGAAACCATTATTTCTCTTCTAGACACCATCACATATCTTCATGTAGTATTCACTACTATTCCTGGTCTTTAGCTAATCTTTGTATAACCTCATCCTAATATTGTAGATCATATTCATATTCTACATTAGAAAATGATAATGGAAATAATTCTACACCCACTGAACTGTGTAGTTTCATTGCCTCAATGTCATAGTAACTAGTAATGTCTGATCATGAACCTATACATATAACATATCCTTTACAAAATCAACTTGACATCTTCTGGATAAAATAATCCTCCTCAAAATGTGACTCAATCGATCCATCATCACCCCATCTATCTCAGACCGAATCACACGCATGAAATTTACCATTTTCTCATATGACCCCCACAACACATTAAATAGAAATTAATAAGACCAAAATAATAATATTATGTTAATTTAAATAAATTTAAAAAATACTAACCATGATATGTCAAAGTCTATCACTGATAATTTAACTTGTACTACTATCAAGGTACATCCTCTTATACACATCAAACATTATAATGACATTATAAAATCTAGTTATCATAAATTTATCATATATATTTATTAGTAAAAATAAATTTATATAATTATAAAGTGATTTTACATACCTAATATCGATGATATATATGAACGTAAGGATCCCAATTTTATGTGCGGAATCTTATCCTCCATGATTAAATTTACAAAAAATCATATCTCCTCTACAAATTATTTATCATATAGTAAGTTCAAAATAGATCTTAAGCTTGAGATGGGACATAATCAGGTCAATGATTCCAGTAAAAATCATCAAATACATGTAATGATTTTCTCTATATATAAATCCTATAAATGATATATCAAAACTGATAATAATTGTCATAGATGAAGACCTCCCTTTCTTTCCAAATAGAAGGTCACATACTGTCATTAAAAGGATAAATAACCCATAATTTTTTTAATAATAGAATAATATATAAATTATATAATTTTAAAATAAAGTAAATTAATTATGTATACATACCAAGTACTTCACAAACAAATGATTATGTAACTTGATAAGAACATGATCTCATTAAACCCATGCAGAATGGAAATAACTACTCTAAAAAACACTACACTCACTAACGAATTGGTATAAAAACAATAAAAATAATATTATTTATAAATATAATTGATTAGTAAAAAATAAAATGAATACTAAATCAAATTCAAATTTAAACATACATCCTCTAACTAGGATTAATGTAATGAGATTGACTTGAATCCAGAACTGGATATGAAATCATCAATCATATAATGTCCAATCACCTCATGGTAGATGGTATCACATGAAAACGCACATCTAATGAATTAGGAGGATCATATCTAGGTATTAGATCATTTCTCAATCGATGAATCATTTCATCATCATTTTATCAATTCATTTGAAATAGACAATTAATTTTATAAAACGTTTTTATGTCTATAAAATATTAAAAATAATTATAAAATTATAGAACCACTATCTTGAAAGAATATATATGAAAATAATGTTACCCTTATATAATTGTTAACACATATATGATATAAAAATATTAATAAATATTTATGGAAAATAATAATACAAATTTATTTATATTTATCTTCTTTGTTATCTTTAGTTTCATATGTGTTAATTTCTTTATCTTCCTCATTGTCATCACCAATATCCATATGAGATTAAATTTCATCATTTCTTATCATTTCAATGTCATTGGATACATAAATGTCATTTTTAATTACACCATCACTTAAATTTGGGGTATAAAATTTGATATATATATATATATATATATATATATTATTAATTGATATATTCTGGGATGTTTCTTAATAAAATTCAATATTTTCCAATTCAGTGACACAAAATTCTTTTTCTATGAAATGATTTTCATGAGATAATTATTCAAATATCATTATGTAGAAAAATAATTTTCATAATAAACTCAATGTACTTGATATGTGAACAATTTTTTTTTTAAATATTACTTTTATATTTAATGTCATTAATTCTATAACATGGATGAAAACCCATCCCTAAACTATTATCAAACCAAATACATATAAAAATTATTATATACTTTTAATATGTTTAAAATAACTCAATTATTTCATCTAGTATTCCATAAAAATAATCTTAAATTTCTATTCAATGATATATTGTTAATAAAAATTATTTTTTTGATTCACCATATGTGCGTGTTGTAAAAAGAAAACCATTAACCATTTAAGCATTGTAATATTCGACCAATATATATGGTTAATTAATTAGTGCCTGGAGTCGACTATCAAATCTATTTCTATTTTTATTACCTGGATAAAAGGAACAATAATTTATAATCTATACAATAACAAATTTATATCATCTGTTCAATTTTAAACAATATAACTAACTCACTTATGAAACTATTAAGAAAAATTATGATTTTATCATTCTTGAATTCTAATATTGATAATTTTTGTGAATTTATGTCTTATATTTTCATCAAATAATCTACAAATAAATTAATATAAATACACTTTTAACAATTATATTAAAAATTATCATGTAAGGTTAGTACATACTACTAAAATTGTGTAGTTTCTATATAATTTAGTTGAACATATGTATGAGCTATGTAAGTTATGTTATTTGAAATCCATCATTCAAGATGACAACCAGAACAAAACATAGGATGATTATTACTGAAAATAGATGTTCAAGGAAATCTTCAACATTTTCCTCATTTTGATCGATTTGACTATGTTTTTAAGGATATTAACATTGAATATAGTAATCATAGGAACCTGAAATTTCCCCAACACATATGATTCATAAATTCACATTTCAAATAATTCATATTTTATACCTTATTCTTTAATTTTATTCATATATCTCTTGAATGGGAACATCTATAAAAATTTAATAGCCCTCCAAATTTAACTTCATATGGAAAATTAAATATTAAATATTTCATTGTGTTAAATAAGTCGAATAAAAATATTTCATAGAATTTAAAAAAATAATATACCTTTATATCATACATAGTTAAAGAAATTATATTTTTTCTAGATAAATAAATTCGATGAAATATGATATTTCAGTAATAACATCCCCGATTAAAAAATTTATCATCATTATGAGGACAATAGTCAATAACCTATACATGATGACATAGAATTCATGAGTTTTTACCCCACTTCTATATCCATTTATGAATAAAAGGATAAAATTACATTCATAGTCATATTGTGACCTCAAATATTTAATCCACTGACAAAATAGTAAACGGGTTTATAAAAATTGCATAATATTATTTCACCTTCATTTATTTTTATGGTATTTCATATTCCAATATCTCGTGTTCAAGATTCCTTTAAATTTAGTAAAGATCTAACCATGCCTTCATAGTATCTATGAACTTTTCTGGTATATCAAATATTGTATAAAATTTGTTATCAATGTTTTTTTCACAATATGAATTATATCTAACACGTTAGGAACTAACAATTCCAATCAAAATGGAAGATCCAAAAACATATACATTACTTTGAGTAATTGCGATCCCTCTAAAAACTAACTATTTTTTAGTTTATAATTGTTCCCAATGTAATAAGAGTTAATGAAGAGAGAATAGATTTTACCAAAAAACCTAAGATCCCCATTTGAAGGTTTTATATTTAAATTACTCATTTATGAACTTTATTTTGATTCCATCAGAAAGGATAATATTTAGAAATAATATTTTTTTATTTTCATAAAAACAAATCAATATTCCATTAATAAGAAAACCATATTTCTTGTCATCTATGTAGAATGGAAAATATTTTGAACCAAGTTCACTCTATATAGGTAGCATTACATATACTAGAAAGTCACTAACTGTACACATTTATAAATAATTGAAAATAATGTTTTGATATGAAACTAAAACATATGTAGTTACACTATCATTCCATAATTAAACTAACTCATCCATCAATACCTCAAATAAACAAGAATATTTTTTATGAATGTGTAGGATGTAATAATTCCAAATTTATATAGGGTTATTCCATCAATATCCAATGAGGTATGTTGTATACAATTAAAAAAACCTGCCAAAAAGAATACTAAAAATTGTAAGCACACAATTGATAAGAACCATTATAAAAAAGGTCATACCATATTTTATCATATTCAGAAGGAATAGGTGGATGAAACTGATCAAAAATGTTTCCATGAATCAAAATAAGGTTTTACCAATCTAAACATAGTATCTATTCTAGGTAATCAATAAAAATGAATTGTGAGACAAAATAGACAATACAATCTAGATGAAATCATAGAATATATCAATTGTTCAAAAGGAATAAATATTGACTTTCCTTCTAAACATATTTATACCATGATTATCTATATATTGGAAAATTAAAAAAAACAATACATATTCACCTTAATATAAGATTAAGTTATTTGTGCATGTATAATTATTCTGATAAATATGACTACATATATGAATAAAAATTTTTGATTTGATAAAAATTTACTATATGTGGATTCCCATCAGGAAAAAATGATTTTTCTAATTAAAATATTTGATCTATGTAACTATTTGACATTAAAAATTCAGATTTAATAGCCATAATATTGAAACAACTTCAATTTTTATTATCACTCATGTTTGATATAAAGCCTACTCAATAGATTTAAACAAATTAAATATTATATATGGTCCCAATTCTAGACTATAAATTTCAATCTTATTTTTTGTTTCTTGAAAAAGCGGTCAATATAATCGAATACTAAATTTCAAAACTATATTGGTCATAGAATCAAAAATTTATTTCCATCAAAATTTTGTTCTCCAAATTAATAAAATAACTCAAAATCTTTAGGAAATCCAATCATAAATTTTTAAACCACAAATTATTAAACTTTCAATATCTAATAACAGCACACTTCTTACATATATAGTCAATTTTTTCTTCCAAATAAAATTATGAATTTGATGATGTGATAGATAAAAATGTGTCCATACCTTTTCTGTATAGAGGATTTATACCCAAACCATATGGATTACTACAATAACTTATCTAATAATAATTTCATAGCTAAAAATTATGTCTATTTCTGGGGTCCATTTTTTCTAAAAAACATTAATTATTTTATTATATAAAATATTTTACACAACTATGTTTCATCAAATTAATGGTTCATTTTTTATGATATATTTCGCAAAATATTATATATTAAATATTACTATAAATTGAACTATTATATAATATGAGTTTTAGGGGTGGGATCTTCAACCCATGTAAGTACAGTAGACTGACATCCCATCAAAAGGGGTGCATAAACAACCAGTCAACACAATATGTGCCGGTGTTTAATGAATTTAAAATAATTTAAAGTGATTTACAACAAATTTAATAATATTATAAAAACAAATTATTAATTTATTCTAATTTATTTTAATGTGTAATAATTAATGTTAATTTCTACTAATTTAAACTAATAAACTATTTTTTTAATATTTCATACTAAATTATATAAATTTAATAATAAATTATTTTCATTTGCACAAAATTATATTAATTTATACTAATTTCTTGAAAATATTTTCTAATATATAATTTTTTTATAATTTGATATTGTATTATAAAAATTTATTTTAATTTATAATTCTTTTTAAAATTTATGTTATTTAATAGTATTTTATAATAATGTATACTAAATTATATCATTTTATTTTAATTTATATTAATTTATAAAAAATTAAACAAATTTATAGTCAATTATTGCAATTTAATGAAATTTATATCACTTTATTTAAATATATATTACTTTAAACTGATTTAATCTAATGTATAATAAAATATTTTAATTTGTACACATTAAAAAAATTGTTAATTTTTCCCATTGATACTGATTTATTATAAAATTATATTAATTTATACAATTATTTATATATTCATACTAATTCATAATAATTTATATTAATTTGTACAATATGTTTTAAATTTTAATTAATTCATATTAATTTATTAAAATTTTCAAGGAATTACTACCTATATATATATATATAATTATATTAATTTTTTTGATAATATACTAATTTTTTGTAACATATATCAATTTATGGTGAATTATAATAATTAATAGGAATTTCTATTTATTTATATTTTTTTATAATAATATACTAATTTTTTAAAAAAAGCCATAATTTATACACATTATTACTAAAGTATAACATTTCTTATTTATTTTTACTAAAAGACACTAATTTCTAAAAAAAATTATGAAATATATTTATTTAGAGTATTTTCTAACAATTTTTATGAATTTATAATAATTTATACTATATTATGTCAATTTAGAGTAATGTATATTAAATTATGAAGACTTGTAGAAATTTATTTGAATAATTAATAATTAATATCAATTTATACAAATTATATGTATATATAATACATTTTATTAAAAACTATAAATTTTTATCAATTTATACTAATTTCGAATAATAAATAACAAATTTTATTAATATATTACAAATGAAATTAATTTATACTAATTTTTTGAATTTATAATAATTAACATTAATTTATAATAATTTATAATAATTCATTTGAACTTATAACAATTTATATTAAATTGTACGAATTTTTTTTAATATTTATTAATTTATTATAATATATATGAATCAATTAGTTTGGGTGTGGCCTAGTGGTAAAGTCACCTCGTAGTAATACATGAAGCCCATGATCGATTCATGGCCAAAACCATTATCAGGGGTGGTTATCTTTCATGGTGGGGCGGAGGGCTTCGATATTGCTGGTGGGGCTCTGGTTCTGGCAGCGTATGGTCATTGGGATGCATGAAGGCATAATGAAGTTCCCTTATCGGTGGTAGTGAATGGTGCAGGTGGAGGCGGGCGGCCTTTAGTGGGAGTGCGGCAAAGATGTGAGGTAGGGGAATAGGTTGTTGAACCGACACAGTGCTAAAAAGGGGCGTCGGTCTAGTTCATAATGTAGGAAGATGGGCCACCGGAGTTTTCTTATTCATAAGGTGTAAGAGAAACAATCAGGGGTGTTGGACCACTTCATGTTGTAGGTGGTCGGACCACAAGAGGGTGTTCAGTCGAACGGTCGAAGAGTAGAAGTTGAATGACGGAAAAAAAATTGTTTCCTCCACTGGTTCAGATCATGATGGGGCTTAGAACAAATAAACCAGCATTGTGGGGCTATCAGAATGGGATGACACAAGGCAATGCAAGATTTGTGCCTTGCAGGTTTGGAAGATTGATAAAAAAAAATATACATTTATGCTGGTAAGTCTACACTTGTAGTGTCAATTCTCTTAAACCTTCAGGTCATTATTCATGTTTAAGTGTCATTGGGCTTACGATCCATGTAAGTTCATCCCTCAACCCACATAAAAATAAAGAAAAAGGAATAAAAACATAACGGCCTTCGGGTTTGGTGGATAGGAATTAAAAATATTTTAAACGAATTTTTTTTAATTTCTATCAATTTAAATTAATTTATAATAGTATTAAATAATTTTTATTATATTTTAATGACTTTATACCAGTTTATAGTAATATATACAAATTTTCAATGACTTTATACCAAATTATAAAAATGTATATGAATTCATAAAAATTTATACTTTTTAATGTACTTTTATAATAGTTTATAATAATTTTTATTAAATTTTAAAATTTAAAAAAAATTAATGATTTATATCTATTCATTTTATTTTATTTATTTTTATTAATTTTTATATATGTATTTTTAATTTATATAAATTTAATTAATATTTACAATAATTTATAATAAATTATTAAAATTTTTAGAAAATTTTAATTATTTATACAAAATGTAATTAGAATTTAATAATTTAAAATAACTACGAAAATATATAAACTAAATAAATAAATAGAAAAACCGTCATCCAATAAAATCAAACTTTAAAAAATATCAAAATTGGAACTTTTTGAAAATATTTGTAATCTGGTTCAGAATCTACGGTGTTGAGGGTTTGATTTAAAATCAGTTGATTTTTTGATCGAAATAGAAGACTTACAAACAGATTCTCGAGATGGGGGAGGGCTTCATATATTTATTGTTTAATTTTTTTCCACCTATTAACCATCACAAAAATTATGTCGTTTTAACTATTTATAATAGGTATTTGTGACAGGTTGCTAATTGGTGATAGGAATTTTTGACATATAATTTATTTATCACAAAAAGACACCAGCAAAAAGAATTTTTCTTGTACATGGAAAAGTGTATGTTCCAAATTCTGGTATGTCATAAGAAAACCTACTAAAAAATTATTTTCTACACGTAAAGTAGTTTGGATGATAATCGAATGAAAACTGATCCACTTTATAGTGGAGGTATTATGGAAAAATTGGAACAAAACAAAAAAAATTATGATGATATTAATGAATCACCACAAGCTATGGTACTTCAGAATGGAAGTCTAGATGTTCCAAATAATTCAAAGATTATGATTGATCTGGAAACATGTAAATATTGATGTGTCGTCTCAGATTGATGTCAAGTTCTAATGGTGTTTCCAAGCCTATAGGTACTAGAGAGGTTGAGTGTTGTATTCAGTTCCCTTGAAAAACCTTCTATGTACATCATTATTAAATTTATCCATGTATTTTAATAATAGTAAATTTTCTTATCACATAATAATTTTTCTTCTATGTGTCATTATTTGTGATAATATCATGATTTTACTTCTCAGATTGAATAGGCATTGCAGTTCCCAACTATGATGAAAACATTGAAGTTGCATGAAAATATTCTTAAGTTTTGTATATAGTTAGATGATATCATATGGTGGGTCATGAATAATATAAGTTATTATTAGTGGAAAATTTTCAGATATTGAGACATTTTATCATTTTCCCCTTATAAATATTTAGTATATGTGATTATGATAACATCTCCCACTAATAATAAATTAACATTTATTTATATCATTTGAAATTTCTATTTGGGAATGTGTTTAACGATCTTTGTACTTTATGATTATTATTAATTCATTTCTTGAGCCATGTGCTTTGATATATTATGAAAAATAAATGAAAAATATGTTCTTAGTGAGGTCAGATATGTTGTGGTCATCACAAGTGATATTGTTTTAATGAATAATGAAACACAAGTATTATTCCTTTCATTAATCAGTGTAAGTAGATATATTAAGACCTTTAATTGGAATTGGATTACATTGATCCAATCCATGTCAATGGAGGTGCTTTTGGCATGTTTTTTTTTTAAAAAGTCTAGGAAAGAGACATTGATAACATGGGGTGATGAAACATTCATATAACTTACTCGATCAGAAATATTTAGTTAAGGATAATATGTTACACAATGTGTTTTTGATGGAGGATAAGTGTAGTTTTGACAAAAAAAACATTCTCTATGTGAGCCTTGGTGTGTTCTTAAATTCTATTCTTGGACCATAGGTGGTGTAATCTCATACCACTAAAAAAGGGGCCAAGAGAGCCTAATACTAAATGTATTAGAAACATTATCTTCCTTCCATAATAATTTAACATGTTTGACAAATATTATTCTAATTCATGGATTAATAATTATTCATGTTTGAATGATCACAAATATCCAATCATCATTTATTCGTGACAATTTATATGTGAATTAAATTTTTAATAAATATTTATTCAATATGTAATTACTTATTTAATTACATGAATATAAAATATTTATTTAATGTAGAATATTCATAATGTAAAAAATATTAATTCATTTAGTCGAGTGATATTTTTAAAAAACCATTTATTCAATAATTCAGTGAAACTAATATATATATATATATATATATTATGAAATTATAATGTGGAATATATTTAATTAATTAAATAGTCATTTTTCAATAAATGAAAATATTGAAGAGGATTGGCGGAAAAAGTTTTTTGTTTTGTTGATAAATATTATATTCAATATTATTCAAATAAATATATTATATATTTAATAATGAAAAATATTATTTTTCTGTGAATTTTCCACATTTCATGTAAATAATAATAATAACCATATTTAGGATTGAAGTTCTATGATATTTAAGAAAATAACATGTTCTTATTAATAAATACTTTTTTACTCCATAACTATATAAACCTGATTATAAAATTTTGACCTTGCTGTGACTTCACTCTTTTCATTGTACACAATGTAATCTAGTGAGTCCCCTCTTTATGTTTAGAGGGAACCCCCCAAGAATGTAGTGATGAGCATGGGGAAATTATTCTCTTCCACAAGAATGAATTCTTTTTTCTCCCGAAGGATTCAATTACAATCAACAATGCTCATTTCAAGAAATGAATTCAACCATTCAAGCACAAAAATAATTATCTGATGATGATTATAAATTCATGTATCATTTTTGGATCACTACAAGAGAGAATATACCTTATATCCAATAGACGCAATGATTGTATGAAAATATTTTTAAAAAAATGCATCTATCATTAATGAATTACAAGATCAATTTAATTCTAGATCATTATATAATTTAATTATATATTACTTTCTAGGATCCTCCCTTTTAGTTTAGCGATTAATATGTCAATTAAACAATGATTGAAATATGTCATCAATGATTATCATCATCATGTATATCAGGGATTAATAATTTATTACATAAAAATACTTCTTTGAAATGTGAAACCATTTATTTATAAATGGCCAAAACCATAAAGTATTATTAGAGGCAGCACATTGTAATTTAATATAATTTATTAATGAATACTTGATTATATGGAATTAAATTGGCTTTCACATCATACTTATTCAATATTTAAATCTGGAATATTCATTTACTTGTATTTTAAAAAATAATTCTCTTTATTAAATATTCATATCATCTTAAATAGGTTAATAATGGATGAATAATGCTGGATATGCCTTGGATTTTGGCCAGTAGAGAATGTTATTGAAGTGACATGAGCTAGAAATAACAAAAAAAGTAAATTAACCTCATTATTTAAATAATAAAAATAAAAAGCATCTACATATCCTAATGATTTAAATGTTTTTTTAGAAATTATCTATATAAATATTCTTTTTTTTACTTCACTAGAGAACATATCTCCATAATCATTGACCTTGTGACTATTTCATATATATCTCACAAGATATAACCATCTTCATAACATGGGGAATGGAAAAATAATAATGTTTTGAGCGTGAAATCCATAATGGTTGTATCATAAACATGTGAGAAAACATGATTAAGAAGAAATATTTTATTTAAAATGAAATATATCAATAAAGGTTTTAAATAATCAAGAATAACAGACATATCATCTCAAACAATAACACTACAACAATGTAATGAGAAAATAAAACATGGGGCATATAAAATAACCCATTGATCATATGAAAAAGTGGACATTTATAAACATAGGATTTCAACTCATTTTGATCTAGGTTAATCTCAAACCTATTCACCTATAAAATTGGGAGTAGAGCTTACTGAAATCACACTCACTCTTTGTGAACCTAACTATATTCTAAACTCTTCATCAAACATTTTTATCACATTAGTTATCATACTTTCCCCAATGCATTTATGATAGATATTAGTCCTACCCAACTCATAATCTATAAATTTTTTCCACTTGTTAAAAGAACCTTGAAATCATAAAATTAATGAAAAATGAAATTGGGTTTACTGATATTTCAAAATAATCAAATAACGAACCCAAGGAAAATGGTTCTTTTAAACCATTCTAAAACATCATATAAAATTATCTATATAAATCATAAACTATCAAAACTCTTTTTGTGTCCAAATTAATCATATACTAATAAATATATATGTGATAAGAAAATTACTTTATAACTGACTAAAAATTTATTTTTTTATTAAGGAAACACTTTTATGTAAAAAAGGGAGAAGCCAAGAAACATGACATCAAAGACATAAGACATCAAACCATGCCCCAATGGTCCAAAATTCAAAAAACCAAATCAAACAACAAATAAAGACCCCACCCTAGCACAAACAACATTAAGTCTAGTTTCTGCCATTTTAACATTGCACGACAAGTTGTCCCAAACAAAGACGGGCCGATACCGATAACCAAAGCCATACCCTCTAAAACATCCAAAACCAAATCACATAAGTCTAGTGAAAGCTCAAAGATCTAAACCACATATGAGTTAGTTTTTTTAAAAAATCTGGAATCAAGAACCCTTGAACAGTAAGCTGTAGGTAGCCTACATTCACACCGAGGAGAAGAAACCCCCTTGTAAGTCAAGAACAAAACAGACTCAAATCCAAGCGCAAATAAAAAATTCAAATCCATGTAGCCAATCATCACCATCACATAAAACCATCACCTACAAAACTTCTCGTAGACCAAAAAGCTAGATTATTCACCAGTAGGGGAAGCTCCATTGACTTGTAACCCAGATGTCATACTGTTGACAGATAGAAACCCCACCTCAACCCATATCCCCCTTTGAATCTACCGTAGAAGGAACCCAAAGAGGCTCTCCATGGTGTGAGAAGTTGTAACACACCTAGGGTAGGATCAGAAAATAGGGATACCATTGGTGAGGGGTGAGTTCACACAGACTCCGAAAACACCTAGAAACCACGATCCTCTAATCCAAAAACAAAGGCACCCAAACGAGACTATCTGCGCTGTGAAATCCATAACCAAGAAACAATCTACCCCCTCTACACCACTCTGGGGCCAATGCCAAGCCACACCAGAACTAAGAAGAAGCCATCGCCAAGCCCATCAAGCCAGGATCCAACACCGTTGAAGCCTGAAGCCATGTGTGAGCCTTCTCCGAGCCGAAGCGCCAAGTCTCTCAAAGATGGGAGCCTTACCTGAACCTACATCGTGCCACGCCAATACTGATCCAGAGAACACTGAAGCCGATCTGAACCGAACCACGTTGTAAGAGGGGAGAGGATGACCATAGAAGAGAAACCCTAGACCCGAGAGAAGGAAATTTCATCGTCGCTCAGAGTCTCCCCCTTCCTTACTTTATAAAATATAATCACTGGGTGGTAAAGGCGATTTAAAAATAATGGAAAATCACTAATCATTTCAAAACATTGAAGTAAATAATTTATTTTGAAAAAATTTCTATGAATGGAAAAGATATAATATTAAAACCCATAATATAAGGAATTCTAAATAAAATAGACATTAAAGGATATAAATTTTATCAAAAGGGATAAGTGAAATTACTTTGAGAATTTGTACTTTTAGAATAACCATTAATAAATGAGAGTTGAAAAAAGCATAAAATAATTAAAAATGAATGTGAAAATAATATTAATACGTTCACTTCTTATAAATATTCTTTAATAATTAAATATTGATAACCATATAATATTTTTAACAAAAAATTGAAAATATTTTGGAAACCCTTACATATAAGAACAATATCTAATAATAGAACCATAAAAAGGATATAATTTTTTCAAAATAAAATAAAGTGTGGTTGATAAAACATTTTATTTTGAAAATATGGAATGAAATTTTAATCATTTTGAAATAACATTATTGGAAACTGATATCATTAAAAAGTTAAAGAAACCATTTATTAAAAATTAGATATCTTGAAAAACTAGATAATTGGGGATAACAAAAAATATCTTTCCTATTAGTTAAATGAGAACATGTGTGGGAATTAAAAATATAAACATAGAAGAAAAATATAATAAATTAGATATGAATTATTTTTGACAAAAATGAATTTTAATAATGCATTAAAATTATTGAGGAAAATTAATTTGGTGTGAAAAATTATTTCCTCAGAAAATAAGGTGTAACAAATAAGAAACTCATCGTAGGTTATAATATATAAATTGTGAAACATAATAAAAAAAATATGAGTCAATATGGCATAATAATGTGAATTAGGTCAAAAAAGCCCCTTGCGGATTTATTAATTTTTGAATCAAAATTAATTGGATACTTAACAATAAATTGGTTCAATAAAACACATGAATATATGATGGATTACGTCAAAATACATTATTTGTTATTATATGCACCATAGAAATAAGAAATTATTGTATAACATTGAGATATTTCTCAACAAAGAGAATATTAAATGAAAAAACCCTTATGGATTTTGTAATTTTTGAACTAAACCCCCATGAGTGGTAGAAAATAAAAAGTAACATAAAATATCATGAAATGAAATTTTTAATGATAAAAATATTCCAAAGGGGTAGTTTATACATTATTTATTTGAGAACATTGTATATTACAATAGAATGTCCAAGAGATTAGATTTTGAGACAGAAACTCTTACCTTATTTCCTTGCTTTGTTGATCAAACTCTAACCTATATTAAAAACATAGCTTAATTAATAACCTAATAAAAAATCCCACTTATAAATATTACCCATTTATATTTCATATTATAATTATTTATTTTGAGTTCATTAATTAGTTATATTGTATTATGACAATTTAGTCTTAATAAATTTATCTACTTTTTTCATGTTGAATAATTTTGATATTGTTACATGTCATTTGATACCAACATAATTTTTTATATAATTTATGATTCTATAATATATAAATTATATTTATTTATAATTTTATTTTTATTATTCCATATTTTTTTCGATTACATTATGTGATGTTCGAATTGATAATGACTTATTTTGGAAATTTTAGTCAACAAAATTTTTACACTAATAATAAGATAAATAAATAAGATAATATTAAAATAAAAAAATTATAATAATAATTTAATTAATATATTATAATAATATTATTTTTTATATTTCCATTGTAATAAAAAATATTATTTTAATGTCTTCTCCATAAAGGTGTTCAAACCAACCCGAACATGAAAATGCATTAACTCAGTTGTCGGGTATGGTTAAGGAAGTGTTTCTTTTAATGAAATATCATTATAATAGAAGAATAATTTTATTATAACTATTTTTTTGATGTTTTACCATATTCTAGTATTTTTTATATAATTTATTAAAATTTAAATGAAACAATAAAATTGTTTTTTATGTATGTTCTAATCGACCCATATGCATGCTGAGTCTTATTGTTTCACAACATGTGAGAGGTGGTTAATATGAATATGAAATAAAAAACATTAATCATAATTATATGATATATATCATATTAATTCATTAATTCCATCATTAATACCATATATTAATGTTTGTAGTAACAGATAGACAATCTCTCTTCGGGGAGGTGTTAGTATGCACAATTCATTAATAATGTTCTTTTTTCTATGTTGATCTAAATGGATAACTAAGGAATATAAAATTAATATATAAAAAATATCAATAATTTAATTATAATATTTTACTATATTATTATGGTTGTATGAGATTTTGAAGAGTAATATTGACAATAAAATCATAATAAGGAAATAAGAGTTATATTGGAGACATGATTATTCCTTATAAGTTCACATTAAATTGACGGCATGAGTCTAAAAATTAGTGAATGAGGGGTTATGTTTTTGGTAAATAATTATAGCGATTGTACAATGTTAGAGTATCAATTATTAATTTTTTAATGGTGAATTGTAGCTTTTAATTGGTGCACCTGATTTCTATTAATAAGAGAATAAAATGGAACTTTTGGAGGAAATCATCATTTCTCATTAATTCCATAAAACTATTAAACTTTCAACATATAAAAAGCGAAAAACTATATTCTGGGATAATATAATATGGAATCTAATATCATCCATTTATTTTAAAATATTATGTTAACATGTTTTTTCCTTTTTCCTGAAGTAAAACTCTTTATTCTATTATTAATTTTAATGGGAAAGCTATTTCATAAATTTATTAATTAATTTTGATAACTAAATTTAAATTTTAACTTTTTACCTAATTTAAAACTTCTTATTCTAAAATCTAAAAAAATAATAAATTTTAAAAATTTGGGAAATATCATTTTAAAATAAGAATTCTTAATCAAATAAAAATGGTTTTATAAAAATTGATATTTTTCTTATTAAAATATAAATATAATATATAATTATCATTATTAATAATTTGAATGGAATGATTTTATTGATTATTAATTGAATAAATTTTATGTGTCTTTAAAGTGAATCCACAACTAGAAATATCTTAGAAAATACATCATTCAATGTTAAAACACAAAATAATTTTTATTAAACTTACAATTTTTATTTGTTCTAAAAATATTAGGCACGGTCTTTATAGGCTCAATAATGTATTAAAATAAATTAATTTATTTAAATATATATATATATATATATATTAAATGAAATTTTACCAAAACTTTTTATATATGCTTATATAGTGATAAAATCAAAATAGCTATATTTTCAAATGAAAAATCATTTTTTCAGAAAAAAATAAAAAAATAATACTAAGTAAATTTTCATAAGAGGAGTTACAAAACTATTTATATTTTATGAAATTTAAATTTAAAAAAACGTAATCTAGTTTTTAAAATAAGGAAAATAAAGAAGAAGAATATTGTAACCTTTTTCTATTATAACTCAAATTTACTATTTACCTAAAAATGTAATTAATGTTAATGGCCTTACATATTAGGAATTATTATTTTTCTATTTATAATATATTCTCAAAACATTGTGTTTTTTATATTGTATGATGTACAATAAGTTATAGAACATAGTATGTATTTTTAAGGATTTAAATTTACCAAGTTCTTAGATTTGAACCCCCTAAAATAATCACACCCATACAATTTAGTTATCTTCTAATAATGGAAGTCACTAATGGTTCACTAAGAATCCTATGAAATTTATTCAAATAAGATATCCATATAGTTATCTTTTTTTATAAAAGGAAACTATTTACCCCAAATATGATTCATTGGTTGTCACTAGGGAAAATATTTCACATCTTCATTTTCATGATCCTATTTCAAATCAAATACTACATCAAAAAAGGTTATGACAGTGTATAATATGGTTAGAGTAAATTTTTGTATGAAAATGAAATCTGGATTATAAGATGTATTCTCTAATGAAACCTATATTTCCACCTATATTAATATTTTTTGAATATATTAAAATTGGTTCATCCTACAGCTCTCTTGGTTTATCATAGTTCACTTTTAGTTGTGTTCTCTTATACTTCTCAAACTAACCCCCCAAAGTAACAATAAAATCAAATATTCATAGTGGTTTATAAATATAATGTTTAAAAACAAAGAATATAATGAGGTAGTGTCAACCATGTGTGTAGTTATGCCCATTTTCCTATATCATGTGCCGATCATGTTAACAAACAATCTTCCATTTTTTGGGTTTATTACCCCTAGGAAGATATGTGATAGATACGATATCCACTTATAGTATCCGTACAGATAATTATTACTGGGGATAAACACATACTCAAAAACATTTCCAATATTTCATAATATCATAATATATATATATACTCATTTAAAGGGGTGTTAGTAAGTATCTCTAACCATAATACCATGTTTAACAAAAAAAGACTTCAATAATAACTTAACTAATCTGTAAAATAATAAAACTCCAATCTAATACAAAATAAAGAGATCCAACTAAACATAATATAAATAGTACCTTAATCTCGTGATTTAGTTAATATATCTCATAAAAAATCACACTTCTCAAAAACTGAATGTCTTAGTGTAATGAAGACTAGCTATATAAACATACTTATTTTACTACACTTTTGAACATTTATTAACTATCATCTTTCACAAAACACTTTTATATATAACACACATGATATAATCATCATCATAACCTAAGTACTATAAACACAATAAAATGTGTGAACTCAAACTCATAGTAAAGGATAACATAACAAATTCCATAATGGTATGATTATTATCATGTTATAAAAAAATAAAAATAAGAATATTTAGATATAAAATAAAATAAATCAATAAGTATTTACTAAATGCATGATATGTAGATATACCATCTCATACAATGACACTTATACTGTGGCATGAGAATGTAAACCATCAATCATATAACATGATCAATGAAAAATTATAATGGAATTGGAAACATAATAAACATAGGATTCCATTATCTTTATGTATCTAGATACCCACTAACCTGTTCACTCATAAAATTGTGATTAGAGAAAACTGTCATCACACTCACCCTTTGTGAACCCAGCTAAATGATAACCATTTAACATAAAATTTCTATTTCATGAGCTATAATCCATTAAAAAATTCATTGGAGGTATATATAGGTCCCACAAATCTCATAATTGATACATTTGTGTTCCACTTAATGAAAATAATCATCACATAATAAAATAGCTCCCAGATAAATAATGGGTTTAATAACTTTTTGAAAACAACATATAATAAACCTAGTAAAAAATAATAGGTTTCCTAAAACATTAAAATAATCCCATATCATGAAAATGATAAATCATAATATTTCAAAAATATCATTTTTAAAAATGAATCATATCATAATAACATATATTTGGTGACCATAACATCACTCATGATAGATATCCTTTGGATGGTAAATAGAAGTTAATAAAAACAATTTTCATAATATATTTTAAAACAATGATGTCAACATTACTTTAAATATTATTTCTATGAAGGGTAATAAATGATTTTGAAAAGAATAATATAAAAATTATTATTTAATACTATTTTTAAATACATAAAGGTTATAAAAAGGATATGTATAAATTTTTTGAAAAGTCGTACATTTTTAATAAAGGTGACTTCAAAAAGACATAGTCTTGGATATTATAAGTGAAAATACATCGAAATTATATACTTTTAAAATAATATCTAAAAATGGAACATTTAAATAGACATAATGATTTAAAAAAAAAGAAAATTTAAAAGACAATGTAATTTTTTAATTTTAAAAACAATAACTAGTAATTGAACCATGAAAAGGAAATAAAATTTTAAAAAATATAATGTGATGTGGATGATAAAAAAATTTATTTTAATGAAACGGGAAAAAATAAATTTCCACATGCGAAAGGTTAACATTTTTTGGAATAAAAACAAGGTCATGGAAGAAAAATACAATTAAAAAATTAAGAATAATTCTTAACAAAAATCCATTTTTTGTAAACATTAAAATCATTGAGAAATAATAAATTAGTCTGAAATAGGAATTCCCTATAAAATTAGGTTTATTACATACTAAAATCATAATTGGTTTGAATACATCAATTATGAAAGATAATAGCTAAAGATAAGTGATTATAGAAAAAAGAAGATAATTGAGTCATGAAAAACATTTATAAATTTAGTAATTTCTGAAGGGAATGTCATTGGAAGACTGAAATCATTATGATAATGTTCATCCAATGAAAAAATTGTTGGCCATTTAAAAATACATTTTTTGTAGTATACACATCATAAACAAGAAATTGGTGCATACCATTAAAACATGTCTCAAGGAATTAAAGTTGAGATGAATAACCTTTAAGGATTTATTAATTTTTTAATCAAATCCACATGAGGGGAATAAGTTTAAATAGAAAATTTAATATCTTGTAAATAATATAATAATGATAATAAATCTCAATGGGGAATTATTTAAATAATATAAATCAAAAAATTGAATTGTCATAAGTATGTCTCAAATATTTTAGTTGTGATGAAATCCCTTAACTTGTTTCCACACATAGTTGATCACAATATAAAATCATACAAAAAAATATATCTAAATTAATATCTTAATTCAGAACCTTAATCATATATATTTCTCTTTTATAATTTTTATTATAATTATTTATCATGAGTACATTAATTAGTAAGTGCATATTATATCAATCTGGTGTGGAAAACTTTAACTATTTTACAAATATTTAATATTTTTAATATAATTACCCATTGTTTTATTCCATTATATTTATTGATATATCATTTATTATTCTATAATATATAAATTATATTTTTTCAAACTGATCTTATTTTATTCCATATGCGTTTGGGTTTTGTTATGAGAATGGTATTTTTAAATTGACATATTTCAGTAGTTTTAGAGAACAAAAATATTACATTTATAATATGTTAAATGATAAATATAATATTTCAATAATATAATAAAAAATATTCAGTTAATATAATATAATTATATTATTTTCTTTAATTCTCATATCCATTATTAATTGTTTTTTAAATCATTTTTCACATAAGTTGTTAAACCAACCCAAACGTGACCATGCCTTAACTCAGTTAGTGATTATTTTTAAGAATGATTTCCTTTTAACATAATATCATTATTATATAAAATATTATGATATTATGTTTAATAGTTTTTTTTATGAACCATATATTTAGATATTTTGACAATTTATGAAAATAAAAATAAAAAATGAAAAATGTTTCACCATGGTGGTGGTAATATGTAGGTAGGCATAATTAGTGTTCCAATTTATAAACACTTGATAGGTGATTAAGGGTGATATTAAATTGAAATAAAAAAACCATTTATTACATATATCATATTTACTCATCAAATCCACCATTAATTCTATCCTTGAAATGTGGTAATGAAAAAAATGGCATCGCTTTGTGGAGGTGGTAGTCCCCACAACGTACTAACAATGTTCTTTTTTTCTTATGTTGAAAGAAAAGAATAAGTAATTATTATATCATTAATATAAAAAATTATCAATATACTATTGATACGTAATTATATGGATTATTATCATTATATAATATTTTTAATAGTTATATTAAGAATAAAATCTTAAGAAAGACATAATACTTACATCGAAGACTATATATTCCATTGAAGTTCTATTAAAATTGATGGTATTAGGATAAATATGAGTGTACAAGGGATTATATTTATGTGAGAGGGTTATAAAGAGAGAAAACCTATAATTGTTTGTCTAGCAATTCCAAGGGTAGTAATATATTTAAAATGGTTGAATAGATATCCCTTTATTAGTTGAGAAATGAACACATTTTGAGACACTCATATTTTCTCAATAATAACAATAAACTATTAAATGATCAATAACTAAAAAGTGGAAAAACATTGATTGTGGGACAATATATATTCTATACTCATCTCAACCACATACCTGTAAACATGTTTTTAAACTCTTTTGTTCATTCATTCTGAGTAAAAATATATTTCCTTTTTTATTTTTTTAGATAATTATTTTTTTAACATAGTAATAAATTTTAATAAATAAAATTGAAATTGAAATCATTACCTCATTTAAACCTTCAGATTTTGAATTTGAAAATAATTTTATCATTTAAATTTTTTAAATGTGTAAAAATTTAATTTGAAAATAAACACACATAAAAATGTGCAAATAGTTTATGGACAAATGATGTTTTTCAACTTTAAATTTACATATATCATAAAATTTTGAATATTTCTTATTTTAAGGATGTAAATTTAATTATTATAAGTTAAATGAAAGGTATGTGGATTTTATGTAAATCAACAGTGGAATCTCACATTTAAACTTCTTTGTTCAATTAAAATACTAAAACAATTTATGAATATAATATATTTATTTATTTCTAAAAATGTAATTCATGGTATTTTAAGTCTCAAATAATATATTAGAATAAATAATTTCATTCCTTAAATATATATTTTATTTTGAAAAATCAATTTTAAAATTATAGGATATGATTACACACTAATAAAACTACAAAAACCATATTTCTAATTGAAAATTAATTCTTTTCTAAAAAAATAATATTACAATTATTTTCATTTGAGGAATTTAAATATAAACATAATTTCATCAAAGATACATTTTAGCATTTATAAATTAAATTTTTTTTTGAAATAAGGTAAAATATAATGAATACATATTTTATTATAACCTGTTTTATATTAACACATATTATTAATTTATTTGATAAAGTAAAATATATTAATAGTATTCCAACAACATATTAATTGAATAATAGTTAGTAATTTCTTCATAATATTTTTTGATTTACTTTTATGTGTGAGTTAGAATTCATAGAGCCTGGTTTTTATTTTAAAAGATTTCAATATCCGATGTTGTCAGAGTTACATGGTGTTTGACTCAAGTATAGGTTTTATACTCAAGTCACTATACCTTTTTGTGTAGAGGGAAAAACGACACATAAATTTCTAATAAGCCAAGATGAATTTATTGCACACCACATATTATTTGAGCTAACATGGAACATGTTCTGTTAGACCACACGACATGTTGTTGGAATACTCATCATGTATTCTATATAGTTTAGTGTTGAAACATACACTACTTATGTTGTAAAATATACTGTATAATGTTGTGTGACACTAAGATACTATATAATTAATGGGGGAAAATTCTCTTCTATATTCTATGTGATTAATAATTTCCCACATTTCAAGAACATTCCAATTCCAAAGGATGGCTATGAGGACAGATGCCAAGTGGAACACATGACGTGTAGCTCATTATTACAATTTGTGTAACCCAACTGATATATAAATCGAGTCCCAATTAATTTGTCCTGGATTAATAACAATTGTTAAAAAAAGGATGTAGCTTATTTGTACAAGGTATGTATTCACCCAGTAATGATCAAAATTAAATTACATAAAGAATAATTAATTATAGAATTAATATTTTAATTACATTATTACCATATAATATGAGCAATTTTTACAGAGGTATTAATAATTAAAAAAACCTCAATTAATTCATTGTAATAGTATGTAAATGTTTTTCAATATAGTAATTTTCCATGTTTAATTTATTATGGGTGTAACCAAGACACTTAAGGTGGTCATTAATAGAAAATAATTTTATTAATTAAATGAACTAATAAAGGGAATTTAATCTTAATATCAAATAAAAATTCAAATAAATTATAGATATAGTAATTATTCATATTCATTGCACACAATGTGGATGACTGTGATCATAGAGAAACCAATATATGTGATTATTTTATATAGTTTATTATTGAATTGTTTTTAAAAAATAATTATATACAATAATGGAATTTGGGGAATTCCTCCCACTCATTATGTAAGGGCCTACATGCCTACTGTTTCTTGTAGTTAAACCCCATTAATAAATAAACTGGTTACCCTCATCTATGTGTGAGTAACATTATATAATAGATGAAGCTACCATGTGAGTTGATGTAGTGCATGTTTGGAGCTAAGATGAAACCAATCAAGGTGTTACACTAGAGAAGAGGTGAAATGATAAATCTCACACCATTCATGGTTCAAAAACATAATTATCTAGGGTTATGGGTTTTTATATCATCAACTATACAAACAATTTATTAGATAAGATCATGTAAATAACAAATTATTAATATTCATTATATTATATTCAAGGGTAATTAATTACATATTTTTAATCAATTAAAAAAATAATTATAAATAAATAAATATTGAAGAAAAATAAATATTATAGTATGAGTAATCATTATCCAGAAATGGTTTATCACTTCTGTAATATCCACTCAACATTAACAGGCATTTGATAATATAAAATCCGAAGTTCACGAATAAAAATAAAAACCACTCAAATGAAATATTACATTTGTATAACCCTCGAGTACATGGGTGGAAATTGAACTATAGTTTAAAGTGCTTGACCAACCTCCATTTGGGCTATTTTAATCATTGATTAGTCTCTTTCTTGAGTTTTTGGTTGACATAAACTAGCTTGCATTAAGGGTTTATCACCTTTGTGAGACTTAATGGAACTGGTAGGAAAGGTTTTTAGGAAGTCACAATCTATTATATCATGATGGGGTGTCCACTCAAAGGACCAAAGAGATACGAGTGAATGTTGTTATAAAGTTATGCCCACAAAAATATTATCGATTACATTTTGTGACATTTGAATGGGTTATAATATAGGAAACTTGGGTCAATTCTACTAGAATGTCCATGGAACATGATATTTTGAGTCCAATGATTATGAAAATTTCGTTTTCAAAGAATTTTAGCAGATTAATAAATTTATTTTAATTTTTCTTCTAATATTTAATTTAGATTAAGTGATAAAAATAATATTTTAGTTGTTGTATAAATTGAAACCCACATTACTTTGACTATATCACTAATATCTATATTAGAGAAGGATATCCTTCTCACCAGTTAAAATTTCTAAAAATTTAATATGTTACTGTAGACTCTGAAAAAAGTCTGCAACTCCTACAGGAAGTTTCGAAATGGAAAAGCGAATTCATATTTGGAATCAGAGGCCTGGTCCAGAGGCCTGTGAAGTGGGGTGAGAAATAAAGGAGGGCTTGCGTGAAATAAAGATGTCTGCATGAAGCATGTCTAGGATTTGCAGAATCGAGCTGCTGTTGCGCGCAATTTTGCGCGCCCCAGTTCCGCGTGGTGAGGCTTTTTGCGCCGACGGTTCCCGGCACGGAAACATTCGTGTGCTGCCTAGATTCTGTGCCGACGAGTGCCTATAAATACAAGGCTACCCTTTATGGTTTGGGGGTTGAGGAATATGGATCGGCTCTCGGGTGCACAATTCGACTCCCCCCACACACAATATGACTTCCAGGTAATCCCCCTTTTCGCGCTATCTTGCCCAGGGGTTCGTCTTTGCGGGCAACTCCACTGGCTTCAGTGAATTTGCCTCCTCCTCCTGGTACATCCCCGGTACGCGATCGTTGTCCTTTGCGCGAAATCCCCTTCTATGTGCGCAATCCCATATCCGCACAATAATTTGGCCCTATTGCGCACTATCCCGGTGTTTTGTGCGCAAACCTTCATTTTGTGTGCAACACCCACTGCCCCTTTACCTTGATGCCCCTTGGCTGCCTTTCCACACCGGCAGGTGATGTCTTCCCTATTGGGGATGTGCGCCATGCATTGTTTTCTCGTACGGCCTTCCAGGCTCGTACGAAGTAACCTCAAGGTCCCTTGGGTGGTGCTTCCCATTGTGCTACTTTTCCTTATGCTTCTCCGAATAGGCATGCTAACGTCTATTGCTTCATCGCATAGCCATGCGAACTTGGACCCCCCAATGGTTCGCCCTGCGGCCCCCCTTCACCATGGCCTTGCCGATGCCTTCCCTCTGACAAGGGGTAGAGGTCATTTTGCATGTAAGCCCTAGGGGTGTGGAGCGAACCCACCTCGTCCAAGCTGCATGATGTTAAACTGCTAAGCACCTCATCCTTAACACATGAAGTTAAATTGTGGTCTGACACCGTGCTTCGCACGCAAGGTCCCCCTAGCTCAGATATTTTTTACACCTCTCGTCTCCACGGGAATAGGCTCTTCCTTGCATGGAATGAGATCCTCCATGTCGGAGTGGCGTTTGTCAATGGGGGAAGGGCTACCTCAGAGTGTAAGCCTCTAGCCTCTTCTACAAAAGGTTGCACCCATGCACCTCTGTACTTCCCCCCTGCCCAGGCCAGTGGAGTCCCTTTCCCACTGTGCTTTGTCGCACCACGAGCCTCCACCCTGGAGTAAGCCCAGGGACCCAGGGCCGATAACCACGCGTAAGCCCCTGTTTCCTCTTAGGGTCTCTAACCACGCGTAAGCCCTCGTTTCCTCTTCGGGCCGCTAACCATGCGTAAGCCCCTATTTACTCTTTGGGCCTCTAACCATGCGTAAGCCCCATTCTGCTTCTCATAGATTCACCATTCAAGACGTGATCGTCTGGTCCCTTCTGCCTCTAGTTTCTCACACTGAGCATGACTCACATGGGATTAGAAAACGCATCGACCATGACATCCTCATATGGGCCGCCTCAGAGCGTAAGCCCCATGCCAGCGAAGTACATGTACTTTGATCTGTGCTAACACATGGTATCTAGGAAGTCTCCACGAGGTTCAAGCCCACCACCCGGTCATTTCGACCTATCCCCGTCGGTTCATTAACCATCATAGGCCACCTCGGAGCGTAAGCCCCATATCCACCACGTGCCGCCTCAGAGCGTAAGCCCCATATCCCTCATCCCGCATGACGTTAAACTGTATGCCCTTATCCCGCATGACGTTAAACTATATCTCATCCCGCATGACGTTAAACTACATTTCCCCTCTTGGGCCGTCTCAGAGCATAATCATCATGCCTCACTCCATCATCCATCCTGATCCTTACCTGGGCCGCCACATCCTAGGGAGATCATGCCACTCCACCCCACCCTATAACATCCGGAAGCCACCCATGTGCTGGACCCAACATCAGTGTTCCCCATAGGGGGTCCGTCAATCTGATCCAATCTCAGTGTTTCGATTAGTCCGATCCATCTCCACAAGACGTTAAACTCGCGGCATACCCCGTGTTAACTATGGGAAGCTGAGGAAAACCTCAGATGGTACACATTCCCCACATTCGATGTGGGATACCTCAGGCTTCTGCACCCTCTAGAATCCCTGTGATAAGTGACAGAAGACAGACATGCCGATCCCCAGCGTCAAGACATGCCAACGACACCCCAACATGACTGTTCCCCTCAACGAAGGTTACTGCCCCGACAAGACCCCTTGGAGCGTCTCGACGAAAGCAGTGTAATTAACTGGCGCCCATATAGATATGGCACCAGGAACGAGCTTCACGAACCCTTATTAAATCTATGAGGGAGACACGGATTAGGTGACGAGCTCTGAGGAGGAATACACGGAAGGAAGAACCAACATCCCATCATCCCGGTTTCGATCAAGGAGCCGACGTCCCTGAATAAGGAACGGATGTCGCCCGCCTTTGGAAAGCGGGAATACGGGGCTGCGAGCCGCACGTCCTCCCATGCGTGATGGACATGCGTGCGCACCCCAACGTAAAAGCGTCAGAAACAGTTACACTATATTATATTACAACATGAATAGAAATTAAAAGTTGCTGAAAATGCCCTATTCTAGGCACTTGGAAAAGTTGAATGTGAAGATGAGAAGTAAATCTATTTAAAACATTTGGGTTATTCCACTGATTCCCAATGTTTTATTCTATAATTATTGCCTATTGATATTTTAAAACAACATCAGGATATGGATGTGAATATTATAATGTCTCTCCTTAATGATCATTATCAAGAGATCTTGTTCAAAGTTGGATATGATATATCCATTGGATTATTCTTGTGAAATATAAGAGGGATGGTTCCATATAGGCCTGATGTAGTCATGGTGATATTCTACATTGTGTTCTTATACATCATGGTGTTTATGATCCTTGATGAGATATGAAAATATATCATTTTATCATTACCTCCTTAGAGTTTCTCCAATTATTTTATTAGTTATAAAATCATTAATAGTGAGAGGATACTTTAAAAATACATCAATCTTGTTCACCTAGTTGATAAATACATGGTGTCTGAAAATTCAATGACCCTCATAGTGAGTAAGAAAATGAAGAACATTGTAAAGGGGGCCATGCTTGATCCCATGCCTGGGGATCTCGAGTTACATCCCTAAAGGAGAAAAAAGATTCAAATTATGGATTAAGAAAATGATATAATGTGTTTCCCATGTGGTAAGCTTTTCCACTATAAGAAAAACTACACTCAATTAACAAATCAAGCATAAGCATCAAGTGTGTTCGTTATTGAGTTAAATCCTGCAATTTATATATGTTGTGCATTAGATAAATCTGTTGGTTTTAAAATCTATCATCAAATGTAATAATAATCATATTTTAATATATTTCCTTGGGATAGTTGGAGTTTTGGGATGTTGATGTCATGATTCTAGATTCTGTAGCTATTAGAGACTACCACATTTCGATACCGTTTAAGATTGTCCCTATTTTAAAATATTATTATATACCCATAATTACCAAGAAGATAATTTCTATATCATACCTTAATATAGAAGGTATTATTTTCCTGTTTAGAAATTAAATTTCTTTATTTTATAAATATATTATAATTTATGGAATGGAGAATCTAAATATCGGTCTATATGTATTAAATTAATAAAACTAAGTATTAGTAATTGAAACAAATGAAATTCTCATGAAGCATTTCATTGCTAAATATTGAATCACTTTATTGTTCATGTAAGTGATAAGCATTAGGAAATTATCTATCAAGTGGGTTATATTGATTATTTTGAGGTAGGACTACTTGATATATGTCATGCTTGTTTGTAAAAAAAATTATAAGGCCACATTTCACTGGAAAATGTGAATGATCTAGAGAGATTCTAGAATCGGAACACACTTGTGTAAATAGAACATTTATAATAAAGGCTAATGGTGGGTATTTTTACTTCATTATATTTAGTTATGAATTTAGTATATATGGATAAATCTTCTTAATTTGGTATAAGATTAGATCTTTTTTATAATTTTATGAGAACAAGAATGAAGTAGATAATTAATATGGTAATAATATAAAGAAGATATGATTTGATTGTTGTAGTGAGTATCTTAACCAGAATTCATTAATACTCTACCAGACTGTAGGATTCTATCCCAACTCAATCCTACTTATACACCACAATGTAATGGTTTCCATTTGTAACATCTCAACCCAAACCACAACATCTGATCTGGAATTCAATGTGACCTCATTGGAATCTTCTCGTACGCAAGAGGCTTTTGACTAGAATTGAAGGTTTGATTTCATTAATGGAGAGACTATACCCTCAATATCATGTCATCGGATCTATAATCCACAGTAAAAAATATAATATATAATCAAACTAACATGATGAAAAATAAAATAAATGACATATATTTAATACATATAAAGCAGTTCTTGTAAGTTGTAAATGTGTCCAAAAAAAATAAACTATATAACATAATTAAATAAATAGATGATCCTCCATATTCCCTCTAAGTCTACTACTAGCTTCATACTCCTCTGCACATCTATCCATTATATGGTCCTTACCCTTTTCAAGATCACTCATGCAATCTACAAGTGCCTCAAAATTCTCAAGTATGGTGTAGTACAAGACTCATTAGGACACCACCAATGCATCCTTAACCTGATGTGCTCGATTATACAAGTGTATGCCATAATAATAATTAATATGTAATAAGTATGGTATTACATATTCCAAAATAGAGCGGTCATGTGCTAACCAATCCACCACAAACCCCCAAGTATACCTGCTTCACCTCCATGCTGAAAATATATTTAATGTCGATAAATAGCCAACACTTTCTGAAAGTCTATTGATGAGTCACTCAGAATCCACAAGAAATTGAATGAAAACAACCTACCCATAATCCACAAGGCATTAGGTAATACTGAGAATCCAAAAGGCATCGAGTGTATGTAACCTACCCATAATTCATAATGCTTTAGTTAACACTTGGAATTAATACGACATTAAGTGTTTTCCATCTACTCAGAATCAACAAGGGATTAAATAGATGCTAAGGTGCAAGGTTAACATGGTGGGTCATCGTCATCACCACAAATAATGTGTGCAACACACAAGGAGTAATCATAAAATAATGGCCACCTGTCAAGTATACACATACCGATCCTTCAAAGGAAAACATGAGAAGTCATATCATGTCAACAACCATAGCACATATCATGATAAATATAGAATCATCATATAGATCAACATTTGAATTAAAAATCATCGGGGAATCAAGATATCACATCAATCTCAATGAATCAAATGTCACTTATGGTTCTCAAGGCTACACACACCCACCCACCCACATGTGATCATAATCTAATAGGGTTATAAAGTATGAATATGAATAAATCATATTATGGAAATATATATAAAAAATATGAAAATGGTAAGAAACTTTGTAACTCAAATTCACTGTCATCGTGGATAAGGATAAACCACCTCATGTGGTTAAATACACCTACTCACGAACCAAACATTGCATTCATCAATATATCAATGCTTGACATTCATGAAGGGATAAAAAAACAAATATCAGTTATTTTATTCTAAAAATAAATAAAATATCACATCTAAGGATAAAATATTTCTATTAGTCAATTTTGAAATCATCATTTTATAATTATATTTCTCTAATTTTAATAAATTATCCTTTTATAATTATATTTCGATACTTTCCCTTAAATTATCCTTTTAATATTATATTTTTATATTTTCTCATAATTTATCCCTTAAAATTGTATTTTGATATTTCTAATGAAAATTATCATTTTATAATTATTTTTGATAATTTATTATAAATTATCCCTTATAATTATCATTTGAAAATTTTCCTAAAAAAATTCTTTTTATAGTTTTATTTGATAATTTTTATCCTAAATTATCCTTTATAATTAGTTTAATAATTATCATTTGATAATACACAAAATTCTCCTATGCTAGTTTTTTATAAACTTTCAATGCGATAATTACCTAATTATTATCCTTTAACAAATTAAATAAAATTATCTTTATAATTTCATGTAATTATGCATTGATAATTCATTTTAATTATCCTTAGATAATTTGTTGAAATTTCCATGTGATAATTTTTTGTTGTACTTACCTTTTAATAATCATGCACATTTAATCTTTGAAAATTCTTCGTAATTATCAGCTAATAATTATAAATAATTATATTTTGATAAAATCACAATATTTATCTTTTGATAATTTAATAACTCATCCTTTGATAATTTTATTTAAAATTATCATTTGATAATATGGTTATATTATAACCAAAAATTTGTTGACATTATCAATTGATAATTATAATAATTATCCTTTGATAAATTATATAGAATTACCCAAGATAATAATTATTTTTAAAAAACTCATTGATTTTATATTTTGATAAACATATTTTGAGAATAAAAATTATCTTTTGATAATAAAAATTATCTTTTGATAATCTGATTAAAATTATGTTTATAATTTTAGGATTAACATTTTTATTGTAAAATGTTTTCTCTTCTTTATTTAGATCATGAATTTGAAAAGAGAAGAAAAAATAAATTGAAATTAAATGAAATGAAATAAAATAAAAATATGCTTCACATTCCGAGGAGGAGAAGGAGGATAGGTCTGCGCCATGCTTGGGAGATTAAACAAGAGAATGATGGGTGCATTACCGGGTATACACATAGCATTAATGGGGTTGCTGGAACTCGAACACATCATCCTAGAACCAAAACCAGATGGATTGACTATTTAAATGAAAATTCATTTTCATTTGGTATTTTGAAAAACTAAAAAATTGAAACTATTTATTTAATCTCATTTTGAATCAAATCATGATGATAGATAGTTAAATTCACGCATTAAGGCACTATATAATTTCTTTAGTGCAAATTTATTGAATGAAAAGTTTTTAATTATCTTGATGACATGTTAGTGGTGTCCAAGACGTGATTTTTTTTGGAAGATGAACAATAACCAAATTTTAATTAAATTAATAAAATTAATTATTTAACGTAAATTTTAAATCACACAAAATGCTCATTGCACATAAACTTTATAAATTAAATATTATACACACCCAATTATGAACCAAATTGTGGCCCCATATTTCTCATACGACACACCATTTTAGAGATATTAATTATTTATTAATTAAAAATTGGATAAACTAATTAATTTAATATTAAAAAGTTTATTTCAGGAATGAGACGTCCAAACACCTGATGATTAAATGTTTTATACCCCACCTAGGGTGAACATTGCATTTAGGTCCTAACATTGGTCTCAAATTTTCATATGATGCACCCTTTAAGAGATATAAAATTATTTCAAAAAAATAATATATTTTATATTATTTAATAAATTTATCTCAAGAGAGATACATCAAAACAATCGATCCCTTCGAATGTTAAACCCATCATAGGGTGAAAACCATGTTTCAGACCTGGTGGTGGTTTTATATTTCTCATACAATGCACCAATTTGGAGTTATTAAATTTTTTTGACTAAATTTCATTCACATAATATAATATATTAAATATTTTTACTTTGTCTTAATTTAGGATTTACAGACCTTGGAATCTCACAATAACTGAATATCTCACTCCAAAAATATTCGATTGAATATTCATAAGTGTTACTTGGGATTTTTCCCTTCTGAAAATCCATTAATGCATTTTTAGTTATTCTTCACTAATAAATCATTTTTTCACCCCAAACATTTATAAATTATAAAAAATTGAGATTTTATTATCATTATAAAAATCCAGATATTACACCATTAAATAAGTAACCATGCCTTTCTTTGCGTGGAATTGTTGATGATGATCCATGAATGTCTTCCATTATCCTTTGGGGATATTTATTTAATTCCATTTAACACATTCAAAACTGAGTACCAATTAAGTAGGAAGTTTGGAAACTATATGAGTTAATATATAGAAATATATATATGTTTTCATATATTCATGCCTGGGTTTGAGAGGAATTTAATAATATCAACTCTGGAAAAAAATCAGCACTGTATGGTGTGAAGTGTATATTTATAAGGTATCCCAAGGAAAAGAAGGATACTATCTATACAACCCCTCTATCAAGAAGGTGACCAGCACAACACAATCCTTTTTTCTTGATATGGAGTACATCCTTAATAATGATAATGGGAGAAATATTGTCTCGGATGAGTTTGATGCTCAATATAAACAATATTTGGTGCTCATAAACATTCCATAGGTCCATATGGGTAATGTTGTTCCCAAAACACATATACTGCATAGGGACACCAAATAGGATAGAGAGACCTATAGATATGGTATTCTACACAAAAAAGATGGTGACTCATTATTGGTTGATAAAAATATTATATTTCCTACAAGAGGAAGTATAGAGCTTAACAAATTCAAGATGGAAATGATCCACAAATTTTGAGAATCATCATATGTATCTCAATCATGTTAAGGTTTTGTTTGATCCACTATTTTATATAAATCCTATTGGGTGAGAATGGGTAATAATGAGATAAATGTACATGAAAGGTAAATAAATAACTATAATGTATTCCTAATGGTTAAAGAGTTGAAATAGTGGCATGTAATTGACTATGAAAAAAACTATAATGAACTGACCTCAGATAACATGAAGCCTATGCATTATTTCATTACATTCTCATGATTACAAGGAATCACGTCCCTAAGGACCGTACAGATTAGCAATCTTTGAAATCTAGATTACATACATGATACCCACAATACATTGGGAAATAAAATAAAACATGAAACACAGTAATTGAAATATATTTTATCCTTCAAATCTTAATCAAGGGTCTCTTCTTAATTACCTAGGGAGAGAGACATAATTAGGGTGATATCAAATGCTCAGAGCGGGTATGTACAATGGAAGCAACAATCAATCTATATGGAAATGTAAATATCTGAGAACAATCTCAATTTAAAAAAAAGAAAAGGCACAAATAATATAAATAGAAATGAACTATAACATATTCCATAAATCAATAAATTGGTAATGAAATACTTCAATAGATATTTAAATGAAAAATATCATCGATAACTTATAACTGAAATTAAATGAGGGAAAGACTTTATTGAAGGACGTAATGTCTCGGGAACCTGAAAACCTATTACTGTCAATACCTTTTACAAGATGGTTTAAAAATAAGGATAAAAACCCATTTGTCCAGCTTATTCATCTCATGATAACCTTTAGATTCATCTAAGAGTTATCTAAAGTTCGGGCTCCACCTGTCATTTCCAGTCCAATGTATTTCTCATATTGAATATCCAAAAATAATTAATACGCCTTATCAAATAAAAATATTGAATGAGTAATATAGATCTATCGATAATTCCCATGAATGAAATAACATAATATCAGGTAAATAATGAGATTCATGATATCAAATCAAATTTTAGAATATACACCATATAAATGGAACTAGGTTCATAAAATTTCAATATGCCTCAATGAAATTAAATTGAGATGAAATCCCTTACCATGAGTCCAACTTGTCTTGATCATTCATCATATTCATGAATAATAAAAATAATTTAATTTATACTATATTATGAACCTTTTTCAATTTTTTTATTCATTTTATATTAAGTATCATCATGTTATAAAAATTACATAATTATTTAAGTTCATATCAGCCGTTTTGTCGATGTTCAGTACTTGAGTTGAAAATGAACTTGTTTTGATGTAAATTATCCATCTAGTCAAAATTCCATCATCAGAAACATATTATTCATGATTTAAGTACCATATATATATATATAATATATATGTATTTATATACAGTATATATGTAATTATAATAGTCCATAACATTTGGAGATAATAAATGAAATGTACCGTTCATGGAGAAGGTAAACCGTATATATGCATGAATGCTACATTCATTTATTTTTCATATTTAATGGAATAAAAAATTAATGACACATCAATATATTATAATTAAATTATAATATTATATTTTATATACATTACATAATTTTATTAACTCCATATTTTATACATTCCATGTATGAAATGAACGAGTCATATCACTTTGAGGGGGCGTTCGTCTACACTTTCCAAATGAAATTATCATATTTACACGTTATGGAAATCATAAAAGTATGATTCAAATATAAATTACAGAATAATTGAGACAATATAAATATAATATATATCATATATAAATACAATTTCATCATAATGGCCACCATGAGAAGTGGTAGGACAAAATTTAACATGCATCATTTTGTGAGGAAGTAGTTTGTCGTCCACAGAACCAATATGTTTATATCCATTAGATGGAGGTGTCTGTAAGTGTAGTTATAATAATTCTCATAACAACAACATAATATATAGGGGATACTAGTTTTGTTATGTAACCACAGAATATTTAAATCATAGAGAGTGTTGAGGGAAAATAAATGAAAATAACTTGTGAGAAGACTTTACCTCTAAATCGGGTAACTTCTTTTGATTTGGTCCAAAAGGCTTCCTTGAATTTACATCTGCCCAAGTAATGTCTTCTAGGATGAATATAGGTATTTTGAGAGCTAATTTTATAATAATTCTAATGGGAAAAGGGACATGAGAGGTGTGATTAAGTGGTTATAGGAGGTGGCCTTTTGTTAGAGGGAGGAGGGGTACTTTAGGAAGGTGTTGAAATATTATTTTACTATAATTTGATTTTCGGTCTCAAATGGTCCCAAACTCATTTATTTCAAATATACGATGATTTGGGTTCTAAGACCTCTCAAAAAATAGGTTTTATACATGTTTAGGTTACCAATGAAACCATTTCTTTTAGCTTTAACACTTATTTAAAAACATTAACTCTTACTATGTCTTTTTGCATTTTCATAATATACATGGTAAATATATTTACGATAAAATGACAAGAGAACCATAAGTGGATTATTAATGACATTTCAAACATTATATAAGTAATTTTTCTGAATCTAATATTTTTAGAACTATTATATCATTTAATAAAATAGTATTTTTTAAACTCATTTATGTCAATTTTCACACTATAAAGTAATTGATATTTGTTAAAGTAATAACAACTTGATTACATTTAACAGAAGGAATTAACTGAAATATAGTATATAAATTTAATACATAATATTCTTTGATGGCCTAAAAATGGTAAAATTATATTTATTTTAATATTTTTAATATCATTTATTTGAATTGTTTATTAAAAAGGCAATCACTGCATCGTCATTTCTTTATAAATAAATTTCATTTATTTAATTTATAAAAATTATATATAAAACACCATGATGTTGGAAATATTTTTAAATTAATAATCACTATTTCTAGTAAAAAATATTAGTTATATAATCATATATTAATTTTTTTAGTAAAATATATAAGTCTATGTTATATTTCTCTTTACTTTAAATTATTTCTTATAACATGTCATTATCACAGCCAACTGACTCCATGGGGTCCCAAAATTGACCCATGGACGCCCATGGTCAGAAATATCTCATAAAATATGATTAGGACATGTGTTAGTGTAGTTTACTATTATCGTAATGTTATTTTTTACCCTTATTTACCATATTTACCCTTTAACCATGGTAAAGAAAAATAATTACTGGAGTTACTATTCATAATGTCAAAAATTAAAAGGGAGCTATTTACACAATATGAACCATTTGATTCCAAATACGGAATCCATTTTTAAAATTTCAAAACACTGAAGTTGCAGTAATTAATTGAAAATTTATTCCAATTCTTAAAACTAGAAAGCATGTTTTTAAGAAGTAAAAACTATCAAAAGATTGACATGTGTTTGTGTACAATTTAAATGTGAAATTACATCCAATGACTATAATCGGATTAAATGATAAAATCATAATATAATTACACTTTAAAACCCATTAAGAAGATCATCAAGAAAAATAAATAAATTAGATGAAAATGAATTTTTGAATTAAAATGCAATATTTTTTACTATTCATAAAAAATTGAACATTTTTTGAAAATTATAAAAATTTCACACTAAGATAATTTTAATATTATGAATTCAAAGATTAATCTTATTATGAAAAATAATTTTTTTTAAAATTTAAAAATTTGTTTATTATTATTCTTAAAAAAAATTCAACACCTACATGATAATTCATGGTGTTCTTTCACTCGGGGTTGTGAACAACGCAAGCCATTGAATTATTAAAAAATAAGTGTATCGTAGAAGCTTGTGTTGTTACATTATTCACACCTTCAAATAATTTCATCATCAAAATTTCTATAATATCATGGAATAAAAATATTTGGGTAATTCTTAATCATATATTCTTCTGGTTCCCATGTTGCCTCTTCCATGTTATGGTTTCTCAAAAGATCTTTTTCCATATGAGTTGTCCGATTTCTCAAAACTTATTCTTTGATAACAAGAATTGTGGTAGGATCATCAAAATAATACATATTAAGTTCCAGTTCTATTTCTTCATAGGTGTGTACATGTGTTGGGTCTGGCATGTATTTCTTTAACAGTGATATGTGGAACACATCATGGAATTTTGAGAGACTGGGAGGAATTTCCATATGGTAGTCTATATATCCTATTAGTTAAAGAATTCCAAAAGGTCTCATGTACATAATTGTTAATTTTCCCTTCTTACCAAATCTTATAACACCCTTACATGGAGATAACATTAAGAAAACATGATCTCCTACTTGAAATTGGAAAACCTTCCTTTGGTTATCGGTATAGATCTTTTTCCTAATTTGAGAATTTATAATATGGGGTTGGATAATATTCAAATTCTTCATTGCTTCATCAAAAAGTTCTCAACCCACATGTTTTCATTCACCAACATCATCCCAATAAGTTTGGATACGACATCTCTTTCTATATAATGCTTCATATGGTTTCATCTTGATACTTGAATGAAAGCTATTATTTTAGGAAAATTCCACTAGACGTAAATATTGATCCCACATACCTTTAAAGTCATGTGATCAATATCTCAACATGTTTTCTAATGTCTGAATAGTCCATTCTAATTGTCCACCAGATTGAGGGTGGTGTGCTGTGCTCAAATGAAGGTCTATATCTAGGTCCTTCTAAAGACTTTTCCATAATCTTGATGTAAAATAGAGATCATGATCAGAAACAATCAACAGGAGTACACCATGAAGTCTTATAACATCATTATTATATACTTGTTAAATGTTCAAGTGGTAGATCTTCTCTTATATTAAAATAATGTTTTGACTTGGTAAGATGATCAAAAAAAACCCATATCATATCATTCCTTCTAGGAGTCTTTGGTAGATCCATGAAAATATCTATCATAATATCATCCCATTTCCACATAAGTATATGAAGAGGTTGCATGAATCCTATAGGATGTTGTCTTCATTCCTTAACTTATTAAAAAACCAAACATTTTGACACATAATTAGCAATCTCCATCTTCCTGTTGTCCCACCAAAAAATGTTCCTTCAAATATCTATACATCTTACTGCCACTGGGGTGTATAGAGAAATTTGAGCTATGACCATCATCTAACAACTCCCTTTTTAGATCAGGTATAGCGGGAACACAAATCCTACCCCAAAAATTCAAAATGTCATCTTCAAATATGAAATCAATCAATCTCCCATTATACACACCATTAATTTTCTTTGGAAATTCCTTATAATCAGTGTAAGAACTTTTTATACTTTCCCGTAAAGATTTTTTGGAAACCATTTTAAAAAGTAGTGATGTTCCACCCTCAATGATAATTCCCATATCAATATTTACTAGATCCATGAACATAGGATCCCTTTAAACTATCATCCTGTTTATAACTACATGGTTCTTTCTGATCAAGGCATCATCCACCTTATTTTCATTCCTTGGTTGGTAGTGTGTTGGGAAATCATAGTCCTTGAGTAGATCAAGACAACTCCTTTGTCTCATGTTGAATAATTTCTGTGAATAAAATATATTTTAGACTCCTGTGATCAGTATATATCTCACATATTTCACCATAGAGATAGGGTTTCCATATGATTAGAGAAAATATTACAATAGCTAACTCAAGATCAAGAGTTCGATAGTTTTATTATTGTTTTTTAATTGACTTAAGGCATATATAATAACCCTATCATTCTGCATAAGGACACAACCAAATACTTTCCTTGATGCCTCACTATAAATAACAAACCCATCATTCCTAGATGTTAAATTCAAGAAAGGATCATTGACTTATCTTACATTCAATTCATCATAATATTATTCACACTCTTTTGTACAAATGAATTTAACCCCTTTACATGTGAGCTTGGTTAATGGGTTATCCAACCAGACAAAATTCTAGACGAAACACTGATTGTACTATACTAAATCAATACAATTGTGTACCTCTGTAATACTTGTCGATGCTAGTCATTCGTCGATTTAATTTTCTTAAAAGGATCAATAGAGATTCCATCATTGTCGACTATATGGATACGGAAATATATTTACTAAACCAGAATTCACACTTGCAAAATTTACCATATAATTATTCTTTCCAGAGAATCTCAATAATGATCCACAATTGATACTCATGATCTCTAATGCTTATAGAATGTATCATAATATCGTCAATGAATACGAAAGGAATCATCAAGATATTCCTTGAGTACTATGTTCATGAGATCCATAAATACTTATGGTGTATTAGTCAATCTAAATTGCATTACTTTAAATTTGTAATGACCATACCTCATCCAAGAAAGAAGATTAATCTTTGAAAATAATTGATATCATTGAATTTGATCAAATAAATTAATAATTTAATGCAGAGGAAACTAGTTAATTATTGTAATCGCATTGATTTCCCTATAATCAATACACAGCCTCATGGATCCATCTTTTTTCTTGAAAAAGTGAATAGGGTCTCCCCATGGAAGAACGCTGTAGATAAGTCCATTTTGACCGGACTCTTAATGTTTTTATTTTAGCTCTAATAATTCCACAGTCTCCATTATATAGGGATTTTATGATATTGGCCTTACATCTGGGATTAAATCAATACAAAACTAAACTTCATGCTATGGGGGTGATGAGGTGAATCTTTGGGAAAAACATCAATATATTACATTACAACAGAAACATCCTCAATTTTAAGATTACCTCCTTCATTTATATTTGTTGTTTTCCCTCCCTCTTCAATAATATCATTACATAATGATAATGGAGTTGGATTTTGATAAGAATCTGGTAATGATTTTTCTTCTCAAAAGATAACGGATTCTACATCTTCCTCGCAAATCGGAACATCCTTATTATTGAAAAATATATTTGCATCATATTTTGAAATCCAATCCCTACGAAGGATTATATCAAAATCAACCATAACTATGATAATAAAATTAGAAATTATATCATTTCTATATTCCTAAATTAGAACTGCTCAACAAATCTTTATTGAGATAAGGTTACCATTAAGAATCCAAACTGAAAATCCCATTTTTATGGTGAATTGGAAATGTATAATTTTTAAACAAAACTACAAAGATATAAATGAATTCATTGATCTAGATTCAAATAAATATTAAGTTAAATTTGAGTAAATAAGTAAATTACCTCCCACCACATCATTAGGAACTTCACACACAGTAGTTGTGATCATAATAGCTTGGTCATCTCCCGTCGGCCTTCTGTGTGGTAGATTCCATTGACGTTTGGTGAATTTGTTTGAATAGTGTCCAATATCATTATAATGTTATCACTGGACATCATTTTTTTGTTTCTTCCCTTTGGATTCATGGTCCTAGTGTCACATGTCTTTGCACGTATAACAAACTAACAATTCCATCGAACATTTCCCAGGGTTATTTTTCCCATATTTTTTACAAGATGAAAATCATTCAAACATCTTATTCTTCTTTGATGTATTTCATTTTTTCATGGTTCTTAGATGGCCTCTTCTTATCTTTTTTCCTTTTAATATATTGATCATATAAAATTCATTCCCTTTCTTTATGAAATATAAAACTATTTCATCATATGTTGAAAAATTCTATGAGACCAGTGCCGTTTAGATATGTAGCTTAAGACCTTCAAAGAAGTGATCGATCATGTACTCTGTTTTTCTTATAAAATTCGTAGTAAATCTGGATTACCTTGTAAACGTAGATTCATAATCTCTAACACTCTCTATTTATTTTTAATTTAGGCTATGTAACATCCTCTTCATCTCATTTTTTTATCACAAGGAATGTATTTATGGAACAATACCTCAATAAAAGTTATACATTCCATAAGTTCTATTACATATTAATCCCTAGTATTTTGGATCAATTTATACCATTGATCAGAATCACCTTTGATACAACAGTCTGTAAAAGTAATCTTTTCTATTTCACATCATCCCAAGGCCACAAATATCTTTTCTAGAGGCTTAATCCACTGCTCAGCTACAATTGGATTAGTAGTCCCACTAAATGATGGGGGACGTTTTCTCATAAAGAGATCCACATTGGAGATTCCCATTTTAGAATGGGTAGTTCTATTTAGTAAAGGTTAGTTTTCATAACTTGATTAAGTTTTCCTAATATCGCCATAATTTGCATTATTCCCATACCAGCTGTATTGGTTTCATCTGCAGGGAAACCCCTTCAATTTCCTTGATTATTGATTCTATTTTTCCTTCTTTTTTCCATTACTATATAATGAAACATATTTGATTATCTCATTAAATTATGAGATTCAAATATGGTAAAACACTCGACATAAATTAAAAATTTATGCAACATAAATCAAAAACTTTTGTTACATTTCGGGAATTATTATAAGTGTATCCCCAAAGTCTAACTTAGGGTATGTCCCTTATTCTATGTTCCCTAAATCAAGATTCCAATGTTGTCGATAAACATCCTTTGATACCAACTGTAAAGTCCAGACCTCAGATAACCTGAAGTTGATGCATTATTACATTATATTTTCATGATTAAAAATAATAATGTCTTGAAGGACCATATAGTTTAGCAGTCTGGGAAATAAAAATTACAAACATGATACCCATAATACATTGGAAAAAAAATAAAACATTCAACACAATAATTTAAATATACTAATTCCATGAAATGTTAATCAAAGTTATCTTCTTTATAACTTGGTAGAGAAACATAACAATGGTGATCTGAAATGCACATTAATGGTATGTACAATGGTAGAAATAATAAATCTATATGAAAATTTAAGTATCTAATGACACTCTCCATTTACAAAACTAGTTAGGGCACAAATAATATGGTAAGTAAGGAACTATAAAATATTTCATAAATCAATAAAATAAGAACAAACTCCTAACATAGATACATTGATGCAAAATATCATGGATAGACAATAATTGAAATTAAATGAGGGAAATACATTATTTAAGGTTTTCATGTCTCAGGAACATGAAAACATATTATTGTCAATACCATTCATAAGATGGTTTAAAACTAAGGGTAGTGTAAAATCCTAGGAAAATAAAGAATAAAAATTTTCATTTTTATTAATATTTGTGAGTTAAATATTAATTTTAATTTAATTGGTTTGCTATGTTCGATGGCGTACCGGATATGCAACAACGGATTTCTTTGAAATCGTATGTTTCACACTAATAATATAATAATATTATTTGAAATGGTAGTTAACGCCTAGATGTTATATTGGTGGGAATGAATAGAAATAACTAAAATATGATTATATATGTTTTTTAATTGTTTTTACATTTATCCAAGAAATTTTAGAGGCCTAAAATGCGAATAAATCCAATTTTAAGCATAAATACACTAATATTCACTAAAAGGTCGATTTATCGCCTTTTAATGGAGAACCCTCTTTAAATATAGTTTTGGTCACTCTTATATGTTCTATTGGACAAATAAAATGCTTCTATAGAATTGGGACATCAAAATTTTCTTTGTGTATGTTTTTGTTAATTTTTTGATAAAGTTTATTTTTTAAATTAATAGTGAAAATTGTTTTATTTTTATTCAAAACCTCAATTTTAATCTAATTTATTTATATGGTAAGATTATATTTTTAATTGATTTAAAGGTTAATTATAAAATATTTTTACCATTTAATCGAACGGTGGTCATTGGAATTAATTTTACTTTGAAACTAGACTTAAACAAGTGTCAATCTTTTGATAGATATTATTTCTTAAAAACACCCTATTTGTTTTGACAACGAGAATTAATTATAAAATTCATTAATGAAACTTTTATGTTTTGAATTTTGTAAAATAGACATAATTTTTTAATTCGGAATATCAAATATATCTTAGGGTAAATTTTTGTATTTTTCTGAAAAACTTCAATTTTTGATGAATAGTGAAACCACTAGGTGGTAGTTAAAAAACTGTTTTTTCGTATAAATGAAATTTTACCGCTTTTGTGAATTGAATTTCAAAAAACCATCATACATGGTTATAATTAGTAAGTAAAATTTGGTAAAATGGGATGAAAAATAATTTGTGCTGAATAGTAACTTTTCACTTTTATTAACCACGATTAAAGGTAATTAGTGTAATTTAAGGTAAAAATAATGTTATAATAATATGAAATTACCTTTACAGATGTACTGCCCTTATTGGATGAGTCTGGACCATCCATGAAAAACCATGCATCAGTTTTAGGACCCCATGGAGCCACATGGGTAAGATAATGACATTAATAACTTTTTATGCAAAGTTAAAATAAAAATGTAACAAACATTTATTGTTTTACTAAAACAATTTTTACATGGGGTTATATAATTGATATATTTTACTATAAATATTCATTAGAAATATAAATGTATTTCCTAAATCATTGTAATTTTTTTAAAAATTTTAGACATCAAATAAATAAAATTATTTATGACACAATGATGATGTAATGTTTATGTCATTATTTAATAATTTAAATAAATAACAAGATAAATTATAAAACAATATCCAAAACATGTCCAATTATTATTGGATGATTTTATTTCGAACATGGGCCACCTTATCATTGAATTTAATGAATTTTGGACCATTAGAAACTGAAAATAATTAAATAATAAAATAATATTTTAAAGCTTTCCAAAAGAGCCCCTCCTCTCCCTTATAAAAATAGCCCATTTCCTGCCCATTTCACACACTTCTCAAACCATTTGGATCATCCAAAATCTACTCAAATAAGCTCCCATATCCCACTATTTATCATATAAGCCTTACTTTAGGTAGAAATCACTTCAATAAACAATTTTGGTTCAAACCAAGGGGAGTAACCCGATTTAAAGGTAATGTCTTCCCTTATGTCCTTTTGTTTTATTTTTCTTCGCCAACCCCTTAAAATCTTTTTAGTCCTTTATTTTGTAACATAACCAGTATATTCAATATACTAGAATGTTTTTATAGGAATTATCTGAGCTACACTTACACACACCTCCATCTAATGGGAGAAGAACATACTGTTTCTGTGGATGACAAACTAAAGCCTCATGAAACGATGATTGTTCAATTATCTCTTACCGCCTCTCATACTGGACATTAAGATGTCACTGTATTTATATATGATATATATTATGTTTATTTTTTTCCTTATTCTTCTTCATTTCTAATTTATGGTATTCCTTTGTTGTTTCCATAATGGGTAAATGCGATAATTTCATTTTAGGATGTGCGGACTACCGCCCCCTCAAAGTGATTTAAATCGTTAATGCCATATATGGGATGCATAAAGGATAGAGTTAATAATATTATATTTGATATTACACTGGAATTATAATTTATCTCTATATCATAATGTTTCCATTCCATTAAATTCGAAATAGAAATGAATGTAGCATTCATGCGTACGTATGGTTTACCCTCTCCATGAATGGTGCATTTCATTTCATACCTTCAAATGTTATGTACTATTATAAATACATATTATACTAGATATATATGATATATATGATATCTTCATCATGAATATCATTCTAGAGATAATGGATTTGTTACCACATGAACAACTTTTAATTATAAGCAGTTTATTTTTGACTCAATTACCAAATATCAAACAAATGACCGTTATTAACTTAATTGATTACATAATGTTAATAACATGGTAATAAGTGATATAAAAGGGATAATGAACATGAAAATGTTCATAAGCAGGTATAAATTAACTTTTGTTTATTATTCAGGAGATTAAATAATGATCGAGTCAAGTCAGACACGAGGTAAGGGACTTTGTCTCAATCTCCTTTCATTGAGGCATATTTTGTTTTAAATACAAGACATTATTTTATATACTGTATAAACAACTTTGAATTTTCATTTCATTCAAAGGAAAACTTTTTCTACAAATTGTTTTACTAAACTACGAAAAGGAATGTTTCTTTTAACGTATGTGGTGACAACGACCTTTCCACCGCCGCGAGTATTTATTGATCATTGGCTTCCTTAACAAGATGTAATGTTTTTAAAAGGAAAAAATAAATACCATATACTCTATTTTGTATTTTGGTATTGAAAATGGTTTTGATAATGTATTTTTTATGTCAATATATTTAGGTTATCTATTGTGATTGAAATGTTGAAATGATTTCTTTCCTTTATATTTATTGTATGTGTTATGGTTTTATAATGGTACTTGGACATTTGATGGGTGGTTACGTGATAAATCAAATAAAGGGTGGTGTCATGATAAAATGGGATGGGTGGTTACGTTATAACCTCCATTTCATTGGGTATGGAAGTCAGTTGTATGGTTATTCCATTTAGTGACATGTGTGGAAGTCGACCGTATGGTCATTCCATTTAGGTATGTTTATGTTCGAAGTTACCTTTATATGTTATGTGTACTTTAAATGGGTTTTATAGTGATATTTTGGTTATAAAAGGGTAATAAATGATATTTTAATCAGTGAAGGTTATTAACTACTTCATATAGGTGAAAAGTATTACTTATTATTAGGTATTCCTGGTTTACATAAAAAATAACAATTTCCATCTTTGTGTATTCTTTACTAAGTTTTTTATGCTTTTCCCAAGTTTTTGAAAAGTTTTTCACATGACATAAAGTGGAATATGGTCAAGGATGGGATCAAGCAAAGTCATATTGTCTAAAACATGGAACTGGACATGACTTTTTTCAAGAGTTTTTATTTTATGAAAAAAATTGATACTGAGTAGAAGTGTCTACATTGTAACATTTGAGACTTAATAGTTAAGGCCTAATTCTCTAAAACTCTCACTACTAGAAATTTAGGCTATAATGACGGATCTATAGACACGGTTTTATCGATCCATAGATAGAGCTTGTTTACAGCCAAGATTTAATGGGATGGTCATGGCTATAGATTGCCTTCTCAAACCCTCTTATCCCACGGCCCCCTCCTGCCTCGTATTTCTTCCTCATCATGATTCTTCCTCCCCGCGATCTCCTCCTCGCTGCTCCCTCCTCCATGCCGCAATCCTCCTCCTCGACGCCTCCTTACCGCGCCCTCCTCATCGCCGCAACCCTCCCCGCCACACCCTCCTCATCACCGTGACCCTCCTCCCCGATGGCTCCTCGTCTACGATGATCTTCTGACGCCTCCACACCGTGACCCTCCTCCCGGATGCCTCCTCGCCATGACCCTCCTCCTCGTTGCGGCCCTCTTCCCCAATGCCTCCTCCCCGAGGCCTCTCTTCGGACGCCGAGATTGACACCACCAGCAGCCCTGAAAACCATCGACCCCTCCTCGTTGTGACCTTCCTCACCCCGACCCTCCTCCATCAAAGCTCATCTGAGCTGCCTCCCCTCCTCCTCCATTCCTGACGGTTCTCCCCCACAACCAGAGGTAATCCCTTATCTTCATCCCCATCCACCATTATTTACCCTCTATTATTTATTTCAATATAACTACTTATTGGTGGTTTAATTATTGATTTTGGGGTGTGCTACTGGTTATATTTATAGTCACCCTTACGTGGGTTCATCTTGAACATATAATGTATTATGAAAATTGTTGTTTTTTATGGAGATTTTAGCAAACATAGTGTAGATGGTGTGTATTGGTGCTTGGTGGATGTGGTGTTTAGATATTTTTTAGAATGGAGGCCTCATGATTAGACTGTATTATCTATTTTGGTTATATTAGACCTACCTACTAGTTATTAGGCCTATATGTTTTCCTCTTTACATTGATTAAGTGATTTATTCTTTATTGTGGTATGTTATAGGTTTTGCATGCATTTAAAATTTTCAGTTTTTTACTCTTCCAAATTACTCTAGTGTGCTTAGAAATATGTGTGAAAATATATAGGTTCATTATATTAAGTTCTCCCATATATTTAATATGCCTACTCAGTGATAGTCACCAGTCCCTGGCCAATTACATGTGGTTTTGAGGTGGCACACTCAACTTACCATCAGCCAAGTGGGGCCTAGAGTTTCATGTCAATTCAGAGTGGTATCATAGCATAATTTTTACTAGGAGAAAGTTTAGAGATATTATAGTTGTGAGAATTTGTTTTATATTTAGGTAAATTGTGTAAAATTGTATTTGGTTTGGCTCTCAGGTCAATGACACTAATGACACCACAGGCCCACCTATAATTGGTTAGGGGTTAGTGACCATCCCTAAGCAGGCATAACACACACAAGGTTTTCCTTAGCCTAAAGTACCTATACACATGAATAGAAGAAGGGAAAATAAAATCCTACAAAAACAGAAAAAAGAGACTAACTTTCTATGAGGGAGGGGAATACTGACAGATTCAAGAACCTAGAATGAACCATGGTCTATCTAGATCATTATCTTTTATCTTCTCTTGGTCCTCATAGCATTCCTTCAAAAGGAATATTGTCTACATAAGACTTGAAAAATATGGGCATATCCCATGCAATCTTTTGTATAAAAATGCTCAATAGAACAACCCAAAATCAGTAAACAATAGGAATTTGGAGAGTAGTTATCTCTTCATCACATAGACACATCAGTAAAAATATGAGGCATAGAAATAGGAACAATAAACTAGATATAATCCTAACATAAAACACTCCTCAATGTCATATTAACCATTATTTTATCCATATGATTCTACTCAAGGATACAATTTAACACTCTTCTGGTTTCACTCACAACATGATCTATGCTTTCACTGATGTTGCATGCCTAATAGGTCATGCTCATCAGACCTCACCAAAGATGTACTCAATGTAACTCCGAAGATCTCAATACATAGATAGGGGATCTCTCCAAGGGAATCTGGGTTATACCATACCATACCTATAATATCCCACTAAGTATGGGATTGTAAACACAAATTAGTTGGTAATAATGATTCCATAAACCCCACCTAGGGAAATAGATAAAATTATAGAGGATCACACCCCAGGTCACATAATGGGATTCCCAAATACTCTGAAACTAATCCCACAGAAGAGATCACAATCCTATTATTAGTATGTAATACCAAAATTTACCCTCATGGGGATGACCAAGGGGAACACACACAAGTTAAGATAGTCCATTTTTCTATCTCATCTTCATATAATTATTATTCCTTCCAATTATATAATCTTAATATTCTAACAATAATGTAAAAATATATTCTTTCTTCTGTTTATTATTCTAATATTCTTACCATTTTAATTCTCAGACAATTCTTTAATATTAATGCTTGGTATATGAGATGGTTTATATTTTCAAATGTCTCTAAATTTCAATAAATCTTTGTAGAATTAATACAACAAATCACAACTCATTATGAATTAACCCAAACACTTTTGGGAATTGATCATTATTATCTCTTAGATTTCATATAAACTCTTCTTACTATAATCAATCCTCATTCCTGGAACTTATGTGTGAATATACGTGAATTTTTATAATTTAAAACATTTATGAATTCCCTCTCCCAGCCTCTTTAATTCATGAAAGTTTTAAATTGCATTCACCTGACTTTTTAATTATTCTTGTTTATATTAAAATGAAATTCTTGAGTAAGTGTTAAGATAATTATTTCATTTGATGAACAATTCATGGTTTTATTCTTGTCTTGGACTTTAATCATACGTAATTGATTTAGAAAACCATTTATCACTCCTTTGACCACATTGATTACAATTGCAACAGGTGGTTGTCCCGTTTTCAAAATGCAAGAGGCGAGACATTTCAGAACATCATACTGAATATAGCAATCATTGAAAAAGGTCAAATTATCCTCTTTCTTTTTTTACTTTGAAAGGTATTAATTGATGTCAATCTTTATCCAAACTTGAAGTAATCAATGTGGGTTACCACAAGAGAGTTAATTTTCTATAGAAAAATGCAACAAACTAGTGATATACTTATTCACAGGAAACAAGTATGTTTTTCTTTAATTTTTATTTTATTATCTTTATCGCATTGGCCACTTATGATTTTACTGCTTTCTATGGATGGAGGGTAGTTATATTCTGCGAAAGGGGCCAGAAGGTCACAGGAGGTGGCTATGCGGTTTTCTTTGAAGGGGAGGGAGATCGGGGTAGTGGAGAGATTAATTTGTGTGTTTCATTTTTTTGTCTTTATACTATGTTGTTTTTGTTTTGTTTTTGTTTTCTTTTCCCTCGGCGGGGACATCCGATGTACGGATGATTCATGCTGAAATACTACCATTACAACACCCATGCCTTTTGGATTTACATGTTTAGTTCAATTTCACTTAGCCTTTTTGAGCCCACTCATTGGCCACAATTTGATAGAGATTCATAGAGTATGAGGGGTTGTGAAGGGGGTGATGGGGAGTGTTGTGGGAAAATAAATCTCATAAAAATGAAATATTATTTGAAAAAATGAAAAATTAGGTAATTGATAGATACCCCTATGAAGTTTCATACAATGGGGTCATAGTGTGTCTTGGTTTGGATTTTGGGAAACCTGAATTTTTTTTGAGAAAATAAAAATCCTGAACTAGATTAAACATTATTTTATCAGATTAAAACACTTGAAAACATTATTGTAGGTAGGTTAATTTTATGATGAAAAATGTAATCAAGTTTTATTTAATTGAAGTTAGATTTAGAAAAATAATTTCAATGTTACTAATGATAAAAATATTGTTTCTCTAGAACAAAAATTATAAAAAAGTCGAACATGAAGATGGAAGAATTATGGATTTCCAATCCATTATTATGATCTTACACTCAATAAATTTCATGTTATATCCCTTCACTAGAATATTGTGTCCAAGAAATGGTGGTGTCAACATTAGAGTTCTCAAAACCTTATTTAATATCCTTTTCTCTATTAACATAATTAAAACCTTTGATATCTAAATCATCAGCAACCTAAATCATTCCATCAAGGTTATCCCCTTGGAATCCCAAAAACCATAATTATACCCTTTTATATTCCCCTTTCATAGAATTTAGTAGAATGTGTATATAGTTCCAAAAATGACTCCTCTATTAGGTAATGACATCCATGCCACATATCCATCATACAAACCAGTGGCATGTTTATGTATTGAGGAGAAGATACTATAATCCCATGGACCATTTCCTAACATTGTGGTAGTGGTATCCTTATTACCAATGGTTAACTTATTCATACTAGTATCAATTGACTAATATGTTATTAGGTTCTAATTTACACATTTTTAACCCATCTATTTAGGTGGATTAAAATACCCTATATGTCACAAATTTGTTCATCATACACATTCTTGAGGAAATATTATGTCATCTTTATATTGAACCATTTCTCATCTAGGAATTTATTATCAGTGAAAAAAAAATCATGAGTTGAGATACTCTTCTTGCTATCCTAAATGCCTTGAGTTGATATGCTCTGTTTTGATGCCTAAATCCTTTGATTTGATATATTTCTCTTAGAAAATTAAAAGTAGTGAGTTGAGATTCTTCTCTAGGAAAATTCCCCTTGGATACATGGTCCTCATGTATTAAATTAAACTATATAACACAATGGTTCATCTATAGGGACTTAATCTACTTAGAGTGGTTTGTTATATATGACCTAGTTCCCTTATGTATGATTCATATCTTCATAAGAGTTCCTAGTATATGGGTTTACCAGTTTTTGTTGGGTCTTCCCCAAAAACTATTCACTAGGAAAGAACTATTTTATTTCCTCTAGTGAACAATACTAATATTCATAGAGACTCTATTATTTAGAATTATATGTGTCATTATTTCAATTCAAATTGGATACATAGTGAATTATGGTCCACCTATCTTGGTCCCATCCATAGTACCTCATTTTCACCCTATATGTGGACCGGGCTAACATGTCATGGTCACACCGCGGTCACGCCGTGGTCACACCACAGTCACGCCGCGGTCACATCACGGTCATGCCGCGGTTATGCCGCAGTCACGCCATAGTAACACAATGGTCACGTCATGGTAATGTTGTGATTTGGCCCTGATCTAGCAACATCCAGCCCAAACCACCCCCCTTTCACCTTCATTTCAGCCCACTGCCACCAACATTCCAGCTCGCAACAGCCCCCCACCTGCCACCTACGAATAAGCCTGCACCATCCCCCAACACCTGCAACCAGCCCCTTTCCACCAGCATTCTAGCCTCCTCCCGCTCCCTTCACTCCTGGCCGGAAGATGTTGCCCCGCAGATGCCACTGGACCGGGCCAACATGCCACGATCACACTGTGGTAATGTCGTGATTTGGCCCTGCTCTAGCCACGTCCATCCCACACCAACCCCCTTCAACCAACATTTTTATTCTCCTTGGAAAAATCTTCCATTATGCTATTTCATGCCTATATTTTCACATAAAAGCAAGGCTTGTTGGCATGATTCTAAGTTATTCTCCTTCATCCATGATAGAAGAATTGATCCTTTTATATTTAGGACTTGTCTTGGACTTCTTAGGTTTATTACCCAAGGATTTATGATCGTCCTTCTATAAAAACTTCTTGGGAATCGTGTTTCAAACTTCATGTTTTAAAAATTTTCCAAAGGAAGTTTTCTTCCATTTTTCGCCATCGGTGGTCTTTATTATCCATTTGTTTTTAACACATTCTTAGATGATCATGCTCCATTCTAGTGACCAGACATAGTTATGTGAACTACCAGAGTCTCGGTCCTAAAGTATATTCAAGGATTAATATAGCACTCATCCTGATGGGGTACATGTGTTTTATGCTTCTCTAGCTGGTGATTCACTGGATAACAAGGGTCCTTTGACATAATAATACATTAAAGGATCTAAATGTTTAGTATCATAACAAAATTGGGTTCAAAAAACACTTATACATAATAAAAAAACATTATTTATCAACTGGGAATGGATGGAGGGGGCAGGGTAGGCTATGTAGGCTAGTGGCTGGGTGGAGGGGGCAGGGGGTAGGGGCAGGGGGCAGAGGGTAGGGTGGAGGGGGGGAGGGGGAAAGGGGGCAGGAGGCAGGGTGGATGGGGGTAGGGGGAAGGGGGCAGGGGGGCATGGGGAGGGTGGAGGGGGCAGGGGGCAGGGTGGGGATGCAGGGGGGTGCATGGGGTGTTGTGTAGGCTAGGGGGTTGGGTGGAGGGGGGCATGGGGTGGGGGGTAGGGTGCAGGGTGGGGGCATCGGGTAGCGGGTAGGGGGTGGAGGGGGGCAGCGGGCAGCGGGCAGGGAGAAGGGTGGAGGGGTGCAGGGGGCAGGGGGTAGGTGGGAGGGGTAGGGGGCAGCGGACAGCGGGCAGGGGGTAGGGGCATGGGTGCATGGGGAGCAGGGGGCAGGTTGGAGGGGGGCACGGGGCAGGGGGCAGGGGGCAGGGGGCAGGTTGGAGGGGGTACAGGGTAGGGGCAGGGGGCAGGGGGCAGGGGGCATGGGGTGGAGGGGTGCAGCTGTGGACAGGTTAACAACATCCCCTGTACCGGGTTTGAAACCTAAAAATTCGTTTCCCTTTTCTTTTCTTTTATTTCGTTTAGTTATTTTAATATTTAATAACAATTTTCTTGTGTTTTCAGGGCATGAAAAAAGCGAGAAAGCACCTCATTCACCTGTTTAAGATCAAATCATACTGTTGTTGGAAGCATAAACAAACATCTAGGTTCGTGTTTCTACTTTGTTTTCGATGTTTTTTATGTTTTACACCTTCCTCTTTAAATTTTATGTGAGACATTTCCCATTTAATTTGAAGGTTTCTATAAAATACATTTAATGTGTGAAAGTGCGTATACCCAGTGGGGGAGCATCAAATTTTAGTTAGAAAGCTCCAACATGTCGCGATCACGCCGCCGTAATGACATGATTTGGCCCTACTCCAGCCACATCTACACCACACCAACCCCCTTCCACCTTAATTTCAGCCCGCTTCCAGCAACATTCCAGCCCGCAACATCCCCCCTGCTGCCTTCGAATCAGCCCACACCATCCCCCCATCACTTGCAACCAGCCCCCTTCCACCAGCATTCCAGCCTCCTCCCGCTCCCTTCGCTCTTGGCCAGAAGATGATGCCCGGCGGATGTCGCTGGACTAGGCCAACACACCGCGGTCGCGCCACAGTCTCGCCGAAGTCACGCCACGGTCACGCTACAGTCACGCCTTGATTTGGCCCTGCTTCGGCCACATCCAGCCCACACCAGCCCCTTTCCACCTTCATTTCAGCTCGCTGCCACCAGCATTCTAGCCCGCAATAGCCCCCCTTGCCACCTTCAAATCTGTTCACACCATCTCCCCAACACCTGCAACCATCCCCCTTCCACCAGAATTCCAGCCTCCTCTAACTCCCTTCACTCCTGGCTGGAAGATGCTTCCCTACGTATGCCGCTAGACTGGGCTAACACGTCGCGGTCATGCCGCGGTCATGTCGCGGTCACACCGCAGTAACGCCGTGATTTGGACCTGCTCCAGCCACATCCAGCCCACACCAGCCCCCTCCACCTTCATTCAGCCCACTACCTCCAGCATTCCATCCTGCAACAGCCCCCCTTCCACCTTCGAATCAGCTTTCACCATCTCCCCAACACCTGCAACTAGCCCCCTTCCACCAGCATTCCAGCCTCCTCTTGCTCCTTTCGCTCATGGCTGAAAGATGCTGCCATGCGGATGTCGCTGTATCGGGCCAACACACCACAGTCACGCCGCGGTCATGCCGTGATTTGGCCCTGATCCGACCACATCTAGCCCACATCATCCCCCTTCCACCTTCTTTTTATCCCACTGCCACCAGCATTCCAGCTCGCAACAACCCCCCTTCCACCTTCGAATTAGCCCGCACCGTCTCCCCAACACCTGTAACTAGCCCCCTTCCACCAGCATTCCAACCTCCTCCCGCTCCCTTCGCTCCTGGCCGGAAGATACTGCCCCGTGGATGTCGCTGAACTGGGCCAACACACCGTGGTCATGCCGCATTCACGCCACGGTCACGTCACAGTCACACCGCGTTAATGCCATGATTTGGCCCTGCTCCATCCACATCCAGTCCACACCAGCCCCCTTCCCCCTTCATTTCAGCCTGCGACAGCCCCCCACAATCAAGATGGAAGCCTCACAATAATTCCTAGGTTACAAGATTCTTAGGATGAATTGGTTTTGGTATTGAAGGTTAAGGATATTTTTATCCAGCTTTATATTTATGAGTCTTTTAAGGTTATTTTTTTAACCATCTCACTAGAGGGTCCAAGTTATAATTGGTGGAATTCTGTTATTCAGACTACGCCAGACAAAGACTATTCTTGGAAAAGTTTCAAGGCATTTTTCATTTAGCATTCTTTCATAACTAAGTGAAGGTAGTTATGGCTATAGAATTTTCTAAATGATCTAGCTTCTGGAATCGGCACTCCTCTTAAAATTGATCAACACACTATCAGTGGAGATCTTAGTCATTTTTCTAGAGTGCTAATTGAGGTCAATATGGAATTACCTCCTCCAAAACGCATATACCTGGATTCATATGAGCATCAAATGGAGATCAACTCTAAGTTTGAGAATCTTCCTCCCTTTTTGTAAGAAATTAAAGATGGTCATGCATGCTATTAAAAACTGGAGAGTGGTTAATAAAATGGTAAAGTCGGTTTCTAACACCACTTCTTGGAAGGAAATTTCCAAAGGAAAAAAATACTAATCAGATGAGTTATATGAAATAGGATGTTTTAAATCCTGTGAAATGAGTTGTGGATAACAAATATGTTCCCATGAGTTCTTCGTGGACAGCTCTAGCAGAGGAGAAGGAGCAGAAGAATTAAATTGCAGTAAATATCTATACACCTGAAATTAACATGCAGTGTGAACCTAAATCATGCTTCTTTGAAATCTCATCAGATGTTGTTTCTACTGTTATTTCTATTTAACCTGAGGAGTTTATGATAGCTTTGGTCTCCTCAGACATTAATGTGGAAATTCATGTGGATGCACTCTCGGGTACTATAGGTATGAATCACCACAACCTATAAAATCATAAGGAGAAAGCAGTGACTCATGCACATGCCATAAATGAAAGTCTCAGTGAAGATATCACCATTCAAATCCCAATGTAAGAGGATGCAAAAAATTGTGAACAAACGCAACACATGCTAGAAGACAAGGAGGGTCTGGCCAATATTCAGGTCTAGAGAAGAACTGATGTAACGCCCCGACCCTAGATACCTAGATTCGGTTCACTATTACATAACATTGACATGATCACAAGAAAGATCAAGTCTCGAAAGACCGATTAGTTTTGTTGCCTTGGAATAACTAGATACATTAATAAAGTTTACACTACATCATAAAATGAATACTAAAACAATATAGTCTCCATAGTCCACACTCTTATCCCCTCATACTATCCTTGCAGGTCATTCATAATTTACTTCTTCACATCCTGGGAAAAATAAAACATAGAAAAGGGGTGAGCTCAAATGCCCAGTAAGGATAACAATATAGCAGAAACATTCATAAATAAGAATATGCATTTAAGGCAATGTATAACTAAAACAAAATCCTTTTAAACTTGATCTTCAACATAGTATGGAAAAAATAAAACGAAATAATTCCATTTACTTCTTCACATGGATATTCTACAAATCGAATAATCACATGCAAGGTCAATAACCACTTTCATAATGATGGAATGCATATTTGCAAACTATCATAACCACATAGCCAGAGTCTCATGCCAAGTCTACAAATAAGATTTAGTCTAGGCCTTGTTCCAAGACACTATTTTGTCTCATGAGACCTACCGATGCATCGAGGAGTTATAGCGGGCTCCACCCATCACATATTAAATCCAATGCATTCCTCATATGAATAGGTTTAAAGATAACATAAACATTCATATTAAAACTAGCATACGAAATGTTAATACATTATCCATAAACCATGAATGGTATAAATAACACATCCACAGTAAAAAAATCACAAAACATTCAATACAATATGGAAGTTTTGTATCATAATAAATCAACTTCAAATAAGCATAAAATTCATCAAAGGATGTTCACATAGATTAAATAAAAACTATTTGAGAGAAATATCCCCTTTTTTAAATCATTTAAAAGTCACATAATTATAAAATAAAACATTTACTTTGAAAATTTTCTTATAATCTTGTAAGGGAAGCTTCGAATATTTTGTAATACTGGAAAATAGATGCACCCACCGTATAAGTTAAAAAAATATTCTTACCTTAATTCTGTCGAAAAGATTAAAAAGGACCTTGTTTTGAAAACGACAGAAAGATTCCTTTATAAACTTATTATAAAAATTCAACAAGGGTATAAATGACTTTATACCATAGTCTTAAAAATAGTAAGAATTATTTGAAATAAATTTTAAAGAAACATGGATGTGGATAATAAAGAGGCCCCAGTAGATAATCACGTATAAACAACCTCGGATAATGAAGAGATTGTGAAATAAACCTTACCATGTACATTTCCATGGTTGAGGGTAGGTTAACATCCTATATAATGGCGAAATAATTGTTCTTAAATTATACAAGAATCATATACATTAATATTATATCATATATGATCTTTTAACATTGCTTTGTTAATAATATCTTAGAATTATCATCTTTTCAGGTGTTAAATTACTCGTTTTCTTTTATATGTTTTGTTACATAAGCTATGATTGTTATGGATAGGTTGTATATTATTCATATCCAGAATTATATCAAGTCATTAAACATTATTTTTAATCATAAAATGAGAATTATACTTGAATGGATACGATGGATAATGAATCTCATCGTGTTCGGGGAGACGGTAGTCCGTACGTACGCACGAGCGACAATATCATTATTTTGATATTAAAATAATATATAATTGGACAGTATATCATATATAAAGAATAAGTATCATGTTATATTAATTAGTTACATTAATTAAAAATCATTATTATACCCATCCAAATAATAATATATTGAATAACAATTACACCACGACGTGGAGACAGTAAGCCATACATACGCACGTATGGTGAAATGTCATTCAAAGGATGGATAGAATACTGAATATGGTCGTACCATATTTATCTTAATATTAAAGTATATATGAGATAATAGATTCATTATTTTATAATGGGAATAACAAAGAAATATGAAGTTGAAGAAGAAATGATTTTGAAAAAGGGTGGTCAAATCATTACCTCTTCTTCAGGTTCTTCCTTTTGATTTGATCATAAGGGCTGCTTAGGTTGGCTTTCAGACCAAAGGAATGCCTCTAGGATGAAGTTATGGAAGTTTTTAGAGTATTTGTTTTGGGTTTGGCCGATCCAAAAGGCTTTGAATGTGTTAATTAGTGAGAAGGGGGAGTGCCATTTTATAAGAGGGGTGAGGGGCACCTTTGGAAAAGCTAGAAATATTATTTTATAATAAATTCATATTCGGTTTATAATGGATCCAAAGAAGATTAGTTAATGGTTAAGGTGGGGATAGGTTTAAAACTACTCATCAAATAAGATTTAGAAAGGTTTGGGTTACTATATTAACCTTATCTTTAAGTATTAACTATTAGTTAATTAGTTTCACTTTTACAATGTCTCTTTGTATTTTTATATTATATAGTTAATAAACATACTATATACATCCAAGAGACCCCCAAGTTGTCCATTAATGATACACCTATGATTATATAATTCTCTTGGCCAATCCTTAGATTTTTAGGAATTTAATATCAATTAATGATATAATATTTGTTTTAAAAACACTTTTATGTCAATTTTAACACTATTTGGAAAAGTGATTTTTTTGAAACTCATAAAAGAATTATTACTTCGAACCAAGTTAATTAAATCAATACTAACATGTCATATTAACCTATAAAATTATTTTAATTCATAAAAACTCTCAAATTATATTTATTTGGGTATTTATAATTACAATTATTTTAATTTTTCACTATTATGGTAATTACTGCATCATCATTGTGTCATAAATACATTAAATTATTTAATGTCTAAAAATTATAAATAAAATATAGTTATGTAGGAAGTAGTTTTAGATTTCTAATGAATATTTACAATATAATTTATCTTATGTATAACCCTATATTAAATTTTTTTAGTAAATAAACTTTGATTTTAACTCTTTTAACTCTTCTTTGAAATAAATAATAATAAATGTCCTAATCTAATACAAGTGGACCTAAATGATAATATTTTATTCCTATGGTTTTTTTTGGTCGATATACACTTGTCTAATACAATTAGGACATGTGTTAGGGTAATATTAATATCATTTTTACCCTTAATTACCCTATTTAATTTTAATCGTGGTAAATAAAAGTAAAAAGTTACTATTCACCAAATATTATTTTCATCTCATTGAACCAAATATTAATCCCTGATATTATCTGTGACTCTTGTATTTTTAAAATTCCACTCACAGAAGTGGTAAAATTATGTTTTATGAAAAATTCGGTTTTTTAACTATCACTTAGTGGTTTCACTATTCATCCAAAAATGAAGTTTTTCAGAAAAACAAAATTCACCCTAGGCTAATTTCGATATTCCAAATCCAAAAATGAATCCCATTTTGAAAAATAAAATTAATAAATTTCAAAAAGTGGGTATTACTATTCCTAACGGCTAGTTTGATTGGTTGTGGTGTGTTAGAACTCGATGTTGCGTACCACACACGCTATTGCATTATTCAAAGAGAAACATACCATAAAAGCTTGGGGTGTTACATTTTTCCCTACTTCAAATAATTTCATCCTCAAAATTTCTAGAATACAACCGCATTAAAAGACTTAGGTGGTTCTTCATCATAAGTTCATCGAGTTCCCACGTTGCCTCTTCCATCTTATGGTTTCTCCATAAGAATTTTACCAGACGTGTCATCCGGTTTCTCAGTACTTGTTCTCTCGTATCAAGAATCTTGACGGGCTATTCACAATAAGATAGATCGGGTTCCAGTTCTAATTACTCATAGGTGATTACATGTGTTGGGCCAGGCATGTATTTCCTCAATAGTGATACGTGGAACACATTGTGAACTTTGGAGAGAATTGGCGGCATTGTCAAACTGTAAGCTACAGCCCCAATTCGTTCTAGAATTTCGAAAGATCTGATGTACCAGGGACTCAATTTACCATTCTTACCAAAATGTATGAATCTATTCAATGGAGATACCTTCAGTAAACCATGATCACCGACTTGAAATTCCAAATCATTCCTTCGATTATCGGCATAGCTATTCTTCCTACTTTGAGCTTCTTTGATATAGTTTGGATTACCTTCACCTTTTCCATCATTTTCTCCACCAGTTCTGGGCCAGGAAGTTTTCTTTCAACAACGTCATCCAAATAGGTTGGTGTGCGACATCTCTTTCCATATAACGCTTCATATGGTGCCATCTGAATACTCAAATGGAAGCTATTGTTATAGGAAAATTATACTAGAGGTAAATATTGATCCCACATACCCTGAAAGTCAAGTGAGCAGGATCTCAACATGTCTTCTAAGTTTTGAATAGTTCATTTTGATTTTCCATCTGTTTGAGGGTGGTAATCAGTGCTCAAATGAAGTTCTGTATCCATGGATTTTTGAAGACTCTTCTATAATCTTGATGTAAAATGGGGATCACGATCCGAAACAATTGATAGGGGTACTCCATGAAGTCTCGCAACGTTATTAATATATAGTCTTTCTAGCCGTTTTAGTGGTAGATATTCTCTTATAGCAAGAAAATGTGATGACTTGGTAAGACGATCAACAATAACCTATATTTCATCGTTCCTTATAGGAGTCTTTGGTAGTCCCATGAAAAAGGTCATTTTGATATTGTCACATTTCGACTCCGGTATGGGAAGAGGTTGCATGACTCCTCCAGGCTATTGCCTTCCAGCTTTCACTTGTTGACAAACCATACATCTTGACACAAAATCAGCAATCTCCCTCTTCATGTTGACCCACCAAAAATGTTCCTTCAAATATCTATACATTTTGGTGCTCCCAGGGTGTATAGAGAAATTGGAACTATGAGCATCATCCAGAAATTCCCATTTTAGATCAGGTATATTGGAAACACAAAGTCTCTTACCGAATTTCAAAATTCCATCTTCATACACAAAGTATGTCAATCTCCCATCATTCACAACTTTAATCTTCTTTTGAAAATCTTCATTATCTGTCAGAGGACTCTTAATCCTTTCTAGTAAAGATGGTTTGGAAACCATTTGAAAAAGAATTGATCTTTCACCTTCCCTAGTTATTCCCATGTCCATCTTCACTAGATCCATGATAATTGGATCCCTTTCAATTCTCATATTGTTCAAAACTCCATGATCATTTCTTCTCAAAGAATCAACCACCTTGTTTGCTTTCCCTGGGTGGTAGTGTATCGTACAATCATAATCCTTGAGTAATTTAAGCCATCTCCTTTTCCTAATGTTGATTTAATTTTGTGAGAAAATATACTTCAACCTCTTGTGATCAGTATGAATCTCACATTTTTCACCATAGAGGTAGTGCCTCCATATCTTCAAAGAAAATATCACATCTTCTAAATCAAGGTCATGAGTAGGATAGTTTTGTTCATGAATTTTCAACTATCATGATGCATAGACAAAAACCCTATCATTCTGCATAAGGACACAACCAAGTCCTTTATTCGATGCATCACTATAAATAACGAACACATCATTCCCCTATGGTAGATTCAATATAAGAGAATTGACTAATCTTCTCTCCAGTTCTTCGAAACAATCTTCACACTCTTTTTTCCAAACAAATTTAACCCCTTTATGCGTGAGCTTTGTTAATGGGTTAGCCAACTGGGAAAAATTCTGGATGATACTTCAATAATAACCTTCCAAACCAATAAAACTGCGTACCTCAGTTATACTCGTAGGTGCTGGCCATTCGTGGATTGCCTTGATCATAAAAGGATCAACATAGATTCCATCATTAGGGACAATATGGCCACAAAAATAAATCTCCTGAATCCATAATTCACACTTTTTAAACATCCCATATAATTCATGTCTTCTTAGAGACATCAGGATAATGCGCAAGTGATTTTCATGATCTTCGTAGCTTTTGGAGTATACCAAGATATCATCAATAAATACCACCAAAAATTCATCGATATATTCCTGGAAAACTCTATTCATCAGATCCATGAATACAGAGGGTGAATTAGTCAATCCAAAAGGCATTACTGTAAACTCATAATGCTCGTACCTTTTTCGAAATGTTGTCTTCGGAATGTCATCCTTATTCACACACAACTGATGGAATCCATATTGAAGGTCAATCTTTGAAAATTATTTATCTCCATGCAGTTGGTCAAATAAATCATCAATGTGAGGTAGGGGATACATGTTCCTTATTGTTATAGCATTGATCTCTCTGTAGTCGATACATAACCTCATAGATTCATCTTTATTTTTAACAAAAAGAACAGGGGCTCCACATGGAGAAACACTAGGGAGAATAAATATCCTATTACTCAATTCCTCTAGTTGTTTCTTTAGTTCAACTGATTCTATAGTGGCCATTCTATAAGAGGTCTTCGATATAGGCCTTGATCCAGGAATTAAATCAATGGAAAACTCAACTTCTCATACTGGAGGACATCCGGGTAAATCTTCCGGAAACACATCTACATATTATTTTACAATAGGTACATCCTCTATTTGAACATTCCTTTCCTCACCCACTGTAATTTCATTCTCTTCCTCCCCAATAATTGAATTTAGTTGTGCTACTGGGGGTGGATCTAGATAAGAATTAGGTGGTGAAGATTCTGATCTAAAGATAAGGTGTTCCTTATCATCATCATCAAAAATCGTAACCTCCTTCTTCTTACAATAAATCTTCGCATTGTGGTCTGAAAGCCAGTCCATACCGAGGATTATATCAAACTAAATCATAGGTTTGACAATGAGATCAGTAGATAAAGAACATTTATGTGCTCTAATGGGGATTGATTCACAAAACATTGTTGCAATGATACTTCCCTTAGGATTTTAACTGACAACTACCTTGTTAAATCAAATTGTTAATATCTAATTTTATTAGAAAACTGGGAAGATATGAAATAATGCGATGATCCAGAATCAAATAATGCATTTCCTAAACTTGAGGAAACCATTAAATTACCTGCCACCACGTCTTTCGGAGCTTCTACCTTAGCAGTAGTGATAGTATAAGCTTGTCCTTGATCCCTTGTCCTTTTCTGAGGTAAGTTCCCCTAATTCTTAGGACATTCATTTTCATAATGTCCCATCTCCCTGAAATTGTAGCACTAAACATCAGTAGCTTCCTTCTTCCCTTTTTAATCACGAGCTTGGTGGCCTTTTTCACCACACTTGTAACAGACACCCATTCCCTTCAAGCAAGTACTAGGGTGTTTCTTCCAACATTTACCGGAGGATGGATATTCAAACTTTCCCATCTTCCACTTATTTTTATTCCCATATTGATCAGAAGATAAATTCTTCTCTTGTTTTTCTTTAAAGTCATAAGACATAGAGAATTCCTTTTCTGTCTTGATAGCAGATGAGACAATGTCTTCGTATGGTGAGAAGGATTGTGTAACTAATGCTCGACGGAGAAATGGTTTTAACCCATAAAATAAATGATCAATCATACTTCTTGGGTTACGTATATAATCTCCATCATACCTTGCTAACCTTGTAAAGTTAGCCTCATAATTTGCGACATTCTCATCCTCCTTTTGTCTCAGACTCATAAATTGCCTTTCCATATCTGCTCGGTGGTCATGAGGAAAGTATTTTTCTAAAAATATATCTTTGAACTCCCTCCATTCCATATTTGATACTTCATCATCTTCCTTCATGTTATGAATCAATGACCACCATTGATCAGCATCTCTAGTGAGGCGGTAAACTGCCATAATAACTTTTTCCCTTTCACTACTTCCCAAATCCTGAAATATTTTCTCTAGGGAACTTATCCATTGCCCAGCTAATAATGGATTTGTAATCTCATTTAATGTTGGTGGTTGTTGCCTCATGAAGTGATCTAACATTGATCCTCCATGTTGTGGATCAGGGTGCTCTATAAGGGTAAGGTAATTATTCATAACCTGAGTGAGTTTTCCCAGTATGGTGATTAGTTGATCAGCACTAGTTGCATCGCCATCTCCACTTTAATTATCTTGAGCAGGAGGGAAATCCATACATGGAGTGTGTGTATTGATACGGTTTCCATTTATTCCACTAGGTGCCATTTCTAAAAAATGTAATAAACTAGATCAGTTTATGAATCAAAATAGATAATTTCATTCTTATAAAACACTTAACATATATTGAACTATTTATGGATATAATCCATAATCATAAAAATGTGTTCTTTGAGGAAGTATATACTCATAAACCCTTCATAATGATTTGTAATGAAAATGAGAGTTATCCTAAGCATATCCCCCGGGAGTGGCGTAACCAAGAGTGGAGCAAGGCCCGTTGTCGTGCACCAGTTCTCGTTCGAGTCTATCTCAAAGAGGTGTTTTCGGGTTTTACCCCTAGGTACATCTGTGCTAGAGCCACCTCTACCTGCTCGTATCAAGACAGGGATGTATTGCTCAAAAAACTCACGAAATATCTACAATACCGAAATTCTAGGAAGTTCTTCTATACTAATCCTCAAAGTCCATCTTAAATCTATGTGCTCTAATCATATTTTATCTAAATTTATCTTCCAAGGTCTGAACTAAACATCCTCTGATACGAACTGTAATGCCCCAACCCTAGATACCCAGAGTCGGTGCATTATTACATAACATTTTCATGATCACAAGAAAGATCAAGTCTCGAATGACTGATTAGTCTAGTAGCCTTGGAATTAGTAGATACATTAATAAAGTTTATATTACATCATAAAATGAAAAGTACAACAATATAGTCTATATATTCCACACTCTTATCCCCTCATATTATCCCTGCAGGTCATTCATAAGTTACTTCTTCACATCCTGGGAAAAATAAAACAGAGAACAAGGGTGAGCATAAATGCCCAGTAAGGATAACAATATAGTGGAAACTTTCATAAATAAGAATATGCATTTAAAGAAATGTATAACTAAAAAAGCCTTTTAAACATGAACTTCAACCTAGTATGGAAAAAATAAAATGAATTAATTCCATTAACTTATTCACATGGATATTCTACTAATCGAATAATCACATGCAATATCAATAACCACGTTCATAATGATGGAATGGATAATTCCATACTATCATAACCACATAGCCAAGGCCTCGTGCCAAGACTAAAAATAATATTTTGTCAAGGACTTGTGCCAAGACACTATTTTTTCTCATGAGACCTACCGATGAATCAAGGAGCTATATCAGGCTCCACTCGTCACAGATTAAGTCCAATACATTCTTCATATGAACAGGTTTAAACATAACATAAACAATCATATTAAAACTAGTATACGAAATGTCAATACATTATCCATAAATTATGAATTGTATAAATAACACATCCACAGTCAAAAAAATCACAAAACCATTAATAAAATATTGAAGTTTTGTATCAAAATATATCAACTTCAAATAACCTTAAAATCCATCAAAGGATGTTGACATAGATGAAATCAAAACTATTTGAGAGAAATATCCCTTTATTGAAATCATTTAAAATTCACATAATTATAAAATAAAACATTTACTTTGAAAATTTTTTATAAGCTTGTAAGGGATGCTTTGAAGATTTTATAACGGCGGAAAATAGCCGCACCCACCGTATAAGTTAAAAAAACATTCTTACTTTAATTCTGTCGAAAATTTTAAAAAGGACCTTGTTTGGAAAACAACAGAAAGATTCCATTATAAACTTATTATAAAAATTCAACAAAGTATAAATGACTTAATTCCATAGTCTTTAAAATAGTAATAATTATTTTAAATACATTTTTAAGAAACATGGATGTGGATGATAAATAGGTCCCAGTAGATAATCACGTATAAACAACCTTGGATAATGAAGAGATTGTGAAATAACCCTTACCTTGTACATTTCCTTGGTTGAGGGTAGGTTAACATCCTGTATAATGGTGAAATAATTGTTATTAAATTATAAAATAATCATATAGAGTAATATTATATCTTATATGATCTTTTATCATTGCATTGTTAATAATATCTTAGAATTATCGTCGTTTCGGGTGTTAACTTACACATTTTCTTTTATATGTTTTGTTACATAAGCCGTGTTTGTTATGGATTGGTTGTATCTTATTCATATCCAGAATTATATCATGTCCTTAAAATTTATTTTTAATCATCAAATGAGAATTATATTTGAATGGATACGATGGAGAATGAATCTCATCGCGTTCGTGGAGACGGTAGTCCATACGTACGCACGAGCGACAATATCATTATTTTGATATTAAAATAACATATAATTGGATGGTATATCATATATAATGAATCATTATCATGTTATATTTATTATTTAAATTTATTACAAATCATTATTATAACCATCCAAATAATAATATATTGAATAATAATTACACCACGACGTGGAGACGGTAAGCCGTACGTATGCACGTATAGTGACATGTCACTCAAAGGATGGACAGAATAATGAATATGGTTGAACCATATTTATATTTATATTACCGTATATAGTAGATACTGGATTCATTGTTTTAGAATGGTAATAACAAAGAAAGAAGAAGTTGAAGAAGAAATGAATTTGAAAAAGGGTGGTGAAAACATTACCTATTCTTCGGGTTCTTCCTTTTGATTTGATCAAAAGGGCTACTTAAGTTGCATTTTGGACTAAGGAAAGGCCTCTAGGATGAGTTGAGGGAAGTTGAGAGATTATTTGGGCAGGTTTTGGCCGAGCCAAAAGGCTTTTAATGTGTGAATTAGTGAGAAGGGGGAGTGACCTTTTATAATAGGGGTGAGGGGCACCTTTGGAAAAGCTAGAAATATTATTTTATAATAAATTCATATTAGGTTTCTAATGTCTCCAAAGTGAATTATTTAAAGTTTAAGGTTAGTATAGGTCTAAAACCACTCATCCAATAGGATTTATACAGGTTTGGGTTACTAGTTTAACCTTATCAATAAGTATTAACTCTTAGTTAATTAGTTTTACTTTTACAATGTCTCTTTGTAATTTTATATTATATGGATAATAAACTTACTATATACATCTAAGAGACCCCCAAGTGGTTCATTAATGATACACCTATCATTATATAAGTCTCTTGGCCGAACCTTAGATATTTATGAATTGAATATCAATTAATAATATAATATTTGTTTTAAAAACTCTTTTATGTCAATTTTGACACTATTTGGATAATTGATTTTTGTGAAACTCATAACAGAATTATTACCTAGAACAAAGTTAATTAAATCAATCCTAACATGTCATATTAACATATAAAATTAGTTTAATTCATAAAAATTCTCAAATTATATTTTTTGGGTATTTATAATATCAATTATTTTAAAGTTTCACTATTATGGTAATTACTACATCATTATTGTGTCATAAATAAATTAAATTATTTAATCTCTAAAAATTATAAATAAACTACCATTATGTAGGAAATCGTTTTATCTTTCTAATTAATATTTAAAATCGAATTGATCTTATGTATAACCCTATATTAAAAATGTTTTAGTAAATAAACTTTGATTTTAACTCTTTTAACTCTTCTTTGAATTAAATAATAATAAATGTCCTTATCTAATCCAAGTGGACCTAAATGATAATATTTTATTCATACGGTTTTCTTTGGTCAAGATACACTTTTCGAATAGAATTAGGACATGTTTTAGGGTAATATTAATATCATTTTTACCCTTAATTACCCTATTAACTTTTAACCGTGGTAAATAAAAGTAAAAATTTACCTTTCACCAACAATTATTTTCATCTCATTGAACAAAATTTTACTCCTTGATATTAACTGTGTCTCGAGGAGTTTCTAAATTCCACTCATAGAAGTGGTAAAATTATGTTTTATGAAAAATTCAGTTTTTTTAACTACCACATATTGGTTTCACTATTCATCAAAAAATGAAGTTTTTCAGAAAAAAAAACAAAAAATCACCCTAGGCTAATTTCGATATTCTGAATCCAAAAATGAAGTCCATTTTGAAAAGTAAAATTCATAAATTTCAAAAAGTGGGTATTACTATTCATAACAGCTGGTTTGATTGGTTATGGTGTGTTAGAACTTGATGTTGCGTACAACACACACTATTGTATTATTCATAGAGAAGCATACCATAGAAGCTTGGGGTGTTACAACTAACATCCCCAATGAGGACTCTCCGATGAAAAAACCTATGATAAATGATAAAATTACCTCAGCACAAACTCAATATACTGATGATCCCAAAGATTATAAATCTGCTTCCAATCCTGAAAAGGCATGCACTATTGTCAGAAAATCACAAAGGAAAATAGATAGGAAAGGCAAAGGAGGAATCACGCCCAACCAAAACCAAAATGAGGATACTCTTTTGGAAATTCCAGTGAATATTCAACCCTGGCAGGTATGGATACCTCAGGCTCCTTACAGGTATGTACAAACCTAATAATATTGGTATTTCTGAGCCAAAGATTATTTCATCAGATCGAACTACTCTTTTCAATAATAGGGGATACTCCAGGCTTTGAACTATTCCGTCTGAATCCATCTTTGAAGGAATCCGGATATTGGTTCATAGAATGGTTGAAACCTCTATCATTATCCATGAAGATGGAGAAATAATCACATGTAGTTTTGATATATCTGGCCAAAAAATGTTCTTCTCAATTGTATATGCTTCTAGTAGCTATATGGTCAGGAGAGATCTATGGATTAAAATCAAGAATCTCTGCAGCATTATCTTAGATCCATGGACTATAATTGGTGACTTCAACTCCATCCTCCATGTGGATGAAAAATTGGGACCAGTGTGTAGCATTATCATAGATCCATGGACTATAATTGGTCACTTCAATTATTTAATAGTTGGATTTTTGTGTGGTTATTTGTTCTTGGGAGTAATTCACCTTGTCTTGGTCTTCTTCCTATTGTTCATGTGAAAACAATTTATTCCAACTCTTTCGGTGGAAACTCATTTTTCACATGGGTTTCAGATTCTCCTAGGCTGCGGTGTGGTTCCTTCTCCTGGGCCTCCCCTTGCCCTTTCATAACCTAGATTTTTATCATTTTATCAGTGATGTGGTTGGATATTTGTTTGTGGACAAGCACATTTATTAGCTTCTTGATGCTTCCTCTTCACAAATTTGTGTGGATATGGATCTCTCCAACCCTTCCCTAACTGCATCCTCCTCATGGCAGGGACATTATCCTTGTGTAAAAAGCTCTTCCATGAATTCTTAATGCATTTCATCTCCCACTTCCTATTGCAAGGACACACAACATATCTGTGAAAAAACTTTCATATTGGTCCTTAGGCCCCCACAGTGGTGTTTATACTTTTCATATCCCTTCAATGCAGCTTAATGTTTCCATGGATCCTCGTGAAAAGGGTGCGTCTTCATTTCCCCCCACTTCTAATTCACCTCCTGCTATTTCCCCGGTGGTCCTTCAGCTTTCTACAGTGCCTCCCCTAGTTCCTATTGTCCTACTTCCCCCACCTTACATACCTGGTCCAAGGGATCTTCGCACTCTTCCAGATTTTTGGCAGTTGGAGCCGCCACTACCCCTCCTCCTCTGTTATTTCCCACCCTCTGATTCAACATCATACAATTATTTTGTGGTGTTCAGGCCTCATGTGATTGGGAAATAGATATCTCTCTATATTCATGCATATCCCCCACGTGAGGGACGTATACCAAATCTTAGTCCAACATCCTTCGGGATTTCAAATCCTATAGTAGAGTTTCCTCTTTTCCAGAACCCCCACCCTTCATTAATGACATCCCTCTTACATTGAAGATGTTATCTTTTTAGAAACACAATGGTTGTCCTACTGTGATAATGACCTGTTTAGTCATTTGATCTCAATGAATAATGGTTTGGTGGTCTGCCATCTTGGAAAAGAAATTTCTTTCTCAGGAATGTGATCCAATTAAATGGATTCTGGAGAGGGAAAACTCTACAATTTTTCATGCTTGCATTAAAGAGAGATACCACCATACTATGCCTAACATAATCCAAGAATATGGATCTTGTATGGCTGATAAAATGTATGTTTGAGGACATGATGTTACCAACACACAGTCTATTTTGGCCGACCCAAACACTTGAATTATTGAGGTTTACCCAAGGATCCATTCTAATCTCATTGATGCGATCCCTTTTTTAGAGTAGACTAATAGGGTGGTGTTTCCCGATCCGGTTGGGTTGAATGATTGTGGCCCGCAACTGTTGCAGGTCGAGCTCTACGGTGAGCTCATTGGGGGTTGTAGGGGGAAACGCACCCCTGCTCTGGGGGTATGGGGGCGGAAGGCCCCAGACCCAATTTTTTTGGGACTCTAGCAATGTTGACCACTATAGCAGAGCTACCGACTGAAACCGACTATCACTGTAGCGGAAAGGGTAGGGCAGGGGAGGTGTGCAGGAGCAGGGGTGGGGGTGCTAGTACAGGGAGGGAGAGCTGTGGGTGGGGGAAGGGGATTTGGTAGTGTCCTCCCAACAGCCCACACGGTGAACCGTGCTAGATTTTTTTATGTAATGTAAAGGCCTATAGCCACGATTCATAGTGTCATGGCCTTTATTGGCGTGGCTATAGGGCTATAGCTCCGGTTGGAGCTGTGGGTTTAGGGTTATAGCCACAGTTCGAACCTTGGATATAGGTATATAGCCACTGTTTGAAATCGTGGCTATAGGATCTGACCTATAGCCACGCCAATACTAGCCACGATTGGTAAAACCGTGGTTATAACCTATAGCCACTGTTTTTGACCCTATAGGCATGGTTTAGAACTGTGGCTATAGCCTAAATTTTTAGTAGTGTCTAAACCTGAAAAGATACTCAATGTGAATTATTCATTTACTTCAAGATTAAGTATTGTTTTAAGGGTGGGTCCTTATAGTTGGTATAAAATGTCGGTTTAGACAACTTTAGGAGTTAGAATATTTTTAGATTCATGTCCATAAATTAATTTATGTTATGTTTGAAATGATATAGCATTTAAAGATTAGCATGTAGCTTCGCATAAGATATTTCTGTGATCAGAATGGTTTTCCATAGAGGAAACATGGCTTCTATATTGGGATGACATCAGGAGGAAAACAACCTTCCTAATCAGCACCCAGAGATGGTCAGAATCAGAACTGAACAATTTGTTGCAGTGATGGAACAGTTGACTCAGGCTATAAATGCTGGTGGTATCCATACACGAGATCATCCAGACCAACCACAGAGGAACTTGTCAGTAGTGGAGCATTTTATGAGGCAACATCCCCCATCATTCAGAGGGTCATTTGACCCAGTTCTAGAATAAGGGTTGATTAAAGCACAAGAGATTATTTTTGATGTCATGGGGTGTTCAGAACATCAAAAGGTTAGTCTCAGTATTTACAATTTTGAAGGTGAAGTTGATCAGTGGTGGTCGATGGTGAAAAATATTAGGGATAATGAGGAGATTGATGATCATTATTGGGATGAATTAAAAGGTATGTTTCTTGAGAAATATTTTCATAAGGTGGTTTGTCTTAGGATGGAAAAACAATTCCTAGAATTGAGGTAGGAGGATGACTCAGTGGAAGCTTATGAAGCAAAGGTCACTTGACTGGCAAGGTATGCTCCAAATTTCATAAGAGATATTGAGAGTAAAATCAACCATTTTTACTCAGGGTAAAAGCTGAAGAATCGAAGGTCTTTAGCTTCTTGTGAGTTCAAAAGTTATGAAAAACTTGTTTGATGTACGGAGAAGGTGGAAATGGAGTTTTCCGATGATCATGTGTTCTTTGACAAACAACAGAATAAGAGGTCCAGTTGGTGGGCAAAGGGAAAGAATTCATCAAATAAGCCTAGAGGTAAGAAAACAAAATATCTATCTTATGAGAAGTGTGGTAAAATTCATCCTGCAAAATGATTATCCATGTCCAGAAAGTGATTTTTCTATGGTATGTCTGGTCATGTTTTTCATAACTGTAAGGAAGATGGTCAAACAGGCAATGAAAAGCCAGCGGCAAGATATTTTAAATGTAATGAAATGGGTCATTCTACAAATGAGTGTATAACGAAGAACTCAACTAAGGGAAAGTAGCCAGACTATAAGCAGAAAGGGGTGGTGAAATCCTTTTCAACTACTTCAGCAGATGTTGGGCCATCGAATGAAGTAGTATCCGGTACACTGATTGTTTGTTCTGATTTTTCAAAGGTGTTGTTTGATTCAGGGTCTACACATTCTTTCATTTCTGAGAAGTTTTCTAGTAAATTGGGATTTCCATCTCAAGATATGAATCCTAAACATATGGTAAAAATGCTAGGGGGGAACGTTGAGACAAAAAGAAATTATAAGAACCATCATATCCTCATGTGTGGAAAGAATCTACAAGAAAACCATATTGTTTTGCCTCTAGTGTAGTTTGATATTATTTTGGGCATGGATTGGCTTTCTGTTTATCATGAAAATATTGAATATAGATCTAAAGAGGTTTCTTTTCAGAAAGATTTTCATTTTGTGTACAAGAATGAACCCTTAATTTTGATAACATATCACGAAGCTTAGAAACTAGTAAATGATGGAAATGAATGTTACCTTGCACAAATTGTTGAAAACAATGGAACTGTTCAGATTAATGATGTTCTAGTGGTTAATGAGTATCTTGATGTTTTTACTGATGAGTTTTCTAGTATTATACATGATTGGGAAGTTTTATTTCTATTGACTTAGTTCTTTATTCTAAGCCAATTTCAAAACCCCCTTATCGAATGGCTCAAGTTGAACTTTTAGAGTTAAGGAATAAATTTCAGGAGTTAGTAGATAATGGTTTCATTCGACAAATCACATCACCATGGGGTGATCCTGTCTTTTTTGTTAAAAAAGAAAGATGGTTCAATACGACTTTGAATTGATTATAGAGAATTGAATATCATAATTGTTAAGAACGTGTATCCTTTGCCTCATATCAGTTATTTGTTTGATCAGCTCCAGGGAGCTTAGTATTTTTCGAAGATTGGATTGAGGTCGGGGTACCATCCGTTGAATGTAAAAGAAGTAGACATTTTAAAGACAGCATTTTATACTAGATATGGCCATTATGAATTTGTAGTCATGCCTTTTGGGTTAACCAATGACCCTACTGTATTCATGGATCTAATGAATTGAATTTTCCATGAGTTCTTAGATACGTTTGTGGTTGGTTTCATTGATGATACGTTGGTTTATTCCATAAGTAAAGTGGGGCATGATAGTCACTTAAGGGATATCATGGAAACCTTAAAATAAAATAAACTATACGGAAAATTCAGAAACTGTGAGTTTTGGTAACAACAAATTTCTTTCCTTGGTCACATTGTTTCAAAATATGGCATAATTGTTTATCCTGCTAAAACTAAATTTGTTGAAGAATCGCCAAGATCCACAAATATAACTGAGATCCATAGTTTTATTGGTTTGTAAAGTTATTACCCGAGGTTTGTTGAACATTTTTCACGGTTATCTAGTCCAATGACTATGTTAACTTGAAAATGTGTTAAGTTCATTTAGACAAAAGAATGTGATGATTGTTTTTAGGCATTAAAAAAGAAGATTGGTGAATGCTCCAATTTTCGCACTACCCTCCAGAAATGGTGAGTTTGTTATCTATTGTGATTCTTCATTGAAAGGACTTGGTTGTGCCCTTATACATAATGAATAGTTAATTGCTTATGATTCATGTCAATTGGAAACTCATGAGTTAAATTACCCTACACATGATTTGGAATTAGCTGTTGTTGTTTTTGCTTTAAAAATTTGGAGGAGTAATTTTTATGGAGTAAAGTGTGAAATATATACCAATCACAAAAGTTTAAAGTATATATTCACTCAGAAAGAATTGAACATGAAACAGATGAGATGGATGGAATTAATCAAGGATTATGATTGTACAATTCATTACCATCAGGTAAAAGCAAATAAAGTGGATGATGCTTTCAGTAGAAAAAGTAATTGTTCATTATGCATGCTATGTTTGGAATGAAATCCTTTGGTTTTTGATTTGATGAACTTTGGAATAGAAGTTTTTGGTGTAAAAAGTTATTATTTTTTGTTTCTGGTGTCAGTGAGATCATCTCTATCAGACAGAATTAAGCAGGTGTAGAACAAAGAAAATGAGTTGCAGAAAAAGTTAGAGCTGGTTCAGAAGGGTAAGTTGCCTGAATTTAACATTGATAATAATTTTGTTTTGAGGTTTGTGAAGAGATTATGTGTGCCTTGTGATTCACAGTTGAAGAATTAGTTGTTATGTGAGACTCATATTTCCCCAATTCCAGTTCATCTTGGTAGTCCTAAGATGTAACGAGATCTGCAGGAGTATTACTAGTGGGATGGAATGAAAAGTGATATTTCTGATTTTACTATGAAGTGTTTTATTTGTCAGCAGGTTAAAGCAGAGCAGCAGTTACCGATAGGGATGCTTCAGTCTTTACCAGTTCTAGATAGGAAATGGGAAAATATATCTATGGACTTTGTTATCGTATTACCAAAGACATCTCAAGGTAATAATGAAATCTGGTTTATTATTGATCGATTGACTAAATAGGCTCATATCCTTCCTATTTGAGATACATTTTCTTTAGATCAACTTTCTCGGTTGTATGTTAAAGAGATAGTCAAGTTACATGGAGTTACCCTCTCCATTGTATCTGATCATGATCCTAGGTATACTTCTAACTTTTGGAAAGGCCTTCAGAAGTCATTGGGTACTGAATTAAATTTTAGATCAGCTTTTCTTCTGCAATCGGATGGGCAGTCAGAACAAACAATTCAGACCATGGAGGATATGTTACGTGCTTGCACGATAGATTACCAAGGATGTTGGGACCAATATCATTCATTGGTTGAATTTTTTTATAATAACAGTTTTAATTCCAGTATACGGATGCCTCTATTTGAAGATTTATATGGTAAATGGTGTCAAACTCCATCTTTTTGGGATGAAGTAGGGGAAAGGAACATGATGGGACCACAATTGGTCAAAAAGATGGTAGAAAAAGTAATGTTTATTCAGAATCACATGGGAACAGCTCAGAGTCGGCAGAAACGTTATGTGGATAATCGGAGGAAGGATCTTTCTTTTGAGGTAGGTGATCTTGTTTTTTCTCAAAGTTTCTCCATGTAAAAGTGTGATGCGTTTTGGAAAGAAAGGAAAGATGAGTCCGAGGTTCATTGGACTTTATGAAATCCTGGAGAAAGTTGGATTAGTTGCATACAGAGCAGCATTACCTCCATATTTGTCCCAGGAACAATTTTTTTTCATGTTTCAATGTTGAGAAAGTATATTCCAGATCCATTTCATGTTTTGAGCCCATACATAATTCAGTTCGAAGAGAATATCTCTTATGAGGAACAACTAGTCCATATTATTGACCATAGAGAGAAAGTGTTGTTGAATAAGGTAATTCATTAGGTGAAGGTTTTGAGTAAAAACCATATGGTTGAAGAGGAAATGTGGGAATCTGAAAATTCAATGAGGGATAAATACCCTCATTTATTTTATAAGTGAATACAGTTGAGAGGACACAATTCCCAAAAGGGCGGAAGGATGTAACGTCCCAGGTAAATAAAGAACAATACATTTTTATATTTATTATTATTTGTGGGTTAAATATTAATTTTAATTTAATGGGGTTTCTATTTTTGATGGCGTACCCAATATACAACAACGGATTTCTTTGAAATCATAGGTTTCACACTAATAATATAATAATATTATTTGAAATGGTGGTTAACGCCTAGACGTTGTATTGGTGGGAATAAATATAAATAACTCAAATTTGATTATATTTTTTTGTTAAATGTTTTTAAATTTATCCAATAAATGTTAGAGGCCTAAAATGCGAATGAATCCAATTTTAAGCATAAATACTCTAATATTCACTAAAAAGATGATTTATCGCCTTTTGATGGAGAACCCTCTTTAAATATAGTTTTGGTCACTTTTATACATTATATTGGACCAAATAAAATTCTTCTTTAGAATCGAGACATCAATATTTACCTTGTGTATGTATTTGTTATTTTTCCGATAAAGTTCATTTTTTAAATGAATAGTGAAAAATGTTGTATTTTAATTCAAAACCAAATTTTTAATCTAATTTATTTATATGGATATATTATATTATTAATTGATTTAAATGTTAATTAGAATATATTTTTACTATTTAATCCAATGTTGGTCATTGGACTTAATTTCACTTTGAAATTGGACTTAAACAAGTGTCAATCTTTTGATAGATATTGTTTCTTAAAAACACGCTATTTGTTTTGACAATGGGAATTAATTATAAAATTCATTAATGCAAATTATATGTTTTGAATTTTTTTTAAAATAGAAATAATCATTGAATTCTGAATATCAAATATATCTTTGGGTAAATATTTGGAATTTTTCTAAAAAACTTCAATTTTTGATGAATAGTGAAACCACTAAGTGGTAGTTAAAAAACAGTCTTTTTCGTTTAAATGAAGTTTTACCGCTTATGTGAATTTAATTTCAAAAATAGGACATAAATGGTTTTAATTAGTACGTAAAATTTGGTTCAATGGAATGAATTTTTTTTTATGAATAGTAACTTTTGACTTTTATTAACCACAATTAAATGTAATTAGTGTAATTTTAGGTAACAATAATGTTATAATAATATGAATTAAATTTACACACATCCTACCCTTATTTGATGATTCTTGTCTGACCAAGACAAACCATGGGTCAATTTTGGGACCCCATGGAGCAACTTGGGTAAGATAATGACATTAATACCTTTTTATTAAAATTAAAAACAAAGATGACACAAACATGTATTGTTTTACTAAAAATAATTACATGGGGTTATATAATTGATATATTTGACTATAAAAATTCATTAGATATCTAAAAATATTTCCTATATCATGGTAATTTTTTTATCATTTTTATACATCAAATAAATAAAATTATTTATGACACAATGATGATGTCGTGTTTACGTCATTATTGAATAATTTTAATAAATAAGAAGATAATGTTTAAAAAAATATCCAAAACTTGTCCAATTATTATTTTATGATATTATTTCAAAAATCGGCCACCTTATCATCAACTTTAATGATTTTTGGACCTTTATAAACTGAAAAGAAATATATAATAAAATAATATTTTCAAGCTTTCCAAAAGAGCCCCACCTCTCCCTTCTAAAAAGACCCCACTTCCTAACCATTTCAAAAACTTCTAAAACCCATTGGATCATCCAAACTCTTCTCAAATAATCTCCCAGTATCCCTATCTTCATCATAGAAGCCTTACCTTATGTAGAAAGCACTTCAAGAAACCCTTTGGTTCAAACCAAGGGGAGTTACCCGATTTAAAGGTAATGTCTTCTCTTATGTTCTTTTGTTTTATTTTGCTTCTCCAACCCCCTAAACACTTTTTATTACAATATTTTTTAACATAAAAATTATATTCAATTTGCTATAATTTTTTTAAGAAGGATTCGAGCTACACTTACACACACCTCCATCTAATGGATGAAAGAAAACTGTTTCTGTGGATGGTGAACTACTGCCTCACGAAATGATGATTGTTCAATTATCTCCTACCACCTCTCATAGTGGCCATTAAGACGTCACTATATTTATATATGATATATATATGTTTATGTTTTCCTTATTCTTCTTTGTTTCTCATTTATGGCATACCTTTATGGTTTCCATAATGGGTAAACGCGATAATTTCATTTTAGGAAGTGCGGACTACCACCCCCTCAAAGTGATTTGAATCGTTAATTCCATATGTGGGATGTATAAAGGATAGATTTAATAATTTTATATATTATATTATATTGGATTTATAATTTTCCTCTATATCATAATGTTTTAATTCCATTAAATGTGAAATATAAATGAAAGTAGCATGCATGCGTACGTACGGTTTACCATCTCCATGAACAGTGCATTTCATTTCATACCTTCAAATGTTATGTACTTTTATAAATACATATTATACTAGATATATATGATATATATGATATCTACATCATGAATATCATTCTTTATATAATAGATGTTTTACCACATAAACAACTTGTAATTATAAGAAGTTTATTTTTGACTCAAGTACCAAATTTTGAAAAAATGACCATTATTAACTTAAATTATTACATAATGTTAATAACATGGTAATAAGTTATATAAAATAGATAATGAATTTTAAACAGGTTATTAAGAAAGTACAAATTAACTTTATTTTATTTTTCATGAGATTAAAAACGATCGAGTCATGTCAGACACGAGGTAAGTGACTTCGTCTCAATCACCTTTTTATTGAGGCGTATTTTGTTTTAAATACAATACTTTCTTTTATATACATTATAAACACCTTTGAATTTTCATTTCATTCAAACGGAATATTTTTTTAGGAAGCATTTTACTAAATAAAAAAATGAATGTTTCTTTTAATGTACGGGGTGACAATGACCTTTATGCTGCCATAAGTATTACTTGATATTTGGCTTACTCAACAATCCGTAATGTTTTTAAAAGAAATAATAATTACCATATACTCTATTATGTATTTTGGAATTGAAAATGGTTTTTATAATGTATTTTTTATGTCAATATATTTAAGTGATATATTGTGATTGAAGTGTGGAGAAATTTTCATTCCTTTATAGTTTTTGTTTGTGTTATGATTTTATAGTGGTACTTGGACATTTGACGGGTGGTTATGTGATAAAACAAATGACATGTGGTGTCGTGATAAAACATGATGGGTGGTTACATTATAACCTCCAATTCATTGGGTATGGTAGTCGGCCATATGGATATTCCATTTAGTGACATGTGTGGAAGTCAATCGTACGGTTCATCCATTTATGTATGTTTATGTTCCAAGTTACCTTTGTATGATATGTGTTCATAATATTTTTTATGGTGATATTTTTGTAAAAAAAGGGTAAGCAATGATATTTTATTCAGTGAAGGTTATTTACTACTTCATATAGGTGAAAAGTATTACTTATGATTATGTATTCATGGATTACATAAAAACTAATAGTTTCCTTATTTGTGTATTCCTTACTCGGCTTTTTATACTCATCCAATGTTTTTGAAATGTTTTTCTCAGGACATAAAGTGAAATAGGGTCAAGGATGGGATCATGGAAATTCATGCTATCTAAAACACGAAACTGGACATGAATCTTTTTTTCAATAGTTTTTATTTTATGAAAAAATGGAAACTGAGTAGAAGTGTCTACTTTGTAACTTTTGAGATGTAATAGTTATGGCCTAATTCTCTAAAACTCTAAACCTGAAAAGATCTTTAATGTGAATTATTCATTTAATTCAATATTAAGTAATGTTTTAAGGATGTGTCCTTATTGGTAGAAACCCATTTGGGTAACTTATTCGTCTCATGAGAACCTATCATTGCATCAAGGATCTATATAAACTCTAGGATCCACCCTGAATTCCCATTCCAAAGTATTTATCATATTGAATAGATAAAATAAATAATATTCTTTATCAAATAATCTTATTTAAGGACTAACATGAATGTATCAATAATTTACATGAAGTAAATAACATAATATCATGAAAATAAGGAGATTCATGATAAAAAATAAAAGGTTATAATATACACATTATAGATGGAACTAGGTTTATAATATTTCAAAATGCCTCAATGAAATGAAAATGAGATGAAATAACTTACCTTGAGTCTGACTTGTGTTATTCGTTCTTTATATTCCAGAATAATAGACATGTGTTAATTTTTACTTTATTTAGAACCTTTTTAATTTAATTATTAATATTATATTACTTATAATAATGTTATGAAAATTACATAATTATTTATGTTCATATCGGTTGTTTTGTCGATGTTCGGTACTTGAGTTGAAAAGGAACCTGTTTTTATATAAATTATCCAGGTAGTCAAAATTACATCATCACTATAATATTATTCATGATTTAAGTATCATATATATCCATTATATATGTATTTATATCCATTATATATTTATTTATAATATTCTATTACATTTAGAGATATGAAATGAAATGCACCATTCATGAAGACGGTAAGTCGTACGTACGCATGAGCACTACTTTCATTTCTTTTTCATATTTAATGGAATGAAAACTTAATTGTACATAGGTGTATTATAATATCAGTAAAATATCATATTTTATATACGTTACATTATTTTATTAATTCCATCCTTTATATTTTCCATGTATGGCCAGAACGAGTCATATAACTTTGATGGGGCGGTAGTCAACACTTCATCAAATGAAATTATCATATTTCCACATTATGGAAATTATAATGGAATTATGTAAATATAAATTATAGAATCATAGAGACAATATAATTATAATATATAATATATATTAATATAGTTCCATAATAATGGCCACCATGAGATGTGGTAGGATAAAATTGAACAAACATCGTTTTGTGAGGCAACAGTTCATCATTCATAGAAATAGTTTGTTTGTATCTGTTTGATAGAGGTGTGTGTAAGCATAGTTAAAATAATTCACATAGAAAATCATATTATATTGATGATACTGGTTTTTTATGAAATAAATTAATAATTAGAGAAGAGGGGTTGGAGAGGGAAAATAAAAGAAAGGAACTTGTGAGAAGGGGTTACCTACAAATCGGGTAACTTCTTTTGATTTGAGCCAGCATTCATTATTGAATTACCCTATGAACAAGGTAAGGCCTATAATTGTAAGGGAGGGATGTTGATAGATTATTTTAGCAGTAGTTTTATAAGTCAAGGGGGGCTTGAGAGGAGTGATTAAGTGGGTTGAAGTGGTGGCATTTTGTAAGAGGGGGGCAAGGCCACTTTAGGAATGTATAGAAATATTATTTTATTATAAATTTATTTTTTGTTTAAAATGTTCTAAAAAATATTTATTTCAAATATAATATGTTTTTGGTCTAAAATACCCCCAAAAATATGTTTTATAGAAGTTTAGGTCACAAATAAACCTTATAGTTTTTCTTTAAACCTTAGTTAAAAACATTAACTATTGCCATTTCTTCTTGCAATTTCATAATATATGGTAACTATATTTAAAATAAATAACCAAGTGAACCATAAGTGTATAATTAATGAAATTTGTAACATTATATAATTCAATTTTCCTAATATTATATTTTTGTACAATTATATCATTTAATGTAGTAGTAATTGTTTTAAAAACACATTTAGGTAAATTTTGATACTATAAAGTAATTGATTTTTGTTAAAGTAATAAAAAATATATTTCTTAGAAAAAAAAGAATTAAATAAAATATACTATTTCAATATCAGGAAGAAAATCTTTTATGTCATCAAAATGTTCAAATCATATTTATTTCAATATTTATAATATCATTTATTTAAATCCCCCATTAATAAGGTAATCAACGCATCATCATCATGTCATAAATAAATTTAATTTTTTAATGTATAACAATTATAGATAAAATAAAATGATGTATGATATTTTTTTACATTATTAACTAATGTTTATAGTCAAAATAAGGAGTTATATACCCCAATTTTAAATTTTTTTTAGTAAAAGATACATGTTTATGTTATATTTTTTTATACTGTAAATTATTTCATATAACATGTCATTATCACACCCAAGTGGCTCCATGGGGATAGAAAAATCAACCGTAGGATTAATATGGTTGGAAATATCTCATACAATAGGATTATTAAATGTGTTAGGTTAGTTTAATATTATTTTTCACCCAATTTACCAGATTTACCCTCTAACCATGGTAAATAAAAATAATTGCTAAAGTTATTGTTCATGACGTCCAAAAATAAAAGGTACATATTTACATAACGTAGACCCTATGATTCCAAATATGGAATCAATTTCCCCAAATTCAAATCATATAATTTGAAGTAATTATTTTAAAATTAATTCTCTTTGTTAAAAGTAGAAATCAGATTTTTAAAAAATAAAAACTATCAAAAGATTGACAAGTGTTTATGTACCATTTAAATGTTAAATTACCTCCAATGAACATAATTGGATTAAATGATAAAATTTTAATATAATTAAACATTAAATATAATTTCAAATATAATTTAAAATTTAAATAAATTATATGAAAAGGTAGTTTTTGAATTAAAATGTAGTGGTTTTTACTATTCATCAGAAATTGAATCTTTTCAAAAAATTACCAAAATTTGACCCTAAGAGAATTTAGATATCACGAATTAAAAAATGAATTATATTTGGAAAAATAAATTTTATAAAATTTCAAAATGTGGTTAATACTATTATTAATAACGTTTTAAATGTCTACTTTGATAGGTCATGGTGTTCTTGAACTCGGGGGTGCGTACAATGCAAGACATTGAATTATTTAAAAGGAAGTGTACCACGAAAGCATTGGCATTTAAAACAACTTTTACTAATTTGAAATGTTTGAATCCATTTGAATTATACATTCCATAACATAATTCCCTATCTATTAGAATTGACCTATAGGTATTCAAATAGTTTTCCTAAATAAAAATAATTATAAAGATATCTTTATCATATAACATGATTGATTCATTACTCCAGAAAATTTTAAAAAGTAATGAAATTTGAAGAGATATATTTATGAATTAAATCATGTATGTAGGTCAGGGAAAATTCTATTTGTTAAACCCATAATATATAATGGTTTCATAGAAAATAAATATTATCTATTTATTTGAAGGATCCTTAGTGGGAGTGAAGGTGTATTCCTAGTAGTATCTATTGATGACATATTACATATTGGAAACTTCATTACTATCTTATTTTTAGTTAAGGACTTATTAAAAAAGTTCCACTCCATGAATGCATTAGGATAAGTAGCATATATCATTGGAATTAATATCATTAAAGATATATATAAAAGGATACTTAGACAGTGTAAAAGTATATACATAGTCATGATACTAAAGATGTTTAATATAGAACAATACAAGTGTGGAATTCATCCAGTATCACATGGTATACGTCACTCAAAATAATTGTGTCTTATGACACAACCTGAGATATATAGAATGATATGAATACAATACTCCTATACAGTAACAATTAAAACATATTCAATATTTTTTATTTGGTTTAATGTTCCCTGTGATTTATGCATAGTTATATCATCCATATCCAAGATAAAAAAAATCATCTTTTTTTAATTATATCATTATGTATCTGAGGCGTACTAATAATATGTTCATTGTATATGGAGGATATATGGAATAATTTATCCAAGGATATATTGATACTAGATTTATGATAGATCCCATCAATATGAAGTTGATGTTAGGATATATATTCAATCTAAAAGGTGAATCTATGAGTTAGAAGATTTAAAAAAAAACTTGTTTTCAATAATTCTACAATATAATATGAGTATATAGAGTCTTAATAAACAATAAAACAATAATTATGCATTCAAAACATAACCTAAGAGCTTTATGTGGTATCTAGAAGCAAATATCCTCACATTGAATTTTGATAATACTTAATTTATTGATCTCAAAAAGGAATCAAGCTCGCATAAATAGATGATACACATAGTATTAAAAAATAACTAGTTGATGGATTTTTTCTCAAAGGGGTAAAGTCTCTATGATTAGAGTTTCCAATGAAGAATACATAGAACAAACCTTGACTAAGTCTTATCTCAAAATAAGAACAAACATCTTCTGAGAGATAACATACAAAATGTTATTAGTAAGTTTCTATTGTCCATGTGGGTGTGAGTTGGAGTTTAAACCCTCAAACCAACTTATAAGTATTGTGTGTTTACTTGTTTTCATGTGTTTAAATTTTAATATATTTCATTTTTACATCATATTTTTTCTTTTACTTGACAATGTATTCGACAATATCCTGTGTTTAAATGATGCATAATAATTTCATTGTATTTTCGTACTTTGATGAGAACCCAGAAATGTTATGAACGTATCTTTAAATATATATTATGTAGCCAGATGATATTATTTGATAAGACAAAAATGATATGGGGTATTAGGACCATAGACTCCTAGGACATTGAGAGACATTCTCATGTTGTATTCCCTTAGTAATTATTAGTGTATGAGATTATGAGAACATGACCTACCAATAAAAAATACACATTTTTATGTTTAATTGGATATACCTTCTTTTGGATGTGTTTAATGATCCTTAGAATTTAACATTATTTTTAATGCATGTCATAAGTTACGTTTTTGATGCATTTCCAAAAAAATGATGACTTGTACTCATTGAAAGGGTGAATATGTTGGGTTCTCCAGGAGTGATTTTTTATTATTGAATAATATAACAAAGTATTTATCCATTATGTTCTTTAATGGGTGTAGATATCTTAGGCCCTTTTATTGATATTAAATTTTCTTGTATATTATATTTTCATGGTAGTTTTTCATCATGTTTTTTTCCAAATTACTAAAGAATGTAACATCATGTACATTGGTTGATGGCACTAGCATGCGACCAACTTGATTTGATATATTGAAATTAAGGGACTATATTTCAAAGTGTACACACAAAGGACGTTATATATCATTATAAAATTAACTTCTTTCCCAACGTGATCCTCGCCATGTTGCTAGATTCTATCATTGTATCTTATGATGTTATATCTAATTCTATTAAAAAATTATCCTAGAGTTTCACACAATATATTTATTCAGAATATAGTTGAATTCAATATGTATTTAACATGTTTGATACGTATTATTTTCATATATGGTATAATAATTATTCATATTTGTCTAATAAAAAAAATTCAATAACTAATTATTTGAGAGAGTATATATGTGACATTAATATTTAATAAATATTTATTCCCCAAGTAATTAATTATTTTATTATATGAATATAAAATATTTATTTATTTTTTTATTCATATGGAAACATTGTTTTTAGTTATCTAGATACTTGAATATTTCATGTTTATTTAACCAGTAATTTAGAGAGTATAATATTTATATAATTATTTAAAAATAATGGAATGGAAATTTTTTAATAAAGTAAATAGGAATTATTTAAGGATTGATAATCATTAAGAAGGATTGGAAGGACATGTTTTATGGTCTGAAGATAAATTTCATGCAAAAGTTTACCTGAATAAATGTTAATTTATTTATTCAAGAAAATAAAATTTATTTTATCTGCTAGTTTATTTCATGGCATGTAAATAATATTATTATTATTATTTTGACATTGGAATTTCCAGTAATTATGAAAACAATAAGGACCCCTATTAAATTATTTAGTTTCTAAACCTATCACTAAATTAACCCATTTATGACATTATATACAATACCTATATTCATTACTCCATTATACACAATAAAATATTGAAAAAATCCTCTTAATTTATAGATAACACCCTTGAGAATGATGTAAAGAGCATAGAGATATTCTCCTCCCCTAACATAAAAAAATCAACTTCCCTTGTAGGAACCAGTAACAGTAAAAAATAATCATCAAAAGAATTACATGATTCCATTCAAGAACCAAAATAACTCTATGATAACATTAGAGGTTTGAGAATCAATATTTGGTCATATATAGAATAAATATTACTATGATTACTCCAAAAAATGACTCTACAATAAGAGTGGTCTTCCAAATCATCAACGAAGAATGAATTAAAAGATATGTGTAATTATAAATATATGTATTAATTAATTAAAATTAAATATGTTAACACCCTAAGAATTTAAAAGGTTTTTATTTCTAAATAAATTAATTTTTATTTCTTGCTTTATTTTTATGCAATACTATGTTAATATTACTATATACACAATAATTAGTTGGCTTAGGTTACACGCAAGACCCAGTTTTACAGAACAACAATAAATTAATAAAACATTATTAATTAATATAATATATAACATACATTCTTAATTAGTAGTTATGAATGGTATGAAACAAATTAATTATTTTATATATTAGATATAATTTTAACATTAATATTATGTATTTTATAGATATGATTTAATAAAAATTCTATTTTTTGGATACGAGAAGTATTTTTTTAAAAAATGCAGTTTTGTCACCTTTTGATGGATCACCCATTTTAAATCTTGTTTTTTGACACTTTAATGTATTATATTTAGAAAAATAAACTTATTGTTTTTAATCTAGATATAAAATTTTACTTTGGAGGAATTGTTCATATTTTTCTGATAAGTTTTAAATTTTGATGAATAGTAAAAATATACTAAATTTTAATTGAAAACAACATTTTTCATAGAAATAATTCATTTAGTTAAATTATATTATTTAATTAATTTAAATTATAAATAAAATATGTATTTATCAATAAATATAATGTAGGTAATTTTCAATAATTTTATATTGAATTCAGATGTAAAAACATGTCAATATTGTGAAATGTTTTAACTTTTAAAGACTCATTTTTCATTCTAATAATGGGATTTATTGTATATTGATTAATAAAAATTTATTTTTTTTTTGATATTTTAAAAATGAATTCCATATTTAAAATCAGTGGACTCAAATAATGTAAATAGGTCGCTTTTATTTTGGGATATTATGAATAGTAACTTTAGTAATTTTTTAATTACTGTGGTAAAGGGTAAATATGCTAATTAAAGGTACAAATTGTAATGTCCCGGATCTGGGTTCCACTCAATAGGTGCCCCGGATCTGGTTGGTCACATGACCTCAAGTGCATTTCTTCAAACGCTAGAGGCTGCCGACTAGCAGTGAGGGCCCATGTCTTATAGTGGGGAAATTATGCCCTCATTTGACAAAGTGTAGCCCAATATAATTTCTAAATAAAACATACAACAACAGCGGAACAAATTACCATACATATTTAATATAAACAACTACAACAAAATATAACCAACAGTTATATATATAATGATGCAACATGTCTCAAGTTCTAAGAAAACAGCCAGAACATGTTACACAACAGTACAATATGATACAATAGAAATTACAAGTACAACATAACAAAACAAAACAGCCGGCCGCATTGTGAGTCTATGCTCAGTCCCATGATCCCCTACTCCTTAGCAACAATCATGTACCTGTATAGGGACCCATTCCCTTATCCACACCTGCAACAACATAGTCTGTTTGGACCGAAGACATGACCCAAACAGGGTGTGAGAAATAAATCCCAGTAGGCACCCACCAAAGGCTCATGCCCAACTGTGTGTAAGCATGCAACAACAGTGTGCTAAAGTAAATGAAGTAAACTAACCAGTTCTAAAAAGTAACTTACATTACCAGTTATGTTTCCATTTTAATATTCATTTAATCATTCAATATAAGGAAAACCAGTACAGTGAATTTTCTATGTAAACAGTCAGTGTCCTCAGACACGCAAACCCTTACCCTCAGGTAATAAGAATCTTCCCCTCGGGCATTGCCCTCAGGAATAACAGATATTTCCCATAGGAATACAATGTGTCTCCCTCAGGCACAGAAGTCACTGCCCTCAAGCATGTGAAATGTTTCCCTCAGGTGAAATCAAACGTTTCCCTTAGGCTAAGCAGTACTTTAACCTCATTCTAAACAAACAATTCCCTCAGGTTAAAAAGAACAATTCCCTCAGGCGCAAGTACTCGGGCCATTCCCAACTTGTAAGTAAGCAATTCACATACAATTCCTCTCATGTAAATTTAACAAACATTTTTACAATGGCATACCCATGGGTATCCTGGCCAAACGGGTAAACAGAGGAACGCACCCCCAGGGTGGTCTTGGATTCAAGCAGTGATCCCAAATAGCAGTTTATAATCATATTTAATTAACTATACAATTATAGGTATTTAAAACTACCAAGTACTCATCCGCACAACACCCCAACATGGGTTCATGGCACAATGATTCACAAAAACGCACAACAGTTGGAAATTAAACACCAAGACGCCTACCTTAAATGACCCTGAACGCTATACGTGAACGTCTCTTCAAAAAATGCCCAAAGATGACAAAGATCTGGGTTAGAAGAAAACCCGTTCAAAAGTAAATAACTCTCCCTCGGTAAAGAATTGGTAAGAACAATGCCAGGAGGAGGAAGAACTCACCTGCATGGTTCCAGGGAGATCGACGGTGCAAAAAACAGATTCTCGGTACTCGATCGGGGGATCTCCAAGGCTTCGGCCGTCCCTCCCGAGTTGTCCTCCAATTATAACCCTTCCCTGTGAACAAGGGAGTCTACTACCCATTTCAAGTGAAAAAAACAGATTACACAGTGTGCACTATTTGGTACACAATTTGTAGTTTTCAATTTTTTAACTCTTCTTTCGGCGGCTTCTCACTCGCGTGGAACTGTTGATCTGTCGACATGAGTACACTGCATGTGAATCCTGATTACACGGCGTGTACTTCCACTCAGCTGGCCACCGCCTTACTATTTTCTTGTTGACTGACTACACGGTGTGTAAATACCCACTACACGGTGTGTAGTCCGTTTTTTTACACCCCTTCTCGTCGACATGGCTACACACCCTATGTACGCATCCCACATGGCCAAAGTACACAGCGTATGGAAAACTACACAGAGTGTAGTCACAAAATTTAGTATTTTTTCCCATTTTCCTTATTTTCTAAAAAACACTTAATGAAAAGAGAAAAAGAAGAAACCCATACCCCAAGAATAAGAACCAGGTTCATACAAACTTCCCCCTTAAAGCAATTCATCCTAGAATTTCCCTTCCAAGGGTAGCAAAGATAAAGCTCCGAATAGCTCTGGCCACTGAGCACGTACGTCGAACTCCAACTCCTAGGTATCGCCCTGCACTCGCACATACTTTCATAGCACCAATACGAGAGGAACTGACCAGCCTCAAAGAACCTTCGTGCTCCTACAAACGATATGAATCAGATGCTCTTAAAAGGATGCATCGATCAAAAGCTCAACCTCCTCAGGCTGAAAAATGTGAGACTGGTTTGAATGATAGTGGTTCAACATAGATACATGGAAGATGCCGTGCATGGCTCGGTACCTCTGTGATAATTGTAACTGATAGGAAACCAGCCCGACTCTCTCCAGAATCTCAAATGGCCCCACATACCTCGGTGAAAGTTTACCCTGTCTCCTGATCTCTCTGTGTCCCAACATCGGTGAAACATGTAAGAAAACCTGATCCCCGACCACGAACTCCAAACGTCGTCTGCAGCAATCAGCATAAGACTTATGATGAGACTATAAGGTATCCATCTAGTTTTGGATCAGCTGGACCTGCTTAGAAGTCTCCTGCACGAGACGTGGTCCCAGTAAAGCTGCCTCACCTGCTTCTAACGAGCAGAAGGGTGGTCGGCATGGCCTACCATATAAATCCTAGTATGTTGCTATCACAATAGTTTCCTAAAAACTATTATTATAGGCAAACTCTACCAGGGGTATGTGCTTCCCCCAAGATCCCCCAAAGTCTAGGATGCATGCATGCAACATGTACTCAAGCACCTATATTGTACGCTCCTACTAGCAATCGGTCTGAGGGTGGTAAGTTGTGCTCAAAACCACCAATCTACCCAATTCCCTATGAAAACTTTTCCAGAAATGAGACATAAAATGGTCATCTCTATCTGAAATGATAGAACGAGGGACCCCATGAAGACGTACGACCTCTCAAATATACATCTTCTTGAGCTCATCAACACTGAAGGTCTCCTTGACCGGCAAAAGCTGAGCTACCTTTGTGAGTATGTCCACAAAAACCCACATGGAATCAATGCCTTGAGGTGACCTCGGCAACCCATTAATGAAGTCCATAGAGACATCATCCCATTTCCACTCCAAAATGGGTAACTGCTATAATAGTCTGGCTGGCCTCTGATGCTCCGCCTTCGCCTCCCGACAAGTGGAACACCTCACAACAAATCCGCCTAAATCTCTCTTCATACTCGGCCACTAGTACTGACGTCTCAAGTCACGGTACATCTTTGTAACCCTAGGATGAACTTCCCAAGATGAAGCATGAAACTCCCACATCTTCTCCTCGCGCATATCGCCTGGAACCCACACCTTTCCCTGGAAACGCATAATTTCATCATTGTCTATCGTCCATCCAGTAGGAGGGGCCTCACATGCCACCGACTCCCGTAGAACTAGGCCTTCTAAATCAGATAGATTTCTAAACCTCACTCTATCCAGGAGGGTAGAATTCAAAGCTAAAGATGAAAGATAGGTCTGCCGCTGACTGTCGTGCACCTCCAAATGCCTCTCAAAGAACAACTTCATGAGCTGCCACTCCCCACTGGCCTCCTATACTGTCTGTATCTCAGTCCTCTTGCTTAGTGTATCATCTACTACATTACCTTTACCAGGTGTGTAGGGAAGCTCAAAATCTAAGGACTGAAGGTATTCAACCCACCTCCACTGTCTCAGGTTCAAGTCACACTGAGTAAAGATATATTTGAGGCTTTTGTGGTTGGTGAGAACCAAAAACTTCTCTCCCCACATGTAATGTCTCTAACACCGTAATGCATGAACAACTGCAGCCAACTCAAGGGAATACGTCGGGTAATTCCTATCATGTGGACTCAACTCCTAAGACTCGTATGCAACAACTCAATCGCCCTATATCAACACACCTCCCAACCCAATACCTGATGCATCACAGTACACTGTATAACTCTTTCCCTAATCTGGGAGTATTAGGATTGGTGTTGATGTCAACCTTCCATTTAGGTCCTGAAAGGCTGTATCGCAAGCTTTCGACCAAAAAAACTTCACACCCTTATTAGTCAAACCCGCCAATGGTGTTGCGTAGTGGGAGAAGTCCTGGATGGAGTGTCTGTAGTAAACAGGCAGCCCAAAGAAACTCCTTATCTCAAACACGTTCTTAGGAAGCTCCCATAAAACTAATGCTCTCACTTTCTCTAGGTCTACTGTAGCTCCTGCCTCCGAGATGATGTGACCTAGGAAGTGAATCTGGTCCATCCAAAAGTGGAACTTTGAGTGCTTATCATATATCTTATGCTCTCTCAGTGTACTCAATACGATCTCAAGATGGGTGGAATGGTCGTGTCGAGTGTGAGATTACACCAAGATATTTTCCATGAATAATACCACAAAAGAATATAGGTAAGGATGGAACACACACTTCATTAGAGCCATGAAAACTGTTGATGCATTCTTGAGTCCGAACAGCATAACCAGGTACTCGTACAGACCATATCTGCTCCAAAAAGCTGTAAGCGGTATATCTGATGGTCTCACGCACAACTGATGATATCCAGATCTCAAGTCAATCATCGATAACACTTGTGCTCCACAAAGTTGATCAAAAAGATCATCAATCCTTGGAAAGGGATATCGGTTCTTAACCGTCAGTTGGTTCAACTTCTGATAATCCACACAGAGTCGGAGGGTACTGTCTGCCTTCTTCGCAAAAAAGACCGGTGAACCCAAAGGAGAAGTATTGGGTCGTATGTAACCCTTTTCCTTTAAATCCTATAACTGCCTCTTGAGCTCCGGCAACTCTGGTGTAGCCATCATATAGGGAGGAATGGACACCGGAACTGCTCTTTGCATAAGCTCAATTGAGAAATCCTCCTCTCAATCCAGAGGTAGACCTGCAAAGTCATCTGGGAAGACATCCCTGAAAAGATCAACAACTGGAGGGAAGTCCATCTGACAAGTCCCCTGATCATCCAGATATTGAATCGTAATCTTGGATGTGACTCCACCTCACCCACGATGCTCTGATCCAGCTCGACTCGCCTGAACATCCCATTCACCTTTGTATAGAAACTCCCCACCCTCTGGTGACGTGAAACTCACCCTGCGACGATAGCAATCTACAAAGGCTTGAAATGGAACCAACTAGTCCATCCCATGAATGAAATCATAAGTGGTCATTTCTAAGAAATAGAGGTCCCCTAGACAGTGACACCAACCAACCTCTAGGCGGAACTCCCTGCACTGACGCACCCCAGCCGTTCTAGTTCCCAACGGAGTGTCTAGCATCATAACAGCAGACTAAGAAGAAACACAGAGCCCAAGGCTCTCCACAACAGGCATAGATATTAAGCTATGTGTAGAACCTGTATCGAAAAGTACTGAAGATAAGACAGAAGCTAGTATAATAGTACCTCTGATAGTTGATGGTCCGAGATCTTGCTCCTGTTGGGTCTGTTGCACTGCATATGTCTGCCCAGTGCCACAGCCATGTGACACAGCCTGTCTACCCTGAGTTGTCCTACCCTGCTGCCTCTAAGATCCTGGCGTCTGGCTACCATGGCCACAACCACCATCTCTACATGCACGCCCCGACGTATTCCAGTTTCTCGACTGGTAAGAAGCGGCTGGTCCTTCTCCCGCATGCGGAGTCTACACAGAACCCCTCTCACAACACCCTGGTGGAAACACCCTGCAAATGCGATGTACATGACCCATCTTGCCGCAAGCTCGGCACTCCACTAGGTCACGTGAACACTGCGGTCTCTTGTGCCCCTCTCTACCGCAATGGTAGAAAAAGACCGGGCCACCTGAAGAAACTTTCTGGCTAGTACTTCCACCTTGAGAGAAACTCATCTTTCGCTTCCTCTTTCCAGTTGAAATAGTACCAGAAACTGGTTCCGAACCACCCTAGCCTACACCACTAGCTTCCCGAAGGTTCTTCTCAGTAATAAATTCTTGATTCACAATATCATGTACTGAAAGCAACCTAAAAACATTCACCAGTGCTCAGATGTCATATCGAAGACCATCCTCAAAGTGTCTACCCCTCAATGTCTCATCACTCACCAGAACAGGTGCAAAACGGTGTAGCTCGGTGAAGCGAGAATAATAATACATCACTGACATAGATCCCTACTACAGATTCATGTACTCTCGAGCTCTAACTGCCCTCAGCATCTCTGCGAAGAAGAATTCATAGAAGGCTATCTAAAAATCTTATTATGCCATGTCTCTATGATGCTCTGTCTGAGTGGTAACATCCCACCACCTCTTGGAGGAATCACGCAGTATATAAGTCACGAGCTTGACCCTCCGCCCTGGAGGCATCTCAAGATTCTTGAAAATAGTCAGTATAGACCCCATCCAAGACTATGTATCTTGTGGTCCACCATCCCCTGAAAACGTAGGCAGATGCTGATACTGGAAGATACGAGTCATCTCAGCCATAGATGTGGCAGCCAGCGGTGCTCCGTGAAAGGTCTGCATGAACCACCTAAAGCCTTCACGGAACTGCGCATCCACGCCTGTGTCAGGTATAACGGCTAGTGCCACATCTGGCTCTTCTAGAGGATCCACTGGTGTCCCATGTCCCACAATCTCTAATGTATAATCGTTTCCTCTCTCTTGGAGAACAACGTGTGGTCCTCTCAGTAGCATGACTCTACAAAGTCAAACACACACCTTAGATTAATATTTTCAAGCCTGAAAACGAAGGGACCAAAAAGGGAATAGGAAGAAGAATGAATTCAAGATTTTCAAAACAAGACTACACGGCATGTATACTGACTACACTGAGTGTACCTGACTTCTCTTCCCCTTCTCGGGTCCTTCTACATGGCTAAGCCACACGGCTCCCATTGAACAAAACTACACGACGTGTATATAATCTACACGGCATGTATGGTGTAATTTTCCAACTTCTATGTTGTTTGTGACACGGCTGACTAATCAGCTTGATACTACACGGCGTGTGACACCCGCCCATGGCATGTATACGACCCTGTGCCCCCAGCCACACAGTCAGGTTCACACGGTCTGTCACCGGTCAAGACTACACGACATGTCCCTCAGGCACGCGGCGTGTACTGGACGAGCTTCGTCGACCCGTGTTGTTAGTTACACGGCTGTATACATGGCTCACTCTACACGGCGTGTTCTAACTACACACAGCTTGTACACGAAAGGATTTCACCGACCCATGTTATTAGTTACATTGTCGGATCCCATGTCATACTACACAGCGTGTTCCATAGTGGAAACAATGTGTATGGATTAAGGTCTCCTCCGTCCATGTTGTTACTCACACGAGCAGACTCTGGGTCAACACTACACAGCGTGTACATTCTATACACTAAGTGTTTTTCCCAAACTTTTACCTTCCCCGTGTCCCTTCCCACACAGTCTATGACACGGTAAGAGACTACACGTCGTGTACTGAGGGTACACGGCGTGTAATATTTTTTTTCATTTCTTCCCGAATATAAGATCACACGGCCTGTGTATATGGAACTACCCGGTGTGTATTCTGGGTTTTCCGGACAGTATGGATCAGATACTACTCTGGAACCTAGAAAATACTAAAAAACAACACCTAAGTGCCAAATTTGGATCCGTGAGGGCCCATACTCCCCGTGAATCAATGTTTGGTATCTTATATGTGTTATAATAAGATAAACAGTTAATGGTCCACCAAATTCCTGTCAATGAGGGACCATACTCCCAAAAAAAAAGTTTGGCGTCCATTCTATCAATAGACTCACACAAAAATACCCTATCACATAGCCAGTATTTATCAACGCAACTATCACAACAGCATGCTTTTCTAACACAACAACTATCACAACAATATGTAATTTCTAATGCACCTACGTGGCATGGAATTATGAATGGAATGTGATTTCTATCATGTGCGTAAATGATACATGAGATGGCATACCCTCATCTCATTGGGTTTCAACTAAATAGAACCCATGGATAAAATATAAATAGCACAATCACAAGTGCGTCACCCAATGGCGATAACAAATCAACTGTACAATTTTAAAAATCAGAAGAATTGAAAAAATTTGAGGTTGACTGGATTTTCCCTATAGACGGGTTAGCTACGCCCGAGCATAACTTATATACAACTATCATTCCTGCCCTATCCCTGACTAAGGCTCCAAATAGTAAGTCAAAGAAAAGAACTCCTCTGATACCACTTTTTAACGTCTCGGATCTAGGTGCCAGTCAACGGGTGCCCCGGACCCGGTTGGTCACATGACCACAAACACATTTCTCCAAACACCAGATGCTGTCGACTAGCAGCGAGGGACCAGGTCCGATAGTGGGGAAACTATTCCCTCATTTGTCATAGTGTAGCGCAGCGGAATTTTTATATAAAACATACAAAAATAGCAGAAGTAATAACCATACATATTTAATATAAACAACTACAGTAAAAGATAACCAATAGTTATATAGATAATGATGCAACATGTCTCAAGTTCAAAGAAAAAATCTAGAGCATGTTACACAACAGTACAATACGATACAATAGAAAGTACAGGTACAACAGGACAAAACAAAACAGCCGTCAGCATCGTGAGCCTAATATTGGTCCAATGCTCCCCTACTCCTCAACAACAATCATGTACCTGTATAGGGACCCTTTCCCTTATCCACACTTGCTGCAACATAGTCTATTTGGGCTAAAGACATGACCCAAACATGGTGTGAGAAATAAATCCCAGTAGACACCCACTAAAGCCTCGTGCCCAACTGTGTGTAAGCATGCAACAACAGTATGAAAAAGTAAATGAAATAAACTAAGAAGTACTCAAAAGTAACTAACTTTACCAGTTATGATGCCATTTTAAATTTCATTTAATCATTAAATATAAGGAAAACAACCACAATGAATTTTCTATGTAAACAGTCAGTGTCCTCAAAAATTTAAACTCTTACCCTCAGGTAATCAGAATCTTTCCCTCAGGCATTTCCCTCAGGAATAACTAATATTTCCCTCAGGCGTACGAAGTTTCACCCTTAGGAACATAAGTCACTGCCCTCAGGAATACGAAAGGTTTCCCTCATGTGAAATAGAATGTTACCCTCAGGATAACCGGTACCTTGCCCTCAGGATAAACAAACAATGCCCTCTGGCTAAATAAAACAATGCCCTCAAGAGCAAGTAGTCGGTCCATGCCCAACATGTAAATAATCAATTCACATACAATTCCTCTAAATGAAATTTAACAAACATTATTACAATGGCATACCCATTGGTATCCTGGCCAAATGGCTAAACAGAGGAACACACCCCCGGGGTGGTCCTAGATCCAAGAAACGATCCTAAACAATAGTTTATCATCAAATTTAATTACCTATACAATTATATGTATTTAAAACATCCAAGGCCTCAGCCACACGGCACCCCAACATGGGTTCGTGGCACAACGATTCACACAAACGCACAATAGATGGAAATTAAACAACAAGCCACCTACCTTAAATGCCCCTGACAGGTATATGTGAACGTCGCTTCCAAAAATTCCCAATGACGATGTAGATCTGGGTTAGAAGAAAACCCATTCAAACGTAAATAACTTTCCCTCAGGAAATAATTGGTAAGAACTACGCCAGAAGGTGGAAGAACTCACCTGCGCGGTTCTAGGGAGATCGATGGTGCCGAAAACAGATTCTCAGTACTCGATCGGGGGATCTCCAAAGCTCTGGTCATCCCTCTCGAGTTCTCCTCTGGTTCTAACCCTTCATTATGAACAGTGGAAGCTACTGCCCATTTTAATTGAAAAAAATAGACTACGTGGCGTGTACTATTGGGTACACGACATGTAGTTTTCATTTTTTTAAATGTTCCTTCGGCAGCTTCTTGCCAGTGTGGCACTATTAATCTATTTACATGAGTACACGACGTGTGAAACCTGAGTACACAACATGTACTGCAGTTCAGCTGGCCACCACCTTACTGTTGGCCTGCCGACTGACTACTTGACGAGTAAATACCCACTACACAGCGTGTAGTCGGGTTTTTTACACCCCTTCTCTTCGATATGGCTACACACCCTGTATACTCATCCCACACGGCCAAAGTACATGGCATGTGGAAAAGTACACGTCGTGTAGTCGTAACACCCCGAGATTTTATGAAAAATATTATTTTAATTTCATTAATGTCTTTTGTTGTATTCTACACCAAGATTACCTTGCGCTATATGCAACACCGTATTAGCTTGCAGTATACGCAACACTATTCTTGGACCGTGTTACACACAATTTTGATAATAGTTATTCTACGCAACATTGAGTATATATATATATATATATTAAATGTATAAATGAAATATGGTGGGATTCTGTTATATGAAACAACGAAGGATTCTTTCACAACACGCAACCCTGACTTGGCTTGCATTACACGCAATCGCGACCTTCCTCGATAGCGTGTGTTGTACGCAATACCGGGTTCTAATAAACAATGTTATATTATTATAATATTGTCATGAACTAGCCGTTATGAATAGTATTAACTAAATTTTGAATTTTATAACATTATTATTCATCTTACACATTTCTAGAACATGGTATAAGAACAAAATAATTTTTTCGGGTAAAATAAGTATTTTTAAAAAAATGCAGTTTTGCCACCTTTGGATGGCACACCCACTTTAAATCTGGTTTTTGACATGTTTATAAGTTCAATTTGACAAAATAAAATTCTTCTTTGGAATCAAGAAATAAAAATTTACTTTGTATAAAATTTTCATATTATTCTGGCAACTTTCACATTTTAATGAATAGTAAAAACACGCTATATTTTAATTAAAAACAACTTTTTTCAACGTATATCTTATGTGGTTAAATTATAATATTGAATGGTTTTAAAGTATAAATAGAATATATTTTTACCATTTAATATAATGTATGTCATTATCATTGATTTTACCTTGAATTCGTAAGTTAAATCAATTCAATCTTTTGCAATGTTTTAAACAAAAACCCGTTTCTATTCGACAATAGGATTAATTTTAATTTAATTTCTGCAACTTCTGTGTTTTGAATTTGAAAAAATGGATTCCATATTTGGAATCATTGGGTCCAAATTATGTTAATAGGATACTTTTTATTTTTGGGAATTATGAATAGTAACTACGGTAAATTTTATTTACCATAGTTAAAGGTAAATCGGGTAATTAAGGGTAAATATAATATTTTAAAATTACCCTAACAAATGTCAAAATTCTATTGGACGACTAAAAAACGACCCATATCACCTAAGGGTCGGATTAGATTAATTAAATTAAATTTTGTCAATGAAAATAATTTAATTATTATTAAAATCAAAGAATGTGACAACATGTCACTTTCTTAAATCTTATAAGTATAATAATTTTAATCTAGTGATAAACTTCATGAAACATCGAACCTAAATAGTCTCTAGAAAGCTAATACAATTATCTACATCATAGGAATTTATTTAGAATTTTTAGGGATTAAATAATTATCATTTATTATGACAGAAAGATGATGCAGTAATTGTCTTATTAATGAAATATTGACAGAATTGATGTTATAAATGCCCATATAAATGTAATTTGAGACTTTTTATGACTTACACTAATTTTTTAGGTTACTATGATATATTATTGTTGAGTTAATAAACTTGGTTTGAACATATAATTCTGTTATGACTTTCACAAAAATCATATATCAAATAGTGTCAAAATTGACACAAAATAGTTTTTAAATCAAATATTATATTATTAATTGTTATTGTATTCCTAAAAATCTAAGGCTCGGCCAAATGACTTAGATAAGGATATATATATTAATAATAAACAATTTGGGGTTCTTTTGGCTTGATATAGTATGTTTATTAACCATATAGTGTAAGAAAACAAAAAGACATGGTAAAAGTTAAATTATTTAACTTAGGGTTAAATCTAATTGATAAGGTTAAAATATTAACCTAAACTGGTCTAAATCCTATTGGTTGATAGGATTTCGACCCATACCCACTTTACCTACGAAATAAGACCCTTTGGAACCATTATAAACCGATTTTGACTTTAATATAAAATAATATTTTGAGGTATTCCTAAGGTGCCCCTCTCCTCCCTTATAAAAGGACACCTCCTCCCCCTCCTCCTCACACAAATTTGAGCACTCAAGCTCGGACAACCCCTACCATATTCTCCTCTCCACTTAACTAGAATAATCTTAGAGGTCATGGGCTTCTTCAAAGACCAATCGTAGTTCCCTATGTGGAGGATTCAAAGAGGCGTTCCAAAGAAGAGGTAATATCTGTTACCGATCTTTTCAATTTCTTTCTTTTTCAACTTCTTCTTCTATAGTTGTTTCATGATAAAGTAATAACATCAGTATTACATACATACTGATATGTTATTATAAATATGAAACAACCCTAATTCACCTTCTATCCATCATACGGAAAAATGAAATCACCGCGCGTGCGTACGTACGGAATACCGTCTCCACGCCGTGGTGTAATCTATTTTCCACCACCACCTTACAAGGATGGGTATAATGGTGTAATGAGTAACTATTTACGATTATTATAAAGTAATATTGATACTGAAATAATATATATATACTCCAATACAATTCCACGATCATAGGAACGATATCATCACTCGTGCGTACGTACGGAATACCGTCTCCACGATGTGATGCGACTCATTCTACATGATCATCATTACATAGTAATTATATAAATGAATTGAATGAATAAATATGATAGATGTTACACTAATACAATTCTGGATATAAGGTATCTATAACATTAAAAGAAGAATAAGAATTTATTCGGCAAAACACGCATAAGAAAAAAAGGCAATAAAGACCCGAGTAACAAGTAACAATGAAATATTACTAACAAGAAGCTAATAATATGACGATATATGATATCATATCAATATTTATGATTCTGTAATAAGTCAATAACATTATTTAAATCATTATACTGGAGGTTCGGACACTTACAAAGCATGTCGGACCTAAGGTAAGGGAAATATCACAATCTAATTTTTATCCGAGATTGTTTATTCGTAAGTATTTACTGGGGTGTATTTTATCATCCACATCCATGTTTCATAAATATGTAATATTATTTCCATCCGCCTACAATTGTTTAAATCCAATTTTACCCTTCGGTGAGTTTTTAGTAAAAGATATGAAAGGAATCTTTTGTCGTTTTTCGTACGAGGTTCTTTTTGACTTTTCCAGAAAAAGTATGATAAGAATGTTTTTTAACTTATACGGCATGAATGGATTTTTAAAACATTATTTCTAAGAAGAATCCTTTACAATTTTTCAAGTTTATTTTTAATCAACTTCTTTTAGTTTAAATTTGTATGACATATTAAGAAAGGAAAAATGTTTTTAAAGAAGAAAGGATATTTTCCTCAAGAATGGAGTTCAAGTGTTTTATCAAAATTATTTTCCATCTAAGATAATAAAGGGTTCTGTTTTTTTCCCTATTATTACATGGATTTGATTATGTTGTGATGGAAATATTTTTATGAAATCTTTTATCTTATAAGAATTGTTTTATGATGTCATGTTGTTTAAGAATCCCATTTTTTTACATGGGTTACGCTATGATGTATGGCTTATGATTATGTGGCACACATAAGAAAGGATTCATTATAAGATGGGTGGGACCTATATCTCCCTCCAATGCTTTGGGTAAAGATTTTATATCTCATGAGATAGACATGGCTGGAATGGTAGGTTATACCGGTTCAGTGAAACAGGACTGAAACGAGGGTTACTCAATTCAGAAAGGGACTTTGTCCACTAAGATAGTCTTGGCAATGAGTCTTGACTAACAAGAAATGATTCTCTATGATTATGTGTTAATGCCACAAAGTTACATGTTTTAAGTTATGATTATTGTGATTACATTTCACTGCCAGGATTTATCCCATGTTATGAAATTATGATCTCTTTTGCAGGTTAAGATTTCCAAAAGTTATGTGCTTGTGTATATGATGTGATTGATATTTCTTTTGTTTACCCTTACTGAGCATTTGAGCTCACCCTTTTATGTTTTCTTTTCCCCAGGATATAAAAAGTGGTTTTAGGTAAAAAAAAGGAAGATCTTTATGGGAGATATTGATGATCTTTCACCACGATTAGAAGATTATGTTCCGAGTTTCCAAAGACACTAAACTATTACGATCCTTGTTTGTGTGTTTTTGTTATGTACCAAGTATTCCGCAAAAGTAATGTAATGTCCATGTACGTCAAGCATCGGGTCTCTACAGTTGGTATCAGAGGAAAGGTTTAGTCACCCTTTGGAAACTAGGATGCGAAAACATTAGTGAGATCCCTAGAGATATTTCTAAGGTATGTCTAGGGTTGTCCCTAAGGATAGTATACGTATAGGGTATAGTCCTAGAACAATGGTAACGATATTAGATTAAACCAAAGATGTTAGATATTGAAGTTACTCCCCCTTTATTATGATTTTTTCCTCTCACACTATTATTTTTGGGTTTTAGACGATGACTGGAACCCGAAGGAACCGTGTTGATGATTTCAATGGACAGTGCAATGATTTCCCTCATGAACAAACAAATGTTATGGGAGAGGGAGTGCAAAATCTTATTGCTATACTTACACAAGCTATGAATCATTCTGGACTTCCAAATGAACAGAGAAGGGAACAATATTCTATTGAGTCCTTCATGAGGCAACGTCCACCTTCTTTCAATGGGTCTTCCGATCCACTTGTTACTGAACAATGGATCAGTACCACTGAAAAGATATTTTCATATCTTCAATGTTCTGAGCATGATAAAGTCATCTTAGTAGTATATCGTTTGGAAGGTGAAGCTGATCAATGGTGGAATCTTATCAAGAATACAAGGCAAAGAGATGAAATTGAGTCCATGGAATGGGATGAGTTCAAGAACTTATTTTTCAATAAGTACTTCCCTCGTATTCTTCGAACAAAGATGGAGAAGGAGTTTATTGAACTAAAGGAAAAGGATGATTAATCTGTTGGTATATACGAAGCGAATTTTACAAGACATGCAAGGTATGCATCTGGCATTATCATCTAACCTGAAAGTAAAGTTGATCGATTTTTCAGTGGCTTAAAACCAAGTCTTCGAAGGGAATTAGCTATAAGAGACTTCAGTAGCTATGAAGAAATTGTGCGTTGTGCTATCAATGTATAAATGGAAGTTGGTGTTACATATCCATCTCATGGTTTTGACAAGAAACGAAAGATGGAGTTGAAGGAGAAATCTCAGAATAATGGTGAAAAGAATATGAATGTTTCCTTATGCACAAAGTGTGGAAAGAAGCATGGTGGAGATTCTCTTAAAGGGACTAGAAAATGTTTTAAGTGTGGAAAAGAAGGTCATCGAGCAGCTGAGTGTCGAAGTAATGGAAAAGGGGTTTCTAATGATGTGAATAAAGCAAACACTGCAGAGAACGCACCACCAACACTTCAATGCTTCAAGTGCAAGGAAATGGGGCATTATGCTAATAAATGCCCTAATCCAAGGGTTAGTGATGATCAACATGAGCAACCACTGAAGGCAAAGGACAAAGGGAAGTCACATGCGATCACTATTGGAAATGTTGAATATGACAACGATGTGGTGGAATGATTAAGTGTTTATGTAATGGGATTCCAAAATAATGTTGTATCATTGAGTATTGCAATATTTATTGATGTGGTATTCAAAGTGATTGAGATATTTTTTTTTGGAAATAAGATGATATGCGCATAATGAAGGGAAAACGAGAAAATGAAATGTTTAATAGTATTCATGAGCTCATGGTTGATATAAGGACTAAGTGATATCATGGTTTGAGTATATAGAATTTTGAGGATTTTGGTATGTGGAAAGTGTTAACTTTAAACTGCATTCATGTTTTCACTAAGGTATTCAAGAGAATACATGATTAAGGACTTTGAATGTTTGGAATGTGACCAACAAAACATATCTTATGATATATGGGGATCAACGATGGTATTAAATCTCTGGTAATCGTTTTCACTATGTTATGAAAGTGGACTGCAGTATTATGGATAAGCCTAAAGATTGAAATGGATTATGTTGGACATAAGTGAGTATTGTTTAAGGATAGAAGTTTTTTTCCATATTATTGATGGGATGTTATAGTAATGTAGTTTTAGAAAAAGGACAACTTGCAGGACGGGCGACAGCCCATCGCGTCGGACAAGGCTGTAGGAATCGAACCCACAACCGAACTGTGACTGGCCTTTATCACCTACCACTGGCCTACAGGAAGTCCCTGTTTAGTAGAAACTAGTTTTATTATATTAAGCAGTATGGTATATGAAGTATAAGTCCATTTTTGGAACAATATATGATTAATCTCACTATAGATCGACTTATGTATATAATTTTTGCTAACCTTTTGTTTGAGACAGATGGAATGACCTGTCATTCTATCACATGATCTGCTAACACTTCACGAATAACAAATTCAACTTCATTTATTTAAGAGATGAAGTTGAAATTGTTCAAGGCACGAACAACAGTGAGATTGTACCAAAATAAAGTAAGTATTTATTCTAATTCAAATTTTCAACTTTAGGGAAATGATCTTGAAAACCAAAAATGTTGTCCTAGTGCCCTTATATCCGATGAATCAGATGGTTCCCTAGATCATCACAAATTTATGGCTTTGTGATTGCTAGCTTTTCCATAGCCATGTTCTCTACCACTCTCCATCAGAACATGATGGTTAGATTTCTCTTCCATATCCATATTTTCACCTATGTGGAAACCCAGTGATTAGTTTATTTGGGTAACCGTTACGTTTCATAGTTTTGTTTTTAAAGATAAGTTTTGGTATTCCTTTTTACGATGTGGGTTTCTATCAAAGAAACTTTCAAATAGTAAACCATTTTAACCCCGACGAATTTCGAGGGCGAAATTCATTTTAAGGGGGGTAGAATGTAACACCCCGAGATTTTATGAAAAATATTATTTTAATTTCATTAATGTCTTTTGTTGTATTCTACACCAAGATTACCTTGCGCTATACGCAACACTGTATTAGCTTGCAGTATACGCAACACTATTCTTGGACCGTGTTACACACAATTTTGATAATAGTTATTCTACGCAACATTGAGTATATATATATATATATATATATTAAATTTATAAATGAAATATGGTTGGATTCTATTATACGAAACAACGAAGGATTCTATCACAACACGCAACCCTGACTTGGCTTGCATTACACGCAATCGCGACCTTCCTCGATAGTGTGTGTTGTACGCAAAACCGGGTTTTAATAAACAATGTTATATTATTATAATATTGTCATGAACTAGACGTTATGAATATTATTAACTAAATTTTGAATTTTATGACATTATTATTCATCTTACACATTTCTAGAACATGGTATAAGAAAAAAATAAATTTTTTGGGTAAAATAAGTATTTTTCAAAAAATGCAGTTTTGCCGCCTTTGGATGGCGCACCCACATTAAATCTGGTTTTTGACATGTTTATATGTTCAATTTGACAAAATAAAATTCTTCTTTGGAATCAATAAATAAAAATTTACTTTGGATAAAATTTTCATATTATTCTGGTAACTTTCACATTTTAATAAATAGTAAAAACACGCTATATTTTAATTAAAAACAACTTTTTTCATCGTAATATATTATGTGGTTAAATTATAATATTGAATGGTTTTAAAGTATAAATATAATATATTTTTACCATTTAATATAATGTATGTCATTAGCATTGATTTTACCTTGAATTCGTAAGTTAAATCAATTCAATCTTTTGCAATGTTTTAAACAAAAACCCGTTTTTATTCGACAACGGGATTAATTTTAAATTAATTTCTGCAACTTCTGTGTTTTGAATTTTAAAAAATGGAATCCATATTTGGAATCAGTGGTTCCAAATTATGTTAATAGGATACTTTTTATTTTTGGGAATTATGAATAGTAACTACTGTAAATTTTATTTACCATAGTTAAAGGTAAACCGGGTAATTAAGGGTAAATATAATATTTTAAAATTACCCTAACAAATGTCAAAATTCTATTGGATGACTGAAAAACGACCCATATCACCTATGGGTCGGATTAGATTAATTTAATTAAATTGTTTCAATGAAAATAATTTAATTATTATTAAAACCAAAGAATGTGACAACATGTCACTTTCTTAAATCTTATAAGTATAATAATTTTAATCTAGTGATAAACTTCATGAAACTTAGAACATGAATAGTCTCCAGAAAGATAATACAATTATCTACATCATAGGAATTTATTTAGAATTTTTAGGGATTAAATAATTATCATTTATTATGACAGAAAGATGATGCAGTAATTGTCTTATTAATGAAATATTAACAGAATTGATGTTATAAATGCCCAAATAAACGTAATTTGAGACTTTTTAGGACTTACACTAATTTTCTAGGTTACTATGATATATTAGTGTTGATTTAATCAACTTGTTTCGAACATATAATTCTGTTATGACTTTCACAAAAATCATATATCAAATAGTGTCAAAATTGACACAAAATAGTTTTTAAATAAAATATTATATTATTAATTGTTATTTTATTCCTAAAAATCTAAGGTTCGGCCAAATGACTTAGATAAGGATATATATATTAATAATAAACAATTTGTGGTTCTTTTGTCTTGATATAGTAAGTTTATTAACCATATAGTGTAAGAAAACAAAAAGACACGGTAAAAGTTAAATTATTTAACATAGGGTTAAATCTAATTGATAAGGTTAAAATAATAACCTAAACATGTCTAAAACCTATTGGTTGATAGTATTTCGACCCATACCCACATTAACTTCGAAATATGACCCTTTAGAACCATTATAAACCGATTTTGACTTTAATATAAAATAATATTTTGAGGTATTCCTAAGGTGCCCCTCTCCTCCCTTATAAAAGGACACCTCCTCCCCCTCCTCCTCACACAAATTTGAGAACTAAAGCTCGGCAAACCCCTGACATTTTCTCCTCTCCACTTCCCTAGAATAATCCTAGAGGTCCTGGTCTTCTTCAAATACCAATATTAGTTCCCTAAGTGGAGGATTCAAAGAGGCGTTCTAAAGAAGAGGTAATATCCGTTACCGATCTTTTCAATTTCTTTCTTTTTCAACTTATTCTTCTTTAGTTGTTTCATGATAAATTAATAACATCAGTATTACATACATACTGATATGTTATTATAAATATGAAACAACCCTAATTCACCTTCTATCCATCCTACGGAAAAATGAAATCAACGCGCGTGCGTACGTACGGAATACCGTCTCCACGCCGTGGTGTAATCTATTTTCCACCACCACCTTACAAGGATGGGTATAATGGTGTAATGAGTTACTATTTACAATTATTATAAAGTAATATTGATATTGAAATAATATATATATATACTCCAATACAATTCCACGATCATAGAAACGATATCATCACTCGTGCGTACGTACGGAATACCATCTCCACGATGTGATGCGACTCGTTCTACATGATCATCATTACATAGTAATTATATAAATGAATTGAATGAATAAATATGATATATGTTACACTAATACCATTCTGGATATAAGGTATCTATAACCTTAAAAGAAGAATAAGAATTTATTCGGCAAAACACGCATAAGAACAAAAGGCAATAAAGACCCGAGTAACAAGTAACAATGAAATATTACTAACAAGAAGCTAATAATATGACCATATATGATATCATATCAATATTTATGATTATGGAATAAATCAATAACATTATTTAAATCATTATAAAGGAGGTTCGGACACTTACAAAGCAAGTCGGACCTAAGGTAAGGGAAATATCACAATCTCATTTTTATCCGAGATTGTTTATTCGTAAGTATTTACTGGGGTGTATTTTATCATCCACATCCATGTCTCATAAATATGTAATATTATTTCCATCCAACTACAATTGTTTAAATCCAATTTTACCATTCGGTGAGTTTTTAGTAAAAGATATTAAAGGAATCTTTTGTCGTTTTTCGTACGAGGTTCTTTTTGACTTTTCCGGCAAAAGTACGATAAGAATGTTTTTTTAACTTATACGGCATGAATGGATTTTTAAAACATTATTTCTAAGAAGAATCCTTTACAAGTTTTCAAGTTTATTTTTAATCAACTTCTTTTAGTTTAAAGTTGTATGACATGTTAAGAAAGGAAAAATGTTTTTAAAGAAGAAAGGATATTTTCCTCAAGAATGGAGTTCAAGTGTTTTATCAAAATTATTTTCCATCTAAGATAATAAAGGGTTCTGTTTTTATCCCTATAATTACATGGATTTGATTATGTTGTGATGGAAATATTTTTATGAAATCTTTTATCTTATATGAATTGTTTTATGATGTCATGTTGTTTAAGAATCCCATTTTTTTACATGGGTTACGCTATGATGTATGGTTTATGATTATGTGGCACACATAAGAAATGATTCATTATAAGATGGGTGGGACCTATATCTCCCTCCAATTCATTGGGTAAAGATTTTATATCTCATGAGATAGACACGGCTGGAATGGTAGGTTATATCGGTTCAGTGAAACAGGACAGAAACGAGGGTTACTCGATTCAGAAAGAGACTTTGTCCACTAAGATAGTCTTGGCAATGAGTCTTGACTAACAAGAAATGATTCTCTATGATTATGTGTGAATGCCACAATGTTTCATGTTTTAAGTTATGATTATTGTGATTACATTTCACTACCTTGATTTATCCCATGTTATGAAATTATGATCTCTTTTGCAGGTTTTGATTTCCAAAAGTTATGTGCTTGTGTATATGATGTGATTGATATTTCTTTTGTTAACCCTTACTGAGCATTTGAGCTCACCCTTTTATGTTTTCCTTTCCCCAGGATATAAAAAGGGGTTTTAGGTAAAAAATGGGAAGATCTTTATGGGAGATATTGAAGATCTTTCACCACGATTAGAAGATTATGTTCCGAGTTTCCAAAGACACTAAACTATTATGATCCTTGTGTGTGTGTTTTTGTTATGTACCAAGTATTCTGCAAAGGTAATGTAATGTCCATGTACGTCAATCTTCGGGTCTCTACAGTAGTCACAAAATTTAGGATTTTCCCCACTTTCCTTGTTTTCTAAAAAACACTTTAGGAAAAGAGAAAAGGATGAAACTCATACCTTAAGAATAAGAATCGGGTTCTTACACAAATAATAATATAAAATTATCCAAACACCTATAAAAATCTTATTTTAGGACAAAATTAGAACCTCATAACATATATTCCTAAATTAAATCATTTAATGGTCCCTTTTAGATGAATATGACTTGAATATTATTAAAATTAATGAATATAACAAAATGCCACACTCTCATTTATTATAAGTAAAATAATTTTAATATAGAGATATCTAGGATATAAAATTGATTTTAAATATTAGATATAAATATGAAGGAATTACCTACATCATAGAAATTTAGTTATAATTTTTATATTTTTAATAATTACCATTAATGATGACACAATAGTGATGCAAAAACAATTTTATTAATAAGAATATCAAATAAATGATATTAAAAATATTAAAATGAATATAATTTTTCTTTAATAAATGACATAAAATATTTTAATTAATAATTTTAATATGATATTTATATATTTTAAGTGTTTTTTAGAAGTTATCATGTTGTTTTTATATTTTAAAAAATATAAATATTGAATAGTATTAAAATTGACATAACTGATATTTTAAAATAAATAATATTTTATTAAATTATATAATAGTCATAGAAATATACACATTGTTCAAATAACATTTATAAAGTTACATATATAATAAATTATCAAATTATTGTTCCATTGTCATTTTATAGTAACTATATTAACCCTATAGTGTACAAATACTGGAAGACATAGTAAGAGTCAAACTGTTTAGTCAAGGGTTAAATCCAAAGGATAAAGTAATGTTTAGGACTATAATAGGTCCAAAATTCATTTGCTGAAAGTATTTATACCAATAATAATATTAAAATATAACTAAATCACTTTGGATATATTTTAATGTAAAAATAAATTTATAATAAATAAATATTTTACGATCATGAAAAATTTCCCATCACCTCTATTATAAAAGGAAACTTCTCCTTCTCTTTAATTCACACCTATAAATCCATTTTTCTCATTTACCCTTACCCATTTACTCTCCAAAATTTTCTCACTACATCCTAGAGGCTATAATTTGGGAATAAATCTAACCTATGGAGTCTTTTTTTTTTGAAAATCAATGGGAGATACCTAATGAAGAGGTAATTGTTTTATCACCACTTTCAAAGTTCATTTCTTATTATACTTATTATTTATATGTTATTTCCATACCAAAGTAAGAAATACAATATCATATATATAATAATATTTTATTATAATTTTTATAAAATATTATTCCTCATTTGATCCATCATACGAATAACAATATCGTCATGTGTGTGTACATACAACTTACCGTCACCACGTCGTGGTGTAATTTTTTATTCAATACTACTTTATCTAGATGGGTATAATGATGTGTATAATGGATAAAAATAATGAAAATAACAATATAATAATTCTTTGTAATTTATATACAATCTAGTTTCATGCCATTTAGCCATCAAATAAATGATATTATCGATTGTGTGTACGTACGACCTACCATCTCCACAATTTCGTGAGATTCCTTCTCAACGTTGACCATTCAAGAATAATTATAAAATTAATATGATGCATAAATATAATATTTATTAATTTAATATCATTCTAGTTTTCAATAACATTTGTCTCATTCAAATGAAAAAAATATCATAGGAAAACGAAGCAATTATCACCGAAAATAATGATAATCGTAATTTGTTTAATCAAAATGATATAATAGGATCATATATGATATCATAAATAAGTATATGGTCTTGTTATAATTTAATAACATGATTTAACCATTATAAACTAGGTTAACTCACCCTCAACTAAAGTAAAGTTAAAGGGAAGTGTTAATTTCACAATCTCATTATTATCTGAGGTTATTTATATGTAAGTATCCACTGGGACATTTTTATCATCTATTTACATGTTTTATAAAATGTATATCAAAATATTATCAAATATTTTTTAAATTAATTTTTATCAATGTTTAAATATTTATTAATTTTTTTTAAAAGGAATCATTCCATCATTTTCTAAATGAGGTACTTTTTAACCTTTTCGACAAATTAAGGAATTATTGTTCTTAACATATGCAGTGCAAGATGCTGTTTTCTACTGTAATGATGCCATAACATTTTGTAGCTTCCCATACTATAATAAAAGGTTATTTTAAATATATATATTTTCTTTTATAATTATATGGCTTCTAATTGATTTCCTAGTAAAAAATGTATATTTCTATCAAAGAGTTTTGATGAATTTGTTAGATTATTTTCAGCTATGTCAACATCCTTTGTATGTTTTTATGCTTAATTGAGGATGATTTATTATAATACAATCATACATATTTTATTGAAGGGCTAATGATATATTTGACTATTTATGTGTTGTTTTGATACCATTAATGGTTTATGTTGAAATTATTAACATTTCATATTCTATTTTTAATAAGAATGTTAATGTTTTGTTTTACCCCTTTCATAAGAGGAATGAAATTGACTTAATAAGTAATGTGTGGGGCCCTCTATATCCCCTTGATTCATTAGTAGGTCTCAAGGGATAGACTATATATGTAATTCACTGATTCCTTGCCCAATTATTTTCAGAAACAGATTTGGACGAGGCCTTAACCATTTATTTTCAGATGTCTTGGTCGAGGCCTCGATGATTTGTTTCAGATGTCAGGAATTATGAATTCCCAATTCATGATATTAGTTATTGAATGTACATATTATTATTATACTAGTATAATTATCCACATAAATGTTTACATAGAAGTTTTGATTTATTATTTCCAAATTATGTGGAAGATTATGTTTATAAGGCTTCTGTTTCATTTTTATACTTTACCTAAAAGATTATGATTATTTATGTAATATTATACTGTATTTTATAACCTTGATTATCATCCGAGCTCACCTATTTATTATGTTTTATTTTACAAGATACCAAGATGTGTTTTATGACTGATATTCAAGGTTAATATTGCAAAATAATGGTGTCATAAAAGGATTATCTATGTTTTATTTTATGTCATAAATTGTAATGTAAAGTTCATGTATGTAATAGATTTCCCAAGACTACTAAACTAATTGATCAATCAGGATTTTACACTTTATAGTCATTTCGTTGTATTAAAATAATACTCTTGCTCTGAGCATCTAGGGTCAGGGGATTATAGTTGGTATCAAATTATTTATAGAAAAAACTGTGTAAATTAGATTGAGAAGGATTAGATTCGGGATTATAACCACAAGACAAGATTTTTGAATAAGTATAGAAGAGAATCCTTGATTTTTTGTTAAATAGAAATTTTTTGGATTTTCCACGAAATACATCCATGTCTGGATAGTAAAAGTGGACGTCATTATCTCACAGATATACTAAATAGTAACAACTATAACAAGGTGTTGTGGGCCTAACATGGGGTAACCCATTACATGGAAATGGGCCTAACTGTGCACCTGGTTTGATACTCATGAGAGATATTCTTTGGATAATTCACATTTTCATTAAAAACAATTATAAATAATTTATGCATAAATATTTCCGAAATGAAACAATTTTTTTTATTATGGATTATATATGCATAAAAGTTTCAATTTATGTGAAGTATTTTACTAGTTTAGAATTATGAATTAGGACTCATAACTGAATATAGTGAATTCCATTGTTTAGAAATGACACCTAGATTAAGGAATAGAAACTGTATTAATGCACATAATTTATATATTGATTTAACTCCAATGAAAGATAATTATAGTGAAGCTGGAGAGTCAACTAGTTCTGAAGAGCTTTTAACCATACTGGGACAACTGACTCAGGTTATGAATAATAACCTTACACATATGGAGCACCCTGATCAACAATGAATAAGATCAATGTTAGACCGCTTTATGAGACAACAACCTCAAACATTCAATGAGACTAAAAATTCATTTTTAGTTGAGAAATAGATAATTTCCTTACAAAAAATATTTCTTACTTTGGGAAGTAATGAAAGGGAAAATGTTTTCATAGAAGTTTTCCATCTTTCTAGAGATGCTGATCAATGATGGTTATTGATTAAAAATATGAAAGAATAAGAAGATGTCTAAGATATGGAAAGGGGAGATTTTAAATCAGTTTTCTTAGAAAAATAATTTACTAAAGAACCATGAGAAGATATGGAAACGAAACTTATGAGACTAAGGAAAAAGGAAGATGGGAATGTTTCAAATTATGAGGCTGACTTACCATGGTTAGTGAGGCATGCTGTAGAATACTTATGTAACCCAAGAAGTAAGATTTATTGATTCTTTAATTGGATAAAACCATTCCTTCGATGGGCAAGGTCTCACAGTCTTTATCATCGAACGAAGATATAGTCTCATGTGCTATCAATACTGAAAATTAATTCTCTTAGTATTATTCTTTTAAGGTAAATAAATAGAAGAAGATAATGGTGGAGAACAATATAGATAATGGGAAGATGGGAAATAATGATTTTTTCACATGTAAAAATTGTGGAATGAAACACCTTGGTGCTTGCTTAAAAGGAAAAGGAGTTTGATTCAAGTGAAGGGAGAAATTATATAATACTAATGATTGTAATATAAATGAAATAAGTTTTAGATGTGAAATTATATAATTTTAAAGAGATGGTACATTATGAATTTTTTTTTCCAAAGATCAAGGAAATATGGATCATAAGAAGAATATGGATCAAGGTCAAGATTATACAGTTAAAATAGTTTAAGTGGAATAATTTAATTATTTATGTTTTTTGATTCAATAATTATGTTATTATATTTTGGTTATAAGAACAATGTTATATATAAGGATTTTATTATAGTACATCTTCTTTAAGGATTTTGAATAATAATATTTTTCATTAATGATTTAAAGGTTATAAAATATTTGGTTTGTGACAATAAGAGTTACATTATGTTTTTTTTGGAATCATAGGTTAAGACTAATTTTGAAAATTTAGAGACCTTTTCCATAGTGAATTTGAATAGAAGTATTTTGGTCGAGTGTTAAGGTTGGAATGGAGTAAGTTTAACATTTGATATTATTGTTTTAGGATAAAACATTTATTTAATGTTGAACATATAATGGTTATTTTTATAATGTTATAATAATATAGTTTTTGAAAAATTGACAACTTGTTGGTTGGAAAACAACCCATATCTTTGGACAACGCTACGGGATTCAAACTCCTAACCAAAGTGAGATAAGGCTTTATCACCTACCGCTGAACTAAAGAATGTCTCTAGTTAGTATAACATAGATTTCATTATTTAAATGGTATAAGATCATTTTTTGAACCTTATACGATTAAGATAAATAGAATATTGTTAAATTTTGTTATATTTAGGGAGAAATATATGTTTGTGGTAGAATTTAGTAAAAGGATGTAACTCTAATTTTCATGTAAGTATGCTTCCTTGTGATCTTAGTCTATGAAGTTAATGATTTTTTCTTTCTTGGAAAAATATAAAATAAAAAATATTTTCCTATTACTTTCTTTTACAACGAGTCAAATGGTACCTTGGATCATCACATGTTTATATCTTTGTGATTATTAACTTTAACTTAATCATTTTCATAGACAATACCCATCATAACATTATGGTTACACTTTTCATTCATTTCAATGTTTTCCTACATAAAACTCTATTATATGTTATCTATAAGGACCCTCATACTTTTCTTTTCTTTACTTTCAAATAAAGGTCGAATTAAATACTAATATGATGTGGGTTTTCAATAAAAATATTTTGAAATTTACCACCCATAGATTTCAATCCTGAGTTTAAATTGCGAGGATGAAATTTATTGAAAGAGGGGAGAATGCAACAATCCGAGACTTTATAATATTTTTATTTCTAAATAAATTTAGTTTGATTTCTTTCATTATTTTTACACAACACCACGTGAAGCTTACACTACAGATAATGACGAGTTTTCTTGTGTTACATGCAAGGCCCAGTTTTACCGAATAACAATATATTAATAAAATATTATTAATTAATATAAAATATAACATAGCCATTAAATTATAAATTATGAATAGTATTAATAAAATTTTTAATTTTTATTAATTTTTACATTCATTCTATTTATTTTATAGGCATGATATAAGAACAAATTCAATTTTTCAGATTAAAGAATTATTTTTCAAAAAACTGTAATTCTGCCACTTTTTGACGGTGCACCCATTATATATATATCTTTTGAAACATTAGTATTTTATATTCAACAAAATGAAATTTTTATTTAGAATAGGGATATAAAAATTTACTTTGGATGAATTTTTTACATTTTTCTAAGAAGTTTTAATTTTTAATGAGTAGTAAAAATATTCAAAATTTTAACTGAAAACAATTTTTTTCATTGAAATAATTCATGTGGTAAAATTATATTATTGAATGGTTTTAAAGTATAAATATAATATATTTTTATACTTTAATATAATTTAGGTCATTTTCATTGATTTTACATTGCAGTCAGATATAATAACAAGTTAATCGTTTTGTAATATTTTAACTATTAAAAACCTGTTTTTCATTACAACAACAGGATTTAATTAAATTTAATTACTAAAAAATCCTGCATTTTGAATTTAGAAAAATGGATTCCATATTTATAATAAGTTTTTCCAAATTATTTTAATATGTTACATTTATTTTTTGATATTTTGAATAGTAACTTTATTTATTTTTTTTATTACCGCGCTTAAGGGAATATCAGGTAATTAAAGATAAACATAATATTATAAAATTACCCTAACACCTATAAATTTCCTATTGAAAGGCTAAATTCGTCACTTATACCCTATTTGTTTGAAATGGAATCATTTAATGGACCTTTTTCCACAAATATTAAAAGAATATTATTAAAATTAATGAATGTGACATAATGTCACACTCTCATTTCTTATAAGTATAATTATATTAAAATAAATACGTATAGAAGAAAAGAAGGATTATTAATAGTCTCTGGAAATATAAAATAATTAAATAAAATATTTAAATTTATTTATAGTATTTAGATATTAAATAATGAACATTAAGGATGAAAAAATAGGGATAGATAAATTATTTTATTAATAGAAAAATCAATTAAATGATATTAAAAATATTAAAATGAATATAATTTGACTTAATTAATGACATCCACTAATTTTATATATAAATTATACATGTTAGTAACATATTGGAGGTATTGGTTGGAAGTTATCATGTTGGTTTAATATTTTAAAAAATGGAAATATTGAATAGTATTAAAATTGACACAAATGATGTTTTAAAATAAATAATATTTGATTAAATGATATAAAAGTCATAAAATTATAATATTAATCAAAATAACTTGTATAATGTCAAATATTTCATAAATGATACAACTGGGGTTATTTTGGGTTTTATTGTATCTATATTAACCCAATAGTTTAAATATATAAGAAGACGCAGTAAGAGTTAAACTATTTAACTAAGGGTTAATTCTGAAATATAATGTCAATTTTAATACCTAAACAAGTATAATTATCATTGGTTGAAGGGATTGATACCCATAATAATAATATCCTAAAAATAAATCACTTTTGACCTATTTAAAACTAAAAAACAATTTATAAAAAATTAATATGTTATGATACTCTAAAAGTTCTCTCACCTCTCCTATAAAAGGGTACTTCTCTTTCACTTTAATTCAGAAATATATAGACATTTTTCATGGAAATATCATACCCACTTTATCTCCCAACCTCCCTAACTACATCTTAGAGACCATATAATGTGAATAAAACTTACCTATGGAGTCCTTTTTTGAAAATCAAAAGGAGATACCTGTAGAATAGTTAATTGACTTATCACCACTTTCAAAGATCATTCCTTTTTATACTTACTATTACTATGTTGTTTCCATACCAAATTAAAAACTACATTATCATAAATATAATGAGATGTTATTATAATCATGTTACATCTATATTCATTATTTTATTCATCTTATAAATAACAATAACACCGTGTGTCCGTACATACAGTTTACTGTCTCCACGTCGTGGTGTAATTTGTTATTAGACACTACATTATTTTTATAGGTATAATTATGATTATATTAGATATATTTAACTAAAATAACATGTTAATTCATTTTTATAATTTATATAACATCTTATTCTATATCATTTAACCATCAAGGAATGATATTGTCGCTCATGCTTATGTACGACCTATCATCTCCACGATGCGGTGAGATTCATTCTCCACATAAACCAATAAAGAATGATTATAAAATTCTTATGATGAGTAAATATAATAATTATGAATTTAACATTATTCTGAATATGAATAAAGTCTTTCAAATTAATAATAAACTTGACATACATGAAAAAAATTCATTCAAAAAGGTAGTAGTTAACACCCGAAACAACGATAATACTAAAATATTATTAACAAACAAATTTAATATAATCATATATGATATCATAAATATGGATAAAGTGATAGTATAATTTAATTTAATGCTTTAAATATTATACAAGAGGTTAACTCACCCTATACTAAAGGCAATTTCATGTTAAGGGTTAATTTTACAACCTCATTATTATCCAAGGTTGTTTATATGTAAGTATCTACTAGGATGTAATTATCATCCATGCCCATGTTTCTTAAAATACATTTCAGTGTATTATCAAATGTTTTTTATTGTCATATTAACCAATGTTTTACTTTTTATAAAATGTTTTTAAAGAAATCTTTCTATTGTTTTCCAAATGATGTACTTTATAACCTTTTCAAAAAATTTAGAAAATATTGTTTTTAACATATATAGTGAAAGCAACTATTTTTTACTATTTTAACACCTTAACATTTGGTATAGTCCTTTACATTCTTAAAAGTATATTTTCAAGAGAAATGTTTTCCTTTATAATTGTGTGGCTTCTAAAGGATTTCAAAGTAAAAAAAGTATATTTATCTCAAGGGGTTTTAATGAATTTATCACATTATTTTCACCTATTTCAACATCCATTGTTGTATTTTGTGCTCAATTGAGGTTGATTTATTATGATACAATCTTCCATATTGTATTTAAAGTGTTTATGATATATTTGACTATAGATGTGTTATTTTTATACCATTCATAGATTATTGTAAATGTATTAACCTTTTATATGCTAGTTTTAATATGAATGTTTATGTTATGTTTTACTCCTTTCATAAGAGGAATGAATTGGACTTAGTAAGTGAAAGGTGGAGACCATTATATCCCATCAACACATTAGTAGGTCTCATGAGAAAAACATGATATCACGTTGTCTGATGCCTTGACCGTTTATTTTTATATATGGATTTGGATGAGGCGGTTACCATTTGTTTTCAAATGTCTTGGACAAGGCCTCGACAATATGTTTCAAATGTCCTGCATTATTAATTCCCTCATTATGATATTATTTATTGATATTACATGTGATTATTCAATAGGTAGAATGTCCATGTGAATGTTAAAATGAAATTTTTTATTTATTCATGACATATTATGCAGAAATTATGTTAATAAGTCTTGTGTTTAATTTTTGTACTTTCTTTAAAAGTTTATGATAATTTATGAAATCTTTTGCTACAATGTTTAAACTTACTGACCATCTGATCTCACCCCTTTATTACGTTTGATTTTCCCAGGATACCAAGAAGTGTTTTATGACTGATATGAAGTGTTAATATTGGAGGATAATGGTGTTCACAAAGGATTTTATATAGTTTATTTTATGTTGTGAATTCTAATGTAATGTTTGTATATGTAATCAATTTTCCAAGACTGCTAAACTAGTCGGTCCTTCTGGATTTGATTCTTTTTAATCATGCCAATGTATTAAAATAATGCACTGGATCTGGGCATCCAAGGTCTCTGTGTTACAAAATATTTTGATATTCCCTTATGGTTTTAGATTAATATATTCATTAATGATTAATTAATTTTGATTGTTCATGAAATTAATCATCATAAACATCACTAATTAATTTTCACAATGGAAAATTTCATGTTGACCACACCTAAAAAATGACATATATTTTTCCTATATCCCTCATTGGGGACTATGGAATATTGAGGTAGAGCTAAAAATGTGATGTTTTTGATGTATTGGGTTTTCAAAGAGTTGATATATAACAAAAATCCCATGCCAACTCATAATGTCTCTCAATAGGGCCTTCTATAAAGCTAAATGAATGTTCACAATCACCATAACGGTATCGTACAATGAAACATGGGAATGATCACCTTGAATAGAAATATCCTATTACAAAAAAAATAAGAGTTTCAAAATAGATATCAAAGATACCAAATATGTAAAAAAGATAATCCAAAATGATGGCATCCAACAACTGGATAGGAAGGAAAAGAATAATTAATTCAAATACCATCAGTATGAAACCCAAAGAAACTCATGGGACTATTTTCTATAACCATATGTAACCACTTTATCAAACAATTTAAAGGAAACATGATCTAGAAGATTCATCCTCTACATAAATCTCCTCCCCTAACTTGTATATATAAAAACCATTCCAAAAATGAAACCATAGAAAAAAGTAGGGTATGACTACTAAAGATTAGTAGGATATCACTAATGAATCAATAAAATTTATATCCACATGCATCCAATTATTCTTGAATAAAAAATATTTCATTAAAATGATATTAATAAATCATTTCTTTTCTATATAAAATCATATATTAGTTCTTTTAAAAAAATATTCCATATTATAATAATCAAAATAATGTGACAAAAATTGTATCCATGGATAATAAATGGATTAATAATATAGGTCATCGTTAAACAATATCCATATCAAATAGGTAAATAATATTATCATTTTAATATGCACATAATGTATCTACTAAGAACAAAATGGTAATACAAGCCATGAGGTTTTAGACAACTATGACCTAGAAAGGAATACTTGACACCATAATTCAATCCAAATATTTGAGTACTTAGATCCCCCAATATTTCTACCCACTAAAAACCAATGCATCGTAAGATCATACCCTTGTGACATCTTAATCCATTAAGTATTGAATGTGTTTATTTTTCACATGTATTCTAATGTCACCCAGTGTGATATATTCAATTATTATTCTTCAATAAAACAAAGACCGAATTTCATAATACATTTACACATAAAATTAAAAAACCAAAAACCAAATCCAAGCATGAGAAAACATTTTATATTCATTTTCGTGTTTTGTACTTTCCATAAAATCCACATTTAGTATCTAAATAATTTGCAAAGAAATTACATTTTGTAAATAATATTAGATCCATCCAAGATCATATCACCTATTATGGATCTTAACCGAAAATCTCATAAATCAAAACCAAAGTAGTATCACAATAAAATAAGAGATATAAAATAGGATAGAGACACATACCTCAAATTCAATGAAAAAATGTTTCTTTCTAAAATGAGGATTTTAGACAAAATGATTTGGTCCTCCTAAGACTAGATTTATAAAGATCCATCCCAATAATAACTAATATAATTCATATTGAAATATAGACATGCATACCACTTGCGGTAGAATTATCAATCTAAAATTCAAGCCTAAGAAAGAAGAACATTTGGATTAATCAAATGAAAATGAAGTAAAAATAAAAATTAAACACCCTTATTAGGGTTAAACATGAATAAATGAACTTCCTCTAGAAGATCATAAGTCCTTAAAAGAATTTAAAGAATAAAAAACCACTATCATCATGCCATAGTGCATCCACCATAGCCATAGTGGTTCTCCCTATGAGATAGACAATAGGGTCCAATAGCAGTGTGGTGCATAATTCTTAGATATTTTGGCCTAACCAAATACTCGACCACATAGTGTTATGCTTTATTTGATTCTAGTCGATGATAAGACTCCAAACACATTACACGCAGTCCCTTTCCTAGTTACTAGGAATTTTAACCCTCCCCATTTCATATAAAATACATAAAGCTACACCATAGCCTCCCCCAATACTTTTTTCATGTTCATTTTACATTTAATAAACATAAATATATATTTCATCAACTATCCACCTCCAACACATTAGAAATCGATATTAACCACCACATGCATCAACAGAAAACATTTACGTCACTCGGGGGAATCACAATTCCCCAACCATAAAACATTTTTCACCAGAAATGATTTGGATAATAAACCTAAAAGGGGATAATGGAATTGAAACATAATCAAAGCCTTACTCTCTCATGTCTTATGTTTTTCCATAACATACTTCTATCTCATTTGAACCAATGAGATCATCATTATAGATATTATCTTTTCCTATCAGTCTAATATCCTTTAAAGACGTTCAATAACTGATTTTTCGAGTTTAATGTCATCATTCACCCACTTTATCACCTGGGAAAAATCCATTTGATACTTATTTATTTAGGTATCATAAAATATATAATTGGTATATTTCAAATGAGAGTTAACTCTAATCGATAATTCACTTTGCCATGTCACTCTAAAATATCAAATATGATAATATAATGAGGTGATAACTTACCCTTCTTCACAAAAAATATATATCCAAAACATGTTGAATTCCAAAGGAAAACAAAATCACATAGTTCGCATAATAATGAATGATAAAACTAATTGACATATAATTTATAATTACCCTATTTTTTCACTGATCTTTTCATAATAAAGTGTGTGATATCAAAAAACTCCTTGAAGATTCTCAATGAAACCAACAATGGCTCCACAATATTTTCCCATAAAATATGAGATATATAAGTAATCTCATAAAATTCCTCAAATTAATCCATATTTATCAATTCCTGATAACAATTATTATAAGAAAACTCTTTTATAGGAATATGTCTATCCACTTATTGATTAATGTCATGCATACAGGACTGAATCTTTTTTTTGAGAATCTAGGTGGTTTACTGAGCCGATCCATATGTATGGAGATTATGTGGAACGCTCAAATTCAACTAAGGACCGATCCATTTATATAATACTCTACAAAATAGGGATGTTATGAATGGTTCCCTATCAAAAAAAATGGAAATGAAACACCATGGAGTATGAAAATGCCACGTACATACAAGTGACTAAGATCCAACACATTTTTTTGATCCTTAAGTGGTAATATGTGTAATGATTTCATGACTTAAAAACTAATCACTCATATCACATCCTTATTAATATGATTATATGATATCCCAGTCAAGAAGTCCATGGGTACCTTATCCAATTTCCATATGGAAATGTGTAAGGGTTTTAAAAACTATGGGGCATACAATGATCCACCCTAATTCTTTTTCATATAAGGCACCGTGAATGAAAATCAACTGTCAATATTTCCATTACATACAACCAATAATGATGCATCATTTCATGATACTTCTTGGTAGACCCAAGGTTCATATAGTAATTATATTAGTTTCCATTTTAAATTAATTGCTATCATATATCCATCAAAACAACTATCCCACCTCAAAAGAAAAGAACCATTTTGGGAGACTGAGACCACTCACCTAGGCTATATCAACCACAAATAGTCCTTATAATGTGTCTTCACTCCACATCCTCATCGTATCTAAATCGAATATGACGACACATAGATGATCGATCTAAAGAATAAGAAATAAATACATATCCATTAGTTATTCCTACATCCATGATATAATGAATCAAACCCGGTTGACTAAACATGTCAGCTGATCTATTCTACCACAAGGCCTCAAGACACCCTTCTCATACACTAGAGGTTGTTGAATAGTGACGAGGGTATAAAAAATTTAGTGCGGAGATAATGACCAATGCTCTGTGTAAACTAAATGGGGAAATAAGGAAAATATACAGAAGTATTAATATTATCATTTGTATTTTAATTAAATTGAACCAATAAAATTATATAGTAAATGAAATGGTTAATACAATCATAAAAAATAAAATCATTGAAAAAAAACTATTTTTTGTCTCTGACATGGATAACCCCATATAAAAAAATAAACTAAAAATAAATACATTAGACTCTACTATCATCTTTGAGCCAAACCATATACCTAGTATCCATGACAGTGGAGATGTATTAGCACAATCCTAAGACTCCACATGAGTATATCCACTCGATTAAGAAATAATGGGACTCCACTTGATCAAATGTGAAACATGTGATATAACGTAAAATAAGAAATATGATCTTCACACACATTAAGGTTCATGTATAGGGGATGAGAAATAAATATCAATAGGCCACCCTAATGGTGAACCTGTAATTTTTGGTCATAAAAATTAAATGAATGCCTGATATGAAAATCCAATCAAAAAACTAGATATAAAAGGAATAAATAATCAAATATATAAAAATGGTTTTTAAACAATTACTAATAAAAAATATGAAAACAAGTTATAGTCACACACCATAAGTATATCTACCCTCAATCTATCCAATTCCAATGTATTTATAGTACATGGGTCACCCAGCCACATGAAATTAGGCATGTCCCTAGATTTTAAGAGGATCTCCAAGGTGCCTAAATTCTATTCCCTGTGTAATAACCTCGGCCCGGGTAGCTAAGAGTCAGTGCTTTACTTAATTAAATTTTTATAATAAACAAGGAAGATTAATCTTGAAGGAATTAACACTTTAGTACCTTTAGTAAACTAGATACAAATATAAGTTTTTCATTACAACTTGAAATCAAATACTATATTGAAACTCCTTTGGAACCAAGCCTAAACTCCAAGATTTCCCCCATATGTCATTCATAACATACATATTCGCATCTTTGGGAAAAATAAAACATAATAAAGGGGTGCGATAAGATTATCTATAAGGTTAACTAATATGGTGGAATTGAATATAAATATAAACAATAATTTAAGGTGAATGACTAAAACTGAATCCATTAAAACATAATCATTTATGATATATGGTAAAAATAAAATCTGAATAAATAAAGTCATATAAATAATCACATTATAATAAAACATAACCATGAACACCCTACTAGTGGAATAATCACATGTATTATGAAGTACTAATATCATAATAAGGAAATTCATAATTTTAGACATCATAAATATACAGTTGAGGCCTTTTCCAAGACGTCTGAAAATGAATGGTTAAGGCCTCAACCAAATCCATATTTGTTTTATCACATGAGACATACTGATGAATCAAGGGTTTCTAGAGGTACCCAACTATAACATACATAGTCCAATGAATTCCTTATTTGAATGGGTTGAAACATAAACAACAAATACATAACATTCCCCAATCAGTATATATAATAATTTTTTATTCTAAGTAACATGGTAAATGGTATCAAGATAGAACAACCACAATAAAACTGATCATAAACCATTTAATAAAATATGTTAGAATATCATAAATGATCAATCCCATTTAGGTGTAATATTTTAAATAGGGTGTTTGAATAGATGAAAATACTTAAATAAAACCATTGTGTAATTCATGATAGAAATACCGTTTTTACTTTTCCAAGAAGAGATATTTTTGGAAAAATCATATTTATTTGTCATAAAATAAGATTATAAACATGTATATATAAAAAAATAAAATAAAAGGACAATGAAATTAGTTTTTAGGAACAAAAAGTTTCCATCATATGTGAAATCATGTGTAAATATGTTTTTTTAAATTTAGAAATGGGCCACTTCTGTGCATTTTAAGAGAAAATATAAGGGTCATTAAAGAAGACAAAGGATTAATTGTTTACATGAAACCAGAAATTAACTAATATTGTTTTTCAAGATAAAAATTTATTATATACATATATTGGTGGGTGAAAATTGATTATAGATTTTACTTGAAAATGGGTAAATTTGTGATGCTCCCTTAAATCATGCTTTCTTATTGTGATGAAATGAAAAGGAAACCTTAAAAAACACGTACTTCTCCATAAAATAAAGATAAAATTGTCTAAATACATTATTTTGGAAAATATTAATAGGATTTAGAAATATTATATGAAAATAAATAGTAATTACATTTAGGTAAAGAGTAAGAAAGTAGAAACCAAATAAAAAAAATAGGTTCAAGTAGAATCTCTTACCATAGGTTTGAAAGTGTACTTATCTTGTACTTAACATCCTTAAAAATTAAATTATATTCATTAATAATTTAATTAAGAACTTATTAAACATGTATCTGAATAATTATAATTTAATTAAGTTTATTTTTTCCCTTTATGATGACTTATAAGGTTTAACTTTGTCATTTGGGACTGTTGTATTCCTTGGTTTTTATGATTTTTTAACTTGTATAAATGTATGGATGTTTATGTAAAATGGGATTAATTCTAGGGAATTAAAATTATATATAATCAATTAACATACAAAATATTAATTGGAATTATATATCATTTTTCTAGATATTGGGATGATTAATTATATAAAACGTTAAGGTTAAATGTTAGTTTATTTTGGTGAATTGTTTATTTTCCCAAACCAGTTTTGTTTTATTAATTAATATTTTGTATATTGTGGTTACATAAAATTATATGACTTATATTATGTATAATAAAATTTTATTTAACCATAAAAAAATTTTTATGACCATCCAAGAAGGTGGTAATGGAATATTAAAATTCATCATCCGTGATGGTCATAAAACGACACATCATGAGCGGTATTGTTTTTTGAATAAATTATAGAGGATACGGGGATTAATAATTAATTTTAAATTAAAAGAGTAAAATATAATTATATTTAAGATAATTTATTTTAATGCATTTTTTTAGAGTTGGTTAGGGATAGATATGAAAAGAAAAGAAATTGAAAATAAAATAATGTAAAATGAAAGGGTGTTTTACCTCTTGAATTTTTCTCCTTGAGATTGATTTTAAGGGGATTGGGATTGGTATTTTGGTGACAAATTGTCTCTTGGACATGAGTAATAGACTTGGGAAGAGGATTGGGTATAAATTTGATAATATTATAGGCTTTTTAGGTGTGAAGAGAAGAGGTGGTGAGGTGTTGAGGAGTGGTATATATATTGGAGGAGAGGGGTGTTTGTTTATTACATTATACATTAATTTATTATTTCTGATCAAGATAAGAAATAATAATGATTACATGAATAAATAAAGTAATTAAAGAAGGATAGTTAGAGATTATGGCGCTTACATTATTTATGACTCAATTAACAATTTATTTAACTAATAAATTATATATACCGTAAATTTCTGTATTTCCCAATTCACCAAAAATTCAACTATTTTAGAAAAATAGAAAAAAAATTCCCGAACCATTTTTCAATGTATAAAATTTAAAAATTAACTCCATTTTATAAAAAAAATATCAATCTCATAAATCTAATTTTTTATTAAAATTATCATTTATTCAAAAATAATGTTTTTAAAATTATAACAGGTTTTTCGACACTTTGAAAAATTAATAAAGTATCATTAATTTATCTTATAATAATAATAAAACAAAATAATAATTTATAAGTATATTTAAGGAATATATATTTTCATTTAAATCATTATATTAATTATAAAATTGTTATTAAATATTTAGGACTTTCAAAAATACAGACAGATAATTTATTATTTTTAAAACATTTATTTATTTATTCCATGATATAAATATACCATATTTTCATTTCTAAGATAAATAAATTTTATTTATACTTTAATGGTGATGTAACTATTCTATTGGGTATATTATTATTCATAATGTTCACATTACTATTCTGATGGACATATTTAATACTATATTAAAGATTTAAACTTGGCGTTGCATGAATTATAAACTATTAAAGATATTAAATTTTAAAAGAGAAATACCATAATATTTTGGGGTGTTCCACTCTCCCCTAAAAAAGTTTTCATCCTTGAAACTTCTAGAACGTCACCTCTTAAAAAAATTGGTTAGTTCTTCATAATAAATTCTTATAGTTCCCACATCGCCGTTTCAATTGTATGATTTTTCCTAAGTACCATTATCAGTTGATCCATCAGATCACTCAACAGCTTATACTTAGAGTTCGAAATCTGAATAGGCTCCTCAAAGTAAGATAAATAAGGTTTTAATTCTATTCCTTCAAAAGTAAAGATATTTGTTCGGTCTAGCATGTACTTCCTTAACAAAGATATGTGCAAAAGGTTGTGTACTTTAGAATGGAAATGTGTCATTTACATATGATATGTCATATATATACTTTTCTCTAGGATTTAAAAAAGGACCAATATACCTTGGGGTTAGTTTCCCTTTCATTCCAAATCATATAATACCCTTCCATTAAGATACTTTCAAAGAATCGTGATCTCCTATTTGAAACTCCAAATCCTTCCTTCGATTATCGATATATCTATTTTTCTACTCTGTGCTGATTTGATATGTGTTTGAATAGTATATACCTTTAATATTGTTTCCTCTATAAGTTTTGGGACAAAAATATTTCTTTCTCAAATTTCATCCCAACAATTTGGTGTATAACATCTCTTTCCATACAATAATTCATATGGTACCATCTAAAATCTTAAATAGAAACTACTATTATATGAGAATCTACCAATTGAAAATATTAATTCCACATACATTTAAATTCAAGTGACTGTGATCTCAAAATACCTTCTAATTTTTTAATAGACCATTAAGACTACTTGTATGTTTGAGGGTGATAGGTTGTACTCAAATGAAGCTCAGTGACTAAATAGTTCTGAATAGTTTTCCAAAATGTTGATGTAAATCATGGATCATGATCAGAAAAAATTTAAAGAGGTGTTCCATTATGTATTACAAATTATTTAATATAGATACTTTTAATCCACTTTAGTGGAAAATATTCCCTTATTTCAATGGAATTTTCATATTTTTTCTGCCGGTCAAAAATTACCCATATTGAATAATCATTTCTTGGATTTTTTTCTAATCCAATTGTAAAATCATTAGTAATGTTATCCCATTTCCATGTAGGAATATGAAAAGGCTTCATGACACCTCTAGGATGTTTTATTTCCACCTTAACCAGTTGAAAAACTAAACATCTTAATGCATAATTAGTAATTTTTCTATTCATATTATCCCACTAGAAAGGTTCCTTCAAATATCTATTCATCTAAGTTAAATCATAGTGTTAAAAGAAATTATAACTTTGAACATCATGTAATATTTCCCTCTTTAGCTTTGGTATATAAGGAACACAATGCCTCTTCCCAAATTTCATGATTTCATCTTTTTGTAAGAAGTCTACTAGTTATCCATCATTCACAAATTTATTTTTTTATGAAAATTTTCATCATCATACTGAGAACTTTTAATCATTTCCAATAAAGATGATTTTTCAATTATTTGTACAAATAATTTTGTTTCAAATTCTTTGATAATTCCCATATTCATCTTTACTAGATCCATATACACGAGGTTCTTTTCAATCATCATCTTGTTCATAGCACCATGAGAGCTTCTCAATGAATCTTTTATCTTATTCACCTTCCCTTGGTGGTAATGTATTGACCAATCATAGTCCTTGATTATCCTAAGACACAATATTTTCCTCATGTAAAGTTCTTTATACGAGAAGATATATTTCATACTTTTCTAATCTGTATGTATCTCACATATTTCACCATAGAGATATTTTCTCTCTATATTCAGGGTATATATTATAATGGCTAACCCAATATCACGAGATAGATTAGTCTATTAATGAGTATTTAACTAACTTGATTCATCGCGAATAACTCTATTATTCTTCATAAGTACACAACCATATACTTTCATTGATGCATAACTATAAATTTTAAATCCACCATTTCCCGATGGTAGAGTCAAGATTAGAGTAATGAATAATATCCTCTTCAATCCTGTAGAGAAATTTACGAATTCTTTTTCCCGTAAGAGATTAACCCTTTTATGAGTAATATTGTTTAACAATTTAGCTAATCAAGGAAAATTCTGAATGAATCACTGATAGTGACTTCCTAAACCAATAAAAATACATACCTCATTTATGTTAATTAGTGTTGGCCATTTTGGGACTACCTTTTTCTACATCGGATCAAATGATATTTCATCTATAGGGATAATATGTCTGAGAAAAGAAATTATTTTCACCCAGAATTCACAATTGCTAAACATCACATATAACTCTTTTATTCTAGGAGTCTCGGGAATAAAACTCCAATGGTTCTCATGGTTCATATAGCCTTTGGATTATATGATAATATCATATATAAATACCACAAAAAATAATCAAGATATTCCTTGAACACTCTGTTCATTAGATCAAAAAAATAGAGGGTGCATTAGACAGTCCAAGTGGAATTACTTTAAACTCGTAATGTATATACATAGTTCAAAATGATATATTTGAAATATCTTCTTTCCTCACATGCAATTAATGATATCCAAAGCAAATTTCAATCATAGAAAAATATTGAGATCCATGAAGTCAGTCAAATAAGTCATCAATGTGAGGTATATGATACTTTTTTATTATTATAATAGCATTGATTTATTTATAATTAATTCATAGCCTCATGGATCCATATTTCTTCTATGAAAATAAAATAGGGGATCCTGAGGAGAAACACTAAGGATAATAAGTCCATTATCAATAAATTCCTATACTATTTTCTTCCACTCTACTAATTGCATAGTGTCCATTCTATAAGGATTCTTTGATATAGGTCTTGCAATGGGAATTAAATAAATATAAAAATCAACTTCCCTCTATGGAGGATGTCCAAGTAAATCCTACGGAAATATATCAATGTATCCTTAAAAAATATTTACATATTCAATTTGAATATTTCTTTCCTCACCCCTGGATGACGTTTTATCTTCCTCGCCAAGAATTATATTTTGAAAAACTACTAGAGGTGGATCCAGATATGACTTATATGATGAGGTCTTCCATCTAAAGATGATAAATTCCATACCATCATCATGAATCATAATATATTTATCATTGTAATGAATTTTTGTATTATATTTTGAATTATATTATATACCAAGGATTATATCAAAATAAACCATAGGTATGTTAATAAAATCAGCAATTTGATCATATGTATGTGTAATAATAGGAACAGATTGATGCATCTTTATCACAATACAGTTTCACTAATTAGTCTTTACTGATAACTCCTTTATTAAGGTGAATTGGAAGTGTCATATTTTTTTAAGAAAACATGGATGATATAATGTAATGTGATGATTTAGAATTAAATAAAGCATTATCTAATTTTGAGGAGATGATTAAATTACCTACCACCGCCTCATTATGAACTTTTACCTTGGTAGTTCTGATCGCATAAGCTTAGCCTTGTTCCCTTGGCCTTTTCTGGAGAAAGTTTCCTTGACACTTAGGGAAATCATTTTCATAATTTCCCATATATCTACAATTATAGAATTTAACATTGGTATCTTATTTTTTAACCTTTATATCATGGGCTTAGAGTCATTTTTCCCTAAACTTGTAACAAACTATTTTTCCTTTTAAGAAGGCACCAGGGTGTTTGCTTCCATAAGTATCACATGTCAGAAAACTACCTTTTTATTCTTCCCTTTATCCATTATTTTCCTCAAAACCCTCTTCTTCTTATTTTTTTTCTTAAAGTAATAAGGATTATATTATTATTTCTCTCTTTTAATAGAACATTATACATTATATTCATATGATGATAAATTTTAGGATAGTATTTCCATTTAGAGGGATGATTTTAAACCATCAAATAATTATTCAATCATACTCCTTGGAATATGTGTGTAGTTTGAGGCATACATTTTTAAACTTGTAAGGTTTCTTTCATACTTGGAAACATTTTTAACTTCTTTTTTTTTTAATGTCTTGAATTGTGTATCCATATCTTTAGTTAATTCTCGAGGAACAATAAAAGTTCATTAAAATAATTCTAATACATGTTTGATACATCTTCATCCTCTTTTTCTTTGAATCAATTACCTCCATTAATCCAAATCTCCTGAGAGATGATAAATTTATATAATAACCTTCCCTGTTTCATTACTTCCAAAAGAAAAAATTATATTTTCTAGTGAAATTATCCACTACTTAGATACAAATGGGATTGTATTCCCATTGAATGACTGAGGTTTTTTCAAATAAAGAAATCTAAAATTTCTGGTCCACATTGTGGACGAAAATTCTTCATACGGGAAAGGTTATTATTCATAATCAGAGTGCGTTATCCCATTATAGTTATAAGTTACTCATCTCCAATTTTAACTCATGATCAACATCATTATCTTGAATATGAGGTCAACCCCTACATGGGATGTGTGCATTAATATAGTTTCTATTCATTTCACTTGTCTCCATTTCTAAACAATGGCATACACTAAATTAGGTTATAATGCCTACTTTATAACTAGGAAAACACCTAACACAAATTGAAAATTTATTCTTAGCTAATACCATAATTATAAACATTGTTTCTTTGGGTACATTTTTACTTTCAAATCATCCGTAATGGTTTTTCAATAAAATTTGAATTATACTAAGAATATTCCTTGGGAGTATCAAACTAGGTTCTTAGTAAGGCATATTGTCAGGCACATGGTTTTGTCAAGTATGGTCCAATACACCTTGTCAGGTTTGATACCCCTATGTGCATCTATGCCAATACCATATCCACTTGTACTATACAGAAAATGATGTATTTCTAGAAAAACTCATATTATCTATACCTTACAAATACATGGGATGTTCTTCTATGATTATCCTCAAAGTATATCTTATTTTTATATTTCCAAATCTATGTTTTCTAAAAATAGTTTCCAAGGTTTCTACTAATCGTCCTCTGATACCAACTGTAAAGACCCTAGCCTCGGAAGCCTAGATCCATTTCCTTAATTAAATTAGAATATTAAACAGAAAATATTTAAACATAAGGAATAAAAAGTGTATTAGCTTTGGAAAACTAGATACAAAAATATGTTTTACATAAAAAATTTAAATAGAATAAAACATATAAAATCTTTTATAAATAGCCATAAACTCATAGATTATCCCTACAATTCATTCATCATATACATATTTTCATCCTATGGAAAAATAAAACATAAAAAAGGGGTAATCTTAGATGATTATTAAGGGTGAAATACATCAGAAGCCAATATAAACATAAACACTGATGTAGGGTGAATGACTAAAAACACATTCGATTAAACTATATTCTTAAGCATAATATATTAGGAATAAAAGCTAAATAAATAATTTCATACAAATAATAACATGGATATTATACTAGTAGAATAATATCTTGGATTTTAAAATTTTATAATCATAGTGATGGAGTGCATAGTTTTTGATATCATAAACATATTTTCAATGCCTCATCCCAGAAATCTAAAAATAAATGGTTAAAGCCTCAACAAAATTCATATATATTTTTTCTCATTAGACATACTGATGAATCGTGGTGAAATGGTATGCCCAAAAATTTACATAAAAATTCCAATTAATCCTCATATGAATTGGTAGAAACCTAAACAACATATACATAACTTTCCCCAATTAATAAAAAAATCACAAACAATTCTGAGTATCCTGGTGAATGATATTATGATAGAACATCCATAGTCAAAATGATTGTAAACCATTTAATAAAATATGGTATATTATATAAATGATAAATCCCATTTAATAATAATATTCAAAATATGTTGTTGAAGTAGATGATAATAATCTAATAAAACTATTCGGGAATTCAGGAGATAAATACTCATTTTACTTTAAAAAAGATGATTTTTTTAGAAAAAATCATTTGTATTTGTCATAAAATCTGATTGTAAACTAGTAAATATAATAAAAGAAAATAAAAATTAAATTAGTTTTTTAAAATATATGAGTTTAAACTTAAATACACACCTGTAAAAAGAGTTTTTCTAACAATAGAAATGGGTCACTTCTATGATGTTTAAGAGAAAACATTAGAATCATTAAAAAGGTAAAAGGATTAATTATTTACCTAAAACAATAAGTGAACTAAATATTTTTTCATTATAAAAATAATTTTTTATAAAAATATCAGTTGTTGATAATATATTATGTAGTGTACTTGAAAATGGGTAAGAAATTAGGATGTTTCCTTTAATTGAGATTGCTTATCGGGAGGAATTGAAAAGGAAACCTTATAAAACATGTATATATCCATTAAATAAGGATAAAATGATATGGATACACAAGTTTGGAACATATTTATAGGTTGTAGAAGAATTATATAAACATATATAATAATAACATTATATTAATGAGTAAGAAACCATAACCCAAAAGAAAAAAGGGCGTTGAGGAGAATCCCTTACATTGTGTCCAAAATTTTACATCTCCTATACCTAACATAATAAATAATTAAATTGTTTTAATTAATAATTAAATTAAGAACCTATTAAACATGTAAATTATTTAATATAATATTATTAAGTTAATTTACGGCCAATCTTATGATTTATTAGTTTCAACTTTGGCATTTATGAGTTTTCTTTTCCTTGGGTTTCATGATTGGTTTACATGTATACTTGTATAGAAGTTCATTTAAAATGGGATTTATTATCCAGATTTACAATTTTATATTATTAATAAAATTATAGAAGATTAAATGGTATTACATATAATTTTCTGAGATATTATGTTTATTTATTAGATAATATGTTAATGGTGAATGTTAGTTTCTTTTGGTAAATTTTTTATTATCACGAAATAGTTTTTTTATTAATTAATATTATGTATATATAGATGTTCCAGGACATTATGTGACATATCATATGTATAATAAAATATTATCTAACCATAATAATGGTTTTATTACTATCCTTGAAGGTATTAATTGAAAATAAAAATGCATCATCCACGATGGTGGTAAATTGACTCATCACGGTTGATATTTTCAGTTTTAGTATAAAAGGAAAAGGGGAAGGAGATTAATGATGTATTTTACATTAAAAAAATAAAATTTAAGTATATATAATAAAATTTATTTAATATTAATGTTTGGATATATGATCTTATGGAAGGATAAGAAAATATATGAAATTGAAAAGAAAATAAAAAAAATGAAAGAGGATTTTACATCTTGAAATTATTCTCCTTGAGAACCTCCTTAAGGGGATTGGGATTGGTCTTTTGGTGAATCCAAAGGCTCATGGATGTGGGGAAGATACTAGTAAAGATTAATTTTTATAAATTTGGAAATATTAAAGGGCTAAGAGGTGTGAGGATAACATGTGGTGATGGTGGTATCTATAGTGTAGGAGAGGGGTGTTTTTTGATTATTTTATTCATTAGTTTTTTATTTTGTCTCAAGAAAAGAAATAGTGATGATTCCATTACAAAATATAGCAAATAGAAAAGGATTGTTCTAGATTATTTTTCTTATGACATAAATGACTCAAGTAATATTTTAATTAACTAATATATATATATATATATATACCATAAATTACAGTATTTCACCAGTCACCAAAAGTTCAACTATTATAGAAAAATCCAAACAATTCACCATAAATATTTTTTGACAACTATAATTCAAAATAGAACTCCATTTGTTTAAAATATTTTTATAAATATGATAAATTTTATTTTTAATTAAAATCATCATTTCTTCGAAAAATACTGATTTTAATATTTTAACAGGTTTTTATGACACTTTGAAAAACAATTGTGGTATAATAAGATTATGTTATAAAAAAAGAAGAAAAAATAATAATTTGTGATTCTATTTTATGAAAATATTTTTTATTTTAAATAATTATATTACTTATAAAATATTAATTAAATATTTATGACTTAAAAAATAACAAAACGTTATTTATTATATTTAAAACATTTATTTACTTATTCAATGATATTAATATATTATATTTTAATTTATAATATTATTAAATTTTATTTATAATTTCATGGTGATGTTTCTATTTGATTTCTCATATTACTATTCCTAATGGTCGCCTTACTATTTCAATAGTCTTATTTAATATTATATTATAGATTTAAACTCGGTGTTGCGTGAATCATAGACTATCGAAGAAATTAGATTTTAAAAGTAGATTACCATAAAATCTTTTGGTATTACAACACAGATTACGGATGCCAATGAACTAAGATATGTTTCCATGTGAAAAAAAAACAACTACCTAGAACTAAGACATCAATTTCTTGATCTGAATAGTTGACAGGACTCTATGCTTTCCCTAGAGAAACAGTCATGCCATGAATCTCCTGCTGAACAAATCGGGCTCTAGATAAGGGCCCAACATTGTACATCACTCTAGGGGAGTCCTCAAAATATGGGTCTGATAGATTCATTCAAATGGGTCATATCCAATTATGGCACCAAAGGATAAATTATACCATGGTAACCATCTATGTAACTGGGAAAACTGAACATCAACAAAAAGTAAACTCTATCCTGGGTGAAACTCTCAACTATAGGGATTAACTCATATAGATCACTCATCAGCTCTCAAATACCATATAACCATAGGATTCAAATGGAGGAGAGAGCTTGAACAAAACTCGAGGCTAATTCCAGGTCCAATATATCGCATGGATATCCTCCTTCGACCATGTGCTGAGAACAACTGCCTAAAATATATCATCCAAAGGCCTCCATAATTTGTATCCATATAACTTTAAAACCCATCATCCAAAAGGCTGAACTAGAAATTCTCATCAACTCTTTTTAAAAAAATCAAGATGACCCTCTCAACACCCCGTCGATCAAAGCATCCAAATAGATGTAATGGGATCTCACTGAGCCTCCATAGGGTTAAATAAAACTTGAGGATCCCACATTTTATATGGTAATAGTATAGAGTGACATCTGATTTTTGACTCCACTACTACAAATAAGATCTCAGTCCATGAATTTTATATAATCCTTAAACATCCAAATGGCTATAGTAAGAGAAATCCACCCAATAATGGGTTCCTCTACCTCACCAAAAACTCAATACATGGCCAATATTCGAAACATCCACATGAATCCCTTAATAGACTCGAAATAAACCTCAACCAAAAATGCACCTTAAAGGGTATCCAAATTCATATGCATGTCTACAAAGGAATTTACAATGGTCCTTATGACCACCTTAAAATAAGGAAACCATGTAAGGAATACCCAGTACAACTGAAACCTCAGGTAAATTCCCAATGCAATAAAACATCATCTTGACTTCTTGGAAGAAAACCCATCCTTGGGTACTATCTCTCTTCAAAGAGAATCAAAATGGGTCCCTTAGATCCAAATTAATGATAAAAGAACCCCTGACCATATCGTATATCCCATAGTGTCATCCTAGACTAAGGGATCTAAAATTTTTGATCATCAAACAAAGGATCTACTACTAAACTACTCTAACCTTGAGCAACTACACTAGATATCCAAGTACAATCTTTAATCTACTCAGATGTATTAATTGATCTCATATTGTAGGAGCCATTCGAAATAACCTAAAACAAAACTAACATTTCATCTACAATACAATCCAATTAACAAGATCACAACCCTCATTCATGTCTCACATATCACACCACTCACTCATAGGATAGAAAACCTATTCATTAGGTGATCCTTCGATCCACAATTAGCTCACGAAAAGGAACACACCACAACCCCAACATTATTATAAACCATACCACCACATCCCACATGAGAGGCCACACTATATGGAACTATAAAGAATTCAATGATCAAATAAAAGAAAATGAGGACACCCAATAACAGCCTTTACATTTCCAATACACATTTCCATATGATACATGAGGTGTTCATTTAAAAATGAGCTAAGAACAAGGGTCCTCTAAACAAGACCCCAATTTAGGGAATCCAAAACAAAATCCACTCCCAAAAAAATAAAATAAATCAACGTTTTATAAAAAAACAAATAAAATTTCTTAATTTCATTTAAACTTTTATTTAAAGTAAAAATAGAAAACTAAAACCCCAATCTACCTTACAGTGTATCTTCCAATGCTTCATAATTAACACCATGGCACACCAATAGAAGAAGAACCTAGATCATTCCATAAAATACTATTAAATGAATGAAATTTACATAAAATTAATTAATAATTTTAATTCCAAGATTTATAAATCCTGAAAACTCATCAAAGTAAGTCACTCACCAAAACCATGACCAACAATCTGCAGAAGGCCTATGATGCCCCTCTGACACTAAGAAGAGAAAAATCCATAATGAAAAATGAGAAATTAAGTGGAAATACAATTAAAATAAATTTAAATTAAAGGAAAGAATTTATTACACATCATAACTTCATCAGAGAGATTAGAGATAGTGTGAAGACACACTTGTGGGGTTTCCTCTCAAAAACACATACCAGAGCCCCGTCATCCTTGGATGATACCACATTGCTTCAGTGGAATCAAAACGAAAAACCCTAGGTAGAGACAAGAAAAAATAAATTATAAGAAGGAATAAGGAGGGATGGGGTAATGAGAGGAATTGAATGTCCTAAAACACTAAACTATTGCTTACAAATACGTCATTTATCTCAATGTATTGAAGGAGTAATGTCGATAGAGAGGTGGGTTGGTCTACACACTCACAATTGATGAAGAGAGGCCAAGAAAGGCTTAAATCCTAAGAGGTAATTTTGGAGTTTCACAATATTTTAACACAACCCATAGGACCATATAGTTTTTAAACATGGTTTTACAAACCATATTCTAACCATGAACAAAAGACTATTCATGAAATAACACCTAGCACAGTTTCACCACATAGTTTACTAAACCATGTTCCAAACATGCACAATGGTTTGGGACAGCACTGCAACACCTCACATAGTTTTTATACAATCATTCCCAAGATATAAAACCTAGGCCTCGAAAAATCCAACCCTAAATAGTTTCCATAGGAAATTTGAAGGGTTATACTTAATTATGTGCAGTTCGTTTTTATAAACCTTGTGCTTTAGAAAAAGAACTGAAAGAAAACTGAGCCTTATAGTGTCTCATGGTGTGCACTAAACCATGCACACCAAACCATGTTCCAAACCAAAAAAATATTACGAACTCCAAACCACACCTGAAGTATTTGATATTTTCTTGAGCACCTAATCTACTTCCCCTGACTAAATTCACTCTTATGAAATTTCCCCAAAGAGGCTCCAACTCAAAGAATTTGTAACTGAATATGAATTCACCAAAAGACCCCTCAATGGGACAAAATATATTATTTCCACCAAATATTACAACCTATAATAATGAAATTCCTTATAAACACCCCTATATATATGATTCCCTCCCCATGAATCCTTTATGGTTAACTAGACACCATGATCTCACTCTTATCAATGGAAAAAATAGTGTTATCATGAATACCAAATGATTATATTACAACATGCCCAACTCTTTCCCAATGTGAGATATAAGGCCCCAGCCTTAAACCTTACTTAATCTTGAGTTATTACAAGATTACACATTGAGGATCTTTTCGGGTTTAGAGTTTTAGATAATTAGATCATAAAACTTGCATTACATTCTACATATAAACAATGTGGTTACATAAAGATAGTATTCTTCATTCCCATCAATGGAAACATATTTAAAATAAAACATGGATTCTTTCTTGACACTTCATTGACACTATCATCATATCATGTACCTTTCCCTTGACCTGTGAAAAACATTACAAAAAACATGGGATGTGCATAAAAAGCTCAGTATGGGTTATAAAAACATGGAGAGTAAACATGGGTACATATATACATAAGAATGAAATCATACTTTACCCATAAAACATAAGCACTTTAACATACCTCATAAAATCATGAGTAAATCATAGAAAACATAAGACATAAAGGTAACTTGAGGCATTCATAACAGTCTTACGTAGGGAGTAACACTCTTGGTTAAGTTTGGAATACCCATCACAGTATATTCCATAAAATCTCTTTGGATAAACCTTAACATTTCACTCCTTCGCGTTACCCAATGCATTGGAGAGCTATATCGGGCTCACCCGCCCTTAGTTTATCACGGAACCACCCGTTTTCATAATAATGCCCAAGAACCTCAACATAATCATATCACATAAAACAGGAATAAAGGAAACATAATATTCCCACCTTTCAATCACAAGATATCAATACAACACATTGATATAAAAACATTATGAAAACCATTTTCGATACCAAAATAAAAGAAAAGTAAAACATGGTTTTTATTTTTCTTTTAAAAAGAAGGTATGTCTTGTGGAGGAAACTGAAACTCAAATAATGGCCAAGGCGGCGGAGAAGTCATTGTCACCGCATATGTACGACAAAAACATTCCCTTTTGTCATTTAGTAAACGCTTCGTATAAAAAATATTCCTTTTGAATAAATGTAAAAGTCAAAGGGGTTTATACACCGTATAAAAGAAAGTTGTGTATAAAATAAAATATGCCTCAATGAAAGGAGATCAAGACGAAGTCCCATACCTCGTATCCGACTTGACCCGACCTTTCTTTAATCTCCTGAATAATAAACTTGAGTTAATCTCTAATTTCTTATGAACCTTTTTCAAGTTCATTATTCCTTTTATACCATGTTATGAACATCATGTAATCATTTAAGTTAATAATGTTCATTTTGTCGGTATTTGGTTCTTAAGTAAAAAATAGACTTCTTACACATACATGTTGTTAATTTGGTCAAAGGTTCATTATATCCAGAATGATATTAATGATTTGGATAACATATATATCATATATATTCAACATATACATGTATTTGTAATATTACATCACATTTAGAGGTAAGAAATGAAATGCACCGTTCATGGAGACGGTAAGCCGTACGTACGCATGAATGCTACTTCCATTTCTATTTCATATTTTCTGGAATGGAATCATAATGATATAAGAGTATATTATAATTCCAGTATAATAACATATATAATATCATTAACTTTATCCTTTACACATCCCACATATGGTATAAACGAATCAAATCACTTTTAGGGGGCGGTCGTCCGCACTTCCTAAAATAAAGATATCGTGTTTACCCATAATGGAAACCATAAAGGTATGCCCAAAATGAAAAAAAAACAGAAGCTTAAGTAAAACATAAACATATTATAAATCATATATAAAAATAGTGACATCATAATGGCCACCTTTGAAGGTGTTAAATGAGTATTGAACAATCATCGTTTCAGGAGGCAGAATTTTGCCATCCACGGAAACCATATATTTTTTAACCATTTGATGTAGTTGTGTGAGAGTGTAGCTGAAATAAATCTTATAACAACATCCTAGTATAATTAAGATACTGGTGTTGTTAGAAAAGAATTAAATAAAAGGAGTTTAGGGGGTTGGAGAAGCAAAATAAAACAAATGAACATGAGAGAATGAATTACCTTTAAAAGTGTAACTCCTTTTGATTTGAGCCTAAAGGCTTCCTTTGAAAGGATTATTCCCAAAGAGAATCCTCTAGGATGAGGAGAGGTATGTGGAGAGTGTAAATGGTCAGGGGTTGGCCGAGCCAAAGGCTTGAGGAGTGTGTGAAATGAGTTAGAGGTGGGGGCCTTTTATAAGAGGAGAGGAGGGGCACTTTTGGAAAGTAAAGATAAGTTACTTTATTTTAAAAAGAGTTTCGGATTAAAAAGGTCCCACATTGCTATAATTCGTGGATAAGGTGATAAGGGTTCGAAATCCACCCATAAAATAAGTTTTGGACATGTGTAGTTTATATATTTTACATTATCAATCCATTTTATTTAAATCGTCAAATAATGATGTCATCGCTGCATCATTATTATGTCATAAATAATTTAATTTATATAAAGTCTAAAAATTATAAAACAAATACTATGATGTAGGAAATGTTTTTAGCTTTCCAATTACTATTTATAATCAAAATTCTGATTTTTATAACCCCATGTCAAAATTGTTCTCGTAAATCATATTATGTTTGTGTCATTTTTACTTTTACATTAATTAAAAAGTAATTTATGTCATTTCCCAACCAAAGTGGATCCATGGGGTCCCCAAGTTGACCCATGGCTTTTCTTGGTCGGCCATGACACAAACCATGAGAGTAGGACATGTTTCAAGCTCATATTAGTTTATTAAAGCACTATTTTTACCTTAAACTATACTAATTACCACTAATCGAGATTAAAACTTAATAAGTTACTATTCACCAAAAAATTATTTTAATCTCATTGAACCACATTTTAATTCATAATGACAACCATGTATGTTGGATTTTTGAAATTCCAATCACAATGATGGCAAAATTTCATTTAAACAGAAAAATCAGTTTTTATAAGTTCCACTTAGTGGTTTCACTATTCATCAAAAATTGAAGTTTTTCAGAAAATTACCAAAAATTCACCCTAAACTATATTTGATATTACAAATTCAAAAATGAAGTCTATTTTAGAAAATTCAAAATATATAAGTCACATTAATTAATTTAATAATTAATTCCCACTGTCAGAGTAAATAGCGTATTTTTATAAAACAATAAATATCAAAAGATTGACACCAGTTTAAGTCTAATTTCAAAGTGAAATTGATTCCAATGACCACCATTGGATAAATGGTAAAAATATATTCTAATTTAACTTTAAAACTAATTCAAAAGATAATATAATCATATAAATAAATTAGATTAAAAAGCATTTTTGATGTAAAATGCAGTATTTTTCACTATTCATTAAAAAATGAACATTGTCAGAAAAATACCAAAAATTCACACAAAGTAAATTTTGATGTCCCAATCATAAAGAATAACGTTATATTGACAAACATAGTTTATAAAATTGTCAAAAGATAGATTTAAAAAGGGTTTTCCATCATAAGGCAGTAAAACAATCTTTTAAGAATATTAGTGTATTACATGCTTAAGATTGGATTTATTTTCATTTTAAGCCTCTAAAACACTATCTTAATAATTAATAGACATATATAAAAATATCTATTATTCATTACTTACTTGGGATGTTACATCCTTCCCCCCTTTAGAAAATTGCATCCCCACAATTTATTTACTTATCGAATAAATGGGGGTACATATCCCTCATTGCATTTTGAGATTCCCATGTTGCCTCTTCCATCATGTGGTTTTTCTATATAACCTTTACCTGTTGAATCACCTTATTTCGTAACACACGCTCCCTGTGGTCAAGAATCTGGACCGGTTGTTCCTCATAAGATAGGTTCTCTTCCAGCTGAACTACCTCTAGACTCAAAACATGAGATTGATCTGGCATATACTTTCTCAACATCGAAACGTGAAAAACATTGTGTACCTGAGATAAACTCAGAGGTAAAGCCACTCGGTAAGAAACTGATCCAACTTTCTCCAAAATTTTATATGGTCCAATGAACCTTGGACTCAACTTTCCTTTCTTACCAAATCTCATCACACTTTTCCAAGGAGAAACCTTGAGAAAAACATGATCACCTACCTCGATAGATATATCCTTCCTCCGGTTATCCGCATAACTCTTCTTCCTGCTCTGAGTTGTTCTCATGTGTTTCTCAATCAGCTAAACTTTTTCTACCATCTCTTCTACCAATTCTGGTCCCATCAACTTCCTTTAACCCACTTCATCCCAGAAAGCTGGAGTTCGACACTGCTTCCCATATAATTCCTGAAATGGTGCCATCTGTATACTAGAATGAAAACTGTTATTATATGAAAATTCAACCAAAGAAAGTTGTTGGTCCCAACTTCTCTGATAATCCATAGAACAAGCTCGTAGCATATCCTCCAATGTCTGAATTGTTTGTTCTGACTGCCCATCTGATTGAGGATGAAATGCTGTACTAAAATTTAATTCAGTACCCAACGACTTCTGAAGGCCTTTCCAAAAGATAGAAGTAAACCTGGGATAATGATCCGATACAATGGAGAGAGGAACTCCATGTAACCTGACTATCTATTTAAGATACAAACGGGAAAGTTGATCAAGAGAGAAAGTATCTCGTATAGCAAGGAAATGAGCAGATTTGGTCAAGCGATCAACAATAACCCAGATTGCATTATTACCTCGATATGTCTTCAGTAATCCCACAACAAAGTCCATGGATATATTCTCCCATTTCCACTCTGGCACTGGTAAAGGCTGAAGCATCCCTTTCGGTAACTTCCGCTCTGCTTTAACCTGCTGACAAGTCAAACACTTCACAGTAAAATCAGCAATATCTCTTTTTATTCCATCCCACCAGTAATACTCCCGCAGATCTCTGTACATCTTAGTACTGCCAGGATGAACTGAAAACGGAGAACTATGAGCTTCACATAACAACTCTCTCTTTAACTGTGAATCACAAGGCACACACAATCACTTCCCAAATCTCAAAACACAATCACTATCAATGTTGAATTCAGGCAACTTACCTTTCTGAACCAACTCTACCTTTTTCTGCAACTCACTGTCTTGCTTCTGTGCTTGCTTGATTCTATCTAATAGATATGATCTCACTGATACATGAAACAAAACAGAAGAACATCCTGCACCAAAAACTTCTATGCCAAATTTCATCAAATCCTTAACCAAAGGATCACGTTCCAAACGCAACATTGTTAATGAAGCATTACTTTTTCGACTCAAAGCATCAGCCACTTTATTTTCTTTTCCCAGATGGTAATGAATTGTACAATCATAATCCTTGATTAATTCCAACCATCTCCTCTGTCTCATGTTTAACTCTTTCTGAGTGAATATATACTTTAATCTTTTGTGATCGGTGTATATTTCACACTTTACTCCATACAAATGATGCCTCCAAATTTTTAAAGAAAAAACAACAGCAGCTAATTCCAAATCATGTGTAGGGTAATTTACCTCATGATTTTTCAACTGTCGTGAAGCATAAGCAATTACCTGATCATTCTGCATTAGGACGCAACCATGTCCTTTCAATGAAGCATCACTGTATATAACAAACTCACCATTACTGGAAGGTAGTGCCAAAACTGGAGCATTCACCAATCTTCTTTTCAATTCCTGAAAACAATCATCACATCCTTTTGTCTAGATAAACTTAACACCCTTCCGAGTTATCTTATTCATTGGACTAGATAACCATGAAAACTTTCTAACAAACCTTCGGTAATAACCTGCCAAACCAAGAAAACTACGGATCTCGGCTACATTTGTGGGTCTTGGCCATTCTTCAACAACTTTTCTTTTAGCAGGATCAACGGTTATGCCATCTTTTGAAAAAATGTGACCAAGGAAAGAAATTTGTTGCAACCAAAACTCACATTTTCTGAATTTCCCATACAATTACTTATCTTTTAAGGTTTGCAAAATAACCCTTAAATGACTTTCATGCTCCTCTTTCCTTTTAGAAAACCCCAAAATATCATCAATAAAAACAACCAACATTTTTCACCTGAGTCAACTGAGCCATCACTATAGCAAACTGTTTAGTTCTGATTCTGACCATCTCAGGATACTGATTTGAAAGGTCATTTCCCTCTGTATGCCTTCCCAGAAAAGCTATTTTGTTTCCTCTATGAAAAACCATTCTTAACAAACATGTCTCAGATAAAGCAACATGGTAATCTTCAAATGGTATATCATTTCAAAAAAATATTTTTGGATGATCATTTAATAAAATTCTAACTCCTAAAGTTATCTAAACCGACCACTGATACCAACTATAAGGCCCCAGCCTTAAACCTTACTTAATCTTGAGTTATTACAAGATTACACATTGATGATCTTTTCGGGTTTAGATTTTTAGAGAATTAGATCATAAAACTTGCATTACATTCCACATATAAACAATATGGTTACATAAAGATAGTATTCTTCATTCCCATCAATGGAAACATATTTAAAATAAAACATGGATTCTTTCTTGACACTTCCTTGACACTATCATCATATCATGTACCTTTCCCTTGACCTGTGAAAAACATTTCAAAAAACATGGGATAAGCATAAAAAGCTCAGTATGGGTTATAAAAACATGTAAAGGAAACATGGGTACATATATACATAAGAATGAAATCGTACTTTACCCATAAAACATAAGCACTTTAACATACCTCATCAAATCATGAGTAAATCATATAAAACATAAGATATAAAGGTAACTTGAGGCATTCATAACATTCTTACGTAGGGAGTAACCCTCTTGGTTACGTTTGGAATACCCATCACAGTATATTCCCTAAAATCTCTTCGAAGAAACCTTAACGTTTCACTCCTTCGCGTTACCCAATGCATTGGAGAGCTATATCGGGCTCACCCGCCCTTAGTTTATCACGGAACCACCCATTTTCATAATAATTCCCAAGAACCTCAACATAATCATATCACATAAAACATGCATAAAGGAAACATAACATTCCCACCTTTCAATCACAAGATATCAATACAACACATTGATATAAAAACATTATGAAAACCATTTTCGATACCAAAATAAAAGAAAAGTAAAACATGGTATTTATTTTTTCATTTAAAAAGAAGGTATGGCTTGTAGAGGAAGTCGAAACTCAAATAATGGTCAAGGCGGCGGAAAAGTCGTTGTCGCCGCATACGTACGACAAAAACATTCCCTTTTGTCGTTTAGTAAATGCTTCGTATAAAAAATATTCCTTTTGATGAAACGTAAAAGTCAAAGTGGTTTATACACCGTATAAAAGAAAGTTGTGTATAAAATAAAATATTCCTCAATGAAAGGAGATTGAGACGAAGTCCCATACCTCGTATCCGAATTGACCCGACCGTTCTTTAATCTCCTTAATAATAAACTTGAGTTAATATGTACTTTCTTATGAACCTTTTTCATGTTCATTATTCCTTTTATACCATGTTATGAACATCATGTAATCATTTATGTTAATAATGTTCAATTTGTCGGTATTTGGTTCTTAAGTCAAAAATAGACTTCTTACACTTACATGTTGTTAATTTGGTCAAAGGTCCGTTATATCCAGAATGATATTAATGATTTGGATAACATATATATCATATATATTCATTATATACATGTATTTATAATATTACATCACATTTAGAGGTATGAAATGAAATGCACCGTTCATGGAGACGGTAAGTCGTACGTACGCATGAACGCTACTTCCATTTATATTTCATATTTTCTGGAATGGAATCATAATGATATAAGAGTATATTATAATTCCAGTATAATAACATATATAATATCATTAACATTATCCTTTACACATCCCACATATGGTATTAACGAATCAAATCACTTTCAGGGGGCGGTAGTCCGCACTTCTTAAAATGAAGATATCGTGTTTACCCATAATGGAAACCATAAAGGTATGCCCAAAATGAAAAAAACATAAGCTTAAGGAAAACATAAACATATTATATATCATATATAAAAATAGTGACATCATAATGTCCACCTTTTAAGGTGTTAAATGAGTATTGAACAATCATCGTTTCGGGAGGCCGAATTTCGCCATCCACGGAAACCGTATGTTCTTTAATCATTTGATGTAGTTGTGTGAGAGTGTAGCTCAAATAAATCTTAAAAAAACATCCTATTATATTCAAGATACTGGTGTTGTTACAAAAGAAGTAAATAAAAAGAGTTTAGGGGGTTGGAGAAGCAAAATAAAACAAATGAACATGAGAGAATGAATTACCTTTAAAAGTGTAACTCCTTTTGATTTGAACCTAAAGGCTTCCTTTGAAAGGATTATGCCCAAAGTGAATCCTCTATAATGAGGAGAGAGATGTTTAGAGAGAACATGGGCAGGTTTTGTCCTATCCAAATGCTTGAGGAGTGTGTGAAATGAGGTAGAGGTGGGGGCCTTTTATAAGAGGAGAGGAGGGGCACTTTTGGAAAGTAAAGATAAGTTGCTTTATTTTAAAAAGTGTTTCAGATTCAAAAGGTCCCACATTGCTATAATTCATGGATAAGGTGATAAGGGTTCGAAATCCACCCATCCAATAAGTTTTTTACATGTGTAGTTCATTTATTTTACCTTATCTTTCCATTTTATTTAAATCATCAAATAATGTTGTCATCGCAACATCATTATTATGTCATAAATAATTTAATTTATTTAATGTCTAAAAATTATAAAAAAACTACTATGATGTAGGAAATCTTTTTATCTTTCCAATGAATATTAATAATCAAAAATATGATCTTTATAACCCCATTTAAATTTTTTTTCGTAAATCATATTATGTTTGTGTCATTTTTACTTTTACATTAAATAAAAAGTAATTTATGTCATTTCCCAACCAAAGTGGATCCATGGGGTCCCCAAGTTGACCCATGGATTTTCTTGGTCTGCCATGACACTACCAATGATGGTAGGACATGTGTCAAGCTCATCTTATTTTATTAAAGCATTATTTTTACCTTAAACTACAATAATTACCACTAATCGCGATTAAAACATAATAAGTTACTATTCACCAAAAAAATTATTTTAATCTCATTGAACCATATTTTACTTCTTAATGACAAACATGTATGTCGGATTTTTTAAATTCCAAACACAATGATGGGAAAATTTCATTTAAACAGAAAAATCAGTTTTTATAAGTACCACTTAGTGGTTTCACTATTCATCAAAAATTGATGTTTTTCAGAAAATTACCAAAAATTCACCCTAAGATATATTTGATATTACGAATTCAAAAATGAATTCTATTTTACAAAATTCAAAATATATAAGTCACATTAATTAATTTAATAATTAATTCCCACTGTCAGAGCAAATAGCGTGTTTTTATAAAACAATAAGTATCAAAAGATTGACACCAGTTTAAGTCTAATTTCAAAGTGAAATTGATTTCAATGACCACCATTGAATAAAATGGTAAAAATATATTATAATTTAACTTTAAAACTAATTCAAAAGATAATCTAATCATATAAATAAATTAGATTAAAAAGCATTTTTGAAGTAAAATACAGTATTTTTCACTATTCATTAAAAAATGAACATTGTCAGAAAAATACCAAAATTTCACAAAAAGTAAATTTTGATGTCCCAATCATAAAGAATAAGTTTATTTTGACAAAAATAGTTTATAAAATTGTCAAAAGATAGATTTAAAAAGGGTTTTCCATCATAAGGCAGTAAAATAATCTTTTAAGAATATTAGTGTACTCCATGCTTAATATTGGATTTATTTTCATTTTAAGCCTCTAAAACACTATCTTAATCATTAATAGACATAGATAAAAATATCTATTATTAATTACTTACTTGGGATGTTACATGAGATATGTTAATCTGAAATTAATATGATGATCCCCGCCACTAAAGAATCTTTAAAATCTCCCCAAAAAATAAATGGAAACTATGCGACCCTTGTTATATCCATCATCAAACTCAACCAATAGATATGACCAAACCACTCACACTTGATTCCTAGTACAAAACCACCACAACCAATGCTTATTCACATCTAAATAGTAACAACATCCATGATACTCGACATATTACATAAAATGGGATCATGTACTCAAAGATATTATGAATCAATCCCCACTATAAGGTTTTCCATAATCAACACCAAAAAACGCAAAAAGAATCTATCTCACAAAGGCCAAGTCATAACGAATCAAGGCTAATGTTCCAAAACCACTATCCATGAACTTCACGTAGGTCATTTCCAATAAACAAGAGTTCCCTCATTAAGCTTCTTCAAAATAAAGGTATATCACTCATTCCAATATCAACCACATGAACACCATCCCATTAGTAATTGATCCAAAGGCACAATCATGAAACCATTCTCTCATCACTCTTCCAAAAGCACATGCAAAACAAACTGGGCCTCGTTTCTAACTAAACCTACCTTACCAAGAAATAAACGAGACTTGGAGCACTCATAGTTCTTAAATTATCAAACATTATTAATCCTCATTCATAACTACACATTTAAGATAATACAACTCAATAGACCCACCATGGAAAAACAAACACACCCAACCAAGTGGTTAGTGATAAGAGATACACAGAACTCACTACATGGCCCATCAAATAACACTTCGAATGAAAAACCCCCACCCAATAATATCATGCCCAGTACATAGGGGAACATATACCTCAAGGAAACTCAAACCTAATAAAATCGTATCTTTGGTTTTCTTTCCTTCACCAATCCACCAATAGGGAACTCAAATCCCAAAAAATCCCATAAGGGTCTCTATGCATACCTCAACAAGAGGAATTATTCTCTATTAGCGGAAAAAATAATACCATGACATTCACATGAATTACCATTAAAAGAATATATATATTCATATGGTATATTTGAGTAAATTTCCACTAAGAATCAATATGGGATACACTATATAGGCAGTTACAGACACATTAAATATTTGAACCTCCATCATTAGTAAAAACACCACAATCATGTGTTTTTATGTGAATCCTACATGACTAGATTGATTCATAAAAACTAGCCACTTTAACATTTGAAAAATATACAAAACTAGAGTAAACCATAAATCCGCACTACTATGTACATCAAACTATGTGAAATTAAACAACCGTAGAAACAAAATCCCAGAATAACAATTCCATGCCCCGAAAAATTGAAATTTTTACTAGTAAAGGTATTCATGACACACTAGTCTGATATCCATCACATGTGATGAAACATTACTAGAAAAATTTCTACCAAATCCCCTAATAAAAAATCCGAAAATCAATCATACCATTTTATAATGAATGTGCCTAATTTTACTTAATATGTCTCTCAATACAACCCTCTATAAGGCCTCAGGAACAATTCACCAAATGTGATAGGCAACTGACTATTGGTAATGTTCTATAAAATATATTGGGGAGCCACAACCTTATGTTAACTGAAAAATAATAGTTGAAATAACCAAAATATCTGCAAGGATATACATTAATGTACACAAAACAAATAAAGAGAAACAATATCATGCTATAATAAATCTAATGGGTAATATAGTCATAAATAATGAATGAATGAAAATCAAAGAATAGTTTTTCACCAACTAGGATGAACTAATATACAAAATAAGTATACTTAACATAAATACAATATGATTTGCTTCCATATCCATGATAAACTATATACCTAATCTCCTTGACTCTTGATCTGCACTAGCCCAATCTCTAGACTATACATGAGTGAATCCACTCGATCAGACAACATTGTGCCTCTTCCCAATCCACAAAAATCCTATACTCTAATATATATGTACATATACATACTATAAAAAGAACAAGGTTCACATACATTGGGTTTAAAAAAAATCTATGTAGGATACCCATGATAGTAGACCTAAAGTCTTATATCATAACAAGGGAATGCACACATGATATACCAAGCCTAAAAAAAATTAATAATAGATGGAATAAAATAAAAAACTATATAAAATAGTGGTTTAAAAAACACAAATAATATCTAATCATGGTCCCTAGTCTAAAACCTGAGGTAAATCTACCCTACACTAGCCCACAACTATAGATCTATAGAATGTGGCTCACTAGGCCACACAACATTAAGCATGAATACATAACAAACATATGATCTCTAATAATTATAAATTTAATGGAATGAATTTCAGAACATAGTAAAAAAACATTTAACTATTAGGACTCTAATATCATGATCTTAATGGGCGGTATGACTCTACGTAGGTCCCTTGAGAAAAATTCATGACCTAAAAGTCCAACAAAAAAAATTAGGCTACATATGAGGTCCCTAAAGGGTATAATATATTAAGAGAATTCTCAAACTATGGGATATAAAGATAATATCACATGGATCCCATCCAAATATGGTCCTAATAGGCACATTGTCTCATGGGTCCCATAAAAGTAATTGGGAGCACTCAACATCCATGCAAATTAACATCTATCCAAGACATGAAACTTAACTATAGGGGTTCCATCATTTTGATCACCCATTCGATCCCTAATCCCATATAACCAAAACTAGAAAATGGAGTTGTGAATAAAATAAAAAACATGCGGCCAACACCGATTCCAAAATATTCCAAGGCTCTTCTCACCCAACCATGTCCTCAGTAGAACTACCTCAAACATCATAAAAAAAATGTTTCTGGAACATTGGTTGATATAACAATCTAAATAAATATAAAAAAGACATAACTAGAAGAACCATTAAACTATAAAATAAAAGAAAATGGTTCCTCTCTTGAAACTCCCTAGGATCGTTTCATCCAAATAGTCACCATGGGCTCTCACAGACCCTACCCTACATCAAACCAAACTTAGAGCTCTTATAGTATCCTTAATATGAGCATCAACAAAGGTCCTACAATGGAATCCCTGAAAAAACAAAGGATATCATTCCATGCATGTACAAAATACTCAAATGTATAAAAGGACACAAAAAAAGTGGGACACCCAAAAATGGGTTCCTCTATCTCATCCAAAAACATAGGACAAGCTTGTCATGAGAAACATACTCAAGTAGCTTCAAACTCATCCTCGATCAAAAACTCTGAATGAACTGAATCAAAAAAAATAATTCCAATATGTTCATTCTCAAGTTTCTTCATACCCACCTTAAAAATAGGAAACATATCATGTACTCTTAAACATAAGAAAAACATCCAATAAAATCATGCTTTAAGAAAACCTCATTCATCCTCCCCGATACAGAACCCATCCATGAGTACTATCTCACCCATAACATTGAGAAAAGTATCTAAGAACCATATAAACTATAAAATGAAACCCATTAGAATCCCTTATTTAATTATTTCATCCTGTAATGAAGGATCTAACATCTATCATTTTCAATCACAATATCTAATCCTCAAGTGCTCTAACCTCGAGCAGATGGTCTAGATAACTGAGGACAATCTAATATATCCTCATAGAAATTACTTGATCATGTCCTTGGGGATCCATCTTATAGATAACCTATCATATCATTCAAACATTTTACATCATTTATTTTGAATATTCATTAGATTACCAAAAAAAATACCATAGGACTGTAATAATTTATTGAATTTGTAAACTTGGAAACACAACGAACTAGTCCACATGTAACCTATATCATCTTCCACGATGATATCTGTAACTATCACCCATCATATACATATCATACATAAAACATTTTTTCCTAAAATTTGTAGAGGATACAACATAAATATCATCTCATATGCCAAGTAAAGGTAAACAAGGGATATACAAATAATAACATGAACATAAGGGTATGAGAAAAATATCATAACATTTAGAAATTGTACCCTCCATATCGAATATAATAATCTTGTGTCATGGAATAAATATATCCAGTACATTAACTTGAATCATAAGGGGATAAAATAACATGATTTATGACATAATAACATTGTCATAATACATATATTCATTTTATACACATAAATATACAATATCATTTCCATAATAGCCGGAGCTCACTTCCGAGGATGTCATAGGGGAATGGGTTCACTCCCCAAACCATCATAGCAATCAAGGATCACTCTCAAGACCATAATATCAGGAAAAGTACCTTATTATACCAGGATCACTCCCCATTCTATTCATGAATATCCCATGAGATATAAATCTATACCCAATGCATTTTAGGGAGATATAGGACTCACTCGTCTCATAATGAAAAACATATTTATGTGTTCTATAAGATCATAAAACATTCATCATATCATAACCCATGAAATAAAATAGATTTAAGAAATATTTAATCATATCATAACCTATGGAAAATAGATATTTTTCATAATCATTTAATTCTTATGTCATAGAAAACCCTATGGAAAAAGAAGGGGGTTTCATTAAAGTTTTATCATGGTATAACTTGTGGAAAAAACATGTTCATAAACATCATGTAATCATAAACATTAACCATTTACATATTGAATAAGAATGGTATACTTGGATCATATCCCCACAAGGTAATAAGAAAAACAATGGATTTTGTGTTATATAGAAAAGTATTTTTATCATTCATTTGAAGAATTTATTGAGTAAAACAACCTTTCCCCATTGAAACCCCTATTTTAAAATACAAAAAAAATTGAAAAAAAAATCATTGAAAAAATTTGTAGAAATTTATAAAGGATGATTCAAAGAAAATAATGGTGATGATGACAGGAATTTTCATCCTTGTTTTACACATTAAAATAATGATTCCATTCACATTTGTAGTAAAATCTGAATGACCATTTTTTGGAAATAGATATGAATAATACTTTCAGAAAAAATTGTAACAATTTCAAACAAGGATTCTAATGTCCTTTTAAAAATAAAAGGATAATAAGAAAACAGTTTTGAAAACATTATTATAATATATCATTTATGATGAAAATGGATTTCTGAATGAAGAGAGAAATAATGATGAATTTTCATAAAATAATTATAAATTATTTATAGTATAAGAATGTTTAAAAATATTACTATTACTTGAAAACATCATTAATAACCATAGGGTAAGAAAATTAAATATTTTATTAGGATATGGATCATAGGATGTTATCATCGGAAACATAATCATAAACAATCTTGATTAATGATGAGATTGTAACCTAAAATCATTACCACTTTGGTAACGTTGAATCATAAGCCCCATGAAGGAATAATATAAAATGAAACATAAAATATTATAAGTATAAATAAATAAATGGAATTAAATAACCAAGGTAATATACATCTCATTAAAAATATAGTTGCATAACATAATGTTTGACTCAAAGAAGAAAAATTGAGATAAAAATCCATTAACTTAAGTCTTTAATTTTTTTGGGCACATTCAAACCTCTTGTATAATAAATATATGTTTATTATATATATATTATAGAAAAATATTTATATATAAAATACCATATTAGATTTTATTGTTAACCTTTATTATATGTTTATTATAAATTTCATGTTAAAATTATGTTTTGGGTAATAACCAATTTGTTTTTCATTAATATTATGATTATTATTTTTGGTCCTCTTACATTGATTATGATTTCATAATTAGGATTATTTTATATATGATATAAATATAATATATAGTTATTATATATTCCTTTAGAGTAATCCATAAATTTTAGTGATATAAAATGAAATACACCATTCATGGAGACGGTAGGTCGCACATATGCATGAATTTTTTTCCCATTTTCTATTCATATGGAATGAAATATAAATGATATATTTTAATTATAGTTTTAATTGTTATGTTATATATATAAAATATTTTCATTTAACACATCCTTATTAAGTTCCATGAAATCTATGAACAAATCACATAGCTTCGTGAGACAGTAGTCCATCGTACACAAGAGTGACGTTATCATATTCTGAGAAAATGAGGATTATATAACTACGAGTTATATAATAATTCAATAATAATAAAAAAATAAAAAATAATATATAAATAATAAATCCAACATTTTATTCATCCTTTAGTGGTGTTAATATATAATGAATGACATCGGTTCATGGGGCGGTAGTCCTCCATACACACGAACGATGATTTTTTATCCCATTTGATATAAGTGGAGATGGTTGTATGTTATACCCTTTAAAAATATTTATATGTAAAATTTTTATTTTTTTATATCATCATGGCATAATAAGAACTTAATTACGTTGATAAAGAAATAAAAAAATATGTTGGTTGATGAATGTTAGTTCTTCTTTTGGTATCCTCCTTAGGGTTACACCAAAAGACATCCTAGGATATATTTATGTCCAAAATAAGGATTCTAGTATTATAGGATAGAATTTGGTAAGGTATTTTTTCAGGTATTTATTGAATCAAAAGGGTTTATGGTTTCAATAAGATATGATAGGTTGTAGCCATTTATAGGTGAGGTGAGTGGCACACATGTAATTTTTTAAAGTAAATAATTACAACCACCTTTTTCAAGTCATCAGGATCAAATATTGGAACATTACTGAATATAGAATATATAAAGTCTAAATATGGCCATAAAATTGGTCTTTGATAGTGTTTGGGTTATTTTTACACCTTATCTTTTCAATTTTACACCCTATAAACTCATTTTTACCATAAAAATGATAAATAATTTTTATTGTTGTTGCTATTAATTTTGGCCAAAATTTATTTTGAACTAATTAGATAATATATTTTATTATAATTCCAAATATTTAATCCAATTTTAAAAATACCATTCATATATTTGGAAATTTTTAATTTTAAATTAATCCTGCCGATGCGATGAGAAAGCATGTTTTTAAAAAGAAAATGTTCGAAATATTACAAAGTTTTTTTATCAAAATTCAATAGGAAATGGATTAAAATGACCTAAATTGGACTAATTGATTAATAATTTAACATGTGTTACTTTAAAATCAATTTAAAATATAATTATACTTTATAAATAAATTATAAAATATGTAGTTTTCAATTATAATCCAGTATTTTCATTATTCATAAAAAATGAAACTTTATAGAAAAAAATATGAAATAATCAAAATATGATAATTTTGGAATGAATATTTCAAAAATTAATTTTGTTTTAAGAAAATAATTATCCAAAAGTTAAAAATTTTAATTTTATTATTGTTCAATAAAAAAAACTTGTTTTGAGAATATAGTATTTTCAAAATATATAAATACGTTATAAATTTTTTTACTTTTTTATCAATACGTTTCCTTTATATAATACCATTTTAATAAATTTTTAATAATTTTTGTTACTATTAATATCACTAGGTTTAATGGATAGTTTATAACTGTCATGTTTAAATAACTATATTGATAATATATTGCGGTTTGTTTAAAACTCAATGTCATGTGTAATGTAAGAGAACCCAATGTTGTGTATATATAAATATTAACTTACTGTTACATTTAATGAAATATATAGAAAAATAATATATTTGTAAAAAATAATTCATAATAAATTGTGGTTTTGAATTATACCCCACATAAAATGAATTTTACCTTCAAAATTTATCACTTTGATACAAAAAATTGATGATGCTTCTACCTCATCATATTTACATGTTCCCATGTAGCTACCTCAAAATATTTTTTTCCATAAAACATTGACCAGGTGAGTGGTATTGTTTCATACGACTCTCTATATATGATGAAAAATCTCCACCGACTGTTCCAAAAAAGAAAGATCATTCTTCATTAGTATTACATTTGAGTTTAGTACATGTGAAGTGTCATGTATGTAATACCTCAAGAGAGATAAATGGAACAAATTATTGAATTGGGATATGTTTAGTGGTAGCTCCAAGAGATAGGATATCATTTTAATATGATCAATACTTTCAAATAGACTTATATTCCAAGAGCTTATTTTCCTTTTCTTCCCAAATATCATAACCATCTTCCATGGAGAAACTCTTAAAAACACCTTATCACCAACTTCAAATTATATATTACGCTAGTGATAATCACGGTACCTTTTATACTGACTACAGGATTCCTTGATGTGTTTTGGAAAGTCTCTAACCTTCTATTCTATTTCTATATCTATATTAGGTCCCAATAGTTATATTTCCACAAATTCATTCCAACATGTTGGAGAACTAAATTGTTTTCCACAAAAGGGCTTCATAACGAGTCTTCTTAATTCTTCAATGAAATCTTCTGTTATAAGAAAACCCAACCAGAAGAAGGTGTCGATATAATCCACCTATTAAATCCAAATAAAAAATATATCAATATAAACTCTAGGGTTTGAATTTTTTTTCTTGGACTAAATGTTAGTATGTGGATGATATGTAGTAATGAAACTCAACTCTGTATAAATATCTTGTTGAAGACTTCACCAGCACATCGAGATAAACCTCATCTCCGAATCAGACCCAATGTAATGTGGTACTTCATGAATATTAACCACTTATTTAATGTATATCATGAAAATATTATCCATAAATAATACTTAACTAATAGAGGTTATGTGTGAATATATAGTAATGATGTCGACTATAGACCATATAAAATTATTCCCTTTAAACATTTTGGGGAGTCCAATGACAAAATCCATTATTATTATTTCCATTTTACATTATAGTAGAAGTAAGGAATGTGCCATCCCCTTATACATTTTTTTCAGAATTAACTTTGTGTCATATAGAGCATCGAGACACAAATTTTGGGATATATCCCTTATTCCCATCAAACCAAAAACACTCTTTCAAATACTTATGCATCTTCATACATCCATGATGAATAGATAATTAATAACTATGAGCTTCCTCTAATAAATACTTCTTCACATATTGTATTTAATACATTCATACATGTTTCCTAGAACATACTATTACATCATGATCAAGGATAAACTCCATAACATTTTTAACCTTCTTTTTATATTCTACATATTCCATTGTGCCTATTTAATCATTACTTAGATAGATGATTCACATTAAATTGAGAAAGATAATATCTCCCCCCTCCCTTTAGTATTTTTAGATCCATTATTTTCAAATCAAGAAATATTGGATCTTTTTCCATCCTCATTAGGGATAAGAAGGCATGATCTTTTCAACTCAAAGCATAAGTTAACTTATTCACTTTTCTAGGGTGGTAGTATATTGAGAATTCATAATCATTAATCAAATCTAACCATATTATTTGGAATATATTAAACTCATTCTGTGTTAATATATATATTAAACATTTATCATTAGTATATATTTCACACTTTTCTCCAAAAATATAATCACCCCATGTTTATACTGAAAAAAATACCATATACAACTAAAAATCATGAGTTTAGTAATTTTTCTCATTAATATAATATTGTAATGAGGCATGCGCTATAACAATTCCATTCTCCTAAATAAAACATAACAATACCTCATTTTATACATCAATATGTATTAAAAAATGATCTACACTATTGGGTACTAGAAGAATAATTGATATGACAAATCTTCTCTTTAATTACATGAAATATTTTGAACATTCATCTGTCCAAATAAACATGGATCCCTAATGAATTAATATGGTCATGTGGTTAGATATTCATATAGAATTCACCATAACCTGTCAATAAAATCTATATTATCCAAGAAAACTATTCATCACAGTCCCCAAGGTTGTTATGGGATAACATTCAGGAGCCTCTATCTTTGATGGATCTACCAATATACACTCTCTAGAGATTATATGAGCTAAAAATGAATCCCTTTTTAGCTAAAAATCACAATGTAAAAAATATTCAAATCGTTTTACTTTCCTTAGGGTCTTTAGTACAATTTTAATTTGTTATTAATGATCTTCCTTTATATTTGGATTGATATGGATATCTTCTATAAAGGCTACCAAAAAATGATCAAGGTAATCCCTGAAGACTCAATATATTAATATATGAAGATAGTAGTGTAATTAGTTAGACCAAAGGTAATTACTATATATTCTTAGTGGCCATATCTTTTATGTAATGTTTTATGGGTTATACCCTCCTTTTTCACCCTCAATACGTGATATCCAAAATGATGGCAGTATTGTTAAAGTATTGAGATCCACACAATAGATCAAATAAGTCATAACTATGGGGGAGAGGATACATGTTCTTAATATTGATCTTTTTTACCTCTCACTAATCAATGAAAAGTCTCATCTATCCATATTTATTTTTAACAAAAAGAACATGTGCACCCAAAGGTGACTGACATGACCAATTGAATCCCTTTTCAATATATTATTGGAGTTTCTTCTTAAATTGGTACAACTCAACAAGGATAATTCTATATGGATTATATGAAATTGGTATGGAAATAGGCATGAGTTATATTGAGAAAAAAAATTGAAATTTTGGTGGAAGTTTGGGAAACTCATTCAGAATTACATCAACAAATTCCCAACAATAGGCATATCATATTTTTCAAGTTTCTCTCTAACCATTTCAGATAAACACCCCTTATGAATATGAATTATAAGCTATACAATGGATGTGATCATCATCAGATGTTCATACTTATCACTACATTTATAGAAGATCATAATTTTTTTTGGAATATCATACACAACATCTCTTTGTCTACAATTTATATGTGAGTTATGTATATAAATCCAATTCTTTCACCTGATGACATAAAATTCAACAAATGAAAGATTCAAAATATTAATAGGATTCCTATTCCAACTAATGTCAATTAGAGATGAATCATAGTATTATTATTTGATCATTATACCATTAGGGGTTTTCTCTAAAAATTTAGAATCTTATTATTTCGGTAGAATCGAGATACCCTTAAAAAATTATTTATATATGAATGAGTTGGTAAATCCAGTGTAAAATAATACATTAACAGTTCTACAATGGATGGTAAGTGTACCTTTCACCATGTCATTTTTTCACCCCTCATCAAAAATACTGATCACATTATATTTCCCATTATCTATTGAATAATATGTTAATAAAATCAATTAGCATCAATAAAATTCAAATTTTGGAACTTTTTAACATAGTTCACATACTCTTGGGATTTAAAACACTGGAGTGTGGGTGGTGTATTCAATGATGTTTTCTTTATATTTTCATTATTATCTCATTTCAACCCATAAATTTTCTAATAAATTGATCAATGAACATCCCTTACACACTTAAAACATTTACTAGTCCCCTTAAGGTAGTTTCCTTCATGCTTCTTCCCGCACATTGAGCATAAATGAAATCTCATCTTATTTACTTTATGGTTATTACATTTCCCTTTGAATTAAATTTATCTCTTCATATAAAAACTATGAAATTAATATATAATTAAAACCTCAATTTCCACCTTAATATAAAATCATAAAATCTCTACAGAACTATTGAAGTCTCTTATAGATGACACCCATTATATGATTAGTTTTGAGACACTATAGAATTGATTAACCTTACTTTCATGTTGGATTATAATACTAGAAGCATACCATATAATTAACGTAAATGTTTCCTTATAAGTACCAACAGATTATTCATCCTTTTTCTTTAGTTTAATAAAATCCTCACCCATTTTCATATAAATAATATGAGGAAAGTATTTACTGAAAAATAATTCCTTGAACTCATCCCAGTCCATGGAATAAATTTCATCATGTTGCCTCATATTCTTGACCAAATTCTATCATTTACCTGCTTCACCTTCCAAACAGTAGACCACCAAAATGAATTTTGAATTTTTGGAGCACTATAGAAAGAAAATATATTTTCAATGGTGTAGATCTATTTTTAATAAACAAGTGGATCTGAAGACACAGTAAACGAAGGTGGATTTTCCATCATGAAGGACTCGACAGAATATTATTTCCTCCTTTGTTTGTTTGGAAGTCCGGAATGGTTCATAACATGAAAAAGTTCTATGAGCATAAACAATATATTTTCATTCCATATCCCTTACAGTTTGAATGCTTATGAGGATATTCTTTTCATTGTCTATCACACTCTGTATTAACACATTTTCTTTCAAGTTCAACACATTGACAAGAACTAAAAATCATATTATAGGAATTAATAATCATGATAGGGAAACACATAATAATTAAAAATATCTTATAATATGTATAAATAATGGAACCATCATTAACTAATGAAACCCAAAGATTTTCCTAGGTAATTTAAGAAAATTTTCTATTTAAATTATTCATGATGGTTTGTAAAGAGTTTTTGAATTTCCAAACCATATCCCTTAGGAGTGTCAAACTAGGTGTGTATCAAGGCCTATTATCATGTTCCATGTGATAATAACGTCTAGCTCAATGTTTCTTTTTAGGATCTGTATCCCATAGGTACCACTATATAATATCCACATCCACTTTTTGTATCTACACATGGATTTAATTTCTTGGAATCCACTTGATCTATACTTTACCAAAATTCTAGGACATTTTCATATAGTTTGATTCATCTTTAGAATTATCCTTATATGTTTAATTAGGTATCCCACTAAGGTCTTATCATTATATTTTTCAAAGGTACACTAAATATTTCTTCTACTACCAACTATAATGACCCAGCCTTAAGATGCATAGATATAACATAATTGTTTTATAAATATTCATTACATTACACACAAACATACCTAACGATCATAATTGTTTAGTGCCTTTAGAAACATTGAAAACAAAAAATTAGGTCCATAGGTAAACTATATCATCTCCCACTATGATATTCATAACTAAAATCATTATTTAATATATCATAAGTAATATATTTATTCCTAACCTAGGGATATGAAACAAAAGAAAAGGTGAGATCAGATGCCCAGTAAGGGTTAACAAGGGAGATATATATGCATAACATGAGCATAAAAATATGATAATAACATTTCAAAATCACACCATTAATATAAAAAATTGTATTCAAAGTTCATTGAATAAATATATGTTTTTCATAAGACATAAATCATCAGTTAATCAATGAACATGATCCATGTGAGAATAATTGGTAGAAGAGATAGATTTTTGGCATAAAGGTATGCACTGAAAATCATACACATAGTAGTCAAGAATTACTAACAAGGATATAATATTGGAACAGATTCACTCCCCAAAAACTATAGGAGTCATAATTAACTCCTAAGACCATTAGAACACACAAAGTCACATACTAATTTGGTTTCACTCCCCATTCTTATCATGTATATCTCATTAGATATAGATGTTTATCCAATGCATTGGAGTGAGATATAAGTCCCACCTGTCTCATAATTAAAATAAAATTTATCTATATAAAAATAACATAAAACATTAATCATATCACAACCCATGAAATGAACTATGTTTCGTAAACATTTCATCATATCATAAACTATACAAAAGGGACAGGTATCATAATAATTTAACTATTTTATCATAGCACAATCTATAGAAAAATGAAGTGGGATTCATAATTACTTTTTCATGGTATAACCCTTGAAAACAATATGTGTTTCATAAAATTTTTTCCAACATAAACATAAACCATTGAGATAAATAATAAGAATAGTATCATTGGATCATAAGATCAGTTATTCATAGGCAACATCGCTATATTTGATTTTATATGGAAAAGGATTTTGATTTCTCATTTTAATCTTTTATTGGGGAAAATATCCTTTCAATAGGGAAAAATAATTTTTAGAACACAAAACATGTTGAAAATATTTATCCTTGAAACTAAACATGAAAAATATAAATTGGTCTTAAAATAAATTAATGGTCATTAAGAAGGTAAGTTTTTTTCATTTAATACATGTTAAAACAATTATTCCTTTCAAATTTTTGGAAACATCCAAACATGCATTGTTCTCAAGTCAACATGAAGATTCTATTAAAACAAATTTTTAAAAAAATTCAAACATCAGTAAAAATTTATTTTATAAAGCATTTTAATTGAATAAAACATTTTTGAAAAACGTTTTTGGAATGATGGTTTTGGAAGAATACAGATTTTCGACGGAATAGAGAAATAAATTTAGATTTTATTAGATACATTTTTCATTATAAGTAAAAAAGAGTTAAAAAATGGTATTTTTACATGAAAATTTATTGAATAACTAGAGGAGTAAATTAATTAATTTCTAGAGGGATAGATCATAATATTTTATTATATAAAACATAATAAAAAACAATTCTAATAAATGATATGATTTAACATAAAATCATTACCACTTTGGTAACTTTGAATCGTTAGACCCATAATGGAATAAAATAAAATAGAAACTATAATATCATTATGATAAGTAAATTCAGGCTATTACATATCAAAGTGGTTTTATATACAACTCGTGAAAAATTATAGGTTCATAACATAACGTACATCTCAAAGAATGAAAATTGAAACAAAAATATCTTACCTTAAGTCTTGCATTACACTGTACAGATTCACAAATCTAGTATAATAAATATAATTTTAATATAAAACTATTAAAAAAATTTATATGTCATACCATATATTATATTCTTATGACATTTTATTTCCCTTTTATTAACAATTTCAAGTTAAAGGTATGTTTCAGGTAATAAGTGCTTTATTTTCATATATGTTTTGATTTGTATTGTTGGTTATCTAAAATTGATCATTATTTCATCATATTAATAATATCAGATAAACATAATATACATTTATTATATATCTATTTTTGTTAATCCATAAAATTTTGTGATATATTGTAAAATACATCATTCATGTGGATGGTAGGCCGTATATAGGCATGAATGTTGATTCTAATTTATTTTTGAATTGAATGAAAGAGAGGTATAAGATATATTATCATTAGAAAATATTTCTAATTTTCTATTTATCACATATTATTATTACAAACATCCTTATTATCATTCATTAAAGTGTAAAATAATCACATCACTTCGTCTGGTGCTAGTCTCCATACACAAGAGCGATGTTATCGTATTCCCAGAAAATAGAGAGTATGAAAGTATGTGTGACATAATAACTGTAGAAGTGTACTAATATGATAAATATCATATATAAATAAAACAATTCATCATTATTTTCAACCTTGAGATCTATTAATGGTAAAATGAAGGACATCAATTTGTGAGGAGATAATACGCCATACACATGAATGATGATTTTGTATCCCATTTGATAAAACTATAGATGCCTATAGGTAATTACCTTATCATGAGAAAATGATAAAATATATAAGATGTTGGGGTAATTATATCATCATTATATAATAACAATTGAAGTAATTAGATGAATAAATAAAAAAAATTCTTGTTGATGAACGTTATATCTTCTTTATGAATCCTCCTTAATTTTACACCAAAATCCTTTCTATGATGGATTTATGTAAAATTTAAGGATTCAAGGATATGTGGAGAAGGTTTTAAGATATTTTGATGGGATGTTTCTGGAAAAAAAATGCTTTTATGTTTTAAATAAGAGAGGATATAGGGTATCCTTTTATAAGTGATGTGAGTGGAACACTTATAATGTTTTGAAAGAAATATTTACACCCTTGTTTATTTCTCATCCAAAGGCTCTATTAATGGAAAATATTAAGACTATAAGTTATAAGGTATAAATATGTACAAATTATATGTGTTTATAAATGTTTGGCTTATTTTTAATCAACATATTTTTGGTTTAACCCATGGTAAACTAATTTTTAACATAACTATTGTAAATAAATTTTATTGTTTTTACTATTAATTTTGGTCAGAAAAATTATTTGAACTTATTAGATGATATAACTTATTATTATTAAAAATATTGAATCTATTTTCAAAATTTAATTAATATAAGTTTCCAATTTTAATTTAAAATTAATCCCGTAAATGTGATGAGAAAGTGAGTTTTTAATTAGAAAATGTTCAAACGATTACAATATTTTTATACCAAAATTCAATAATAAATTGATTACAATGAACTCAATTGAATTAATGTATTTATAATTGTTCTAATTATAATTTAAGACTAATTAAAAATCTAATTTATCTTTATTAATAAATTAAAATATTTTGTAATCAATTAAAATTTAGTATTTTTCACTATTCGTTAAAAAATTAAACTTTTCATAAAAATAAAAAAAATCACCTTAAACTAATTCTGACATTAATATTTGAAAATGAATTTTATTTCATAAAATTTATTTTCTAAATTTGTAAAAAAAATTATTTGATTAATTTTGAAAAAAAATAAATAAAAAACATTTTTCGAGAAAATATTATTTTCAAAACTTATAAAGTCCTTACCGAAACAATAATACAATTCAATCAATTTTTTTTTACATTATGGAAACAATTGTAATTAATATTTAAATAGTTATTTTTTACTATTAGTATGATTAAGTTTAATGGTTAGGTTATAATAGTTATTTTTAATTAATTATATTAATAGTATGTCATGGTTTTGTTAAATCTTATTGTCGTGTGTAACACAATATAACCCAGTATTCTGTATAACCCATGCTTAACATGGAGTTTCATGTAACGTAAGATATAAAATAAATTTAATTCATTTAAAAATTCATAAAAACCGGGGGTGTTACACATCGGAAATAACCTCTAGAAAAACTGGCTTAACATCTACATACTAACCTCAATAATGAGCTCATGAACCTCACTTAGCTATAGCTGCTCAGACCTCTCACCCAGAGGTTCAAAATCCAAATAAATGAGGGAAAGATTCTTTCCAGCCATTAATCACACAAAGGAACTCATCGTGGCCACTAAGTTCCCACAAACCTCACTATCCCATACCACTCAAGACTTGACACACTAAGGGATTATGAACAAGTCCATGATATGCTCAATGGAAAGAAAGAAACCCAAGCACCTTCTTAACATATCCACTATGAATTTTCATGGGGAAAATAATGTGTGCCCTGAAAAATCAGCCAAAAATAAGGGTCCCCTAAACAAGAACCCTTATATTGGAATCCAAAACCCAATCCTTTGCCAAAATAAGAAAATTCAATTCCCAAGGTGTTCTCACAAATCATGGAAATTAATTAAATTAAATTAAATTTCTATTAAAATAGAATTGCACAAAATAAACCCCCAATATACCTCAGAGTGTAATCCTCAAGTATTCAATCATATAAAGACACTCAATATATATAGAAAAAGAACCTAGAAGATGTTATAAAATTGAATTAAATTATATAAAAATATTAAGGTGAATTATTAATTTAATTTCAATAGTTATAAATCATGAATACGCAATGAGGTTAACCCACTCTTTAAAACCATGACCAATCATTTATGAAAGGATGTAGATGCACCTCTTACACCAAGTAGAGAAAAATCATAAACACATGATGCAAAATTAACTCAAATTCTCATTAAAGTTAATTTGAATTCAAGAAAAATAAAATTGGGAATCATACCATCACAACAACAAAAAGAGACGATGTGAAAACACTATATTAGGATATCCCCTCACTAATACCTACCAAATAACCATCATCCTTAGTCAATTATGCTATCCTTCAGTGGGAACACCACCAAATCCCTAGGTGGAGACAACAAAAAACAACCACAAGGGAGGAGGAAGAGGTAAGGGGGTTATGGGAAGAAACAAACCTCAATGAATTGAATAGAACCAAAAAATTCCACACAAGATCAAGGGGGATTTAAAGAAGAAAGGGATGTGGAGATAATATTTTCCACATGAACACATGGGAGGAAGAGGGATGGGGGAAGGATAAAATCCCAATGTATAATTTTAGTGTTTTTCTACTTTTTAAACCAACGTATTAGGTTGATTGGTTTGATAATGTGATTTTCCAAACTACGTTGAAATCATGTGAGATTCACTATTCAAGAAAAATCATCCCACACACTTTTTTCGCAAAGATTACCAAACCAACTTCCAACAGTTCCAAAAGTATCTAGATCCTCTAAAACATACCACAAAAGTTTTCTAGAACCACATATAAGTCGTACACCCATGACCTTGTCCAAGAAAATGACAAATAGTTTCCTCTAGAACTAACATGGTTTGTCCTTAAAAGTGTATATAACATGAACATAAACCTTGAGTATTTTAAAAAGAACTAAAAACACCCTAAACCTCATACGGTTTAATATTTTTTCCTAAAATAAGGATACAAAACTATACACCATTCACAAAATATCCTATGAACTATAACTCACACTCGAATCTGATGATCTTTTCCCAATCCTAAATCTACCTTCCAAGACTCATGCTATTGGAAATCAATCTCCCAAGAAGATGTTATAGCTCTCAGAATTAATACCGGAATCCAATTTGACCTAATGAACCCTCAAGGGGGAAAATAAAATTTCCTCTGAATCTTAAAACTCTTAATAATGAGAGACATTATACAAGATATTCTTAGAAAATACCCATCAAGAACCAGTATTACACTAATTATTTCACCACCAAAGTAGGTAATGTTTTTATCAAATCATTTGGGCCCACATTTCCTATTCTAGTGGTATATGCAATATAAAAATCGATGTTTTGATAGAACTATATACATCATAATTTTCTCATGTTTAAATCTCTCTCAGAAAATATGTACCTCCATCACTTATAGTATTAATAGACTATAATAGGATCCCTAAACTAGTATTGTAACCAGGTTATAAGTGGGTTAATTTCAGTTTCCAACTCAAGATATGAATGGGTAGTTATTCTCAAGAGTTCATAATTAATGAGATACATAAGAAACCATGTTTCATCCATGAATTAGAACAAAACCTATACCAATATTTGATCAATCACTGTAGACATCATAAATAAAACCTATACTGAGAAAAATCAGGATTGTTCCTGAAGTAAATATCATTTTCATCTCTTCAAAAGATCTCTAGAATTGGTTTCTCAAAATAAACATTACACCCTTACAGGATAACATTATTATATGAGATGAAATATCAGATAATTACTGAAAAAACACCAGTAATGACCCAATTATCTAAAGAAACCTATATATATGAAACACATTTCTGGGGAACTATTAATATATCACTGCCTGGATCATCTCAGGATGTACTGATAGAAGCTTCACAAAAATAAAATTTCACTGAAATTTTACCTCTTGAATCTATAATTGACATTTCGATAGATTTATATACATAAAATTATCATTCTTATTCCATACGATGATATTAAAATTGTGTACATGATCCTTATCTGATCTGAAATAAAAAAGGATATCATCCAGAAAACCCAGAATGAATCCATTAAATGAAGAAATATTTGATTCATCAAAGACAAAAACAAAATATAATATTTAATAAGTACAATGTATATGTACAGGCTCTCATAATTCCCATACCTAATTTTTAATGATTTATTTGGAATATATTCCTCTCAAGCTTTCAAATAATGGTACCCTATTATCAGATTGATTTTTAAAACCCACTAGGGTCCCTTGAGATGATTTAAAATTTCTTCAATCCAAATAAATGTATTTTTTTCCTTTATCATACTATGTTTGAATCCTTAATAATCTATAAAAATTTACTGACTCATGTATTCAGACTTTTTATAGTGTATTAGTGATATTTGAAGTTAAATTATAGGAAAAATTAATATATTGTCCTCTAGATACTCAACAAAACCCATGAATTATTTTAATTCAGCATGATTCATACAATATGACATTATAATGATGAGATACTTCCTTGGAAGAAATTATATAGTAGACTTAAATTCCCTCTAAATTAGTAACCAATAGAGATCCCTTAGAAAACCAACAGGATACTCACTGACCACAATAAGAAGAGGGAAACTATGATTAACATCAATATCATCCTAAATATTCTACGATAAATAGCATGCGACCATATCATCATATATGAAATTGTGGCCTTATAAAAAATATCTAGGGTCCGAATCACCCTAAATTAAATGAGTTACACAATAAAAATAATGGAACATGACCCAGAAAAGCTGACAATCAATCTAGTATTTATATTTAATCAACCAATAAATGTTGATGATGTGATAAAATATTTCAAGATAATGATCTAAAAATACCATATTGTTTTTAGGTTAGTAATCATCACCTAACACTTATGATTTCAAAATCCCTGCATCAAATATTTTTCCAATGGAGTGGAAATAGTCATCATGAAATGATTAAGATTTTAATGTAAACTAAATACATTAATAATCTTGTAAGAGATAGTGGGATGAGTTTTAATTATATCAAATAATGTCACAACCCTAGAATATATAATAACCACCACACCACTCATGGTAGTTGGTCATACCTCTGGCTCCTATGGTGCACACTATGTTGTATAAAGACATAAAACATCATTTTTTTCTTTATTTACAACATGGGAGTCACACATTGGGTGATTTTGAGAGCTCATACCTTTTTCTACATCAGATATAAACCGATAACCCTTGGAAAAGGTAGATTTATCTATAATACATTATGATTATCTCTCATAGAAGAATTGATTATGAACAGATTATCCACACAAATGGAATACCTAGTGTGATCCCTTATAAAGATGTTTGTGGTCTCCTATTATCCCACACTAGTAAAAGGCCACCTACCCATTCCCAGACATTTTATGTGAACTCCTACCACCACATTGGCACTAGTTTCCTGTATCCTTGTTTAGATAAGTAAAAATTGATTGTTTTTTTCTTAATATGAATAGTGATCTGTAGGTGGGGGATGGTGGAATGCAAGTTGAGTATAAGTGTGGATCTTGTGCTGGAGGTGTGCAGGATTTTAACAGCAGGGCCGAAGGAGTGAATGTGAGGCAGTGGAGATAACAAGGCATACAGTGTATGATAGTCCTGCTATGGAGAATTCGGAAGGTCATCAGAATGTGAAATCTGGTGAAAAGAATGCTGCTGGTGGGATACTAATTACAGTTCCTATAAGAAACTGTTTCCAAGTCCTGGAACAAGAGGATGTGGAGGTGATTAATTCAGTTATTATTGATGCTGATGTGGAGAATGGTCCTCAGGAGGCTCCTGCTGGAAATGAAGAAAGGAGAATAGTGACATATGAAGAGCGTGAAATGACTGAGCAACCTTGATGCCTTGATTTAGTTGATACTAACGTTTCGTAGTAACACAACTGGTCAGCAACCTATCAAATAGAGGTTTTCCCTAGAGAAGGGGGGGAGATCTCTGAGAGCAGCAATGAAAACAGTGCCGGATTGACAAAGCTCTCGTATAGCAACATTGTATAGGGCGGGGCAGGTCTATGTATGGGAATTCAAGCTTCAAATGGGTGTGGCGTCAATGATTTTGTCCATGGTGGGGATAGAAACAAGACTGAGGATGGAGGAGTGGCATCTGCTACTCCAAAACGAAGAGGCAAGAAGGATTATTCTTATTTGCCTCATCCATTGTGCACTAGAGCCTCCTTTAAGCGCGATCATGGGGTGATACTGGCATTCAAAAAAGGCAGCCTAACCAAGCAAGACGGAATTGGGCGAATCACTTTGGATGATGTCAGGCGGGACTATAATGAATATTTCATGAGGTGTTTCAACCCAGCTTCTCAATGGGGAACGGCCACCATGGAGGACTCCTGTGTTGGTTGTGATGACGGGTATGGAGACTTTGGATTTTAGTTTTTGTTGGTTGATCTGGTTGTTTGGTTGTTTGGTCTATTTTGGATGTGTTTTGCGGGCTTGTTTGTGTCCTTTGGTTTCTAACTTTTCCTAAAAGTGTTTGGAAAATAATAAAAAAGTATTTCGCTGAAACAATGTATTAAAAAATTGCCATTTTGACTAAAATCATGTTTTACCATTCATTTAAATAATCAATAGATCATGTAAAATGAAAAATAGTAGATTAATATACTACAATAATACCCAAACATTATTGGGAGAGGGTATTCACTTGTAATTTATAATTAATTTATTAGAATATATTTATTTACTTAAACTTTTCATAATACTTACATTGATGATATGAAGGAATGAAATTCATCTCACATTCATTCTACTATGGGATTCAATTGAAGAATCCATCGAGTAGCGATCCACTTCAAAACCATAATCTCTAATAAACATGATAGAATAATCCAGTGATATCATGGATGAATCTAATTGCTTGCACTATTTATGGTTAAGAATAACTATATTCTTCATGATGGATGAAGAACCCTTGGTGTTCTCTAGAAATATTGACAGACTAGGATGGGATAGGTAACACTAGATCTTTAACCAATCTCCCTTATCCATTATGTACAAAAAAGTGAGTTATGAATGTCTTATAAGTTTATATTAATTATTAATGGTTTTATGTTAGAAAATTACACACAAGCCCCCAACTATCTATAAAATTCTCAATTGAACCCATGTTTAATAAAAATAATATTATTATTAATTTTGTGACATGTGTGAGACATCAATAATATTAATAAATAGCATTTATATTATTTTGACCATTAAAGTCATTCTTCTTTCCCTCTTTTCCAAATACAGATCATCAAATAGTTTCTATTTAATTATATAAATGTCACTAGATTATTCTATTGTAAGTATATTAAATATTGAATTTTTGAAACATCCAAGCTAATATTTATTAATTTTATTTAACTTGCTTATTTTTTCAACTAAAATGTTATTAAATTATGGGGTTCAACCAAACCTAAATAAATATTATTTATTCCAATTTTTTTAATTCAAATAATAATTTAACTGAGATATAAGATACACTTATTGTGTGACCCTCTAGTCCTCTTTCTTAGTGGAATTTTGTATAACTTCCTAAAGCCCGGTTTTAGTGTTTAGAAACATGAAAATGATTCCATAGATAACGAATTTAATTTCATAACAACATCCAATGTCATATAAACATTTACTCTGTAATATAATCATTTTATCAAAATATCTTAAATCAAGCAGGTTCCATGCTAGTACCATCAACATATATACTCGATGATTCTTTCTTTGACTTTTTAAAAATTAACACACCTATTGAGCAACATGGAAGTTGATTTATTTATGTAGTTTTATTCCCATCAATGGTCTCGATTTGTTAACTCTATTTAAAATACAAAAGTCATAAATCCATTCTCACACTATCCATTAGTTCTATATCATTCTTGACACACCTAGTGTTTCATAATTCATCGTGAACATATATCATAAAAGTTTTCATCAATACATAAAAGTACATGAGTCAAGATATCCATTAATGATAATAATAATTTCTAAGGATCGTATATATGTCTACAGATAGGAATATCCAATGAAAAATGTAAATAGTAATTTTCTTTTAAAAAGAATGTTCTTATAATCTTCTATCATGGTTATTTCGAATGGAAAAAAATTGAGAATGTGTCTCAATCTATTGTGATCCTCTTACCATTGGTATATTTTATTTTCTATTCCATTTCAAAAAAATTCATCAAGATATAGAACATGTTTTTAGAATAATGTTATGGAACTTCTAGGTTATTATCACATCGAGGAACCGTTATGACCTTTCAGCATGATATATTTTAAAGACATTATCACCTAAAAATATTAGGAAGAAGAATAGTTATTATTAGATAAGAAAAATTATCTACTTATTAAAAAACATGTAATCGATTAATAAATAAGTTAGTTATGGGGAACCAACTCCAAAATACTCCCACTTTCACTAAAACCGACTTACAAGAGATTCTATTCCACTAGAAATCACATGATACTCAATATTCTATAAGGATAAAGCCTTTGTTAAAGGATCCATAAAATTTTCATACATGGATTCACTTCTTACTACAAATTCAACTTGACAAAATAAATACCTCAAGAGATAAAACATCTAATTTATGTTCTTTTTCATTTGGTGTTTCATTGGATCTTTTGAGAGAACCAACACTATAGCATTTTTGTAGTAAATTGTGATGGGATATTTATTTATAGGTAACTCGTTAGGATATTGGAAAAAAACATTGAATTCAAACAACTTAATAGGACTAGACTACATAATATTCATAGAATATACTATAGAATTAGAAACAACTCGCTAAATCTTCCAATTTACAACACCTCCCTTGAGACAAGATATATTTCTAGACATTGTCTTATAATCATTATGATCTATCTCAATTATAATATTTATATAAAAAAAATTAATAGATCTTAATCTCCTCTATATAGTATAAATAGATCTGTATTCTACCTTAAATAATTAAGATTAATTGTAAAAACAATTCCAGATGTTTTCACATGGAGATGCTTGATATATTCCATCCATTCTCAATTAGAAATAAACATCAAACCTCATACATAACATGAAATAAATTATAGATCCTATTACAAAATAATAATGGATCTTACTCATTATCTCTATTTTTTCTTCTGTATGGAGACGTGTTTTATTAGAAATTTTAATGTTGTGTGACACTAGAACCAAACCCCTCCTAGATTATTCTATATGAATCTCTTAAATATATAGTCAATTTTTTCACTTTGATATAGTCTGAGAAGCCACATGGATCAATCCTTCATCATATTGATCCAATTAATGTGGGATACTTCACATAATTACTTCATATAGAATCACTTGCTCAACCATTCCTTAACCTATTTTAAGGATGGTATATCATTAATAATTAGAAATATTTCATCAAAATATACTACTTGGAAAACAAATGTTCTCCCACTGAATATCAAGTAAACAAATATATCACATTCATTCATAATGATTCCAAATTAATTTATTGATTTATAGAATAGAATGTTCCATGAACTAGATACTTTACATAGTCCATGAATGGATTTATGTAAATTATATTAATTTTTTTTAATTTCATTGAGTCACAAACCCTTTAGGTTATGTCATATACACATCCTCTCGAAGGTTCCCATTACGAAATGTAGTTATAATATCTATTTTCCAAATGACATAGTCATGTTATTATATAATATAAAGTAGTTTTATGATGTATTTTTACATGGAATATAGAAAAAAGGTTTCGTTATAGTCAATTCCTTGATTTGGTTTAAACCCTTTTTCTACTAATAATACTTTATATGTATTTATTTTACCTTTTATGTCCATATTTCTCTTCAAGTCCCATTTATTCCAACTAGGATTTAAATAAATGGGTTATTCAATAAAAACCCAAACATTTTTTTGAAACATAAAATTCATCCTAGAATTATTGGACGCATTCAATAATATAGACTCTGAGATATCTACTTTTGAATTGTAGAAGAGATGATCATTTTTTCAATCATTAATGAGTCATAATAATCAGTGGTTAGCAAACAATATCTCCATGGTTCTCTTGCAACTCTTACTCAACTACATAGAAAATGTTTTTTAGGAAAAAATATATTCCATGGGGATAAATAGAATTACTTTTTGTAGTAACTATTGCCTATCTTGAGCCAAATCTTCATCAGAGTCAACATCGCTCCAATTATCCTTCTTGAGGATGTGATCCCTTTCAGGATATGTTATTAATATTGTGATAGTTTTTTCTAAAGTGTTTTATAGATAGTGTCCCAATTTTTCCATGGGATTCCCTTTAAAAATACCCTTAATAGATCAGGATGAATTTTTTTTTCTTGATATAGCCTTAAAAAAAAATTAACAACATTCATGAACATTTTGAAAAATATTTTTGTTTCCACTCTATAACTCTTTAGGAATATAATTTTACACTTTATTTGGTACCAAATTTAGTATGTACAATTATATACATAAACAATTCCTCTAAAAGGATAATGTAAGACATGGATAACACACCATCGACCTTACCATGGAAAACAAGGAATTATTCCACTTTCATGAAAGCATTCCCAATGTATTTTAAAAGGTAGAGTGGGTTGAGATCAAATCACATACTCTAATATAAAGTAAATAAAGTCTTAGTTAAGATATTAACCACATTAATTTGATCAATTTTTCTTTATATTATCACCAATATGACTCTCAACATCATTCTTGAACTCTTTGAACTTGATAAAGGATTCAAAATTATACCCTATCAAGAATATATAACCAACCCTTCTCATCTCACTAGTAGAAGTAATAAAGTATGATTATATACCTCTAGATTCTACTTGAAAAATTCCAAACACATCACTATATACTTATTCTATAAGATATGTGTCCCTTTCACCTTTACAAACAAATTTTGGTTTAGTATTTTTCAGTATATAAAATCATGACAACTTTCAAGTGGATTTATCTCAAAAGATTTTAAATAACCATCTTGATATAGAATAAGCAAATAATTTTCATTTACATGACCATAATGGGGATTCCACAACTGGGTTTCATATAAAATATGGGTATAAGATTAATTATCAATTACAAATATTTTTTTATAATATAGTACCTAAAATATTATTTAAGTGTTCTCTTCCATAATATATGGTATCTTTATAAAAGTAACAATCATTATTGGAAATGATGAAATAACATCCAACCATATCTATGAAATAAAAATAAATAGTGTTCATGGTAAAAATATGAACATAATAAAAGTTTGTTAAAATAAAAATAAATATTGTTAGAAATGTGAAATGATGGTATCCAATAGCTAGAGTAGATAGCCCTGGTCACTTGGTATCCTATAGATCCACCTCACCTCTTGCTACCTTCTGACGGATACTTAGTTCCTATATTTTGATAAAAATATTTGAACCACGTTTAGTATATAATACCAAACGTGTAGATATTAAAATATTACACTTGATAAAAAATTCACCAGAAGCATCCCGTGGATTTTTGGATGGCTGGAATTTCTCTTTCAACGACCATGTTTCCTACATGAAAATCTTACTACAAACTCTTCCATTGATTTTATATGGATCTTCTAATTATTATAGGTAAGGTGGACCAAATTATTAATCAGGGAATGATTGTTTGGCCCCTTTACATTGTTCCTCTACATCTATTTACCATAATAAACATGGGTTTTTATTACCCATTTATTTATAAACATTAATTATAAGAGTAAGTAGTTCTAATAGTGTCTTCTCGCTATTCATCATATTATAGTTCACAATAAAACAAGAGAATATTTTGGGTTGTGAGGATAGATTGATATTAGAGCATATATCATTCTAGATCATAAAACCCAAGATATATAGGAACCAAATATAGATAATAATCACAACTACATGTTACCCAAATGGTGCTGACTCTCCTAGCATGCATGTAAATAGTGTATTAGAGATCCCATATCTCTTTGATCTCTCCTTCTCTTGATAGATATCCCAAAGGTGGAAAACTATATCATATTCATCAATATCCTCTTATTGTATTAAAATATAATTGGACTAGGTGGACAAAATAAATCATTGGGTATCAATTATATCATCTCCATGCTTCAGATAGATATATACATATTCCTCACTATCCTCTTTGAAAAGTGACTCTAAATGTGGGGTTTTCATCATATACAATTTCCATTTATGGTATAGTATAATGTGTCACAACCTATAACATTGTTGGAAATTCACATTGATGAGAAGTGTATCCTTAGATATTATTTATCACATTGATATTGTTTATTTCATTTTATTTTCCATATAAATATATTTAATATAGATAATTATTACATGTTTTGATTATAAATTAGATTAATAAATTTAAGATTAACTAAATTCTTATTAATCTACAACAATTTTTGGAAACCTATTAGTCCTCACCATAATTCATAGAAGATCATATCCCTTAGATATTATATTAGAATGTATCCATGTTCTCTTTCTATAACCCAACCATGGGGATAATAATCTATTTGAATAGTTTTAGGTAGATGTGATATTCAGAATACATTAACTCATAGTTCCTTTATATGTTACGTGTACTCCCAAATCCTAATTTTTTTTAATATTTCCTCAACCATTGCCCATTAGTTATACAAAGTCTTGTATGGGTAGTTAACCCCTGATTTAAACTACGTTATGTTAACCCAAAACATCAAGGTAAAATATTGATGATGATTGAAAACACCCCAACATGGTTTGGTCAATTACTTTGAACTATGAGGTACATTATAACTTTTTTTGTGGATGGATAAGATAACTAAATATTTTATTTTAAGGACTTTTATACTTATACATAAATACTATTTGAACATTTTACATGACTTATTAATATTATTTGGACTTTACAAATGTGATTAATTGTGTCTAATATGACATTTACACATAATCTGAATATTTTTTGTTTCCTCTTGCATGATTGATAATTAATTTATATAGGTGATTGTGAAACATTCACAAACACAAATAATCAAAGATTGTAATAAAATAAAATATAAATATGTGGATTGATCAGGAGAGTCATTTAGTGGTCACAATTTCTAGTGGATAATAAAATAAACCTCAACCCTAGGTTAAACATATTGAATGGTATCTTTATTCTTGTTTCAGTATTCCACCTTGGAAAATATCCATCGCCTTGATTGTTTTCACCATGTATCCTTCACTCGGACCTCCTAAACATTCTCAGTACCTACATAAATACATAATAATTTACTCACATGAAGGTTAGTGGATGAAATATATTCTGTAAAGTGGTTTTTACAAAAAATAAACAACAAGAATACATGGCCCAAAATAATAAAGGCAATGTGATACCACAAATTTCATCAATAAAAATTTCCCATAATAAATTAAAACAAACCAATCGAAGACAAGGTCTAGTACAATATCATGATCATCCACACATCCAAAAATGACAATACATTTTAATTCTTTTTATCAATTACTTCAACCAATTCCTTGTAACACATTGAGACTTTATGATATATTTCCTTTAAAATAATTTCAAACTCTTCGTTGACTTGGGATACACACAACCCCGAGAATCAATTTTAGTATGTGAATATATTATTTTACTAAAAATATAACGAACCCAACATTTTAATATTACATGTAACAAAAATTATAATTTTATAGGATGAATATAAATTTTTAACATACCTTTTCAAGATAATCCTTGAATAAATCTTTATAAATTTTCCCTTGGAAATCTAAATTTATGAATAATTGAATATGTAGTATTAATCTATTATTTATCTGATAATAATGTATTATAATATTTTTAATTATAAACTTATTATCTATCACTTTAATATAAATAAATATAAGTACACATGTAGATAAAAAGATATATTTTTCATAAAACTATTTATTTTCAAAGAAACTATTTTGGTTTCAAAAGTCATAATGTATATCCAATTTAATTTTTTATAATAATACATTACGATTAATAGATTATATTAAATTTATGTATTATATATATAAATATGAGGATTAAAATCCATATATTTATTATTAATATCCATATAGTAAATTTAAGATCATATGATTCTTGAAAATTCATTTCTTGAAAAACTATTTTTCAACACAAATTACAGGATTATTTTCAAATAACATTTTCTACTTTTGATAGTTGATTTTAATATAAAAAATTAAATATTTAGAATCAAAAAAATTAATAGTATTTCATTATTTTAACTTAATTTTTATCCATCCTATTTATAAAGTACCTTGAAATAATTAATTATTCTAACAAATGTTAAAATGAGGTTTCCCACGTTACACGCTCTTCTGATAAAATTAATTTTACACACATATATATTTTTTATTTTATAAAATTTATTTAATATTTATCATAAATTGTTCAAAATTATCTGATAAGTATTCTTTTAATTTTATTTCTTAATGGATAAATTACCAAGGTAAATGATAAGAAACAAGTTACTATGGTGAAAAATAAAGTGTTAAAATTTAGTAAACATAAAGGATAAGGAATTAAAATTCAAAAACATGGGTGGTTTTTATATTGGATGTGTGGATTGAAACTATTATCCATTAATTACAGTATTTATAAATTTATTATTCCTTTTTGGTTAGTGACTTGGAATTATTGAATAGTTTTTTGTATTTAAAAAAGTGTCACCCACCTCAATTATAAAAGGGCTCTCACTGCCTTCACTTATTCACACATCTCAACCCATTTTTCTCAACTGAAATCTACCAGATGATATACCAAAAATACTTATAAAACATATAAATCGTATAGGGTTCTAAAAAACCATCCCCAGTGTCATTAAAAGTAGATCCAAATAAGGTTTCATTAAGGGAGGGTTATCATCTTAACGAAACTCATTCATTTTCTTTCATATTTCACCACATTAAATTTTTTCTTAAAAATTACAATAAATAACACCTGTATATCCATTATATTGATATTAAATTTTATTTATGGAATAATATAAATCCTTCTCTACTACTATAAAATGGTTAACTAAATTGTTGATCATGTGTACGACAGACTACCGCCTCGTGAACCGATATAAATAATTTTCCATCAACACCTATCATGATTGTATATAAAGATGTATTTAATTTTTATATATTATATTTATTATATTATGATATTTATTAATTCATAATATTTCTTTTACATTCTTACTTTTCATTTCTTTAAAAATATGATAATGTCGCTCGTGTGTATGATGGACTACCACCTTGTGAAGTGATGTAATTAGTTTTCAATAACACATTGCATGTAAGGTAAGATAGGATATATTTAATGAATATATGTGACATATATGACTTAATATTTATTCTAAAAAATTAATATGTCAATCACTTCATTTCCCTTTCAATCGTTAAAGGAATGGTATTATTTATTGTGCAGAGGTACGACCTACCATCTCCACAAAGTTATGTAATTCAATTATCATGTACAACATTCAAGAATGATTCTAATATATATATATATATAATGAGTATATAATATAATTATAACATTAATATAATTTTATAGATGATGGATCTATGTCCTATACACAAGAATCAAGACTTTTAGAATAAAACACACAGGATAAAGCATAGGAATTAACAATCAAAACAATGAAAATAATAAAATAGTATTAACATAAATGTGGTAAAATATTATCAGAAGATAATATATGATATTATAAATATTAATATGGTTTTAGTATAAATTAATAATATTACTATACCCATTTTACATGATTTTAAATCTTGTTCAACCAAAAGGATGCATGAGGTAAGGAATTTCATATCAATTTCCATTTCATTGAGACATATTCATTAATATGAAACTATTTAATTTTATATGGTGTATATACTAACCTATTTATTCCTATTTATTCTTTATTTTTTTTGAAAAAACTATATTCCTGATGAATTGATGTGCACCACTCATTTTTTTTTTAATTTTTGGATTGTGGACTTTCTCCTAAGGAAATCACTTTTGTGTGGTTTTTTTTCATTAGATATAAACTTTATCCTAAATGTAAGTATTATTTATGTCATAGATATTATTATTTCATAACCATAGAAAAACATTATGGTTTTTTCTTTTAATTTTACCTGATTATCTTGGTAAATATTTATAAATATGTATTCCTTACTCAATACATATATTTGATGATAAGGAACATTATTCACGAGTTGAATCAATTATTTGATATATGAGGGATGATTTGGGTATGCAATGACAGGTGGTGTTCTGGACTATATATCCCCTTGATGCATCATTAAATGAATTCTCACCCATATTTCTGAAATCTATTATGAATGGACTTGACCGTAGAGGTAGCATGATTCTTGATATCATGAAATCCAATAATCATGAGTTTAATTCATTTAGGTTTTAGTTATTATTATTAACTATGATATTTTCACAATGATATTATCTCTGGATGCATTTCATTCTAAGATTATGGATTTTATGACATGTGTGATTGGGTATTTACCTATCCATGTAGATTACTCCTTTTATAATCATTATAATGATGTTGTTTTAAAAATGGAATGTGTGTTTAGTTCTTTACCATTCCACTTCAATATTTATATTGATTCATGATAGATTTTTCTAATGAAAAATTTTCTGAGTATCTGATATCTCTCTTATTTTGTTTCTTTTACATATGATATGATTTTAAATTCATTAAATTGGTCTATGTTTGTGAAATTATATCCATTACTATGGTTTTTATTTTAATTCCTAGTATAAAATGGGTATAAATTATTTATTTTGTTCTATAAGACCACTCAAATAATAAATTCTTAGTGATATATTAATTTTATCTTATTATAACGTAATAAAGTAGACACTTCCTATTGGTTACTAGAGTCAGGTTCATTATAGTTGGCATAAAAAAAATTATAGTAGAAACCATGGGTACTGGATTAATGAAATGATAGATTATATAACATAAACATATAATATAATAATAGGGTGAGTATATAAGAATATACTAATGTTTTGGTGAGATATACATTACATGGGTTATCTTAGAAATACATCCATGTCTGGATACTAAAAGTGGATGTCGTAATAGAACAATTTTTCCGAGGAGTAATAACTCTCAAAAATAGTGAATTTGGCTTAACTCAGTCATCTATAGGTTCATTAAATAGGGCTTTCTGTGCACCATATTTGACAGTCATATGGGATATTCTTAAGATATTTCACATTTTCATTATGAAAAATTATAAAGGATTTAAAAATAAAGATATCCCCAAAGGTAATAATTTTAAAATTTTGGTGATTAAATATGTATACATTTTCAATTTATATTTAATGCTACAACTAATTTATAATTATGAATTATGTTATAAAATTAATAATTTTATGATTTAATATTTTATATTTCATTATTTAGAAATGGATCCTGGAATAAATAAGGGTATCAAGAATCTTTTCCAATCTAAAGATTTATCTACTAAGCAAGGCAATATATATTTTATTGAAAATCAATAGATCATAGGTATATTAAGGTAGCTTAATCACTTTATGACTAATAAACTTTCACAAATATATGTTATTCTATATAGTGGTTCTCTTATACTGGATCACTTCATGTGGTAGAATCTATCGTTATTTTGTGGTACTATTAATCCTATCATATCCAAGCAATTGATTAATCCGCTATAGAAGTTATTTCTATTACTGGGATGCAATGAAGAATAAATAGTTTTACTTTAAGTATATTCTCTCAAGGGCAATATTGATCAATGGTTTTCATTCATCCAAAATTCTAGGGGGGAAATAGAAAACATGGAATGGGATAATCTGAAAGAAATATTCCTCAATAAATATTCCCCTCAAGAAAATTTAATTGAAATGTAGAGAACTTTTATCAATTTAATGGAAAATAAAGAAGAATTTTTTTCTTATTATGTAGCTAACATGACAAGGATATCTGGGGATGTTATGTATTAAAAGCACAACATGTATTTCTTGATTGAGCATTTGTTTGAAGTGATTAAGCAAAGTATCCAAATGGAGATGGTCTCTCAATATTTTTAATTATAAAATGAAGTAGTTTATTATAGCATTAAAATAGAGAAGGTGTTTTCTAGATCTTATATGTTCAGTGGAAATCATGAAAATAAGATTTCAATGAAAACCAAGAAAAATTGAATCATCAAAAAAGAATAAGAGAACAAAAAAATTATATGTTGTGAGAACTATAGAATGAATCATCCTATTAAATGCATCAAGTGATTGGGTTTTTGTTACAAGTGTAGAGGTAGGGGTCCTTTGTATCGTGCATATAAGTTAAAGATATGAATTAATGGTATTCATTGATTCATATGTAATGAAATGGGTAATTATATTACATATTTTTAATGCACTAAGGTAATCTACCATACAATAGGCCCAGGCGAGAAGGTCAAACTTATTAGATCACAATAGTTGTGTTGTATGTAAACAATGAAGTGTTGGAAATTACTTTAATAACGTATTAAAATTTAGACAATGAACTGTTTGATTATGGATCATCACACTATTTTATATGTTCCACGTTTTCTAAAAAAATTGAAATATCCTGAACACCTTAAGGAGAGACTTCTATATCAAAACTCATTGTGGAAGTCACAATACAATAAGGCTGTGTTATAGATTTTCCATTTTCACACTTAAATGTCATCTATTTCACAACCATACATATGGTTGACTTATATATAATCACTAGTATGGACTGAGTACAAAATTTGATCCCCCAGTAGCACTTTTGAATGAGATTATTTGAAAATAGGAAAGATCAAAATACGTGGACAAAGAATTTAATCATTTAATTGAGGATGTACCTATTGTATAAGAATTCATTTATGTATTTCTAAAGGAATTACCTAGTTATCCACCTTAGAATGAAGTTATATTCTCAAAAAATTTAATCCTTGATGAAATATCAATATTAAAGACTCCCTAAGAATGGAAAACAAGAAAATAATGGATTAAAATAAACCACTGTAGGGGTTGTGTGATAAGGTATTTATTATCCCTTGTGATTCACCATGGGGATCCCCTATTATCTTCATTAATAACAATTATTTATCCATGAGGATGTGAATTTATTATAGGAAAATCTATGTCATTATAATAATGAACAAGTATCCTCTTCCTTTCATTGGTGTATTATTTTATCAACTTTATAAATATCACTATTTTTAAACAATTAACCTTTTTTGTAATCGTCAAATATGGGTAAATAAGGAATTCATTTTGAATGGAACATTCTAAACGAGGTATGGAAATTATGTGTTTACAAAAATTCCATATTTAATGAAAATAAACCCTCTATTTTAATGGATCTACTGATTAGAGTATTCGATGAATATCTTGATTATTCTTGTTTCCATTCATTAATGATATATTGATGTATTCTTAGAGTTATGAGTTCCATTAGAATCATATGTGGATCATTATTGAGACACTTATAGTAAAAAGGTTTTATGGGATTTTTTCAAATTTGTGATTTATGGATTCATTAAGAATTTTCTCTTATCTATATTGTCTCTAGTGAGGGAATCATAGATGATCCTATAAAGAAAAGTGAATTAATAAAATTGACCACAACAATGAACGTAATAGAGTCCGATAATTTCATCGGTATGGAAGCTTACTATCAGAAATTCATTCATAACATTTCATAATTAAGTGAACCATTAATCATGCTCATTTGTAAAGGGGTTATGTTAATTTAGATAAAGTATTGTAAGGAATGTTTCGATGATTTGTAGTGGATATTGGTAAATAATATAATTTTGACTCTACCATTAAGAAATGATGGGTTTGTGATATATAGTGATTCATTGAAGAAGATTCTTTGTTGTGCTCTTATAAATAAAATATGAAGTTATTTAATACGAATCAAGGCAATTGAAGACTCGTGAATGGAACTTTCCTACCCATGATCTTGAGTTAGATCCTATAATATTTTCTTTTTATATATGGAGACATAATCTATAGGGTGAAATATGTTAGATATAAATAGACCATAATATCCCAAAATACATCATTTCATAAAAATATCTCAACATGAGGCAAAGACTGTGGCTCATGTTACACATGGATTTTGATTTTTCTATACACTACCACCCCAGGATAGAAACTAAGGTCATAATTCATTAAGATTAAAGAATCATGTAGTTTTCATAGAAATGAGGATTGAAAGGGATCCTACGTTCACGGATCTAGTAATGATGGATAAGGTAATTATTAATGAATTGGAGATATCACCAATTTTTCAAGTGATTTTTAATTTGAAAAGATAAAAAATCTTAATATGATGATGATAATTTCAAGAAGAAAATTAATGTGGTTAAACCTGGGATGTTATTAGCCTTTGTGTCTAAAGATGAAATTCAATGGTTTGGAAAGAGATATTGTGTTCCACCTATAAATATTTGAAGAAGTTATTTTTTTATGATTCTTATAGATAAAATTTAAATAAACACCCTAGTAGAATAATGATTTATAGGTATTTGAGGGAACCTTTTTTTGTGGGATAACATGATCCCAGAAATTACTGATTATGTGTCATGATGCTTGGTCTTCCAATAGGAGAAGGCTAAAAGACCATATCCTATGGAAATCATGAAACCTATTCCTATTCCTATGTGTAAATCGTATGACATTACTATAGATTTTTTCACAAGAGTATGAAAGAATCATATAAATAATGATGACAAATGGTTTATTATTGCTCTCCAAAAAAATAAAAATTTCCACTCCAGAAGAGAATATTTACCTCTTTAGTTCATCTCAAGGCTCTATATTGATTATATTTTAAGGCATCATGGTGCACCTATTTTGAGTGTGTATGATCTCGATCAACGATTTACATCAAAAATATATAAGATTATTCGGAAAGATTTTGATGCGTAGCTTTATTTGAGAATCGCATACCATCCTAAAATGGATAGCTAGTCCAAAAGGCCTACTTAAACATGGAAAGACATGTTGAGGTCATTCTCACGTGTCATTAATGGTATGAGGGATCAGTATTAGATTCGATATATATTTTTGTATAATAATAGTTTCCAATCAAGTATACAAATGGATTCATATAAAGCATTATATTGAAAGAGATTTCATAATCTGACTTGTTGGTATAATGTTGGGGAATGAAAAATTATAGGCCAAGAACCTATTTAAGATATACTAATAAAGGTAAAGACTATTAAACCTCATATAAAAGTAAATAAATATAGGAAAAAATTTTATGCTGAAAATCCAAGGACAAATTTGGAATTGTAAATGAGAGTCCTTGTTTTATTAAAAGTATCTCCATGGAAGGGTCTTTTATGGTTTGATTAGATGGTAAAGTTGTGTCCTAGGTACATTGGACCCTTTGAAAATGTGGAATGGATTGGAGTTGTGGACTATCGATTGTAAATGATACCCAGTCTATATAAAGTACAAGTTGTGATCCATATATCATTGTTAAGAAAGGAAATGTCAGAACAAATGCATGTTCTCACCTATTAAGAGATATAATTGCATCATTGTCTATATAATTATGAAGATCCCATCCATATTCTTGACACTAGAGAGAAATTATAGAGGTATTAGATGACATGAGTGGTAAGGGTACTTTAGATACATCCTAAAATAGGGGAAGCGATATTGGAACCATATGATGTTATGAATAAGAAAAACCCACATTTGTTTAGGTGTTAATATTCATGAAATTTCAAGGAAGAAGTTTTTTAAGAGAGAATAATGTAACACCCCAGTAAATTACGATGTATTTTCTTTTAAATAAAATTATACTATTGGATAGCTTGTGATACACAAAACCCTAACAATCAATTATAGTGTGAAAATATTCTATGTTAATAAAACTATTATTCAATACACATATTAATATTCCATGGAAAAAAAATCTAATTTTCTAGGAAGAATAATGAATTTTTTAATTTCTCAAAATACAACTAAAATGAATTTTCGAAATTTCCCATTAAAATTAGCTTTTATGAATAATTGAAAATATATCCGGATCCAATTAAACATTTTACTATAATTTTTTAAATTATGTTTAATTAAATATTTATTAACTACAAATTTCATAGAAATAATTATAAGATCATTTGGAGTGAAAAATATATATTTTCCCAAAAACTAATTATTTTTTAAGGAACTATTTTTTTCAAAAGGAATAATTTATATCGATTTTCATTAATTTAAATAATCATTGATGATTAATGATTTTGGTTAGATTTATATATTATATATCGAAATATATGAAATTAAATCAATATTATTATGATTATTATCCACATAGTTAATTAAAAATCATCTTATTCTTGAAAAATGTATTTCCTGAAAATCTATTTTTTGACATGAATTGTGGGATTATTTTAAATTACATTTTTATACTTATGTGAGTTGAATTAAATAACATAAAAAAAATTGTAATATGAATATTTAGTATTATTTAATAAGTTCATCTTAAAATTTTTCCATGATGATTATAAATGATATTAAAAAAATAATTATGTTAGTTAATATTCCAACGATGTTTTGCGTGTTACATGTGATTCTGTTAAAATTAATTTCCAAAATATGTATAATTTTATTTGATAAATTATATTTAATATTTATAACCATTGGTTCTAAATAATATATTAAGGAAATTTTCCATTTATGTACTAAATGATAAAATACCTAGTTAAATAAAAGATACATGTTACCAAGGTGAAAAATTAAGTGGTAAAATTAAGTTAACATACGAGATAAGGAATTAAATAAAAAAACATGTGTTTTTTCAGGGTATAAGTGTGGATAAACCACTTAATACCCCTATAGAATTATTAATCCATTTTTAGGAACTTGTTTTTATAATTAATTTTGCTTATTGTGTTGATTTGGGTATTTCTAAAAACTTCACTCATTCTCAATTATAAATGGGAACTCAATCCCTTCACTTATTCACACCTCTTAAGCCATTTTTCTTTATCAAAACCTACCAATGTTTCTCCCCTAAATATTTATACATATTATATATATTATTTCATTACAACAATACAATCTCTTTTCTGCTTAAGATTTGATCCAAAGAAGGTTTCACTAACCGAAGTTATTCGTCATGATGAAGATCTTTCATTTTATTTCTTATTTTTACACCATAAATTAAGTCTTGAAAAATTAAATATAATAAAATTTATATCTAAATTATAAAGATATATTATTAGGGTTTCTTTATAATGTTTATTCGTAAAAATTTTATAAAATGGAAAACAAAATCATTGATCATTTGTGAGGAGGACTACAGCCTCGTGAACCGTTATAAATCGTTTTCTATAAACACATATCATGATTATATATAATCAAGTATTTAGTATTAATATATAAAATTTATGATATTATTATTAATTATTAATTATAATATCACATATTCCTTCTTAATTTCATATTTATTTTAAATATTTTAATGTCGCTCGTGTGTATGATGGATTGTCGCCTCATGAAGTGATGTGATTCGTTTTTTACTCACACGTTACATAGAATGTAATAAAGGATACATATAATGATTATACTTCATATATATGACATAAAATTGATCCTCAAAGATTAATATATCACTCTCTTCCTTATAATTTCACTTATTGATTGAATTATATTGTTGTCTGTGCGTACGTACGACCTACCGTCTCGATGAAGAGATGTGACTCATTTTCAATGTACAGCCTTCAAGAATGATTATAATATATATGTATATAACGATTAAATATGAAATATATAATATTAATATCATTTTGAATAGATTGATCTATATAATATACACAATAACCGGAACTTTCATGAAAAACCACTTATGAGAAAACAAGGCATTAATACATAATTGAATGAAACTAATGAAATATTATTTACAAACAGGTGGTGAAATGTTATAATAAGATCATATTTGATATTATATATATTAATATAGTTCTATTATAGATTAATAATATTCTTAAAACATTACATAAGAGGTTAAAACATTTTCAACCAAAAAGAAGCCTAAGGTAAGGGATTTCATCTCAATTTACATTTTATTGAAGATTGTTTGTTAATATGAAAAAATTCAATTTTATGAGGTGTATATAATAAACATTTGAAATATTAATTAGGAATAGATATTTATTCATGATATTATTATTAAAACTTATATTCATGCTGAATTGATTATCACCTTTCATTTCTTGTTTAATTTTGTGATTGTTAACTTTCCCTTGAGATAATCACTTTCATCTTATCAATCTTCATTGGAAATTAAATTTATAGTAAATATACATATTTTTTATATCACAGATATGAAATTTTTTTAAACCATATATCATTTTTACAATGAAAAATCATCTAAAATTTATGTTATTATTTGGAGAGGTATTGATTATTTTTCCCCATTACACAAAGTGGACATTTGATGATAAGGAACAATATTCCTCAATTAAATAGATTATTTTATATATGAGGAATGATTTGGAAATTTAGTGATATAGGGTGTCTATAATTATATATAACCTTTATTTATATGTAGTCCCATTAGGTGAACCCGTATTCTTGAATTTAATGGGGTTTACAGAAATTTTTAAACTATTTTATGAAATGTCTTGACTGTATGGGTGTCATGATGCTTGAGATCATAATGTCCAAAAATTAATATTTACCTCCATTGACAATTAATTTATTATTATTATCCATGATATTTTCATAATTAAATTTTTTCTAGTTTCATTTCATTCACAATTTATTGATTAAATGTCTTGTGGGTTCATATATTTACATTGTCATGTTGAGTATTAATCATCTAACCATGATATTATTTTAAATGATTAAATTGATTGGTTGTTCGTTTTTTAACCATTCCATATTGATTATGACTTATTGATTCATGACATATTCCACTCTATCTAACCATTAGTGATCATTTAATATCACCCTAATTTTGTTTCATTTCCCTAAAATATGAATATGAGTTCAAAGAATACATTCAGGGATGCCAAATATTTTTCATTAATATTCATTGAATATTTATTCCAAATATAATATGGGTATCATAAATTTTTTTGGTTCTGAAAGACTACTTTTCTAATCAATCTTGGAAATTTGATCACTTATTTCTTATGAAAATGTAAAAAAGTATACACTGACTTCAATTTACTATAGTCAAGGTCATTGAAATATGTAATAAAGATAATGAACAGAAAATTAAATAAATTAACTAAATTTATCTTTATTCTATCCAACCATCTATAACCCACCATCTTCAATAATTTTTTAAATAAAATTATTTTTACAATTTATGTCATACAAAAGTATACATCAATGAAACCATATATGGTAATGAAAATTTTGACACTAAATATAATGTAAACTATAATTGTTCATCCTATGACATTACATGTACTTTCAATTGAATAAAATAGAGAAAAAATAATAAATTGGATTTAATTATACATTTAATACATCATTCCATAGAAATTTGAAAATATGACTAGAAAAATACTACACGACATGTACAATAGAACACAATGTGTACTTCTATTCCACCATTGTTCATAGCTTTATATTTGGTTCTTACCATGTTTTCTACCATAGGAATGTTCAAGGTACACATGATATACTATGAATATACAGTTTTTATCATATAATTTCATTAAATTTATATACATGTGTTGTGTTTCTAATTCAGATCTCACTAGGATACCCCAAGTTCTAAATCGTGAGAAGATTGGGACCACAAAGGGTGTAACCTTCTTACAAAATGTGTATTTAAATGAACCATGCTCCATTTAATCTGTATCCATTGAAAAATAGGATATATTCAGATATTAGATCCAATTTTGTGAGATCTTACCTGATATATTAAGATATGGATGTGAAAACATGACTACAAGGAATGTACTCTGTGAGTACATAGTGTGTACTTTTTTCTCCAGGAAGATCCATTGGCACCTCTAGATTGAAGTATCTATATTATTCTTCATTTTTAATCATTATCTAGTTACTATTTTTTTTATCGAGAATGATGAGATGAAGATGTAATGATATAAGATTATTAAAACAATTCTTCTTATATAAAATAAAATCCAAAAATAATGAAATCATTCAATGAATAATAAATAATTATAAATTAAAAAAGTGACCACTCTGATACCACTTGTAGGTTTTAGGTTGAGCAGAATAATACTTTTTTATAGTTTCATTACATAATCAAGAGATCATGTATAATAAAAAATAGTGGATTAATAAAATGTGTTATTATTCTAGAATCATAGGAAGTGGATCTTCACAAGTAATTTATAATTAATTTATATGTTGTTATATAATTACATAAACATGCAGTTATGATTATTTTGAGGATCTTATGGAATATAATTCACCACACAATTTTTTAACTCTATGATTAAAGTGTATAATCTATCCTATAGTGACCAAAATGTGTACCACAATTTCTTATCAACACCGAGAATCATCAGGTGCTAGCACAGCAGATCCTGATCAATTGTGTTGTTCATGGTTGATTGCAATAGTATTCTTCAAGAAGGATGATAAAACCATTATTTTCTCTAAGATGCATGAGAAACAAGGATCGGTGATCAAACTCTAGACCTTGATCAAATATCCTATTATCTATTTTATATAGAAAAAGTGAGTCAGGAATGTGATATAAGGAGTAGTTTATTATAACTGATTTAAGGTAGAAAAAAACACACAAACTCCTTAACTAATTTAATATTCATAAATTAACCCATGAACAACAATAATAAAAACAATATTATTAATTTATTGACATGTACTATGCATCAGAAATATAAATAAATATCATTTATTCCATTTGGACCAATAAACTTAGTCCCCATTCCCTCATCAACATTTACTGATCCTTGAATAATGATTATTTTATTAAATAAATGTTACTTCATTATTCAATGATAAATATAATAAGTATTTTATTTTCCACAATTAAAAACTAATATATATAATTATTTTTTAATTAACTTATTATTTTGAATGACGTGTAATTAAATAATTGTGATCAACCAAACCTGAATAAATATTATTTATTAGAAAGTGTTAAATTAAATACTAGAATTTAACAATGATTACAGATTCCCTTAGTTTATGACCCACATGGCCTGTTTCTCATTAGTATTAGCCATAACTACCTAAATTCTATTGTTAGCATGTAGAAACATTATGAGGATTCCAAAGAGAAATAATCTAACATTGAATTGACTTCCAACCTCTAATGAATGTTTCCCATGTAATATAATCCATTTATCAAAATATCTCAAATAAAATTTCTTGCATTCGGGTTCAATGAAACTATATTATCTATGTCTATATATTTTAATTTATAGAAATTAAAATTCCAATAAAACACTCATAGATTTATTTAGGTGATTTTACTCCAATCAAAGGGTATAGTATATTACCTTTTGTTATATGAAAAGGGGATAAAACCATTCTCCCATTATTCATTAATACTATATCATCTATGACCAAATAATCATATTATACTTCTCGATAAACATATATCAATATTGTTTTATTCAATACACGAAAGAAAATGGGTAACTATATCCATTAATTAAAATAATTATGTTTAAGGATTAATAAATGTGTTTGAAAATAGTAACATCCAATGACACCTAGAAATGTGGATTTATATTAACATACATTTTCTCATAATATTCTATATTGAATAATACAAAGGGGGAACACTAATACAAGGTGTATAAACGCATTATGAGCCTCATTACCCTAATATAATGAATTGTATGTGTCTAATCATATATTAATATCTAACCATAGAATCTGGTTCAAGAATAATTACATGATAACTCTAGGTTCTCATCATAGTTGGGAACAACAATAACCATTCAGTGTGACATATATTCTATGCACATTATAACATAAAATATCTTGCATAACAATAATCATGATATGATAACAAAACTTTTATAAGTAATATAAATATTTAATTATTTACTAAACAAGTTGGTTTTATGGAACTAACTCTAACATCTATAGAGAGTCAGGTATTCTCAAAAATATTCTCCTCAACCATATATTTTCTGTCTATAACCTCCGAGAAGGTGGGATAACACATAATATTCTGCATATACTGAATATGATGATTTAATCCCATTAAAACCCTCTGTACCTTGAGATATTCATTGGGAACAATCTTTAGATAAGGGTTCTCTATCTTGGAAAACTGAGTTGCATGCTCCCTGACAGAATGTTAAGCTATCTCTAAAGTAATGAACTCGCATTCCTTCCCATTCTCAGTGTCTCAGGATGGAAATAATGGAAAAATGATTTCTTGAAAGTAGTCAAGGTGATATCTTTGTGAAATTTGTCTTCCAAAATGTATTCCCACCATACCTTTTGTAGCCTCTGAAGAATATATGTGGGGAAAATATCCTTGGATTCTTAAAAAGATTATATAAATTTAAAATCATCTCAATGATCTCAATACACTCTTATGATTATTGTGGTCCCTTATCACTATGAATTATTTATAGATGATGCTTTGTTAATTCCATAGCATGGAACTCCTTTCAATCATGTTCAAAATTTACTACTTTTCTCAAGGAACATGTCCTTTAAATTATAATTTCCACCAATACTAATTACTCCAAAGGATTATCTTGTAGATTTTTCTTCACATCTTATACTCTAGAACACATATATTTCTTCTTGAATAATCTATATTCTAAAATATAAAGTAAATTAAAACCATAAAAAGAAAATTTGATTACATTGTCATAAAAACAATTGGAGGGATGATGAAAACATATCAAATTATAAATAACAATTCTATAGAACCCTAGAATCCAAATAGAAAGTCAAGGATTGTCAGGAAATTCATATAGAAAGGAATAGTCCCACTAAACCTCTCGATTTATCATGGTCCTACCAATAGTCCATCAAAAACCCCAAAAACATGATGTTGGTACTAAATAATGAGTGTAGGCATGGATGGTATCCTAACCATTTGATTCCAATTTGAATAATACTAACCTGGATCAACCCATAATATCACCCAACATGTCCATCCATAAGATCTGAAGTATATTCTCAATCACCATGGGCTAGAATCAAGTAATGGGAAACAAATAAAGAAATGTTGGATTGATTTCATCCTCAAAAGATATATGAAAAGTAAAAAAACAATTATAGTATCACATAAGATACCCCAAATACATCATATTTAAAAAAATTGGAAAGGTAACATCAAACAATAATATACAATTTTATAGTTGAAAAACCGAAAATACCATCAAAATAGAACCCAACTAACCCCAAGGTTCAATATGTAGATTACCTTATGTGACCATTATCCCAAGCCACCAGTGTGAAACAAGACTAACCACCCTACCAAAACCCCTGATTCTGGACCAAGTGCCACGTGATTTCAAGCATGACTCTAGGTTTGAATGTGTCTTACAAATAGAAGATATGGTGTAAGTGTTTTAGTGGGGTGATGATACCCTAAATATCATATAACATGGAAAATAATAAATAAAAAACCAATTAATAATGCAGAAACTAATAGGTAGAATACATTTCATAAAATAATAAATGTCTCCCAAAGTGGTTATCCAAACCAATGTAATAAAATTAGTAGATAATTATAAATATGAAAAGGAAGGATCTAGGTCCATCATGTTCTGCTAACATGTACATGCTTCTATGGTAATTCATTATCCATGGGTCCCTTGTCCTTACATAGATCACTAAACATGAAGTCTGCATGTGCATCAATATTCTAATGTAGGGTGTGAGTAATAAACTCAGTAGGAACCCACCACAGCATCCTTAATAAGTGTTATCATGTATAATAAGAGTATTTCATGAAAAAAATAAATATGTAACCATTATATAAATCATGAAAAACATGTTCATTGTTCATTCATTAACCAAACAACCATTGAATATTTGTCATAATTTTATTGGCTCTATACATATAGTATAACTATAGGATATGAAATGTGTTTATCTACCAGACGCTAGGATGGTAACACTTCTCATAGGGGTCTCAAGTCATTAAGACATATCAGGACACTAGACCATCGTATCCTAGTTCCATTATATATCAAGGCTTTAAATTTTCTTACCCCATCTATTCCTCAGGACAAGACCCTATTAGATCATGAACCTGATGTACTGCCTCATTTTAGGACCCCAAACCATCATTACCCTATCATGTTCTCTAGTATATCATCATACACATTAAAGTTTTTGAACACTCCTTGTTTGAGGTTTAAACATCACATGATGATCCACCTATGTCAAGTAACATTAACAACCAACATGGCTTGGAAATACAAATAATATGGTAGATCATACATGAAAATCATAACAAATGATCATATGAATATTATAGTAACACACAACAATATGTGATCATAATCAAATATGGAATAGGCTACACTAGAAATACTCATGGAATAAAACATCATAATTAGTCTCTCAGGCTACACACATAACCACATGGGGTCACAATTAGAAAAAGTAAAAAAGGAATTCTACATAATAATTATATAAAGGTAACATGTGTAAACAAGATCCCCCAAATGTAATGAACTTCTTACCTAATGATTTTGGATGTCATAAACAAGCTTTATCAATGAATTTCCACTTGAACCATGTACATGTGTTGGTCATCTCTAACATCATTCCAAGGATTCCTGGAGTTTATTTTATAATTTTACTTATAAAATAAATAAAAAACACCACATATTCTAACACTTTCTCTCCCCTAGATAGTTCTTATTTTTCATTTTCAGTTATAGAATACGAAAACTATTTATTCATTAGAGAAATTTACAATCCACATATGAAAATAAATTTCTCACTCTATAAGAATCTGAAATAGATAATAATAATTCCTATAATTATTTTCTATAATTATGAATAATTATTATTTTTATAAATCTATAAAAAATTTAGAAATCTTTGGAATTATAAGTAATAAATGAACTGTGAAATGATTTTATGGAAATATTAATTGGGTTTATCTTTAGAAATGAAGCACCTAAGAATAGATGAGTGAGGTTTTTGTTCTATCACACCAATATATAGGATGAAGAACTATTTTTTCATAAAAGGTTTAACCAAATATGAATAAGGGAATTTTCAAGCTACTCAGACATAAAAATGTCATCCGAAAATAAATGGAATGAATTTTTGGATATTTTTCCGAAATCAACCCGCGTACAGATTCACAACATTAAAACCCACAAATTAAATTCAATATTTAATTTGTATTTTAAGTTATTATTAATTTCAATTTTTTTAAATTACTCCATAATATGATCCATGAGATTTAAAGGAGTCAATAAAATTATTTCCATAATTTCATACTTTTAATGTCATCAAAATGGATATAGGTTCTAGTTGTGAAGAGGAAAATATAGAATGAAGGTTTCTTATAATTTTTTCATAAAAGGTTATTGTAAATGGGTAACATGGTTTGAACCTTATGACGATTATATCCATCATGTATGGGTGTTATTTTACCCTTACATAACATTTGAATATTATTGGTTACCCTTACACTGATCGATCATCCCATACGTAGTGGCTTGGTAGCCTTACATAACCTTTAAAATGTTGGTGTTATCGATATACAAAGATATACTACCCTTAAAGAGGTAAGGATATACATTATGTTATAAGGTAAGTACCCTTACACAAGGAAAACCTTAAATTTATATAGTGCTAGGGGTACCATTATGCAGTAGTTTAAAACATTCACACACCCTTACACGGTGGGGGATACCTTTACACCACACCTAAGGTTCCTTTAGAAATCACCTATTCTTCCTTTATACTACTCAAACCTAACCCCTATAAAACACATATAAATAGTGGGTCACCATATGTATCCTTGATAAATAGAGTCTTTACCTTATATAGGCTACTAAAACCACACACTTCCATTGTATAACACTTATAAATGTGGAGTTACTCTTTAAAAACACACACGATCAACCATGTGTATAGGTAAAATAAAGTTACCATTAAGTAGTCCATATGCATTAGGTAAGTGTATAAAATTATATATTCATTTTAATATTTTCATCAAAAATATGTATAAATTAATATAACTGATTCTAAAGATCATTTAAAAACTGATATTGTTAAAAGTGATAAAGAGATTATAGTCTCCCCACTAACAAACATATAACATCTCTACCTTTAGACAACCCTTTGCATATATGGAAGTGAACATGAGGTCATTGGCACTCTAGTTTAGACCTGGTGGTTCTAGTCGAGGTATTAGAAAATGGTATCTGAGTATAGTTTTCAATATTTATATTTAGACTAACTTGGGACATGGTAGAAACAATATACCCTGAATGGTTCGAAGGCCTTCTTTTTATTTCATTTGGGATAATCTCCCATTTTAAGGGTATAAGAGCAACCCTTACATGAACCATAGGGCCAAGGAACAAGTCCCCTACATGACACAATACATGATCGCAAATTCCCAAGACACGATACACTTGAAATTGCCCCTCCCTATCATATGCACCTCGAAGGCGCCCAGCACCCCACCTTGCATGGATGGTCGGAAAGAATTTCCCCATAAATAGTTGCACAATGCATGATCCTGACGGTAGTTTCCATACACTCTCATTCTTCAAATCTGGTTATCTCTACTCTGGTGGTTTCTATTTTTTCTCTGAATCCTCATCCAAGGAGTGTCCATGTGTATCAACCATACATGTGTAATAAACCTCCAGGTTTCCATGGATGGGATTTATGTTACTATTTTTATGATATGTCAGGAGAATTTTTACATCATGAATAGGCACGTAGGATCACATTCCATATATATAAACATTATTTTGTATCATAATAGTTCTTCAATTAAATACAATGAATATTTTAATTTATTCTGGGTAGATTCTCTATTGGGTGAAATATCTGTTTTCCCATTATATTATGATATATCTCCATTGGAATTTATTTGTCGAACTGAGAATGCTCTTATGTTTTTTTTGTATATATATATGATGATTGTGACCAACATACAAGGATTATATTTTTATTAGTGCTATAATGGTTATACCTTGGTTGATTTTAATACTCTTAGTGAAACATTTGTATGACCCCTTATACTTGTTAGGGTGTGGTGCAATATATTCTAATAAATGAAATCATGTTACAAAATATTCCAACTCAAAAAATTTGGTGGTAATTCCTTTTTATGTGTGATGGGGTTCTTTGATTCCCCTATTATACTACTCGTTATGCATGAGGGTGTTGTAAAGAACACTCAAGCACCAAATTCTATTGTATATGTAGTAGTCCAACTCAAGATGGGAGCCCTTACACCAAGTTCCATGTTCAACTATGCTAGAGGATTCCTAAATTAGAATCCAATATCATTTTAGGGAATTGGTAGACTATTATATGTTGAGGAAACTGTGGATATCATTAATGGTATCATAAACGCATTGATACTCTATCAGAAAAATAACATCAAACTGGTAGTGTTCATGTTATGGGAACACACCGGGAATTTTTGTGGATTCGTGGTACATGATAGTCGATCTGAGATACTCACATGGGTAACCTTCAACAACTATTTATTTGGTCATTTCTTTCCTAATATGTTGAATATTTACTAGACGTAGGAGTTTATGGAGAAATATTAGGGTTTACTAATAATTTCCTCCTACTCTACTCATTTTAATGAGATTATTCACATTACACATATTTTGGATGAGAATGCGGCACATAAGGCTTGGAAGTAAATTATCGGAATTCTTCCCAATACTAGAAATTAGTTCTAGATAATTGAACAAACATCATACCTAGAGGGTCTACGAAAGTCATTGACAATCACGGGGGTTATGGAGGAGAGTCTAGTTATAACACCCTGAGATTTTAATGTGATATACTTTTTAAATATATTTTTAATTATTTCTTCTCTTGTATTGTCTGTTATACCACGATAAACTTGTGCTACACACAACACCTGCTTAGAATGTTCTATATGCAACACTATACTTGGCTTGTGTTACAAACAATTTCAAGTTCTTTTGATAGAATTCATTTCATACAAAATCAATTTTAAGTGAACAACTAAATATTATTATGTTTTCTTATAACCTAGTCCTTATAATGGTGGATATGAAAAGTATTGAATGAATTATGAATATATTATTTAAAAATGTATATATATATAATTAATTCTTTAGTGATAAATTAATTATCAAAAAAACAAACCCCTTTTTAAATAAAATTAAATTTTTTTTCAAAATAAATATCTAAATAATAATAACTGATTTTGTAAAATAATAACATCAATATTTATGGATTTTATTAATGATATATATATATATATTTAATATATTCAATATAATGCTTAAAATTTATCTCATATGTTTTCTTGATATGATATAAGAACAAATTCAATTTTTCTAATAAAAGAAGTATTTTAAAAAATATATACTTTCCCACCTTTTGATGGTGGAACCAATTAAAATCTATTTTTAACCCTTTATTAGATTTTATTTGAAAAAATAAAATTATTATTTGGAATTGGGATATAAAAATTTTCATTGGATTAATTTTTATATATTTTTCTAATAACTTTCAAGTTTTTATGAATATTAAAAATATACTAAACTTTAATTGAAAACAACTTTTTTCATAAAAATAATTTTTATGATTCAGTTATTTTATTTAATTTTTTTAAAATATAAATGATTTATATTTTTATGATTTAAAATAATTTCGGTTATTGTAATTAGTTGTACATTGAATTTATATGTAAAAACATTCCATTCATTTCCATGTTTTAACTTTTAAAACTCATTTTCTCATTATAAGATTGGGAATAATTTAAAATTAATTATTGAAAACAATGAATTTTACATTTTAAAAAATGGATTATATAATTATAATTAATGGGTAAAAATTATTTAAATATCATAATTTTTGGGGCATTGTGAATAGTAACTTCAGTACTTTTTATTAATACATATAAAAGATAAGTCTGTTAATAAACGGTAAACATAATATTATAAAATTACACTAAAACTAGTCCAAATATTAATGGATCGGTTTGTTTCCACCTAAATCATCCTTGGGTCAAAAATTTTTCTTCTAGAAACCACCTGGATTAGATTAGGACATTTAATATATTTTATTTTTAGAAAAGATAAATATTTCATAATCACATTTTAATTTCTATGTCATTTTTAATATTAGGTTATACAAAAGATAAGTTAGAATGTAAATTCTCATTTTAAATCTCATTGGTTTTGGGTTTTCCTGGTAATTTATTTTTTATTTTTAGGATATAAATAATTACTTTACTCTCTTATACAATGATGATGTTGAAATTGTTTAATTGATGAAAAATAAATAAAATAATTTTAATTAAAATAATAATAACCATCAATGTACCAAAACACTTGTCCCAACATTATTAGTCAATTATATATTGACACTAATCATCCTAGGGTCTAATTATTATCAATTTTTATTCATATAAAATATATTATAAAACTTATAAAATTTTACTTAATGAGATTTAAAATTGTCACATTCATGTTTTAATAAATATAAATATTTTAATGTTGAATTTGAAAGAATATACATTCAAAAATAATTATTATTACGAAATATATAAGAGTTAGGTTATCTATATTATTTTATTTTTAATTTTTATTCAACAAATATGTATATTAAATAATTATACAAAACTGATGTAGTAATTATTTTATTAATGCTGATAATAAATAAATGTTTTAGATAATATTAAAATAAATATAATATGGGATAATTAATATATAAGACTAATTTTATATATATACATGACCCTATAAGTATATAATAATTTTTTTAGGATAAAATCTCATCTAGATATTTTAAAAAATCAAATTAATGAATTGTATCGAAATTATTACAATTTATATTTGGTTATAACAATGTTTTATTAAATTATTTAACAATTATCTTAAATTTATTAAAATATAAAATAATTATGATATGGTGTAAATTGTTCTTCATTGTTCATTTATTTTCTCTTTTTCAACAAATATGTAAAATATACACTATTTTAATATTGAATATCTTGTTTCCATAGTTAAAATTAAAATAGAATAACAAAGGGTTAATTAAAATTATATGGTTTAAATTGACTAAAAACATATCTAAAATTTTTTAGTTTTGAAATTATAACCTTATCACATCTCATATTTTAAAATATTAAATTTTTTTCTTTTTTAGGATGTGGTTTGATTTTGGTATAAATTAATATGTTTTGGATATCCCCGCCACTCACCAAAATTATAAATGGGCACCTTGTACCTCACATATTCACATCACATTCAGCCTTAAATATAGTATTTTCGATACTTATTTACCTTCTAAGCATCTTTTTTTACATTCCATATGTGCTGGTATTCTCAAAATACGAACTCTAGTGCATTTAATATGAGATATAGAGGGAGCTCATCGAATAAGATGTCATCTCCTCAACTGATTCTTTGAAACCTATTTCATCTTATAATTTATCTTCTTGAGTTGTTTCCATTATAAAGTAATAACTATAGTATCAAATATATAATTAGTTTTAATTATGATTTTTTTTAAACCATATTACACCTTCTATTCATCCTTTGAGAAATGAAATCACAACGCGTGCATGTGTAGAGCTTACTGTCTCCATACAATGGTGTATCCAGTTTTTCCCCACCACTTTACATGGATGATTATATACGACCTACCATCTCCACAACGTGATGTGATTCATTATCCATGATATCATTTAAATCATGATAATATAAGTGTATATAATAAAAAAAAGGATATAAATTACCTTATTTTCATTATTTATATTATATAAAGTAAAACCACGAAGAATAACAGTAATTTATATGACAAAACATGCAGAAAATAACACCTGATAAGAGATTAATAATAAAATATAATTAAACTGGTGATAATATGACCAAAAATTGTATCATAAATATAAATATTGTTCTGGATCAAGTTTATAACAAAATTTAATCAATTATACAGGATTTTATGATAAATACGAAGGATCCCAAACCTATGGTAATGGATTATTTTGTCTCACCTTTATTTATGTGGGACATATGAATTATACACCAATTATTTCTTCTATAAGGTGTTTATTCTACCCATGATTGTTTTTATGATTATTATTATAATGGTTATGGTATTTAAATATTCATATAATATTCTTTATTTTATGAGTCATATTATTCAACTTATTATAAACAGTTAAGTGATAATTTTGCAAGCCCATTGTTATCCGAGATTATTTATATGTGAGTATTTACTAAGGATTATTTATCATCCATGTCAATGTTTTCCAAAAATGCATTCACAAAATGTTCTTATATTAAAATATGGATGATTAAAGTACTTTTTACCCTTTTGGATTTTTACTACATGGTTTGAAAATAATATTTCTTTCATTTTCCAAATGAGGCACTTTTTGACTTTTCTAGAAGAGGTACGAGAAGAATGTTTTTTAACTTATATGGCATGATTGTATTTTTAAGATTCATAAATCATTTTTTCCATGAATATTTCCCTATAATATTTAATGGTTATTTTCAAGGAAATATATTATTTTATAATTTCAATTCATTTTAAGAAAATTGAACATTTTTAAATAATAAAGGATGTTTTCCTAAAGTATTATTTTCAAGTGATATCTCAATATTATTTTCCATTTTTATCCTCTAAAGTTACTATTATTTTAATGGGTATATTTTTCAATTATTCTATTCATATTACCCATATGATTAGATTATTTTTGTTATGGATTTTTATTTAGTAAATCCATTTGTTTTATATGGATTATATTATGAAGGGGTAATTTTTAGGAAACCTATTTTATTATTTGGGTTATGTTATGGTGAATTATTTGTGTTATTTTGGAACACATATATATGGATTTCATTATGTGATTTATGTGACATATATGTCACTCCAATGAATTGGTTAAATATTTCTATCTGATGATATAGGTAGGAATGGAATGGGAAAAGATCATGGTTCAGTAATATAGGGTTGAGTCGAGAAATGATCTCGGTTCTGTAATACAAGGCTGGAATGGTACGTAAACATAGTTAAGTAATATAGGGCTATAATGTGGAGTGGACTCGGTTTAGTAAATGGATCGTTCTACTATGATGGTCTTGTCAATGAGCCTTGGATAATATTAAAATTATTTTCAATGCTTATTTGTTTTCCACAATTACATGTTTTGTGTCAATTCCATTTTCTCATGGCTCATGTTCCTTTATGATTTATTCATTATTAACTACCAATATCTATTTCATGAATCCATATTTTGATATATGTTATACATGTTATGATTTTCTTAAGTTATTTTCATGTTTTTACATTCTTATGTTCATGTTACTTTTGATATTTTCCTTAGTTTACCCTTACTAAGCTTCTAAGCTCACCCTTTTCATATGTTTTCTTTTCCACAAGATATAAAGGATGGTTTTAGGTAAGAAAACTAAAGGGTAATATCTTTATGGGGTATATTGAAGATCTTTCATTAAATTGAATAATGTGTTCCAATTTTCTCAAGGAACTAAAATAATACATTCTTTGAAAATCTAGTTTTCTAATGTATTATGTATTCCACAAAACTAATGTAATGTCCATGTACATCAAGCTTGGTTCGTTAGAGTTGGTATCAGAGTAAAGGCATAGTTATCCTTTAGAAACTAGGATACGAAAACCTTACTAGGATCCCTATAGATGTTTCTAAGGATATGTCTAGGTATTTACCTAAGGATAAGTCTAACTATAGGTTACAATCCTATAATTTTGTTAATGATCATGAATGACCGAGGATTAAACCTATAATATCATACATTGAATTTTTATAATTAATTCCACTTAATTATGTGTCTTTCATATATGATAATTATTTCTCACACATTTCTTTATTTTCGTATTCAATAGCTAGAACTAAATATAACATTGTATAATTGAAGCATTCAGATGTTGAAATCATAGGAATTATATGTCCTATGTTGAAATCTCATGAAGAGAATCATGAAGGTGGTATGTGTATTGGTTATAAAACTGAGGATAAAGATACTGCAAATGAAATGTGAAAGTTATGGGATGATTTAACTATACTGGTTTATGTTAATTATAATAAAAATTATTAGATTAAGGTTGAGGAACTTTAATACATGATAAAAATTTCATATTCTTGGGATGAATAAAATAATGAAGCATGGGTGTTGGGTTAGCAATAATGTTGGATGATTGAAGTGTATATGTTTTGGAATTCAAGGATTATGTATAAGTATTTTCACTGTAAGTTTTAAATTAATTATTTAAAAGGATATGTCGAATGATGATGAAGACTTAGAAAAGTGATTTAAGGGAAAGGTAATATTTTTATTAAGGGAAGGTAACCCTTAATGTGCTCATGATGTGGAGATAATTGTGTTTATCTTGGATAGTGATATTTTGGATATGAATAAGTAAATTGGCCAGCAATGATTTCCTCAGAATAGATTATGTATTTGTAAAAAAGTGGTATATGATATCATGGATGAATATTATAACATTTTAGACTTTAGGATCAGGAAACATGCATATTTTCAATAATGATATATTGTAATTTTGGGTATTTTTATGTTTTGATAGATTATATATTGAAGGTATCCACATGTTTGGAATGTAAAAACCAAGGGCTGCCTTATGATTTATGATAGATAAATTTTTAGCTAATTTAGATCACATCATTCTAATTTTTTTATTTCATATTTTTGGTAGGATGGTAAGGCTATCCATTTATAGAAAGTATGAGTTAACATTGGATGAATTTTATAAGATTAAATTATTATCTCACTATTGGTGGACTTGTGCTTATTTAATAACATGTGCTAACCATTTTGTTGTGATAAAGATAGATGGAATGACTTATTATTATATTTATGGATCTCATGATCTGATAATGCTTAAGGAATGAAAAATTCACCTTAATTCATTGAATAATAGTTGAGTTGGATATTGATCAAGGCACAACAAAAGGATGATATTATATTTAATGAAGTAAGTAATTTATCTCCTTATTTAACTATATGGAAGGGATCTTGAAACCAAAAATATTATCATAGTAACATCTTTATTGATGAATAATATGATCTCTTATATCATAGTGGATTTATGTATTTTTATTTTTAATGTTCTCCTAATGATGTTCTCTGCCACTCCCCATAAAAACGTTATAGTTCGATTTCTCTTCCACGTCCGAGTTTTCACTTGAAACCTATGTTCTTTAAGGTGGAAACCAAGTTGTGAGTGACTCTAGGTAACCTTTATGTTTCTTACATTCCCTATTAAAAGGATTTTTTATTATTCATTTTTCTTTTGTGGGTTTCTATGAAAGAAACATTCATGTATGAATCTATTTATAACCTAGAAAAATTTCGATGGTGAAATTCATTTTATTGGGAGGGTAGAATGTAACAACCTGATATTTTTATGTGATGGATTTTTTTTTATTTTTTAAACATTATTTTATACCTTAGGTTATATGATACACCAAGATAATCTTGTGGTACATGAAACACCAGTTTATCATAAGGAATACACAATACTATACAAGTCTTGTCCTAGATACAATTTGAATTTATTTTGATAGAATTCATTTCATATGAGACTGATTTTCAGTGAAAAACTAAATATTCTTACATGACCTTATAACCTAGTCATTATGATAGAGGATATGAACAAATTTAGTGGAATTATGAAAATTTTCTATACAGATCTATATATAAAATTAATTCTTTGGTGAGAAATTAATTATAAATAAAAAAACCCTTTAAAATAAAAGGAATTGTTTATATAAAAATATATTTAAATAAAAATAAGTGAGTTTATAAAATAATAAAATCACTATTTATGGATTTTATTATAGAAATATTTATGTAATATATTCAATCTAATGTTTAAAATTCATCATATTGTTTTATATATGATAAAAGAAACAATTCACATTCTCTGATAAAATAATTATTTTCAAAAAATGAAGATTTGTCACCTTTTTATGGTGTATAAATTTTAAATATAATTTTTATCACCTTTTAATATTATATTTAGAAAAATAAACATCTTATTTTTAATAATGATATAAAAATTTACTATTAAGTTTTGATATTTTTCGGATAAGTTTCATGTTTTGATTATAAAAATACACTAACAATGTTTTCCATTGAAATACATTATATGGTTAATATATGGTTATTTAATGGTATTAAAAATGAATAGATTATATTTTTATCATTTAATATAAAATATTTCCTATATATTTATTTTACATTGAAATTAGATTTAAAAACATTTCAATCTTTTTCATGTTTTAACTTTTAAAACCTATTTTCTGATTCCGACCATGGGAATAAATTCAAATTAATTATTACAACTTCTGTGTTATGAATTTTAGAAAATGGAATACATAATTATAATTAATGGTTCTAAATTATTTATATAGTTTCATTTTATTTTTTAGGTATTATGAATAGTTACTTTATTAAATTATATTAATATGGTAAAATGGTAGATCAAGTAATTAAGTGTAAACATAACATTATAAAATTATCCGAACAGTTGTCCTAATACAACTGGAAAATTATTTTTCAACCTAAATCTTTCTTCTGTCAAAATTGTATCCCTTGTATGCCACATGGATGAGATTAGGTTATTTAATGTATTCTATTTATAGAAATGTTAAATATATCTTTCTCAGTCTTAATAACTATATCATTTTTAATATATGGTAATAAAAAAGAAATGTTAGACAATAAATAATCATTAAAATTAGAAAATATTTTAATTTTGCATGGTAATTTATTTATAATTTGTAGGATATAAATAATTACCTTAAATTCTTACACAATGATGACACAAAATTTATTAAACTATTGAAATATCAATAACATAATTTTATTTAAAATAATAATAACCACTAAAAACCCAAAACACTTTCCCCAATATTATTTTTACAGTATATCTCGACCATAATCATCTAAGGGTATAATTATTTTCCATTTGGATCCATAGGGAAGTGATTATGATGCGTATAATATTTTATTTAAAGTTGTGATAAAGTTGTCACATTCATGTTTAATAAATATTACATTTTAAATGTAGGATTTTTCAGAAGATATATTTGAATATAATTATTATTAGAAAATATATTGGATTTTTATTTTCTATAGTAATTTTTTTACTTTTTATTCATCAAATAATTGTATTAAATAATTACACAATACTGGTGTAATAATTAACTTATTAATGGAGATAATAAATAATTGTTATGAAAAATATTAAAATAAATATAAATTTGGATAATTAATATATATAAATAATAATATATATTACCTTTACCCCTTAGGGATATAATAAAATATATTTTTTAGGATAAAATCTTATTTTTATATTTTTTAAAATCCAAGAAACAAATAGTGTCAAAATTGACACTATTGATATTTTGTCAAAATAATGTTTTATTTAATTATTTGAAAATCATAATAATTTTTAAAAAATAAAAAATTATTATTATATGTTCTAAAATGTCCTTAATTGTTCATTTATTTTCTAATTTACATAATCTATGAAAAAAAGTACACTACTTTAATGTTGAATATTATGTTACCTTAGTTAAAATTAAAATAGAATAACCAAGGGTTAATTAAAATTATAAGGTTTAAATTGACACACAGACTTATCTAAATTTTATTTTCCGATAATATTACAACCTAATATGATCTTATATTCTATTATATTATATTTTGGAGGTTTTTTATGATGTGTTATTTTATTATAAATTAATATGTTTTGGAGATTCCAAAAGTGTCCCTCACCTAAATTATATAGGGGAACCTCTTACCTATCATATTCACTTCACATTGAGCCTTCAAGATCAACTATATTATTCCCATTTCTCTTATAAAATTATTTAGTTTCATTATAAAGGTTTTTCTATTCCCAAAATACTAACTCTAGTGCCTTTGAGAGGATATCTAGAGGGAGCTCGTTGAAGAAGTAGTAATCTCCTCTACCAATTCCTTCAAACATATTTCTTTTTATACTTCCTATTCCAATGTTTTTTCCATTATAAAGTAATAAATCTACTATAAACGATATTTTGAGTTTTTATTATGATTATGTAACAACCATATTCCACCTTTTATCCATCTTATGAAAAATAAAATCAACATGTGTTCATACGTACGACTTACCAACTCCTCATCGTTGTGTAATAAGTTTTTTACCACCACTTCACTTGGATGGGTATAATAATAGACATAGTAAATTCAAATTATTATTAGAAAAATATATTTATTATGGAAAAATATATATACCATAAACTTCCATACCATTACATAATTCAGGGAATGATATCACCTCTCAAGCGTACGTACTGCATACCGTCTCCATGACGGGATGCAATTAATTATCCATGATATCATTTAAATAATAATTTAATAAATTTATATAATGAATAAATATTATATATATATTAAATTTTTATCAATCTATAAATGATATAATAGAAACCCATGAATAATAACGGGGATTGATATGACAAAACATGCAGCAAATAACGCCCGAAACAATAGAAATAAGGAAATATTATTATACGGGTGATAATTTGGTCACAAATGATCTCATAAATATGAATATGGTTATGGATCAAGTTTATAATACTTTTTAATATATTATATAGTATTTTATGATAAATACAAAGAAACCTAGACCTAATTTAAGGGATCATTTTTTCTCACTTTTATTTCTATTGGACATATGCCTTATACACCACCTATTTCTTTTTTATAGTGTTTATGCTACCCATGAATGTTGTTATGATTTTTATTCTGATTTTTGTGGTATTTAAATTTTCATTTAATCTTCTTTATTTTATGATACATATTTTTCGACTGATTATAAAGTGGTAAGGTAAAATTTTACAATGTTTTTTTAATTTAGATTATTTATATGTCAGTATTTACTAAGAATTATTTATCAGTCATGTCAATGTTTTCGATAAATGCTTTCATAAATTTTTTTTCTATTATCCTGTAGATGTTTAAAGTCTTTTTTAATTAATTTTTAATTTTTTCTACATAGTTTAAATATTAATATTTCTTTCATTCTCTAAAAGATGTACTTTTTTACTTTTCCGACAAAAGTACAAGAACAATGTTTTTAAACTTATATGGAATGAATGGATTTTTATAATTTCATAACTTATTATTTCCATGAATCTTCCACTATAGGATTTCAATATTATTTTCAAGTAAATTATATTATTTTATAATTTCCTAAAATTTTAAGAAAATAAAAATTTTTCAAAGAAGAAATTATATTTTCCTTAAGAATTATTTTCAAGTGATATTTCAATATTGTTTTTCATTTACATACTTTGATGTTACTTATCTTTTGGTGGGTATAATTTTCAATGATTTATCCTCTTAAACCTATTATTTGATGATCTTTATTATGGACTATTATTTATCAAATCCATTAGTTTTACATTGATTATGTTATGATGGAATGATGTTTAAGAAACCCATTTTATTCCTTGGGTGATGCTGTGATGATTGATTTATGTTCTTTTGGAACACATATGTATGGTTTTTATTATGTGATGGTTGGGATAAATATCTCCTTCCAAGTAATTTTATAAATATTTATTTCTTCTGAGACATATAGGGATGGAATGAGAAATGATCTCGGTTCAATAATACATGGGTGGAATGGAAAATAATCTCATTTTTGTGATACTATGCTGTAATGGTGAGAAAACCCAGTTCTATAATATTGGGCTAGAAAGTGGAGAGAACTCATTTCAAGAAAGGAATTTTTTGACTATGATGGTATGGGAAATGATCCTTGGATAATATGGAAATTATTTTCAATGATTTTGTGTTTTCGAAAATTCTATGTTTTATGCCAAAGTTATTATCTCATCTCTTATGATCATTTATGATTTATGCCTTATAAACTGCCAAAATTTGTTTCATGACTCCATATTTTGATATTGGTTATTCATGGTAGTATTTTAGAAAGTTATGTTCAATTTTTTACATTATTATGTTCATATTTTGTTTGATACTTTCATTGTTTACACTTACTGAGAATCTGAGCACACCCTTTTCATATGTTTTCTTTTCCTTGAGATATAAATAAAGGTTTTATGTAGGAAAAATAAAGTTAAAGATATTTATTTGAGATGTTTAAGATATTATACCAAATTATAATTATGTGTTCCATGTTTCCAAATAAACTAAACTAGTATGGTCTTTGGGCGTCTATTTTTTATTTATTAAGTATTCCACAAAAGTAATGTAATGTCCATGTACATCAAGATTGGGTCATTAGAATAAAAATTGGTCTTATTAAACCATTTTTTTCTTAGATAGGTGGACCTCCTACAACTGATTTTAGTACCATTTATGATAGTATGAAGTAGAATAGTAGAGATGTGCATAAGTGTAGTGAAATGAGGATAGAGAATATGTTATCTTTTTAAATTCCCTAATGATTTTACCAATTATTCTTCAACTGTAGGAAGATAATAAATTATAGTAGGATATACTCATAGTATTAGATAAATTTAGGTAAATGTGTAAATATGGGCCTTATCCTATATGTTTTCCAAATTAATTTATGGTTGGCATTTAATTAGTTGGAAGGCATACATGGTCATGAAATCGGGGATCTAAATGGGGTTCTCTATAGCAGAGATGAACCCAAACTCCGAATGGTCATTCATATTAGGTATAGGGTCATGAAGATGATATAGAATGTGTATAAATAGTGGATCAGACTCTAGAAGATATTGGTGATGGACCGTCTACTCTTTTATGTATGTTTTTTATCACCAATGATCTATATACGATATTATTCAATATTTGTTTTTTCTATTTGTTTATATCTATCTAAGTATTTTTTGGACATGACATGCCAGTAAAGTTGACCTCTATGTTACTTTCCATTGACACTCCATTGGGTAAAAAGTGGACCTTCGATAGTTCTTCCTAGTGTATCCAATAGTCATTTCCAGTTATGGACATCAATGAGTCATCAGGATAATATAAGTGATTGGAATTGATGTGATCCTCGATATGGACTGACTGGTTATCTTTTGATATCACATTTATTGTCATCAAAGATGGTTGTTGTTTACTTACCTATAGGGAATGGTTCCTAAGGACCTGAGAACGGGAATTGGAATTAGGTAGGGTTTATTAAGACTTGAATCGGTTCTGGATGACCATGGAATAAATGGTTTGTCGACCTCCTTTTAAAGGATTAGTGAAAACCCCTCACATTTTCCAATAGTCATAGATCCTTATTAGGATATATTTCCAAATGAATTCATAGGAATTACCCTAGATAGAGGAGTTTCATTTGAGATATAGTTTGGTTTGGTTGAATATCCCATTGTGATGCCCCCTTATCATATTGAACATGCCTTGCTAAAGTATTTCAAGGTACATCTCAAGGACTAAGAGTATAAGGGGTTTATTAGGTCAAGTACTTCATCATGGTGTGAACCCATATCATTCTCTAAGAAGTCAGATAGGTCACTTAAAATATAAACTTATCACTAGAAGATGAACTATGTGATAGAGAATAATAGATATCTGATGCACATGGAATTTTTCATAGATCCCTTGTCATTAATTTATTTACCTAATCATTAAATATAGTGCGCACCTAGGGCTGATCTTGAGGATTAAGCTCACACAAAACTGAATCTCTAATGTATCTAGTTATATTCTAACTAATATAAAACTAAATAATATAAAGAGGATGAGTATGAAATATTCATGAAACATTAAAACATATCTATATATATAAATTTAATGTAGATAGAATGAATGTAGACATAATGAATGTTGTTAGAATGAAAAAAGGCCCTCCCAATAGAACACCCAGAGTGAACCTTCATAGTCTCTTTATTAGTTCCAAATAAACATAAAGAACGTGCTCTATGATATGAATGGGAATCTTATTATTCCCAGGTTCTGAATATACTATGCACTCAAAGATCACCAAGAGACCACACATCGACCTCCATGGTTGAGGAATAATATAGAAGAACATAAAATTATGCCTCAGGTGGAAAATGAATACACAAAGAAGCCTTACCCACTAAGATCCCTATCAGACTAACTCTAATAAAATAGGAAACAATAATAATGATATCTTAAAAATGAGGGTTCAACACTATATTAATCCCTTGCGAACTTCTTCTATTTAGTTACACATGATCATGAGTATAATAAATCAAAGTAGTGAAGATAATTAAGTGGAAACACAAAAGGAGAAAATAATAGAATAACCATAATTAGAAGAGTAAAATATATTAAAACTAAATAATAGTATTAAAAAATTAAACTATATATCTAAATAATATGTACACCTATAGTTTCAACTCTTTTAAAAATATAGGGGATACATTTTTATAGGAAAAGTGGGTGAAAAAATCCATAAAAATTGGTCCACAAAAATAAAGCATTTGTAAGACCCATTTAATTACAGAATTTTTGAAATTTTCCTTCTTAAAATTTTATATTTATGTCTCCTACATTATCCTATGATATTTTATCTTTATTAGAAAAAGTATTAAGGAGTTATGGGAAATTTACTATAGACAATTAATCTATCCTGGAAGACTCTTCATCTTCCACATCTTCTATTTCTTATGCTTTTATGTCCTTGAAATATGCAAACTCATGCATGAGAACATTTCATATAATTTTTCAATAATATATTATCCATATCCATGTATAATATCAGCTCATTTTCTTCTTTTAGGTTCGCATATATTGGCCCATCACTAAAAGTATCTAGATCTAGGCATAATTTTCAATGCCCAAATTGTTAGCTCGGTTTGGGCCTCCAAATAATGGATTATGCTTTTGGCCTATAATAATTAAATGAATACAAAATAAAATTTAAAAATAAAAAATTATTATTATTCAATTTGAATGAGTTAGGAAAAAAATTATGTCCAAAATATAGAAATAAATTAAAATAATTAAAATAAAAAATTATCCCATTTTTTTAATTAAGCTGAAAATGCCACTAAAACCTTAAAATGTGGAAACTACAAATAAAATAACACCTTAGATGGCTTAAAAACATTGAAATTAAAGTTAAAATAATTGAAAATAATTTCTCTATCAATTCCACCACACTAAAGTGTTGATCAAGTTTTACTTTCAATGATACATAATATTTTTTATATAAAGAGGGGGATATTTTTGAGAATAATAATCTATCTCTATGATGATTTTGATGCTCGAAAATACCCTTAATTGTTTTCTAATGATTTTATATTATGTATATTTCTAGAATTTATTATTCATTATATTTTTATTTCAGGATGAAATTTTTAAGTTATTGAACAACGAGATTTAATTCGCATTAGAGTGTTCTGGAAATAGTGTTCATGCATTACATGTTCGAGAATTGGTTAAGCGTGTTCTGGAATCATTTTCCATACCCTACGTGGAGAAATGTAGCGTAAAGATGAAATGTGGTGTATACTTTTTGGGTTATCTGAATATTATGGTTAATCAACCATATGTCATCGGAAAAGTATGTAAGAGGAACACTACGTTATGAAGGAATGCTGCGTTTGGGATATGGAAAAGTATGGTTCATCAACCTTACATTTGTAATAAACATTAACTTTCATCAAAAGTATGGATCATGTACTTTACATTTATAAGCTTTTAAAAGTTTGGATCATTTATCATACGTTTTATTATTGAAAAGAAAAGTATGGTTTATCAACCTTACGTTTGTAATCAACCTTACGTTTGAAGGACGCGAAATCAACCCTACTTTTGGGTTCAACCATATGTTTGAAAGATGCATGCTATACAGTTCAAACTTACATTTGGCATCGGAGAATTGAAGATGATATTATTATGCAATGGTCTGCAAGCGGATTATTAGGCTGATTTCAATCCTGATTAAAATTTGATTTTTATACCGCATTTTTGACTGAGTCAAATCCGTTTTATCTATGATTTAAAGGATCAATTTAAAAGGATCTTTTTTATGCCGAATCTTTAGGGAAGTTATGACTGCTCTGTTATTTTGAATTTTTTGATTATCTCTAGTCAGAATGTGACTTTTTTTATCTAAATTTTCCGGAGAAGTACTCGTCGTTATTATACAGATATGATATTTACATAGAAAATATAAACAAGTTTTTCAAAACAACAATGATGAATATAAAGGAAATATAGACTATCGAGAACACAGATCTGCTAATTTAAAAGAGCCACAAAGCTTTGTTTATTGAAGAATAAGAATCATGATAGAATATTCACTCATTGTACATTGAAGATCTATTATGAGTCTACTACATCTGATGTTTTGAATTATACTTCTATATATATTGTAGCCGGATCAACTCAGAACGACTCTTCTTGGAAGATCATTATTTATGAAGGTGACGATCCATCTACTGTCAATTGCATTCTGTTGCAATTGGGAAGAAAAATGGGAAAGTATTTTCAAAGTACAAATACCTTTATTTATTTCCTAAGTGATCATCTTCTCATACTAAGCAGTATAGGTTCTGTGAGTGAACTTGAAGGCTTTTTTTATTTAGATTGTAAAGGTGCCAAATGCCTGTACTCAGTTATGGAATGTTCTGTTGAAAAGAGAACCAGATATTGAAAATCACCAAGCTCATGGAGTAGAGTGTTGGTGGAGTGGTCTAGGGGCCTTCTGTTCACCGAACCACTATAAATCGTGTGTCCCTGCTATTTAAACTCCGGCTGCATTAATCCATCTGATTAAAGTAAAATGGAAGAACATTATTTTTCAAAGAATATTTAAAATACAAAATTCACCCCCCCCCCCTCTTGTGTATATTTGGTATATCCCGATCCAACATAAAATAATTCACTCATGAGCAGTCATCTACTACCAAGGTCAAAACAAACATCCCAATGTATAAATAAAAAAACATTTCAATTATTATTTTGAAGAAACTATCATGCATACTACAAAGAATAATGTTCAATATAACCTCATAAATCATAAAAATACATTCAATTTAATTTTATCCCTGACATTATTATCATGCCTACCTCTACGGGAAATTTTTTTTATTTTAACCCAAGTATATTTTTTAGTTTTTCTCATTATCAAGAACATGTTTGATATCCATAAGATTTATATCCTACAAGTATATAAATTTCACATATTCATAAATTTTTAAATCATGTGGTCTTTCTCATGGGTTGTTATGAGGCTATGGTAAGTTGGTTTTAATTTTAAAAACATATGCGGTTGAATGATGATGGTTAAGCTCTAATGTGAAGTAAATGTATAAATACTATTTTGATAATGAATTTTGTTCTCCTCAATCAAATCAAAAATGAATCATCTCTAAAAAATTTTATATTACGGACATACATGGAATTTCAGAATCAAAGAAATATTTCTTCCCTTTTTCCCCATTTTGTATCACTATTTAAACATGAATTCAAATATGGATTTCTCTATAGAATTATTTTTTAGGAAAAGAGAGGTAGATTTTAATATTCAAATATTAGTGGACACCAAACCCATATTTGTAATGATATTTGGACTATAATGTGGCTGCATGAAAAGGTATTTCATTGATACTAGGGTGTTAATAAAGACCATATGAAAAGTTTGGAAAAATTAGTGTTCAATGTAAAAAAGGCTTTTAAAGTAGTGCCTTAATCATAATTGACTCATTCCATGAACACTAACATATTTGGAAAAAATAAAAACATAATTTTATAGACCTCACAATATATCTCAATACATTCAAGAAAAATATAAATGTAAATAATATTTCAATGACTTTATAAACCTCTCTGGTTTTGCAAGATCTTCAATTCAGACAGTAATCATGAAAATGAGTTTCACAATCAGTCAAACTTTATCAAATGAAAAGATTGGAAATCAAGAATCAAATTACATTCCATAATAATTTAAATCATCAAAAATTTTAATTAATAAGTGTTCCAAAAATACCAAGATGGTTTGAATAATCAAAAGTATTTGATTCAACTCAAGAATCCAAAAACACACCAAATATGAAAAAAATTTAAAATTCAAAAAAAAAATTAGAAAAATAAAAGAAAAATAAAAGAAAAATAAAATAGAATCAAAAAAATTCCAAAAAATATATTAACACTCCCCTAACTTATTCCATTTACTAACCTATTTTTAACTACAACCATATCAAGAATGTTTTATATACATAATTTTAATTGGGAGACAATTAAAATAAAGTAAAAAATATATATAACCTGATTCATTTCTCAGTATCACCCATGATTTATGCTTCTAGTTTCTACTATATTAAAACTATAAAAAAGAATGAAACAAAAAATTATAAAAATAAATAAAAAGAAAGATATAGGGGAAATAAAATGGATAATAACTTGGTTATACCCCCAATAGGGTTTTAGGATTTTACGTCCCCTAATTAGAATGTTTGTGTTGGATTATCCCCAATATGATAGTTGGAGTGGTTTCTATTAGATGATCCACCACATGTGACTTTTCACAGAATTCATGATTATACACCAATAATGGAGAATCTAAAAGAAGATAAGAAAATTCAAATCCTCTTAGCATAAACAAATAGAAAATTTGAGATTTATAGTAGGAGGGAAAAAAATAAGGGTGATCACTGTTTAATTTTATGGTTTCCTCCACTGTATGGTATGCATGTTATTGTATATGAGTTAGTGACACCAACACCAGCTTCTATATATCTTATTATTTATCCAATACTTGTATGGATTCTTCCATTTCATCTGAGGCCTGTGTAAAATCACAAGTATTTATAGAATAATACATTTTCATATCTATTGATATTTTTGAATTTAATATTAACATTAGTTTAAGGGGGACACAATTTTAGATAGTGTTCTCGATACGCAACAATGAATTTCAATAAAATATTACATTGCACACAACACTTAGTTATACTGAAAAATAATACAACAATATTATTATTATATTAAATGGTAGTTAACACCTACTCACTCTAATGGAAATGATGAACAAAATTTACTATATTGTTATTTTAAATATTTTTTAAAATGAAAAAATAATATTATTCTATATAATATAGAAATTAAAATTTACTTTGGATTAATTTTTGGTAATATTCTGAAAAAGATCATTTTTTTAATAAACAGTGACAAATACCGCATTTTAAGTCAAAACAATATTTTCATCAAATTTATTTATATAGATAGATTATATTTTTTATTGGTTTTAAAGAGTAATTATATTATGTTTTAATAATTTAATAAAAAATTTTCCATTGGAAGTAATTTCAAATTTAAATCAAACATAAACACATGTCAAACTTTTGATAGTTTTTATTTCTTAAGAACCCACTTTCTGGTTTTGCAACGGGAATTAATTTTAAATTATTTAATGAAACATCTACATTTTGAGTTTGAAAAATTGGATTGAATATTTTTAATTATAATTTATAAATTATTTAAATAGGTACCTTTTATTTTTTGGGATATTATGAATAGTAACTTCTGTAATTATTTTTATTTACCACGGTTAGAGATTAAATTGTGTATATAAGGGTAAAAATAATATTATAATAAAATAAAACTACTCAAACATGTGTCCTAATATTATTGGATCAGTCTTGGGTGACCAAAAAAATCTTTATTCCAAACGTTTGGCATTTGGGATCCACTTGGGTGTGAAAATGACAAGTTATAGTAATTAATTTAGAGTAAAGGGAAATATGTCATAAACATGTATCGTTTTACTTAAAAAAAATTAAGGTGGGGTTATATAAGTGTTATCTTCCACTATAAATAGTCATTATAAATATGAAAATATATTATACCACATTGGGAATTATTTTTAATTTTATAGATTAAGTAAATAAATTTAATTATGACATAATGATGATGCAGTGATTGCTTCATTAGTAAAGGATTCAAATAAATGATATTAAAAATATTAAAATAAATATTATTTTACATAATTTATGACATAAATGAATTTTATAGATGAATATGAAATGTTATTAGACAATTAAATTGTTTGTTTCGAATTTTTATCTCTTTTTATATTTATTATATTTGATAAAATTGAATAGTATAAAAATCGACAAAATTAATGTTTTATAAAAATAATAATTTATTAAATTATTTAAAAGTCATAAAAATATTTTAAAATCACATTGTTATTATGATATGTCTTAAAAGTTCATTAAGTGTTTAATTGTTAGAAATTTACCACATTTAAGTAAAATTAATGTCTTCCTAACAATTAAAATGATGTTACCACTTTTAAAATAAAAAGATAATAATCAAGGGTAACCTGAAAAGATAAGGTTTAAAATAAACTCACTACATGTCTAGATACTATTTTATTAGATTATTTAGATCTATTAAAATCCTATATTTTCCATATATCAATTTAGATCCACTATTATAAAAAAATAATTTATATAAATTTAATGTTTTAATACTTTCCAAGGGTGCCCCTCCCATCTCTTATAAAAATGAACCCATCCCTCTCTATTACTCACACTTCCAAATCCATTTAGTTTATTGAATATATGTCCATGACTATTACTAGAATCCATCCCCTCATTATTGAAGCATTATTTTATGAATAACTCCCTTCATAGATGTATTTAGGTGTTCTTCAAAGGTGATCAACCAAAGAAGAGGTATCGTTTTCTTTAAGTGTTTCTATTTTGTTTCTTTTTCCACTTCCTCAAATATCATTAAAACATGATGAGATAACAACTACAGTATACTAAATATACTGAGATGTTATTATTTTTATATCATCCCCTAAATTCATCTCTTCTTCCATCAAATAGGAAAGGAATTAATCATTCATGCGTACATGTGAATTATCACCTCCCCGAACCGATTTAGTTTGTTTTCCGTTAGCATCTATTAGGATTGGTTATAATGATGTAATTAGTATTAATATGTGATATTAATGAAATATTAATAAATATATGATAATAATATATCAATTAAATTCTTAATTTAACATTTATAAAAATGATAATGTTGTTCGTGCGTACGTGTGAACTGTCCCCTCCATGAAGCGGTGTGAATTGTTTGTATTAATGATATCACTTTTATGATATAATTATAAGTATATGTAAATGGTCATGATTATTTTAATAGTATCATGATAATTATTTAAATTTAAAATAATAATTATTCTATTTTCATAATGATAAATGAAAAATTGAAACGCTACTCAAGCATATGTACGACCTATCGTCTCTCTGATTATATGTAGTTCATTTTTCATAACCATATTTAATGGTTTAAATTAAAAAATATGAGTTATGTGTAAAATTGATGAATATTTCATGAATACTATTCTATATATGATGGACTTATGACCACATGGACTAGTGACATCATACCAAGTTCATTTTTGACTCTAGAACCGATTATTGACAAAACATCCGACATGAACTAAAATAATTAACTAATTATTATTACATAGTAATAAGTAATTTAATGGGAATAATAAACATGAAAAGGGTTCTAAATAAAGTATAAACTAACCTAAATTTATTATTCAGGAAGATAAATATGGATCAAGACAGGTTATACTCAAGGTAAGGGACTTCATCTCAATATCATTTAATTGAGGCATATTTTGATTTATATACAAGTTATATTTATTGGGTATATAATTATACCCTTTTACATTAGTTTCATTCAATGGTTTTGAAAAGGAATATTTTTTTCCAGAGATTTTTACTAAATGACATAAGTAAATTTTCTTTTTAATGTACGTTGTGACAACATCCTTTCCACTGCCACGATAATTATTTGATATTTGGGTTTCTCTAATAAAATTTAATATATTTAAAAAGAAAATTAAATACCCTATTTTTTTACATATTTTCTCATTAAAAATTGTTTTGAGAAAGGATTTATTATATCAATATCTTGAAAATATGTCTTATGATGGAAATGTGGAAATTTTATTTTCTTCCTTTATGTCATTTCATGTGTTATGATTATGTTATGGTTATTGGGAATTACATAGGTATATGGGTGGTTCTATGATAAAATGAGGGTGGGTGAGCCCGTGGTAGCTCTCCAATGCATTGGGTAACATGACAGAGGTAAATAGTAATGTTTCTCCTAATAGTTTTAGGGAAAATACTGTGATGGGTAATCCAAACATAACCATGAATTTTATTCCCTATATAGTAGTGAAAGAGATAGTATAAGTATTTTATAGATTCCAAAAGTTGCCATTTTGATTTATGATTCCTAGGAGTTATTTATAAATATTATTATTTCATCAGGTATGTTAAAGAGCTTCTGTTTTATGAGTGAAAGGTATTATTTCATTGATTTGTATGTATTCATGGACATATGTTTTCTTTCCTTATTTTAGAACACTTATTGAGATTTTTTGAGCTCATCCCATGTTTTTTGAAAAAAAATTCATTGGGTATAAGGAAGGGCAAGAGACATGAGAAAATCAATAATATTGTTATCCTAAAAATAATTCTTTTTTTATTTTAGGATTTTTATTAGTATGAAAAAAATAGAGTATAAGTGTCTTATTTTTAATTTTTTTGATGTAATGTATTAATAATGCCCTAATTCATTAAAACTATAAACCTGAAAAGATTCTCGGTGTGAATTAAAGTCAAATTAATGACATATCTAAAGATTATGTAATGTTTTAAGGCTAGGGAATTATAGTTGGAATCCAATGTCAGTTTAGAAAACTTTAAGGGTTAGAATATTATTAATAGAATATTCATAAATTATTTTTACATTAGGTTCCAATTGAAATGATATAGAATTTAAATATTACCATGTTTCTTTATCTAAAAAAAGTATGTGTTCATAATGGTTTTCCATAGAGGAAATAGGGAATCTATGATGGGAAGAAATAAAGAGGAAAACAACCTTCCAAATTAGCAACCTAATATGGTTGGAAATGGAACTGAATAGTTGGTTATAGTGAAAGAACAGTTGACGCAGGCTATAAATGGAGGTGGTATCCATGTGCGATATCAGCTAGATAAACCATAGAGAAACATGTTAATAGTGGAGAATTTCATGAGGCAATATTCCCCATCAAACGGACGATCATATGACCCTGTGATAGCTTAAGAGTGGATTAAAGCACTGGAAAATATTTTCAATGTAATAGGGTGTTCAGAATATCAAAAGGATAGTCTTGTTTTATACCATTTTGAAAGAGAATCTAATCCGTGGTGATCAATGGTAAAAAAAATATCAGGGATAATGATGAGATTAATGCTCTTGATTGGGATGAATTCAAAGGTGTGTTTTATGAGAAATATTTTCCTATAGTGGTTCGAATTAGAATTGAAAAATAATTATTCGAATTGAAGTAGGAGGATGACTTGGTGGCTTCTTATGATGTAAACTTCACACGACTGGAAAGGTGTGATCCATATTTCATGATGGATCTTGACAGTAAAATCAATCATTTTTTCTCAGGATTAAAAACATGGTATTGAAGGACATTAGATTCACATGAGGTCAAAAGTTATGAAAACATGTTCACTGTTCAGAGAAGGTGGAAATGGATTTTACCAATGATTAGGTGTTCTTTGAAAAACAACAGAATAACAAGTCAAGGTGGAAGACAAAAGGGAAGAACTCTTTAAAAAAAATTGATGGTAAGAATATTAAGTTTACAATTTGTGACAATTGTTTTAAAAATCACACTAGGGACTGCCTTTTTAATTATGGTAAGAACTTCTGATGTGTTAAAATGGGATATAAGGCTCATAATTTCACTAAACAAGATTAGGGTAGTTGTAAGAGAAAATCTGATTTACAGTCAGTAACATGTTTTAATTGCAATGAGATGGGACATTATGCAAATGAGTGTTCGAAGAAAAACTAAAATGATGGAAAGTAATAAAACAACAAGCAGAAAGGGCGGGTGAGGTCCTTCGCAACAACTTTACTAGATGTTGGTCCATCAAATGAAGTAGTATCATGACATTGTTTGTGTTTCTGACGCTTTCACTGGGGCACACGCATGTGTCATGCAGAGGACGTGCTTCTGTTACCCCGTATTCCCACTTTCCAAAGGCTGGCGGCATCCGATCCTTAATTAGGAACGTCTGCTCCTTGATCGAAATAGGATGATGGGATGTCGGTTCTTCCTTCCATGGATTCCTCCTCAGAGCCCGTCACCAAGCCCGGGTCTCCCTCATAGATTTAAAATATAATTCTTGAATCTCTTCTTAATTCCATATCTTCATGGAAACCAATTAATTACACCGCTTCTGTCAGTACCTTCAAAGGGGTCCAGTTAGGGCAGCAACCTTCAGTTTGGAGAGTAGTCACATTGGGACATCACTGGCATGTCTTGATGTTGGGGATTTTCATGTCTTTCCTCTGTCCCTTATTTTCGGGCTTCTCGAGGGCGCTGAAGTCCAAGGCATCTCACATCAAATGCGGGTAATTGTATGCCATAGGAGTGTATCTGAGGTTTTCCTTATCTTCCCAGGTTTAACACAAGGTATGCCGCAAGTTTAACATCCAGCGGAGACGGATCGGACTGATCGGAACACTAAATAGAGTGGATCATATTGAAGAACCCCATGAAGGGAACACTGATGTTAGGGCCAACACGTGGGTGGCTTCCTGAATGTTGTGTAGGGGAATGGAGAATGAAATGGCATGATCCCACTAGGATGTGGCGGCCCGAGTAAGAATTGGGATTTATGGTGGCATTGGGATTGGGTCTTGAAGAGACTTCCTACATATCCCCGTGGTATAGAATCAATGTCTGCCTAGTTTGATGGGACGATTGGACACCTGTGGAGGCGACCTATGAGAATGGACACATGGATGGGACCCAGAGGAAGTAGAACCTATGGGTTAGGGAATGAGCTTCCTGAGACACGTGGACTCGAGGGAGAGATCCGGATGAGACATGAGTGATGGGCTTCAGTCTCGTGGAGGCCTCCTACGTATCCTTATGGAGGGGAATCAAAGTCTTCATAGTTGAGATGGAATATACAGTTTAAAGTCATGCAGTATGAGAACGGGGCTTACACACTGAGGCGGCCCAAGGTGGAAATGGGGCTTGGTGCACCGACATGGAGACGGTTGGAGCCAATGGTTTTTCAGGCTTGAACCTCGTGGAGGCTTCCTGCGTACCATGCCTTAGCATGGATCAATGTCCCCATAGTTTGGGTGGATTGGAGCATATGCTCTGAGACGACCCAAAGTGGTGGGGCTTGAACCTCTTGGAGGCTTCCTATGTACCATGCCTTAGCATGGATCAAAGCCCCTTTAGTTCGGGTGGATTAGGGCTTACCCTATGAGATGGCCCAAAGTGGTGGGGCTTGAAACTCTTGGAGGCTTCCTACGTACTATGCCTTAGAACGGATCAATGTCCCCATAGTTTGGGTGGCTTGGGTCTTATGCTCTGAGATGGCCTAAAGTGGTGGGGCTTGAACCTCGTGGAGGCTTCCTGTGTACCATGCCTTAGCACGGATCAAAGTCCCCGTAGTTCAGGTGGATTGGGGCTTATGATTTGAGATGGACCAAAGTGGTGGGTATTGAACCTCGTGGAGGCTTCCTATGTACCATGCCTTAGCATGGATCAAAGTCCCCGTAGTTTGGATAGATTGGGGCTCACGCTCTGAGACGGCCCAAAGTGGTGGGGCTTGAACCTCGTGGAGGCTTCCTACGTACCATGTCTTAGCACGGATCAAAGTCCCCATTGTTCCGGTGGATTGGGGCTTATGCTCTGAGACAACCCAAAGTGGTGGTGCATTAACCTCGTGGAGGCTTCCTATGTACCATGCCTTAGCACGGATCAAAGTCCCCATAGATTGGTTGGATTGGGGCTTACACTTTGAGACGGACCAAAGTGGTGGGGCTTGAACCACATGGAGGCTTCCTATGTACCATGCCTTAGCACGGATAAAAGTCCCCGTAGTTCGGGTGGATTAAAGATTTCGCTCTGAGACGGCCCAAAGTGCTGGGGCTTGAACCTCATGGAGGCTTCCTACGTACCATGCCTTAGCATGGAACAAAGTCCTCATAGTTCTAGTGGATTGGTGCTTATGATCTGAGACGACCCAATGTGGTGGGGCGTGAACCTCGTGGAGGCTTCCTACGTACCATGGCTTAGCATGGATCAAAGTCCCCATAGTTCGGGTTGGACAGTTTAACGTCATGAGGGATGGGGGAATTTGGGGCTTACGCTCTGAGACGGTCCAAGGTGTGTCATGGTTGGTTCTCACTCTAAGCTCATGGGATTCATGCTCGGTGTGAGAAACAAGATGTAGCGTAGACCTGAAGATCACGTCGTGAAGGATGCGTCTGTGGGAAGTGAAAAGGGGCTTACGCGTTGAGCAGCCCATGGTGTCAGGATATTCTCCAAGATGGAGGCTGGAGGGTGACAAAGAACATCGGGAGAGGGATTTGGCACTCGACAAGAGAGGAGGGGCCACATTCCCTATCACGCCCTCCGCTCACCTTGGCACCGAGGAAGTGAGGAGGAGCAGGGGTGTTGCCTCCTGGAAAAAGGATACGGGCATACACCAAGGCAGTTGCCCTTCCACACGAACAAATGCCACTCTAATAAGGAGGATATCATCCCCTGTGAGGGATGACCCCATCCCTATGGAGATGAGTGGGCGTGGAGAATGTCCAATGTGGCGAGACCCGGCATGCGAGGCACATGGCCAGGTCACAGTTTAACGTCATGTGTTGAGGATGAGGTGCTTGGTAGTTTAACGTCCTGCAGGTCGGACGAGGGGGGTTGGCCCCGCACCCCTAGGACTTACATAACCGGTGCCCTCTGCCCCTTGTTGAATGGAAGGCATCGGCAAAGCCATGCTGAGGGGTTGTCACTGAGCAAACCATCGAGGGTTCCACGTTAGCGTGGCTATGCGAAGAAGCAATAGTCGTTAGCGTGCCTATACGAAGATGCATGAGGCAAAGCAACACAATGGGAAGGATTTTCCAAGGGACTTTGAAGTTACTTCATACGATCCTAGAAGGACGCACATGAAAACCATGTAGGATGAGGTTTCATGGGGGCACGAGACACCTGTGAATGGCACCCATAAGGAGGGCATCAGGCATTCGCACAAGAGGGAACCCAGGGAGCACCGAGGTGAAGGGCACCTGAAGATTGCGCGCAACCCTTTGGGGATTATGAAAAATAAGGGGGTCCGGCGCAAAAAGAACCTCGGGTTGGTGAAAAATCAGTGTTGCCTGCGCGAAATAGGGGGGTGATGTTTTGCGCCTAACTTGAATGGATTGCACACTACTTGACGGGATTGCGCGCAAAGTAAGGGATTGCGCGAAAATGAAGGGGTGTGCACGCAAAGGAAGGATTGCATGTAGCTTGGCCGTCTTACATGCCCCGGAATGGATTGCGTGCAAGGGGCACACCCCGAAGGGGGTTGGATTTTAGTATAAGCCAGGGGGATCTCGCACGATGGCGGATCCCGGAGCAACTTGGCGCGAAAAAGAACCATACCTGAAGGACATATTGTGCGCGCGTAGAAAGCCGATTATGTACACGAGAGGCGGTCCGAATTCTTCATCCCCGAAAAGGAAGGGGGACACCTTCTATTTATAGGCATCCGGTGGCGCAAAATTCAAGACTGTGTGAAATAATTGTGCGATGGAGGCCGCGGTGCGAAATATCAACCGCACCGGGCGTGAGTGCGAAATTATTTCGCACCGGCACCAGGACTCTTCGTGCATCCCGGTACTTTCTGCGTGGGACATATTTTTTCGCACGCTTCACCCTTTTTTCCGTGCAACACCTCCGAGCCCCTAGGACCAGGTCTCCGGTTCTGAATATGACTTTGCTTTTTTCGTTTCAGAATATACTCCAGCACTGAAAGCACTTTTTTGTGTCTACAAATGCATCCCCCCCTCAGAATTGGATCAACGAGGGGTCGCAACGATCGGTTTCTGAGGGAAACACCAAAACACAGGGCTTCATGGGCCCCCTGCACGCAAATAATTTGAGTGGCGTGCAAAACCCAGCCACGCACGGAATCTTCTTTTCACATGGACGCGGAACCCGACTTTTCCAATAAAATCCATCGCGGGTCCCAGGCTTCATACGTAGTTTCTCGCATGATAAGCATCGATCTCTCGTGTGCGAAATCGCTTCTTCTCCATCGCAGAAAACCACGCATGTAATTCTACCGAGATTTAGTGGCCTTTTTAACACTAACCCTGGACTTTTCATGAAACGACTTCAAATTTTGCGCCATCCACTGATTTTATGCCCTAGACTCACCGATTCTGTGCCAACCTTATAGCTTTTTCACCAACTCATAATATAATTTGTCGGAAGAAAATGGATGAAAACCAAGTTGATGAAGGGGAAGCTGCTACTCACAGGGCTGAAATGGCTGCGAACCCGGAGGTCTATGGGGAAAGAGGGTTGTATCCAATAACCACACTCTCATCAACATGCTACCCCCTACCCAGAAAGAGTATGCCCTATCTCACAATCTGCCTCAATGGGACTTCAGCATTCTAGAGGAGGTTCCCCTGTCGGGTTTCAAGGTTGATACCCCCACGATAATGGGTGACTTATGAAGATGACTTTCCTCGATACAACATCACCAATAACTGTCACCCTTCCAGAGAAACCAGGAACATGTATATTTATGTCCTCAACCCCAGGACCAAGACAATTGCAGGGGGTTACCCTGTTGCGGAGAGCTCATCGGCCCTCTACGCGAGCACTTTTTGACAGAGCATCACTAACGAGACCAAGGGTTAGCTGTAGGACTGGGATCTACAGTCAGGAGGAAATTTCACCGGCAAGGGGGCCTGGGCGTACTGGGTTCGCCACACGTGCAACCAATTTGGGGCCGAGTTACGGGACATTGGTCTGTTTGAGGCGGTGTGGACATCGCAGTTCCACTTCTACAGGTAGCCTGAGCTCGGTCCAGAGATGTTCACCCGGTGGTCCCATGACACCAACACATTCCACCTTCATCATGGGGAAGTTGGCATCATTCTCTCAGACATCCACTGCATCAGAGGCATCCCTTTGAAGGGCCATCAATACGATGAGTTCCTCCCGCCGATGAACATCTGGGGTGACAGGTCTCGAATCCCCATACTGACGTGGCACCTTCTAGAGTTGGCCAAGGAGAAGATGAAATTCACGGACTTCCTGAAGTACATCGCCTACAAGGACTGGTTCATCCTGTTCCTGGAGAAGGATCCGGAGGTAAAGATGCCAGGGCGGGGAAAATGGTGTCCAACCACGGCTCAGAGGAGGAAGAGTGGATCCTACTGGACGATCCTGGAGGTGGGGAAATACCAATCATGGGGCTACTGCATCAATGAGGCTCGGTACAAAAATTTATGGTACGCCAGATTACTCGCCACATTCTTGAGTGGATGGCTCTTAGAGGTGCAGGACGTAAGGTTTGGCGTTCCTCCAGTGACCCTGGTGATGGCGGGCATCATTGCCGCCAACAAGAGGTTCAACCTGGGGGACCTCGTGCCAGCTCGGTTGTACGCCATCTTGGGATGCATCTCGATAGGGGGATCACCGAGGAGAGTTTGTGGCCCCTTCGAGATCTTCCACGGCTGGGTTGTGGCTCACTGCGGCAGCTACACATTCCCAAATACCATCCGTCCTTTTGGAAACTGCCCGAAACCCTTTCTGAAGAATATTGTCGGGGTCATTCCTATGACGCTCAATAAGGAGGAAGTACGGATCAGGATTGGTAACCATTCCAACATCGCCTACATCTCATTCCCCACCCCAACTAGTCAGCTAATAGACGATGGACAAGGCTCACTAGAGCAGAATGAGTACTTCCAGAGCATCAGAGATGGGGTGCTCGTGGCCCGGACAGATGGACAGATTTTCTGCTAGCCTTATGTGCCATCTAGGTTCCCAAGGCTGTTTGGATGCCTCCAGATAATTCCGAAGAGAGTATACACAAATGTCTAGGAGGAGAGGTATCCATGTGTTCTTCATCGGCTTTGGCTGATGTTCACAACCTACGGCTCCAATGACATCATCACTTTCCCTAAAACCGGAGTCAACGTTGGCCTCTCGACAAAGTATGTTGAACATTGGACCATAGCATACCCTAAGGGGATTCTATGGAAGTGAGTTCAGCATCTCAAGGACACCAATGCGGAACCTCGACGGCAAGAGAGCAGGCAGGGTTTCGCCAGAGGGGGAGGACCAGAAGTGCCTCATGGAACGGGGCCTGCACATGTTGGAACCTCAGTAGCGGGGGCATCGCATAGTGTGGTCACGCCCTCATTTCCTATAGGATGAGGGTCCCACAGACCGGCAATGGAACTTCCTAGGAAGAAAATAAGATACTTTCTTCAACCATCCCAGGATTTCATCTTCCCCGCGCAATGGTCAGGTTGGATAACCCTGCGGTAGTCAATGAGTACTGAATCCCTCTAGAAAAATATAGTGTGAGACAGGATCCAGTTGCCGGAAGTCGGGCTTGTCCGGGTCGCTGAAAGAGTGAGCTTCCATCGAAGACATGAATACCTGATGGCCATGGACACATACTCATGTCAACAAGGTTGGCATTTGGATCCACTTCTCTTGGTGAAGGTGCTCCTCGGCCAGGGGCATGATCTGGAAATGATGTTGTCGGGGGAAGATGACAGCGACGATGAGTCAGAGAGTGGTGAGGAAGGAGAAGAGGTATAAGGATAAGGGGAACGTGAAGGAGAAGGAGATGGGGAGCCCAAAGGTGAAGGGTCGCAGGGGGCATCCCACCAAGGGAGTCTCCGCGAAAAGGGGGAGATCGCCGGCTCCTATATGAATGTGACTTAGATACTCAAGGTATGATTCAACCATTATCTTCCCCTGTATTCTATTTCCTTTGCAATCCTTTACCCACCTTCCTAATCTTACTCAGGAGCACATCAGTGCTGATCAAGCATCTCCGGCCAAAGGAGGGGAGGAAGAGTCAATAGGGCAAGGCGGGGCACCGACGCTCGTTAACGAGCTGACAAGTGCTGAGGGATCCCCCGCCAAGAAAGCTCCCATAGTGGCCAGAGCACTAGAGGCTAATTCCTTGGGTTCCTGTACATTTTTTTCTTTGATATCGGTACTCACTGTTGGGGGAAACAACTGATCAGGGTGCGCCTTGTTTGTGCAGTGATCACAACACCCGAGTCTCGTCGGGATGCTAATCATGGACCATCCGCGGGTATGCCAATGGAAAATGTGTTTCCCCATCCCGAACATGCCTCCCAAACAGAGTTGGATCCAGCATTTGGTGAGGAGGGACTGGCGAACACCAGTGGCGCTGCCGTCGGGGCAGGGCCGGAAATCAACGAGGGTGCCACCAGGATCGAAGGGGGAGAGGAAGGTCACCCAGATGCTAAGGAGCCTATTCCCCTAGGAGAAATCTCAGAGGAGGACCCTACTGCTACCCTGTTGGATGTCATCCCTGTCTATCGGCCCGCTGAGCCCGAATAAATTGACTATTCAGATTCGAAATTGGCCGAGGAGATTCGGATGACGTGACGCAAGGGATGGAAGTGCATCTGGCATTTCCTCAATTTGCCGCAGGGGGAATGGCTAAAGTGGATGGTGTCACTCCACACCTGGTTGCACTTCCTATGTGCTAGAGGGCTGGATGCTCAATGCCTTCACCTGAGGGTCCGTGATTACATGGCCGAGAAGATGCGTGAGAGCAGCCGGTGCACCGACATCATCCTGTTCCAGGAGGAGTCGGGGAGTAACCAAGCAAATATGAGGGCATATCAGGAGGTCCAACACCTTTAGAAACAGGAAAAAGAGTAGAAGGTATTCATTTCAAAATGTTCTAATATCGTGGAGCAGCTGAGGGCATAGCTGGAGGATGGACAAGATCAAATCATAGAAGTGAGTCACCAGATAACCGAGCTCTAAGCTGAACAGGCATGGGTGCGGGCCAGGGTCAGTGAGTTGATCCCTACAGCCGCTGATGAAGAAAGGGTCCTCAGGGGATGGGAGGCAGTCCTGGGGTCCACCAGCGAAAAGGTGGTGGCATTGCAGAGATCTATCCAAGCTGCTAACCCTTAGGGGCCTTGTTTTAGCCACACCCATACACTTTTCCCGCTTTTGCTACTTCTCATTCTATTGAACTGTATGTATGGACAAATTGACTTACTTTCCCCTTTTCTAAACATACTTGTCCATTTTTATTAACTTTCTAATCCATAATACCGAAATAAATAGCAATCCATCCCTTAGATCACATGGGCCATGGGAAACAAAAGAGGCTCGTAGTATCAATTCGTTTGATTGTGGGAGGGTCAACCATGCTTCGGGAATTCTCAATTCGAACCCGGATTTTTGAGGAGAAGAGGGAGGCCCAGCCAAAGGAAGAGGAACTCAGACCAATCAATGTATCAACTTCTCAATGTGCTCTATCACACGTGCGGGGCAATTCCAGGAGCATTGGAATCTGTCCGAACATAGGGGAATGTGAAATTTGAATCAGGTTAACCAAATTTGGAACACTATGGGAGGGGTGTGGAAATGAAGGAAGACTATTGAACATGTTAGAAACACAATGTTATTATTGCATTATCCTGAAATAGGGACAATAAATGAGGGTTGATTGCTGATCATGTTCGTAACACGGGTCCTAACTCAAATATCATCGATCATCCTTCTGGAACGACGGACCAGGACAGAAGGCGGATCATAGTTCGGGCATCCATACTATAAGGGGGTCCCTCCAGACATGATCAGTCTTCTTGAACATTGGCCCAGGACAGTAGGCGGACCATAGGAAGAGCATCCATACTGTTAGGGGGTCCCTTCATATGTGAAAGAGGATGAGGACCTGAATAATGGGGCTCACAAAGCGTGGATAGTGAAGTTGTGGTTTGTTCGAGTAGAATCCAATACTCCTAAGATTACACCACCATGGTGGAAGCACATTAAGAGGATGCATCAATCTGATCATGGATCATTCCTACTTTTGGACTGGACCTCTCTGGTGGGGGACCTGTCACTTCCCAATGTCATTATGGTCCATCCCGAACTTGTTCAGGTCGAATGCTGCAGTTACACTACTCCCCAAGAAGTGACTAATCCCCAAGAAGTCAGGCTAAGGGGCCTACATAGAGGAGGGATGGGATTTGGTGATCCATGAGGCTGTACCCGAGATGAAATGTATGGGCGTTCCTATGTATCCCATAAGGATGAGAATCAAGACGCACATAGGTCTAGAAATGGTCTTAGTTTATGGTATTAGAACATAGAATAAGGGATAGGTTAGGAGAGTAGGAGACACAAGGTAAGGTGGTTACGAAACCCATCATGAATGAGGACATAAGTCCTACTCACCATGTGTTCCCTGGGGAAGTGCTCATGTCAAGGGACCTAACCCGAAAGTTAGGCTGGGCCCACGGGGAAGTGCCCGGGCGTTCCTATGTATCTCATAAGGATGAGAATCATGCTGCACATTGTTCTGAAAGTGGAACGGCACTATAAGGTACCAGTGAAAAGGATGAAATGGGTGTGCGGGTCTAGCCCTCACACCAAACGAAGCGACATTGGATGTATCTTGTTTGTCCATTAAGGTGAATGTTTTTTATTTTGTGGAGCAACTGTACTAGGGTAAAAACTCCTGGTATCGCCACAATAATCAAACTATATACGGTCATTGGAAAATTTGATGGTAAATGATTGATACCCAACGTGATGTCCTCTATAATGAGGTTATCACCATGCAGTTCCGTTTTTCATCATGCGGTCGGGACGATATCATCAGAGTTTATGGTCATGTGGTAGGACCCAACAGTACAGTTTAAATTCATATGGATTGGACATGGAGGAATGTGTGTGACACGATAAAAAATACCTGACTTGAATGTGGATGAGGTCCAGATCATCACCGCGTGCACCTCTAGGAAAAGAGCCTCGGACCAAGAGGTCGGTGAGGGTCAGAGGACAAGGGGCATGAGAGACTAGCTCCCGGCTGAGCTGGACCGAGAAGTACGATGTTCAGGTGATCCCACATTTCCCATTGGGATGAGGATCGAGCTACACATAGCCCTTAATGATGATCTTAGTTTATGGTCTTAGATCTCGGACCGTGGTAGCCCCGAATGACGCCATATTGCAGCTTTTTCCCCCTAACGTGCGAAGGTGCACTGAGGGATAGTGCCAAGAGTTTCGAGATTCCACCTGGACATGATGGGGTGGAACATAATTTGAATCATGAAACCATTATTCAAGGCCCTATGGGACTGGCATGATGACAAAGGATTACTACTGACCATGTTCACAACACAATATCTTGTCGCGTTATCCTAAAATAGGACAAACAAATGAGCATCGACTGCTGACCATTTTCACAACCCGAAATTTGAATCAAATTGTTTTCCAAAACCCTAAAGGGTGTTGGCCCATAATGGTATTAGATTCCTTAATCATGGTATCCATGTCGTTATTTGGGTTCCCTTCAAGTGTGAGAGATAACAGGGGCCCAAATGAAGGGGAACATGTTGCTTGACAAGTGGAAGAAACATGCCTAAGCTAAGTCCGACACTCTTGATGCTAGACCAGAGTACTCTAAACACATTGGTGGACAACTGTAAAGGGTGGAGGGACTCAATTATAGAGCATCCCTGTAACACCCCATGCTTCCACGGTACGCTTCTCTCTGAATAATACAGTAGCATGTGTTGTACGCAACTTCAAGTTCTAACACACCACAACCAATCAAACTAGCCGTTATGAATAGTAATACCTACTTTTTGAAATTTTATTCATTTTATATTTCGAAATCAAATTCATTTTTGGGTTCTTAATACCGAAATTATCTTAGGGTGAAATTTTGGTACTTTTCGGATAACTTTCATATTTTGATGAATAGTGAAAATTACTAAATTTTAATTAAAAACAACATTTTTAATCAAAATAATTAATTGTGGTAAATTAATAAGTTGAGTGGTTTTAAAGTATATTTATAATATATTTTCACCATTTAATAAAATGTTAGTCATTGGATGTAATTTCACATTTAAACTAGACATAAACAAGTGTCAATCTCTTAGTAGTTATTATCTCTTAAAAACACGCTATTTGTTTTGACGACGGGAATTGATTTTTAAATTAATTAATGCAACTAATATGTTATGAATTTGGTAAAATAGACATCATTTTCGAATTCATAATATCAAATATATATTAGGCCTAATTTTTGGTATTTTTCTGGAAACTTTCATTTTTTGATGAATAGTGAAACCACTAAGTGGTAGTTAAAAAAACTGAACTTTTCATAAAAATTAATTTTACCGCTTCTGTGAGTGGAATTTCAAAAATCCAAGAGACACTATTAATATCAAGGAGTAAAATTTGGTTCAATGAGATGAAAATAATTTTTGGTGAATAGTAACTTTTTACTTTTATTTATCACGGTTAAAAGTAAATAGGGTAATTAAGGGTAATAATGATACTAATATCACCCTAAAACATGTCCTAATTCTATTGGATAAGTGTATGTCAACCAAAAACAACCTTAGGAGTAAAATATTATCATTTAGTTCCACTTGAATTAGATTAAGACATTTATTATTATTTAATTCAAAGAACAGTTAAAAGAGTTAAAATCAATGTTTATTTACTAAAACATTTTTAATATAGGGTTATACATAAGATACATTCTATTGTAAATATTCATTAGAAATATAAAACGATTTCTTACATAATGGTATTTTATTAATAATTTTTAGACATTAAATAATTTAATTTAATTATGACACAATGATGATGCAGTAATTACCATAATAGTGAAAAATTAAACTAATTGATATTATAAACACCCAAATAAATATAATTGGAGACTTTTATTGAATTAAATTAATTTTATAGGTTAATATGACATATTAATATTGATTTAATTTACTTTTTTTGAAGTAATCATTCTGTTATGAGTTTCACAAAAATCATTTACTGAATAGTGTCAAAATTGACAAAAAAGAGTTTTTAAAACAAATATTATATTATTAATTGATATTAAATTCCTAAAAATCTAAGGTTCGTCCAAGAGACTTATATAATTATATATGTAGCATTAAAGGACCACTTGGGGGTCTCTTGTATGTATATAGTATGTTTATTAACCATATAATATGAAAATACAAAGAGACATTGTAAAAGTGAAACTAATTAACTAAGAGTTAATACTTAACGATAAGGATAATATAATGACCCAAACCTGTCTAAATTATATTGTTTGAGTGTTTTGCGACCTATCCCGACCTTAAAATTTAAATAATCCACTTTAGAGCCATTAAAAACCGAATATGAATTTATTATAAAATAATATTTTTTGCTTTTCCAAAGGTGCCCCTCACCCCTCTTATAAAAGGGCACTCCCCCTTCTCATTACATCACACCTTCAAAGCCTTTTCGTTTGGCCAAAACCTACCCAAATACTCTCTAAAATTCCCTCAATACAACCTAGAGGATTTATTTTGATCAGAAATCCAACTTAAGGAGACCTTTTTATCAAATCAAAAGGAAGAACCCGAAGAAGAGGTAATGTTTTTACCACCCTTTTTCAAATTCTTTTCTTCTTCAACTTATTCTTTCTTTATTATAACCATTCAAAATTAATTAATCCAGTATCTCCTATATAATTTAATATTATTATAAATATGGTACAACCATATTAAGTATTCTATCCATCCTTTGGATGACATGTCACCATACGTGCGTACGTACGGCTTACCGTCTCCACGTCGTGGTGTAATTGTCATTCAATAAATTATTATTTGTATGGGTATAATAATCATGTGTAATTCATGTAAATAATAAATATAACATGATAATTATTCTGTATATATGATATACCATCCAATTATATATTATTTTAACATCAAAATAATGATATTGTCGCTCGTGTGTACATACGGACTACCGTCTCCACGAAAGCAATGAGATTCATTCTCCATCGTTTCCATTCAAGTATAATTATCATTTGATGATTTAAAAATAATTTTTAAGGACTTGATATAAATCTGTATATTAATAAGATACAACCTATCCATATCAAACATAGCTTATGTAATAAATAATATAAAGGAAAATGAGTAAGTTAACACCTAAAATGAAGATAATACTAAGATATTATTAACAAATCAATGTTAAAAGATCATATATGATATCATATTAATGTAAATTATTATTTTATAATTCAATAACAATTATTTAACCATTATACAGGATGTTAACCTACCTTCGACCAAGGAAAAAGTACAGAGTAAGGGGTTTCTTATCTCACTTTTAATTCTGTGAGAATCCCATTGTTCACCACTTATTTATTACATGTGGTGTGTGTACTGCCCATGTTTATATTCATTGTGTAATATACTTTAATTCATGTATATTTACATCATCGTTGTATGATCCTTCTTTCATGGGTGTATTTGTTTTACATCACCAAATCAATAAGGGAATTTGAAATTTCAATTTCCACTCATTCAGCTTTACGCATGCGTCATTGATTATTTTACTCCAAGATTATGTGTTGAATCACTGTTCATTTTATTATGTCATAATTTCTAGTCCCCTTTCTATGGATATACTTTTTATACACATAATCACTCCATTGATAAATTCTCACGTCATCGGTATGAACTTCATAAGAGTAATTTTTACTCAATCTCGATTTGTTGGGATAAACATCCAATTCAGTGGTGTTGTTTTTACAAGAATATGTGTGAATGTCCTTTGATTGTTTTACACTAAATATCCAATAATATTTAGTGTATTTATATTTTTCACACATAATTATGTCATTGATTTATCCTTAACCTAAGGATACGACCTTTATGAGAGATTTCATCTCAATTTACATTCCATTGAGACTTCTTTGTTGTTATACACCATATCACTTTTATGTGGTGTATATAATGTATTTTGACATAGTATATCATGAATCCCTTTATTCTCAAGATATTAAAAAGTTTTGATTACCTCAATTATTTATATTCAAGTGTCTCTCTTTTGGTTGGAAACTCTAACTAGAATACATTTTTAGGTGTTTAAATATTGATTATTCTAAATCTTTATCATTAAAGTCCATATTTTAAAAATGGTTTTAATGATTTATTTATATGGAAATTAACGTTTTCAAATCAAAATTCATTTTAAAAGTTTCAGAGTGGTATGGGACACTTTGATTCTAAAATCTTTTTTAAATGGATTCTTGACAAATAGTGTGACTTTTAAATGTTTTCAAGAAAAATGGGGATATTTCTCTCAATAGATTGATGATTATTTTAATCCATGTCAATATCCTTCATTATACTCAATTGAAGTTAATATGATACAATAAAATCTTCCACATTGTATCAAATGAGTTATGTTTGACTGTGGATGTTCTATTTTTATACCATTCATGGTTTGTGGGTAAAGTATTTCCATTTCGTATGCTAGTTTCAATACAAATGGTTATGTTATGTCTCAATCTTTTCATATGAGGAATGAATTGGACTTAGTAAGTGATGGGTGGAGCCCTCTATAGCTCCTCGATGCATCGGTAGGTCTCATGAGACAAACTAGTGTCTTGGCAGAAGGCCTTGGAAAAATCTTATTTGTAGTCTTGGCACGAGGCCTTGGATATGTGGTTATGATAGTCAGTAATTATGCATTCCATCATTATGAAAGTGGTTATTGATATTGCATTGATTTTTAGACTAGTAGAATATCCATGTGAATAAGTAAATAGAATTAAATCATTTTACCCTTGACTTATTATGCTGATGTTAAATTTTAAAAGGCTTTTGTTCTAGTTATAAATTGCTTTAAGTGTTTATGATTATATATGAAGGCTTCTTCTATATTGTTATCCTTACTGAGCATCTGACCTCACCCCTTTCAATGTTTTATTTTTCCCAGGATGTGAAGAAGTAATTTATGAATGACCTACAGGGATAGTATGAGGGGATATGAAGACAAGATGTTGTTGTAGTTTTTTTAAACTTATGAGGTAATGTAAGACTTATAAATATATCTACTGTTTCCAAGACAACTAAACTAATTGGCCTTTCAAGACATGATCATTTGTGATCATGCCAATGTTATGTAATAATGCTCCGACTCTGGGTATATAGGGTCGGGGCGTTACAGTTGTTATCAGATGAAGTTCAGTACAAACCTTGGAAGCTAGATTTAGATAAACTCTGATTATATCCCATAGCCCTAATATAGAATTTGAGGATTAGTATAGAAGAACATACTAGAATTTTGGTATTATAGATATGTTGTGAGTTTTCCGAGCAGTACATCTTTGTCTGGATATGAGCGGGTAGAGGCGGCTCTTGCACAGATGTACCTAGGAGTAAAACCCAAAAACACCGCTTTGAGCTAGACTCGAACAGGAACTGGTGCATGACAACGGGCCTTGCTGCACTCTTGGTTACGACACTCTCGGGGGATATGATTTGGTAAATTCACAAGATTGGTATTAACCATTATTAAGGGAATACAAAAAAATGCCCCTAAGAATATATGTCGGCAAATAGATAGTGGATAACCTAGATTTTAATATAGGGTACCCCAAGTTAGGATATATTGTTCAATTACAAGATTATCCTATTTTGTCTATTTTTTTACATTCTTATTAGATAAGTATTCAAAAACCCTAATTGTATTTTCTTTTTGTTAGTTGAGACATGGAGAGAGCAAGATCACGAACAACTCTTCTCTCTCTTCCTGAAGAACTACTTACAATTATTATCCAGAAGTCATGCGCAGATGATGTTGAAACTTTTTCAAATGTCCAAGTTATATGCAAACAACTTTATGAGACATCCAATACCTCTAGCATTGCACGATTCTTTCAAGGATCAAGTACCGACTATGGTATAATGTTGCGCTCTCAACTTTCTTACCACGCTAAGTGTGGGAAGTACCATCAGTGTCTTTTCAAATTATTCACTTTATCTCAAAATTACGATGCACTAAATGATTTTCTAGATGCTGCAGAAGAGGGAGACCTTCGAGCAGCCTATATGTATCAAATTATATATTTATGTCTTTTGGGATATACAGAAATGGATTTACCAAAACCTTATTTTGAAATATTTGAAGATGAATCAGTGAGAATTTTTCTAAAAAAACATGTTAAAGACGATGTCTCAAAATTATATCTATGAAATACCTATTTTTTATGATGCATCGATGCTTCCATCGATATAATCCAAGATGGATGAGGAGTTTTTGGGTAAAGGAAGTAGATGATTTTGAAAAATTCCTAAGGTACCATTGTGACACATGAACGCATTCTACCAAAAAGGCAAATCCGCCGAGTCTCTCCAGATATCATGTTGTGATCCACATATCTCAAGTGACAAAATACATGCCTGACCCAATGCATGTACTCACCTATAAAGAATTAGAACAGGAACTAGATCTATCTTCTTGTGGAGAGCCTATCAGAATTATTCATACCAATGATCAAGTTGTGAGAAACCGGATGACTCGTCTCATAAAAGTTCTATGGAGAAATCATAAGATGGAAGAGGCAATGTGGGAACCTGAGAAACATATGATAAAGAAAATATGTTGAAATAAATGGATGGTAAAATGTTTAAAAGTGTTAGTGCTATTTATTGATGGGATTACATTGGAATAATTTTCTCCTGTATGTGTAAACCTACAATTTATCATGTGAAAATGATATTTGAGGAAGAATTATCTTTTATGTTGTGGATATAGTTATAAATAACCATTTGGTCATATATTATCATTGGGTTTGAGGCAATTAAAAGTTATTATATGGAAAATGCATGGTATGATATAAGATTTGTGGTTAACTTATCTTATGGTTATTTTGAGGAATTTATCTCATTTTCGAAATGTTATAAAATATAGTTTTTGAAAAAGGACAACACACAGACCGTGTGACAACCCATCGCGTCAGACAAATTTGTGGGAATCGAACCCACAACCAAAGTGTGATTGGTATTTATCACCAACCACTGGACTACGTGAAGTCCCTAGTTAGTGTGACTATTATTTTTAGTTAAATGATTTTATAGATCAATAATAATTTGATTTGGGATCTTATGTCTTATCAAATGAATACCCTTAGTATAGGAAAATGATTTGGTGATGAAGTGATAAATGTTATTTTGGAAGTTGTTCGCTTTGTTGTGAACACTATATGCCCAAGGAAAATATAATAGTATGGGATTTCAATTGAGGAGTAATGGTGGATTTTTATCTACGTTTTTATTGTGGATTTATAGTGATTTGGGTTATTTATGGAAATGATTAGGTTAATTACATTTAAGTATGTGACTTTAAGAGTAATTAATGTCATTTGGAGATAAAATTTAACGTGGAAGACTACATTCTTAATAACTTTTGGGTTTCAATATTAGTTTGGATTATATTGAAGGATTTTAAGGACAATTGATTATTGAATGGTATTTATTTATCTTTGGGGTATTGATGGTTTAATTTTAGAAATTAAGATTAGTGTTTTTTTCTCTCTAATGAAATATCCATTTGGGGGACCATCAGATATTATACTAACCATTTTGGTTTTTATTAATCTCTAAATACAAGGTAAAAATATAGTTTATTCTACGTGGATCATGAATTTCTATAGAAGTTTATTCTAGCTCTTCCATTGTGACCAAGTCTTCTTGAATACTCATTGTTCAAAAAAAAATGAGTTAGTGGTAAATATTTATTAAAGAATAAAACTCTACTTAAAAAGTAAGTATATCTCTTTGTGTTCTTATTCAATATCAAAAATTAATTCCTCTTCCTTATGTAATGTAACATAAAACAAAAAATGTTGTCCGTTTAATTTTTCTAGTGGGAAACTAATGAATTTTTGTCCCATCACAAGTTTTTGGTTTTCTTCTTGTTAACGTTATCTTGATCATGTTCTCTATCCCAATCCATCATAACTTTAAACATAGTTTATCATCCATATCCATGTTTTTTTACATGGAATCATAGTATAGGTTATCTCGGGTGACCTTTGTACTTATCTTTCTTTCTTTTAAAGTGATAGTATTATTGACCCTTTTTCTGATGTGGGACATTCCATTATATTCCAAATACCAATTTTAAAAATTGTGAGGACGCAATTTATTGATGGAGGGGAGAATGTAACACCCTAATCTTCCATGGTACGCTTCTCTCTAAATAATACAGTAGTGTGTGGTGTACGCAACTTCAAGTTCTAACACACCACAACAAATCAAACTAGACGTTATGAATAGTAATAACTAATTTTTAAACTTTTATACATTTTATCTTTATAAATGGACTTCATTTTTTGATTCATAATATCGAAATTAGATTAGGGAGAAATTTTGGTGCTTTTCGGATAACATTCATATTTTGATGAACAGTGAAAATTACTAAATTTTAATTAAAAACAACTTTTTTAATCAAAATAATTAATAGTGATAAATTAATAATTTGAGTGGTTTTAAAGTATATTTAGAATATATTTTTACCATATAATACAACGTTAGTCATTGGATGTAATTTTACATTTAAACCAGACATAAACAAGTGTCAATTTCTTGATAGTTATTATCTCTTAAAAACACGCTATTTGGTTTGATGATGAGAATTAATTTTTCAATTAATTAATGAAACTAATATGTTTTGAATTTGGTAAAATAGAAATCATTTTTGTATTCATAATATCAAATATATCTTAGGCCTAATTTTTTGTATTTTTCTGGAAACATTCCTTTTTTGATGCATAGTGAATCCACTAAGTGGTAGTTAAAAAAACAGAACTTTTCATAAAACATAATTTTACCGCTTCTGTGAGTGGAATTTAGAAAATACAAGAGACATGGTTAATATAAAGGTGTTAAATGTGGTTCAATGAGATGAAAATAATTTTTGGTGAATAGTAACTTTTTACTTTTTTTACCACGGTTAAAAGTAAATAGGGTAATTAAGGGTAACAATGATATTAATATTACCTTAACACATGTACTAATTATATTGGACAGGTTTATCTAGACCAAAAACAACCTTATGAGTAAACTATTATCATTTAGGCCCACTTATATTAGATTAGGACATTTATTTTTATTTAATTCAAAGAACGGTTAAAGAGTTAAAATCAATGTTTATTTACTAAAACATTTTTAATATAGGGTTATACATATGATAATTTCAATTGTAAATATTCATTATAAAGATAAAAATATTTACTACATAATTGTTTCTTATTTATAATTTTTATACATTGTATATTTTAATTTATTTATGACACAATGATGATACAGTAATTATCATAATAGTGAAAAATTAAAATAATTTAAATTATAAATACACAAATAAATATAATTGGATAATTTTATTGAATTACACTAATTTTATAGGTTAATATGACATATTAAGATTTATTTAATTGACTTTTTTCGAATTAATAATTCTATTATGAGTTTCACAAAAATCAATTATTGAATAGTGTCAAAATTGACAGAAAAGAGTTTTTAAAACAAATATTATATTATTAATTGATATTAAATGCCAAAAAATCTATGGTTCGGCCAAGAGACTTATATCATTATATTTCTATCATTAATGGACCACTTGGGGGTCTCTTGGATGTATATAGTAAGTTTATTAACCATATAATATAAAAATACAAAGAGACATTGTAAAAGTGAAACTAATTAACTAAGAGTTAATACTTAAAGATAAGGTTAATATATTGACCCAAACCTGTCTAAATTATATTTGTTGAGTGTTTTACGACCTATACCCACCTTAAACTATAAATAATCCACTTTGGAGCCATTAAAAACCAAATATTAATTTATTATAAAATAATATTTTTAGCTTTTCCAAAGGTACCCCTCACCCCTCTTATACAAGGGCACTCCCCCTTCTCGTTACTTCACAACTTAAAAGCCTTTTGGTTCGGCCAACCCCTGCCCAAATACTCTCTCAACTTTCCTCACTACAATCTAGAGGCTTTAGTTTGATCAGAAATCCAACCTATGGAGCCCTTTTAATCAAATCAAAAGGTTGAACCCGAGGAAAAGGTAATGTTTTTACCACCCTTTTTCAAATTCATTTCTTCTTCAACTTCTTCATTCTTTGTTATGACCATTCTAAATTAATTAATCCAGTATCTCCTATATAATTTAATATTATTATAAATCTGGTACAACCATATTCAGTATTCTATCCATCCTTTTAATGACATGTCACCATACGTGTGTACGTACGGCTTACTGTCTCCACGTCGTGGTGTAATTGTCATTCAATAAATTATTATTTGGATGGGTATAATAATGATGTATAATTAATTTAAATAACAAATATAAAATAATAATTTTTATTTCTATATGATATACCATCCAATTATATATTATTTTAAGATCAAAAGAACGATATTATCCCTCGTGCGTACGTACGGACTACCGTCTCCACGAAAGCGATGAGATTCATTCTCCATCATATCCATTCAAGTATAATTATCATTTGATGATTTAAAAATAATTTTTATGGACTTGATATAATTCTGGATATGAATAATATACAACCTATCCATAACAAACACAGCTTACATAACAAAGAATATAAAGTAAAACGAGTAAGGTAACACCCGAAATGACGATAATACAAAGATATTATTAACAAATCAATGTTAAATGATCATATATGATATCATATTAATGTAAATTATTCTTGTATAATTCAATAACAATTATTTCAGTATTATACAGGAGGTTAACCTACCTTCTACCAAGGAAAAAGTACAAAGTAAGGGGTTTCTTATCTCACTTTTAATTCTATGAGAATTCCACTGTTCACCACTTATTTATTACATGTGGTGTGTGTACTGCCCATGTTTGTATTCATTGTTTAATATAGTTTAATTAATGTATATTTACATAATCATTGTATGATCCTTATTTCATGGTTGTATTTTTTTGTATGTCACCAAATCAATAAGGGAATTTGAAATTTCAATTTCCACTCATTCGGCTTTACGCATAATTCATTGATTATTTTACTCCAAGATTATGTGTAGAATCACTATTCATTTTATTATCTCATAATTTCCACTCCTCTTTCTGTGGATATACTTTTTATACACATAATCACTCAATTGATAAATTCTCAAGTCATCGGTATGAACTTGATAAGAGTAATTTTTACTCAATCTCGATTTGTTGGGATAAACATCCAATTCAGTGGTGTTGTTTTTACAAGAATATGTGTGAATGTACTTTGATTGTTTTACACTGAATATCCAATAATATTTAGTGTATTTATATTTTTCACACGTAATTATGCCGTTTATTTATCCTTAACCTAAGGATACGACCTTTATGAGAGATTTCATCTCAATTTACATTCCATTGAGACTTCTTTGTTGTTATACACCAAATCACTTTTATGTGGTGTATATAATGTACTTTGACATAGTATATCAGGAATCCCTTTATTCTCATGATATTACAATGTTTTGATTACCTCAATTATATGTATTCAAGTGTCTCCCTTTTGGTTCGAAACTCTAACTAGAATACATTTATAAGTGTTTTAATGATTGATTATTCTAAATCTTTCTCATTAATGTCCATGTTTTAAAAATGTTTTTAAAGATTTATTTATATGGACATTAAAGTTTTAAAATCAAAATTCATTTTAAAAGTTTCAAAGTGGTATGGGACACTTTGATTCTAAAATCTATTTTAAATGGATTCTTGACAAATAGTTTGACTTTTAAATGTTTTCAAGAAAAAGGGGGATATTTCTCTCAATAGTTTGATGATTATTTTAATCTATTTCAATATCCTTCATTATTATCGATTGATGTTAATCTGATACAATACAATCTTCCATATTGTATTGAATGAGTTATGTTTGACTGTGGATGTGCTATTTTTATACCATTCATGGTTTGTGGTTAAAGTATTGACATTTCGTATGCTAGGTTTAATACGAATGTATATGTTATGTTTCAATCTTTTCATATGAGGAATGCATTGGACATAGTAAGTGACGGGTGGAGCCCACTATAACTCCTCGATGCATCGGTAGGTCTAATGGGAAAAACTAGTGTCTTGGCACAAGGCCTTGAAAAAATATTATTTGTAGTCTTGGCATGAGGCCTGGGCTATGTGGTTATGATAGATTGGAATTATGCATTCCATCATTATGAAAGTTGTTATTGATATTGCATGTGATTTTTCGACTAGTAGAATATCCATGTGAATAATTAAATGGAATTATTTAATTTTATCCTTGCCAAATTATGCTGAAGTTCAAGTTTAAAAGGCTTTTCTTTTAGTTATAAATTGCTTTATGTGTTTATGCTTATCTATGAATGATTATGCTATATTGTTATCCTTACTGAGCATCTGATCTCACCCCTTTCAATTTTTTATTTTTCCCAGGATGTGAAGAAGTAATTTATGAATGACCTCCAGGGATAGTATGCGGGGATATGAAGACAAGATGTTTTTGTAGTTTTTTTAATTTATGATGTAATGTAAGACTTATGAATAAATCTTGTGTTTCCAATACTACTAAACTAATAGGTCTTTCAAGACTTGATCCTCTGTGATCATGCCAATGTTATGTAATAAGGCACCGACTCTGGGTATCTAGGGTTGGGGCGTTACAAGCCAAGAGATGGAGAATTCCTGGGAGAAGGGGGCATGGCGCTGAACACCATGTACAACACCTATATATCCTCCTTGTGGATAGGGACATACCAAGGGGCCTAGGTGACCAGGAGATCGGGGAGATCTATTAAGAGATGGGGTTGGACCTGAAATCTAGATTTTCAGGCGGTCCTACATATCCCATAAGGATGGGAATCAAGACACACGTAGTTCTTGAAAGTGGCACCTAGGGGTAAGATACACTATCAAAGGGGGGGTGTACGGCATGACAGACAACCCGACGTGAATGAGGACATAATCCCACACCACACCATACACTCCAGGAAGAACATGGGCTGGAGTCCCAGAAGACTCAGGGGCCTGAGGCTCATCCTCAGTTTGGAAGGCCTCACTAGCTTTCATTTTAACATCATGCGGGATGAGTGTGCAGTTTAAGGTCATGCAAGACCGTAGGGGCCCGAATGTAGGACCAAACACAGTTTATGGCCGTGCAGGACCATAGTCCAGTTTGAGGTCATGGAGGACCATGATCCAGTTTAAGTTCATGGAGGACCATCATGCAGTTTAGGGTCATGCAAGATCATAGGCCATTTTAAGGTCATGGAGGACCATGATCCAGTTTAAGGTCATGGAGGACCATCATGCAGTTTAGGGTCATACAAGACCAATGTTCTTAGGAAAAGTATTGATTGAGGGTTTTGGCATTGGTGATAAGAGTTATACACTCACCATCTATGGTCACCATGGAGTACTCTCCATGTGGATAAACCTTATGAACAATTAAAGGTCCTTTCCATTTGGGCTCCAACGTGGGTGGTTTCCTACTGGGTTAATTGGCACTCTACGGGCTAATAAAAAGTCACCTTGCAGGAAAGAGCAGAGGGAACCTTCTTGTTGATTGCTCAAGCCATAATACTCTGATGCCTTTCTAGTTTGTGTAGGGTGCAAAGGCCATTCTCGCCCAGTGCTTCAAATTCAGCTAGACGGATTTCAGCCACTCTATCTGGCACTTGCTGGTCATAGTCCATTGTGCGTAATGAGGGAAATTGAATCTCGATGGGCAGGACGGCCTCCGTTCTGTACACCAGGGAATATATGGGGTCACCTGGGAGGAATTACAGGTCGTTGTCTGATAAGCCCAAAGGGCATTCGGGAGCTTGTTCGGGAAAATATCCTTGTTCTGACCAACCATTTTCTACACAATTTTATGGATATTTTTATGGAATTACTCAATATATCCATTTGCTTGTGAATGATAGAGGGAGGTATGGTTGGAACGAATGTTGTACTTGGAGTAAAATTTCTTCAGTTCAGCTGCTCAGAAGTTGGTGCCATTATCAGTGAGGATAGCATTAGGAACCCCAAATTGATAGATGATATTGGAACTCATGAAGTCAAAAATAGAATGATGCTAGACTTCCTTGAGTAAACTTTCCTCTTCCCACATGGAAAATAAATCTATAGAAGTCAGGATGAATCGGCATTGGCGAGCCGTTGCCGGTGGGTATGGTCCCACAACATCTAATCCCCATATTAGAATGGTCCAAGAGTACATGGTAGTATAGAGAGGCTCCAGTGGTTGATTCATAAATTTATCATGAAAATGGCACACATGGCACCTCTTGGAGAACTCGATGCAGTCGTGGATCATAGAGGGCCAGAAGTACCCTAGTCTTTGGATATGATTGGATAGTTTTGGCCCAGTCTGGTGGGCACCACAAGAACCGGCGTGAACCTCTTGCCTGACCTGTGGAATCTCTACTCCTTGGATACAACGGAGGATAACACCATCAAATCCGCATTTATAGAGGATTCTCTCAAGGCCGGGACAACTCTGGAGAGTAAACTATAGCACGCATCGTCGTATTTTCTCACGCTCGGCCCGGTCTGACGGGAGATTACCGTGTTGGAGGTATTCGACCAAGGGTGTCCTCCAATCGCCAATTACTTCAATCACCACATCCGGACTACACAGGGGCCATGAAGTAGATGCACTAGTGGTAAGATGGTTTACCTATGGGCTATTATCATCATCTGGGGTAACAGAAGCTATGACTCTCCAGTGCGCCACATGGATAATCAGATCATCCTGGTCCGACTCTACAACCGACGCAGCCAGGGTGGCTAAAGCATCTGCTCAACCATTATGTGACTGAGGGACATGGATAACCTCTGGACGAGTAGGGAACTGGGCCATTAGCTGGATATTGCGTTCTAACAATGGTTCTAGCTCTGGATTCTTGACAACATTGTCTCCATTTACCTTCTTGATGACCACCTCGGAATCCCCTTTCATATGAAAATAGGGAACATCGATCTCAAGGGCCAACTTGAGACCAGTGATGAGGGCCTGATACTCTGCCTCATAGTTGGTGTAGACTTCTTACAACAGGAATGAGTACGGCAGAACTTCTTGTGTTGGGGTGATGAAGACGATACCCAGGGCCACTCGGTTGAGCCTAGGATCATTGAGCATCCAATCGGTGGGGCTCCGAGAGGCACCGTCAAAGTGCATTTTCCAACATGGGATGGAATGGTCTACCGAGAGGTTTTCCTCATCGGGAAAATCCTGGTCTAGGGACTGTTCCACAGTGGTTGGATGGGAAGCTAGAAAGTCTTCCAATGCCTACCCCTTGATAACCTTCTCAGGCACGAACCTGATGAAGAACTACTGGAAGATCAATGCCCACTGAGCTAGACGACCAGTCAACATGGGGCAGTTCAGAATGTACTTCAACAGGTCTACCTGAGAGACCAGTTAGACCTCATAGTGCTATAGATAATGCAATGGTTTTTTCATAGTAAATACAAGCGTAAGGCGGCTTTTCTCGATGGGTGATTACCTGGTCTCCATATCGAGGAGCATGAAGATGTGGTAGTAAAGCATGTTCTTTGGCCCCTCATTGTTCTTCTGGGCGAGAAGGGTGCCAAGGGATCATTTTAGGGTGGTGACATAGATAATTAGTGGCTTCCCGGAGACGGGTGGCATCAATACCAGAGGTTGGAGCAAATATTTCTTGATTTCCTCGATGGCGGCCTGGCACTCCTCATCCCACTCATAGGCAGTGCTCTTCTTCATGAGCTGAGAAATTGGCTTACTCTTTCCAGTCAGATTAACAATGAATTGGCGTACATAGGCTAAGTGGCCTTGGAGACCTCAAAGCCCCTGAATATTGTTCAAGGTAGGCATCTGGCTGATGGCCTTGATCTATTCTGGGTGAATCTCAATGCCTCGATATCTGACAACAAAGCCAAAGAATTTCCTGGAGGTGACCCCAAAGGCACACTTCAACAGGTTCATATTCAAGTGGTGGGAACGGAGGAAGCCGAACACTTTATCAAGGTCCTTGAGATGGTCTTGGCACTATCGATATTTGACCACCATGTTGTACACATAGCATTCCACCAATATTCCTAGGATCGGCTTAAATATGCGATGCATGACCCGTAGATAGGTGGAACCTATATTCTTCAGGCAGAAGAGCATAACCCTGTAAAAGAAAGTAGCTTGGAGTTCCCTGAAAGCAGTAGATTTCTCATCCGCAGGGGATATCCAGATCTAATTATATCCAGAGTAACCATCTATGAAGGAGAGGGCTTGGAACCTGTCATATCGTCAATCAACAATTTGGTCACTAGAAGGGGAAAATCATCTTTCGGACACTGACAGTTGAGATCACGGAAGTCGATGCAGACTCTGATTAGCCCATTCATTTTTCTGACTAGCACGATGTTAGCTAACTACTTGGGGTACTATACCTCATTGACGAAGTTGGATCTGATGATCTTGTCAACCTTGGCATCAACCATGGCACCGTGAGAAGAATGCATCTTCTAGGGAGGCGGCTTGAACCCGGGATGGTTTTCCGGGAGACCGAAGCGGTGGATGGCTACCTGAGGATCTAGTCCTGGAATCTCATCGTAACTCTAGGAAAATACATCACAGTGTTGTTTGATGAATTCCACATACCGCTATTGCTCCTAAGGGGACATAGAGGCACTGATCAATGTGGGTCTCGGATCAGCCTTGCTATAGAGGTTCACCTTTACCAACTCATCGACCGTGGCTGAGACACCTTCCGCAAAGGTAGTGGGAGCATCCTCCATATCTTCTTCTCCCCTTATGGAGGGATCTTCTGCAGGGGGGAGCTACTTCTGAGCTACCGAACCCTGAAGGGAGGATGCTACTAGCTCGTGTGGTTGTGGTCATTGCATCGGGGCACTCTGGAGATGCTGAGACCCCGGTTATGAAGGTTTTTGAACTGATACCATCTGGTCTTCAATATCGAAGAAGTAGTGGCGCATTGGCCAGAGCCGACGTATTCCAGACCGGCAAAACAGATAGGTATGACGTATTTTCGTTTCCATGTGCCGAAAGTCTCGATACCTGACGGGAGTGGGAGGCTCTGGGATCACCAGAGCCTGGTTCATATAAGAATATTAAGTGATCTTATGACGCCGCCTGGATATGGGAGCATGATTATTCCTTTTCCCAGAAATGACAAAACCCTACCCCATATCAGGGGTTGTGGCCTCCAACCGATGGATCGGGAAGACGTAGGCATCATTCAGGCCTGCCCAAGGGTCAGCCGTAATGGTAATCGTCTTAACTTCGCTTTCCTGGACATGCTTATCCTTTCTCTTGTAATAATCAAAAACCAAGTAGTGGGCTTCACAAGAGGCAAAAGGATATGAATCACCTTGGAGTATTCCTACTCGACCATTAAGGGAGTACTTGAGGCATTGGTGATACGATGAGGGGACTGTTGCGTGCAGGTGGATCCATGGACTACCCATCAATGCATTATACACAGTGTAATTTTTAGAGCCTCGACGAGTGCTTTGCGCATATCTGGTGACAGGAGAAGGGCTTCGAGGATAGAGAGCCTTGCTGGGATGCTGTCGAGGTTCTTCAAAACATCATACTTCTCGGACAGGAGCAGAATTTTTCTTACAAGAGACCGCTCTACGATGGAAGGAATGGCGGACCCTACTGGCTGGACCGGCGACTGACTAGTATTAGGGACATCCCGCTACTCACTAGTCGAAGCTCGGAAGGACACTGTCGAATGAGGACCGGGCGACTGAGATCGGCCGGTAGAGGGGCGAAGCTGGTTGCGATATGGCCGAAGTGGCTCTACTTGATCCAGTAGCACAAACGGTGGTGGAGGCGGACTTGTCGACACCGGATGAAGAGGCTACGCATGCTGAGTTCTGCACTGGGCCTGCTGTCTGGTCTCAGCGTCATGCACGGCCTAGATGGTGGTGCCAACTGACGTTCCCCGGAAACCCATATGTTTTCGGTTCTGCCGACGTTGGCGTCAGATGGGGAATTAGGGAGGTTTACCTGGCACTCCCCCTTGTTGGGAGTCATATAGGGATTTACCAACTAAATGGTGTTAACCTAAACGTAACATTGACTGTCACTTGAAAAATCATCCAGCACTTGGAGGATTTTGGGAGGTATGACCATCTCTGTGGGTATGAAGTCGTCGAGAGTGTGGGACGACAGCGGCATTGGCGGGGCGCGTTGCCTCTTCTTACACCCTGATGCTTGCTCTTATAGGAAGTGGTCGGTTGAGATGATGATACAGAAGTGGTGGCTGCCGTTTCTGAAGGCTCTGGCTGACTCAGGCATGCCCGAATGATGCCATGGGTGCGGGCGACCATCTTGCGATCCATCCAGTTTTTATACTTATGGAACCACGATCAAAAACCTACTTCCACTCACCTTCATCATCACTACTGCTATCTGATCTAACAAAGACACCTGCCACTTGTGTCGGGGTTGGGCCCAACCTGACTATATTGTTGTCAATTTGGTCATGGAGCCAGTCCTTGAACACTTAGAATTTCTTGATGGTGTGCCCTAGGATCCGGGGATAAGGTCAGTAGCTGGGGTGATCAGTGAGACGCGCCTCTTCCGGCTTTCGGAAATCAGGAAGTCGTACAATTCCTTGCTCTAAGGTGTTGCGGATGTAGCAAAGGACCTGAACCACATCGAACGAGTAGGTCTGATTCCTTCTATCTAGAAAGGGGGCTCTAGGAGCCTGACCCTGATGGGGGGCCATAGGATCCTGCCAAGGAGGCATAACTTGATTATCCCACCTAGGTGGCAGCAACGTGTTACGCAGGGGCGCCTGCAGATTTTGGGGCAGGCGCTGGTGGGCTGGAAAATGTGCCCGTGGTGGAGGGCCTCTTTGAGACTACAATGTAGGTTCTACAAGTAGCAACTCTAGCTGCGTGGGGGCCTCTACCTGGGGCACAGATGCGGGCTCGGCTCTAGCATCTCTCTTTACTGGAATTGCAGGGGGTAGGAGGCGTGCCTGACTAGCCTGTTGCAGAGCTTCTATGTGGCATTGGGCCTTATCCAAGAAGTCTTGGAACCCTCTGGGATAATTTTGAGTGATCATGGAGGGAAACAGTTCCGTCTTTACATTCCCCACACACATCATCAGTAATTTCTCCTGAGTTACTGGCATGTCAAGGGAGTATGTGAGCCCCTTACACCAGGCGATGAAGTCCGCGACTCACTCATCAGGCCTTTTCTTGCACCTGAAGAGGTCTGCGATGTCCGTCTTCTGGGTGGTAGAGCTGAACTGGTAAAGGAACTTCCTGCGAAGGTCCTCCTAGCTTGTCACGGATCCCACGGGGAGTTGGCAGTACCAAACGAATGATGACCCCTCCAGTGTCTGAACAAAGCAACGGATCATGGCGGACTCCTACTGCGTTGGGGTCCCTAACATAGGTCCACACCTTGAGTTAATGTGGGACAGGTGATGTGGCGGGTCCCATGTCCCATTAAAGGGGTAGAAATTTGGATTCCTAATTCCCAGGGGTGTCGGCATGTCATCCACCCACGCCGGGTATGGCTTTCCATCAGGTGGGATAGCCACCTATCGCATCTCCAAAGATTCCAGGAGGGCAATGAGAACCACCATTAGATCGTCGAGATGCGAGACCCTGTCCTAATGAGGATCCCTAACCACGAGATAATTTCTTTGCTCTTCAATGCGGTAGACGAGCTCGACGGATCACGGAGCGGCTGGTGGAGCAACCCTTGGGGCGGCCAGAAGATCCCGAGCGGGGTTCCTTGGATTGTCACGCCGTTTGGGAGGGTTCAGTGAGACGTACCATGACCTCTTTCCATGAGCTCTGGCTTCCATCCTGTCAGTGAATACGGCATGATCAGGGTTTCCTAGGAGAATCTCACCTAGGGGTAGTTGTTCCTTCCCCTGCTACCCCAGCCTAGGATCACCGTAGCTGGTTCGCCGCTCTACAATGTGTTCAGCCAGAAGTTCATTGAATAACTTATTCTTCTCAGCAAGCTATTGGTGCACGGTGGTCTTCTCAGGGTCCCCTTATGTCTTCTACATTGAGGCTGATGGGTCAGAGTGCTTGACAGCTCCAACGTTCTATTTTCCAATGCTGACATTCTGGCTCAACACCAATGCCTCGGTTAGTGGAGGGAGACCTAGGAGGATCCTATGTTGGAGAGTAATCCTTCCTGATGGGTCCAGTGTCAGAACATCCTCATTGGGGGTGCCTCCATCAAGAAATCCTAGCTCATTCGACTGTCCTGTCAGATCGGTCATGTTGACGGCCACTCTTCTCGGGGGAATATCTTCACTATTTCCAAGCGAGTCGGGCTGCTGGCAAATCGTACTGAAGATAAGGGCAGCATACTACCCCCAGCCATGGACTTGCGCGTGGGGGTAGACTACTAGATAACTTTATGTAGTACTTATAAACTCTGAACGCATCACTGTTGGAGGTCCTTGTGGTGGCCAGGTGGCTCAAGGTGCTGGACCGTGGGGAGCATGGCTAGTTCAACCAGACAAAATTGTTTGATAATGTATTACATGTTCTCTTGTCTCCTAGGATAAGTCACCCGCCGGTGGCGAGGACAGAGGTGAGTCGCCCAGAGGGTCTGGCGGAAACATTCAAACTCCTCTAGGTTGAGCGATTCTGGCGTATCAAAGTTCGACCCTGTGATTAGCCAAACCTTCTCGGGGAACTGGCCCGCTGTGAGGATGGTCCAGGAGCTCCCCGGCTTAGACTCATTGTCTAGCCTTTCATTTACCCACTCGTCAACTAAGTGTGGTTGAGTAACTGGCGGCGGCACTGAGGCACACCGCTGGGATGGCTGGCTGGCCGGTGGAGAATACAACGAGTGGGATGATTGGCCGCCAAATCTTGGGTTGTCCTATGAGGGTTGCAGTGACCTGGCTACTATATCACGATAATATGGACCGGAGAACAAGGCTCATGACACAACATCAGGGCCTGCTGAAGGTGGGTTATGTAATTGCCCCTCCGCCATTGACCCCCAAAATAGCTCCGTGGCAAGGGGTGCTTCCGGCGATGATGGCGACGAATACACAGTCGGCCCACGAGAACATGCCAAGTTCTCTTCCTCCTACATATACCTTCTGAGGAAAATAGGGATCCTATGGATCTCACATTCTCAGAGTATAAGGATTATACGCCTCGTTCCTGCCCCAACCCTTGACCCGTAGGGCTGAGGGGAGGGCTCCTGCACTGAATCAAACTCCACCTCAGAGTCTAAGAAGTTGACTGGTCTGGTCCCTGTCTGCCTTTACCAAAATTCTTTTGGCAGCTATTGAGACCTTCTCTCCCTCCCCAGGATGGTTCTTTAGGGTAGAGCTGATTTCTGACATGGGGTCCTCTGGCTGCACTAGTGTTGGGGTGGAGTGGGTTTCCACCTGAGGAAGCCAAGGTGCGAGGAGCATCAGGACAAATGTTGAAAGGGACACGGGGAGGACCTCCATGCTGGGCATTGGTGAAGTGGGGTTGGCTTCCACTTTTTCGATTGCTAGGTTGAGGGGGACCTTCGAAGATCAGCGCTGGGACATGGGGAGGACCTCCATGTTTGTGAGTGACCGGAAATGAAGTGTATGCATGCTCGAGGTCCGTCATAGGGGGAGTGACCCCGTGCCCAGTGCAGTGAGCACATGAGACACCCCCACATGGAATTTTTCTATCATGAGGAAGACCCTCAACTAGGTTGAAGGTGGAATGGGGTAGACCTCCAATCTGAGTTTGGAAGCAGGGAGGTCCCACACCTTCCGTAGCGGTGGTGCAGAGTGAGCCCCTGTGTTGGGTGGCACTACTGTGAATTGGTCTGCAGCGCCATCACCTGTGCCGATGACCAGTAGAGTTGACCAATCCTGCCCATGGGGCGGATTGGGCCTCGATCCAGGGTAGGCATGTAGCTGCCTCTACTCAGCATATGCAGGTAGTTGGTGATAGGAGTCAGTGGCGGCATGGGATACAATGTTCACTGACGTTGACTCCCCATGGAGGGCATCCTCTTCTGCATGTTCCCGACACTGGCATCGGGTCAGGTGGACTGGAGCCAGTGGTGTAGGTGCATGGACTACCAACTCCTTGGCTCGGGGAACCTGTCAGCGGTGTTGACGTGGCCTAGTGGGGACCCATAGCGGGAACCCTTGAAGAGGGACTCTGATTTGTCCAAACCGGATATCCCTTGCTTCGTCGGCGTAGGGGAGGGAGAAGTCAGGACACTCCGAGGATAGACTCCCAAAGCGATAGAATGTTGGGGTGGGGATCAGCGGCTCCCTGTGTGGCCCTCGAGGGTGGCATTGATGGTGAGGCGCAGCTTCCTCAAGGTCTAGGCGAGCCATATCCCTGGTGGGGATGACCCCTCCTCCTCATACCTGCATACAAGGTCATTGATTAACCTTCGCTGGATGATATCTGATGGGGAGAGGGGGAGTGGTCACCCAGCAGTCATGGAAGTCGCGGCCGTCGTGGAAGAGGTAGATCCGCGCGGGGAATCCACATTGTTATTTCCCCTGCCCCTTCTTTGGTGGGCAGGTAATCGAGCTCCGGATTCAACAACATTATTCCTGAAAGCAGGGAGATGAAATCATTAACACGTCTAGAAAAAGTAATCAACAACCAGTGCCCAAACTTCAATCCATCTCCTGTGGTCGGCAAGAGGGATCCATGCTGACAATGTCACATAATGGAATGCTCAATGTCTTGACTATCCCAACTTCTAGAGAGTTTCACGTCCGGCCTGTTTGGTGGGACCTGGTACCGGATGACGAGGTCAGATGACATACTTATCCACTGATGTCCCGAATGCTACATTCCTCCAAGATGAGGAGAGGAGATTCACGTCGGGTTCACCATTTTATATTTCCGATGCTCTCTCTAGAGCTTTCACATCCGTCACGCAGAGGACGCACTATTGTTACCCTAAATTCCCACTTTCCAAAGTTGGGCGGCATCCGTTCCTTATTAAGGGACATCTTCTCCTTGATCAAAATAGGATGATGGGATGTCAGTTATTCCTTCCATGTATTCCACCTCAGAGCTCGTCAATTAGTCTGGGACTCCCTCATATATTTAAAATGTAATTCGTGAACCTCGTCCAGGTGCCATATCATCATGGACACCTGTTAATTACACCGCTTCTGTCAGGACCTTCCAAGGGGTCCGGTCAGGGCAACAACCTTCGGTTAGGAGAGTAGTCACGTTGGTACATCAATGGCATGTCTTGAAACTGGGGATTAGCATGTCTGTCCTCTTTCCCTTGTTATAGGGTTTCTCGAGGGCGTGGAATCCTGAGTCATCCCACATCGAACGTGGGGAATTTTAGGCCATAGGTATGTATCAAAGGTTTTCCTCATCTTCCCATGTTTAACACAGGGTATGTCATAAGTTTAATGTCCAGTAGAGATAGATCGGAAAGATAAGAACACTAGCTAGAGTGGATCAGATTGAAGAACTCCCTAGAAGGAACACCGATGTTGGGGCCAGCACGTGGGCGGCTTCCCAAATGATGTGGAGGGGAATGAAGAATGAAATTTCATGATCCCATCAGGATGTGGCGGCCTGGGTAAGAATCAAGATGGATGGTGGCTTTGGGCTTGTGTCTCGAATGGACTCCTTGCGTATCCCCATGGAAGGGAATCAAAGTCTACGTAGTTCAATGGGACGATGGGACACCTGAGGAGGTGACCCATGAGAATGGACGCATGGATGATACCTCGAGGAAGTAGAACCTCCATGTTAGGGCATGAGCTTCCCGAGACATGTGGGCTCGAGGGAGTGATCAGGATGAGACATGAGTGATGTTCTTGCTCCTCGTGGAGGCCTGCTACGTATCCCCATGGCGGGGAATCAAAGACTTTGTAGTTCCGATGGTGGATATAGTTTAACGTCATGTGGGATGTGAACAGGGCTTACCCTCTGAGGTGGCCTAAGGTGGAAATGGCGCTTGGAACACTGGCATGGAGACGGTTGGGTCCAATGGTTTTTCGGGCTTGAACCTCGTGAAGGCTTCCAACTTACCATGCCTTATCACAGATCAATGTACCCATAGTTCGGGTGGATTGGGTCTTATGCTCTGAGATGACCCAAAGTGGTGGGGCTTGAACCTCGTGGAGGATTCCTATGTACCATTCCTTATCACGGATCAAAGTCCCCATAGTTCAGGTCGATTGGGGATTATGCTCTGGGACAGCCCAAAGTCGTGGGGCTTGAACCTCGTGGAGGCTTCCTACATACCATGCCTTAGCATGGATCAAAGTCATCGTAGTTATAGTGTATTGGGGCTTACGCTCTGATATGGCCCAAAGTGGTGGGGTTTGAACCTCATGGAGGCTTCCTACGTACCATGCCTTAGCACGGATCAAAGTCCTCGTAGTTCGGGTGGATTGGGGATTTTACTCTGAGATGGCCCAAAGTGGTGGGGATTGAACCTCATGGATGCTTCCTACGTACCATGCCTTTTCACAAAACAAAGTCCTCGTAGTTTGAGTGGATTGGGTCTTACACTCTGAGACGGACCAAAGTGGTGGGGCTTGAACCTTGTGGAGGATTCCTACGTACCATGGCTTATCACGGATCAAAGTCCCTGTAGTTTGGGTGGATTTGGGAATATGCTCTAAGACAACCCAAAGTGGTGGGGCTTGAACCTCATGGAGGCTTCCTACGTACCATGCCTTATCATGGATCAAATTGCACATAGTTCGGGTGGATTGGGGCTTACGATCTGAGACAACCCAAAGTGGTGGGGCTTGAACCTCATGGAGGCTTCCTACGTACCATGCCTTAGCATGGATCAAAGTCCCCATAGTATGAATGGATTGTGGATTATGCTCTGAGATGGCCCAAAGTGGTGGGGCTTGAACCTCGAGGAGGCTTCCTATGTACCATGCATGAGCATGGATCAAAGTCCCCATAGTTCGGGTCGATTGGGGCTTACGCTCTGAGACGACGCAAAGTGGTGGGGCTTGATCCTCATGGAGGCTTCCTACGTACCATGCCTTTTCAAGGATCAAACTCCCCATAGTTCAAGTTGGATAATTTAACGTCATGCGGGACATGGTCATTTGAGGCTTACGCTCTGCGATGGCCCAAGATGTGTCATGGTCGGTGCTCACCCTAAGCTCACGGTAGTCATGATTAGTGGGAGAAAAAATAGGTAGCAGAGACCTGATGATCACGTCATGAAGGGTACATCCATGGGAATTGAAAAGGGGATTATGCATTGAGTGGCCCATGGTGCTGGGAATTACTCTATGATGGAGGCCCGAGGGCAACAAAGCACAGTGGGAGAGGGATTTGGCACCCGGGAAGAGAGGAGAGGCCACATTCCCTATCACACCCTCCACTGACCTTGGAACCGAGGAAGTGAGGAGGAGGAGTGGTGTTTCCTCCTAGAAGGAAGGCTAGGGGCCTACACCAAGTTGGCTTCCCTTCCCCGTGGAAAAATTCCACTCCAACAAGGAGGATATCATCCCCTATGTGGGATGACCCCATCCTCGTGAAGATGAGTGGGCGTGGTGAACGGCCAAGGCAGGGGTACCCTGCGTGGGAGGCATGGCGCCAGGTCACAGTTTATCGTCATGTGCTGAGGATGAGTTGCTTCGTAGTTTAATGCCATGTAGCTCGGATGAGGTGGGTTGGCACCACACCCCTAGGACTTACATAACTGGTGCCCTATGCCCCTTGTGGAACAGAAGGCATCGGAAAGTCCGTACTAAGGGGGTGTCATGGAGAGAACCATCAAGGGGTCCATGTTAGTATGGATATGAGAAGAAGAAATAGCTGTTAGCGTGCTTATGCGAAGAAGCATGAAGGGAAGCAACGCAATGGGAAGGATTGTCCAAGGGACATTGAAGTTACTTCGTATGAGCCTGGAAGGTCGCACAGGAAAATTGTGTATGATGCGGATGCCCGGGGTGCACGAGACACATACAAATGGCACCCAGAAGGAGGGCATCGGGCATTCACGCAAGAGGGTGCTTGGGGAGCACTGAAGTGAAGGGCGCGGAGAGATTGCAGTCAACCCTTTGGTTATTGCCCAAAATAAGGGGGTCCGGCATGAAAAACCTCGGGTCAGTGCGAAATTAGTGTTGATTGTGCAAAATAGGGGGCTGCGGTTTTGTGCGCGACATGAAGAGATTGCGTGCTACTTCACGGGATTGCACGTAAATTAAGGGACTGCGTGCAAAGGAAGGGGTGTGCACTCAAAAGAAGGATTGCACGTAGCTTGGCCAGCTTGCACAGCCCGGAATGGATTGTGCACAAGGGACAGACCCCAAAGGGGGTTGGATTATATTCTAAGCCAGGGGGATCTCGCACGAAGGCAGATCCTGGGGAAACTTGGTGCAAAGAAAAACAATACCTAAAGGCCGTATTGGGTGCTCACGGAAAGTCAATTATGTGCACGAGAGGCAGTTCAAATTCTTCAGCCCCGAAAAGGAAGGGGTATCCATCTATTTATAGGCATCCGGTGGCATAGAACTCAGGGCGGCGCGAAATAATTGCACGACGGAGGTGGTGGCTCGAAATATCAACCACACAGGGTGCGGGCGTGAAATTATTTCGCACCGGCGTCGGGACTCTTCACGCATCCCGATACATTCCACACTAGACATATTTTTTCATGCACATCACCCTTTTTTCCAGGCAACACCTCCAAGCCCCTAGGACCGGGTCTCCAGGTCCAAATATGACCTCACTTTTTCATTTTGAAACTTCTACAATAACTTAATCACTTTTTGGTGTCTAAAGTTTGTTTATTTAGATTATACCAATGTGTTTTCTAACTCTAGGACTACACATTCTTTCATTTATGAGAAATTTTCAAGTAAATTTGGAATTATATCTCAAGAAATTAATCCCAAACTTACGGTAAAAACATCTGGAGGAAATTTTGAGTCAAAAATAAATAATAAGAACATTTCTATCCTTGTCTATGGAAAGAATCTACCTACAAACCTTGTTGTTTTTAATCTTGCATAGATTTATGTTATTTTTGGTATGAATTGGATTTCCGTTTATCATGCTAAGATTGATGATAGTGCTAATGATGTTTCATTTCTGATATAAGTTCACTCTGTGTAAAGGAATTAACCCTTATATTTGATATCATATCATGAAGCTAAGAAACTAGTAAATTATAAAAATGGATGATACCATTCACATATTATTGAAAATAGAGGAACTGTTTAGATTAATGTCACCCCTACAGAAAATGTGTATCTTTGTGTTTCTTCTAATGATTTGATTGGTATATCATTTGACCGATATTTCTAATTTACTGTTGACTTGGTTCCTGATGATAAGACAATTCCAAAATCCCCTTATCAAATGGCTCAAATTGAAATTTTAGAGTTAAAGAAGAAATTTTAGGAGTTATTAGTTAATGGTTTTATTCAACCAATCACATCACCATGGGGTTAACCTATCTTATTTGTTATAATGAAAGATGGTTCAATGAGATTTTGGATTGATTATAGATCATTGAATAACATCAATATTAATAACAAGTATCATTTTCCTCACATCGTTGATTTGTTTGATTAGCTTCAGGGAGACTAATATTTTTTGAAGATTGAATTGAGGTTAGGGTATCATAATTTGAATGTAAAGGAAACAGACATTCTAAAGACCACATTTCATAATAGATATGGCCATTAGGTATTTTTAGTTATTCTTTTTGGGTTAACTAATGAACCTCTTGTATTCATGAATATTAAGAATAGAATTTTCCATGAGTTCTTTGATAAGTTTGTGGTTGTGTTTATTAATAATATTTGGTATTTCCTAAAGGTAACGACGAGAATAAAATTAATTTAATGGGTTTTAATGAAAACCTTATTAGAAAATAAATTTTATGGGAAATTCAGCATGTGTGAGTTTTGGTTACAAAAAATTTTATTCCATGGTCACATTGTTTCTAACGATGGCATAATTGTTGATCTTTCTAAAAGAAAAGTGGTGGAAGAATGGAAAAGACCCACATATATAAGAAATATTCATAGTTTTCTTAGATTATAAATTTATTACCGGAGTTTTGTTGAACAATTTTCCCAGATATCAAGCCCACTGACAAGGTTAACTCAAAATAGTGTTAAGTTCATCTGGACAAAAGAATGTGATTAATGTTTTCAGGATTTGAAAAGAAGATTGGTGAATGTTTTAGTTCAGACATTGATTTCTAGTGAATTTGTTATCTACATTGATGCTTCATTGAAATGAATTGGTTTTTTCCAAATGAAAAATGATTAGTTTATTGCTTATGCTTTGCATTAGTTGAAAACTCTTTAGTTAAATTACCCTACACATAATATTGAAATACTATTATTTTTTGATTTTGAAATTTTGAATGCATCATTTTTATGGTGTAATGTGTGAAATATATATTGAACAAAATTTTTTGAAGTATATATTCCCTAAGAAAGAATTGAACATGAGACAGAGAAAATGGATGGAATTAATCAAGTATTGTGATTGCATGATTCATTACCATCTTGGAAAATAAAACAAATCGATTGACGCTCTGATTTGGAAATGTAATGTTACATTAAACATGTTACATTAGGAAAGTGACCCTTTGATTAAATATTTGCTGAACTTTGGCTTGGAAGTTGTTTGTGTAATAAATTTATCCATTTTGTTTAATGTTTCAGTGCAATCATCTTTAGTGGACAAAATAAAGAAAGCGCAGAAGGAAGATAGTGAGTTGTGGGAAAAGGTATAATTGGTTAATAAGGGTGATTTTCATGAATTTTACGTTGGAAAAAGATTTTGTTTGGAGGTTTGGAAAGATATTATTAGTTCCTTGTGATGACCAGTTAAAGAAAGAGTTTTTGTGTGAAGCGTATAGTTCTCTATTGTCTATTTATTCAGGTAGTTCTATGATGTACAATGATCTTTGTGATTATTATTGGTGGGATGGAATAAAAAAAGATATTACTGACTTTACTATAAAGTGTTCGACTTTCCATCATGTGAAATTAGAATGAAAATTGTCAAAGGTAATAATTCAGCCTTTGTCGGTACTATATTTTAAATTGGAAAATATATCCATGGACGTTTTTGTGGGATTACAGAATACATATTGAGGTAATAATGAAATCTATGTTATTGTTGATCGATCAACTAAATCTGCTCATTTTCTTCATATTAGAGATAAATAGTCTCTAAATAAACTTTCTCAATAAATTTATTGAAGGGACAGTTGGTTTATATAGAGTTCCCATCTCCATTATATATGTTAATCATCCTAGGATCACTTATATATTTTGGAATGGCTTTCAAAAGTCATTGGGAACTGAACTAATTTTCAGTACTACTTTTCAACCTCAATCATATGAGTAGTTAGAATAAACAATTAGAATAATAGAGAATATTCTACATTCCTATTAAATGGATTACCAAGGAATTTGGGATCAATATATTTATTTGGTTGAGTTTTCTTAGAATAATGGTTTCATTATAGTATAAAGATGGCACCATCTAAATAATTATATGGAAAGAGGTGTCGAACTCTATCTTTTTGGGATAAAGTAGGTGGAAGAAAGTTGATGGGACCAAAATTGGTAGAATATATGGTTAAAAAAATTTCAGTTGATTTAGAAGCATAAGAGAATAGCTCAGAGTAGGTAGAAATATTATGTGGATTACCTGTGGAAGAATATTTCTTTTGAGGTAGGAGATCATTTCTTTCCTAAAGTTTCTCAATGGAAAAGTGTGATGTGTTTTGTTAATAAGGAAAATCTGAGTCCACGATTCATTAGACCCAATTAAATCCAAGATAAAGTTAGATCAGTTTTCTACAGAGTTGATTTAACACCAAGATTATTTCAGGTACACAACGTTTTTCATGTTTCAATGTTGATAAAGTATGTTTCTTATCCATCTCACGTTTTGAGTCTAGATGTAGTTTAATTGGAAGAGAATCTTTCTTATGAGGAATGGTTAGTACAGATTCTTGACGGAAGAGAGCAGGTGTTGAGGAATTAAGTGATTCATCTGGTAAATGATCTATGTAAAAAACTATATTACTAAATGGGCAATAAGGGAATCAGAAAATGTTATGAGGGATAAATACTCCCACTAATTTGATAATTGAATAAAATTATGGGGATGCTATTTCCAAAAGGAGGGAAAGATGTAACATACTAGGTATTTATAGAATAATACATTTTGATATTAATTAATATTTTTGAATTTAATATTAATTTTAGCTTAAAATGGGACATTATGTACGATGTCATACTCGACACGCAACAATGGGTCTCACCAAAATCTTACGTTGCACACCACATTGAGTTATAACAAAAAATAATACAACAATAATGTTATTATTTTAAATGGTAGTTAATGCCTAGACATTGGATTAGTGACAATGAACTTAATTAACTATATTGTGATTTTACATATTTTTTAAATGTTTTTATATTGATCGAATAAATTTTAGTGGCTTAAAATGAGAATTCATCCAATTTTAAGCAAAAAGTGCTCTAATATTCTTAAAAGGTTATTTTACCACCTTTTGATGGTGAACCCTTTTTAAATATTTTTTTCAATTTTCTATATTATATATTACAACATAGAACATAATATTTAAAATAAGGAAAACTAAATTACTTTTAATAAATTTTTGGTAATTTCCTGACAATGTTCATTTTTTTAATGAATAGTGAAAAATACTGCATTTTAAGTCAAAGATGCATTTTCATCAAATTTATTTATATATTTTGATTATCTTTTTTATTGGTTTTAAAGTGAAATTGTATTATTATTTTTATCATTTAATACAATTTTGGTAATTGGAAGTAATTTCCCATTTTAATTGGAGATAAACACAAGTCAATCTTATGATAGTTTTTATTTCTTAAAAACCTGCTTTCAAGTTTTGACAATAGGAATTAATTTTAAATTAATTAATGAAACTTTTATGTTTTGAATTTCAAAAAATGGATTCCTTATTTATAATCCAAATTTACAAATTATCTAAATAGGTACATTTAGTTTTTGGATATTATGAATTGTAACTTTAGTAATTATTTTTATTTACAATGATTAAAGGGTAAATTAGTTAAATAATGGAAAACTAATATTATTATAATATAAAACTACCTTAACATGGATCTTAATCTTATTGGATGAGTCCTAGACGACCAAAACCATCCTTAGGCCTAATATTTGTCATTTGGTAGCCACTTGAGTGTGAAAATGACATATTATAATAATTAATTTAATGTAATGGGAAATATAATCTAAACATGTATATTTTTACTAAAATAATTTTAAGGTGGGGTTATATATGCGATATCTTCAACAATTAATAGTAATTATAATGAAAAATATGTTTCCTAAATCATGATATTTTATTTTTAATTTTGATATATTAAATAAATAAATTTAATTATGACACAATGATGATGAAGTGATTGTTTCATTAATAAAGGATTCCAATAAATGCTATTATAAATGTTAAAATAAATATTATTTGACATAATTTATGTCTTACATGAATTTTATAGCTTAATATTATATGTAATTATACTATAAAATGTTTTTTTTCAAATTTATTATTCTATTTGGATTTTATTTAAATTCAATAAAGTGAATATTATAAAAAGTGACATAATTGATGTTTTATAAAAATAACAATTTATTAAAATATTTAAAAATAATAATAATATTTTTAAAATCAAAAAATTGTTATGATATGGTCTAAAAGTTCATTAAGTGTTAAAATATGGAAAATTGACTACATATAAGTAAAATTAATAGCTTCTTAACAATTAAAACATTCTTACCGCTTTTAATGTTAAAATAGAATAATTAAGGGGTGACTGAAAAGATATGGTTTAAAATAAACTCAATACATGTCTAAACAAATTGGATGAGATTATTTTGATCGATCCAAATACTATATTTTTCATATCTCTAGTTGGAGCCACTTGTATTAAAAAAATAATTAATATTAATTTAATATTTTAATGCTTTCCAAGGGTTCCCGTCCCCTTTCCTGTAAAAAGGCACCCATAACTATCTATTACTCACACTTGAAAAGCCTTTTAGTTCTCCCAATATCAGTCCAATATTATCCCTATAACCCGTCCACACATTCTTCAAGTCTTATTTTAGGCATAACACCCTTCCTAATGGTGTTTAGGTGTTCTTTAATGGTGATCAACCGAAGAAGAGGTATTGTTTTCTGTAAGTGTTTCTAGTTTGTTTCTTCTTCCACTTCCTCAAATCGCATTCAACCATGATGATATAATAAATCCAATATAAAAAATATACTGAGATTTTATTATGTGAATATCACCTCCAAAATTCATCTCTACTTCCACCAAATAGGAAAGGAAATTATCTTTCCTTTGTATGTGTGAATTATCACCTCCACAAACAGATTTAGATTATTTTCCATTACCATCTATTAATATTGTTTATAATTATCTAATTAATATTAATATGTGGTATTATTGAAATATTAGTCATTATAATATAATAATATATCAATTAAATTCTTACTTCCACGTGCATAAAAATTATAATTTCATTCGTGTGTACCTGTGAACTATCACCTCTATAAAGAATTGTGACCCATTTTTATTCATTATATCACATGTATGATATATATAATTATAGGAAAATGATTATTATGATTCTAAAAATATCATGATAATTTTGGAAAGATAAAATGATAATTAACTTATTTCTATAATGATCAATGAAAAATGGAAATGGTACTCATGCGTACGTATGACCTACCATCTCAAAGATTATAACGTTATTCTTTTTTAATAGCCATATTTAATAGTTTATAATAAATAATACATGTTATGTGTAAAAGTGATCAATATGTCTTGAATACTATTCTGGATATGATGGACTTATTACCACATGGACTAGTGACATCATAACCTGTTCATTTTTTACTCAAGAAACGATTATCAACAGAACATCCGACATGAACTAAAATAAAAATCAAATTATTATAACATGGTTATAAGTGATGTAATGAGAATAATAAACATTAAAATGGTTATAATGAAAGCATAAATTAACCTAATTTTATTATTCATGAATATAATGAACAAACAATACAAGTCGAACTCAATGTAATGGGAATAATAAACATTAAAAAGGTTCCAAAGTAAGTAGAAATTAACCTAAGTTTATTATTCATGAAGATAATGAATGAACAAGATAAGTAAGACTCAAAGTAAGGGACTTCATATCAATATCATTTAATTGAGTCATATTTTGGTTTATATACAATATTATTTTATATGGTGTATAATTATCCCCTTTGATTTTTAATTTCATTCAACGGATTCCAAAAGGAATATTTTTTCCAAAGTGTTTTACTAATTATAAAAATGAATTTTTATTTTTAACGTACATGTTGACAATGACCTTTCTACCACTATGAGAATTATTTGATATTATGATTCCACAATAAAACATTATATTTATAAAAATAAAAGTAACTACCACATTATTATATTGGTATTTTGGTATTGAAATGGTTTTGAGAATGGATTAGTTATATCAATATTATGAAAATATGTCTTATGATGTCAATGTGGAAATTATATTTTTCCTTTATTCTTGTTTATGTGTTATGATAATGTTATGATTCTTGGGAATTTCTTATGTATATGATTGGTTTTTTGATAACTGAGGGAGGGTTAGACTGTGATAGCTCTCTAATGAATTTGGTATCATAAAGTAGGAAAACATTATGGTTTCACCTAATATATTTAGGTAATATACTGTAATGGGTATTGAAATTGTAACTATGATGGTTAATCACTATATAGTTGTGAAATATAAAATGTAAGTATGTTATGGATGCCACAAGTTACTGTTATGATTTATTATTTCTATGATTTATTCATAAATCTAATTATTTCTTGAGGTATGTTAATAGTCTTTTGTTTTATGAGGGAAAAATATGATTTCATTGATTTGTATGTATTCATGGACTAATGATTTCTTTCCTTATTTTATAAACATTACTATAATTTTTGTGCTAATCCCAGGTTTTTGAAATGTTTTCCTAGGGTATAAGGAAGGGTAAAAGAAAGGAATAATTCAATAATATTTTTATCAAGAAAATAATTCTTTTTTTATTTTAGGATATTTATTATTTTGAAAGAAAATTGATAGACTAGACGTGAATAATTTGTAATTTGTTTAGATATAATTTATTAATAATGGGCTAAATCTTTAAAAATCTAAACCTGAAAAGATCCTCGATGTGAATTAATGTCAAATTATTGACTAATCTCAATATTTTGTAATTTTTATGGTCGGGGACTTATAGCCTACTCCATTTTTTATAATAAATTTCTAAAAAGGATAAGTTAGAAAACAATTCAACTTGAATAATATTTTCACAACCCGACCCAATGGGGCTCGAGTCGCGACTGCCCAAGACCGGCTCCAATAGGTTAGGGGATGTAGACTAGCGTTGGGTAGTCTATCACACACATTAATAGAATTAGCCTAAGGTACCTTTATACACGCACCCACATACACCTCTAGGAAACAGCGCAGAGATATATTTAATAAAACTAAAAAATGCATGCATACATCTAACCCACAACCAGAGTACAAAAAAAGTACAAAAGGGAAAATATAGGGCCCAACAAAAGTAAAATGAAAAAGTCTCCAACCTACTCAGAAGGAGGGGATCGCTGTTAAAATTACCTTCTGGTATGCTCCTTGGCACAGCTCCAGTAAACACCCGGGTCACTCTTGATCACAAAGATCCACCTCCTTCGAGTCCTTTTGGGACTCTGTAGAAAGGATTGTGGTCTACACAAGACAAAAACATGTGTAGGAAAATCCCGTGTAGGGGTGAGTATAAAAATACTCAGTAGGCACCCCAAAAAAATCAAAAATAAAATGGAGGAACTGAAAGGTTATAGTCAGCTCATCCCAGCCTGAGGGAACAAAAAGAGAGTGAAATTCCATCTTAAGACCATCCTCGGTAAAATATGACTTGTCAGTTCATCTCAGGTGTATTATCATACATACACCATGAACATCCACTTAGGTATATGCCCATACCTTCACCATGAAAAAAATATATGCTCATTTCATGCACCAAGTCACATGAGGTTCCGACCTCATAACTAGTGACTGGTTTAGAAAACACACTCCATGATCTCTGTCATCCCAGATGAAATGCATCTGATAGATATACTCTATCGGGCCTCACACCACCATCCCAAATGGCCCATCCAAGAGAACACAGTAATCGGACATCATCACTAAGAACACCATGCTAAAATAGAGGAATTACCAAAATCCTTAGGTAGGGGATCACTCCTAGGGTCCTCTATGGGATACAAGAACCCACTCTGGTAACTCACAGATCATAAAGATAGGGGATAACACCCAATAACTACTGGGGGATACCACAACCCGATCTGGTGCTCCACAGATCACATCACTCAGATAGAGGATCGTTTCCCATTGAAAGAAGGTCATGGCGATACGAGAACCCTATCTGGTATATCTTGTGATGTAGCGGATTGAACCGACGATGAACCAAACCTACCAAAACCTCACGCTGAGTAGGAGATCATATAACCAATGATGTCACAACCCTACTATAAACCACATGCTAAGTAGGGGATCATATACCCGACGATTCCACAACCCTAAAATGAATGGCCCACTATGTATGGGATAATATTCTAGATGATGCCTAAAATACTAAAGGATGAACCTACTAGATAGGGGATCACTACCCAGGGATAAGAGGCCAAAGTGATTCCAAGAACCTGATCTAGGAAATCGAAACTAAAGGACCCTACTCTGAACCCAACAGAAGAATGCCACAACTCTATTAGAAAATCATCCTATCGAGGGGATCAAAAACCTATACTAACATTGTAATTCCTCATGAACCCTAATAAGAATGAACCAAGGGAGTATAGTTAACCACTATTGGTCCAAACATCACTAACCCGAGCGACCCGCAACATCGCCACACCACGCACCTCCTAGGCTTAGGTTGAGGCCACAACTGCAATCTAAGTTGAAAAACACTCATTATATGATATTTAATCGCCTGAAATAGAAAACCAGTGAAAAAGAAACTATTAAACATAGAAATATTCGGTGTGGCCCATGAATCGATCCTACAAATCATCAAGTGGACTGCACCATTGCAATCCCCTCGAAAAAAATGCACGAGATTGACTACTCATTCATCCAAAATGGACAGTAGAGGAAAAAGTCATGTTTATCCGTAAACACCCAAAACCAGCCTCATGGGTCCTACACCCTAATCACTATCTTCGAACCCAGAAACTTTCCTGAAAATTCTTCTTTACTATCAGGATAACAATTTCACTGACAGCGCATCAATTGGGCACTCTTTGCTGACATTTTACTGGGTTGAAGCTAAATAATAATAAATTATTAATATTATTTCAACACTTTCTACCCTCGGGCCCCAAACCCGAATCATAAAATTTACAAAGGGATCTCAAAAGGTCTTTCTCGATGTAAGGAATGAGTCATCGCAAACCGCTCACAAGTCGGAGTTATGGTTTGCGAGTTATGGGGGTTTAAAGAACCCCTGGAAAATCCTGGTCGGACCACTGCCTATCTCACTGGAAACAATTGCATTGCTATCGGAATCCGCCGTGCCAGAGCCGAAATATGTTGCGCCACCGCCACCCTCACTAGAATCCACCATGGCCACTGCTGGAAAATGGGGTTTCCACTGTAAAACTTCCGTGAGCGACCTGATGCTCCAAATTCAAATCTAAAACATGTTTGGGAAAGCTCGAGACCCGAACTACTCAACCCTTATGAGGATTTGAAGAACAAAAAATGCATAAATGGGATCAGGGATTTTAAAACTCAAACCTCCTACCTTTTTTCAGATCATCGACGCTTTTCATGTTCTTCTTCTGCGATTGCACGATCTGGGAGCATCTTTCGTCAGAATCCATGCTCGTGGGTTCTTGGTTTGCTTGATTTAACTGATCGACGATGAAGAACAACGAAGGAGAGGATAGGTGGTCCTCCATGTGAAGAGTAGAGGAATTAGGGGGGGCTTAATTTATTTTCCTACTTAATTTATTAATTTTATTAATTAAATCAACCATCGTCAACGCCCCTAACCAAACCTCCCGGTGAGGACAAGATTCGGTCACCCTTAGGGTAAACACATCTTTCTGTACACAACAGTGAGCTCAAAATTACGATATGAGACTTTAATTAGGATTTATTATAGGAAAAATCCATAAATAAACTTTTCCATTTATTTATGAAAACACCCCTCGTGGATTTTTTCACAGAAGACCAGCACCTGCAATGTTTAAATCCCGCCTAGGGTAAATGAAATGCCCAGATGAAACCATGCCCTCAGAATTCTGATCTGGCATACTTTTTAGTAGAAAACGCATCCCCACCATGTTCATAGAATATAAATATTTAATATTTTTATATAATTAATTCTAGGCACACCGGGCCTTAGAATCGCATACCGACTTTACGCCTAGATTTCGAATTATTCGTTGGAATATTCCAAAGTCGGATAGGGCCAAAACCCAAGTCACTACAAATATTAAAACATGAAGAATTAGTAATAGAATATTGAATTTCAAGTAATTCATCATGTTAATTTTTCTATTCTGGCGAGAACATCAGAAACTCAATCTCAATAGGTGCATCTTTATCACCATGTTCTAAAGAAAGAGAGAGGTATAAAGGTGCTGATTTTTCATTATGAAGGATGGGAATATCATGTTTTTTTTATCTTTAACAAATCAATTCCAATATTCATTCCAAAAATATTGATCATCCATAAGTATACCAAATTGAATTATCTCTTCAATTACCACCTTGAGAAATGGATGAGTGTGGGATGATGTTATTAATTCCATTAGTAAATTGTTATCACCCACAATAGGTTATTTTACATATAAATGATTGCTGAAATATCTTTCACTGCTCATTTGGGTTATGGTTTTGACTCCAACTATTTATATTAACATGAATATACATATTCAATTAGTCATTATATTTCTCTATCTAAGACCTTAATTTCATCTCTATGTAATTTCAACTGATATTTTTGAATTTCTTCTTCTTATTTCACATTATAGTAGTAAATCCATGCATAATAATTAAAATTAGAATGCATCATAAATAAAGAGTTTTTCTTTTTTAGTTTTTGAAGTTTACGATATATTTGTGTTTTTATGAAGAAAATGGGGTTTTAATGTTTTGTGTCTCCCTAGAAATGACATAAAATTTGGGCATGAATAATTTTTTTATGGATCCCAACTCAATATTTTATTTACCTAAGCATGCAGTATTGTGCACATCCAGTGTTAGTTTTGAGAAGGAATCTACCACAACACTAGATTTCTCTTGTCACTGTTTATGTTATAATTATAAAAATAACTAATATAAGGAAGTTGAATTTCAGATATTCCTAGAATATTGATATATATCTATACATATAAATTAAATGTAGGCAAAATGAAGGGAGACATAATGAATTTTGTTAGACATAATGGTGATCCTCTTGGGAAAACAGTCATAGTGAACCTTCATTGTCTCTTTATTAATTTCAAGTAAACATAATGAACATGGTCTATATTTTTCATGAACATATTCTTCTACTAATGTATTGAATATACGGTGAACTCAAAGATCACTGAGAGACTACACATCCACCTCCTCGATTAAGGGAGAATATTTCAGAATAAAAAGCTAATCCTTTAGTGTAAATTTGAGACACAAATGCACCTTACCCACTAAGATACCCCTTAGAATAAATATAATAATATAAGAAACATTAGAAATGATTTCTCAAAAACATGGTTTTGAAACACTTGATTGATCCCCTAGGAAATTTCTCAGGTTAGTTACTCATGCTCATAAGTATAAGATATCTATGTAATGAAGAAAAAGAGGTGGTAACAAAAAAGATAAAAATTATAGAATGAGAGGAAGAGGAAGAGAAAAACATATTAAAAAATAATATTATTATTAAAATTGAAAATAAACTAAAAAATATATAAATTTAAATCTTCAGTGACAATCATTTGGAAATGATAGGTGATATATTTTTATACGCAAAAGGGGTGAAAATTTCTCTCTAAATCCATCCACTTAAATTAAGTGAGTGGTATACATATTTAATGATCAAATTTTGGAAATATTCCATCTTGAATGTTGTTTATTTATGTCTCCCTAAATCTCTCATTATATTTTATCCTGATTAGCCGTGAGATGAAGTAGTTATGGACTATTTACTCTAAAAAATTAATATGTTTGGGAAGACACTTCATTTTCCAAATATTCAGTTTCCCATGCATTTATGACCATGAAATATAAAGAATCGGGTATCTCCACATTTTTTAAATGTTTTTGATTAATATATTTTCCATCTGCATATAGAATTTAAAATCATTTGGTCTTGTAGTTTGGTAGATATGGTATCATCATTAAGAGTATCTAGAATTTTTCATAGTTTTCAAGGCCCTACTTTTAGAAATATTTTAGATACAAAATGATAGATAGATCTTTTGGTCCAAAATAATGACATGAATCCCAAACAACATATAAACCAAGAAAGTATAATTTTTAAATTTTGATTAGTTTATAAAAATTTATGGATGAAATAAAAAAAATTATAACTAAAATCTAAAATTAGGCCATTATCTTAATTAAGCTCAAAATGATACAAAACCCATAAATGTTCAATTTCCTTTAAAATAATTTTTTTGATTAAGAAATTAAATTAAAATAAAAATAATTTAAGATAATTTCTCAATCAATATCCATTTCCCATGATTGATGATCAATTCAATCATTTTTAAGGATCCTAATTGTTCTTCAATATTGATCTTAGGTTAAGATATCACCTTCCATAGTTTAGAGAGATGAACATTATAAAGATGGAATTTTGGAAAAGGTATGGGTTATATGAGTATTTGGTGATTTTTTTGGATCGATGAACACTCTGGAAGTGTTGATCGATCTCATGAACAAGTTCTTCCACCCTTACCAAGACATGTTCATCCTTATGGTCATTAATTATATCCTCATATACTCTCTGACACCAAAGCAATATGCCATAAAACTCTTCATATTCCTATGTATGATTTTAGAAAATTATAATTATTCCAATATACTATGTGTAACTTATAGATTAAGGAGGTGAATTTCTTGGGATATGTTGTATCTGAGATAGGTATATCTACAGAAAGAGAGAATGTGGAGGAAGGGAAGTCCTAGACACATCCCTGGATCTTTTTTTAAGACTAGGATCATTATTTTATTAGTAGAATGTTACCATGTTTTATCCAATACTATTCATGATAATCAACACCTATGATGGTGCTAATTATAAATACAATAATTTTCCAGTTATTAGACATGTGTGAAGAGGAATTACTTAATCTAAAGAGGAGGTTGACTACAACTAATGTATAGATACATCCAAATAATGGAATTGGATAATCGTTACACATTGGTGGATAATGTGTTGGTTTGGGATTTTTACTGATATGGAGAGGAAAAGTAGTACCTTATGGTTTTGGATAGCAATAACACCAATAGAGGAACTACCCCACTCATGAACTAGAGCTAGTTATCCTGCTTCATGCTCAAAAGTTTATGTGATGCTATATCTTTAGTGAGAGATTTGGTATCTACTATAGCCTCAAGAACCTTTATTACAACTTTAAACAGTGGGACCCAAACATGTCGAAGAGGGTTTGGGTATATCACCTTCCAGTTCTTGATTTTTAGATTACATGTGTACCTCGTAATGGTTATTTCATTGCAGATACTCTTAGTGGTAGCTCTAATGGCCCAAAGGCATTCATTTTTACTGATTTTTGATAACCCCCCTTTCATGGGAAGATGTGGAACCCTTAAAAGTCTCGTAAGTTAATAGATTAAATGGCCCTTAGGCTTCTAAGATTACTTGACCCGAAGGTCTTAGTGAATTCAACCAGACTATCTATAAGGAACTACCCCTCCCCATCATCTACATCATGATAGTAGCTCTCCACCTTCGCATGACTCTCTAGATAGGCTTCCCATGAAAGCACAGGCTGGTCCCGATGGCATAACCATACCCTCTCATTCTAAAAAATTCGTTTGGCTCTGATTTGGTGAGTGCACCTTCCTTGAATCCTTATTTTGGGGCTTCTCCTTTTTGTAGTGTGTCTGGGGAAACTACATGTGGCCCGAAGGTCTTGAGGTGGCCCAAAGGCCTTGAAGGTAGCCTGAAAGCCCTACTGACCCGAAGGCCTGGGAGGCCTGAAATCTTTAAGGACTCCAAGCCCAAACCGGTGGCCCAAGGTGAATAGTTTTAGATACTACAATAATGAATAGTACCTACTACAGTACTGCTACAGTACCTACTACAGTACCCACACAATATACACTTCTGCTACAGTACCTGTACAGTGTACAGTTCTGCTACAGTGCCACATAGTGTACAGTGCTACTACAGTACCTACTACATTACTGCTACAGTACTGAAAATTTGCCTCTACCGGGTTTTGAGCCTGGGTCTTATGGATGCACTTAATGATACCTCACCAACTAGGTTGAGGCTCATGTTCATACACTCTTACAGGTATGTTTTAGGTAGCTTAATATCCTACAGAGGGTCCTTAGATGTAGAAAAAGTGCTTTATGATATTATTGGATAACTGGAGTATGGAAGATTAGTAGGATCAGGGTTATATGAACTATTCTATAATGGAGGTAATATATTACCATGTAGATTGAGTTAAGGTTTAATAGGAAACTAACCAACAATGTACTATGATACGGGATAAACTTGATCAAGGTGATCTGATATCAGAGTGGTTGTTAGATGATGACCATGTAATACTTATGATTGAGAAAGTATTAGTCCCAACATTTACCAGAGAAGATCTGATGAGAGACATCATACCTCCAGATGGGTGGTATATCCTAGTGCATTAACTATGCACCTCAACTTTAGATGAAAACTCTATTTTCCTAGGATTAAGAGGGATATTTTTTGTTTTTTCCCAAGTAACATACCTAAAAGAGGGTAAAGGATGAGAACCAGTATCCTAATGGTTTAATCAAAACACTTATATAGCCCATATGTATTTTTGTGGATGTAATGATATAATTTTTTAAGGGGTTACCAAGGACTCTTAGGATTCATGATGATATCAAGGTGTTAATTGATCGAGAGATAAAGTATTCTCATTTTTACCATTATGAGATACTAATTCAGTGGAAGAGTTGGGAGATTATTAATTCCATGAGATATTATGCCTAAATGGAGTTACCTTGAGAATGTTTTCTGAAATTTACACAATTTTCACAATTTTCTTTTGATAGGGATTGTAGAAATCATTAGGGACTCATTTGAGATTGAGCACAATATACCATCCTCAGACAGATGAAAATTCATAAAAAGAAATTTGCATACAAGAGGATATGATTTTAACATATCTCTAAGACTTATGTGAATATTAGTATAATATATATCCTTGGTATAGTTCACTTACAACAACATCTTCATGAGTCTCTCTATGGATTCATTATAGATGATAAAATCTGAGGCTCTCTATGGAAGGTTGTTCCACTCACCATTATGTTAACATGAGGTGGGTGAGGCAGATGTTATTAGGATTAGTCATCTACAAGATACCTCAATGAGGCTTTAGTTTAGTATGATGTGTTTGGTGACTTCTCATAGCAGGTAGTGATCATAAGTACACTAGAAGATATTACCTGTCGATTTTTCTGTTGGAGATTGGGTTTTCTTGTGAAAATATCCTTAGTGGTTGAATTATCATTTGTAGAATTATGGAAAGATAAAATTGTGGTTTTTTAGACCCTTATTGATTATTGAATGGGTTGCGGTGGTTTCATACCATCTAGAACACACTCTATGTTATCAAAGCATGTATTATGTGTTCCGCATTTCTTAGAATCTATGGTACATTACCGATATTACACCAAGTATTGACTACAAGGACATTAATTTAAATGGAGGTGTATCTTATGAGGAGATCTTGGTAAAAATTATAAACCTGAGTAATAAGGTATTGTGATGGAAGAAGGTGGAACCTTTCCAGATATTATGGAATCATGGAAGTATCCAATAGGATATGTGGTAGTGGGATTCTAATGTTCAAACTCAATGGGTTCATTTGTTCAAATAATATCACCAAATACACTTCTCAAGGACGATATGTCATTATATTGGGAGAATTATAAAATTAATAGTTTTTAAGAGTTCTTTAGAACATCTTTTTATTATAATTTTTAAGTCTATTTGGTGAAAATGCTTTAGTTTTTAGCTAAATTTCCACCCTTATACAAGGAAAGGGGCTAACGTAAGGGTTAGTTCATTCTTCCCCTATACAGATTTGATTTTAGGAGTGGTATAATGGTATCTCATCATTTACATGACTTGTATAAGGTTAGGGTGGTGTCTCCATATGATATATAATAGTAATCCTATATTTCCTTTGGATATGTAAAGGCAACATAATGTTTGTATGGGTTTCATAAGGGTATGGTTTTAGTTTCCTAATCGTACCTTAGGTGATGTGTAAAGGAAATCATCATTGATTTTGGGTATGTGTGAGTTTCCAAAGGATTTGTAATGGAAATCTTATAGTTAGGTAAAATTAAGGCAGACCTCACATAAGTGTACTTCCCGTGTCGTGTACAGGTCATCCTTACTTGTATAAGGGTATAAAAGTCTTGCATAAGGAAAATAACCAAATTCAAAAGGTTATATAAGGGTAACCTAGCCATTTTATATAGGTATGTTGTGCTGAAAAAAGGTTACCCACAATTTTAAACGGTTATTAGGAGTAAACAGACACCCTTATGTGATGGTTTAATGCTATGAAATGGTAAAACCATTATACACATAAATAATTTTCTTTTTGGTAAAATATATTTGAAAACCCTATTTTTCATTATCATTTTCCTAGATCATGTATATGACCAATTTAATGACCCTAAATCTTAAGATTATAGTAATTTACTCCCTAACACATTTATATATTGTGACTTGTATTATCAAATATTTTAAACACACCACATTTAAGAGTATCTTTAAAAAAATAAACGATAAATTTAATTTTTTGTTTTTCATAATGTGAATCCCTACATCGTTCCCTTTCATAAAATTATATAAAATTTACTATCATTCATTTTTGGGTGACCCTTTTGAGTCTAAGAATCCTCAAAATTACCTTGTTCAGGTTTGGTGAATCCTTCTATAAAAAATATGATTTTTTTCATTTGGTTTCCAGAAATGGAAGAACCTAACCTTATCCTCTATTATTGGGTATTTCTTTTCGAAGTTAAACCAAAGAAAGAATTTTTTTTTGAATATTTGTAGATTCTATTTGTGATTTAGATTTTTTATATCCTTCTGAAAGGTGATAAATATTTTCTTAAATGATAATAAATATAAATTAATGAAAAAAATCATGATAACTATTTTGGTGGATCCCAAATTATTCGAGAGATAAATTTTTTTATCAAATGTGGAACTATAAAATTCTATATGGAAGAAATGTTTAGTTCATGGTATAAATTAAAAAGATAATTTAGAATTATCCAACAGTTATACTATTTTATCATATATGGGGTTTTTATTTTTTTTGAGATAAAATAATAGAATCAATTCTAGGAATAATTGATGAGTTTTTAGAGATAATAAATACATATATGTGTATAAAGAGGCGATTACTTGATGAAACATGATGATAACATTGAGAATCCGGATCTAGTAATTTCATTACATTTTATGTATCCCCTTTAAGCATGTTACATTTGTATAATTCTTGTTCTCTCCTACCTTGTTTAATTTGCTTGATTGTGATTTCATGTGGGTGTGTGTAGCCCATAGGGCCTATTATAAAATTTGATTCCCTTAGTTATGATACAACATCTAGTTTCCATGTTTAATTTTTAACAAAATATATTTTGTTTTCCATTTATATTCTTATGAATATATATTTTATTTTCTTATATATTCTACCCTCTTATGGGTTATACCATGCCTTGGATTTTTTTATTGGTACATGAGATAGGTATACCAACAAGTTATTTTTATACCTTATAGGGGGAGAGTGCATGGATGGTGACGTTAAATATTATTGACTTGATCATAGGGTAGGACCATGATGACCAAGGGGACTGAACTGGGGTAGTGTATTAAGGGAATAATGACATGGGGACCTGACCCGATTCGTAAATGGGGTATGACATTCTAGAGGCATGAACTATGAAATTTTTTTGATATAATGATCAGGGAGCCTGATATAACTCAATGTCTTGAGATCACTGAGACACATTTTAAAATCCTAGTGGCATGTAATTGATCACTTTTGACATACTATTATTATCATACCATTATGGAGCTGAAGCAGGTATATTTGGGGCTCTATAGTGACTTGGTTAGTTAATGTCATCTTTTTATTTGTGTAGTGATTTTTATTCTTGTTACACATTTATTATTATCATGTAAAATACCTATTATACATGAGCACACTTGGTAAGGATTCATTGGTGTTCTCCAACCCTGTTTATTACTCATAACCTACATGAGCATCCTGATGTGCATCCATACTTCTTGTTTTGGGATTCTAGTTAGGGAAAGGGGAATGTGGCTGATGACTAAGAAGAGGATCATGCATTTGGTAGCTGACTGAGATGGATTCTAGATCATACTTCTATTTTATTTATTTATTTATCTTCAACATTTATTACTCTATTTTTGAATTCCACTTTGGGAACCTCATATTACTATAAGAATTATATGGAATCTATTAGTTTCTTCATGATTATCCAATTTGTTTATTATTTAATATTTTATGTTTGAAATTATACTGAGGGTATATTATCCCAACTTTCGGATGTAGACCCTCACAACTAGTCTATAGCCTCTTGAATATGGGGTGGGACACATGATGTCTTTTGGCACAGTAGTCCACATCCAGTGGTTTGGGTCATGGTGTTAAAATAGAGTCCATGAGAGTCTTCCTCTACATGACACTCTTCTATTTACCATTATCCAACAAAACCAGGTCTAAAAATATCCAAACTAAAACATATAGTGTGTGAAATAAATCTCATTAGGACAGCATTAATGAACCTATAAAATTTCATTCCTGATGCATCTATTAGTTCTTGTATAAAACATATTTTATAAAAAAAATTGTTAAAGAAAATTATTAATTCCCATATAAAATCATCCATTAGTTTTTCTGTAAAAAAACATTGTAAATTCTAATTATCAAAGAAATATGATATAACATATTTTTGTATGGCATAAGAAAATTAATAAATTAGTAATTAATATATTAATTTCCAAATCAAGTTGTAATTTAAGAATCTAAAATAAGCATGCACATAATGAATCTGAAATTAATGAAAGGGAAATCCATGAAATAAGAGTGTACCCAACTAATTCCCACAAAGAAACACTATCTATAATAACTGAATCTTAATATTTAAGAACCTGGACCCACTATTAAGGCTACCCACTATAAAACAAGGAATTAAGGTCACCTAAACAAATGACATATTACTTCCCTATGGTTTTCATAGTTTTATCTTTTCCTTATACCCCATGGTCTTCCAATGTGTTATATAAATTCACTAGGTTTCAGGTAATGTAATTAAAATTTTTATAAAAAATTACAATTAAAAATAAAAATGAAATCCCAACATGAAAACCTATTTTTTCCCATATTATTTTTTGAGATCTTCCATCAAATCCATATTTAGCATTAAAAAATAGTTTTCAAGTGATACCATTTTAAAAAAAATCCATTAAAGATCATATTGAATCTCTTGTTTCTCAAACATTAATTTCACTAATCCATACCAATGGAAAATAATAAGAATAAAATATTATTAAGGGATAAACCGTAAGATAGATACAGCTACTAGAATATCAATGAAAACAAAATTTTCTTTCTAAACTGATGATGGGATAAAAAGGGACAACGTTCTTAGATATTAAAATTTATATCCCAATAAAAACTAAGTTGTTGTCTGATAAAAGATAATTTATCAAAATACTAGTATATAACATGATCAATATTAAATTTTATCCAAAGCTTGGAGAAGTGGGGTTAAAATAGGGAAATTTATTCAAAAGTCTCATTAAAACCCTTCATTAATGTTGAACATGGATAGATTTTCCATCCTTAGAAGATCATCTAGTGTTTCCATAATAATAAACCACCACCCCAATGTCCTGATGCGTCAACTAAAACCATAGTAGATTCACTGAGGTAACTGAATCGGGGAGACTAAAAAAATGTGGTGTGGAATTATAAGATATTTTACGATTAATAAATAATCCCCTATGGCCTAGTGAGGTCCCTTTTTCCATAGTTGATATGAATATTCCTTGTGCATTCTACCTGAGACCACACCTAGCTGTTAGGAGTTTTTTCCCACCTTATTCACACTAGATACTCACAATCACCCCATGTCCCTCAACATTGATATGGTCCCATCCATTTTATAAAAAAAATACTAAAAACGGTTTTTTCATTATTCAACACCAACACTTCTGAAACTAACATTAACTAATAAGGTTTAAAAGAAAACATACCTATGAATAGGTGGGCATCACATGACCTGTACAGTGAGTTTTGGAGGTATACAAAGATTTTCATCCAAGTGAAGAGATACAAAAGTGGTTTTCACTAGTTTATTATAACTAAAAATAAAGAGCCTATGTTTTAATAAGTGGATTAAATTTTTAGTAAATCGATTCTATTAGAGTTGTTAATGAGATATGAAATGGTTTCCATGCATATATCTTGGTCATGAGAGAAAATAAAATGACCTGTGGGGAGGAGAGGGATTTAGAGCATGTGGGTTTATTTTTGGAAGGAAAGAGTTGGTTATGGAAAGTTTTATAAGGTAAGGATCATCATAAAGAGATTTTATGAAAATTATCTTTTTTATTCTATAAAATATTTTCATTATTATTTAAGAATATGACAATTTTGATAATACTTAGAAGTATTTTCATGTAAGGGTGAAATTCATGTGGAATTGGATGTTGAAACTATATTCATTTAAAAGTATTTAGAAAAGGAAACTTACATGAATCATCCAAAGGGTTTCATAGTGACATATAATGAAAATTTAGTGTCTCAACTCAACTGATGTTTATATGGGATTGATCATCCTACTATTAATTGTAACTAGAAGTTCAATGTCTTTATCATATGATGGAAGTTTATCCCGATCAGTGAGAATCATTTATATTATCATAGGTTTTTTTGATTAATGTAAATGCATTATACATCTTCCATATATAGTCAAAAATCTCTTATAGACACTGATAAAGGAAAGATTCAAGGTCCTAAAGGTCTAATTATATCTATGTTTTGATATAAAGGTTCAATACATGACAAAATTGATTTTGGAAATGTTTATTATAAGGGAAATATAGTCTTAAATATTCTTACAACTCAATATAATTATATTTATAATGTGGTGAAACATTTCAGAATGAGTGAAATGAAGATTGTAAGCACTCCAACTTTCAAATACTTCATAGTGACCAAAGATAAAAACTCTATATTAGAAGTATTTAATGAAAATATAGTGAAGGATCTATTTTCATTGCCTATCATAAACATTATAAATTCTATGATTTTTCTAAGGATGAAATTTACAATTGTATTGGGAGATGTTAAGTGGTTCATGGTAATTCTTAGAAGGTAACAATAAGATGAAACAAAATTGATAATCCAATATGGAAAATCTGAACAAACCTGCACAATGATACTTCCAAAACTACAAAGACAAAGCACCCCACCCAAAAACCAAAACACCATAAAAATATGTTAATAAATTCTATTTGAAAATGTTGGAAGAATAATTAACACAATAAAATATGGGGTTTCTATAATTTAGGAATAGTCTCATTCTATGACGAGAATACTACAAATATTTATTATACAATAAAAGATGATTACAATTAAGTTAAGTCTAATGAAAAATGACTAATAAGCATGAATTTATTATAATAGTCCACAATTTCCATCAATTCCCCCATTTTATATTGATTATCTATCTTTATGGAGTGTATGACCCACTAATACAATCATAATATAAATCCCTTCTATTAGAAAAAATAATCCAATGACTTAGTCCTTTATCCAAGTGAAGAGTGTGAGGTCCAAATTTTCCCCATTATTAATCTTACATTGATCATCGTATTGATATTACATATCATTTCAAATATTATTTGTTACTGTGGTATAAAATTGTGTTTATAAAATATATCTCCATCCTTTCAATTTATTTTTTATTTCCACATACCGTTATTCCTACTTTTGGACATCCAGACTCTGGTAAATCCACATCACCATCTCTAATTTGTTACATTTTTACATTGTAAATCACTCATTACCTTAGTTTCAAGATTTAGTTGACAAATGTTTTTGACACTTAGTCAAATATAATGAAATATATATTAATTATATCCATTTGGTTGATTATTCCCAAGGATTAATGAATAATTTCGACCAACTAAAATCAGTCGTAGGGTGTTATATGAATTAAAAAATAGGATTATATTTCATGAAACTTTTCCATGTCATATCATATTAATGGTCTATAAAACACTATATGATATCACTATATCTTAGGAAATAATATACCCAAATATTATAAAACACTTACTATGTTCTTAAAGATTTTGGACATATCTCTATCAATTTCATACAATGCAATCCATAAATGGATAATGAACATTAATAGTAATTTAATAATGTTGACTCGTGATGACATAAAATTGGAATCTTGAAAAATAATATTAATAAAAAAATATATCAAAGTTAAATCACAAAGAACATCAGAACATATTTTGTTCAGTTTTTTTTCCAGTCCCATAGTCTTAGGGAATTAAGTCTAATCCATAGTCCCGTAAAAAGTGTTATCTACTTAAATAAAATTATTTTTAAAATGTAGTTGAGGGATACATATTTTCATTCTCAATCATCACATAATGGTATATCAATACATAAATATTCATCAAAAAGTTGAAATAAATTGTTAATTTATGAAACTCCTAAGATGATTAAATAGTAGAAATATAACTGGCTTTCATAAAAGTAAATTGTCTCTCTAGGTAAAAACATTTCCCATTATAACAATTGTGCATTGGTTATTCATAAAAAATATATATTAAAATAGTACACTTGAAAGTAAATATATTTCCCTAATCATTTAATTATAATGGCTATCTATACATATAAATTTTAATTGGAAAATGTATACGGTATTCTCTATTAAAACTCATTATTAAAGAAGTTATATTTTGGAATAGTTGATAATATGTATAAATGAAGGTAGTGATACATCCATCCAGTCATAAACATCCCATATCTACAATACCATAGATACATTAGAATTTAAATAATAATTAAAGAAGTTATTTAAATATTATTTACACTTATAAAAAAATTTAATCATATTAAAAATAATATAAATAACATTAAAATCATAACTCTTAAAATGTAATTAAAATATATTAGATTATTTTGAAAGAATATAAGAAATTATTGAATATATAGGAAATATTATCCTTTTTTAAAATGTTTAAATAATTAAAAATATGCAAAAAACTATTTTCAGGATAAGAGGAAAGCGGTATGAGTATTTTTACGAGAAAATATATTTTAAAGGTGAATAGTGATTAAATGGTGGAAATAATTTCATTGAAATGCAGATCATGATGTGGTTGATAGAAAATACTAAATAATAATAATGGTAATATCTTTATCATTTTCATAAAACATCATTGAAATAATATTAAAGGAACATGAATAAAAGAAAATGTGAAATAGTGTTATTTTATAAAAATTGACATAAAAATATTCCAAAAAATTAAAAAAATTGATTGAAAATGGATATGGAAGATATATATATATATATATTATTTTTAAGATAGAGGGAGTTATAGAGAATATAGTCATATGAAATAAAAATAATGGGATACACCCCTTATGAACAACTTATAGTATGAACTATAAGTTAATGAGGGGGGAAAAGAGACTATTAACACATAAATGATAAATGGAAAATGATATTTCATATGTTTATGATAATGGATATGAGTCATATAAGAGAAGATATGTAATATAGAAATAATATTTACAGATAATGTTTACTTAACAGTAAAACCCTTATTGACAAAATATGGTATAGACTACAAATATATGAGATAAGTGAAAAAATATATAATAATAGAAAAATAAAAGGAATAAAATAAGGCAAAAATTCAAGGATTCTTTCTTTAAAAAATTAGTTAAGACATATAATAGAAAAATAATACACTAAAATAATAGAGACTTGAAGTAACACTTCACCTCAAGCCTAATATGACTTTTTATATTCCATGAAATCATAAATGTTAAATTGATAACTATTAATTACATGCATTAAATTTTTTTATGTTTTATTTAATCATTGTTATTAAATTTTAATAATTTATTATTATCTTATTGTATTCTTATTATTTATATAGATCATTCAAAGTCATTTAGTCTATTTTTCCTGAACTACTTTAGTATAATGTAGATGTTTAATTTTCCTTGTTAAATGCTTACATATGATTCAATATTTTCAATGTATGATGTTCCAATCATTATAGAATTAAAAAAGTTCAATAGTTCAATATATTATATTAAAAATTTCCAAATAAAAAATTATTCAATGGTTAGATTAGTTGTGATTATTAAAAAGAGCATGATTTTTTACATATAATATTAATACTATAATAAAAATTTATCATAAAATAAATATATAAATGATATCAATTAATTATTAATATATAAAAAATTACAATTAAATCATTTTAAAATAATCTATGAAAGGTTTAAGTGAAAATTAAATACCATCAATCACTTTGGTAATATAACCCTACCATGGAAGAACTACGCTTTTAATGGAGTTGAAAAGAAGTAATAGACTAATCCATATTTTATTTTCATAAATGAATCAGTTTACAATTATAAAAAAAATTAATTTTACTTTATTGGTGAATATTGTGAGATATTGGGTTTGAAGAGAACGGAAAAACCCTTAACGTAATTTTTTAGACACCTCCATTAAAGTTAGTCATAGTCCTTTAGAGGAGAGACTTTTAGTAAACTTTGGGCCACTATAACATGAACATTATTCTTCTGAATGGTATTTTGGTAGTTTGTTTTTTGAAAATAAAGTCATTATTTCTATGGTAATAAATGTCTGGATCAAGGGTATATTTATAGCCAAATTGGAGGGTAGCTTTGAAAAAAATATAGAATTACCTATTATTTAGGATCAAGAGTCATAAAAATGTTAATTATTTTGAAAATTAACAATATTTAACTAAAAATATATATTACATTTTATAGACACCCAAAACTAAATGAAATCTTCGAAATATTTTATTCTATCTAAATAATTAATAATATATTTTGTTAGAATAAAATGAAATTTATTATTTGAAAATTGAATTATAGGTTTTGAAATTAAATTTATTAATTTTCAATAGATTATATAACTCAGTAAATATATTTTAATGAATAATTGTTTAATAAATTATTGATTTAGTTATAAATCATAATGATGTATTAAAACATACTATATATAAAAAACACTTTCATACTATTCATAAAAAAATATATTAGAATAAAAAATAAAAAATAAACCATATAATAATTTCAATGTATGTATTGTTACAATGATTTCAATTTTATGATTTTTTTCCTTAATTATATAAATCTAATATTTAAATTTTAATATAAAAAAATATTTTACTAAATAATTTAAATATAAAATATTCTAAATGTATGCATGTATATAATTTAAGATGTGTGATATAAGAAATAATTTATGGAATGGTAATATTTATATTTATGTATTTAATTCATGATAAATGTTACTTGTAAGGACACTTCATCACTTACAATTTTTCTATTTTTCTATTATAATTATTATGTTACTATTTCAAGAGTCGCATTTTGAAGGATCAATTTATCCATTTATGAAGGTCATATTGGCCTTATAATTCTTATATATACAATTAATTCATTATTTTTTCAATTTTATTCAGTTAATGTTTTCAACGTTTAATTTATCATAAATCATGTCCTATTTATAATTTATAGTTTTATTTTTACTATATTTATTTTTAGGGCGGAATTTTTTAAAATGTATGACCTATTGAAATTTAAAACATTAGTTGAATTACTGATTTCCTTTTATTATCTATTTATATAGATATTGATTCTATGGACTATATTCATCCATTATTTTTTTGGACGATATTTATTAAATTAAATTATGTTTGTTCCTTTCTATGTTGTCTTCTATTTTTTTCAAATATTATGTTTTAATTGAATTAATATTTTATTAAAATAATATTTAATAAAGGACACCTTTTATGTGATGAATATGTATTAAAAATCAATCATTATCTCAATAAAAAATAATGGAATCTCATTTTACATTGACATATATATTTTAATTTAATATTGTTAATCAAAAGATGCATTGAAAGTAAGAGATTATGAATTTTTTCCATCAAATATAAATTGAATCCTCATATTTTATAATCACTGGTAAATATTTATCAATGTTATTTCTGATTTTTTGGAACCACCTTAATTTAATTTTATATCATCTTAAGCAGTAACTATATTATAAGGGTATAGTATGACTCCACATTAATGTGTTGGAAAGTTTATTCCTATATGATCATACTAGTTTTAATTAACCATGTATTCTATAGACAATGGTTATTAATCTAAGGCTTTATAACTGAATTTATTCATAATAATAAATCTAAACAATTTCCAAACTCCACTCAGATGAAAAATTAATCACCCTCAGACCCACACTTATAGATATGGTTCAAAACATGATTACATTTACATATGACATTATATTAAATACAATTTCAATAATCAAAATCCAATTATATTTGGGAATTATGTATATAATAAGTCATAAACTGCTACTTATATCTTATAATTTAATCAAATACTTTATTAAATCCAATATGAAAATCAATCCAAATCTCCTTAAAACCTATGATATCATGAGGAAATTGTGATACATAAAAAAAGAATCTCAAATGATATATGGGGGATTAGCATTATTAATGACTCATATAGAATCCATCAATAGTACATAAATAAGTGGGTGACATGATTATGATAGAAATGAATTGTTTAATGGAATAAGATTAGGAAATAAAAATAATTGATCATGAGACATGATAACATAATCATATATCAGGTCATAAAATTCATAAATGATTGATTCGGAAAAAATAATTTATACAAAATAATAATAATGTGAAATCATAAGATAAAAATAAATAATTATCATCAGATAAAGAAATAATTTGACACTAACATAAACATGATATATCAAAACATATGTTAACGATAAATCCATAAGAACATCATATTATAATTAATTTTATTTTACACCATAATACTACAAACAATGAACTTTGGGTTTACACTCCATTCCCATAAGCATAGTGGGTTATATTTAATCTTCAGTCTCATAAACCTTGTTATTTAGTTATATGTAACAAGTTTCTCAATGAATTTGAAGGTTATATATTATTCTATCCCCACCCATCATATAATGATATATTACTACATTTGTGTTCCACATTATTTGAAAAAAAAATCACAAATTTTTCAAAATGATAACATGATAAACATAAGGAAATAAAATAGGAATCCATAATATAGGATTCCAAAGAAATAGTATGTCTCTCTTATAAAATAACCATATATAAGAATAATTAACTATATGATATTCACACCATAAAAAATAAAATTTTATACATTTAATTCAAAAAACATATCTAATTATTTTAATTTTATGACAATATTTGTGAATACCATTCGATTTTAAGAAATATCAGATGTTAATAGTGGAAAGGCATTGGGAGAAAGGTCATGTTTTATCATAGATGATGATAATGCAAGAAAAAAGGTATTACGAGATCAATATAACCCTAAAAGATTCATTTCAACAAAACCCTCTATACCTAGACATTTGGATAATTAAAAAAAGAGTTATTTTGTATATTCAAAAATATGATATAATATAATGAGTTGTAAACTAATATATGTAAATTTAGAATGGTATAAACATATATAAAAAAATATTATAGAATATGATAAAAAATTATATATTATTTAATAAAATGAATCTATAGTTTTTATACATGGATGAAATAATAATATATAAATAAATATTAATTTTCGATAAAAAACAAATAAAAGTAAGAATATTTTTATAAGCAATTCTGTATTAAAATTGGTCAATGAATTGATAAAAAATAATATCATCTTGATATTATGATCTTACTAAGGAAGATAAGAAATTATAAAAAAATATTAAAATAACTCACTTTATATATAATAGGTGCTTAGTGGTAAATTACATTAAATGAACACACCACACACATAGGTCGGAATGATAGGTCATGCCCCCCCTAATGGATAACCCACCCATATAGCCATATTTATTGCTTTCATGGCCCTATGGGCTAGTGGGCATGAAACCCATAACATATCCTAAAGGCCCATAAACTAAATAATAAATAAATAATAATAATAGGAAATGATATGTTATATGTTTAAGATCTTTTATATGAGACATATAAGAGGAGAGAGGTAACTGAGAAATAATACTTGAAATGAATGTATATTTAAATGAGAACATCTTACATAAACCACAGGGTATTATCTATAAATACATGAGATTGGTATAGAGAAAATAAATACGTAATAAATAAATAGATAAAATGGTACACATTCAATTATTTTGATATTAGATATAAAATTGGCGATGGATAACTAATAGTTAATAAATTAAATTAAAGGGGACTTGGAAATGACCCCTTACCTAGAGTCTCACTATGTTTAATATGTATTATATTATCCGTAAAAATTAAATTGTATTGATTAATTAATTGATTTAGACAATTTTTCCTATTTATACCATCATTATTATTATTAAATTTTACTCATTTCTTCTTCTCTTATTAGTTTTGTGTTGACTACACTGATCATTCAAAGGTGTTCACATCAAAAGTAATTCGTTATAATTGTAAATTCTCAAGGTACTTTCCCAAAGATTCCAAATGATTTAAATGTGTCAAAGAATAATGATAATTATATCATTGAACTAATAAATTTTAATAATCTAATATATTATTAAAAATATTTCCAATTCATTTAGTTTTTTAAGATAATATTATTTTTGATAGTTAAAAGGACATTGAATGTTTACTTTTTATATCATCACTATTATACAAATTTGATCATTATATATGTTAAAATTGCTATTAAATGACTATTAATGATTAATTTTTACATCAAAATCAATTTAAAATTTTCATTTAAAGGAGTATATGTTAATATAACATTATAATTCACTTTGTTAGTACAAATTTACCACGGAATATATAAAACATGGGCCTTGAAAACCCTTTCCAAACACTTTGTAATGGGTCTTAATCATTTTGGGAAGATATTTTTGTTAGAATAGGTAACCTAGAACATTTTTTGGGGGGTTTATAGGAGGATTTTGTTACATATTTTTTAATGGATAATGTTATGTAGTTGTAGAGAAATTATTGGTGAAGGGAGTTATTTATATTTAAAGAGGAGTGTTAATGTTTAAAAAAGTACTTAATAATTTGTCATCTTATGTCAATACTATGATTAATGATGATTCAAATTACTACTAATATGGTTTCATTAATATATATATATATATATATAATTTAATAACATTTAAATGCATCCAAAACTAAATAAAATATTTTATATATTTTATATAATATAAAGAATCAAAAATCTTTTTTATTAGAATAAACTATAATTTTTCCTTGTAAAATATATTTATTGGCTTGGAATGTACGTTTATTATGATTAAATAAATTATTTTACTTATTAAATATATTTCAAGTCATTAATAACATTTTATACATTCATGGGTTATTTTTACATCATATTGATTTAATAAAGAATATTATATAAGAAAAAATATATAATTTTACAATTCTCAAGAAAATAAAACATTGTTAAAAAATAACAAAAAAATCACACTAAGAAAAATTAAATGTTTACATTTTATAAATTTAGATTATTTTTTCACCTAAATTTTTATATTAGGTAATTATATTATTTAAATTTTAATAAAAAATTATTTTAAAAAATCAGTTGAAACCAACTTGGTTAAAAATATTGGCTTATTTAAAATTTAATATACGTCATTTGTGAAATAATTTTATGTTATTCTTATATTTATATTTATATATTTAGTTGATGGTAAAAAAATTTATAATTTCACCAAAGTAGATACCATTAGATTCATTTTATTATTAAAATAGCCATGTTACTATTTAGTGGTCACATTTATAGCACCTTCCATTCCCATTTACAATATCCTTATTGGAATTTTAGTTCATATATATACCACACAATACATTTAATATTATTTTTTGACTTTTAAGATTCTAAGAAGTTCTTTGAACAAATACCTTTATTATTTATAATGTTTTTATTTCTTTTTATAGTAATGTTCACATTAATGGTATTTATTAGAGACTACGTGTAACACCCCAATATTTTACTACATAATTTTTTTATTTAAAACTTAATGCATTCAAAAGATTTCTTTATTTCAAATAACAAACGAACCTAATCTATAAAAAATTATATAAACATTATAATATAGTTGTTATGTTGGAAGGTGTAAATATGGGTAACAACATTTTGCAATATATATATAAATAAATATCATTTTAAAATCTAATTCATTAAAAAATCTTTAATTATTGTATCTAGATATAAAATAATATCACCTTATGTTTAAAAATATATTTTTATCTAAAATTATCTATTTATGTGCCTTGTTTTATATGGAATTGTATATTATAAATAAGGTATATTATGGATAATAATTAAATATATAGTACGAAAACAATAATTTAATTCGTAATAAATAAGAAATAATTGAAATAATAAGAATTGTTAATACTTTGAGAATTTATATTCCAATAAAAAACATGTCATTATATTTTACGATTTTATTTGAAATTTTGAATTGAATATTCTATAATTTCAATTTGAAAATTGAAATTTATTTTTATTTTTAGAAAGTTAATATTAGTTTAATATAAACTTTTTATATTTTTTTAATATAATTTATATATAGGTGAATAGTAAGAACTTTTAATTTTTCTAATACCTTAGATTTTATTATATAATAGTGAATTAAAAGTTTTTTAACACTTAAAAAACAAAATATATATATTTATAAAGTAAAATTAACCATTTAAAAATAAAATTTTGTATTTATAACACCCATATCTAACGTTTTGGAAACTCAATTAGTAGTTCTCTAAAAAACATCATTTTATCTTTATATGAAAAAATATAATTTCTATCAATTCAATGAATCTAGTTTTGAAAAAATGGGATTCAAATTTGATATAAAAATTTCCATATTCTAATATAAGGTCAATTTAATTTTTAGTCATAAAAATAATTTTACCGATATTAAAGTAAATTACCATGACAACGGTAAAACTGTTATTTTCAGAAGCATTATTTAATTTACACTATGTAACTTCTATCACAAATAATAAATTAGTCAATTATTAATAATTTATCTAATATAATTATTATATTCATATAATATTAATTTATCACTCATTTAACTTGTAATTAATCTCACCTAAGATTAAGAACACTCAATGGTGATAAATACTTTTTTTCTAAAAAGTAATTTTTCTATATATTAAATGATTAAATTTATTAATTATATTTGTATAATTTAAAAGTTTAATTATACTTTACGAAGTCTATATTTAGGTTTCTTAAATCAAAGTTTTATTAAAAGTGTTACCTTATATTTTTAGTAATATATAAATTACTAGGATAAAAATAATTTACCATGGTAAACAACCAAAATGATATATATATATATATAAAAGAAAAGTCAGAAAAATCATAAAACATGTCAAAAACATGGGTTAAAATGAGATGTGCGAGATTGATAGACCTTATCTCTTCCCAAATTCAATTACTGTTAACTTTAGGTGCCATTTTCCCTCATATAGTGTAATGATATAATTGAAACCAAATTGGTGTTTACAAATATTCCATTTTCTTTAGTTATAAAAGGGGATAAATTCCATCCTCTGAATAATCTACATTAATTTTGAGAATCACTTGCACCCATACTTAGTTATCAAATTATATATGTAAATTCCATGTTCTAAATTCCCTATTTATTATAATTTATCTTAAATCTTCTAATTATAAGGTTTTCACTAAGAGGAAGTAAAATCTCAACATAATTATTACTTATTCCTTACATTTTCTTATTTAAATTTATCATACAAGACTAAGATAAACATAGTAATTATATGACCTCATTATAACAGGTATAATGAGTCATTATTTTTTTATTCAAAATCCTGTAATTTATTCCTTTTCCATCCAATTAGAGAACGAAAACAACGTTAATATTGCATTTGTGTGGACTACCACCTTTACAGAGTAATGTTTTTTTATTTTCTTCTAGTTTTTCATTATTTATCAGAACCATTTAAATATGAATAAAAAGGTTAAAATACTATAAATAATCTAATTATTATTCTTCTGTAATTATATTACATAATTCCTTAACCATACACACCCATCTGGATATAGCGTGTTCATCTTTGGATTGGTTTACCCAACTATTTAAACAATTTTATAAAATAATATCTTGGAAAAGTATAAGAAAATAAATAATATTTTTATTATAATAAATTAATAAAATTATTATTTTATTATATTTTAACATGGTTTCTACTATTTAGTTAAGTTATTTTCAAAATATAACGTTCGAATTCTAAAATTACCAAAATAAGGCGACACATATTAAATTTATTCTCAAATTTGGGAAAAAATTTAAAAATAAATAAAATAATGATAATAACTATTACTTATTAAATTAAATATATAAAATAAATCAAAAAAAGGTATATAATAAACATAATTTTATAATTCTAGATTTTAAGCTCCTGAAAAAATTGAATCCGGAACAATGAATGTTTTTTGAGAGATTAATTTACCTTCATTGATTCTTGTTATTTTAATAACATTTGTTCATATTAGTTTTATATGTTCTTATATATTATTTTACTACATTGATATTCATCTTATGTCTCTAGGGATTTAAATTTCCTTACCATTTTCCTATTAAGTGTGGATTTCTGCTTCATAAAAATTAACTTTGTAAGGGAATCATTGTCATTAATTTTATTTGTTGATACATATTTCATAAATTCATCATGATATCCTAATATGGTGTGATTAATTCCGAATGAATGAATTTTACCATATTCATGTGGATTTTAAGAGCTATATTATGATATCTCTTTAAATGTATGTTGAATCAAAACATACTAATGTTGTACGTGTGTTTGTTGAATCAAATCCCATCATTCAGTTTTAATGCTTCTTATTGAAGTTATTTTTTCCAATATTTGTTTGTTTCACATTATTTAATGGAATTGAATGGGATTTCATCGATCTCATCCACTTAATTGATCTACAACAAGGTCTAAATGGCATTTTGGATCCCCATGGGATGTAAACTAGTGCCTTAGTATCAGGAAATATACACTGGGAATGATTTCTCCATCAAAAAAAGAATATATATAAATAGTGCAAAATAATGTATGAACCCACATAATAATATATAATAAAATTAGAAAATCCAAATATGAATATGAAAAAAATATAAAGAAATTAAATAGTGTGAGAATATATATATGAAAATGATATAATAAAATAGAAAAGGGAGGATGATAAAATCCCATCTCTATGGAAAATCCAAAATTTTGGTCGATAATATTATACAGTCACCACTCATCCATACATCTCCCCTTGATGATAATGTAGGAAATAGAAAACTAGAAGGAACCTGGACATATAAAATATAGGCAAGAGATAAAAACCTTAGTAGGTTACCACTCACCAGATCTATGTAGTCTCTTTAATATTAAATCATAAAATGCTTGTTTCAAAATACAAGAGGAAAATAAAAATTATTAATATGCTTGTACATAATTTACAAAGAAACATATCACAACAATGTTAAAACAATTTTCTTTATTCTTATAAAATAAATACAATCACTTTGAAATCATGTTTTTTTGACTTATTCCACTTATGAAAACCACCATTTAAAGTAAAATGTAAAAACAATTCATAAATACTATTTTGAAATAGACATTTCCAAACTAAAATGATTTTCTCACTTTTAAATATTTTCCTCAAAAAACATTAATCATAATCTGACTTCAAAAATAATGCTCATCAACCTCAAATAGAATTTTTAAGACCCACAAACAATAGAATTTTGAAAAAACTGTTTTCTATTTCCCTTTCAAATACTTCCATGTTAGTTTTGAAAATACAATATTCACGTTAGATAACAAAAATTTGAAAATAAAAAATACAATAGTGTGAATATACATGAAAAAAATATTTTCACCTTCATTATTTCAAAACCATTCTAAAATATATTTTCAAAAAACCTATAAAATAAATCCAAATGTAAAGGTGGAAAGAATCACACCAATAATCACCAATATGTCAAGTCACATAAAAAGGATAATTAATTTATAACAAATACATAGGTGTAAAAAATAATCCAAGAAGTAGGGAATATAATCGAATAGAAATTTAAATTGCCTTAAAAGATCCCAAATTAGATCCTAGTGTCATTGTATTCTCCATTAAACTCTTGTAATTATGTATAAACGAGTGACATTATCCCTAGGTTATCACTACTAACCATGTACACACCCTAGTATTCCCATGATACTATCTTAACATAAACCATGTATGGAGATTTTGGCTACCATGGTCCACTAAATTTTGTTCTACCTCTCTTTACACTCTACCCCTTTCGGTCCATAAAACTAGGTGTATTTGTGTAATATTACATGATAATATAATTAGAAGTGAGAAAAACAATCAGTACATGCATCAAACATAAAAAATTTGAAATAACCCATGTTTCACCTCCCTACAACATCAAAATAATTACTCTAAGAAAATCAAATCATAAAAAACATATAGAGATATGATAATACAATAAATCCTTTATGGGACCTCAAACCACCATGGGAATAAAAAATCACATGGATCAAAATAGGTTCCCTGACCATTTCATGAACACTAATTTTTCATAAAATGTCAAATTGGCCTTTTTCAAAACTATGCAGGAAATACCAATCCCAACTCACACAATTTCAAAAAACATGTATGTATCCACTATTGAGAACAACATGATAAATTAATTCTTGAAACCCATTTGTAAATCCACACATACATTGGAATTACCTTTAAAATTCATCAAAGTAATAAAAAGGATTCAAGATCACATTAACATGTGTTAACATATCGATTTCAAATCAAGATTCTTATGGAAATATTTTAAACACATTATTACACCGAAAAAAATTATTATAAAATTAATTAATATAATGAAATCCTTTAGAAATTTTAATCAATTTCTTGACACTACTTTTGAACCTGAAAGCATCCTTTAAAATAAATTTTATAATTTTCACAAACAATTGACATAGAATATCATTCCATGCCAAGGGTAAAACCCAATTTACCCCAAATTGGTCCCTCATGGGTCATATATATGGTAATATCATTGATAAAGAAACATTTTAATGTCATCCATAATTAAACGACATCTAATATAATGTGTAATCAATGAAAATATTGCATCTTCTCAACAGAAAAAGGCTATATGTCATTTCATATGATGACAGAATCTCCAACAAGCCTCAAGGGGTCATCTATATGCCCTAGAATCCAAAAACCAAAATAAGTAAATACCCACACCCCTAAATCAAAACCCAAACAACCATAGGACCTGTGGGAGGGGGTGAAATTAAGGAGAGATGGTTTGGAAATGTAGGAAGGATGAAACCATAAAAAAGTGGTATATTAGATAAAGAAACCACATGTTGTGGAGGAAGAGACCATCAAAATGGAATAATTGAAGTGGAATAATATCCCCAAAAATCAATGAGTGTTGTATGAGAGCGATGGGAGGAAGGGGGGGCTATAAAAACAAAAAAATGACAATTCAATTTCGATAAGTTCCCAAATTGTAAATAACTAGGGGGCTATAAAATTTAGCCACGTGGTTTTCCAAACTGTGTATTGGTCACATCCTAGAAAAACCATCAACCACATAGTTTACCTAAGACTATACATGGTTTTATAAATTATGAAACAATAGGTCAAAATGGAACTATCGAATAGTACGGTGGATTTGTATGATTTTTTTATAGATTTCTAAATCAAGGGAAATTCACTCAATGTCACCCTTACACACCAATGATCTGACATGGTTTACCTAGGATCTTCATGATTAAGACTCATCCCCATGACACATATATAGACAAAATTTATATAGAATAAATTTAACTAAAAACCCATTGTGTTAGGCTCTCTACACTATTTCCTCTAAATTTAGCCTGAAAGTAGTGTACTGCAAGAAAAACTCCATGTATGTTTTGAAACTCCCCCAAAAACATAAAAACCTCTAAGATATATAAAATAACATAAAATAATATCTTAATTATCATTATTGGTGTAATGATTCTCTATACCATCCCATTTTCTTCCCCCCAAAAGTCTCATATCCAAATAGAGGATATTGAGATACATATGCTAAAACAAATCCTAAGAAAAAAAATAAATTTCCTCAAACAACTAGAAAAATCCTCAAATAAAAAAAATATCTTCATGAAAATGATCAACTTCTAATCGAAAAATCTATAACAACACATATACCGAGTATAGGACCATACACTAATTATAAGAGATCTAAAATGGTGGATAAATAGATGACATATTTTACAAAAAATGAGAGGAAATATTTGAACTAACATGTTATATACATATCTAAAACTTGAAGCACCACAAACATCCAATCACTGCTAACTGAAATCCACCAATTCAAAACTTCCAATGAAATAAAGAACCCATAAAAAACCAATAGGACCAACAAACTGTATTACTAGTCTCATGGTATCCTGAAACCAAGGAATAAAAAACCAAGAATATAAAAACGTGTACCTTTCATACATATATTTTATATATTATTAGATTAATACTCATTATATAACATTACGATTCATGACATAGTCATCTAGTTCTAGTACATTTTGATACATAGATACATAAGAAACATGTTCTTAATAGATCTACATCACAACAATCTTATTTCATCATAACTATCCCCATTATTATAAATTTATTACATAAAACCATTCTTTACATCCAAGGGAAAATAAACATAATAAAGGGTGATCTCATATGATCAGAAAAGGTAAACAAGGTGCATATAAATGACCATTATAAAAACCCACAATGGGTATGATAAAATTATATTAATCTATAAAAATCATTCTCAACAATTATTATCTCATAAAGAAGATTCAGGACAAAAATATTAGAATATCATAAGACATGAATCATAAATTATTAAATGAGCATTGGAAATGAAAATATTATATTTTCATAAGATCATGTCATTAAAGAGTAGAATAAGAGTGGAATAATCATACTAATTGAAATATTTTGTCAAGGATACCCACTAAAATATTTATAACATGTTAGGCATGAGAAAACCTCTTGTGTACCTACTTTGGGCTTGGGATAACCTCCAATTAACCCTATTATTTTAGACTTGGTATAACCTTCCCTATACCATCTAATTTTTGGAATTGGGATAACCTCTTGTATACCCTATTTTTTTAGGCTTTGAATAATATCTAATGTACCATTATATATTATTGATCATTAATAATTACCCAATTCATTAAAGGGATATATAATTTTATCCCCACAAATTATATAATTAATAAATACATTCATATAAATGATTCAAGATCATAAAACATTAATCGTAACTTATAAAGTGGAAAAGAAAACATATCCAATGGATATTTCATCATGATAACCATAAACCATCTAGGGTAATAATAAATATTTTAACATTTGGTCATATACTTATTAAATCTTAACAAACATCAAATCATGTTATCATATATGAATAAATATTTTGAAAATCATTGTAATATTTCATGGGAAACACACATTTCACTTTGAAATCACTTATTTAAAATCAATAAGAAGCTCAAATATTAAGGAAAAAAAATCATTTAAATTAAAAATATAAACCTTGAAAGTATTATACAATTTAATTATTGGTCATTATGTTGTGTAATTTCATTGTTTCCATGTACGTTAAAACAAATATTCCTTTTATATTTTTTTATAAAAAAATAAAAATTAACTCATTATGAAATGATACAAATTTTACATTTTAACCATTTTAGAAAAATATAAATGGGTAAGAATAACATTAATAGATCATATAATAATACTAAAACCATTATTAGAAACATTTTTTGAAAACATGTGGTTTGATGAAAAAGGATTTCTGAGCAAAAAGATAAATAAAATCATTTTTTCATTATATCATTCTTCTCGGGTCTTGAGCACATTAAGTGATGAAAATTAGATGAAAACATGTAATATTAAAAAATAACTATAGGATAATAAATTTTATTAGTTTTTTGAGGGTTGGATCATAAAATTATATCATCATGAACATAATCATAAATAATCCTGATAAACAATGAGATTGTAAAATAAATCTCTTACATCATATTCGGCTTTCTTTGAAAATAATTTAATAACTTGTATAATAAATTTGAATTTATTATAATTAAATAAAAGAGTCATGTATATTCTTAAAATTTCCTATAGTATCCACTTATAACATTACAGTACGCATTTATTAATAATTCCTTATTAAAATCATTTTTTAGTGTTAATAGTTTAAATTTTCATGAGTATTTCAATTCAATAATTCCTATTCTTGTAATTATAACATGGTTCCTTAAGATATATAATTTTAACAATGATATAAATATCATATATATTTTTTATATAAATATTTATATTCATATAAAACTGATAGATATAGATGAATGAATTGCATGGTTTGCGGAGATGGTAAACAATACATACGTATGAACACGGTCTTTACTTTTTGAAGAATGGGAATAAATAAAGATAAATTGTAAGTAAACGTTATAAAATAATTATTATATCAAATATATCAAATATATTCATTAAATATATCATTATTTTTGACCATATGAAATATAAATGAAGAAAAAAACACATTATTTCATAAAGGTGGCAGTCCACATATATGCACAAGCGACATTATCATTTTCCAAAAAAAATGTAAAAGGTAGAATTAATATAATAATTAAATAAGTATAATTATCTTGAAAATATAATATATAAATTTTAACCCTTTAATAATAATTAGCCTTTATATATGGAACTGAAAAATGAATTATATCTTTACGTGGAGAGGGTAAGTCGAATGTAAGCACAAGCTGTGTTTTCATTTTACATAGGATGGAAAAGAGATAAAAATAATTATCCCATAATAATAATAATAATATATGTATATTTATGATACAATATTTATTAATTTAGTATAGTTATAATAAATTTTGAGGTTGCATTAGAAGAAATAAATTTGAAAGTGTCGGTAAATAAGGTAACCTATTATTTCATAAAGTTTCATTAAACATCCTATTAAGGTTAAAATATTTGTTATTTTAGGAATAATATAACCTATAGATCATGTATAAGGATTTGTTGAAGTTAAATGGGTTGGGTTTTTTAAATCAATTTGGCACAAGTTGCTGTAAATAAAAGAGGGAAGGGGAATGCATTTATGAGGAAGGGAAAGGATACACTTAGAAATCTTGAAAAGATTAAAATATATTTAAGTAATTCTCAATAAAAATGATTAAAAATGAAAAAATATTCAATAAAATTTTATAAGGATGAAAAATAATCAAATAATGAAATTTATATTGTTTTGGGTGTCCTTTTAAACTCTATTTTTTGGATTAACCCTCTATTAAACATTTTTAAAATTAACCATAATATCTAGTTCAATATTAAAGGGGTATACTATTAAATGTAATAAACTAATAACCGATAAATGGTTAAGGGATAACATATTAGACCATTTCTCCTAATAATTTTTCTATTTTATGTTTTTTTATTTTTTACTAATTTTATATAATATTATTTATCAAAAAAATCATTATGGTCATTTAGAACACTATTTATTTAATTTGTATTTAAAGATAACATCACAGCAATTAAATTAAAATAGAAACCATTTAGAAATCTATAATATATTATATTAATCTATAAAGTTTTAGGAACTCAATTTTTTACAAAAACTATATTACCTTTAATATTCTTAGAATAGTTTTGTTTATTTTTCTATTTATTGAATAAATACTGTGTTGGAGTTTTATAGTCGTTTATGGTAGTTATTTGACCAATAGAAATAATAAACAAATTTCTATGAAAATAAACTTATTTAATATTTAAATAATTATTTAGAACCAAACATATCATATTTATATCCATATTTAAAAAAATATAGTTATTAAAGCCAAGAGAGTGACATTTTTCCTTTATTCTATTATTAAACAAATATAAAGGTCATATTCAACGAAAAATGGCACCAAGTGGCCATATAATATAGAATTGTATGTAAATGGTTGAACTAAAATCATCAGAATATTATAATTTAAGGTCTTATATAAATTTTAAATCTTTATCCCAAAGTTGTAAACCTGTTTTTCTCATTTTACAGTTAATGAGTTTTCAAAAATTTACCCATCTTACTATTCATAATGACTAAGAATAAAAGGGATTTATTTACCAAATTTTATCAACATAATTACAAAATATGGAATCCATTTTTAGATATTAAATTGAAATATTTTTAATAAATTCATTTTAAAATAATTGTGCAAAAGATGATAAAATATTTAAAAAACTCATTTTAAAATATAAAACTACATATATTTGTATCTCATGCCTTGAAAAAAAATATATGAATGTTAAAATTTTTTATTTAATATATAATATATACATTAAACTAAAATAATTTAACAATTATAATCAATTTAATTTATTCTGATAAAAAACTTTCTTAGCATGAAAACAGTGTTTAAGAAAATTTCAATTTTACATGCAAATGATTTTTATTTTCATTTATAGTCCATTGATAACCAATTAAATAATTTTATACATGTTTGAAACATAAATTCTTAATAATTAATTAAATCCTATTAATACCCTCCAATATAATGGCTAGGATATAACTATCATATAAAATATTAGTTTTATATAATATCATGGTTAGTTTTAACTTGGTGTTTCATGTAAATAATACTATCAAAGAAATAAAATTTATTTATAGAGAAATATATCATCAAATATAGTGGTTTAAAATTATAAAGACTTTTAAATTAATTTTAACCTCATAATTTATTCATTTTGATAGTAAAAAAGTAGGATATATCTCTTTCATCACATCCTCAAGTACCCAAGTGGGTTCTTTGAGTTTTTTATTCCTTCAAATAACTTTAGACAAGTGACTAGTCTTGTTATATAAGAGTTTATCTATATGATCCAAAAATTATTTATGTTTTTATTTATTGGAAAGATTTTTCTCTAGGGGTACGACCTCTTTTTTCATAAATTTGATGGTTTGGGTATGTAATTCCACTAGCGAGATACATTGAACACATCAAAAACTTTAGACAAGTTTGGTGGAAACACTAAGAGATAAGTTAACATACCTACTTAATTAAGAATATTGATGGTACATATAAACCTAGGGATGAGATTCCATATGTTTTTGATTATCATAACCATTTCCCTAGATAATTTCATAGAAATACAATTTCATAAACCTCAAATTACATATTTCTCTGATGGTTGTTAATAAAACTTTTCTGTCGACTTTGAGTTGTCGTTATATGTTATTGAATGGATCAAAATTTCTCTTCTATATCCACATCCATTTTGGGTCCCAATATATTCGTTCCATATATGACATTATAAGGATCCTTCTGAATAATAAAGTGAAATATTTTTTTTATGAAAACTCAACTTGAAGAATATGTTGAACACAATAGCCATTAAAATCCATATAATAATATATCAAAATGACCTCTATAATTTTAAGGGTTCTTTTTTGTTTGTACATATATCTAAGGAATATTAGTATCACTAAAACTCAACTATATGTATATATTCTACTGAATAATTCATTAGATATTCTAGGTAACTATTGGATATTGAAACGAAAAATTAAAATGTGCTACTTCTTAAAATCATACCACTTAATTAATGTATTTATTGAAATATTATCAGGATAAAAATATGTTCTAATAGTAATGAAGTGTGAAAAATATATTATTTGATCAACTACAACCCATATAGTATTGTGGTCATTATTTTTTGGGGGATTCAAAAAGAATCTATGGAGGCATATTCACAATTCCATTCTAGTATAGGTAATTGTTTTATCATTCCCTTAGACTTCAACCTCTCATCCTTATAATTTTTACATACCAAACACCATGAAACATACTCAAAAATATATCTTTTCATTTATTCCACCAAAAATTGTCTTTCATATCTCTATAAACCCTCATATTTATAGAAATAATAGATAATGTTGAACAATAAAATTGATACAACATCAACTTCATCAAATATGGTACTGATTAGACACATATGTAGTTCTTAAACCTGATCATATCATTGTAATAAAGGTTCAACTCAGGAATATTTCTCACCTCCTTTTGAGGATCTACATCTTCGTTCTACACCTCTTTAATCCTCACAAATATAGATAGTGGAACACACTTATGCAAAAGATATGATTTATCATATTCCAACATGATGTACATATCACTAATCCGTCATTAATTTATAATTTGTTATCATCATTATAGATAATATTTCATTATCTATTTGACTGAAAGCATCGAACTATGAATTCTATTTCCAAAGGTGTTAATGTATAGATCATTTATAATAGTCAATCAACTCCAACCATCTTAGACAGAAAAAATTCATCTTATTTTGAGTAAATATATACTATAAACATTTATGATTAGTTTATATGTCAAAAATTTATCCATAATGAAAATTTATATATATATTTAATGAAAAAATTACTATAGAAAACGCCAACTCTTTTTTAGGTGATTTTACTCATAAACATTCAATTTCCATGAGGTAAAAGATATAACCGTATATTTTTGTGTGAGGAAATATCCCATAACCTTCTCTATTCATCACTATAGATAAAATACCATAATTAATTGTAGGGTAATGTGAGATTTGGTGCACTGATGAACCTTCTCTTCACTTCATTGAAATTTTCATCACATTCTTTTTTCCAAACGATCTTATCACCCTTCTAAGTAAACTTTTTGAGTGGATTAGATATCTTTTAGAAATTCTCTATAAATCATGAATAATATCTTTAAAATCTATGAAACATTTTAATATCAATCATAGTGTTTATTCTAGAAAATTTTTGAAAATCATCAATCTTGGATGGATCCATAGATATAATCTTGGTTGAGATTATATGTCACAAAAAAAATAGGAAAAATATATAATGGACAAATTTTTTATAAATCTTATCATTCCATAGGGTCTTGAAAGTAGTCCTCATGTGATCTTTATACACTTACTTTCACTTTAAATATTTAATAATACCTTCTATAAATACTAATACAAATTGAGCAGGGAAATCTCTAAATATTCTATTCATTGCATCATTGATTATATCAGGAGAATTTGTAATATTAAATGACATCACTATAAATTCATAGTGTATATACATTATATAAAATGTATTAACTGGTATATACTCCTTTATAACCATCAATTGATGATATCTATAGTGTATTTTATTCTTGTAAAATCATTGATATTTCCATAGTTGATTAAAAAAATAATATGGGAAGAGGATAATTTTTATTGATTATGATCTGGTTAGTTTTCAGATAATCAATAAAAAGTAATATTGATCCATATTTCTTTTTAACGAAATGAATAGGTTTACCCCATAGTGATACACTTCATAGAATAAACCTATTATGAATATTCTCCAGAAGTTGATTATTTAATTCATGCAACACAATTTTGGACTCTTCTATATAGAGTCTTTGAAAAAGGTTTAACACCATGTATTAACTGTATTATATAGATAAATTTACAATTTGGTGGATTACTAGACAAATATTCCTTAATGTAATCAAAAAACGCCTTCCCAATATGTATATCATCTATGTTGAGTGTGTCTCCAACCATATGATATAAATACCCTTTTATAGGAATCAAGACTGACATAATAGGTACAATTTCCATTGGAATTTATTATTCATCATCACACTGATGGATGATCAAAAGTTGGTCCAAAATATCAAATTTGAATTATAGTCCTTGGAAACTGATGTGCTCTTTATTTAAAGCAATCCAATCCATTCCAAAGATAACATCAAATTCAACTAGAGGGAAAATAATGAAATTTGTGGAAAGAAAACTCCCATAAACTTCAACTGGAAAAGAATCTTATACTTGATATGAAATTATAAAACCAGTAGTCCTTTTCAATTATAATTCAATATCTAATCATTGAGTATTAAAATTATCATTCAGGGATTAGTTTCCTGATATATAATAATTCTAATCTCAAAGATGGTATATCAATATTTGATCATACCTACAACAACCTAAACATTATCATTTTATATTCAATCCATTTCTACAACTAGGATGGTCAGCATTACTATCCAGCATCATTAATTAAAGCGATCAATCATGGAAAATCATTTATAGGATGTCTAAGTTATGAAACCTTTGTTTCAACCATTGTCAACATAGCCTTAACCTAGGTCATCCATTGTCTTAATCTATTTAAATTCATCATAACGGTTTATAAATAAAATATGAATTAACCCAATTGTATATTCTAGTAATATCAAACTAGGTGTGGAGTAAGGTCACACTCACCGTGCACTAAAATGATATCTAAGATATACCTGACCAATTATTTTCAGGGTTATTTCCCATAAATACATCTATGTCAAAACTACATAAACTTGTAGTATTTTAATAGGTATTTCTTTCATGATAATCAACACTTATTTGTTTACAATAACAATAGATTTCATACTATACAAGAAACAATCCTAAGGGTTCTCACTATTGTTTCCTCATCCTAGTTTCCAAATCTAATGAAACCATACATTAATAACAACTATAAATACCAAAAAATTTCATATATGTATATTACTTCATAAAATATTAATATTCATTGTATAAAATTATGGTCCCTACAATATTAGAATAGCTCTAGTATATTTAGAAACATAGATATGTAATTAACTTGTTCATAAAATAACTACATCATTTTCCTACTAGTTCATAATAACTATCACCCTTTTAGATGTATCAAACCAAAAACTAGTCTTCATAGACATGGTAAAAGAAACACAAGAATGGGTGTGCTTAGATTCTTAGTAAGGTGAAATAAGGGATATATTAATGATCAATATAACATGATCATAATCGGTATTAGAACATGAGCTTAACCTTTAAAAATCAAACCTATTAATTCTTAGAACATAAACATGAGTCATGGAATAAATTTTAGATATTCATCATATATAAATCTTAATGGAATTAAAGATAATGATACATAAAAATATAACATTTTCATAAGATCATGTTATAAAAGAGTCTCATAGAAGTGGAATAATAATAATCATAGAAATATAATGTCAAGGATACCCATAATGATAGTCAAAAGATTTTAGGATTTGGATAACCACCCACATACTAGATATTTTCTCAGGAAAACCTCCTAGATATCCTCTTGTTTTAGGTTTGGGATAACCTCCCATGTACTCTCTTGTTTCGGGCTTCTGATAACCTTCAAGGTGCCCTCTTATTTTAGGGTTGGCATAACCTCTTGTGTGACTATTTTTCTCATTAAAAATTAATCTTTACCCAATGTATCATAGGGATATATAAATTTTAAATATTTAATTTTTTATAAAAAGAAAAGAATAAACATTTTATAAAAAATTTTAAAAAAGAGAATCATGGGTTAAAATTAATTTTATAAATAAAATAAGAATACTTTAAAAAACAATATAAAACATTGATATGTAAGGAAATGTATTTTTGACTCAAAAAAAAGAAATAAATCTTTTTTTAAACAATAATATCATTTTCGTAACTTAAGTACATTATGTGAAAAAATGAAAGAAAACATGTAATAACATGAGATAAAAATAGGACAAGATAGGTCCAAATTTTAATGAGATAATGATCATAAAATTTCATCATCAGAAACACAATCATAAACAATTCCAGAAAAACAATTATATTATAACATGAATCCCTTACCTCGAGTGCAAATTTCCTTTAATGTGATTAAAACTCATGTATAAAAAATAATTTTTTATAATTCTATAATAGATATATTTAAAAACATATAATATTATATATTATCCACTTATAACATTTAAAATCCCATTTAATATTAATTACTTAGTAAATTTGTTGTTTCCATGTGATAAATGTTTCATTTTTCATGAGTATTTTGTTTTGGAAATTCTAGTACTTCTAATTTAATCCAACATCCATAATATCCAAAATTATAATCATAATATAAATATAATATATCTTCATTTTATAAATTTTTATACTCATCTAAAAATGATAGATATATAAAAACAAATTACACCGTTCTTAGAGACGATAGTCCATATATACACAAGAACACAGTTTTCACATTAAATAGTTATAAAAAAATAATGTTAAATAATAATTAAACATTATATACAAATTATTTTATAATAAGTATTTATTAAATATGTATTTAGTATCTTAAAACAATAATATGAATGAAAATAAAACCACATCGCTTCATGGAGGTGGTAGTTCACCTATACACACATCTGGTGTTATCATTTTACAATGGATTGGATGGTAAATGGGTTGATGTGATATTCTAATTAAAAAATAATAGTTATTTTATATATCCTATATAAACTTTAAACCCTAAGTAATATTCAACCATTAAATATGCATATGAAAAAATATTTACACCGCTACGTGGAAATTGTAAGTCGTATGTATGCAAATCTAATGTTTTCATTTTCCATTAGATTGAAAAAAAGGAATAAATTGTTTATCCTATAATAATAATAAAATATATGTTTATTTATGAAATTGGTTCTATTATATTATTTTGGTTATAATAGATTTATAGGAATTATAATAAGAAATAAATTTGTAAGAGTCATTAAGGACAATTACCTAGTTTTGATAGACATCCTTCAGATCTACTCTTAATGGGCCTAGGGTTTAACTTTTTGGGAGTACCAAAAACTTTATAAATTGAATAATTATGTTTATAATTTAATGGGGTAGGGTTTAATCAAGATAAATGGAAAAAAATTTGTAAGGATAATACATTATGGGTTTTCTTTTATAAAGGAGGGGAAGGTCACACTTGCAAATACAAAAATGATTATAATATAATTAAGATATTCTAAAGAACAATGATTCAAAATGGCCAGATGATCAATGAAAAAAAATTATTGTAGAAATATAATCAACCAATTAAAAAAATATAGGTTTTTGTGTCATTTTCAACCTTATATTTTGGACTAACTACTTCACTAACCATTTTTAACCATAGTTATGGTAACAACTATACTAACATTAAAGGCTTGTAATTTTATATAAAAGTTAAAAAATAGCTCATAAATGTTCAAGAGATGATATTTTAGACAATTTATGATACCAATTATCCTATTTCATAATTTATAGTATTTTAAAATAAATTAATAAAATATTATTTCTCTAAAAAGTCATTAATATCATTTTTGACAATATTAATCTAGTTTGACTTTGAAGACAACATGACAGAAAAAAATTACAAAATAAAACTTTTACTAAGACCCAATAATTTACATTAATATTTATAATTCATTTAACTCAATTATTCTCAAAAAAGTTTTTCTCATTATATTTTTAAATCAATTTATTTTATTTTTCTATTACCTTAATTAATAGTGTGTCTGAGTTGTATAAGAATTTAAGGTAACTATTCAATTACTAAAAATTAGAAATAAATTAATACATTAATAAAACATAGATTATATTTCAAATAAATATTTATTATATAAATTATCCTCTTTTATTCTTTTGTGAAAATTTTATATATATTAATTTCAAGAGAGTGACATTTTTCATTTTTTTCTTAAATTAATATAAATGTCATATTTAATGAAAATATAAAACCAATTGAATTTATTAGATAAATTTAAGGAAAGGGATAAAATATAATAATAAAATAGGATGAAGTAATGTTTTTGAGAAATTTTATAGTCATATCCCAAATTTTTAATCTTGTTTTACAAGTTTTACCCATGTGGAGGTTACAAAAGGGTTTCATGATTACAATTTATAATAACCAAATATAAAAGGAGATTATTTACGAAAATTTATCATTGAAAATAAAAATATGGATTCCATTTTCAAAAATTATATTTCAATTATTGGATTTTACTAAATTTATAATTAGTTTGAAAAATGTGAAGAAATCATTTTTGTAAAAAAAAATATTTTCATGCATAAAACTATATTTATTTTTATATCGTGACTAGAAAAAAAATTATATAAATACTGAAAAATTTTATTGAATATATATTATATAAATTAAATGAATATCATTCAATAATATCGATTAATTAAATTTATTTAGAAAAATACATATTGTGTAAAAAATGGTTCTTCAAAAAAAGTCTCCATTAATTTTAAGTAATTTTTAGTTTCATTTATAATCAATTGAAAATGAATTAATTTATTTTATACATGTGAAAACCATAAATGTATCATAATTTAGTTATTCATATTCATACTATCCAATACAATAGCTATGTGATAATTGTAATATTAAATAATATTTTAATAGTATATTCTGGATCATTTTCACTTGATTTTGCATATAAAGAAAGTTGTCAAATAAATAAAATTTATTTATATTTTACTATATCATAAAATATTACAGTATTAAAATGATCATACCTCATTAACAAATTAAATCACTATAACCTAATGTTCACATTAGATATATGGGGTTCCTTAGATAAAAATCCATAGAGAACCATCCCATGATGATTCCTTTAGAAAATAAATTCCATAATCATCCATGGTCAAACTAAAAACTAAATCTATAACCCTAATTATCAAAGCATGAATCCTATGTTCTTATCATTTCCAAAAGAACAACCCAAATTAAAAACCATGTTCAATACCATATATTATATATTTGGAAACCCCATGGAAATTAAGCACCGATATTTCCAAAACAATTGTTGCTCTTAATGAGAACCCGAATGAAATATTGACAAGGATTTCCCTCAACCCCAATTTCTCCAAAATAAGGAACCATAAATTCCAAAATTTTCTATCATCCAAAATTGATGCAACAAAAATCCTAAATGATATATCATATGATTTCAACTCTCTTAATATCTAATTTATCTAAGAGAAAACAAACCTATATCTCAAACTAGAGTATTAAAAAGAATATCTATGTAAATTAACCATCTCTGGTCTAACCATCAACTAAGGCTCATGATTCTAAACCACATTACCTTAAATTTTACCAAATGACATCAATAAAAAAATATAACCTTGAATATCTCATAATAATAGAAGAAGGAAAATTCCTCCCTAGTAAAATATTGTGATGTATTAAACTAAGGAGGAATGAACTGAAAGATATACTCCCTGTATTCATAGTAGAGATTTCAAAGAGTCTTACACAAAACTACATGAGACATGAGATAAACCTAGTCATTTCTCCCGAAGTATATCAATAAGGATCCAAACAATTAAAAACCAAATTTCCTTTTTAAATTATGACATATCGTATTAAGAAATGAAATTATGGAAAATTCATGCACTACATTGGTTTTGTTTGACCAATAAAGTTATATCTTATCATATTTGAAAGAAAATTACGAATATTAACTATTCATAGAATAAATGTTATATAGTGATCTTATTATTAGTATTTATGCATGGTTATGATAAATCTAATTAAAATAAAAATAGAAGAAATGTCCTAGACTAGTAGGATTATACCCTATGAACCCAATTTTTCAGTGCTTCCTCTAGATATTACATCACTAGGTTTTTCCATTGACTAATACCAAGATAATATCCAAAAATATAAATACAATAAAATCCATTTATAGGGAAATTTGAAGCTCCTTGATATCACGTCCCAATCCATGTTCACATAACGACCCCAAGAAAATCTCACCATGGCACACCTTACCCTTAGAGAATCCACTACTGTAATAAATGGGTATGTATGTAGACTCTAATAGTAAGAATTTATATTTTTTTTCTTAATACGATAATTATTATATTTAACTTTTATTATTACTTTATAATTATTTAATAATAAGATTGATAAAATTATATTTTGATAACATAAAATACAAATTTTATTTTTGGGAAATATGTAGTTTCAATCAAGACAAACATTTGGATGAATTTAAGAATATTTGTAATGATTTTTTATAAAATATTATTTTTGAATAATATTTATTAAATATAAATGATAATAAAATTTTATAAATTCAAATGAAATTAATATAATGATTGAAAAAACTATTATTTCAAAAAACTAGTAGTTTTCAATAAATATGAAAATTTTATTTTAAAGTTTAAATACACATAATTAGATAATAATTTTGATAAAAAATATTATTTTTTGTGTAATAACCCTTGTATTTAAAGAATAATAATTTTTTATTTCCATTAAACATTCTAAATAAGATATTATTTTTATGTTAATGGGATGATTTTTTCGATCGCTTACTTGACATGGAACAAGGGGTTTCTCCAAAATCTTATGTTGAACACAACTTTGAGTTATACCGAAAAATAATACAGTATTATTATTATTATTTTAAATGGTAGATAAAGCCTAGCCATTGTATTGATGAGAATGAATATAACTAACTATAATATGATTCTTCATGCATATTAAATGCCATTAAATTTATCTAATAAATTTTAGAGGCTTAAAATAAGAATGAACCCGATTTTAAGCATGAAATACTATAATATTTTTAAAATGTTGGTTTACCTCCCTTTGATAAATAACCCTTTTTAAATTTAGTTTTTTCACTTTTATATGATCTATTTAACAAAATAAACTTCTTTATATAGAATCAGGATATCAAAATTAACTTTTGATAATTTTTTGTCAATTTTCTGATAAAGTTCATTTTTTAAATCAATAGTGAAATATACCACATTTTATGGTAAATCTGTCTTTTCATCTAATTTATGTATATTGTTATATTGTACTTTAAATTTTTTTTAGTTTAATTAAATCATATTTTTACCATTTAATTAAATGATGGCCATTGGAAGCAATTGAACTATTAAATTGGACATAAATACATGTCAATCTTTTGATTGTTAGTACTTCTAAAAAAACTTTTTTTGTTTCAACAATGAGAATTACTTTTAAATTAATTACTGAAAATTTTGTGTTTTGAATTTTTAAAAATATATTTTTTATATTTTGAATACAGAGGTCAAAATTATTAAAATAGGTACCTTTTATTTTAAGACATTATGAATAGTAACTTCGTTCATTATTTTATTTACCATGGTTAAAGGGTAAATCTGGTAAATAAGGTTAAAAAATATTAAATTAATATTAAACTACACTATCGTGTGTCCTAATCCTATTTTATGAGACATGTCTGGCCATGGGCATCCTTGGGTCGATTCTGGAACCCCAGGAGAAACTATGATATGAAAAGGACATTTTATAATAATTAATTTAATGTACAGAAAAATGTATCATAAACATGTATCTTTTAGTTAAAAAATTATATGGGGTTATATAATTGATATTTTGGAATGTAAAAATCATTATAAAGCTAAAAATATTCCATAAATCATGGTATTTTATTTATAATTTTTAGAAATAAAATAAATTTATTTATTTATGACACAATGATGATGTAGTAATTACCTTATTAATGAATGATATAAATAAATGAGATTATAAATAATAAAATAAATTTATTTTTGAAACTTTTTGAGTAATACACTAGTTTTAGGGATGATTATGACTTGATATATTTTAACTAAGGATGTTTTTCGAAATTATCATGTTTTTATGGATTTTTAAAAAATACATGACATGAATAGAATAAAAATTGACATAAATGTGTTTTTTAAATAAATACTATTTTATTAAATGATATAGTAGTCCAAAAAATATAATACTATTCAAAATGAATTATATTTTTTTTTAAATTTCATTTATTAACCACTTGAGGTTTTATTGGAGTTTTATAATAGCTATATTAACGATATAGTATGGATATACAAGAATACATGGTAAGAGTCAAATTAGTTAACTAAGGGTTAATGCTAAAAGACAAGATTATATTTCTGACCTATACTTATCTAAAATCTATTTGTGTAGATGGTTTCGACCAAACATCATCCAATATGTGAAATAAATGACTTTGGGACCATTTGAAACTGAAAATAATTTTATAATAAAATAATATTTCAATTTCTTCCAAAAGTGCCTATCCTTCCTCTTATAAAAGGGAATCACCTCTAACCCATAATCACAGCTCTGAAGCCCCTTGGATAGACCAAAATCCACCCAATTAATCTCCCAACATTACTCTCTTACTCCTAGAATCCTCACCTTGGGCATAAGGCAATTCAAGAAAGCCTTTTAGCTTAAATAAAAAAGAGTTACCTAATTTGAGGTAATGTCTTCCCTCAAACTTATTTCATTTATTTTCTTTCTACAACCCCTAAACTCTATTTATTCCATTATTTTAAAACAAAACCAGTATCATGAATATACTGGGATGTTTTTATGAGAATTATTCTAACTACACTTATACATACCTCTATCTAATGGATATGAACATACTCTTTTTTGGCACGACAAACATCTGCCTCACAAAACGATGATTATTCGATTTTCCCCTACCACCTCTCATGGTGGCCATTATGATGGAAATATTTTTATATATGATATATATTATATTTATTTTAACTCTATTATAATTTTATTTTTATTTAAAAACATACCTTTATGTGTTTCATGGTGTGTAAACACGATAATTTCATTTGAGGAAGTGCAGACTACCGCCCCCTCAAATTGATATGACTCATTCATGTCGTACAAGTAATTTATAAAATATGGAAGTGATGAACTTATGTAACATATATAAAATATTATATTATAATGCAATTATAATATACCTATGTATCATTTATTTTGAATTTTGTTAAATATAAAAAAGAAATGAAAGTAGCGTTTGTGTGTACGTACGGATTACCGTCTCCATGAACGATGCATTTCATTTATTATCTCCAGAAGTTATGGACTATTCCAAATACATATATACAGGATATAAATAGATAAATAATATATATCTGTGTGTGTGTGTGTGTGTTATTTACATCATTGATATGATTCTATAGTTAATAGACTTTTGACCATATAGACAATTTGTAATTATAACAAGTTCATTTTCAACTGAAGTACAAAATTCTGACAAAACGATCGATATTAACATATGTTGGTAAAATAGCCCTCAAGGTAACATTGTAGTATTTTTGGGTTGATTGTGTTTGTTGACAAATCAGGTTTCCATGGAGAATTTTCGAGTTCCATAGAACTTGTTGGAAATCCATGTTAACAAAGAACCATGACAAAGGAATGGACGATCTGGAGGCGGTACAAAATGAGCAGTACAAGGTGGTGTCATTTTCCAGTGTTTGCCAAATTTTTGGGGTCCAAAATTTGGAGTTTTGTGAGAATCACGAAAAGAGGATATCCTTAAAGATCATATTTAAATATGGAAAAAGAATGATTTTCATGAAGATAGGCTTCATGGATTGGATTTCGCAAAGACCAGAAAAATGATGGTGGTGATTCTTCACGATTACATCAAGCTTCACAAATAGAAGAGGTTCAATTGCATCGCGATGGTGAAGGGCTTTGCGAGGGAGATTCGTGGCAAAGGCGTGAAGGGATTGATGGTGATGCTCCATTATTACGTCAAGCTCCGCGATCAGGAAATTTCTGTGGTGCTTTGTGAGATTGAGAGAATTTTGGCAGAAACCTTGGAGCTTAGAAATTTTTGATGACGTGGCATTGACTTCGTGTGGAAGGATCGAGGGTCGGTGGAATTTCATATAAATAGAGTTTGAATCCCTTGAGAGAAGTAAAGAGTTTTCGAAGTAATTATTTTGCTCTCGGTTCGCGAAGGTGGTTCACGAAGGTTTTGTTCTTCGCAAAAGATAGGTGCTTTGCGGCGACTAATCTAGCTCCGCAAAGGAAGTGCACTTCGCGAGGCCTCATGATTTAAGGAGTGTGCTTCATGAAGAGGGAGGTGCTTCATGAAGTTTTAAGATTTGCAAAGGCTTGTGCTTCGTGAAAAATCAGGTGCTTCGTGAAGTCTTGTTTGAGCTTCGCGAAATTGTGAGCCTTGCAAAGTAGGGTGCTTTGTGAAGGTTTTTTTAAAGGAATTGCTCAGTGTTCTGGGGCGATGGGGTATTCATCAGTGGATGAAATTTAAAATTCAATAGAGAATCTATCAGCAGTTGAGGATGTATTATTTCATGAAAATGGAGACACCTACAGGCCTATAAACTGTGGTTGGATCTTTTGAAGAAGTAGTGAGATCACTTCAGTTGAGAGAGTTGTGAGTTCACAAATTGTGAGTGGTTGTAAACCTGGAGGGGAAGTCAGTCCGCTTCGAATATGTAAATAGTAGTGCGCTTATAGTGGAATTGGTACATCGGTACACTTCCGGTGTACGCTCCTTGGACGTAGCCTAATGAGGGTGAACCAAGTAAAAATCATTATTTCATGTGCATACATTAATGTTTGTCCATACTCTGCATCGGGAAGGAGAGAGAAGAGGGTTTTGACTAACAGAAAAACAAGATCAAAAGGGGCAGTTTTTTTAATCTGTTATACTGTGATTCACCCCCCCCCCCCTCTCAGGGTATCTAGCTGAGTGGACCTAACAACATTAATAGTTATTTATTTTTTATAACATGGTAATAACTGATATAAATGGAATAATGAACTTTAAAAAGTTTATTATATAAGTAGAAATTAACTTATGTTTATTATTCAGGAAGAATAAGGAATATATGTGATGAAACAGACTCAATGTAAGGAATCTTCTTAACCTAATTTATTTTCTTTGGGTTTACCTTATACTTATTGATTATGTCATTCTATGAATATATTAGAAATGAATTTTGAAATAGTATCAATTATTTATACTTTATTTCTATGTATTTATAGTGAATAAACATACTCAATCTATTTGATAAACCAAATGATACTTGTAAGGGAACCCTTCACCCTCTACTTTTAATAAAAGTCTCCTTTTATGTTATGTATTCTAATTGCCATTTTCTTGTGTTGGGATATTTATTTATATCCTTATTTCTGTACATTTAATTTCCAAGAGATGAGATACCTTTTTCTCTCCCATCAACTCATTTTCTGAATTTTTATGTGACATTGTTAGGCTGCCGAATTTTTGTAAGGGATTTTCTAAACACAATGTCCACTCTTTGGGTTTTACGCATACTTCAATGATTATATAATGCTAAGATTATGTATGGAATCATTTTTTATTTATTTCTATTTTAATTTTTTCTTTATTTTTGTGGATATACTACGGATTCACATAATCACCCCATTGATAAATTCTATCATCATTTATACGAACTTTGTAAGGGAAATCTAAACTAAATCTCATTTCATTGAGTTCAATATCCATGTCATTGGTTTTGTTTTTCCGAGAATATGTTTGAATGACTTCTTACTGTTTTACACTTGATATCTACTTATATTTCTTGTATTTATATTTTTCAAAAATAAATATTTCATTGATTTATCCTTAATCTGAGGATACGATCAATGTAAATTATTTCATCTAAATTTATATTCCATTGAGACATATTTTTTGTTATGAACAAATTTACTTTTATATCTTGTATATACATCCTTTTGAAATATTATATCAATAATCTTCTTATTCTCCGGATATTTTTAATTTTTTTTGATGTTATTCATTAATTATTTTTATTCAAGTGTGGCTAAAGTGTTATGAGACTATTTAATTAAAGCATCATTGTAAAAGAATTACAGATTTATTCTTCTAAATATTTATCATTAATTTTGATGTTTTCAAAATGGTTTTAAGGATTTATTTAAATGGACATTAATTTCTTCATATGTTAATTCCATAAAAAGTTTCAAAGTGGTATGAGACACTTTTATTCTAAAATATTCTTTTTAAATGTTTTAAGTGGTTTTGGAAATGGTTTAGATATTACAATATCTTCAATTGATTTCTTCTGACTGATAATTGAAATATTGACAATTTCAATATTTTATGTGTTATGATTATATAATGGTACTTGGACATTTGACGGGTGGATACTTGATAAACCCAATGTAGGTGGTTCCATAATAAACCTAGGGTGGGTGAGCCTGAAATAGCTCTCAAATGCATTGGGTAACGTGACTTAGGTTAACATTAATGATTCTCTTAATAGATTTAGGGAATATACTATGATGGGTATTCCAAATGTAACTCCATATATATCTGTGAGAGCTATATTTTAAGTATGTTATAAATTTCACTAGTTACTTTTATGATTTATGATTTCTATGTGTTATTCATACATCTTATGACTTCATGATGTATGTTAAAGAGATTATGTTATATGAGTGAATGTATGATTTCATTTATTTGTATGAATTGATGGAATAATATATTCTTTCCTTATTTTAAAACCCTTAATGATATTTTTATGTCCATCCCATGTTTTTGAAACGTTTTTCATAGTGTATAAGGAAGGATAAAATAAACGAAGAATTCATGAGTATTTATATCAAGAAGAGAATTCTTGTTTTATTTAACGATTTTTATTATTCTGAAGAAATTGGTTAGAGTAGAAGTGTCTACTTTGTAATATTTGAGATTTAATGTAATAGTTATGACCTAATTCTCTAAAACTCTAAACTTGAAACAATCCTTAATTTGAATTCTTGATTTAACTAAAGTTTAATTAAATTTTTGTGACTGGGGCGTTATAATTGGTACCATAGGTTGGATAAGATAACATTAGAGGTTAGGGTGTTATTTAAGAATAAGTGAAAAAACCCATAATGGTTATCATATTAGAAAGAGTTATAGTTATCTTATATAGATAAAATGAGTTTAAGATAACCGGAATAAGTATATCTTAGTGTTTACCCTCCTTATAAGATATTATATTATGATTTTACTGATATGCTCACACTGACCTTTTACGGTTTTAATAAATGGATGGATCTATTAGGAACCAAAGTAAGAATGCATGTCAAGTAACCTGTAGTGGTTTTATGAAAAAGAAAAAAAATGATATTGGAGATGTAATGAGAAATCTTGTGGTTAATAATAACCAACTATCTACAGTTATGATTGACCACTTAAACCATGAAGATTAATCTAAGGCATCATATATGTGAGAAACGAATCCCAATGGAAGTTCAGACAATAATCATAAATGTAATTATATTCAAAAAACAATTTTTCAATGATGTGGAAAGAAACACCAAGGAAAATTCTTCTTAGGGATGAGAATATGTTTTATATGTTGTAATGAATGTCATAAAGTAATAACCTTCCCTGGAAAAAAGAAGCATCCATTTGAATCTAGGAAATGGAAAGAAGTTCTTTCTGATGGATCAATTGAATGTTTTATATGTGGTCCACATGGTCATTATGAAAATATATGTCCTACGAAGAAGGTTCCGGAATGGGATTATCAGGATCGTAAAAATATATGTTTACCAATTCCTAATTCCATTCCAATTGAATCTGAGAAAATTGAAAATGTCATATGAAAGGTAAATATTATTTCATAGCTTTTGTATTGACATTACCTAAATTTTAGGACAATATGAATGATCTTTTTGTAGGAAATAAGTATAAAATAATATGATGAAAAAAATAATAAGGGATCATGAATAATGTTTGATTATTAATATGTCTAAATTTTAGGAATTGAAGAGTAATAGAAGATGATATGTTTAAATATTATAGATATAGTATTATTTTGGAAAACTATTTCTAGTATTTGTAACCTAGAAGTTTGATATGTGAAACTTTTATTCAATGAGGAATTACCTTTTCTTGTGTGTGCATAATGGATAACCTTAGGGATTCATGTGATCTTTTGTTTCTGAGGAAATTATGAGTTATTAATTTTTGGGATATAAAATGTGAGGTATGAAATAACCTTTGAGGTTAAAACATGTTATGTTTATTTTTAAGTATTTTATCTCATTTTTTAAGTCTATTAGAATTTTATGATTTTTTAAAAAGGAAAAAACATAGACCGTGTGACAACCCATCAAACCAGACAGAGCTGTGGGAATCGGACCCCCAACCAATGTGCGTCTAGGATTTATCACCTACCATTAGACTACGTGAAGTCCCTAGTTATTATGAATAATTATTTTTAGTAAAATGTTTTTTGGATAAACAATAAGTTTATTTTGGAACTTATATTTTATCAAAAAAATAACCTGAGTACATGAAAATGATTTGGTGATTAAGTGAAAAATGTTATATTGGAAGACATTTTCACTTTTGGGAATCTATATTACTAAGATAAATAGAATACTATGGGATTTAATTTGAGGAGTAATGGATTAATTTTATTTTGGAAGAATCTATGTTTTTATTGTAGACTTATAGTGCTTTAGGTTAGTTATGAAAATGATTAACAGATCTTTGAGAATATGTGATTAGGTTAATTAATTTTAAGTGTGGAACTTTAAGAGTAGTTGATTTTATTTAGAGATAAATGTTAATAATTATTATTCAATACTATGTGATCAAACTCTTCTGAGTTTTAGGTTTCAATATTAGTTTGGATTTTATTGAAGTATTTTTTGGAAAATTGTGAATTGAATGGTCTTTGTTGAACTTTTGGTATTGTTTGTTGAATTTTGGAGAATAATAGTAGTATTTCTTTTTATAAATGATTATCATTTTGGGGGATTATCTAATATCATATTAAACATTTTGGTTTTGGTTAATGTCTAAAGATAGGAAAAATATACAGTTCATCTTTTTTGGATTATGTGATTTTGTAGACATTGATTCTAGCACTTCAGGTGTAACCATGTCATCATGAATACTCATTATTTGGAGAAAAGATGAGTTTGTGGTAGAAATTTATTAAAGTATGAAACTACACTTAAAACGTACGTATATTTCCTTATGTTCTTAGTCATTATCATAAATAAATTCCTCAAATTTAGGAAAATGAACTTAAATAAAAAATGTAGTCCATTCACTTTTCCAACTATGGAATCAAAAACCATTTAACTCACTATAAGTTTATGTTTTTCTGGTAGTTAACATTCTCCACGTCATTTTTATTCCACTCTCCATCAGAACATGATGGTTTATTTTCTCTTCCATATCCATGATTTTTGACATGGAATCTTAATATGTGTAATATCGGGTGTCCTTTTTTACATCCCTTTCTCTCTTTTAAAGTGATATTTTTATTGACTCTTTTTCTGATGTGGGACTTTCAATGACGTTTTCCAGCACAATTTTAAAATTGAGAGGATGAAATTTCCAAAAGGGGGGAAAGATGTAACAACCCAGGTATTTAATGAATAATACTTTTTGATTTCTATTAATACTTATGAATATGGTATTAATTTTATGTTAAAGGGATGCTTTTTGCGATAGCGTACTTGACATGCAACAAGGTGTTTCCATTAAATATTACGTTGCACACAACATTGAATTATACCAAAAAATAATATAAAAATATTATTATTTTAAATGGCAGTTAATTCCTAGATTTCTTCATGACTGGAATGAATATAAAAAACTAAAATATAATTATAAATTTTCATTAAAATTCTTTAAATTTATCCAATAAATTTTAGAGGCTTAAAATAAGAATAAATCTGATTTTAAGAATAAAATACTCTAATATTTTTAAAAGATCTGTTTACTGCCCTTTGATGGAGAACCCTTTTTAAATATATTTTTTTGTCAATTTTATATATTCTATATGAAATAATAAACTTCTTATATAGAATCTGGACATTAAAATTTACATTGGATAAACTTTTGGTGATTTTTTTATAAAGTTCATTTTTTAATGAATAGTTAACAATACCGCATTTTATGTCCAAAATTTTTTTCATCTAATTTATTTATATCGTTATATAGTACTTTTAATTGGTTTTAAAGTGTAATTGGTTTATATTTTTATCATTTATTTAAATGATGTCCATTTAATGTAATTTCAATTTTAAATTGGTCATAAATACTTGTCAATATTTTAATGTTTATTAGTTCAATAAACACGCTTTTTGGTTTTGATAACAGGAATTAATTTTAAATTAATGACTGAAACTTCTATGTTTTGAATTTGGAAAAATAGATTCCATATTTTTAATCAGGAGGTCCAAATTATTTATATAGTTATCTTTTATTTTTTATACATTATAAATATTAACTTTAGTAAATATTATTTTTACCATGTTTAAAGGGTAAATCTAGTAAATAACTTAAAACCATAATGTTATAACAATATTAAACAAACCTAACATGTTTCATCATCATATTGGATGATGCATGTACAACCATGGTCATCCTTGGATCGATTTGGGGACCCAATGGATCCACTTTAATGTGAAAATTACATTTTATAAAAATTTATTTAAAGTAAAGAAAAATGTAACATAAACATGTATCTTTTTGTAAAATAATTTTTATATGGTTTTTTAATATTTATATTTTATCCTATAAATATTTATTAGAAATATTAAAATATTTCCTAAATCATGTTATCTTATTTAAAATTTTTATACATCAAATCAATAAATTTAGTAATCATACAATGATGATGTAGTGATTTCCTTATTATTGAATGATTTAAATAAATGAGATTATGAATTTTAAAATAAATTTCTTTTGAAACATTTTATGCCATAAAAGAATTTAGGGACTATTATTATTTTTTATATTTTAATTAGTTATGTTTTTTCGAAATAATAAAGTTGTTATTGATTTAAAAAAATACATGACATGAATAGTATAAAAATTGACATAAATGTGTTTTTAAAACAAGTACTATTTTATTAAATGATTAAATAGTTCTAAAAATATAATATTAGGACAAAATAATTAGATACTATTTTAAATGTCTTTAACGATCCTCTTGAGGCTCTATTTTCATTTTATAGTAACTATATCCACCATATAGTATGAATATGCAAGAAGACATGGTAAGAGTCAAATTAGTTAACTAAGGGTTAAATATAAAACATAAGGTTAAATTTGTGACTTGGATTTGTCTAAAACCTATTTTTAAAAATTTGTATGACCCAAATGAATCATATATTATAAATAAATTAATTTGGGACCATTTGAAACTGGAAATAAGTTTATAATAAAACAATATTTCAATACCTTCCTAAAGTGCCCCTCCTCCCTCTTATAAAAGGGCATCACCTCTAAACCTTACTCACACCACTAAAGCCCATTGGATCATCAAAACTCTATCCCAAAGAGATCAAAAAATCCCTATTTTCCTCCTAGAAGACTCACCTTGGGAATAAGGAAATTCAAGAAAATATTTTATCTTCAATCAAAAGGAGTTACTCGATTTAAGGTAATGACTTGTCCCAAGCTTCTTTCATTTATTTTACTCCTCCAACCCCCAAAACTCTCTTTATTGTATTATTTTATAAAAAAAATGTATCCTAAATATAATAGTATGTTTTTATGAGATTTATTATAACTACACTTACACACACCTCCATCTAATGGATACGAAGATACTATTTCTGTGTACTGTGAACCACTGCCTCACGAAACAACCATTGTTCGATTTTCCCCTAACACCGCTCAGGGTGGAAATTATTATTTCACTATATTTATATATAATATATATAATATATATGTTATATCTATGATAATTTATTTTTTTAATTAAAAAAATACCTTTATCCTTTTCATGATGTGTAAATATGATAATTTCATTTGAGGAAGTGCGGACTACCGCCACCTCCAAGTGATATGACTCGTTCATGCCATACAGGGAACGTATAAATAATGAAATTGATGAACTTATATAACATATTTAAAATTTTATATTATAATGCAATTATAATATACCTACATATCATTTTGTTTTAATTAAATTAAATATGAAAAAGAAATGAAAGTAGCATTCATGTGTATGTATGGCTTACCGTCTCCATGAACAGTGCATTTCATTTCTTATCTCCAAATGTCATCGAATATTCTAAATACATATATACTGGATATAAATACATATAGTATATATATATATGTGATATTTAAATCATTAATAAGATGCTAGAGATAATGGAATTTTGACCACATAGAGAATTTGTAATTAAAACAAGTTCATTTTCGACTCATGTACCTAAAATCAAAAAAAAAAGACTGATATTAACATAAATAATTATTTAATTTTTATGGCATAGAAATTAGAGATATAAAATTAATAATAAACTTTATAAATTTTATTAATCAATTAGAAATTATCTTGTGTTTATTATTCAGGGAGAACAAGGAATATATGTGACGAAACAGACTCAAGGTAAGGAAACTTCTTAACCTAATGTCCATTATTCGGATTGATCTTCTACTTATGGATTATGTCAGTCTTTGAATATGTTAGAAATGGATTTTGAAATAATATCAATTATTTATACTTGATTTATGTGGATTTATAGTGAATAAATATAGTCTATCTATTTGATAAACAAACTGATCTTTTTAAGGGAACTCTTAACCCTCTCCTTTTAATCAAAGTCTTATTTTATATCATGTATTTTAATTTACATTTTATTATGTGGGGATATTTTATTATATATAATTATTGTTTTACATTTTATTTCCAAGATATGGGAGACCCTTTTATCTCTCATTAACTCATTTTCTAAATTTTTAAGTGACATTGTTTTACAGTCGAATTTTCGTAAGGGAATTTCTAAACTCAATCTACACTCTTTTGGTTTTATATATACAACATTGATTATTTTATTCCAGGATGGAATCATTGTTTGTTTATTTATTTTTTAATTTCCCCTTCCCTTTGTTTGTATATACTGTTTCTTCACATAATCACCCCCATTGATAAATTCTCACATCATTTATACAAACATTGTAAGGGAAATCTTAACACAATCTCATTTCATTGAGTTATATATCCATATCATTGGTAATATAATAAATAAAATAATTATAATACAAAACCAAATTATATTTGCCCTTTTAAATTTTTTTGTATTAATTATATAAATTTTATCAACCCTTTAGGAATACTCCAAAACCTATATTATATTATATGGTTTTAAAATTGTATTCATTGTAAACACAAATCATTTTCATATCAACAAGAGTATTATTTTGAGTATTTAAAATCTTAGACATAAAAAATAATCAAACCCTCTCTTATTTGGTAAAAATAATTGTAAAAACAATGTTATGGCATGTATTTTAGATTAATTTATTATATAAATTCCAAAACATATGTTTTGATGTTAATAAAGAATTAAAGTCTCTTTTTCTGTAAAAAAATCCAACCAACCTCCCATTCTTATTCACTAATAACCATTGGATAATGAATTTTCTAAACCCCTAGATATCCCTTCTAAGGTTCCCTCATGATCTTAAGAAGCTTCTCCCTAGATTTTAGAAGTTCCTTATCATGATAATGGTCCCTCTCCTACTACCCTTAAATAATGAACCTTCTTTATTTTCAGCCTCGTGATACCAATTATTCATAATGGGATATGTTTTTACACATCCCTATTAATATTATTAAAATTTATAAGTTATTAAATACCTATTTCAATCTTATTAAATCCTTACATGAATATTTATGTACCCCCATTTTTTATCAAATTTATCATGCATTGTTTCATCAAAAAAAATTCTTGTGCATACTCATCCCCATTTCCACTCAGGGGTATTAAACATGATGTACATATAATTAATTGATTGTATTTTTCATTGTTTTTACCCAGTATCCTTTATCATGGTGTTATAAGTGATGAAATAAATCCTTATAATATATGAAATATGTGTAACACTTATTCTTATACATGATATAACGTTGATGGGTGGGAATAGAACTATACAACTCTCTAATACATTGGGTTTTGATTTTATCTCATGAGATACCATATATTTTGAATTTGAGGTTATCAAATGCATAATATTTTATTATTTCTTAGTGTTCGGCCTTTAATTATGCTTATGATGTCATATTTTAGGGTTTTTCCAAATTATAATGGTGCCTTTATGTTATCATAAAATATAAAGCTTTAATGATCAAGATAGTGATTCTGAACCCTATTATATTACCTTCACATTCCTAATGACTATCATTTATAACTTTTTTTTATTTGATTATTTAATTACTATTCTTTACAGATCACCCATTTTATATAGATCCCCAAGTTATTACTTGTAGTTTTAGAAGATCAAATACATTTAAGGCCATGTTATATAGTTTTATTTTACATATTTTTATTTCAGTATAAAGTTTTTATGATTTCAACCTAAATGCCCAAAAAACTAGGCCTCATGACCTTATGTGGGACTATTAAGTGTATCATTATGTAATAAATCATGAAATAAAGTGTAAACAACATATGGGTTCTCACAATATCAATAAATTTCCAAAATCCAAAAAGTAACGAATCAACTCAAATATTTTTCTGAACTAAGTAAATATTTTCCAAAAAAAAAAATTAAACACCTAATCCCCAATGAAAAGTGCCCCAAATCCCAGTTTAAAAACCACGGAAGTGTTAAAATTGGGCCTTATTTCATTAAAATAAATATTGAATAAATTCTACAGTTTCCACACCAAGCCCTATCTAGAGATGAAAATTTAAGAAAAACACCAAAATTAATTTAAATAAGACATCATACAATTTTAAATCCATAAAATACACATAAGATTAATATTAAAATAAATCCCTTCTCTTTAGAAATAATTCCAAATCGCTCAACCTTTTAATAATGTACTAAGTATAAAAACACAAATAATCCACAAAATGTATTTTTTCAAATCAATAGTATCCGTTAAAATAATAAACCCACTTTTCAATCATTGCGTTTGATTGATTACAAAATCATTAACTCACAAAACATTATAAAAATTTCAATGTAAAATCACATATTTAAAAAAATTAATCCAAACTCATTTCACAAACAATTCATAAAGACTCTTTAAATTCTAAAAAAATAATTTCATAAAATCCAAATTTTTTCATAAACAAAAATTATTTCACATCACATGTGAAATTAGAAAAACAAATCATTGTAAAATCCTCAACCAAAAATCCAATATAATGATATAATCATATCAAAAGATTAATCATGTCACTTTTCTCAATTCACAAACTCCTAAAAAATACAAGGGTGATGGTTTCTAAACATAAAAATCTAGTAGGAATTGTAATAGTTATTTACATAGACACATGGTTTAAATCTATATTCCAACCAATTATTAGTGCCTATAATATGTTAGGAATTAAGCATTAGGTTTCTGTATGGTTTTTTATGTCCTAGAATCCATCCTCGTACTTGGATTCCCTTTTTTGTTTCTAGTCAAAACACAAAACATGATCCCCATGAAAAATAAAACCATGCCATTGAGGATTAAACACAGTATCAATAAGCATGAAACCAAAATCCTACAAAAATTAAACTTAATTTTAGAATCATAAAATATCAACTACCCATGGATCCTATAGAATGGTAGTGACATAGAGATCCTGATTCTCTTCTTACAAATACCTCCTCTATCTTGAAAACATTATCTATATAATACTAACTTTCAAGAAACCAAGAGTGTATTCACAAACCTATGTCAGATTGAGAACCTTCCTTTGCTACCGTTATGTGTTGAACAATATTAGGGAATCATCTAACCCAATATTTGACCCATCCTTTTGTAAGTTCAAAAGGGCATCAAAATACCAACATGCGAGAAACTAGTGGCTAGAAATCACAAAAAATAAATTTGGAATTACTTATCTATCACACATAAAAATACTGGAATAAAACAAAATAAACCACCAAATATAATATAAGATGAAATAATAATACAAATAAGAATATATAATTAATATAAAATAATCAATAGTGGTAGAATATACATAAATATACAGATATGAAATAAAATAGGAAATGTGGAACAACAAAAAAACAAAAAGAAAAAACCTCAAACTAACTCCTTGAGAATCTATGGTCGCCACCCAACCATATATCACCCCTAGAAAATCATCTAAGAAAGAACATACTATAATGAAACTGGACATGGAAAATATAGTCATGAGATCAATATCCCAGTAAGTAATTACCCACAAAATCTATAATTATTTCATATTAAATCGTAAAAATGATTTTTTGGAATACAATAGTAAAATTTACATTTTACAACTTTTACATAATGAAACAAGAAACACGTCAAAACTATATTAACAAACTTTTTCTTTATTTGTATTAAAAGAAAACATTCACTTAGAAATAATATTTCCCTTTTTGGATGTCCATTTAGAAAACCACCATTTTCAATTAACACATTAAATCCCATTTATAAATACCTCTTTTAAAATAAAAATTCTATAACACAATATATCTTCCAATTTTAAAATGATTTCCAAAACATTTTTTAAAGTAAACATCCATTAATAAAATTGGCTTGGTGGACAAAAACCATGTTTCAAAACCCATACAAAATTTAATTTCAAAAATATACCATTCTAATATTTCAATAATCATACTACAATAGCCCATTTTAAAATAAGCTCATTACATTTAAAAAGTCACTTTTCAAATTAATAATTAAAATATAATAAAAGCACTCTAAAACACACATTGAAAATCCATTTTCAAAACCCTTTTTCAAAAAATTTGAAAATAGACACATAAGTAAAGGAGGAATGATGAAAAATATTTAAAACCACTCTATCATGTCACATGATAAGGACAAGTAATCCAAAACAAGTGGGTATTTTCTAAGAAATAATCCATAAATTAGGGAATATAATGGATGAAAAACGATAATCCCCAAAAATGATAATAAATAGGATTCACTTATCATTGGAATCTTTTAAAAACACAAGTAACCAAATCCAAACAGGTGGCATGATCCATGGGATGAAACTACAAATCCTATCCACATCATCGATAGAACCTTCATACTCTCCAGTTATAAAATTTCCCTATAGATAGCTTTCACTACGGGCTTCTAAAAAGTATACTACCTCAAATGCCCCTCTACCCATCTTAACCTAACCAATGAGGTGTTTTAGAGAAACATTGATTTGTTATAAAATTTATATATTAGGAATTTCAATTATCATAACCACTATATGGTCATCAAGGACATCCCGTGATAAGATAAATTGAGGTGGGAATTATAAATATATACATGCATCGATTATAATACAACTGAAATAAAATACGCCTCACCTCCCAACATGCTCAAAATAATAGCACTGAACACATCAATTATTAAGTACATTATTGAGGTACATTAATATAACACATCCCATCATGGTATCACTATCGACCATAAGTGTAATAAAAAACAAATTTGGATAAATATGTCCTATAACCATTTCATAAAAAACATTTTTATAAAATTCAAAATGGTCTTTTTTCATGCTTCTCATGGTATTTAAAGCTCTAATCATACCCTTTCCCAAATACTTTCTCAATCTAATCTATAGACTAATTTGGTAAAATAATTTTTTTAACCAATTGAAAAATTAATAAATCCATTAAAATATCCTTTCAAATCATTAGAATCTATAAAAGGGCTTCAAAGTTAACATTGATGGGGGTTAAGTCATCCATTTCAAATCTAAACTCACATGTAAATGTTTAAAACACTTTAAGTCACCCAAACAGTTAGTTTAAAAAATAATTAATAAATAGAACAACTTTTAAAACCTCAATCAAAAGAGATCCACTACTTTAAAAAAAATAATCCTTGAAAATCCATTTAAAAGTTTTCACAAACATCTCATATTCAATACATTTCCATTTCATGGGTTAAAACCACCTAAAATACATGTGGCCCCTCATGGGTCTATAATATTGGAATATCTTTGAAAAATAAACATATCAAAATAAAATGTCATTCAGTGGAATGTAATATAATGTTTCAACAAAGAAACACCTACCTTGATTTAATAAAAAGTAATACGGAATTCATTACCTATGATAGAGAACCCTCAAACACACCTCAAGGGGTACCCTTGAATCCATAGAAACAAAAACTATTATGAATAAAATAAATTTACTACTAAATCCATACATTTATATTATTAGGGTTTGTGGGTGTGTAAGAAATTAATTTAGAGAGGGTGGGGGAAGGAAACAATGAGGTAAAAATAGGAAAAGTGTTTTACTAGAGAAGGAATTCACATAAATCAGAGGAGGAGACCACCATAATGGAATATATGAAGGGTATAATATCTCTATGAAATATGGATAGTTATATGAGAGTTAGAGTAAGAATAGGGGCTCTATGATCTAAAACCCAATAAGGTAATTTGGGTAAATTTTTAAATTTTATGTGATTTGATATACCTCATTGTTTTCCCACATGATTTTTCAAACCGAGCAAACAAAATGTGTTGGTTACTACCAGACTAACCAAAAATCACATAATTCACCTAATATGTCACACAATTTGAAAGTCTATATGATTACCATGAAATATGGAACAATCAAATAATATATTCATTTTGAGAATTTTTTGTATTATTTTCCAAACTATGTGTCAAACCTGTACCCTCACCCTTTTAGACCAAAGGTGTAACAACCCCAACAATATTAACCCAGATTTGGTGCCTAATTTATTAAATTATCATATATAAAAAGTATAAAAACATAAAGTAATGGTCAGTTTATAGTTTTTTAGAACCAGATATATAAATGAAACCGATTTTACATTTTGAAAAGAAAAATAAAACATAGTACATAATAAAATAAAATGAACTACATCATTGAATACTCATGCCAAGAATTCTTATTCATATCATGGGGAATTGAAATATAATAATGGTGATACTAAATGCTAAGTAAGGTTTGCGTATAGTGGAAGATATCATAAATCAATAATATTAATCAACATGGAATGTTAAATAACTAAAAAAACTCATTTAAATAACACTACTATTATGACATGGTAAGTAATAATCTATATGGAAAGGTAAATAACTAAAAATGCATGACACTTAATTATGGGATTTCATATCTCATGAACATGATACATCTACCATCAAGACCATTCACAATATAGTTTAATACTATAAGTTGAAACACATTTAAGTTTTCCAATTATTTTGTCTCATGAGACCTTACGATGCATAAAGGGGATATCTATAATAATTCCCCATCCATATCTATATTTCCAAATCATTACTCATATATCTAATAATCGATTTAATTTATTACTCAATATGCCTTATCTTCAAATATCTGTATTGATTATAGGATACAGATTTATCAATATTTTCTCAATTAATAAAATAACTATGTAAACACCATATGTAAAAAAATATAAAGTTTCAGAATTAATCATATCCATCATGAAATAATATGGATATTTAAAATAAATTTAATTCCCAACTAAAAATAATTAAAATAAATTTATTATTTTAAGATAATGGTAACTTTAAAAGAAGAAACTGAGATTGTGTAGTACCTTTTTTCACATGGAAATTCACAATTAAAATCTCCTTGGTTGAAATGATAAAATGTAAAAAATTAAACTTCCATGAAGTATGAAAAAATCATGATATTACTTGTAAAAAGGTTAGTATATACACCAAATAAAAGTTAATTGGGGAATAATAACAAATAGGTCTTAATGAAATGTAAATTGAGATAAAATCTCTTACCTCGTGCTTCCTTTTGATTTAACATGATTTAAACTCATTTATAGTGTTTTTAACCATTTTATTAACTTACAACATAAAAATATTAATATTTATAATATTATATATGATCCTTTTATAATATCCAATCACTTATTCATTAATGATCTTTCATTATTTTCATTCTTTTGGATATTAATCATATTGTTTTCTCATTCATTGTTTTTAATAAATGTTTTTATTCTTGTGAATATTATATAGTTTTTTATATACATAATAATAATTATGAAATAATTATCATATATATAAGTCAATTATAATTTTATGACAAATCATGGGTGACAGTTTTAAAAAATTAAGTACATTACGATCATAGTGACAGTTGGTCGTACGTACGCAATGATAACATTTCCATTTTTTATCTATCATTATAAAAAGGAGGTAAGTAATAATTTATCTTTAAAAAAAGATCCTAATATTATAAATACCATATAAATTATTTTCAGAGACTTATATATATCATATATTTGGTTTTGTGATGAAATATAGTCACATTGCTTTGTGAAGGAGGGAGTCCACAAGTACACGAACTATGTTATCATCTTTAATTGACTAAAAAGATAAAATGATAAAATGATGAATTATATTTTAATAATGATATATAAGTCATTAATTTCATAATTATTACATTTATATCAAATATATATTTGAATTTATATTTATCAACTTCATTCTAAATCGTTAGCGAAAGATAAATCTTATCGCTTCAGAAGGCGGTAGTCTTCCCTACACGAGTGATTTCATCATATCCTCTATGAAATATAATGTACAAAAATTAATATATGATATAATTAATCTATAGGTATAATTATGTTGTAAATATTATAAATATTTTTAATATCCAACATCATATCTATCCCTGAGAGTTGGTAATGGAAAAATGAATGACATCGGTTTGTAAGGTTCTAGTATGATGTACAAAAAATGATGATTTCATAACCCATTTGATAAAATTGGTAATGAATATAGTTCATGACCATAATGTAAAAAAATACTTTTATATTTAAGATATTTATTTTATTATATCATCATGGTTTAATAATAATTTAATGAGGTGCAGTAAGAAATAAAATAAAAACACTCATTGAAGAACGTTACCCCCTCCTCCAATGGCCTGAAGGCCTTCATTTTTTATTGATTTTGATAATACACCTTTCAAGGGATGAGTTGGAACCCTTACAAGGCCTGTGGGCATAATTATTACATATCCCATATGCCTTAGAGGAATTAATTTCCCATAGGCTTTAAACATTACATACAACCCAAACTAACTACTGGGAACTGCTCCTCCCCAGCATCTTCATCGTGAAATCATATCTCCACCTTCGCATTGTTGTGAGGCTAGGAATTCCCATGCATGAAAAGTCTTGTCCCAATGGCAGGTCTCATACCCTGTCATTCTTGCAATCTTATTAGCTTTGTTGTGGTGAAATCTCCTTGCTCATCCTCCTTGTAGAGCTAGTTCCTTGTAGGTTGTCTGCTTTGCATCTGCACTAAAGGTGGCCCGAAGGACTTGAGGTGGCCTTGAGGACTTACTGACCCAAAGCCCTCGGTGGCCCGAAATCCTTAAAATACTCATGGACCAAATAAGTGTCTTGAAGGCCCAAACGGAGGCATATTTCCGGCTACTACAGTGTCAAACAGTGCCTGCTAAAGTTCCAGCTACAGTACCTGCTACAGTACTGCACAGTTCCCGCTATAGTACCTATTACAATACTGCTACGGTGCTGCTATAGTAACCCGTAAATTCTTCCTCCATCTTTATTTGATCCCTGGTCACTTCGATGCACTTTCGGAGTCCTTAGCAACTGGGCTAAGGCTCATGTGCTTGAAGACCGTTACCTCTTCTTCAAGTAACCTCCTCAAGTTTGTAACAAAATCCATCATAGGATGTCTTTCTATCTAAAATATGGATTATATGATAGGATATTAAAATTTTTGGAGTGATTTAGGTAGGTATTTACTGAACCAAAAGGATTTTATGGAATAAACAAGAGTGGATAGGGGGTGACCATTTATATGTGAGGTAAGTTGCACATTTGTATTTTTTAAGAAGAAAACAGTGTAACCACATTTTTCACATTACAAAAATGGTATAAAATGTATTATTAAGGATTATTATTTGTTATAAGATGTAAATAATTCCTATAAATATATTTTATAGATGTTTTTAGCTCATTTTAACCCTTATATTTTAAGTTTAACCCCCTATAAATCCATTTTTAACTTAACCAAGGTAAATAATTTTTTATGTTTTCACTATTCATTTTAGTAAAAAAATTATTTGAACAAATTATATCATAAATATTATTATGATTAAAAATATTTAATCCATTTTTTGAAATTAAATTCACATAATTGGAACATTTTATTTGAAAATTAATCTTGTAAGCACTATGAGAAATATGGTTTTTAAAGAGAAAATGGTCAAACTTTTACAAATTGTTTGTATAAAAAATCAATATTAAAATGATTCAAATGGACTAATTTGGATAAATTTATATTTAATTTAACTAATTTTACCTTAAAGCTAATTAAAAATATAATTTATCTTTATAAATAATTTAAACTAAAAGGAATTTTTCAATTAAAATTCAGTATTTTCACTATTAATCAAATAATGAATCATTTTAGAAAAATACCAAAACAATACCCTAATATAATATTCATATCATGATTTAAATAATTAATTTTATTTTATATGATAAAGTTTATAAATTTAATAAACAATAATTTTAAATTATGGGTGTGAAGCGTGACTAAATCATTTTTTTAAATAGATTTTTTTTTTTCAAAAAATCATTTATTTTTCATTTAAATGATTCTTATTTTTATTTATAATCAACTAATAAAAATGAAATTTTCTAGAAAATATTTTTCTTTAAAAATTTATTTTTTCTATCCATGCTTACAAATTTAATTTCTAGGTTATATTGGTCGAATTAAAATAACAATTTAATAGAGTATTTTGTTTCTTTTAAACCCAGTGTTTCATGTGTTGCAAGCTATTGATGAAAAAAATGTATTCTAAAAGAAATATATTGTAAAGTATTTTGGTGTTAAAAAATGTTCCTCACATTTTAACTTAGTATCATCATGGATTGGACTCAACCATGTTCCACCCATATGGGCATGTCGTGCAAAAAAAATAAAATGTAATCTACTCATGGGCTAAGGCATGATTTCCTCTAAGTAGTGCATGAAAACTATGCATAATAAAAAACTATAGAATTTCCATATTTTGGGAGAAAACACCCCAAATAAAAAACAAAACACAACCACATAAAATAAAATCTAATAAAATTCACATTGACATATTTGGTGTCACAATTCACCCAATAATTCCACTTTCTTCCCCCATATAGTCTCAATTAAAAATAGAGTACAATGAGAAACAGATCCTAAGAAAAATACTAAAAATAAAGTATAATTCCCCAAAATTCTAGAAAACTCTTCAAAAAACACCAGAACCCATTAATAATAAATGATATAAATTCAATAAAAATAATCTCTAAGGAGATGGATAATTAGTATAGGTCTCCCCATCATTATGAAATTTTCTAAAATAGATGAATAGTTGACAACATATTTTCAACAAAAATAGAGAAAATCACTTTACAACCACAATATTGTGATATCCTAAAATAGAATCACAATAAAACACTAGTCACAACCAACAATAAGAAATAATCTCAAAATATATAAATAAAGTAACTCATCCTTGAAACATCCCAAAAGACCAAAAAACCAGATTACCAAACTCATCGTATCATGAAACCAAGGAACACAACAACCAAAAAATGCCTTATTGACAAATGAAATGAATCTAACATAAGTTAGAATATGATATATCATGGTGTTTATATCGAAATAAATGGAATGTGATCCCATGGTGATTCCATTAGAAAACAAATCCCAACAGCACCCCTGTACTAAAAGTAAACCAAATCACACACAAAATTACCCATGCAGAAACCCTTGGTACTTCCCCTGTCCCAACTAAAAAACAAAATTCCAAACAAAAAAATCAAAGTCCAAACCATTATTTATACAGTGCAATAAAAATTTAAACATCCCTAATAAATTTGGTACCCACATTCCTAAAAAACATTATGCTCATAAAAAGAAACCAAAGAGAAACCATCAAGGATTTCCTTAATCCATAACTTCTCCAAAATCAATGAGAAACATACCAAAAAACATCTTTTATCCCAAAGATACAAAACCAAAAACATGACGTATACACAAAATTTTGTCCACTGTATAATTAAATAATGTCACAATAGTCAGAAAACTAATGGGTCAAACTAATTCCCACATAATATTCTCTAATAAAAATAACACCTCTAGCCCAAAATCAATCTAAGGCTCATGGGTCTAAACCACTTGAAACCCAAGATTAACAAGAAAACTCACTAAACTAAAACAATAAATTAATAACTCTAATATACACATCCAATAAGGGAATAAGACACATGTCACTCCATCTAGGTCCTAGAAAGTGTTAAAACTGGGGGGAAATAACCCAAAGATTAATACCTTACTTCCACAATAGAAATTTATGGGATGCTTACACTAAAAAAATAATATATGAGATCAAATCTTATATTTCTCCTAAAATATATCTATTAGTGACCAAATTCATCTGAGTAAAAACTCACCTCTCTAATTTTTCTAAAATAATAAATTTTCTTTCAAAACATACCTCTTTAAACACACAATTCTCACAACAATGGGTCCTAAAACCCCATTCCAAATAAAATTAAACAATAAAATCAGGAATTATCTAATAAAATTAAGAATATAAACTATATTTAATTAAAATAATATATCCTAAATCTCGTTTATCATTTAAAAATGTGTCCAAACCCTGTTTCAAAACAAACATGAAAACTTTTGAAACCAAAAAAACCATTATAAATTTATAAAAGAAACAAGATAATACAATATGAAATAATACCATATCACTTGCCCTTTTTAGTCATTATACTAGAATAAAAACATAAAGAATCCATAAATTTATCCTTTTCAAATCAATTATTTTTTTTAAAATAATAAACCTACTTTTTAAACACAGTTTCCACTTGATTAGTTAATCAATCACACATAAAAAATTCCAAAATCTCATAGTTAAATGACCCACTTAAAAACATTTATGAAAACAATGTCATATCACAAAAAATACGTAATGATTTATTTAAATTTTAAAACAATCTTCTCATAAAATATACATTTTTCACACTCCATACCGATTTCAACTGAAACTCACACACAAAATGTTAGGAAAGAATAGTCAAAAAAACATTTATCCAATGATCTCAATATATCATGAGATCAATCTTAGATCTTTTCAAATTTCCTTAACACCTTAGTAGATTCCCTCATTAAGGGTTATAGCTACAAAAACAAGTGATATGTAAAACCATTACCTATATTGAGACATGGTTGAAAAATACATGTCTGACATGTATTGGTTCAAACAGCATTCCCATAATTAATCATTTTTTCCCTATGATTTGTTAGGGACTAAAATACAACCTCACTATTTAATTCCCTTTTTTTACAACCAAGAAACATAACTTGATCACTCAGAAAACTCAATCCATTCCATCAAGGATTAGACATGACCTTCGTCAGTATCAAACCTTAATCTAATAATTCTTTTAAACCAAAATCTATAATCAAAAAAATCATGACTAACCATCGAAACATGAGGATTATGTGGATAAATAGAATGTGAAACTCTCCACACACCAAACTCCCAAGTCTCTAAAACCATATCTCCACAATAAAAAAATTACTAATAATAAGAAAGAATTCCAAAATCACAATCCCAAAGATAACGTTTCTCTGATACCATTTTGTAATGATTCAATATGGGTTTCATCTAACTTGGTGCCTGACCAAGTTTACCATAGGTCTAATAATGGTTTCTCTACCCCTAAGGGATAAAAACTAATACATGTACATAACATCACATGCCATGGGAATGATTTTCCATTCAAAAATAGTATAAATAAATAGTATAAAAGATTTATGTAAACCACCAATATGAGATAACCATACCTGAATATCCAAATAAAAACATACAACTAATATAAAAGAATAAAAATCATTATATGGTATATGAAAGGATATACGTAAAAAATATTTCAGTGTGGTTGATACAAATACCAATGATGAAAAATCCCAAATCATGATCAAGGATATTCCATGGTCACCACACAACTATAAATATCCTCGAAAATATTAATAAGTAAGGGAAAAAACTAGAATTAACCTATTCCTATAAAATATAAGTTTCAATGAAACTACATAGAGGGTTTCCAATTCATGAATTTTTGCAGTCACTTTTATATTACAAGATAAAAATTCTTGTTTTAAATATAGCAGAAAAATTTACATTTTTTATAAGATTTTACTTAATGAAATAAGAAACAAATCACAACTATGTTAAGGAACATTTTCTATATTCTCATTAAATGAAAATAGTCGATTGAAAATCACCTTTCCCATAGTCAATACCCTATAGAAAACCAGTATTTAAAAGTCTCACTTTAATACCACTTCATAAACATATCTTATGAAATATGAATTTCTAAATGAAAAAAGGTTTCTAGTTGTAAATATTTTCCTAAATGTTTTCCAAAAAAAATCCATTTAAAAACTATTAATGGTGGCCTAACACCATGTATTCAAAACCCACAAACACTAGAATTTGAAACTAAACCCTTTATGAATTCCATTTAAAAACTTCAAATTCAATTTGGAAATTAAATGCTTCCAATTTAAAAATAGGTCTTTCAAACACACAAATAAAATAGATTGAATTTATAATGAAAACACACATTCAAAATCCTTCTTTACAAAAAAATTAAATCCATTTTTGAAACATTTGAAAGGAAATACACAAGTAAATGAGGAAGGACACAAAAAGGGACCTCTATGTAAAAGTCACATGGGAAATATAAATAATAAAAAACAAGAATATAGATGATAAAAAATAATCCAAGAAGAAGGGGATAAAATAAATGAAAAGTGTATATCACATAAAATAATTCATAATAGAATCTTTATGTCATCTGAATCATCAAAATACTCATGTAGTCAAGTACAAAACTAGAGACATAGACCCTATATAGGAACAAAATATCTTATCCGCATTCCTAGTAGTATTATGAGACTATATAGAAATAAAACCTCCCTATAACATTCATACACCATGGGACACTAGGTTCTATGTCACATGTACCTTTACCCTATTCATCCAATAGATGATGTGTAGTTGGTAAGCACTCCCTCATTGGTACATTTTCATATTAGGGCATGTAATTATCTTGAACTCTACTTAATTATCAAATATTTCATATGAACATTTAAAAATAGGTGATATCAATCAATTATTACACGCATCAATTACAAAATATTTGAAATAAATCATGCCTCGTGATCCTAAACCCTCAAAGGAGTAGCCAAAACCAAATCAATGATTAAAATATATAAAGATTATATATATATAATCTACTCATCAGATTATAATCCACCATAAAAATAATACAAATAAAATGGTGCTAATGAGGTTCACCCACCACTTCATGAAAACTCATTTTAATTATAATGACAAATGATCCTTTTTTAAAAACATATACGGAATGTCTATCCCAACCCATTCCCATTCCAAAAACAAGTCGCAATCCACCCATGAGACTAATTTGGAAAAACAATTATTGAACCCCATTTGTAAATTTACGCACCCAAAAAATCACCTTTAAAATCATAAAAATCAATAAAAATAATTTAAGATAAGATAAACACATGTCAACTAATCCATTTTAAATCAAAAATTCCATTTCAACATTTTATACTATATAAATAACCCAATAACTTGGTTTGAAATTCAATTAATGTATAGAAATAATTTTAAAACATCAATCATTCTCACCACAACATTTAAACCAAAAAAATTCTTTAAATAGCCATAAGTAGATTTTTAAAAATACTTGGCATGGAATCTCATTCCATGATGTTGGTTAAAACCACATTAAATCATCTTGTCACCTCATGGTTTATAAATATTAGAATATTTTTGAAAAAAGAATTAAATTAGTAGTCATTGAAATGAATGTAACATAATGCAATAATAATGACACACCAACATTGGTTCAATGAAAAACATGACAAAACCCAACACATATGATGATAAATGATTCAATATACCTCATGGGGTCCTCCGCATGAACTAAAAACAATAATATCTATGACTAAAAAACTACATAACCTAAATATGAGCCCTAAAAACCCCTTTGGTTTTTATGGAGAGGTATATTTAAGGGTATCGTTAAATAATTAAATAGGACACAACAAGAAAATTTAATTATCATAGAACAGAGTATCTTGAAATAGATGAGGATACCAGAAGATTTTAAGAGTGTAATAGGGGGGATCTCATTATGCATCAAGGATGGTCAACTGAGAGTAACGGGAGGAAGATATGGATCTAAATCTTAACATCCAATAATGTAATTTCAATAAAATTTAAAATTTAAGATGACTAGTTATACCACATGGTTTGACATTGCAGTTTTCCAAACTAGTCCCTAGTCATGCGTAGGTCGTTTGCTAAATCAACCCCAACTCAAACAGTTTACCTAGTACTCTAAATAGTTATAAAATATATATTCACATCATGATAAACGGAACTACAAAATTGGAGATATGATTCACATTATTTTCGCACGCTTTACAAAACTGTACATAAGCTATATTCCCTCACCCTTAGAAAAAAAATGTCCCATTCAATTTCCCATAGGATTGGAATGGTTTCAACTCAAGTGTGAAAAAACTATATATAAAAACCCTATACAAAAAATAGACTGAATATTTCATTGTATAAGGGTAATCATTTTATTTTCAGTCAACCATGCATAAAATCAATGCACAGAAAGAAAAACTACAAAATTTCCATTTTTTGGGTTGAAACTCCCAAGAAACCAAAAAAACCTCAAACACAAAAAATAAAATTAAAAAATAATTCCTAGACATTGGATGTCAGACATTAAAACTTTATTTAATTTTACATTTTATTACTATTTAGTGTAAAATTACACTTATAAATTAGATGATATTCCATGATAAAAATTTATTTCCCAGAACTTTTGTCATAATTAATAATAAATCTCATCCTCTTTAATTATGGTTTCCCATATATGTATTTATTTTAATTTTACACTAATTTTTTCATTTATATTTGGAAACTAAATTATATGTAATCTCATGTTACTAATATTTTTCCCTTATCTTATTTTAAAATTGTTGTTTTGTTACTCTTTATGATCTGGGTTTTCAACAATTATATTAAGAAATGTCAAGCCAACTTAAAATCCACTAAAAATAAAATATTTTATCTTCCACCGCCAAATTTATTTTTTTAACCATTATGTATTTTAAAGGATCTATTATTGACATTAAATTTTCACAATTAATTTTTTTTCATAGTTTTCACTTTAAATTGTTTAATATGACTCTTTAAAGTGATTTGTAACCTCATCTTCTTTCTGTGGTGTTAAAAATAACTTATGAAGACATGTTTTATGTTTGCATAAATATGAAGATATATTTCTACAACCCCTATCATATTACATGAAACCATCCGAATTATTCTTCATGATTTATAAGAGAAACCATTTTATCCTAGTTTTATGAAATATATATTTAAAATGTTTTAATAATATTGTAACGACATGACCCCATAAAGCCTAAAGTGTGTGTCATGTTTCCATTACAATGGCATAAGATACAAGTAAATCACATCCCAATGAACCAAAAGGTTTATTAGTCTCGGTAAACCAAATCAAAACATGAGTCTTGTTTTAAAAAATAATATTCTAATCAAAAGAGATTTTTTTCTCTTTTGAGGATAATAACTCAATTCCATCTACTGTATCATTGCATAACATTCTTAGTACACTTCAGGGAATCCTGGGTAAATGAAAAATAATAAGGGTGAGATCATATACATATTTAGGGTAAATACAGTAGATGTAATATGAAATCAATGAGAATAATCAATATGTATAGGTAATAATTAAACACACATGACATGAAACCAATAAACTGGGAAGGAAGTCTATGAACAATATAAAAAGGTAAATAACTAGAAACAAATGCCATTAAAATGATTAGATAAGGAAAAATAAATATGGAAAGATAAGAAACTAAAAACACATTCCACTTAATCAATAAACTAAAAATTAAATAAATTTTTATATACTTCAAAGAAAAATATCATGTATAAATAGTAATTGATTCTAAATGAAGTAAATTATTAATTATTGGTTGTCATGTTTCCTAAGTACAAGGTACCATTACCATCAAGACATTTCACAAGATAGTTTCGCATATTGTCTAAAACCCCATCTAAGGATTTCGAAATGACTCATCCCATGAGACTATTGATTCATCAAGAAACAATCTATAACCATTCCCCACTTGTGTCATACCTTTCCAAATCATTCCTCATATATCCAATAGTGGATTTAAAAATGGTCCTTATCAAATATCTGTGTGGAGTAAAAGATATATATTTAACAATATTTAACTAGATAATAAAATAAATACCAAGTATATACTATATTTAAAAATGGTATACGATTAAGTAAATAATAATATCCATGATATATGAAATAGATATTTAAGGGATAATTAATGTTCAATGTTCACTAGAAACTGAATATTCCAATGGGACTAACAATGGAATTAAAGAAATGAATTTCAGTCCTAACCTAGGCCAAATTAATCAAAAACCATCTAGAGGAAGAAAAAATATGGTATCAATATTAAATATACCCATTGGAGTAATTATAATGGGTTTTTTTAAATGATGAATATAAATACTATAAAAAGTTCTTTTAAAAAACTCTAGAGGAAAATTTTATTTTTATTTTGAAAAATATTTTAAAACATTTTTCTTTGAAAATAACATTTAAAAAACATTTTTTTCTAAAAATAAACTATTAAACATGAAAAGTATTCTTAGGAGGAATAATATAGGGTAAATTATTCATGCCACACAAGGTTGAAAGAACATTCCTTATGCATGGTAAAAAAGTTATAATAGTTTCCTATTCAAAAAGAGACAAGAAGATTTATTTGAAAAATTTTATAAAATACAAAAAGGGAAAAAACCTCTTTAATAAATAATTTTGGAATGGTTAAAAATATTTTGGAAAACATTTTTAGAAAATTGTGTTTTAGATGAAAACATGTTCTCTCACCAAAGAGAGAAATGAATTTTAGTTTTCTAAAAACAATTATGTGACAAAGATTGATAAAATTGTAAGATTACTTGAAAAATGGTCATGAATAATAAAAGCAGAATAAAATTGAAGGGTTTTTTATAAAATTATAAAATAATTTCTTATGATGGAAATCCAAGTGTAAACAATCCCAAAAAAACTCATCTTGTGAAGTAAAACCCTATAAAGCCATAATATTGATGTGAGAATCAGTTCATGAATATATTATGTGTTTTAAATATAAATCCACATAAAAAGTGTAATAGAAAAATAGGTAGTATAAAATTGAATCAATATATAATCTTATAATATTAACAACAATTTGGATGTAATAAGACGCAATGAAAAGGAATATGGTTATGTAGTTCTTTACCACTTGGTGAATTTTGACACAAGTACCCTTAGACTGAATAATTCAAATTGAAAATAAAAATACAATGAAGATATAATAATTGATTATGTAATATAATAAAATTTTCATTAGATAAACCTCATAAAATAAATCAGTGGTGATAATGGTGTATTCCTCACAGAAAGAAAAGTGAAACAAGAATCAATTACCTTGCATTTCTTTTCAGATGATCATCCTTAAACCTCATATATAATGGTTTTATGAATTTTAATAACTTATAACATAACTATACTCACATTTATAGTATCATATATTATCTTATTATGATATTTTATTACCTATTTGTCAACAATCATTCATTATCTTTTCTATTTTATGTGTAATTGTCAAGTTTTTCGAGAATGTTTTGACTTGTTATTTGTTGATCCTATTACATTGATCATGATTTAATCATCTCAAAAATGTAAACAATCATATAATTATAATACATATTTAGTATGTATGTTTTCATAATAATCCTTATTATTTGTAGATAATAAATGAAATGCATCATTCGTGGAGATGGTATGTCGTACGTACTCATGAACTCGACTTTCATTTATTTTTCATATTAAAAGAATGAAAATTAAATGATATATATGTATATAATAATTAAATTATCATATTTATATCATATATGGCATATGGTTTATTAAAACCATCCTTTATGTATTCCATGTATAGAATGAACAAATCACATCGCATTGAGGAAACAGTAGTCCGCACTTCCACAAACAATGTAATCGTATTGACACAAATGGGAATGCATAAGGGTATGTATTATATAGAAATTAAAGAAGACTAAAGACGTTATAAATAACATATATATCATATATAAAAATAGTGCCCATAATTATTCACAACCATGATATGTGGTAATGGAAAAATGAATTACATCATTTTGTGAGGTAGTAGTTCACCATACACATAAATGGTAAGTTTGTTACCCATTAGAAGGAATTGTGTGTAAGTGTAGCTCAAAACATTAGAATTAAAAAATCTCACTATATTTATTATACTTATTTTATTATATAATTATAAAATAATAAGATTTTAGGGTATGTATAATGAAAATAAAACAAAATAACTTGAAGAAGGATTTTACCTCTTATTCAGGTAACTCCTTTTTCAGGCACCAAAGGGCTTACTTGGTTTTCCTTATACTTAAGGTGAGGCTTCTTGGATTTTGGTTTTGGATATTAATTAGATATTTGGGAAAATATTTTTCGATCCAAAGTGTCTTCATAGGTTTTAGTAAATGGAATGGTTGAGTTTTTTTATAGTGGAGGAGTGGTATTCTATAAAAAAATTTAAAATGGAATTCCACTAACATTTTTCCCTATAACTTGTGGATCCAATAATGAAAATAATTTGATTAAAGGGATTATGGTGTATAAATAGGTCAAATAATGGATTTTAAACCATTTTCTTGGTAATTTTGTCCTTTAAGATTAAGGTTTAGTCCCTTGTTAATCTAATTTTTCTCTTAATCGTAATAATTAATTGTCATAAATTTCATTAATATTTTCTATAAACAAAATATTTTTACCTTACTAAAAGTTATAAATTATTATTATTATTAATAAAAAAATGTATTTTCCAATTGAAAATCACGGAATTAATAGAAATTCATTTTAATTAATTCCCACAGATGTTATGTCAATGTAGGTTTTTAAAGTAAAAACATTCCAGACATTGAAATATTTTTATATTAAATTTCAAATTAAAGATGATTAAAATTACCTAAATTGGATTAATGGATGTATAATTTTTCAAATTAAATATTAAAATCAATCAAAAACATAATTTTACATTATAATTTAATTAAATGAAAAGGCTGTTTGGAATTATAATTTAATATTTTTTAATGTTCATCAAAAACTAAAACATTACAGAAAAATATCAAAAATTTAACCTAACAAAATTTTTGATGTTTCACATTTAAAAATTAAACTTATTTTTATATAAAAAAGTTATAAAATCTCAAACAATAGGATTTAAATTAGGATCTTTATTAAAAGGTGGTAAAAGTGGATTCAGAAAAATATTGATTTTTGTACAAAATATTGGGTTTGTTATTATTTTATGACTATAGAATATATTTGGTGAATTTATATAAATTTTGATTTAATATAATATAATATATATATATATATATCATTAAAATCACTCAATAATTTTAATTTATTTAATATATTAGGATAAAACAACTTTTTTGGTATAAAAATAGTTTTCTATAAAAACATTCTCTTTATATTAAATTGGTTCTTATATTCATTTATAATTAATTTGTATCTAGTCAACTCATTTTATATTTTATAAACCTAAGATTTACATGAGATAATTAATTATATTCATGAATTTTATTTTAATGTCTAGGTTATATCTTATTGTAGTAAATAATATTATTATTAATAATATATTTTTGTTGATTAAAACTCGATCTTGCACGTAATGAAATATATCTATGAAAGTATTTTCTGCATTTAATGAAAGCTAACACGATATAGTGTGCATTACAAGATATATCATGGGTTTTTATTATTTAATATATTAAATATATTACCAATTCTAGGGATATTATATTCCCATACACACTTGGTGTTGTGTGTTTAAACCAAGGATTTTCTTTGCTGGAAATGGGGTTGGGTTTGTGTATTTTGAAATCCACACTTGGATAATTAGGGAGTTTTCAAGGAAAGTCATCTTACAGAAAAATATGAATACAGTATTAAAGGTGGCATAGTTTCTTATTTTTTCCGAATTTTTGGGCTCAAAATATGAAGGAAGTGGCTAGCATCGTGAGAGGTTTTTTACGAGAATAAACCATTCATAAATATCGTAAAGTCCTAGGTTTTGAGAAAACTAGGTTTCTCAATGTTTGATCTTTGAGAAGGTATGTATTTTTTAGAGTGTGAATTGAGTTGATGGTGTTCTATACGACTATGTGAAGTGGAGCATCATGAATGTGTGATGAGTTCATGGTAATATTTGTCACTATGAGAAATATCATTAGGGATTCTTGAATAGAGGAGCGTCACGAAGATATTTTTTAAGGTTGATAGAAAATGGACTAAATGGTTGGGAGCTTCACAAAGTGTCGAGCCTATATATATGAGGTTACCCCCAAATAATTTCAAACAATAAATAAACTGAGAAATTTTATAATCACTCTGATTTCGTGAAGGATAGTATCACTACAAATTTGGATTTCGATGAGAGATTGAGCATCGTAAAAAGTAGTTAAGTCTAGATTTATGCTAATTCTTCTAATTAATGGGTGATTTGTGATTACTGTGAATTCTGTAATGAATCAGTGAGCTTCATGCAGGATTTTTATTTTGTAGAGGCTGTTATATTTGTAAAGGTTGTGATTTTTTTAATGATCTTAGCGAACAAAATTTCTAAACGTTAGGTTTAAGTGAAAAGTGCTTTTAAAGTGCATCAATTCTAGTATCCATTGGAAAAAGGGTATCATTTTAGTTAGGGAAAAATAAATTTAAAGAAAATTTATTAAAGAGACCCTCAAGTAAAATAAATGAGTAAAACTTCACTCAAGGTAGTAGGATTGGGGGAGTTAATAGATATGTTCTGAGGGATGTAGTGTGATATCCCTAAATTCTTGTTACGGAAGTGTTCTGAGAACATAGTGATTCTCTTTGAACTTTAGTATTAACAATTAGTGAAGATTAGTAGTTTTAGGAATGATCAACAAACTTTTTTGTATTCTCCTAGGATTATTCCTTAGTGGAAAACCAAGTAAAATTGTTGTGTTTTCTATTTTCATGAGAATGTATAAATTCCTACACATTACCATTATATGGGTTTAACGTGTTCCTACCAATGTGGGAACAATGTCTATCACTTTAGAAGAAAACATTGACACTCTAATTCACCCCTCCCATCTCAGGGTGTTCCAGGGTCCTACATTATATTCTATACATTCTATCGAATACAATGTTCTTACTTTATAATTTTTGGGAATTACATTCTCCTTAACTTGAATAAATTGAATACTCATAATTTAAACTTGATCTTGGTAATATATTTTTTATATTTCTTATGATAAAATGACACATGATGATAAGGGTTTGTAAAACATCCTCTAGAAAAGAGATTTTGGGATGTAAAAATGTCCCATGGACTAATATATGATCAAGTCTCTTTATAAGAGAACATTAGTGTAATGTTAAGATAGGTGCATATATGAAAATTGTACATATTTATTAAGAGTGATTGAGGTCATCAATAAAAAAAAGTGAATTATCAATAGAAACTTTATGGTCTAAAATCGATAAATCGGTGATGATTCAAAAGACCATTGGTTGAACAAAAATAATGGTATTAGGTCAGCAGTTTTTCCATTTTTCTATTTTTGTGTAATTCTTTTACTGCCTATGAATATAATGAAATATACTAACATGAGACACTTCTATAAAAACAAATTTAATACTTTTTTATTTGATCAATTTTTAATTCATTTATTACTTCAAAATATGGATATCTTAAAAATAACTTTGATTCTTGAGGCACTAAAATAAAATTTTAATGGATCATAAAGCCTACAAAAGAGTGATAACTCTAACTATTTGTCTCTAACTATTCTCCAAATCCAAAATGGTTAATACATTAATCTATAAACTTACAAAGTGATACTATTAGTTTTTAATCAATATTTACTCCTTAAATTGTTCAACTATAAAAAATGACATATTAAATAGTACCTTATGTATGTTAGTGGTTGACATTAAACCCTTATATTAATAAGATTATGGGTTCATGTCCCACAACCTTACTAGATTTTATGGGTTGTTAACTAGAATATAGGTTTTACTTTTCAAAAACAATTTTAATGTAATTTCCAAAATAAATATGATGGACATCCTTTAAATTTAGTCATTAAATACCCTTTTAACTAATTTCTTCAATAAAACCTCAATACATAAACACTTCATCCATAAGTCTTTACATGGTCTAGAGTTCATCCTTTTGAAGAGCTCATTGACTCATGTAATTCCTAGATTCCATAAATTTAATGCAATGAACAAAAATGGATCTTTAAGATGATATTTATATACTTCCATTTTATTATTTCTTTTCCCCTAATAATTATGTTCTTTATGTTCTTCTTTCCCAAACAGAAAGAATTTCTCCATTCCGTTGAGATACTTTCCTAGGTTTCTCCTTCCATGTTTCTTTCATGATTTAAGTCAAAACATATTCTTTCAATGGTATTGACCACTTGATCTCATAGAAAACTCCATCCATACATTCTTCTGTAAGTTCGCAAGTTGGTTAAGGTATATGTTTTCAATAATATTTTGGGAAAAATATTAGGAAAAAACATGATATTTTTCACTTGTATCATCATTTTATTATGTTCCTCATCACTGCTACCTTTTACTTCATGTTCAATGTAAACATGAATCCTCAAGATTCTTGACATTGACTAAAACAAGAAAGAATAGTATAAGTAACAATAATCATAAAGAGAAAAGTGTATGATCATTTATAGGATATCTAATTCATGAAACCTGGTTTTCATTCAAAAACCCCTTGGTTTTAAACTAAGTTATTTATTTTCATCACATGTTCAAATACATTATAATCCTTTGTAATGAAAATGTAAATTATCCTACTCATATCACCTGGGAGTGTCAAACCAGGTGCACATTAAGGCCCATTGTTGTATACCAGGTCATGCTCGAGCCAGGCCTGACACACCTTGTTAGAGTTCTTATCCCAAGGTACATATGTTCCCAAACCACATCCACTAGTAGTATCCAAACAGGGATGTATTTCTAGGAGGACCCACATAATATCTACCTCACCAAAATTATAATATGTTATTATTACTTATCCTCAAATTCAAATTTAGGGATATGTTCTCTAATCTATGTTCTCCTAAATCAAGTTCCCAGGGTTTCTACAAGAAATCCTTTGATACCTACAATTACAACCCACCCCCAGAAGTCCTGGAGCCGGTTTCATGTTACAATTACATTGTCATAAGATACAGGTAAATAATATCTCAAAGGACTGGATAGTTTAGCAGTCTTGGTAAACAAGCTACAAATATGATCCTTGTTTTATAAATGAATACAATAATTAAAATATAATTTTTTCCCCTTTTGAGGATAATAAGTCAATTCCATCTAGTGAATCCTTTCGTTTCTTTCTTAGTACACTTCATGGAATCATTGGAAAAGAAAACATAAAAAATGTGTGATCAAATGCTCAATAAGGGTAAGTATAGAGGAAGAAATAATGAATCAGTGAGAGTAATAAATATATAAAGTTAATAACTAAAGACATCTATGATGAAACCAACTAACTGATAAAAAAGTGTGTAAACAATATAAAAAGGTAAAAAACTAGAAACACATTCTATTAAAATGACTAGATTAGGAATAATCAATATGTTAAGGTATGAAATTGAAAACAAATTCCATATAATCAATAAACTAATAATGAAATGCATATATAGATATATCAAATAAATATCTCATGGATAAATAGTAACTCAGACTGAATGAGGTAAATGATCAATTATTATACCCCATGTTTCCTAGGTATATAGTACCTTTACTGTCAACAACGTTCACAAAAATATTTGGCATATTAAGTAAAAACACATTTAATGATACCCTACTGACTCATACCATGAGAATACCAATACATTGAGGTGCTATTTATAATTGGGACCCACCCATGTTGTACATGTCTAAATTAATCTTCATATATCAAAAAATTTATTTAAAAATGTTCCTTATCAAATATCTGTATGGATTATAGGATACTAATTTATTATTATTTCCTTAGATAATTAAATAACATTCAAGTACAAATTGTATGTAAAATGGAATATTATTTTGGCAACAATAATATCCATAATTAATGATATGGATATTTAGGGGAAACTTAATTTTCAATGATCACTAGAAATTGAATTTTTTGAGGGGACTAGTAATGGAATCAAGGAAGTGAATGTAAATATTATACTTGGAAAAATCAATCAAAAACCTCTATATGAAGAATAAGGATGGTATAAATATGAAATATACATTGTAGTAATAATAATTTACTATTTTATTTTATGAATAGAAATACAATAAAATATATATTTCAAAAAAATTCCTGAGGAAAATATCTTTTAAAATTTGAAAATACTTTTGAAAAACCATTTCTTTGAAAATAATTTTTAAAAACATCATTATACTTAAAAATTAACCTTATAAACTTGAAATTAAAGCTTCTATGAAATGATGCAGGGTAAATCCAAACATTCCATAAAAGGTAAAGAGAATATTCCTTTTTCATGGTAAAAAGGTTAGAAAAGTACGTTATTTGAAAAGAGAAAAGATGATTCATTTGAAAACATGTGTAACAAAAAAATGATAAACATGACTTTAATAAATAATTTTGTAAAGGGTAAAATCATTATGAAAAACATTTTTCAAAAAATAGGTTTTTAGAAGAAAACAGGTTCTCCTACCAAAGAGAGAAGTGAATTCGGGTTTTCTTAGAAACTTTTTTTAAAGCATTTTAAGTACCAAAAAGTGGGAAGAGGGTACTATTACATGAAAAAAGGTCCTGAATAACTATACGAGAAGAAAATTAATTTGTTTATTATTCAATTATCAAATAATTTCTCTAATTTAAATTCAAGTGTAAACAATCCTCTACAAACTGACATTATGAAGTTAACTCTTCAAAAAACTGTAACATTGATGTGAGAATCAATAATTGAATAGATTAGGTGTTCCAAATTTAAATAAAAAAACAAGTGAAAATAAAAAAAATTGATATTAAAAATCAATTACACACATAATATTGGAATATTAATGACGACGATGAAGTAATACAACACAATAAAAATGAATCGAGTTATGTAATTCTTTACCACTTGGTAACTTTTAACTCAAACCCCTTAGAAGAAATAATTAAAATTCAAACTAAAAATAACAAGAATGTGAATTAATTAATTATATAATATATCAAAGGTTTTAGTAGATACACCACACTAAACAAATAAGTTGTTATAATTTCAAATGTCTCATGGAAATAAAAATGAGACAAATCCATTACATTGTGTTTCCTTTCAGGTGAACATCCTTTAACCTTGTGTATAAAGATTTTAGAAAAGTTAATAACTTATAAAAGAAAAATATTGATATTTATAATATCATATATTATCGTCATATGATATATTATTACCCCTTTTTAACATTATTTCAATATCATCACTATTTTTTGTGTTAATTTTCTATTTTTTGAGTATTTTTTCTTCGTTACTTGTTATTCCCATTAATTATATAATTATTTCATCATATAACAAATTTAAAACATTAGTTAATTGTAATAGTTATTAATTATATATTTATTTATAATAATCCACAATTCTTCTTTATAGGAAATATAATTCACCATTTATGGAGATGGTAGGTCGTACATAGGCATGAATGCCACTTTCATTTCTATTCCTTATTAAAAGAATGGAAATTAAATGATATATATGTATATTGTAATTAAAGTATCATATTTAGGTCATATATTTCATATATTTCATATATTTTTATTAAAACCATCTCTTATACATTCAATGTATTGCGTGAATGAATAACACCGCTTTGGGGAAGCGGTAGTCTACACTTCCACAAATGATGTTATCATATTTACACAATATAGAAATCATAATATTACATCGTATATAAAAATTAATGAAGCATAAAAAAATTAAAAATATCATATATATCATATATAAACATCATGTACATCATAATTCCCAACCATGAGAGGTGGTAAAGGAAAAAATAATGACATCATTTTGTGAGGTGGAAGTTCACCGTACACATAAACGGTAAGTTCATTACCCATTAGATGGAAGTGTGTGTAAGTATAGGTAAAAACCTTAAAATAAAAACAATTAGAATATTTATTATAATGAGGTTAAAATATAATAATGTAATAATAATACTTTATGGGGTGTAGAATGAAAATAAATTAAAATAAGTTCAAGATGGATGTTACCTCTTATTTGTGTAACTCCTTTTAGTTTGCAGTAAATAAATTCCTTGGTATTCCTTCAATCCATGGTGAGAATTATATGATGAGGGTAGTGAGGCTTAGGATCTATTAGTTCAGGTTTTGGTTGAACCAAATTGAATTTATATTTATTGTAAATTTGGATGAGTGAGAGCCTTTTTATATTGGAGGAGGTGTTGCATTCTTGAAATTTTCTTAAATGGAAATCCACCCATGTTTTTCCTATGAAATTGGTTATAATAATGAAATAATTTATATTGAAAATAATATAGGGTATAAATATATATATCAAATGTATTGTTTACTAGTTTATATGTCATTTTTTTCTTTAGTTTAATTTTTAATCCCTTATTAATCAAATTTTTCTCTTAGTCACTGTAATTAATTTTAATCAATTTCACAAATATTTTTTTTCAAAAACTAAGTTAACCTTATTAAAAATTTTAAATTTTTATTATTAAAAATATTCAGTTCATTTTTCAGGTTAAAATCACATAAGTATCATGAATTAATTTAAATGTAATCCCACAAATGGGACGACAAAACGGTATTTTAATGTAAAAACATTCAAAAGTTTTCTATGTTTTTATATTCAATTTAGAAATTAAAATTGATTAAAATTACATAAATTAGATAAAAATATGTATAATTGATCTATTTTAACTTTAAAACCAATCATAGTAATAATTTAGTCTTATAAATAAATTATACGAAAAATATGTTTTGAATAAAAATTCAATATTTTTCACTATTCATCAAAAAAATGAAACATTACAGCAAAATACCAAAAGTTCACCCTATACAAATTTTATTATATTTATAAAATGAATTTTATTTTAACATATAAAATTTAAAAAAAATCAAAAATTGGATTTAAAATATGTTTTCTATTAAAAGGTGGTAAATGTGCCTTTAGAAAAATTTTGATTTTTATATGAAATATTAGGTTTGTTTTTATCTTATGATTATCAAATAATTTGGAAAATGTCAAAAAAAATATTGGATATAAGAAATATATATATCATTAATGTTAATCACTGATTTTAATTAATTTAATTTATTGGGATAATACATCGTTGTGGAAATAACGTTTTTTTCTATAAAGACATTGTCTTTATATTCAATTGGTTCTTATATTCATTTATAATTACTTTGTGACCAATGAACTCAATTTTTATTACTATAACCATATACTTTAAAATTTTAGTTAATAAAATTCATAACCACTAATTTAATTTCGAGGTTATATCATATTATGTTAAATAATAATATTTTTAATAAGAAATTTTTGGTTGGTAAAACATTGTTTTACGTGTAATGCAAGATATCATAGACAGTCTTTATTGTGTGTAATGAAAGATAACTTAGTATTTCATTTATTTCTAGATATATCTTGTATTGATTTTTTTTTAAATATTAAATATGTTATAAATTCCAAAGATATTATATTCCCTTAAACTCTTGCTATTGCATGTCATATACACTATTGAAAACAACATTATTACTTTGGAATTTTGGGGCATTAAAAAGATAAAGTATATTCCCTATTTCTAGGGTGATGTTTATAAAACACTAATAAGATTTTTTATGTAATTAATTATTCATTTTCATACCTAATACATGGTTAATAACAATCTCTAAAAGATACCATAAACTTAATTTATATGAATGACTTTTGTAATGTCTGAACCTTCTGGCAGAATGATCCATCACTATAATTTTCATGACTAATAATATTTGGGGTATTAAAATAATTATCCTTCTAATTCCTTTCATATTTGATTATATAATTTTTTTTATTCTTTTGATTGACGGGTGTTAACCTAGATTCCAAAAATTAATTGATTTGGAATATTATTGACTTAACCATTTATCCTTCAGCTTTTTGGTGTAAATACCATATACTTTCTTCTCTTGATCGAATGGTTTTTTACCTATCCAGTTATTCAATATATTTGGATACCCATTTATTTCCCATTGGTATACCATTTTTTTATTATTGAGTCAAATCTAAAGGATTTAAATATATAAATTAATTAGAAAAGGATATAAAACCCATTTTTTCAATGTTTTCATATTATTTTGAATAAAACAGATTTTATTTCATTGGGTATTTATGCTATAAAAAATTGAATGATTTAAATTTGAAATTTTAATGAAAAATATTTTATTTCCATGAGTTGTTTATGATGTGATATGTCAATTTTTTAATATAGAACTCATAAATTTTTATGAATGATGAGTGGGGTCCTATATCACCATCCATTACATTGGTTAAAAGTTTATATCACATGAGATAAGTATTCATGATTACATTTTAGTTTCTCATTATCATGGGAATTGATGGTTTTGAAAATTAATCTAATGTTTCCCTACATTATTGTTTTTTCTTTACTTTTTTTATATTACATTTTTATGATTATTCTTATTACTATGTTATTATCTTATGGATCATGTTTATTGACTAATGTTTCAACAATATTATAATTTTTGTCTTATGATGTAAGGAGAATTTTCCCTAACTTATAATCTAGGATTTATTGGGAATGAATTTTCTAGTATATCATGATTCTACCAATATAATAAATTTATTCTCAACTATAATATTTGATCATTATCAGTTATGTGTTCCCTTAATAAGAATTGTGTCTCGCCACTTTATTTTATTTCTATAATCCTTGTTTTAAAAGATGAGTAAATGTTGTAAGAATTATAGAAGGAGTCTAGTGTGGTACGATTGTGGAGAAATGTTCAAAAGTATAGTAAAATTAGTTTTTTATGAATCTAGTCCTCAAAGAAGAAAAATATCTCATTCTTGGGATTATGAGATTATTTTCTTGAGATGAAAATTTTGAATTATGTAAATTATTTAATATAAACTTATCTTTATCTTAGGTAACTAAAGATGGATTCTGAGTATCATTTAGCTATTTTTAGGATTATTTTTCTTATTTTGGGAACCGGGATAATATAAAATTTGTGGAAACCCAAGAAATAAATCAAATGGATAAATATAATTATAGTATAACATCTCAAAGTTTTCCTATAGTATAGATTATGTGCATATCCTAGAAATTACAACCATATCTTGATAATGTAATGTAGAGTTAGTTTTGAAATAGATTCACCTATGAGTAATCACCCCAAACATTCCAGATTTAGTATCAAATAAATCAACACTATAGTGTTTGATTAATGGGAATAAGACTATACACTATGTGATTCACCCCTGAGGGATATAATTTTATTAATTCACAGTATATTTACAAACCATTATGACATAATTAAAAAAAACTATTTAGAAAAATTATTTCAAAATAGTGATAGATAACATAGATTAAAACACATGGATTCACACGTTATGGTAAATTTTAACTAATATGTGATTTTTTGGATAAAGGTTAATTCGAACATTAAGAGAATATATTTCAATGTTTTTTGTTTTATAATATTGTAGTAAATATCCTGATTATTTTATGAATGTTATTTTTCAGATTACAATAGTTTTATATGAGATCCTAACTAAATTAAAAGTGAAATATTTATTTCATACATATATTTTTGTAAATTATAATCTTAAATTTTTAAATTATTTAAGTATTTCCTACCAGAAAATCATTGTTTTGTTCATTTAATTATAAGTTATATTTGATTTTAATTCAGTGGAAAATAAACAAAATGATTTGAATGAATAAATCTAGATAGAGTTTGTGTTCTGATATGAAGTGGAATAATGTGGTACAAAAAGATAAAACTCAAAACATAATTATGAAAATAAGAATTGCATTAATCACATCATGAAAACCGTATTAATTACGTAATAGGTTTGATATGTGAATTAACGAATTATAATTATAAATAGAAGTTGTAAATTGATAAAACCAAATGGGTATCTAAATTCATGTTGTGAAACATAAATTAAAAAAGTGAATGATGTGTATATCTCATCATGATAATAAGTTTTGAAAAGTGAGCATGGGAGTAATGCTTGAAAACCCATGGTGTGAAAGAAATGTCCACAATATGCATCTAGTCGATGAGAAAATTAATGTTTCAATATTTGGAAGATTTTAGTGGAGTCTCATATTTAATTTCACAGGGTCATCCAAGATTCACCAAGACACATTTAAGGACTGAATTTATGGAATTAAATACACCGTGAGGATGAATAATGACCTATATATAATAGAGTAAGGTACCTATATAATGGGTTGGTAGTCCGTGTCTACGGAAATATATTTTACTACTGCATAATCCATCACTAGGACAACTATATAATTTATTTATGATTACCATTTATTTATTTTTTCTCACCCTCTAATGGATAACATAAGGGGTTATTTATTTTTTACCAAGGAATTATTTGAAGAGGAATATTATTATTTTGGGAAATTTTTAATTTTTAATTCTAGTTTCTTTTCTCATTCCTTCCATTTACCTACTGTATTCATTTCATGATCATTTCATGTTAATTAAGGTAGAATTGTGTAATTAAATCACTATAACTAGACCTTCCCCTTAAAAAATTGGTGGGTTTAATTCTTTGTTTGAAAATATTTTTAAGTTACTTTTACCAATAATGAACAAAATTACATGACAATTGCAAAAGGTATGTTTAGGATAGATAGAGAGATAGAGAGAGTAATCACCCATACTAAGGGGATGACATAACTATAAATAAAATTTTGAAAAGATTAATTATTTAAAATTTACAAAAACTAGTAAAAACCCCATAAATCATATTCTTGGTATGCTTTTTATCTTTTTCAACTCAATAAAAAATACACATGACCAATAGATTAGATTTATTTTAATAATATTTTATTTTTATAATCCTTATTTGTCAAATTATCATTTTATCCACCTCATCCTCATGGGACTGAACATGGTAATTAGAACATAATGTACTACATAATTATATATTTAGTGAGTTTCAAATTTTTATAATTTTAATATATAAATTTGATATCCCTTAAAAAATTCACGACGTATGTATGGAAATAAAAAATTTCGTGTTTTTTTAGGAGCTGGATTGAATATTATTTTAATTTTTATATTTAGAAAAAAAATCTACTTTTCTACAGTCTTATATTAGTTTGGGATTTTTGTTTTTATTATTTTTACTATAGTTGGGTTTTTTTTATTTTGGTGATAGGATTGTAATTCATATTGAAAATATAATTCAAAGTATCCATCCATATTATAGATATTTCACATAAATATGGGGAACATAAAAGGATTAATAAACAAAAATAAAGGTTCCCACAACTATAACCAAATAAGAAAAAGTACAAACTCCATGAACTATAATATGACATTGGAAAGTTTTGTCGAGATATTGAAATCATGCTCAGAAAAGTTAAGGTATTATCCACTATCAAGGATAATTATGTTCCTATAAATGATTCCCTGAACACTATATGTTTAGAGTAGGAGGAAGAATATGTAAAATAATATGGAGGTCTAGCTACTAACATTGATTGTTAAATGAAAAAATAAAAGGGCAGCAATACGGTGACAAATAAAAGGAAGGAGGTGCCTCGATTGTTGAAAAATTATATATAATAATAATAATTATGGTATTAAATAAATAGAATTATAAATATGAAGAGGTTATAACTGATGAAAACCACACTAATTATTCATATTTTAAAAAAAGGAAAACTATAATAAATAGAAAAAGAACTAGAAGAAGAGTCAGTAACTTAACTTAAAGGGATACTTGTAGAATTTAGAAAAATGTATCTAGCAGTTTAAAAATAATAAAAATAAAGAATTAGGATATATTTTCAATTTTCTCTATAATAAATCATTATATCAATAATTTGGTCACCTCATCATAATTTTAATCCTATTTTAATAAGGTAGATAATGAAACATATATCAGACTCATTTTTAATTTTAAATTGGTTAAAACTGAGAAGACTAGAACTTTAACGACCTTAAATCATAGTTTTATGCTTATCCTCATGAGTATTATAATCTCTCATGGATTCTATTTATTCAATCATGTTTCCACACTATTTTTATTTGTTTCAAATTATATTTCGATCTTAATTCCATGATATATGATCTATCTTTTTTGGATATGAATTTTATTAGTGGTATTGATTATACCCAAATGCTCATCATATACACACTTGTGCGATATTATTTTCATCACTTATTTTTACCCTAACTATTTATCAAATTTCTCACCAATCTTATGTATCCATTTACTATATAATGAAGATGAGTATACAAAATAAGAATTTTAGGAGTCAGCGTGGAATAATTATAGAGAACTTTCTGCATGTGTTTTAAAATAAATTACTTATGTTTCCAATCCTCAAAGACACTAAACATTATATTAATAGTATTTAGAGAATATTTTGTAATAATTAGGGTTTAATTTTTTTTAAATGATGTAAAATAAGCATTTGTTTATCTTGGGTCTCTATACTATGAAACATTTGGTTTCCAAATTTTAGTTGAATTATTTTTTTATTTTTTTATACTTATATATTGATATAATTATATATATCAATAATTTTTTTGTGATTTTATATGTCAAGTAAATAAAATAATGATTGATTCACAAAGTGTATCCATACATTTAGCTTCAATATTACTTTATAGATGAATTAATATTTTGTAAACAAACATATGCTGGATAAAGGAAATTAACTTGAGGAAAATATATATATATTCAAGGTTTATATCAATAAATAAAAAATAAATAAAATTAATTTCATATTTACATATATATTTATATATATAATTGTAATAAAATTTACCAAAACAAGATTTGAAAACTGAAAATTTACTTTCTCCAATATTGAATAAATTACACTATTGTAATGTTTACTCTATTATAAGAACTTATCAAGAATTCCTCTAGTTTTGAAAATACATGTCACTAAAACCATGTAGTATCTTAAAAATAATATATGTTAAATATATAATATGAATCGTGGATTTGAAATTTTAATCTTATATGATAATAAAATTTATACTTGATGTAGTACTCTAGTGTTATTGACTATCTATTTAAGTATTAATAACTAAATTTTACATAATCATAATTTCTAATAATAATGAATCAATACTCTAATATAAAATGTACCATATTATGACATGCACATCTAGATCTGGTCCCAAATATACATACTTTTATATGAGACATAAAATCACAAGAAACTCCCAATATCAAAATCATAGTTTTTTTGGAACTATGATTATGATGAATCATAAAACTATATTTATACTATGTTATTTAATCAAATAAATCATCAAAGGCTACTTATAAATTAATTAAAATTTCTTCTACATCCTGGATTAGAATGGAAATTGGGGAAATTTATTTAAATATTGAGATCAAGAGCATAGTAAGGGATAAACCATTATCAATGAGACAAAGAGGTGTTATTAATTTATCATAAAAAAATTAGAGACATCATCATGAGAGAAAATGAATGACTAATTTAATATAGTCATGAAACTAGAAAAAATTGATCATGAGTTATGATAACATATATCATATATCATAGAATTAAATTATTAAATAGAAGATCCATATAGAACAACATATACCATGAGATAAGGATGTGAAATCATGATACAAAAATCATTAACTATGGTGATATAAAATAGGAATGTGGAATATACATAATAATATATATATCATAAAATATGTCAAATCTAAGTCAATAACACAATAATATCATAGTGTATTGGATTTACTCTATATCCCCATAAGCATCGTGGATTGGGGTTACTCCCCAATCCCATAAGAATAGTGAAATATATTTAGTCACGAGACCCATACATATAGTTATTTTATATAGTATGAATAATCATCCAATTCACTTTAGGGATATATATTTCTAGGTCCACCCATCACATAATTATATGTTTCAACATATGTGTGAAACATGTATATGAAAACAGTCAGGAATTTATCCAAATATAATTATTGTTAACCAATGAAAATTAAATGGGAATACAGTAAAACAAAATGGGTATATAGATAAATTCTTATCCATTATAAAAATAACATATCTGATATTATAATATATAATAAAGGGGAATATAGTCAAGTCAATAGATTACATTATCTAATTAGATTAGTTGGCTATCTATGTAAATACCCCTTAATTAGAGGAAACAATTATAGGGTATTCACTATAGAAAGACACTGGGAGAAGGGTTCTTTCTATTCCTAATTAATGATAAATCAAGGAAAAGTATATGGTGGATTAATCTACTCATTAGGATTTCATTTCCATAGTACCATGGGAATATAGGTTTCTAGATAATGAATAAATGAGTTATTTTGGCATAGTAAAACTTATTAAAAGATATACTATGAGAAATAAATTATATATGTAACTTTAAAATAGTGTAATTTAAAATAGAATTAACGTATATTAGAAATATTTGAAAATAAGAAAATAAATTTTAAAATATTTATTAATAAAAATCCTTTGTCTTACGCAGTGTTGAAATAATAATAAATATGTAATATTCCATTTTCGGAAAAACAAAAAAAATTAAGAATATGTTTATAATAATATATGTTTTAAGGATGAAAATTAAAAATATAATAGAGATAATTTATTTATAAAATTTCTCTTTGGGAATAATATCTTTAATTTTAAATAGGTTGAAAAGAAATATCTTTAGCATTTTCATAAAAAGGTATTCAAATAAAAATATGGGAACATTAAGATAAAGAAAATGGAAATTTATTTAAATAAATATTAATAAGTGTAAAACTATTCCAAAAAATATATTTCAAGAATAAACGTGAATGATTAGGTATATTTAAGATAAATATGAACTTAAGATAGATAGTTAGGGGATAATAAAAAATGTATTCCAAGGAAATAAAGAGCGTGTAAGATGACCAATATGAAGAAAAAAAATTTATGAACTATTAATAAATAAGGGAGGAAAATATATCATTAATTACTAAAAAATAAATGGAAAAATTAATATATATGTTTAAGAATATGTACATTGTAATGGACAATAGTTTTTGTTTGAAATTCCCTTTAAATAATGTCTGGTGATCGACGATCCCAAATGGCTCTGCAATCCCCTGGCTCTCAGCTCTCTCCCACCTACTCACTCAACTAGGGTTTCTTCCCTGCACTTTTCTCCTAGCCTAATATTCTTACTTCTACATGGTTCTTCTAGGATTTATTATCATGGTTATCTCTAACATTTGTTCCAATCAGGTCTTCTCTCAGGCCTTTCTCCACTCTCTGTTCTCTTTTCGGCTTTAGTGATGGCGCATTTGTTCTTCCCCAGATACCAAATATGAACTCTGAATTCATGATCAGTCTCTCCTTTCTAGGTTGGATAGGGAGCATCAGATTGAGTGAGTTTTTTGGGATTTTCATCCAGCAGCCGTGGATTTCCAAGCATGTCCTTCATCATCTAGGGTTTCGTTCCTGTTTTCCCTGGGGTTTAATTCCTTGTTCCTTTTGCGTATTTTGTTCTTTTTTTTATGCTTTTAGGATCTATTTGGTATGATTCATTTCTTGTTGTTGGTTTTTCACTTCAGATGTTGGACGTCTGTGTAAGGATTCATCGTAGATTTTCTTGACCGCCTCGCCGGTCTCAATGGAGGATCACTTCCACAGGGGGTGGGTTCTGGAGGTCATCTCAGACATCAACAATGTACTATTGGTTTGGGATTATGTGAATGGTGTGTTAGGGTGAGCAGCTAGAGTTTCTCCAGTTCTATGTCTGATGGCCATGAAAACGGTGGTGCGAAGACCTATTCCGTGCAGTCAGTGTTTTGTGGTTGATTGTGACAATGGCGTTAGTGAAGGGTTTCTTCAGCATCGATGGTTCCAGCTTGATCCTCAATGGTGATGAGGGTTTAGTTCTGGCGATGTGGATGATGGTGGTTGGCAGTGACATGACCGATGGTGAATCATAATGAGGTCTGGATCATGTTTTAAGTTTGGAGATGATAATCCTTTTGAATTTTGAATTTTTGAAATCTTTGAGCGGTATTTTGATTTTTGAATTTTCAATGCGTGGGATCTTTTAGTGGTTTAATATGAAACCAAGTAGAGTTGTTTTGGTTCTCACTTACCCATTAAAAGTGTCATTTGAAAATAAGAATATGGATTGTGGCAATGTCAGGTGATCAACAATATGTATTACATGTGACACTGAACTTAGTTAAATAATTCTTTGTCCTAATAAGTTAAAATATTATAATGGAATAACGATTACAATATATCTAAAAAATATATTATCATGAAAACTATAAAACCAATAAAACCGGAAGTAAACAACACAAGATGGAAATATTCATCCTTATGATCTCTAATGAAGATTATACCATTGATGATAGATATAGTAATAGTAATTTTCATTAAAAATATGATAAAATATTTTTATAAATAAATGAGTGAATAAGTTGAATGATTTTTTAGAAGTATATAATTCTAAATATTAAAATATAAAGGGGTACTATAATAGTATTATGGTCATTGGATATATAGGAATTGGATATAAACATATCCAGTATGTATATTGAAATTATTTAATTTTCATAAATGTCTGTTGGTAACATAATAAAAATAATATTTCAAATATATAATTCATATATAACAGATAATTATTAAAATGATAATCAATTATTGATAAATATATTTTATATTTCATAAATGTGTATCATTTCTATGTTTTTTATTCTAATAAAATGTATCACATGTAAAGAATTAATTTTATATAATTTCAAATTTTTATATAATCGGAATTAAAATAAAATTCATCTATTTTTTTAAAAATATTAATAATAATAAATTCAAATTATATTTAAAAAAATTAACAAGATTATTTTTTATGCTTTATACCTTTTATTTATAAATTAAACCAAACAAAATTTAGTAATTTAATTTGATAAAACTGAATGCATATTTTTTATAAATATTTTGAAATTAGGTAAGAGAGAATGTATTTTAATTTTGGTGAAATTTTAATAATAGTGGTCAATAACTTAATCAAGTGTGGTAACGAGGGTAAAAAAAGATACCATTAATTTCAAATAATAATATTGATATTAAATCATTTTACAATGTATTTTTTAGGAGTATGATTTAATAGTATAATTTTAACTAATATAGTATCAACTAACTCACCTAACATCCATGTGAAAGAATTTTTAACCTTCACTTAACTCAGGGTTACAATTAAATATCCCTTATTTTCACATATAAAAGGACATATCCTATTCCCATGGAAAACCACTTATGTAGGTTATCTTTTAGTCACCCTAATGATTCTGCAATCCTTTATTTAAATGAACGTTCCTAATTGAAGGTACGACATTTCAACATAACTGTTTCTTGAAATAAATTTTTTATCATATTCATCCAACTATTCTTAAATATTATTTAAAACATTAAGAACTTGTAATTTGGATAATTATATTTCTATTAAATTTATAGTATAATAATATAATAAAATGTCAATATACATTCATTAAAATACTTTCTTGTTTGGGCATGTTTCTCAAACTATATAAACAATGAAATAATATATCTCTCTTAAAAGACTAAGAAAACATAGATTCTGTTAATATATGTAATGTCTCAAACCTCTCTAGTTCATTACTTTGTAAAACTCTAGTGTTTGAAGTCTTCTAAGAGGTCAAGGTGACTTATTTCAACACTTTGCAAGTTTTCCCAATTTTTCAAGTTCTCCATCAGTGAATTCGGGCGGTGAATCCCATCAGTGATTCACTGAACGATGACTTGTCAAATGGTAGATTGTCGAATGGTATCTCGTCAAATGGTGACTCGATTAATGGTTAATTCCAATGGTTACTTGTGAAAATGACTTGTGATGGTGACTTGTGATAGCGACTTGGAATTGTAGCTCACCAACAGTGACATCCAACGATTGCATCCAATAGTGACTTTCAATAGTGACTCGCGATGATTTCTCGCAATGGTATCTCAACAACTGTGACTTTCAATTCTGACTCATTATGTTTATTCTGACCTATTACATGTAATAGTGACTCACATTAGTGCCTCTCAATGGTGACTCGTCTAACGGTGAGTCATTCCAACAATTTTTCTTTTTACATTTTTTCTATTTTTTCCCTTTGGATGAATTTCTTTGACATAACATGAATTCAATACCATATATAAGTGTGTTTTGATCCATTTCAAGTGATATTAGTCATATCATTAAATTCCTAAGAGTTCAGGGGCTTTTAATTAGTCAATAACTGCAATCGTAACTAGATCTCACTTTAATAGAAAATTAAATATGTATCTAAACTACGACATTGTTTTAGAACTTCCAAGGTCAAAAATGTCATTCTAATTATTATTAACTTCTTCTTCTCTCTTAATATGATGTTCACAGAACCTTTCCCCCATATGAGTTGTACCATTTTTTTCACTAGCTGGTTTATTCATCCTTGGAGTTCCTTGCTACATATATTCCCCTATCTTGGTGCAATTAGTAAGTGTCGATCGCCTTTTCTTCCATGTTGGGATCCCTTCATCATTATTAATTTTGTATCATGAAAGGTGAGTACATGAATTTTCTAATTATGATTAAAGTAGAATTAATATTTTTAATGGCAATTAAATCATCATTAAAACAATAAATAGGGGTTGGGAAAACATGATGCAAGTTTCTGTTTTATTCATTTAGTTTTTTTATTATATGAATTCAATAACCACCCACTAAAAATCATCGCTTTTGGGGTTACTGTTTTCATATTGGGTGGTTTGTAGAATGAATTATTGTTTTCATTGGAATATTAAATCTGAAAACTATTAATCAGGTATATTCAGCATATAAATGGATTCCCATAGATTATATTCTTTCTATGATTACTCCTGAATAAAAAATTATAATTAAAGAATGGATTCAATATTAAATTTTAATATGTCTTTCTTTGGTATGTGAGGGTAATGTAGTGATGGAAAATATATTTCAAAGGGGGTTGGTTCGATACATGTGGTGTGGCATGTTTGGATAGTGATATAATAGATCTAGTTTGGGTTTAGGGTGTTGTTTATTATGGTTCAGATGATATATTAGGAAGGATGAATTAGAATAATGATGATGGTAGTGTTTGGTATGGGTTCTTCCCCATTAATAACATACAGAAATCTTTACCACAGAGTTGATGGTTGTAGTATGATGATTCAATAATGTGAAGTGGGTTAATTTACCATGGTTCTTATTCCTTTGTAGAAATTTTGATGTGATACTTAATGTGAATTGTAATCTGTATTTTCTTGAGTAGTGATAGAATGAATAGATGAATTATTTAATAAATAATTGGGATTGGTAAATGAATTGTTTGGGGGTATTATTTGGGTTTTTGGCCAGTACTGTGGTTGTGCTTTTATAGGTAACAACAAAGTTTGTTTTGTGCGTTGGTTATTTATTGAAAATCTATAGGTTGGGAAAGAGTGTTTGGAATTATATCTATATATACATGTATTTAATTTATGATTTCTAGACGCACCCCACCCTAGTTGATATGTATGTGTTGAACACCCTCATCATCATGGGGGAGGGTGTCTTTCCCAAATATCCTGATGGGAGTATGGATGGCTATCAAACCACTTTTCCCTAGTCCTACTTCCTAGTGGAGGTATCCCAAGATTCTTAGATAAGGTTGTGGTTTTTGAGGTCCAGGTGTGTGGGGGTGAGTTTTGTTTTTCCGAGGTGTCTTCCAGGTGAGATTTCTTGTGCATCCCTAGGGTTTTTTGGGATTCGATGTGGTATAGTACCCTAGTGTCGGTGGTAAATATGTGATGTGTCTCATGGCCCCAGTGATGGGATGAGGTGTGATTGTGAGTCCTAGGTGTGAAATAGAGGGTTTTAATGTGGTGTTTTTAGAAGAGGTGGGAGCGCCAGGACATTTTCAGTTAGGGTGTGAGAGACATTAATCAGTGGGAAAGTGGTGTGAGGTTTCCTATCATTGATGTCCTTACTACATTAATTTACATCACTTTCTTTACTTGTTGAGAATTCCTTGGTGAGGTTGGGATGGTTAGTATACTGTGTTAGGTGTTGTCGGTTCTATTGTTTTCTCATAGGAGAACTAGTATGCTTCTCTCACTTGTGAAAGATAGACTTTGATTTTTCCCACTGCGTATACTTGTATGCTCACCCTATGTATATAAACTAAATTCAAGTTTCCAGGAAGATTATTTGGACCATGTTTGACCCTACTAACTCAGATCATTATTGTTGTTGTGTTGCTTCTTAGATTTAGTTTTGGTACATTACTTTGGAGACTTTTAGTATTTGTAAAAGTTTTATTTTAAACATTCATGTGAGATGGATTAGGGTTTTATTTTATATGTGTGTGTGTGTGTGTGTGTCTAAGTGTTGTTTTTGGGATGAATCATCTTATCTCTCGATCTTGTTTTTATAAAAAGGTAAATGCCTCCAATTTTTTGATATTGTATACCCTAGGTTCTGGTCACCACTAAGGGACCCACTGGAGGCGGGACTCTAGGTTCACTATCTTTCTTTCTTCATATCTTGCCCAGGAATAGGTATCTTTAGAGGGAGGGGTCATGAAAATATTTATTAATAATGATGAATTTACGTTCTGATTTTGTTTTTTATTTGTAATAAATATATAAGAAATTCATTAGTGAAATCAATTATTTTATTGATTCGTTATTCCAAAAAATGATAATTTCCAACCATTCATTATAAAATATCATTGTAACTAACATGAAATAATATTAGAACTCTATAAATATATTAAAATAATACCTACCACCTCCATTAGAATTATAGATGTGATAAACACATTTTTAAGGAGCAATAACCAAAACCATTATACCAAGGAAAGTGTGGAACAGATTGTACAATGAAAACCCATTGATCAAATTTAACACATAATGATTAATAAATGTGAAAAATGAAATTATAAATGAAAGGTGTTATGTAATGTAAAAATAAATAATATTTTGATATAGATTAATAATAAACATAAATTTATTTTATAGTATGTTGATCATGTCTGATAAAGAATGAATCCATGGTAAGGGTTTTATTGACTCTATATCCACATTATTGGGTCATACTCTTTCATATTTGACTATGATCATATATTTTTTCAATATTATATTCCTTATATAGCTTAGGTTTTATCTTTAACTTTCTTTCTTAGAAATTATATTTCTCTGATGGTCACTCAAGGGTGGTAATCACCAGAGGAGAATTAGTGTTTCTATATTTTATTCAAAACCAAATAAACAAGTTCATAATCATTTTAGGCCTCTATAATCTCATTGTGGTGTAGAAACAGAAATATAAAAACAAATTTATTTGTTGGTTTCTCTTCCATAAAGGATGGCTACATCACTAGTGCTTTTTTCTTTTTATCTCACACACACAGTACTCATCACTTATTATAATGAAGTCACTACAGGAAATTTAATGCAATGAAACTATTAAAAACATTATTCATAACCCATTAAAATTAAGTAATATTAGAATAGAATGATTCATAATAAAGAACAATCATTTATAAAACCATGATCCACAATTATAACTAACCATATTTTTATCTTCATGCTCTTATTACAATAGAACATTTCCATAATTCATGAAAATAATATTGGATTCAAAATTATCTAATTATGATAATCAATTATTCATTTTTCTATTTTTGAAACCATTGATTTGTGTGTATAGTATTTTCATAATTATAATATGTAATATTCATTGATTCGATGTGGGAAATCCAATCATTCAAATCTTGTATATATTGATTTTTTAAATTTTCATTAAAAACATTGATCAAATATATCAATTTAATTCATTAAGATACTCGAGATATATTAGTTAAAGAATTTTAAAAAAATCCACAATTTTTAATTCTTTATAAAATGGTATGCCTATTCCCATGCACAAGTCTTCAGAGTGTGGCTCCTACTTCTCAAGGCGTGGATGTCACTCAATATTTGGACCCATCTTTGGTCATTCATTCACTCTAAAATATCAAAAACCAAATTACATCTTTAGTGATTGACAATTATAATAAATAAATAAATAATCATAGAATCAAGTGGCTATATTCCTAGTTGGATAAGTCTTTAAAAAGTATAGGAGCCTTATAAATTCATTTATTTCAACCATAACAAGAAAAGAAATTATTTTTAACAAAGGTAAGGAACCATATGGACTCATATAGATAACCATATAAATTATTTTGGAAAATCATAAGAAGTTACAGAATGAATCATATGTGTTCCTATGTCAACCTTATGATGTTTAATTAATATCCATAAGAGATCTCAAAATGAACCTTAAAAATATTCAAAACCTTAGAAAGTCTAGGAGATAATGAAAAAGTGGATTAAAATAAACCTTATGAATATTTCCTTCTTTAATTGTATACATCACTATGAAACATAAAATGTTAATACCTTCCTTAAATTCACCCATACTCATGAATCCTAAAATTGATCCATCTCAACTCAACCCATCTCTGAATCTTATTAATCTCTTAAAATTGTTATAAAACAATATTAACAATATAAAATGCACCATATAAATCAATATTGAATCCAAATGCTCTTAAAATTATTCCTCAACCTTCAAGTTATCTATTTACCCATTTGATAATATCTATCCAAGGAGTCCTCAGTGACTCACCTATTTTTATAGAACCTGATGTACACAGTACATCTCAGGTGCATTATTACTAGTCATTCAAATTAATTTTATCTTAAAAATTATCTAATAATCCAATTTTTTCAAAACAAATACAACATAATCCTCAGGAGGTTTCATTAATCTCCCACTATTGATTTATTATTAATGATATCAACTTATATTCATACTTATTTACAATAAAACAAAATAGAATAATTGAAAGATTTTTAATAGATACCTTCTTCAAAATATAGTTGAATTCATCAACTATATGTCCAATTGTGTTAGATCGGTGTAGAAAATGGTAGTGATCAACTAAGAAACAAATATTTTCTTTAAATAAACCATTCTATAAATTTGAATTTAACCAACTCATTCAAAACCTCACATAAACCATGTTTTTCAACCACATTTCATTATACACTCAAAAAACATTAAAGTAGTTTATAATAATGATTACACCTCTCTCCCCAAGAAGATTACTTATCCTATTTATAAAAATATTTATATATAATAATGAGAGGGGGGAACTCAAGGAAAATCATAACTCAATGTTGACATGTTGGTTACACTCCCATTTGTAGCCTTAGTTTTTAAAATGACTTAGTTATAGGTTTTTAGTGAAGATATTAAAAATATAATCCATAGAGAGGATAAATTGTATCTTCAATATTCCTTCACATATAATTTAATTTAGAGAATGATATTTAATATCAATGATTTTGGATCTAGAATGTTTTATAAGATTACTAGATTAGTTTACAACACATTTATTTTCACAAAAAACAACTAAAGAATATTCATCATAAAAATTTACATTCTCATCTCGATCCTTTAACCAGATCACTTGATTAGTTTCTTATGATGTAGCCATATATTTATCCTCTACCAACCTCAAGCTAACTGATTATTTATTCTTCCAATTACATGATACACAACTTCTACAAATGATGAATGATCCATAAAATGTGGACTTAGAATCATATATTGCACCTTCCTAGTCAACATCAGTAATCCCCTCCTGGCCTATCACACAATTCCTCTTGGACATCATGCCATAATTTTATTTTCATTGTAATATATCTCAGTATTCTCTTTAGTTCCAGAATTTCTGATTATTTTTTATTAGATTAATATCAATCCCAATGTTTAAAATAATAAATTATGTCATGCATAGTTTATGATGATTATATCAAACTAATAATTAATCTAATGAATTACCTTATATTAATAGTTTTTCCTTCATCATCATTTCTCAGTTCTATGTCCACTTGGATTTGTGCAGCTAATCCTCTAGATTCATGAAAATAATAACCTCAATACAATCATTGATTATTTTTATTGATAATAAAAAATATAATTTATAGATGTAGTAGCTTATAATCCCAATAAATATATCATCTCTCTAATAATACAATTTTCAAATTTCTCATTCGCTTGTGTTGATAATTATTCATATATTTTTTCCTCATTTAACCAAAAAAAATTCCACCAAATAAATAATCATAAATACTCCTATTTTGTTTTAATTATTTACAAATTAGATTCTTTTCACATGACCTTTCACTAATTCCATGTTTTTAGATATTCAAACAACTTAAAATTCCATGATCTGGGTGATTTCTTTGAAATATAATTATACTTATTCATTTTACACCCCATGTTTCAATATGAGTCCAACATAAATCCCTTATTTTGTTACATTTATAATTTTTTTTCTATCCCTCCATTTTTAAAATATTATTTCATATTAATTTATGAAATATTGAAGAACCACATATCTATATTAGAAAGGAAAATAATGACGGTTTCATATATGGAATTCAAATAAAATGTTTCATTTATTCCAACACCTTAAAACTAAAAATACCCCGTTCAAACCATTCTGTACTTATTTAAGGTGACTTGGTAATTTCATATAAAAATATTTTTTCTTTTTAGATGAATATTCATTAAATATCATTAGGATTCCAAAACCATATATGTTCATGTTATATGAAAACTAGTATTTCAAAACAACTAGTATATATATAATACAAAATCTACCAATAAGTTCTTCCCTAATAGAAATCACATTAAATATATAATTCTTAAAACATTTTTTATATCTTAAGGAAATGGATACATAATAAAGGATGATCTCGAATTCTCAATAAGGGAAAAAAGGGAAGATAAAAATAATCATGTTAGCATAAAATGAGAAATAAGGGTATGAGAACATGAGATTAGCATTTGAAAATCATACCCACAAATATATTGTTCATAACAATGAGTCCATGAATAAATATTTGCAATTCATAATACATGAATCATAATGGAATAAAATAACTTGACCCGGGATAGCATAATTTTGTTTAATATGATATCATAAATGAGTTGAATAAAGTGTGAAATAATCATAAATAATGAAATATTATGTCCAGGATACCAAAACAATCCATTAAAAACATGTTATGATTGGTCTAACCGACTATGCACCTTCATCAAGCTTGGGATAATCTCCCTTGTTCCCTATTTGGGGATTCCAGTAACCTCTCATGTTCTTTATTTTGTGCATGGTATAACCTACCATGTACACGTTGAGCTCATAAAAAATTAATCTTTACCTAATTAATTTTAGGGATATAACATACCAATCCATCATATAATGATAATCAAATCATATGTATACCACAAGATCATGAAAACAATTATCAATTAGTCATAACTTAATGCATGAAAAAGAAGAAAAAAATCATAAATATTTCATCATCTTAATAATAAAACAACTAGATAAATAATAATTATGTCACCATTATATCATAACTTTATTTAATCATGTGTAACAATAATGGATTTTATTATAGAATAAAATAAGTTAAAAATCACTAGAACATTTCTTGAGGAAAATACCCTTCCCATTTTGAAATCAAAAATATAATATATATAAATATATAGAACATTAGGAAAATAATTTTCTTTTAAATAAATCATTGAAATTTTTAATGGATTAATTATTCAAATAGTATTCATTATAGTGGGAAAATAATTTCATGTGGTGTAGGATAAAACAAATATTCTACTCACACCATTGGTAAAAGGTACATTATATGAAGAAAGACAAGTATACTCCTTTTAAACTATTTTATAAAAACTAAAAAAAGTATAAAAATTACCTTAAAGAGTCATAAAAAAATTGTAGGAACACTTTTGGAATTTTTTATGTAAACTATGGACATGGAAGAAAATTATTCATGGCTAAATAAAAAATAAATTAAATTTCCTTAAAAACATTATTTAGTAATTGTGAATACATATTGTGAGTAAAATGAAATGAAATCTCATAATTTATAGAAATAACTATATGATAAAAAATAAATAGTATTTCTGAGTCATAGATCATATAATTTTATCACCAAAATTTTAAGCATAAACATTCCCAATAAAAATTAAGTTGTAATATAAAACCCTTAATTCATGTTTGAATTTATTCATAAGCACTATAATATATTGTCTAATAAATATAGATCTAGAATTAATCTATAATAAAACCATATATATAATTATAATACCATTAATTTTTTACTCATAATATCCTATTACCCATTCATTGATAATTATTTATTAAAATCACTCTTCTAGGTGACAAATGTTTCATTTTTCATGTATGTTATATATCGTAAATTCTAGTCCTTATATTTTTATCATGTTCTAAAATATATATTATGTTAATAATGATATAATTATCATGTATATTGATTATATACATATTTAAAATCATCCTTAAATGTTATATTTAAAAAAATTAATTACACTATCCATGAAGACGGTATTCTATCCGTATAAATGAACACTATTTTATTTTTCTAAAAAAAGAATAAAAGGGAGTTGGATAATATTTTATAACTAAGAAATGATTATTATATCATAAAATTAAAATATATTTATTAAAAATTTTATTATATCTAAAAATATGAGGAAGTGAAGGAAAATGAATAATATAGCTATGTGAAGGTAGTATCCCCACACATGCATAAGATATTTTATCATTTCCTATTTGGTGGTAAATAAAAGTAAATTTTTTTTCCAAAATAATAATAACTTAATATAGTATATATTATATAGGATTGATAATGTTATGATGGATAATATATTTTTATATCAGGTTATGGAAGAAATAAATTTTAAAGTTCTCGATTAGGATTTTAACCCCTTCTTTGAGAGATCTCACTTCGCTTAAACCTCGATCATTGAATGATTTGTGTTGGTAGAATACCAGGAGCTCAATGAAGAAGTGGTGGAATCTAATAAGTAATTAATATATGACTCATATTATCTTTAAGGATCAAAACTCATGAATAATTCTGGATATGATGTTCATTTTATAAGCTAGTGAGAGGACACATAAGGAATTACATAAAAGATTTAAAATAATTAAGGTATTTCTTAAGTTCAATTCATACAAACAGACAAGGATTTATATTTAAGACAATTTATGTTCTAAATATATTTATCCAATAATAATTATACTTTTTTATGTTTTAATATCACCCTTATATCTTATTTTATCCATTCCTCTGAAACTATTATAACATTAAAAGTGGTAACAAATTTTTATTATTTTTAGTAATCATTCTGAAAATAATTAAAGTGGAATCAATGAAATATATAAAATTGGATTACAAATATTGAACAAATTTTTTAAAATTAAATTTCTATAATTTGTCTAATTTAATTATAAGAAAAGTGTCAAAATGCAATGAAAACCTATTTTTTGAAAAAAAAAATCATTTATTTAGTATAAAACTAAATTTACTTTGAGTCCCTACCCAGTAAAAACTATAAAATGAATATTATAATATCATATTAAATATATAATATTTAAATTTCATTCAAAACAATATTCATAAATGATTTATTTTATTTACACTAATAAAATCACATTGTTCATATTAAAACACTTTTATGAAAAACAACTCTTTTTACCTTCATATGATGTTATCTTTATTACATACCATTGGATAAGTATTGTATGAATTTTTTTTCATAAAATACCACTAATTTTCATTAAAATATTTTCAATAGTTCTAAATATAATTTTTAGATGATTATATATCACATGTAGAAAATTATAGTTTCTCGAAAATTAGGTATTTTAATCATTAAATGATTTTACTAAAAATTTAATGGTTATTTATTAGAAATTAATAAATAAATTTGATTTGAGGAAAATATATCTCTATATATTTCTTCATGTTGTTAATTTTATTCATTCACTAAAATATAATGATTATGTAATATTGGTATACTATATCATAGATTCAAATAGACACGGGGTTGTGTGTAAAGAAAGATGTAAAATACTAAATGTTTATTTCAAAGTAAATATAAAAAAATTGGTGTATTGCATTAAACCCCTAAGAAAATGTATTTCTCCCTAGAAATTTCATAATTCAAATGAAAAATAATATGGATATATATTATTCATCACATCCTTCAGATCCCATATATCTTCCTCGAAATTCAAATTCATATAGTGAACCTTAACTAGGTGAGTAATCCGGTTGGAAATCTCTTTTTCTCTACCATCCAAAATTATTACTGGTTATTATTCATATGAAAGATATTGCTAAAATAGTGAAACCTATTTTTTTCATCTGAATAATCAATTATTCACTTACAAATGAGAGATACATGGAACACATCATGAACTTGAGAGGGGTTTGGTGGAAGTGAAAAATGATATGCCACACTCCCTACTTGATCAAGAATATCGAATGCACCAATATTTATATGGAATATCCTTCACTTATTTATAAATCCAATTAACTTAAATTATTAAAATGTTTGTAGGAAAAAACTCTCACTAACATTGAATTCAAGATCTCACTGATGATTGGCAGCATAACACTTTTGTCACGTCTAAGATTCCTTAATATGTTGGTGAATGACTCTAGCCTTCATTTCATCAACTATCTTATGTCCCATTGGATTTCCTTCCACAAAATTATACAATGATATTAGTGTTATAAGCTTACTTATATGTAGGTATTCATAAGGATCCATCTGAATACTCGAGTGAAAAAACTATTATAATATTAACTAACAAATGGAAGGTGTTGATCACAACCACATTTGAAATTTAAAAGAAATGATCTCAATATATCCTATAGGGTTGGAATGGTACTACAAACCTAATCATCTATATGAGGATTATAGGTTTTATTTAGACACATATCTATACCCATAGCATCCTGAACACTTTAGTTAAACTTTAAGATAAACCTATGATCTCTATAATATATAATAGGAAGTGGTCCTCTATGAAATAATGCAACTTATTTAATGTACATATGAGTAAGATGATAGAGCAATAAATCTTCTCTAATATAAATGTAATTTACTAAATTTGTAAAGTGATTGACTAAAACAAAAATATCCTTAAAAAAATTTATGTTTTTGGGAGTCTGATAAAAATATCCGTATTGATGTTTCACTATTTCTATTTTAGTATGGGTTATGGTTGTAAAGTTCCCTTATACATCTATCTCTTAGAATTAAAATGTAAATATTCTGATCATCAATATACATATTTTCAAATATCACCCTTCATAGTTCCCTACAAATCTACTCATTACGATCATTATACATCTTCATTCTTCCAGGATGTATTGATAATGATGAGCTATGAGATTCATCTAGTAAGCCCATCTTCATGTCTGGTATTGATGGGAAACATGCTTAGTTCATGAATCTTATCATTTCATCACAACAAAGGTTGAAATCAAGAATAGTTACCACATTCTTTGGTATCCCAGTATATTTTTTATATGCCTCTTTAATCTTCAAATATATTGATGGTTGAACACTCATTTGAAAAAAAAACATATCATTTATCCCATTCTATTAAGATTCCAAGGTCCATACTTTGAAATATCAGAAATATTATATCCTTTTTTATCCTTATAATATAAAATATTTCAAGATCCTATCAACTCATATCAATAGAAATCATTCCAACTTTCCTGGGGTGGTAATTTAAATATCGATCATAATATTTAATCAACCCCAACCATATTCTATAGTGTATGGTCAACTCTTTCTGGGTAAATATTTAAATCAAAATTTTACGATCAGTATATATGGTGTGCCTTTGTCCATAAATATAATACCACCATATCATTAATGTAATGAATTCCATATCTAACTCTATTTCATGGGTCATGTAATTCTTCTTATCAAAAATTAACTGATTTGAGGCATAAGATATCAAATAATAATTTTGTAAAATAACACATCCAAATAGCTTCTTTATTTCATCACCATAGATAACAATACATTATCCACTAAATTGTAGTGTTCTTATAGTTGTTCAAACAACCGTTTTCTTATCCCCATGAATGTTTCCTCACATTTATATATCAAAATTAATTTTCTCCTTTCTGAGTTAAAAATTTTTAATAGATTAGCTCATATTGAAAAATTGTTTATAAAATATTTATTAATACCTATCATATCGAAGGAAACTATATGTCCTAGTCATAGTTTTTGGTATGGGCCAGCATTTAATAACTTATATCATTAATGTATCTACTGAAATGCCCTTTTTGAGATAATATAACACAAATATGAAACTCTCTATATCCAAAATTCACACTGGATAACTTTTTTATACATCTCATACATTCATAGGGTCTTAAGTACAACCATTAAGTGATCACCATGCTCTTCCTTGTTCTTGGAATATATAATAATATCACTTATAAAGAAGACCATAAATTGAAAAAGGTAACATCTCATGACTCTATTCATTAAATCCATGAATATAGTTGTGGAATTAGTAAGACCAAATGGAATCACTATAAATTCACAGTGTCCATAAGTCATATGAAAGACTATCATGGTAATATATTCATTTTCCCCCTAATTAATAGTATCAAGATCAAAGATAAATCTTCAAAAAAAAATATCCCCTCATAATTTATCAAAAATATTAAACAATATAGGTAATATGCTAATTATTCTTTATTGTTATCTTTTTAAGTTCACAATAATCAATATAGATTCACATTGATAAATCGTTACTCTTAAAAAAAGAATATGTGAACCTGATGGTGATGCACTTTTCTAAATGAATCCATTATCATGATTCTCCTAGACCAGAATCTTAAAATCCTACAAATCAATTGAGGCTTCTCTATATTAACACATCACAATTTGTGTAGAATCAGGTATGATTTATATTGGAAACTCAACTTCATGATTTAGTGGAATAGTAGGAAACTCTTTAAGAACGACATCAAAAAACACCCTAAAATAAGAATATCTTTGATGTTGAGTTTCTCCCCAATCATCTGAGACAAATATAATATTTGGATAGGAATCAAGACACATAAAAGGGATGTAATTTATATGAGATGTTCAAAATTATAATCCTTCTGGTATTATATCATAGGTTGGAATGGAATATCAAATTTCACACCCATTACCCAGAAATGGATATGGGATTTATATAAAAATGATAATTAAAATCCAAAATAACATAAATTATAACTAGAGGAATAATAATGGGATTTATAAGAATATCATTTACAGAAAAAATTTTTGGAGAAGAATCATATACTTGAGATGTGATCATCATGCCCTTAAGAGTTTCCACTAGTCGTTCAATATCTATTCATTATAGTGATGATTCGATAGCCTTAAAAAATCCATAGACATAAAATATTTGGTAGTTATATAATTGAATAAGACATTATATGTTCTAGAGTGGATGGAATGTGTACCTTTATCCATGTCACTAACATACCAAATAATGGAAATAGAGATTGTTTGTGACTTCCATTTTCTAGGGGTTCAAGAGGTTACTAACATCGATCAAAACCATTGACCCTCAAATTCAAGCCTCGATCAATATAGTTCCCTTACTCCTTGAATTAGAATCATTATAGTGTGTGTGGTGTATTCTGTAGAGCTTTATCACTATTCATATTATCAGTTAACTTTATTCCATCACTTTGGAATTTGATTACCTAATTCCATTCATTTAAATAATGAAAAAACATTCTAGTCGATTTATTTCGATTGACTCTATATTTCATTCCACACATCTATCATGAAGGAAGACTCATCTTTTTTCCACCCTGGTATTTGTTATTATAATTTCATTTAAATTCCATCATTCTTTTCTTATCAAAATCATCTGATTTATGAGTGACTCTAATCTTCATTTATATCTTGAGATCACCTCAGAATATTTTTTTAATAGAAACTAAATTCTATTAAAGATAAATTCATTTGAATACATCATTTCATACCAATAAATATTTCGCCAATCATACATTTTTGTTCAATGATAATACCATAATTATACCACATAATCTTGTAAAATTTTCCTCATCATTATTAATGCAGTCAATATCATTCTTTTTAAGTTCAAGGAATTGTTTCCTTATTTTATTATGAATAATAAAAGGAATATAATTTTTCAAAAATAACCATTACAACTCATATAACCTCATAGATTAAATTTATTATTATTTTATTTTTCTCCTTATAAGATTTAAATATTGATCTACTTCTCCTTTTGAGCAACAAACAACCAAAAATAACTTTTTCATTCACCGAAAACTAGTAAATGGAAAATACCTCTTTAGTGGTACATATCCATTACTCAATAATTATTAGATCGTAAGACCCACAAAAAGAAGTAATATGTTTCCTTATAAAGTTCTCAATGTAATTTTATTCCATATTTTAATATTTTAGATGCTCATCATGAATCATGGATTGAGAATGTTTTGTAAACTGACTACATAGTTATAACATGTCAAATTGATTAAGATTTAATGATCATTTTATAGTCTAGGTAAGACCCTAAGTCATTAATCGAAGACAATTGGTGAGTTTATAGTGTGAAGTTTTGATAAAGATGATGAAAATGTGGGGGTTGTTTTTTAAAATAGTTTTAAGAAAATAAATGAATTTAAAGAGTTTAATAGTTGAAAATGAAGTGGTTTTTGAAAAATATGAGAAAAAAGGGTTCATTTCAAGGTCACTACATGCACTTCAAGTTTATTGTTCTTAGGGATTAATTTAATTTTGGAGTATGTATTTGGAGTAAATTAATCGGAATCTTGTTGAATTTATAATCTTTTATATCAATGCATGTATAAACAAACCATGACATAAATATTGTATGACCATAGTCCATATATTATGAATGGTATAATAAATTCCAAAGAAAGTTTATATATTAATAAGTTGGGTATGAAAATTACTATTATGTTTCCCAATCATACCAACAAAAGTCACATGTTCAAAATATTACACCAATTGGTTAGAAATTTAGAGCATATCAACCACAATCATCAAAAAAACATCTAAATATGAAATAATGAAAGATTCATGGAATGATACATTTTCAAACCCAAAATAAAACTAACAAATAGATATTGTAATTGTTATAACTCGTTTGATATATGTGAAACTCACTCAAAATGCATGTCTGACGTTTAGCTTGCCATCGAGAGGAGGAGGAAGATCGCGTGGAACTCTGACTTCATCTCAGATTTCCCTATGAGGATAGGGATCACTAGAACCTCAAAAGGGATTATGGCACTCCTTTAGGATTACAAAATATCAACACCTTGCCTCCTAGTTGAAATTAAAATTTTGGTCCCCAATATTCTACTTTATTGGAAAAGTGCAAGATGGTTTTTATCACCCATATTTCGACAAACCAATTGGCCCAAGGTTCTGGTGGACATATTGTATTATCTCACTTTTCAAAAAACTAAAATGTTATTTTTATACCTCTTGGATAACTTTGTTGAACATTTTCATCATTTTGAAATCTACATCTCAAGATATGGATGATATATAGAACACAACCTTTGACTTTTTGGAGATTCGGTTTCATGGACAGATAAGTATAGTTAGGCCTCTTAATGGACTAATTGCGATTAGTGACTTTATAAGAGTTGTTTCCAAAAGTAATTTTAGATCATATAACAAAACATCATCCCAAATAAATTCACAGATTAGCTATAGTGTCCATTTGATTATACTAGTGTTCTTGGAATCTTGCACAGTTTGGACCATTTTACCTCAAAATCATCTTGGGCCCTCCAAATCACCTCCAACTAAAATGAAAACAAATAAAAATTGAAACATCCCTTTTTAAAAGTGTTGACGCTCCTTTCGTCACAGAATCTAATGATCGGAAAAGGGAATATCTGAGCTCAAAGTGATTAATCCTTTGAAGAAACATCAAAAATCGACAAAGGGATAAAAAAGGAGAACATTGTCCATAGGTCGCGCAAGTTCCCTCTTGGTCGCGCAAGTACACTTGCGCGCCGCCTCAATACTTGCGCGACTCCTCATGGTCGTGCAAGGGACTTGCGCGACATATGTGGTAACCGCTTGGTAACCGCCCGGGGTCTTCTTTTGCCTATAAATAGACCCCGTGGGCCCTCCATTCGAGAGGATCCTTTTCCAGAAACTCGGATTGAAGCTCCCGACGCCCAAGTCTCTTCTCAAAGCATCCAGAACACTTCTAAGGTAATTTCTTACCTAGAATGGAAGATCTAAAGAGAAGAAGGAAGGCCTAAGTGTTGAAACTTATCAAACACTTGCGCGCCGACTTAATTCCTTCAATATAACTTGCGCGTCCCTCTTCTGGAAGAACCTCAAGAGGATGGTAAAGGGTTTAATAAAGAGTCGCTCAAGTATTTCAATGCTGGTTGAAAATCGCGCAAGTACCCCTCATGTCGCGCAAGTATACTTGCGCGACCAATACTTGCACGCTGCCGCAGGACTTGCGCGCCTTTCAAGACTTGCGCGCCCCTATCTTTTTGGGTGCCCATCTTGCCCATTTTTACCCCTCTTCAACCATTTCACCTTTCCTCTTCAAGATTCAGTCTTCAAGATACTCTTCAAAGCCATTTATGGCATGATTTCTTGATTTGACATCCTTATCTGAAAGGAATTCTGTGAAATATCTCTCAAAACCTAGTGATTTAAACATCTTTATGTCACCAAAGATTGAGAGTTCATTCATTCAACCTCATCCTTTAAGATGAGAGAATATTAACCTGGGTCTCCTTTTCAGGAATAAGACTCAGTCATAACCTTGGGCTTCCTTTTCAGGAGGAAGCCCCAAGTCCCCTAACCTGGGCTTCCTTCTCAGGAATAAGTCCTATTCATAAATCTTGGGCATCCTCCTCAGGAGTAATCCCCAATCAAGTTCCCAATCTTGGGCATCCTTCTTAGGAGTAAGCCCCAAGTCTCTTAAAATTTCTCTTAACCAGTCATAAATTACCTTTGATATGGGTTTCCTTTTTCAGGAATAAAACCCAATCATAAGTCCCCTCCTAACTTGGGCATTCTCTTTAGGAATAAGCCCCAAGATTAGAGTATTTAAATCTCCATGAAGCACATATAACTTTATGGACCCTGTTCATGGATTTTCTCCCTAAAAGTAAATCCTAAACCTTCATCTATCTGGGCAGTCATCCATACATAAGCCCCAAGCAAGTTCCTATGATTGCATCTTTCATGGCACAATTGTCTAAATTTTACCAATACCTCTTGTTTCTCACACCGAGCATGACTCACGTGAGCTTAGAGTGTAAAAGTAATTATGACATTCTTCTTTGAGCCATCAATCATAAACATCATACTCCATAACTCGAACTACGTGGGTTCTGGTTCCTTTTCCAAAACAAAGGATACGTAGGTAGCCCATTTATGGGTTCGATCCCAACTTTGAGATAATCTCTGTCCTTCTGAATGACAATAAACTTCAAGTGCCCCACTGAGTGGCTTTAAAACCAGCCTGGTCATCATAAAATGACCAAGATACTTTTTATATAAATGTTTTGAAGGATACCATTGACCAAGAATCTCTAAACAAATATAGATGATTCTCTATCAATGAAGAACCTCGAATACATATAAAAGATTCTCTAAATTTCTTGCATATTTAATCATTGATTGTTAAAACTAAAGGAAATCTCATTTTATACTTGGTAATGTAATAAGGATTCACGAACATAACTTAAATCTATAAAGAGAGTCCCGGAGTAGACAATAATTCCCCTCAAAAAGGTGTGATGAGTCCGACCTCCCATCCTCTCGACCAATGCAAAATTCCTAAGCCTCATCAGTCCACAAGCTAATGAGCGCCTGCCTTTGGAAAGTAGGTCCCAACGGATGTGGAATCATTGGATGTTTCCGGTTCTACGAATAAACCCGTTAGAAACCGATCGGAATGTTTGAATCTCCCGTCCAGGAGGTCATCCCCGGATTCCGTGCGAAACAAAAATGGTGAACCCGACGTGAATCCTTAACCAAGTTAAAGTGATGTTCTTCTTATCTGTTAGGCCCCTTGGGCCAACAAGGCAATCATTGACATATGATCATCCAAAAGATGCAGTAGCCGGATTCATCTTGATTATGTCTGTTACATGGAACAGGCACTCTTTTCTCAATATCTTCTGCAAAAAATGGCTTTCCTTAAATTCACCCCTGTGAATACTGCTGCTGTGAACACCTCTACTGTGAGGTCTGCTGCTGTGAAAACCAATGCTGCTACTCCTGCTGGAACGTCATCCGCTCTGAGGATGACATCACCAACTCAGCGTCTTCAACGCTGTGTTTCTAATGCACTGGTTAAGGAGTACCGTCGCAACGGTACTATCCCAACTCTGGAGGCTGCTCTTCAAGCCCTCCAAGTTAACAATTCTACCTGGTCGTCCGGACAACGGCGACCAGCAATCAAGAAGCAGGCGGTGCTGACTACCGTCTCTAACCGTTTCGGGTCGTTATCCCCGGAACGCAGTTTCCATTCACTCCCTTACTCCGAGGAAGTGAATGAGCAGGTCCCGCAGGACCTTAATTCAAAAAGACAGGAGTCCTTCTCAAGGGCTCCCATCAACAATCGTCGCCAGACTCGTGCGGTAGTGCGCCCTCAACATGATGAGGGTACCGACTCCAGGCATTCAGCTCAGGTTCCTCGAACCCGAGCAGGCAAGATGAACCGCCAGAGACGGAATCCGGTTAACAATAGGCAGGTTGTCATCCCTTCCATCTCCGGAGAAGTCCACCAACCTAACTTGGTGGCAAATAACGAGCAGGCATACACACCTGTTCGTTTTAATCCCGCTGTCCAGCAGACTCGTCTGGCAGCATCAAGCCGATCCCTCCAGGCAATTCCGGCGGAGTACCATAGGCAGGGACATACACCTGCTTATACAACAGCAGTTAGTCAGCAGGCTCGTCTGACTACATATGATGAATCTCGTCAACCGCGTTTGGCGAAGTGTAATCAGCAGGCACATACACCTGCTAATACTAATCAAGCCTACCAACAGTCTCGCTTGGTAGCGCCCGGAGAAGTCAGTCGGAAAGTCCCGACGACAAACAGGAGGCAGACTAAACTCTCTGCCTCCACATTTAAGTACTGTCAGGATTCCCTGACAGGAAAAGGAGGACAGGAGCAGGCACATACACCTACTCCAAGCCCGGAATGGACATATATCCCTATTCCGGCGGCTGAAGTCACCAAACATATTTTGTCAATGGTGAAAGAGCAGAAGCAGATTCCTGCCCATATTCTGGATGCTTTCCAGGATATCATAACAGCTTCAGCATCATCTCAGAGACATACACATAAATCTATCCCTAGCAGTGGAGTGACACATCAACAATTCACTCCGGAACAGACACACACATCTGTTCCAGTCCAAGAGGGTTGTGGGGCCTACTCCCCCATATCATACGGACAACCAAGTCAGGCACATACACCTGATTTGAGCGATGATTGTCAGCCTAACCTGACCATCTTTCCTGATCAGGCACATACACCTGCTCAGAGCAATCACTTTCATCATCAAGTGGTTTCTAAAGCGAGTAAGAAGGCATCTAAGAAAAAGATCTTCCCAGCACAGTCAGGAGATCAAAGGCCAATCTGCAACCAAGCCTTGCTCGATGCTGGAGTTCTTGAAGCCCTCAGACATTTATCTGTCGAAATTCAAGATTCTACTCCCTCAGTTCCCAATAACAGGAACATTAATCCCGAAGGTCTTCAACAGAAACTTCCTCATGAAGACTTGCTTCATGAAAATTTGGTCAATCTTGAAGTTTCTTCTTCAGATGAGATCCACAGGAACCCTCTGTGTGGTCAGAAGACCAAGGAGCAAGAGATTTCATCTTTTGCTGTAACCCATCATGATGGTCCTCCTCATGGTGATGAACTTCGCTGCGAAAGTCCTCTCCGCAGTAGTGATTCACATTGTCTCGAAAATTCTTCAGAAGGCAATGTAGTGACGAGAAAGCCCTCCTATCTCGAGGAACTTGCAAACGTAAAACCAGTCATGTCTGATGATTTACTATCGGAAGGTGAAACTCTTTCTCCATCAGAAGATAGCCTAGGGTTCAGGTTATTCTCCGAACCTTCCCTGGGTCATTCATCTTCCAGCATGAATAGTGATTCCTCTACCAATATTGTTGAATCTGATGAAGCAACAAGGAAACACCAACTCTGGTCCAAACAGGTAGAAGAATCTTCATTTAATGATAAAGAGGAAATTCTGAACATGAGGAAAAAACTGGCAAAAGGTGAAGTACCAGTCATGTTTTGGCCTTTGGCTGATTCCCAGTATGACATTCCAAAGATGTTGACGGATGATGGAATCCATGATATTCGTCTCAACATATGGAAAACTCTTTGTCAATTAAAGAAGAAGGTATTATCTTACGATGAATATGAAAATCATCTTAAGATAATAGAAGGGTTACAACGCCAGATTGATTTGGCATCTCTATCAGTCTCTCAGTATCCGAAGGCTGAAAAGCAACAGAGAACCCTTCAACGTTCATGCCTTGGCGCACTAAGAAGATTGCGTCAGTTAATTTCCAATGCTCCATCTAATGTTCATATCAGAGGATGGGGTGTTCACGGAGCACTACATTTCACAGTGCTTTCCGGTCAGCAAAGCCCGCCGAAAATGGTCTCATGCAATGTTATTGCCCATGGCCGGCCACAGTCAATGGGCTTTGTTCATAATCAAAAGCTTGCTCGAGAACAAGCTTCAACTAGTTCCTCTCAAAATCAAGTATATAGAGAACAGGTTGTTGAATTGCTTCTACATCAAGCAGGCGAGAATATTGCACAAGCCTCTCGTCTGGAGCAAACACGTCATCAAATGACAGAAGTTTCGAAAATCATCCAACGGTCTGTTGAACCAGGTGATAAAAGTGGATACAGGTTAATGCATCCAGCTAATTTCCGAACTAAGATTCGCAAGATCAAAAGAGATTTCAAGAAGATCTCAGACATAGCATGTCAAGAGACACCCCAGCTTGCTAGACTGGGGACTTCTCTAACCCAACCCTCAGAGTCAACGAATGGGATTCGAGGAGTTGAGCAGAAGCAGCAGGAACATCCCCAGTCCACCGGACTGGGGACTTTTTCAAATCCTCAATCCTTCCCTCAGAGAAAGTCAGTTTTCTCTCGATTAGGGAATAAGCCTCAAGAGGAACGAAGAGCCAAGCTATCAGGAGATTCTCTCCAAGTGACGGTTCTCCAAGAAATTTCTGAGGGATCAAGTCAACGGAATGCCATGTCTCATCATGGACATAGAAGAAGACAATATCACAGAAATGCTGATAAAAAGGATTCCATGCAATATGCATCCATTAATGTCATCAATGCCGTTGCTGCTGATTCACCAGATGAGGCTCAATCAGAGGGATCAGACGAAGAGGTTCCTGCTCAAGAAGTTGCGCACACAGACCTAAATGAAGAAGGTGTGCGCACACGTAATCAAAGGCTTACCCAAAATCTGGGTATTCCTTCAAGTAACACACTTCCCCCTCTCCGAAAAGGATCCAATAAGGGGAAAGGAAAGAATCAGGTTACTTATCACCCTTCCTCTGAAGGAGGTCAATCGCTCTCATTAGAGCAAAGGTTTGCACAACAGGAGGAAGAAATGAAAGAATTAAGAAGGTTGAATGCCGAACTACATCAGAGTAGTCTTCTTCTTAAGAATGCTGAAGTCCGACAGCCGAAGGAATTTGTTGTAACTACTGAGATGGATCAAGAATATCCTCCTTTGTCAGTACACCCACAGAGGTCTAATCCTACGGGTCAAACACAACAACGGTTGGCAGCACTACCATCAGTTGCAGCACCAACCACCACGTCTGTCCAAGCTCCATTCATTGCACCTACCCAAAACCAAGTTCAACCTGACGTTTCTCAAAAGTTAATAACTACTATTGAGTCATTAACAGCTCGGTTAGAAACTATAGAAGGGAAACGGGCGCAAGTTCAACCTGAAAAGAAAGTTTACCCTGAATGGGTAGATTCAATTTCTCCTCCATCCAGTTTTGGAAATCCTATTTTCCCTACTTTCAATGGATCAGGCGACCCTGAACAACATTTGACGCATTACGTGTCTTGTTGTGATCCTATGATGGGAACTCCAGAGCAACAAGAAGCAGTGAAACTCAGATGCTTCGTGCGAACCTTGCAAGGACCAGCTTTTGTCTGGTATACAAGCTTGCAATCCCGGTCAGTCATCGGATGGGAGGATCTTCGTCAAAAATTCCTTCTTCAGTTTAGCTCAACTTTGCCAAAAACGACAGTTTTCGATCTTACAAACTGCAAGAAAAGGGAGAATGAAAGAGTCTCTGATTTCATTGCCCGTTGGAAGGGATTAACGTATTCCTTGAGTTTATCACTCCCTTAGGAGGAATTGTTGCCAATCTGTGTGGAAAATTTGCGTGACGAATTACGCACGCCATTGATCCCTGTGAAATACACAGGAGGGTTTCGAGACCTTACTTCAATCGCTCAACAGATTGAAGATTCCCTTATACAGGCTAAGGTTAAATATCGTGTAATTCCATCAGCTCCAGGAAGAAGAATGGGTAAAGCAGAAACTGCTACAGTTATGCTTAAACAGGCACCTGTACCTATTTCTACTTCAAAACCTTCATCTTCTTGAAGGGCTCCACCTCCTGAACGCCAGCAACAAAGGCTGTTTCGTCCAAATGATCAAAAAGATAAACGACGAAAACAATTTGAGGATATGAAGAGTAAAACATACTCTTTCCTAAGTGAGCAAGTTCCTGGTTACTTCATGTAACGCCCCGACCCCAACTACCCAGAGTCGGTGCATTAATTACATAACATTGGCATGATCACAAGAAAGATCAAATCTCGAAAGACCGATTGGTTTAGTAGCCTTGGAAACACTAGATATATTCATAAGTTTTACATTACATCATAAAATGAAAAACTACTACAACAACATAATGTTTCCACAGTCCACACTACAATCCCCTCATAATATCCCTGCAGGTCATTCATAACTTACATCTTCACTTCCTGGGAAAAAAAAATAAAACATAGAAAAGGGGTGAGCTCAAATGCCCAGTAAGGATAACAATATAGCGGAAACTTTCATCAATAAGAATAAATATTTAAGGCAATGTATAACTAAAACAAAAGCCTTTTAAACATGAACTTTCAACATGGTATGGCATAAATAAAATGAAATAATGCCATTTACTTATTCACATGGATATTCCACTAATCGAATAATCACATGCAAAAATAAATAACCACTTTCATAATGTTGGAATGCATAATGCCAGACTATCATAACCACATAGCCAAGGCCTCGTGCCAAGACTACAAATAAGATTTTGTCAAGGCCTTGTGCCAAGACACTAGTTTGTCTCATGAGACCTACCGATGCATCGAGGAGCTATAGCGGGCTCCACCCGTCACTTATTAAGTCCAATGCATTCCCATATGAAAAGGTTTAAACATAACATAAACATTCGTATTAAAACTAGCATACGAAATGTCAATACTTTCACAATAAACTATGAATGGTATAAAAATAGCACATCCACAGTGAAACATATCACAAAACCTTCAATACAATATAGAAGTTTTGTATCATAATAAATCAACTTCAAATAATCTTAAAATCCATCAAAGGATGTTGACATAGATGAAATCAAAATTCTTTTTAAAGAAATATCTCCTTTTATTTTGAAATCATTTAAGATCCATATAAAATAAAACATTTTCTTTGAAAATATTCTTATAAGCTTGTAAGGAAAGCTTTGAAGATTTTATAACGGCGTAAAATAACCGCACCCGCCGTATAAGTTAAAAAAAACATTCTTACCTCAATTCTGTCGAAAAGGTTAAAAAGGACCTTGTTTTTAAAACGACGGAAAGATTCCTTTATAAACCTCTTATAAAAAGTCAAAAAAAGGTATAAATGACTTTAACCCATATTCTTGTAAATAGTAAAAATGTTTTGAAATACATTTTTAAGAAACATGGATGTGGATGATAAAGAGATCCCAGTAGATTATTACGTATAAACAACCTCGGATAAAGAAGAGATTGTGAAATAACCCTTACCTTGTACTTTTCCTTGGTTGGGGTAGGTTAACCTCCTGTATAATGGTGAAATAGTTGTTATTAAATTATACAAGAATCATATATATTAATATGATATCATATATGATCTTTTAACATTGATTTGTTAATAATATCTTAGAATTATCGTCGTTTCGGGAGTTAACTTACTCATTTTCTTTTATATGTTTTGTTACATAAGCCATGGTTGTTGTATCTTATTCATATCCAGAATGATATACAGTCCTTAAACATCATTTTTAAATCATCAAATGATAATTATACTTGAATGGATACGATGGAGAATGAATCTCATCGCGTTCGTGGAGACGGTAGTCCGTACGTACGCACGAGCGACAATATCATTCTTTTGATATTAAAATAATATATAAATGGATGGTATATCATATATACAGAATCATTAACATGTTATATTTATTATTTACATGAGTTACACATCATTATTATACCCATCCAAATAATATTATATTGAATAACAATTACACCACGACGTGGAGACGGTAAGCCGTACGTACGCACGTATGGTGACATGTTATTCAAAGGGTGGATAGAATACTGAATATGATTGTACCATATTTATAATAACATCACAGTATATGTGAGATACTGGAGTTATTATTTCAGAATGGTAAGAACAAAGGAAGAAGAAGTGGAAGAAGAAATGAACTTAGAAAAGGTTGGTGAAATCATTACCTCTTCTTCGGGTTCTTCCTTTTGATTTGATCAAAAGGGCTCCTTAGGTTGGCTTTATGATCAAACTAAGGCCTCTAGGTTGTATTGAGGGATGTTGGGAGAGTATTTGGGCAGAGTTTGGCCGAACCAAAAGGCTTTGAAGGTGTGAAGAAATGAGAAGGAGGAGTGCTCTTTTATAAGAGGGGTGAGGGGCACCTTTGGAAAAGTTAGAAATATTAATTTATAATAAATTCATATTCGGTTTACAAAGGCTCCAAAGTTGACTATTCAAAGTATGAGGTGTGGATAGGTCGAAAACAACTCATCCAATAGAATTTAGACAGGTTTGGGTACTTATATTAACCTTATCTTTAAGTATTAACTCTAAGTTAATTAGTTTCACTTTTACAATGTCTCTTTGTATTTTTATATAATATGGTTAATAAACTTACTATATACATCCAAGCAACCCCCAAGTGGTCCATTAATGATTAACCTATCATAATATAAGTCTCTTGGACGAACCTTAGATTTTTAGGAATTTAATATCAATTAATAATATAATATTTGTTTTAAGAACTCTTTTATGTCAATTTTGACACTATTCAGTAGTTGATTTTTTTGAAACTCCTAACAGATTGATTACTTCGAACAAAGTCAATTAAATCAATCCTAATATATAATATTATCATATAAAATTAGTTTAATTCATTAAAAGTTTCATATTATAATTATTTGGGTATTTATAATATCAATTATTTTAATTTTTCACTATTATAGTAATTACTGCATCATCATTGTGTCATAAATAAAATAAATTATATAATGTCTAAAAATTATAAATAAAATATCATTATGTAGGAAATATTTTTATCTTTCTAATGAATATTTATAATCGAAAATCCAACATGTATAACCCTATGTAAAAATTGTTCTTCTAAAAGATGTAAGCTTATGCCATTTTTATTTTTATTTTAACTTTATTAATATAAAGTGTCCCTACCACATACAAGTGGCTCCAAGGGGTCCCCAAATTGACCAAAGGATGCCCATGGTCGGGTATGTGTCCACCAATAAGGTTAGGACACGTTTTAGGGTAATTGTTTATTATTATAATATTATTTTTTTAACCCTTATTTACCGGATTTACCCTTTAACCATGGTAAATAAAATATTTACCACAGTAACTATTCAAAATGTCTAAAAATAAAAGTTACCTATTTACACAATTTGAACATCCTGATTCCAAATATGGAATCCATTTTCCTAAATTCAAAACACAGAAGTGGCAGAAATTAATTTAAAATTAATTCCCGCTGTCAAAACAAAAAGCGTGTTTTTAAGAGATAATAACTATCAAAAGATTGACACTTGTTTATGTTCGGTTTAATTGTAAAATTATGTCCAATGATAAACATTAAATTGAATGGTAAAAATATATTCTAAATATACTTTAAAACCACTCAAATTCATAATTTATCACTATTAATTATTTTGATTAAAAAAGTTGTTTTTAATTAAAATTTAGAAATTTTCACTATTCATCAAAATATGAAAGTTATCCGAAATGTACCAAAATTTCACCCTAGGCTAATTTTGATATTCCGAATCCAAAAATGAAGTCCATTTTGAAATATAGAATATATATGATTTCAAAAAGTAGGTATTACTATTCACAATGGCTAGTTTAATTAGTTGTGGTGTGTGTTAGAACTCGAGGTTGCGTACAACACACGCTATCACATTATTCGAAGGGAAACGTACCGTAGAAGCTTGGGGTGTTAAATTCTCCCCTCCTTCAAATAATTGCGTCCTCGCAATTTCTAGGGTATTACTACATAAAAAGACTCGGGTGGTTCTTCATCATAAGTTCCTCGGGTTCCCACGTTGCCTCTTCCATTTTATGATTTCTCCACAAAACTTTTACCAGACGCGTCGTCCGGTTTCTCAGTACTTGTTCTCTTGTATCAAGAATCCTGACGGGCTCTTCGCAATAAGACAGATCGGGTTCCAGTTCTAATTCCTCATAGGTGAGTACATGCGTTGGGTCAGGCATGTATTTTCTCAACAGAGATACGTGGAACACATCGTGAACTTTGGAGAGACTTGGCGGCATTGCCAATCGGTAAGCTACAGCCCCAATTCGTTCTAGAATTTCGAAAGGTCCGATGTACCTGGGACTCAATTTACCTTTCTTACCAAAACGTATGACTCCCTTCCACGGAGATACCTTTAGGAAAACATGATCACTGACTTGAAATTCCAAATCCTTCCTTCGATTATCGGCATAGCTCTTCTGCCTACTTTGAGCTGCTTTGATGTGATTTTGGATTACCTTCACCTTTTCCACCGTTTCCTCCACTAGTTCTGGGCCTACAAGTTTTCTTTCACCAACGTCATCCCAATAGGTTGGTGTACGACATCTCTTTCCGTATAGCGCTTCATATGGTGCCATTTGTATACTCGAATGGAAGCTATTGTTATAGGAAAATTCTACCAGAGGTAAATATTGATCCCACATACCCTGAAAATCAAGTGAGCAAGATCTCAACATGTCTTCTAAGGTCTGAATAGTCCGTTCTGATTGTCCGTCTGTCTGAGGGTGGTAAGCAGTGCTCAAATGAAGTTCAGTATCCAGGGATTTCTGAAGACTTTTCCAAAATCTTGATGTAAAACGGGGATCACGATCAGAAACAATCGATAGGGGTACTCCATGAAGTCTCACAACTTCATTAATGTATAGTCTTGCTAGACGTTCCAGGGGTAGATCTTCTCTTATAGCAAGAAAATGTGCTGACTTGGTAAGACGATCAACAATAACCCATATTGCATCGTTCCTTCTAGGAGTCTTTGGTAGCCCCATGACAAAGTCCATTGTAATATTGTCCCATTTCCACTCCGGTATGGGAAGAGGTTGCATGACTCCTCCAGGCTATTGCCTTCCAGCTTTGACTTGTTGACAAATCATACATCTTGACACAAAATCAGCAATCTCCCTCTTCATGTTGTCCCACCAAAAATGTTCCTTCAAATCTCTATACATTTTGGTGCTCCCAGGGTGTATAGAGAAATTGGAACTATGAGCGTCATCCAGCAATTCCCTTTTTAGATCAGGTATATTGGGAACACAAAGTCTCTTTCCAAATTTCAAAGTTCCATCTTCATACACAAAGTCTCTCAATCTCCCATCATTCACAGCTTTAATCTTCTTCTGAAATTCTTCATCATCGGTCTGAGAACTCTTAATCATTTCTAGTAAAGATGGTTTGGCAACCATTTGAAAAAGCATTGATGTTTCACCTTCCCTGGTTATTCCCATGTCCATCTTCACTAGATCCATGAAAATTGGATCCCTTTCAATTCTCATCATGTTCAAAACTCCATGGTCTTTTCTGCTCAAAGCATCTGCCACCTTGTTTGCCTTCCCCGGGTGGTAGTGTATCGTACAATCATAATCCTTGAGTAATTCAAGCCATCTCCTTTGCCTCATGTTGAGTTCTTTTTGTGAGAAAATATACTTCAAACTCTTGTGATCAGTATAAATCTCACATTTTTCACCATAGAGGTAGTGCCTCCATATCTTCAAAGCAAAGATCACAGCTGCTAACTCAAGATCATGAGTAGGATAGTTTTGTTCATGAATTTTCAACTGTCGTGATGCATAGGCAATAACACTATCATTCTGCATAAGGACACAGCCAAGTCCTTTCTTTGATGCATCACTATAAATAACGAACCCATCATTCCCCGATGGTAGAGTCAATATAGGAGCATTGACTAATCTTCTCTTCAGTTCTTCGAAACATTCTTCACACTCTTTTGTCCAAACAAATTTAACCCCTTTACGTGTGATCTTCGTTAATGGGTTTGCCAATCGGGCAAAATTCTGGACGAAACGTCGATAATAACCTGCCAAACCAATAAAACTACGTACCTCAGTTATACTCGTAGGTGCTGGCCATTCTTGGATTGCCTTGGTCTTAGAAGGATCAACAGAGATTCCATCTTTAGAGACAATATGGCCAAGAAAAGAAATCTCCTGAAGCCAGAATTCACACTTGCTAAACTTTCCATATAATTCATGCCTCCTCAGAGTCTTCAAGATAATGCGCAAGTGATTTTCATGATCTTCGTAGGTTTTGGAGTATACCAAGATATCATCAATAAATACCACCACAAATTCATCAAGATACTCCTTGAAAACTCTATTCATCAGATCCATGAATACAGAGGGTGCATTAGTCAATCCAAACGGCATTACAGTAAACTCGTAATGCCCGTACCTGGTTCGAAATGCTGTCTTCGGAATGTCTTCCTTCTTTACACACAACTGATGGTATCCAGATCGAAGGTCAATCTTTGAAAAGTATTGAGCTCCATGCAGTTGGTCAAATAAATCATCAATACGAGGTAGGGGATACTTGTTCTTTATCGTTATAGCATTGATCTCCCTGTAGTCGATACATAACCTCATAGATCCATCTTTCTTTTTAACAAAAAGAACAGGGGCTCCCCATGGAGAAACACTAGGGCGAATAAATCCCTTATTACTCAATTCCTCTAGTTGTTTCTTTAGTTCGACTAACTCTACAGTAGCCATTCTATAAGGGGTCTTCGATATAGGCCTTGATCCAGGAATCAAATCAATGGAAAACTCTACTTCTCGTTCTGGAGGATGTCCAGGTAAATCTTCCGGAAATACATCTACAAACTCTTTCACAACAGGTACATCCTCTATTTGAACATTCCTTTCCTCACCGACAGTTATTTCATTCTCTTCCTCCCCAATAATTGAATTAAGTTGAGCTACTGGGGGTGGATCTAAATAAGAATTAGGTGGTGACGATTCTGCTCTAAAAATAAGGTGTTCCTTATCATTATCATCAAGAATCGTAACCTCTTTCTTCTTACAATAAATCTTCGCATCATAGTCCGAAAGCCAGTCCATACCGAGGATTATATCAAACTCAATCATAGGTATGACGATGAAATCAGCAGATAAAGAAAATTTATGTGCTCTAATGGGGACTGATTCACAAAACTTTGTTGCAACGATACTTCCCTTAGGAGTTTTAACTGACAACTCCCTTATTAAATCAAATTGGAAATATCTAATTTTATTAGCAAACTGGGAAGATATGAAACAATGCGATGATCTAGAATCAAATAATGCATTTGCTAAACTTGAGGAAACCATTAAATTACCTGCCACCACGTCTTTCGGAGCTTCTACCTCAGCAGTAGTGATAGCATAAGCCTGGCCTTGATCCCTTGGCCTTTTCTGAGGTAAGTTCTCCTGACGCTTAGGACATGCATTTTCATAATGCCCCATCTCCCTGCAATTGTAGCACTGAACGTTGGTAGCTTCCTTCTTCCCCTTGCAATCATGAGCTTGGTGGCCTTTTTCACCACACTTGTAACAGACTCCCATTCCCTTCAGGCAAGCACCGGGGTGTTTCTTCCCGCACTTACCACAAGATGGATATTCAACCTTTCCCTTCTTCCCCTTATTTCCATTCCCAGATTGATCAGCAGGTCTCTTCTTCTCTTGCTTTGCTTTAAAGTCATAAGACTTAGAGAATTCCTTTTCGGTCTTGATAGCACATGAGACAATGTCTTCGTACGATGAAAAGGATTGTGAGACTAATGCTCGACGGAGAAATGGTTTTAACCCATCAAAGAAACGATCAATCTTACTTCTTGGGTTGCGAATATAATCTCCAGCATACCTCGCTGACCTTGTAAAGTTAGCCTCATACTTTGTGACATTATCGTCCTCCTTTTGTCTCAGACTCAAAAATTGCCTTTCCATATCTGCTCGATGGTCGCGAGGAAAGTATTTTTCTAAAAACAGATCTTTGAACTCCCTCCATTCCATGTTTGATACTTCATCATCTTCCTTCATGTTTTGAATCAATGACCACCATTGATCAGCATCTCCAGTGAGGCGGTAAACTGCCATGGTAACTTTTTCCCTTTCACTACTCCCCAAAGCCTGAAATATTTTCTCTAGGGAAAATATCCATTGCTCAGCTACTAAGGGATTTGTACTTCCATTGAATGTTGGTGGTTGTTGTCTCATGAATCGATCTAACATTGATCCTCCACGCTGCGGATCAGGGTGCTCCATACGGGTAAGGTTATTATTCATAACCTGAGTAAGTTGTCCCAGTACGGTGAATAGCTGATCAGCACCAGTTGCATCACCAGCCCCACTATAATTATCTTGAGCAGGAGGGAAATCCCTACATGGAGTGCGTGCATTGATACGGTTTCCATTTCTTCCACTAGGCGCCATTTCTAAACAATGGCATAAACTAGATCAGTTTATGAATCAAAATACATAATCCCATACTTATAAAACACTTAACATAAATTGAACTATCTATGGATATAATCCATAATCATAAATATGTTTTCTTTGAGGAAGTATATACTCATAAACCCTTCATAATGATTTGTAAAGAAAGTGAGAGTTATCCTAAGCATATCCCCCGGGAGTGTCGTAACCAAGAGTGCAGCAAGGCCCGTTGTCGTGCACCAGTTCCCGTTCGAGTCTAGCTCAAAGCGGTGTTTTCGGGTTTTACCCCTAGGTACATCTGTGCCAGAGCCGCCTCTACCTGCTCGTATCCAGACAGGGATGTATTGCTCGCAAAACTCACAAAGTCTCTACAATACCAAAATTCTAGGAAGTTCTTCTATACTAATCCTCAAAGTTCATCTTAGGTCTACGTGCTCTAATCAGAGTTTATCTAAATCTAGCTTCCAAGGTTTGTACTAAACTTCCTCTGATACCAACTGTAACGCCCCGACCCCAGCTACCCAGAGTGGGTGCATTACTTACATAACATTGGCATGATCACAAGAAAGATCAAATCTCGAAAGACCGATTGGTTTAGTAGCCTTGGAAACACTAGATATATTCATAAGTTTTACATTACATCATAAAATGAAAAACTACTACAACAACATAATGTTTCCACAGTCCACACTACAATCCCCTCATAATATCCCTGCAGGTCATTCATAACTTACATCTTCACTTCCTGGGAAAAAAAATAAAACATAGAAAAGGGGTGAGCTCAAATGCCCAGTAAGGATAACAATATAGCGGAAACTTTTATCAATAAGAATAAACATTTAAGGCAATGTATAACTAAAACAAAAGCCTTTTAAACATGAACTTTCAACATGGTATGGCATAAATAAAATGAAATAATGCCATTTACTTATTCACATGGATATTCCACTAATCGAATAATCACATGCAAAAATAAATAACCACTTTCATAATGTTGGAATGCATAATGCCAGACTATCATAACCACATAGCCAAGGCCTCGTACCAAGACTACAAATAAGATTTTGTCAGGGCCTTGTGCCAAGACACTAGTTTGTCTCATGAGACCTACCGATGCATCGAGGAGCTATAGCGGGCTCCACCCGTCACTTATTAAGTCCAATGCATTCCCATATGAAAAGGTTTAAACATAACATAAACATTCGTATTAAAACTAGCATACGAAATGTCAATACTTTCACAATAAACTATGAATGGTATAAAAATAGCACATCCACAGTCAAACATATCACAAAACCTTCAATACAATATAGAAGTTTTGTATCATAATAAATCAACTTCAAATAATCTTAAAATCTATCAAAGGATGTTGACATAGATGAAATCAAAATTCTTTTTAAAGAAATATCTCCTTTTATTTTGAAATCATTTAAGATCCATATAAAATAAAACATTTTCTTTGAAAATATTCTTATAAGCTTGTAAGGAAAGCTTTGAAGATTTTATAACGGCGTAAAATAACCGCACCCGCCGTATAAGTTAAAAAAAACATTCTTACCTCAATTCTGTCGAAAAGGTTAAAAAGGACCTTGTTTTGAAAACGACGGAAAGATTCCTTTATAAACCTCTTATAAAAAGTCAAAAAAAGGTATAAATGACTTTAACCCATATTCTTGTAAATAGTAAAAATGTTTTGAAATACATTTTTAAGAAACATGGATGTGGATGATAAAGAGATCCCAGTAGATTATTACGTATAAACAACCTCGGATAAAGAAGAGATTGTGAAATAACCCTTACCTTGTACTTTTCCTTGGTTGGGGTAGGTTAACCTCCTGTATAATGGTGAAATAGTTGTTATTAAATTATACAAGAATCATATATATTAATATGATATCATATATGATCTTTTAACATTGATTTGTTAATAATATCTTAGAATTATCGTCGTTTCGAGAGTTAACTTACTCATTTTCTTTTATATGTTTTGTTACATAAGCCATGGTTGTTGTATCTTATTCATATCCAGAATGATATACAGTCCTTAAACATCATTTTTAAATCATCAAATGATAATTATACTTGAATGGATACGATGGAGAATGAATCTCATCACGTTCGTGGAGACGGTAGTCCGTACGTACGCACGAGCGACAATATCATTCTTTTGATATTAAAATAATATATAAATGGATGGTATATCATATATACAGAATCATTAACATGTTATATTTATTATTTACATGAGTTACACATCATTATTATACCCATCCAAATAATATTATATTGAATAACAATTACACCACGACGTGGAGACGGTAAGCCGTACGTACGCACGTATGGTGACATTTTATTCAAAGGGTGGATAGAATACTGAATATGATTGTACCATATTTATAATAACATCACAGTATATGTGAGATACTGGAGTTATTATTTCAGAATGGTAAGAACAAAGGAAGAAGAAGTGGAAGAAGAAATGAACTTAGAAAAGGGTGGTGAAATCATTACCTCTTCTTCGGGTTCTTCCTTTTGATTTGATCAAAAGGGCTCCTTAGGTTGGCTTTCTGATCAAACTAAGGCCTCTAGGTTGTATTGAGGGATGTTGGGAGAGTATTTGGGCAGAGTTTGGCCGAACCAAAAGGCTTTGAAGGTGTGAAGAAATGAGAAGGAGGAGTGCCCTTTTATAAGAGGGGTGAGGGGCACCTTTGGAAAAGTTAGAAATATTAATTTATAATAAATTCATATTCGGTTTACAAAGGCTCCAAAGTTGACTATTCAATGGATGAGGTGTGGATAGGTCGAAAACAACTCATCCAATAGAATTTAGACAGGTTTGGGTACTTATATTAACCTTATCTTTAAGTATTAACTCTAAGTTAATTAGTTTCACTTTTACAATGTCTCTTTGTATTTTTATATAATATGGTTAATAAACTTACTATATACATCCAAGCAACCCCCAAGTGGTCCATTAATGATTAACCTATCATAATATAAGTCTCTTGGACGAACCTTAGATTTTTAGGAATTTAATATCAATTAATAATATAATATTTGTTTTAAGAACTCTTTTATGTCAATTTTGACACTATTCAATAGTTGATTTTTTTGAAACTCCTAACAGATTGATTACTTCGAACAAAGTCAATTAAATCAATCCTAATATATAATATTATCATATAAAATTAGTTTAATTCATTAAAAGTTTCATATTATAATTATTTGGGTATTTATAATATCAATTATTTTAATTTTTCACTATTATAGTAATTACTGCATCATCATTGTGTCATAAATAAAATAAATTATATAATGTCTAAAAATTATAAATAAAATATCATTATGTAGGAAATCGTTTTAGCTTTCTAATGAATATTTATAATCGAAAATCCAACATGTATAACCCTATGTAAAAATTGTTCTTCTAAAAGATGTAAGCTTATGCCATTTTTATTTTTATTTTAACTTTATTAATATAAAGTGTCCCTACCACATACAAGTGGCTCCAAGGGGTCCCCAAATTGACCAAAGGATGCCCATGGTCGGGTATGTGTCCACCAATAAGGTTAGGACACGTTTTAGGGTAATTTTTTATTATTATAATATTATTTTTTTAACCCTTATTTACCGGATTTACCCTTTAACCATGGTAAATAAAATATTTACCACAGTAACTATTCAAAATGTCTAAAAATAAAAGTTACCTATTTACACAATTTGAACATCCTGATTCCAAATATGGAATCCATTTTCCTAAATTCAAAACACAGAAGTGGCAGAAATTAATTTAAAATTAATTCCCGCTGTCAAAACAAAAAGCGTGTTTTTAAGAGATAATAACTATCAAAAGATTGACACTTGTTTATGTTCGGTTTAATTGTAAAATTATGTCCAATGATAAACATTAAATTGAATGGTAAAAATATATTCTAAATATACTTTAAAACCACTCAAATTCATAATTTATCACTATTAATTATTTTGATTAAAAAAGTTGTTTTTAATTAAAATTTAGAAATTTTCACTATTCATCAAAATATGAAAGTTATCCGAAATGTACCAAAATTTCACCCTAGGCTAATTTTGATATTCCGAATCCAAAAATGAAGTCCATTTTGAAATATAGAATATATATGATTTCAAAAAGTAGGTATTACTATACACAACGGCTAGTTTAATTAGTTGTGGTGTGTGTTAGAACTCGAGGTTGCGTACAACACACGCTATCGCATTATTCGAAGGGAAACGTACCGTAGAAGCTTGGGGTGTTACACTTCATTTCAGCTCTGGGGAATAATTTGGTTCAATTACCAGTGCCGAAGAGGCCAAACAAGGAAGGAGATGAAGACCGTCCCAATTATTGTCCCTTTCATCAAATGTTGGGACATCCCATCCAGGAGTGTTTTGTCTTTAAAAACCTCCTACAAAAGATAGTCGACTTGGGACAAGTCAAATTGAAGGGTTCTTCAGCTCATGTAGCGTGTATTACCGCTACAGATCCAGAGGAAGGAGGCGAGTGGCAGGAAGTCAAAAGCAAAACTGCGAAAAAATATGATGATTGGATGGTCAGAAAGACAATCAATCGGACCCATTCCATTTTGCGGACACAATTGAAGAAGCCAATTGTGTCTCCTACAAAAGCTGCAGTAAAGCCTCCATCAAAGGACAAATCCTCAAAAGGGCAGCGCAATTCAAAGAAGAAAGAGGAATCAGGAGAAGATGAGTATGCATCAAAGCCTAAATTGTCTTTGACTCTGGCAGATTTCATGCCATCTACTTCAAAGCCACGGGCACCGTCCCACCAAACGGCACAGCCTAAACAGGCCAACCAAGCAGAGTCTTTATCAGACGAAGAATTGATCTTTGGTTCTGTTAATATGATTCAATTAACAGATTCATATTCCAGTCTTGATAAGCCTGAATTCCCTGTATCAAATAAAGGAACCCGAGGAAGTTCTAGAGGTTCAGGATATAGGGGAAGACGTGGATCTTTCCGAAGCAACTACTCTAATTCTACCCCTGCTAGCACCGTATATGCAGCAGAAACTCGTGGTAGAGCCCTTCAGCGAGCTCAAAATGAACAAGCAAGTTCTTCTGCCAATGGCCAACACAGCTTCGGCACGGTTATTTTGGAAGACCGATTAAAGGTTCCATCTTCTTTATCTCAGCAAGTAAATGGATCTAATTATTCTAATTTTCCAAAACCAAAGATGTTGCCAACTTCAATACAAGATGCATCAACTTCCAAAGCATCTGCTTCCAAGGTACCTGCTAAACCGCATATTCCTATTGGGAAACGCAGGCCTCTAGATCAAAAGTATGATATATTGAAACACTTGGCCCAAGTACCAGCCAAATTATCAATTTTGGACGCTTTGAATCTATCAAGAGATCTTCGGGAAGCACTCATCGAAGCTTTGTCAAGTCCTCAGGAATTTGAAGCTGAAATTGCTGCAGCTGAAATTTATCACATAGAGAATAATCCTGCAGAATGCCATGTAGTGATATCTTTTACTGATAAAGATGAAGATGATGTTGTGCATGGGCACATAAAACCTTTGTACCTATCTGGAAAAATCAATGGTATAGATGTTCGAAGAGCTTTTATTGACAATGGTTCAGGAGTCAACCTCATGCCCATTCGTACACTTCGTCGATTGGGCCTCACAGAATCTGATTTATCTCCTTCTACCATGATGTTGCAAGGATATGATAAAAATGAACAAGAACCACTGGGAGAAGTTACGCTCAGAACTCAGTTTGGAGATCTTGTTTCCAATTCAGATTTCATGATTGTTGATCAAGACTCAGCTTTCAATATCTTGCTTGGAAGACCCTGGCTACATCAGCATGCAGCTATTCCGTCATCATACCATCAATGTCTCAAATACTGTTTCGATGGTCAAGTTGGAACATTGTATGGTGATAAGGCCCCGTTCAAGACATGTGAGTCTCAATACATTGAGGCGGAATTTTATCACATGAAGGGAAGAGAAAAATCTACAATGAAGGAAATTACCAAAGTTAATGCTCCATATGGTTTGGAAAAAATTCCAATAAATCCATTTTCACATGTGAGTACAGATTATGTGTTACCTATCAGTCAAATTGACAAAATAGGCCCAAATCAAAAATACTATTATGGAAAGATCCATAATGTCAATTACGGCAATCGAGCCAGACAACATGGGAGAAATTGGTAACTTACCAAGCAGTGATGAAAGCATAAGTGGTGACGTTTTCATTTCGTCTGCTGAAATCCAACAAGTCTATACTTCGCTAATCAGGCCAGAAGAAGTTATAGCAACACCAGAGGTGAATATTGATGTCGATTCTCAATCCATCATCTCCTCTTTGATTCCCAAAGAGGACCCTTTATCATCAATAGGGTCGGAAATGGAAGCTTCTTCTTCAAAATGTGAAAATTTTGACATCTCTTATGATCATGAGAATTTCGTTTTTTCATCTACTTTGCAAGTAGAAACGGAAGAAATAACACATGATGAAGAGAAATAGGAAGATCTTAGAGATGCTCCTCCAGCATTTGAAGAGGGTATCTCTACCACTGTGGATGAACTCAGAGAAGTAAATCTGGGTACAGAGAAAGATCCACGCCCCACTTTAATTAGTGCGGCCATGACCCTTGAAGAACAAGAGATGTATATTTCTTTTCTAAAGCAAAATAAAGATATTTTTGCTTGGAATTATACAGAGATTTCTGTCCTTGATCCTGATGTTGCCACCCATCATTTGGGTTTGCCAAAAGAACATCGAGGATTCAAGCAAGCCGCGAGAAGAACACACCCAACCTATGCTTCCAAAATCGAGGCTGAAGTGGATAAGCTTATCAAAGCTAACTTCGTCAGAGAAGTTAAATATCCTAAGTGGTTGGATAATATTGTCCCTGTAAATAAGAAGAACAGACAAATTAGGGTTTGCATCGATTTCAGAGATCTTAATCGGTATTGTCCCAAAGATGATTTTCCAGTTCCGATTACAGAACTCTTAATTGATGCAACGGCTGGCTATGAAGTACTTTCTTTCATGGATGGATATTCTGGATATAATCAGATCCGAATGGCCCCAGAAGATGAGGAATATACAGCCTTCAGAGCTCCTCAAGGTGTGTTTTGTTACCGGGTGATGCCCTTTGGTTTAAAGAATGCAGGTGCAACATATCAACGCGCCATGCATCGTATCTTCAAACCTTTTTTAGGGAAATTTGTTGAATTCTATGTAGATGATTTGGTGGTTAAATCCAAACAACGTTTTGATCACTTGGCTGATTTGGAAGTCATATTCCACAAGCTTCAACAACATAATTTGAAGATGAACCCCTTAAAATGTGCTTTTGGGGTAACCTCAGGAAAATTCCTCGGCTTTGTTGTACGCCATCGTGGTATTGAAGTCGATCCTGAGAAGACCAAATCAATCCTTGGTATGTCAACTCCTCAGAATTTGAAAGAATTAAGAGGACTTCAAGGACACTTAGCCTATATTCGGCGTTTCATCGCCAATTTGGCAGGCAAAAGTTTACCCTTTACCAAATTATTGAAGAAAGGAGTCACTTACCAGTGGACTAAAGAATGTCAAGAAGCATTTTATGTTCTCAAGAAATACCTCTTGAGTCCACCAGTACTCATGCCACCTGTTGAGGGTATGCCTCTTATCCTCTATGTGACAGCTTTAGAGAGATCATTGGGTGCCTTTCTCGCTCAAAAGAATGATGCTGGGAATGAAAATAGTCTCTACTATCTCAGTAGAACTATGCTTGAAGCAGAAACCCGGTATTCAAGTATTGAAAAATGCTTCCTAGCATTAATCTTTGCAGTTCAGAAACTCAGACACTACCTGCAACATCACGAGGTCCAATTGGTATCTCGTAATAATCCACTCAAATTCATCCTTAGTCGTCCAATGCTTACAGGACGTTTGGCAAGGTGGGCAGTTATTCTACAGCAGTTCGACATCCAATATGTGTCTCAAAAGGAAATTAAGGGCCAAGCTCTGGCTGATTTCTTGGCTGAACACCCTTCAGTGGAAGACACGTATTCAGATATCGAACTCCCTGATGAGGAAGTTTTTTCTATTCAAGAGAGTCCTCAAACATGGGAAATGTATTTTGATGGTGCTTCTAGAAGTCCAACAGGGAAGAAAATGGAAAATCCTAAATTCAACAAAGTTGGTTTAGGAATTGTGCTCATTTCTCCAGATAAGGCAGTGTTACCTTATTCCTTTTTGTTGTGGGAAGGTGGTAACAATAATGAAGCTGAATGCCAAGCTCTCATTGCAGGCTTGGAGTTAGCACTTCAAGCACAAGTGAATCACTTAAAGGTGAAAGGTGATTCAGACCTGGTAATCAAACAAGTCAATGGGGATTATGCCATCAGAAAAGAAGAATTAATCCCTTTGTATGATTACGTCAGAGAGTTAATGTCGGAATTCCCTTCAGAACCGACATTTTCTTATGTCCCAAGATCACAAAATGCTCAAGCTGATGCACTGGCTAATATAGCCACAGCTTTAGCAGATCCAAATCGGGACGAGACAACCATCGGTATTGCCCACCGTCGTGCAATTTCACCTTATGTTCAAGTCAGAACAGAGGAAATTAATGAAATTAGTCCCATTCCTGAACCGTATGGTCATACTACAGGATGGATGCCACCTATCAAGGAATACCTTCAAAATGGAACACTTCCACCTGATAGAGCCGAGAAAGAACAAATTCGGCGACGTGTGGTCAATTTTACTCTTTATGATGGTCCAAACCACCTCGAGAAAATTCTCTACAAATGTGGTTTTGATGGAGTTCTCTTTAGATGTATTGATGGTGAAGAGACAATGGCTATCATAAAAGAAGTGCATGCAGGAGTCTGTGGTGCCCACCAGTCTGGACATAGATTGTCTGATCAAATTCGAAGGCTTGGATACTTCTGGCCTTCAATGATACAAGATTGTGTTAATTTCACAAAGAAGTGTCATTCATGCCAAGTATATGCCAACTTCATTCATCAACCTCCAGAGTTGCTTCATACAGCTAAATACTCATGGCCATTTTCCACATGGGGAATGGATGTGGTGGGACCTTACCCTTCAGCTACGGCCAAGCAGTTTAAGTACATTTTTACTGCTACTGGTTTCTTTTCCAAATGGGCAGAGGCAGTACCTCTCAAAGAAGTCAGTTCTAAATGCATTGTTAGCTTCATCAAGTCTAACATCATTACTAGATTTGGTGTCCCTCATACCATATTGACGGACAACGGCACCAACTTCTGTTCTTCTGAGATAAAGAGATTGTATCAAGAATACAACATTAAGTCCAACCATTCATCTCGATATCATGCAGCGGCTAATGGCCAGATAGAGGACTTCAACAAGACTCTTTCAAATATACTGCAAAAGAAGGTGGATAAAGATAAGAGGTCATGGCCTGATAAACTCTTTCATGCTTTATGGGCTTATCGGACTACCACTCGCAATGCAACGCGGTCTACTCCATATTCATTGGTATATGGAACAGAAGCAGTCTTGCCAATTGAAGTTCAATTGCCCTCACTCAGAATAGCCATTTGTGATCAGTTATCGACAGATGAGCAATCCCAAAAGCGTTTGAATGAATTCGAACAGTTAGATGAGAAGAGATTGTGCACTTTGCACCACTTGGAAATCTATCAGAATCAGATAGCACGAGCTTTTAACAAAAAAGTTCGTCTTCGTTCATTCATTCAGGGAGAATTGGTATTGGTTCTTAGAACACCAATGATACCAGGAAAGAAGCCTCCCAAGCTTGAACCAAAATGGGAAGGACCTTATTCAATACATAAGGTCTACTCCAATGGAGCGTATTCTCTAATCTCAATGGATGGAGAACACATCACGACTCCAACTAATGCCATATTTCTGAAGAAGTATTTTGTATAAACACAAAATATTGTTCCCAGAACCAAGACTCTTACATTTGGTTCATACAGCAATGGTCTAGTATGACCTTAAACTACAAATTCGTCCAACATGACGTTAAAATGTGTCACACTTCTGTCCGAGATGACATTAAACTATAATACGTCCAGCATGACGATAAACTGTACGGTCCATGCATATGACCTTAAACTATTCGCACTTATGTCCCTGCAACATGACACTAAACTGTGCAGCACCAATAGTCCTAACTGCAAGACTTTAAACTGCATAGTCCCTAATTTTGTCCTACATGACAATAAATTGTATAGAAGTTCCTATATTTTGTCCGAGATGACATTAAACTATATTGTGTCCTAGCAACATGACATTAAACTGTGTGGCACTTCCAACGTCCAGCATGACGATAAACTGTAAAAAGTCCCCAGAACTGATATCCCCATATTGGTTCACCTTAGTCCTAGTTACATGACTTTAAACTGTGTAGCACCAGTTCGTCCTTGCTATATGACGTTAAAATATACAGCAATGGTCCAGTATGACCTTAAACTGCAACTTCGTCCCACACGACATTAAACTGTGAAAAAATTCCATGAGAGGTCCAACATGACATTAAACTGCACCATCCCTGGTCCAGGTATATGACCTTAAACTATTTGCAAATCCCTTATGTCCATCAAGACGTTAAACTATGACGTCCTAACTACATGACGCTAAACTGTATAAAAGTCCCTCACGTCCGGAAAGACGTTAAACTATATAATCATCAAAAGTCCAGCATGACATTAAAACTGCACAATCCCCCTTTCGTCCAATATGACGTTAAACTGTATTGTCCCCATCGTCCTAACTACATGACGCTAAACTGTACAGAAAGTCCTTGATATGTCCTACATGACATTAAAACTGTGCATCGTTAAGGTTGTTATTACCTCTTGTTTCTCACACCGAGTATGACTCACGTGAGCTTAGAGCGAACATCAACCATAACACTCCCTTTGGGCCACTAACCATGCGTAAGTCCCAAAAACATTTTTAGATCATTGTCCACAAGAACAACTTGATCATTGATTCATTCTTTAATTGAACTACACGGACTTTGATCCTTGCCCTCCAGGCTGGGTATGTAGGCAACCTCCCAAGGTTCAAGGCCAAAAACAATCTCTTCACATCAGTTCACCACCATCTCATATGATGATGATTTGTGAAACCACCCCTGGAATCAATATCTTTACATTGATTCACTTTCGTCCTTGTTATATGACGTTAAACTATACAACACTTTTTGTCCGGTACGACAATAAACTACAATATTCTTTGATTTCCTCATTTGAGAAGGAACCATTATTAACATTGATTCTTTTTCAATCATGGTTTTCATTTTCAAAAGACTACGTACATACATGGTAATGCCTAAACTTTTTATCTTAGGTTAAAACCATCATTGCACTAAAGTCCCCTTTCACCCTTCACATGTACGAACCAAATTTGTACAAAGGGTAATTCCAGAACTACGTGGACTTGATTCCCATCCTTATGGGATACGTAGGAACATTCGAGTGTCCCTCGAATCCAGTCCCAAGTCTTTTGGGCCTAACCCCAAATTTCACTTTCAGTCCCTTGGCTGAAAAGTCCTCATGAAAACACACACTGTGTATTCATTATTATGGTCCGAATTCTATGACCTTAAACTAAGATTACTCATACTTTCGTCCTGCACGACGTTAAACTGCATTTTAAGAACTACGTATGGCTTGATTCTCATTCTTATGAGATACGTAGTGAAGTCCAAGTTTCAATTCAGGACCCAGCCACAACATGATTATGGTTTTTTATTGACCTATGTATCTCTATATACATTGGACAATACCCATATTTATGTATTATAATCCTAACCTTAAATATTTTCAGATCGTCATAACCCTTTTCATGACTTCTAGTCACAAAAATGTCAAACTTCTGAGAATTCTTTTGCCTGACTATGCAGCACGTCCCCATAGGTGGCCTTGCATAAACAGTCCACATAAAAGACTTGTCAGCCAAGAGATGCTATTTATTTGACCATGCAGCCAATGCCCATAGGTGGCCCTGCATGTTTTCAACACCCTAACGGGTTTGTTAAATAATAGTAACTTCATTCTTGGGAAGAATGCCTCTTTTGTTCTTATTTGTCTTAAACGACAGTATGTAGGGATCCGCAAAAATAGCCATCCTTAACATATTTGTCCCATATCCTTTTTCATGATCTGAAAGTACTCAAGTTTATGGTTTATTCTTCTTCCCTACGTTTGGGTCAGACCTTCGTAGGAGTTATATTCATCCAGTTCTTCGATATTCTTGTTTGGAAATATCTTCTCCATATTCAAGTACCTCTTTCCATACAACAAACTCTATGCTTTAGAAAATTTGAATCTCCATAAACTTTCACTGGCTTTTAGCACTAGGAAAGTAAATTTCTGGGAGTTCTTTTGCCTGACTATGCAGCACGTGCCCATAGGTGGCCTTGCATAAACAGTCCACATAACAGACTTGTCAGCCAAAAGATGCTATTTTATTTGACTATGCAGCCAATGCCCATAGGTGGCCCTGCATATTTCAACCCCCTAACGGGTTTTGTTAAATAATAGTAACTTCATTCTTGGAAACTACTTCTTCTAATGCATTTTAGCTCTTTTTTCATATCATTCCTCAGATTCAAATATTCATAAGCCATAGTTTACATTTTTTCCCTCATACTTGAGTATGGTAAATATGTTTTCAGATAAATTGTCAAGGAATTGAATCCATTTTAATCCATTTTCGGTCAAAGCTATTTCGACCTTAAACATTAGCCCCTTTATGTCCGGCATGCATGACTTTAAACTGCCCACACAAAAGACAAAGGAACTCTGAATAAAAGTCAAGTTCCAGCTCACTAAATATACATTTTTGTATGATTTAGATAATATTGAGCAGTTAAAAGATTCAAAGTTTGTAGGGTTATTTGTAATAATCCTAGTAAAAATCAAACTATGATTACTAAGCCCATCGGCTTATGTAAATTTGAAGCAGGTAATGAAAGAATGCAGGTACAAATGATTGGAGACGAAAGTATTTTTCATTGATACACAAGAGTTAGAAGGACATCCACAGACTGGAATCTCTTCTCTTTTTCAAGAATTACAGAAGATTGTCAACATAAGTCTTCATTTGATGTATAGCATCCTGAGCCTTATCAACAGTTGCTTGAAGCTCGTGCACTTGACCAGCTTCACTCTTTTCAGCTTGCTGAAGTGGCTTCTTAGCATCTGCAATGGCTTTCATTCCATTCATATGAGTTTCATCCAATGATTTGTTAAGCTGATCAAGTTCCCCAGTAACAGCATCTAACTGTTGCTGGAGTTGCACTTGTTGGACGACCTTTTCTTTGATTTTTTGCTTCAGATCCTTCATCTTGACTGCATAATCAGCTTCAGCCTGGGATATCGCAGCCTCAAATTCGCCTATGTTGACTGAAAATTTCACTCTGGTCAAATCTTCGCGACTTGTCTGCATTTGCTCCCTCCTGAAAATAATCTGTTTCACCGCAGCATGGATCTTTTCATACCGAAAACCACCAAGTCCCATTATAACAAATTGGGATGACAATCGGGAAATTTTTGATGGTATCTCTTCTAAAGGAACCCCCGATATGATGTTCCATATGTTGTTCCATGCCTTACGTCGTGAAAAGCTGAACGCTTTGAGCATCTCTGGATCTGATTCAACATCTTCGTCAGAAGGGGGTATGTAATCTGGAATTAGTGCGCTTAGGGAGGTGCCTTGTCCTGCTCTTTCCCCCCTGACTTGTGCTTCTTCACTTTCAATTCCCGTTGGGACAAAGGCTGAGGCCTCATCTTCGGGTCTATTCATTGCAGTTGATGGTCCTGCATGATTAATTGAAAGATTTTAGTTGAATCTTAAAGGATAACAAAAGAATGGATTGTCTTGCAAATAAATTACAATCACAAATATTGTTATCCCTTACCCAATGGTGGTTCAGCAACATGAGAAGACTTCTCCCCATCTTTCCCGGTTTCAACAGGATTTTCAAGATGGGTCTCAGGAGAGTTTATTGGATTTAGCTCTACTTGAGCTAATGTTTCTGCAATGATAGGGTTGACATCAGTGTCCACACCCTCTTCAGGCATTGGCAGTTCAGCAGCTTCTACGGAAGAAACTGCATATTATTTTACATCATGGTTAGAAATATTTTCTTTTAAAAGAAAAATTTGGGCGAAGGGTAGCACTCACTCCCAAGGTCTTCTAAATCACATGACAATCTAGCATGATCATAAAATTCTTCAAAAGTCATTCCTTGATTCATCATTTCATCCAATGATACTTCAGAATCTTGGTTAGTCTCACCAGTGGGAGCATTTGCTATGTCTTCTTGCTGACTTATGTCCTGCAACCCCTGACCCTGGACAACATCTTCAGTAGTGGGAGGGATACTGGGAATGGATGGTAGCTCTTCTCCAGGAGCAACCAAGTCAGCTTGAGTCTGTGGTTGTTCTACAGCACCCTCCACGGCCTTTGAAGAAGGATCAGTCCCTTCCCTCAAGGGGGAAATTGAAGAAGCCCCTGCAATCCTCTGAAATATGAGTAACCATATGATTATGGGTATAAAATCATGATTGTTCGAAGGACTTACCCCTGCTAATGAAACGTTTAGCTAAGGATTTCCTCCTTCGTTGCCTTGGCTTCTTTTGCTTTTTTTGGAGTTTCAGTTGTCTCCCTTATTGGCACTTGGATTGGAGAATGAAAGGCTATGTCCAGTGCCTCATTCATGGCCTGCTGGCCTGGAGATATCTCGCCTGGTTCGCGAGGAGAATCAGCAGCAGCCCCAAAAGCGGTACCACCAGGGATATATTGTGGCGAAGGAACCCCGGTCCCTTTCTTTGCAAGCTGCAAGATGAAGAAAATAACTTCCTTAAGTAACAAAGCTTCAACTGAAATCAAGTTGCAAAGAAAATAAGGAAAGAAAACTTACATCTTCAGGAGCCACATACTCTTGCCACTCCTCATCTCCAGAACCACCAGCCCCCTCAGTGGTGCCACGATCAATCATTTCCTTCACCCGCCTGGTGATAGGAACCGAATTATCGGTGGCATATATGAGCATTTCCAGCTCTCTGATGTAAGCCCGCACTTCATTGGGGTTATCTCCGTATTGAAGGTCTTTGGAAGCTAGAAGATATCCTATCCCAGGAAGTTGTAGGACCTCACACAAATCCAGCCAGGCGGTTTCAGTATCACAGTATAAGCTCTGCCATAGATGAACAGCCTCTGGTCTTAGATATAAAGGCTGTGAGGAAGGTCCTACAATTTTTGATTTTAATTTCTTCCCAACTCCTGCAACTACAGATAGAGAATAAGAAAGTGAGACTTATTACTTTATAAAGTAGCAGTGATTGAAGTTATTACAATCAAATAACTCACCAGGAGATTATGGAGTGGGTCTTTTAACTCTGGCCGGAGGATTATATCGGGCACGAAACCGCTTTGCTGCCGGTTGTGCCTCATCATCCCCATCATGATAATCCGAGGAATCAGTTCTAGAGGAGGAGTCTGTTGAACCTATTTCAGGAGGAGAAGCAGCACCTTCATGAGGAAGAGTTTCTTTCTCTACAGTCCTCTTCCTCTTTCCCACTTGATATACAGGGTGATTCAATATCCCTTTAGGGTATGATGCTATCCAGTGTTCGGCATAAAATGTAGTCAGATAATGTGCTGATTTTTCAACTGGTAGATCAAATACTGCTCCAGTCTTCTCTCTTGATGCCAGCAACCATAGTTGTCGAGCAACCATCGGATGTTGCTCTAACCTGACGTGTACTGGAGGGGATACAACAATCTGTTGTAAACATTTGAATTGGCGTGCAAATCTATATGGAGCATAGGCCTCGCATATGATTTCTCCATCAACCCTGGCTACTAACACGCCATCCCTGCAAGCTAGCATGTATGCCCTCAAATCCAAAGGGGCTTTCCCATCATCAACAAACCGCCGAGATGGCGGACTTCCATAAGGAAAGAAGTTGAATTCCTTATACATGCTTAGTCTTACTTTTATGTCATAACCATTGACATCTAATGGAGCAATTCCAGAGAATTCTTGCACTGACGGTCTGAAAGAGCTTCCAGGAATTTGTAACCCATTCTGTACATTGTAAGTCCTGAAGTGAGTAGTGATCCATCCCCACAAAACCTGGAATGGTCCCACTATTCTTAAAGGATATTTACCCTGGAAGACGTGAAGTAAACTCCTGTGAATATTTGCTAAAATGGGGGTGGCTAACCCAACCATTTTTCCCTCAGCTAACTTGGCCGCAATGACGAAGGTCCCTGGCCTAACGCCTCCCTTCGAATCCCTGACCGGCAAGAGGTAAATACTGAGCCACATTGCCAAGAAACCCGCCAGACGAGTTTTCTTTGGAATTCTTTGATTCACTTCATAGCCCCATTTTTCAAACTCTCCTGCTTCTAGAGTTGGCCAGAATGTGCCAGGAGCTCCTCTCTTCTCAGGTTTTGGACAAGTGGTAGGATGCCTGGGCCGGGTATCCTTGGATTTCTTTTTCTTGGATCCTTTTTCCTTTGGCTCCATCCCTTTCTTCTCAGTAAGAAACACATTCATCCATTCTTCCGGATGGATATCTTTTCTGAAATGAGTTAATGAGGTCTCTGAACTCTTGAGATTGTGAAAGATTTTGAATAATTCTCGAGCCAAAGCAGGAGTCTTCTCTGGATCATTCCAAGTCACCTTGGGAGGAATGAATTCATCATACATATCGCCCAAGATTGGAGCTCCTGAAATCTTGTGGACATCCCACAAACTGATACCTACTTCTCCATGAGTCAAGTGGAAAGAATTAGTCGCTGGACTCCAGTGGCTGAGTATCTCTGGCACGAAGATATCATGTCTGTAAATATATGTCTGCCGAACCCAAACAGCTTCATATATTGCAGCTCTCTTCAGATCCTCAATAAACTCTGCGCAAGTCTGTCGCACCCAGTATGCCCACATCCAAGTTGGCTTCACACCTCCCCCAGGGCGGAAATCCCAACTTTTCTTCCAGCCTTTGGATTGATCCATCTGAGCATCTCGGAAGATTGAAGGATGACAATGTGGTTGAAGCTCAGGTGTATGTTTTTTCAGATCTGGTGTGCAAGGGCTATGATGCATCACATAAGCCTTATCCACTGTTCTAGCAGTTTGAAATACTCCTCCGCCTGAGATATTTGCTGAAGCAAAATTGGTATAATTCTGAAACCAAGAAAATGGAAGATAATTCTTTACTTCTGGAATAATGACTTCTTGCAGATGACCATGACCATACAAAGGTAGATAAGTGCAGTGAGGAAAGTCGCGATGATATTTCTTCAGATACTTAGCCAAATATGGAAGAGTACTATTTTTTACAGTATAGTAATCAGGGACAATGATATTCATCATATCATCTATCCGCTTGCTAGCCAGTTCATCAATTAATCCAGGTCTAAGAGCCATTGAATCTGCACAAGAGTTGAATAAATTAAACTCTTAAGTGGGTTTATTTTTCATAAAATTTGTGAAAGAATTTGAAAAAAATGGCTAAGGCATTAAGGCGCGCAAGTATGGAGATGTCGCGCAAGTGGTACATGTGCCGCGCAAGTATTTGTCGCGCAAGTATGTGTCGCGCAAGCCTTATTACCTTGAGAGTAGCGCGGCAGCGAGGAAACAGTGAAAACAGGAGACTTGCGCGGTGACAAAGGCTTGCGCGGCGAGAGCTCGAGAAATTCGGGGTCAGATGCCATCTACGGCCGGAAGCAGTGTATTTATAGGCTCGGAAGCCTACCTGCACGCCGTACACAGAGCGCTCAAGGCCTGCGCGACGCAAACTTGCGCGCCGCCCTCTGCGTACTGAAAGACTTGCGCGCCTCCCTTTTCCTCTGGACGGATTCGATTTCCTCAGAGTCAAATCCTCATTTTTTTCTCCGGATCCAACTCTGAGGGGGGACTTTTGTTGACGCTCCTTTCGTCACAGAATCTAATGATCGGAAAAGGGAATATCTGAGCTCAAAGTGATTAATCCTTTGAAGAAACATCAAAAATCGACAAAGGGATAAAAAAGGAGAACATTTTCCATAGGTCGCGCAAGTTCCCTCTTGGTCGCGCAAGTACACTTGCGCGCCGCCTCAATACTTGCGCGACTCCTCATGGTCGTGCAAGGGACTTGCGCGACATATGTGGTAACTGCTTGGTAACCGCCCGAGGTCTTCTTTTGCCTATAAATAGACCCTGTGGGCCCTCCATTCGAGAGGATCTTTTTCCAGAAACTCGGATTGAAGCTCCCGACGCCCAAGTCTCTTCTCAAAGCTTCCAGAACACTTCTAAGGTAATTTCTTACCTAGAATGGAAGATCTAAAGAGAAGAAGGAAGGCCTAAGTGTTGAAACTTATCAAACACTTGCGCGCCGACTTAATTCCTTCAATATAACTTGCGCGTCCCTCTTCTGGAAGAACCTCAAGAGGATGGTAAAGGGTTTAATAAAGAGTCGCTCAAGTATTTCAATGCTGGTTGAAAATCGCGCAAGTACCCCTCATGTCGCGCAAGTATACTTGCGCGACCAATACTTGCGCGCCGCCGCAGGACTTGCGCGCCTTTCAAGACATGCGCGCCTCTATCTTTTTGGGTGCCCATCTTGCCCATTTTTACCCCTCTTCAACCATTTCACCTTTCCTCTTCAAGATTCAGTCTTCAAGATACTCTTCAAAGCCATTTATGGCATGATTTCTTGATTTGACATCCTTATCTGAAAGGAATTCTGTGAAATATCTCTCAAAACCTAGTGATTTAAACATCTTTATGTCACCAAAGATTGAGAGTTCATTCATTCAACCTCATCCTTTAAGATGAGAGAATCTTAACCTGGGTCTCCTTTTCAGGAATAAGACTCAGTCATAACCTTGGGCTTCCTTTTCAGGAGGAAGCCCCAAGTCCCCTAACCTGGGCTTCCTTCTCAGGAATAAGTCCTAGTCATAAATCTTGGGCATCCTCCTCAGGAGTAAGCCCCAATCAAGTTCCCAATCTTGGGCATCCTTCTTAGGAGTAAGCCCCAAGTCTCTTAAAATTTCTCTTAACCAGTCATAAATTACCTTTGATATGGGTTTCCTTTTTCAGGAATAAAACCCAATCATAAGTCCCCTCCTAACTTGGGCATTCTCTTTAGGAATAAGCCCCAAGATTAGAGTATTTAAATCTCCATGAAGCACATATAACTTTATGGACCCTGTTCATGGATTTTCGCCCTAAAAGTAAATCCTAAACCTTCATCTATCTGGGAAGTCATCCATACATAAGCCCCAAGAAAGTTCCTATGATTGCATCTTTCATGGCACAATTGTCTAAATTTTACCAATACCTCTTGTTTCTCACACCGAGCATGACTCACGTGAGCTTAGAGTGTAAAAGTAATTATGACATTCTTCTTTGAGCCATCAATCATAAACATCATACTCCATAACTCGAACTACGTGGGTTCTGATTCCTTTTCCAAAACAAAGGATACGTAGGTAGCCCATTTATGGGTTCAATCCCAACTTTGAGATAATCTCTGTCCTTCTGAATGACAATAAACTTCAAGTGCCCCACTGAGTGGCTTTAAAACCAGCCTGGTCATCATAAAATGACCAAGAGACTTTTTATATAAATGTTTTGAAGGATACCATTGACCAAGAATCTCTAAACAAATATAGATGATTCTCTATCAATGAAGAAACTCGAATACATATAAAAGATTCTCTAAATTTCTTGCATATTTAATCATTGATTGTTAAAACTAAAGGAAATCCCATTTTATACTTGGTAATGTAATAAGGATTCACGAACATAACTTAAATCTATAAAGAGAGTCCCGGAGTAGACAATAATTCCCCTCAAAAAGGTGTGATGAGTCCGACCTCCCATCCTCTCGACCAATGCAAAATTCCTAAGCCTCATCAGTCCACAAGCTAATGAGCGCCTGCCTTTGGAAAGTAGGTCCCAACGGATGTGGAATCATTGGATGTTTCCGGTTCTACGAATAAACCCGTTAGAAACCGATCGGAATGTTTGAATCTCTCGTCCAGGAGGTCATCCCCGGATTCTGTGCGAAACAAAAAGTGATAAAAATTAAATGATTGAATCACAAAAGAATTTTAAAATGTTATAATATTATTAATTTACAAAACAAAATCATTTTAGTTGAGTTGTGTATGGGTGAAATAAAATAGTGAATCATGGTGTGATCACACTCCCACACCTAACATTTTCAATCCTAGGAAATGTCACATTTAAAAAAAATTAATGCATGTAGATACTACCAACTTCATGAAGATTTAACATTCAATTAAAATTTAATTCTTGATAGGAATGTGATCCAAGAAAAGGTCACACCCAGGATTTATTCTCAGTGATTATAGATAAAGATGTCTCATAAATAGTATCAGAATGAAATTAAAGTATATGAATTATCTCAATTTGATCAAATATTTCAATGTAAAAAATGTTAGTAACTCTCCATGTGTTTTTTTGGAAACTATTTCATTCTATTATTTCCACTTTCTATCTAGTAAATATAATTTTTTTTAAAAAAATTATGATCAAATGATTTTGTCCACCGAACATACCGTACATCCAATAAAATCATATTTCAATACCAACGCACTTAATAATTCTTAGAAGAAAAAACATGATATTTTGACGTAGATATCCCATTATTTTTTAAATTTCACCACACCCCTCATTTATTATTATTTTTGTTTTTTAAAAAGTTCAACTTAGAGAAAATATCATACTCATCACTCAACCCTTGTTTGATCTCCTCACGAAACTAACTATGACAGTTATAATAAGATAAAAGGTAATTGATGGGTTTTCTTACCTTACTAAGACATAAATCATATTTTTTTGTTTTCTTTATGAAATTTATTGTTATTATTATTGGGAAAACAAAAATCCTATAATTGGTAAACAAGTATAGGTCAAACCAGAAAATTAACTAAAAAGATCGAATAAGGAATGAACATATCGAAAAAAAACTTGAAAGATGAACAATATTAACCTAACTTATATTTACCTTCTATTAAGTAAAAACAATTCACACATTATGGTTGGGTGAAACGATATGTGGATATATTAAGTGACCAAAGTTTCCCAAAAACTACTCACAAAAGGGTACCACTGTTTTTAAAGGATTCCAAATGATACAACCATTTATATCATCGACTAAAAATTGATTAACTGGGCAAATTAACACCATAATGTTAACCTTATTCCAAAACACACATTCTATCGATGAATTAGAAACATTTTTAAACAACATGAAATAATGAAATTCATTATCCATTTCCAATAATTTTTATTATTAAGTGGGAATAAAAAATGAATATTTTGGCACAAAATTGATGGGTGGATAGCAGAAGTAACAATAATATTCAACAACCATTAAAATAAGAAAAAGATGATGAAAATTCTTAACTAACCCAAAAATATTCCCATCCCCCCTTACCTAGATTATGAATTTTTCAGACTTTAATAAAAGAGAATGTGAGGAGGAAGGATAAAACCTAGAGGGTGTCATTAGTAGGATTCTTCTTGAACTTGGAGTTCCTCCATCAGGGAATCTAGAATGGCTTCATGAAATTGGTTCAACAACTTCCCATTTATAGTAAAGGTTTGTTTTGATTCTTCATTCTAAACCTAAACAAAACCAAATAGATAAACATTAGTAATAGTTTATGGGACAAATGAGTGGAAATGAAGATTAAATGGACGAAACTTCATCCTTGAATTGAAAAAGATGACCTCCTACCCAATGTGGAATAGACTCTGAAGGATTATATGGTTATGGGAAGCCTTGGTTCTCTCCTTAAAAATCATGGAGTTCTTATATAAATCTCCATACATTTCCTCTAACTCCGAAATCTGTAACTTCCACTAAGAACCTGAACGAGAAATATTATGTCATGAACCAACATGGGTACCCTGGTAACCCGATAACTAAGTTGATCATAACATAGCCTAGAGGGCATTTCTGACCCCGACAGGTTAGTGACTAGCACCTGGATTCATAAAATACAAAAGTTAGAATGATTTTTCCAAAATAATTTTGGAAGCATATATATAAGTCCATATTCATTAAAGAAAAAATCTATATGGAGTAGTGTACCTGGAGTAAAAGAGGTATTACGATATAATGTACAAAAGAAAAGTACTAGAAAAATAGGATAACTTCCAAAGTCCCAAAGTATTCCACTCACCAAGTGCAAAGGATCAACAACTACTAAGACCTCCAATTGGTGACAAAACCTTTATACAACGTGAAAGAATATAATCGACAAACTCCATAAGGCATAAGTAGGGTGTGAAATAAAATTCCAATATGGTATCACTAAGTATTCCACAATAGATTCCACATTTAATTAACCAAATTAAGATTTCAATTTTAAATAGACAGGTTTGGCATTTCAAGATCATATTTAAAACAAATCATGCATTATATTTATAATTATGGAAATGTTATTTAGAAACAAAATCACCAAAATTTTATATAAAATAGTTTATATAAATTCAAAAATCATGGTTAACATTTTACAAAAAACATTGGAATATATATATATGTGTGTGTGTGTGTATCATTGTATTTCAAATTCAAAAAATCTAATAAAAATGTTTATATTCTAAAAGGTATGATAGTTCTAGGATAAGGTACTTTACACACTCAAATAGTAGATATGACATTATGTGTACACATGTTCCCCATGATACTGACCAAGGAGTACTCATCACCATCCCGTTGGGGATGTGACTCTTACAGATGTATTATTAGTATTGTAAATCATAGTGTGATATATGAATAACTCTATAACTACCGAAGTCTTTCATGTTATATAATAACAAAAAAGGAGACTTATTAAAATAAAATTCATCCCATTCTCCATTTCAAATATGAAAATTTTCCATTTTTAAACCAAAACGATGTTTTTAATAAAATCATTCATTTTTTTCAAGATAAAACCAATGGGTTTTTATCAAAATATTTTCTATCCATTTTTTAAAAATATCATTTTGAGATCAATTACATCAAATTAATTTGAGAATTTAAATCCAACAATTTAAATTTCACATGATTCTATAAATTTCCCAAATACACCCCAATTCAATTGAATTTGTGGTTTTCCTCAATTTTAAGCCAAAAATTCCAAATTCAAATCCAAATTCTTCAATTCAATATAATTGGGTTTTTAATAAACTATTTGAAATAAATTTCAAGGGATTTAATTTAAATAAAATAATTAAATTTTAATCAATAAATTTAGGGTTAATAAAATATCACTGATTTAATGGAACCATCCATATTCGAAACATGGGATCTCAAAATGCTATACATTATCTAAGAAAATCCTAGGAAGAACATCGGTAACAAAGATTTAATAAACCACCTAGATCTAAGACCTAACATAGTGGGTATTAGATCCTACAGGCAAAAAAGTTATCGAGAAACCATAGGGATGAAATGTGTGTGAGAAAGAGAGAGAGGTATAGTGTCTAAGAAATAATTGGAAGAGGAAACTAACTTGGAGAAGATCGAACATCGTCTGTCAAGCTTTGATCCACTTTCAGAAGGGTGTATAGGGGGAAAAATAACCTCTCGAGAGATCTCTTAGAAAAAGAAAACATTTGGGGTTTGAATATGTCTTTCAGTAACCTAATAGGGGGATTTTTTATTTTTAAAATACATTGTAGATTAAAAAAATTGTATTCATGGTTAGTATGGCAGGGCTTCACGGTTTAGAACAATTTTGTTCCCCCTTTAATGGGTTTAATGGTTTCTCTTATGTGGGAACACGACCTATGAAACCATAAACCAACCATGAAAAACCTCACAATATTGGTTTTTAGGTTTTATACTAAAAGGGTGAATGGTTTGGGAAAATCATGTGACAACTGTCCATAGACCATAAACATTCAAATATTTCAATTTTTTTACCCAAAACAAACCCTAATGAAACCAAATGAAGGAAAAATAAAAATAGAGGTTTAGTAATTCCAAAAAAAAGTAAGAGGGTTGTATATATTATAATTACATTATTTAATGGATCAGTAGTTCTGGTGCTCTGTCTTAGTATAGATGTGATAACTCTTTCCAAAAAACCAGCTAATATGGTGTCATGTCAATGGTATTTTTAAAGGTAATATGGTAATCAAATAATAAATCATAGAGTCTAAGATTCCAATATTTTTATTTGGTTGAAGAACTTTTTTAATAATCTATTTTATCTCTATATTAGAGACCACTACTTGAACATTGGTTTGTAGGTGATATATAGTAGACACTTGATGCCTGATCTCATACTGACGCAAAATTGGATGCACTGTTCAGTTGTAGAAATGAGAACCATGGTCACTGATAAAGAACATAAGTAATCCAAACTTATAGATAATTTTTGTTCTCAAAAATTCCACAACTATCTTTGAATCATCTCTCCTTGTGTCTCATACCTCTACCCATTTTGACACGAAATCAACTGCTAAAAGAATGTCCAAGTTTCTAAAGGAATTTGGAAATGGCCCTATAAAGTCAATGCCCTAATCATCAAAAAACTTATTGAAGAGAAAGGGATGTTATGAAATTTATTTTATTTTATATACATTCCTTATTATTTGATAATGAGGACATGGTTTACAGAAATCATGGGCATCTCAAAATAATGTTGTCCAAAATAAACCTGAATTGAGGACCTTGCGAGCAGTCTATTGGGGTCCAAAGTGGAACTGACGAGAAGGAGTTTAGAAAAACCTAATAATAGACTATAACTATATATCTAGAACACAACACATGATAAAATGATCACTACATGTACTCCAATGGTAGGGGTCATCCAAAATGTACCAACGAGACTCATGTTTTAGACAATCAGCATGTTTTTTGCTGAATTTAGTAGTAATTCAAAATGTAGAGAAATAATTTATAATTTCAACATACCAATGAATACCATCTTACACTATGTAAAAATAATCATCCTAAAATATTTAATTTATTGGTATACAGTGGGATGAGTCAATATTCTAGGATGGTAGGATCCTACTAACATGGTCGATCACCACATTCTCTACTCCAATTAACCTAATTTCTAGATTAAATTTATGAAGTATGAGTATCCAGAAAATGAGACATGGTTTGGATTTTAGTTTCTTTAGGAGATTCCAGATGGATAGATATCCTGAGTAAACAATGACTTTGGACCCTAAGTGGAATTACATAAATTTATTAAAGGCAAACACAATGGAAAGAAATTATTTTTTAGGTGTGAGGTAGTTTTCTTGGGAAGGGTCCACTGTGTGTGAGGAATATATTATGTCATATAGAGATTGATCATCCCACTGTGGTAAGACTTTTCCAAATTCATAGTTAGAGGAATCATATATGAGCTCAAATGGTAAATAACACAAAGCTGGTTGGATTACCAAGGTTCATTTTAGGCTCTATTTAAATTTTTTAAAAGATTCCTCACATTCATTATCCAAAAACATTGCATTCTTTTTTTAGTAAGTAATAGATAGGTGTGTAATATTACAAAATAAATGTTCGAGAAAACTATAAAATCCATAATGAACTAAGAAATACCATAAATACAACATATTTTTGGGGAATGGTAGGGTATAAATGACATTTGGTTTTCATTTATCTAATTGGATACCATCCTCATGCGTGTGCACCACTGCATAGGTATTTCTAGCTGAACAAGTAATGTAAATGTGGGAAGCTAACTTCGTGATCTAGATGTTGGGGTGGGGAATTTCCAAGTAATCATGTCCAGGATAAATTCCTTTAATTCCTTTAGGTTATATAATACACTAATTCTGTGGGCCTTGTAAGGGTTATCCCTCATCCCTCATAATGGTGGTCATCAAAAATCAATAAAAAAGAATCCCTTCAGGCCATTAGGGCTAATTAAAGATTCATTTAAAAATAGAAACGTTGGACTTGAACAAGAATTCCCAAACACTAATCAAAATAAGATCAATAAACAGTGAAATCATCTATCAATACTTCCATGAAATTCTCTAATTATCCAAAAACAATATTAACCGTGCATTGATGGACGATACCTTGAGCATTGCACAAACAAAATAGAATACTCCTATAAAAAAATGTTCCATAATGGAATGTAAAAGTATTATTTTCCTGATCCTTATAGGCGATATGGATTTGAAATTATCCATAATTCCCATCAAGGAAATAGTAATGGAACTTATCTGTTATCCTATCTATAATCTGTTAAATAAAAGGCATTTGGAAATGGTGTTTCCCAGTGTGTTTGTTTAGTCAACAATAGTCTATAAGGATAGAAAAATTATTTTGTACATGGGATGGGACCAATTGTTTTTATTTTTTATTATTGTTAGACTAGTTTTCTTGGGACAATCTATACTAGATAGACCCATTGGTTTTCATAGAAAAGTTAAATGATTCTGATAGCCAATAATTTTTTTAGTAATTTTGAACAACATCTATGAGGTTTGGGTTGAGCCTATGTAGTTCATGCATCACTAGTTTGGAATCATCATTTAACAATATGTGATGTGTGAAAATTAATGGGATAATAACATGAATGTCATCAAGTTTCCATCCCAATTCTAGTTTATACTCCCTCAAAATTTCAATCTATCACAATTAATTCTCTATATGGAGTAAATATAGATTGATTTTAAGGGGATTGTTTCCATTCTCAAGATATGAACATTTAAAAAAATTACCTATTGGTTTACACTCCAATTCAGGGGGATTTTGGATTTATGGTGGTGAATTTGATAGTGATATATCACTAATCTCATCTAAATATTAAAAAGTAACATACTCATAGGAAGAATAATCCTTTCAAGATTATTAGTATCATCAATGTTCATGGGATCCTCAGTGCCAAAGAAATAAAAAATTAATAAAAATGCATGATATTTTTCTAGAACACAATAATAATAAATTAATGATTCATTACCTAAAAAATCTATCAAGGATGAAAACTCAGAAATGTGATTAGGTTAAAGAAAATAAGTTTTTTCAATGGAAGGTAGTACATCAATAGAATTAAATGGAATTGAGGAGTGTTCTTATGAGGGGTTCTCCATGGAATCATGGATATTGATGTGGAAAATGTCACCACTAAACTCCATAGATAATGTACCATTCTATACATTAATTATAGTTTTGGTATTTTTCAAGAAATTCCTCTCCAATATAATTTGGTAATTTTCATTCATCCAATCTTCTTCTATATTTAGCACATAAAAATTACCATAAAAACTAAAATTTTCACCCTCACAAGAACATCCTCTAACACATCAGTGGGGTGTGATATACTCCGGTTTTCTAGTTGAACAGACATTTCAGTGGGATTCAATTCCCTAACCAATAATGAAGATAATGTAGAGTTATTAATCACATTTATAGAGGCAACCAAATCAATCCTAGCATTAGAAAATAAATAGTCAATAATGGTTCATAGAATTGAGAATGTTCCATGATCATTAAAGTTGGTGGGAAGTGATGGAACTATTAATACTGATACATTCCTCTCCAATATCACCTTTTCATCACCTTGAAGTTTCCATCTATGTGCACACACCACCTTGACAAACATTTTGTGTCATGGAATTTCTTTATGGCGTTGAGCAATGGGATTTCAAACTACACTTTTTTTTAATGTTCACAATATTTCATTATAAAGATCAGTTTCTTTTTGTATCTTCTTTTTGGTTGAAATTTGGGGAAATAAAATAAGAATGTTTTATATTGGTAGCTCATCAATAGATGCACTCTTTCCTTTGGTGGTATTTTTTTCTGGACAATTTTTTTCCTCTCTTGGACAATTCTTAGCGATCAGGGTGGTGGTTTCCTCTGAAGTGGATGCCTCTAATAGAGGGTAATTTTTTATTTTATGTTTTTTTCACTCTAAATGGTGACTTCATTAACATTTCATTTATCCCTAAGGTTGACTATTGTTTGAGAAGGATGTTTTCCTAACCCATAACTTTGTATTTTCCCCCACTAATTTGGTGAGTTAGACTAATTTTTCTTTTAGGTATTTTATGGATTCTTGGATAGTTTTTTGGAATTGTATATTGTATACATACATTTTTTCATCATGTTCTCTAATATAGGTTCATGTTTTGGAGGGGGTTACTTAAAAGGCCTTTGTGGTTGCTGAGGATTTTTTAGTAAGGGTGGTGGATGACTACTCTTCCACTTTTGGTTCCATGGTTGTTGAGGTTTTTTTGAAGACTCCCCTTTCCTATAGGCTTGATTATCTTTTCACTCGAGTTTTTATGTATAGTATGGTTCTTTCCTAATTTGTTGGTTATTGGGGTGGAATAGAAATATTTCCTCCAAAATCATAGAAATTTCTACTAGTTGAGGGAATTGGTGGGAAAAATGGGTTTTGGAAGAATATATACCATAATGGATGGGAGGAGGAGATTTGGATTTCTCTTAGAAAATAATGTTTTTGATGAAGGGTACTTACATCTTCAAACTTCGTGTCTACCTTATTCTAAAACATATAACTCTTCACCTCATGGACAACATGAATTTGTACACTGTACCTTAAACACATTTCTTATGTTTTCAAGACCACGTTCTCAATGAGGGTCCTTGCAGCGATTGGGGTTTTTTCCACTAGTAAACCACCTATAGTTGCATCAATCTTGTTTTAATAAATAAAAATTAAACCTTAATTAAAATATTATATTAAAAGATGATCACATGTCTTGTGGTGTGAGAACCCTAAATAAATCCTTTTAAATATATCCCAAAATTCATGATGTATTTCCCATTATTATTGTCATATCCCAAAAATTAATTTCCTTATAGTAACATTTTGAGAGGCTGGGAAAAAGTTTCCAATAAAAAGCCATTTCATGTCCACCCATCCTCTAATTGTGGTAGTTAAGATAATATAACCGATACTTTACAGTTTCTTCTAATGTAAAATTGAATACCCAAAACAATACTTATTATTCATACACATTAGTATGTTTTAATGTAGAACACACAATATGAAATTATTTTAAGTTCTTATCTGGATATTATCCCATGAGTCCATGGAATCTTGGTAATATGTGAACTAAATCATATTTTACTTCAGAATAAGCTGTTTTTCCTTGTATTTGAATGTATGCGAGGTGGATATCTACTTCTGGTGAGGTTACTTATTTTAATATCCACTTATTTTTATCTATATTATGAAATTTTATTTCATTATTTATGTTTTTTCATAATATTTATAATAATATTCAATAACAGTGTTGATGTTTTTTGTGTCCTCCTCAAGGGATCATTCTGTGCCTCTTGATTTTGATTATGCAAGAACCTCTTTGATTCCTATTCGAAGGGAAGTATTTTCTCCAATGAATATCATGTCATGAATGAGACATACCAAAATATTCTTTTATAAATAAAATCAAAAAAATTAAATAAGAAAAGAAGTGAAAAAATATTAACAAAATATCTAATGTTACTTTATAAACAACAGACACTAAAAACAAAAGTGATCCCTGGAAATGGTGCCAAAATTAGACCGCGTTGTCCTAACACATCAAATTTATTATTATTTAAAGATGATTTAATAGCCTAGGGAAGTACCTATTTCACATATGAAGGATATTTTGTGATTTTAGAGTGTGAATGTTTTTATAAAAAGGACTAAAGAGTGGGGGTGGTTTTTGAAAATTGTTTAAGAAAATGGATGAATTTAACAAGTTTAATAGTTGAAAAACTAGTGGATTTCAAAAAATATGAGATAATAAGGTTCATATTGAGTTCACTACACAAACTTAAATTTAAAATTTCATGTGGAATTTTTTTTGGTGTAAGAATTTGATGAAAAATAATTGGAATCTTGTTTGACTTCTAAGATTTTATATCATTGCTTATTGAAAAAAACCATGACATAAATATCGTATATACATGGTACAGATATTATGCATGGTATAATTACTTCAAAATAAAATTGGAATATAAATAATTTGGGGAAGAAAAGGATTCATGAGTTTCCCAATTGGACGATCACAAATTACTCTCTCAAAACCTCACACCAATCAGTTAGAAATTAAGATCCTATCAATAACAAGCATCAAAACTATCCCTGAAATGTGAAATAATGTAAGGTCCATTGAATGATATATTTTTAAACCAAAAATAATCAAAATAATTATCTATTTTATGTTTCATTAATCCCTTGACATGTGTGTAACTCCCTCACAACGAATGTCAACCATTTAGACCACTGTCAAGAGGAGGAGGAAGCTGGTGTGGAACTCTGACATAGTATCAGGTCTCCCTTTGATTATAAAAGATATAGAACCTAAAAATGGATTAATGGACTAATTTAGGACTCCAAAATAGTTATAAATTCACACTAGGTTGATCTTATAGATGGGATCTTAAGGTTCCAATATATAGGCAAAGTGGACGGTGGTTTTAAGCAACCCAATTTCAATAAACAACTTAGCCTATGGTTTTTGGTGGACATAAAGTCTTATCTCACCTTTCCTAAAACTAAAAACATATTGAAACACCACTTTTATAAACCCGCCAAATATTTATAATCATTTGGAAAAATAAAACCCGATATATATATAAAATATAGAATATAACTTTTGAATTTGTGTAGATTCTGTTTCTTTGGAAGATTAGTTTGGTTGGGCGCCTTAAAAGATGAATTAGACTTGGGTGTACTAATTATAGTTGTAGCGCCATGAATTTTAGATCATATTAAAAAATTAAATCATGGTTGAATTCACATATCAGCTCCATGTTATGTTTTAGTCAACTAGTGTTCTTGGAATCTTGCATAGTTTGTCCCTTTTTCCCTAAACATCATCTTGGGCCCTAAAAATCACCTCCAACTACAATGAAAATATAAAAACAAGTGAAATCACCCTTTTTTACAATGATGCTCATTAAAATATTGAATAGAATATGAATTGAATTTTTTTTTAATATTTAGAATTTATGAGAAAAATCTATTTAATATAGTGGTGTAATTGAAAAATAAAATAGTGAATCATAGTGTGATCATAATCATTGAACCAATATTTTTCATTCCATAATTTATAACATTTCATTTCACAAGATCTCAATAATTTAATTTTTTTATCACATTAATTTTCAACAACATTCTTATTGGTTCCATCTATTTATTAAAACCGAAAAACATATCTTGAGAAAAAAATATTCACAGTTAGAAACCACATAATCATGAAAATACTTTTTAGAATGTCAAAATTCTAACAAATTCATTACAATCTATTACACCATAGATTTAACTCAGGTCATACATGGTTATCATTTATTAAAATCTATGCTAATTGATCATCATGAAAATATGAATTATCCCACTTTCTAGTATACAGATAGAGATGTATTTTATTGTAAAATCACACTGTTTGTTTACAATAACATTGGATGCAATACACTACATAGGATTTTCCTAAGGGTTCTCAAAAAAAATCTCATCCTAGTTTCCAAAAATATATAAACCTTTCTCAAGAATCAACTAAGGAAACCAATCATTTCATACATAAATATAACATATTATTAAATTAATATCCATTAAATATCATTATCATCAATGATAGAGCTATAAAGGATTAGGATCTTTAGAAACATAGATACATAAACAACTAATACATAGATTTTCTGCATCTTATCCTGCTGATTTGTTCACAATTATCACCTTTATTATACATATCATACATAAAACGTTTCAGGTGTATTAAAAGGATAAAAAATTGTGATATCCGTAATAATTTATTAATAATGTCAAAAAATGGTTATAAGAACATGAACATAAAATTTTAAATCATAACCAAGAATTTATATATTATAATAATGAATCATATTATAAATTTTGGCAGTTCATAAGACAAGAATCATAAATTAATCTAAGAACTTGATCCATTATAGAAAACATTTACACAATATCATATCATAAAATAGTGGTATAAAGTGTGTAATAAGAAAAATCATAGAAATATTTTCTCAATTAGACCCACAAATAGATTCCTTTCATGCTAGGCTTGTTATAACCACTAATGAACCTTCTTCAGTCTTGGGATAACAACCTGTGTACAATCCATTAGGCTTGGGATAACCTATCATGTATCCTTCTTTGGGATTGGGATAAAATTCCATTTATCCATTGAGTGTATAAACCTTAATTCTTAATCAGGGTATCATTGGGCTATATAGTACCCACCCATAAAATAACCCTAATTCATTCATAAGTATACCAAAAGTTCAGGAAAACATTCATCATTTCATCAAAACATAACTAATGGAAAATAAAATGAGTTTCATTAATATTTCATTATCATAATTATAAAACACTGTGACTGTGAATAAATATTGTATCATTGGATTGTATTCCTGATGAAGCATACATTACACAATTGTAGTTTTTCATTGTTGAAAATACATAAAAACCCACTAATATGGTTTTTGAGGAAAATACCATTTTAATTATGAAATACCTTGTTTAAAATCTAATAATTAATAGAATATTAGGGAAATTTTTTGATTGAAAATTACACTAGGAACTAACAATGTAATATTTAATAAAAAGAGTATTCATGGTGATGGGGAATTCTATTCTTTATGTATATATAAAAATAAATATTTTATTCACATCATTGTTAAAAAGTACCATGTTTGGAAAGTGAAAAATAAATAATACTTATAAAAAAATTTATTTAATGTAAAGAATAGTTAAAGATGAATTTTAAAAAAATTATATAATAGTAAACACACTAAAAATTTTAATCAATATATGGAAATGGAAAAAAAATATTCCTGATGAGATTGAAAAATTAAAATTTTACTTCCATAACTTTGAGAACATATAGAGTAGAAAATGAAATAAAACAAGTAATTTACATAAATTAATAGAGGGAAATTAAATTAATATTATTTATGATATATTTATCATATATTTGCATCATTATAAATTTAAGAATAAACAAACATATTAAAAATGAGATTGTAACGTCAAAACCTAACCTCAAGTTCGACTTGCTTCATAAGCACTCCAGTCTCCTATATAATAAATTGAAATTTATTATAATACTACTAAATGACCATATTAATACTTATAATATTATACACGGTTTTCTTATAACATTTTATCACCAATTAAATAAAATTTCTTATTAATATGATAGTTATGTTTGATAATTTTTCATTTTTCATGTTACTTCTTATTCGACGGTTCTAGTCCTTGAACATTGTACATGGTTCCATCATATACAAACATTTATTCCTGGTAAAAATATAATATATTTTCAATATATACATACTAAAAACCATCCATAAATGGTATAGATAAAATAAATTAATTACATTGTTCATGGAGTTGGAAGTCCGTAAATACACATGAATACTATTTTCATTTTCTAAAAAAATAAAATAAGATACATAATATTTTATTATTTAAATATAATAGTTATATCAAAATTTTCATATACATATATATATATATATAATAAATACATTATAAGATCCATCAATGTGACATGGGAATGGAAACTGAATCATATTGCTATGTGGAGGAAGTAGTCCACACATACTCATAGGTGATTAGTTCATTTCCCATTTAATCGAATAGTAGAGGAAAAGGTTTTTCCATCATCATAATAATATATCAATACATTTATGATATTATATTCATGATTTTATGATGGATATAATAATTTTATATAATATTACAGAAGAAGAAAATTGATAGAGCTCAGTTAAGATTTATGCTTGTTCTTTGAGAGACACCAATTGGATTACAACTTATGACTTGAAATAATGGTATTAGGTGGAAACCAAGATCCCTAGAATGATGTAAATTAATAATGGACGATATATTGGTATGATTTATCTTAGATATATGGCACAAAAGTTATGAATAATAGTTGGTATGAGGTTCCCTTTTATAATTGACGGACAAGACACACTCAAAATTAATTTAAATATTTATATATAATCAATTTCTTTCTCAAGTATAATGCTAAAAATAGAGAAATATTAAATTTAAAGACAACATAAGACCAATATCAATCCAAAAATATAAATTATATAATTTTATATGGAAATCATTCCCTTAATTCTCAATTTATCCACTAGTAAACATGTTTTAACATTAATCATTATAACATTTGTTTACTATTTTTAAGATTAATTATGATGAAAAATGAATGTGTCCTAATTATAAAATTAATAAATTGTTAATGTAAATCAGGAATAAATTTTATCAAATTTAATTTTAAATTAATTCTAATAAATCATACAAAAAATAATTAGACTAATGGATTTTTAATCATATAACTGGATTTTACTTCATTGCTTGTCCATTACGAACCCCCAAATGAATGTTAAAATATTTTTTTAAATATATAATATCTAAATTCCATAAAAAATAATCTAAAATTATTAAATAAAATATTTTGATTAAAATTCATTGTGTATATATAAACATTTTTTTAAAATACCCTTATTTACCTTTAAATGATTTTATCATCTTTTCTAACTTTAGATAACCAATGTAATGGGGTCTATTCATGAATTACCAATAAATTTAAATTAAATAAGTTTTTATAGTGATCCGTGTACTTTTTTTGGATAATAATAATTAACATATTGAAAAATAAATTTATTAGAAAAATAAATCTAATAAATCATTAAATGATTTGATTAAAAATAAAATTGTTATTTAATATCCATTAATAAGTAAATTTTATTTTAATAAAAAAATTCTAGATAAATTTAATACTGTGTTTAATCCTATGTATACCTTTGTATCCAATGGATAGATTCTAAGGGTATACTATATAAAACCCTAAATTCCAGTATCCAATAGTTGATGTATACTTTATTACATTGGAAAAAGGCACAAGGAATCTAATCCTGAAGGATTGATCACTTTAGTAGCCATGATGAACCTGATAAAGATACTCTTCTAATTTTACATTACAAATAAAATAAAATATATGGTTAAAGTAAATATTGTGTATCCTTAAACTCATTCCAAAATTCCATCTCCATATCGAGGGGAATGTAAAACAAAATAAGGGTGAGAAAAAACACTTAATAATGGTTACATACAATGGAGTTTATTATGACTAAATAAATAATAATCAATATAGTAAGTTAAATAATTTTAAACACGTTCCATTTAATCAATAAAATGATTTTGAAATGAATCCATGGATAATAAAAATACAGTAATCTCATGGATAGTAATAACTGAATTCTTAATGAAGGAAATGAATAATATTGAATGTCAAAATTCTAGAAATCATGACATCTTTACCACCAAATCCTTTCACCAAGGCAATATAAACTATGGGTAGTTATACATAAAAACTCTATTTAATAAGGATAACCAATTGGTTTATCTCATGAGACCTATTTATGCATCGAGGGGATATGTAATTTCATGCCCCACCTATCACTGTATTTAAAATGCATTCCTTATATATTTAATGATCGATTTAATTAATAAAAAATGAATTAGTAAAAAATATAAATATTTAGTATGGGTTAAATAATTTCATGATTTACCAATAAATAAAATAACTTTAATTATAAAACACTATGCATAGAAAATTTAAACAGTTTTAGGAAATGATCATATCTATGATACAAAGAATCCATATATTTAAAAGAAATTTAATTTTCAGTGACATTTGATCATATTAAATTGAATGTTTTAATACAAAGTTAATGATCACAAAATTAATAAGTGATAAAAGATGACAATTAATTCCCCATAAATATTGGTTTTTTAATAAATTAGTTTCATTTATAGAATAATAAATAATGTAAGAGAGTCATTAAAATAATTTTTTATTAATGATTTTTGTTTATAAAACCATTGAAACCTTCTAGAAGAATATAAATATTGTAAAACTTTTATAGTATCAGGATTGTCTACTAATATCATATATGTTAAAAAGAAAAATTCCTTTTGACTTTTGGAAAAGATTGTTGCAAATGAAACTCTCCCAAAACATTATAAATATTCCTTTTAATCCTTATAAAAAATCAGAAAAAAAGATAAAATTTTCTTAAAAATAACTTGAATTAATAAAAATTAATTTTATAAAATATTTTTAAAAAACATAGACATATAAGAAAAATATACACAATTAGAAAGATATATGTGGACATAATTTTTTTAGAAATGTCTATTCTTGATTCAAGTTCCAAAGAGAATAAAAGTTATAAAAAACATGGAAACTTATTAAATATCTAATGGATTAGAAATTAGATAATTTTTATGAAGGATATATTCAAATATTACTTAAATAAAAAATATTAGGAATCCTAGAAAAATGAGATTATAAAATAAATTCAAACCCCTTTTGAATTCTTTAAATTATATCCAATTGAATTTCTAAACAAGAATTGAAACTATAATAATAATTAATAAATATATACTCATGTTAAATAAATAAATGGGGTATTATAAACAACACATAAAATTAAATACATGCATAATACAGAATATGTTTCTATAGAATGGAAATTGAAAAAAAAATACAATATAGATATTATATCTTTTAAATTAGAATTACTAAATTAATAGATTACGTGTAACAAATAAAAATATATACAATATAATTGGAAATAAAAAAATATTCAATTTTCATTTCTTTCTTAATCATAACCTAATATAATCAATTAATAAGTGATATAACCCAATGAAAGGAAATTGAGTAAAGAAACCCCTTAGAACATGGTAACATTCAGGTCAAATCCACTTAGATGAAATAATTTGGATTGAAATAGGAAATACCATTACGTATGAAGGATTCATGATAAAATAGGTTAAATGGTATGTAATTACACCATTTAAAATAAAATAGCTTCATAATATTAAAATAATCATTAAATTTGGGAAATTGAATATAAATTTATTAAAAAGATCTTATCATGGAAGTGAAACTTAATCAAGGAAGTGATTATGTGTAATAAATATAAAAAATATATAATATAGAATAATTAAATCAATATTCATTCAACACATAATCATGTAATCCTATAGTCAGTGTAGTAGAAGTATAACCAACTGAATTAAAACTGAGTTAAGAAACACCTTACATTACGCTTCCACTAAGTTGAATGTTCTTTAACCGACTATATTATACATACTTAATTTTTATAATTACATAATAAAACTATATAAATATATATAATAACATATATTATCCATTAATAACATATTATCACCTGTTTTTTTAATAATATTTCATTATTATCATTATTTCAAGAGTTAACTACTTTGTTTTCTCTTGTATGTTTCATCATGGATGTTCTAGTTATTGTGTGTAGGTTATAGCTTCATTATATATATAATTATAATAATGTTATAAATATTAAATTTTTTCATTATATACAATTTTCTAACTTTTTTAGTGGTGTACATGAAAATTGAATCATGTCGCTTCGTGGAGATAGTAGTTCATACATATGCATGTCGTACATTATCATTTTTTGAATGGGTGAAATATTAAGGAAGTGTATTATATATTACAAAATCCAAATAATAATAATTTAATTATTTTAATATATATTCCTTAGTTTCATCATTATTACTATCCATTTAAGGTTGTGATGAAAAATTTATTTCCCCAGTTTGCGAGACGATATTCTGCCGTACACATGAGTGATGGTTTTGTTTCCTATTTTATAAAGAATGAAATGGATAAATATTTTTAAATAATTATAATAAAATATTATTCTGTGTAATAAAATGTTATTATTATATTTTATGTTTTATTACATATTTTATGGTGGTAAAAGAATAAGTGAAAGAAGATAGAGCTTGTTTAAGGTGATTACCTTGTTTAAGAGAAACCACCTTTTGATAAATGATTAAGGACCCTAGAGTTGGTATTTTGGGTATAACAAACTCTATGAAGTTTATAAAGAAGTTGGGTAAATATTTTATATGGTTTTTGTCAATATAAATGGCTCATGTTCTATGATGAACTAAAAAATAATGTTCTCTTTTATAAGTGAGGGGAAGGGAACTTTTTGAAATACAAGAAACATTATAATATAAAATGTGTGTATATCATGTCAAACGGTTTAAAAATTATATGTATTTTAATATAATGAGTATATTGAATCGATAAAATTATCCAATATAATCTATATGTGTTTTTATATCATTTTAAATAAATTATTTTTGATTCATACCTTCATTAACAATTTTAAACGTTAAACACAGTAATGACTTTTTCAATATATTAGGGAAATACTCTTACTTTAAGGTAAAAAATGGCCCGTATATGTAAAATCGATGATTAATTATGAAATTTATAATCTTAATTGTCCTCCTAAAATATTTCTATCATTTTTTATGATTTTATATAATATTAGTTTTCATAAAATATCATTAATATCATTTTCAGCCCCATTAATGTAATTTGAATTTAATAACAATAATATAGTAATGAAAAATAAATATAAACATTTAACACATTAAAAATATGTTATATTTACCTAAAAAACATGTAACAAAATAATTCAACCAAATTGTATTACTTTAATGGTTATTAAAATCACTAACCTGATTTTGTTTCTACTTTCACAAGCACTTTGTCGATGTTGCATAAGTATTTAAGGTAATTATACAGAAAATAATAATTTAATGTAAATTAACACAATATAAATAAATTATTATTATCATATATAACCATTTAAAATAGTAAATATTCAATACTTATTCTTATCACAAAATATTATAGATGATAAATTAATAAAAGTGACATTTTGTGTTTATTATTTACATAAAATAACATAAAGGTCATAATCTAATAAAAATGAAACAAAAGGAAAATTTCAAGAAGTTATTATTTTTATGGATGATATATACTTATAAACTTTAATAAAAGAAATTTTTTAAAAAATTTATAATCCTTATCACATTATTTTAAACCCTCATGAACACTTTCTACCTTTCCTATGGTAAAAATATTTAATATAGTTAATATTCATAATTCCCCAAAAAAGGTAAATATTTAAATAAAATAACCTCATGATATAAAATATTTATTCTACTTTATAGAATTCAATTACTATAAGTTTATGATGTTAAATTAAAAATTAACTCAAAAAACACAATGACAAATGGTTATCTAGAAAAATGTGTTATGAGGAAAAATGATTTTATATAAAAATTAAGAATAATTTCACTTAAAATGGAATTAATTTTATTATTTTCAAGAAAATGTTACTAATAGAATTTTAAAACCAATTCACAGCCAAATTTTACTTTTCAAATACCTAAAATGAAAAGATAGCTTTCAATAAAATCGGTAGTTTTCCCTTTTCACTGAAAAGTAAATCTATTCAAAAAAGATCCAATGTTTCTGCATAATATATTATTGATATGATGATTTAAAATATTATATTAAATTTATGAAATGCTATTTATAAATGTGGTATAAATTAATTATATTATCCATGCACTAAATGCCTTAAACCCCATTTTTAAAGAAAACATATTTTTAATCATAAATTGACTTTATAGAAACTTGAGGTCATGTTTATTTTGAATTAATAAAAACATATTCATTTTTTAAAACCATTATATATTTTTTCATAATGCGTTTATTACTATTCAAAATATTCAATATAACTATTGTGCCTTAAAGTCCATATTTAATAATATTATTACATGTTTTTTATGTTTTTTTTTCATGTGCTACATTATGTGGAACATAGTTTTCTTTTTAAAAGAAAATTTAATGGAGAATATTCGGTTATTACATTCTCCAAACCTAATAGAAGATGTTTCATCATTGTTTGAGTTTTTTTAAAAACAAAATATAAAATTGTAACAAATTTAGATATAAATGTCTCCATAAAAATTGATTTCTAGGTTTTAACTAGGAAACCTATAATGAATGTTCCATTCTAAGTCCCATTTTTTAAAATGAGTTTTTAAAAATGTAGCATGGAAATTGTGTATTAATTTATATATAATAATTGATATATTTATCTTCAGTTTGATTGATTTTGGTAAATCCTTTTACCATTGATATTAGAAATGTGCTGAAAATTTACTTACATGATTTCTTCTCATTTTATGAGAATGGTTTCATCTTTTTTATGTGCATCATCATGATCTGTAAGAATTTTTTCATGTCTAAATCATAAAAATTTACTATATATTTACTATAAGATCCATGAAATAATGAGAAGTGATTCATCCTATCAAAAACAAAACGATTAGTACAAGATAATATAATAAACAGTATGAATAAACCATTATATGAGGAAATATTACATTAATCACCAAATCATAAAAAATAATACCTAATGTAAAAAATAAATCATTCCATAAGTTACTAACATTAAAAGTCTTTAAAAAAAATTCTAGTCTATGATGAAAACCATTAAATTAGAAATATTTGATCACATATTCTCTCGAGATCAATTTTAAATTTTTCTCTAAACAATATTAATCACTCATGGAGTCATATAATGAAAATTTATATTCCATGTCATATATACAGCAAAATATTCTAATCATTTCCATAAATAACCTAAATAAAAATGATTCCATAGTAAAATCATTTATGCTTCCAAATGATGACTCAATATTTTTTCTTAAAATAAACTCCCATAATTATCTATATGATAAAACATATATTCCCAAAATTTAGTAACCCTTAATATACCAATTAAAAAAACATTCATTGAATATCATATTAAACATAAATGTTTTAAATACCTTTTAACATGTTTCTATGAAATATAAAATCATTCTTCCCTAAATAACCTTTTACTAAAACATGTTCTAAAAAATGATTTTATTCCAATAAGGTATTCCAAAATATCTAAATAATATTAATATTACATCTTATAAAACCTCAATATGGGAATCTATTCCATTAAATTTAAGATCAACCTTCGAATTTTTACCTCATTAACCATTAGTTTTATCCTATATAACTATATCATATCATAGTTCTATATAGGTTCTATCCTCTTATTTATTATATTATTTCATCAGGAAAATGTTAATTAACCAAAGAATATCCCATGAGAGTGTAAAAATATGTTTTTAACAAGGTAAAGTTCACTATGAACTAGAATATTGGAGAAGATATAATAGAAAAACCCTTTTGGGGTTATTAACCCTGGATACTTATTCAGAAAAAACATGTAAAAAGGTAATGACAAAAAATGGATTTATTTCTAGGAAAACTATATAATCACTACCTTAAAAATATTTCAAATAATATCCTACAATCATAAAAATTCATAATTTATTTCATAGTATAATATTCCAAAAACTATGTCTTCCTAAATCTAGTTCAAAAGGATTCAACTAAACTTATTCTAAACCCAACTATACCAACCCCAACTCTAGTGACCTAGAGCTGGTGTTTACATTATAACATTTTCATAAGACATATGGGATCTCATATTGAAGGACCTATAAGTTTAGTAGTCATAAATTACTATATTTGAATATTCTTCCCTTTATACTTTGGGAGTGAAATATAAAATTAAGTGAAAGTAAATATATTGTTTCCATGAACTCATTCAATATTTTCATATACTAGGGAAAGGAAAAAAATAAGGGTGTTCTTAAATCCTCAGTTAGGGTTATATACAGTATAATATTTCATGTGCTAATAAGTAATAATAAATATATAAAGGTAGATAACTAAAAAACATGTCATTTAATCAATTGCATGAGCATGAAATGCATCCATAGATAATAACACTGAAAAAACTAATTTGGAGAAAAATAATAGAATTTTAAATGATATAAATTAATCATATGGGAATTGATTATATCAAATATCCTAATATATTTACCTTTATGGTCTTTCACCATTAAATTTTAGAATATGGGTAGGTATACATCAAAAATCTATTTAATAAGGTAAGAAAACTGGTTTTTCCTATGAGACCCATTGATGCATCAAGGGGCTATGTAATTCTAGTCCACATCCATCATTGAATGCTAATTCATTCCTTATATATTAAATGACCAATTAAATTAATAAAAAATTGCCTTTATAAATAAATATCTACATTTATGAAAGAATACATAATTTAAATATTTTCTCAATCAAATAAAATATCTTCAGAGTTAATACTATTTTTAGAGGTTTTATATAATTTAAGAAATAAGAATATATATGATACAGAGAATAAGTATTTTTAAGATAAATTCAATGTCCAATAAAAATTAATTATAGGAAATTGAATTTTTGATAAAAAAAACTTAATGGCTACAAAATAAATAAGAGATAAAACATTATCATAAATTCATAAGAAATATAGGTTTTATATTAAATTCATGTATTTTGGAGAACAATATAAAATTGAAGTGAAATATTAAAATAAGTTTTCAATAATATTTTTTAATCCATTAAATGTTTTTTAATAAGATATATATCATAAAATTGTTTTTGTGGTGGGAAATCCATTCAGTGTCATATAAGTTAAAAAGAATCATTCTTTATGACTTTTTATAAATCTTGTAAAAAATGACCTTTTCAAAATAAACATAATAAATATTCCTTTCAATCAATATAAAATTTAAATGATAGTAAAAAATTTCATTACTAAATTATTTTAGTAAATAAAAAAGGACATTTCATAAAAAAAAATTAGAAACAGACATGGATGAAAAATATTACAAATAAAAAATATAAATAAGACCATATTTTCATAAATAAATTTTTTATTAATTAAAGTTAAAAAAAAGAAGAAAAATTTGGAAGAAAAAAACAAAAAATTTAAATATTCATAGTATAGAAAAATATATGTTATTTTTTTAAGGATACATTCTAATATTAATTCAATGAAAAATATATAAAATCCAAAAAAATGAGATTATGAAATAAATACTTACCTCTTTTGTAGTTTTGAAATTGTAACACTGTGAAATTAGAATCTTATAATGAAACATTAATCATCATGAATAAATAAATATACATGTAAAATACATCAAATGGTCAGTATATTACACCAAAAAAGACTAAATATATTCATAGTACCAAATATGTCTCAATGAAGTGGAAATTGAGATGAAATCCCTTATAAAGATCATATTATTAAAATGTGAATTTTTCAATGATGAGATAATTTGTAACAAATTTAAACTCACAAAATATAATTTTAAATACTATATAGAACATTCAAATTTAATTTCACACCTAACTTTGACATAATAGAATAAATGAAGAAGTGGTATAACCCAAAGAAAGAAAATTATGTTCAGAAACCACTTAAAACATGGTAACATTCAAGTGTTACATTTAAGGATAAAATTTTTGTTGAAATTTAAAATACCATCAATCATTAAGTATCAATGAGAAAACATGTAAAAGGTTTATTATATACAACATATAAATTAAATTGGGTTTATAATATTAAAATACATCTTTATAAAGGGAAGTTGAGATGAAATCCGTTATTAAGATCGTATCATTGATGTGAGAATTAATCAATGAAGTAATTATGCATAAAACATTTAAATCCATAAAAAATAAAAAAAAGTATAATACAATTATAAGTCATTTCACATTTAATCATGGAATAATGTATTCAACTAAGTATAAGTATAACCCAATAAATGGAAATTGTTATATGAAACCCCCTACCTTATCTTTTCTCAATTATTATAATGATTTAACCTCCTTTATAGTAAATTTTAATTTTTTATAATTATATTAAAGAATGATATTCATATATATAATATCATATATTATCCACTGTTAACATTGTATCACTGGTTATTTAACATTTTTTCATTATTATCACTGTTTTGAATTTTAAATGCTTAGTTTTCTCATGAGTGTTTCATCATGGATATTATCATTCATGTGAATATATTATCATTTCATCATCACATGAATTATATTTATGTTATAAATATAATATTTATTCATTATATAAATTTGTAGAATTGTTTAGGAAATGCGTACATAGAAAATGAATCACATCACTTTGTGGAAATGGTAGGTCATACGTACGCACTGGCAACATTATAATTTTTAATGGTTGTGATGGAAATGAGTTAAATGATATATTAAATGTACATAATATTAATTATGTTATAATTATTATATATATTCATTATTTACATCATTATGAAAATCCATGTGAGGTAGTCAAGGAAACTAATAACATCAGTTCGTGATGCAATTGTCCGTCGTACACATGAGCAATGGTATTGTTTCTCATTTGATAAAGAATGAGATAGATAAATATGATTATATAAAAAATTAAATTATAATTATTTTATTAATATGGGTTCTATTACGATGTAATTTTTATGACATAATTTATGTTTGTAAAATAAGAAGTAAAATGAAAGATCTTGGTTAAGATAATTATCTTCTCTTAGTGAAACCTCCTTATGATCTCTTCTAAAGGTCCCTAGGGTTATACATTTGGGAAGAACAAAACCTATATAAAATTTCTTAAGGATTTTTTATAGATATCATAATAGGTTTTTTTCAAGATAAATGGGACAATATGTGTGAGGAAGTGGGAGGATGATGTTCAGTTTTAAAAGTGAGGGGAGGGAATCATTTACAAATACATGAAATATTATAATATAATATGTGTCTAACTCATTTAAAATATTCTAAAAACAAAATAGATTTGAAAATAATAAATATATGGTGTTAATATAATATTCCAATCAAATATTGATAACTTTAAATTTTATTAAAACCTTTACGTATGGATTAACCACTTCATTATTTGTTTTTATCATTAACCGTGATAGCGAACTTTTCGATTTTATTGAGTTATAATTTTTCAATTAACATATAAATGGACTCATAAATATTATATGAATTCAAATTTAGACCAATAATAATCCACATTTTCCTATTTCTAATTTTTATAATTTTTATAATTTTTAAATGATTCAAAAAATTATTATTTTCCAAAACGTATCATTAAAGTCATGTTGGACACTATTAATTTAATATAAATTTAAATACATGAATATAGTAATGGAATTTGAGTATGAAATTTTAAAAAATTAATAATATTATATATGTGACTAAAAAATATTGGATCCTGGTAATATATAAAAAATAAATTAGATTTAATGTTTTTTAAAATCATTTAATTGATTTTTTTACTTCATACATAATCACTTTGTCGGCGTTTCTTAATTATTTAAGTTAATTATTTATTCACTAAGAATTATAAATAAATTAACATTATAAAATTAAGTTCTTCATATTTTATATAATAACTTACTTTCTAAAATAAACTCTTTTTATCCCAACCACAACATTTTAGAAATATTAAATTTAAGAGAGTGACATTTTGTATTAATTCCATAATTAAAATAATATAGGGTTCATAATCAATAATAAATAGAATAAAAAGGTCACATTTTCAAGTTTTGGATGATTAAGGAATAATTATACTCATTTAATGAAATAAAATCCAGTTTTTAATGAATTCTTTTCCTTGTCACATTAGTTTAATCCTTAATTACCCCATTTTTTCTTTACCGTCATAACAAATATTTACTATGATTACTATTCATAATGACCAAAATTAAAAAATGAACTATTTACCTTTCCAGAACCAACTGATTCAAAAAATAGAAGACATTTTATCAAATTCAATTCCTATAATTTTAATAAATTAAATTAAAAATAAACCATCAAAATAAATAAAATGGTTCTCTAAAAAACTATATTTATATATATAAAAACGTTTTTATATAAACATTAAGAATAACGTATACTATCATGAAATTAATTAGATTATTTTTAATAATTTTTATCTAATTAAAATTTTAAAATAATTCAAAACCAAATGGTACTTTCTAAATACCTAAAATGAAAATATAGATTTTAGTAAAATTAGAATTCTTCACTGTTCACTTAAAAGTCAATATTTTCAGAAATTTCCTAAGTTTCACCCTAATATAATTTCCATTTGATGATTTTAGAATTGATATTATCTTCTTAAAATATGATTTTAAAAAAATCTATAAATTAATTATAATATTCTTCCATAAAATGCAGTAAAAACATTTTTGGTGAAAGCATATTTTTTAAGCATGAAATGGATTTACATAAAATTGATTACTTATTTCTTGTGAATTAATATGAAAATTTTAATTATTTAAATATTATATATATATTATTCATACTATTTTTATTACTATTCAAACCTTTCGATTCCGTAAAAAAGTTATAAGGTTCATCTATAAATAATATTTTTTCACAATTTCTTTAAGAGTAGTGTTGTGTGTGCACCACACTATAAAACATAGTGATGTTTTTGAACAAATCATGTAAAATTTTTTGTTTTCAACACAATATAGTAACATATTTTGTTTTTAAAAGAAAATATAAACGAAACCCATGTGGTATTACATAGCATAACACAAGTTCATTTATACTTTGGTCTGCATGAAGTGAAATCTATTGAATAATTGATGTTTAATACAATGGAAATACATAAAAACAATTAGTTTCTTATATTGTTCCAAGACACATCACCAACCTCATCAAACTTCTTTATAAAAACCCATTTTTCTAAATAATGATTTTCACACTAGACCTAGGAAAAAGATACTATGTTTTATTGTTTTCTATTTGACCTAGTTATTTATATGTATATTGAATATTTTTTTTATTCTCGAATGATCCTTTAACTATTTGAGGGTCATTATCTGATATTAATATTATATCACTAGTTTCCAAGATAAATATTCTTTTTTGTACCACCTGATTTAGATCTCTAATAATATTTCCAAAATTGAAATTATATTTCAATATTAAACTTGATCTATTGATCTTTATATTTTAAATATCATCACTAGTATAAAAAGAATATGTTCCTTATTTATGAATCTGTTAGTTTTCATTAATTTCAATAAGTAGATCAGAATTTTAATCATCATTGATATCATCTTCTATGATGGTAATTTTTAACTCTTATTTAATTTCAATGGTTTTTTTACTTCATCTTGGTAATAAATCATTTATAATTTTTATGAAATATATAAGAAAATCCATTTAATTTGTATCCATGGAATGTTCCATCATTTTTCATTTTCCTTAAATTTTCCACATATTTATTTTTTCTTCATGATCATGAAAGGACTCTCAAACACCCTATAGTGTTGAACATTGCACTTATTCTTAAAACACATCTTAAAGCAAGTAATATATGATCATATCCTCAAAATAAATATATTATATTTAATTCCAATAGTATTTACTTTATATTGCACTCTCCCCTTGAATTCTTATAGTTATATCCATTAGAATTTTGTTCTTCTGTTCAGCAACCCCGTTTTTTAAGGAGTATATAGAGAACAAAAATCATTCTTAATTCCATGTTTTTTAGGATATATAGAAAATATATTGTAGTTATACTTATTTACATTATCTGATATTAATGGTGTTAATGGTTGACCCCTCTCTTTATCTTTAAAAGTTGTCAAAAAGTTTAATTTTTCAAATACATAGGACTTGTTTGACATGAACATGAAGTATATCATCCCTTTGATGTCATCAATGGATATAATAAATTATATTTCACTATTTTTAAAATCATTATTATATGTTCAAAAACATTATAATGGGATTGAGCTAAAGGTTTTGATGTTCAAATATTAGTTTCATTGTAAATTTGTTTCACAATTTTTCCAATCTCACATGTTTTACAAATATTAGTAGTGTATTATTTAACAAATTAGACATTTAATATTGAATATTCCATGAAAAGTTTCCTCATTATATTTTGGATATGATTTTGTAGTCCAGTGTTACATAAATTATTATCTTCCTACAATATTAAGTAATAATTTATCCTCATATATCCTATATAAAAAATTACATATAGTCATTATCCCTTTAGTTATAGCTTCACCATATTTTAATCTCATGGATGAAGAACAATATTTTCATGAAAATAATTTCATTTCCATCACCACATATATGATATAATCATAATATAATGGTGTATCCCATCAATAAAAAATAATTTTTATGACTAGTTTGGTTTTTTCCCAATATGAAATATTCTAATTCATTTTATCTCTAAAGATCTAAAGTATCTATGATTTAAAACTCCTCTAACATATTATTCAATATTTTTTTGGTTTTTTATTCTAAATGTCATGTGAGAATAAAAAACACTATCCATGATCCTTGAATTCATAAACATGATATCCTTGAATATAACCTCAATATAATTTTCATGTTTCCTTCCCAAAATTCCTTTCTAAAAATTAAAAGGTTTTTTAAAATTACTATGTTGTTTTTCATAGAATTTGAGACATTAATTTAAATTTCTTTATTCTTAATTACAAATTTTATAGAATTATTACAACTTCTCAATTATTTTTATTTACTTTGGTATTTCTATTAGGATGTTACTGTCTTTTTCAACCTTTTAACCGTTTTTTTGTTTCCTCACTCTCAATTCAATGGTACTTATATGATAATGTAAAGACCAATTGTACTTGAAAATATAGCCCTTGTAGAATAACACACCAAGAAAACATATATATCCTATAAACCTCTTTATTTCATAGAAATTATAATTTTGATTTTATTAAATTTTATTTTATTTTTTAATTCTAAATTGTGTTTTTCTTATCAATTCCTTTTGTGGAACTCTAACTAAGACTCTTGAGCTTTCATGATATTGTATCATGTCTCCTTATCCTTACATATTTGAGAGTATTTTTAATTATTATTATTATTTTTGAATAATTTATATCTCTATTTTATAATGGATTCATATTTAATATCTTTTTCTTTTGATGTGGTACTCTAAAAATAAATTTTATCAACAAGTCAAGTTTTATAAATAACAATCTTTCTTAAAAATTGTTACACTCACCCCTTTCATTAAAAGAATTATTCCCATCATATTTTTTTCTATTTTTACTTAAACATTTAAACATTATTATTCACATGTTTATAAACTTATTAATCACCACAGATAATATTAAAATTCATATATTCAATGATTTTGACTTTATCAGTATTCCTAATCCTTGTCTTTTCAGTCTCCTTTATCAAGACCTATTTCTGAATTTGACTTTGTATTTCTGTGCTTTTATTTATATGTACATTTTCCCCTATAAGTGTTCTAATCTCCTTCCAGAAAATTTTAATCCCCATTCATATAGTATATTCCTTTTTTATTTCTCTTTATTATAAAAAAACTCACTATTGATTTGTGATTCATTATCACCTTCTTCTTGTTCCATAATAACTCTTTAATAAGACTCTGTAATAGTTTCCTTTTCATTTCAATATTATTTACTATTTGAAACATGTTATTTAACTAATATAAATTTACTTCTAAATAATGTGGATGGTGTTTTATTCTTAACTATTATTTTATTTTTATTTAGGGAATCTGTCTTATTAGAAGCCTTCCTAGCCACTTATTCACCATCACAATCACCTATAATTTTATTGTAATAGTTATAAGATAAGTTTACAAGTTTTTAATAGTTAAACCATTTAAATACAATCTCTCCATTATAAATAATTCTTAATCAAGTGATATTTTATGAAATAAGTGAGAGTGTTTCATTATATTTTTATTTAACAATGAATTCCTTTGAGAAACATACATTATCTTCATTATTCAAAAACATTCAAATATTTTTATCTAATTTCATTATCTTTCATTCCCTTTATTTGGAGATAATCCCCTATTATAATCTCATAATTTATGGGATTAATATAAATTATATCTATAGTTCAATCATTATTATCATTTTATTTAAAGGGTAAGATATTTATATTTAACCTATTTGGTAAAATTCTCATCAAATTATTCACCATATTAGAATCTTACAATGGTTTTCCATGTTGAATCTACTTGAGGATGATATTTCATTTTTTTCAAATATTGTTATTTGGTACCCTGCGCTGAATGGTGTGTGAAAATTAGTGATGATTGTCATTAATTTCATCAAAAGCATTCAATTATTACTTTTAACCTCAAACTACTTGTTCATCACCAGATTATCTATTCATTATATACACTAAGATGAGTTGCTAAAAATATGAAGTGGAATTAGTTAAAAAAATTTAAATAGTATACGATAATGAAAGTGGAAGATATATCATGTTAGTTTCCCAAGTCACTGAAGAGTATATATTTAATATGGTTTCTACATGTCTTTTAAAAGGTGATACATAATCTTCATAATGTTAAAACTATCATCGCCATATGGTTGATTCACAACTGTCATATGTTTGAGACAACTATGGAAAGACATCATATGGTTATGTAAAGTCTATTGTAATGTTTAGATATTTATTCATAATATTAATATATATGGTTTTCATGTTGAAGTAGTAGATTTGGAATGTTGACACAAGCCCTTATTTTTTTAATGAAGACTCTGACATTGAGAATTATGAGAAGTTAGAGATCCATGAAAAATGATTTCAAATTAAGTGAATCTACATAAATAGATTCATGTAAAAGTCTCTAATATAAGGATATTCATGATTTGTATATGAATATTTATATAGATTATATCCATGTGTGTGGATTCACATGATCATTCTCAATGTTAGGGTATTTACATTAAAGTAGATCCATGTATGACCCATTGAGGGATCTATGTAAGAGTGAATATACATGAATACAATCCATTTGGACTATGGAATTAATATAAGTGATCTTTCTTACATGTGGTTTTTTTAACTATTCAATAATATATAAGAAGAGTTAGACGGAACTTCAAAAGAGTAATAAAGATTTTGAAAGATTTGAAACCTAGTCAAAATGTGACAATAATAAGGGATGAAATAATAGTTTACATTATTAAAATTCTTATGAAGGGAATTAATTTAGGATATGTTGTTCTATTTTTAAATTTTTTATACATCGTAATTATGATAATAATTATGATTTAGTCAATTTGAAGATGAGATTTATGGAATTTATGTAATATATAATAAATGGTGAAAGAGATATTTATAAAGCACCATGAGGCACAACAAACAAAACATTCTTATTTCATGTATTCATGTAGTTATATTTATTAAAATTCTGGAAGATGTTATAGAATAAATAAATAATGATGAAATACCATAATATTTATAATATAAGATCGATATAATTAAATAGAGACTTTAGACTTAGACTTTGGGGAATCCAAAGTGATGAAATTTTGTAATTTTTTGTTCAAATTATTTTATAAATAAATAAAAATTAAGTGAGACAAAAATGGTTTTTATATTTTTTAAAATTATTTTCTCATATAAATTTTTATGGACTAAAAACTAATTTAGAAGAAATCTATTATGAGAAGAGGATGAATATCATCATCTTTGGAGATTTTCTGAAGGTTATAATTTTCATTTGTAATCATTATTCAATGAGTATTATGATATTACATTGATATGGGATTTTAACTAGTTGAATCAAGACATTGTAATCTGTCCAATTCCATATGCTTGATTGATTTCATTTTTACTATAATTTTTGATCTATGTGTGTGATAAAATAACCATGATACACCAAGGATGTAGAAATCCTTAAATAAGTTAAATTTCATTAACAAATGTTCTCTATTTATTTATTTTTCCATCAATGATTATTTTAATAGAAATGTGTAAAAAACATAAGATTAAAAGGGTTTTTTAAAAACTATAACCACCGATTCAATACCCCTACCCCCCCCCCCCCCCCCTTCTCAGTTTGTATAACCCTTTGTGTTCCCCAACACTAGAAGCACACTAAAGGTGCTAAAAACTAGGTTTCCCTAGTTATGAATTCATTAACTCTCTCATCATCATGTATCTTTAGGTCGTAGAACTTTTATCTACTGATATGTAATTAGGATTCTTTAAAAAAATCCTTCATAGATGTTTTGATGTTTCTTACAAATTAAATTATATGATATACCACCCATAAGTTTTTTTATATCCTCTTCTGATTTATGGGATAATAAAAAAATTCTTGAATTTCCATAACAATCATTATTTTTATTGCTAATCGGAGACCATGTTTGGGGTATTATTTGGAATAGTTAATCCATAATGAATATAATTAAGTACATCAAGTCCGAATGTGGGGTGGTAGGGTACAATTCCCCCTTTCCAAATATGATACTCACTTCCATTTAATGTAGAGATTCTTTTTTATTAACTACTTTGTGTTGATACATGAAAAACATTATAAAAATGTAATAGAGAGTTGAACTTGTATCAGATTTCAATTGTTAGAGTTAGCTATGATTAGTAAACACTATGGGGTTAATCAATGTTTATAAGTTTTCAAAGATAAATTATCTCATTTTTAATCAAAAATATTATCTATAAACTAATAGTATTGTATTAAAAAACACAACACATTTGTTTTTGAGGTTTGCATCTTTAATTTATGACTATATACTAATTATGTTGTAGTTTTTACCCAATGAATAGAAAATTATTATTTTATTACCAAGAAGTCACTTTAGGAAGAGGAATTACCAATAAACTTTTACAAACTATATTATTAACCGATTACAAATCCAAACTCATAGAATAGAAGTGTTCCATTTGAATAATGATCACATTTGAAAGATTGATCCCCTATAGAGGTTAAAAATATTTTGGCCTTTTTCAAAATCCTATGATATAAAAATTGTACAACTTAAAAATATAATATGAAATCTGAAATCCTCATATTATGATGTTCAATGATAATTTATTCATTTTTTCAGATTTTTTATATTCAAAATTTTCCCTGAATATTCATTATATAATTAAAATATGGAAATTTATTTGATTATACACATGTGATCATCTCATTAAAATACAGTAGATATTCCCATTTTGATTTCTCATTATAAAAATATATGAAAAATATATCCATTAAATTTAAAAATACACTTGCGATATATCATTTAAAAATACCAGAAAAAATCCAAATTTTTTTATTATTTATAATTTGATATCCTATTCCCCATGCATAATAATACATGACATGGAACCTCCCTATTATAGTGTACAAATCTCTCAAACCCTAGAACCATATTGGGATGGTCCTCTAATCACAACCAGATTTAATAGAAATTATTCTTCCTTGATTATAAGTTTTATTCAATGAAGAATATATTATATCATCATATTTCTCGATTCTTAGTTATCAAATTATTTCCAAAGTACATGAACCTTATGAAGTCCTTTATGTCAATCATAAAATGTTGATATATATATATTTTCAGAAAATAAGGTTACCTTGATAACTCATATGGATAACCTTGCAACTTACATAAAAAATTATGAAGTCCTATAGTGAACCATACATGTTCCAATGTTAAGATTACGAAGTATAAAAAATAACATTACAAGGCCCCGTGTTAAATTTTATGATTATTTATAAGATTATGATGTCTGTGATAATAAATTATAAATTCTAAAAAATAAACCTTAAAAAATTTCTTGTTTTCATCTTTTTGTATATCAGCGAACCTTATAAAGTTCATCATTTTGTCAATTTCAAAAAAAGATATAAATTCTAAAATTGATCCAGATCATCACAAATCATCTCAAAATATTGTTAAGAATTTTAAATAGACATATAAAACATCCAAAAGATATAATCAATCTGATTTATAAACCTTCAATCTATTTTCTACTAGAATTTTTCCTTCTAATTCCAACTTTCTCTTCGCCCCTTAAATCATAACTCTTCATGTTGTCTTTAATATTTAATTTCATTTTATAAAACTTGTTATAAATTGTGATTCTAGACAACACCGACTCTATTCTATAATATTAACAACTTTCCAATAATCATCTGATATTCAGAAGTATTGAAGAATACAAAAATGCATACACAATTTGGTTTAATTATTTATTTACAAAAAAAACCATTTTTGATGGATTCTTACTTTATAAAATATGCTTTTATAAATGATAACTCCCAATTTATATTTTGGGTATTTTGGTTGAAAATTCATATTATTTCTTCAAAATATTTTTTTATTGATAATAAAATTAGAGTCGTCATTTCTACATTTCATATTTATCTTCATCTATATTATAAAGGAATTTTTTTTACCCCTTTTATCAATGCGGGTAACCTCAAAACCATTTCAAAATACAATAAAAATTATTTTCAACTTCCATATCATCTTATATATATTACTCTATATTTATTCTAGTTACCTTTATATCATTTAATATATGCATTGTGGGGAAATTCACTATTCAAATGTATTTTTAAATGTATCTCTTATAATTTTTAAAGTGAATTAGATAATTATTTTTTGAGAACATTACCAAAAGATAAAGGAAAATAATTTTATGGTATATATTTTATTATCTTACCTTTTAGTTAAATGACCACCATTTATGTAATTATTATATAATTTTACCCCTCTAAATTATTCATGACATTCATGTTTTGGGCCATTGATTTTTGTGTATCATCCAATATTATCCTTTATTTTTTATAGTAACATATAAAAAATTCATGTAACCCATTTTACTTTCATAGGATAATCACATTATAATGTATAATTGATTTCATATGACACATATATTTAAGGTTTATTTTTATGTTATTGTTTTGATCAAAATTTTATGGCCCTATATTATGTTTTTTAAATATTTATATATTTTAATATTACTATGGGACAAAGTTTGTTATACAAACTCCACTATGTTATGGGTCACAAGTGGTTAGATGAGTCAATTATCTTATGGGTATTAGGTGGTTATCCAAGTATACTATGATGTGAATATATTTATGGTTAACCTTGATATATATTATGATTTAATTGATTATTTTTATAAAACATTCCCAACTTATGTCTCTATGACTCATGACTATTTTATTATAATTTCATATACCCATTAAATTTTTTATGTTATGTTTTAATGATGGTTTTTATATTTCTACATTCATATGTATTTTTATAGTATGATGTTTTCATGAATGAATATTACTTCCTATGATCTCATGATCGTATTTCCTTCATATGGATTTTCTCCCATGTTCTTTTTCTCTCTCTTGTAGTGATGTTATGATAAATCAACTTTGGATCATTAATAAAAAAATTCCTTAGAGAGTGTTTTATCTCACCATTTTCTTATGTATCCATTTTCCTTATGGTATGGAGAAGATTATTAGGTGTGATATTTATCAAAAGAAATAAATTTAAAAGAATATTTTTGAATAAATATTAATTATATCATGGAATAAGTAGGTTTTGTAAGATAATATCCAAATGAACTAAACATTTGGATTGACGGAGTGTGATTTTATTTTGGAGTTGTAATTTTGAATTATTCAAAAAATAATAATATGTTTGAATTGTAGGTTTGTATTTTCGCGGTTTGTGTCAAAGAGATATTTACATATTTTTTGGGATTTTTTTAAAATGTATATTATAAGAGGATAAAACATAAACCAACCTAGGTAGATTAAATGGTGTTATAGGTTGAAATAATTTTGTCATAATTTGAAAAATATTTTTATAATTGAATCCAAAATATCATGGTTTGAATAGAAAGTTCAAAGTTTAATAATTAATGTGTCATATAGTAAGTCATCAATTACTTCATTTACCACAATTATATTACTGTTTTCTCTCATTTTTCTTCAGTAATTACTTGTAATTACTCATGTTAACCGATTTGGTATAGAAAATTAATAAAATGAAAATGAATTGAGTGATAAAATTGTCTGATGTATAATGCAGTTATTGTCCCAATAATTATGTAAATGGGATGGGAGACGATGTGAAATTATACATTGTTATTAAATATTAGGTTATGAGTAATAATATGAACCATGTAAAGTTTAAAAATTTCTAAAAGGAGGAGAAAATCACTATTCAGTACATTATGGGATAATTCGGACCATCTTTTAGTGTCTCTACCAATCAGATATTTACTATATAATGGAATAACGTTATAGAGAAAATATTTTCTATTCTTTAATGCTTAGAGTATGAAAATCTTGTTTTGAATGTTTATCATTTTGATAGTGAATTTATCCAATGGTTTAATCTCAAAAATAACATAAGTAAAATGGAAGAAATCTAATCCATGGGAAGGAGTAGTTCAATAAAAAATGAGTAAAAAATTTTCCTTAAATTTTTTGTATCAAAATAGAGTCAGAGTTCCTTAAGCTTTAGAAATAAGGGGAATATTTTATTTGTTTCATTAGAGAAAACTTCATGTCTCATTAAATTTATTATTATATATTTATCATTAATCCTAAAATAAAAATTGATCATTTCTTTATTATATTAAAATGATCTCTAAGAATCATTAATTTGAAGGGAATGTAGTAGTTATACAAAAAAAATTAATGTACACTTATGGTGGAAATGGAAATTTGATACTATTATTTTATAATGGATTTGGTGATAATAAATGGAAAGTAGATTTTATGGAAGATCAAATGATAATATTGACATAGGAAATAAGATTCAATGATTAGCATTACAATGGTTTTGGATGAAGCACCCATGAAATTTCATTAAATGAATGGGGTAATAATTTATGTGCGAAAGATTTAGAAATCAAGAAAAAAAATAAAATAGAATAAATTTACACTTAATGCAGCCACAATAGTTTGATGTTTTAGATTTATGAAATTTGGTAACTATACTATAAAATACTAAAATTCTAGATATAATATGGACAATTGACATTAGTAAACACTAAAACTAATGGGTTTAAGGAAGAGAGTATACAATTACTACCACATAAATAGAACATGAAAATGAAGTTGTGAAATGTAATCTTATAATAAATTTAATAACTTTGTATGTATTATTTTAAAATGGTTCTTTATATACCTTCTCGAAACCTGACCCATACTGGGGCTTGAGCTGCAACAACCCCAAGCTTGCATCCATAGGCCAGGGGCTGGCGACCATTGCCGAAGGCATAACAAACTCGAGGAGGCCTTTTCCTAAGTACCTGTACAGAGACACATATCCAACTCAATGTAAAAGTGAATAGGAAAAGGAAAAGAGTATACCACACTACTATATATAAACTAAAAATATACATCAAACTCTAATCAATACAAGTATAGAAAATTAAACTGAAAGGGAAAGGGGAAACATACATTCCCAACCATAAAGGTTCCACAACCCGACAACAGGTGGAAAAGTAAAATCGCTAAGAGTGACCCTCTCCTAGACCCCAAGCTACAACCACCACACACGGTCCAAGAACCCTATATCCCTATGCTCTTCTGATGTCAAAATAAACCTTTTTGTGATCTGTAGGGGAACACTGAGTGCAGGCAAATCCCAAGCAGGGGTGATTATAAAAATACTTATTAGAATGCCCCGATGGTTCAAGGTAGCAGCAAGTGAGGTAATAAAGACGGAAGCAGTAGATATAATAAGGTACAGTAAAAGAGTATAGCTCAAACCAACAAAGAATTGAAGTAAGATCGTCCAAACACGAAAATCTATAAATGGTTAAAAGGTGAACTTCACATCAATTATTCGCTACCTATAGTAGGAGAGTAGACTCGTCCAACCACAAGAAGCTAGTCATTGAAAGCACGTGGAATACCCTACGCATCTTCGCTTCTCTTGGAAGGAGAGTAACTAAAGCCCAAGGAGTGGGTACTGAAAAATGATATACATATTCTCAACCAAAGGAACCCAAACAAGAGGGTACGGGGATCTCCATATCACTATCTAAACCCATGAAAAGAGTCCCCAATAGTTCTATAAGTAAACACCATCAATTCCCAACATCCCACACATCTCCCCTAAACTGCAAGTCAAATGGGATCAATCACGACACCATGATAATCTCTACTTTGGGTGGTTCTATCTCGCTCACACGGTTTTAGGTCACTCCACAAGGACATGTTTTGGAGGGAAAAGTGGCCATCTTTTTTTAGAGTCCTATTTCACACCAAACACATCTCGTCGCAATGTCTCAAAGTCGAGAGATCTTGTCACAATGTCATGAACCCACTATCCACCCCTGCTGGTGGTTATACATATTAAATTCCTCAATGAATGCCACTACCTAGCCTAGCTAGAGGGTAATCCCTGAAATAGTAACTGGAGAATACCACTGCCCAACTAATGTGGAGGGTAAGCCCTGAAAGAGAGCGGAAAACACCACTGCCCTGCTGTGCTGGAGGGTAAGCCATGAAAGAGATCGACGAACACCACTGCCCATATGCGCTAGAGTGTAAGCCCTGAAAGAGATCAAAAAACACCACTGCCCGGCTGTGCTGGAGGGTAAGCCCTGAAAGAGATCAGTGAATGCCACTACCCAGCTACACTGGAGGGTTAGCTGGGATTTCTTTGATGATTCTAAAAACAACACTTTCATCACTGTCATCATCAATCATCGCCTCATATAGGAATCACGCTTGAAAGATCTCGCATTTTACCTTAAATGTCACTCTGGAGGGTAGCATCACATTCCACATGTAGAAACACTTTGGATAGGCTACTCGAATGCCAAAATATGTGTTTATAAAAAATAGATATGAGAGGTAGAATATTCGTAGTGGTATGCAGTGTGTGTGGGGCCCACACCAAGTGTGACCCCTCCTCATTGCCTAGCAGTGTACCAAACCATTTTCCGGTACCAAAAGGGTGAACAAGCACCACTAGGCATGCCAAGGTTCTCTAAGAGTACATGACACATTAGTCTCAAAGCCGACAAGTGAACAACACTCATCGCTAAACCGGAGGGTCGCAATCATAGGTTAGCTAAAATGACTTCTTTAATGGTCCCCTAACATCGACTGTATCTCTTCATACATCTTCTCCACTCTCACAAGAGTCAAAGTTGACCTAAGCTGTTGTTTTTCTTCAAACACATCAAAAGGATCATCCACTGATATTTCATTCATGTTTTCACATTAAACAAGAGATTGAAAATAAGGCCTCAAACATCCACACAAATCATACCATTATGATCATTGGGAGAAAAACATGCAAGGTAGGCTATCCATTTGCCTCTAACGGACTTATGAAGCATAAGTTGTAAAAATGCAGCATATGCCTGAAAGTTGTATCATGCGGCCCATGCCATGAGCCTAAATTTAGGTATACGGATTGCATTATTGTAGTCCCCTCTATGAAACACACAGAAACAAGTGCTCAAACACCCCAAACAGAAGCCAAAAGTAAAATTGGTACAACATTGTAAAAAGTACAAATCGGGCCCTATGGGTCCCACACCTTTTCTCCAACCCAAACACTTCAAAAAGCATCACAAAAGGTCTGCACAAGGACAAGGGTCATGCTGTCACTAATGGCGCGTTAATCAAACATTCCAAAAATGAGTTAGGTCCGATGCAAGAATAATTAATTAATAAATTAATCACGTTAAGTGTTTCTTTCTTCCAGGTAATGAAACCAAATAAAATTCACAGACCAACATTCGAAGGATTTCCTCAACTATAGGGTCACAATGCCTCTAATGGAATTTCAAAGGGATGGAAAATTTAACGGATGTCCGGTTGACTGATATGCCCAATAAAAGCTATAATAATACTTTATTATTATTAAATTAATGTTTTTCAGGTCACCCGACCCTAGGAACGGAACTCAAAATTCTTGAAATCTATTTCAAAATGTCTATATTGATGAGATGAACCCATTTCTGTAGAGGGCATGTCAAATGGATACTTCATTTACTAGATACACCCCTTTGAATGAAAAGGGGCTCAAATAGGGATTGTCTGGCCCAAATTGGTTGAACCGTCCTCCAATGGGCTATCCCGGTCTGGTCTTCCAGCCCACAGCCCAGCCACGGGTCCGACCCAGCTATCTGTGACCTGCTGGCTATGGCCCATGCCATCACCGACTGACCATGAGGGCTGTTCGTCATCCTTCTCTACGCTAGAAGAGAGACCCATAAGAGGTGGGTCCTGCCTCCTCTGCAACCCCCAAGGTTAGTGCCACGGGCTCCTATTTATGGTCACTGAAAGTGCCTTCTGGCGCTCCACCGCTCGAAGTTGTCATCTGGAGCCTCCTCGGAGCTCCTCCCACTCAAGCTCATCGTTGTCCACACCTCCGTGTCGGCTCCTTCGAGCTCTTCCTTGACCTACTACATCACACCAAAGACCCCATGGCGCTTCTCTGCTTGACTACACCCCAGCCTCACCTGAGTGCTACACTCTTCGACGATCCAGCTCACCAAATGCCACCTAATCCCTAGCCCCACCTTCCTACGCTCTGTCACGTGACACACCGTGGTCGCCGCACTCACCACCGCTATCATCCACTGTCTGTCAGCGTGCACTGGTGGTCCATTCTACGGACAACTGTGACTTCTCCAGATGTTCAATTTTGAATCTGAAGGTGGATTCGGGATATTCGGGGTCGGGTCATCACAGTGCCGCCCCTCACTCGTCGATTATTCAAGATTTAGCGCGTTCAAAAATTTGGATGACGAAAGCTCTAGAACGTGATTTAGAACAAGGCTTGGATGATGGTCTTGTTCATTTTTCAATATTCCTAATTCTAAAATTATAGAATTTAAATAATGAATTCTATTAAAACTCACGAAATCAACGAAGTGGTGAAAAATTAACCAGAATCCTTCCTTGTTTTTGATGTGCATCATAGGCGATGAGTTTATGAGGCTCCTTCCATGATTCACTGAAGATTTGTAGAAGACTTCACCTCAATCTAGAAAAGAACACCACGGAATGGTAGAGAGAGAGGAAGAGATAAGAGAGAACGGAAAACCCTAACTCCAAACTCATGTTTTTTTATTTATAGAAAAACTCGTTTAGCGTGGAATTTGAATCCATCCTCCCCTATAATTTTATATCGCGCCTAGGTGAAATGCTCTATTTCAAACTCAATAGAAGTATTGGATTTCAATTTTGAGATTTCTTTTCAAATTTATTCAAAAATAACTTCGACGATAAAAATCACTAAGTGGATATTCCAAAAAGATGATTTTTCCCCTGGGTGACTTTTCTCACAATGGCCCTGGGCCGAGAAATTTTATACCCCTCCTATGGTAAACGGTATTCTATAAACTCAGTTGTGGACTTGGATTTCCAATCTGAGTTACCTTTTGAGATTTATTTTGGTTTGAGCTATTAAATGAATGAATTAATAAATTAATTCCTCCATTTACTTATCGCTAACAAGTGAGGGGTCTGAACATCCCATGCACGACAAGCTTTATGTCGCGCCTAGGGTAAACACTGATTTCTGGACCCAACCATGGTCTTAGGTTCCTAATATGATCATCCTTTAATGATATATCTTGTTTCCATTGAGTGAATAGTAAAAAACACATAATATTTTTGTACAATTTATTACAAGCACACTAGACCTTGGAATTTCACGTTGTCTTAGCTCCTGGCTCTAGAAACATATGTTGAAATATTCCAATGTCTTATCAAAAAAAATTTGTCTATGCATTATTCCCTCATTCAATATTTTCATCCCAGAAAAAAAACTAAAAAAAAACTTGAGATACTGAGCTCACACCTGGCTCTCCCACTCCCAAGAAAACTTGTACAACCCCATGCTGGCACAACACGTGAACCTAAGGGGTGGTTTGTACTCATAAGTTCTGCTACTTTCGATGAAATACGTAGTAACATGCACATATATCATCACATGAAACAGTGGAAGAAGTTGTGTGCCCACTCCTACAATTGGGAGGGTAGGTCAAGGAAATAGTCAACCTCGCCATCACTTTCACGGTTCTGAATGGCCCAAAAAACATGGGGGACTTCCTGGAGAAACGTCTGAAATACACATCGCGATTGGAATCCTGTTTGGTCCATGGAATAGGGTCTCGTGATTACCTCATTAAGAATATCCATATGGTGAAACACCCAAGGATATATAGTCATGCAATATTTCACAGTTAGGGCATCACACTAGAGACTCTATTATGTACTTGGGAAGAGAAGGTTTCAACACCATCGATTGAAGAATCTTTCACCTTCATACTCCAATAGGGTCAAATACATTGAAGCCAACTACTACGAAACATCCCGCACTTAGAGATCTTGGGACTCTCTACTAAGAGAATCTGCTATAATGTTGTCACTTTCCGGATCATAGACTACATCAAAGTCATATTCCTATAGGAATTTCAACTAGCACTGTCATCTCAGGTTCAAGTCTCTCTAGGTGAAGATGCACTTCAGACACTGGTGGTATGAGAAAACCACAAAACTCTCTCTAAAAATATAGAGTCTACGCATTCTCAGGGTGAAGAATACCACTACCCGCACCACATAGTGAGTCACATATTTCTGTTTATGGGGTGTTCATCAGCTCAACCTATATTTGAAAACATTATCAAGGTTGACGTTGAGCATGAAAGGTACCGATGAACAGGGTAGGTGAGAAGACTCATCCAACTGTAAGTGGATAGATACAGAAAGCATGTGGAATACCCTATGAATATTTTCCCCTCTTTGAAGGAGAGTTATCCCCAAAATAGGCACTCTTCCAAACCACTATTGGTACATCAAGAAAAGGTAGGTCAAGTGGCAATACTCCACTATAAAATCCAATACCTTCTCTGACACTCCACTACACAACCCCACCATGAACACACACGTCAGAGTGACTCCTAGACCGCACCTTGATAGTATCTACTTTGGGTGGTACTGACTCTCTCTCACAGTTTAGATAGTTTCACAAAAACGTGTCTCTATGAGGGAAGAACCCCTATTTCTCCTTCATTCAAATCTATGCCAAACGACACCAACATAGGGTTACACCAATGCCCCGTGTCACCCTTGGTAACTCCTCGAACACGGTGTTGGAAGAAAAGAGTACCTCATGTAGTGTCTAAAAAATTCTAATGAAAAAGGTTGAAAAGACACATAGCATTCCTCTTATCATCCCATGTGTTGTAGGATTATAGACATCCATAGCACGCATCTACTTGTGGCCTCATCCGCCAGCTCCCTAAGCCTGACGTGGGTAGCCTAGTAGTGGTGGAAGGACCTCAAAACGTCACCCACCAACCATAGTTCTTCCTTCTCTTCTTCCAACACCGCCTCCCTAATGACCACCATATCCACACCTGGTAGATCTCTGATCATGACACTTCCTTTTTCATTGTTGTGCATCTACCAAATGCCTAGAAAACTCAGCACATCTGGTCGGGTAGTCTTAAGCCACGTGACCTCACCCATCACAAGCATTGCACTAGTCATCCCTAGGCTTTATCGATGATCTATAATGCCCCCAACCATTTTCCTGAGTCTTATCAAGCGGAGGCCTCCTATGTTGAGGCCCTTCCAACTGATGTACGCTAGCTGTGGAAGACTTCCCAACTTTGTTGTTCCCACTTCCAAAACTGTCCAACTGGTATCCATTTGATAGAAATTTATTTGTTACCAGGGTCTTCTCCAGCACCCTGATATGGTTGAGGATGTACAAGGGCACTACGCTGAAATGAATCTCCTCTATGGAGACCCTGCTCAAAGTTCCATGACCCGGAAGTTTCCTTCATAGACCACATCCAAGAGTACTGAGTAAGGTCTGCGAACCTTGTAACGTACTTAGCCAATTCCATGACTCCCCACTAAAGCTCTAATAGCCCCTGAAAATATAGGTAGCATAAGAAGGATGGGTATTACTCCTCATGAAACAGCTACAAGAAGTCATCCCACGAGAGTACTGACTCATCGTGCATTTAAGTAAACCCCAAAATGATCCGTGGAAAAAGACTAGCTATCAAAGCCATGATCTAACCTGTCGGTGTCTGCATAAGCCTGAAGAGATGAACCACTAACTCTAGCCTACCCTTCACTGCCAAAGGGTTTGGCTCACCAGAAAACCTCAATGGTCTTTGATGCTAGAACTCACGTATTGCGCTCAATCCACGCTCATCATCGGCCTTCGTTGTCAGTACTAACTTGTACTCCATAATTGGTGGTACTGCTACCTGCCATCCTGAAGAAAGGGAAATCGTGTGATAGATTCTGAACTAAGGCCTCATCGCTCACGAAATCTTCTTCATGAACTGGAGCTAGTATCCTGGATTTCTGTCGTCATTGAGGCATCCAAAAACCGATCAATAAGTACTACAGTCAAATGAGAATATATATATATATATATATATAAACAACGATGGGAAGAGGACTCTAGAAGGATAGTCAAAGACTCAATCATATATGATGCATGTGCCAATGTTCCCTTCAATAAGTGTCTCAGCATTCTGAGTGAACTAGTGGGTAATCAAGGTCCTGGTGAATGGCTATGTCGGCCGACGCACCATCACTGGACTCCTTGGTCTGAGAGTCTCTCTGGAGAGACATTGACACTATTTACAAAAAAAACCAACCCATTCCTTTTTAGGGATCATCCAAACAACATCCCATGAAATGAACCACCTCTCATAAAACATAGTGACGACTCGACCAGTACTGGGGCTCGAGATTTAACTACCCCAAAGCCTACCTCCATAGGACAAGGGCTAGCGACCAGCACCGAAGTCATATCAAACTTGGGGAGGCCTTTTCCTAAGTACTTTTACACACACACGTGGTCAACACAATGAAAAAGTGCATAGGGAAAGGAAAACAAGATACAACACTACTATATATAAACCACAAATATTCATTGATCTCTAATAAATACAAGTACAGAAAAGTAAACTGAAAAGGAAAAGGAAAAAATACCCGACCAACCAGAAAAGATCCACGACCCGACAACAGGTGGAAAAGTAAAACCGTTGAGAGATCCCTGCTCTTGGATCCCAATCTATGACCACTACACATGGACCAAGCACCTTGTATCCCTAAAATCATCTGATATCATGATCAACCTATTTGTCATCTGCAAGGGCACACTGAGTTTGGGAAAAGCCCAAGTAGGTGTGAGAATACAAATACTCAGTATGATTCCCCAAAGGCTCAAGGGAGCAGCAAGTGAGGTGCTGAAGAGGGATGAAATAGATAGAACAAGGTGCAATAAAAAAGTATAGATCAACCCAATAAAGAAGTGAAGTAAGGTCATCCAAACACAAGGGGCTAGGAATGGTGAGAAGGTGAACGTCCCATCGAGTCTTCGCTGCCTATAGTAGGATAATAGACTCATCCAACCACAGGAATATAGACACAGAATGAAAGTGGTATACCCCGTGTCTCTTTTCCTTTTCTAGAAGGTGAGTAACCAAATCCTAAGGAGTGGGTACTGAAAAATTATATGTATATGCTCAACCAAAGGAACCCAAAATAGAGTGTAAGGGGATATCCATATCACTAGCTCAGCCCAGGAAAAGAGTCACCAATATTTCTAGAAGTAAACACCATTAATGCCTAGAATCCCACAAGTCCTCCCTAGATGCATGTCAAAGGGTCTCAATCACCACACATTGATACTCTTTGCTTTAGGTGGTTATGTCTCGTCCACATGGTTTTAGGTCATGCCACAAGGATTCGTATTAGTGGGAAAAGTTCCCCTCTTTATTGAGAGTCCAAAGTCAAATCAACTGTGTCTTCTCACTATTCCGCACAGTCGATAAATCATTTCACAAATTCATGAACCCACAATCCAGCCCTGCTGAAGGATTTACTTGTAAAATTCATCGGTGAACTCTTCTGCCCACCCTAGCTAAAGGGTAATCCCTGAAAGAGTAACCAGAGAACACCACTGCCCAGCTATGCTGGAGGGTAAGCCATAAAATAGATTGGAAAACACCATTTTTCAGCTGCGCTAGAGGGTGTGCCTTGAAAGAGATTGACGAACACCACTACTCTGTTGCGCTGGAGGGTAAGCCCTAAAAGAGATCGGCAAACCTCACTTCCCAACTGCGCTAGAGGGTAAGCCCAGAAAAAGATCGGTGAACACCACTACCCAGCTACGATGGTGGGTAAGTAGGGATTTCTCTGGTGATTCTAAAAACATCACTACCATCACTATCATCGTCAAGCATCACCTCAAATAGGCATATCACTTGTAACATCTCGTATCGTGCCTTGAAATCCACTGTAAAGAGCACCACACATTCCACAATGAGAAATACTCATGATAGGCTACTTGTAGGCCAAAATATGAGTTCCGGAAAAAAATAGATATAAGATGTAGAATATTTGTAACGGTACGCAGCGCGTGTGGGGCCCACACCTTGTGTGACCCCTCCTCATCACCTAGTCATGTATCTAACCATTTCCATGTACCAAAAGGGTGAAAAATTACCACAATTCATGTTTAGTTACTCTAAGAGTACAATCCATATTAGTTGCAAAGCCGATATGTGCATGAAACTTGTCGTTAAGCTGGAGGGTCAGAATCATTGGTTACCTGATATGCCTCTTCGAATGATACCAGAACATCGACCGTATCTCTTGATATATCTTCTCCACTCTCACAATAGTTAGAGCAGACCTAAGCTGTAGATTTTATTCAAACATGTCAAGAGTATCTTACACTGATATTCCTTTCATTTTTTCACATTTAACAAGAGATTGTGAATAAGACTCTACATATCCAAATAGATCACATCGTTGTGATCCTTGTGAAATAACATGAAACATAGGCTATTCATTTCCCCTGAATGGATTTATGAAGCATTAGTCATAAAAACTTTGCATAGGGATGAAACCTTCCTCATAGGGACCCTTCCTTGGCCCCAAATTTAGGCGGTTGGATTGTATCGTTGTAATCCCCTTGTAAAAACACACAGAAATGAGTGTTCAAAAACCCCAAACAGATGAGAGATGAAAAATTTTCATTTCATCAAAAAATGTACAAACCGGCCCCTATATGTCCTACATCTTGTCTCCATACCAAGAACTCTGAAAATTGTCTCAAAGGGTCTGCACAGGGACCGAGGTCTCACTGTCACTAATGGTGTGTCAATCGGACATCCCAAACAGAAGTTAGTTCCAATACAAGAATAATTAATTAATTAGTTAATCACATTAAGTGTTTCATGCCACTAGGTAACAAAACCAAACTGAAAAATTTTCGAACCAACTTTGGGATGACTGCCTCAACTCCAGGGTAAAATCCCCTCTAACGGTACTTCAAATTTCATCTGGTTTGATATATATGTGCAATTAAAGCTTTAATAATAATTTATTATTATTAAATTAAAGTATTCTTGGTCACCCACCCTCAGGAACGGAACTCAAAATTCCAAAAATCTTTTTCAAAATGCCTGTATCGTTGAGATGGACCCATGGCCATAGACAACGCGTCAAACAAATGCACTATTTAGGATATATGCCCCTTTGAATGCAAAGGGGATCGAATCGGGCAGGACCAGCCCAAATTGGATGGACCCTCCTCCACTAGGTCGGACTGTCCTAGTTGACCAGGTCCGGTCCACCAGGCCACTGGTCGTGGCCCATGCGGACAGTGACCTGCCACAAGGGTTGGCAACCCTCCTACTCCGCACCAGCATAGAGAACCACGAGACATGGTTTTACCACCTCCACTACCCCCGAGTTCAACACCTCAGGCTCCTCCCACCTTATGGCGCTCCACCACCCAACGCTGTCATCCGGAACTTCCTTGGAACACATATCGCTTGAGCTCACCATCATCCACACCTATGCGCCGGCTTCTCTGAGCTCCTCCTCGACCAACTGCACCACACTGAAGGTCTCCCAGCTCTCCTCCGCTTGGCCACACCCTAGCCTCACCTGTGCATCATTATCCCAACTGATCCAGCTCGCCACACGCCTCCTAAGCCCTGACCCCACCTTCTTATGCTAAGTCACGTGACACACTACGGCCGCCGCGCTCACCGCCTATGTCAGTCGTCACCGTCCAACATGTTTTGGTGGTCTATTATGCGGACCACAAAGACCTCTCTTAAGGTCTGATATCGAATCTGAATATGGATTCGGGATCCTTGGGTTCGGATCATCACAGTGTCGCCCCTTGCTCATCAATTCTTTGAGATTTAGTGAGTTTGAAAATTTAGACAAAGAACGCTGAAGAATAGGATTTAAAACAGGGCTCAGGCGATGGTCCAATTCGTTTTTCCGTGGTCCTAATTCTAAAATTATAGAATATAAATGAGGAATTCGACAAAAACTCAAGAAATCAATGAAGGGGGTGGAATTAACTAGAATCCTACCTCGTTTAGATGCACGTCGTAGGTGATGCATCTACGAGGTTCATTCCTTGATTTTCCGAAGTTTTGGAAAATAATGAACCTTGATCCGGAGAATAATGTCGAAGAATGCAAAAGAACATTAAAGAGAGAGAGAGAGATAGATAGAGAGAGGAGAGAGAAATGAAAATCCTAACTCCAAAATCATGTTTTTCTATTCGTAGAAAAAACTCACTTAGTGTGGAATTTGAAACTGTCATTTCCTCACATTTTATATTTCACCGAGGTAAAACACTCCATTTCAAACTCAACGGAAGTCTCAGATTTCAATTTTGAGACTTTGTTTGAAAGTTATTCAAAAAGAACGCCAGTGATAAAAATAACTAAGTGGTTATTCCAAAAAAATGATTTTTCACCTGGGTGACTGTTTTTAATGCTTTCCCCGGGGTGTGTATGCATCCATCACATAGAGGACGCGCTGCTATTTCCCCACATTCCCACTTTCCAATGGCGGTCAGAATCCACTCCTTATTCAGGGACGTCTACTCCTTGATAGAAACGAGATGATGGGATGTCGGCTCTTCCTTCCGTGGATTCCTCCTTAGAGCTTGTCACCTATTCCGGTTCTCCCTCAAAGATTTAAAATGTAATTCGTGAAGCTCTTCCCGGTTCCATATCTTCCTGGAAACTAATTAATTACATTTCTTCTATCAGGACCATCCAAGGGGTCTGATTAGGGCAGAAACCTTTGGTTAGGAGAGTAGTCATGTTGGGGCATCACTGGTATGTCTTGACACTGGGGAATTGGCATGTCTGTCTTATGTCCCTTATCATAGGGATTCTCGAGGGCGCAGAAGACCGAGGAATCCCACATCGAACTTGGGGAATTGTATTCCATAGGCATTTATCTAAGGTTTTCCTCATCTTCCCATGTTTAACATAGGGTATGCTGAAAATTTAACATCCAGTGAAGATGGATCGGACTGATCGGAACACTGGCTAGAGTGGATTATATTGAAGAACCACCTGGAGGGAACACCAATATTGGGTCCAGCACATAGGCAGCTTCCCGAATGATGTTGGGGGGAATGGAGAATGAAATGGCATGATCCCACCGGGATGTGGCAGCACAGGTAAGGATTAGGATGGATGGTGGATTTGGGCTTGGATCTCGAAGAGACTTCCTATGTATCCCCGTGGCGGGGAATCAAAGTCTGCATAGTTCGGTGAGATGATGGGACACCTTAAGAGGCGACCCGTGAGAATGGATGCATGGATGGGACCTGGAGGAAGTGGAACCTTCAGGTTAAGGAATGAGCTTCCTGAGATGCATGGGATCTAGGGAGAGGTCAAGATGAGACATGGGTGGTGGGATTGATCCCCATGGAGGCCTCCTACGTATCCCTGTGGCGGGGAATCATAGTCTTCGTAGTTCAGAATGCAATGTAGTTTAACGTCATGCGGGACGAGAATGGGACTTACACTCTGAGGTAGCCAATGGTGATGGCGAACTGACGTGAATGGGGTTGGAATGACCAGGTGGTGGGCTTGAACCTCATGAAGGCTTCTTATGTACCATTCCTTAGCACGGATCAAATTCCCCATAGTTCAGCTGGAATGTAGTTTAACATCATGCGGGATGGGGGAATTTGGGGCTTATGCTCTAAAATGGCCCAAAGTTGGAGTCGGTGAACCGATATGAAGAAGGACCTGGGGTCCAGGTGGATTGGGGCTTACACTCTGAGGCGGCGCATGGTGGCAATGGGGCTTGGCACACCGACACGGAGATGTTCGGGGCTAATGGTTTGTGGGGATTGAACCTCGTGGAGGATTCCTACGTACCATGCCTTAGCATGGATCAAAGTCCCTATAGTTTAGGATGGATGGGGCTTGTGCTCTGATATGGCCCAAGGTGGTGGGGATTGAACCCTGTGGAGGCTTCCTATGTACCTTCCCTTAGCACGTAGCAAAGTCCCCGTAGTTCGGGATGGATTGGGGATTACGCTCTAAGGCGGCCCAAGGTGGTGGGGCTTGAACCTCATGGAGGCTTTCTACGTACCATGCATTAGCATGGATCAAAGTCCCTGTAGTTCAGGATGGACTGGGGCTTACGCTTTGAGATGGCCCAAGGTGGTGGGGCTTGAACGTCGTGGAGGCATCCTTCGTACCATGCCTTAACACGGATCAAAGTCCCCATAGTTTGGGATAGATTGAGTCTTATGCTCTGAGGCGGCCCAAGGTGGTGGGGCTTGAATCTCGTGGAGGCTTCCTATGTACCATGCCTTATCATGGATCAAAGTCCCCATAGTTCAGGATGGATTGGGGATTATGCTCTGAGGTGGCCCAAGGTGGTGGGGCTTGAACCTCGTGGAGGCTTCCAAAGTACCATGCCTTAGCACGGATCAACGTCCTCGTAGTTCGGGTGGATTGGGGCGTACGCTCTTAGGTGGCCCAAGGTGGTGGGGCTTGAACCTTGGGAAGGCTTCCTATGTACCATGCCTTGGAATGGAACAAAGACCCCATAGTTTGGGTGTACAGTTTAACGTAATGTGGGACGGGGGTGCTTGGCAGTTTAACGTCCTGCAGCTCAGAAGAGGGCATTTGGGGATTACGCTCTGAGATGGCCCAAGGTGTGTCATGGTCGGTTCTCACTCTAAGCTCATGGGATTCATGCTCATTATGAGAAACAAGAGGTAGTAGAGACCTGACAATCACATCGCGAAGGGTGCATTCGTGGGAAGTGAAAATTGGCTTACGCGTTGAGCGGCCCATGGTATCGGGACTTACTCTAGGATGGAGGCCCGAGGGTGAAAACGTGTAGTGGGACAGTGATTTGGCACCCAAGAAGAGAGGAGGGGCCCCATTCCCTATCATTCCCTTCACTAGCCTTGGCACCGAGGAAGTGAGGAGGAGCAAGGGTGCTGCCTCTTGCAAGAAAAGCTAGGGGCTTACACTGAGTTGGCTACCCTTCCCCGCGGACAAGCGCCACTCAAATAAATTACCCCATGTGAGGTATGATCCCATCCCCATAGAGACTAGTGGGCATGGAGAATGTCCGATGTGGGGGACCTTGCGTGCGAGGGATGGGGTTAGGTCACAGTTTAACATCATGTGTTGAAGATAAGGGACTTGGCAGTTTAACGTCCTGCAGCTCGGATGAGGTGGGTTGGCTCCGCACCCCTAGGACTTACATAACCGATGCCCTCTACCCCTTGTGGAAGGGAAGGCATCAGCAAGGCCGTAGCGAGGGGGTGTCCTAAGGAGAACCATCGAGGGGTCCACGTTAGCGTGGCTATGCGAAGAATCAATAGCTGTTAGCGTGCCTATGCGAAAAAGCATGAGGTGAAGCAACACAATGGGAAGGATTGTACAAGGGACTATGAAGTTACTTCGTATGAGCCTAGAAGGTCTCACGGGAAAACCATGTATGACGCGGATTCCTGGGGCACACGATACACCTGTAAATGGAACCCAGAAGGAGGGCATCGGGCGTTCGCATAAGAGGGTTCCCAGGGAGCACTGAGGTGAAGGGCCCCGGGGATTGCACGCAACCCTTGGGGATTGCACGCAACCCTTGGGGCTTGCACGAAATAAAGTGTTCCGGCTCGAAAATCCCCGGGTTGGGGTGAAATCAGTGATGCTTGCACAAAATAGAGGGGTCTGAGGTTTTGTGTGCGGCGTGAAGGGATTGCACGCAAAGGAGTGGATTGCGCTCAAAGGACGAGGTGTGGGCGCACAGAAAGTATTGGGTGCAGCTTGGCTGGCTTGCGCGCCTTGAAAAGGATTGTGTGCAAGGGATAGAACCCAAAGGGGTTGTAATTTAGTCTAAGCCAGGGGATCTCAAATGAAGGTGAATCCCGGGGAGAATTGGTGTGAAAATGAACCATACCTAAAGACCATATTGTGTGCGCGTGGAATGCCAATTACATGCACGAGAGGTGGTTAAAATTCTTCATCCCTGAAAAGGAAGGTGGTCTCCTTCTATTTATAGGAATCCGATGGTGCAAAATTTAGTGCGGTGCGGAAAATTTGCGTGACGGAGGTGGCGGCGTGATATATCAACTGCATGGGGCACGAGCGCGAAATTATTTCGCGTTGGTGCCGGGATGCTTCACGCATCCCAGTACTTTTCGTGCGGGATATATTTTTTCTTGCACTTCTCCATTTTTATTTTGCGCAGCACCTCCGGGTCCTCTGGACCGGGCCACCGGGTCCAAATATGACTTCACTTTTTCGTTTCAGAACTTTCTCCAGCACTTAATCACTTTTTAGTGTGTACAAATGCCCCCCCCCCTTCGGAATTGGATCGGCGAGGGGTCGCAATGATCAGATTCGGAGGGAAATGCCGAAACACAGGGCTTCATATCCCCCCTGGGTGAAAACAATTTGAGCAGCATGCAAAACTTGGGCACGCACGGTATAGGTTTTTCATGCGGTCATGGAACCCAGGGTTAGCCTATAAAATCGTCCAAGGGACCCATGCTCTATACGCCTTTTCTCATGCAATAAGCTCTGAGCTCTCGTGTGCACAATTTCTTTCTCCCCTACACGAAAAACCCCTCGACAGCACGTAATTCCACTACGATTTTGAGAGATTTTATGCGCAAACACGGGACTTTTCACGCCACGGCATGAAATTTCATACAGCCCACTGATTTTCCACACCGGACTTACAAATTTCGCACCAACTCATAAAATACTTTGTCGAAAGAAAATGGACACACACCAGGTTGATGAAGGGGAAGCCACTGCTCGAAGGGCTGAAATGGCTGCGAACTCGGAGGTTTATGGTGAAAAAAGGGTCGTCTCCAACAACCACACCCTCTTCAACATGATAACCCCTGCCCAGAAAGAGTACGCCCTATCTGACAATCTTCCACTGTGGGACTTCGACATTCTGGAGGATGTCCCTCTGCCAAGTTTTGAGGTTGATACCCCGCGGTGATGGGTGACCCGTGAAGATGACCTTCCTCGATACAACATCACCAATAACAGTCACCCTTCCTGAGAAACCAGGCACATGGATGTCTATGTCCTCAACCCTAGGACCAGGACCATTGCAGGGGGTGACTCTATTGCGGAGAGCTCATCGGCCCTCTACGCGATCACTTTCTATTAGAGCATCAGTGATGAGACCAAGGGTTGGCTACAGGACTAGGATCTGCGGTCTGGAGGCAGCTTCACTAGCGAGTGGGCCTGGGCATACTGGGTTCTCCACACATGCGACAAATTTGGGGCCGAGCTGTGGCACATTGGTCTGTTCGAGGCGGTGGGGACATCGCAGTTCCACTTCTACCGGTAGCCTGAGCTTGGACCAGAGCTGTTCACCCAGTGTTCCACTGACACCAACACATTCCACCTGCATCATGGGGTAGTATACATAAGTCTCTGGGACATCCACTGCATCGGAGGCATCCCTTTGGAGGGCCATCAATACGAAGAGTTCCTCCTGCCGATGAACATCTGGGGTGACAGGTCTCGAACCCCCATACTGATGTGGCACCTGTTGAAGGAGAAGATGAAGGTCAAGGACTTCCTGGAGGACATCGGCTACAAGGAATTGTTCAGCCTATTCCTGGAAAAGGATTTGGAGGTCAAGATGCCAGGGCAGGGAAAACGTTGTCCAACTGCGGTTCATAGGATCAAGAACGGATCCTGGAGGAAGGGAAATTACAATCATGGGGATACAACATCAATGAGGCTCGATACCTGAATTTCCGATACGCCGGATTCCTTGACACATTCCTGAGCGAGTGGCTCTTGTCGATGTAGGATACAAGGATGGGCGTCCGTCCAGCAACTCTGGTGATGGTGGGCATCATGGCTGCCAACAAGATGTTCAACCCGGGGGTCCCTGTGCTGGCTCGATTATACGCCATCTTAGGACGCATCGCGAGAGGGTAATCACCTAGGATAGTATGTGGACCCTTCTAGATCTTCCATAGTTGGGTTGTGACTCACTGCGGCGGGTATAGCTTCCCAAATACCATCCGTCCTTCGGGTAACGACCTGCGACCATCTCTGCTGAATATTTTTGGGGTCATGCCAATGACTCTCAATGAGGAGGGGGTACGTATTAGGATTGGTAACCATTCCAACATTACCTTTATCCCATTCCCCACATCAATTGATCAGCAGATAGACGATGGGAAAGGCTCGCTGAAGTAGAAAGAGTACTTCCAAAGCATCAGAGGTGGGGTGCTCATGGCCCAGATTGATGGGAAGATTCTCTGCGAGCCTTATGTGTCGTCCTGGTTTTCTAGTCTGTTCAGATGCCTCCAACGAATGCCGAAGAAAGTATACCCAGATGTTCGGGAGGAGAGGTATCCCTGTGTTCTTCGTCATTTTTGGCTGATGTTCACAACCTATGGCTCTAGATACATCATCACTTTTCCTCCTACCAGAGTCAACACTGGCCTCTCGACCAAGTATGCTGAACATTGGACCGTAGCATACCCAGAGGGGCTTCTGCATAAGTGAGTTTGGTATCTCAAAGTTGCCAGTGCGAAACCTCGGCAGCGAGAGAGTAGGTAGGGTGCCGCTAAAGGATGAGGACCATAAGCGCCTTAGAAAATGGGGCATGCATAGGCTGGGACCTCAGTAGTGGGGGCGTCACATGGCGTGGTCGCGCCCTTGTTTCCTGGATGAGGAGGGTCCCATTGAGCAGCCAGAGAACTTCATGCGAAGAAAATAAGATACTTGCTTCAACCTTCCCAGGATTTCGTCTTCCCTATGCTATGGTCGGCATGGATAACCTTGCATCCGTCAATGAGTACTGAATCCCTATGGCAGAAAATAGTGTGGGATGGGATCCAGTTTCTGGAAGTCGGGCTTATCCGGGTTGCCGACCGAGTGAGCTTCCATCGACGGCATGCATACCTGACAGGCATAGAGATATACGCACATCAACGGGGTTGGCGTGTTGAGACACCTCTCTTGGTGAAGGTGCTGCTCGGTGAGGAGCATGATCTGGAAAGGATTCCGATAGGGGAAGATGACAGCGACGAAGATTCGGAGGGTGGAAAAACAGGATAGGAGGTAGAAGGAGAGGGGGAAGGTGAAGGAGAGGGAGAAGGGGGGCCTGAAGGTGAAGGGTTGCAAGGGTCATCCCAGCAAGGGAGTCTCTGGGAGAGCGGTGAGATCATCGTCTATGAAATAGATGTAACCAAGATACTCGAGGTATCTTTCAACCATTTTCCATCCTTCTCTATTCGTTCAATTACCTTACAACCCTTTATCTACTTTCTCTCTTGCGTAAGAGCACACTAGTGCTGGGACTGATCAGGAGTCCCCAATCAGAGGAGGTAGATGAGCTCCAATGGAACAAGGTGGTTCATCGACGCTCGTTATCGAGCTGACAGGTGCGGAGGTATCCCCCTCCACGACACCTCCCGTAGCGGCCAGAGAACTATAGGCTGATGGCTTTGGTTCCTTTAAGTTCCTTACTTCGATACCAGTATTAACTGTTAGGGGACTCGGCTGATCAGGGTTCTCCTTGTATGTACAGTGATCACGGCGTTGGAGGCTCTTCGGGCTGCTGAGTGGTCTACGCTTATCGTTGGTTTAAGTTTTATGCGTCCCAAATTAATTACCCATTCTTAGAACTTTACTACAAAATAAGTTCGGGGTCGATCCACAGGGAACCATGGCATGCATGAATTTAATTGAGTTAATACTTAATTAGGTGAATTATGCAAAGTTTAGAAACTATTGGGTTGATTTTTGGGTTTTGATTTAAACTAAACTAATTTTCTTTGAAGAATGGATACAGTTTGAAGGAAAACAACGGGTAAATTTAAAAAGTTCTTAGAAATGAAAAGAAAAGACGTGTCGGGGCTGTGGTGAATAAAGAGTTCTTATACAGATTGTTTAAATGGTTGTGTTGTTCATAATAATTCAATCACTCAGGATTTCATTTTGTTAAAATATTTCCTTTTTCCGGTTCCTCTGGTTTGGAATTAGAGCAGTTGACTCCATGGTCCGGTAGTCAATGTCCTTAATTCTTTATTACATCTAGTCTATTACTTGAATCAGTGAAAACCTTCCAATGGTCATGGATTTTTGCACTGTTACTTTTCTTTTGTATCGCTGAGAATCCTTCCCTTGGTCCGGCTAAGAATTCTGAGTTATATTAGACAGTGGCTTAAGAAAGTAAGATGAATTACAACGATTCAAACACAACTATATAAAACAATATACAAATTATGATCCCATCATCCATAGCCCCAACACAAGGGGTTTAGTTACACATAGAATTTAGGAGAGAAACGACACACGTGATACCTGACGGATTCATCGTGTTGGCGTTGAGGTAGAGTATCAGAGGGTGGAATGGTGGAATAGCGGAATGACGGCACCTCGGTGGATTCGGGAATGGTGGTAGCAGAGCTTCTCCCTCCTCCAATGGTTCTGAACTCCTGAAATTCGTAGGCCAAGGCATCATTTTATAGAAAAATAAAGTACATGGCGTGTATAGAAAGTACACACCGTGTACTTTTCGTCAACGCATTTTGGCGCCATTTTCTCTGATGGAAAGTGGTTGAGCATGCCGTTCTTGACTATTTCACATGGCGCCACCTGTATGTTGAGTGAACACGGCGTGTAGCACCGCCATACACGGTGTGTAGCTCCGCCAGCCCCTTCTAGAATAGCAGACACGATGTGTAAAAGTTCAGACACGTCGTGTCTTCATCAACGGCCACATGGGCATGCAGACGTTTCTCTACAACCACTACTTCTAGAAGGTGGTACACGGCGTGTAGCACTAACCAACACGGCGTGCATCTCTTCCTGGTAGACATGGGCATGTACTCCCTACTTTGGTCTGTGTCGTTGTCTGGATGTACATGGCATGTATAGAAAGTAGACGCCGTGTTGTTTCAAAAACGTCACAAACTTCCCTTGATCAGTGTATTAAGCCAAAAAGCTCCTGCAAGTAAATAGATTCACCGAAATCAAAGAATATTTTCATTAAACCACAGATATATGCTGAAAACATGCTTTTAGCATCAACTAAATATTTGGAAATGTATACACAAATTGGGTGCATCAAATTCCCCCACACTTAGTCATTTGCTTGCCCTCAAGAAAAATCTCAACATCTAATTAAGAGAGCCTGTACTTTGAAAAGGAATGTATTTAGTTAATCAAACATATAACTGATAAAGTTACTGAGGAAAAATTCTAAAAGGCACAAACAAATTCAATTCATAAGATATTAAAATCATGCCTCTTATATAATGTAATTAACTACTCTCATCCTCTTTCAAAATATTGTTCAACCTTTCAAAAATAAGCATGCCACTTGATGATTTACCTTACCAATTAAAATCACACTCCACACTCAAGATGTTTTTAATCGAAGTTATGCTCAATCCAAGTAATATACATTCTATCCCTATGTTTGCAAAATATCTTGTTCTCCATTTCATAAAAATTGAATTACAAAAATCATGAGGGATTTTTCAATAAGGTTTAGATGTTTCTGTGGCAAAGGGTTGGTTGGTTCAGATGTGAAAATAAATTCTGAGGCTTGAAAACGGATGGATAATTCCTTTAAATAACATTGCATGATATTCAAAGTAAAACAAATTGAAAATAAATCCTTGAAAAGCCCAGTGAAATGCTTTTGTAATCGTTACCAACTCCCTTAGGTAAGTAGGGTTTATGGGGAAATAAGTAGCAAATAAGTATAAGGTCCCCTCGTTGTTTGTTTGTTGTTGTTTTTTTTACAACAAAACACAAGGGAATCCCTTATGAATACAATGAGTACATGTTTGGAACCCATTCTGCCCCAAATAATCAAGAGGCACTCCCCCACACTTTATTTCATGGTTGTAAAAAAATATTCCATGTATTGCCAACTCCCTCTTCAAATCTTAAATGAATAATCATGAAAAGTTTAAAAAGAAATAGGGTAGGAATGGAAATAGTCTTGTAATTTGGCTTCCTATAAAGGTTGTTCATGGCTTCAATGGGCTTAACGATGATTAAATGTAGGGTAGGTCTCAAGATAAAGGGGTTGAAACAATCTAATTCCTCAATCATGTTAAATTAATTCAAAAATTTCTTCATATTTAAAAAAGAAAAACATGTAAATTTTGGTAGTGATGCATATCCTAAGAATCTCTCAAGAAAGAGGGTATTAGAAAAGAAATATGAAAAAGGGTTTAGAATACCTCTCAGGAGTGGAAAAATAATAAAGGGATAATCAGGTCATGACCTGCATATAAATGATTAACCTAATTAATGTAATTTAATCAAGGATGAAAGGTTGTAATTGAAACTATATCAGCAATCATTTTAAAATACTTAAAAAATGAAAAAACATGTAACCTTTCCAAAAGTTCCTACTGATAACTCTAGCATTAATAAGATTAATTAACAAAAACTGATTTACATTTACAAATATAGAGTCTAATAATGATTTCTCATAGGTTAGTTTAAGGGCAACGACTAAGGTGAAAGATATAGATGCTCCCCCACACTAAACACTGCACATGGTCCACCAAGTGCAACACCAAGGTAAAGGGTAGGAATCTGGGAGAAATGGGGGACAAATTGAGGGAATGTAGTGGAAGAATTAAATCCAAAAAGAAATAAAATAGAAATGGAAAAATACTCCCCTCGTGAAAAGTGATTCCCAAAGCGCGCCATGCCTGTACCTGTGACTGTCGAGAAAAAGAAAGAAGACTACAAACATGCATAACATCACAGCACAAAAAATGACAGAAGAGATATATAAGATAAAGGAAAATGTCATTATCATGGGGTCGCCTCAGGGGAGGCATCATCCAGTACAGAATCGGCCGGGAGAGATGGGGCAGGAGCCGTGGAAGGGTGAGGCTCTGACTCAGCATCGGGAAGGGTAGCTGAAGAAGTAGGAGCCGTAGGTGCTAGAATCGGGATCGGAAGCTCAGCAGCAGGCCCTGGCCCGGCAGAAGTGGCAGCAATAGAGCTCATTGTAGTAATCAGAACAAAAGTTGTGGCTGACGCAGGAGATGGCGGTGGAGCAGTAGTAAAAGGGCCAGGAACGGAGGCAGGGGCTGGTGGCTGAGGCAATGGAACACCAAGATGCTAAGCAATATATACCAATAGATGCTCCATCCGGTCCTGGAAGCCATCCAGACGAATCAAATGGCGTGCAATGGTGTCCTGGCGGCCGATGATACGGGCTAACTGCTGCTCCATCGTGGCTAGGTGGAGGGAAATGGCTGGATCGACCGAGTGTGCGGGGGTAGGTGGGATGGGAGATGGGACAGAAGAAGGAAGGTCAGAACAAGTGGGTCAGTAGGAGGTGGGTGAGGGGGAGAAGCTGGAGTAGGTGGGGAAGGAGGGGCAGGGTCAGCAGGTGGGGTAGGGTCAGCAGGTGGCGCAGGGTCAGCAGGTGGCGGGGCTCTTGCCTGAGAAAGGACGTAGGCACCCCCTGCTTAGGGACCAATCCCATGCAAATGAGCATGAGGAAGTACATCCGATGGGGTGAACCTAACAATTTATTAGGTAATGAGGGATTTAATACCCCCAAGTGGTGGGCAAGACGGGTGGTGTAAAACCCGCCGTTCAGGTTGCCCTGACGCCCGGTAAACATGGAGTAAAAATAGGAGGCGGCAAGAAAGGGGAGGTCCGGGTAGGCGTGCCGGATGACACAGGTAAGAAGCTCCATGTCATGGCTGGTCAAGACCCCCATATCCTCATAGGGGGATAGAGTATGGCGCCGAAGCACTGATGGGTGAAGCGAAGGACGAGATCGGCTATAAGAGTGCTCTTCTGAGAAGTGGGGGAGTACCGGTGGTCCGGCCCAGCGATCTCCCACCACATGGCAATGAGGTCAGAGCGCTCGGGCCGGGTCAAGTCAAAAACGGAAGGTGGGATGAAAGGATGGGGTTAGAAGCCGCAACCTCGGCCGAACTCTGTCATCCTCAGAGAAAAACGTCGACCGCCTAGCCGGAATCGAACTACTAGCACCGCATCGCCAGGTGTCTCTCGGTACTCCACTCCATCGAACTCAAAGGACGCCGCAAACTCCAAAAATAAATCTCGGAACACAGGAGTGCTGACCTAAAAAATCTCAAGGAGTGTGGTGTGCCCAACAAGTACCTCTAACTCCTCCCAAATACCGAGCTACTATGGAATGCTGCTGTCAAGGTACCGTCCGCTCATTGGTATCGGCCGACGAGAAAAGAGTCGGAGTCTATCGTATGCGAGGTCGGTAACCAGGAATACCGTGCAGGGATAGGGAGCACCTGCAGGTCCCGGACCAGGTGTCGGTGCAGCAGCAACATCTGGCTCTGGAAGTGGATCCGCCAAAGAAGAAGGTGGCTCGGTGGAAGGGGTGCTCGAAGTGGGACCAGCTATTGAGGATGATGGTACAGCGGAAGTGGAAGCTAGTGTAGTAGAAGGGGGCCCCGCCTCATCTGAGGGAGTGAGTGGCGGCAGAATGGCCAACGGAGGGAGCTCAAAGACCGGAGCGTCGGGGTCCGGCTGAGTAGGTGGTTGGAGTCGGATCCGATGATAACTGGACTCATCGCCCTCAGTGGGGGAGGCTGGCCACTTCCCGCGTGAATGATCATGATCTGCCATATCCTGAAATAGAAAGAAAAAGAAAAAGAAAACAAAACAAAAGAAGAAAATAAACCAAAGAAAATGTGAGAAAACTGGAAAATTAAAGTACACGACCTGTAGTCTAGAGTACACGGCGTGTTTTCAGAAATGGAGTTTATCCCATGTTATCTGGAAAGACACACCGAGGGTGGAAAGACACAATGTAATAGGGCACGGTGTGTACCGAACATACACGTCGTGTTCAAATCAAAGTGCAGGTTGTCGTGTAACAAATGACACAGCCATGTTTTTATCAGTTTTTAGAAAACAATACACGCCGTGTAGTTTCTGGACACGGCGTGGGCTACATATAAAGAACATGGTCGTGTAGAGGGGGAGACACGGACTGGCCACAGATATAGAGGACACGGCGTGTACCAAACATACACGCAGTGTTCTGGAACATGGGGTGATAGGCCGTGTTATGTGCCACACACGGAGGGGCCAACACAAACAACGGACACGGTGTGTAACAAACACACACGCCGTGTAAATGAAAATGGTGTATGAGACCATGTGAAAAAGTGTATACGGGCATGATGAAATGGACACAGTGTGTACCAAACATACACACCGTGTATATTCAAATTTCTGAAAATTCATTCTGAGGTCATGTTCAGACGTACACGGCGTGTGTTCTTCATTTCGTGGCCGTGTACTGCCAGAAGCCGAACGGTCGGCCGATCCGAAAAACACCCTAAACAAGTCTAAAAATTTGAAACAGAGGGTGTAGAATGGTGTACCTGGATCGAGGATCACAATGTGAGACGAATCAGAACTTGAAACGCCCCAAATCAACAGATTTGAAAAAAGGGGGTTCAGACGGCATTTGGGAGAAGAAATGGGAAGAAGGGGAAGAATCATGCGGCCGTGCAACATGTCCTCAAGCCGGGTGGACCACGGCTTTTATAGCCAAGGTACACGGCGTGTATAGAAAGTACACTCCATGTGTTTTTTTTAAGAAAAGTACAAAATTTAATTATTATAGTAAACTATATAATAATTATTAAAAATAGAAATATTGAAAAATTCTATTATACATAATCCTATACACGATGTATATCGGGAAATACACACCATGTATTTTAAAATAAGAAAAATTGTAGTACAACATATTGTCCGGTGCTTGGGGCGGAATTCGAACCGGCGATCGGCTGATTCGAATGGATGCCTTCACCCACTGGAGAAAATGTTGTTCTGCTGTTCATATTTATTTTATATATATATTTATTCTATATGGCTTATACACATGGAAGGAATGAAAAACACGGTGTGTGTTTTTTATTTAGGAAAGGATGGGGGTGAAGCGGGGAGATAAGCGCGATTCGAAACTGGGTCTTGTGAACCTGGTGTCGAGATTTTTCCAATCCGCCAACTTCACCTGCATGTAATTTTTATTTTTTAAAATGTTTTGATTTATATTTGAAAAATCATGGTGCACACGGCGTATATCGGAGTACATGTCGTGTTCTTTTATTAAAAGAAAAAATGATGGAAATGGGACGGTTGTCTGGATTCGAACCCGGGTTTTTTTTGAAACCGGATCATGATTCTAGCCAACCGGACCATCCCCACCATGGGTTTTATTAAACACATGTACATATATATATAGATTGAAAATACCACACACGTCGTGTAATTAAAAAGGAGGAACCCCGTGCCGAAGGTAGGTCAGGAGGATTTGAACCGAGGACGGCTCGAATAAACTCCAGTGACTTTGCCATCAGCACCGGCATCATCCCTGGTTATTGATTTGTTATTCTAGAGATTCATATTATTAAGTTTACAAATTAAAAAGACTTAGTACACGCCGTGTATATAAGTGGGACACAGCGTGTAACCTCTGGGTTGCCTCCTAGGAATCACCTTTGTTTTAGGTCGTTGGCTCGACCTACTTAACTTGCTTACCGGAGGAGTATGGTTGACAACGTTCCCACCATGTTATCTGTAGGATGGTAAAGTTTCAACTGCTACCCGTTTACCTTGAATGTTTGACCATCTTCTCAAGAAATTTCTACCACTCCGTGATGGAATATGTGGATAACGTGGAATGGTCCTGACCAGCATGACTTTAACTTCCCTTGAAATAAGCGTAGATGAGAATTAAAGAGAAGTACCTGATCACAGGGTTGGAAAGATTTCTGTGATATCATCCGGTCGTGAATGTCTCTTGTCTTCTCTTTGTACAACTTGGCATTCTCGTATGCCTCTAATCAGACATCATCTAGTTCTGATAGTTGGAACTTCCATTTCTCTTCAGCTGCCTTCAGATCAAAATTTAGGGCTTTGATGGCCTAGTAGGCTTTGTGTTCCAATTCTACTGGAAAATGGAAGGGCTTTCCATAGACGAGGCGAAATGGGGACATTCCCAGTGGTGTTTTGAAAGCAGTTCGATATGCCAATAAGGCATCATCTAACTTCTTGGACCAGTACTTCCGTGAAGTGTTCACTGTTTTTTCCAGGATCTTCTTGAGCTCTCGATTGGAGAGCTCTACCTGTCCACTGGACTGGGGATGATACAGTGTCCCCATCTGATGCTTTACTCTATACTTCGACAGTATTCCTCTCATCAGTGTGTTGTTGAAGTGGGACCCTCTATCACTGATCAGTACTCGAGGAACTCCAAACCTGCTAAAAATATTTTTCTTTAAGAAATTTATGAATAACTTGGCTGTGTTGTGAGCTGTAGCAATAGCATCCACCCATTTGGAGACGTAGTCGATGCAGACCAGGATATAAGTGTTCCCAAAAGATAGGGGAAAAGGACCCATGAATTCTATGCCCCAGACGTCGAAAATCTCGACCTCTAGGATGGGGTGCTAAGGCATCTCGGCTCTACGTCCCACATTACCCATCCTCTGGCACCGATCTCAATAGGAAACAAAGGCTCGGGCATCTTTATGCATGGTGGGCCAGAAAAATCCAGACTGCAGGATCTTAGCTGTGGTACGGTCTGGGCCATGATGTCCTCCTACTGGTGAGGCGTGACAGAACTCCAGGACACCGTGAACTTCATTCTCTGGGATGCAACGACGGATCACTCCATCTGTATAGGATCGGAATAGCAGAGGATCCTCCCAGAAGTACCTTTTCACATCAGGTAAAAATATTTTCCTTTGCTGGAAGGAGAGGTCAGGATGAACGATACCTGTAACTAGAAAATTAGCGATATCAGAATACCATGGTCGAGGTGTTTCACTGATCGAAAAGAGGTGCTCATCAGGAAAATCCTCCCTGATCTCCCGATCTTCTTCCGTCTCCAAGTGAGGCAGCTCGAGGCAAGAGAGATGGTCTACAATGAAGTTCTCACTCCCTTTCTTATCCCAGATCTCAAGATCAAATTCTTGTAGGAGGAGTACCCAATGGATCAATCTGGGCTTTGCATCTTTCTTGTTGAGTAGGTACATTAGTGCTGAATGGTCAGTATAAACAATAACTTTAGACAACACTAATAATAACGAAACCTGTCAAATGCAAAAAACACAGTGAGCATCTCATTTTCTGTGGTGGTGTAGTTAATCTGTGCCTTGTTGAGCGTCCTGCTGGCATAATAGATAGGTCAGAAAATCCGATCAAGGCGCTGGCCCAAGACTGCTCCCACTGCATAGTCGCTCGCATCACACATCACCTCAAATTGTTCCTCCTAGTTGGGAGAAATCATAACTGGAGCTTCCACAATGCGCTGCTTCAGATGCTCAAATGATCTGGCACAATGGTCATCGAACTCAAATATGGCATCCTTTGTTAGAATAATGGTTAGTGGTTGGGATATTTTGGAGAAGTCACGGACAAACTGCATGTAAAATCCTGCATGCCCCAGGAAGCTACGGATGGCGCGGATGGAAGTCGGTATTGGTAATCGTGAAATGACTTCAATCTTCGTCGGGTCAACCTCTATCCATTTCGCTGAAATTATGTGGCCAAGGACTATGCCACTTTGTACCATAAAATGACACTTTTCCCAGTTCAAAACTAGGTTAGTGTGCTCACATCTTTCCAAAACAAGCTCTAGGTGTCGTAAATAAATGGTAAATGATTTTCCATATACGGAAAAATCATCCATGAATACCTCCAGGATTCGTTCCACAATGTCGTGGAAGATGGCCAGCATAAAGCGCAGGAAGGTGGCAGGGGCATTGCACATGCCGAAAGACATCCTTCGATAAGAAAATGTGTCGTAGGGGCAAGTGAAAGCGCTCTTTTCCTGATCCTCCGGAGTAATGGAGATTTGGTTGTAACCGGAAAAACCATCAAGGATGCAATAGAAGTTGTTCCCTGCTAGCCTCTCTAGCATTTGATCCATGAATGGCAAGGGGAATTGATCTTTTCTTGTTGCATAATTCAACTTCCGGTAATCCACACAGACTCGCCAGCCTGTGATAGTGCATGTAGGTATGAGTTCGTTATTGTCATTTGAAATCACAGTGATACCCTCCTTTTTGGGTACCACTTGGAGAGGACTCACCCACGGACTATCCAAGATGGGATAGATGATGCCTGCATCCAATAATTTGATCTCCTCCTTCTTTACAACTTTATTCATGGGAGTATTAAAGCATCGTTGTGGTTGCCGATATTGCTTGGCACCCTCTTCAAGTAGAACCTTGTGAGTGCAAATGGTAGGGCTGATGCCCTTCAGATGAGCAACTGTCCACCCAATAGCATGCTTCTACTGTTTGAGAACCTATAAAAGTGCATCTTCCTGCTCCTTTGATAGTTCTGCATTAAGTATAACAGGAAAAGTTTGATTGGGTCCTAGATACCCATATTTGATAGAAGATGGAAGAGGCTTCAGTTCGAGTTCTGGCACCTTTAAAATCGAAGGCACAAGTGGATGCACCTCATCCCATTCCAAACTATCAAGAATAACTGCACGCTACCAATAGTGGCCACCCTGGCCTTCTATGAATTGCAAATCTTCTGGCGCTTCTTCTAATAGAATATCTGGATCAGTTAAATTATTCGAAATAAAAGAACATACCAGTTCATCCCCTTTGTCACTAAAATGATTATCCATGGTGGACACTGCATAACAGTCCTCATGTTCTGACAAGGAAGCACGTTTGACGGCTTTGAGGATGTTATAGGAAACTCTTTCATCACCTACCCGAAAATTAAGCTCCCCTTGGTTCACATCGATCAGAACCTTCCCAGTTGCCAAGAAAGGCCTTCCAAGTATAAGAGGTGCTTCCTAGTCATCTCTCATGTCGAGGATGATGAAATCAGCAGGGAGAATCATTCTACCCACCTTGACCAGTACGTCCTTGAGTAGTCCCTTCGAGTGTTTGATGGATCGATCAGCAAGTTGAAGGGCGGCGTGGGTAGGCCTGAGCTCGTTTAGTCCCAGCTTCTTGAAAACTCCGAGGGGCATAAGGTTCATGTTAGTCCCTAAGTTGCAAAGGGCCTTCCCAAATTCACAAGATCCAATAGTAAAAGGAATGGTGAAACTACGTGGATCTTGGAGTTTGGGAGGAATGAAATGTTGAACCCCCACGGAGCACTCCTTCGTTAGTGAAATAACACCCAAATCCTCCATCTTCCTCTTATTCGAGAGGATTTCCTTCATTAATTTGGTGTATGTTGGCATTTGGGTCGGGGCCTCTGCAAATGGTATGTTGATGTGGAGCTTCTTGAAAACATCCCTAAATTTGCTGAATTGGTGGTCTAGCTTCCTCTGCTTCAATCTTTCCGGAAAGGGTAAGGCAGGCTTGAATGGTTGGATTACTTCCTTTTATTTATTTTGTAAAGCCTCCTTCTGTGGGCTATTGGATGAGGAGGGGTCAGTATTGGTACCTTTTTCTTCAACAGTGGGTGTGGATGCACCTTGCTGTGCTGATTGGTTCTGGTGGAGCTCTTTTCCACTCCGGAGCATAATAGCATTGGCCTCCTCCCTTGGGTTCTTTTCGGTGTTCCTTGGTAGTGTACCAGGCTGCCTCCCTGAGAGTTGATTTTCTAGCTGGCCAATCTGATTCTCCATGCCTCGAATCGAAGCTTCCTGATTCTGGAACCGAGTCTCAGTAGTAGATATGAATTTAGTCATCAAATCCTCTAACCTTGAGGTTTTCTCCTGCTGAGGTGGTAGTTGAGATGGTGGAGGAGGTGACTATCGTGGCTGCTGTGGACGAGGGTTTTGATACCCTTGTTGTTGATAAAGACCCTTCTGGGGTTGTTGCGGCCTTTGGAATTGGTTCTGGTATGGAGGTTTGTTGTAGTTGGGAGGTCGCTGGGGCAGAGGATTCTGTTGTTGTTGTCCCCAGCATGTGTTCTGTTGATCTTGCCATGCCGGGTTCTGGTACTGCTGGTACTAGTTGGGCCCTCAATTTTGGGCAACGTAACTCACCTCGCTCGTCGAGATGCCTCCAGTTAAACCCGGGAATTCTCCCATGATGTGGTTATCACCACAATCGCTGCTTGCTAGGTGGTGCGCCGCATAAACTTGAGATGTTCCTTTGAGGTTAAATCCGTTGATTTTCATGGAAACAGCATCCAACTGAGCAGCCAACATTGTGGTAGCGTCAATATTGTGCATACCTATCTTTTGAGTCCCCCGCTCGGAGTGCCACTGGAAGTTGTTGTCTGACATATCTTCCAGTAGTTTGAATAGTTCTTCGGGGGCTTACGCATCACCGTACCTCCAGAAGCAGCGTCCACCACAGACGTGGTATTCGTGGTAAGTACTCCATAGAAGGTCTGGACTTGCATCCAGAGTGGGAGTCCGTGATGGGGGCATTTTCGTAACATCTCTTTGAAGTGTTCCCAGGACTCGTACAACAACTCGGAGTCGTGCTGCTGGAAGTTACGAATCTCATTCCAGAGTGTCACCGTCTTGGATGGCGGGAAGTACTTGAAAAGGAACTCCTGGGCTAGATCCTCCTAGGTGAGGATAGATCATTGTGGTAGCCCCTTGATCCAGTCCTTCGCCTTATCCCGTAGAGAAAAGGGAAATAGGCGAAGACGGATGGCGTCCTCGGACACGCCATGGTACCAAAAGGTGTCACAGATCTCCAGAAAGTTGGAGAGATGGGCGTTCGGATCCTCGTTGGCCAGGCCTTCAAATTGGGCTGTGTTCTGGATCAGCTTCATGATATCAGACTTGATATTGAAGTGTTGGGCCTAGACCGGAGGACGAAAGATGCCCGTTTCAGCTCCGTGAATTGATGGAAGTCTGTACTCCATAAGGGTACGTCTTGGAGGTTGTTGTTGATGGGGTGGAGCTTGCATAAACTGCTCCTGAGGGGAAAAGTATGGCCGTGGGAAGAGTTTATGTGGCGGTCGTTGGTAATACCTTGGGAGGAATTCCATGAAGGCTCCAGGAGGTTGCTCCGGTAGACCAGCAGCAGGAGGCTGCTGATCTTGGTACTGATGCTCAATCGAAACATCTACGCCTGGTGGTCCCTATTACTTGTTCACCATAAGACTTTGTAGATGGTTGTGAGTTTCTATCTATGTATTCCGACGATGAAGCAAGATCCGTTCAATTTCTGAGTCAAGCGGAACTAATTCCGAAGTCTCGGTACTTCTGGATCGTGTAAAGCGTCGAAACATACACTTGAAGCGCTACACAATAGAAAAATGAACAGCAGGCGTAAAAGGAAAAAAATAAAGAAAATTTGAATTGAGATTTAGAAAAGAGATTTTTGATAATAATTTTTTTTTATTTTTATGTTCACTTAAATCAATTATTAACACAATTTAAATTTTAGCACTAAACGGGTTCCCTGGAAACGGTGCCAAAATTTGGTCTACGCTTGTCGTTGGTTGAAGTTTTATACGTCCCAAATTAATTACCTGTTCATAGAACTTTAGTATAGCATAAGTTCGGGGTCGATTCACAGGGAACCATGGATTGCATGAATTTAATTGAGTTAATACTTAATTAGGTGAAGTATTCAATGTTTAGAAACGATTGGGTTGATTTTTGTGTTTTGATTTAAACTAAACAGATTTTCTTTGAAAAATTGATACAGTTTGATGGAATACAACGGGTAAATTTAAAAAGTTCTTAGAAATGGAAAGAAAAGATGTGTCGGGGCTGTGGTGAATAAGGAGTTCTTATGCAGATTGTTTAAATGGTTGTGATGTTCATAATAATTCAATCATTCAGGATTTCATTTTGTTACAAGATTTCCTTGGTCAGGTTCCTCTTGTTTGGAATTAGAGTAGTTGACTCCTTGGTCTGGTAGTCAATGTCCTTAATTATTTATTACGTCCATTCCATTACATGAATCGGTTAAAACCTTCCAATGGTCATGGATGTTTGCACTGTTACTTTTATTTTGTATCGCTGAGAATCCTTCCCTTGGTCTGGCTAAGAATTCTCAATTATATTAGACAGTGGCTTAAGAAAGTAAGATGAATTACAATGATTCAAACACAACTATATAAAACAATATACAAATTATGATCCCATCATCCACAAACCCAACACGAGGGGTTAAGTTACACATAGAATTTAGGAGAGAAACGACACACATGATACCTAACGGATTCATCGTGTAGGCGTTGAGGTAGAGTATCAGAGGGTGGAATGGTGGAATATCGGAATGACGGCACCTCGGTGGCTTCAAGAATGGTGGTAGCAGAGCTTCTCCCCCCTCCAATGGTTCTGAACTCCCCAAATTCATAGGATAAGGCCTCATTTTATAGAAAAATAAAGTACACGGCGTGTATAGAAAGTACACGCCGTGTACTTTTCGTCAACGCGTTTTGGCGCCGTTTTCTCCGCTGGCAGGTGACCAAGCACGCCGTTCTTGACTTTTTAAAACAGCGCCACCTGCAATTTGAGTGAACACGGCGTGTAGCGCCACCATACATGGCGTGTAGTGCCACCATCCCCTTCTAGAATAGCAGACACGGCGTGTAAATGTTCAGACACGCCGTGTCTTCATCAACGGCCACATGGACGTGTGGACTTTTCTCTACAACCACCGCTTCTAGAAGGTGGTACATGACGTGTAGTGACGACCCACATGGCATGCATCTCTGCCTGGTAGAAATGGGCGTTTACTCCCTGCTTTGGTCCGTTTCCTTGTCTGGATGTACACGGCATGTATAGAATGTACACGCTGTGTAGTTTCAAAAATGTCACAAACTTCCCTTGATTCGTGTATTAAGCCAGAAATCTCCTGCAAGTAAACAAATTCACCAAAATCAAATAATATGTTCATTAAACCACAGATATATGTTGAAAACATGCTTTTATCTTCAATTAAATATTTGTAAATGGATACACAAATTGGGTTCATCACTGAGCCTGGACCATCTGTTACCATGACGAAGGAAAATGTGTCGCCCCATCCAGAACATGCCTCCCAAACTGAGTTGGCTCTGACAATTGGTGAACAGGGAGTAGCAGACATTGGTGGGGCTGTCATCGGGGTAGGGTCAGAAATCGACGCGGGCACCACCAGGACTGAGGTGAGAGAGGAAGGTCACCCAGATGCTGAGGAGCCTATTCCCCTAGGAGGAATCTCTAAGGAAGACCATGTTGCTGCGATGTTGGATGACTTCCTTGTCTATTGGCCCACTGATCCCGAAGAAATTGATGATTCAGATTCGGAAGTGGTTGAGGAGAGTCGGATGACGCGATGCAAGGGATGCAAGTGCATCCGACGTTTTCTTAATCATCCCGAGGAAGAATGGCTGATGCGGATGGGGTCCCTCCACACCTGGTTGCACTTCCTGTGTGCTGGAGGGGCAGATGCTCAACAGCTTCACCTGAAAGTCTGTGATTACATGGCTGAGAAGATGCGTGAGAGCAGCCGGCATGCCGACATCATTCGGTGCCAGGAGGAGTTGGGGAGTACCCGAGCATTTTTTAGGGTGGGCCAGGATGTCCAACGCCTTGAGGAACATGTGAAAGAGCTAGAGTTATTCATCGCAAAATTCTCTAATCTCATGGATCAGTTGACGGCCCAACTGGCAGACACCTAAGAATAAATCATAGAAGTGAGTCGTTAGATAACCGAGCTCTAAGATGAACGGGCGCATGCACATGCCAGGGCAAGTGAATTGCGCTCCATGGCTGCCGATGAAGAAAGAGTTCTTAGGGGAAGGGAGAGAGTCATGGGGTCCACAAGTGAAAAGGTGGCGGAATTTGAGATATCTATCCAAGAATTCGTCCCTTAGGTGCACTATTTTGCCAAACCCATAAACTTGTCATGCCTTACTGCTTTCTGTTCTTTTGAAATGTATGTATAGAAAAATTTATTTACTTTCCCCATTACATAACATACTTTACCCTTTGGTTTAACATGCTCAACCATAATCCCAAAATAAATAGAAAACCATCACTAAGTTCACATGGGCCGTGAGAAACAAAGTAGGATCATACTATCTCTTTGTTTGAACGTGGGAGCATCGTCCAAGCTTCGGGCATTTGAAATTTGTTCCCGAATTTCCAAGGAGAAGAGGGAGGCCCATCTAGAAGAAGAGGACCTCAGACTAATTAATGTATCGTCTTCTCAACGTGCTCTAGTGCACGAGCAAGGCAATTCCTGGGGCATTGGAATCAGTCCAAACATAGGGGAATGAGAAATGTGAATCATGTTACCCAAATTCGGAACACTATGGGAGGGAAATAGTACAAAAGGATGATTGTTGACCATGTTCGAAACACATCATCCCCCTTGCACTACCTGGAATAGTGACAACAAATGAGGTTCGACCGCTGACATGTTCGCAACACGGGGCCTAACTCAAATATGATCGATCAGTATTCCAGAACATTGTCCCAGGACAGCAGGCGGACCATAGGTCGAGAATATATACTGTTAGGGGGTCCCTCCAGATGTGATCAGTCTTCCGGAACGTTGGCCCAGGATAGCAGGTAGACCATAGGCAGACCTGAGGTCGAGCATCCATACTATTAGGGGGTCCCTCCAGATGTGAAAGAGGATAAAGATCTGAATAAATGGGAATGAAAAGCATGGAATGTGAAGTGGTGGTCTGTTCGAACAGAATCCAACACTCCCAATATTACACCACTGTGGTGGAACCACGTTAGGTGGGCGCATTAATCTGGTCACGGATAAGACCTACTTTTGGATGAGACCTCTCTGGTGAGGGAAATGTCGCTTCCCAATGTCATTATGGGGCATCCCGAACCAGTTTAGGGAAAATGATTCAATTATACAACTCCCCAAGAAGTCAGGCCAAGGGTTCGACAGTGAGGAGGGATGGGATTTGGTGATCCCTGGGGTTGGACCCGAGATGAAATGTCTGGTCATTCCTACGTATCCCATAAGGATGGGAATCAAGCCGCACATAGTTCTAGAAAGGGTCTTAGTTTAATTTATTAAAACACAGACCAGGGGATGGTAAGGAAGGAAGGAGACACATGGTAAGCTGATTATGAAGCCCGATGAGAATGGGGGCATAATCCCTACTTACCATTTGTTCCCTGAGGAAGTGTTATGGTCAAGGGACCAAACCCAAAAGTTAGGTCGGGGCCAGGGGAAAGTGTCCGGCCGTTCCTACGTATCTCATAAGGATGAGAATCAAGTCGCACGTAGTTCTAGATGGTAGCACGACACGGTAAGGTACTAATGAAAAGGATGAAAGGGGTGTGTGATTCTAGACCTCACAACAAAAGAAGAGGCATTTGATGTATCTTGTTTGTCCTTTTGGTTGAATAGTTTTTCTTTTGTGGATCGACCGCCCTAGGGTAGAAATTCCTGGCATCACCACAATAATCAAGCTGTATACAGGCGTTGAAAAATGGTATGGTAAATGACCGATACCCAGCTTGATGTCCTCTATGATGAGGTCATCACAATGCAGTGTCGTTTTTTCATCGTGCAGCCGGGATGATATCATCATAGTTTATGGTCATGTGGTAGGACCAAACAACACAGTTTAAATTCTTATGGCTTGGACCTGGGGTAATAAACACGACACGAGAAAGCATACCTAACGTGAATGAGGAAGAGGTCCACATCATCACCATGCATGATTCCGGGAGAGGAGCCTCAGGCCAGGAGGCCAGTGAGGCTTAGAGGATAAGGGGCAGGTAGACTATCTCCCAGCTAAGCTGCACCCGGAAGCTTGATGTTCCGGTGATCCCACGTATCCCATGGGGATGAGGATCGAGCTGCACATAGCCTTTAATGAAGAGATTAGTTTATGGTCTTTAGAGCTCGGACTGTGGGAGCCCCGAAGGACGACATATTGCAGCTTGGTCCCCCTGAGGTGTGAAGGGGCACTAAGGGATAGTGCCAAGAGTGTCAAGATTCCACCTGGACATTATGGGGTGGAACATAATTTGAATCATGCAACCAACATTCAAGGCCTGAAGGAGCTGGCGTAATGATGGAGGATTACTGCTGACCATGTTCGCAACACAGAATCTCGTCATGTTAGCCTAAAATGGGGACAAAAAATGAGCATCGATCATTGACCATATTTGCAACGTGGGATTTGTATCAATTTTTAGTCTGAAACCCTCGGGGGCGTTGGCCCATAATGGTAGGAGAGCCCTTAGGTGTGGTATCCCGGCCGTTTTTGGGGGTCCCTTTAGGTGTGAGAGGTAATGGGGGCCCAAATGAAGGGGAACATGAAGCTTGAAAAGTGGAAGGAACTTTCCTAAGCTGACTCTGACACTCATAGTTCTAGAACAGAGTACTCTGAACACATTGGTGGACCACTATAATGAGTCGAGGGACTCAATTTGAGGGCGTCAAAGAGATGGAGGATTCTCGGGAGAGGGGGGGGGGCATGGTTCCAAAAACCATGTACCTGTAAAGACCCGTAAAATTCAAGGGAAATTTTTTCTTAATTTTCATTGGTATTTTACAAGAATGCAGTTTCAGATGGCACTTGATTCCAAGGCCCGGTGTGCCCATAATTTCTATCTGAAGTTTAGCTCGGGTACGTTCAGTGAACGAACGAGTGTTAATTTATAACTTTTGAACCGGTGCTCGGAATCGAATTCTGAGGGCACCGATGGAACCGCAGCGCCGGTAATTGCTTAGGAACGTCTGTCCTGGAGTTGCATTTGCTCGTTATGAGGTGTTTAAATTTGTGGATTAAGTGTTGTGAAATAAAATTTTCGTTAAGAATTGTATTTCACTTATCCATGAGTTAGAACCTAAGTGTAGGAGTTAGGGTGGGACCCACTATTTGTTAGTTTCTCTTGAGTGGATTAAAGGTGAGTTGGGGCCCACACGAGCCCCCACCTTTTTAATTCCCTTAACTCCCTAACTCCTCTTAACCCCCCACTTATGTTGTGTAACTCTTATAACTTTTTAACTTCCCATTAATTGGGTGACTTTACCTCTCCTCTCATTAAGTATGCCAACACCCAATTCAATTATTTAATTTATGTTTTGAATTTTTGAATTGTGGCTTAAGTTAATAAAATAAGGGTGAGCCTTATTTTATTTTGGTTGGATGTTGTGTGTGGACAATTGAGGAGAGAGCTCTTCATCTTCATCACGAAGAACACCAAGACTTCGACGAAGAACACCAAGACTTCGACAAAGAACGCCGTCACCGTAAGAAGATATCGACGTGCTGTCTCTTCTCCTCTTCGAGCCTGTGTGTTTCTAAAGATCGACGATGCACCCTCTTTTGATATTCTTCCCGTGTCAATGAAAAGGAGACGTCGTTTTCTGGGTCGAACCCCCGTTTTAGCTACGCTCAAGGTAGGGGTTTAAATTATTTAATTGTTTTAGTTTGTGAATTCTTCTTTGTTGTCCTTCGTGAATTTACGACCAGATGCTATTGATTAATGAGAGGGGGGTCGGACCGCACAAACATGGCCGACCCTCCTCCAATTCAGAATGTTGTTTCTAATATGGTTGGGACGGAATGGCGTGGTGTCGTCGCACCACGCGGGATCGTACGGCAAGTAATGTGCGGTGCCGTTGCGCTGCACCGTGAAGTTGAACAAGGAAGCGACGTCGTCACGCCACGTTGAAGAAAACCGAAGACACTGTGGACGGAGCGGGGTCGCGGTGCCGTCGCACCACGCCGGACGAACCAAGCCACGGCCGGTTTCAGGCCGCGATGGAGCAGGGTGGCCGGTTCCAAGCCGCCGGTGTTGGCGATGGAGGAAGGACCGGCCTTCGCCGGTCCTTGTTGGCAGAACCGGCCGGCCGGTGCGGGCCGGCTGGACAAAGGGAAATCGGGGGAATTAATTCCCCTGGCTGGCCAAGCAAGCGGCCCCATTAATGGGGTCGCGGTTACAGGGAAACCGGGGGGGGCAGCGTCCCCCCCCCCCCCCCCCGCGAGCTAGAACGGCTCAGCCGCTTGGCCGAGCCAGCTGGCGCCACCGCACCGGGCCGTGCTGCGCCGGGTCGGGTCGGCCCGAACCGTCGGGTCGGTCCGGGCCCGAAACCCCCGTTTTCGGACCGTCTTCGGTCTTTTGCCCATAACATGGGCTACGGACCTCTGATCGATACACCGTCAGTTGCGTAGCGATCCTTGAATCGATACAGTCATTTTTTTATATCGCAATGAAGGTTTCAGAATAATTTGTGTTTGGTCGGGTTGGTTCGTACACGAAACCAACCGGGCTCTCGGAGCGGAAACACTCATATCTTAAGCTACGGACGTCCGATTGACGTGACATCGACTTTGTTGGATTCCTCTAAGTGAGACGGATCTTTTGGCTTACTCCGCCCGAGGTTTGGATGTAGGTGGAGTACGGTAGGGTTGGTTTTTCCTTAAAAACCAACCGTGCCCCTGGGACGAAAAAGCCAATAACTCTCAGACCGGGTGTCCGATTGACATGCCGTCTGTGACGTTGAGTTCCTGTTGAAGATACGGAACTTTTGGATACATCAACTCAGGACTATGTGTCAGTTGATGTATCAGCCTCTCGGCTCGTGGAGTGGACCCTCCCGAATGAGCTTGCTATGTGCGGGAACCCTAGAGCTGGCTGCGACTACTGCTACTATAAAGACTGTACAGAGATCCTCAGTGGATTCGACGGCGACAACTACAGCACTCAGTGATCCTATGTGGATCAGTGCTACCGATCTTGTGTTGGTCTGATCCTGTGTGGGTCAGCGCTCAGCAGTTCTGTGTGAGCCAGTGCCTACAGATCTTGTGTGGGTCCGATCTTGTGTGGGTCTTGCGGGGGTTAGTTACCTATCGATCCTTTGTGGGTCAGATCCTTTGTGGTTCATTGTGGGGGTTAGTTACCTATCGATCCTTTGTGGGTCAGATCCTATGTGGGTCATTGTGGGTGTTAGTACCTTTCGATCCTTTGTGGGTCCGAAGACTTAGATGAATCAGTGGATATATCTGATCATCACTATCGTCATACGAAGAAGTATACCTATGTGAGCTGAATCCTGTTTTTCTTTCCTATGTGGATTTTGTTGTGCTATCCTGTGTGGATTTATGTTTTGATTTCCTTTGTGGATGGGTTGTACTTGGGTTCGGATGTTGGAGCTGAACGAGAATTGATGACTTAGGTATATGTATGGGCATATACCTAAGCAAAGTCGGATGTTACTTCTTGATTGTATCTTTCCTTTGTGGATTATCCTTTGTGGATTCTGGGAGACCTTCGGGGGTCTCGGGGTCCCTACTGAGTAGCTTATACTCACCCCTGCACGGGCTATGCCCGAACTACGTTGTGTTGGTTGCAGACGACGGACAGCACTGATCGTGGTTGAGTCTTGTGGAGCAGGATGGTACCTGGAGGTGGACCGTTGGGCGGCACGTACTCGGAGCGGTTAGCTGGACCCGACGAGCAGAGGAGTCCATCTGTACTCACCCTTCAGCTGGGATTCCCAGTGGACAACTCGTCGCTGTGGATTTACTTTTCAGTTGTTGTTTTCCCTTTCCAGTTGTACTTTACTTTCAGCTTGGGTTTGTATACTGGCCCACTTACTTTTCGCACTTACAGTTGTACTCTGTTTTTACTTAGTGTTTACTTCTACTACTTGTTTGCTCTGTGGTATTTTTTTACTTTACAAAGGAAATGCCTTCCCTTTTTACCGTGATTTACGCCTTGGTGCTAGTCGCCAGCCCCTGGCCTATGGAAGGTGGGCTTGGGGTAGTCACGGCACAGGCCCCGAGGATGGGTCGTGACAAATTGGTATCATAGGGAGGTTCTGTTCTACCGCAGAACATGGGACTCTGATCTTTTTCTATGTGAAGCAATATTGTTTAGCGTATTGGGTGTGGTTATTAGTCCAGGGATTCCAGTGTTGGTGCGGCAGCCGACGTATCCGTACACCAGGACCCTGACTTCTGATTTCCGACTTAATGCATGAAAACATTGATTGCATGTGTGTTTCTAGTTTTCTTTGTGATTACTTTGTATCAGCTCACCAGGTATACTGTTCTGACCATGGCGCACCTGTTTTCTTTTTCAGGATGGCCCCACGATGGCAGCCATCTAGGGTTCCGAGAGTTGAGCGTGACGACAGCCCACCGAGCGACGAGGCCTCGGTGCAGGACCCTTTGTCAGCAGTGGCACCGGCGGTAGCTCTACCCGCCGAGCCACCGATGCTTCCAGCCCTAGCCGCTGACGATGCACGTCGCCTTAGTGCACTGCATGAGTTCCAGCGCTAGCGACCTCCCAGGTTCCATGGGGAGATGGACCCCCAGGCAGCCGAGGACTGGCTGGAGGCAGTGGTGAGAGTTTTCAGGTTATTGAGGACACCAGCAGACCTCATGGTGATCCTCGCAGCGAGCCTACTGCACGCAGCAGCAGGAAGATGGTGGATCTTGATGCTCCAGGTGCACGATGAGGCATCTCTTCTTGGAAAGACTATAAGATCCTCTTCCGCTCAGAGTTCGTCCCAGCCACCCTCCGTGCGGTGCGCATCCAGGAGCTTCTTCAGCTACGGCCGGGCAGCATGACGGTCGCCCTGTACTCAGCGAGATTTACCGATCTCTCACGATACTCTACAGACATGGTACGAGACCCACTCTTCTGGGCCCGGACCTTTGAGCAGGGATTGAGACACGAGATCAGGGCATCACTGATCTCCCTCAGCATTCTGACTTAGACAGGAGTACTGGAGCGAGCCCTTTTGATCGAGCGTTTTCTTGCTGAGTCTACACCAGCACTGAGACCCACCGCAGGGCGGTACATAGTAGAGACTTCTGCAGCAGGAAGTCGATGGATGACTCATGGGTCTAGGAAGACCAGACCCTCAGGCAGACGACCTCAAGACACTGGCTCAGCAGTGCGGGGCACACAGCGCGAATCCAGTCTTTCGAGAGGCAAGCAGTGCTACTCATGCGGCAGGCAGGGCCACATGGCTCGTGACTGCCCGACCCGCCGTGCTGAGGAGTAGCAGAAGGATGAAGGACCACCGAGGCAGAGGCAGAGGGTCGACCGTGGCAGTCCTCAGGGAGTAGGCGGATGAGGTAGAGGATCTGGCCGAGCAGCAGGTGGTGGGCGACGCTTTGAGTCTCTACCACCACCACCACCAGGAGGTCCACCCCGACCACAGGGAGCTGGCGGGTAGAGATAGGCACAGCTCCAGGCAGCGGAGGCCTACGACTACGGCGCACCCGAGATGACTCGAGGTACTATCTATGTCTATTCCACCCTTGCTGTAGTACTTATAGACACAGGAGCGAGTCATTCTTTCATAGCCACTGCCCTTGTTCGGAGCTCGGAGATTCCGACAGAGCCGTTGGCTCGATCCTTATGGCTAGAGACTCCTACGGGAGCAGACTCGACGATTATGCACTGGTGCCGGCTATGTGAGATTACTCTAGGAGGCGAGAGCTTCGTCTGGGATCTTCTTGAAGCGGCTTTGAGGCCTTACGACGTCATCTTGGGCATGGATTGGCTGTCTACATTCCATGCACAGATTGACTATATTAGGTGCAAGGTGAGATGTTTACGCACCGACGGGAGCAGTTTCACCTTCACCGGCGAGAAGGAAGCCTTTGCAGCTCAGGATGGACTCTCGCAGAGGAGAGGATAGCCCATCACTCATCAGTTGGCTAGCCTCATCCTAGGAGCAGTTGACGTGCGGAGTCCTGGTTTTCCTGCAGTGGTGGATCAGTATGCGGACGTTTTTACCGACGACATTCCAGGGCTACCTCCACGCAGAGAGGTAGACTTTTATATTGAACTGTACCCCGGGATAGCCCCGATGTCAACTCCAGAATATCGGATGGCCCCCGCTGAGCTTCGAGAGCTTCGGGTACAGTTGGAGGACTTCCAGGGCAAGGGATTCATCCGACCCAGTGTTTCACCCTAGGCTTCTCTGATTTTGTTCGCCAAGAAGGTGGATGGGAGCTTACGAATTTGTGTCGACTATTGTCACCTGAACAAGGTGATAGTGAGGAACACGTATCCTCTACCAAGGATTGATGACCTCTTCGATCAGCACAAGGGAGCACAATGGTTCTCAAAGATAAACCTCAGTTCAGGCTATCATCAGCTCCGAGTTCGAGACGAGGACGTGCGGAAGACGGCCTTCAGATGTCGTTATGGCCACTATGAGTTCTTGGTTATGCCATTCGGCATAACCAATGCTCCAGCGGTGTTCATGGCCCTCATGAACAGGATCTTTCAGCCATACCTCGATCGATTTTTTGTGGTCTTCATCGATGACATTTTGATTTACTCGACGACTAAGGAGGAGCACGCCTACCACTTGCGGGTTGTACTAGACACACTCCGAGAGCATCAGCTTTATGGTAAGCTCTCTAAATGTTAGTTCTGGATACGTGAGGTCAACTTCTTGGGACACGTCATCTCTGAGGCGAGAGTTGCGGTGGATCCTACGAAGATCGAGGCAATGCTAGCTTGGGAGCTACCGAGGAGCGTGACGAGGTGCGGACTTTCATGGGACTAGCTGGATACTACCGGAGATTTGTGCCAGACTTCTCCAGAGTTGCGGCACCACTCTCATCTTTGACGAAGAAGGGGAAACCCTTTGTATGGTCAGACAAATGTCAGCAGAGCTTTCAGGAGCTGAGACAGAGATTGACCAGCGCACCTATCTTGAGGTTTCATGAGGAAGGATTTGGCTACGTAGTCTACTGTGAAGCATCAGGGACCGGACTTGGATGTGTCCTGATGCAATATAGGGCCACGATCGCCTATGGATCATGTCAGTTGAGGCCGCATGAGCAGAACTCCTCTACCCATGAACTGGAGTTAGCAGTAGTGGTATTCGCTTTGAAGACATGGCGACACTACCTGATGGGCGAGCGCTTTACAGTCTTTTCTGATCATCAGAGTCTCAGATACATCTTTTCTCAGAAGGATCTGAATTTGAGACAGTAGCAATGGTGCGAGTTCCTCCTGGACTATGACTTTGAGATAGTCTATACTCCTGAGAAGGGGAACGTGGTAGCTGATGCTCTCAGTAGGAGTACGGGCATTCAGCAACTTGAGGAGGCGATAGAGCAGCTATCCTCTTTGCAGATATCCTTCATGGGTAGAGATGGAGCATCCTTCCTCCAGTCTCTCATAGTCACTCCTCCACTACTGCAGCGGGTCAGAGAGGCACAGCGTGAGGATGCTGACTGTGAGACGCGGCGTGCACAAATATCCTCAGGACAGGCACCTAATGGTTTCTACTTTGGAGCAGAGCACGACGTCCTTTTCAGAGGACGTACCTTGGTACCAGTTGCTTTATAGGAGGAGGTGCTGAGAGAGTTTCACACTTCTCCTTTGGCGGTACATCCTGGAGTGGCGAAGTTGTACCAGGATCTCAGACGACAACACTGGTGGCCGGTCATGAAGAAGGTCGTGGTAGAGTTCGTTTCTTGATGCCTCACCTTCCAGCAGGTGAAGGCTGAGAACCAGGTACCACCAGGCTTGGTACAGCCCTTGGAGGTCCCAGGGTGGAAGTGGTATGGGATATCTATGGACTTCGTGACTGGACTTCCACACACTCCCAAAGGTCACGACTCTATCTGGGTGATTGTCGACCGACTCACCAAGTGGGCTCACTTCTTACCCATCAGAGAGCAGGGCTCAGTAGAGAGCTTGGGATGAATTTACGCTTAGGAGATTGTATGGCTTCACAGTGTGCCATCATCGATCGTCTCCGATCAAGATGCTCTCTTTACTTCTCGGCTTTGGAAGGGGTTGCAGGAGGCGTTCGGGATGCAGCTACGTCTGAGCACAGCCTTTCACCCTCAGATGTATGGTCAGACGGAGAGGACCATTCAGACTCTCAAGGACATGCTCTGTGCATGTATCCTCGACTTTGGTCATAGCTGGGAGGACCACCTACCCTTGGTGGAGTTTGCGTACAACAATAGTTACCACTCCACCATCGGGATGGCACCATACGAGGCATTGTACGGCCGACCTTGTAGATCTCCTTTGTGTTGGACAGACCCTGGGGAGTCAGCACTTGTGGGACCAGAGATGGTCCAGGCCATGACAGAGAAGGTCCAGGTCATCCAGGAGCAAATGAGGACAGCTCAGAGCCGGCAGAAGTCTTATGCTGACAGGAGGCGGAGGCCACTAGAGTTCGAGGATGGCGACCACGTCTTCTTGCATGTCTCACCTTGACATGGATTACGGAGATTTGGCTGAGGAGGCAAGTTGTCTCCATGCTTCATCGGACCATTACAGGTCCTCAACAGGATTGGTGAGGTGGCTTATCGCCTGGCTCTACCACCTCAGTTGCACCGAGTACACGACGTCTTCCACGTATCTCAGTTGAGGAGATATGTGCACGACCCGATGCATATCATTGACCATGGGGAGCTTGACGTTGATGATGGGGCAACTTTTGAGGAGGTCCCAGTGGAGATCGAGGATCGACAAGAGCGGGTCATATGTGGACGGTTGATTCCTCTAGTGTGCATCAGATGGAAGCACGGGAACCTCCAGGAGAGCATTTGGGAGCGGGAGGTTTAGATGTGTGCTTAGTACCCACATTTGTTTCCCTAGTTTTCGATGTATCTTTATGGGGACGTAAAGCCCTGAGGTCGGAGTAATGTAAAGACCCGTAAAATTCAAGGGAAATTTTTTCTAATTTTCTTTTGGATTTTACAAGAATGAAGTTTCAGACGGCACGTGATTCCAAGTCCCGGTGTGCCCGGAATTTCTATCCGAAGTTTAGCTCAGGTAAGTTCAGTGAACGAACGAGCGTGAATTAACTTTTGAACCGGTGCACGGAATCGAATTCTGAGGGCACTGATGGAACCGAAGCACCGGTAATTTCCTAGGAACGCCTATCCTGGAGTTGTGTTTGCTTGTTATGAGTTGTTTAAATTTTTGGATTAAGTGTTGTGAAATAAAATTTTTGTTAAGAATTTTATTTCACTTCTCCATGAGTTAGAACCTAAGTGTAGGAGTTAGGGTGGGACCCACTGTTTGTTAGTTTCTCTTGAGTGGATTAAAGGTGAGGTGGGACCCACACGAGCCCCAACCTTTTTAATTCCCTTAACTCCCTAACTCCTCTTAACCCCCCACTTAAGTTGTGTAACTCTTATAACTTTTTAACTTCCCATTAATTGGGTGACTTTACCTCTCCACTCATTAAGTATGCCAACACCCAATTCAATTATTTAATTTATGTTTTGAATTTTTGAATTGTGGATTAAGTTAATAAAATAAGGGTGAGCCTTATTTTATTTTGGTTGGATGTTGTGTGTGGACAATTGAGGAGATAGCTCTTCATCTTCATCACGAAGAACACCAAGACTTCGACGAAGAACACCAAGACTTCGATGAAGAACGTTGTCACCGTAAGAAGAGATCGATGTGTCGTCTCATATCCTCTTCGCAGTCGGTGTGTTTCCGAAGATCGAAGATGCACCCTCTTTTGATCTTCTTCCTGTGTCAACGAAATGGAGATTCCACTTCCTCCTCGGTCGTTCTCCGTTAACATACGGAGCTTCACCTCGCGACGTCATTTTTTGCGGCGAACCCCCGTTCTAGCTACGCTCAAGGTAGGGGTTAAAATTATTTAATTATTTTCGTTAGTGAATTCTTCTTTGTCGTCCTTCGCGAATTAACGACCACTTGCTATCGATTAACGAGAGGCGGTCCGGAGCACACAAACACGGCCGACCCTCCTCCAATTTTGAATGTTGTTTCAAATATGGTTGGGACGGAATGACGTGGTGTCGTTGCACCATGCGGGATCGTACGACACGTAATGCGCGGCACCGTCACGTCGCGCCATGAAGTTGAACAAGGAGGTGACGCCGTCGCGCCGTGTCGAAGAAAACCAAAGACACCGCGGTCGGAGCGGGGCCACAGAGGAGGGGCGTGGTGCCATCGCACCACGCCGGACGAACCAATCCGCGGCCGGTTCCGGGACACGGCGGAGCAGGGTGACCGGCGGCCGGTTCCGGGTCACCGGTGTCGGCGAAGGAGGAAGGACCTGTCGTCGTCGGTCCTTGTTGGCAGAACCGGCCAGCCAGTGCAGGCCGGCCGGACAAAGGGAAACCAGGGGAATTAATTCCCCCGTCCGTCCAAGAAAGCGTCCCCATTAATGGGGCCGCGGTTACAAAGAAACCGGGGGGCAGCGTCCCCCCCCCCCCCCCGCGAGCCGGAACAGCTCGGCTGCTTGGCTGAGTCAGCTGGCGCCAGCGCGCCGGGTCGCCGGCCGGGCCGGGCCACCGGGCTGGGACGCACCCAGCCGGGCCGGGCTGCGTTAGTCCGGGCCGACCCAGACCCGGGTTGGGTCTACCCAGTTCGGGCCGACCGGGGGGTCTCGGGCCAGGTCGGTCCGGGCCCGAAACCCCCGTTTTCGGACCATCTTCGGTCTTTTGCCCATAACATGGGCTACGGACCTCCGATCGATGCACCTTCAGTTGCGTAGCAATCCTTGAATCGTGACGGTTGTTTCGGTATATCACACTCAAGGTTTCAGAATACTTTCGGTTTGGCTAGGTTGGTTCGTACATGAAACTAACCAGGCCCTCGGAGTAGAAACACTAATATATTAAGCTCCGGACGTCCGATTGACGTGTCGTCGACTTTGTTGGATTCCTCTAAGTGAGACGGATCTTTTGGCTTACTCCTCCCAAGGTTTGGACGCAGGTGGAGTATAGTTAGGTTGGTTTTTCCTTAAAAACCAACCGGGCCCCTAGGACGAAAAAGCCAATAACTCTCAGACCGGGCGTCCGATTGGCGTGCCATCTGCGACGTTGAGTTCCTGTTGAAGATACGGAGCTTTTAAATACATCAAATCAGGACTATGTGTCAGTTGATGTATCAGCCTCTCGGCTCATGGAGCGGACCCTCCCGAACGAGCTTGCTGTGTGCGGGAACCCTAGAGCTGGCTGCGACTACTACTACGATGACGACTGTACAGAGATCCTCAGTGGATTTGACGGCGACGACTACAGCACTCAGTGATCCTATGTGGATTAGTGCTACCAATCCTGTGTGGGTCCGATCTTGTGTGGGTCAGTGCTCAGCGGTTCTGTATGAGCCAGTGCCTACAGATCCTGGGTGGGTCCGATCCTGTGTGGGTTTTGCGGGGGTTAGTTACCTATCGATCCTTTGTGGGTCAGATCCTATGCGGGTCATTGCGGGGGTTAGTTACCTATTGATCCTTTGTAGGTCAGATCCTATGTGGGTCATTGCGGGAGTTAGTACCTTTCGATCCTTTGTGGGTCCGATGACTTAGATGAATCAGTGGATATATCTGATCATCACTATCATCATATGAAGAAGTATACCTGTATGAGCTGAATCCTGTTTTTCTTTCCTATGTGGATTGTGTTGTGCTATCCTGTGTGGATTTACGTTTTTCTTTCCTGTGTGGACTGGGTTGTTCTTGGGTTCGGATGTTGGAGCTGAACGAGAATTGATGACTTAGGTATATGTATGGGCATATACCTAAGCAGAGTCGGTTGTTACTTTGTGATTGTATCTTTCCTTTGTGTATTATCCTTTGTGGATTCTGGTAGACATTCGGGGGTCTCGAGGTCCCTACTAAGTAGCTTATACTCACCCCTACACGGGATATGACCGCACTACATTGTGTTGGTTGCAGACGACGGACAACGCTGATCGTGGTTGAGGCTTGCAGAGCAGGATGGTACCTGGAGGTGGACCGCTGGGCGGGACGTACTCGGAGAGGTCAGCTGGACCCGAGGAGTAGAGGAGGCCATCTGTACTCACCCTTCAGGTGGGATTCCCAGTGGACAGCTTGTCATTGCGGCTTTACTTTTTAGTTGTTGTTTTCCCTTTCTAGTTGTACTTTACTTTTAGCTTGGGTTTGTATACGGGCCAACTTACTTTCTGCACTTACAGTTGTACTCTGTTTTTACTTAGTGTTTACTTCTACTGCTTGTTTGCTCTATGGTGCTTGTTTACCTTACAATGGCAATGCCTTCCATTTTTACCGGGATTTACGCCATGGTGCTAGTCGCCAGCCCCTGGCCTATGGAAGGCGGGCTTGGGGTAGTCACGGCACGGGCCCCGAGGACGGGTCGTGACAGTACCACACCTATATATCCCCCTCGTGGAGAGGGACTTGCCATGGGGCCTAGGTGACTAGGAGATCGGGGAGATATCTTAAGATATGGGTTGGACCTGAAATCTAGATGTTCAGGTGGTCCTACGTATCCCATAAGAATGGGAATCAAGACACACGTATTTCTGGAAAGTGGCACCCAGGGGTAAGAAACACTATCAAAGGGGGATGTACGGCACGACGAACAACCCGATGTGAATGAGGACATAATCCCATACCATAGCGTACACTCCGTGATGAACTGGGGCTGGAGTCCCAGAAGGCCAAGCGGCCTGAGGCTGGGCCTCGGTCAGGAAGGTGTGACTATCTTGCATTTTAACGTTATGCAGGACGAGTGTGCAGTTTAAGGTCATGCGGGACCGTAGGGGCCCAGATGTAGGACCAAATGCAGTTTAAGATCATGCAGGGCCATCATGAAGTTTAGGGTCATGCAGGACCGAAATTATTAGGAAAAGTATTTCTTGAGGAATTTGGCATTGGTGGGAGGAGTTATACGCTCACCATCCATGGTCACCAAGGAGTATGCTCCATTGGGATAAACCTTATAAACAATGAAAGGTCATTCCCACTTGGGCTCAAACATGGGTGGTTTCCTACTAGGGATCATTGGTTCCCTGAGAGCTAATACCAAATTGCCTTGCAAGAAAGAGTGGAGGTGAAACTTCTTGGTGAAAGCTCGAGCCATCCTACTCTGATGCATTTCTAGGTTGTACAGGGCACAAAGCCCATTCTCGTACAGTGCTTCCAATTCAGCTAGACGGATTTCAGCCACTCTATCCAATGCTTGCTGGTCATGGACCTCTGTATGCAATGAGGGAAATTGAACCTTGATGGGCAGGACGGCCTCTGTTCCGTACAACAAGGAATATGGGGTCACCTGGGTGGAATTACAGGTCGTCGTCTGATAATCCCAGAGGGATTTGGGGAGATTATCTGGCCAACTCTTCTTGTTCCGACCAACCATTTTCAGCAGAATGTTAGAGAGGGTTTTATTGAATGCCTTGATCTATCCATTCTCTTGCATGTGATAGCATGAGGTATGGTTGGAGTGACTGTTGTACTTCGCGTACAATTTCTTCATCTCGGCTGCCCGGAAGTTGGTGCCGTTATTGGTGAGGATAGTATGAGGTACCCCAAATCGATAGATGATATTGGAACTCATGAAGTCGAAGATAAAATGGGCCTTGGCTTCCTTAAACAGAATTCCCTCTACCCACTTGGAAAATAAATCTGCAGCGGTTAGAATGAATCGGCATTGGCGAGTCGTTGCCAGTTGGTACAGTCCCACAACATCTTGCCCCCATACTGCACAGGGCCAATAGTACATGGTAGTATGGAGAGGCTCAGGTGGCCGATGCACAAAGTTAGCATGAACTTGGCACGCATGGCACCTCTTGGAGAACTCGATGCAGTCGTGGATCATGGAGGGCCAAAAATACCATAGTCTCTGAATCTGGTGGGATAGCTTTGGCCCGGCCTGATGGGAACCATAGGATCCGGCATGTACCTCTTGCCTTATCTATGGAATCTCAAATCCTTTAAGGCGATGGAGGAGAAAATCATCAAATCTACATTTATAGAGGATCTTATCGATGTCGGGACCACTCTGGAGAGTAAACTGTAATGTGAAGCATCATATTTGCTTGCGCTCGGCCCGGTCTGATGGGAGATTACCGTGTTAAAGGTATTCGACCAGTGGTTTCCTCCATTCAGCAATTACATCAATCGCCACATCCGGACTACCCGGGGGCCCTAACGTAGAGGCAACGATGGTAAGATGGATTTCTTGTGGGCTGTCATCGTCATCCAGGGTAACATGAGCTATGACTCTCTGATGCACCACGTGGATAATCAGATCATCCTGCTCAGGCTCTACAAGCGATGCGGCCAGGCTGGCCAAAGCATCTGCTCGACCATTCTGTGACTGAGGGACATGGATAACCTCTGGTCGAGACGGGAACTGGGCCATTATCTGGAGAGTGTGTTATAACAATGTTACGTACTCTGGCTTCCTGAAAACATAGTCTCCATTGACCTTCTTGATGATCAGCTTAGAATCCCCTTTCACATGAAAATGGGGCACGTCGATCTCAAGGGCCAGCTCGAGGCCAGTAATGAGGGCCTGATACTCTACCTCGTTGTTAGTGCAACCTTCTGATAACAGGAATGAGTAAGTTAAGATGGCTTGCACTGGGGTGATGAAGATGATACCCAATCCCACTCTGTTGAGCCTAAGATCATTGAGCCTCCTACCGGTGGGGATCCGGGAGGCACCGTCGAAGTGCATTTTCCAATATGGGACGGCGTGTTCTACAGAGAGGATTGCCTCATCGGGAAAATCTAGGTCCAGGGACTGGTTGGTGGAGGTTGGATAGGAAACTAAGAATTTTTCCAATGAATTCCCCTTGATAGCCTTATGGGGCACGAACCTGATGTCAAACTGCTGGAGGATCACCACCCACCACACTAGTCGGTCAGTCAACATGGGACGGTTCAGAATGTACTTTAGCATGTCTACCCGAGAGACCGGATGTACCTCATGGTGATGCAGGTAATTCCATAGTTTTTGCAAAGAAAATATGAGCGCAATGCAGCTTTTCTTGATGGGGGAGTATTTGGTCTTCGTATCGAGAAGCATGCGGATGAGGTAGTAGAGGCTGTTCTACATCCCCTCATTGTTCTTCTAGGTGAGAAGGGCACCAAGGGATTGTTCTAGGGAGGTGACATAGAGAATCAGTGGCTTCCTGGAGATGGGTGGCATCAAGACTAGAGGCTAGAGTAGATATTGCTTGATTTCTTCAAAGGTGTTATGGCACACTTCATCCCACTCATAGGTAGTGCCCTTCTTCATGAGGTGAGAAAAGTGCTTACAATTTCTAGCTAGATTCGCAATGATCAACATATGTAGGCTAAGTGGCCTTGAAAACCTCGAAGCTCCCGAATATTGCTTGTGGGAGGAATCGGGCTGATGGCCTTGATCTTCTCTGGGTCGACCTTGATGCCTCGGTACATGAAGACAAAGTCAAGGAATTTCCCGGAGGTGACCCTGAAGGCACACTTCAATGGGTTCATCCTTAGGTGGCGGGAACGAAGGAAACCGAACACTTTCTCAAGGTCCTTGAGATGTTCCTGGCACTAGAGAGAATTGACCACTAGATCATCCACATATCATTCCACCAATGTTCCCATGATTGGCTTGAAAATGTGATGCATGGCCCACTGATAGGTGACACCTGCATTCTTCAGGCCGAAGGGCATAACCCAGTAATAGAAAGTACCTTGAGGTGCCCTGAAAGTGGTAGAATCCTCATCCTCGGTGGCCATTTGGATCTGATTATATCCAGAGTAACCATCCATGAAAGAGAGGGCTTGGTACCCCGTTGTAGCGTCGATCAACAATTCTGTCACTGGAAGGAGAAAATCATCCTTCGGACAGTGACGATTGAGATCATGGAAGTCGATGCAGAATCTGATCTTCCCAATCTTCTTTATAACTGGAACGATGTTGGATAAACACTTGGGGTACTGGACCTCCTTAACGAAGTTGGATCTGATGAGCTTGTCAACTTCGGCCTCAAACATGGCACCGTGAGACAGATGCATCTTTCTGGGAGGCTGGTTAAACCCGTGATGGTTTGTCGAGAGATCGAGGCAGTGGACGGATACCAGAGGATCCAGTCCTGAAATCTTGTCGTAACTCTAGGAAAATACATTGTGATGTTGTTTTAGGAATTCCACATACCGCTGCAGCTCCTTATGGGACATAGTGGCACTGATCAATGTGGGTCTCGGATCTGCCTCACTACTGAGGTTCACCTGCACCAGCTCATCGACCGTGGCTGAGACACCTTCTTCAAAGGTAGGGGCATCCTCCATATCTTCTTCTCCACATATGCAGGAATCTTCCACAGGGGAATCTACTTTTGAGCTACCGAACCCTGATAGGAGGCTGCTACCAGCTTCTGCGGTCGTAGTCATTACATTTGGGAACTCCGGTGCTACGGAGACCATGGCTATAAAGATTGTCGAACCGATCCCATCTGGTCTCCTGCCCAAGGGGCCACGCTTGATAATATCAAAGCAGTATTGGTGCGTCGGTCGAAGCCGACTTTTCCCAGCCTGGAAAAATAGTCAAGTATGACATATTGTCATTGCCATGAGCCGGACGTCTCGATACTTGACAGGAGTGGGAGGTCTGGGATCACGGGAGCCTAGTTCGTATAAGAATACAAAGTGATCTTCCGATGCCAACTGGATTTTGGAGCATTATTCCCCCTTGTCCCAGAAACGACAAAACATTTCCCCACATCGGGGGTTGTGGCATCCATCCGATGGATCGACAATATGTAGGTGTCATTCAGGCCTGCCCACGGGTCGATCGTAGCAGCAACAAGCTCAACTTCGCTTGCCTGGACTTTCTTATCATTTCTCTTGTAATAATCTGAATCCAAGTAGCGGGCTTCGCAACAGGAAAAAAGAGATTCATCACCTTGTAGTACGCCTACTCAGCCATTAAGGGAGTACTTGAGGCATTGGTGATATGATGATGGGACCGCCACGTGCAGATGGAGCGATGGCCTACCCATCAATGCATTGTACGTGGTGTCATGGGAGACAACCATGAACTCGGTGCTGGAAATTAGGCCACCAAACTGGGTCTTCAAACAGACCTTTCCGACCAGGGTCTGATTTGTCCTGTCATATCCCTGGATCCTCAAATCAGAGGGAGTTAGGTCGTCTTCAGATAAACCAAGCTTTCGTAGCGTCCGCGTCGGGATAAGGTTGATCCCAGAGCCGGTGTCAATGAGACAGCGGCGAACCTCCATTCCATTGAATTGACCGGTGATATATAGCAGTTAGTTGTTCCCCTGTATGGGGAAGCCTTCATCCTCTCCCGATAATGAGATGATGACCTATCATTCATAATCCCCAACTTCTTCAGCATGGAAGGCCTCTACAGCTGTAATCTCTGTCTCAAACTGGAGGGGGCTTCTTAAATCCTCAGCGAGTGATTCACGCATATCTGGAGACATGTGAAGGGATTATAGGATATAGAGCCTCGCTAGGATGTTGGTGAGGTTCTTATGAATATCATATTTCCAATCCAGGTGCGAACTTCTGCTTACAGGATGCCGCTCTGGGATGGAAGGAATGGCGGACCCTGCCGGCTGGACTGGCGGCTGACTGGTACTGGGGAAATCCCGCTGCCCTCTAGTCGAAGCTCAGAAGGTCACTATCTGATGAGGACTGGGAGAATGAGATCATCATATAGCAGGGTGAAGCTGGTTGTAATACGGTTGAAGTGGCTCTCCCTAATCCAGTAGCACAAACTGTGGAGGAGGTGGGTCTGTCGACACCGGATGAAGAGGCTGTGCATGCTGAGTTCTATGTTGGACCTACTATCTGGTCTCAACAGCATGAACGACCTAGATGGAGGTTGTAACTGGTGTGCCCCATTGACCCATGTGGTCATGGTTCTGCTGATGTTGGTGTCGGCTGGGGACATTGGGGAGGTATGTCTGGCGCTCCCCCTCGTTGGGAGTCATATAGGAATTTACCAACTCGACGGTGTTAACTGGAGCATATCCCGGACTGCCACTTGAGGAATCATCCACCCCTGGGAGGATTCTGGGAGGGATTCCCATATTTAGGGGAATGAAGTCACCAATAGTGTGGGACAACGATGGCATTGGCAGGGTGCGTTGCTTCTTCTTGCACCGTCGATGATTGCTCTTCTAGGAAGAGTCTAGCTAAGATGATGGTACAGAAGTGGTGGTCACAGCTTTTGAATGCTCCGGTTGATTCAGGTGTGCACAGATAATGCCATGGGCACAAGCGACCGTCATGCAGGCCATCCAGTCGTTATAATTCTGGGACCCGTGCTCAGGAACCAGCTGCCACCCTCCTCCATAGTCTATACTGCTATCTGATCTCACAAAGACACCTTCCACTTGTGTCGGGGTTGGGCCCAACCTGACTATGTTGTTGTTAATCTAGTCTTTAAGAAAGTCCATGAACACATAACATTGCTTAATGGTGTTCCCCAGGATCTGGTGATAAGGGTAGAAGTTGGGGTGATTAGTGAGATGCACCTCTTCTGGATTCTGGAACTTATGTAGAAGTATGATTCTCTGCTCTAAGGCGCTACGGAATTAGTCGAGGACTTGAGCCTCATCGAATGAGTAGGTATGACTCATTCTTTCTGGAAAGGGGGATCTAGTATCCTGACTCTGGCGGGGGGCCGGAGGATCCTTCCAAGGGGGCGGAACATGATTATCTCACCTAGGTGTGGGCGGCGCGTTACGCAGAGGTGCCTGTCGATTCTGGGGCAGGCACTGCTGGGCTGGAAACTGTGCTCGCGGTGGAGGGCCTCTGTGAGGCTACAGAGATGGATCTGTTAGTAGCAATTCTAGCTGCCTGGGGGTCTCTATCTGGGCCATGGTGGCAGGCTCGTCTCTGGCATCTCTCCTTGCTAGAATTGCAGCGGTAGCAGGCGTGCTTGGCTAGCCTGTTGCAAGGCTTCTTCAGGGCGCTGGGCCTTATCCATGAAGTCTCAGAACCCTTCGGGATAATTATGAGTGATCAGGGAGGGGACCAATTCCGTCTTGACATTCCCCATGCACATCATCAGTAATTTTTCTTGAGTCAGCGGCATGTAAATGGAGTATGTAAGCCCCTTACACTGGGCGATGAAATCCGCGACTCTATCATCGGGCCTTTGCTTGCACTTAAAGAGGTATGTGATGTTCATCTTCCAGGTGGTAGAGCTGAACTGGTAAAGGAACTACCTGTGAATGTCCTCCCAACTTGTCACAGATCAAACGGGAAGCTGGCTGTACCAAACGAATGTCGGCCCCTCCAACGTCTGAACAAAGCAATGGATCTTGGTGGCCTCCTACTTCGCTGGAGTCCCTAACATAGGCCCAAACATCAAGTTGAAGTGGCCTAGGTACTACGGAGGGTCCCCCATCTAATTAAAGGGGGAGAAAGAGGGATTTCTGAATCCCGGGGGTGTCGGCATGTCATCCACCCATGCTGTGTATGGATTTCCATCTAGTGGGATAACCACCTGTCACGTCTCCAAATCTTCCAAGCAGTCAATGAGCACTGCCATCGAATCATATGGACACAGGTCCTTGTCTTGGCGGGTATCCCTAACAATGAGTTCATTTCTAGGCTCTTCAATGTGGTAGAAAATCTTAGTGGCTTGTGGAGCGACTGGTAGGGCGACCCTTGGGGCGGCTGGAGGAGCCCGGGCGGGGATCTCTGGGTGGTTGCGTCATTTGGGAGGGTTCAGTGAGACATACCACATCCTATTTCCAGGAGCTTCGGCTTCCTCCCTGTCAGTGAATATGGCATGATCAGGGTTTCCTGGAAGAATCTCACCGAGGGGTAGTTGTTCCTGCCTCTGCTGCCCCGGCCTAGGATCACCGTAGTCGGGTCTCCGCTCTGCATTGCATTCAGCCAGAAGTTTGTCGACTAAATTCTTCTGTTCAGCAACCTGCTGGCATAGCGTGGCCTTCTCGGGGTCCTCTTTCATCTTCTACACTAAGGCGTACGATTCGGAGAGCTTGATAGCTCCAATGTTCTCTTTGCCTTTACTGACATTCTGGCTCAGTACCAATGCCTCGGTGGGCGGAGAGAGACCTAAGAGGTTCCTTTGTTGATAGGTAATCCTTCCCGATGGGTCCAGTGGCAGCATGTCCTTAGGGGGGATGTTCCCATCGAGAAGTCTCAGCTCATTCAACTCTCCAGAAAGATCGGTCATCTGGACTGCCACTCTTCTAGGGGGCATGTCCTCACTACCTCCAAGTGAGTCAGGCTGCCGGTGAATCGCACTGAAGAGGAGGGTAGTGTACTGCCCCCATCCACAGACTTGCACGTGGGGGGGGGGGGGAGGTAGCCTCTTCAATAACTTTTTTGACTCCTTGGAAACTCTGGATGCATTTTTGTTAGAGGTCCCTGTGGTGGCCAGGTAACTCAGGGTGTTGGACCATGGGGAGCGTGGTCAGGTCAACCAGACGACATTGTTTGTCGATGTCTTCCAGGTTCTCTTGTCTCTCGGTATAAGTCACCCGCTGGTGGCGAAGAGAGACATGATTCGCTAAAGGGTCTAGCAGAAACATTCAAACTCCTTTGAGGTGAGTGATTCTAGCGTATCAAAGTTTGATCCTATGACTGACCAAAACTTCTCGGGAAAGTGGCCTACCGCGAGGATGGTCCAGAAGATCCCCAGATCAGATTCATAGTTTGGCCTTTGAATGCTCCACTTTTCAACTGAGGGTGGCTGAGGAACTGGCAGCGGTGCTGAGGCAGGCTGTTAGGCCGGTGGGCTGGCTGACGGAGAATACGGAGAGCAGGCTGATTGGCTTCCGAATCTTGGGCTGTGCTCTAAGGGTTGCAACGACCTGGCCGTTGTATCACGATAAGGTGGACCGGAGACCAGGTCTCCTGACACAACATCAGTGCCTGATAAGGGTGGGTTATGTCATGGCTCCTCCGCCACTGACCCCCAAAATAGCTTCGAGGCAGAGGGATCTTCCCTAGACAATGGTGGAGAATATGTGTTCAGCCCTTGGAGACATTCCAGAGTCTCTTCCTCTTAAATATACCTTAGGTGGGAGATAGGTATCCTATGGATCTCTCATTCTAGGAGCACGAGGCTGATGTGCCGCCTTCCTGCCCTAGCCCTTGACTCGAAGGACTGGGGTGAGGTCTCCTGTACTGAATCGTACTCTGCCTCGGAGTCTAAGAAGCAGAATGGTATGATCCCCATCTGGCCTTTCCCAGAATTCCTCTTGCGGCAGCGGCAAACTGCTCTCTTTCCTCTGGATGTTTCTTCATGGAAAGGCTGATTTCCGACATGGGGTCCTCTAGCTGCACTAGTGCTGGGGCGGAGAATGTTTCCACCTTGGGAAGATGGGGTGTGAGGAGCACTGGGACAAATGTCGAAAGGAACACGAGGAGGTCCTCCATGATGGGCGTTGGTGAGGTGGGGTTGGCTTCCACCTCTCTGATTGTTGGGGTGAGGAGGACCTTCGCCGATAGACATGAGGACTTGGGGAGGACCTCCATGTTGGCGAGCGACTGGACATGAAACGTCTCCCTGCTCGCGGTCCGCGGCAGGAGGAGTGACCTAGTACCCAGTGTAGTGAGCACAAGAGAGACCCCTGCATGGAGTGTTGTTGTCACAGGGAAGACCCTCACCTAGGTTTAAGGTGGCATGGTGTAGACCTCCAAGCTGAGGTTTGAAGCAGGGAGGGCCCTCACCATCCATAGTGGGGGTGCGGAGTAAGCCTCTGCACTGGGCGACACTGCTACGGATTGGTCCAGGATGACCATCACCTGTGTCGGCGACCAGGAGAGTTGACCAAACCTACCTGTGGGGCTGTTGCGCCCTCGATCCAGGTCGGGCTTATAGCTACCGCTGATCAAAGTATGCATGGATTTGGGAATATGAACCAGCAGTGGCTTGCCCCACATTAGTTGCTGACATTGACACCCCACAGCGAGCGTCTTCTTCTTCTCGTGCTTGATGCTGGCGTCGGGTTAGGTGGAATGGAGACAGTGGCACAGTCATGTGGACTACCTGCTCCTTAGCTTGGGGAATCGGACAACGGCACTGACACGACCTGGTGGGGGCCCTCACCAGGAGTCCTTGAAGTGGGACTCCGATCGAGCCAGCCTGAATACCTCCTACTTCATCGGCGTAGTGGAGGGATTTTTCGAGGCACTCCAGGGACAAGCTACCAAAGCGACTGAACATTGGGGTGGGGAGTAGCGGATCCTTGCACGGCCCTCAGGGGAGGTGTGTACGGTGAGGCACAGCTGCCTCAAGATCTAGGAAAACCATATACCTAGTGGGGATGACCCCCTCCTCCTCGTACCTGCATACAAGGACATTGATTACTCTTCATTGGATGATATCTGATGGGGAGAGGGGCCGTGGGTGCCCAGTAGTCCTGGAATTTCTGGCCATCATGGTAGGGGAAAAACTATGTGGGGAATCTGCATTGATATTTCCCCTTCCCCTTCATCGGTGCGTAGTTGATCGAGCTCCGGATGCAACGACTTGATTCCTAAAGGCAGGGAGATGAACTCATTAACACTTCTAGAAAAAGGAATCAACAACCAGTTCCCCAATTTTGTTCCATATTCTGCATTCAGCAAGAGGGATCCATGCAGACAACATCATAGAACAGAATTCTCAACATCCTGACTGTCCCAATTTATGGCGAGTTTCACATCAGGCCTGTTTGGTGGGACCTAGTACCAGATGACGAGGTACACTGAAATGATTATCCATTGATGTTCTGAATGCTACTAGACTCTAAGCTGAGGAGAGGACATTCACATCGGGTTCACTATTTTATGTTTCCAACACTTTCTCCAGGGCACACATGCATCCGTCACGCAGAGGACGCGCTGCTATTGCCCCGCATTCCCACTTTCAAAAGGCGGGTGGCATCTGCTCCTTATTAATGGATTTCTACTCCATGATCAAAATGGGATGATGGGATGTCAGTTTTTTCTTCTGTGGATTCCTCCTCAGAGCTCGTCAGCTAGTCTGGGTCCCCCTCATAGATTTAAAACGTAATTCATTATGATCTTCCCGGTGACATATCTTCATGGAAACCGGTTAATTATGCCGCTTCTGTCAGGACCTTCCAATGGGTCCGATCAGGATAGAAACCTTCTGTTTGGAGTGTAGTCACGTTGGGGCATCACTGGCATGTCTTGATGTTGGGGAATTGGCATGTCTGCCTTCTGTCCCTTATCATAGGTCTTCTCGAGGGCGCGGAAGCCCGAGGCATCCCACATCGAATGTGGGGAATTGTACGCCATAGGCATGTATATGAGGTTTTCCTCAACTTACCATGTTTAACATAGGGTATGATGCAAGTTTAACGTCCAGCAGAGACGGATCGGACTGATCAAAACATTGTCTAGAGTGGATCAGATTGAAAAACCCCTTGGAGGTAACACCGATGTTTGGGCCAACACATGGGAATCTTCCTGAATGTTGATGGGGGAGCGGAGAATGAAATTTCATGATCCCACCGGGATGTGGCGGCCCAAGTAAGGATCCGGATGGATGGTGGATTTGGGATTGGGTCTCGGAGAGACTACCTACATATCCTCGTGGTGGGGAATCAATGTCCGTGTTGTTCGGTGAGACGATGGGACGCCTTAAGAGGCGACCCACGAGAATGGATGCATGGATGGGACCTGGAGGAATTGGAACCTCCGGGTCAGGAAATGAGCTTCCTGAGACACGTGTGCTCGAGGGTGAGGTCAGGATGAGACATGGGTGATGGGCTTCAGCCTCATGGAGGCTTCCTACGTGTACTTGTGGTAGGGAATCAAAGTCTTTGTAGTTCATAATATAATACATCTTAACGTCAAGCTGTATGAGAATGGGGATCATACTCTGAGGCGGCCCACGATAATGGGGAACCAATGTGAATGGGGTCAGAACGACCAGGTGGTGGCCTTTAACCACGTGGAGGCTTCCTACGTACCATGCCTTAGCACAGATCAAAGTCCCTGTAGTTCAGGTAGAATTCAGTTTAACGTCATGTGGGATGGGAGCATTTGGGGATTATGCTCTAAAACAGCCCAATGTTGGATTTGGTGAACCGACATGAAGAAGTACCTGGGGTCCAAGTGGATTGGGGCTTACACTATGAGGTGGCCCAAGGTGGAAATGGGGTTTGGAACACCGACACAGAGACGGTCGGGGCCAATGGTTTGTGGGGAATGAACCTCGTGGAGGCTTCCTACGTACCATGCCTTAACCCATGTCAAAGTCCCCGTAGTTCGGGATGGATGGGTCTTACTCTCTGAGAAGGCCCAAGGTGATGGAGCATGAACCTCCTGGAATATTCCTACGTACCATGCCATAGCACGGATCAATGTCCCCATAGTTCGGGATGGATTGGGGCTTATGCACTATGGCGGCCCAAGGTGGTGGGGCTTGAACCTCCTGGAGGCTTCCTACATACCATGCCTTAGCACGAATCAATGTCCCCATAGTTTGGGATGGATTGGGGCTTATGCTCTGAGATGGCCCAAGGTGGTGGGTGCTGAACCTCATGGAGGTTTCTTTTGTACCATGCCTTAGCACGGATGAAAGTCCCCGTAGTTCGGGATTAATTAGGGCTTATGCTCTAAGGCGGCCCAATGTGGTGGGGCTTGAACCTCGTGGAGGATTCCTACATACCATGCCTTAACACAGATCAAAGTCCCCATAGTTTGGTATAGATTTGGGCTTATGCTCTGAGGTGACCTAAGGTGTTGGGGCTTGAACCTCGTGGAGGCTTCCTACGTACCATGCCTTAGCACGGATCAAAGTCCCCATAGTTCGGGTGGATTGAGGCTTACGCTCTAAGGCAGCCCAAGGTGGTGGGGCTTGAAACTCATGGAGGATTCCTATGTACCATTCCATAGCACGGTTCAAAGTCCCCGTAGTTCAAGTGTATAGTTTAACGTCATGTGGGACGGGGGTGCTTGGCAGTTTAACATCCTACAGCTCAGACGAGGGAATTTGGGGCTTACGCTCTGAGACGGCCCAAGGTGTCTCATGGTCGGTGCTCACTCTAAGCTCATGGGAGTCATGCTCAGTGTGAGAAACAATAGGTAGTAGAGACCTTACGATCACATCATGAAGGGTGTGTCCATGGGAACTGAAAAGGGGCTTACACATTGAGCAGCCCACGGTGCCGGGACTTACTTCAGGATGGAGGCCTGAGGGTGACAAAGTGCAGCGGGGGAGGGATTTGTCACCCAGGAAGAGATGAGGGGCCTTATTCCCTATCATTCCCTCCACTGGACTTGGCACCGAGGAAGTGAGGAGAAGCAGGGGTGCTGCCTCCCGCAAGAAAAGCTTGGGGACTACACCGAGGTGGCTGCCCTTCCTGGCGGACAAGCGCCACTCCAATAAATCACCCCCCATGTGGGATGATCCCATCCCCATGGAGAAAGGTGGGCATGTAGAATTTCTAAGTCGGTGGGACCCTGCGAGTGAGGCACGGGGTCAGGTCATAGTTTAACATCATGTGTTGATGATGAGGCACTTGGCAGTTTAACGTCTTGTAGCTCAGACGAGGTGGTTTGGCTCCGCACCCCTAGGACTTACATAACCGGTTCCCTCTTCCCCTTGTGAAAGGGAAGGCATCGGCAAGGCCGTAGCGAGGGGGTGTCATGGGGAGAACCATTGAGGGGTCCACATTAGCATGGCTATGTGAAGAAGAAATAGCCGTTAGCGTGCCTATGCGAAGAAGCGTGAGGCGAAGCAACGCAACAGGAAGGATTGTTCAAGCGACATTGAGGTTACTTCGTACGAGCCTAGAAGGTCATACGGGAAAACCATATATGATGCGGATTCCTGAGGCACATGAGACACCTGCGAATGGAACCCAGAAAGAGGGAAATAGGCATTCGCGCAAGAGGGCGCCCGGGGAGCACTGAGGTGAAGGGCCCCGAGGATCGCGCGCAACCCTTGGGGCTTGCACGAAATAAAGGTGTCCAGTGAAAAAATCCCCAGGTTGGCTCGAAATCAGTGATTCTAGTGCAAAATAGATGGGGCTGAGGTTTTGTGCAAGACTTGAAGGGATTGCATGCAAAGGAGGGCACTGCGCGCAAAGGACGAGGTGTGCATGCACAGAAAGGATTGTGCATAGCTTGGCCGGCTTGTGCACCCCAGGGAAAGGATTGTGTGAAAGGGACATAACACAAAGGGGTTGGAATTTAGTTTAAGACAGGGGTATCTCATGAGATTTTAGATCCCAGGGTGACTTGGAGTGAAAAAGAACCATACCTGAAGCCCATATTGCGCGCGCGCGGAATTCCAATTACGTGCACGAGAGGCAGTTCAAATTCTTCAGTCCTGAAAAGAAAGGGGTTATCCTTCTATTTATAGGCATCTGGCAGTGTGGAATTCAGTGCAGCATGGAAAATTTGTGCGACGGAGGTGGCGGCGTGAAATATCAACCTCACGGGGTGCGGGCACAAAATTATTTCACGCCGGCATCGAGACGCTTCGCGCATCCTGGTACTTTCTACGCGGGATATATTTTTTCGTGCACTTCACCCTTTTTTGACGTAGCACTTTCAGGCCCTCTGGACCAGGACTCCAGGTCCGAATATGACTTCGCCTTTTCATTTCAGAACTTTCTCCAGCACTTAAGCACTTTTCGGTGTCTACAGTGATCTTTCGCACAACTGCCATGCACCGACAAAGTTTATACCCCACCTAGGGTAAACGACATGCTCTGAAATCAACCATTGACTCGGATTTCCAATCTAAGTTACCGTTTGAGAGTTATTTGGGTTTGATCAATTAAATAAATGAATTAATAAATTAATTCCTCCATTTAATTTTCACTAATGAGGGAGGTGTCCGAACATCCCACGGCAACATACTTTATGTTGCGCCTATGATAAACATGGAGTTTTGGACCCAACCATGGCCTTAGATTACTGATCTTATCATACATTTAATAGATATCCCATTTTCATTTCTTGTATATTAAAAAAAACATAATGTTTTTGTATAATTTATTCTGGTCTCACCGGGCCTCAGAATTGCACGTCCTCTTAGTTCCTATCTCTTGAAACATATGTAGAAATATTCGAAAGTATTATCAGGAAAAAACTAGGTCTCTAAATTACTCCACATCATTCTTGTTTTATATGATTATTGATTCACCACCTTAGTTGTTTAATGTTTATTTATCATTAAAAACACCCAATGTTGTGATGATTTCATACCAAGTATATAACATATCTCTAATTGGGGAGAGTTGGAAGATACTTCGAGTAAATCAATTTGTTCTATACTTAGTAGAATTAGATATAATGTTGGGTATGGAGTATGTCCATCTATTTATATCTCATTTAAATAATCAAGATAAGTAAATATACTTTCGTGTTCCAAATCATCCAATGATCAAATAAAACATCACCTTTCTATTCATATAAAACAAAATATCCCTTTCTATTTTGGTTATTTTTCTTTAACATCCATATTATATCTTACCATAATCCTTTCATTTTCATTAAAGATAAATATTTATTCACTTATTTAACATTAATATTTTTTATTATCCTTACTCCCAAGGTACTCTTATATCAATTTTAACAATGTGGGATACTTTAAAACCATTTTGCAATGATTAAAATTTAGTTTTTTACTTTAATATATTTTTTTATCTTCCATTCCATTTTTCTTCTACATTACCATAATTAATTTTCATGTATTCATTGTTGGGGATGTTATTCTTATAATATTGTTTTAAAAGTCTTTTTCCCACTTTGAAAATTTATTTTTAAAGTAGATTATGTCATTATTATATGAAAGTAATACCATAATATAATGATTTTTTTATTATTTTTCTTCCATTTCAATCAATCTCAATAAAAGATCAACCATTTATGAATTGAGGATACATGTACTACCCTATAAATGATCTCAAGATACTCAACTTCTATTGATTTAATTTTGATTTTCATCAGATCTAATTTAGGATTCATTAATGATATCTTATGAAATTGATTTATAATCCATTTTATTTTTAGGGGTTAATAAAGTTATGATGTATGATTGATTTTTTATGAAACATATATTTATGATTTTTCATTATGTGATGGGTGGTTATATAATTATATAGTTATCCACTAAATTGGTTAAAGCATTATATCTAATGAAATTAAGTTGGGACACAATTGGTTATCCCAATGTCACTATGTTATGAAATATGGGTGGTTTAAGTTCCATTTAAGGTATTGATGAGTAAATAACCCTCATTAAGTTATTTGATAAGAGGAAAGATAAGTAAATCTGAATTGAGTCGTGATCAGTATGGAATTGATCTTACACTAATGGATGGAGTTCTCACATAGTAACAAGTCAATAATATTATGATGTTCTTAAATGAAATATTTATTGAATGCATGTTATGAATTGTTTATTGAGGAAATATATTATTGTTTTTGAATATTTTTCATGATTTAACCATGGTAAGAATGATCATAGATGTGTAATAAAATATATGGAGTTAAGTAGTTACACACAGGATTAAAAAGAGTGATGTTCTGCTACAAATTAAAAATATAAAACATGATGGTTTCAATCACACCAATTCCTGGTTGAGATAGTCTCACATGAAAAATTAATTTATATTATGTGAGGAAATAGAGACATATAATAATAATCTATAAAAATAAATTAATCTAACATGTGACGGAATCAATGCATGGGTCTTTCAATTTCACCACAATGATGTTGATGTATAAATGTGTTAATAATGCATCAGATGCTTTTGATTTAGAGTTAATATCACATAATAAAGGAGTTGTCATAAAATTGTTATGACCACACTATTGATAGAGTTTATGTCACAGGTGTTAATATGAGGAATTTTGGGGACGTAATGTATTCATGAACACAAGCCTGTGCGAATTGGTTATATGATATTTTGGGTGTAAAGTTTCTTCAAGTCATTAAATAATGGTACACACTACATGTTATAGTAATGCGAAGAAGACCATGATACATTAGGATAAATCAATCCAATATAACTTTGGTGAAATGTTTTGGAGGATTTTTTTGTTTTTGATATTTTATATAATCCATGACGCAATATTTGTTCCTAATTAGTTTGACGTGAATTGAGCCGTGATTTATAGGATTTAAACAAATATGATACGTCATAATATAGTTTGAATAATCCCTTTAAAATATAGTTTAATATAATATTTGATACTTTAATATACATGTGATTTATTCTCTTATATCATTGGTATATTAGGTTCATGATGTATTGAGATGTATCACACTCCAGTAAATGAAAAATCTATAATTATGTAGTGAACTATTATATATATATGCGTGTGTTTATGATTGAAAATAATACTATGATGTGTACAATTATATTCCTATGAGGGATTTGATATGATATTAAGGATATGAACATGGCTATAAACCATGTCAAAACATTGGAGTCACCTAAGGTATGGTAAGTGAAGATCCTTAAAATGTTTTCTGGTTGTTTTCCATCTTGTAATCAGGAGGTAAAGGAAGTCTTGTTTCTCTTTTACCTTTTTCTGTTTTCAATAACTTTAAATGCTAGTAACATGACTTCAATTGATGCACACCATGTAGTAGTCTCCTGCTAACAAGGATGAGTGAACCCTTCGATAACCATTATTTCCACATGTGTTGCCACGACCCGTCCTCAGGACCCGTGCCATGACTACCCCAAGACCGCCTCCCATAGGCCAGGGGCTGGCGACTAGCACCAAGGCGTAAATCCCAACAAAAAGGGGAAGGCATTGCCTTTATAAAGTAAAAAAACAAAACAGAGTAAGTAAGAAGAAGTAAACACTAAGTAAAACTAGGTACGAAAAGTAGTGCAGAAAATTAAGTGGGCTAGAATACAAACCCCAACTGGAAGTAAAGTACAACAGGAAAAGAAATACAACAACTGAAAGTAAAGCAGTAACGTCGAGCCGTCCACTGGAAGTCCCACCTGAAGGGTGGGTACAGATAGCCACCTCAGCTCTTCGAGTCCAGCTGTCCGCTCCGTGTATATCCCGCCCAGTGGTCCACCTCCAGGTATCGACTGCTCTTCTAGCCTCTACCACGATCAGCGTTGTCTGTTGTCTGCATCCAACACACCATAGTGCGGGCATAGCCCGTGCAGGGGAGAGTATACGCTACTCAGTAGGGACACTGAGACCCCCAAAGGTCTCCCAGAATCCACAAAGGATAATCCATAAAAGAAATATACAATCACGAAGTAACATGCGAAACTACTTAGGTATATGCCCATACATATACCTAAGTCATCAATTCCGGTTTGGCTCCAACATCCGAGCCCAAGTAAAACCCAGTCCACACAGGTAAACACAACCCAATCCACACAAGAAAACATAACGTAATCCACACAGGATATCAAGTCAATCTTATCGAAGATAAGGATTGAAAGTCAACACTCAGATCACACAGGTATACTTCTTCAGTGATAGAGATGATAAGATATATCCACTGATTCATCTAAGCTGGGACCCACGTAGGATACTAAACCAGTTACTCTGCCAGACCCACATAGGATAGCAAGAACAGAGTCAGGCACTGCCAGACCCACATAGGATACAAGAACAGTAGTCAGTGTCGTCAAACCCACATAGGATTTCAGTACGGTCTTCATCGCTGCTGAACCCACATAGGATTTTAGGTCAGTCTTCATCTCCGTCGAACCCACATAGGATTTCAGTACGGTCTTCATCATTGCGGAACCCACATAGGATTTCAGTGCAGTCTTCATCCCCATCGAACCCACATAGGATTTCAGTATGGACTTCATCGCTGCCGAACCCACAAAGGATTACAGTGCAGTCTTCATCCCCGTTGAACCCACATATGATTTCAGTACGATCTTCATCGCTGCGGAACCCACATAGGATTTCAGTGCAGTCTTCACAGTCACGGCCAGCTCTAGGGTTCCCGCACACAGCATGATCGTTCCGGGAGGGTCTGCTCTATGAGGCAAGGGGTCGATACATCAACTGACACGTAGTCCGAATTTGATGTATCTCAAAGTTCCGTCTCGACAAAAGGAATTCAAAATGACAGACAGGGCGTCAATCAGACGCCTGGTCTTAGAGTTATTGGCCTTTTCATTCCAGAGGCCCGGTTGGTTTTTAAGTCAAAACCAACCCGACCGCACTCCAACTGTGTCCAAACCTCGAGCAAAGTAATCCAAAAGGTCCCTCTTACTATGAGTAATCCATCAAAGTTGACGGCACGTCAATCGGATGTCCAGAGCTCATGTTATAAGCGTTTCTGCTTCGATGGCCCGATTGGATTCATGTTCGAACCAACCCGTCCATACACAAAGTTCTCCAAAACCTTGAGTGTAATATACCGAAACGACCGTCTCGATCCAAGGATCTCTAAGAAATTGATAGTGAGTTGATCGAAGGTCTGTAGCCCATGTTATTGGCAAAAGACCAGAAGTGGTCTGAAATGGGGGGTCTGGGCCCGGACCGACCCGGCCCAACCCCCCTGGGTCGACCAGACCCGAGTCGACCCGAACCGAGTCCGGGTCTGGCCCATTAGGGCATGGCCCGGCCCGGTCGACGCGGACCGGCCCGATCAGCGCGGCCCAGCCCAGCCCGGTGCGGCCGGTCTAGCCCGTGGCGGCTCGGCGATGGTCGAGCGGCCGTGCAAAAGGTGGCGCTGCCCGCTTGATTGGAGCTGCGACCCCCGCGTGGGGTCCGCTCCTTGCCAGCGGATGCGGCCCGGCGCTGCATCGCCCACAGTCTCGCATGGCCGCGGGACCAGCTGCCTGCTGCCGTGGCTTCAGCCGCGGCGTGCCGGGTGTCGCCGCCTCCTGGCGGCCGGCTGCCGGCGAGGTATTCTGCGGACCACCGGACGCACTCTGGTGGTCTGTTTTGCCTGCCGTCTTCTCCAGCGGTACTCCAGGGACTGGCTATTTATTTAGAAGACCTCAAAACACCTTTGCATCCTGCTTCGCCACCGCCCGTCGATCCGCACACCAAGAACAAAGAAACGGTGGGTTCAGACTTGTTCGTTGGTCCGCACCCACCGCATTAGCGGTTCAAACGCCTTCGGATAATTAAACACTTGTCGAGGATATAAATCACATATATTTAATTAAACCAAACCCCCTACCTCAAGGTGTTGATGAACAAAGATCATCGTGGGAAAATACATCGCGGGAGACGGCATCGCGGAAGAAGCGTCGCAGAAGGAGGATCATCGGCGTCGCTGAAGGAGGATCGTCGGCGGCGCGGTACACGGCGTCGCGTCGTCAATCTTCGAGTGTTCTGTATTCTTCGTCGCCCTTCATTGGAGGTCGGCGTTCTTCATCGGCGGCGGTGTGTTCTTTTCATTCTCCGAGTTCTTCAATGAAGAAGGTGAAGATTCAAGGCTTGAGCAAAACCTCTCAATTCCCCTCGCACAACCCAATCCACCCCAATAAAATAAGGCGTATACTTATTTTATTTCTCACACCAACTGGTTTTGAAAATCAAAAACAGATCATTCAATTAATTTATTTAATTGAGGAGTTTTTTAACCACCCAATTAAAGAGGCGTTTAGTAATTAATTAAACACAAAGGTTGACTTGGCATTTAAGAGGGTGTGTGGGTGAGATACCAAATTTAATGCACATGGAAGGTAAAAGGAAATAAAGGGGTGGGGCTCGTGTGGGCCACACCTCACTAATATCCTACCTAGGAGTTAGGATATCAATGGGTCCCCCTCCAACCTCCAGGCCTAGATTAACACTTCTTAGAATAAAAATAAAATATGTTGCACAATTTTATTTTATTCTTTAGTTAACCCAAAAATTTTAATAACCTCACCCAAGAAAATGAAACTCCAGAAAAGGAATTCATAAGAAATTACCGGTGTTGTGATTCCATTGGTTCCCTCGGAATTTGATTCCGAGCACCAGTTCAAAAGTTAGGAAAACCCGCTCGTTCGTTTACTGAACGTACCCGAGCTAAACATCGGAAAAAGATTCTGGGCACACCGGACCTCGAAATTAGGTGTCGTCAGAAACTGTGTTCTTGTAAAATCCCAAATAAAATTAAGAAAAAAACTTCCCTTGAAATTTACGGGTCTTTACATTACTCCCACCTCAGGGCTTTACTCCCCCGTAAAGATACAACATAAACTAGGGGAACAAATGTGGGTACTGAGCACGCATCTGAGCCTTTCACTCCCAAGTGCTCTCCTGGATGTTCTTGTGCTTCCATCTGATGTGCACTATAGGTATCGACCATCCACGTAACACCCACTCCTATCGATCCTCAATCTCCAATGGGACCTCCGCAAAGGTCGCCCCATCATCAAGGTCTAGCTCCCCATGGTCGATGATATGTGTCGGGTTGTGCACGTATCTCCTCAGCTGAGATACATGGAAGACGCCGTGCACCCGGTGCAACTAAGGTGGTAGATCCAGGTGATAAGCCACCTCACCTATCCTGCTGAGGACCTGTAATGGTCTGATGAAGTGCGGAGATAACTTGCCTCCTCGGAAAAATCTCTGTAATCCACGTCGAGGTGAGACCTGCAAGAAGACGTGGTCACCATCCTCAAACTCCAGTGGCCTCCACCTTCTGTCATCATCAGAATTATGCCGGCTCTGAGTTTTCCTCATCTGCTCCTGGATGACCTGGACCTTCTCTATCGTGTCCTGGACCATCTTTGGTCCCACAAGTTCAGACTCCCAAGGGTCTGTCCAGCATAGAGGTGATCTGCAAGGCCAGCCGTACAATTCCTCGTATGGTGCCATCCCGATGGTGGAGTGGTAGATGTTGTTGTACGCGAACTCCACCAAGGGTAGGTGGTCCTCCCAACTATGACCAAAGTCGAGGACACATGCACGGAGCATGTCCTCGAGAGTCTGAATGGTCCTATCCGTCTGACCATCCGTCTGAGGGTGAAAGGTGGTGCTCAGACGTAGTTGTGTCCCGAATGCCTCCTAAAACCCCTTCCAAAGCCGGGAAGTAAAGCGAATATCTCGATCAGAGACGATAGATGATGGCACACCAGGAAGTCGTACAATCTCCTGAATGTAGAGACGTCCCATGATCTCTACTGAGCCCTACTCTCTAATGGGTAAGAAGTGGGCCGACTTGGTGAGCCAGTCGACAATCACCCAGATGGAGTCATGACCTCCGGAAGTACGTGGAAGTCCAGTCACGAAATCCATAGATATCCCATCCCACTTCCACTCTGATACCTCCAATGGTTGTACCAAGCCTGCTAGTACCTGGTGCTCTGCCTTCACCTACTAGCAGGTGAGGCATCGAGAAACGAATTCTTCCACAACCTTCTTCATACCCGGCCACCAGTGCTATCGTCTGTGATCCTAGTACATCTTTGCCACTCCAGGATGTACTGCCAAAGGGTAAGTGTGAAACTCTCTCAGCACCTCCTCATGTAAAGAAACTGGTACCAAGGTACGTCCTCTGAAAAGGACGTCGTGCTCTCCTCCTAAAGAGAATCCATCATGTGCATGTCCTGAGGATATCTGTGCACGCCACGTCTCACAGTTAGCATCCCCATGTTGTGCCTCTCTGACCCACTGCATTAGTGGAGGAGTGACTATGAGTGACTGAAGAAAGGCTGGTCCATCTCTATCCATGAAGGATATCTGAAAAGTGGCTAGCTGCTCTGTCGCCTCACCGAGTAGTTGAATGCCCGTCCTCCTGCTGAGAGTATCAGCTACTACGTTCCCCTTCCCAGGAGTATATACTATCTCAAAGTCATAATCCTAGAGGAACTCGAGCCATCACCACTGTCTCAGATTCAGGTCCTTCTACGAGAATATTTACCTGAGACTCTGGTGGTTAGACTAGACTGTAAAGCTCTCCCCCATCAGATAGTGTCGCCATATCTTCATAGCGAATACCACTACTTCTAACTCCAGGTCAAGGGTAGCATAGTTAGGCTCATGCTGCCTCAAATGACATGATCCATAGGCGATCACTGCCTGATCCTACATCAGGACACATCTGAGTCGGGTCCCAGATGCATCTCAGTAGACTACATACCCTACTCCCTCCTCTGGTAGCCTCAAGATAGGCACGCTGGTCAATCTCTGTCTCAGCTTCTGGAATCTCTACTGATATCTGTCTGACCACACGAAGGGTTTTCCATTCTTCATCAAAGCTGAGAGTGGTGCCAAAACTCTGGAAAAGTCTGGCACAAATCTCCGGTAGTACCCAGCTAGCCCCAAGAAACTTCGCACCCCTTTCACGCTCCTGGGTGGCTCCCAAGATATCACTGCCTCGATCTTCGAAGGATCCACTAAAACTCCCGCCTCAGAGATGAAGTGTCCCAAGAAGTGGACCTCACGTAACCAGAACTGACACTTCAAGAGCTTTCCATAAAGCTGGTACTCTCAGAGTGTGTCTAGTACAACCCGCAAGTGGTAGGCGTGCTCCTCCTCAGTGGTCGAGTATATCAAAATTTCGTCGATGAAGACCACAACAAATCGATCAAGGTATGGCTGAAAGATCCTGTTCATGAGACCCATGAACACTGCTGGAGTGTTGGTTATGCCGAAAGTCATAACCAAGAACTCATAGTGGCCATACCGACATCTGAAGGCCATCTTCTGCATGTCCTCATCTCGAACTCTGAGCTGATGATAGCCTGATCTATGGTCTATCTTTGAGAACCACCGTGCTCCCTTGAGCTGATCGTAGAGGTCGTCAATCCTCGGTAGCGGATACATGTTCCTCACGGTCACCTGGTTCAGGCGATGATAGTCAACACAATGTCGCAAGCTCCCGTCCGCCTTCTTGGCGAACAATATCGGGGAAGCCCAGGGTGAAACACTGGGTCGGATGAATCCCTTGCTCTACAAGTCCTCCAACTATACCCGTAGCTCTAGAAGCTCAACAAGGGAAATCTGATATGTTGGAGTGGATATCAGGGATGTCCCAGGGTACATGTCAATATAGAAGTCTACCTCTCTGCGAGGAGGTAGCCCTAGGACGTCATCGAGGAAAACGTCCTCATACTGATCCACCACTACAGGAAAACTAGGACTCTGCACGTTAACTGCTCCTAGGATGAGGCTAGCCAACTAATGAGTGATGGGTTGTCCTCTCCTCCGCATGAGTCCATCCTGTGCTACAAAGGATCCCTTCTCTCCGGTGAAGGCGAACCTTCTCCCGTTGGTGCGTACACACCGCACCTCGCGCCGAATATAGTCATTCTGAGCATGGATTATAGATAACCAATCCATGCCCAAGATGACGTCATAAGGCCACGAAGCCACTACAAGAAGATCCCAGCCAAAGCTCTCACCTCCTAGAGTAAGCTCACACAGCCGGCACCAGTGCGTAATCATCGATTCTGCTCCCATAGGAGTCTCTAGCCGTAAGGATCGAGTCAACGGCTCCGTCGAAATCTCTGAGCTCCGAAAAAAGGCAGCGCAAATAAAAGAATGACTCGCTATTGTGTCTATAAGAACTACAACAAGGGTGGAGTAGACACAGATCGTACCTCGAATCATATCTGGTGCGCCGTGGTCGTAGGCCTCAGCTGCCTGAAGCTAAGTATGTCTCTGCCCACTAGCTCCCTGTGGTTGGGGTGGACCTCTTTGTGGTGGTGATGGTAAAGAATCAAAGCGTCTCCCACCACCTACTACTCGGCCAACTCCCCTGCCTCGTCCTCCTGCTCTCAGTAAACAGCCACGGTCAACCCTCTGCCTCTGCATGGGTGGCCCCTCAACCGTCTGTCACTCCTCTGTACGGCGGGTAGGGCAATCACAAGCCATGTGGCCCTGCCCACCGCATGCATAGAATTGTCTGCTCCTCATAAGGCTAGCTCTGCACCCTGTGCCCCTCACCTCTGAACCAGTGTCATGAGGTTATCTGCCTAATGGTCTTGTCCGCCTGGACCCCTGTGAAATCCGTCGACTGCCAGCTGCAAACGACTATGCTACGTGTCGCCCTACAGTAGGTCTCAATGCTGGCGTAGGCTTGGCAAGAAAGCTCTCTATGAGAAGAGCTCGCTCCAGTACTCTTTCCTATGTCAGAATGCTGAGGGAGATCATTGATGCCCTGATCTCATGCCTCATTCCCTGCACAAAGGTCCGGGACTGACAGAATGGGACCCATACCATGTCTGTCGAATAACGTGAGAGATCGGTAAATCTCGCCGAGTACTGGGTGACCGGCATGCTACTCTGCAGGAGCTGCAGAAGCTCCAGAATGCACACCGCACGGAGGGTGGCTAGGACGAACCCCAAGCGGAAGAGGCTCTCGAAGTCTTTCCAGAGGAGAGATGACTCGTCGTGCACCTAGAGCATCAGGCTCCACCATCTGCCTGTTGCCGCGTGCAGGAGGCTCGCTGTGAGGATCACCATGAGGTCAGCTGGTGTCCCCACTAACCTGAAAACTCAAACAACCACCTCTAGCCAATCCTTGGCTACCTGAGGGTCCATCTCCCCGTGGAACCTGGGCGGTATCTGACGCTGAAACTCATGCAACGCACTAAGGCGACGTGCACTATCAGCGGCTGGGGCTGGTAGCATCAGCGGCTCGGTGGGTAGAGGTACTACCGGTGCCTCCACTGTCAAAGGGCCCTACACCGAGGCCTCGTCGCTTGGTGGGTTGTCGTCTCACACAACGATCAGAACCCTAGCTGGCTGCCATCGTGGCGCCATCTTGAAAAGAAACAGGTGTGCCGCGGTCAAAACAGTCTAACTGGTGAGATGACATAAAGTAATCACAATGAAAACCTTGAAACGCACAGGCAATCAATGTTTTCATGCATTGAGTTGGAAATCTGAAGTCAGGGTCCTGGTGTATGGATACTTAGGCTGCCACACAAACACTGGTCTCGCTAGACTGATAACCACACTCAATACCCTTAACATTATTGCTTCACATAGAAGAAAGATCATAGTCTAGAGTTCTCCGGTAGAACTGAACTGCCACTGATACAAATTTCTCACGACCCGTCCTCAGAACCCATGCTGTGACTACCCCAAGCCCGCCTCCCATAGGCTAGGGGCTGGCGACTAGCACCAATGCATTAATCCCGACAAAAAGGGGAAGGCATTTCCTTTATAAAGTAAACAAACACCACAGAGTAAGCCAGAAGAAGTAAACACTAAGTAAAACTGGGTACAAAAGGTAGTGCGGAAAGGTAAGTGGGCCAGAATACAAACCCCAACTGGAAGTAAAGTAGAACTGGAAAGGAAATACATCTACTGAAATTAAAGATGCAACGTCGAGCCGTCCACTGGAATCCCTATCTAAAGGGTGGGTACAGATAGCCACCTCAACTCCACGGTTCCAACCGTCCGCTCCGTGTACGTCCCGCCCAGTTGTCCACCTCCAGGTACTGACTGCTCCTCTAGCCTCTACCATGATCAGCATTGTTTGTCATCTGCATCCAACACAACGTAGTGCAGGCATAGCCCGTACAGGGTTGAGTATACGCTACTTAGTAGGGACCCCGAGACCCCTGAAGGTCTCCCAGAATCCAAAAAGGATAATACAAAAAATAAATATACAATCATGAAGTAACATCTGACACTACTTAGGTATATTCCCATTCATATACCTAAGTCATGAATTCTGGTTCGGCTCCAACATCCGAGCCCAAGTACAACCCAGTCCACACAGGTAAACACAACCCAATCCACACAGGAAAGCATAACGTAATCCACACAGGATATCAAGTCAATCTTATCGAAGATAAGGATTGAAAGTCAAGAATCAGCTCACGCAGTTATACTTCTTCGGTGATAGAGATGATCAGATATAGCCACTGATTCATCTAAGCTGGGACCCACATAGGATACTAAACCAGCTGCTATGCCAGACCCACATAGGATAGAAAGAACAGAGTCAGACACTACCAGACCCACATAGGATACAAGATCAGTAGTCAGTGCCGTCGAACCCACATAGGATTTCAGTACAGTCTTCATCACTGCCGAACCCACATAGAATTTCAGTGCAGTGTTCATCTTCGTCGAACCCATATAGGATTTCAGTACGGTCTTCATCGCTGCCGAACCCACATAGGATTTCAGTGCAGTCTTCATCCTCATTGAAACCACATAAAATTTCAGTACGGTCCTCATCGTTGCCGAACCCACATAGGATTTCAGTTCAGTCTTCATCCCAATCGAACCCACATAGGATTTCAGTATGGTCTTCATCACTTCCAAACCCACATAGGATTTCAGCGCAGTCTTCACACTCGCAGCCAGCTCTAGGGTTCCCGCACAGAACATGCTCGTTCCGGGAGGGTCCGCTCTACGAGCCAAGGGGTCGATACATCAACTGACACATAGTCCGGAGCTGATGTATCTCAAAGTTCCGTCTCGACAAGAGGTACTCAATGTGACAGACGGCGCGTCAATTGGACGCCCGGTCTGAGAGTTACTGGCTTTTTCGTTCTAGAGGCCCGGTTGGTTTTTAAGTCAAAACCAACCCAACCGCACTCCAACTGCGTCCAAACCTCGAGCAGAGTATTCCAAAAGGTATTTCTCACTAAGAAGAATCCAACAAAGTTGATGGTACGTCAATCAGACGTCCGGAGCTCAAGTTATAAGTGTTTCTGCTCCGAGGGCCCGGTTGGTTTCGTGTTCGAACAAACCCGGCCATAATCAAAGTTCTCGGAAACCTTGAGTGTAATATACCAAAACGACCGTCTCGATCCAAGGATTGCTACTCAACTGACGGTGCATCGATCGGAGATCCTTATCCCAAGTTATGTTCACAATACCAGAAGTGGTCTGAAAATGGGGGGTCTGGGCCTGGACAAACCCGGCCCAACCCCCCTGGGTCGGCCCGAACAGGGTCCGGGTCCAGCCCATTAGGGTGCGGCCTAGCCCGGTGGGCATGGCCCGACCCGGTGGGCGCAGCCCGGCCAGGCCTGGGGTGGCACGACGTTGACCGGGTGGGGTCGGCTCAGCGCCAGCCGAGCGGCTGCACAAAAGGGGGTGCGGCCTCCATGATTGGAGCCACATCCCACGCGTGGGGGCTGCTCCTTGCCAGCAGATGTGGCCCGGCGCCGCGTCGCCCACGGTCCCTCATGGCTACGGGACCAGCCTCGGCGGCCCTTCCCGGTGGTGCGCCAGGCATCGCCGCCTCTGGCCGCCGGCATGGCGCCGACGGTGTCTTCCGCGGACCACCGAACGCGCTCCGGTGGTCCATTTTGCCTGTCGTCTTCGCCAGCGGTCCTCCCGGGACTGGATCTTTACTGAGAAGACCTCAAAACACCTTTGAGGCCTAATTCGTCACCGCCCGTCGATCCGCACATCAAGAAAAAAGAAACGGTGGGTTCAGACTTGTTCGTTGGTCCACACCCACCGCGTTAGCGGTTCAAATGACTTCCGACAATTAAACACATGCCAAGGATATAAATCACATAGATTTAATTAAACCAAAACCCCTACCTCAAGGTGTTGATGAACGAAGATCATCGCGGGAAACGACGTCGCGGGAGACAGCGTCGCGGAAGAAGCACCGCGGAAGGAGGATCATCGGCATCACGGAAGGAGGATCGTCGGCATCGCAGTACATGGCGTCACATCATCGATCTCTGAGGGTTCGTTGTTCTTCGTCACCCTTCGTCGGAGGCCGGCGTTCTTCGTCTGTGATGGTGCGTTCTTCGCATTCTCTGCGTTCTTCAACGAAGAAGGTGAAGATTCAAGGTTTGAGCAAAACCTCTCAATTCCCCTCACACAACCCAAGCCACCCCAATAAAATAAGTCGTAGCCTTATTTTATTTCTCACACCAATTGTTTTTTAAAATCAAAAACAGATCATTCAATTAATTGATTTAATTGAAGAGTTTTTTAACTGCCCAATTAAAGAGGCGTTTAATAATTAATTAAGCCCAAGGGTTGACTTGAAATTTAAGAGGGGGGTGCGGGTGAGTTACCAAATTTAATGCACGTGGAAGGTAAAAGGAAATAAAGGGGTGGGGCTCGTGTGGGCCCCACCTCACTAATATTCTACCTAGGAGTTAGGATATCAGTGGGTCCCACTCCAACCACCGTGCCAAGATTAACACTCCTTAGAATAAAAATAAAATATGTTTCACAATTTTATTTTATTCTTTAGTTAACCCAAAATTTTAATAACCTCACCCAAGCAAACACAACTCCGAAAAATCCGTTCTTAAGTATTTACCGATGTTGTGATTCCATCGGTGCCCTCGGAATTCGATTCCGAGCACCGGTTCAAAAGTTAGGAAAATCCGCTCATTCGTTTACTCAACGTACCCAAGCTAAACATTAGAAAAAGATTCCGGGCACACTGGGCCTTGGAATTAGGTTCCGTCAGAAACTACGTTCTTGTAAAATCCCAAAGAAAATTGAGAAAAAAAATTCCCGTGAAATTTACGAGTCTTTACATGTATTCTCTATTTGACAATATATTTTTATCACATCATCAAAATCAATAGAAATTAACACCAACCAGTGATGAGAATGAAGTATTTTTAGAATTTTCATTTTCAAAAACCATCGATTTAGCCCCTCTCAAAGGCCTCACAAATGGTATCAGATCATTCTTGAAATAGTATGAGGTATGTTTACCAAAGATATGAGTATTATTTAAATTTATTACTTCTTTGTTTCAAGATATACATAATGTTTTTGAATATAATAAATAATAATAAAGTAAGTATGGTTTATATAAAGTGATTTTATCTGTGTAGAGAGAGGATTATTACTCTTTTTCTATCACTCGACCTAAATGTTCTTGATATCATTAATAATGGAATCATACCAAATAAATGATTCTCTATACATTATTATATAATAGGAATATAAATTTAGATTTAAGAGACTATAATAAGTTATATTCAAATCCCTTGTAGAAATAAATGTCATAAGTTATGAAAATAATGAAATTAAATATAATTTGAATAAAAATAAATAATATCCATGAAACCAAAAATAAGTTGAAAGAGTTTCAGTTAAAAAACGATTAGAATTAGTTCCAAAATATCTAAATTATATAAGTGGAATCTACATATTAATTAATTATTAAAGTTCAAAACTTATAAGATTGATTTTAATCTATATTAAAATTAGTAAAGATTCATCCATTATAAAGAAGCTAATGAAAATCCCCTAAAATAAATTTTATGCGAATGTTTTAACTCTTGAGACTATTAACATGTATGTGTAGAAAATGTAAAGAACCAAATTGGAATACCATATAATCCATCACCTGAGCCAATTTTCCACTAACAAAAAGAGCATTTCTGATCTCCACAAGTTGGAGAGAACAACATAGTAATTTACAAATAATTGTTGGGAATGATTTTTCAATCAATGTACTATAATAATAGACTACAATGAGGAAATATATATATATCAATCAATACAAATCAAAGTACAAGGATATAATAATAAATGTTGAAGCAGAACATAACAACCAAAACCTACCTATTGGTGGTCCATGACCAAGCACCATGTCCCAAGTCACCCACCCTTGGTCACCCAATCTTGAATTAACAAAGGACTATTAGAGCACGAACACATGATATAAGATAATAAATAGATACAAACACTAAAAGTTACAAGCATGGTGTGAGCTAAAGAGCCTAGTAGGATTCCACCAAAGATTCTATGAAAATAATACATAAGGAAATTCAAATATTTTAAAATATGAGTACAAATGGGAGAGTGTGAGGGTTATTTTTAAAAACATAGTTTCAAAAATTTAAAAATGGTGTCACCCACCCTTGTTCACCCAAGCTTGAATCGATAAAGTACTGTGAGAGTACGAACACATGCTATAAGAAACTAAAGGCATACAAATACTAAAAGTTACAAGCATGGTGTGAGCTAAAGAGCCTAGTAGGATTTCACCAAAGATTCTATGAAAATACTACATAAGAATATTCAAATATTTTAAAACAGGAGTACAAATGGGAGAATGTGAGGATTATTTTTAAAAACATGGTTTCAAAAATTTAAAAATCATTCATCAAAATAAACCTGTAAAACATTCCATTTCAAAATTTAAAAAATAAAAATTTTCTTGAAAATATTTTAAAACCATTTCACAAGATAATTTCTAGTAATCAAGAAAGGATGGTAATATGCACCTGATATATAAATATTAATATGAATCAATACAATAAAGTAAAGGTTCATAATAATAATAGATGAAGAATGTAATGAAACTCTAGTTCTAGATGGTTTAACAACCAAGTAAATAGCTTCTAATTTTAAATAAATAGGTTTTGTATTTCAAAATCATATTTAAGAAAATCATGATTTAGATTAAAAATGATGGAATATTTATTAACAAATGGATTAATAAAACATTTTATATAAAATAGTTAATATAAATTCCTAATACATGAAAAAAAATTTACACCAATGGAATATATTCTTTTGAAATACAAATAAGCGAGTATGATGGTCATATTCCAAAGAAGGTATGATACTTCCAGTCTATAAGGACTCCACACATTCTCAAGGTGACATAGACATATGTACATATATCCCATTGAACTCGGAAAAAATAGGACTAATCACCATCACCTAAGAGATGTGACGTGTTGTATTATTGTCTTAGAAAATTGTAGAATCATAGAGTGTTTTCCAAATAACTCACTAACTACCTATGTATTTCATATGCTCTAGTAAAAAATCAATGATTGGTGATTCATTTTATAATAAAAATTCAATTCATCCCATTTTCCAATTAAAATATTTCAATTTTCCTTTTAAGACCCATAACATGGGTTTTAAATAAAAAACATGCATTTTCCATGATAAAACCTAAATATTTCTATCAAAACCATTTTAAACAATTTTTATCAGATACAACTTTGAAATCAATTTCATCAAATCAATTTTTACTGATTAAATTCAACAGTTTAATTTCAAACAAATTTCATCCATTTTTATAATCCAACCAATTTCAATTCAAAAACTTTTAAACAATTAAATATTCAAAAGGGTTATAATACCACCTTCCTTTCACAATTCATCATTAAAAATCCAATGGGACCTTTAAGATATTAATTAATTCATTCCAAATCCTTTTAAATAATTCAATATTCAAAAGGGTAGTAATACCTTCTTCCTTTCACAATTCTTCATAAAAATTTCTAATGGAAATTTTGAATAATTATTTATTTTAAATCATCCCAAAAACATTTAAAGGAAGAATTTCAATTTCAAAAGGATTTAATGCATTTCAAAATCATGGGTTTACACCCTCTTTCCTTGTGAATAGTTCATTTATTTATAATATCCCAAAAACCCCAATTTCTAAAATAAGTGTTGAATCATTTAAAGGGGGTTCTTGTTCATTTAATAAATTCAAGAATTTAAAAGTATTTTGAAACACCAAATAGTTCTATTCAATTAATTAAAATCAAGGAAGTTAATTTTATAAATCAAAAACTAGGCCAAAGAACTCAATTTCACCAAAATACCCAATAAAATATCTTTGAAAATATATCCAAATAAACATGGCATTTACATAATTCATAAAATGGTTATTGGTATCAAGATTATATCCATTCAATTAATTCCATATTCAATCCCAAGGAAACTTTATCAAAGAATATTTTATGAGGAATTAAATGAAAAAACCTATATCATGTGTTATAAATCAAGAAACATGAATCTATGAATTTAGAAAGATAAAATGAATCAAAAAATGAAGGAAATTCATAGAAATGACTACTTGAAAATTAAGGAATACAACCACATCAAATCAAATATGTGACGCCTTTGATGGCGATCATTGGATCTAATAAGATAGAGTATATTCTAGATCCATAATTTCACATCAATCAATCAATATCCAAAAAAACTCATGGTTATTTCAACCTTTAGGAAGAAGGAATCATAAAGAGAAGGGTGATCTATGAAAAGAAGAGAAGAACTCACTAAAAGAGAATATCTCCACTTTAATTTTCACCTTTATCTTCCAAGAGATGTATGTGTGATGAGCCAAAATGACTCTTGAAGGCTCCCAAAATCCTAAGGATCATATTATTCTTGAGTGGGATAAGTTTGTGGTCAATTAAAGGGTTTTGGAATTTTAATTAATATTTCCAAGGGATTAATTACCATGTTCATAGTTTCCTAGGTTAAGTCACATGGTTAATACTAACTATAAGACTAATTGTGCACCCAAAATAGATCCACTTGAAGTGTTTCTTGGTTGTATGCACACCTTTGCAAACTATGAACCAACTGTGTGACCCCCTATAATCCAGACTAGCTAGATTGTTAACCCATGCTCAAACATTTTACAAACTATGCACAAGCCTAGAAACACTCCAAAAAGTATAAAAAACAAAACAACCTGTGGAGATACCTAATCACTGGGTAATCAAATAAATGGGTCAAAACACACAAAAACATATAACATGATGTTACAACCTCCCAACCATAAGACTTTATATCCCCTAAAAGAATCCAACCGAAAATATAGAAGGTGATGACACAATAAGAAAATCCTCATTTATCTTGTGAGTTGAATGGTTCATTGTCTGTAATTGAAACTAACCCAAAGTTTAACAAACCATAGAACTCCCTGATCAAAACACCATGATCATCACACATCTCCAAATTAGATAAATATTGGATACCTTTCATAGGTCTCCCCACTATTTAAAGATTCACCAAAATGCTTTAACATAAGAAGGGCATGTACCTTAAACACCTAGAATATAATTTTACTATTATATAAGGATAATTATCAATTATCAAACATCCACATGAAAGGAAGAAAACTAGAAACAATTTCTACCATGGGTTTATACTCAATATTAACCTAGGATTTCTCAAAGTGAGCTTCATGCCTCGATGATCTCATTAAAACAAATCCCAGTACCACCATGTGACTAGTCTATCAAAAATAAACATATTCCAAGTTACCCAGGTACATTCCAAATGTCTATCCAAGTCTAATTAGAAAGATCTAAAACATATAGGCTAGTTCACAATAGGGAATTATACTCTCATAAGGGATATTATCTGATATATTAAAATTGATCTCTAATCATTCATTTGAAATAAGAGGAAACTAAGGAATAATAAAAAATATATCAAAAAAATGAAACCATTATTAAATGACCAATCCAAAAATGACCCAAACCATGTACCATAACATATCATCACAAAGATCCCAAAACAAAAGGTTTTTATAACAGAAAATCCACAATAATGAAAAATCAAATAGTTTCTTCTTTAACATCAGAAACAACAAGCTAGAAACTAAAATATCTTCCACTATAGGAAAATATACACTCTAAGTCCTGTGAATGGATCCCAATTATCTGGAAGAATATGTTTCTTCATAGTAAGGAGCTGATATTCCCGATTGGAATAACCTTTTTCAGCATAACAATTTATATAACCTCTTATGGGGACCCAAATGTCCACACTGTTTACAAACTCTTTGATATTTCAAGAAAAACTTCTTAGAATGACAAGGTGATCCACACTGGAAGAACACAACATTCCTCTTATTTTCTTGAGGAGGATGACCTTCCTCAATCGGTAATGTGGTATTTATCTATTCCTATTTTTTTTCTAGATACACTTTAGCTGAAAAGTCATTTTCAATAATATATGGATAAGAGATAAACCATTCCACAAACATGGTGTTTAAAAGGTCTAAGTGAATAAATTTTCAAAAAGATTCATACTTAATGAATTCATTATCAACAATACTAGGTATGCAGGATTCCAAACTTAAGAATTTCCTAGCATACTTCGTAAATGATAAATCATCTTGATCGAAACTCAATCTCCCAGAAACTTTATCCTTCTTCACCTCTTTAGAATACATCCATTGAATGAATACTAGATTGAATAATTCACAAGACATTAAATCATACATACTAGAGGTAATCACAACTTACCTCCACTCTTGTCTAGCTCCCTTAAATATGGAGTGTATATAATATACCTCTCTTAGATTTCAGAGTCTTGAGAGTATCAAATATCACTTAAATTTCATCAAGCCACTAAACTGGATCAAGAGAACCTCATTCACCTTTATAAAAAGGTGGATTAAAGTCTAGGAATTCTTGGATGGGGTTTATCAGTTTGAAAGTCTCTATCTCTACCACTCGATATGGATTCTCGGTAGAGTCAATAATAAGGGATTCAGCTTCCAGAAAATGTGATGAACTACATAGAGGATAAAATCATTAGACCAACAATCTATCTTTCATGAAGTACTTTATGGGATACATTTTGAAACATCACAAAACACAAGAATACTAACTCAAGAATCAAAGAAAACTCAAAATGAGAGTAAAGTCTTTTAAAAAAGTCACAACCCATTTTAATAAAAACATTATTGATTTCAAAACACAAAATATTACACCATTTTTAAAAAATTACACTTTCCAATAAAAATGATAAATTCCATTATAAATCAATCATTGTTTCAAAAATCCTTTAAAATTATTTTTAAATTATTACATGGATTCAAAATCGTTGACCCGTTTTTTCAATTAACAAAACCATTTCCATTTAAATACATTATAAAACAAAATTTCTTCTTAAAACATTTTTTTACCACATAAAATAATAGTTTGGATAATTATTTTTCCAACCCAAATATTTCATAAAATCATGTTTAGATAATTAAAAACATTTCTCAAAAAAAATACCAAAACTTGTGTTAAGACCCAATTTAGTTTTCATAAGGGATTTAAAATTATTAACAAATGATTAAATTTCAAACAACCAAACAATATCACGAAAGACCCGACATTCATAATGTATATAACTAAGCTCACATAAGTGACGTCAATTTTAAGAAAATGGATAAAGTTCCTTGTTTAGAACCAAGTTATAACTATAAGAGGACTACTCGTATGGGCTGGTAAGCCACACAACAACCTCAAATTTGTTTATGGATGGATTTCCAAATTAGCCACATTGATTCCTCGCAGTTTACCAGACCATGAAAAGATGGTGCCACTGTGGTCATCCTTCAATTCTAGTTCAAAAAACGATAATAGATTCCCTAAATTAAAGATAGTATCATTGGGAATCTGATCATAATTTATCATCAGAAAATAATAACTCAAAATAAAGACTCAATTCCCAAAATCCATGGAAACTCAAGTCTCGCCATCAAGGGGTAGTGATCAAGAACCCACTCACAGACTACCTCTTGAGTCCCGACACATTATTAATATCCTTTCTAAAATTACTCACCCAAAATAACATATGGATTTAAAATTCAAGTATTTCCCCTTATGTAAAGACTTTCTCTGATGCCATTTGTAATGAACCAACTAAGAATACCATCTAAACTAGTATCCAAGCTAATTCACCACTAACATGGGGAGCGTTCCTGATATCCACGGGCTGGCGTCATGAACCAGTGCATTAAAAAATATCTTTTTGGAATGATTTCTATATCAATGTAGTATAATAAAAGATTATAATGAAAAAAAAGATATATATCAATCAATACACATTGAAGTGCAAAGAGATGCTACGAAAGATGGAATAGGAACATAACAACCAAAAAACACCTCCTTGTGGTCCATTCCCATACACCATGTCCCAATCCACCCAACCTTGGTCACCCAAGCATAAACCCTCAAATTAAGGTAAGAGCATGAACACATTTCATAAGATAATAAAGGATTGTAAACACCAAAGGGTACAAGCATGGTGTGATATAAAGAGCCTAGTAGTATTCCACCAAAGATTCAATGAAAATAATTAAGAAGTTAATTCAAACATTCTAAATTAATAGTAAAAATGATAGAGTGTGAGGAGTATTTTTAAAAATAGATTTTCAAACATTGAAAAATCATTTATCAAACTAAACCTATAAAAATTTATATTTCACCATTTAAAAACTAATCAATTTCTTTAAAATATTTGAAAAACATTTCACAAGATATGGTCAAGTAATCAAGAAAATATGAGAATATGAACATGATATATAAAGATAACTAGGAATCAATATAATATATTCAAGGTGCATAATAATAATAAATTAAGCAAGCAAGGAAACTCTAGTGTCAGATGTTTTAACAACCAATTAAAGAGATTTCAATTTTAAATAAATGGGTTTTTAATTTCAAAAGAATATTTAAACAAATCATTTTTCAGATTTCAAATGATGGAATATTTATAAACAAATGGACTAATAAAACATTTTGTATAGAAAAAATAATATAAATTCACAAGACATATAAAATAATTTACAAAAAATGGAATATATTCATTTGAAATACAAACAAGCAGGAAACATGGTCATATGTCTAAGAAGGTATGATAGTTCCAGGCTATATGGACTCCACACACTCTCAAAGTGACAAAACTATATATACATATTTCCCTTTTAACTCATGCCAAAGAGGACTCATCCCCATTTCCTAAGGGATGTAATGTGTTGCATTATTGTTTTATAATGTTTTATAATCATAGAGTGATGTCAAAATAACTCACTAACTACCTAAGGAATGTATGTGATCTAATAAAACAACAATGATGGGAAATTTATTTTATAAAAAAATAAAATTCATCCCATTTTCTATTTAAAATATAAAATTTTCCATTTGAAACCTATAAGAATGGTTTTTAATTAAAAAAATTCATTTTCCAAGATAAAAACCAAAGTTTTCTATCAAAACCATTCTAAAACATTTATATTAAATACAACTTTGAAATCAATTTCATCAAATTAATTTTCAAAAATTAAATTCCCAAAATTAATTTCAAAACAAAATCTATCCATTTTCATAATCCATCCATTTTCAATTAAATTTTTTTATAATATTCAATATTAAAAAATGTAATAATACTTGTTTCCTTTCACAATTAATCATTAAAATTCCAAATGGGCCTTTAAAAATCGTCAATTTATTTGAAATACTTTTAAACAATTCAATATTAAAAAGTGTAATAATACCCTCTTCCTTTCACAATTAATCCCAAAAATTCCAAATGGTTTATTTAAATATTAATTTATTTTAAAGCATCCCAAAAGTATTTAAAGGATGTATTACAATTTTAAAAGGATTCAATGTATTTTAAAAACATGGTTTTACACCCTCTATCCATGTGAACAAATCATTTATTTCAAATAACCCAAGAACACCAATTTCCAAAACTAAGGTAGAATCATTTAAAGGGGGTTCTTGGTCATTTAATAAATTCAAGAAATTAAAACTATTTTTATAATGCCTAATGGTTCAATTCAATTAATTTGAATTGTGTAATTTAATTTTTTAAATCAATACCAAAGCCAAATCCCGTAATTTCACTAAGATGTTATTTTAAATTTATTTGATTATAAATCCAAACAAACATAGAATTTAAACAATTCATAAAAATTCTATATATATCAGGACTATATGTATTCAATTCCCTGGGGAATTGGACAAGGAATAGTTTATGAGGAATTAAATGAATAAATATAAAAGAATATGTGTTAGAAATTAAGAAACACACCCCCTAGAATTTATCGAGAAAAAATGAATACCAAAATGAAGGAAAGGCATAGAAACACCTACTTAGAAATTAAGGAATCCAACCTCAAAAAATCTGAGATGTGTCACCATTTATGGAGATCATCAGATCTAAGAATATAGATCTTGAATAAAGATAGAGGAGATACTAGATCTAAAATTCCACATCAATAAATGAATCTCCAATAAAATTCAAGTATTTTAAAACATTTAAGTAGAATGAATATAGAGGATATGGTAGATCAAATAACAGAATATAAGAACTCACAGAAAGATAAGATCTCTCCTCTAATTGGCTTTTCGATCTACCAAGAGATGAGGTTTGGGGAGCCAAAATGCCTCAAGAGGCCTCCCAAAGGTTTAAGGATCCTATTATGATTTAGTGGGAGATGTTTTGGGTTAATTTGGGGGTTTGAGGATTTTAATTAAGATTTTTCGTGGCTTTAATTTCCACATGCATGATTTTATGAATTAATTTACAGGGTTAGAACTAACTATGCACCAAATTGTGCACCCAAAACAAATCCACTAGAAGTATTGTACAGTTTGGATGCATACTTTATCAAACCATGAACCAACTGTGTGGCCCCTAATTGTCTAGGATGCACAATGTTTTAAACCATTATCAAATTGTGTGAAAACCATATGCAAACCATGAAATGTCCTAAAACCCTTCTAAAAAATTTAGAAAATCTCTAGAAACAACCCGTGAAGATACCCACTCATTGTTTAATCAAATAAATAGTTCAAAACACATAAAAAAGTATCAGGATATTACATAAAAACATTGAAATTTCATAATCTATTATAAGATGGTAAGGGGGAGGAACTTAAAGAGAAAATTAAAATAAGAGACTATATTAAATAATTTAAAAGGATTATATCATGTTGATTCAAAGAAGTATCATGATAAATAAATTGATGCTAACTATATTTCTATGAAATTCGAATAATTTATCACTCTACTCTCAAAAAACATACTGTTACGGAAGTGTATATATATAGTAAATTATATATTTATATTCATTTACTTAGAAATATTGGAAACATTTCAGTATAGCTCCCTGAAAAACAATAATCTTATGAGAAATATGGTTAAACCCAATGGTCATCTAGTATGAACAAGATGGTAAGTGGTCACACTAGCGAAAGATTCGTCACGAAAAAAGGAAAATTAAATAAAACAAAGAAAAAAATATATTATCATTAAATTATTCAATATATTTTAGTAAGGAAAGTGAAATATAACGATATAACTTAGACTATTAAGAGAAAAACCAACAAGTAAAACTTAAAACATTCTATAGATCCCTCTGTTGTAGAAGAAGAAGAAAGCACCAGTGAATAAAAAATAGTGATCAGGAGAAAAAAAGTGTTTCAACATAGAATGGATTTTATGGTCTTTATTATTGAAAATAAAATACTAGAAATTGAAAATAAGTAATTGATGAAGGAGAATGATTCATTAATAAAATTATCTGATAATTATCAATACATAGAAATTGGATAAAAATGGAGATTGAGTTTAAAATAAATAAGGGACATCTCATTGCACTTCATAAAGAATGAAAAACAATACCTGAGATAACCCCTGAAAAATTAATTTCTATGAATGATTAGGTAATATATCTTAAGATAAACTGGGTAGAAGTGTAACATTTATAGATAAAATATAATTTTTTGGTGTTTATAAATTACATAAATGGAGTTATATAAAGCTCCAAAAAATGTGTGGATATTTCTAATTAGACAAGTCATCATGAAGATTATTCCATGTTATAATAAAAATTACTTTGTAATCTCATGATTTCAATTATAATTGTGTAAGTAGTGATGGGGGAAAGGATAAGGTGATTATGTCACCTATAATGAAAGATACACCCTCTTCAATATTTTATGATTGTTCTTGAAATTTCATTGTAAAATAGGGGTGGAAAGGTACTGGTAACTAGTACATGGATAATGGTATCTTAAATTTAAATTATAAGGCTCTTGATAATGATATTTCTAAGATATAAAATTAGATTCAAAATCCAAAGGAAATCTGATTGGTTAATTTGAAGACTCTGTGTTTTATCTAAAGTGATTTGGCATTGAAGATAGTTTTTGGTGCCTCAAATTCTATAATAAAAAAAGAATATGTATGTTTTTATAATATACAAATATCCCAATCTCTTATAGGTTTTGAAACTATGGGGATTAAATATTAAATTCTTATAGTACAAATAGGAAAAAATAGAAAAATTAAGGTGAAAATAAATAAAATTTCTATGATTCTATTAAGAAGATACGTGGGAATATCGATAAATCTGGACACACTACAAAGACATTTTTACTATTCTACCATAATAGAAGAATTAAATTTAAGGTTCCAAATCATTTTATTTTATGAATAATCATGACTATTCTATGATGGAAGATTTTTCCAAAAAGGCATCAAAATGAGAGAGAAATTGGATACTCAGAAATGTTTGTTAGTCATACAAGCCCAAATAAAATATCTTGAAGAATTTCTAATACTATGATAGGGTTTGTGTCAATTTTAAATATTGTAGATCAATCATTACATAAGGATTTGGATACATGAAGATTAGTAATAAAAAACATCTATAAATGATCTCTTTTTAAATGGATTGAGGAAAAATATTCTATGTGTTTACCAAAATTGGGATAAAGGGAATGAGCTGATATTTTAAAAAAAAATGCACCTTGAGGATTTTGAATTATATAATGATTAATATGAATTAGAATCAAGCATACAATATATTTTTTAATATTACAGATGATAAAAATTCTTATTAAGGAGCAGAAATGACTAAAACTTGAATTGGTATAAAAATATGTCCATTTGGGGTGGAAAATATGGTTAATATTTTTAATCATGATGTTTTGAGAAGTTTACTAAAGCTAAAACAAGATAAAAACACACATATTACATGTCACAAATATAAGATTTTAAATAACTAAGATTTTATACCTAAGTATCGCATATTTTTAGGAATATTTAATACATTTCAAAACACACACGCAATAAATGTAATAGTTTAGTGTATTTAGAGACTAAAAATAGAATATTCCTATTTATTTAATGATCTTAAACATCTCCCATAATGAACTTATCACATATTACTCCTCTTAGGAATACCCTACCAAAACCTTTCTTCATAATCGGGGGAAGGAAACATAATAAAGGATGAGCTTAGTTACCCAGTAAGGGTAAACATAGGAGATATTAATCTATGATCATATAAAATCATAAGATAATCATAACTGTCGGTGATTATCAATATAACTTATGAAGTTCATACCCAACCTATAATATATTAAAAACATGATTCATGGAATAAAAATTTATCATTTTATAAAACAAATCCCATAAGAGTGATAAATCATCCTAGATTAATCATAACCATAAGATCATTTGATAAAAGTGTGTCACCATCCTTAATAGAGAAAAAAAATTCATATTTTAATGTTAATTATCACGACAATCAACATAGAATATTGGGACTGATCAACTATTTCTTATTGTGGATTAGGATACACCTATTTCCTATAGAGAATCAATCCCATTTACTTTTTTCCTATGTTATCTCATGAGATATAAAGATTTACCCAATTCATTGGAGGGAGATATATGTCCCACCCATATCTTAATGATACCAAAACTTATTTTTACCATACTATCATAAAACATTCCTCATATCGTCATATTATAATATGTGTAAAGAAAATAGGTTTCATAAATATTTCATCAATTCTCCATACCATAACACATGAAAAATAAATGTATTTCATAATCATTGAAACAAAAATATCATTAACCATCCAGAGAAAGAATATAGATGTTATCATTCAATTTATCCCTAGTAAATCAAAAGTAACATCAAATAATGTCATATTAGAAGGAAAATGGTTTTGAAAGTTCACTTGGAACATTTCTGGAGGAAAATTTTCATTCCACTTTGAAAGGAACTTTTTAAAACATAAAACATATTTAAAATCCTTTTCTTTGAAAATGTCTTTGGAAACATAAAAAAGAGGTTTCAAAAAATCATTTAAAACATTTCTGGATTAAAATATCCTATCCATGTTGAAAATAAAATTTTTTAAAATAAAAATTCATAAAATATTTTCAGAAATCCTTTTCATTAAAAATAACCTTTTAAACTTATAAAGGAAGATTTAAAACATTGAGTGGTCATAATGGTGCGTAAGGTTATACAAGTTAAAATAATGATTCCTTTAAAATTTTCTGTAGAATCAAAATGGTCCTTGATTTAAAAAAAGATTCTTATTCAAGCATTTCGTAAAAAAATGAAACAGTGGTAAATATTTATTTAATAAATACTTTTGACAACTGAAAAAAACTATTTTTTTAAAAAAATACTAATATGGAAAAAATGTATTTCAACTAAAGGGAGAAATAAATATGATTTTTCTTAAAAAATTATTTCAATATATTGATAAAATAAAGTGACGAAAATGAATATAAAAATAATTATTAGAAATAACTTTATGAGAAGAAAATTCATGAGTTTCATGAGATATGATTCATAATATTTCATCATCAGATTCGTAAACATAAGCAATCCCAATAAATGATGAGATTGTACCATAAAAGCATTACCATTATGGTAACATTGAGTCATAAGCCCCATTAAAGAGATCTTAAAATTAATATTTTAATCCCCAAAATTATTAGGTGAAGCGTCATAAAATAAATTCAAGGTTTTATATGCACCACATAAAAGAAACATATAGTGTATATGGAATGTGTCTCACAAAAAAAAAATGACATAAAAAACCCTCACTTTATGTCTTAGAATCCATCGTACATGTTTTAAACTCATGTATAATAAATAAAATTTTATTATACATTTATTAATAAACTATAAGAAATATTTATTATACCATATATGATTTACTTATTTGTTTTCATTACTTGTTTATTTACAAATTCTATGTTAAAATTGCATTTGGGGAAATAACTACTTTGTTAATCATATATATTTTGATCTAGTATTTTCATTCCTTTTACATTTATCATAGTTTCTTCATATAAATAAATTTAAACATGATATAAATATCATATAAATTCATTATATATTTATTTAGAGTAATCCATTAAAGTTGGATATATAAAATGAAATACATCGTCTATGGAGACGGTAGCCCGAACGTACACTAGAACACTATTTCCATTTTCATGATGTATGGAAAAAAGGAAGGTAAATAATACTTCAATATTATATAGAAATTATGTTGTCATATATATCACATATATTTATTAAATTAATCCTTATTACCTATCATGTAAAGCGTTAGGGAAAAAAGAATCACATCACTTCGTGAGGCGGTTGCCCATCATACACACGAATGATTTTATCGTATTCTATATAGAATTGAAAGAAAGATGGTGTATATTATATTATAATTATATAATTAAAATTATGTCATAAATATCATAAATAAACATTATATACCTTATTATATTTATTCGTGATAAACAATGATTGATAATGAATTACATCGATTCGCAAGGTGGTATTCCACCGTACACGCGATCAACAGTTTCATTTACCATTTGAGTGGGGAGGATATAGTTTTAAGTCATTTCCTTAACCTAAAAACATCCCATTATATGTATGATTATTAATACATTTACCTTTTTTGGATGGATTTATGACCAAATTAAGGCATATAGGATTATATTATAGAATTAATAAAGTTATTTAGGTAAGTACTAGATGAACAGAAAGTTTGTGTCTGTGTTTTTAGGAGAGGATATGGGTGGCCTTTTATAAGAGAGGTGAGTGAAATAGTTGTAACTTTTTGAAATTAAATATTTGTACCCATGTTTTTATATTTAAAAAAGGAACCAAAATGGACCATTGTCAATCCTAGAATATTTAAGGTTGAACTATGTCCATCTAATGGGTGTTGAACAAGTTTAAAGGTCATTTCTACCTTCTATTTTTATTTTAACCCACCTTAATGGTCAAAATTATGTTTAAATTATTAGAAAATATAAGTTATGATTATTCAAAATATGGGATTAAATTTTAAAAATTCAATTAACATAAGCAGAATAGTACAATTTAAAATTAATCTTGCAGATGTGATGAGAAATAAGTTTTCCAAAGAGAATATTCTAATATGTTTAGAAATAATTAATATCCCAATTCAATATAGAATTTCTCCCAATAACCTAAATTGGATTATAAATATAAAATTAAAATAATTTTAATTTTAAACCCATTTTAGAAAAACTATAAGTTTTAAAATTATTTAAAATAAATGAAAATTCTTAACAAAAAACTGTATTTTTCACTCTTCACTGATGAATTAATATTTTCATAAAATTATCAAAATTTAACTCTAATATAATTTTGACAAGATAATTTCAAAAATGAATTTTAGGTTTTCGAATAAATTTTTCAAAAGTGGAAAATATAATTTTAAAATACTTGTGAAAAATTTGAAACTTTTTCTTTTTAAAAAATTATAGTTTTAAAGCCTAAAATATGATTTATAACTATATATTGCCTAGAAAACACAAAATATGAATGTTAAAAAATAATATTCAATATATATATATATATATATTATTAAAATAACTTACCAGTGGTGATCTATTGATTTTGTTGAGATGAAACACATTTGTGCGAATGCAAATTATTTTTTAGAAAATGATTTCCTTTATTTTCAAATGATTTTTATTTTCATTTCTAACAAATTGGTAACCAAATAATTCACTTTATATATTGGTGTAAATTATATATTTTAAAATTTTAGTTAACCTTATTCATTCCTACCATTCAAAAATTTAGGTGATTACTATCATATTAAATAATAATATTTTAATGGCATGACATTCTTCATTTAAACTCGCCGATGCATGTAACACAAGATAAACTCAATGTTGCGTGAAATTAAAGCTATCGATGAAATTAACATCATGCAAAAAACTATTCCATAAAATATCTATTTTCACATTCTACCCCCCATTAAATAAATTATGTCCCCTCAATTTGAACTTCTCTTCGATAATAAAGGGTTTAACATTTCTAGATCCCATTGTGGGAAACCCACATCATAAAAAGGGTTAATAAAACTACCTCTTGAAAAGAGAGAAAGGGATTTGTGAAGGTCAGATGAAATTACACATATATTGTTTTCCATATTGGGAAATATTGGTGGGAAGATAAAACATTGACAAAGAAGATAAAATTAACACCCAAATATGATGGAGAGTGATAGAAAACATGGTATAGAAAAAGATAATGAGAAAAAACCCATAAATATTTTATAGGTGAAAAATACATTCATTCATACAAAAAGGAAGTTAAATGTATAAAATTTAATTTCAATATCATTTTATTAAAATTGAATATTTTTAATAAGAATATATACTTACTTTATTTCATTTCATTTCATAACCCATATATTATCCTTTAGTTGTTCCTTAATCAATTTCCAAATCATCACACACTCTAAGAGATGAGTTTCTCATGTATAAAGTACTAAAAAATAATAATATCCATATAGTAATTATAATTCATTCCTTATATCTCTTGTTATTATCAAAAAAATGGTTATCACTGGATATCCAATATACATAAATCATTAAATGGTGAAATAACACATTAATCTATTAAACCTTTTCAAAAATACAACTTAAACAATTCCATAATTACCTAACCTCATAACCCTCCAAAATTCAAAAAATTCAAATGAATCTCAAAAAAATATGAAAATCAACATTACATTAATCCCCAAATATCATAATTTAGCTCTTAATATTTATAAACCAAATATCTAAATACCTTGGTTGTGTATTTTCTTGGAACATTATAATAACCATAATTACCATATAACCTTAATGAAAACATACGTGATTCCTCATTCCATGAATAAAACCGTAGATTATTTAATATATTCCATAAATCGAATAAATCTATAAACTCCATCACTGATAACATAATCTAATTTTTCAAAATTCTTTTGTGAGCTCCATGTTCATCAATGCTATCCAATTCACTTTATTCATATCCATCATCTCTTCATCCCAAAAACATTTTCTCAACATTAGGAATATATTAAGGGTTATATTCCCTTAATCAAGTTTTTTCATAAAAAAGTCATTTTCTACGATATACTTTTTTCTAGTTCATCAGTACTATTCAACATATTCTTGAAAATCCATAGAGAAAAATATGTAATGCACAATACTTATATATTCTATGATTCATATAACATAATTTTTGAATCCTAATACATAAACACTTCAATCATACTACTTAATTCTTAAACCATTAACTATAATTCGCCATCTTATTCCTTATTACCTCGTTCCTATAATATAATATATAAATCACATCTTAATATTCATCATCCTCAAAAAAATAATGTTAGAATATCCAATACATTTTATATGTAATTTTTAGTCTCTTAATCATCAATATTTTAACCATTACTCATACAACCATTCTAATTTTATTCCATATCTCTCCCCTAGGACATGTAATTGAATTATGCCCTTATTTTCCACATTTAAAACATTAAAAAGTCAATGATACCTTAGGGAAACCACTATTCCCATCTATTGCATTAATAGAGATTTTAATTTTTCCTACGCAATTACTTTATTTGTTTACTTTTATATACTCAATAAAAAATTCTTATTCCTCTAATACATTTACTTGGGTGATTCTTAAAACATGATTGACATTTAGGAAACTTAATATTCTTTCCTCCTTGTACCCCACCACATGAACTCTCAATAAACTTTATCCTTATCTTCATTGGTGATTCTCATAGTTTATCAAAGTGAATGTATTTAATCATATATAATGATAACTAATTAGGAATAATCATAATATAAATCACTCTAGTCATCATCACATTTGATTTCTCATCAAAAAAAATTTCTAAAACATTCAACACTAACACAGTTCCTTTTGTTTCCTACCATTTATATAACACCCCAAGGTTTTAAAAAATATATTAAAATGTATATAACGTTGTTTTAAATATATAGTTATAACTAGACTTTAAAAATAATTTTTCCTCATATATGATTTGAATTTTAAAAAACGATCCTCCACGGTTGTGATCAGTAAGTCATTTGGAGTCGGATAGAACCAACTTGTTTTTTTTGTGAATACTAACATACCCTTATAAATAGTAATATGAATAGTAATATGACCCTTATGAATAGTAAATCATATTATTATTTTATTTTCTTAGGATTATAATATAATGAGATGTTGAATAATTATTCAAGGTGTTAAAAAATGAGTTACAAAATTTATAATTAATATTTTTGAATAAATTATGATTTTATTTAAAAATTAAATTAATAATATTTATAAAAATATTTTCAAAAAATGAAGTTCATTTTTTTAATTATACACATTGAAAAATGGTTAGTGTTAATTTTTTTGTGATTTTTCTGAAATTCTTGAATTTTTGATGAATAGTAAAATATGGTAAATTACAATAAATGCTAAATACTTGTTTTATTGCATCATAGGTGATGAAAGGATGATGTAAGCCCTCTTGGTTCGAAAACTCATGCAATTATTACTCTTTTTGGTCACATGAACCAATACTATTCATTATCTTGAGCAAAAATACAATAATAATGATTAAAATAATGTAAAATCCCTCCTCTCCCCCATTATATATACCAGTCTCATTCCCCTCTTAGTCTTACACCTCTCAAGCCTTGATCTTTGCCTAAGTTCTGTAAAATACCCTCCCCAAAATTATTCACCACTCCTTGGACCTTTGGGTCTCACCAAAAGGCCAAAACCAAAGGCCTTAAGGAGGATCTATAGCAGAAGAGATCAAGAGGTAAGAATCATCTTCCTTTTTCATCTATTTTTTTAATCCCATTCTTTTCTTATACTCACTTACCCTCCACGTATCCATGAGGTATTTAATCTCCATAATATTTTATATTTTATATTTTATCGTGTTTATGTAAAATATTCATCATATTTCTATCTATCCTCCCCCTCTTTTTCTAAAAAAAATAAAAATACCATCTACAATGTGTCGAGTTACCAAAATCATGGATGATGTGTTTTTAATTTTCATTACTTCCTTAAAATATGATCATAAAACCCTTGAAATAGTTGAAATATAATTTAAATTGTATTTTTTAACATATTTTATGTTCTATAATGAACTTTTATCCATGAAATTAAATTATATAATGAAACAAGTTCTTGATTATCGAGGAACCGCCAAAAATGATCTAAACAAATATCATTAATGTTTTATCTAATGATCCATAGTCATATATGATAAATAAATCATTTATGGTATCATTATATATTATGGAAACATATAAATACCATTTAATTATACCACTATAATTTCATTTCTATATGATAATAACATAAAATACAAATCGGCCATGGAAATCATGTAAAGAACGCACCCAAAACAATTGAAGGAACAAAATACTAATAATTAAATGGTGAAATTATGTTATTAAATGATGATATAAAGTTTTATAAACGTGAATATATTTATTTAAGATATTATTAAAACTATTTTAACCATTATATAGTAGATTTAAACAAGTTTTATGTAAGGAAAACGTGAGGTAATGGAATTCTTAGCCCAATTTCCATTTTTTGGGTTAGCATTCTACTTTATCATTTATATGGTATTAAAATTGGTTTTGGGATGAAAATTTTTTATATTATGTTGAATTATTTTTATTTTTATTGTATATACATATTATATCCACTCAATTAAGTCTCACTTCAATTATATGATATTTTTGAGGGACTTTTCTTTTAAAAACCTCTTTTCAAATTCTATTTTTATAAAATTAAAAAGTAATGTTTTTATGTAATTATTCATGGTGTATGAGTATGTTCTGGTTCTTGGGAATTTTTTATGACTAATGGAGGGACCTATATCTCCCTCGAATGAATCGTGTATGTGTAATTTATAGGTTGGATGTATGGTTACTTCAAGTGTAACTATGATGGTTAGAAAAATTGTTAATTTGTCATGAGGGCTACAAATTATAAGGTGGCTGATAGAGTTATAATATTATGAATTTAATTCCCTAAGATACTTTTCTAGTTATATTTATGTTCTTTATTTTTGGTTTAAATCTAAAGTTTCACAAGGTATGTTTATATGGGTGACAAGTATGTCATTTTTAAAATGATTTCATATGTTACAAGTATTCAGGGGCTAATGCTTTCTTTCCTTCATTTTATATCCCTTACTGAGATTTTTGTGCTCATCCCATGTTTTTAAATGATTTTAACAAGTTATAAGTTTTTTCAATACAAATAAGTAAGACAATTTAAATTCTATGAATATTTTTCAAAGAAAACATGTTTTATTTGAAAAGTTTTACATTTTGGAAGATATGGATGTTGGTTTCTATGGTATCTAATCTATATGAATGTTGAATGTTATGTATGTGTTATATAAAAATTCTCTAAAAATATAAACATTAAAAGATCCTCAATATGAAAGGAATTGATTTCTTGACTAAAATTCAAGATTATTTAATATAATAAGGTCGGGCCCTTATTGTTGGCATCAAAGGATGGTTTAGATAAATTTATGTGTTAGGATGATATTAAGAGAACATAATAAGTTATTTTTACTCTATGGTTAATTTGAAATGATATAGCATTTTATGATTACCCTGTTTCTTTAACTATGATATGTTTGTTCAGAATGGTTTTCTGTAGAAGAAACATGAGAGCTGAAGAGGAGAGGCACTAAAAGAATGATATCTATCCAAATCTGCAGCTCGAAATGGTATGGATTAGAATTGAGCAAATTGTAATAGTAAGAGATCAACTAATAGAGGAAATACATTATGGTGGAATCCATTCAAGAGAACAACTAGATCTACCACAAAGAAACATGGTGATATTGTAACATTTTATAAGGCAAAGCCCTCCTTCTTTCAATGGATCTTCGTACCCAATAATGGATGAATGATGGATTAAATCAATTGAAAAGATATTTGATGTTATGGGATGTTCTGATAATCCAAAGGTAATTATTTCCATTTATTGTTTTGAAGGTGAAGATGATTAGTGGTGGTTAAAGGTAAAAAATATCAAGGATAGAGAGGATATTGATACCTTTGAGTGGGATGAATTTAAATTTATTTTCCTTCGAAAATATTTTCCAACGGAGGTGAGACTTAGGATGGAGAAGCAATTCCAAGAATTGAAGAAAACGTAGGAAGATTCAGTGGCTATGTATAAAGAAAACATCACCTAACTGGTGAGGTATTTTCTAAATCTTATTTTGGATCTTGATAGAAAAAATCAACCACTTTTACATAGGATTAATGTAAAGGTATCGAAGATAATTGTCCTCCCGTAAATTCAAATACTTATGAGAAACTTGTCTGATGTGCTGAGAGGGTAGATATAAAGTTTTCTAATGATCACATGCACTTTGAAAATAAGGGGAAGAAGAGGTCTAGATGGAAAGAGATGGGTAAGAATCTACCAAAGAAATCTGCTGATAAGTAATTCTAGTATCTAGTTTGTGAAAAGTGTGGAAAAAAGCACCCTAGGGAATACCTTACCAAAACTATGAAGTGTTTTCAATATGGTAATATTGGAAATTTTTCCTGATATTATATTAAAAATGATCCTAAGACTAATCCTAATAAGAAAATTGTTAAGTGTTTTAAATGTGGAGAGATGGGTGATTATACAAATGCCTTCCCAAAGAGAGATCTGAAATATATAAAGAAGTGGTAATATAAGCAGAAAGGTGTAGTGAGATACTTTATGACTACATCAGTCGACGACAGGTCATCCTATACAGTTGTATCAGGCACCATGTTTGTTTACTCAGATTTTGCTAAAGTTTTGTTCGATACAGGGTTTACACATTCCAATATTTCTTAGTAATGTTTAGGTAAATTGGAAATATCAACTCAATAAATGAGACTGTAACTTATTGTTAAAATACCAGGGGGAAATATTATAGCAAAGAAAAATTATATGAATCTTTCTATTGTGGTCTATGGAAATACTTTACCAGCAAACCTTGTTGTTTTTTATTAGGAGAGTTCGATAGAATTTTATGAATGGATTGGCTTTCTATTTATCAAGTTTATATATATTGTAGATCTAAAGAAGTAAATTTTCAGAAAACATTTTAGTTTGTATACAAGAACAAACTCGTACAATTTATAGCATATCAGAAATATAAAAAAAATTGATAGATGGAAATGAAATTTATCTTTCTTATATTGTCAAAAATAACTGAATTGTTCTAATTAATGATGTTTCAATTGGTAATAAATGCCTTGATGTTTTTTCTAATGAGTTACCCAGTGTCTTACCTGATCAGGAAGTCAAATTCACAATTGAATTAGTTCCTAATTATAAGACAATTTCAAAACCCCCATATCAAATGGATCAAGTAGAACTTATTGAATTGAAAAATCATCTGCAGGAGTTTATTGATAAAGGATTCATTCATCCAAGCAATTCACCATGGGGTTTTCCAATTTTATTTGTAAAAAAATGATTGTTCCATGAGACTTTTCATATATTATACCACCTTAAATAACATCACTATTAATAATAAGTATCATTTTCCTCATATTGATGAATTTTTTTATTAGCTCTAGAATGATTAGTACCTTTCCAAGATTGACTTGAGATCTGGATACCATCAGCTGAAGGTGAAGGAGGATGACATCCCAAAAACAGCTTTTCATACTAGATATGGGAATTATGAATTAGTTGTTATTTTTTTGGGTTAACTAATTCACCTGATGTATTCATGGATCTTATGAATATAATATTTAATGATTTCATTGATAAGTTTTTGTTAGTGTTTATTGATGAAATTATGGTATTTTCTAATAGTAAATAAGAGAATGAAAAACATGTTAGGGTTGTGTTGAAAACCTTAAAGGAAAATAAATTGTATGGAAAATTCAGAAAGTGCGATTTTTTGTTTGAAATAGATTTATTTCCTTGGGAACATTGTAAATAAAGATGGAATAAAATTTTATCCTGCCAAAACAAATGTGTTTCATGAATAGACAAGACCTTAAAATGTTACAAATATTCATAGTTTTATTGGATTAGCAGGTTATTACCAATGATTTTTTAAAAACAATTATATGGTTATCTAGACTACAAACTAAGTTAACCTGAAAAGGGGTTAAATTTATTTGGACAGAAGAATGTGATGTTTGTTTTCAGGAACTGAAGAAGAGATTGGTGAATGATATAGTTTTGGACTTGCCTTCCCAAAATGGTGAGTTTTTCATCTACAACGATGCTTTATTGAAGGGAATTGGTTGTGTATTGATGTAGAATGATCAGGTAATTGCTTATTATTCAAGATAAATAAGTCTTCATGAGTTAAGTTATCCCACGCATGATTTATAATTGGAAACTATGGGTTTTTCTTTGAAAAATTGGTGACATCATTTATACGGAGCTAAATGTCAAATATATACTAACCATAAAACTCTGAAGTATAGATACAATCAAAAGGAATTAAACATGAAACAGAGAATATGGATTGAACTGATAAAGCATTATGATTTCAATATCAATTACCATCTAGGAAAAGAAAACAAAGTGGAAGATGCCTTGATTTGAAAACATCATGCATCAATAACCAAGTTATGTTTGAAACACGATCCCTTGATTAATGATTTGATGAATTTTGGCTTAGAAGTTATTAGTGCAGAAAATACCTCTGTTTTATTTCAGGATTTAGTACAGTCATCGTTATCATATAGAATTAAGAAAGCGCGAAAGAAATACTATGAGCTATAGAAAAAGGTAGCTTTGGTTAAAATGGAAATGCCTCCAGAATTTAACCTTGTTAAAGATTGTGTTTTAATATTTGGTAAAGGGTTGTGTGTACCCTGTGATTCCCAGTTGAAGAAATAATTGTTGTGTGAAGATCATACTTCTCTATTTTCAGTTCATCAAGGCAGTACTAAGATATAAAGAGAGATTCATGGGTATTACTGGTGGGATGGAATGAAAAAAGATATTTCTGATTTTACCATGAAATGTTTGACATGTCAACATTTTAAACAGAGTGGAAGTTACTGAAGGGGATTCTTTATCCTTTTTAAGTGCCAAAGTGGAAATGGGAGAATATATCCATGAACTCTGTTGTGGGACTAACAAATATTTCTTGAGGTAACAATGAAATATGGGTTATTTATGACAAACTAACTAAATCTGCACATTTTCTCCCAATTTGATAAACATTGTCTTTAGATCAAATTTCTAGATTGTACCTCAATAATATTTTTAGGTTAAATGGTGTTCCTCTTTCTATTTTATCTGGACAAGATCCCAGGTTCACTTCTAACTTTTGGAAGGGCCTTCAGAAGTAATTGGGAACAAAATTAAATTTCAGTACAACTTTTCATCATTAATCAGATGGGAAGTCAGAATGAACAATTCAAACTTTTGAGGATATTATTTGACCTTGTTCAATGGACTACCAGGGAAGTTAGTATCATTATATTTATTTAGTTGATTTTTCTTATAATAATAGTTTTCATTCTAGTATACAGGTGGTACATATTGAGACATTATATGGGAAACGGTGTCAAACTTCAGATTTTTGGGATAAATTCAGGGAAAGGAAGTTGATGGGACTAGAATTTTTAGAGGAAGTGGCTGAGAAAGAAAAGATGATCAGAAAGACATGAGGAAAGCTCAGAGCAGGCATAAACATTATTCAGAAAACATGAGTAAATACATTTCTTTTGAGGTAGGTGATCATGTTTTTCTTAGAATATCACCGTGGAAAAGTGTTATACGTTTTCATAAGAGACAAAAGCTAAGCCCACGGTTCCTTTGACATTATGAAATTATATATAAATTTGGACCAATCACCTACTGTGTATATTTTCCTCTGAGTTTATCTCAGGTACACATTGTTTTTCATGTTTTGATGTTGAAAGATTATGTGCCAGATTCATCTCATGTTTTGAGTCGAGAAGTAGTTCATCCAAAGGAGAACCTTTCTTATAAAGGAAAACCTTTTCATATTTTTAATCAAAGGGAACAAGTTTTGCAGAATAAGTTAATCCACAAGGTAATGGTTTTTTGGAGAAACCATGTTATTGAAGAAGAAACGTGGTAATCTAAAAATACTATGAGGGAAAGGTACCCCCACTAGTTTAATAAGTAAATAAAATTGTGAGGACGCAATTTCGAGAAAGTTGGGATAATATAACACCCCGAGGTTTTAAAAAATAAATGGAAATTTATAAAACATTGTTTTAATTATAAAGTTATAATTATCCTTTAAACATAATTTTTCTACTTCTATGATTTGAATTTCAATAAATGGTCACCAACAGTTGTGATCAGTAAGTCATTCGGAGTCGGATAGAACCAACTTGTTTTGGTGAATAGTAACATACCCTTAAGAATAGTAACATGAATAGTAATTTGACCCTTATGAATAGTAAATCATATTATTATTTTATTTTATTAGGGCTATAAGATAGTGATATGTTGATTAATTATTCAAGGTGTTAAAAAGTGTTATAGATTTTAAAATTGTTATTTTTCAATAAATTTTGATTTTATTTTAAAGTTTAATTAATAATATTTAGAAACTTATTTTCAAAAAATGGAGTTCATTTTTTAATTCTACACCTCGAAAAATGTATAGCGTAAATGTTTTTGATTTTTATGAAATTCTTAAATTTTTTACGAATAGTAAAATACGATCAATTACAATAAATGATAAATACTTGTTTTACTACATTATAGGTGATGCAACGATGATATAAGCCCACTTGGTTGGAGCTCACATGTAATTATTACTATTTTGGGTCACTTGAATCAAAACTATTCATTTTCTCAAGAAACAATATTATAATAATGATTAAAATAATGTAAAATCCTTCCTCTCCTCCATTATAAATACCACCCTCATTCCTATCTTTCTCTCACGCATCTCAAGAATTTATCATTGTCTAAGATGTACTAAATACCCTCCCCAATCCCATTCCCCACTCCCAAGACCTTCTAGTCTCACCAAAAGGTCAAAACCAAAGGCCTTAAGGAGTATCTCAAGGACATGTCATCAAGAAGTAAGAATCCTCTTCCTTTTCAAGTGTTTTCTTTTCAATTCCTTTCTTTTCTAATACTTTATTCCCATTAAATTATCCAAGAGGTATTAAATATCTATAATATTATATATTCTATAATTTATCATGTTCATGTGTATATACATCATCTTTATTCCTCTCCTCCCCCTCTTATTCTAAAACACTAAAAACATTATCTGCAATGTGCCGATTTACCAAAATTGTGGACGATGTGTTTTCAATTTCCATTACTTATTTAAAGGATTATCATAAAACCATTTGAATTTCTGTAATAGAAATAAAATATTATTTTTTAACCTATTTTTTCTGGAAGGAACTTCTATGCGTGAAATTAAATTATATAATGAAACAAGCATGATTATCGAGGAACCGCAAAAAATGATCTAAACGAATATCATTAATGTTTTATTTAAAGATCCATCATTATATATGATAACAAAATAATTTATGGTATAATTATATATTATTAAAAACTTAGTAATACCCTTTTATTCCACTTATGTAATTTTATTTTCATACGACAAGAAAATCAAATACAAACTGTCTACGGAAATCATGTAAAGAACGCACCCAAAACAATGTAAGGAACAAAATACTAATAATTAAAGGGTAAAATGATGTTTTTAAATGATCATATATGGTGTTATAAACATTAATTTGTTTCTTTAATATATTAATAACAATCTTTTAACCATTATACAGGAGATTTAAACAAGTTTGAAGTAAGGCATAACCAAGGTAAGGGAATTCTTAACCCAATTTCTATTCTTTGGGTTAACATTCTACTTCATTATTTATGTGGTATTAAAATTGTTTGTTTGAATAATTTTGTTTATATTATGTTGAATTATATTTATTTATAGTGTATAAACATATTCCATCCATAGTATTAAGTATCACTTTAATTATATGATATTTTTAAGGGACTTTCCTTTTAAAAACCTCTTTTAAAATTTTGTTTTTCAAAATTCAAAAGAAATGTTTTTATCCAATTATTCATGTAGTATAATTTTTTTATGGATTTTGGGAATTTATTATTATAAAGGGTGGGACCTATATATCCCTATACTTCATTGGTTATGTGTAAGTTAGAGGTCCTTCGTATGGTTACTCTAAGTGTAACTGCGATGGTTGCACAAATAGTAAGGTAGTCGTGAGGGTTACAAATTATATGGTATCCAAAAGGGTTACAAGATTATGTATTTAATTCTCCAAGATACCTTTCTAGTTTTATTTATGTTCTACATGTTTTTTTTAAATATCAATTTTAACAAGGTAAGTTTATATGGGAGACAAATAAGTCTTTTTGAAAATGATTTCATACGTTACAAGTATTTATGGCCTAATGTTTTCTTTCCTTATTTTTGTATCCCTTACTGAGTTTTTTGTTCTCATCCCATGTTTCTAAATGATTTTTTCTGGTTATAAGGATGTGTAAGAAAACAAGTAAGAAAACTAAAATGTTATAAAGATTTTTTAATTAAACATAATTTATTTGAAAAGTTTTATATTTTGGAAGAAATGGATACTGGTTTTTGTGGTATATTCTCTATGTGAATGTGGAATTTTTTGTATATATTATATCCCAATTCTCTAAAACTCTAGTCTTGAAAAGAGCCTAAATATAAAAGGAAGTGATTTCTTGACTAAAATTCAAGATTATTTAATGTAATAAGGTTGGGTCCTTGTAGTTGACTAAAACCAAAAAGTATAGTGTGAGAAACAATTTTCAATGTGTAAACCCATATAATCCTGACAAATAATTTATGAGACTTCTAAATCATGAAACCTTCCCTTCAATCTATGACACTATAGATTTAAATTAGGTCATTAATGGTAATCATCTCTTTGAATCCATCATGATGGTTTGTAATGAAAATGTGGATTAATGAAAGCATATCCCCTAGGAGTTTCAAACTAGGTGTGAAGTAAGGAATGTTCACATGAACTAGGTGATGATTGAATCAAGATCAATGTGTCCTTTTTAGACTTATTACACCTATGTACCTCTTTTCCAGATCCATATCCACTAATAGTATCCATATATAAATATATTAGTAGGAAAACCACATAAACACTTTCTTACCAAAACATTAGGATGTTATCCAATATATAGACTTATCCCCAAGGTTTTCATTATTTGTTTTATAATCCTAGACATTAAATATTGACTAAAAATTTTCAATGATAAAAAATATAAATACACAGGATTTTATACATAAATATCACAAATTTTTTTATGAATATTCAATAAATTTAATAAACACACACACGAACACTTTAATAGATTAGTTTCTTTTGATACAAGAATCATGATATTCTTGTTTCATGAAATTTTATCAAAATACGCCCACAATTATCTTCTCACATATTTCTCCATATAGGCATACCCTAACAAAACATTTATTCATAAACTAGGAGAGGAAAAATAAGAAAGGGTGAGATTGTTTGCACAATAAGGGTTAATATAGGAGTCATTAATTTATAATCATATGAAATAATAAGATAATAATAATGGTATGTGATAATTAACATAACTTATAATGTTTCTAAAAAACTAGTTACATATCATAAATAAGATTCATGGCATAAAAAATATCATTTCAGAAAACATGGCTCATAAGAGTGAGAAGTCATCTTAAAACAATCATGAACCATAATATCATGTCTTAAAAGTGTGAAACCATCATAAATATAGAAAAACATTTTATATATGAAGATTAAATACCATGAATATCAACATGGTGGATCAATACTTATCACAAGTTTCCAATTGTGGATTCAGATGCACCTATTTCCCATAGTGTATCAATCACGTCAACTTATTTCTCATCTTTATCAAATGAGATATAAATATTTTCCCAATAAATTAGTGGGAGATATAGTTCCCACCCCTCTCTTAATTAAAATCATACTTATGTGACCCACAATGTCATAAAACATTCATCATGTCATCACATCATAACACATGTAAAGAAAACATGTTTCTTAAACATTTCATCAATTCATTGTAGCATAAAAAATAAAAAATAAATGGGTTTCATAAAACATTCATCAATATAAACATTAAATATCCAAAGAAATAATAATTATGATATCATTCAATATTATCCCTAGTAAATAATAATAAACAACAAAGGATGTCATATTATATGGAAAATTATTTTTGAAAGATCACTTAGAACATTTCTTTATCAAAATAACATTTCCACACTGAAAAAATAAATAGAAACATAAAATATTTTCAAAATATTTTTTTTGAAAATAAATTTTGAAACATATAAAAGAATCTTTAAAATCATTTAAAACATTTCATGAGAAAAATATCCTTTATACTTTGAAAATCACTTTTTAAAAATAAAAAATCATAAAATATTTTTCAAAATCATTATCTTTGAATATAAAATTTGAAACTTAAAAATTAATCTTCAAAAAATTGAGTTTTTAGGATGGAAGGAAATGTTATACAAGTTAAAAGAAATATTCCTTTCCCATTATTGGTAAAATCCTAACGGGCCTTGTTTTTAAAATGAGATTAATAATTCTTTAATAAAATTAAAAAGTAAGAAAGGGAAAAATTCAATAAATAAATCCTTTTAATAATCATATAACATTTTTTAAAACATTTTAGAAAACATTTTTAGAAAACATAGATAAGGAAGAAAGGGGTTTTTGACTGAAGAGAGAAATAAAAATGATTTTTATTAAAAAAAATTCTTTTGAACTCTTGAGTACATAAAGATAGAAAATTTAATATAAATAATGTGTTATCCTGGAATAAAATTATTTTAAGAAAATTCCAGAGATTATAGAGATATTAATAATAATATTTCATCTTCTAATGCATAAATATAAAAAATTCCAATAAATGATTAGATTGGACCAGAAAAACATTACCACTTTTATATCATTGAATCGTAAGCCCCAGGAAAATGATATCCTAAAATGAATATTTAAATCCATATAATATTCAATATAATTATAAAAAATACATTCCTGGTCAATATACACATCACATAAAAGAAACATATAGTTAATATGGCTTGTGTCTCACAGAAAATAAAAGTGAGACAGAAATCCATTACCTTAACTCTCAACTTATTTAATACAGTTTTTGGAATAATATATAATAAAATTAATTTTATTAAGAATATATTATACAGAAATAATCATATTTATAGTACCTTATATTATTTACTTATGAATTTTTATTACCCATTTATTAATAACAACATGTTAAAATTACGTTTTGGGTAATCATTGTTTTATTTTTCATGTATCTTTTGATTTGGTATTTTCCACCCTATTAATTTGATCATTGATAATTCATATCCAAAATGTTAAAAATGGTATTTATATCATATATATTGAATATATATTAATTAATGGTCATCCAAAAAATTTATATATAGAAAATAAAATACACCGTCCATGGAGACGATAGGTCGTAGATACGCAGAAGAATTATTTCCATTTTCTCAATGAAAAGAACGAAAGAAATGAAAATAATAATTTAACATTAAATACTTATTATAATTTTTCATATATATCAAATATTTATTAAAGTTTTCCTTATTACTTTTCATGCAAATCGTTACTGAAAAATGAATCCAAATGATTCTGGAGGCTGTAGTTTACTATACATACGAATGATGTAATTGTATTCTCTATGGAATGGAAATTAAGAAGGTATATATGATATTATAATTAAATAAGTATAATTATATCACATATATCATATATTAATGTTTTATACTTCATAATAACAATATATTTGAAGTAGTGATGGATAACGAATTAAATCGGTTTCTCGAGGCGGTAGTCCTCCATAGGCACAATTAATGGATTCATTTCCCATTTGAGTGATGAGGAGATTTTTTTAGTAATTCCCATAACATAAAAAAAATATTATTATATATAATATACTAATATTATTATATAATCATGGTTTAATAATAATTTATGTAGGTGGAGGAAGAAATAAAATAAAATGATCAGTTAGGGACACTAACTCTTCTTCAGACGACTTCTATTAGTTTGCACCAAAGGCCTTATTAGATTTAATTTATGACAAAGATAAGGCCCATAGTATGAAATTATAATATAAATATAGTATGTTTGTTAGTTATTTTCTTAAACAAATTGTTCTGGTAATGTGATGAGGAGATGATAGGGGTGTCCTTTTATAAGTGAGTGAGTGTCACACTTGTAATTATTTAAAAATAAAAAGGTGTACCCACATTTTTCTCTTGAAAATAGGATCCAAAATAGAAATTTATTGATAAAAGAATATATATATAAGGTTGAAATATTCTCATATAATTTTTTTGTACAATTTTATATTCCATTTAACCCCTTATATTTTTAGATTAACCCCTAGTAATCCCATTTTCAGCTTAAACACGGTAATTTATTTTTATTTCTTTTACTTATCATAATGGTCAAAAATTGTGTCAACCTAAATAGAAAGTATGAATTAAGAATATTACAATTATGGGATCCATTATTAAAAATTCAATTGATATAATTGGAATAATTTAATTTAAAATTAAACCCACAAATGTGATGAGAAAGAGGTTTTCCAATGATAAATTTCTTATAAATATAGAAAGTTTTGATACCAAAATTCAATATGGAATTTATTAAAATGGAATAAATTGGATTAATAAATATATTAATGAAGTAATTTTACTTTTAAAACCATATTAAAACAATTTACAAGTCTTTAAATTCTTTAAATGAAATGATAATTATTAATAGAAAACTATTATTTTTCATTATTTGTTAAAAAATTTATCTTTCAAAAAATTATAAAAAATTAAATTCAATATTATTTTGACATGATGATTTCAAATATTAATTTTTTTTTTTAAAATAAATTTTCAAGAAGTTTCAAATATTAATTTTAAAATATGTACACAAAATTCAAAAAAAATTACTTTTATAAAAACACATTTTCTAATAATAAAATTGTATTTATTCTTATATGTTTCCTCGAAAACACATGAGATGAATGATATAATTTTTTGTGAATATATAATAAATAAATATCATTAAAATAAATCACTAAATGAGATATATTTAATTTATTGAGATAAAAAAACATTTTTTCTCATAAAAAGTGTTTTTTTAGAAACTAATTTTTTTAATTTTCAAATGGTTTTTATTTTCATTAAAAATTCATTGGTAACCAAAGAAATAATTTTATATATAGGTGTAAACTATAAATTTTTATAATTTAGTTAATCTTATTCATATCCTCCACGCCAATGACCAGGTGAAAACTATCATATTAAATAATTATATTTTAATAGTATGTTACATTTCTTTAAAACTCAATGTTATGTGTAACAAAAATGTCACGACCCGTCCCCCAGGGCTCGTGTCGTGACTACACCAAGCCCGCCTTCCACATTCCAGGGAAAGATGACCAGAACCGAAATATGTATTCCCTAAAACGGGAAGTCATTAATTTTAGACTTGTACAATCACACGGTCCACGAACACAACAAGAAGAAACTGGGAAGTAAACTGCGGTAGAAAAAGGAGTACTGAAAGCAAAGGGGGCTGGAATACAAGCCCAACTGTAAAAGTACAAGTACAAATGAAAGGAATAATACAACTAAAAAAGGGAAATCAACAACTAAGTCATCCACTAAGGATCTTACATGAAGGGTAGGTAAATATTGCGTCCTCAGCACACCACCTCTGCATGTCTCCTCCACATACCACCTAGTCATGGCTCCCTCAAATCTTAGCCCAGCTGCTTGCCATCTGCACAAGACACTACAAGGTGTGGGAAAAGTCTGTGCAGGGGTGAGTATAAAAATACCCATTAGGGGCCCTGAGACCCCTGAAGGTCACTCATAACTATAAAAAGGAAAACCACAAGCATGATCTCAATCATAAATCATGAAGAAATAGAAACGGCTCAAACCAGGTATATAACAAAGAGAAACAGAATTATGATGCTGACCCACATAGCATCTTTATGAATGCTGATAGCTAGCCACATAATTCTCTAGGGATGGTAACCAGTAGCATCCCCATTCACAACATCGAACACCTTTACTTTTGGATAAATCCTCCTCTATAGAGTACAGTGGGCCTGCTTTGTCACATAGAGGCGCTTCCCACTAACCTTGAACTATTGAGGTACTCCTCCCCATCGTACATCGTGGGTCTTCTGGGTCACACAAAGCCGCTCCCCACTGTGACATGCTAAGGTGCTTCTCCTCATTTCCTACCGTGGCTGCTCCCCACCATGGCCTACTGAGGTGCCCCTCCTCATCGCGTATCGTTGCCCGTCGAGTCACTCCGAGTCAAAAAGTTAGCGGTCGTCAGGTCTAAGCTAGTCGCAGGGTTCCGTGCGTAGTGCGCTTGGGAGAACCACTCCCCAAGTAATCAGTCATATTTCAACAAAAACACAGTCTCACAAGAAGTAACCCAATGATCCACCTTGTCATAAGGGTTCCAATGAAAAAGACGGTGCATCAATTGGATGCCCAATTTGTGCATTATTGGCATTTCAATGTCAAGGTCCTGGTTGGATTCGGGTGCAATCCAACCCAGTCATACTCCAAGTTTCTCCAAAACTCTCATGGAATAATTCAAAAGGAATTTATTGCTCCAAGGAACTCAACGCCATAGTCAGTTTGTCAAATGGAAGTCTGGTTCTCAAGATAAGACCCTTTTAGTGTTCCTGGGGGGGTACTGCGTCTGGGTCCGGCCTGCCTCGGTATGACCGGCCTGACCAGGTTCGACATGGGCCGAACCGGGTAGACCTAGGTCGACCTTGCCCGACTTAGGTCATCCCGGCCCACTGGGCCCGACCCGACCTAGCTGGGACGTAGGTTAAGTCACTAGGCCGCGGGTCGGTCCGCTGGATCGACCCGGTGGTGCCACCCGCCTGGTGGCGCAGGCCACCAGGGATACCCTAACGTGGCACGTCTGGGTAGGGCTAGTGTGGCGCAGAGCCACATCAGTGGGTCAACCCATGGGGGTTGACCCTAATGCAGCACCACGTGGCGTCGTGGGTCCTTCATGCCATTGGCGATGGGCCGTGGCTTTTCGGTCGGGTGCACCACTGGCTCGCACCGCATCCACCGGTCGCCGATCGATCCAGTGGCCCCTTCTCCTGCCACGGCCAATGTAGGACGTGGCCCTACTTCCACATGGGTGCGCCACCAGGGGCACGCCCCACCCCTGCTAGTTCCATCGCGGCCAGTCGGCATGCCGACTGACCTCACCTCCGGACGTTGTGGCTGACGACCCACGACCCTCCTTGTTCATCAAGGGTACGTGATGGCGCGTCGTGCCTCCTCTATGGTCGTATGGTGTCGGCCTCTCTGATGACCACCACAGCTTTTTGTCGCGACCTCCTCTTGCGGCGTGCGTCAATGCGCTATCCACCATAAACTGGGTCAGTGTCGTCGCGTTGTCGGTCTTCCATAAAGGAACAAGGATGTAACAAAATATAGCATAGGGTTCATACCAAGTTCATTAGGAATGTGTCATCCATGTTAGATCGTAACATGAGGGGGGTTTATGGTTTAATAAAAATTGAATCAAACCACAAGATAAACCCCCATAAGATTCCCCGCAACAACCTCCCACAAAGATGAATGAATCGCATGTCAACCCATTAGTCAGATGGCCCACATTCTCCATGTTATTCCAGAATGGGGAGAGGAAAATCATTTAGAAATCACAAATGAATAAACCCCATACCTCAAATCGTCGGATAAATGCCCGCACTTGAAGTTGGGTTGGTGTTATTCATTTCAACAACCGGTTCCCAATGAAACCACTCATACGTTTCCTTCTGGTTCATGGTTCAGTGTCGTCAGTCATCTCCTGCAGGGATGGCACCATCTTCTAAGGGTATGGCATCACAGCGCTCCTTCAGAAATTCCTTTCCCGGTGATGCTTTGTTGATACCTTCCCAAAAGCTCCATATATATAGGAGAGGGGGAGGGTAAGTAACAACATTTGAGTTTAATGGGGCTCATTAAATAGGAATCTTCTTAATTCCCCAATGACTTCGTTACTTAGGGTTGGTAGGTCAATCCATTTATTGTCTTGAAACATTACTGGCCCCACCCCCTTTACTTTTCCGTTGGAGGATATGAAATAAAATAACAAAATTATTTCATTTTATTTCTTTTAAAAAGTCTCAAAACATAACTTTTTTTCTAGACCTACTACATTCAAAGTAAATCCTTCCTTAAGAGAATCCTGACACTATGGTTTCAACAGTGCCCTAAGATTTTTAATCTAAGAAATGGTTCAAATGTTAGAAAATTTTGCTCACGCATTTACTGAACATACCTGAAAAAAAGTTCAGAAATTCATTCAGGGCACTCCGGGCCTCTGAATCATACCCCGTTAATTTTCACGAAATCATAATAATTTTATATAATTAAAAAATGCATGAAAAAAGAATCTGGTTCTTTTCATTCTCCCCACCTTAGGGATTTACATCCCTGAAAGCCATAACATAGACTAAGAAAACCGATGGGGGTACTGAGCACGAATCTGAGCCTCATGCTCCCATGTGCTCTCCTGGAGGTTCCCATGCTGCCAGTAAACGCACACCAGTGGTATCAACTACCCATGAAGGACCTACTCCTGTCGATCCTCAATCTCTATTGGAACCTCCATAAACATCACCCCATCTTCTAAGTCAATATCACCATGGTCGATGACGTGAGATGGGTCATGCACGTATCTCCTCAGCTGAGATATGTGGAATACATTGTGCACCTTCTCCAACTGTGGTGGAAGTTCTAAGTGGTATTCCACCTCTCATATCCTCTGAAGTATCAGAAAATGTCTGATAAACCTCATTGATAACTTGCTACCTCGTCCAAATCTCTATAGTCCCTATTGAGGAGAGACTAGCAAGAAAATGTGGTCTCCCTCCTGGAACTCCAGAGGTCTCCAAATTCTATCAGCATAAGACTTATATATGCTCTGTGTAGTCTTCATCCACTCCTGTATGGTCTTCACCATCTCAGTGGAAACCCGTACCAACTCTGGACACATAAGTGTTGACTCCCCTAGGTCAGTACATCATAGCGTTGATCTGTCGGGTCGACAGTACAAGGCCTCGAATGGTGACATACTAATGGTGGAGTGATAATGTTTTTTTATGTGAACCCCATTAAGGGAAAGTGATCCTCCCAAATGCGGCCAAAATCCAGGATGTATGCACGTATCATGTCCTCTAGAGTTTGTATGGTCCGCTCTATCTGACCATTCGTCTGAGGATGAAAGGCGGTGCTCAAACACAGCTAATTCCCAAACATCTCCTGCAATCCCTTCCACAACTGAGATGTGAAATGTGCATCAGGGTCAGAGATGATATTTAATGGAACCCCATGAAGTCACACAATCTATGGCACGTAGAGGCTTCCCAATCCATCTACTGTTCCCTCCTCTCAGATAGTTAGGAAGTGGGATAACTTGGTGAATCAGTCAACGATCACCCAAATAGAATCATGTCTCATGGACATACGTGGAATCCCTATCACAAAGTCCATGATTATTCCATCCCACTTTTAATCGAGAACCTAGAGTGGTTGTGATAAACCTGCTAGATCCTAGTGCTTGGCTTCACTTGCTGGCAAGTGAGGCATCGTGAAACAAACTCTTCTACAACCTTCTTCATCCCTAGCCACCATTGCTGATGTCGGAGGTCCTAGTACATCTTCGCCACACCAGGATGTACCGTCAGAGGGGACCTATGGAACTCCATCAACACCTCTTCCTGGAGCGCCACTATTACCATGGTACGTCCTCTGAAGAGAATGATGTCCTCCCCAACATCATAAAATTCCTCATCTACCTACCCTAAGGATATCTGAGCACGTCGTGCCTCACAGTCATTATCCCCAAGCTGCTCCTCCCTGACTCACTGAATGAGTGGGGGTAATTATCATAGACTGAATATATGCTACTCTATATCTATCCATGAAGGATATCTGCAACATGACTAGCTACTCTATCGCCACACTTAGAAACAGCAGACCATACCTCCTGTTGAGTGCATCATCTACCATGTTCCCCTTCCTAGGAGTATATACTATCTCAAAGTCATATTCCAGGAGGAAATCTAGCCATCTCTGTTGTCTCAGGATCAAGTCATTCTGAGAGAAGATTTACCTAAGACTCTTTTGATCAGATTAGACTATAAATCATTCTCCCATCAAGTAATGTCACCACATCTTCAAGGAGAATACCACTTCTACTAACTCCAAGTCATGGGTGGCGTATTTTTCCTCATGTTGTCTCATTTTTCGTGATCCATAAGCAATCACTACTCACTTCTTCATTTGGACACACCCAAGTCTGGTCCTTGATGTGTCGTAGTAGACAACATACCCAACACCCTCTTTTGGTAGCCTCAAGATGGGGACACTCGTCAGTCTCTGCCTCAGCTCTTGGAAAATACACTGGCATCTCTCCATCCATAAAAAGTGTTGTACCTTCTTCGTCAATGCTGAAAAGGGTGTCGCAACTCTGTAAAATCCTGGAACGAACCTCTGGTAGTATCCAGCCAAACCCATGAAACTTCTCACCTCCATCATGATCCTTAGTGGCTCCCAAGAAAGCACAACCTCTATCTCCACTGGATCCATTGAAACTCCATCCTCTGAGATAATGTGTCCCAAAAAGTGGACCTCTCATATACATACCTGGAACTTCAAGAGTTTACCATAAAGCTGGTGTTCTTAGAGTGTATCCAAAACTATTTGTAGATGATAGGCATGATCCTCTTCTATCACCGAGTATATCAACATGTCATCAATGAACACCACCACAAAGTGATTGAGGTATGGCTGAAAGACCCTGTTCATGAGTCCCATGCACACTACTAGGGAATTTTTCATGCTTAAAGGCATAACAAAGAACTCATAATGACCTTACCGACATCTGAAGGTCGTCTTATTGACATCCTCATCTCATATCTGAGATGATGATAGCCTGATCAGAGGTCTATCTTCAAAACCTAGTTCACTCCCTTCAGTTGATCAAAAAGATTATCAATCCTCGGAAGTGGATACTTGTTCTAAATGGTCACCGAGTTCTGGTGTCGGTAGTCCACATAGAGTCTCAAACTCCCACATGCCTTCTTAGCGAACAAAATCGGGGCTGCCCATGGAGAAACACTGGGTCTTATGAACCCCTTTCCCTGTAAGTCCTCCTACTGTACCCGTAACTCATGAAGCTTTGTGGGACCCATCTGATATGCTGGTGTAGATATCGGTGTCATCCCAGGGTACAATTCGATGTAAAATTCAACCTATCTGCATAGAGGTAGTCCCAAAACAACATCAAGAAAGACATCGGTATATTGTTCCCCCACTACCGGATAGCTTAGACTCTCAACATCAACTACTCTGAGGGTAAGGATAGCCAACTGATGAGTAATCGGCTGTACCCTCCTCTGGGTAAGTCCATCCTATGCTGAAAAGGTTCCCTTCTAGCCAGTGAAGTAAAACCTGGTCCCACCCATGCGGACACACCACACTTTTTTCCTAATACAATTAATATGAGCATGGACTGCAGATAACCAGTCCATACCCAAGATGACGTCGTAAGGCCTCGATGTCTCTACTAGGAGATCCCAGTTGAAGCACTCGCCTGCTAGAGTAAACTCACACTACGATCACCAGTGTGAAATTGTAAAATCCACTCCTGTAGGAGTCTCCTACCATAAGGATCGATCCAAAGTGTCCACCAGAATCTCTGATCTCCGAAAGAGGGCCGTGGAAATAAAAGATTGATTGGAACCTATGTCTATAAGTAGGGTAGCTAAGGTAGAGTAGACATAGATCATACCTCTATTCATCTCTGGAGCATAGTGGTCGTAAGTCTTAGATTCTTGGAGCTGAGATCATCCCTATCCTCATACTCCCTATGGTTGGGGTGGACCACATGGCGGTGGTGGTGGTAGAACCTCAAAATGCCGCCCAACACCTACTTCACAGCCAGCTCCTCTGCCACGTCTGCCACCATACAGTCGTCCTTTCTCGAACCTCTACCTCTGCCTCGACAGTTCTTTGACTGTCTACTGGTCATCTATATTGCGGATCAGGCAGTTTCAAGCCATATGGCCTTGCCCGCTTAACATGTAACATTGTGTGCCCCTCGCCTATCTTCCTCTGCCTTGTGAGCCTTGCACCTCTAACCCTGCATCCTGAGGTCATCCACTATAAGTTTTGGTCTGCTTGGACCTCTGTGTCATCTACCTTCTACCTGCTGTAGACGACTCAACTACCTGATGTGAAGTGGTGGCTCTTGTTGTGGGTTCCTTCTTAACTAGGAAGCTCTCCACCCATAACGCTCGCTCTAGCACCCCAGCCAGAGTTGGTAGGCTGAGTGATACCATCGATTCTCTGATCTCTCATCGGAGACCTTTCTCATTGGTCTGGACCCTAAATAAAGGCTCTTGTACCATGTCGGTGGAGTAGTAAGACAGATTAGTGAACCTCACCGAGTACTGGGCCACTGTCATGCTGCCCTGCTGTAAGTGCAATAGCTCATGTATATGCATATAGCGTAAGGTCGCTGGGATGAACTCTACCATGAAAAGGCCCTCAAAGTACGCCTATATGAGGGTCGCCTCATCATTTATATAGAGAATCAAGCTCCACCATCTCTCTATAAATTCCTAAAAAGGATGGATGTTAGGATCACCATAAAATCAGATGGTACCGAACTAAGTGAAAAACTCTGGCCACAACCTCCAGCCAGTCCTCAGCCACATGCGGGTCTATCTCACCTCAGAACCTCGAAGACCTCTACAGCTAGAACTCATGCAACGCACTCAGTCAATGTGCACCCTCTACTAGTGGGGCCGGTGGAAACGGTTATCCCACAAGTAGTGGTGCTACCGGTACACCACCTGAAGGTGCCAAGGTTGTAAGACGACCCTGCACTGAGGCCACATTTCCCAGTGGGCCGTCATCACGTACTCTCTCAGGAGTCCCAGCTTGCTGTCTACGTGGAAACATCCTAAAAGAAGATAGGTGTGCCATAGTAAATAAATTATACATGGTGATTTGACTCAATATATCAAAAGAAAACTTTTCAAAACACTCACAATCAGTGTTTTTGTGAAATGAGTCATAAATCATAATTTTGTGTCCTGGTGTATGGATATGTCGGTCGTCGCACCAACACCAGATTCCCCAAATTGAAAACCACACTCATAAAAATTAATTCTATTTCCACACACAAAAGATCAGAGTACTAGTTCTTTGGTAGAACAAAACTCCTCTGATACCACTTTGTCACGACCCATCCCCTAGGACCCGTGCCGTGACTACCCCAAACCCGCCTTCCATAGGCTAGGGGCTTGCGACTAGCACAGAAAGGTGTATTTCCCTAAAACAGAAAGGCATTTCCTTTAAACCTTTACAAACACACAGTCCACAAACACAACAAGTAGAAACTATGATGTAAACTGCTGTAGAAAAAGGAGTGCTGAATTTAAAGGGGACCGGAATACAAGCCCAACTATAAAAGTACAAGAACAATTGAAAGGAACAATACAACTAAAAAAGGGAAAACAGCTACTGATTCATCCATTGAGGATCCTACCATAAGGGTAGGTATAGATTGGCTCCTCATCACTCCACGTCTGCCCGACTCCTCCATGTACTGCCAATTCCTAGCTCCCTCAAGCCTCAACCCAGCTGCTCATCGTCTGCACAAGACACAAAAAGGGGTAGGCATATCTTATGCAGGGGTGAGTATAACAATACCTAGTAAGGGCCCCGATACCCCTGAAGGTCTATTGGAACTCCACAAAGGAAACCCACATGCATGATCTCAATCACAAAGCATGAAGCTATAGACACAGCTCAAACTAGGTAAACAACTCAGAGAAATAGGATTATGATGCTGAACCACACATGATCGCTCTGAATGCTGATAGCCAGCCATAGGATTCTGTAGGGATAGTAACAATTAACATCCCCAGTCACAACCTCTATCACCTCGTCTACTGGAGAACTCTTCCTCTATCAAGTATAGTGGACATTCTGCATCAGACAGAGGCTCTTCCTACTAACCTTGAACTGCTGAAGTACTCCTCCCCATTGTGTATCGTGGGTCTTCCGAGTCACACAGAGCCACTACCCCACCGTGGCCTGCTGAGTTACTCCTCCTCATCATGTACCATGGCCGCTCCCCACCATGTCATGCTGAGGTAATCCTTTCCATCACGTATACTAGTAGTCGAGTCACTCTGAGTCGAAAAGTCAGCAGTCGTTAGTTCACAGCCAGTCGTAGGGTTCCGTACATACTACGCTTGGGAGAACTGCTCCCCAGGTGATTAGTTGTATTTCAACTAGAACATCGTCTCACAAGAAGTAATGCAATGATATGACTTGTCACAAGGGTCCCAATGCAACAGAAGGAGCATCAATTTTACGCCCAGTCTGTGTGTTATTGGCATTTCAGTGCCAAGGGCCTAATTGGATTTGGGTGTGATCCAACCCGGAAGTATTCCAAGTTTCTCCAAAACTCTCATTGAGTAATTCAATAGTACTATCTTGATCCAAGGATCCTAACTCCACAGATAGTTCATCAAAAAAATGTCCGGTTCTCAAGATAAGGCTCTTTTAGTGTTCCTAGGCGGTACTGGGTCCGGGTCCGGTCTACCTTGGTCGGACTGACCCGACCCAATTCGGCATGGGCCAACCTAGGTCGACCTAGGTCGACCCAACCTGACTCAGGTCCACCTGGATTGCTGGGCCCAGCCCGACCCAGCGGTGCCAATCACCTAGCGGCGCGGGCCGCCAGGGATACCCGGACATGGTGCATCTGGGTATGGCAGATGTGGCGTGGAGCCTTGTCAGCGGGTCAACCCATGGGGGTTAACCTCAACATGGCACCACGTGGAACCATAGGTCCTCCTTGTCATGGCCGACAGGCCGCAGGTTTTCCGATAGGCAAGACGCTAGCACACGCCCCATCCACCGGCTGTCAGTCAATCCAGCGGCCCCTGCTCACGTCGTGACCAACACAATCTGTGAACCTATTACCACGTGGGCGCGCCGCCAGGGAAACGACGCTGAGGGAATTCCCCACCCTTTCCAGTTCTGTTTTATCCACATGGTGTGCTGGCCGTCCTCTCCTCCGGTTTCCACAGCTGACAATCTGTGGCCCTCCTTTTTCATCGGCGGCGTGCGATGGCGCACCATGCCTCTTCAGGCCAGACGGTGCTGACCGCTCCAATTATTGTTGTGGCCTAGTGCCATGACTTCCTCTTACGTCATCCATCGACGTCCTATCGACCAAATATTCGGTCGTTATCATCGCACTGTCAGTCTTCCAAGGAGGCACAAGGATGTAACAAAATATAGTGGAGGGTTCGGGCCAAGTTCATTAGGCATGCACACTCTGTGTTAACTCGTAACACAAGGGGGTTAATGGTTTAATAAAAATTGAATTAAACAAAAAAATAAACCCTACAAGATTCTCCGCAATAAACTATTACAAAGACGAATGAATCATGGGTCAACCTGTTAGTCAGTTGCCCCGCGTTCTTCATGTTATTCAAGAACGGGGAAGCAGAAAATCAATTATAAAGAACAAGTTAATAAACCACATGCCTTAAATAGTCAGATAAATTCATGTACTTGAATGTGGGTTGGTTTTCTTCATTCCCGCAACTGATTCCCAATGACGCCACTCATACGTCGCCTTACAGTTCATGGTTCGGTGTCATCTGTCACCTCCCACTGGGTCAGCTCTGCCTTCTAAGGGTATGGCATCGTGGCGCTCCTTCAACACTTCATTTCTTAGTGAATCTGTGCTGATACCTTCCCCCATGATCTATATATATAGGAGACGGGTAGTGTAAGTAATGACGTTGTAGTTTAATGGGGATCATTAATTAGGAAGCTTCCTAATACCCCAACGACGTCATTACTTTGGGTTGGCAGGTCAAGCCATTTATTGGCTTGACCCATCATTGGTGCCACCCCCTTTACTGATCCATTGGGGGATATGAAATAAAACAAGAAAATTATTTTATTTCAATTCTTTTAAAAAGTCACAAAAAATAACTTTTTCTCTGGACCTACTGCGGTCAAAGTAAAGCCTCCCTTAAGCGAATCTCAGTGCTACGGATTAAATGGCTCCCTCATATTTTTAATCCAAGCAATGGTTCAAAAGTTATAAAAAATCGCTGATGTGTTTACTGAACGTACCTGAAACAAAGTTCAGAAATTCATTTCGGGCACTCTAGTCATTGGAATCATGCGCCGTCAATTTTCACAGACTCGCAATAATTCCATATAATTAAAAAAAACATGGAAAAAAGAATCAGGGTCTTTGAAAAAATAAAAACTATTTGATTTTTGTAATGCATCATATCAAAGAAATTTACATTATTTGAAAGAATATATTTTATAAAATCTTAAGATATTACAAATATATGAAATAAAGGCCACAAGTTACTAGAAATCATAATAAATAAAAACATTTTAGTCACTATACTATGTTGTGTGCAACCCAATGTTCTTGAATTCAACAAATCTAGATATATATTCCATTTATTTTTTATTAATTTTACTTGTATGAATTATTTTTAATATATAATAAGTTTTTTAACAAGATTTATAAAAATAGAAACCATTTTGGAGGGTTTCTGAGAATCCAATAGGGTATACCATCAAAATATTTTGATCCAAAAATGGATATGAATACTAGAATGTGTAGTTAAAGGCCTATACTGATAAAGCTACAATAATACATGAATATAGAGATCCACAAACACCCCCAACTAAATAATTCCTTTTATATTAATAAAAATAGATTTTTAGTAATGGCATGAATAATGTTATTAGAGAACAGAACATCAAAATATTTTTGGACCAAATCCACAACTACAGTTGTATATATTTTGAACCAGTACCAACTCTATCTTAATTTTTTCAATAAAAAATTTGATTTATTTTCTAAAAAGAATATATTCATGAATATTTTCAATTTTTCTATCAAACAAAAGTTCATCATAATAAAGGATAAAAATTTTGTAAAGTTCAATGATAGAGAATAATTATGTATATTTCTTGGGTATACAACTACAAAAATATGTTTTCAGTGATATGATAACAATATGAGGCATATTATCAGAAACATTGATGTGTTTTTTTCATAGAATTAATATACTTCCCAAATATCAATTTATTCTAATGATATTGAAGGAGTTGAAGAAACTATATAGTAAAATAGTATTCTAGATGAATAAGAATATCTTCATAACTCTTGGGATGATTCTAAAAAATCTATCAAAGAGGAAGACTTTAAGAAATGGGATTATTTTTTTTTTGAAAACATGTAAAACATGTTTAACCTAAAAGTATTCATAGATATAACATCATTATGGTACAAAACATAAGTAAATTGATATCATCTAATCACACTAGATTGCCTTCATAGGCTCAGCAAAAGAGTGTTGATACCTCATTAAAACATGATCATTGGATTTAAGTGATGGTAGAGTAGATGAAACAATTTGATATGTGTGAAACTTTTGAATTAGTATCATTATAAAAGATAAAAAAAATTATCTGAGTGATATGTGGTTTTCAAAATAAGATAAATAACAAATGGTGAAGTGGCCTAGAATAAATATCTTAATGTTTCCTAAGGCTACACAAAAATAGTGGCTATAGATTTTAATGAGACTTTTTCTCTCGCTGTAATGCTTGAAATTATATAAATCATTCTTGATATTTTTTCATAATGAAACTAAAAGGTTCTACATATGGATATGAAGTTAAAATTCAATAAAGGAATACTTTTGGAATACGTATACATTGAAAAATCAAAATGGTTTATCCTTAATGGTGATGGTTCCCAAGTTTACAAGATAAAGAATGAACTATATGGTCTCAAATAAGTACTATGAGAATGGTATTTCAAGCTCGAAAATAGTTTAAAAATCATTCCATTCATGAAATTGAATTATAAATAAAATATTTATATCATGGAAAGATACAAAAACTTTTCCCTTTTGATTATATTTACCAATTTATTAATTATTTTTAGAAATGTAGATGGATATTGAGATGAGTTTTATAACAAAAGAACCATATTTCATGGGTTTTATTGAATTTTTTGGATGAAATGTCACTATTATAGAATATTTCATCTATCCTTAATAGTAAATGAATGTTGTTTAGTCACATAAGATGTTTGGAATAAAGGAATCAAGATATTATTCTAATCACATAACTCATTAGAATAAATTTACCTAGGTGTAAAAGGAAGTAGAGTAAATCAAATAGAGTTATGGAAGATAATCGGAAGCCTACTCTATTTTATGATGTTAATAATATACATGAATCTTGTAGTATAATGTTGAGCACAATTTCAAAGCAACCAAAACAAGTCATATCTTATGGAAAAAATAAAGTATTATGATACATCAAAGTAATCCTTGTTTTTTGGCATGAGGAATAGAAAAAATACATCATTATCACATTATATGTATACTGCTTCCTATTAGATTGGTGATTTTAGAGATAAAAAGTAAAATTATGGAGGTGTTTTCATTATCAAAAGCTATTTTGTTTCATTGAACTCCACATAGTGAAATGAAGTAACTCTTAGCTAAACATATGTGGAGCAGATTGTGGAATCACAATACACAACTCAAATTATTTGGATAAATTCCAAGATATTAAACATAATGGTTGATGTTTTAAAACCATTTTTCATTGGGTGTGATAATCAGTGTAGAATCCAATTGTTAAAGAATATAGTGAATAATTTGTGGTTAAATCATATTGATATCAAGTATCGCCTCTTAAAAGGGAAGGTAGATTAAGGTGATATTTTAGTATAATATATTTTAACCAATTATAAATTGAAATATATCATTAAAAAATCGTTCAATGCAAAAAATCTATCACTATAGAGTGTTATTGGTTTGACATTATTTCCCAAAATCCCTATAAGTTTCTTTAGTCATTTTATCCTTTAATTTAATTTTTATACAAGTAAAGAATACAATAAGATATATTCTTATAAATGGAATGAGAAACATGTGTCTTTTATAGGTTATAATTAAGGGGGTGAGGAGCTATGAAGTTGAGGTGTTGATAGATGGAGTTTATATAAGATCTCATATATTGATTTCTATATTTATAAAAAATATATAATATATGATATTTAAGATCCCTTTGAGAGTTTAGATATTTATAAACCCTCGTGATGTTCATTTAAAATGGGTGAGATGAGTTGATGTCAATTTATACATGGTATAAATATAATTTATCCTACAATAAGGGATGAATTTCTCTCACAATCAAAGTGTTATTCTACAATGATGTTTTTAAATGTACTTCTCATTGAATTCATTCCGTTACTTATTTCATTAAGAAATAAATTATCTAGTTGTTGAATATTTTAATGCCCTATTCATTGGAATAATTCATATTTATGAGTTGTAAGATATTTGTAGTTGCATAGAGAAGCACAATAATGACAATATTAAATTCCTTTTGCATATGAAAGAACAACATTGTAAATGGTGTGTCCATGTTGTAGTATGTGGGAGATAATTTCACGTGAGAAGTGAAATTAAGTTATATGGGTTAAGAATTTATTGAGTTAATCATTCATAGAAATAAATTAATCTAATGTGAGATGGCATTATGCTATAATTATGTTTTTTGTTCTTTTATTATTCTGATAGATGAATGATTTAATATTACCAGAGAATCTTGTTCTACTAAGTTAATCTAGCATGAAAAATGAGTTATTTTTACATAGCAAGGACTATGAAAAATCTATATGGATTGCGACATGAGTGTTCATTTGTGGAATTTTGAGGAGGTGACTATTTCATGAAAAAAAATCTTGGAAGACTTATGAACTGTGCTATTTTAGTAGAAAAATATTTGATAAAGAACAATTTTATCAAATTTTATTATGTATTTATAGTGTTTATTAACTACAAAAGTTATATATATTCTTGGTATCAAACTCATTTTTGGTATTTTAAACTATATTTTATTTTAATTTTAATTTAATTTAATTTATATTAAATGTTATTTCTTAAAGATATAATTTTTTGGGGATTAATTATAAAAATGAAAACATTATTTTTTATTGTTTGGTGATTTGAAGGAGTAAAAAAAGAATCAATGGATGATTAATTGTGGAATCACAGTAGATCCACAGCATTAAACCAGGATTTATATAGGCTACATGCTATTAAAAATCCTCTTCATGAGATTAAATAATCTATAAGGAGACCATGTAACATTAATAAGTTGAAATATGTCACATTTTAATAAATCAAATAGAATTTGTAAATCCCACATAAGATTTTGACATTGGATTTTGACCCATAAAATCACATGTTTAAAATAAGAAAATTTATGGATCTACTTCTAGAAGATAACAAAAAATTATTGATTCTAAATGATGGAATCATTGATTTTATAAATTCAATGAAAATTATTAAAAAAAATACAATATAGTATAATTTAAGTTCCATAAGATAAAAATAAATAAGATTCAAATGTGTATCACACCATCTGTATGAGATTCTATTCTCACACTAAAGATCATGTAATTTGATCAAACTGATTTTACACCATTTATCATATTCATTTTATATTTCCAAAACCCAATTATATATAAATTTTCCTCCAAGTAACTTTGTGTGGGGAACATACTATTTCCCTCTCATCATATAAACCTGATTGATATCTTCCTCACATAAGAATAAATATTTCATGAATCTGGAAACATAAATTATTTGGGACTTGAACAAACCATGTGTATGATTAACTAGGCTAAAACACTATTTATATAAGTACATTTTTCACACCACAAAAATTTAATATGATTAATACCAATGGATATTCTTTTATTAACACCTATATGAATAATCAATATCTTTTACATAGGATTAAAGAATTTCGGCATGAGTTTAAGTAACGTGAATTAATAAAAGTTCAAATATCAATATAAAATAAATATCATTTACATGATCTAACAGAATCGGGAATTGTCCAATGATGTCCCATAAAACATAAATCTAGAGATAGAGTGAAGGAAGGGATTTTGGATATTGGTGGAGGAATTTAGATTAAGGAAAATATTTAGGAGAGTGGTCACCTTGAGGAATCTCAACCATCAACCAGCACACATGGAATTAGATACAAAGGAGAATAATAAAAACTATATTTTCTTTCATAAATATGTAATAATACCACTACCTATAAAAAATATTCCCCATTTCACTTTTAAAGGAATCACACATTGTCTTTTGAGCATGGTTTTATGATTATTCTATTGATTTTTTACATTTGTGGGATTATAGATCACTCAAGGGATATTGATTGAGAAGTTTGTTCACATTCTCAAACATTAAATGGGACATGATGTTTCATATGTGGTATAAGGGTCATTTTTTGTCGAAGAGTTCGGAAGTGAAGAAAACCACAAGCACTATTCCAAGTAGAATCACCTTTCTTCTAATTTTAATTTATATTGAGTAAATGTAATTATGTTTTCCATTAATTTATTAAATATAAAAACATTAATCCCTTATTTTTCTTCTACTTTCAAATTTTAAAAATCATAAAAATATAATAAGTGTAAAAGGTGAGTGAGTTTTTTATCTGGTTCATGATGAAATAACCCAGATTAAATTACCTAGCTTTTTTCTAGGATTTCACAAATTAGTTTTCCCTATGAGGTATGTGATAACCTCATATCACTGGCATCATTTCTAGTGATTTAGGCCTCTCCCTTTTTCCTTTATTTAAAATAGTTATATACTTATTTTTTTTATATTTTATCTACTTTTCATTGTTTATTTCTTTATTTTCCTCTAAAACTGGGATAAACTTTGTGTTATAACCATTAAAAATACATCCCAATGTTTTTTCCCTATTCAAGTAGATATATAGACTTACAGCTCTGTTTAGGGATTCACACATGCCCAAACAATTTAAAATTGGCCAATCTCTCTTCCCACTGGTACTCGAGGAACAAAATTAGTAGTTATATCATGGTTATCCAAGGGTGAGAACTGATGGATAAGAGGGAAAATAAAAAATACAACAATGAATTTATTCAACAACATCCTCGTTTTCCCCCATTACATCACATTATAAATGAACCAATTCTGGAGGCATTTCAAAAGAAATAACTCACACTTTGTTATAGGAGAAACAACTAAACGAAAAAATAATAAAAATTATAGAATATAAGGACTTCATAGAAATGATTTCTACCAATCTTTATGTATACCTGTAGAAAATATAAAAAATAAGAAAAAGGTGAATAATTACCCAAGTTCATTACTCTATAAGAGATAAAAGAGGAGGAATAAGTAATTGAAAATACCTTTCTCCAATAGAACTAAATAATTTTCACATAGTCACTACATGAAGTATAAATATTATAATTGAAAAATCATAGGGAGATAATAGAACTACTAATTTATATTCTTTACATTTTTTAAAATTATTTTGAAAACAAAAAAATCCCTCCTATGATAATGTTAACTTATTACTATAAGAGTATGAATTAAATGAAATTTATGAAAAAGGAATAATTAATTTTGAATAAAAATTAATTATAATATTCCCACTCCAATGAATAGTTTATAGAAGGAACCTAGTAAGGAGAAATTGATCTTGAAAGAACTAGTAATGGTAGTTGAACTTTCATGAGATTATAATACTTTTGAAATTTCATTATATGAAATTCAGTATGACTCCCTTGGTTTTAAAATTATAGATATGGTTTTGACTTCATTAGATAATATATGATAATGATAAAAGACACAATTAAGGAGATGTTGGTTCTAGAATTTGAATTAAATGATGTTCTCGTGTCCAAGAAATCTAAAATTGAGCTGGAAGTTAATAAAAATAGGGGGATAAGATCTTAATTCATCCTATTTTATCCATTTTAAAAGAAACAAATTCCTTACATTCTCAATTATATAAATTCATATTTTATTCCATTATTTCAATACCTTGAAATATAGAAAGAACCCACCCAATATTTGGTGTAATAAGAATAATTGGATACCCATAGATCAACAGAGAATCCAATATCTCTTCAACCTCATTTCAAACACCCATTGGAGGAGGAAACATTTTACAGGGAGATACCTTGTTTTGTATTCCCTACAATTCATTTATATTATAAAAACATGCTGCATATATTGATGTATTCTATATATATGGTACTCTATTCCTTGTGTCGAGTCATGGACACTAGGGAAAGGAACAAGTGGAGGTTCCTACTAAATTAACATAACCATCCTTTTTATTAGGTTGGAATAATTATTATTTCTTGTATTTAGGATGTCCTTAACACAAACCCCGCATGGGGAATGTTCTAAGACTCTCCTCTCTTCCCACTTTAATTTTTTGTTATTTTATGTATAATAAATTCAAATTTTTGCTTTAGTTTTTATTGTATAAATTCTTCATGGATAACAATTGGATATTAACACATGGACTCCATTTAAATAAATAACCATAATTCATTCTTGTCTTCCATTTTTTCAATCAGAGCCAATGTTTTATTAATTATTCATAGTCTTTAAATGAGTAGTATTTTATGACTGTGGTGGGGGAATCTAAAATTTCTTTAGGACCTACATCATTTGTTATGGTTTTTAATTTTTGAAGTGTTTTTATAAATAATTACGAAGATTAATATTAATAACCTTCCTCTCTTGTGAAAATAACATCAATGTTTGTAATATTTCACATCTTTTAAAATTTTATATTTTATATGATTAATGAGGTAAGGTTTTTCAATATTTTTTGTGAATTAAAATCATGTATGTATGATGGAAATGAATTTTTGTTCCATGAAATGATTGTCCAAATATTTCTTATCCCCTATGAGAGACACGTTCCAATATTTTTTTTACATCCCATCTTGAAATAAATTGATGAGAGTGTTGATAAATATAGGAAACATGAAAATTATTTCTTTATTGACTGAACCTATATGATTTAATTTTGGTAATTATAATTGAGTTCATCATTCATAAAAGAAATCCCATGTAAAATCAATTGTTCAAGCCACCTTGACCCTGGAAACTGCGAAGTACCTATTTAGGAAGACACGTTACTAGATGATTAATCACCACCTACCCATTTATTCATTGATTTTTATATTCTAATAAATGCGTATGGGGATAAGGTGTGTACATTGTGATTATTTGGATGGATTTTATTTTTTATAATGAAAGTGAGGGTCCTTAAATATATCAAAGGATGTTATTTCAATACTTTTATTTTTTATTACACTTTTTGCCCAATTATTTTCAAAAAGAAAAAAATAAATATATGAAAAAATACATAAATAAAAATATAAGTGAAATATATATATATGGATATAAGAGAATTATTACTCACTTTGATTAATTATTATAGTTATGGATAACAATGGAATAAGGGGAACATATAGTTGTTTGGAGTATTTCATGGGAAGAGATTAGAGATATTAACTTTACAATTGAAAATGATTGAAAACTTTAAATTTTGTTTTGCATGAATATTTTAATTCTTCAGTGTAGAATCTAGGATCTTGGAAAACCTATAGTGGATGAAAAGCACTAAAGTAATGATAATTAATCTATATAAACTATTCCTAGAGTGATAATGATAATTTTTCAAGTGAAGAATCTAACTAATTGGATTGAAAAGATTATAAAGGTAAAAATAAGAATCAAATAACTAGGGTAGTGAAAATTAATTATAATAGGGAGTTTGATAATTATTAAATGTGGATGAATCAGTTATTTTTTTCTTAATTGTTATATATATTGAATCATGAAAGGATGAATAGTCCTTCTATGATTCTATGAAATTTCTAGATATTGAAAGGAATTGAGTTTGGGGGGAATAATGAGATATAATTTTTTCCACATTTTATTTTATATTTTCAATATGAATAAACCCATAAATTGATATAATGCTTAGGGATGAAAATCATTTTTTAAAAGATTGGATTCATAAGTAATTTATTGTTAATTATCCTTAGATCTATGTTCTTGATGATTAAATTCTTTTTAGCGATAAATTATGAAATGAAATTCTTTTATTTTGAGTGTTTTTTTGATTTTTGGGTTTATAATTCACCAGCATATGATTGATCATGGATTCATATGTGCTCAAAATATTAAATCTATATTTTTGATGGGTTTGTACAATTTTTTTTAAAATACTCATGTGACATTTCTGTTTATAGGAAAGAGATTTTGTAATATTAACTATTGGGAATATACAAAGTGTAACTAACTCAATGGGAATTCTATAATAATATCTCATATTTATCATCAATATATTGGTTTAAAATATTACATTTTCGAAAGATCAAAAATTCTTAATCCACTTCGGTAACATAACATAGTTGCAGTGATTCCTGATGATTTTTATGGTGACTTATGAAGATAAAAGATGATGTAGAAAAAAATTAGATAATTTAGAAGAAAATTATAGGAAGCTAAACTTCTAGAGGATCCAAGAGACCCTCACACCAATATAAAAAGAATAAAACCTTATGTTGAAGCTTACACAAGGTAAATTTGGTGAGTATACCCCTTGTATCAAATCTATTCCTTGTTTATAAATCAAATGTTGGAATAAATCCCATTCTAATATCTAGGTAATGAGAAAATTCATCACCCATAGGATTAGATTAAACTATATTAGATTATCATTGTGTATGAATGAATCTTTTATGACATCATCCATTTATGGAGAGATTATCTAGAATAGACATTCTATATCATTAATTTTGGTTCATGATTACTCATGTAAAAAACATTTCCACACCCCACAAACCATGTAGAATTAATTAAATAGTATCAACTATTGGGATCAAAAATTATTATCCCACTAATGTAGTGATAATTATGAGTCAAAATAAAGTGAAAATGGAGAAATTAATAGACAGTAGCTGTAATTTGGAAAACCCACCAAATAAAGGCGTAAACATCCTTGGCCGGATAAAAGGATCTCACTATGGGTAAAACTGGGTACACACTCCCCCATAATTAAAAGGATAATTTAATTTTTAATTATCTCCCTTAAATATTGGGGATCATCCACACACAATAAAACACATATAGATGAACATCGTCATGGGATCTGAGTTGAATTTTGGTGAGAAATCCATTTGGGTTTGTCCCCTTTTATAGGTTGTGTCCTCCCATTACATGCTCCTCTCTACATGATGGTTGGTGTGGTTGGTCACCCACAACATCAAACACTGAATTACCTATTTGAAAAATAAATATAACAACCACTATCAAGAGAAAGAAACTTTCAACATATCTCCCACTTGGATATAAATTTAGAATGAATCATATCTCCATTCATCCTTTTTATATGGAAATCATGATGCACATGTCACTATGAGGTCACTTAAGGATATGTACTATTGGAACTTATCTGAGTCAATCACCATCATCAATAAATATACTAGATTATATTTATTATGAATTTTCTACATGCCCACACTTCCTTGTTCCACCATATCTCAGAAAAATTGATATTTTACCCTAGTGTTCTTCATCAAAGAATGAAAAGAATGATTCCTAAAAAATGTGAAAGGTGTATTGATGGATAATAATAAATGGAATATTAACTTTTCTAATCTATAGATCCTATAATAACCTTCTTATCCAAATCACATCTTTACAATCCTATGTATTTTCTATATACTCTGACTCAATCGTGGATAAATCCACAAATTACAATAACTTTTAAATATAGCTCACAACACCTCCTACCAAAGTAAACATGTAGGGAGTACTGAGTTTCCTTTGGTTAAAATATACTTAAAAAATATTAATCAATATAGCCTTTTATAATCAAATTTGATCTCCCATAATATAATACATCATCTAATGTCACCTTGATGTATCTCAGGATCCTCTACATTGATCTCTAGTGTTCCCATCAAAAATTAATCATTCCCCAACTAACTAATCCCATTTCATATGAAATGTCTTGTTTAGTACAACCCATAATGATAAATAAACTCTGCACTACTTTTGATATGGTGCATGATATATATCCTTTATCTTTTTATCATTTCTTGGAGCCATATTAGAAGATTAATTGAAATTTTTTAGAAGAAATTTATACATTGGATTAAATTATTTCATATCAAAGAGTCTCATGATTTTACATAATTAATTATTATATGATAACCAAATCAACCCATTATTTTTGTCTCAGAATATTGGTATCCCAATAATATGGTTTAAAATTCCTAAGTTCTTTATATCTAAATCTTACCCAAAAGTAACTTCATCATCTCGATTTTACCATTTTTTGGGACTAAAACCAATATGTCATCATAAAACAATAGAAGAATGATGAACTCATTACCATATGGCCCCCTAAATTATATATAAGGACCAGAACAAAGTCTTCTGTATCAAAGTGTCATGATATGAAAATGCAATCTCTTATACAAACACCTCAGAACCTTCTTGAGACTATGAAGAGAATTTGTCAACCTGAAAACCAAGTTCTCCTAGCCTTATTATTCAAAACCTTCTACTTAGAAAATATATATTTCTTCATCAATATCATCTTCTAGGAAATATGAATTCACATCTAGATAATATATATATAAACTATATTTAGAAAACATCACTAGAACTACCCAAATAATTATAAGTCTACCAATAAGAGAACTTATTTCATTAAATTCAATACCTTTATTTTCAGCATATCATTTGACCAAACATATTGCATGATATATTTTAAACTATTCCTTTCTAAACTTATTAATTATAAGTAACCATTTTTTTATATCCTTAATTTTAATAAGTATTTAAAAAAGATATCATTTCTTGTTCTTGTGTAGAGATTTAAGTTCCTCTTGTTTCTTCATCGCCCATAAATAAACATCTGGACTCTAGGTCACCTATACAAAAGAATATTTCCCCCATACACTTTCAATATGTATTCTGAAATATTTCCCTCAGTGAAATAGTATATGTTCCATACAGGTGATATTTTCGCCATAGTTGACCATCATGGTCTAGACTCAACTAGTACTTGATCCCCGTTCTTTGGTAATACCACAAAAGAAAACCGGTTCTTCATTTTATTTTTCCAACACGTCAAATATTTTGGTTTCAATATTATTTTTATCCATGTCTCCATAAATTTTCATTTTCACATTTTATTTTTTAAAAAATAAAACATTGATAATGATACGTTTGTGGAAGGTGGGTTCTATAAATGATACCCCGTCACACCGTCAGCATATCCCTATATTATAAATTTCCTTCATCTAGAATCTGACTTTTATCTTTACATCTCATTAAAAGTACATATACAAGACTTAAAAAAGTATATAACCAAGAATATTATATAGATTTACTTTTCAAAATCTTAATTAGTGTCTTCAAATCAATCACCATTAAAGGAGACAATTTGATCACACAATAGTCAATAATCAATGCTTCTGCCCATAATGTTTTGGAAATTCATGAAATCTGAAACATATTTTTTTATCCATCATGTTTTTGTACATATATTATGCTTATATATTCTGGTGAAAATCTTATTAAGGTTTAAAATGTCTCTTTATGCCATCTCATTGAAAACAATATCAAACTTGTCGCTTGTATATTATATACCATTTTTAGTCATTAATCACTTGATCTTCTTTCCAGATTCAATATCTTATTGTTCTTTGAATGTTTTGATGTTTTTATGAAACACTATCCAAATTCTTATTAGGTTATACCCATGATCTTTTAAAATATTTAACAATGAATGATACAATGTATATTTCTCCTTTCGAGGATATAACCAATGTTTTCCGAACATCATATTGGATATCTCTAAGATCTATTTTATTCTTGATATTGATGCCCTAAAAATTATCTTGTATTTATATCTCAATACAAAATGCTCAAAAAATGGTAATTATAACCTTATAAGATTAGTGAGAAACTTTTAATTACTAATAATATATAGGCTTTTTTTGGAAAATGACCAAGATTCTGGTTCCATGACATCATCAATACTGAAATTAAGGTAGTTCATGTGAAACTATATTTGTCTCATTGTACATTTTACCCATATGAATTTTCATGTTATTTTATAGATTCTCCACTTTCATGACACAAATCTACCTATCAAAATTCCAATCACCCCATTATTAATGTGATTCTTTCATCTAATATCATAAAATTGTCTTAAATAAAATATTTTCTTCTTTACACCCTTCACAGAGAGTACTCTTGGGATATTTTGAACAATTCCATCATAAATATTTAGATTTATGGTACTAACACTAATGATATTTAAAATGTGATCATTCCCCATGAAAAAAAATCCATTTAGGATATTTTCAAAGTTATCAAACCATTATTTTCAGGATTTCATGTTCCATGTTACTTTTGAGTTAATTTTCCATGAATATTTGATATGGTATCTTCCTCCAGCAATTGTTGTGTCTTCACTGACTAATATTCCCCTATTTCTGAAAGTAATTACCACATTTCCTTATATGTAATGACTCTGCCTCCAATTTGGACCATTTTTCATCATCACACTTGCTGGTTTTTTTATTATATAGTAGTCAACTCTCATTCTATAGTATTTCTTACATCTTTATTTTACACAATGTAAAATTATTCCCACTGAATTTTCCAATCTCAAAATTTTCCTCTATCAGAATAAATCATCTATCCACAACCTCCTCCATTTAAAATCCATGTATTTTATAGTATCAATAATTTTTTGTATAATCTAAACAATCAACCGTAGTGTGTATCACAGACCATACACAAATATAATAGAATAATAAATACCTAAAAAAGTATACAACAATGGGCTAGAACCATCCTCTAATACAACATATTGATACTTAAAATGGTTTTCTCACTGGTGAAGTGATAATTACATGATAAAATAAAATTTAAAATCTGGAAATAAATGGGAACTAGATAAAACATAAAAATCCTCACAAATAAAGGGTTAAAAGTAAAGTTTTTAAAAATAATAGGATATCATTATGCGTAAAAGTGGTCACATACTCACACATTATTAGAAGAAAAATATCCCTTGATTTTATTTTTCTTAAATATACAACAAATATTCCCACAAAATACTATATATATAAATAAAACACTAAATTGTGTGTTGAGGTTATTTCTGGTGAGAAAACCATTGGTGGTAGATCCCCTTTTATAGGTACCCTCCCCCCCCCCCCATTTCTAGTCTTCTCCACTAGATAGTTGGTTGGGTTTCCCACCCACCATATCTTCCACCACCTTCCCCCTTTGACAAATCAAGAGGGTTGTCACCATCTAGGGAAAAAATGTTAGCACGAGTGACTATATTTCTATGTGAGAATAATCTTCATATATTTCAAAATAATAATCCACTGGAAATAATTTTACAAAATCACTCATAAAAAATTTAATTCTTGACTTAAAATTAAATTCTCATTTCCTTGGTCTGCTCAAATTCAGAATCATCATATGAAACCACCACGAATTATCCATCTTGAGATTGATTAGTGAAATAGATCATGGATTATTATGATGAACGAATTTCACTCTAGTGGAATATTTAAGAGTGATTATACCTAGAGTAATCTCTCCACTCAACCAGTGCATGTGGAAGAAGATCAAACAGAGAAGGTTCACAACACTAATTTTTTGGATTAAAAAGAATAGTGAACACTGCCTATAAAAGCTATTCCACTTCACACTTGAATTTGATTTATACCTTGGCCTTTTATCATGTTTTTATTTAGTTATTAAATTTTGAATTTTAGTTTTTGAGTCTTCAATAATATAATTCAAACAAATTAAATTATATATTTTTTTATCCTTATCATGTTTTTTCTTTTTTATAGTTATCTCTACACTCATGATTATAGAGTGATAGCTATAAGGTTTATCTAAGATAAGTGATATATTCTTCCTAAATACTTGTTTAATTTAATTCAAAATAAAATTCCAATACTTAGGATTCATATATTCAAGGTATGAAAGGATAGTGATGATGCCTCTCACCCTTATGATTCTTTGTTTTCTTATTTTTATGAACTATGTTTTTTCCTTTACTTTACTCAATCATCAGAGGTTATGGATTAATCAATGTGGTTTGGTGATGAATGTATACAGTAACATTCTAGGTAGGATTATGGGGCTCTCCCACAATTGTGGAATATTCCATTTACCTATAAGGGTTGAGGTGGGTGTGTAGATCAATAAAGATTTCTCAAGTGATTTGTGGATTGAAATTTTCAAATGCTTATTAGGATATGATAATTCATATAGGGTATCATGGTCATTATGTGGTAAGGGGATTGTGGTAGTTATGGAACCAAAAATAAATAATCTTAAGAGCTACAACATTATTCTTAATCCAAATATTTTTCTAGCCTGTATCTGTATGTTTTTCTTTCTTGAATTTCACACACAAACACACACTCCCATCCCCCAATTTTCCTTAAACATATAGATATTAAAATCAAGAAAATATAGTCAGTGTAATTGAATTATGATTTTATTAGTTTTATCTTCATGAAATTGCTCTAGTTGTGTGCCTTCACTATATTCTAGGAAATTAAATGTTTTTGTTTCTTGTGAATCATGTGAAAAACCTTACATCATTGGCATCACACCGTAAAATAGTGGTTTATACCAAAATGTGTGATGAAGTAAATAAAACAATGAAAAATATAAAGAATAATGGAAATACAACTTTAATGAACATATTTTTTAGACTAGATTGTTCTAGAGATCTGAGGAATTCCACACCCCAATACTTATTCCAATCTATAATAAGTTGTACTGGATTAGATTAGTGGATTTGGGCTTTTGAAAAATCAAATCTATAATAAAAAAATTGACTATTCAAACTAAATTTCTAGTAAAAGATATTATGAGATGTTATGAGATCGATTGTATTTTTCCTACTATATATGTTTTATCTAAGTTAAGCACTACATTGGTAAGTATCACAAGGTAATGGATTTTAAATCTATAACTAAGTAAAGTCCCAGTAGATATTTTCATTTGTGATAAAATTAGGATTTTTTGATAGATATAATAATATTTCTAAGATATATTTGAAAGGATGTAGTCAGAATAGTTAAAGGTTTACTTGAAATAAAAATTACAAAGTAACTTGATGTATTGGAATTGGAGATCATTTTTCTTATCAATGCTCATTGTTTATATTTAAATTTATTGTTCAATATAGTAACATTTCTAATTTCCTTTTTCATTTGATAACCAATTGTAACTTGGGTAATATGATCATACTCATTGCACACTAATTATGAGACACATAAAAACAATGGTGAATGGACATTTTAAAACCCCAGGTATTTTTGTGTGTTCTCTCTTAATCAATATCTTATCAAGATATCATCACAATAAATAGTTATCCTCCCTAGAAAATGAAGGAAATAATATAGTTTGAGTGTTGGTGTTTTTGGAATTCATTTTTCATCACCTCTCATTGGTGGTACACTCTCTCATGGGATTTAAAATGGTTAACATAGTATGCTATGTTGTGGAAAATTTATAGTTGGACTTGTACACTTTCATTTTATTATCTTACTGGTTTAATTTATCATATGATATTATTTTCAATTCTTATTGTTATTCCACATTCATATAATATGTAAAAATGGTTCATGATTATTTTCTTCCAATTTCACATTTATATTACATGGTATATATTTTTCTTTCAAGATGGCCCTTTAATGGTTTTATGTTTTAATGCCTTGATAGACGGTTGTTATATAATACATCAAGGTCACTTTCTTTGATTCCAGGATTTGATTCTACTACTCAAGTTTTTCTCCCATGGTCATTTTTTCTCTCATGTTATAATCTAATGATAAACCATCTATTGGTCATTGATATTCCTTTTCCATTCAGGATAATCTGAGATAACTATTTTCATATGTTTAACTTTTACTCAGGTGATGAACAAGATAATTATTGAGGATACGACTATGATGAAATAATGTTAGAATACTTTTTTGGATGAAATATGAATTGTATCATGAATTATGTTTATTATGTGAGATAATTAGAATAAAAACTAAAACTTTAGGTTCTAGGAGCATGTTATTATTTATGTTATATAAGGTTTAATTATATTAAATGATGTAAAATTTCTATATGTAATTCTTAGGTAATCTCAATGATTAAGCAAATAAAAGAATATATGTATTAGATAAATCATACTTGAAAAACAATATTTAGAAGAGTAAAACCATAACAAAAACATAGGGTATGAACTAGGAATATATAAGAGAGTTAAGGAGGAAAGAAATTTATAAAAATAAATGGAATTATTAATGTATAAATTCATCTATTTTATAGTGACACATGGATGAGAAAATAGAAAATAGATTAAATAAATATAAAAAAGATAAAATTACAAAGAACGCTTTTTCTTGTGTCTCTATTCATAAATTATGTCCTTTAACCTCCTAAATATAAAAAATAAACTTAATCGTTACATTCAATAAAAAAATTATGTTTATTTCATTATTAAAATTTATTTTTCTTTATTTATTATTCTCTTATTAGTACCATATTTTTAGATTTTATTATTCAAATACTTTTAATCCATAGCACTAAAACTACTTTGGTATAATGGTAATTGTAAAATGTACATTTCCAAAGATTATATAAGCTCCATATGTCTTTAGGAATAATTTTCAAGTCAGTAAATAATTATGAATGTTTAGTGTTTCCATATATTCTCCCAAATATTTCAAAATAAACAAGAATTTCTTAGTAATCTTGATTTTTATAGTTAAAATCCCCATGCTTGTTAGATTTAATATCATTATTATCATTAAAACAATTATCATTCAAAGAATTGATATTAATTCATTATTAATATCAAATTTATACAAGAAAATTGTTTTAAAAATATCCATTAATGGAATGATTATTAAGTAAACCTCCATATTTCACTTATGTAGTATATACCTACCATTATTGGATAATGTTTTTTAGAGAGTTTAAATGATGATAAAAATTAATAAATATTTTATTTTCTAAAATATATTTTATTAGAATTATAATAGTATTTTAATGTTGATTTAATGTCGAATTAAATTATAAAATGGATTTTTAGATAATGAAAATGAAAACATATGAATTTTGATACTTTGGCTTTGTCCTTATGATTCCTTTTATATATTGAGACATAATCCTTCGTAGGAGGGTATTACTTTACAAAAAGGCCTTATAACATATTAAAACAAGAAAATTATTTTTAAAATGAGAAGAAATTGGTGGAGAAATGGCCTACTTATAGTCAAAGGATAAGTTCTCATTGAATAAAATGTTGAATAACTTACTATTTAGAAACAAAACTATGAATATTGCAAATTCAGATGAATATTAATAATTTTTTATTAATACATCTATATTTTCTTAACATTTATGTATACCCAAAATTTAATGGAAGCTTTGAAATATTTGATGAATATAAGGAATGAAAGTTTTTTATATAGATAAAATAAAAATTATGATTTCAAAATTGATTTATAGGTTTGGAAATTAATATTGTTTATTTTTAAATATATAATTTTACTCATTAAATATATTTTATGTTACCCAATTTTTTATTAAATTATATAGTCAATTTTTATTTCTTGAAGATTCCATAAAACCTATCATTTATGTAAAATAGTATTTTTACTCTTCACTTAAAAATGAAACTATTCATAATAATATCAAAAACATTTCTTAAGATATTTTCAAAATAGTGATTCTGAAAATTAGGTTTATTTTGTTAAAAAAATTATAACCTTTTAATTTTAGGATTTTCATATTACATGAATTTTAATGTTTTAATAAATAAGATAAAACATAAATTATTTAAAGTTTTCGGTTATACATTATTTAAGTTGCATGACATTGAATGTAATTTTATGGTATTATAATATTTATATTTACTTATTAAACTAATATTAAATATTATTTTGAATCTTAATTCATTAGTTACTCTTATATTAATTTTACTATAAGAGTTATCACGTTACTTTTTTAAAATTTTCATTTCCAACTGTTACTTTTAACCTTTATAGGGGACATAATGGCCTTTTAATTACTATATATCCCACATTATTAATTTTTAATTCATATTAATTTATCTTAAGGATGTCTATATTTCTTCTATAAAATTACCATTATTTTATTTTTGTGTTTTTTTATATTATTTTTTCTAACTGTGGCATTTCTGGGACACCATATTCTATTAGATTCATAAGTTTTATTTTTATTATATATTTTTTTATTATATAATTATACTTGTGTTGATTATATGGAATATAATCATCCTTAAAATTCCATATTTTATGTTGAGGAAATAAAAATTGATTGTTTATTTATGAGCTTCCTTCTTTTTCGTTATAAAATCCCTTTATACATGACTTAATATTTTATACTAAAGAAAATATTTAATAAATAAAACTAATTAATTTATAAATTTATATATAGATTCTATCCTTATATCAATAAAAAAATAAAAGGAATTATATTTTTATTTATATATATAATGGTAATAAAGTTTGTAAAAGTATAGATTGAAAATATGAGAAGATGCAAATAGTGTACTACAAAAATGTTGGATTTCATAAATGATAAAAAAACTTATCACATAATGTATTACTATTGAAAATGATGGTATGGGTATAATACCTTTTACAACATCCACATAAAGATTAAAAAAATCTAATGGATTTTTTCTATAAGAAGATACTGACCTAAAAACTAGTATATAATAATATAAATATATATTATAATTCAAAATAACATGAGAAGTCTCTCGGTCCACCTGGTGTAGGATTTTTTCATGGAATATATTTCTCACTCTATCATATAATGATTCAATATAATGATCACTTGTAAAACATTAAATAAAGGTGGTTATACTCACTTTTTACTCTAATGTGTGATGTGATAACTTAATACCTTCACAACAAAATATAATTGTTGATAACAAATAATGGGAAATAGTACATCGACTATATAAGGTGGTCAGTCAAGTACATCCCCAACCAATCTTGTCTATGCCACAAAATGGATCTCCATATACATTACTAACACTTCAATAAAATATATTCTCAAACACACTCTCTCTATGTATATTCTTCTTTATATTTATACATGATATTATTTATTAAATTTTTTATCATCATATTCAAATCATGGATCGGTATCAAATTGTTGTTTTATCTAGGATCCATCCATGTATAAAATAGTAGTATATGATTTCCCCATGTGTATATTTAATCTTTAAAACTCTCTACCTTTAAATATTTCAACTAGGAACAACTAATAACAATCAAAGTGATGTATAATTAAAGAATTATCCCTCTCCTTTCTTAAGATACACCATTCCTATTTATTAGGAGACATATTTTTTTCTAGAAAACATTATAAAATTTATATTATGTGCATCATGCCAACCATGTTTCATACTATTTGTATCCAAAAATTTAGATTCAACAAGGTACACCACAACCTCAATAAATATGTAATTTTTAACCTTTTGAGATCATGATAAGTATATACAGTAAAGATTTTTACAAAAAACAAATCACACCGTATTCTATGATATGTTCAATAATATTTTTTGATTGTCTCGTTGATATTGATATATGGAATCTTTATATATGAGATTTCCTCTTACAATGTTTGATCTGAAATATTAATATCGATATACACTTATCATGAATAGGAATTTTCTAGTTTCTATTAGTTTTTATCCCTTAAAATATTTTGAATATATCGGTTAGAATATATCCATTGACAATATATATTATACATAGTTATCGATGGTTAGATTCTAATAGAATCCAATCGTGTCCCATAAATGACATCATTAATCATAAATGATAATCTAGTTTCTAACATTGATAAAATTTATTGCCTTTAAAAATATAAACATTCTCTTTTTAGATAGATCTCACTCTTATACTTATCCAATCAACAACCAATATCACCTTCGATAATTCCTACAAGTTCATTTTTCTATTCAAATTATAGTCCTATAGACTAGTCATGAAATATATATTATATAGACCCAAGCCTTTTACATAATACAATACAAGAATTTAGGAATAATTATACACCAGAATACAATCCAAGGATCATTAAGTATAGTTTCTAGGAAGACTAGGTACATAAAACATAAAACATGGGGCTCAAAAAACCCTTCTTTATTTAATCTCCATAAATAGATCCTAACTTCCTTTGAGCCCTTACATCGGCATAGGGTGCCCTGGGGAACACATGGACAAAGGGATGAGCTGAAAATCCCAGTAAGGGATTGAATATAAGGATATGTCTTAAGAACATGAGTTAGGAGGCATGAAATAATGATATCCAAAGCATGTAACATATAAAATCATATCATATAATCATGGAATCATATAAAAATGGAATCATATAAATGTGGAAGAATTATAAAACATGTCTTTAGTACGGGTCAAGGATAAATGCCAATCCCATTTCCCATTTTAATATGGGTCAAGGCTAACTGCGAATCCCATTTCCCATTTTAGTACGGGTCAAGGCTAACCACTAATCACATTTCACATCGCATCTCATGAGTCTTAACTTTAACCAATGCATTAGAGCACTCTATGGGTGCACACATCTCAAAATTTTCATCAATATTATTTCTACATAAATAATCACACATAATCAACCATACATATACATAAGGGTGCCCAAGGAAAGAATTGGGTACCACAATCATGACATAAGGCATCACCAATGGGCCTATCGTGAAAGTGTCCCTGAAAAAAAGGATTTAGAACATACATGGACGTGCATAAGTTAAAATTGGAATATAACTTGGTAGGTTTTTTCAAATAGAAGTGACAACATATAAGAAATGTATTTGATAAACATTATCACCAAAAACATTTTTATGCGGTTTTAAGGAAAATTCTATAGAGTTTTTAAAATAGTAACTAGGAAAATAATTTATTTAAAACCAGAATTTAACCAAGTAGGTTTTCATAATAAAAGACTGATTTTATAAATATAGTGTTGGTTTAAAACAGAGTAAAGAGTGCACTTGAAAATTGGGTAAAAATTTGGGAAGTTCCCTTAAAATAGGTTTGCTTATCGGAAAGTTCTAAGGAGGAAATATTTTAAAAACATGTATATCCATGAAAGAGAGTGATGAATGGGTCTTCATAAATGAATTTTTTACAAATTAACATAATTTAGAATGTGTAAATAAACATATAAGAAAACTCATTTTTGATATAAAGAAAGATACGACAACCCGAAAGAACAAATAAGGTTCGGGTAGGATTCGTTACGGTTTATCAGCATGGTGTTGGGTGTACCTAAGAGGGCTTGATGGGAGATAAAAGGGTTCTCTCATCACTTATAAATCATGAGGGAACTATGGTGGAGGTTCTAAAACATACCCAAAATTTGGGATTACGCATAAAAGGTATAGCATAGAGGACAATCTTGATTAAGAGAGAAATGGGGAGGATCCCTTACCTTAAATCTGATGGTGTTATCCACTTGTTATTAAAGACATAAATAAAAAAATTAGGTTCATTAGTTTATAATCCCAAACTAGTATATATTTAATTGGTTTAGTATAATCATTTAAGGATCATTTATAATCATTTTGATTGGTTATGAGGTTCAATTTCATTGTTTGGTTCCGTTTGTTTACTTGGCTTTAATGATCGGTTCATGTTCGGATAAACATGTATGATGAAAGTGATTTTCCAGAACTGAATTTGTATGTTATTATTGAAAATAAAAGAGATTAAATTTTAATTTGGTTACTTACAGTGATGTCTAAATATTATACATAAAACTTTAGTGATAACCGTTTTGGTTAATCGGTGGGTTTGATTACAACGAACACATTTTTCATTATAACTTAATACCATCAGTACAAAAGGATTACAGAAAATTAACTAGGATATATTAAATATATAATAATATGGTCCAAAAATAACAAAAATGGTTTCATGACCATAATTAAAGATGATAATATAAATTGATAAATGGTTGTCATTGAATGTTTTAAATTCGCACATCTCAAATGGTGCTTTCATTTCATTCAAATACAAGATAGGGAAAAGAGAGAAGATAATGAAGTATCCCATTATCAAAATAGAATTATAGTGCATGTATATTACAATATTTATCAAACCATTTTGGTGAAGGGAAGTGAGCAACGATTAAAAAGAAAAGAACTTAAAAGAAATGAAGGAATTGGAAAGAAAAATTTACCTCTTGAGACCTCCTCCTTTGAGAACCTCTTAAGGGGAAAGGTTTTGGAATATTAAAGAGACTAAAAGCCTTTGTACATGGAGGAGGATCTTGGGGAGTTATTGGGGCAGAATATTGGCAAGGAATAGGGCTTGATAGGAGTGAAGAGAAGAGGAGAGAATGGGTGGTATTTATAGTGGAGGGGAGGAGGGTTTTCATAATATTATAATCATTAATGTACTATTTCTTCACTAGACAAGGAATAGTAAGTATTCCAGGACCAAGAATAGTAATAAATGTATGTGAGTTCTATATTTGGGTGCTTACATCACTTGTGATGTCAGGAATAGTATATTTTCACTATAGTGTATTTATATGGTAAATTAATGTATTTACTATTCACTAAAACTTCAAGTATTTCAAAAAAATCTCAAAAATTCTCCCTAACCATTTTTCGACATGTAGAATCCAAAAATGAAGTCCATTTTACAAAAATAAATTTCTAAATATGATTAATTTAATATTTAATTAAACTCATAATTTATTATTAAAAAACAAATTTTAAAACATTCATTTACTTATTCTAAAATATAGGTATATCCTAGTTTCACTTGAATATTATTTTTATACTATCATAGGTAAGGTTAATATTAATTAGGGTATATCACTATTTATACGGGTATGTTGTGATTAATAATGGTAGGTTACTATTCACCAAAAATTATGTTTTTCTTATTGAACTCCAAATAACATACTGATTGCAACCATGTATGTTAGATTTTTGAAATTCCAAACACATAAGTGAAAAAATTATCTTTAAATGTCATGTAGCACATAGTAATTCATTATGTTTTGTTTTCATGTGATTTTATGACATATTTATATGAAGGTAATTATCATTGAAAAACATTGGGTCATACATTATTCTCCCCTTATGAAATTTCATCCTCAAAATTTCATTTTATATTCTAATCCATAAACAGGTGAAGGTAATTTTCCTTCATTGCTTCCTCCAGTTCCAATGTTACCTCTTCTTAATTTTGGTTTTACCATAGTACCTTGACCAAATGAGTAGTCTTGTTGAGTATAACTTTGTCTCTACAATCCAAGATCTTCACTGGCTGCTCCTCATAGGAAAGATCATCCTCCAACTGTACCACCTCTGAAGAGAGTATATGTGAAGGGTTTGGTATGTAATTCCTTAAGAGATATACATGAAATACATCATGTACTTTAGACATGGTTGGTGGAAGTTCCCGTCGATATGCCACAACTCCAACTCGATCAAGTATCTCGAAAAGGCTGATGTACCTGGGACTTAACTTCCCTTTCTTTCCATACCTCATGATCTTCTACCATGGAGATATGTGTAGAAATACCATGTCTCCAACTTTAAACCTGAGGTCTTGTCAAGGATTGTCTGCCTAACTTTTTTGTCATCTTTGGGCTTCCTTGACTTGCTATTGAATGGTTTTCACCTTCTCTACCATTTCATCGACCATTTCAGGCCCAAGAAGCTTATGTTCACCGACATCATCCCAACACGCTAGTGTTCTGCACCTTTTCCAATAAAGGTCTTCATGTGGTCCCATTCATATTCTCAATTGGAAATTGTTGTTGTAGGAGAATTCAACCAGTGGATGATATTGGTCTCATCCTCATTTTAATTCCATAGAATATGCTCTTAACATTTCTTCCAGTGTCTTAATAATTCACTCAGATTGTCCAACTGTTTGAGGATAATAGGTCGTGTTGAAGTTCAGTTCAGTGCTTAGAGCATGTTGGAGACTTTTGCAGAACATCGAGTTGAATCTCATATCATGATCAGATATAATAGATAGGGGTACCCCATGAAGCCTTACCACTTCTTTGATGCAAATCTGTTCAATTTGATCCAATGATAAGTCTTCTCGAATCGTGATATAGTGATTTGTCTTTGTAAGACGATCCAAAATGACCCATATAGCATTGTTTCCTCTAGATGTCCTTGGAAGTCTAGTGAGAAAGTCCATGGTATTGTTTTCCCACTTCCATGCTAGTATGGGTAGTGGTTGAATCATCCCATTAGGCTTTTTCCTCTCATCCTTCACTTGCTAACATACTCAGCACTTTGATGTATATTCAGTAATCTCCCTTTTCATATTATCCTATCAAAAATTTTCTCAGAGATCTCGATACATCATTGTGCTCCCTAGGTGGATAGAGAAGGTCGAGCTATGTGTATCATTCAAAATCTCCTTCTTTATCTCTGGATCAGATGGTACACATAATCCTATACCAAATCATACAACTCCATCCACATCAACTTTTAAATGATAGGATTTCTCATTTCTGATAGCTTCCACACTTTTCTAAATTTCCACATCTTTTCTTTGAGAATCCTTTATTTTCTTCAAGAGGGATGGTTGAGAAATCATTTGAGAAGGGATTGATGATGTTCCTCCCTTAATGATTCCCATGTCCATCCATTTCAAATATAAGAGGATCAGATCCTTTTCAATTCTCATCATTGATAAATATGCGGGATCCTTTCTACTTAGAGTGTCTGCCACCTTGTTTTCCTTACCAGGATAGTAGTGGATTGAGCTATGATAATCCTTGATGTGATCTATCCATATTCACTGGCGCATATTAATCCCTTTTTGTGTAAATACATTTTTGAAACTCTTGTGGTCAGTATATATCTCACACTTCTCCCCAAAGAGATGATGCCAACAAATTTTCAATGCAAAGATCATCACCGCAAACTCTAGATCATTCGTAGGATAGTTTTACTCATGGATTTTCAGTTTTCTTGAGGAATAGGCTTCCACTTTATCATTTTTCATTATAAAACTACCTAATCCCTTCTTAGAAGCATCACTATACACCATAAAGAGTTCTCCACTTGTAGGGAGTGTGAGTACTGACACAGTGATAAGCCTCTTTTTCAACTCCGAGAAACAGTCTTCACATTCCAAAGTCCAGACAAACTTTATTGCCCTCTATGTCATCTTGGTCATTGGGTTTCACAATCATGAAAATTTATTCCCAAATCATCGATAATACCCATCTAGACCCAAAAAGGAGTGGATCTTCATTACATAAGTTTTCCTAGGCCACTCTTCAATTGCCTTTGTCCTGGAAGGGTCCATAGATATCCCTTTGTTGGTGATAACATGCCCCAAGAATGATACTTCCTCCATATAGAACTCACATTTACTATACATTTCATACAACTTATCCCTTTAAAAAGTCTTTAACACAGTATTCAAATGCTACTAATGTAACTCCATTCTCTTAGAGTATATCAGAATATCATCAATAATGACTACCACAAAATTTTGAAGGTAATCTCTAAAGACTCTATTCATTAAATACATGAAAATTGTGGGAGCATTAATGAGTCTGAAGGGCATCACTATGAACTCATAGTGTCCATACCTCATTTGAAATGCAGTCTTGGGAATATCTTCTTTCCTCAGATATAATTGGTGATATCCTGGCTGAAGTTCCACCTTAGAGAAATAATTGTCCCCACAAAGCTGATCGAATAATTCATCAATCCATGGTAGGGGATACTTGTTTTGTATCATGATTTTATTGGGCTCACAATAATCAATGCAGAGGCACAATGATCCATCCTTCTTCTTGAAGAAGAGAACTAGAGAACCCCATGGTGAAGCACTCAGGCGTATAAAATACTTCTCCATGTTATTCTATAGCTTCTTCTTCAGCTCTTTCATATCTATGGTGTTCATTCTATAAGGTGTCTTTGAGATAGGAAGAGATTCAGGGATAAGTTCAATTGAGAACTCAACCTCTCGGTCAAGAGGAAGACCAGGAAACTCTTCATGGAATACATTAGTGTAATCCCTCATGATGGGAATGTCTTCAATCATGATTATCTTCTTTGTCTCACGCATTTGATCTATATATGTCTTCTCAGAAGGCAAGAATATCCACACTTGAGATGAAAATTCTAAAGGAAATTCATCTTACTCCTTACACCTGTAGAGAATCATAGGATGCTTTGGGATGTGAAGAGTGATCTCCCTTTCTTGATAGTTGAGGTTTGATTTGTATAAATATAGCCAATATATTCCCAAGATAGCATTGAACTCCACTAATGGAAGTATGATGAGATTTTCTGGGAGGTTCAATCCACAAACATTAACCGGGGAGGAGTTATAAACCATGGACTCAATAATTTCCCCATTTTTTGTTCTCATAGATAAATTTTCCTCCAAATTTTGAGGTGGTATTTGAATAGTTCTACTAAACATGAAAGATATGAAAGAATGCATAGAACTGGAATTGAATATTACTTTTGCTATTATTTAATGAGTAACTAGCGTGCTTGTCAACACATCATTGTTTGTCTCTACCTCATCAGTAGTGATAGCATAATATCTTTCATGTTTCCTTGGAGGTTGTTGTTTATTGCCTTTGACAACCCTTTAATTTGATAAATTTCATGCATAATTCTCATGCTCCTTGCAGTTGTAACACTATATCGTAGGCTGAGTGTTGATCTGAACCTTACTTTCTTCTTCAACATTAGCAAGATTTTCCATATCCCTTCAATAGTTCTTGTCCAGATGAAAAAAAATTCCACATTTGGAGAAATTCTTGGTTCTCTTCAGATAGTTACCTGGATGCTTCATCCCACAACCTTTATAAGGGGAAAAGTCCAGATTCCTTCCATTATGGGATTTTTTATGAACCACCCATGTTGTTCTCCATTTTTCTCTTCTTGTCACTAGGCCCATGAGACAACTGAGATTCTCCAATATCCATTTCAACCTTGAGGGAACAATGTAAAATATCCTCATAACTATCAATGTCTCGAATCTCCAATTCTTTTCATAGACTCGGCTTTAGTATACTAAAGAATCAATACACCTTTCTTTTAGTGTTCATGATAAAGCCAGAGGCGTACCTTGAAAGCCTTGTAAATATTTCTTCATACTCCTCGATGGAGTCATATTATTTATTATTGATTCTGAGGAACTCTCTTTACATCTTGATATGTAGGGTTTAAGGAAAGTATTTATTGAAAAACATACTCTTGAATTCCTCCCAATCCATGGAATCAATTTCTTCTTTGGAATTTTTATTCTTGATCAGTGTCCACCACTGATCAGCTTCCTCATCAAAACGATAGACTGGAAGTACAACATTTTCTTCTTCTGAGCACTACAGGATGATGATATATTTTCAATGGAGTTAATCTATTATTCTACGAGGAGGGGATCAAAAGATCCACTAAACATGGGAGGAATTTTACACGTGAATGATTCTGTGGAAACTTTCATGTTCCTTGTAGAAGAAGGGTGTTCTGTATGATTTGATTTATTATAAATAACTCGAGATAGATAAGAAATTATTGTCATGAAGTTTTGAGCACCCTCTCCCATCATATTAGGAATATCATTAGGGAAATCTTCGCATTTCCTATTACATTGTTTATTGTAACATGTTCTTATATTTCCCTCCATAAACTAAGAAAAATAACATATAATTAGAGGTCTTGAAAACTTAGCTATTAAGCATAAAAAGGAAAGTTTGAACATAAAAGGATAAACTTATAAAGAAGAAGTATATCCTAAATTGTGATTCATTAGGATTAAATTTAGGTTTTCCTCAATATATTTCTTAACAGATATTCTTATGGGATTTGTTTTCCCATAATAATGGTTTGTACTAATCTCATGAATCTACCAAAGCATATCCCTCATGAGTGTCATAACCAAGACTGTAGTAAGTCCCGTTAGCGTGCACTAGTTCCTGTTCGAGTCTAGATCAAAGCGGTGTTTTTGGGTTTTACCCCTAGATACATATGTTCCAGAGCCACCTCTACCTACTTATATCCATGCAGGGATGTATTTTTTTGATAAACCACTTACTCAATACTCACCAAAATTTAGGAATGTTTTCTTATACTTAGTCTCATCATTAACATTCTTACTAAAGTGCTCTATTCCCAATATCTAAAAATAACTAGACCATTATATGAAACCAACTATAGCAACCCAATCCATTTACATAAAAAATTACATGATTTTAAGAATAATTATACACTTGAGTAGAATACAAGGATCGTTAATTCTAGTGTCTTGGAAGACTAGGTATATAAAATATTAAACATAGGGCTAAAAACACATCTTTATTTAATCTCCATAAAGAGATCCAAACTTCCCTTGATCCCTTACATCTGCATAGGGTACCCTATGGAACACATGAACAATGGGATGAACTAAAAATCCCTAAAAGGGAATGAACATAAGGATACTTTTTAATCACATGAGTTTGGAGGCATGACATAATGATATCCCAAGCATGTAACATATAAAATCATATCATATAAGCTTGGAATCATATAATAATGGAATCATATAAATGTGGTAGAATCATAAAACATATCTTTAGTATGGTTCAAGGCTAACCGCCAATATTTATTCCCATTTTAGTATGGGTCAAGGCTAACCACCAATCCCATTTCCCATTTCAGTACGGGTTAAGGATAACCACCAATCTCGTTTCATATTGCATCTCGTGATACATAACTTTACCAAATGCATTGGAGCACTATCTGGGTGCACACATCTCAATATTTTCATGATTATTCTTTCCACATAAATAATCATACATAATCAACCACACAAAAACATACGGGTACCCAAGGAAATAATTAGGTACCATAATCATGACGTAAAGCATTACCAATGGGCATATCATGAATGTGTCCATGAAAGAAATTATTTAGAACATAAATGGATGTTCATAAGGTAAAATATAAATATAACATGGTAAGTGGTGTCAAACAAAAGTGACAACATATAAGAAATGTATTTGAGAAACATTAGCATTAAAAACATTTTGTACGGTTTTAACGAAAATACTATTGAGCTTTTAAAATAGAAATGAGGAAAATATTTTATATAAAACCAGAATTGAACCAAGTAGGTTTTAGTAAAAAAATAATGATTTAATAAAGATAATTTTGGCTTAAAACAAAGGATATAGTTCACTTTAAAATGGTGTAAAAATTTGGGAAGTTCCCTTAAAATAGGTTTGCTTATTGGAAAGTTCTAAGGAGGAAATATTTTAAAAACTTGTATTTCCCTCAAAAGGGAGTGATGAAAGGGTCTTCATAAATGAATTTTGTAAAACTAAAAATCATTTAGAAGATGTAAACAAACATATAAGATAAATATTTTTTGATATAAAGATATATAAGTCAACCTAAAAGAACAAACAAGGTTCGGGTAGAATTTGTTACGGTTTATCGGCATGATGTCGGGTGTACCTAAGAGGGATTGATTAGAGATAAAATGGGTGTATCATCACTTATAAATCATGATGAAAGAATGGTGTAGTTGTGAAAACATACCCCTAAAATTTGTGATTATGAATAAAATGCATAGCATAGCAGACAATCTGGATTAAGAGAGAAATGGAGAGGATCCCTTACATTAAATTCATTGGTGTTCTCCACTTGTTATTAAAAACCAGAATAAAAAATCTTTTTTATTAATTAATAATTCAAGAACCACTTATATATGTAATTGGTTCAGTATAATCATTTTAAGTTCATTTATTATTATTTTTAATTGATATGAGGTTCAATTTCATTGTTCGGGTCTATTTGCTTACTTGGCATTAATGGTCAGTTCATATTCAGATAAACACATATGATAAAAGTGCTTGTCCAGAATTGAAGTTATATATTATTAGTGAAAATACATGTTATTAAATTTAAATTTTCTTACTTAGAGTGAAGTCAAAATATTATATAAAAAACCTTAGTGATAACCGTTTTGGTTAATCAATGGGTTTGATTTCAATCAATATGTTTTTCTGTATATATTAATACCATTAGTACAAAAGGATTGCAGAATCTTAAAGAGGATATTTTAAATATATAATAATCTGGTTCAACTATAAAACAAATGGTTTCATGACCATTATTAAATATGATAATATAAATTGATAAATTTTTGTCCTTGAATGTGCTAAATAAGCACATCTCAAATGGTGTTTTCATTTCTTTCAAATAAAATATGGGGAAGTGAGAGAATATAAAAAAGTATCCCATTAGAAAAATAGCATTACAATACATTTATGTTACTAGATTTATCAAAACATTTGGGTGAAGGTAGGTGACGAAAGAAATAAAAAGAAAAGAACTTAAAAGAAATGAAGGAATTTGAAAGAAGAATTTACCTATTGAGACTTCCTCCATTGAGAACCTCTTAATGGGAGAGGTTTTGGTATATTGAAGAGACAAGGGGCCATTATATGTGGAGGAGGATCGTGGGAATATATTTTGGCAGAATATTGGCAAGTCACAAGGCTTGAGAGGAGTGAAGATAAGAGGTAAGAATGGGTGGTATTTATAGTGGAGAGGAGGAGGGTTTTCATAATATTATAATAATTAATTTATTATTTCTTCAAAATAAAAGTAATAGTAATTATACCATGACCAAGTATAGTAATAAGTTCATGTGATTTCAAGATTTTGGCGCTTACATCACTTGTGATGTCAGTAACAGGGGATTTTCACTTTAGTGTATTTATATGGTGAAATAATGTATTTTATTGTTTGCTAAAAATTCAATTATTTCAGAAAAATATCAAAAATTCACCCTAACCTTTTCTTGATGTCTAGAATCCCAAAATAAATTCCATTTTTTAAAAAAAATCTAAGAATGGTTAATTTAATATTTAATTAAACTCATAATTTATTATTAAAAAACTAGTTTTAAAACATTCATTTACTTACTCTAAAATATAGGTACATCATACTTTTATTTGAATATAATTTTTATACTATCATAGTTAAGGTTACTATTCATTAGGATATATCACTATTCATAAGGGTATGTTATAATTCATAAGGGTATGTTACTATTCATAAGGGTAGGTTACTATTCACCATAAATTAATTTTATCTTATTAGGCTCTAAATAACTTTTTGATTGCAACCATGTATATCAGATTTTTGAAATTTCAAACACATAAGTGACAAAATTATTTTTAAAGTTCACTTAGCACTTATTATTTCATTATGTTGTGCTTTCATGTGATTTATGAAATATTTATAAGAAGGTAATTTCTATTGAAAAACATCGGGTCGTTACACCTATATCATCATTTATGACAATTTAGTGACTTATAATAAGGATTTCCATCTTCTATTTGTAGCATATAATTCTTCTGTGAACCATGGGGTATATTTTGGTAAATCGATCTATCCAACACTACTATCATATATTTCCTTAGTGTAAGGTTCCTTACTTTAGTATATATCATTATTTTTATCATAACATTAAAATCATCTTTGGTCATTAATGTTGTGGCTAATGAAATTTTATGCTCTAAAAAATGTATTTCACTATTGTATAAAGATTAAGAAAAATTTTAAATTCTTTTGAGGTTTAGGAAAGTAACCTTATAATAACTTGGATCATCACACACCCAGATGAAATCATTGAATTTACATTTCTCAAGGCTCATTGAATGAAAACTATAAATCATAGTGTACTCTGAGATCTAAGATTATCTAATACTAAGTTATAGGTTAGGTAGATAAACTAATTTACCCTATAAACAAACAATTTTACTTCCCCATTGGTTATCTAGATCATCCCACATATTGCGGAGAAAATTGACACCTGATAAGAGAAAGAAGGCTTCAAACACTCTGACAAATGAAATTTCCAATGAAACGTTGCACATCCAAATGTAATTTCTGAATCGATGTCTTAAATGAAAAAAAATGGTTAAGAAGAGTAATATGAAGGTTTCACTAATATCCCCTTCATTAATTAAAAATCACTATGTTCTGGAATTTAGACCTTGGTGAATGTTTTCCTTTGAGGAATATCTCAAAATAGTCTTGTTGATCAGTATTCCCACTATGTTTTTTTATACTATCCATGAATATACATTCTGCCTTGGGAATTTTCCAAGCCCTCTAACATCAGTTGGTTCACCTTCCATTCTTAAGTTGTTAAATTTTTCCTTAACAGACACATTGACTTTAATAACATAACACTGAAATAATTTTCATCTCAGGAAGGTTCCATCACTAAGGTATTTACCTTTTCATCCCTCTCCACTATGGTGGACCAAAAATTCCATTTTTTTTTACAAGACCATTTAAAATCAATAGTCTAAGATTACTCTAGTTTTGGGGTATCAATGACTATTCACTTAGGTTCCACCTATCTGTATTGGAATCATCAGTATGTCCTGAAATTTTGGAAACTTATGCATAATCTTAACTCATGTTATATTCATTAATTATGTATTTAGTTACTTACATCCCCATCTTGATTGTGTGAGTTATGACACCCCATGGGAATATTTTATGAGACACAACCACATTATGTGTCCCTATGTCCTTCTAACTTCATTCAAAAACACACCACACTCCCATACTATTTTTGATTTGAATTCCTTGTTAGTGTAATACCTTGTAAATTTTCTTAACACAAACATAGTCTTTTTTTGGGATGATTCTTCATAATTCAAACATCTCTCCCACAAATATTATCCTCTTATGGGAATAATAACCAGTATGATTTGTTCTCATATATGTCCTAATATAAATCCATCATTTCTACACATATTCAATGTGAATGGGTGATTTCATGAGTCAACCGAACATAAGTATCATTATTAGCCTTGGTTTTATAATCATAAACTATATTAATTTTTTTTTACTGAATATTAAATCATAGATATCATGAAAATGTTCCATCCCACACAACTATAATCTTCATTGAGCAGTCCTTACCTTTTGACATCAAACTGTATAAATTTCAACCTCCTCATATGATATTGAATTTCAAGGTACTCATAATTACTAGGATTAATAAAATGCTACTAAATATACAGTATTAGTGACATTCCATTCACTCACAACATAAAAATACATGTTATTGCTTCTTGTTTTGAATAAAATTAAAAATCATTATTTATCAAAGATATTTTTTCTTCCATATAACTCGAATTTTACCCTATAATATAAACTAAATCGATTTTGATTACCCAAAATGGGGATATATTAGAATTATTTTTCAAAATCAATACCAATATGGTGGAACCTTATTTATTTATATAAACCATTTTAATTATTTTGACTACTTATGTTCTATGTAATGGATCTCCCTCGACTTATATAGAAAGAGGCCTTTATCACATAATAAAAAGCGTCTTTGGCCCCAAATTCAAAAAAATAAATAACTAAGGATTAAATGTATCCAAAGGTAATGTCATAGATAAGACCTCATGGATAATAATAATAAATTTTTTCTTAGTGAATTAAATGCTTAATTATTATACATCATTATCTTAATCATCATGATATCTCTATTGTCAAGACATTTCACAAGATGGTTTAAAACTATAGGTAGAACCTCGTTTAATATGGCCAACTGATTTGTCTAATGAGACATGTTGATTTATCGAGGGGATATATAATTTATTCCACCACACACCATTATATGTACAAAGAATTACTCATGTATTGAATAATAAATTTAATTCACGAACAATGTTTCTTATCATCAAATGTTTGAATTGAGTAAAGAATGCATTTTTATCAATATTTCCCTTGAAAAAAATGACTTTCAATATAAGAAATTATATGTATAAATGATATGTGGTTTAATAAATAAAAATATCCCTTATAAATAATAAAAAAAAATATGGTAAATTTAATATACAATGATCACAATAAATTGAATAATTCAAGTGAAAGTTAATAACTAAAAACTGAATCAAGAAAGTAAATTTCTGTACTTTCCTTAGTCAAAATGATCCTAAAAAATTAAATGGAAGAATAAATATGGTGTTAATAAAACATATAAATATATAATTAGATGTAAAATAAATGGTTTTTTAATTAATAAATAGAAATATATTAGAAATATCTTTAAAACATTCTTGAAGAAAATATACTTTTCATTTTTAAAATCACCTTTTAAAACTAAAAGTTCAAAAAAACATTTTGAAAATAATTTTAACTGATAATAAACATTGAAAATTATAAATTAATTTTTAAAACAAGGATTTTTCTTGTTGGTAGGAAATTTTATACATGTCGAGTATGTAAAAACAAAGATTCCTTTTACTTTTTTGTTAAAATCCAAATGGGACTTATTTTGAAAATTACATTAAGATTCCTTATAAAAAAATTTGAAAAATTAGAAATGGGTAAAATTTTATTTAATAAATAATTTTGAAAATGGATTAAAAATTTTGGAAAACAAATTAGAAAACATGGTTTTGGAAGAAAAAGGATTTCCAACCGAAGAGAGAAATGAAGTCTAATTTTTCTAAAATATTTTCTCAATCATGTTAATTACTAAATGGTGGAAAATATTAAAATTACATGAAAATTTTCATTAATAACCATAGGATATGATAATTCAAGGTTTTGTTAAATAATTATAAAATAATTTCCTTTAATGGAAATTCAATTATATATTATCTCAAATAAAATCAGATTGTGAAATAAACCCTTGCAAAGATCATAACATAGAAGTGAGAATTAATCAATGAATAGATTATGTGTATCAAATTTAAATCCATGTGAAACAAGTTTAAATACAAAATATTATAATAATAAATCATTACACACATAATCTAAGAATATAAAATACAACAAAGAGGTTATATAACCGAATGAAAATAAATTGAGTTATGAAATTCTTTACCACTTGTTAACTATTAATTCCAATCCCATTGGACCAAATAAATAAAATTGAAACTTAAAATACAAGGAATTATAAAATAATGATGATATTACATTTTAAAGGGGTGGTATATATACTATATAATATTAATTAGTTTCAAAACAATACAATATTCCTCAATGAATGCAAATTGAGACGAAATCTCTTACCTCACAATTGTTTTTGGTTGAATGTGCTTAACCTAATTTATAGTGGATTTAAACAAGTTATTAAATTATAACAAAAAAATTTTAATATTTATAATATCCTATATTATAATTTAATAACATCTTCTAAACCTCTCAATAATAATATTTTATAATTTTTTTTCACGTGTTAATTTCCTTGTTTTATCTAGCATGTTTTTTCATTAAAGATCTAGTTCATGCATATATTATAATGTTAAATTATCTCAAAAATAAAAAAAATGAAATAATTATCATATTTATAAATTAAATAAACTTTTAATACCCTTAATTAAAGATAGTTTTTATAAATTTAGTATGTTATGATCATGGAGATGGTAGGTCGTACATATACATGAGTAACATTTCTATTTTTCAACGATCATTGTGGAAAGGTGGTATGTAATTTATTATCTTAAAATAATGATAATAATATAAAAAATACCATAAAATACCTCTAAATATATTTATTTTTATCATCCATGTGTTTTGGTGATGAAAATAGAGTCACATCACTTCGTGAAGAAGGCTGTCTGCATGTACACGAACGACATTATCATCTTTAAGAGAGTAAAAAGGTAAGAAACAAAATGATATATTATCTTTTGAAGAATGATAAATCTTTAATTATTATCATAATTATGTCATGTATATCACATATAATAATTAAATTTATCCTTATTACCTTCAATTTAAAGTGTTAGTGCAAGACTAATCAGATTTCTTTGCAAGGCGGTAGTCTGTCGTACACTCGAGTGATGTTATTGTATCCCCTAAGGAATGTAAATTAAAATTTTAAATATCATATAATTACTATATAGGTATAATAATTTTATAAATATCATATATATACTTTATATAGATTTATTGTACCCAAATGTGAGAGGTTTTGATGGAAAACATGTCCTGTCAGTTCTTGAGGTGGTAGTCTGCTATTCACACAAGAGATGTTATAATTTCCCATTTGAGGGAATAGGAGATGGATATAGTTAATTCCATTGAAATAATAACATATAATTATATGGGAGATAATTTTTTTATTATAAAATAAAAATTAATAAGATATGAAGGAGGTACAAGAATAAAAAAAGAAAAACGTATAGCTTGTAATTTTACCTCTTCTAGAACCACCACTTTAGGATTATAATTAAAGTATTCCTTCAAAGTATTTATGACCAAAACAAGGATAATAGTGTGATTTTTTGGAATTTTTTAATTCATTATGGAAGTTATTTTCCATAACAAAATATTTTGAAGGGGTGAAGAATAGATAAGAGTGGGTGACCTTTTATATGTGAGGTGAGTGGAACACTTGAAATTTTTGAAAAGAAAAAGGTTTACCCAAGTTTTTCACATAAAAAATGGATCCAAAATGTATTATTATAAATAATTAAACATATTAATTTATAAATAAAACATTTCAAAAAAATACCAAAGAGTAACCCTAATATAATTTTCATATGATTATTTAAAAACATTACTTAATTTTATCAAAAAAAATCCTAAAAGTGGACAAAAATTGTTTTTAAATTATGTTCGTAAAGTATGACTAAGCCGTTTTTTTGAAATAAAATACAATGTTTTCTGAAAACCATTCTTTTTCATTTAAATGATTCTTATTTTTTTCTAATAAATATTTTAAAAATGAAAATGTGTAACCTATATAATTTTGTACACTCTAATTTAATGGATATTTTATAATGGTCATGTTTAAATTTTATTTTAATAGAGTATCATGTTTCGTTTAAACCTCGTATTATGTGCATCAAAAACTATCAAGATGAGATTAATTTTATTCTCAAATAAATTTATGTTAAATTATAGGGGTGTTACATTCTTCCCAAAAATAAAAAAAATCCTTTAAATTTCATGGATATTACCTTCTAAATAGACGATTTTAGTTATTCTTCATAACATCCTCTGGTTCACATATTTTATTATCTATTTTTGACTTATATGACATACATTTACTAGAAAATTCATCTAATTACTCAATAATTTCCCTATAGTGTCAAGAATATGGGTAGTTTTTTCATATTAATATAGATCATGTTCCAATTCTATATCATCTGATGTGATCACATGATTTGGGTCTCACAAGTACTTCCTTATTAATGATATATGGAATACATCATGTACTTTTGAGAGATTAGGTGTAATTTCCAAACCATAACAAACATCTCCAATTATTTAAATAATTTAAAAGGTTTTTACATAATTGGGGATAATTTTCCCTTTTTTTCTATCCATATAACACCCTTACATAGAGATATTTCCAAGAAAACATGACCTCCCACTTAGAATTCCAAGTCTTTCAACCAATTTTCAGAATAACAATTTTTCCTACATTGATATTCTTTAATGTGATCCTGAATATCCTTTACCTTTATCTTTTTTCACTTCCACAATTTTGTGGAATATGAGTTTTATTTCACTAACTTCATCCTAAAAAATTGGAGTACGTCATCTCTTTCCATATAATGCTTTATATAGAGCCATTAGAATACTTGAATGGAAAATATTGTTATAAGAAAACCCTACCAAAGATAAATATTGATCCCAAATACCTTGAAATTCATTTGATCATTACCTAAACATGTATTCCATTTCTTGAATAGACCTTTTAGACTATCCATCTATTTGATGATGGTAGGTGGTGCTCAAATGATGCTCAATATCAAGAAACTTTGAAGACTCTTCCAAAATATTTATGTAAAATAGGGATCTTGATTAGACAAAATTGAAAGATGTTTTCATTGAAGTCCTAAAAATTAATTAATATATTCCTTATGAGGTTCTCAAAAGGTAAATCATCTCTTATAGTAAAGAAATGTCCAAGTTTAGTTAGGAGATCAATGATAACCCAAATTTCATCATTATTTATAGGATTCTTTGGTGATCACATAAAAAATACTATATTAATGTCATCCCATTTACACATAAGAATAAGAAGAGGTTGCATGAATCCACTTGGATGTTGTATCGTTTCATTATCTTGTTGACAAACCAAACATCTGGAAACATAATTAGCAATTTACTACTTCATGGTATCCCTAAAAATGTTCCCTCAAATACATATACATATTAGTGATTTTAGGGTGTATAGAGAAATTAAATCTATGAGATTCATCCAACAATTGAATTTTTAGCATAGGTTTAGACAGAATATATATTCTCTTTAGAAATTTTAGAACACCATCATCACAAACAATGTCTTTTAATTTCTGATCATTCACAACATTAATTTTCTTCAGAAAGTTCTCATTATCATATTGATGAAATTTTATGTTTTATAATAAATATAGTTTCATAATAATTTTAAAAATTAGTTATTTCTCCCCTTAATAATTCCAAAATCCATATTTACTAGATCCATAGACACAAGATCTATCTGAATCCTTATTTGGGTCCTAAATCCATGATATTTCATAATCAATGCATCATCTACCTTATTTTCTTTCCATGGGTGTAATTTTATTGAGAAATAAAAATCCTTGAATAGATAAATCCATCACCTTTTTATCATATTGATCTATTTATATAAAAAGATGTATTTTAGTATTTTATTATCCATATATATCTTAAATTCTTCACTATAGATATAATTTTTCCATATCTTCAAAGCAAATATTATAGCTTCCAAATCAATTTCATGGGTTGGATAGTTATATTTATTAGTCTTCAATTTATTTGATATATATATAATAATTTTATCATTTTTTATTAGGAAACAACCAATTCCCTTTTTTTATTCATCTGAATTTATCCTAAATCTATCATTTCCATATGGTAAACTCAAAATTAGATCATTGACCAATATCCATTTTAGTTCATAAAAAAATTATTTTCATTCATTTATACAAAAAAACTTAACCCCTTTACATTTAATCATGGTTAATGAGTTAGAAAATTGAGAAAATCTAAATGAACCACTGGATTTGTCTTTATAAGATCAAATGAGATCATATACTTGGTGACAATATGTCCAAGAAAAGAAACTTCTTGAACCCATAAATCACACTCATTAAATTTCCCATATAACTAATTTTTTATAAGAGTCTCAAGAATGATCCGTAAGTAATTTCCATGGTCCTCATAGATTTTGGAAAACACCAAAATTTCATCAATGAATACCACCACAAAATAATCAATATATTCCTTGAATAATATATTCATTATATCCGTAAAATTATATGGTTAATTAGTCGGTCCAAATAGAATTACTATAAACTTATAATGTCTATAACTTGTTTTAGAAACTTTTTACCGAATGTCTCCCTTCTTTACTCTCAATTGATGATATCCAAAATGAAGCTAAATCATTAGACAATATTTATCTACATGAATTTTATCTAAAAATCAATAAATGTGAGGAATTTGGTACTTTTATTATTAATATTAGCATAGATTTATCTTTAATCAATACATATCCTCATACATCCATATTTCTTCTTAATAAATAGAATAGGGGCTCCCCAACTGAAACAATAGGGAAAATAAATCTCTTATCACCCAAATACTCTAGTTGTTTCTTCAGTTCCACTAATTCCATAGTTTCCATTCTATCGGGATTCATTGATATTGGTCTTTTATGAGGGGTTAAATCAATGAAAAACTCAACTTCATACTCTGGGGGGATGTCTAGGTAATTCCTCAAGAAATACATTAATGTATTTCTATAAAATAGGTACATCCCCATTTTGAAAATAACTTCTCCATCCCTGATTTGTTTTCTCTTATTCCCCAATAATCTCATTTAATATAGATATTGGGGTGGTTCTAGATATGACTCAATGGTGAAGTCTCTGGTCTGAAGATAATGAATTCTTCATTTTCATCAAGATTCATAATTCCATTCTTCTTACAATAATTTTTTTCATCATATTTTGAAAACTATTATATACCGAGGATTATATATAATAAAACCATAGGTATAGTAATAAGTTCAGTAAATAAAGAACGATTATATGTCATAATGGGGACTTCCAGATATATCTTCATTGCAGTGAGAATTCCCTCTATGAGTTTTAACTAAAAATACCTTATTAAATTAAATAAAACATGTTTAATTTTCTTGTAAAATCAAGTTGATTTAAATGAGTATGAGATTCCTGAATCAAATAAACCATTAGATAAATTTAAATATTAGATTAAAATTTCTACCACCGCATCATTGGGTATTTCCACTTAAGTTGTAGTGATCGTATAAGCTTGGTATTCTCCAGTTATCCTATTCTATGATAGATTACCTTGATGCTTGGGATATTATTATGAATAATAACACATTTATTTATATATAATTCACTAGAAATAATTGATTTGTTTCTTACCCTTTCATTCATGAGCCACATTCCCCTTATCATTTCACTTGTAATAAACTCTCATGTTACTCAAGCACTTCTCGTGATATTTATTTCTACAATGTTCACATGATGGAGATTTATATATCCTCTTATTCTTATTCAACGTATTAACTTTCTATTGGTTCACATATGAACTCTTATTTTCTTTATTTTCATTGAAAATGTATGATGTAGATAATTCTTTCTATTTTTTTATGGAACCTAAAACTATTTAATTATTTGAATAAATTTTTTTGAATGATCAGTTCCCTTTAGAGGCTTAGTTTAAGACTTTTAAAAAAATAGTCTATCTTGCATTATTTGTTAAATATGTAATCTTTAATATGGTAGGATAACCTTGTAAAGGTATCCTCATACTCAATAACATGTTATTCTTTCTTTTTCATTAATTTTTGGAGATTTATATTCATTTCAGTTTGTTTCTCATGATGGAAATATTTTTCGATGAATGTCTCTATAAAAATATTTATATTCAATGAGTTTTATTTCCTCTTCCTCCCAAGTATTATGGATAAAACAGCACCATTGATCATCATATACTTTGATACAATACAATAAAAGTGTAATGTTTTCTTTTTCACTACATACCATGGCTATAAATATCTTCTCCAAAGACTTAATCCATTTCTAGGATACCATTGGATTAGTAGTCCCACCAAAAGATGGGGGTCGTATATTTCATAAAGTGATCAAACATAAGATAGTCAAAATTTGGAATATATTTCTCTATCTAGGAAAGGTTATTTTTCATAAAGTGATTAATCTACCCTAATATATCCATAATTTTATTAGTTCCAATACTAGTAGTATTGGATTACTCAGTAGGGAAATCTCTATATTGGCCAAGAGTATTGGTACCCATTTTTCTTAAAGGGTCCATTTATAAACAATGGAATACATTGGATTATCTCATAAAATTATGAGTTTTAAACCATAATATATAATTATAAATATGTTGTAAAATTTAACAAAAAATTAAAATTTATGTTTTGTTAATCTAAGAATCATAAACTTTGTTTCTTTACGGAACTCGTTGTTTTTAAATCCTTTACAATGAATTATAAATAAAATATGAATTATCCTAAGCACAACCTTGATAGTGCAAAACTGGGTGTGCAAAAAGAATCATTTTCATGAACCAGGCGATGATCAGGTCAAGCCCAATGTGCCCTCCCCAGATTTATTACCCCAAATTACCTATGTTCCATAACGACATCCACTTATAGTACCTATAATGGGATGTATTTATAGAAAAAAACCACATAATATCTTCCTTAACCAAACTATAGAATGTTATTAAATACTTATCTTTAAAGTCAATAAAATTTTTATGTACCCTAATCTATATTTTACTTAATATATATCCCAATATTTCTACTAAACTTCCTTAGATATTAGTTATAGGTACACTGACCCCTATAGCCCATAGTTGGTTTCTACTTTATTAATTTTTCATAAGATACATGGGATAACATCAAAAAAGGTTGAATGGTTTATTAGTCCTTATAAACTATAAACATATATGATTATCATATTACAATTGAAAACACAAATTTACAACATAAATTTTTAAAACAATAACATTATTCCCTCTAGAATATACTTTCATATCAATCATATTACAAATTCATGGATTCATATGAAAGTATAAAAATATGGGTGAACTTAAATACTTAGTGAGGGTTAAGTAGAGTGGAATTCATCATTAATCCATTTATATAATTAAAATGTTAAATTAAATAACTGAACACATATTCCTTTTAAATAACTTCACTATCATGAAATAATAAGGAATAATTAATTTGAAAATGTAAATAACTGAAAACATGTTCCATTTAATCAATAACTAGGATGAAATATATCCATAGATAGTATCATAGTGAAAATATCAAATATACTAATAATAATATTATTCTCAATTAAGGAAATTATTAAATATTAGTCATTATGATCTCATGAATCATGGTACTTCTATCATTAAGTCCTTTCAAAATATGGGTCATAACTAAATTTTGAAACCTAATTAAATTGTCAAGATGATTTATCTCATGATACATGTTTAAGCATCGAGGATCTATATAATTCTAGTCCCCACCCATCACTACTTTTCCAATGCAATCATCATATATAGGATAATCAATTTTATTCATGTAAAATGTGTTATATTATAAAATATCAAACTTGAGTAATGAATATAGTATTATCAATATTTTCAAAGATAAAAAAGTAACTTCAAATTTAGAACATCATATATATAAATGATATATAGTTTAAGAAATAAACATATCTATGATAAAAAATTTGATATTTAAGAGAAATGTAATATCCAATGATCAGAAGAAACTGAATACTTCAAGGGAAAGTTAATGACAACAAAAATGAATCAAGGAAATGAATATAAATACTATCCCTATTCAAAATAATCATAAAACATCCAGTGAAAGAATAATCATGGTATCAATAAAACATATCCCAAAAATATTATAAGTAAAATAATGAGTCGTTTTAATTGGTAAATAGAAATATAATAAAAATTACTTTAAAGCCTTCTTGAGGAGAATTCGTTTTCATTTTGAAAATTATATTTTAATAATAAAATTTCACTAAAATATTTTGAAAATATTTATATTTGAAAATAAACTTTTTAACTTATAGAGGATGTTTTAAAACATGGATTGGTCATGATGGTAGAAAATTGTGTACATGCTGAGTATGTTAAAATAAATATTCCCTACCCTTTATTGGTAAAATCCAAACAACACTTGTTTTCAAAATAACATTAAGGTTTATTTCAAAAAAATTAATAAAGTAATAATGGGTTAAAATTATTTAACAAATCATTTTTAAAAGGGTTAAAATATTAAATAAAAAATTTAGAAAACATGGTTTTGGAATAAAAAGGACTTTTGACCAAAGAGATAAATGAAGTTGAATTTTATTAAAACATTTTCTAAAACATTTTAAGTAACAAATATTAGAAAAGTGGTACAATTACTTGAAAATTTTCATGAATAACCTTAGGAGAATAAAATTAACGGTTTTATTAAAGAATGATGAAATTGTTTATTTTAATGGAAATTGAAGTACAAATAATTTTGAATAAAATGAGATTTTAAAAGAAACCATTACAAAGATCATAATAAACAAGTGATAATTAACCATTAAATGGATTATGTGTATAAAATCTAAATCCATGAAAAAAATGTGTAAACACAAGATAGTATAATTAGAATTTATTACACACAAAATCCTCAAATATTATAGATAATGAAGAAGTAATATAACCCAATGAATTGAAATTGAGTTATGAAATTCTTTACCACATAGTAAATTTTAATTCAAATACACTTGTATTAAATAATTCAACTTGAAACTTAAAATACCATGAATTATTAATGAATATGGATAGTATATTTCAATTGGGCAGTATATACATCATATAAGATAAGTTAGTTGCATAACATTACAATATGAATCAATGAAGGGAAATTGAGATGAAGTCCCTTACATCATGATAAATTTTGATTGAACGTGATTTAAACTATAGTATATTGGTATTAAAAAATTTATTATCTTATACCATAACCATTATAATAATTATAATATCATATATGATCTTTTTATAACATATTCTCACACGTTCATTCAAATTCTTTCATTGTTTTCATTGTTTTGGGTGTTTTTTTCCTAAACACCTGAAGTATTTCAATTGTTTTAATTTTGGATAATCCAGTTTTATAGGTTGAGGGGTAACCTTTACATATTCCATTTACCTAGAGGAGCTAAGCATGAATACATGACCATATTAAGCCCAAATACCAAACACCAAAATGTAATCCCCACTCTAGCTGTTGTAAAAGTTTTCTCCGGAGCGACCATCTGTAAGTCTGTTCCGTACGCAATATAAATACATGACTGCATGGGCATGTTACCTATGTAAAATACATTACCATAAAAAAAACCAAATATGAGGGCCTTGTTGGTGGTTGATCTTTTTTTCTCTAACCTCATCTTCAATTACAACTTTGTATCTAACCCAAATTTTTTGTTGAATTAAATTCCTCTGTCGAAGACTATCCTTCATTGTAACACTGTCCTACTAACACCACTACATCCCAACCAGTTGTATCCATCCCACCTGTGACCACCTATTTTCACCTAATGTCAGGATCACACTGTCACCTACCAAGGAGGTCTGTTATCGTCCAACCACTGAACATCACCTTCCACCTACATTCCTCCATCAACAGGTCTGCCACCGCCCGTTGCATGATTCTCCATCCCACCTTCATCTATCAACCTCTATTAATCTCATTTTCTTATCCCCATTTCATACCCCACCCAACACAGGACTCACCAATCCACTACTCCACTGACGACCAGAGTCCTATCATTCCCTCTTCTGAAGTGTCTTCTTCGCACATCCCTATGACCACCGCCCCCAAACTTCCATGGTCATCATAACGATCCAGGTTTCACTCTTCCTGAAACTCATAAATCCCCAAATTTTAAGGTTTTTAGGGATTTAATCGAAGTTGATTCAAGAATATAGTGTACCCTTAACCATTAGTACAGGACCCCAACTACTTTGGGTGTTAATTTCCATGTTTTCTCATGTGTGTTTTATCATGAAAGATATGGTTCTTATGTATATTATATAGTTCAATCATATGTAGAATAATAATCATAAAATAATTATCGTATTTATAAATTAATTATACTTTTATGACCAATAATAAAGTATGGTTTTGAGAAATAAATTATGTTATAATTATAGAGATGGTAGGTCGTACATATTCATAGTGACGTTTCCTTTTTTCAACGATAATTTTGGAGAGGAAGTAATATTTTATATTTTTGTATTTATAATAATATCATAAATACCATATTATTTATTTAAATATACTTATATATATCATCTGTGTGGTGTAGTGATGAAATGAGTGTAGCATCGCTTCGTGGAGGTGGTAGTCCACACATGCACAAACAACGTTAACATCATTAAGTTATTGAAAATATAAGAAGTAAAATGATATATTATATTTTTAGAATGATAAATATGTAATGAATATCATAATAATCTCATTTATATAATATATAGTTATTAAATTTATCCTTATCACCTTCCATGTATAGGTTCAGTGAAAGATAAATCACATCACTTTGCAAGGTGTTAGTCTGCCATACACATAAGTGAACTTTTCATATCCATTAAGGAATGGAAAGTAAAAAAAATATGTGATATAATCAATCCTAGGTGTAATTATTAAATAAATATCACATATATTCTTTATATCCACCCTCATGACCAACCGTGGGAGGTGTTGATTGAAAACGCATCACATCATTTCACGAGGTGGTAGTCCGCCATACACAAGAGTGATGTTATCATTTCCCATTTCTGAGAAGATGAGATAGATATAGTTCATTACATTAAAATTATAAAATATTATTATATGTTACATATTGGTGTTATTATATAATCATTAGTTAATATGATATGAAGGAGGTTTAATAGGAAATAAAATAAAAATGCATGGTTATAAAAATTTCTTCTTCTGAGACCACCTATTTATGATTATACTTAATTTTATCCTATAATTAATTTTTTTAAAAACCAAGAATTGTTGGATTAGGGGATTGAATTTTATATGTTATTTGGGTAGTTATTTTTTCAAATGAAAATGGTTTTATGGTGTAAATAAGAAAGAATAGGGGGTCACCTTTTATAAGTGAGGTGATTGGAACACTTATAATTTTTTATAAAAAAATGTTACCCCACGTTTTTCACACGAAAAAAACGGTTAAAATAGAGTATTGTAAATCCTTAAACATTATAAGGTATAAATATTTCCATAAAATATATTTTAGACAAGTGGTTGGTAATTTTAACCCTTATCGTCTTAGTTTAACCCCCGATAAACCGATTTTTACCTTAACCGTGGTGAATAATTTTTTCTTTTTCACTATTCATTTTCATCAAATATTAAGTTTGAATTAATTGATAATATAAATTACTATAATTAAAAATATGTAATCTATTTTCCAAATTCAATTTATAGAAGTGGAAAAAATTAATTTAAAATTAATCTCACATGCACGATGAGAAAGTGGGTTTTCAAGGAGAAAATGGTCAAAAGTTTACAAAGTTTTTATATCAAAATTCAATACATAAGTGATTAAAATGACATAAATTAGATTAATATATATATAATATAACTAATTTTACTTTAAAAACAATAGAAATTATAATTTAAATTGATAATAATTAAAGAAAAAGGAAGATTTCAATTAAAATTCAGAATTTTTCACTATTCATCTAAAAATGAAGGATTTCAAAAAAAATCCCAAAACTTCACCACAAGATAATTTTGATATTCTGATTTAAAAAATAAATTATTTTTATAAAATAAAATTTCTAAAATTTCTAAAAATCAATTTCAAATTATGTTTGTAAAGAGAAATTAAACAGTCTTTTAGAAAAAATATAGTTTTTTAAAAAAAACATTTTTTATAGGTGATTCCATAGTCAAAGAAACAAATCACTTAAATATATAAAGATAAAATTTTTATAGTAGTCTAAAATAGTGGAATTTATTATAATAATTTTTATCTAGGGAGTTAAGTCAGCTAGAAGATTCTCCATGCACGTGTTGTTTCTGTGGACACACTTATTATCAAGACCATCTGCCACCTTGTTCGCCTCTTTATAGGCATGAGTGATAATATGACTGAGTTGTGATAAGTTTTGGAGTTAAGTGATCCATTTAGAAGTTGGGTTCCATGCAAGGTGAATCATATGATTCCTAAGATCCTATACAATGGTAGTTGAATCACATTCAATCCAAACGTTGTTCTATCCTTTTTCTCTAATCAAATCAACTGCATTGATCACACTGTACATCTCTGCTTCTAGTGAGGAGGCATAACCACACAAACCAAAGCATCATCCACGTATGTAACCATTTCAATTTTTTCAAATGATACCATATATTACAAGTCATGGGTTTTCTTTTGAGGAACCATCCACATTGATTTTGATCCATCTAAGAATAGGAGGTTTCTAGAAAACATCTAACAAACCCTTCAACGGGTTGTATCTTCTTTTGATCTCGATCCATCGCAGGATAGTGAAATCCTTAACTGAGTTGTGACAGGTCCCTGTTTGTATTATTCTGGATTCATTGATCCCAGTGTATATCTTAATTTTAGCAACATGGAAATTGAAAGTGGTATTTTTGTGCGTAATAGAATTTCTTTTGTACTAAATAATGTGTATCAGTTCTTCCACAACAGTAATGAAAAGTTGAGTAATTTGATGAGAGGTATCCATAGTAGTGAATCACCAAAGTTGTAGTCCAATAAAGCTCAAACATTTCCTTCAATGATTAAAAATATTACTAATATATTTCCATAAAGCATAAGTAGTAGAATAAGTTAGAAACATGTGATCTGCATTCCCTATGTGCCGATTGCACATGCAACATTTAGAACAAAGATTAATACCACACATCAAAAGATTGAAATCAGTGGGAATTCTATTATGAGAAATTCTCCACAATAGGGTTAGTTGGAAGGGTCAAACCCAAATTTTTTTGAAGTTCTTTTCCCAGTTTAAATCATTATTGTTGGTATTGAATTTATAATTATAGTACATTCTAGAAGTTAGAATTCCATTATATGAAAGTTACTAAACTAAAAAATCCTTGGTGATGAAAAAGTTATAGTTGTAAATAATAGTAGATATTTCATTATGTGAGTTAACATTGGTGGATCTAAAAAATAATTAGTATAGATGTTTATATATGTGGGTAATTGCATGGGATCAATCTTGTTACAAAGTTGGATTCCATTCCAGTTGTCCAACCAAAATTTCAGATAGGAGTATCTATTAACTATCCATCTAGAGCGAGATATGATTTTTGAAAAGATGTGTTTCATGGAAGGCCATATTGATGATTCCATATATAAGTGTTTACCTTTTCTAAGGTTATTGTAAAAGCTTCCATGCTAGAAATCATAATCCTATGAGTTGTTGTTCAAAATATTCCAAGTAATTTTGGCATAAAGGGCCTCATTAAAAGGGTGGAGATTATTAATACCAATGCCACCATCATCAATGGAAGTGCATCATGTTTTCCAAGTAACTGTGACAAGTTCCCACTCAAGAGATCATTCACTCCAAACAATATTTTTTATTCTTAGGTTTAAAATTTGGCAAAGATCAGTAGGCCATTTATACATCATCATAGAGTAGACCATTTTAGAAACAGTTGTGTATTTGACAAGACATATTTGCCCTACCATTAATAAAGTTTTGTCTTTCCATGAGCAGTGTTAGCTATTGATCTGATCAAAAATACTTGAAAAATAAGTATTTTGGGCTTTATTATAAATATGGGGACTCCAAGATATATAAATTTTAATTATCCTTCCTTTATTCCAAGTTCATTCATAGTATCATCTTTTCTGTTGATAGAGAAATGTTTACCAAAGAAAATGGAATATTTCATCCTGTTTATGGATTAACCAGAGACATCTTCATAGTGGGGTAAGACATCTTTATGCTTTTTTATATTTTTCGTATATTTTTGTTGGAAAATAATTATATCATCCACATATAAAAGATGTGAGGGAATAGTCATATCTCTAGAGGAAAAGATGGGATTCATTTCACCCTTATTGATCAAATCAGTAATAAGCCTACTGAAGCAGCCCTCAGTAATAATAAAAAGGATTGCAGAAAGGGGGTCTCCTTGTGTTACACCATTTGTACAAATGAAATATCCCTTTGGGGATCCATTGATCAGAACAGATATGTGTGCATAGTTAAAAAGAGTTCTTATTTTTCTTACTAAGTTGTCATTAAATTCAAAGAAATATAGGATTTTGAAAATAAAACTCCAATCAATGGTATCAAAATCTTTCCTAAAGTTAATTTTAGTGGCAATGATCCCCCCTCTGGTTATTTTTAATCAAGTTTATACTTTCAGAGGCAAGGAAAATTCATTCCTGGAAATTCCTCCCATTTAGGAAGCCAAATTGATTCCAAGAGACAATTGTTTTGGAAGTAGGTTCCAATCTTATAGCTAAAATCATGGAAATAAATTTATACTGAATGTTGATAAGATAGATAGGCCTAAAAATTGAATTTCTGAAGCATTGTCCACTATCGGAATGAGGGTAATAAATTGATCATTAATTTCCTAAGGGAGGTAACCATTGGTGAAGAATGATTTTACAAGGAAATATACATCATTGGAAATAATGTCCCAATGATGCTGGAATAGTCATTGGAAAAGCCATCGAGACCAGGAGAATTGTCCGGTTCAAACTAAAAACCACTTCTCTAATTTAATCATCAATTGGAATACTATTCAAGAGGTAATTATCATTTTCCCCAACTAGGAAAGGAATGATATCAAGTTTGATAACTTTGTTTAGATTAGGGCTGTTAAAAGTGTTGCTAAAGTAGGAGGTGAAATGATTTTCTAGTCTCTTCTCATTATCAATGATATTATCCCCATATTTATGTAAAGTAAGAGGCTTACTAGCCTTTCTAATCCTTTATAGGGAATTGATTAATTTAGTGATTCTATCTCTTTATTTAAGCTAGTTGATTCTAAGGGTTTTTTCCTAAGATTGTCGCTTAAGGTGAGAATAGAGTTGAGTTTATGGCTTATGTCAACTTCGTATTTTGGGTCTGTAGTAAAGTCATTGTGGGTTTAATCAGTTTTAATTTTATTGATGTCATTCTCAAGGGAATAAATTTCAGTATCATTTTGGTGAGTTCTGTATTTGCACCATATAACCTCAGTCTTATAATCCTTTGCATTGAAATAAAATACATGGGGTAGTTTTATTTCCATATTTACTTCAACCATTACACTTTCATAAAGAAACAAATCACCCTTCAAAGTTATAGATCTATTTTAAGAGGTACCAGTATGCAAGATGTAAAGTCATTTACTATTTTCAGGTGCCAAAAGAACTAGCTAAGTCCATGAGACTAAACCCAAATCTGATCCAAAGAGTTCATATGAATAAAATGATTGAATGTATAATCCCAAGTAGAAATACGTAGGAGACAAGGCGTCAATTGTATGTTTCCTTGTTTCCAGGACAGGTCTAATTCCTCTAAAGAGTGGAAAATGATATGATAATACCCTTTCCCAATGGGAAAAAGTTTCCAATTGGTTCATACCAGTTAAATTAATATCTAGGTTATAATGGTCATGTTTAAATAATATTCTAATAGAGTATCGTGTTTTGTTTAAACCCATTTTTGTGTGCATTGCAAGCTATCAAAGAAATTAAATTTATTATAAAAGATATATATTATAAATTCTTCGGGTGTTATAATAAATTTAATTACAAGGACTATAATTAGATTTTATTTAATAAAAAAATAACCTAGGAAATTTTAAAACTAATACAAAATAATATAGATTTTTAAACACTTTAAAATAAAATATAGTTCTCAATAAAAATTAGTATTTTTTCAATATTCATTGAAAAATCCAAATTTTCATAAAATTCTAAAAAATTCAAAATAAGAAAATTTTTATATTATGAATTTGAAAATTATATCCTTTTTATAAAAATAAAATTTCTAAAAAATCTAGATATTAATTATAATATTTTCTAATGAAAAGAAGTATCACCTATTTTTGAAGAAAACATATTTTTGAAGAAAACATATTTTTGAATAATGATATCAATTATTAAAAATTGAGTGATTAATTACTAAGAATTTATTAATAAATTAAATTTTTTTAGGAAATTATATATATATATATTATAAATTAGTTAATTATATTAATTCTCTATAATTTAATGTCAAAGTTATAAAATTCATATTTAAATTGTAATATTTCGAGGTTCATTTTGACTTGGTGTTGCGTGTCGTATACACTATCGAACATATTTTTGTTTTTAAAAAATGTCTAGGTATTAAATTAGATCCGTAAAGATAGAATGGGAATTCACTAATAGAAAAATACCTTATACCAACGGTTTGGAACCGTTGGTATAGGCCTCCAAACCGTTGGTGTATCCTAGACCAATGGTTTGGAGAACCGTTGGTTGGTTTGGCATGGGGATAGGTCAATACCAATGGTTCTAGGAAAACTATTGGTATAGACCTATACCAACAATTTGTAAAACCATTGGTATAGTTCATATGAAAAACCTATACCAACGGTTTCATAAAACTGTTGGTATAGGTAATTCACAAAAATAAACCTTGCTTTGTTTTGATCCCAACACCTCCTGTTTATAATCCAATGACCTAAACACTAACCCAACATGACTTTTGTGATCATAATTTCTTTTTTATATATATATTCATATGTATTTTATCCTTTGATTTATTGAATGTTATTTAATTAGAGAATCCATAAAATAATGTATGTACCTATACCAATGGTTCTCAAAACCATTGGTCCATGTGCTTTGTTTTTTGAGCTATACAAACGGTTTTGGAAAAACTGTTGGTATAGGTCAACCCTATACCAACAGTTTGGCCAAAACTGTTCGTATAGGGTCATTATATTGGACCTATACCAACGGTTTAGCCAAAACCATTGGTATAGGTCTATAAAAGTGACCAATACCAACGGTTTTGTCCAAACCTTTGGTATATGTCCAAATTTGTGACCTATACCAATGGTTTGGGCTAAAACTGAAGATAAAGGTCCATATAAGTGACCTATACCAATAGTTTTGGCCAAACTGTTGGTATAGGTCCAAATTTTTTGACCTTTACCAATAGTTTGGCCAAAACTATTGGTATAGTTCCTATTTCTACTAGTGATTGGTAAGTCCAAATTGGATGATTATAAATTCAAAATGACTATACCTCATACTGAAGGTTTTCAAAGATATGTCCTCCCTCTTAACCCTTAATTTATGATATCCAGAATGACGGTCAATCTTGGAAAAGTGTTTAGATCCTTGAATTTGATCAAAAAAGTATTCAATACACGGTAGAAGATACTTTTTCTTTATAGTAATCTTGTTAATATCTCAATAATCAACGAAAAGATACATTTACCCATATTTCTTCTAAACAAATTGAATTGGTAAACTCCATGGTGATGCACTAGGGTATATGAATCTCTTATCAAGATTCTATTATAGTTTCATATTCCATTCCATTAACTTATTCAAGTCCATTATATATCGAATCTTTGAAATAGTTGTATCACTAGGTATTGGTTTTATTGGAAACTCAACATCACGATTCAAAGGAAAACTAGAAAAGTCTTTAGGGAATACATTAGTATAATTTTGAAGAATATAAATATCTTTCATATTGAGTTTGTCCCTAACTATTTGAGAAAATATATCCCTCATAAATAGGTTGTGAGACCCATACAATACAATTAACTTCAATTAGAATTTCATATTCATACTCACACTAAAAGTAGATCATAGGTTTATTCTGAATATCAAACACGACTTACCTTTTTTCTCAATTGATATGGTCTCTATATAAATAGATCTAATACATGAACAAAATCACATCAAATTAAACTAGTGGGAGAATTTAAAAAATAGGAAGTACATTCCCAGAAACTTATATCAAATATAAGCTATATACATGAGTTGCAATCATTATACCATTAATATTTTTTATTGTTAACTCAAAATCTAGTCATTGAGGTGGTGATATGAGGCCCTTAGAAAAAATTTTAGATATAAAATATTGGGTAGATACAAAATTAAATATGATATTTTCAATTATAAAGTGGATGGTAAGTATGCTATATAGACCCATACTTTTCATAAATAAATATTACATCTTAAAATACAAATATTTAATATATTTTACAAATACACAACTCATGACCATAAAGGTTCTGTGTCATTGAAGGATAGATACACAAAATTATTATTTAATGAAATATCATTAGTACCTCCCACAAATATCTTATTAAATAATAATATTCTTAGACATACCCTACTTAAAACCATTCTTCATACCCTGCAGAAATGAAAAATAATAAACAGTGAGAAAAAATACTCAGTAATGGTAAATAAGGTAGATTTACATGGTCAATTAAGCATAACATGAGAATAAGTGTATGAAAACACAATATTGACATTTTATAATCCACACCCAATATATCATAGATTATAATCCTGAATCATGACATAAATCGTTACAGTTCATAAGTTATGAATCATAAAGTAATCAAGTCCATGAGTAATGAGAGCATAACATTGGCATGAGAAATAAGTTTTTGGCATACACATAATCATATAAAATCATTTTATTAGTTAATTATAATTTATAATACTATCATATTGGATTTTTTTCACTCTATATTCCATCATAACCTTAGTGAAAGTTCTCTCCCAAGACTATCATAGTGGACAGGTTCCCTTACTAAATTGGGTCCACTCCCCATTTCATTCCTTATTAGTCCAAGAGATATCCACATATAACCAATTCATTATAGAGATGTATAATTAAGTTACCAACCATCACAAAATCATAATAAATTCATATGTGTGCCATATTATCATAAAACATTCATCAAATATCATAACCCATGGAAAAGATACAGTTTTTATTAATATTTCAATAATTCATCATAGCATAACACATGGAAAATAAATTGGCTCCATTATATTATCATCATAATAATAATAAACCATTTATAGAAATACAAATCCTATTATAATTGGATCATATACCTTTTAAATAATAAGTAACATCCAATTATGTTATGACAAGTGAAAATTACTTTAAAATGTCACTTGTAATATTTATTAAGGAAAATATACTTTTCATTTTGGAATATCAACTTAAAATTAAACTTTATTCAAAATTTTATATAATACCTTTTCATTGAAATGAATAATAGAAACTCTTAAATGAATCTTCAAATATTTTATCATTCATGATGGTGAAAAATTCAATTCATACTATGTACATTAAAACAATGATTCCTTTCACTTTTTGGTAAAAAGTCAAAAGTACCTCACTCATAAAAAAACAAGAATATTAATTTTTAACCAATTTATAATAATTAAGCATTGAAAATAATGATTTTAAAGAATTATATGATAATATTAAAAATATTCTTCCAAATATATTAATAAAAATGTGTAAATGGAAGAAAACAATTCTTGAAAAAAGATAAAACAAAGCCTATTTTATTAAAAACAAATCTCAATCATTTTAAGTAAAAAAGAGAGAAAATTAGTATTAATTATTTGAAATTATATGAATAATTAATGGTGAATAAAGTTAATAACATTAATGATAGGTATACCTTGAAATTTAATCATAAAAAAATAATCATAAATAATTGTGGAAAACAATGAGATTGTGTCACAAAATAATTGCCTCAAGTTTTACTTTCTTAGAAAGTGATCTAAACTCCAGTATAATAAATTTAATTCTATTATAATTATATACTAGAATCATTTAAATAATTATAACATCATATATTATCCACTTTAAGCAGTTTGAAACTAATGTATCAATAATTCCTTATTAAAATAATTGTTTTTAACTATTAATTATTTCATTTTCCATGGGAGTTTCTGTTTGAAATTTCCAATCATTAAAATTTGATCATGGTTACATAATATCTATAATTATATTCATAATATAAATAGAATATATATTAATTATATATATATTTATATTTATCCATAAAATTTATATATAGAAATATTATTTACACCATTCATGGAGATGGTAGGTTATACATACACAAAAACACTATTTTCATTGTTTAAAAAATGCATGAAAGAAAGATTGATATTATTTTAAAATTAAAGAACCATAATTATATCATTAATAATATATAAATATATATATATATATGCATTAAATCTATCCTAATTAGTATCCATGTAAAGAAGAAATTAAAAATGAATCACATCACTTCAAGGTGGTGGTAGTCCACATGTACGCACAAGAGATGTTATCACTTTCAAAAATATGGGATTGTTAGAAGGTATATATGATATTATAATTTCAGCATAATAATTATATCATAATTATAATTTATAAAAATTAAACTCGTCATAATACCCATCTATGAAATGTGGTGATGTAAAATTAATTGTATTACTATGTGGAGGTGGTAGTCCACACGTATGCATGAGTGATACATTCACTTTCATTTAATAGGAAAGAGGGAGGATAAAAGGGAATCCATAATTATAATAATATCTAATTTTATATAATACACTTAAGTTATTATTTTATGATGATTAAAACTGATCTAGAGGAGGAAGAAGAATAAATAAATTGAAATTGGTTGGGTAGGACGATTACCTCATCTTCAGTAGGCCTCCTTTAGATACCTTCTTAAGGACCCTTGGAATAGTATTTTAGGAATACCAAAGCCTACACATAATATCTATGAAATTTGATAATATAATGGGGTAGGTGTTTTCAATCTATAAGGCTTAATGTTGTGTAATGAATAGAAAGGAGGGGGCCCTTTTATATGTGGGGGACATGACACAATTGGAATTTATTTAAAGATTAAAATATTCTAATTTCATAATTAGGAAAAATGATTCCATATATCCATATATTATAAAGTGATATAGGATTTGTTTTGGGTAAATTGACATGAATTGGTCACCCAATTCATGCCCAAAGAAATTTATTAAATCAAAATTTTTTACAATAGGAAACTTGAGGTGTAATGCATTTTCCCCATCAATAAATTATGGAAACTGTGATTGGATTATTAAGAAGAAACAGAGATGGAACCTGCTTCACCTCGGCTCCAAGAAATGTGTATGCCTCAAGAAAAAGCCTTATTTAGAGAAGTCACAAGTCCACAGTGGTTTCCAGTATTATTTTAAGCAATAACATAGCCTTTATCACCTCCCAAACGCTTATCGATGGTAATAGGATTTTTTGTGAGTCATATCAATAGGAATTATCCATTTTGATGAACCATAATTCTAGATGAAGATAGTCTAGGGATGTGCTGGACAGTGCAGACTGCATTCATGGTTCCTCTGAAAAAGAAAATAGAGTCTGATTTTTCAAAGATAAATCCATGCTAAGGACAAGATCGGCCCGAATAGTCGCAATCCATAAAGGGAGTCACAAGCACCACCCGGGCATGCTTGAGAACTAAATATACCTCCACCAGAATCACATCAATAGAATTCAGAAGTGTAAAAATCCAGGAAAAAAGAGATAACGAAGTGAAAGATGCTGATTCAAAACCAAAGAGTAATAGACCGATGTGCATGAACCATCAAAAGAAGGTTGCAACATTGGAGAGATAATCATCTCACTAAGGAGGAGAGACCTTTTATAAGTGGGGGACATGACACACTTGGAATTTAATATAATATTATAATATTTTAATTTCATACTTAGGAAAAATGATTCCATATATCCATATTTTAAAAGGTGGTATTGGATGAGGTCCAAATATATCCAAATAATATTATTTATATAAATTTACTTTGAAAACATAATCTTATCTCTTAGTTTAACACCCCCCTCCCACGGTAAACCCTCTTTAACCTTAATCACAGAAATGAATTTTTATTGTTATTACTATTCATTATGACCAAAAATTAAGTTAAAATTAATTTATAATATTAAATATTAGAATTAAAAATATAAATCCAATTTTCAAATTCAATTCATTGAAGTGGCAGAATTTGATTTAAAATTAAACATAAAAAATGTGATAAAAAGTGGTATTCCATAAAAAAACTCTTAATGGTAAAAGGTTTTTATAGAAAAATAAAATATAACGTTTATTTAAAGGAAATTAATAGTATTATTAATAATATAAATTAACTATTTTTATATTTCATACTTTTTAGAACAAAATAAAAATTCATAAATTCATTTAATTAAAAGACAGTTTCCAATATAAATCATTATTTTTCACTATTCATAGAAAATATATTTTATTAATAAAATTATAAAAATTTCAATTTAAGTTTATTTTTACATGGTAATTTTAAATTTTAAGTTAATTTTTTAAAATAAATTTTTTAAAATTTTCAAAAATTAATTATATTATTTTCTCACAAAAAGTAATAAAAACCATTTTAGAGGAAAACGTATTTGTAATGCATAAAATGAAATTAAAAAAAATTGATTAATTGTTTATAAATGTATTTTAATTATATAAAACATTAATACTTTTAAAATAAATATATTTTTATTATTATTCACTCGACTAATTTGACAACTAGTTTATAATGGTAAACTCTATTACGGTTCATTTTGACTCGGGGTTGCATGTATTACAAGAAATCAAAGAAATTAAATTTATTCTAAGAGAAATATATCATAAAATATTGTCTGTTAAATTATATACCCATTAAAAGGAATTTAAACTTTTAAATTTCATCACTCTGATACAAACAAATGAGAATATCTCAATTTTATCACATCTTCAAGTTTCTATATATATTCTTTAATTTATGATTCCTCTAGATAACTTTAACCATGTGAGTAGTATTGTTTTATAGTACTTTATATCTATGAAAAAATATTTATATTAGTTGTTAATCAAATAAAAGATCATTCTCTAGTGGAAAAATCTTTCATTTTAGTACATGTGAAGAATGAGGTATTTAATTCCTTAGGAGAAAAACATGGAGCACATATTGAACTTGATAGAGGTTCAATGGAAGTGCTAAGTGATAAGATACCATCCATATTTGTTCAATAATATCAAAGCATCCAATATACATCGGGATCAAATTTACCATATTTCAAAATATCATAACCTTTTTCAATAGATAAAGTTTCAAGAATACCTTCTTAGAAACTCTGAATTCAAAATTTCACTGATGATTTTTAGTATAACTTTTTTTATTGACTATGAGATACCTTGTTGTGTTGTTGGATGTATATAACCTTCTCTAACATTTCCTCATATAACTTAGGTTCTCGTAGTTCTATTTCAATAAATTCACCCCAACATATTGTATTTCTACCCAAATTTCTATGGAGTGCTTCACAAGTAACCATATGAATTCTCAAGTGAAAGATGTTATTATAAGAAACCTTTACTAGAGGAATCTATTGATCCCAACCTCCTTTTAAATCCATATAATAATTACTCAACTTATATAAATAGGTATGAATGGTTTTGTAATACTAACCATGTATATTAGGATGATAATAATTACTTAAACAAGACTCTGAATTTGGAGCTTGCTAGAGACTTAAAGAGAAATTCAATGTAAACCTTGTATCCTCATCAAATTCATTAGAATGTGGTAATTCATGAAACCATACCAAATCCTTAATATATTTTATGTAAATTTTATCAAGATATAAATCTTAATTTTTAGAAATTAATTTTATTGAATTTATAAATTGATCAACTGTAACCAGAATAACATTATGTCATTAAGACATTTTGGGGATTCTTGTGAAAAAATCTATGGTGATGTTTTCCCATTTTCATTTTTAGTATGGGTAAGTGTTATAAAATCCACTTATAAATATTCCTATGATACTATATTAAATAATTACCAATAACCATGATACATAATCTTCAATCTCTCTCCTCATATTGTACCACTAGAATTACTCTTTCAAATCTCTATACATCTTCTTAATTCCAGGATGAAGAGAGAATAATGAGCTATGAGATTCATCTGAAAAATCTATCTTCAAATCTATTATATATGGAACATATACATGGTTATTAGACATTATCATTCCATAAAAATCAAGGTTGAACTTAAGATTATTTATCACCTACTTTTTCAACTCTATATCTTCCATATATGGCTCAATAATATTCACTTAGATAGATAGTTGAACACTTATTTGGGAAATATAATATTTCTCCCCTTACTTCAAGATTTATATATCAATCCTTTATAAATATAGAAATATTAGAACTTTTTTTATCCTTATCAAAGATAAGATACCACAGTACTTTCAACTCAAAGCATTGTCCATCTTATTCACTTACCTTGTGTGGTAATTTATTGATCAGTTTTAATATTAAATAATCTTCAACCATATTATCTAGAACATATTAAAATATTTCTGAATGAATATATAATTCAAAAAAATATTGGTATATAAGTCACACCTTTCTCTATAAATATAATGCATTGGTATCTTTGATGAAAAAACATCCATAGCTAAATCCAAAATCATGATTTTTGTGGTTTTTATCTTGAACCATAAATTTCCATTATGAATATGATATCACCATATAATTTTTCATGATGATTCTTCCAAGTCCATTATTTGGTTCATAATTAAAGATCATAAATCCTAATCTAATGTAGGGCAGTGTATGCATGGGTCTACTAACCAACCTTATCTTTAGTTCCTTCAAAATTTATTCACATTAAAATGTCCAAATGAACTTGGTTCCCTTCCAATTTAACTTATTGAGTATATTATAAAATCTTGATAAATTATCCATATTTAATTGATAATAACTACGAGAAAACTAGGCTATAGACGTGGTTTAAAACTATGGCTATAGACACCAAAACCATGGCTATAGGTAATAGCCACAGTTTCACCGAACGTGGTGCCTATTTGTGTGGCTATAGGGAAAAACATATTACCACAATTCGAAATTGTGGCTATATAATCTTCAATGTATATTTATCTCCATGGTTTATAACCATGTCCATAACCCTATTTCCATGGATTATAATAGTCGAAATAACCCTATAGCCACGGTTGTAAACCATGGATACATCATGGAGTATACAGAAACAAAAACTAGTACTTCCATTCAAAAATCCAGTCTACAATTGTGTTTCTAAAAAACAAATTGCTCCTTCCCATTTCTCCATCCCTCCCTCCATGCCTCTGTTCCTCCCTGCCTCAACGCTACTCTCTGCTCAACCATTTTTCCCTGCCTCAACGCTTATCCCTGCTCCCTACTCCCATTCTCAATGCTGATCCCTGGCTCCCTACCTCAATGCCTCATTCCCCATGGCCCTTGCCTCTTGCCTCCTACCCCCTACCCCCTCTCTACCTCCCTACCTCCCTGCCTCTTTTCCTCAACCGCTGCTCCCTGCCCCTACCTTTGTTCCCACTCCATGCCCTAACTCCTGACTCCTGCCTCTTGCCTCTTACTCCCTACTAAAACACAAAAAAAATAGTAGAAAAAAACACAGGCCTTTCTACCTACTAAAACTCAAATTCATATATCACAAAACAAGTAAATATCACCTCTTTGATATCATCAAAACATTTTACACATTATGATATTAAAAATTCAAAATGTTTAAAGTCGGAAGAATGTAGTGGTGTAGAATGTACCTGATATAATTTGAAGCATCAAAATTACCTAAAATAATTATAATGATAGTTATTCCTTATTGAAGCTAACATATATTTAAAACATTTAATTGAACAATAAACATTTAAAGATGAAAAATATAATTAATATAAATATGGTATAATATATAACAATTATAAAATTCTAAAGCCTCGTTGATAATAGACATTTGGAGACAATAATCTTTTGAAAAGGGTGTCATTGTTGTGAACACCAAAAACCATTCTTCTCCTTTTACACTACTTATATTGTGTTTCCATTTTTAGATAGAGTCCTAGAAATTTGGTGCTTTCATTGAGATCTTAGAGGATGTACGCTACTGCTTGGATGAAGAACTCAAGGTGAAAGATCAATCGTAGCTAAGATGTGACTTTGTTTGAGTGCATGTAGTCATAGCAGAAATGTTTTTTCTATAAAATGAAGTGGGGGAAAAATGTCTATTATATCACCCATGATCACTAATTAAAAACAAAAAAAATGGATTTAGCTATGCATTCTACTACATGAAGTGATTAAATACATTATTGTTAGACATCCATGTCAGTTCCAACTTGCATGAAGTTCAATATTCTCTACCAAACATCTTATATGTTGGACAAATGTTGGAATAAAGTCATGACACCAAAATTTATGTTTTGTGTTGTATCTTAAATGAAAAACATTGAGTGAAAGTTGTGATAACTTTTGGTGATTTTTTTACTTCATAGAAAGTGGTAATGGTGCTCATATGATTCGTTATAAGAATGTCCAAAAAATCATTATTATACTGTAGCAGTTCAAGATGGTTGCCTCTTATTTTTTTTAAGTGTTCCTACTATAATTGTTACTAGAGTTGCTACAGAGTAGTCAAAGTTGGAGTAGTTGTTCCATGAATAGGTGGTCAAGATTAAATAACTACTAACATTTGTTAAATCCCTTTCTAGGGTGCATGAATAGTACCATGATCAGTTGAATAGAATGTGGGGATAGGTATGGTAACTCACTGAGTTATCTTATCAATGTCGAGTTATGTAGTAGTTGGGTCTATAGTTGAACATAGAATAACTTTCTAAAGAAGTGGTGAGTCCAAAAATTCTTTCCACTATACAGGATTGTCGCGGAATGGAGGAAGACATCTCTCCTACTATTAACTGTGACTATGTAGAATGCTTTAACATTCTAAGAACAGGATAGGAATAATGTAGTGATGTGGTGGATCATTTTCCTTGTGATAATAAACTCAAACAATTTCATAAAATAGGAGGAATAAGATGTAAATACTTGTAGAGTTTCTTAAAATGATCTCGGATCTACCACAAAAGATTCCCAAATTGGCTATGAGCATAGTGTTTTGGCTAGAAGCTATAATTCTTAAGTTTTTCATGTGACGAGTGTAACAAGTACTGATGCACTCTCAACTACTTCTATAAAAGGTATTAAGAGTTCCCCTTAGTGTCAACTCAAAAGGAGATATACAATCTATGGGGAGATGTACAGTATTATATGGGATAAGACAAGCCTATCGGGGATAGAGATAGGGAACAATTGAATTTCCCTATCTAGGTTCAATATTCATCGGCTCCCTCAACGAGTGTCTTCAGGAAAGATTCACAACCAGATGTCGTACAAGTGCATGACCCGATGGCCAGAAATTAAAAATATTAGCAGAATGGGACGTGGTAAATACACTAAAATAGTACATGATAGTCAAGTTCAAATCCTAACATTTTTTCTCAAACTCAATGAAGTAATCATAAACTATATCCACAATGCTCCATTGATAATAAAACCTATAATAGAACACAATTAGTCATCTATATAACCCATTAAAATTAAGAAATATGAATCTTATCACATGGCCTTCAATGTTATATTATGCCTTGTTAAATTAATATAAGATCACACCCATTATTGGTGACAAGATAATAAATCAACCCACTAGTGACAAGATAATAAGCTCATACCCATATTTGTTATTGTGAAATAAATTAACCTACTTTTTAAATGAATTTAATCTCACACTCATTTTCATGATGATTTAATAAGTCAACTCACTAGTGGTGAGATAGTGAGATCCTACCCATATTGGTAATGAGACAATAAATCAACACAGTAGTTAAGAGTGAGTGAACTCTTTCCCTTATTTGTGGTGATCTAATAAATTGATTTGATTGTGATGATCCAATAAACTTTAAACCTCATATGCGAGGAGAGGAATAATTCAAACACCTTCCTAGATACATTTTTATTTCAATTTTCCTATTATATGGATTTGAACTGTTAATTCATTCAATAAACAAACCACTATGAAATTTACATGGATGGTGTTCACACCACTGATCCAGTATGTTATAATAAACCATTATTGTAAATAGGAATGATTGCATGAGTATTTTTTTTTAAACCCCAAGGATCGAAATGTTTTCTTGATCAAGAGGAACATGTCTTAGAGTCAATGAAATATACCAATTTTTAACATTGGGAGATAGGATAAACTAATGAATATTACAATGCACTAAGAACTACAAATAGAAGATTTTTTATTTCACCGTAACTAGCATGGAATAAAAAATATAGAATAGAATATTTACCTTTGATGATTGGATATTATCAAGGTGCACATTATTCCCTAGTTGTAAGGTTTTTTGCCCATATCTACCATCACTATAGAGAAAGTCTCATGCGCAGCACTCAAAAACATCAGATTCATGTGATGTTTCATCAAATAGATCACAAGATCAAATAAAAACTCACATAGAAAGGGACTCTAGATCAGTTATCAGAGTATCTAACTTCATAAAGGCATTGGCAATCATCTGTTCTAGAATCTCAGCAGTATAGTGTAATGACGGATCATTTTTGAGCATGCAGTTAGCAATCTGTAAATCCTGATTGAAGCTCATCATTCAGCATGTTTCACCAACATCTTCAGTATTGGGAGATCCATAACTATAATGTTAGACATAATGAATCATCAAATAATTTTTACCTATTTTATGATAACATAAAATGGATAAAATTAATGTGTGTGATTCTAAAAAATTAAATAATACATGGTTTAAAAAAAATCATGACACCAAACAGTAAAATTTAGGGAAAAATAGATTAACAAAATAAAATAAAACATGAAATAGAAATAGGATTCATGAAATTGTGTAAAGAACTTAGGTATGATTCCATCGGCATGTCAGGTAGTTGGTGCTGAAGCAGTTGAGTAGATGGATCTTATAGTTGGGAGTTCTTATGGTTGGAATTAAGATTTTTTTGTCTATTTTTCAAGGTGACTAGGGATAGATAGAGGTGTTCATCCTCATCTCAATATTTTGGGAGTGTTGTGTAGATGACACATATGTTTCATTTGAGGTTGGTCAGTGTCATAACTGGATATAACTCAGGAGAGATCTATCATATGGTGGGGAGTTTATAATGGATTAGGTACTCAATTGGGGTAATTCAGGCCTAATATTAAACTAACCATGTTTATTTGAACCTTTTTAGGTTTTAGAGGTGTATTTGAACATTTTTAAAGTTTTAGAGGTGTGGACATATACCAATAGTCGAGTTTTAAAAATTTTGATAGGGATCGAGGCTAAAATTCTACAGGAATTCATTAGTAACACCACAGCCAAGGGAACCATGACATGCTTTGTAGTTTCATAATAATATATTTTCTAAAGATGGTGAAGGAACACGCTATAGACAAGGAACTTGTATCATTGTGATTATTTTTATAAGAATAAACTCTTTTAAAGTAAGGTTACATTTTTGATCTGAAGGTGGATCATACTATGACCCATAGTGTTACTCCATAATTCCCTAGCCACAAATGGTGGTTTCATAGTGAATAGAAGGATCATGTTGTAACATGGTCCTAGGTAGTGGAGTTAAGTTATTGAGTTATCACTAGGGGATATGTGCCACAACATGACTCGAAGGGCCCCATTACAAGGTATGATTTGAAGAGGAATTGTGTCGTGAACCCTATGAGTCGCACCACAATGTACTTCCTATCCAGTTTTTTAAATGTCAATTAACATGTTTATTTAATTAATAAAATGAGGTTTTGACCTCATTTTCCTCCGAATAGTAGGTTAGCTATCCCTAAATTCTATCTCTTTCCTTATCCCCATCCCAAGTGGAATTTTGAAGTTGGATCAGGTGAATGCTACACTTTCCAAGCCATTGAGTAAGAAGAACTAACTAAAAAACACACTATGTAATAAGGATACCAAATCAGAGTGTTAGTGGTGTTAATAATAAGAAAAGTAATATTAATAATGAAATTATCCTTAAATGGGATAAACAAGATACTGATAAATGAGAAAAAAACATAGTGCTCATTTTTGTAGAGGAGGTCTAAAACCATTATGTCACTATTAGAATCACCCCAAGGAAAAATAACCCAAAATAGTTGGAAAGGGAAGTTATTTGTCATTACAAACAAGATTACTCGTTTAATACTCCACCCTCATGAACAGAACTTTTTTAATGATCACCTGAGCCTATATCAACCCCATCCAAACATATGATGGTTTCAACCTGAGATGTACTAAAATAAAATTAGTCTAGGGAAAGCAACTTCTCTTTAAAAATCTAGACCAAAGGTATTTTGTTTCATACAAAATACATCACCCTTTATTATAAAAAATAAATAGATTAAATTCATTAATATATTTCAACCCAAGTCTCCCAAAATACCTCTCATGACACATACCCTCCTACTTAACCTAGTATATAGTTCTTCTACCTAGTTCTCCTCCACACCAATAGTTGGAAATAAAATAATTAAAAAAAATAACTAACTGATTTAGTAAAATATGAATTCATCTTATAATAAAAATAAGAATATAAAATTACACTATGTGGATTAAAATTATCTTCCCCTCCTTGGATAAAAGTTTCCCTTTATATCCATAAATCTTATTAGCCACCCACTCCTTCAACCAGTGAAAAGCGTCCACATGTGACCAACAAATAATAAGTTGAAATTCCATATTTTTTCATGTAAAACATGAACAAAACCTACACACAAAAAATACAACTGGAATGAAATAAGAAAATATAGGACATACAGATATGATTTCCTATTTAATTACCCATTTCCTGCCCTCTTCCTGTTGCTGACAATGATCTCCCCATTCACCAACCAAAGAATAAACCAAACCTTGTTATCCAATTTCTATAGATCTGGTTGAAGATTATGTAAGAGCACTCTCTGCATAGCTGTAGTAGTAATATATTTTAGTAAATGATGGCCATTATATATTAACCATACTTTAGAGGATCCGAGATTAATTTTATCTTCTCATAGAATTCAAGTCTTAGGTGAAGGAAATATTCAAGAACTGCAAGGAAAACAAAAACTTAAATACCTGAAAATTATCATTGAAAAATGAAAAATGGGATTTGACGGTGAGTATACTTCGCACTGGTTTTTCATATTTGTTAATTACACCATTTGAGTCAAACATGTGCGTATTTCTTGTACTGATAAAGGTTTTGAGTTTAATCATTTTCAGCAAACCCTCCTACCTTACCATGCCAAGTTTCTCCTCCCACATAATTACCTCAAAATGAACAATGGTTTAATCATTGTGCTCCTTGTAATCCTGTATTTTTAAGAAAAATACATATTTTAGAGACACTGTGGAGAAGGAAAGGAGATAACTATGTTTGGGCCTTCCCACCTTAATTAAGGGATCCTTGATTTTTTCATTCCCCAACATGATGGATTCCAAAAAATCCTTGTAATCTTGAGTCTGCTTTTGGATGGGTAGATTTATAATCCTCTGGGTTGTGTCATCCACTTCTTCTATATTTCCAGTGACAGTGTAGGTTTCCCCACCTTCTGTGGTTTTAATTTTCTCAATAGTCCCCTCAAATCCCTTGTACCATGGATCCATGGGCCCTATCATTTCTCAATCTAAAAGGCATATCAAATTTCATAAAATGCATCTGGGATCATAATTTGGGACATAGGAGCTCCACCCAGTACTGATCCTTTCACTCCTATTGACCAGAACCATTGCAATAACTGGTATATAACTTAGGAGTTCCACAATAATGTTCAGAACAATATTCATAAAAGCACTGTAATCACACACTTACAAACTGGGTTCAATAGACTGTCTATCTTCATTCAAGTTGTTGAGTAGAATATCATCATCCTTCGGGAATAAGAAACATTTAATTGGAGATAGTCTAGTTTATACGTATATGGAACTGGCATGGTCTTTTCCTCCCTGGTTAAAATACACAAGTCTCATAAAGTGATATTTTGGGCAGAATTTTTTCTCAAATGAAGTAAAATTGCAAAAGGATTTACCTGGTGTTTGGTACCAAATTGACCATTTGGTTGATGTAGGTTAATGTTGTTACTCCCAACAAAATCTTGTGTCATTCCAATTATGATACCATCAAGGTTGGTCTCCATGTGGAGATAAGATGAGTGTTCTGATTCATAACCAGAGAATTGGGAAAACTTTTCCACCTTTATAAAAATCCTCTTGAAAGAGCGGAAGATAATCTCCCATTGTCGGGATTCAAGCCATCAACCATTGATGGAATTTACCGATGAAGGTCCGCCATTGAAAATAGTATCATATCTTTATTCACAAAGTCATTGTACTTGATAGGCTTCTTCTTCTTATCAAGGTAAGTGTCATCCTACAGAAATAGATAATATAATAAGGTAAGATGCATATAACCCTAGAAATAACCTTTAAAAGTAAATTTTGAACCTCAAATTGTCGAAGAAATTCTTTCTAGATTCTAGATTTTTTTTGCTAAATGCATGATCAATTGTATTGCAATCTTCATCATCGACACACAGAAATTACTTCTTATGATTGTGGAGCTCACTGGAGTTTTCTTTTCCTTCTATGGATGTGCTTTTACCCTACCCCTAGTACATAGAGAATAAATTTCAGAAAAAACAATTCGGAAATGGGTCCTAATTGTGTTCTTATAGAAAATAATATAGATTATATAACATTTATGTGAATTGAATCCATATCATAGAATGCTCCACAACTCTGTAGCCTCTTTATTAAGGCCACACATTTTTTCTTCATCAAATATTTCTATTTCCCAATTATAATAATCCTAGAAAAAAAAAGATCATAATAGCATAGAAACAAAATGCAGTTACAAGTCATCAATTATCACCCGGATCATTATTCATGTCTTCTATAGTTATCAATATTTAAAAAAATTGACTAATTTATGTAATCATGTCAAACCAAGCCTTCAAAACAACTAAATATATCAATTTTTTATATTTTAAAATATTTTTTCAATCATAACAAATGATAGATAAGAAATACTATATGAAAATTCCATGTGAAGTAATTATACAAGATACATAAACATTACATATTCCAATACGACCAGTAGATGTGATCATATCTATGTGATAATCACACAACCACATTATAGCTACATCATTTTCTATTGGAATATGGTTGTATCATGAGTTCACATAATCATATCATCGCATAGATGTCCTCATGCTACTGCATTACATTGTTTAATCTCTACCATGTGGCTTACACTTCTCACACAGTCTATTATTATACATATTCCTTATTTTGTTTCATTATTCCATCATGGAAATTAACAGGATGTATCTTCCCTAAAACCAAGGGTTCTCTAAGATGACCAGTCTCTCCTTATTTAAATGAGTATGAATTTTGATAAGATAAATAAAAAGATTTATTAAGATCTAAGGCACCCAACATAGAAGATAAAACCTTAAATAACTTTGTGGGTAAGAGAATTCTGGAGCTGTGACTGGCTGAGATCAGCAAGGAGGAGGACAATCTCTGGGAGGGGGTGGCTGCGTCGGAGGTGCGCCGGAGGAGAAGGTAGGGTGAAAAACTAGGAGCAACGTCGATGGGGGGAGGTGACGTGTCTGAATTCAATGGTAGCATCTGGGGAGGAGGGTTAGAGATGAGAGCTCGTGGGGGGGGTTTAGTGAGGGGCAGTGTCGTGAGGGAACCATTGTGAAGATAGTGTAACGAGGGAACCTTTGTGAGGGTAGCATCGCGAGGGTGTTGTCGTGACGGCACCATTGGGGGAGGGGGTCGGGGGAGAAGATATATCATGAGGGGCACCATTGGTGAAGGAGGTCCATGCAAAGGTGAGGGTAATATGAGGGGGTCTCATAGAGAAGTGGAAACGGCCTGATGATCAGACCCTAATACCACAGGTTTTAAGTTAGGTGTGGCTATAAATTAACTTATATCCACATACTTATAAAATTGTGTCTATAGTTCTATGGGTATATGTCATTTTTCTAGTAGTTAATATCCAATCAAACTAAGAAAATTATGGATCTCGGTCATAGTTATTGTTCTGGTCCTACATTCAATAACTTCCATCTTTTATGGATCCACCGATATACCCTCTCTTAAGATTATATGATCCAAAAATGAAAGTTTATAGATCTAAAACTCTTAGTTATTATATTTTTCATATATCTTCTTCTTCTTTATAATCATTAGTAAAATTCTCAAGTTATATTCAAACTCTTATTTGATCATGGAATATATAATAATATCATATATAAATATTATCACAAATTTCTTGTGGTAATATAAAAATACTATATTCCTTAAACCCATGAATATATGAGGGGGTTATTAGGATAAAATGTAATTACTATAAATTAATAGTGGTTGTACCTTAAATGGAAGTTTTTATTGGGTATGTATTCACTTTTGACTCTCAAATGATAGTATTTATATCGAATTTAAATCTTTGAAAAATATTAAGCTCCATGTAATTGATTGAAAAATTATCAATATGAGGTATACAAAACTTATTCTTGATTTTGATATTGTTTGGTTCCTAATAAATAATATAGAGTTCCATTGATCTATCTTTATTCTTAACAAAAATAATGGGTGTAACCCATGTTGATACACTTGACCGAATGAATCCCTCATTAAGATTCTCTTGTAGTTACTTCTTTATTTCCCACAATGCAAATGGGAAAACTTAATATAGAGTATTTTAAATATGTGTGACATCATGTATTAGTTATATTAAAAAATCAACTTCACAATTCCAAGGAAGGATAAGAAACTATTCTGGAAAGACATTAAAAAATTATCATACAATAGGCTTATCTTTGATGTTGATATTCTCCTCAACCATCAAAGATGAACACCCCTTTTTAATATAAATCAAGACTTATAAATGGATTTAATTTCCATTGTAAGTTCATATTTTTTTCACATCAATTTATGATCATAGTTTTGTTCAAAATATAAAATTTGATTTCCCTTCCTAGGAAATTGTTATGATCATTATATATAGAAATAAAGTTGATTCCCAAAATAACATCAAATTCCACTAGATGTAGAATAACAATAATTGAACGAATTATATTCCCACAAACATCAATCAAATAAGAATCATATACTTAATATGAGATTAACATTCCATTAGGAGTTTTTACTGTTGATTCAATATCTAATCTTTGGGGTGGTATTTTCACAACCTTAAAAAATTTTAAAATTTTAAAAGAGTAGTTAGATTCATAATCAAATAAGATATTAGTAGTTATATATTGGATATTAAGTTTACCTTTCACCACTAAATTATCAGATCCCACATTTTACATAGAGATAACATTATATTTCCATTTGTATTAGATATAAGAGGTTTTTAACATTGATCATCTTCATCAACCTTTGAATTTCAGAACTAGATAGTATAATGCTCGTACTCCTTGTATTTGAAACATTATAGTGTGTGTGGTGGATTGTTTGGTACTTTATCTCCATCAATAGGTAACTTCCTCTTCCCATCACTTTGTTATATGATTTCTAGATGACCTTTCTTTCCACACTTAAATCATTTATGAGTCCCCTTAAGATAATCTCTTCTAAATTTCCTTCCACACATCGAGCATACAGAAAATCTCATCTTCTTCTCTCTATAATTTTTATTTTTATAATTTCCTTCAGAGTACATATTTGATTTATAATCAAAACCAAGAGACTGATGGGTAACTCAAATCTTCATTTACACCTTGATAGCACATTGAATAACATCTTCATAGCTACTGAAGTCTCTTATTTCTAACAAACTTTGGAGAATTTATTTTAATCCACTAAAGTATCGATCAATTTTACTTTCATTTTAGATGATAAAAACCTAAGAATACCTTTAAAGTCATGTAAAATTTGCCTCATGGGTACTAATAGATTCATTGTTTTTCTTCTTTAGCTCAAGTAATTCATTCTATATTTTCATATGAAGAATACAAGGAAAGTAATTATTGAAAAATAAGATCCTAAAATCATCCCAATCCATGGATTCAATTTCTTAATGTTGACTCATGCTCTTAATAACAGTCCATAATTTACTAGATTCACCTTCTAAATGATAAAGAGATGAAATAACTTTTCCATGGTTAGAACACTGGTTAATAGAAAAAAAAAATTCAATGGTATTGGTCCTTTTATTAGTAACTAATGGATCATTGATACCACTAAAATATGGATGATATTTCCACCTGAAGGACTCAAAATGATGTTAGTCCCTCCTTTTTAAATTTAGAAGGTCGGTATGATTTATATCTTTAGAAAGTTGTGTAAGCATAGAATCATGATTTTTTATTCCAGCTCCCACAACATTTGGTTTCTCAGGAGGAAAATCAACGCATTTTTTATCACATTCAGAATTAACAGAGTCCAATTGGGTTCCATCCATTGAATAAAACCAAAAAACATAGTTTGAGAAACAATAATCATGTTGGGAACCCACATAATCATGATAAATCATTAATAGGATGTCTAAATCAGGAAATGTATTTATAATATATGATGCCATAGGCTTAACCTAGTTCATTCATGGTCATCTTTTATTCAAATCCATCGTAATGGTTTATAAATAAAGTGTGAATTAACCCAACAATGTGCACCCCCATTAGGAATTTCAAACCAGTTGTGTAGTAAAGGAACACTCACTATGAACTACAATGTTGGCTGAGATATACTCAACCAACTATTTTGGGGATTATTATCCCTAGATTATCTTTTTACAAAACTGCATCCCCTTATAGTATCCAGATAGGGTTTTATTGTTAGTAAAACCATGAAATCCCTAAATTAAAAAATCTTTATGATGTTATCCAATATATATACTTATACCCACGGTTTTAACCAATGTTCTCTAATACTAATATTCAAATATGTACTAAACCTTTCTATAATACCATATATATCAATCTATAGTTCGTATGCGAGGATACTATATCTGAATAAATAAATATTCAATATATTTTATAAATACTCTCCCAAGTATCTTAATAGTTTAGTGAATTTAGATACTAGATTCAAAATATTATTATTTCATGAAATATATTCATTATATCCCACAAATATAATCCCATATATTAGTCTTCTTAGACATACCCCACTTAAAAACTTTCTTCATAACCTGGGAAATGAAAACATAATAATGGGTGAGTCATATGATCATAAATGGTAATCAAGGGAGATATCAACGATAACTTAAACATTAAATGATAATAATTTTATGAGAATATGAGACTGAAATTTTAAAATCCATACCCATCATATCATAGATCATAATATAGAAACATTTGATAAATCTTGACAGTTTATAAGTCATGAATCATAAAGGAATCAAAGAACATCAGCAATGAGAGAATACATTTTCTATAGGAAATGAGTTTTTGGAATACACATAAGTATATAAGATAATTTACTTTATCAAGTCTCACTACTAAGACTAAAATATTGGATTATTTTCACTCCCCATTCCATCGCATCATTAGTCAATGTTCACTCATGAGACTATTAGAGTGGATAGACTCCATTACTTAACTAGGTTCACTCCCCATTCCAGCCCTTATTATCACTTAAGATATACATATTTACCTAATTAAATGGAATGATATATAATTATAGGCCCACCCATCACATAATCATAATCCATTCATATGTGTGCCATAATATCTTAAAACATTAATCATATATCATAACTCATGGAAAAGAAATGGGTTACATAAACCTTTTAATAATTTATCAAAGACTAACCTGTGGAAAATAAATATGTTTCATAAAAATATCCATAGAATAATAATAAAACATCCCAAGAAAGAATAAGGAGTGTATACATGGATTATATACCTAGTAAATCATAAGTAACATCAAATTATGTTATCATAGATGAATGTTTCGTTAAAGGGTCACTTGGAATATTTTTTGATGAAAATACCTATTTCATTTTCAAATCACTTTTTAAAACATAATAATTTCCAAAATATTATAGAAAAAATTTTATATGAAAATAACAACGGAAACATGTAAATTAATTTTCAATTATTTGAGTGGCTATGACATTGGTAAATTCACTTCATGTCATATATGTTAAAACAAGCATTCATTTCACTTTTTTAGTAAAAAGTGAAAATACCTTTTTCAGAAAATTATAAGAATATTCCTTGTCAAATATTTTTTAAGAAGTCAAACGTGGGCCAAAACTAATTTAATAAATTTTATAATAACATTAAAAATATTCTTCAATATATTTTAAAGAAAAAACGGGCTTAGAATAAAAATATTCCCAACTAAAGAGGAAATAAATTTGGTTTTTTTATATTTTCTCAGTAATTTTACTTACCAAAAAGAGTAAAATTATATTATTACTTGAAAATTAAATTAATTACCAAATTATAAGAAATTTAACTATATTATTGAGTGGTAAATCATAAAATTTTATTATCCAAAACTTAATTATTAATAGTCCTAGTAAATAAAGAGATTCAAATATAAAACCCTTACCTAATGTTTGATTTTCTTTTAAAGAACTGTAAACGCATGTATAATAAATTTAAATTTGTTATAAATATATATATCATAATCATTTACATACTTAAAAATTATATATTATCCACTTATAACATTTCAACACCAATTTATTAAAATTTACTTATTAAAATCATTGTTCCCCAGTGTTAACTGTTTCCTTTTTCATGAATTTTTGTTTTCTAGTTATTAACCTTGAACTTTGATCATGGTTACATAATATCCATAATTTTAATGAGGATATAAATATAATATATATTCATTATATATAAAAATTTACATTTATCCATAAATGTTATATATAGAAAAATAATTAACATCGTTCATAGAGATGATAGGTTGTACGTATGCATGAATGTTCTTTTCATTTTTTATACAAAAAAATAAAGAAAGAAATATATTATTTTTTACCTTTAAGAATCATTATTATATAAAAAATAATATATATATATATATATTAAATAAAAACTTATTACCATCCACATAAATTATAATGAAAATATGAATCACATCACTTCGTGGATGTGGTAATCCACATGTATGGATGAGTGGAATTTTCATTTTCCAACTGATGGGAAGGTAGGAAAGTAGACATTATATTATCATTATAGAAGAATAATTATTTCAGAAATATAATATATAAACATTAAAAAAATCTTAATAACCATCCATGTAATTTTATGATGGAAAATTAATTTTATCACAGCATGGAGGTAGTAGTTCACACGTACGCACGAGCGATACTTTCACTTACCATTCGATATAAAAGTGGGTTAATAAAGTTGGTTTCATAATTAATAAAATTTAATAATATTTAAAATAGTTAAGTTATTATTTTATAATGAATTCTGTAGATTTATGGAGTGTATAAGAATAAATAATTTTGAATTATCTTAAGTAGGATGATTACCCATTCTTTAGTAAGCCCCCTTTAGATCCCTTCTTAAGAACACTTTGAATGGAATTTTAAGAAGACCAAAACCTATACTTACTAGGTAATTTTATAAAATAATTGCGTAGGTTTTGGTTGATCTAGATGTCTCAAAATTTAATAAATAATATAAATTATGTGTTTCATTTTATAAGTGGGGAAGAGGACACACTTGTAATATTTTAAGAGTTTAAAATATAACAATGGCGTACTCAACAAAAGTTATTCCAAATGGCCAGATATTAAAATTTGGGATAGTATGAGATAAAATTATTTCTATTAAATAGTATTTAAATTAGTTTAGTTATAAAACTTACCCTTATCTCTTGGTTGACCCCCCCCCCCCCCGGTAAACTCATTTTAACCTTAACTGTGGTGGAAAAGTTTTACTATTTCTACTATTCATTATGACCTAAAATTAAGTTAATATTATTATATAATATTAATTATACTTATTTAATATATTTAATCCATTTCATCAAATTCAATTCATAGAAGTGGAATAATTTTATTTGAAATTAAACCCACAAAACGCGATGAAAAGCGATTTTCTAGAAAAAAATGTTTTCTTATGTATAAAAAGACTTTATACCAAAATTCAACATAAATCTGATTCTAATAAACTTAATTAGATTATTAATAATATAAATGAACTAATATAATAGTGAAATATTTCTTAAACAAAATGAAACTTTGTAAATTCTTGAAATAAAAAAACTGTTTTTAATAAAAATCATTATTTTTCACTATTCGTTGAAAAAAAAATCTTTTTATAAAATTATAAAAAATTCAATATAAGATAATTTTACATACTAATTTAAAGAATAAATTTTATTTTTTAAAATATATTTTCTAAAAGTGGAAAAACGAAATATATTTTTTTCTCAAAATAAATAATAACCTTTTTAGGAAAATGTATTTTTAAATCATATAATCACTTTATTAAAAATGGAGTACTTATTTATCAATAGATTTGATTTTCCTAGAAACTTTATAAACATTTTTTTCGAAATGTGGTTATTCTTATTCACTCCACCAATGTGACTACTAGGTTATAATAGTAAACTATATTTAATTTCATTTAGACTTTGGGTTTCATGTATCACAAGCTATCGAAAAAAATATATTTATTTGAAGAGAAACATATCATAAAATATTTGGGTGTTTCATGTTTATTTCACCACTATTTTCTCATAACCCATTGTAGTAGTTTTGATCACATGGGATTTCCCTTTATCTTTATGATTAAGATGTTTATGACATGATTGTCATCATTAACCCTTAGATTAATGCATTGATTAGAATAATTTTCATGATCCTTGAAATTATAGAATTGAAGTGTGGGTGGATTATTCAATTGAAGTTTTTAACAACTCCTTTAAAAGACTAGAATCTTCATATCACATCATTGTTCTTTTTTTCGATGTCCTTCTTTCCCAAACTAAAAACATTTACTAAACCCCTTAAGGAAACTTTACTTGGGATTCCTTCCACACTTCTGACATGAAAGAAATTTTATTTTCTTTCCTCCATGGGTTTTTGTTGGACTCCTCATGTGTTAATCATGTTTTAATGATCAAAGACTCTTTTACTGTTAATTAATCTCAATCTTCATTTCACATCTTTCTAATGCTCTTCAATCTCAATAATAACTTCTCATCATGTTTTAATAATAAAAAATCTTATGGATGTAAATTACTCTCTTTATTATTTACAAGTCTTTTGAATAATCACAAATCTCACATATATTATCAAGCCTTTGTGTTTATAATTCATGTTCTCTTACTCTCTAACGATTAAACATAATCCTTATTCTGTATATTCTGTCTAAGTCCAAATACAGATATTTGTCTAAGTATGGACTCACCGTGAAGGACTCACCATGATCCAGACACCATAAAGGCCAGACACTGTGAAGGACTCATCGTGACCCAGACATCGTGACCCAGACACTGTGACCGAGACATCGTTACCCAGATACCGTGAAGGACTCACCGTGACCCAGACACCATGAGATAGACACCGTGACGTGTTCATACCGTGAAGAACATACCATGAAGCACATACCGTGAAGCTCATACCGTGAATCTCATACCGTGAAACTCATACCGTGAAGAAGACACTGTTTACATAATCAATGTGACACCATTACTTAAATTTTTTTCAATATTATTTAAATAATATTAATGGTCATATTTTATTTTTTTAATGCAATTATTGTTATTTAATGATAGTTATTGGCATGTCAATAAAATGTATCTCGTACCTATGAAAAGGGAATCATTCATACTTCCAGAACTCATGGAATATAAGGAAGATTAAGATGCAGTACACAAATATACCATACAGAAAACAGAATAGAAGTGGCGTGCAAGTGTGAATATACAACGAGAATAACTTATATACACTGAGAGCACTACAAGAAGAAAAATCCTGAATAAGAAAGAGATTTCCAGACATTCAAATAATTCTCATGAATGTAATCTGACACCACTGAAGAACACACGACGAATCAAGAGATCTTTTTCATTCCTGTAGAAGACAAGTTGACTACGACACTTTGTTTTTCAGCAGAAAGACCAGAGAAGGACTCAGAATCATTCCTGTTGAATCCAACAAGTCTAGAGCTGCATTGATAATCACTAGAGCTTTCTAAACTCTTATCTTATCTCTCTAAGTGATTTATTTATTAACATTTGAGCAGTGTGGTGTACTCTGTATTTATTATACACACATTGTCTCCTGCATTGAACTGAAGGATATAAAAATCCTCAAACCACAATTTTTTACTCTTGTTTACCCAAATAAACTATGGAAGAGGTCCTTGTGTGGCCTGGTCTGTTTGTTTCCCATAAAGAATAGTGGTAGAGGTCCCTGTAAGGCCTGGACAGCTTTGTAAAGTATTGTTAACCCCGATCCAGGGTGTGGATCAAATTTATATAAATTTGAGAGGACTAAGTCTCAGCTTGAGACAGAACCTCTTGTTATATCTGTTGTGAATCTTTAGTTTAAGTTTATAGTATACTACATATATCTTATTTATTCCGCTGCTATTACTTTGAAATACAAAACTATTTTAAAGCTACTTTGATAGTTAAATTAGAAAGTGTTTACACTTATTGTAAATCAGTAGGTTAGTTTCAAAAGTTAGTTTGATCTTGTGGTTAAATTAACTGAGACCTGATCAATCTTTGAGAAGCTAAGTGAACATTTACAATCTGTATAAATTTACTACAGTTTAACTTGTTTTATAAATTGGGGTATTTTAAATAAACAATATTTTTAACAGAAATTCTAATTGGAACTCAATTCACCCCCCTCACCCCCTCTTGAGTATCCACTCCGAACAACATTTTGTATCAGATGTGTTAAAATATTTTTTGAAATACTCTGTTGTTCAACTGTGATTTTAGTTGTATTTTAATGTTCCTAAAATTTCTGTTATTTCTAAATTTTTATCTCATTAAATTTTTTTGTTTTAACCTAGTTATCATGGATAACAGACTTAAAGGTGTTACTACTAATAGACCACCATTTTTCAGTGGATAAAACTATGCTCAATGGAAAATTAAGATGAAAATTCATTTAGAAAGCTTGGGTTTTGATATTTTGACTACTATAGAAGCAGAATATAAAATTACCACTACAGTTAGATCCACTTGGGATGAACCTACAAAGACTGCATACAATAATAATTGTAAATCTATGAATGCCATGTACTGTGCTCTAGGAGATGAAGAGTTTAACAGAATTTTTTCTTGAAAAAATGCTTTTGAAATTTGGGATACTTTGGATGTTTCTCATGAAGGAACAACCAATGTTAAAGAAATGTGATTGAATACTTATACTATTAAATATGACAATTTTAAAATGAAGACTGATGAACCTATTTCTGATATGTACCTCAAGTTTAATGAGATAGTCAATACAATGAATTCACTCGGAGAGGTTGTTCCAGCAAAGGAAAAAATTATGAGAATCTTGAGATGTTTACCAGACCGATGGAGAGGCACATTTGTTTCAATCAGAGAGTCATGTGAAATTGTTGCTCTGCCTGTCAAAGAACTCATTGGTAAGCTCATTATGTAGGATAAAGAAATCAAGGTGAATAAAGAGGAAGATTATGAACCTAAGAGAAAATATGTGGCTTTCAAGACTACGGCTTCAAAGAGTAAGGACAAAGATAAAGCTCAAATGCAAACTGACAGTTCAACCAGTGAAAATTCAGACTCTGATAGTGATGCTGAAATGGCTCAGATAGCCAGAAGGTTTAAGAAATTTTATAGGAAAAAGAATTTTTTCAGAAAATCAAATTACAAAGGAAATTATGAAAATAAGGGACATTGGAAGAAGGATTGGAAGAAGCCAGATAAAAGTGATGAAGTTGTTTGCTATGAGTGAAAAAGAAAAGTACATATAAAAGCAGACTACCCAAAGTTAAAATTCAAAAAGAAATATGATTACAAGGATAGTAAGTACAAAAAGGATATGAAGGCTACCTGGAGTGCTTCTGAAGACATCACAAGTGAATCTAAAATGTCTGATTCTGAAATAAAACATGCCAACATGTGTTTCATGAGAAACACTTCTGAGGTAACATCTGAAACTCCTTTAAATTCTTATTATTATGGAGATGATTCTGATTCTGAATATATGTAAAAATCTGAACTGTTTGAATACTGTGATATGTTGGGGGAAACCTGTAATGAGATGAAAGACAAATACAAAGGTTTAAAGAAACATTAAGCTTTATCTGTTAAACATAAATCTGATCTTGACATAGAAATGGAAAATAATACTCGGTTGCTTAAAGAAAACACTAAACTGAAATTATCAAATGAGAAACTTAGAAAGGACTTAGAGAAATTTACAAATGGAAAAGATACACTAACTCAAATGATAGGTAATCATATTACACCTAGATACACTACTGGTATAGGATACCAACCTGGATAGAGACAGATTACCAAGAATAGATTTACTCCTAAATCTGGACAGAATACTGCATGTTCTAGTTCTGGACATTTATATGCTTCAACTAGTTATTCACTTAGTTATAAATCTAATAGAGTTTATCTTTCAAAATCTTTTGATTCTGTAAATTATATGAGACCCATAAGACAAATGTGGGTACCGAAAGCTTTGATTGCTTACCTGTCTGGACCCAAGAAGATTTGGGTACCAAAATCATTTCCTATTTAAATTTTTTTAGTAGGAAACCTGCTTGAAGAGTTCCCACAATAAGACATTGTATATGGACAATGGATGTTCAAGACATATGTCTAGGGATTACTCGTGTTTTAAAAGTTTAATAATGGTTGATGGAGGTCATGTCACCTTTGGTGATAATTCGAAAGGAAATATCATCATCCTAGGCCAAATTGGTAACACTGATTCAGTTTTATTTTCCAAAGTTTTATTTGTTGATGGAATGAAATATAATCTGTTAAGTATTTCTCAATTATGTGATGATGGTTTTAATGTCAAATTTGAAAATGATTCTTGTAATGTTTTTAATTCTAAAAATGTTTTAGTCTTTTCTGCTCTAAGAAATGAAAATTTTTATGTTGTTGATTTAAATTCATTAGATAAGAAAAATGTTACCTGTTTAAATGATTTTCATAAAGAGTCTTGGTTATGGCATAGAAGATTAGGACACTGCAATTTACACTCACTTAGAAAAATAACTAGGAATAACTTGGTTAGAGACCTAACAAAACTTGAGTTTCCAAATGACAAAGTTTGTAATCCCTGTCAAAAGGGAAAGAAACATAAGGTTTCTTTTAAATCAAAGAAAGAAGTTTCAACTTCTCAACCTCTCAAGTTAGTTCACATGGATTTGTTTGGACCATCAAGAGTTTCTAGCTTAAATGGGAAGTACTATGTCTCTGTCCTAGTAGATGACTTTTCTAGATATACTTGGGTATACTTCTTAACTCACAAAAGTGAATCTTGTTCTTACTTTGTTAAATACTCCAAATCTGTAGAAAATCTTAGTGGACTTAAGATTAAAACCCTAAGAAGTGATCATTTCCGTGAGTTTGAAAATCATGAGTTTGAATCCTATTGCTCACACAATGGCTATAGTCACAATTTCTCTGCCCCTAGGACACCTCAGCAGAATGGTGTAGTAGAAAGGAGGAATAGAACCCTACAAGAAATTGCTAGAACTATGCTTAATGAATATGACCTGCCTATTTAATTTTGGGTTGAAGCTATCAATAAAGCTTGTCATATCATTAATAGAGTCTTAATTAGACCTCTTCTTAAGAAGACGCCTTATGAGTTGTGGAACAATAGAAAACCTAAAGTCAGTTACTTTATAGTCTTTGGCTTCAAAGTCTTTGTTCTCAATACAAAAGATATTCTTGATAAGTTTGCTTCTAAGAGTGATGAAGGAATATTTTTAGGATATTATTTAACCAGCAAAGCCTATAGAGTCTTTAATAATAGAACCAAGTGTGTGGAAGAATCCGTTCACATCAAATTTGATGAAACTGATCCACATGAGCCTAAAACCTCTCTTGAAAATCTCGAAGAAGATTTATCTGTTCTGAACCTTAATGACAAATCTAATGAACTTTCTATAAAGACAACAAGTTTTGGACTTATTCCAGAATCTGTTCCTAATGAACTTGAACCCAGAGAAGAACCTGAAATTTCTAGTCCTACCTTTACTAGATCAACTAGAATTCTAAAGAATCATCCTTTAGATGCTGTTGTAGGAAATCTTGAGAGAGGGACACATACTAGAGCTTCTCTTAGAAATCAGGTTGAACATCAAGACTTCTTGTCACAACTTGAACCTAAAAACATTGATGATGCTATTAATAATGAATTTTGGGTAATTTCTATGCAAGAAAAACTCAATAAATTTGAAATAAATAAAGTTTGGAATCTTGTTGAAAGACCTAAGGACACTTTCACAATAGGCACTAAATGGATGTTTAGAAATAAAGTAGATGAATCTGGAAACATAGTTAGAAATAAAGCTAGGCTAATTGCATAAGGCTATAGTCAAGAAGAAGGTATTGACTATGAGGAGACTTTTTCTCCAGTAGCCAGATCAGAAGCTATTAGGATTTTACTTGCTTATGCTACTCATCTAAATTTCAAACTATATCAAATGGATGTTAAGAGTTCATTCTTGAATGGATATATTGTTGAGGATGTTTTTGTTGAACAACCATCTGGATTTTCAAACCCTCATTTTCCAAATCATATTCTCAAATTACCAAAAGCTTTATATGGTTTAAATCAAGCTCCAAGAGCTTGGTATGATAGATTAAGTACTTTTCTAATATCTAAAGGTTTTACAAAAGGAATAGTTGATCCTACTCTGTTTATAAAACGAATTCCTAAAGATGTTTTAGTTTTACAAATTTATGTAGATGATATTATTTTTGGATCTTCAAAAACTACATTATGTACTGATTTTTCTAAAATGATGCAAAATGAATTTGAAATGAGTTTAATGGGTGAACTTAAATTATTTATTGTATTTCAAATCTTTCAAAATGATAATGGAATTATTTTAACTAAAATTAAATATACTAGAGATCTTTTAAAACTCTTTGGATTGGATAGAAAAAAAGGTAGTGACACTCCCATGAGTACCACCTATAAATTGGATTTTGATGAAGATGTTAAATCTCTTGATCAAACCACTTATAGAGGAGTGATTGGAAGTCTACTCTGCCTGACTGCTAGTCGTCTTGATATTATGTTTAGTGTGTGTATGTTTGCTCATTTTCAAGCAAACCCTAAAGAGTCACATTTAAATGCTGTAAAGAGAATTTTCAAATACCTCAAGCATACTCCCAATTTAGGACTATTCTACCCCAAAGGACAATCATTTGAATTAGTTAGTTATTCTGATGCTGATTTTGCTGGATGTAAGTTAGATAGAAAAATAACCTCTAAAACGTGTCACCTTTTAGGAAAGTCATAGTATCACGGTGTAGTAAGAAACAAAATTCTGTTTCATTATCTACTGCAGAAGTAGAATACATAGCTGTTGGAAGTTGTTGTGCACAAATTTTGTGGATGAAACACACATTACTAGACTATGGATATCAATTCAGACATTTCCCAATAAATTGTGACAACACAAGTGCTATTAACATTTCTAAGAATCATTTTTCTCATTCTAGGACAATACATATTGATGTAAGACATCACTTTTTGAGGGATCATTATCAAAAAGGTGATATCACTTTGGAATTCATTGGTACTGAATATCAACTTGCTGATATATTCACTAAACCATTAAATTCTGAAAGATTAGACTACATCATACATGATCTTGGTATGATTAATCATAAGTAAATATCTTACCGATATTAATGTATAATACTTTACTATATTTTACTTTATGGTTTCATAATCACTGTTTCTAGGTTATTGTTTTATGTTCACGGTCTCACCGTCAAGACTTTATTCTCATGGTCTTTCAACTTACTATCTCACCGTGACTGCACAGAATGCTCACTGTCTCACCATGATGACTATCAATTGTCTCACCGTGATTACTAGTTTTCATCACACTGTAACGCCTGCTCACGGTCTCACTGTGAAGATTATTTATATTCTTATTTTAACCAGTATTGCGTAATTTTTATTTTACTGCTATTTGATTTCTCGCGTTTTTTATAACGTTTGACATTCCCAAATGATAAAACCTAAGGGTTTCATTCGATTTCTTACTCGAACTCTCTCCCGAACCTTCTCTTCTCTCTCACCCAAACCTTCAGTGGATGCCAAGGATGAAGCGTTCATCTTCACCCTCATCAGAGAAGCGCTGCTCTAAGAAACAAAAGAGGACACTGAGGATAGATCTTGAAGGACCTCTAAACCCAAACCTGGTAATCCGTACAGTTGTACCTGAAAAAGAGGTTTTCCCAGAGTGGTTGATGTCTAGCAAATCTTTAGTTTTAAAAGTTTGAAGAGATCAAGGATGGCTTGGACGGTTCACTGGATAGAATAGACCGATATACCCGAGATTGGTATCTCAATTTTATCAGTATGTGAAGTTTTCTTTTGAGTTTGGAGAAAGATTTATGGTGACAAGTTGGATAAATGGTCAAAAGTGCTCTTTCTCTTCGAGGATGTGGGTTGTATGCCTAGGGATTCCCCATGAAGGAGTTTATGAGGATTACCAGAGAGACCCTCCTCCAACAACCGACATCTTTGACTTGGAGACTTCTTTGGAAAACTTGACTGGAAATGCCACCAAGCGAAGGGACATTGCTGTTGAATTAGATGGGGAGACTAGACTTCTGTTGAAATTTGTTCAAAATTTGATTATCCCAAGAAAAGGAGATTTTTCTCTAATGATGTACCAGGATGTGTTCCTGATTCGTCTATTGAAGAATGGCCATAAGATCAACCTATGCAAGTATGTTATCAACCATATCTATGAGCTGATCAAAGTCACTTCCAAATCCACCTCCTTGTTTTACTCAAGGATGATTTCGGCTATGTTAGTTTCCAAAGGGATGGTTGGACCAAATGAAGAAAAGTTAGAGGACCTTGATTTCTTCATATCCATGCCTATCATCAGAAGGATGAAGATTAGCTGGAACCCATGGAAGAAGAAGTGGGTTGAGGATAATGATCAAGTGTATAAAAAGTTTAATCCTATTGACTATCCAATAAGGCCTAAGAATCTATCTAATCCTGGTTTGGAACCAGATGAAGTGGCTGAGTTTTTAGAAGAAGAAGAAGAGGAAGTAACAGTTGAAGTATCTCCAAGAGAAGAAGCTGGAAGACCTCAAATGGAAACAACTCCTATTGAAAAAGAAATGACTATTGTCCCTGCTGTTATACCTGCTGAAATACTTCAAGAAGAGGAAGTTGGTGCAAGTTTGAGAGAAGAGGAAGCTACTGTTTCTAGTGCAGATGTAAATCCAGAAGCTCATCCTAATGCTGCAAGGAAGTTGGTTTCTCCTGATTCAGAACAGCAAGTAACCTTAGAGGCATATCCTGTTGAAGAGGATCTTTCTGTTGAAAAAGAAGCAAGTCTGGAAGTTCAACCAGTGGATCAATCGGTTCCTGAGATAATTCCCACTTCTGAAGAGAGGATGGAAATTGCCTTCTAGCTGGCAAGGTAGGAGTTTGCTGAAAAGATCAGGGATGATCATGTGGATCTTGTTCATGTTCCTGAGCCTCAAGAATCTGAAAGTGAAGAACAATGTGAGGGGTAGGAACCTCAAAACCTTGAGATTACAGAAGTTGTATCTGCTGAAGCTTCTCAACCTTATGTCTCATACTTTGTGCACACCTGATATTTTTTCCCAATATTTTATGATGTGAATGAGTCAGAGAAAGTGTCTACAACTGGAATGGATCTTTCTTCTCTATTTCAACTGAAATCTATAGCTCATCCAGAACCAGAACCAGAGCCCCAACCTCAATCCAAATTAGAATCTGAGTCTGAAGATGACTCTAAACCTCAACTAGAATTTGAACAACTAAATTTACCTGCACCCTTACCTGAGCATCACTCCTTTGTGACTAAAGATGATCTGAAAATTTTTGGAGAAACTTTGTTAGCTGGAGTTGAGAAAATTGTCTCCACTCAACCTCATCCAGTAACTCAGTTAAGTCAAGAAGTTGCATCAATTCTCTTGGAAAATATTATCTTGCATATTTAACCAAGGATGATCCGAGAAATTCAAGAAGTCAGAGTTGAGAATAAGCTGTTGAGTGCTGATGTTTCAAATCTGAAAAATATGATAGAAAATTTGCAGAATGAGTTATCTTTGAGATCAGAGCCTGCTCCTATTTCTGCTCTCGCACCTGTTGCTTCTTCTCCTGAGCCATCTGATTCCCTCCTTTCTAGGTAAATTGTGTCTGAAGTTCATCTATACCTTCTTTCTTTTGATGAAAAGATTGGAAAAAGACACACCAAGATGCTGGAATGCATGAGAGAGATTGTGGAAAATCATAATAAGCTTACAGATGAATACACTGGATGCCTGGAAAAAGTGTTGAAATAGCTCAAAGTTCTAACCGAAGCTGTCAAGGCTTCACCAGATTCTGTTCAGACCTCCACATCTTCTTTGGATGATTCTATACTGAGATCCATAATCATGGAAGAACTTCAGAGTGCCTTCAGTGGCTTGGATCAATCTTCTTTGTCAGAAGTGGTTAAGAAAAGTGATAGAGCATTGGACTTGGTTAGGATTCAATCTAAAATAGCCAATGATGCTCAACAAGAGATCACCAAGAAAATAGATATTTATCTATTTTGGATTTTCTCTAAAAGTGATATGACAGATCACTTTAGATATCTTGTTGAAAATTTGAGAATCCCTCCAGTGACTCAAGATTTTAAAGCTCAAGTTCAGAAACATACAGAGTTCACCAGATTGTTGGACAAGTTTTTTGGAGAATAAGGATGATTTTGAAAGGATATGCAATATGGTGGTGAAATAATTACTGATTTCATAAATCTTTTGAAACCATATCTTCATGTGCAGAGTGCTGCTATCGTGGCTCCAACTACTGCACTCCTTCGACCTGCTCTACCTGCCTTAGCCTCAACTGCCATGTCAGTCAGCCAAGCTCTTTCTCAGATCCGGCCAGTCATTCTTGACCAACCTAATCCTAGATATTCTACTACTCACTCTTTGGCTCCATCTATTTTTGAAGGTCTACCCTTACCCTCTTTATCTACTGAATCTATGCCTTCTTTTACTTCAGCACCAGCTCCTGCTGCTGATAAAGGCAAGGAAAAGAAGGATCCCTGAAGAGTCTAGAGATTGTTTTCTTTTTTATGGGATGTCATTTCTTGTTTAATATTTGTACTTCTCCTATATGTTTTATTCTAAACCCTTTATTTAATGAAAAATGTCGAGTTTCATTTAATTTTCTCTACTTTTTTTTATAATCCCAAAAGTGGGAGAAAAATATACAAGTATAAATGGGGGATAAAAATTACAAGTGTTAGTTCTATAATGTTTTTTTGATATGCTTGTATCTTTAATGTTACATCTCATTTATATTCTGACTATATCTGATTTGTGATCATCAAAAGGGGGATATTTTTGGACTCCTCATGTGTTAATCATGTTTTAATGATCACGGACTCTTTTTCTGTTAATTAATCTCAATCTTCATTGCACAACTTTCTAATGCTCTTCAATCTCAATAATAACTACTCATCATGTTTTAATAATAACAAATATTATGGATGTTAATTACTCTCTTTATTATTTACAAGTCTTTTGCATAATCACAAATCTCACATATATTATCACGCCTTTGTGTTTATGATTCAAGTTCTCTTACTCTCTAACGATTAAACTTAATCCCTATTTTTCATATTCTGTCTAAGTCCAAATACATATATTTGTCTAAGTATGGACTCACCGTGAAGGACTCACCATGATCCAGACACCGTAAAGGCCAGACACCGTGAAGGACTCACCGTGACCCAGACACCGTGACCCAAATACTGTGACCAAGACACTGTGACCTAGATACCGTGAAGGACTCACCGTGAGCCAGACACCGTGAGCTAGACACTGTGACATGGTCATACCGTGAAGCACATACCGTGAATCACATACCGTGAAGCTCATACCGTGAACCTCATACCGTGAAGAAGACACCGTTTACATAATCACTGTGACACCGTTCCTTAACTTTTTATTAATATTATTTAAATAATATAAATAGTCATATTTGATGTTTTTAATGCAATTAATGTTATTTAATGATATCTGTTGGCATGTCAGGAAACCATATCTCGTACCTATGAAAAGGGAATCATTCCTACTGCCAGAACTCGTGGAATATAAGGAATATTAAGATGTAGTACACAAATATATCATACAGAAAACAGAACAGAAGTGGAGTGAAAGTGTGAATATACAACAAGAAAAACTTACATACACTGAGAGCACTACAAGAAGAACAATCCTGAACAATAAAGAGATTTCCAGACATTCAAATAATTCTCATGAATGCAATCCAACACCACTGAAGAACACACGATGAATCAAGAGATATTTTTCATTCTTGTAGAAGACAAGCTGACTACGACACTCTATTTTTCAAAAGAAAGACTAGAGAAGGACTCAGAAGAATTCCTGCTGAATCCAATGAGTTCAGAGCTGCATTGATAATCACTAGAGCTTTCTAAACTCTTATATGCTCTCTCTAAGTGATTTATTTATTAACTTTCAAGTAGTGTTGTGTACTCTGTATTTCTTATACGCACATTGTCTCCTGCACTGAACTGGAGGATATCAAAATCCTCAAACCACAATTTTTTACTCTTGTTTACCCACGTCAACTGTGGAAGAGGTCCTTGTGTGGCCTGGTCTGTTTGTTTCCCAAAAAGAACAGTGGTAGAGGTCCCTGCGTGGCATGGACAGTTTTGTAAACTGTTGTTAACCCCGATCCAGGATGTGCATCAAATTTATATAAATTTGAGAGGACTAAGTCTCAGTTTGAGACTGAACCTCTTGTTATATCTGTTTTGCATATTTAGTTTATGTTTATAGTATACTACATATATCTTATTTATTCCGCAGCAATTACTTTGAAATACAAAACTATTTTAAAGCTACTTTGATAGTTAAATTATCAAGTGTTTACACTTATTGTAAATCAGTGGTTTAGTTTGAAAAGTTAGTTTGATCTTGTGGTTAAATTAACTGAGACCTAATCAATATTTGAGAAGCTAAGTGAACATTTTCAATCTGTATAAATTCACTACAGTTTAACTTGTTTTATAAATTCGGGGATTTTAAATAGACAATATTTTTAACAGAAATTTTAATTGGAACTCAATTCACCACCCCCCCCCCCTATTGAGTATCCACTTCGACCAACATTTTTATTATTAAGATTACCTAAAAATTCAATATTTCACTTTTTCCATAAAACCAAGGGAACACTAAGAGTCTCCAATTTCAAATTCCATCTAAAGAACAAATTGAATTATTTATTCATATATATCAAAGTCTCTTTTATATAATTCCTTTAAAATAATTAGGTTCAAACTAGTAAAGCATCGGTTATCTTTGATTATAATATCAATGATAAAATTGAAATCAAGCATTGAATGTGTGGTGAAATTTTCCTCATAGGAACTAATATATTCCCCATCCTTCAATTTTAGTTCCAAGAATTCCATTTACATTTTCATGAAAAGATTTTGAGGAAAATATATATTGAGAAATAAACCCTTAAACACTTCCCATTTTATAGAGTCAATTTCCACTAACTGATTGATATTATTGATAACATTCCACATTGATCTGATTCTCCTTCCAAAAAATATTCCGACATAAGAAAATTTTATTTTTCCAAACACTGGAGAATAGAAAATACCTTTTCAATAGTACTAATCTATTGCTCATCTATTAGTGGATCTGAGAAACGATTAAACAAAGGTTCAAATTGCCATATAAAAGACTCAATTTTGAGTTTTTCCTTTCTTTAGTATTTTAAAATATCAACATGATTGAGGTTTTCATGCATTGATTAAGAGAGTTTGGTATGCATAGTTGCATGATTTCAAATACCAGCTCACATTTCAATAGGATTATCATAAAAATTTATATTTATTTTTCTTAACATTCATTTAAAAGTTTTATCCTGGGTATAGTCATTATCTAAGACCATAAATAATAGTATGAGAAACTATAATCATAATTATTAATTGTGTAATCATAAAGAATATTTCATAGGATTTCTAAATCATGAAACTTTATTATCAATCTACGGAACCTTATGTTTAACCAATGTTATTAATGTCTATTATCTATTCAAATCCTTTATAATATTTCATGAAGAATATATGGAGTATCCCAAGAATATCCTCTAAGAGTTTCAAGCCAATTTTTAAGTCTTAGGACCACTCATCATCCACTGATTATGATCATGTTAATACCCAATCCACCTATTTAAGAGTTTCCACCCCTAGGTGCATTTTTTCCACAGCCACATCCACTTTCCAATATATATATAGGGATATATTTTCTAGTAAACCACACAATATCTTCTTTAAGAAAGCTTTAATATTGTATAATATAATTGGACTTAACCCTGGGGTTTTCAACAAAGTTATCTAATAATAATATCCAAATATTAACTAAACCCTTTTATGATACCAACTGAGGAAACCCAATAATTTCATACATATATATTACACAATTTTATATAAATATTCAATAAATATCCTAGTAATAAATTTTCTATAACCATAAATGTATATAGTATTTAGAGAATGGATACATAATCATCTTATTTCATAAAAGATAATTAACATCTCCCAAAAAGATCTTCCAATATAGTACACTTCTTTGAAATTCCCTAATTAAAAACATTCTTTGTAACCTGGGGAAAGGAAACATATGGATGTGTGAGCTCATATGGTCAGTATGTGTAAAAATATATATTACTCAATGATCATAAGTGATTATAAGGAAATAAAAATGGTATGAGAACATGATCATAACTCACAGTAATCATACCCAATAAGTAAAAGATCACTAATACTAAATCATGTTAAAAGTAATTTTCATTACAAAATATATAATTCATAAGTGTGTGGAATCATAAATAATCATCCATGATCCATTAGAACATATTATAAGAAAAATAAAAATAATTATTTGGCATACACATAAGCATAGAAAATATTTTCATTAGTAAAGGGTGTCCACCAAGGCTAACATAGTGGATTAGTTTTACTTCTCATCCAATCATTTATTTAGTCAAGGTTCACTCCCAAGACTATCAAAGTGGATAGACACCCTTACTGAACTGGTATCACTCTCCATTTCAATCTTTATTATCTCATGATATATCCATCTTTACCCAATTCATTGGAGATCTATATAATTTTGGTCCCACTCATCACAAAATTAATGAATTTCATTTGTTTTACACAAGATCATAAAACATTCATTATATTATCATATCATAATATCATAACCTAATAAAAGGAAACTATTTTTACAAATATTTAATCATTTCATCATATCATAACCCATGGAAAAGAAATAGATTTCATAGAAGTCTCATCATAACTCAACTCACATGAGGGAAAGAAATGGGTTTTATAAAATCATAATTATATAATTATTATCATAAGACATGTAGATATATAAATTGGATGTTATCATAATATTGTATCCCTATTGAATCATATAAATCCTTAAAGTATTTCGACATAGATGAGACTATCTTTAAAATATTATTCAAACATCTCTTTAAAAAAATGAGAGACTGTCCTTTTATTTTGATAACATTTTATCTAAAAATTCATAAAATATTGATAAAATCCTTTTATTTGAAAATAATAAAAAATACATGTAAAATAATCTTCAAATGAAAGAATGGTGAAGATGGTGGGAAAAGTTTTATCATGTCGTGTACATTAAAATAAAACATTCATTTCATACGATTATAAAAAGTGAAAAATGACTTTTTCAGAAATAGTTTAGAAATATTTTCCATTAAAACTTTATAAATAAATTAAAAGTCAGTGAAAATGGCCTTTTTAAAACATCTCAAGTATAATTAATAACTTTCATAAAACAATTTTTAAGATTATAAATATGGAATAAAAGTTTCATCGACTAATGTGGAAATAAGGTCATCTTTTATTTAAAAATAATTTTTTGATAATTTTACGTACTAAAGACTAGAAAATGTTACTAATATATATAAATTATATAAATAAACATATCATGATAGATTATATTTTCTTTAGAGGAAAATATCCATATAATTTCCATTAATGGAAAATTTAGCATAGGTAATCTTGAAAAGGACACAGGATTGTAATATAAACCACTTACCTTGAGTTTTTTATTAATTTTTACATGTTAAAATATTCTTGATGATTCTAGAAAATTGAGAATTAGAAAATTTGTGTTAAAAATACCCAAATAATAAGTAATTTTTCCCAAAAATAAAAGAAGTAAGAATCATGGAGACATGAGGATCAACCTCTTAGGTCACACGAGTCACATAACCTTCAACAAGGCTCATGATCACATAAACCTTGCGACATCATGTGAAGGGGTTATGCACTTAAAATGATCTATTAATTTATCATATTAATCCTCTTAAATGAATCCTAATAATCATGTGAATGACTCAAAAAATTCTTTTTGATCATGTTATTCCCTAGCGGATGAACAATTGATAATCGACAAAGAGATCGAGTGATAGAAATATGAAAATGATAGGATCCTTAAATGATGAAAGTTGTGTTTTATTTTCATAAGACAGGATTACATGATTAACATTATTAGTTTTTTTTCATGTTAAGGTGCTCATAAATGTTGGATTGATCTCGTGAAGGCCCTTCAATATGTCATCTTGAATATCTGAAAGCCTCCAAACATGTCTTCTTGATCATGAGAAGGCCTTTGGACATGTTTGTTTTAAAATTTCATGCTATCCCCAATGAATTATCATGATAAATTATATGAAAATAAGTTAATGAAAATTTATTAGATGAAATAATAGGCTGGTAATGATGGATTGATCATGTGGTCATTGTTTATCATGCGATAAAGGGAGGATATCACTGATGACAGGTGGTTCGATCATGGGAAGTGCATAAGACATTTTTGACTTATGTGGAAACCCTTTATGCTGGCTTAAGTAAAAATATTCATCTTGATTAATATTTAAAGTGGAATAGATATAGGTGTTGTGATTCCAATAACACTCATGGAAAAAAAATAATCATATAGACATAGGAGGGAGCAGTCTTTCTAGAGCGAAGGGATCATGTGATCACAGAAAACATCCACCTAGAAAATTCTGGTAAGTAACTTGAGAGAAATAAGGGAAAATAAGTTAATAAAATGGTTCATGTGATCAGTTCATTGATCACATAAAGGCTGATGGACATGTAATCCTATCACATGATTCCTCAGTGGACAAAAATCATGGAATTCATGGGATGAAATTCTATAAATGATGGGACCTTTACATGATGGAAGTTACATTGCTCTTCACCTGAAGGGATCACATGGTTCATGCGATTAGTTCATTGATCATGTGAAGGACACTCAAGCATGTTAAATGGATCACATGAAGTACTCCAGATACTATATCCTTTATCATGTGACACCCTTTTATGTGTCATCCTTGATCAAGTGAAGAACTGTAGACATGTCAGACGGATCATGTGAAGGACTCTAGATATGTCAGCCTTAATCGTGTGACACCCTTTGACGTGTCATCCTTGATTTCCCGAATGACACCAGTAATTTCATATTTATCAGGTGATTGAAACTAGAAATTCTATACCTGATCATGTGACACTAGTTTAGGTGTCATTCTTGACCATGTAAAGGACTTCAGACATGTCAGATGGATCATGCAAAGGACATTGGACATGTCACCCTTGGTCATGTGACACCCTTGGGAATTTCATCCTTGATCATATAAAACCCTTGGATGTTTCATCCATGATCATTAAAAAGACTCCAGACATGTCATAAAGATCATAAAATTTCCTCGAGTTATGTCAGACTATTCATATGTAATCCCTCAGACACGTCAGTTTTGTCAAGAATACACCCTCATACATGTCAACCTTTTTAGTAAGAAACCCTTGTACATATCGACCATGTCTAGTAGGAACACTTAAACAAATACCCTTGAACCATGTGAACCCCCAACCATGATCCTTTTATATAGTACCCATTTATGTGTATAGTGTATGTGATAGACTAATTGTTATGCAATCATGCATCCTTATTCATTCCATGTCCTCAAAATGGGTCATAATTCCATCCAAGTATACCCAAAAACACTCTCATGGTATATACTCTTCATTTTTCTGAGAACATGGGATAGATATGTTACATGGACATCCACCCTAGTGTAAATCCCTTGATATTATATTTAATCTAGCTCATGAGACCCACCTCATATGGGTATACCTTCTTTCATCCACTATCATTGGATTGGGAACCTAACTAAATTATGAGTACTCTAATTCCTCTATTAATATGATACATAGTATTCCTTTATAAGGCCCAAACTTTATATCAAACATGAATAATATACCTTCCCTAGATGATTCATGTACATCATAGGGTTTCTAATAAATAGTCTATTAGGGTTTCTCAAATTCATAAGTACCACACCTATAGGTAGTGTGTCTAATTAATTGTTATCTCTTGTTTCTCACCCAAAGAAATGACTCATTTGAGATCAAGAATTTGAAACAATTGTGCCTCTAGCATAATAAAAATCCCCCATCCAGGGAAACTAAGTGTATAAATCCCACTCAAATAGTAGTTCCACCTTTTTGTGTAAGCCTTGATCAAATATTAGGGTGACCTCAGTGTTTAAGAACTGGTCAAATATCTGGGAAACATCAATGTGTAATTGCAATATTTGTTTAATCTTATATCCATTGTGATTTGTTTGACCTCCTATTATCTCTTATTTCCCAAATTAATCATGAATAACATTGTCTAAGATATCCACACTGACCATATCAACAACAAGATATAAATACCTTCAAACAGAGGAATCCATCTTGGTATAAGTCTCTAAATTTCCTAAAATTTGGGGAAATAATCTTCACAATGTTACTTTTATTTCCTCACCCTTTACCAGGTTTGGGGAAATCTAAACTATGAGGACTCTGATTTCTTTTATAATAATAATATATAGGATTCCTTCCTAAGTCCCGATCTTTATACTCAATTCATAAATTCCCACATATATTTCCTCCTTGCATGACATTAAATTGTATAGCATGGACCTATATGAACTATGAGGGTTTTGATCCTTATTCTCACTATATACATAGGATGCATCTTCAAGGTTCAATATCAATCCCAAAACACCAATCACCATCATGTATGGAAGTAAACTCCAGATTTATTAGTCATACGGATTCAAAACATAAGTAGTCCCTTGTTGTTAAGTAATAATTAGAAACTATATGGAGAACCTATGATACAAATATATAGTGTCATTAAAGAACTCCCTCTATATGTAAAAATATTTAACTCCCAGTAATTTTATGAGGGTAACCAGTCCCATATTGGGATTTGGAAAATATTTTAGAACATATCATAAATATATAAGAGAGTCCTATAGTAGGAAATAATCCCCCCCAAGGGTACGATGTGCCCAACCTCCCATCCCCTTGGACCATGTGAGTTCTTAATAATCATTGGACTTGAAACCCCAATGACCGCCTCCATTTGGAAATAAGGCCCATAATTTGTTATAGATGTGGGAGTCATTATGTCTTTCCACAAATATAATATGGAAATGTGAATGATTTTAAAACTATACTGAAACCCTCATAATCAACCATTGGGTAATAAAAATCTAGACAGCCAATAAGACCTTTCATCAGAAAAAAATTATGAGGCTAATGTGAAATATTTCAATAAATATTGTAATCAGGTTCCCCATGGATTGGATATTCTGTATATTCCATGAATGTTAATGTCTAAACGAATAATGAAATTTGAAAAAAGGATTCAACATGAATAGATTATTAAGAATGTGACTTACTTATAATGTTTTATTGACTAGTGGCCTTTTTAATATTTTCCTTGTGATTATAGAGATCGTACTCAAAAAATTCACCCTAATTTAAAGTAAAGTAATCATCAAGAAAACATTATGAAACCACAACTATGGAAACGATCCCCTCATATATTGAAATGGAATAACCCACCTAAAACATACAGCATTAGGAAGTGAACATTGTGTTCATGGAGTACCATGGACACTATATGATACTGACCCTTGATTCTGCGTGTAGAGGTTTCGAGGCACTAAAGCCCATAATCCCACCTCACTCAATGAAGGTTGTGATGAAATTATTGATGCGTATCACCATAGTGAACTACTTTGGGATCTTATCCCTAGAGTGTAACAATTAATTTATTCCTCAACTTTGGAAGGATGATCAATGAGTTAACTAAAAATCTATCCCAATTCAGGAGCTATGTAGGAGGTCTCATGTCAATCATCTCCACCAACACCATCCCACCAATTACCCTCCACCACCTGGTGGGGGAATTACCCAACAGGTCACCACCCTAGACACTCATACCCAGACACCAAGGGAATCTCATCAGGCACTAAAATAAATAGATAAATGTGAGCAGGATCATATATTTTCTTCCATCGATTAAGCTCATTAGTGTATTATAGTGGCATCGAGTGAGTAGGTTCACATCCTTACTCACCCGGAAAAAGTATTCCCTCGCATCTTGGTAGAAATCATAGAAAAATCACATATTATCACCCTCATGCAAGAATCCCATTTGTATATTAAAATGGTATGAGTAGTCTTGGAGTCTTCATATATACCCACTTCAATTGAATACATATTTCTATATGTTCTAGAGACCGTGAATGTACATGACTATGTATCAATATACACCCTTCAAAAATTACACTATATTTTGGAAACACTAGAGGAACTTCAATATTATAGTTCATAAATGATATAGGGATAGGAACATATTCTTATCTCAATTTCAAGAGCATCATTTCTCCATGATCAGTATGAATAGGTTTTTATTCTGTAGAAAGTTCATATTCTTCCTATCATCTTGGAGGATTATCATCATATTCCATTAAAGGATGATACATAGGACTGGTATCATATACCCATTCTAACTAGGGTTTATCAAGGTAGTTTGAAAAATCACCTTATGATAGGAAATTATTTTTATTGATAGAAGCTTGGGATATATTCCAAAGGCCAATTAGGATTGATCCCAAATCCCAACTCTGATTGAGGTCCATCCGCATTATTTTTAAATCACCTCAGGGTAAGATCTTATCCCTGTTGATGAAGATACTCGACATATCAAAATAGATTACAGGATAAAAACTCACATTTTTACCCCCACTAATGAATGGATTCACTAGAATTATTCAAAGTCTATACAAGAGTAGGCACATATACCTATTATAATTCTGAAGGTCCTCTGGCATATTCTAATAGATATTGAATATCTGAATTGGTCTCATGGCCTCACTTCAACTAGGGTTAACTTGTATATTCTGGAAACCACTCAAAGGTAGACTCATATCACCACCGATGATACAAAATCTCATCATAATACTCTATAATTATCTCATTGGTGTGATCATATTCATGTAGAAACAGCTGGACATCAACATATTCTAGAAACTATCATGAAATAGGCTCATATTCCTGATCAACACAAAAAATAAGGTTGTAATATTATGTTCAAGATGTAAGGTGAGGCTTATATTCTTATGTTTCACAATTCTAGTATCTTTTATGTTTTATAATGAATATATGCAACACCTCAAGGGTCTGATGACTCTTCATCCTAAGAATAGATATATAAATACCATGGCAGTCCTCCTTGGGGTAGTACAGAGATGGATTATAGGGACTATAATCCTGAAATTAGTTATGTAAAACCACCATATGATTATATCTTTACCAGGTAGGGAAATCCTCCACTTCTCAAGACATCCGAATATAGATAGGTTCTCAAAACACTATGGTCAACCATATATAGTACCCCCACAAACAACCCGTAACACCTCACCTTGATCAACAGGTGACCCATAGAATAGACCTCCATGGTATGAATAGGTGGAAGAATATGAACCTAATAAAGAAGGGGAAAACATGGATATATAGAGAGGGATGGTTAGAAACAACTTCACAATAATGTTTTGGCCCATTACTTCTTCTGATTATGAAGTCCCAGATGAGATTATAGGGGAGTGTATTCCTTAATTCCATCAGAACATGTGGGAAACTTTTTAGTGGTTAAAGGAAAGACACCTCCCTAATCAATGATATAATGGTAACCTCTAGGTTATAAACATGATCTATTTTCAGATAGACCTGACCACTTTCTATATTTCTTGAGAACCAATATTTGAATGGAATAGGAAAACCCTATAACATGGTTGCCTCCGTAGCATGGTATCTCTGAGGTAACTGATCGATGGATCCTTTTCATACACCCTACTACAAAACACATCTTTTACATCACTAGAATAGGCCTTTATCATCACTAAAAATAATTGACAACCTCAACATGGTTAAAAGGACAAGGTTTTTATTAGCGCTAGAAAAGAGTTAACAAAGGGTATCTTTATCAGTGCAAATAAAAGCACTGATAAATCATACTTTTTCTGGTCTTTTAAAAGAACTAATAAAATAATCCATTTATTAGTTATTTTATTTAGCGCTGATAAAGATACCATGTGTCAGTACTTTAGAAAGAGCAGATAAAGAATACCTTTATAGGAACTTTAGAAAGAGTAGATAAAGGACACCTTTACTGGTGCTTTAGAAAGTGCTGATATAAGCCATATTTATCAGCACATTTAGTAGCATTAATAAAGGTGAAAACTGTAGAGTCATGTTACATCACACTACAGCACCAGAAATAGGTGCATTGTGCAATAAAAATACACTGAATCACTAGAAATAGAACATAAATGACCAAAATAAGATGCAAATACTACATTTAAATAAAAACAATTATAACACAAATATAAGAAAAACACTATTATAGAGTTTTTCAGTTGTTTTTTTTTTCTAAAATTAATTTAATGTTTGAATGAAAATATGCATTTGGAGTCATAACAGTCACACCATGAGTCGAATTGAAGTTTCTCGGATTACTAAATGTCACAAATGACTTATTGATCATTTTCCTAAAGTAACCAAACAATATAAATTTTTTTCTCAGTTTTGAGTATGTGAGTTGTTTTTTATTAAAATTAATGTTCGTTTTGAGAACTTAGAGTCATACAGGTCACACCGTGTACCAAATTGAGGTGAGGATGATTCATACACACCACCAATGACTTATGGGTCATTTTCTTAAAGAACCAATACAATTTGAATGTGTTTTATCAATTTTGAGTGTGTGAGTATTTTTACTCAAATTAATGTCAATTTTAAACAAAAATAAGCACTTAGAGTCATACCGGTCACAACATGCATCAAATTGATGTGAGGATGATTTCTATACATAATAAATGATGCATTTATCATTTTTCTAAAGAATCAAAACAAGAATAATTTTTTTTCTATATTTTGAGTATGCCACTTTTTTTTTACTAAAATAACATTTTAAACTAGAAACAAACACTTTGAGACATTGAGGTGGCATTGTGTGTGGGTTTGATATGAAACTGAGTCGTGCACATCACAAATGAATTAAAAATCATTTTCATAAATTATCAAGACAATACAAGTGTGTTTTCTTGATTTTTAGTGAGTGGTACTTTTTTGAATTAAAATTCTGATTTTAAACCGATAAAAGAAACTTGGAGTCATACCGGTCACATTGTGCATCGGATTGAGATAAAAATGATTCTTACATGTCAAAAATGACTTATGGATCATTTTAACAAAGTAATAAAACAATCATAATGAATTTTCTTGGTTTTGAGAGTGTTAGTTGTTTTTTCACTAAAATTACTGTCAATTTTGAATAAAAAGACACACTTACAGTCATATCAATCACACCATGCATTGGATTGAGGTGATGATTATTTCTACTTGTCCTAAATGAATCATGGAACGTTTTAATTAAGTACCAAAACAATTAGAATGTTTTTCCTCTATTTTTATTATGCCAATGCTATTGTTTTACTAAAATGTAATTTTAAACAAGAAATAGGCACCTTGAGCCAGACAGGTGGTATCATGTACGGGTTTTACATGAGACTAATTCATACATGCCACAAATGAATTTAGAATCATTTTCCCAACTTATCAAGACAATCTAAGAATATTTTCTTGGTTTCTAGTAACTGACACTTTTTGTATTAAAATTTGAATTTTAAAGGGATAATGAACACTTTGAGTCATACCAGTCACACTATGTATCGGATTGAGGTACAGCTGATTTCTACACGTCACAAATGAAGTATTGATCATTTTACTAAAGTGCCAAAATAATCCAAATGTGTTTTATCAATTTTGAGTATGTCATCTTTTTTCACTAAAATTAATGTCAATTTTGAATAAAAATACACACTTGAAGTCAAACCGGTCACACCGTGCATCAGATTGAGGTGAGGATAATTTATAAAAATCCTAAAGGACTCAAGGATAATTTTACTAAAGTATCAAAACAATCAGAATGTGTTTCCTCTATTTTTTATTATGCCAATTGTTTTTACTAAAATGTCATTTTAAATAGGAAACACGCACTTTGAGCCATACATATGGCATTGTATATGGATTTGAAATGAGACTGATTAATGCACGTCAAAAATTAATTATAAATCATTTTTCCCAAATTATCAATACAATCTGATCCCATTTTCTATTCTTTCAGTGAGTGACACTTTATTGTATTAAAATGTCTATTTTAAGCTGATAACGGACACTTGGAGTCGTACCGGTCACATCGTGTATCAGATTGAGGTTCGGAAATTTTGTGCATGTCCAAAATGACTTATGGATCATTGTCCAAAATTTACAAAACAATTCGAATGAATTTTCTTAGTTTTGATTATGTCGGGTTTTTTCACTAAAATTAATGAAAATTTTGAATAAAAATATTTACTTGGAGTCATACGGGTCACACCATGTGTTAGATTGAGGTTATGCAGATTTCTAGATGGCCCAAATAACTCATGGATCATTTTCCTAAAGTATTAAAATAATAAGAATGTTTTTCCACTATTACAAGTACACTACTTGTGTTTTTTTAATAAAATGTAATTTTCAACTAGAAATAGGAACTTTGAGCCAAAAAGGTGGCATCGTGTGTGGGTTTGACGTGAGACTGATTCATACACATCAAAAATGAATTAAAAATTTCTATACCAAATTATCAATACAATCTGAGCACATTTACTCAGTTTTCAAGGAGTGGCACGTTTTTATTAAAATTTCAATTTTAAACTGATAACGGAAACATGGAGTCATTCTGGTTACACCGTGTGTCAGATTGAGGTGTACTTGATTCTTATAAATCAAAATGACTTATAGATCGTTTTCCTGAAGTACCAAAATAATTATAATGTTTTTTCTCATTTTTGAGTGTGTCAGTTGTTTTTTCACTGAAATCAATGTCAATTTTGAATCAAAATATGCACTTGGAGTCATATTAGTCACTATTTGCATCGTATTGAGGTGTGGCTGATTTATACCCGTCCCAAATTACTCCTAGATCATTTTCCTAAAGTATCAAAATAATAAAAATGTGATAACTCTATTTTGAGTACACCACTTTTTTTACTAAAATGTCATTTTAAACTAGAAACACACACTTTGATCCAAATAGGTGGCATCATGTGTGGGTTTGACATGAGACAGATTCATACATGTTACAAATTAATTATGAATCATTTTCCCAAATTATCAAGACAAGTGGTGAAAAATATTATTTCAATAAGTCTCCTGAAACACATGCACAAGGGATCTTGTCTTAATTGACAAGTGTTGGGTGAAATTTTGAAAAACTGTTCTCAAACAAAATCATTGAATGATCCTCAATCTACTTAATTTCCCAAAAAAATATTGTTTGAAAGACAACGCTTCTTATCCTCTTAGGTCTACATCTCCACCTCGGTATTCACCTATACCTCCTCCTTCACATCGGTCTCTACCTCCAACTCTGCCTCCGCCTTCACCTCTACATCCACCTCTGGATCTATATCCTCCTTCGTGATTGATGAAAAATTTTATTGTTTGCAAGTCAGTGCTTACAAAAAAATTAATTTCCTCTATTATACTTATCCTTTATAAAGAGATTAAAATATATATATATAAGCATTATGACACTAATTCTTCACACCCCAAATATCTTTTGAAGGTAATAACTCATACTAGATCACAAACATAGTAAGTAATCACCTAAATTTTTTTCAGCATACATTCTATCAAAAACAACACTGCCCACTCGTCTCTAAACAAATTGATTTCTTATTTTCAGTAACTAGGTTGTCAATAGTCTTGATAGTATTGAGAAAATATATAAAAACAAATGATTTAAAATATATTTAATGAAATTTCAATTAACTTCAAAAATTACTTATTTGGGGATACTAATCCTTTCATGTTTTATGATTTCTCTCATTAATTTTCAAACATAATATCCATAATTGTGTTCATTATCTTGTTTCGTACATTGCAGAAACATTGACCAAAATAAGTAAAATTATTTGAAATTTTATTATAGCTAAATATTTCCATATATACCTTAATGTTTTTCTATTTGTTGTAATCCATATGATTTATCCTTTTAGGTATTCACTTTATGCCATGATCTAGCCTATTCTGAGCGATATCCCTATCCTAACAAAAAAATTATTAAATTAAAAACTGAATATATAATTATAATTTTATAAATAAAATGTTGATTTTAGTTTCTTACATATTCACAATACACATCATTTTGGGTCTTTTGGTTTTATATCCATGCAGTGGATCCAAAAAATAAATATTTGGGGTGTCCATATTGACTGCTATCAGAATCCAGTGAAACCTAAAAAATAAAAACAATTAAGTAATGAAAAAAATAAAAATATACATTATATGATTAGATTATAGAGTTTTACCTTTTCTTTATAGGCATAAAAAATATTCTATCATCTAATTATTTTTTATTAAATTCTTCAAGTAACTAAACTTTTTTCTTATTAATTTCTTCCTAATTCAATAATATTTATAATGTGGAAATTATACAGGGATTAATGAATCCAAATCATGGTTTAAATGATCTTACCTTTATATAGTTTTGAAATAAATATCTATTCAAAATATGAATAGTTATTAACTTTAATAAAAATATTAGCTCACTATCTAGATAGACATATTATGAAAATTCACCTTATGTATGTATTCACAACTGAGATGCCTAGCCATTCAATCTTGAGAATCTCATTTAGAGTCTCAAGAGTGATTACGTATGTCAAGGAATATCCATATATTTATTCTTTATATTAAATGTAATAAATAGTGTTATCTTTAAATTTAGTCTCTTCATGAAGTTTTAATGATCATAAATATTGTTATGGAACTGGTGGGGAGAAGGTACACTCAGAAGGTCATTGTTTTCATGGATGATTCACTAGATTTTCTTGATTCTACCTTCCATTTCGTTGTTTATTTATCCATTTGTAATATCATACATCACATCTGACTTTTTATCCTAAATTGTTAAATTTTTTTCATATGAAATTTTTTTTTAAAGACGTACCACATTTATCTTTATAGGATTAGACAACCATGCTATGAAAGCTCTAATAATAGCTTCAACCATTGTAATATCCAGACCTTCAAGTGGAACATGCAACTTAGTTGTCATGTCATAAGATAACTCAATCCCCACTCTCATGTGATATTTTTGAAGGTCTTGATTTTGTATATGGTGTCTTGAGATATTATACATTATACCCATCGCTACATGGAAATACATGGGTGTTGATTGATAAAAATCACATACAATTGTACCCAATAAAATGTTAGTAATATCAAGTTATCTAAAGTTGTTTGATTCACATTTAAGAGATAGAGTATTGAAAAAAAATTATTACCACAGGTAAGCTATGTGTTTGGGGGAATGACTAGACTCCAATCTACTGGGACCATTTGGTTCATTTGCGGATATTTTCTCTACCACTGGTTCCCTTTGATCAATTCTTATACATTAGTCTTCAAAACCAGACCACAAAATAATATCTTACCATGAGTCTATTTTTTTCTACAATCGTCTCATCATATTATATGTATCTTCATATGGTTTTATCTTCTTAAAATATGTTCGATAAGAGACTCCAAAACCTATTCCTCTAATGCGACCATATTGTTTAAGCCGTTTCAAAGCTACTAAAAGTATCTTTTCTTTAGGTATGGGTGTTTCTAATTATTATGTATAAAAAAATTTAAAAAATATTAAAAAATAATAGATAATTTTATATAATATTTTTATAAAGCATAATGAATTACAATTATGTCATACTAACACATGCTTCCAATACATTTTTCATCAACTAATTTACCATCTTTATTTACACAAACCTCCTACCATACCACATGACGTGGTATGGAAGCGGATTCATATTTTGATTAATCAATATGTATATAAAAAAAGAAACATATGTTGTTTCATATCGCATAATTAAACTTTTATTTTTGATTTAAAATACATACCAATTTCTTCTCTAATGAAGTGTACCACATCCTTGCTTTGCGATAGGGGTGCGTTGGTTTTGATGAATGTTAATTATTTTCATCAATCTTTTTTTGTTTAATAAAATAACAAATTTGAATCAATATGAATAAAATAAGTAATTTTAAATAATATATTATGGACTGCAATGAACTTGAAATGATTTCTCATTGTAACGATTGATGAAATAAGTCCTTGTTTCCTACATTATAATGTGTACATAACTAAGTGGTGGGTGGGGCTTTATTTTCCACTCAATATCCCTAATTTTTAAATTTATAAGAAGAGTCTCGAAGCCTCTATGGGCTTTTCCAGTGGCAATTAAGACAAACATCTTATAGAAATATTCTAAAATAAATGAAGTCTGCAAGGAATAATGAAAATTAAATCATCGTTTCATTATATATATTTTTTAGTGAAATAGAGAAAGTATATTTTAACATTACTATTATATATTTCCAAAGTATCTCCTTCATTATAGGTTGGAAATGGAACCATAAATAAATATCAATCATTATAGTCATCCTCATAGTAACCCAAAGATAATTAATGAACATTTACTTTTTGGGGTTAATAGGTTCGTCGTCTTGATTCCAACCATCCTCAAATTTTATACCTTAAACTCATTCCTTAATGATTTTCGTAATGTCATGATCCCAGAAGCCCAGATCTGGTGAATTATTTTAATACATTGGAATGATTAAAAGGAATCAAGTCCCAAAGGACCGGTCAGTTTAGCATTCTTGGAAAACAGATTAAATACATGAATATTACATTACACATTCAAACCTAAAACACAACAAAAATAATCATTTGAGAATTCCATTATTCCCTTATCTTAACCCTGCATATCAATCATAATACATTTCTTGGAATCCTAAGAAAATAAAACATAAGAAAGGGGTGATATCAGATGCTTAGTAAGGGTAAATAATTTAGCAGAAGCTATAAAATTTTAAAGAAAGATGTGAAATAAATACAACATCTCTTTAAACATAAACATGAACATAATATGGAAAAAATAAATCCAAAATTTCCATATAAACATGAAAATGGATATTTCACTAGTCAAATAATCACATGTAATAACAAATTTCATTACAAGGGAATTCATAATGTCGAACATCATAACCACATAGTCAAGTCCTCGTGCCAAGACTTCAAATAAATATTTTTCTAAGGAATTGTGCTAAGACACTACTTTGTCTCATGAGACCTACCTATGCATCGAGAGGCTATAGCGGGCCCCACACTGCACTTACTAAGTCTAGTGCATTCCTTATGTGAAAATTTGGAAACATAACATAAAAATTCATATTAAAACTAGCATACAAAATGTCAATACTTTAACCATAAACCATGAATGGTATAAAAATAATGCATCCATAGTCAAAAATATCATAAATCATTCAATACAATAGATAATATTGTATTATAATAAATCAACCTCAATTAAGAATAATATCTAGTAAAGGATGTTTACATAGTTGAAAATGATCAATAAAACTCTTTGAGAGAAATATCCCCTTTTTGTGAAATCTTTTAAAAGTAGCGAATTTATAAAGGAATATATTTAAAAGATATTTTTTAATCAAATTTTCCCATAAAACTTTGAAACTTTTGAAAGGAATTAAAATTTTAAAACAATCATGACCACAAAAAAAATCCTTAAAATCATTTTGAAAACATGGACATTAATTAAAAAATATTTAGAAAAATAAATCATTAAAACATTTAAAATGATGATCTTGATAAAGATTCCCTTCCAAAAAAACATAAAATATTATTTTGGAAAACATTTATATGAAACAAGGACATGGATTATAAATATTTCCCAGTAAATACTTACACATAAACAATCTCAGATAATAACGACATTGATTAATTAACTCTTACCGTGTACTTTCCTTTAGTCAAGGGTACGTTTAATCTCATATATAATGATCATAGTATGTTATTAAATTATTAAATAACCATATTAATATTTATTATATCATAAAATATTCATTTATGACTTTATACTACTTATTTAATAATAATTTCCATGTTAAAATAACATTTTGGGTAACTATCGCTTTCTTTAGCGTACGCGTTTTAACTTGTTATTCTTGATCGTATCACATATATCCTGATTTAATTGATACTATAATATAAAACATTATTCATGTATCATATATATTTAAAATATAAATATGTATATTAGATAGATATATAAAATTGAAAACACGGTTTATGGAGACAGTGGACTGTACGTACGCATAAACGTTGTTTCCGTTTTCATATCATATTGAATGGAAGTAAGTGAATGAGATATAAGTAAATACATACATATATATATATATACAGTAGCATTATTATTTCATATATTACATACTTATTAATAATATAAATTTTATAATCATCGTTTAATGGTTAAAGTGGAAATGAATCTCATCGCGTCGTGGAGACGGTAAGCCATACATACGCATGAGCGATGATATCATTCTATTGATGGTGAAATCGTATGTAATTGGATGGTATATTATATATAAATAATAATTAAAATGTTATATTTATTATTTACATAAATTATACTCATTATTATACTCATCCAAATAATGAAGTGTTGAATAACAAACTACACTGCGGCGTGGAGATGGTAAGTCGTACGTACGCATGTATGGTGAATTTGTCATTCATATGATGGATAGAATAATGAATATGGTTGTACCATATTTATAATAACATAAAATTATGTAGAAGGTACTAGAGTTATTTTTTATGGAAACAACAACGTGAGAAGAAGTGGAATAAGAAAGGAACATTGAAAGAGGTGATGAAATAATTACATCTACTTTGGGTTCTTCCTTTTTATTTGAACAAAATGACTCTATAGGTTGTATTTATGATCAAAGTAAGGACTCTAGGTTAAATTTAGGGTATTTGGGAGGATATTGGAGTTGGTTTTGGTAGATCTAAATGGCTTTAGAGGTGTGAATTTAAGATAAGGGGAAGTACCCTTTTATAAGAGAGGTGAGGGGCACTTTAGGAGAAGATTGAAATATTATTTTATTATAAAATAATTTTCGGTTTATAATGGCTCCAAATGGATTTATTTTGACACTAAGATTGGGATTGGTCGAAATCCTCTCAACCAATAGGTTTTAGAGAAGTTTAGGTTACCATATTAACCATATATTTTAGATTTAACCCTTAGTTAAGTAGTTTCACTCTTACCATGCCTTCTTGTATTCTTACACTATATGGTTAATAAACTTACTATAAAATGCCAATAGAACCTAAATTGGTTAAATAATAAAAAATATATTATTATATAAGTTTTTTGACTGAGCCTTATATTTTCAAAAATATTATATCATTTAATAAAATAGTATTTTTTTTTAAAACTCATTTATGTCAATTTTGACACTATTTAGTATTTGGTTTTTTTGAAAGTCATAAAAAGCTGATTAATTCGAAAAAAATTCAATAAATTCACCCTATCATGTCATATTCACATAGAAAATTTTTGGATGGAATCAAAAGTCTCAATTTACATTTATTTTGAAATTTGTAATATCAATTATTTTAATCATTCATTAACAAGGTAATTACTGCATCATCATTTTGTCATAAATAAATTCAAATATATAAATTATAAAAATTATAAATAAAATACCATGATGAATGAAATATTTTTAGGTTTCTAATTACTTTTTGTAATCGAATTTATCTTATGTGTAACCATATATTAAAAATGCTTTAGTTATTAAACTTTGAATTTAACACTATTAACTTTTCTTTAAATAAAATATAACAAATGTCTTAATCTAATCCAAGTGGATCAGAAAGGATATTATTTTTTCCTAAGGTTTATTTTGGTCGAAAAACACTTATCCAATAGAATTAGGATATATTTTAGGGTAATTATAATATCATTTTTACCTTTAATTACCCTATTTACTTTTAACCGTGGTAAATAAAATTCAAAAGTTACTTTTCACCAAATATTATTTTCATCATATTGAACCAAATTTTACTTACTGATTTAAATTTTTTCTCTCGTATTTTTGAAATTCAATTCACAAAATAGGTAAAATTGGGTTTTATGAAAATTTAAAAATGTGCCTAGAAGGTGGGTAAAAGACGTCAAAAAAGTTCAATAAATTTATTTGTCTAATATTATTATAAAATGACTCCAATGAATTAAATTAGAATAATATATGTATTATGTATCTGTTTTTTACTTTAAGATAAATTTTTAATGAAAAATAATTATTTAAATGAAAAATTCGGTTTTTATCTACAACGTAGTGTTTTTCACTATTAATCAAAAATTGTATGTTTTCAGAAAAATACCAAAAATTCACCCAAAGATAATTTTTATATTCCAAATTCAAAAATGATTTCTATTTTACAAAATTCAAAACATAGAATTTTCATTAAACAATTTAAAATTAATTCTCATTTTCAAAACCAGAAACGAGTTTTTAAGAAGTAAAAACTACCAAATGATTGACATGTGTTTATGTTTAATTAAAAGGTGAAATTACTTCCAATGACCAAAATTGGGTTAAATGGTAAAAATATAATCTAATTATACTTTAAAACCACTCAAATTTATAATTTAACACTTTAAATTATTTCTATTAAAAAGTTTTATTCCATTAAATTTAGTATTTTTCACTATTCATCAAAATATGAAAGTTACCAAAATTTTATCCAAACTAAATTTATATATCCAAATTCTAAATAATAATTTTATTTTTTCAAATTGAATATATAAAAGTGATAAATATTGGATTTAAAAAGGGTTCTCCATTAAAAGGCAGTAAAATTTCATTATTTTTAAAAAAAAATTCTTTTATGTGAAAAATTGAATGTGTCCTTATATTTTATCTAAGAAACACAAAATAGGAATGTCAAAATTATATAGTATATGTATAAAATTCAAAATGTGGTTAATACTATTCATAACCACTTTTTAAATGGCTAGTTTGATAGGTCATGATGCACTTGAACTTGTTGTTGTGTGTAGCACCAGCTATTGAATTACTTAAAAGAGATAACGTACTATGAAATCTTGGGGTGTTACAATTTTATTCTGCACTATTTTGTTGCGTCATTTTTGTTTTTTTTCATCATCATGTTGTTGATCCCCTAATAATTTTGTAGTTTCATTATCAACAGTCTATTCTTCTACAGGATTGTTAACATCATTGTGTATAGTGGATATTTTTTGTATGAGTAGTCAAACATTTAGTTTTTCTTGAATAACAAAAATATAATACACTCTATGCATAAAATTACACAATTTCATGCATCTTGCATGAAAATTTTTATTGTCTTGCATAGAGATATAATAATTAAATTCTACAGTATAACTAACCTTCATTACCTTTATTTAATCCATCCTCAGACTTTGATTGTCTTACATATCTTGATGATGGATTGAAATCCCTCTTTCAAACTAGCCTTCCTCCTATCATTATGGTTCCAAAGATCCTTGATGAATTACCTCCTAGATAGTTATTATTGTGTAACACCCCAAGATTTCATAGTATGTTATTTCTTCAAAATAATTCAATAACTTGTACTACATGCATCACCGAGTTCAATCACACCTTGACTTACAAAAAAAAGTCAATTAAAAGAGGTCATGAATAGTATTAACTACATTTTGAACTTTATATAATCCTTATAATTTTAGAATCCCTATTATGAGTTTCTTAGTCATAATGCAAGAACAAATTCACTTTCAGTATTTCACTTTTATCAACTTCTAATAGTGAAACCTTTTTAAATACAATATTTTAAACTTTTTGACTAAATTGAGACATCAAAAAATTTAAAATGAAACATCCCAAGCGTCCACGGTACGCTTTCCTTTGGATAAAACAGTAGCGTGTGTTGTACGCAACTTCGAGTTCTAACACACCGTAACCAATCAAACTAGTTGTTATGAATAGTAATACCTACTTTTTGAAGTTATATATATTTTATATTTTAAAATGGAATTCATTTTTGGATTCGGAATATCAAATTTAGCCTAAGGTGAAATTTTGGTACTTTTCGGATAACTTTCATATTTTGATGAATAGTGAAAATTACTAAATTTTAATTAAAAACAACTTTTTTAATCAAAATAATTAATAGTGATAAATTATGAATTTGAGTGGTTTTAAAGTATATTTAGAATATATTTTTACTATTTAATATAATGTTGGTCATTGGACATAATTTTACAATTAAACCGAACATAAACAAGTGTCAATCTTTTGATAGTTATTATCTCTTAAAAACACGCTTTTTGTTTTGACAGCGGGAATTAATTTTAAATTAATTTCTGCCACTTCTGTGTTTTGAATTTAGGAAAATGGATTCCATATTTGGAATCAGGATGTTCAAATTGTGTAAATAGGTAACTTTTATTTTTAGACATTTTGAATAATTACTGCGGTAAATATTTTATTTACCATGGTTAAGGGTAAATCCGGTAAATAAGGGTTAAAAATAATATTATAATAATAATAAATTACCCTAAAACGTGTCTTAACCCTATTGGTTGATAAATGGTCGACCATGGGCATCTTTGGGTCTATTTTGGGACCCCATGGATCCACTTGTAAGTGATAATGACACTTTATTTTAATTTAGTTAAAATGAATACAAAAATGACACAAGCATATATCTTTTAGAACAACAATTTTTACATAGGGTTATATATGTTGGATTTTAGATTATAAATATTCCTTAGAAATCTAAAAAGATTTCCTACATAATGATATTTTATTTATAATTTTTAGACATTGAATAATTTATTTTATTTATGACACAATGATGATGCAGTAATTACTATAATAGTGAAAAATTAAAATAATTGATATTATAAATACCCAAATAATTATAATATGAAACTTTTAATGAATTAAACTAATTTTATATGATAATATGATATATTAGGATTGATTTAATTGACTTTGTTCGAAGTAATCAATCTGTTAGGAGTTTCAAAAAAATCAACTATTGAATAGTGTCAAAATTGACATAAAAGAGTTCTTAAAACAAATATTATATTATTAATTGATATTAAATTCCTAAAAATATAATGTTCGGCCAAGAGACTTATATTATGATAGGTTCCTCATTAATGGACCACTTGGGGGTCGCTTGGATGTATATAGTAAGTTTATTAACCATATTATATAAAAATACAAAGAGACATTGTAAAAGTGAAACTAATTAACTTAGAGTTAATACTTAAAGATAAGGTTAATATAAGTCCCCAAACCTGTCTAAATTCTATTGGATGAGTCGTTTTCGACCTATCCCCACCTCATCCTTTGAATAGTCAACTTTGGAGCCTTTGGAAACCGAATATGAATTTATTATAAATTAATATTTCTAGCTTTTCCAAAGGTGCCCCTCACCCCTCTTATAAAAGGGAACTCCTCCTTCTCATTTCTTCACACATTCAAAGCCTTTTGGTTCGGCCAAACTCTGCCCAAATAATCTCCCAACATCCCTCACTACATCCTAGAGGCCTTAGTTTGATCAGAAAGCCAACCAAAGGAGCCCTTTTGATCAAATCAAAAGGAAGAACCCGAAGAAGAGGTAATGATTTCACCACCCTTTTCTAAGTTCATTTCTTCTTCCACTTCTTCTTCCTTTGTTCTTACCATTCTAAAATAATAACTCCAGTATCTCACATATACTGTGATGTTATTATAAGTATGGTACAACCATATTCAGTATTCTATCCACCCTTTGAATAACATGTCACCATACGTGCGTACGTACGGCTTACCGTCTCCACGTCGTGGTGTAATTGTTATTCAATATAATATTATTTGGATGGGTATAATAATGATGTGTAACTCATGTAAATAATAAATATAACATGTTAATGATTCTGTATATATTATATACCATTAATTTATATATTATTTTAATATCAAAAGAATGATATTGTCGCTCGTGCGTACGTACGGACTACCGTCTCCACGAACGCGATGAGATTCATTCTCCATCGTAACCATTCAAGTATAATTATCATTTGATGATTTAAAAATGATGTTTAAGGACTAGATATCATTCTGGATATGAATAAGATACAACAACCGTGGCTTATGTAACAAAACATATAAAGAAAATGAGTAAGTTAACACCCGAAACGACGATAATTCTAAGATATTATTAACAAATCAATGTTAAAAGATCATATATGATATCATATTAATATATATGATTCTTGTATAATTTAATAACAATTATTTCACCATTATACAGGAGGTTAACCTACCCCAACCAAGGAAAAGTACAAGGTAAGGGTTATTTCACAATCTCTTCATTATCCGAGGTTGTTTATACGTAATAATCTACTGGGATTTCTTTATCATCCACATCCATGTTTCTTCGAAATGTATTTCAAAACATATTTATTATTTACAAGAATATGGGTTAAATTCATTTATACCCTTGTTTGACTTTTTGTAAGAGGTTTATAAAGGAATCTTTCTGTCGTTTTCAAAACAAGGTCCTTTTTAACCTTTTCGACAGAATTAAGATAAGAATGTTTTTTTTACTTATACGGCGGGTGCGGTTATTTTCCGCCGTTATAAAATCGTCAAAGCTTTCCTTACAAGATTACAAGAATATTTTCAAGAAAATGTTTTATTTTATATGGCTCTTAAATGATTTCAAAAATAGAAAGAGATATTTCTCTAAAAAGTGTTTTGATTTCATCTATGTCAACATCCTTTAATGGATTTTACGCTTATTTGAAGTTGATTTATTATAATACAAAACTTCTATATTGTATTGAAGGTTTTGTGATATGTTTGACTGTGGATGTGCTATTTTATACCATTCATAGTTTATGGAGAAACTATTGACATTTCGTATGCTAGTTTTAATCCGAATGTTTATGTTATATTTCAAACTTTTCTTCAGATGAATGTGCTAAACAAGTATGTTCCGGGTTGGGGACCGGTAAAAGTAAGCCCTCCAGGTTGGGGACTGGTTAAAGTAAGCCCTCCAGGTTAGGGACTGGTAAAAGTATGCCCTCCGGGTTGGTGTCCGGTTATTAGAGGCACTCCGGGTTGGTGTCCGGTTATTAGAGGCACTCCGGGTTGGTGTCCGGTTATTAGAGGCACTCCGGGTTGGGTTCCGGTTAGAAGTAACCCCTAGGTCTTGGGATGAGGCCTAGACAAAGAAATTAACGTTTAGCATTATGCATTCCAACATTATGAAAGTGGTTATTGATTTTTGCATGTGATTATTCGATTAGTAGAATATCCATGTGAATAAGTAAATGGCATTATTTCATTTTATTTATGCCATACCATGTTGAAAGTTCATATTTAAAAGGCTTTTGTTTTAGTTATACATTGCCTTAAATGTTTATTCTTATTTATGAAAGTTTCCGCTATATTGTTGTCCTTACTGGGCATTTGAGCTCACCCCTTTTCTATGTTTTATTTTTCCCAGGAAGTGAAGAAGTAAATTATGAATGACCTGCAGGGATTTTATGAGGGGATAATAGTGTGGTCTATTGAGACATTATGTTGTTGTAGTAGTTTTTCATTTTATAATGTAATGTAAAACTTATGAATATATCTAGTGTTTCCAAGGCTACTAAACCAATCGGTCTTTCGAGATTTGATCTTTCTTATGATCATGCCAATGTTACGAAGTAATGCACCGACTCTGGGCAGCTGGGGTCGGGGCGTTACAGTTGGTATCAGAGGAAGTTTAGTACAAACCTTGGAAGCTAGATTTAGATAAACTCTGATTAGAGCACGTAGACCTAAGATGAACGTTGAGGATTAGTATAGAAGAACTTCCTAGAATTTTGGTATTGTAGAGATTTTGTGAGTTTTCCGAGCAATACATCCCTGTCTGGATACGAGCAGGTAGAGGCGGCTCTGGCACAGATGTACCTAGGGGTAAAACCCGAAAACACCGCTTTGAGCTAGACTCGAACGGGAACTGGTGCACGACAACGGGCCTTGCTGCACTCTTGGTTACGACACTCCCGGGGGATATGCTTAGGATAACTCTCATTTTCTTTACAAATCATTATGAAGGGTTTATGAGTATATACTTCCTCAAAGAAAACATTTTTATGATTATGGATTATATCCATAAATAGTTCAATTTATGTTAAGTGTTTTATAAGTATGGGATTATGTATTTTGATTCATAAACTGATCTAGTGTATCCCATTGTTTAGAAATGGCACCCAGTAGAAGGAATGAGAACTCCAGAAATGCACATGATCCAAAGAGAAGGAAGGATCATATCTTTCATGGTCTTAAGCTAGAATTTATAAGAGAAATAGTCTCCCATGTATTATCATCATATGAGGATATAATATCATGTGTTGATAAGATAAGTAAAGAGTTTGCTGAGTCCTATGGCCTTGAAGGGAAGCAAGAGAATAACAAGATGGAAGAGAGAAAGATGGATAAAGGGAAGGGGGAAAAGAGGAATTTTCCCATATGTGGTAACTGTGGAAAGAAACACCCTGGAGCTTGCCTGAAAGGAATGGGAGTTTGTTATAAGTGTGGAGGAAAAGGGCACAAAGTACGTGACTGTAAGGGTAAGAAAATGGTTTCAAATGTACAATGCTTCATTTGCAAGGAGTTTGGACACTACGCGAACCTATGTCCCAGTCATCAGACTATGCCGCAAATGATGCTATTGGACAATAATCAAGTTATGATACTACCACAGATGAAGAGGAATGATTAGAGTTCTTATGTTGATTATGTCAATTGAGTGTTGTATCAACAATGTACTTGTTATAATAATTATGGAGTATATAAGGATTGTACTGCAGTACTATTTCATTAAGGACTTGAGATTGTGTGGAACAAAGAAAAGTGACTCAATAGAAGGTTAAATTTTTGGAAAATATATGGTTTAGAGAAAGATAAACCATAATATGGTTCTGATACCGAAGTAGGGATTTTAGAATAATACATGATTGATTTGGATAAATTATATTGGATATTCTTGACTACCTTGAAGCTGATTAATGATTTGTATATTCCATCATTGTGGGGTTTAAAACATTTTTGGATTGATGAAGTATATCCAGCATTCTATATGGAATAAGGGAGCATGAATGTAATCAATAAGGAATATGGTAATACATGATGAAGGTATTCATATACTATTACGGGGTAAAAAGGATCTATATTATGTTTACCTTCCTTATGAATGTTGGACTGTGAGTTTGGACAGAAGTATTTTGAATAAATTCTAAGTTTGATATTAATTTTGGACTGCCATAAAAGGACAACCCGGAGGTCGGGCGGCAACCCGTCGCGTCCGGCAAAGCTGCAAGACTTGAACCCGCAACCGAAGGGCGACAAGGGTGTATCACCTACCACTGGCCCACGAGATGTCCTGGATTAAATAATTTAGTTTTTATTAAAAGATCTTGTAGATGAATTATAAATTCGATTATTTTGGAACCCTATACGAATAGTGTAAATAGAATTTTTTTTTACGTTCTATTATGTTTTAGAGTGAAAGATGAGTTTGTGGTAGAAATTTATTAATGGATAAAACTCTAATTATAAAGTATGTATACCTCCTTATGATCTTAGCCAATCTCATAAATAAATTCCACAACGTTAAGAAAAGGAACTTAGAACAAAAATGTTGTCCTAGATGGTACCTTAGATCATCACTAATTTATGGCTTTGGGATTGTTGGCCTTTTCATAGCCATGTTCTCTACCACTCTCCATCAGATAATTGATGGTTAGATTTCTCCTCCATATCCATATCTTCCTACATGGAACCCTAGTATGTGTTATTTTCGGTAATCTTCATACTTTCCATTATTTATTTTAAATAGAGGCCTCATTAATTCATTTTTCGATGTGGGATTTCAACTAAGATATTTTGAAACGTCAAAAATGTGTCATCCCAATATCCTATGTTTTGTTGAACCGATGGTATTTCAAATCATCATAGATTGATGAGTTTAAGGACCTCAATTTTATACTTGTTTTTGATTGATGACCTCAATCACTACCTATAAATATTTACGTTTTTCCTCCAATTATATGTCTCTAATTACCACCAATGTTCTCCTAATCGAGATCATAATTTGGTGGTGACACTTTCATTTCTCTTTTCCTCATATTAAGACTAAATTTTAGTAACCCTATTTCCGATGTGGGTTTTCCCACAAATATATTTTCTATTTTCAACCTTTTATTTTTGAAGAACAATTTCAAATTACGAGGACGCAATTTATTGAAGTAGGGGAGAATGTAACACCCCAAGATTTCATAGTATGTTATTTCTTCAAAATAATTCAATAACTTGTACTACATGCATCACCGAGTTCAATCACACCTTGACTTACAAAAAAAAGTCCATTAAAAGAGGTCAGGAATAGTATTAACTACATTTTGAACTTTATATAATCCTTATAATTTTAGAATCCCTATTATGAGTTTCTTAGTAATAATGCAAGAACAAATTCACTTTCAGTATTTCACTTTTATCAACTTCTAATAGTGAAACCTTTTTAAATACAATATTTTAAACTTTTTTACTAAATGGAGACATCAAAAAATTTAAAATGAAACATCCCAAGCGTCCACGGTACGCTTTCCTTTGGATAAAACAGTAGCGTGTGTTGTACGCAACTTCGAGTTCTAACACACCGTAACCAATCAAACTAGTTGTTATGAATAGTAATACCTACTTTTTGAAGTTATATATATTTTATATTTTAAAATGGAATTCATTTTTGGATTCGGAATATCAAATTTAGCCTAAGGTGAAATTTTGGTACTTTTCGGATAACTTTCATATTTTGATGAATAGTGAAAATTACTAAATTTTAATTAAAAACAACTTTTTTAATCAAAATAATTAATAGTGATAAATTATGAATTTGAGTGGTTTTAAAGTATATTTAGAATATATTTTTACTATTTAATATAATGTTGGTCATTGGACATAATTTTACAATTAAACCGAACATAAACAAGTGTCAATCTTTTGATAGTTATTATCTCTTAAAAACACGCTTTTTGTTTTGACAGCGGGAATTAATTTTAAATTAATTTCTGCCACTTCTGTGTTTTGAATTTAGGAAAATGGATTCCATATTTGGAATCAGGATGTTCAAATTGTGTAAATAGGTAACTTTTATTTTTAGACATTTTGAATAATTACTGCGGTAAATATTTTATTTACCATGGTTAAGGGTAAATCCGGAATATAAGGGTTAAAAAATAATATTATAATAATACTAAATTACCCTAAAACGTGTCTTAAACCTATTGTTTGATACATGGTCGACCATGGGCATCTTTGGGTCTATTTGGGGACCCCATGGATCCACTTGTAAGTGATAATGACACTTTATTTTAATTTAGTTAAAATGAATACAAAAATGACACAAGCATATATCTTTTAGAACAACAATTTTTACATAGGGTTATATATGTTGGATTTTAGATTATAAATATTCCTTAGAAAGCTAAAAAGATTTCCTACATAATGATATTTTATTTATACTTTTTAGACATTGAATAATTTATTTTATTTATGACACAATGATGATGCAGTAATTACTATAATAGTGAAAAATTAAATTAATTGATATTATAAATACCCAAATAATTATAATATGAAACTTTTAATGAATTAAACTAATTTTATATGATAATATGATATATTAGGATTGATTTAATTGACTTTGTTCGAAGTAATCAATCTGTTAGGAGTTTCAAAAAAATCAACTATTGAATAGTGTCAAAATTGACATAAAAGAGTTCTTAAAACAAATATTATATTATTAATTGATATTAAATTCCTAAAAATCTAAGGTTCGGCCAAGAGACTTATATTATGATAGGTTCCTCATTAATGGACCACTTGGGGGTCTCTTGTATGTATATAGTAATTTTATTAACCATATTATATAAAAATACAAAGAGACATTGTAAAAGTGAAACTAATTAACTTAGAGTTAATACTTAAAGATAAGGTTAATATAAGTCCCCAAACCTGTCTAAATTCTATTGGATGAGTTGTTTTCGACCTATCCCCACCTCATCCTTTGAATAGTCAACTTTGGAGCCTTTGGAAACCGAATATGAATTTATTATAAATTAATATTTCTAGCTTTTCCAAAGGTGCCCCTCACCCCTCTTATAAAAGGGAACTCCTCCTTCTCATTTCTTCACACCTTCAAAGCCTTTTGGTTCGGCCAAACTCTGCCCAAATAATCTCCCAACATCCCTCACTACATCCTAGAGGCCTTAGTTTGATCAGAAAGCCAACTAAAGGAGCCCTTTTGATCAAATCAAAAGGAAGAACCCGAAGAAGAGGTAATGATTTCACCACCCTTTTCTAAGTTCATTTCTTCTTCCACTTCTTCTTCCTTTGTTCTTACCATTCTAAAATAATAACTCCAGTATCTCACATATACTGTGATGTTATTATAAGTATGGTACAACCATATTCAGTATTCTATCCACCCTTTGAATAACATGTCACCATACGTGCGTACGTACGGCTTACCGTCTCCACGTCGTGGTGTAATTGTTATTCAATATAATATTATTTGGATGGGTATAATAATGATGTGTAACTCATGTAAATAATAAATATAACATGTTAATGATTCTGTATATATGATATACCATTAATTTATATATTATTTTAATATCAAAAGAATGATATTGTCGCTCGTGCGTACGTACGGACTACCGTCTCCACGAACGCGATGAGATTCATTCTCCATCGTAACCATTCAAGTATAATTATCATTTGATGATTTAAAAATGATGTTTAAGGACTAGATATCATTCTGGATATGAATAAGATACAACAACCATGGCTTATGTAACAAAACATATAAAGAAAATGAGTAAGTTAACACCCGAAACGACGATAATTCTAAGATATTATTAACAAATCAATGTTAAAAGATCATATATGATATCATATTAATATCTATGATTCTTGTATAATTTAATAACAATTATTTCACCATTATACAGGAGGTTAACCTACCCCAACCAAGGAAAAGTACAAGGTAAGGGTTATTTCACAATCTCTTCATTATCTGAGGTTGTTTATACGTAATAATCTACTGGGATTTCTTTATCATCCACATCCATGTTTCTTCGAAATGTATTTCAAAACATATTTATTATTTACAAGAATATGGGTTAAATTCATTTATACCCTTGTTTGACTTTTTGTAAGAGGTTTATAAAGGAATCTTTCCGTCGTTTTCAAAACAAGGTCCTTTTTAACCTTTTCGACAGAATTAAGATAAGAATGTTTTTTTTACTTATACGGCGGGTGCGGTTATTTTCCGCCGTTATAAAATCGTCAAAGCTTTCCTTACAAGCTTACAAGAATATTTTCAAGAAAATGTTTTATTTTATATGGCTCTTAAATGATTTCAAAAATAGAAAGAGATATTTCTCTAAAAAGTGTTTTGATTTCATCTATGTCAACATCCTTTAATGGATTTTACGCTTATTTGAAGTTGATTTATTATAATACAAAACTTCTATATTATATTGAAGGTTTTGTGATATGTTTGACTGTGGATGTGCTATTTTATACCATTCATAGTTTATGGAGAAACTATTGACATTTCGTATGCTAGTTTTAATCCGAATGTTTATGTTATATTTCAAACTTTTCTTCAGATGAATGTGCTAAACAAGTATGTTCCGGGTTGGGGACCGGTAAAAGTAAGCCCTCCAGGTTGGGGACTGGTTAAAGTAAGCCCTCCAGGTTAGGGACTGGTAAAATTATGCCCTCCGGGTTGGTGTCCGGTTATTAGAGGCACTCCGGGTTGGTGTCCGGTTATTAGAGGCACTCCGGGTTGGTGTCCGGTTATTAGAGGCACTCCGGGTTGGGTTCCGGTTAGAAGTAACCCCTAGGTCTTGGGATGAGGCCTAGACAAAGAAATTAACGTTTAGCATTATGCATTCCAACATTATGAAAGTGGTTATTGATTTTTGCATGTGATTATTCGATTAGTAGAATATCCATGTGAATAAGTAAATGGCATTATTTCATTTTATTTATGCCATACCATGTTGAAAGTTCATATTTAAAAGGCTTTTGTTTTAGTTATACATTGCCTTAAATGTTTATTCTTATTTATGAAAGTTTCCGCTATATTGTTATCCTTACTGGGCATTTGAGCTCACCCCTTTTCTATGTTTTATTTTTCCCAGGAAGTGAAGAAGTAAATTATGAATGACCTGCAGGGATTTTATGAGGGGATAATAGTGTGGTCTATTGAGAAATTATATTGTTGTAGTAGTTTTTCATTTTATAATGTAATGTAAAACTTATGAATATATCTAGTGTTTCCAAGGCTACTAAACTAATCGGTCTTTCGAGATTTGATCTTTCTTATGATCATGCCAATGTTACGAAGTAATGCACCGACTCTGGGCAGCTGGGGTCGGGGCGTTACAATTGTATTTTTCATTTTATATTTATATCTCATCTTTTGTGGATATCCACCTTTGTTTCTTGAATTACTCTAACAAAAATTCATCCCATGATCATTTTTGATGACTAATACTCATAGTAGTTCAAGCAACATAGAATAGATGGGGGATGAGTCTCAAGAAACAAAATTCAATAAATGTTTAGGTAAGCAAAGTGGATTTTCCACCGAGGTTAAAAAATAACTTAAATGTAATTTTAATTATGACTTTTAACATATTACATTTCCAAAATGAAGGAATGAACATTAAAATACACATGAATTCCACTCACAGTCATTTTCATTCACTCACAGACATTTTTTGTTTTCTAATTCCTATTAAATGTTTATTTTTTTGGTAGGGGGTAGAGGAGACCCAAAATAGTGGTCGTATTGATGTGAGGTGGATGGGATTGCTTTCCAACCAGTTATTTCTCCAATATTCCAAGAGAAATTATCCAGAAGATGAATTCAAAAATAAGGTCATAGTGCTCTGCTCATTGTGGGTGGAATACCTTCAAGAGTCAGATTATATGAATAATCGTAGAAGTATTATCATCAAAGTATGCTTAACTATGGAGTTCTAATAGGATCTAATGTGACCTAACTCAAAATAAAAGTAACTTTTGATGAAGTGTTTTTTAGAGTAACCGAATGAGTCGTATAAGAAAATATATATCAAAAAACCAAACAAATTCATTCATTATGTTTTGATTAATTTATCGATGTCATTTTTTGTTTTCCCAAGAAGTAGTAAAAGAGGAGAATGAAAGGCTAAAAGGGTTGAAGAGTGAGTTGGGAAATGTGGTATTCAAATCCATGGAATCGACTTTGATGAAGATTAATGAATAAAATATGAGAGGGAGGTATTTCATCAAGGAACTTTGGAACTAAAATGATAGGAGGGATGTTTTTTTGAAAGAGGGAGTCTGATCAATCATCAATGGATGGGATACAATCAAGTACCTCATGATGGATTAAATAATGGTAGTGAAGGTTACAAGTACTGCATAATTAAAGTATTATATCTTTGTTCAAGACAATAACAATTTTAATTCAAGATGCATGCAATTGTGGGATTTTATTCATGGAGTTTATTGTATTGTATATCTATCTTACCAAAATTAATACTTATTCACACAACCTTATTTATGAAACATGTGGTACTTTTTTATAAAAAATTATTTATGTTTCTCATGACTATTATGTGTTGTATGCTTCTTTCACAATAGTATATAGAGATGCAGTTCAAAGTTGTCTCATATGAAGCTAGAATGTGTTTACAGAGTATGGGTTTCATTGTGTAGGTATATATATGGGATATATATATATATATAAGATACTTAAAAATAAAATTCACTTTGATTACTCTTTTTTCATATGCTTACTTATATAGAATATTGATGTTAATAACACTATTAATAAGTTCTAATCTCAATCCTAGATGAAATATAAGATACTCATAAATAAATAATATGAATATTTTGTATCCTAAGACCATCGACAAGAGTATAATATACTAGGATTGTACCCATAACTATAGAAGAACCCTACATAGCATCATTTGTAGACTACTCAGCCAAAAATAATCTACCAACTATATCTAAGGATCATGCCAAGAAGGAATAGATCAAAAATACCATTAGAAGTTCCTCAACTAACCACATCAATAAAAATGTTTCACATCAAATAGGAAATAAGGAATAAATTGTCCTAGGAACCTACACTGATGGAATCACTCAAAAAGTATCCTCAGTTGAAGAGGAATTGGAATACCTCCACTCTAATGGTCTTGAAGAAATGAATCTCACCCCGCCTACATTTGACATAACTTATGTCTGCTCAAGGATTCCTCACCTTCCAATTTTGGATATTTTTTAATCCACCATATCCCTAAAAATCAATACCAACAGTCATGTTGTGCCTATATTCACATACCAATACCCTTTAAAGTGATTTCCAACACCATCTAATAATTTTAAACTAAATTACTAGGTATAAAATTTGATGCACATCTTGAAGGATTTTAACCAATGCATTCCTAAAATCAGGTCAAACATATCTATGTCAAGAATAGATAAATCCTAGAAACATTTATCCTCAATTAAAATTATAAGACCTGTTTCAATATTAAATGCTAGAAATTCTCTTTTTCCAAGAGGTGTTCACAGATTCAAAACATGAGGCTTCATTTCAACATGCAATCCCATGTGATCCAAAACACAATAATCAATAAAATAGTGAGATGTTTTAGTATCAAACAAAGATTTAATTAGATTAGAATTTAATAAAATCATATCACTCAATATCGAAGGACCATATTTATCCTCAGTGAGCATCGACTCAGTGCTATACAGTTTTTTACTAGCTGTTAATGACAATTCTATATTGGTTTATTTTGGATATAATGATTGTTGGGGTATCGGTGTTACATGAGAGTCACCATAGATCACTCATTGTATTCCAGTGGTGAGGAGATGAGAGGTAGGTTTATTCGTGGTTAAGAACAACACAAAAACATGGAACCCAAAAAATCAAACAATGATAGATAAAACGTATAAAATAACATACATTGTATTTTATCCTTGATTCCTCTGAGGGAACGTATATGAGTTGTTTTAGTAGAAAATGAGTTTTGTGAGAGCTTGAGAATTTTTAGGGACTGAGTCATGGTTAAGATTATTTTAAATATACTGGAGACACTTTTAGTAGCACTTTCATAAAAGTGCTGATAAAGATCAATTTTATCAGTGCTAAAATGATAAGCACTAGTAAAATGGATATTTATTATCACTAAAAAAGCCCCGATAAAAAATATCTATATCAACACTAACTTTTTAACACTAATAAAGATATATTTTTACAGCACTTTTTTAGCATAGATAAATACTCATCCTTATCATCACTAAAAAAGCACTGATAAATATTGGTTTTATTAGTGCTAAAATTTTAGTGCCAATAAAGGATTTATAATTATAATTATTTAAATAAATTTATTATCATTTTATAATTATTTAAATATATATAAATATTTGTTTATAATTATATAAATACTAATTTAAAATATTATTATTATTTATTTATAATAATTATAAATTTATAAATATATATAGTAAATATAAATTTATAAAAATATTTATTTATAAATATTTATTTACAAATAAATTTTTAACAATATTAGTCAATATATAATCTTAAATACATGAATTTTAAAATTGAGTGAAATTGAATAATTAAAAATGAGTGTATTTTAAAAATATTGAAAAAAGTTATATGTTTTATTATTTAAAAATAAATTATTAAAAAAATATGGATATATATATAATGAAAATACTTGTAAATAAATATATATATATATAAATAATAGAAAATGATAAAATTCAAAAATATAAAAAATGAATACCCTACCTATAATAGTATTAAAAATAAATAAACATAATTGACTGATTAAAAACATAATATATCATGATATAATAAAAATTCTAAAATATACTAAAATTTCAATAAATTGCATAAATATTAGGTGTATATGTTTCTATATATTGCATAAATACATTTATGTGTGCATTTGTATATAAAAATGAATTAATTGTATATGTGTGTGTGTGTGCGTGAAGTCAATGTAACACATGATGTTTGATATATGGTAAATTGAAAAATCCAACAATATTAAAAATTAATATGCCATTAATATGTTTTTAATTAACATATTATTAATTATATATATTTATATTTTATATATATTATTTATTATTATTTATAATTAATATATATATATATATATTATACTTATTCACTTTTATTAATAATTGTTTCATTAATAAATTTTTAAATAATTTTGTAATTTATTAATTTTAATTTTTTTTGTTTAATTATTACATTATATTCATTTTATATATCTATATTTAATATATACTATTTATTAATATTTATAATCTATATACATGTATATTAAATTTATTCATTTTTATTAATGATTATTTAATTAATAAAATGTTTAAAATTTTTCTGAATTTACTCATTTTAAATTTTTTTTTGTTTAATTATTTTATTTTATTCATTTCACATATCTATATATTTAATATATACTATTTATTAATTTTTAAAATTTATATCTATGTATGTTCAATTTATTCATTTTTAAGAATAATTATTTAATTAATGAAATTGTAAAAAAAATTATTTTTATTTTTTTTACTTATATCATTTTATTATGGATCTTTATGAGTGATTTATTACAACTAATAAAGATTCAATTTTATCAGCGCTAAAAAAGCACTGATTAAGGGTGCCTTTTATCAACGCTTTTTTAGCGCTGGTAAAGATAGAATTTGTCATCGCATTTTACTAGCACTGGTAAATGTCAACATCATTTAAGGTGTGTTTTGTATTAGTCAAATTGGTATCTGAGGATAGGGGGAGTATAGATCGATTAACTTTACCCTATCCCTAGGAGAAGAAAATTTCCTTGGACATGGTGTCTTGTAATATCATAGCCACAGGAGAGATCATGGGACCGAGAAATGTGTCGTCCCATTGGTTAATCAAATTAAGTTCCTCTACTTTGAGAATGAAAATATGATATGAAAGGAGAGAGAGGTCCACCAAAAGGCTCCAAAGATGGGCCTCTAAAAAAATTGCACCATACTTCGAATACAAAAGCCAAAGTTCTAGGTAACCCAACATCTCCATGTAGCATGTGACTCCCATCATAATCAGTCATTACACCTGACCCATGCGGCAAAAAAACTTTCCAAATTAAGAAGATCACATTGGAATATATCATGGAATCCATCAAAGAGTAAACCCAACCCATAGGTCTGGGGATATTTTCACCACCACCTCCACCCCCATGTTCATTTAACCCAAGGAGGATCTCGAAGAAATTGGAGGTTGGTCCAAACCAACCCCAACCCATAGTGTTGGGGAATCTTTATATCATCTTCCATCCTAGGAGTTATAGAATCCTAAGCTATAGGATCACAGAGTGACAATGATGGCCCCAAATCAACCCCAAGTTGTAAGGATGTGGGTATTTTTATTATAACCACAAAATAAGTTAGTATTTTCTAGGATGGGAGGTCAATAACAATGGCTGGAAACCCAGTTGTTCCCCCCACCATGATACATTCTCCTTTAATTTGGGGCCCAATCAGAAATCACAATCAAAAACTCCCTCAAGGTCACTATTCAAAGGCCAAAATAGGGGGATATTTAGAAAAGATAGTTAAACCTCATAAGGGTCACAATCCAAGATGGTCCAACAAGACCGATGTTCAAGGGAAATACCATGGTATAACCCTTGGAGGACAATATAATTATACAAAATGAACATATTACATGGAGAGTGATGGGGTGACTACTTTCACTCAGTATTCCTTAGTAAATATCATCACCATCAATCCAGAGAATGATATACAACAAGACACAAACATGAAGGGGATAAACACTAAAACAAAACCTCGATAGGTGACCAATATTATTGCACAAACTAAGGTTGTACGTACATAGAATCAAAGGAGAATCCAGCACTTAGCAGCTTAAAATGGTGAGTTTTTTCCTCTTATATGGGATTCTACCAAGAAAAAACGAAAGGGAGTGGTATATACCTCTCACTTCCTGGAAGGGAATAGATCCACTCCATAGAAGAATGAATTGTATAATATGAAAGTTTGATACCCAACCTTAGACGTCTCAATGAAGAGTTACTTCAAGGCAATAATACCACTAGGTTTCTCTTTGAATAGGAAATGTGTATCGCTCCTCCCATCCATTAGGATAGCATTAATCCACTTTAAAGGGTATAATTTGAATATTAGGCTGTATCTGGATCTAGGTAATTGGTCTATATAAAACTGAAGATTAAAGACAACCATTATTTTCCACTATTATAGTGATATCCTCTTCTTTGTAGGGGTGATCATATGACCCCAGTATGAATTGAAAATTATTTGGGTAGGAAATAAGGACATCTGCATCAATCCTCTCCCACTATCCATGCATAGGAAGTGGTCCATACAATAATATATTTATAAAATATTAAAATTATGATCACCAACTTCACAAATTATAGACAATATATAAATGAGATGGTTTATGACTATATATACAGATATAAGGGTCTAACATATTCACTTATTATTCCACTATCGCAAGATGAATTTCTTGAAATTTGGATTGAGAACCTTCAATATGAGTTTCAAACACCTTCTATCCTAATGAAATACCCATGTAGATTTTATCAGTTCATAGAAATAGTAGATCACCAAGAAGGTGTTTTTCAGAAAAATTGGGTCAAATCTTAGACCATGCCTATGACATAGGTAAAAAAGGCCTAGAAGATTAGTCACTTCTAATGTCACCCTCAAAATAGAAATATTGACTGTTGGAGAACTCTGGTAGGCCCTGAATCACCTGCTGCCTCCCATCGAGGGGAATCAGTAGAAAAACCACACTCGAATGGTGGTAATTAGAGATTAAGGCCACCCATTATTTGAGTAATAGATAAACAAAGTGTATTCATTATGAAATAAATAGATTCTCATTTATTTCCTAATATCTATATAAAACAACTTCTTAAGCTACTGTATCCTAGGAAACCCAATGAGGTCAGCCATAATGACCACCCTGACTATTGTACCTTTTATAGGATATTGTGTCACACCATCCAGGATAACATTGTCTTCAAATAAATCCTCCAAGGTATGTTTTATTATAGATAGGTGATACTAGGAAAATCCTTGGAATAGGTGACCTATATAACCACCACTCATCTTTAAGAAGAGGTTTACTAGCATGAAGTTATAGTAATACATGAATAGAATTTTGATAATTGTATGATTTCAAATATAGCTAGCTGAGATCACACCACACTAAGAATTTAGCATCGTAAACTGGTCATGATCCCATAATCCAAGGAGGAACCTTGAAGCCACCTCCAATAAGTATACATAACCATTATATATAGGAAAAGGCACAAGGTAAAACATTTTGATCAATAATCGTGATGGCTATTACTCTTGTAGAATTCTTTCCCTCAGCATCAAAAGAATGGGAACTGCCACACCTCAAAAATATTCATCAGATGAATGAATCATTTTTAGTTATTTTAGAATTATTCAGTTAGAAAAATCCTTATTTTATGATGAATGCACCATTGAATATGAGTTACGCGTACATAACAATTGAAACAGAGGCCAAGGCCATAGAAAATGAGGTTAAAAGGGACAACAAAGTCATGGAAAATCCAATATTCCGGTCAAATCCCTATCTAATCCATATATGAATCTAAGCCCAATGATTGAGTTCTTAAAAAACCAACATGATCATGGATATTTCGTAGATCCATTCATAATTCATTCTAATCTAATCATTTTAAAACGACCGTCTGGTAGGGGTAAAACTGTCTGATCAGTACAAACTAAGGGGTAGGATAGTGCGACCTACACCACTAGCAAAAGATGCTCCCTCGGCCGCTTTCTAGACTCTAGGCCCATCTAACTAAAAAAATTCATCTCCTAAGCTTCATGATAAGTAGTTACCCCCACTATGGTAAGCATAGTCCTCTTGCATAGAAATATGACACTCTAAAATAGTTGGTAGCAGTCTCAACCAAACTCTCAATCCTATATGACCTCTATATTTTAAAATAGACCATAGAGACATTTATCAAAGTACTATGAATTTTCTAGGTGTTTGAGATAGAATTATCCATAAATGAGGTTTATCAAGTGTAAACTAAACCAATCAAATGTCATAAAACTATCTCATTTATTGACCAATATCATAAAGAGGCTATTTAGTGATATAATGGACCCCTATATGTTTTGGGGAAGCTCAATAATGTTGACATATAAATGAATATGGTTGAAAATGGTTTAGGGATTGACCTTATCTTAGACCATACAATCTGATATTTTGGATATAGTGATGAGGATTTGTGTAAAATGAAGCTAACTATTCAAGGTTATAAAAAAAAGTAAGCAAAGGACCCTTTGAAAGATAAAGATCAATGATCAATTTGGTTACCTAACATATAACTATGAGTTCTTGTTTATCTTGAAAGACACAATATATATTTTCCTTCTTAGAAGACCTGGCATTCATAGCCATGTGGGGATTCTATCAATATTCCCTCAATGTTTGAAATACCCCCATTAACAGAAGGGTTGGTGTACTATTTAGTGATAGAGCCCCCTTTAAATCTTGGAAAACCATATATATTGAATAAATTTTATGAAAAATGGAAGGAAAACAACCAATGACGGAGGGTGAAATACAGGTTTCTACGCCCAACTAATTTGGAACCACCCCTAAAATATCTGGATAATTTTCAACAATGATTATTTTATTCCCATAAAATTGATTAGGGTAGTAGACTCGATCCCATCAGGATATTATAAACATAAACTTCATGGACACATGTTACTATTATAATGATCATGTTAGCTAAAGTGATTCCATCAAATGATAGACAAACTAACTGTAACATACCAACCTGGGTCAACTAGAATGGTCAGGTGAATCAACCGATCATGGGATAAGGCATAACAAAAAAAAAATACAAGTATTGAATATAAGAAAAATAATACAAACAACAAGGATACAAAGAGGAAAAAATGGAGATAAAACTAATCCAAACATTCTAAACCAGGATGTACGAAAAATCTAGATTACAAGTCTCAATGTGACAAACTATCACCTCCAATCCATTCCAAACAGAAATAGTTATGTGAAGAGAAGTTTACATGCTACATAAATCATTTCCCTTTACTTGTATCATGCAAAATAATGTCTATATCTACCCAAAAGAAGAAGTTGGGTGTGATAAACAGAGCATGGAAGGAAACCACCAAAAAATATAAACAAGTTCTAATAATAATAATTAAAAGGGTATACCTTTAAAACAAAACAATTTTAAATAACTTTTGTAAATAAAAAAATTTTAAAAAAAATATCAAACATTCCTAGTGTTTTCCGCAATTTTGTATCATATGTTCCAAACCCTGAAACATGACATTCATAAAACAAAAAAGGTAACATACCGAAGTATAAATAGACATGTGAGTCAATATCCATGAAATAATTAATCATGCAACAAACAAACAAAAACAATAGTGCGCCTTCCATTCAGGGTCTATCTTATTGGAAAATACATACTAGACATCCACGATCCGAAAAAGGCATAAGGTTGGATCTAACTAATATCGAGTCCAGCCATAGTCTATCGATATACAAGAGGTTACCTCCTATTGGTGTCTCATACACTAAAGTTACTCATGTCTCTTTCTCGACACACCCAAGGTTCATGCTCTGCAATATTTTCAATATTGGTTTTAAAAACCATGCTCATATTTTTTATAAAACCATTTCAAATCCAATCCAATATTCTTCAGCATTTGAAAATCAATTCTACTTTCTAAATAAATGAAATTATATTTCCAAAGAATAAACACCTTTAAAAAAGAACACATTCCCTTTTCAATTTCTACACATACAATTTGATTTAAAATTTCCAGGCATCAACAAGAACAATAGGAAACTCAATAAATTATAACTTTCAAATTTATTCTCCTACCTCAAGGACATTGAAAACCTAACCACCTTTGACAATGGGGAAAGGAAACCACAAGATCTACCTTTCAAAGACAAGTCATGACAAGATAATGAAAAATATTGATAGAAAACAAGATATGATTACAAATCATTATCGTAATTGGTTCTTCAACTAGAAACAAGAAACAAACTGAAAGGAACACTTACCCAAAGAGATGAAATTACTAGCCCTATTGATCAACCACTGAATAGAGTGATATAGAGGGAAATGAGTCACCTAGAATCCTTGAGTGTATGATATTTAGCTTATAAGAGGATTGTGAAAAATATTTTGAATCTTTAAACACCCATACAGCACCCCAAAAGTGGAAACTTAGGGAATTATATGGCATGTAATACCTTACATGTCGTGAAATTATTTCCTTTTAAGATAAGGTGAAAAATGCATAATCTAAGATTAAAAACTCAATTTTTCACATTAAATGATGTGTAACCCTTACATGATGTGTACAATTTCCATGTTATGTATTTAATTCATAGGATCTATCCGGTGGTTATTAAACATCATGTAATCCCATTACATGTCATGTAACTACCCAAGGAATAGTATAAATTATAGGTTTATGCTGAAAACTCCAACAAATATCTGAATTCACCATTATAAGTATCCTCCCAATTTCATGGTTAGTAATACTCATCCAATGAAAAAAGGAATCCAAAAGGAATGATTATAACATACTTGACAAAAAGTTAATTGGGAATTATAATCTCCCCACCATAAAAGATTTATATCCCCCACAAAGGGATCAAAATCAAGGATTTGAAAAAAGGGATGGTTAGTGATTCCACATCAACAACTCCTAATCCTACATCTCATAAAGATCTTGTCTGCACTTCTAGAGTACCTAAACTAGGGGTTTTGTTTTATTGTGTAGTACCTCGTCCTAGAAATCCATAATTTAAATTGGATACTCAACCAAAGTTGTATAGGGTTCAAGATATATATCCTCCCACCTAATAATATGGGATGGATCTAGTGTATACCTCTTCAACTGGGAAACATGAAACTCCTCATGGATATAAGTCAAACCAGACAGAAAATATAATAGGTAGGCCACCATCCTTAGCCTCTCAACAATATAACAGGGTCCCACAAACCTTGGTACCAACTTACCCTTATTACCAAAACAACGGTGTCCTAATCAAGGTAAATTTTTTAGAAAAACATGATCACCAACCAAAAACTCCTCCATCTATTGAGGATGCTCCACATAAGAATTATGATGAGTCTATTCCATGATCAAACACCTATGAATCAATTGAATCATCTCCTTCATTACTTGAACCAAACTCATCCCAACAAAGATACACTCTCCTAACTCTTCCCAACACTATGGAGATCAACATGGATACCCATACCGGGCCTCAAAGGGTGTCATCTTGATCGAAGACTGATAAATATATTAATAAGAAAACTCAACTGAAGGAAAAAAATCTTAAGATTCACTATACTCAAGAACACAAGACCAGATCATATCCTATAGAACCTAAATATCCCTCTCTATCTATCCTTTTATCTATGAATAATAAGTCGTTCACAATTTCAACTCGGAACCCATTGCCTCCTACAAACCTTTCTAGAATCAATATGTGAAACTTGATTCCCTATCAGAAACAACAATAGAGGGAACCCCATGAAGACACACAATCTCTCAAACATATGAGTCCCCAAGATGTTCCACTTTTTTCATTTTCTTTATTGGTAATAAATGCACTGACTTATTGATTCTGTTGTAATCAACCAAATCATATCCTTCCCACTAGGATTTCCTGGTAAACAAATGATGAAATCCATGGAAATTTCATCCTAATTCTATATCAGAATGGATAAAGGATTTAATAAACCTATATGTCACTATTTTTCCACCTTAACTATTTGAAAAGTGAGACACTTTGATACAAAATCTGTAACTAATCACCTCATCGCCATCCAATAATACCAAAGAGTCAAATCATGGAACATCCTTGTTGTCCCAGGGTTCAAGGACCAAAATGACTGGTTTCCAATGTCTAGAAACTCCTTTTCTTGGGAAAAATTAATAAAAAACCAACTAAGAAATTCTAAAATATCTAATTAGAGATAGAGACCACTTGCATGCTCCCCACCATTTTGTATTTCTCCTTAGTATAGGCTCTCAGTTTCTGTTGTCAACTCAAGTAAAACCCACCCAACAAAATAAAAATCAACCTTTATCCAATCTAAGAACACTTTTCTACCAACCTCTCTCACTCCCAAACTCATCTCTCTAAACAAACTCATTAGGAACCACTCTTAAATTAATTCCTTCACTCCTTGGATTAGTACTCTTCTGCTCAACACATCAAAAAACAAATTTCATTTCCTGAGGGTATATACGATATCAAAATCAATGGTCTAGTGAAACTCAACCTAGCATCTCTATCGTGAGTTCAAATCCCTCTGATTGAAAATATTCTACAGTATTTTTTTATCATAATACAATGTAAATAGCTCCCCAAAAAGATAATAATTCTATGTATTGAGTGTGTGCATAACCACTTCCAACTCAAGATCATGGGAACGGTAGTTATTATCATGAGGTTGTAACTATCATGAGCCATAATCCATCACTTATTTCTGTTTCATCAAGACACATCTCAAACCCATACCTAATTAATTGTAGAAAACATCATGACCCAAACCGAGTTCTAGGATAATCATCACTTATTATGAATTCAACCTCACTTTCAACTTCTAAAAATACCTCTGACCTTTTTCATCCCACTCAAAAATTACACCCTTACAGGTCAAATTGGTCATCAGATATGAAATATTAGAGAAGTATTGGACAAACCATCCATAATAACTAGCCATCCCCAAGAAACTTTGGATATCAAAAAAATTGTTGGGCATTTCCTAGGACATAATTTCCCATTCCTTTTCAAGATTAACTGAGATATGATTCTCAGATATTGCATGCCTTAGAAACTTCTCCTCTTGGATCCAAAACTTTCACTTTGAAAGTTTACCATAAATATGGTGTTATTTCAAGGTTCAAAAAATGGAATCCAAATAGTCCACATGTTCCTCATCTATCTTGGATTACACCAAGATATAATCTATGAATACAACTACAAAATATTCCAAGAACTGATGAAAGATATAGTTTATAAAATTCATAAATAATGTAAGAGAATTAGTGAATCTGAATGTCAAAACCGTAAACTTGTTATGCACATATTTGAAACGTTCTCTTGGGTATGTCCTCTTCTAGTACCCTCAACTGATGGTACCCTGACCAGAGGTCAATCCTGGAAAACCAATGAGCCCCTCTAAGCTTATCCAAGAGATCATCAGTCCTGTGTAAATGATACTTGTTTTTAATGGTCACTTGATTAAACTTTTGATGGTCAATACAAATCCTAATACTTTATTCATCCATATTATCAAAGATTATAGGGGAATCCCATGGTGACACACTTGGATGAATAAATCATTTCACCTACAGGTCCTCAAGTTGGACCTTATGTTTTTCAAACTCAGCAGCTTCCATTTGATAGGATGGCATAGAAATGGGCATTGTTTTAGGGAGAAGTTCAATAGTAAACTCGACCGCTCTCTATTAAGGTAAACCTAAAAATCATCTAAAAGGACCATTGGTTACACACACACTATAATAGGTAGATGAATTCTCAATAAATTATCAACTTCATCAAGAAACATCTCTGATAACTGGAATGATATTATACCAGTATAAGGAACAACATTCCCCACCCTTCCTAATCTAGATTCTTACTCACTCGGGAAAACATGAGTGACCTCATCAAAAGATAATAATAGTACCCATCATCGATAACATTAGGCATTTACATTTATCATCCAATCCATGATGAAAATCAAATCAAAGATGTCAATATAAAGCAATAAGAAGCCCCAGAACCACCTTAATATCGGTTATCACCACACAACTCATGGTGCACATAAAACCTTGGTTGGAGATCTTTCCCAAAGGTATAGAATGGACCAATAACAACGGAATAAAATATAGACATAGACCCAATACACCAATTAATTTTGATGATATAAAAGAATGATTATCACCTATATCAAATAAATAAAATGTCATAAAGGACAAAATAAACATTTTACCTCTAACCTTAGTTGGACCTTCTTTAGATTCCACTATCACACACTCTTCTGTATAAAGTCATCTGGACTTAGCCACATGGACATCCCCTGTGACCTAATAATGAAACCCCCCACCCCACCCTTGGTTTCATCAACATGAACCTATGATCCCTTAGAGAAATTGGATCCCACCTTACTGCCTTGGGAAATTCCATGACAAAAAAGTTTCAGATGTCCAGATCTCCCATAAAGGTGAAAAGTCTTAAGAACCTCTATATAATGGGGCCTAGTATGACCACACCTCTGACACTGGTAGTAGAAAACCTATTTTTATCCTAAAGAATCCTCTAAAACTAATCCTATATAAAAATGACCACTCTTGTGGTTCCTCTTCTAACTAGAAGAACCATCCTGTAAAACTATTTCACCAACTGAATCTCTGCCCAAACTTTTCCTTTTAGCCATGTATGCCTCATCCAAAGTTGTTTTATCCACTGCCTCCAAAACGTTCAAAAGTAAAAAAAAGAACTATAATAGACAAAATATTTTCCATTAGATCATTTTTTATCCTATGATCCTTCATGAAATGATTAGTGACTAGCTATGGTGCTTGATGCACTAACTCAGCAAAATGGGTGGATTACCCCAAAATAGTATTCTCCACTTTCTATAAGGTTAGAAACTCCCTAGTATTTTTTGCATGTAAATTATTAGGATAAAACTATTGATTAAATATTTTCTCAAAATAATCCTTGGTAAGACCCTCGTGAAACTTTTCTTTCATTATAGATTCCCGCCGTCTTTTTCGTAGCCCCTTGAGCATATACGTGGTAAATTCCACCAAATAATCTTCAAGATTATTCAAAAATTTAAATATCCTCTCAACATTCTCAAGAAAATCCCATGATTCTTGGGTTCCCTTATCACCATGGAATACATGTGGATGTTTCTTGTAAAATTCGGATCCATGATCCAATACTCATCTTGGGTTCATAACACTCACTAACTCCAAAGTATGAATGGTACAGATAACTGCTTTAACCAATGAAAGGTCCATTAGAGGACCCGCCTATGGAACCTACCCCATGGGCTCCCCTATTGTATTTAGAAGAGCTCTTCTATGAGGAATTATATATTATACACAAGACAATAATAAATCATTCAGTATAAAACTCCAAAACCATTGAACCAACTTTTAGAATCCAAAACAATGCTTCCAAAAGATAATAATTTAAAATAATTATGAATTATATCATAAAAAAGGAAACACATTTTTAAAAGAACAAGTCCATATAAATAAACTATACACTTATTTCATTCCATTAAACTCACTCAAACTATGTCCAAAAACTTAGTAGATAGGTCAATTTAAATAAATTTCCCATTCAATTCATTTAAATGATCCTAAATACCAATTCTTGGACTTAGTAAAGATTTTATGGCCACCCATGGTAACACAAATTTAGTTACAGGAGTAATATGGCTAGCCCCTTTTCCACACCTTCTATCCAAATTTTAACAATCTCACTCATGTCTACCCAAGACACAAAACCAACTCAGATAGTTTTGACACACTTCAGTCCAAGTAACACCTTGAACACCAAATTTTAATAGACCAACCCAAGTCAACTAGACCATTCAACCAAGTCAAACCATCATGGGGTAAGGCATAAGAAAGAGAGAAAATTAAGTCTTGAATATAAGAAAAACAAGACAAACAACTAGATTACAGAGATAAAATAAGGGATATACAATTAATCCAAATAGTCTAAACCAAGAAGTATGAAAATTCTAGACTAAAAAGTCTCCATGTGACCAACCATCACCTCTAAACCATCTCAAACCAAAAAAGTGATATAAATATAAGTTTCTATGCTATATAATTTTATTCCCTTTATGAGTATACTATAAAACAAGGTCTACGTCCTCCCTAACTCAGAAGTAGATTGTGATAAATATATCCCAATAGAAAATCACCAAGAAATATATACAAGTTTTAATAATAATAAAGAAAACGTTTTAGCTTTAAAAAAAGTTTTACTAGTAGTTTTATAAATAAAACAATTTTGAAAACATTTCTCAAAGAGTATTTTGGTTTTCCACAATTGTATATCTATTATCAAAATCTAGAAACATTCTAGTCAAAAAACAAATCAGGTAAACATACCAAAGTATAAACATACATGTGATCCAAAATACTTGAAATAATCTATTATGAAATAAACAACAATTCACCTTCATGTCAGTCTCTAGCCTGTGGGATAATATGTACTACACACTCACAAGAAAAAAAACGGAACAAGGTTAGATCCAATAAATATATAGTCCTACCCCAGTCTATCGATATACAAGAGGTTACCTCCTAAGGGTGTCGCACACACTAAGGCTACCTATGTATCTTTATTAATGCACTCAAGGTTCTCTTTGTTCAATTTTGGTCAATATCCATTTTAAAAACCATTCTATAATTTTTTATAAAACCATTTCAAATCCAATTCAATCTGCTTCCAGGTTTGAAAATCCATTTTTTCATTCCAAAGCAAGGAAATTCCATTTTCCAAGCAATAACCCCTTTAAAACATGAACTTGTTCCATTTTTAATTTCAACACATGAAAATCTATTTAAAATTACAAGGAATCAATAATAACAATTTGAAACTCAATAAATTAGAAATCTTGGATAGATCCAACTACCTCAAGCACGTATAAAACCTAACCATGTTTGAAAATAGGGAATGGAAAGAACAAGATATTCCTTTGAAAGACAAGGAAAAAATATACAGAAAATGATTGATAGAAAATAGGATATTATTACATATATCTACCACAATTGGTTACATAACTAGAAATGATGAAGAAACTGAAAGGAAATCTTACCAGAATAGATGAAATGTTATGCCCTATTGATCAACCATTGAATGAAGCAATATGGAGGGAAAGGAGTCACCCAAAATCACTTAGGGCAAGAGCTATGTCCAGGAGAAGGAGGCTGAAAAATATCATCAATCCTCAAACACTTGTACGATACTCCAAATGCAGCAACTTAGGGAATTACATGGTATGTAATACCACACACATTGTGAAATTATTTTATTTTATGATACACCAAAAAAGGATCATTGTAACAACCCAAGATTTTATAAGATACATTCTTTTTAATTTCATTCATATCTTCTATTGTACGACACACCAAGATTATCTTGCGCTATACGCAACACTGTATTAGCTTACAGTATACGCAACACTTTTCTTGGCTCTTGTTACACACAATTTCAAGTTCGTTTGATAGAAGTTATTCTACACAACATTGAGTGTATATATATATATATATTCAATGTATAAATAAAATATGGTTGGATTCTATTATACGCAAGAACAATGGAGTTGTGCACTACACGCAACCCTGACTTGGATTGCATTACACGTAATCGCGACCTTCCTCGATAGCGTGTCTTGTACGCAATATCGGGTTTTACTAAACAATGATATATTATTATAATATTGTTATGAACTAGCCGTTATGAATAGTGTTAACTAAATTTTGAATTTTATAACATTATTATTCATCTTACACATTTATAGAACATGGTATAAGAACAAAATAAATTTTTCAAGTAAAATAAGTATTTTTCAAAAAATGCAGTTTTGCCGCCTTTTGATGGCGCACCCACTTTAAATCTAGTTTTTGACATGTTTATAAGTTAAATTTGACAAAAATAAAATTCTTATTTTGAATCAGGATATAAAAATTTACATAAGATAAAGTTTTGATATTTTTCTGACAACTTTCATATTTTAATGAATAGTAAAAACACGCTATATTTTAATTAAAAACAACTTTTTTCATCGTAATATCTTATTTGGTTAAATTATAATATTGAATTGTTTTAAAGTATAAATAGAAAATATTTTTTACCATTTAATATAATTTATGTCATTAGCATTGATTCTACCTTGAATTCGTAGAATAAATCAATTCAATCTTTTGCAATGTTTTAAAGAAAAACCCGTTTTCTTTCGACAACGGGATTAATTTTAATTTAATTTCTGCAACTTCTGTGTATTTAATTTTAAAAAATGGACTCCATATTTGGAATTAGTGGGTCCAAATTATGTTAATAGGCTACTTTTTATTTTTGGAAATTATGAATAGTAACTACGGTAAATTTTATTTACCATTGTTAAAGGTAAATCGGTTAATTAAGGGTAAATATAATATTATAAAATTACCCTAACACTTGGAAAAATCCTATTTGATGACTAAAAGTCGACCCATATCACCTAAGGGTTGGATTATATTCATTTAATATACTTTTTTCCATGAAAATAAGTTAATTATTATTAAAACCAAAGAATGTGACAAAATGTCACTTTCTTAAATCTTATAAGTATAATAATTTTAATTTAGTGATACACTTCCTGCAACTTCGAACATGAATAGTCTCAAGAAATCTAATACAATTCTCTACATCATAGGAATTTATTTAGAATTTTTAGGCATTAAATAATTATCATTTATTATGACACAAAGATGATGCATATATTGTCTTATTAGTGAAATATTGAAATAATTGATGTTATAAATACCCAAATAAATGTAATTTAAGACTTTTTATGAATTTCACTAATTTTATATGTTAATATGACATGTTATTATTGATTTAATTAACTTTTTTCTAACTAATCAATATTTTATGAGTTTCACAAAAATCAATTACTAAATAGTGTCAAAATTGACATAAAATAGTTTTTAAAACAAATATTATATTATTAATTGTTATTTTATTCCTACAAATATAAGGTTCTGCCAAATGACTTAGATAAGGTTTTATATATTAATAAAAAAACAAATTGGGGTTCGTTTGTCTTGATATAGTAAGTTTATTAACCTTATAGTGTAAGAAAACAAGAAGACACGGTAAAAGTAAAATTATCTAACTTAAAGTTAAATATAAATGATAAGGTTAAAATAGGAACCTAAACTTGTCTAAATTCTATTTTATGAGAGGATTTAGACCCATACCAACCTTATCTTCGAAATAAATTAATTTTTAGCTATTTAAAACCGAATTTGGATTTATAATAAAATAATATTTTTAGTTATTCCAAAGGTGCCCCTCTCCTCCCTTATAAAAGGGCACCTCCTCCCTCTCTTCCTCACACCACTTTGAGCCTTCAAACTCGTCCAACCCCTGAAAATTTCTTCTCTCCACTTCCCTAGAGACATCCTAGAGGTCCTGGTCTTCTTCAAAGACCAATTTTAGTGCCCTAAAAGGAGGTCTCAAAGAAGCGATTGAAAGAAGAGGTAATGCCCATTACCGATTCTTTCAACTTTATTTCTTCTTCCACTTCTTCTTCTTAGGTTGTTTCATTATGAAGTAATAACATCAGTATCACTCATATACTGATATATTATTATAAGTATGAAACAACCCTATTTCACCATCTATCCATCCTACGGAGAATGAAATCACCGCGCGTGCGTACGTACGGAATACCGTCTCCACGCCGTGGTGAAATCTATTTTCCACCACCACCTTACTTGGATGGGTATAATGGTGTAAATAATAACTATATATGATTATTTTAAAGTGATATTTATTCTTAAATAGTATACATACACTCCAATACAGTCCCACGATCATGAGAACGATATCATCGCTCGTGCGTACGTACGGACTACCGTCTCCACGACGTGATGAGATTCATTCTCCACGTTAACCATTCATGAATGATTATAAAGTATATAAGTAATCATGAAATATATGAAATAGTAATGATACTTGAATTATGTGTATATATATGTATTTCATCTACTTAATTCCATTCAACTCAATAAGGAAACGAAAACAGCGTTCATGCGTACGTACGGCCTACCGTCTCCATGAACGGTGTATTTCTTTCCATTTACTGATTTATTATATATATGTATATTATGAATATATATTATATATAAATCATGTTTTATATTCTGGAATTAATTAATCATGATCTAAGTAATCATATTAATAATTACAAGTCAAAACACGGACGACAAATGAAACAATTTTACCCAAAAAGCTCTTTAACATGGAATTTACAAAAGAACGGGTAATATAAAGTCATAAGTGAACCATATATGATATCATAACAACGAGTATGATTCTGGAATAAGTCAATGACATTATTTAAATCATTATACAGGAGGTTCGGACACTTACGAAGCAAATTGGACCTAAGGTAAGGGAAATATCACCATCTCATTTTTATCTGAGATTGTTTATACTTTGGCATTTACTGGGGTGTATTTTATTATCCACATCCAGGTTTCCTCAATATGTAATATTTATATCCTTCTATAATATTTTATATCAAATTTTACCCTTCTTTGAGTTTTTAGTAAAATATATCAAAGGAATATTTTGTAGTTTTTCGTACGAGGTACTTTTTGACTTTTCTGACAAAAGTACGAAGAATGTTTTTTTAACTTATACGGCATGAATGGGTTTTTAAAACATTATTTCCAAGAATCTTCCTTTACAAGTTTTCAAGTTTATTTTTAATCAACTTATTTTAGTTTATAATTTTATGACATGTTAAGAAAGGAAAGGTTTTTTTGAAGTAAAAGGGATATTTTCCTCAAGAATGGAGTTCAAGTGTTTTATCAAAATTATTTTCCATCTAAGATAATATAGGGTTATGTTTCTATCCCTATTTTTACATTTACTTGATTATGTTGTGATGGAAATATTTTTATGAATTCCTTTATCTTATATGAATTGTTTTATGATGTCATGATGTTTAAGATTCCCATTTTTATTACATGGGTTATGTAATGATGTATGATTTATGATTTTGTGGCACACATAAGAATGGTATCATTATGAGATGGGTGGGACCTATATCTCCCTCCAATTAATTGGGTAAATATTTTATATCTCATGAGATAGACATGGCTGGAATGGTAGGTTATACCGGTTCAGTGAAACCGGACTGAAACGAGGAGTGAACTCGGTTCAGAAAGGGACTTTATCCACTAAGATAGTCTTGGTAATGAGTCTTGACTAATAAGAAATGATTCTCTATGATTATGTGTGTATGCCACAAAGTTTCATGTTTTATGTTATGACTATTGTGATTTCATTTCACAACTATTATTTATCCCATGTTATGAAATTATGCTCTCATTTTCTGGTTAAGATTTCTAAAAGCTTATGTTCTTATTAATATGATGTGATTGATATTTATTTTGTTTACCCTTACTGAGCATTTGAGCTCACCCTTTTATGTTTTCTTTTCCCCAGGATATAAAGAAATGTTTTAGGTAAAAAAAAGGAAGATCTTTATGGGAGATGTTGAAGATCTTTCACCATGATTAGAAGATTATATTCCGAGTTTCCAAAGACACTAAACTATTACGATCCTTGTGTGTGTGTTTTTGTTATGTACTAATTATTCCGCAAAATTAATGTAATGTCCATGTATGTCATGCTTCGGGTATCTACAATTGGTATCAGAGGAAAGGTTTAGTCAACCTTTGGAAACTAGGTTGCGAAAACGTTAGTGAGATCCCTAGAGATATTTCTATGGTATGTCTAGGGATGTCTCTAAGGTTAAGTATATGTATAGGTTATAGTCCTAGAATTGTGCTAACAATCTTAGAATTTAACCTAAGATGTCAGATATTGAGGGTACTCCCCCTTTACTATATTGTTTTCCCTAGAATGATTTTTTCCTCTCACAAGATTCTTTTTGTGTTCACTACTGGAAATACACTATTTCCCAACGGTTGTGAACCGTTGGGAAAGCCCCTCAAACCGTTGGTATCTAATATACCAACGGTTCTCTCAACCGTGGGGAAGTAGGCCGTGGGGAAAACCTTTCCCAACGGTTTACTGGGAACCGTTGGGGTAGGGTGATAGAAGTCACTCTATCCAAACGGTTTGGTGAACCGTTGGGATAGTTTTTCCCAACGGTTTCTCCCAAACCGTTGGGAAAAACCACATGGGTTCCCTCTTTCCCAACGGTTTAGAACCGTTGGGAAAAGAGCTCTTTACCAACGGTTTAATGAACCGTTGGTAAAAACTTATTTAGAATTATATGCCAACGGTTTAAAACCGTTGGCATACACTATGCTGCAAATTGCAGCCCCCTGCAATTTGGCAGCCCCTCTCCCATGTACATCAAGCACCTCTCATCTCATCAGGCCTTATTTTCACCTCATTTTCGATCCAACAGGCCTCATTTTCACCTCATTTTCGATCCAACTATTGTACCTGTAATACAATAAAACATACATATACAATTACGAACAAATTCATAAACATTTAACATATAATGGATCCTGAAACTATACACATCCATAATTAAATTACAATTCATAAACATACATAATTCATATAGAATTCAATTTAAAATTTAGATGACAATTATAACTGGAATCCGATTGAGACGGGGATGATTGGTACACGTCACATATGACCCATGGATCGTTCTCCTAATGTTTCAATGGAAACCGAATGCGTTTGGTCGGTTTTGCGTATGCCAGTTCTTTTCACTTATAATCCTACCCATTTTAAACAAAACAGACACAGTTAGAGTGGTGTTGGCCACACCGCGCCTCGGATTTAGGCGGGGATGATTCGTACACCTCACATATGACCCATGGATCGTTCTTCTAAAGTTTCAACGGAAACCGAATGCGTTTGGTCGGTTTTCCATATGTACTTAAAATGATGTCCATTTTAATCAAAAGAGAGCCACTTAGACTGATCCCGGCCACACCGCGACTCGGATTGAGCCCGAGTGGGCTCGTACATGTCACATATGACTGATGGATTGTTGTGATAAATTATCAACAGATTCGGAATGCGTTTGTTCGGTTTTGCGTATGTCAGTTGTTCTTCTCACTTATAATCCTGTCCATTTTAAACAAAAGATACACAGTTAGAACGGTGTCGGCCACACCGCTCCTCGGATTGAGGCGGGATTGACTCGTACACGTCACATACGACCCATGGATCCTTGTGCTACAGTATCGACACAATCCGAATGTCTTTGGTCGGTTTTTCGTATGTCACTTGATGATTTTCACTTAAAATAACGTCTTTTTGAAACAAAAGACTGACGCTTTGAGTGGTGTCGGCCACACCGCGTCTCTGATTGTGGCGGGGTTGATTCGTACACGTCACATATGACCCATGGATCGTTCTCCTAAAGTTTCGACGGAAACTGAATCCGTTTGGTCGTTTTTCCGTATGTACTTAAAATGGTGTTCATTTTAAACAAAAGAGAGCCACTTAGACTTATCCCGGCCACACCGCGACTCGGATTCATCCCAGGTTGGCTCGTATACGTCACATATGACCCATGGATTGTTGGCATAAATTATCAACAGATTCAGAATGCGTTTGTTCGGTTTTCCGTATGCCAGTTGATGCTTTTCACTTAAAATGACGTCCTTTTGAAACAAAAGATGGACACTTTGAGTGGTTCCAGCCACACCGCGTCTCCGGATTGACCTAAAACCACCGGGAAACATTCTAATTATTATTCGTGACGTGTACGCGCAGACGGCACGTCAATCGGACGTGCGGTTTGCGCAGTACGGCTCAATATTCGTGTTTTAAGTGATGCTCGCGCTTCGTAAACGCGCGTGAGGGGGGTCCAAACGGGCAGAACGATTTCAGAATGACCTAAAATCAGACAAAAAATACGGGTGACTGATTTATGAAGTGGTCGAGCAGAAGGCACGTCAATCGGACGTGCCGTGTGCCCGCGGTGACCGACAACGCAGTTCTGGTGTCATAAACGGCCAAAACGGGCGTCCAACGGTCAAATTCAAAGTGGAAGACCTCAGATTGACCTGAAACCACCGGGAAACATTCTAATTATTATTCGTGACGTGTACGCGCAGACGGCACGTCAATCGGACGTGCGGTTTGCGCGGTACGGCTCAATATTCGTGTTTTAAGTGATGTGCGCGCTTCGTAAATGAGCGTGAGGGGGGTCCAAACGGGCCGAACGATTTCAGAATGACCTGAAATCAGACGACAAATACGGGTGACTGATTTATGAAGTGGTCGAGCAGACGGCACGTCAATCGGACGTGCCGTGTGCCCGCGGTGACCGACAACGCAGTTCTGGTGTCATAAACGGCCAAAACGGGCGTCCAACGGTCAAATTCATAGAGACCGACCTCGTATTGACCTGAAACCACCGGGAAACATTCTAATTATTATTCGTGATGTGTACGCGCAGACGGAACGTCAATCGGACGTGCGGTTTGCGCGGTACGGCTCAATATTCGTGTTTTAAGTGATGCTCGCACTTCGTAAACGCGCGTGAGGGGGGTCCAAACGAGCCGAACGATTTTAGAATGACCTGAAATCAGACGACAAATACGGGTGACTGATTTATGAAGTGGTCGAGCAGACGGCACATCAATCGGACGTGCCGTGTGCCCGCGGTGACCGACAACGCAGTTCTGGTGTCATAAACGGCCAAAACGGGCGTCCAACGGTCAAATTCAAAGCGGACGACCTCGGATTGACCTGAAACCACCGGTAAACATTCTAATTATTATTCGTGACGTGTACGCGCAGACGGCACTTCAATCGGACGTGCGGTTTGCGCGGTACGGCTCAATATTCGTGTTTTAAGTGATGCGCGCGCTTCGTAAACGCGCGTGAGGGGGGTCCAAACGGGCCGAACGATTTCAGAATGGCCTGAAATCAGAGGACAAATACAGGACAGGGATTTATGAAGTGGTCGAGTAGACGGCACGTCAATCGGACGTGCCGTGTGCCCGCGGTGACCGACAACGCAGTTCTGGTGTCATAAACGGCCAAAACGGGCGTCCAACGGTCAAATTCATAGCGGCCGACCTCGGATTGACCTGAAACCACTGGGAAACATTCTAATTTTTATTCGTGACATGTACGCGTAGACGGCACGTCAATCGGACGTGCGGTTTGCGCGGTACGGCTCAATATTCGTGTTTTAAGTGATGCTCGCGCTTCGTAAACGCGCGTGAGGGGGGTCCAAACGGGCCGAACGAAGTTGGAATGGCCTGAAATCAGACGAAAAATACGGGTTACTGATTTATGAAGTGGTCGAGCAGACGGCATGTCAATCGGACGTGCCGTGTCCCCGCGGTGACCGACAACGCAGTTCTGGTGTCATAAACGGCCAAAACGGGCGTCCAACGGTCAAATTCAAAGAAGACGACCTCGGATTGACCTGAAACAACCGGGAAACATTCTAATTATTATTCGTGATGTGTACGCGCATACAGCACGTCAATCGGATGTGCGGTTTGCGCGGTACGGCTCAATATTCGTGTTTTAAGTGATGCTCGCGCTTCGTAAACGCGCGTGAGGGGGGTCCAAACGGGCCGAACGAAATCGGAATGGCCTGAAATCAGACGACAAATACGGGTGACTGATTTATGAAGTGGTCGAGCAGACGGCACGTCAATCGGACGTGCCGTGTGCCCGCAGTGACCGACAACGCAGTTCTGGTGTCATTAACGGCCAAAACGGGCGTCCAATGGTCAAATTCAAATCGGACGACCTCGGATTGACCTGAAACCACCGGGAAACATTCTAATTATTATTTGTGACGTGTACGCGCAGACGGCACGTCAATCGGACGTGCGGTTTGCGCGGTACGTCTCAATATTCATGTTTTTAGTGATGCGCGCGCTTCGTAAACGCCCGTGAGGGGGGTCCAAATGGGCCGAACAATTTCAGAATGGCCTGAAATCAGACGACAAATACGGGACAGTGATTTCTGAAGTGTTTGAGCAGACGGCGCATCAATCGGACGTGCCGTGTGCCCGCGGTGACCGACAACGCAGTTCTGGTGTCATAAACGGCCAAAACGGGCGTCCAACGGTCAAATTCAAAGCGGACGACCTCGGATTGACCTGAAACCACCGGGAAACATTCTAATTATTATTCTTGACGTGTACGCACAGACGACACATCAATCGGACGTGCGGTTTGCGCGGTACGGCTCAATATTCGTGTTTTAAGTGATGTGCGCGCTTCGTAAACGCGCGTGTGGGGGGTCCAAACGGGCCGAACGATTTCAGAATGGCCTGAAATCAGACGACAAATACGGGACAGTGATTTATGAAGTGGTCGAGCAGACGGCACGTCAATCGGACGTGCCGTGTGCCCGCAGTGACCGACAACGCAGTTCTGGTGTCATTAACGGCCAAAACGGGCGTCCAACGGTCAAATTCATAGCGGACGACCTCGGATTGACCTAAAACCAACGGTAAACATTCTAATTATTATTCGTGACGTGTACGCGTTGAAGGAATGTCAATCGGACGTGCGGTTTGCGCGGTACGGCTCAATATTCGTGTTTTAAGTGATGCGCGCGCTTCGTAAACGCGCGTGAGGGGGGTCCAAACGGGCCGAACGATTTCAGAATGGCCTGAAATCAGACGACAAATACGGGACAGTGATTTCTGAATTGTTCGAGTAGACGGCGCATCAATCGGACGTGTCGTGTGCCCGCGGTGACCGACAACGCAGTTCTGGTGTCATAAACGGCCAAAACGGGCGTCCAACGGTCAAATTCAAAGAGGACGACCTCGGATTGACCTGAAACCACCGGGAAACATTCTAATTATTATTCGTGACGTGTACGCGCAGACAGCACGTCAATCGGACGTGCGGTTTGCGCGGTACGGCTCAATATTCGTGTTTTAAGTGATTCGCGCGCTTCGTAAACGCGCGTGAGGGGGGTCCAAACGGGCCGAACGATTTCAGAATGGCCTGAAATCAGACGACAAATACGGGACAGTGATTTCTGAAGTGTTCGAGCAGACGGCGCATCAATCGGACGTGTCGTGTGCCCGCGGTGACCGACAACACAGTTCTGGTGTCATAAACGGCCAAAACGGGCGTCCAACGGTCAAATTCATAGCGGCCGACCTCGGATTGACCTGAAACCACCGGGAAACATTCTAATTATTATTCGTGACGTGTACGCGTAGACGGAACGTCAATCGGACGTGCGGTTTGCGCGGTACGTCTCAATATTCGTGTTTTAAGTGATGCTCGCGCTTCGTAAACGCGCGTGAGGGGGGTCCAAACGGGCCGAACGAAGTCGGAATGGCCTGAAATCAGACAACAGATACGGGTGACTGATTTATGAAGTGGTCGAGCAAACAGCACGTCAATCGGACGTGCCGTGTGCCCGCGGTGACCGACAGCGCAGTTCTGGTGTCATAAACGGCCAAAACGGGCGTCCAACGGTCAAATTCAAAGCGGACGACCTCAGATTGACCTGAAACCACCGGGAAACATTCTAATTATTATTCGTGACGTGTACGCGCAGACGGAACGTCAATCGGACGTGCGGTTTGCGCGGTACGGCTCAATATTCGTGTTTTAAGTGATGCCCGCGCTTCGTAAACGCGCGTGAGGGGGGTCCAAACGGGCCGAACGAAGTCGGAATGGCCTGAAATCAGACGACAAATACGGGTGACTGATTTATGAAGTGGTCGAGCAGACGGCACGTCAATCGGACGTGCCGTGTGCCCGCGGTGACCGACAATGCAGTTCTGGTGTCATAAACGGCCAAAACGGGCGTCCAACGGTCAAATTCAAAGCGGACGACCTCGGATTGACCTGAAACCACCGGGAAACATTCTAATTATTATTCTTGACGTGTACGCGTAGACGGCACGTCAATCGGACGTGCGGTTTGCGCGGTACGGCTCAATATTCGTGTTTTTAGTGATGCGCGCGCTTCGTAAACGCGCGTGAGGGGGGTCCAAACGGGCCGAACGATTTCAGAATGGCCTGAAATCAGACGAAAAATACGGGACAGTGATTTCTGAAGTGTTCGAGCAGACGGCGCATCAATCGGACGTGTCGTGTGCCCGCGGTGACCGACAACGCAGTTCTGGTGTCATAAACGGCCAAAACGGGCGTCCAACGGTCAAATTCATAGCGGCCGACCTCGGATTGACCTGAAACCACCGGGAAACATTCTAATTATTATTCGTGACGTGTACGCATAGACGTCACGTCAATCGGACGTGCGGTTTGCGCGGTACGGCTCAATATTCGTGTTTTAAGTGATGCGCGCGCTTCGTAAACGCGCGTGAGGGGGGTCCAAACGGGCCGAACGATTTCAGAATGGCCTAAAATCAGACTAAAAATACGGGTGACTGATTTATGAAGTGTTCGAGTAGACGGAACATCAATCGGACGTGCCGTGTGCCCGCGGTGACCGACAACGCAGTTCTGGTGTCATAAACGGCCAAAACGGGCGTCCAACGGTCAAATTCATAGCGGCCGACCTCAGATTGAGGCGGGGTTGAATCGTACACGTCTAAAATGACCCATGTATCGTTGTCTTAAAGTATCAACACAATCCGAATGCGTTTGGTCGGTTTTTCGTATGCCAGTTGATGTTTTTCACTTAAAATGATATCCTTTTGAAACAAAAGACATACACTTTGAGTTGTTCCGACCACACCGCGCCTCGGATTGAGGCGGGGATGACTCATACACGTCACATATGACCCATGGATCGTTTTCCTAAAGCATCAACACATTTCGAATGCGTTTGGTCAGTTTTTCGTATGTCACTTTTTGTTTTCACTTAAAATCTTATGGAAATTCATATAAAATATTTTTATATCATATTTAGTATGGATTAGATTTTAGTTGATCGTGCTATGAAACATTTCAGAGCTAATGAAATTAAGGAAGGTGGAGGGGCTGTCCGGGGGGCTGTCCGGGGGGGCTGTCCGGTGGGTGTCCGGGGGGCTGTCCGGGGACCAAGGAGGAGGGTGGGGGGGCTGTGCGGGGTCTGTCCGGGGGGTGTTTGGGGGTTGTTCAGGGGGTTGTCCGGGGTTTTTTAGGGGGCTGTCCGGTGGTTTTTCAGGGGGTTGTCCGGGGTTGTTTAGGGGGCTGTCCGAGGACCAAGGAGGAGGGTTGGGGGCTGTACGGGGGGCTGTCCAGGGGGCTGTCTGCGGGGCTGTCCGGGGGGGTGTTTGGGGGGTGTTCGGGGTCCAAGGGGGAGGGGGGGTTGTCCAGGGTCCAAGAATGAGGGGGGATGTCCAGGGAGTTCTCAAACACACAACCACTAAAAGACAACAACATCCATAAAAACAGACAATATATAAAAATAACTCAACTCCAATACTATACTACGAGTCTAGATAAAACCAACAACTAGAATAGATTAAACATCAAATCTCAAGTCAAAAATGTAACGGATCAATATGTCCCACATCAGCATCACCATCTCCATCATCATCATCATCATCGCCCTCGTCATCGTCCTCCTCATCGTCCTTACCCTCCACAGCGCCTTCCTCCTCGCCTTCGCCCTCCTCCTCGCCCTCCTCATCTCCCTCCTCTTCCGCATCAGACTGCTCGCCATCATCATCTTCAAGCTGGACATCGGCCTGACCACCACTGGAACTGCCACCTGGTGCACCATATATAGAATGTATCGATGACATGTATTCATCAATCGCTGGGCTGGCCTCTGCTGGAAGTGTTGGACGTAGAACTTCAATAAATTTCATAAATGCACTGTTTGCCCTAGCAGACTATTCTGCCGTCTCTATGGCCCTTTTCTCAGCCTGTTCTGCCTGTGCCCTAACTTGCTGCAGCTCGGTGGCACTACAACTCGTACCTCAGGCAGGCCAATACCTCGTCGGGGCTATCCTAGGTCGGCAGCGTACTCTGCCAGAATGATCCTCTCCCAACACCTGATGTAAGTGATCAGATGGCCCAAAATTGTCTGCTTCTTGGGCATCGAGGGCCTCTAAATCATCCTGTTACAAATATAAATATATTATTAAGTTACGAAATAGATATTAAAATATAAAATCAACAGATTAAAACTTACAATCTGCTGCTGAGTCGCTTCGTTGACAGCACGTCCATCCTTTTTTCGTCTACTCGAGCAAAACAGTTTTGCTCGAGGCACACGTCCTTCAATATTTTGTACTTGCCTCTACAATGACATTGAAAACAAAATTTATATAAAGACTTCAGCAAATAATTAAATAATTGAGGAAACAAAAGAAAATGTAAGTCGTAAAGAAAACTTATAAACAATTGTCATACCTGCTGCCTCTCATGATCCGGCATCGTCGTGCGTCCTAGTGTATGGAGGTATTTTTTTGCATCAATGTTTTTTTTATTTTTTCTAGATGATTCCTAAATAAAATTCGATAATGCAAAGGATAATATTAATGCAAAACTTGGAAGTTATTATTTAAATACCTCAAATGTAATTCATACCTTAAACTGGGTACTCGTCCAATGAGTAATCATCTGACGATACTGCTCTATAGGACAATCATCCACGACTGGTACCGCCTCTAACTCAGTGCCAACTCTAGCACGACAGCCAATATACAGCTCATGCTTGTAGGCTCTCCAAAGCTCGCCTAAATCCTTTAGACATTCCAGTCGTGCACCCTCACCATCAGGAAAATTAAATCGAAGCTGAAATGAAAATATTAATTTATATAAATACAAAAAAATTCATGGCATTAAATACTACAGATTTTTTTACCCATATCTCTGCCCAAGCTCTATCTTTGACCTCATGTGGCAAATGTCTCCACGACAGCGGGCTGACGGGAATGATGTCGGAGTATTTGGCAAGCGTCGCCATAAAACTCTGACATTGTTGCCCTGTTTTCTCAACCATCTGATTGTCTTCATTATATTCCACCATAACCTGTGTGCGACGGTTCCACACCGAACGCATGTGTGTACGGCCCCGCCCTCGCCTCCTGTCCGTAGATGTATCTGTCATGAAAGAAAAACAAATATTTTATCAAAACATGTTATAATGAAAATAAATGTTGCTATAAAAATTTGTTAGGGTTTTATAAATATACCTGTGCTAGTCTGATCAATGAGTGGCGTTGGATCCAAAGAACCTGATGGAACACCCTCTGGTGGAACAGGAGTCGAAGACGATGGAATATAAAAGCTCGGAGAGACAGAAGTAGAAGGAAAAGAAGATGGAACAACTGTATGACCTGCTGACTGGGGAGTGGGAATCATCATGGGATGTGAAAATGATGGGGCAGAAGATGTAGAAGGTAGCGAAAACATGGGAGGTCTAAATATCTCGTGTGTCCCTAACGACACACCGGGATCAGAATGTGGGAAGGCTGAAATGTCAGTGGGAGGGGCAGGGTCTAGTCGGGCACGCGCAGCTCTATGTCCACCTCTGGTACGAACCCTCCTCGTACCACCGGCCTGAGTACTAGGACCAGTACTAGGCTCCTCGTCGAATAACTGTCGACGTAATGGTGGATCCTACAAAAACGTTTACAAAAAAAATTAATCACATGACATTATATATTCTGTAAATATATATATATATATATATTTGAAATAAAGTACTCACTGTAGGCACTAATGGTGGAATGCCCATCTCCTCCATCCGACGATTGTTCTTCGCCATTTTTTTTCTTCGTCTCTCTTCAATTGGCTTCATTTCCTGCATTGGAAAACAAATATGTAATTAATTAGAAAAAGAAAATTAATGTGTAAACCAAAAAACTAAATATATGAGGGAATGAGGGGATTCATTGGTAATTTAGCTATCAATTGTTTTAGAAGAGCTTGAATGAATTTAATAAAACATACAAGTTGTAATGTTCACCAAGTTAGAAATATTGTTTGATTTGGTTTGAATACAGTTCAATTCCGAATTAGAAAATGCAATTCAAATAAAACAGCAACCAATAAACATTGAAAATTCACATAACGGTCAAGTCAACTAAAACATATTTGTGATCAATACTAAATAAATATGAATATTACCAACCTTAACAACCCAACTCGAGGTAAACCAAAAGAATTGAGAACATGGATGAATGATTCTATATATTTCCAACCACAACTTCAGGTTCACAATCAACTCTGACAATTGAGCTATTGGAGTCATCAAAAGAAATAAATGGATTGGTTCCAATGGCAATAGGGACAGTGTCAATTCCATCATCAGCATCATCAAAAATATGTCTTGGAATTACTTCAACTATGACACCAAATTCAGGTTGAAGTTGATCTTTGACATAAAAAACTTGTTTAGCCATTGATGCCAACACATATGGTTCTTCGGTTGCAAGAGTGCGGGTCATATTAATTACTCGAAATCCACAATCATCAATAAATATGCCATGTCTCGTCATCGAATCAAACCAATGGCATTTCATCATTGTGACTCGTCCATGAGAGTAATAATCTAATATTATTATTTTCTCAACGACTCCATAATAACCCACATTTTCAAGTCGCGATCTACTATCTGATGCACTGGCATAACAATCTGTTGTGGCAGTAACCATAATACCATCATGTTGTGTTCTCATGTTTTTGGCTCGTTCAGTGACAATAAATCTGTACCCATTGATAACAATTGATTTACAGTCATGAACCACGGTATTAGGACCAAAAGCCAAAGCTCTTATTTCCTCAGAGACAGAGTCAGCAGACAAACTCAATACCTGCAATATAAATGACAGTTAAACTTAAGTAAATATTGAAATAATTAATTTAAACAGTAATATTTTTACCTTCAATTTTAACCAAGCAGAAAACTCTTTGCTATGCAAAGTCTCTCTCCTTCTCAAAGATAAAGAACGATGCTTCCTATTTATCATTGTTTTATGTTCCCTGTAGATAAAAAAATATGAATAGTTTAACAGATATATATGTAAGATATACATATTCAATTTTGTTACCTGATATAGTCATCGAACAAATCACAGTTGAACAAAACTGTGCGATGTGCCATCTCCCACTCTTCATGGCTTAATGTCTTCAATGTATATGATCCAGGAATTCCTCCTGTTTGAGGAAGTGATGGAAAACTGGGTTCAATTTGCTCATATTGTTCTTCTTTATTTCTCATTGGTCTGTTCATTCTTGTAGTAAGATCAGACAAATACATTGAACAGAAATCCATACATTCTTGAGCTAAGTAACCGTTCACGATAGAACCTTCGGGATGATTCTTGTTTCGAACATAAGACTTTAATGTGAACATATTTCTTTCAGTTGGATACATCCAACGAAAATAAACAGGTCCTCCGAGAAGTATTTCAGTTGGAATATGGACAGTCAGATGCAGCATGCATGTGAAAAATGATGGGGGAAATATTTTCTCCAACTCACACAAAATTAATGGGGCATCTGTCAACATTTTTTGCAAGAAAGACTTGGACAACTTCTTAGCACAAAGATCTCTAAACAAATGGCACAACCGAATAACACCCACCCTTACATTATTGGACAAAAGATGACGGATTGCTATTGGAACCAACTCATGCAGTAGAACGTGATAATCATGAGTCTTCAAAGATTTTAGCTTCAACTCTCTTCTGTTGACCCGTTTAGATATGTTGCTTGAATAGCCATCAGGAACTCTAATAGTCTCTAATACTTCCAAAAATGGTTTTTTTTTCAGTAGGTGTCATCACATAAGAAGCACATTGAAGTTGCCATTTATTTTCACTGATACGCACAGGATGCAATTCTGGTCTGATGCCCCAATCCACCAAGTCACGACGAGATCGTAAATCATCTTTTGTCTTCCCCTTGACATTTAGAAGAACTGAAAGCAACATTTCACATATATTCTTTTCAATATGCATTACGTCTAAGCAATGACGTAGCAAATTGGTTGACCAATAAGGCAAATCAAAAAAGATACTCCTCTTCCTCCAATTGTAACAGGTTTCTGTGGAAACATTCTTTCTCTTTCCAGATTTCATTTGACCCTTCCCGAACGAAAAACTGAAATCTTTCAATTCATTAAGCACATCAGTTCCAGACATACGCTGATGTGGATCATCAGTCTCTATAGTATTATCAAATCTTCGACGATTCATTCTATATGGATGATCCTTTGGAAAAAATCGTCGATGTCCCATAAAACTGAAACTACAACGATGTTTCAGACTTCTGGATCGTGTATTCTTCATACAAACTGGACATGACAGTTTCCCCTTCGTGCTCCATCCAGACATCATTGCATAAGCCGGAAAATCATTGATTGTCCACATAAGCGCAGCGCGCATCTGAAATATGTCTTTCGAACATGCATCGTATGTGCGCACACCCACATCCCAAAGAAGCTTCAACTCTTTTATTAAAGGTTGCATGTATACATCAATATCAATGCCGGGATCAGAAGGACCAGATATGAGTATACTCATGAAAGTGAAAGATTTTTTCATACACAACCATGGGGGAAGATTATAAATGTGCATAAAAACGGGCCATGTGCTGTGCGAAGTAAGCATCTGCCCAAACGAATTAAAACCGTCGCATGAAAGACCCAACCTCACATTACGCATGTCAGCTGCAAAATCAGGATGTCGAGCATCAAATCTCTTCCATGCAAATCCATCTGCAGGATGAACCAACTCATCATCAGTCTTCTTTCTCTCGGTATCATGCCATCTCATTTTTATTGATATGTCATTAGACATAAAAAGATTCTGGAGTCTGGGGATCAATGGAAAGTGCCAAATTACTTTCTGTGGAACGCGGGATGGTGTTCCATCAGATTTTGACTTCCAGTGGGATGTGCCACATTTTATACATTCATTTCGTTCAGCGGTTTCCTCCCAGAATAAACTGCAATCTTTCGGGCAAGCATGAATTTTGTTTCTTGAAAATCCAAGTTCCTCAACTAACTTCCATGCCATATAGTGGTTTAAGGGAATATCTGCATCATCTGGAAGTAAATCCTTCAAGAGGGTAAGAATGTAATCGATTGCTGTATTAGAAATCCCATACATAGTTTTCCCATGAAATAATCAGATTAAAAATTCCAGCTTTTTCATTTTATCGCATTGTCGATATACTGGAGTCGTGGCAGCATCATTCAATTTTTTCACCCTATCAATATCATCATTTTCACTAGATGCATCAGCTGTCCTCATATCGAAGTCTTCTTGAGTCGAAATCCTTTCTTTTTCATGATGACGAATAAACGGAAACCGATCATCTAACAAATTCTCCATTCCAGTCTTTTCATTTCGATCATCACCAATTTGAGATTTTGTTTTCTCCCCATTGTGATACCACAGAAAGTAGTTTGCTTGAAACCCATTTTTGGTTATGTGGTAGCTGACTTCTTCACGGCTCAACCAAGGTCTACCAACACAATTGGAACATGGGCAGTGTATGCAACCACTATCTGAAGCATTGTGAAATGAAAAATCTATAAAGCTCTCCAAATTGTTTTGAAAATCGTCTGAGATCCGATCGGTTTCATACATCCAACTTCTGTCCATTCTGTAAAAAGAATTTATATAAGTCATTTTGTCATAAACAATTCAATAGGCATTAACTATAATAGAAAATACATTTAAGTAAACGATAAAGGAAGAAAATAATAAAGGTATCAACTACACATGTCAAAAAAACATACAAATGTGTTATTGAAAAAATGTAAAACCAACAAGAACTTAATGTGTTATATCACATAACAGCATGACTCATCCCATAACCATATTAGTAGGGTATCATGAACATGAATAACATCAACCTTGTGCCATCCTCCTACCCTACATGACCCCAACCACATGCCACATCTTATTATAGCCTTATCACATCACACCTCACCGAAAAACACTAGGGAAATCATAGTACATCTCACCTGAAGACACATGGACAATCACATCGCATCTTGCCTAAAAACACATGGTCAATCACTTTTGCAGGAAGAGTAGGGAAGACATGGTAGCTATCCAAACATATAACCACCATCCTAGATATTAGAAAAAATACTCATAACTCAAAACCTCTGATCGTTGGTAAGTTTATCCAACTCTGGTTGGGAATGTGTAGAAATAACATAAAAATACATGATATATAGATAGCACAAAATACTCAACCTATGGGTTCACATTAACTACATAATCACACACTTCACTACTACCATAAAACACATAAACCACACCACCACCACACAAGACGCATAGCATTGGAATATAATTCTACATTCAAAAAGTCTATCTATGGAATTATCATAAGAATCCATGTATCAATTGGAATATAATTCTACATTCAATAAGTCTATCTATGTAATTATCATAAGAATCCATGTATCAATTGGAATATAATTCTACATTCAATAAGTCTATCTATGGAATCCCTCCCTTGGATCCATGTATCACCCATGGCTTAATCAATATTCAAAGAAATGAGTCTATCCGTGGAATTCCACTGTGAATCCATTTATCACATAAAGCGTATAAGTTAATAGAAACAAGATTATATACCTGGCATACTAATAGAATCCATGTATCACTATTTACTATTAATCATTTAATGAATTCCATTTCATTTAAACAATTCATTAAACATACCAAGGTCAAAAACTAAGGTATTTAATACAACTCACCTCAAAATGGCGACTCAATCAAATAATAACCTGAAAATAATGAAGCTTCATTTACTCATGTTGTAATGACAAGATAATGAGATTCCCTTGCTTAATCAATCAATTCCATATCATGGTCTCAACATAACTCATAATGGCTAGCAATTCAATGAAAATTCAAGCACTCACATGGGAATTTTTAATAGAACACTCCTAAAAAGACTATAAAGATATCACATGCATTAGTTATAATATATCTAACATGGTAACATAAAATATAAGATAAATTCAATCCAATTTCATAGATTCATAGCATAGTCTCTACTTTACTCACATTGGAAAGGCAATACAATTAAAACATGTGTTAAAAAATAATTGGCATTCATGTGTTAAAAGGGGAATGCAAACCATAAAATACCCTTAATTAATTTAATTTACAATTCAATTCAGAAATCGAACAATCAATTCGATTTATATAACCTTTCACAAATGACATCCCATGTTCAAGGGGTAAAATCCAAAAAGGAATTTTCAAGAAAACTCACCCATAGGCTGGTCCGGCCGGCAGTAGCACCAAAATCACCTAAACTGATGGGAAAAATGAAAATAGGTTTAAATACTATCCAAACATTTGAATACATTTTCAGTTAAGAAGAAGAATAACCTGAATAAGAGCTGGAAAATTGAAGGCCGGCAGTACCTCCAAAATCGCCTAAATCGGCTGCTGCTCCCGTTTTAGGGTTGTGTATCGCGAATGGGGGAGAGAACAGGCGGCTGGGAATTTGGGGAGGACCTTTGCCAACGGTTCTTAAAAACCGTTGGCATATGTATATCTATCCCAACGGTTCTACAGAACCGTTGGGAAAAACCTGCAAAAACCTCATCTATGCCAACGGTTCATGAGAACCGTTGGTAAAAAACCATCTATCCCAACGGTTCATGAGAACCGTTGGGAAAAAGCTCCCTGGAAACCTCTATGCCAACAGTTCTAATGAACCGTTGGTAAAAACCTCCTTCCCCAACAGTTTCATAGAACCGTTGGTATCTAACCGTGGGGAAAGGCCAGCATTCCAGTAGTGGTTTTAGTTAATGGAGGGAACCATAAGGAATTCGGTTAACATTGAATCCAATGGACAAATTGGTGACTATGAGCAACAAAATTGTGTAATTCCTAGAGAGAAAGATCTTGTGATTATGCCAAATCAGTCATCGCGATATATGATTAACAAGGTGAAATTTAGTGGTATTCCTAATTCATCAAAGAAGTGGAAGATAAACTATTATGCATGTTCACATGTTGAGGAGCATAAAGAAAGGAATATTGAGATTTATAAAGAAGGGAAGAAGAACCTTGAGGAATACCTCAAATGGAGGGACCGATGTTATCTGTGTGGAGAAAAGGGTCATAGAGTGACATATTGTTATGGAGTTCAATGACTTATTTGTGGAGAACATGGTCATTAACCAACTCAATGCCCTGACCTAAAAAGTTACTTCTAAATCAAGGAAGGACTTATTCCAGGACAATCATTGAAGTGGATAGACTGAAGTGTTTATGTATTGGTATTCAGGAATAATGTTGTTGAGGTGCTTTTATGGTGTATTGAAATATTTATATATTGTTCTATTGTGGTTTTCAATAATTTTAAGGTACCGGTAACCATGAAAATTGATTCAAATATTTTAGGAAAGTAGATAATATGCGCATAATGAAGGGATAAGGAGAAAATGAAATGTTTGACAGTATTCATGAGCTCATGATTGATATAAGGACTAAGTGATATCATGGATTGAGTATATATAATTTTTAGGATTTTGGTATGTGGAAAGTGTTAACTTTTAACTGCATGAATGTTTTCACTATGGTTCAATGGGTATTCATTTTTCAAGAGAATTCATGATTAAGGCCTTCGAATGTTTGGAATGTGACCAACAAGACATATCTTATCATATATGGGGATCAACGATGGTATTAAATCTCTGGTAATCGTTTTCACTATATTATGAGAGTGGACTGCAGTATTATAGATAAGACTAAAGATTGGAATGGATTATGTTGGACATAAGTTAGTATTGTTTAAGGATAGAAGTTTTTTCGATATTATTGATGGGATGTTATAGTAATATAGTTTTAGAAAAAGGACAACCTGCAGGACGGGTGACAGCCCATCGCGTCAGACAAGGCCGTGGGAATCGAACCCACAACCGAAGTGTGACTGGCCTTTATCTCCTACCACTGGCCTACAGGAAGTCCCTGTTTAGCAGAAACTAGTTTTATTATATTAAGTCGTATGATATGTGAAGTATAAGTCTATTTTAGGAACCATATATGATTAATCTCACTATAGATGGACTTATGTATTTTTTGATAACTTTTCTAACCTTTTGTTTGAGATAGATGGAATGACCCATCATTCTATCACATGATCTGCTAACACATCATGAATAACAAATTCAACTTCATTTCTTTAAGAGATGAAGTTGAAATTGTCCAAAGAATGACAAACGGTGAGACTATACCAAAATCATGAAAGTATTTCTTCTAATTCCAATTTCATCAACTTTAGGGAAATGATCTTGAAAAACCAAAAATGTTGTCTTACTGCCCTTATATCCGATGAATCAGATGGTACCTTAGATCACCACAAATCAATAGCTTTGTGATTGTTGGCCTTTTCACAGCCATGTTCTCTACCACTCTCCATCAGAACATGACGGTTAGATTTTTCTTCCATGTCCATATTTTCTCCTATATAGAAACCCAGTGATGAGTTCATTTGGGTAACCATTATATTTCATACTTTAGTTTTTAAAGTTCAGTTTTGGTATTTCTTTTTACGATGTGGGTATTTATGAATAGTAAACGATTTATAACCCCGACGAATTTCAAGGGAAAAATTCATTTTAAGGGGGGTAGAATGTAAAAACCCGAGATTTTATAAGATACATTCTTTTTAATTTCATTCATATCTTATATTGTACGACACACCAAGATTATCTTGTGCTATACGCAACACTGTATTAGCTTGCAGTATACGCAACACTTTTTGTGGCTCTTGTTACACACAATTTCAAGTTCGTTTGATAGAAGATATTCTACGCAACATTGACTGTATATATATATATATATTCAATGTATAAATAAAATATGTTTTTATTCTGTTATACACAAGAACAAAGGAGTTGTGCACTACACGCAACCCTGACTTGGCTTGCATTACACGCAATCGTGACCTTCCTCGATAGCGTGTCTTGTACGCAATACCGGGTTTTACTAAACAACGATATATTATTATAATATTGTTATGAACTAGCCGTTATGAATAGTGTTAACTAAATTTTGAATTTTATAACATTATTATTCATCTTACACATTTCTAGAACATGGTATAAGAACAAAATAAATTTTTCGGGTAAAATAAGTATTTTTCAAAAAATGCAGTTTTGTCGCCTTTTGATGGCGCACCCACATTAAATCTAATTTTTGAAATGTTTATAAGTTTAATTTTAAAAAATAAAATTCTTCTATTGAATCAGGGTATAAAAATTTACATTAGATAAAGTTTTGATATTTTTCCGATAACTTTCATATTTTAATGAATAGTAAAAACACGCTATATTTTAGTTAAAAACAACTTTTTTCATCGTAATATCTTATGTGGTTAAATTATAATATTGAATTTTTTTAAAGTATAAATAGAAAATATTTTTACCATTTAATTTAATTTATGTCATTAGCATTGATTCTACCTTGAATTCATAGAATAAATCAATTCAATCTTTTGCAATGTTTTAAAGAAAAACTCGTTTTCTTTCGACAACGGGATTAATTTTAATTTAATTTCTGCAACTTCTGTGTATTTAATTTGAAAAATTTGATTCCATATTTGGAATCAGTGGGTCCAAATTATGTTAATAGGCTACTTTTTATTTTTGGGAATTATGAATAATAACTACGGTAAATTTTATTTACCATAGTTAAAGGTAAATCGGGTAATTAAGGGTAAATAAAATATTATAAAATTACCCTAACACTTGTAAAAATCCTATTGGATGACTAAAAGTCGACCCATATCACCTAATGGTTGGATTAGATTCATTTAATGTACTTTGTTCCATGAAAATAATTTAATTTTTATTAAAACCAAAGAATGTGACAACATGTCACTTTCTTAAATCTTATAAGTATAATAATTTTAATTTAGTGATACACTTCATGAAACTTCAAACATGAATAGTCTCCAGATATATAATACAATTATCTACATCATAGGAATTTATTTAGAATTTTTAGGGATTAAATAATTATCATTTATTATGACACAAAGATGATGCAGAAATTGTCTTATTAATGAAATATTGACATAATTGATGTTATAAATACCCAAATAAATGTAATTTAAGACTTTTTATGAATTTAACTAATTTTATATTTTAATATGACATGTTATTATTGATTTAATTAACTTTTTTCTAACTAATAAATCTTTTATGAGTTTCACAAAAATCAATTACTAAATAGTGTCAAAATTGACATAAAATAGTTTTTAAAACAAATATTATATTATTAATTGTTATTTTATTATTAAAAATCTAAGGTTCTTCCAAATGACTTAGATAAGGTTATATATATTAATAATAAACAACTTGGGGTTCGTTTGGATTTATATAGTAAGTTTATTAACCTTATAGTGTAAGAAAACAAGAAGACACGGTAAAAGTAAAATTATCTAACTTAAAGTTAAATATAAATGATAAGGTTAAAATAGGAACCTAAACTTGTCTAAATTTAATTAGATGAGAGTATTTCGACCCATACCAACCTTATCTTCGAAATAAATCAATTTGGAGCTATTTAAAACCGAATTTGGCTTTATAATAAAATAATATTTTTAGTTATTCCAAAGGTGCCCCTCTCCTCCCTTATAAAAGGGCACCTCCTCCCTCTCTTCCTCACACCACTTTGAGCCTTAAATCTCTTCCAAACCCTGCCAATTTACTATCTCCAATTCCCTAGAGACATCCTATAGGTCCTGGTATTCTTCAAAGGCCAATTTTAGTGCGCTAAAAGGAGGTCTCAAAGAAGCGCTTCAAAGAAGAGGCAATGCCCGTTACCGATTCTTTCAACTTTATTTCTTCTTCCACTTCTTCTTCTTAGGTTGTTTCATTATGAAGTAATAACATCAGTATCACTAATATAAGGATATGTTATTATAAGTATGAAACAACCCTATTTCACCATCTATCCATCCTACGGAAAACGAAATCACCGCGCGTGCGTACGTACGGAATACCGTCTCCACGCCGTGGTGAAATCTATTTTCCACCACCACCTTACTTGGATGGGTATAATGGTGTAAATAATAACTATATATGATTATTTTAAAGTTATGTTGATTCTTAAATAGTATACATACACTCCAATATAGTCCCATGATCATGAGAACGATATAATCGCTCGTGCGTACATACGGACTACCGTCTCCACGACGCGATGAGATTCATTCTCCACGTTAACCATTCATGAATGATTATAAAGTATATAAGTAATCATGAAATATATGAAATAATAATGATACTGGAATTATGTGTGTATATATGTATGTCATATACTTAATTCCATTCAACTTAACAAGGAAACGAAAACAGCGTCCATGCGTACGTACGGCCTACCGTCTCCATGAACGGTGTATTTATTTCCATTTACTGATTTGTTATATATATGTATATTATGAATATATATTATATATAAATCATGTTTTATATTATGGAATTAATTAATCATGATCTAACTAATCATATGAATAATTACAAGTCAAAACACGGACGATAAATGAAACAATTTTACCCAAAACGCTCTTTAACATGGAATTTACAAAAGAACGGGTAATATAAAGTCATAAGTGAACCATATATGATATCATAACAATGAGTATGATTCTGGAATAAGTCAATGACATTATTTAAATCATTATACAGGATGTTCGGACACTTACGAAGCAAATCATACCTAAGGTAAGGGAAATATCACCATCTCATTTTTATCCGATATTGTTTATACTTTGGCATTTACTGGGGTGTATTTTATCATCCACATCCATGTTTCCTCAATATGCAATATTTATATCCTTCTAAAATAGTTTATATCCAATTTTACCCTTCGGTGAGTTTTTATTAAATGATATGAAAGGAATCTTTTGTCGTTTTTCGTACGAGGTACTTTTTGACTTTTCCGACAAAAGTATGAAGAATGTTTTTTTTAACTTATACGGCATGAATGGGTTTTTAAAACCTTATTTCCAAGAAGCTTCCTTTACAAGTTTTCAAGTTTATTTTTAATCAACTTATTTTAGTTTATAATTGTACGACATGTTAAGAAAGGAAAGGTGTTTTTGAAGTAAAAATGATATTTTCCTCAAGAATGGAGTTCAAGTGTTTTATCAAAATTATTTTCCATCTAAGATAATATAGGGTTCTGTTTCTATCCCTATTTTTACATTTACTTGATTATGTTGTGATGGAAATATTTTTATGAATTCCATTATCTTATATGAATTGTTTTATGATGTCATGATGTTTAAGATTCCCATTTCTATTACATGGGTTATGCAATGATGTATGATTTATGATTTTGTGGCACACATAAGAATGGTATCATTATGATATGGGTGGGACCTATATCTCCCTCCAATGCATTGGGTAAAGATTTTATATCTCATGAGATAGACATGGCTGAAACGGTAGGTTATACCGGTTCAGTGAAACAGGACTGAAACGAGGAGTGAACTCGGTTCAGAAAGGGACTTTGTCCACTAAGATAGTCTTGGAAATGAGTCTTGACTAATAAGAAATGATTCTATATGATTATGTGTGTATGCCACAAAGTTTCATGTTTTATGATATGATTATTGGGATTTCATTTCACTACTATGATTTATCCCATGTTATGAAATTATGCTCTCTTTTACAGGTTAAGATTTCCAAAATGTTATGTTCTTATGAATATGATGTGATTGATATTTATTTTGTTTACCCTTACTGAGCATTTGAGATCACCCTTTTATGTTTTCTTTTCCCCAGGATATAAAGAAATGTTTTAGGTATAAAAACGGAAGATCTTTATGGGAGATGTTGAAGATCTTTCACCACGATTAGAAGATTATATTCTGAGTTTCCAAAGACACTAAACTATTACGATCCTTGTGTGTGTGTTTTTGTTATATACTAAGTATTCCGCAAAAGTAATGTAATGTCCATGTACGTCAAGTTTCGGGTCTCTACAATCATCCATTACTAAAAACTTACGTTTTCACATTTCACAGTGTGTAACCCTTACCCAATGTGTACAATTCTCACTTTTTGTATTCAGTTCATGGGATCTATTGGGTGTCCATTACACATCATATAATCTCATTACACAATGTGTAACTACCCAGTGAACAAAAGAAACTATAGGTTTATGATGAAAACTCCAACAAATATCTTATTTCACCATTAAAAGTATAATCCAAATTTCATGGTTAGAAATACTCTCCAAATGAAAAATAAAACCAAAAAAAATATTAGAACATACATGATAGAAATTTAATAGGGAGTTACACTAATTTCATATCAAGATCTGAAAATTCTCTTTTACCATTATAATGAATTAAAAAATACATGGCATTCCCTACAAATTAGGATTCACATGCCTCTCCTACCATTCGAATCGATAAAGGAAAAAAAAGCCTCACCAAAATACCCCTACAACAACTCTAGAAGCTCGGGATATTGATGTCTCTCCTTGTGGTCTCTTTTACCTTGATAAGGATATAGATGCCTCCTAAATATCCACCATTAGTGAAGATACCCTCACAAACATAGAGATGGAATAGGAAGAGGATGATCATGGGAATTCCCATCCCACATTTGAGGAAGGCATCTCCACTACCATCGATTATCTCAAGCAGGTGAATATGGGATTAGAAGAATTTCCAAAACCTTTAATTATTAGGGCCTTCATGGAACACTAAGTGAAGTATATATACATTTCATTTATTAATAATAATCAATATTTGTTCGCTTGGAAATATATAGATATTCTAGGGTTGAACCTTGATGTGGACACTAATCATCAAGTCTTTCCTCATGACCACTGAGGATTTAAGCATGTATCCAAGAGAATGAACCCGTCTCATGCTACTAAGGTAGAAACTAAAATTAACATATTAATCAAACCCAAAATTGTGTGAGAGGTACAATTCCCAAAATGGATTTCCAACATCATTCCTATCATGAAGAAAAATGAGAAGATTTGGGTCTTCAATGATTTTAGGTACCTTAATTGATACCATCTAAAGGATGATTTAATGGGGTAGATAATGAAAATTTTGATTGATGAAACTTCTAGATTCCAAAACATTTTGTATGGATGGAAATTTAGGATATAAATAGATCAAGATGTCCTCTAAAGATGAGTAATACACTACATTCATATCGCATAAAGGTATATTTTTATGCTAGGTTATTCCATTTGGCTTAAAGAATTATAGAGATACTTATAAATGTGTCATGCATCATATATTTATACCCTTATTAGGATGAATTATGGAGTTCAAAATCAATGACTTGGTGGTTTAATCTCAATAGTGTTGTATTCACCTCACATATCTTCAAACAATATTATATAAATTATAGCCGCACAATTTTATGATAACCCCTCTAAAGTGTGATTTTGGAGTAATGTTAGGGAAATTCCTCAGCTTTGTGGTGCATCACTATGGTGTCGAGTTCAACCCAAAAAATACTAGTGCAATCTTAGAAATTCCACTTCCTTGGAATCTTAATAAATTGAAAGGGATCCAAGGGAACCCTTATTATATCAAAAAATTGATAGCCATTCTAGATAGAAAAAATTTCCCATTCACTAATTGATTAAAGAAGGTAGTCAGCTATAAATGGGTTCAGAACTATAAAGAATCTTTCAAGAACCTCAAATAGTACATGAGACATCCATCAGTCTTGATGTCACCAGTAGAATGAAATCCAATTATCTTATACATGTCCTGCATGGAAAAAATTTATGGTGACCTCCTAAAAAAGAAAAATGATGTGTATAAAAAAAATCTCTACTATAACATCCAAACAATTATAGATACTAAGACTCGATATTATAATATCAATACGAACTACAATGCACTCATCTTCCTAGTGAAAATGATGAGGAATTACTTATAGCATCACAAAGTCCATCTATCTCTTGTATTAACCCAATCCAGTATATTCTCTATTATCCTATGTTAACTAGGTTTTGGATCAATGGGTAGTTATTATGTAACAATATTAAATTCAATTCATTTCATAGAAGGTAATCATAAGGGTAGGTTTTGGATAGTTTCCTTACAGAACATCTTGCCTCAAAAAATGATCTAGTGGACATCCAACTTCCAAATGAAGATGTTTATATGCCCATGATAGACCCCAAACATGGGAGATATATCTTGATGGTGTTAATCGAATCCTGAGTGACAATAATATTAAATAACTAAAGCATAATAGGGTTGGTCTAGGAATTGTATTTGTTTACCCAGAAAATAAAATTTTTCCCTAATATTTCTCATTGTCTGGGGGATGAACTAATAATGAGGTGGAATACCAAGCCCTTATCATAGGCTTGGAGATACCCATGCAGTTGTAAATAGCCTACCTAAATGAAAAATATTATTAAGATCCAGTTTCCAAATAGATCAATGTATAATATTCTCTCAAGAAGAAATAATTGTCCACTCTCATCAGTTATAAGAGAATATTAATGGAATAATACCTTTTTGAACCAATGCTTCATCACATAACTCAATCATCAAATGATCATGACAATACATTGGATAATGAAACAATAGTCATAGAATATTCCAATCTAGATGATTTAGTCTTCCATATCACTCAATGCATGGTAGTCTCACTATTCATCAACTATGACATGGAGGAAACTAATGAGTTATACACTACCCCAGGGCATGATGAGATTGAATCCACTACTCGATGGATGGATCTCATAATAAATTACCTCTAATATTATACCCTCCTATTAGATAGAACCAAAAGTAAATATATTTGATGTTGAACAGTGAACTTCACCCTTCAGTAGGGAAAAATAAGGATAAATACCTCTATAAACAAGGATTTGATAGATTCCTCCTCAAATTCATTGCAGAAGGATAGACTCCTTTTATTATGGGGGAATCCCATGAAGGATCCTATGGTGATCACTAGTCCAAAACTAGTCTATCCCATCTAATTAGAAGGCTTGGTTACTATTGGTAGATGATGAATTAGGACTGCATAAAATTCACCAAGAAGTATCACACATGTCATATTCATGCAAACATCATCCATCATCCCCTAGATTTATTTCACACAGCTAATTATTCCTAGCCATTGGTTGTATGGGTAATGGATGTTGTGGGACTATATCCCGCAGTTTCAACTAACCAGTTTCAGTACATCCTAAAGAGACTGCTTTGTGTATGAGTTATATTTTTTGTCAATGTTTTATATCAGTTTTCAAAGGTGATCAATAAAATAACAATAATTTATTGATGTCAATATGTTAAGGATATTAGTAAGAAATAAGTTCTTAGAAATTAGGTTGAAGTATCTAAGACAAAAAATCTTGATGTTAAAGTGATTTTTTCTTGAGTGAATGGACCAAGAATAAAGTAATCCAGTATTATTATCTTGGGGAAGTTATTTTGATTATTTTAAAGACTTTGAGTTTATAAAACCGATGATTATTGAACTAATGTTCATTTGAAAGTATTGTATCAATAGTGACACACTATTTACAATAATAAAGAAGATGATTAGATGATGAAGAGATATTTTGAATAGATATTATAAAATTAAAATAAGAGATATTTATAAAGAAGATACATTGATGAAGGTCATGAAATATTTCATTATTCCATGTGAACCATGTAAGATCCTTTTTTAAGACCATGAAAATCATTATTTTTATGAAGAAAAATTTAATGAAGATAATTAAAAATATAGTTTTTGAATGATGGAGACTAAGAATATGCAGTATAATCATTTATTTCACAATGAATTTTATAAAAGGATATGCATATAAATTCATAGGATATTGTATTTTTCTTGAGTTTTTTATGAGAGTTTGGTTTGGAATTAATTTTTTATATGGAATATATTAAAGACATATCTAACCACTTTTATGGTAAAATTTAAAAAAAATAGGGGAAACCTCAGCCTCCCAAAGAGGATAGCTTAACAACATATGGGGGAGACATGCTCAGCCCATGTAGGAGTTATCCCATACAAGGTTACCCATAAGGTAACCAAGGAGAGAAGGCAGTATAATGGAATAAGGGATTGCATGGGTTGTGTCTAGTGTGTGTGTAGATTCACATAGGCTTGTGGGCGGTAGAATTGTGTAGTGTAACCCATGTGGGTGTTAGGTGAAAGTGAATCTGAGTGATGACCCCAGTGTCAGCTCAATCTATTGATGACACACTGAGACATAAAAGGAAGTGCCCAACCGAAGTTGCAGTCTATGTGGGATGAAAAACCCATGTTACTATCTATCTATTTAAAAAACATACATATTGAATTATTTCATCTTATCTGAAGTAATCTGATGATCCTCCTGACTCCACATTGTAATTGTATTCCTCTCACCATGACGGATGACTCAATAGTGATTTTTAATGTTCATCCACTATTCATGATCTTTGAATGATCCACAGAACTTGATAAACATCCTGATACAATTTGGATTAATTCTTTAGATGATTAATATAGGATGAGATACTTTCAATCATTGTGCTACATTCATAAAATATGTATAAGAAGGAGCTTCGGTTGAATGTAATATGAAGTTATAGATGGTAGTATGCATGTATACATGAGTTCATGCTTATAAAATATAATGGAGCATGGGGATATTAACACATTCATGTGAGGAGTTCCTATGGGAAATCATGTACAAATTAAATCCATGAATTTCATTGTCTTTTGAAAATATAACCCACATTTGAAAATATAAATGACAAGATAATTAGGAATTTAAATATTTGAAGTACACATCATAAAAAAATTGGATTTGGGGTGAATCAAAGAACTAGAGACCTTGTTTACAAATATTAAAGCACGAAACCTGAGTAAAGTTGTTGTTGCTCGAGATATAACCAACACTCTTGTTTTTCTGATAGTAGAGCATCTCTAGAGATTCCTTTTACTTGAATAAAGAAAAGTATATGTGATCCTTCTAGGTTATGTGAATTGGGGATTTTTTCACTCATATATAGTGTGAGGAAAAACTACACACCCTCTTACACTAAGAGTAAGGTTCATTAACACTTGACATGGGTTAACACACACTCAACAAATTTACATGAATAATATATACCATGAACTATTGATTGAGTATTATACTCCAACTAAGTTATGAAAATAAGGAACATTTTATTTTAGTGTATTTACAATAATACAGTATTATTAGAGTTTTTAACATTGTTTGGACAAAAAAATATAACATTCATGTACTCATACAAAGAATAAGGTCAACAAACTTTTTCTGCAGTACATAAATAGGAATATAGGATTGGTGAGGATTTATGAGTCTTCTAATATTATAAAGGAGTTCTAATAGTACAATATAACAAATAATACCCTATGTGCATATAACTATTTCATGTGAAGAGAAACATATGGATAATGTTGGTTGTTCATGATTTTAAGAATGAGAAGTACTGCACATGAATGATCTCATGCACCTAAATTTTTTTTGATACACATTGAAAGAAATATTACACACACACACAATACATTGAGTAGGCACATAAGAAATATGGATAATAAATTGATACGTGATTTCAAAATTCAAGAATTTTATACACATGATATAAAAATTATATGTTAATGTGCATTGATTAGTGAATGGTAAAATAACAATAAAAGAACATTTTGACTTAGTTAATCAAATGTTTTCTTCACCAACAATTATAGGTAACTCATAAAATTATCATTATTGATATTTTTCATCGAATATATTGAGACTCTGACACTGCAATTCAATATATCATGTTGTTTTTTGAATACTAAAAGTAGAATATGAGAGTGGATAATATACATTAATCTAATTATCACTTGGGTAAAATAATAATTTGCTGATATCTAGTCTACTACACATTCACATTATTCTAACTGGTCAAGGGAGATAAAATAAGAGAACTAATTGTGATGAAGCAAACAGGGATGAACTTTCATTATTTTGATAGTCATACAGTAAGTTTGTGATTCAACCAAGAGAAGAAGAGGGTATTGGGAATATCTGATTGCATTGGGAGATGAATAATATTGTTCAAATTGAATTTTTCTATTGTGAAGAAGAATAAGATTTCCATGTTAGTTATTGTGTAATTAACAAGGTAATAAGAAGTAAGTCGAAGAGATAAAGAAGCATTGTGGTATCCATATAAAGTCTCAAAAAGGTGGAATATTTTATTGTTGTTATAAAGAACCTTAATATGAAAATATTATCTTATGAGGTAGTATAATGAACCATCTTGCAACTATAAAACATTCACTAGTGTTTGATCATAGTGATACAAAAGTTATTGGTTATTCCATACTTGTTTTAATAAAATTTAAAGAATTTTTTCCTAGTGGTTGTGTGGTTATATTTTTTCTAAACCATTCCAAGGAAAATATACTCATATTGAGTAGTGAACCTTGAGAAATTTTTTTGTGTCATCTTTACTTATTTTATATATTTACATGAGATAAGAAAAATAAAATATGATAATCAATATCATAATAGGTCTAAGAGGTCAAAGGGATAAAAGTAATAATTGGTGAAAACGTTCCCACCACTAATTCAGCCCCCCCCCCCTCCCAGTGTTGAGTATATCTCAGACTCTTCCACTAAATTGGTATCAGATCCAAGATTAAACTCTATTAGATTATCAACTTTTCAATTATTCTCTTTTAATAATTTATGTTTATTTCTTTTGTTTATAATCAATTTTAGTTTTTGTGAAGATTCAGTTATCTACAAGAATATGTCTATATCAACAAAGAATATGATGAACAAGAGAAATAAGGTAAAAGAAATATAAATATTAAGTCCCTCTTATCTAAATAATAGGAGGTGTAGGTATCTCCATAACTTTCAAAAAATGAAGATAAATTTTCATTTGAAATTAAAGATTATGAGGATCAAGTCTCCACCAATAAGAAGTATAGTCTTTCTACCTATATAACTCCTTAAGTGATGTCATCTTATAGATCAATAGATATACTTCATTATGTTCCCATGGAAATATTCTCACTTATTTTTGGTGTATTTCAATCTATGTATAAATAAATCACCTAGTTGGAATAAAAAGTTTATTATTTGGATAAGGATTTTCAAAGAAAAAATTGATGATGTTTAAAGATACCTAGATAGGTTAGATCCTTTGAAGAAAAAGAATATTGATCGTGAAATAAGTAACTCAAAATGGATAAATGAAATTTGTGAGAAAGATATTCTAGAAGAAAAGATCTATGCACTTGAATAGAAATTTAAAAACAACATTGATGTCAAGGATTTACAATTGGATGAAAAAATTAATAAGATCAAATAACTTTACTCTTTATTTTAAAATAAAGTTAAAATACATGAAGAAGAAGTTGAAAGAATGAAGAAGTATTCTGAAGATAAGATGATTATAATTTAAGATCAAAAATTTATCCTCAACATGAAACTTTTAGAATTGGAATAATAGTTATCCAATATTGATAAAAAAACATATTAAGACTTTACAAAATAAGGAGATACTACTCAATTCTCATAGGAGGACTCTAATTTTAAAAGACCCCCACCATGTGATAAGAAGAACATTAAATCTTTAAACAATAACTCTCAAGAATTTGTGAAGAAACAGGTACCATCCATACCATCTTGTTATAATGGTTATAAATTTTTTATCATGAATAATATAGTTCATAAAATAATATGTACAATTATGGGTGAATAAGGGTGATAATAAACCTACCACAATGTCTTGGTTGGATTGAAAAACTAGTGTTAAAGTCGGTTCCACATAAAGTTCCCAAGAAGCAATGAAGATGACTCAAAAACTTCATATATAAGAAATAAAATTATCAAGGTTTTTGGGTAAATTTTATTGTTATAATAGATTTGGTCATTATAAATAATATTTTTTGTACAATCCTCTAAATACTAAATAACAAGGAAGATCCATATCAAGGGAAAGCAAGCCAGTGAAGAAGAAAAATATCCAAAGGTTAAACAATTAGTATATTACTAATAGATTTTGAAATCTTGAAAATATTTTTAGTCTATGCAATGGTAGTGGTCGCAAGAATAGTACATGCATATATCAACATGTATCTAAAGATGTTAAGAAAAATAGACCATAAAAATTGGTGAACAAGGATGTAGAAACCTAGGAAGTAAGAAGATTAATATTTAAAACAAAAATTCTCCTAAGAAGATTCCAATAAGGAAAGGTGATAAATCCTTGGATCCAAAATCCAAGATGTTGATGAAAATTTCTTCACCTAAAGGAACTAGTAATATTTATGGAAATCAAAAAATACATATGAAATATCTAAACTTATTATCAATGTTCATAATGAAAAGTTAGTAATATGGCCAGATGATTTAGAGAGAATAAGGAAAATAGAAAAAGCATAATCCAATGATAGTGAAAAAGGAAAAGAAAATATTTTACATGATGAATAAAACATACATTATATGTTGTTAAAAAAATAAAACTCTTGTGTTAAAGAAGTTTTGTGTAAGATATGTGATAAAGCTAGACATTATGCAAAAGGTTGTTTAACTATTCTTCTGGAATAATAAATAGTCTTTAAGAGGAGTAAGAATTCATCCTTCATAAAGGAAGTTAAGAAGAAATAGTATCCACACAAATCAAAATAAAATGTGAAGAGATATATTCATACACAATATAAATCAAAATAGAAGTTCATATGTACCAAAATAAATATTGGAGGAAATTGAGAAAATTAGTTAAGAAAATAATTTCAAGCTTGTTGTATACATTAAGAAGCAAAGAATATCCACCTTATTCCCTTGTTATTTGTTAATTTTATTTCTTCAAATATTTCAAGTAAATTAACATGATTCAAGTTCTTAGGGGGAGAATCTAAGAATAATTGAGTGCAAAAATTTATTGATAGTAAATCTAAAAAAGTAACCAATGTTTAATAATTCCGAAATTAGTATTCAAATAAAAATATGACAGAGGATCATCTTTTATTAAAATTAATAATTTTCTATCATATCCTAGAAAAAAGGATAAATAGTATATCATCTTGGTTTGATCTTATATTTTGTATTCTGAAGAAAAAGTATTGAAGAAGATCATCCTTGGTGAGGCTATGGAAGTTTTTAAATATAGATAGACATAAGTTGAAGATACATTCAGGTGTATTATCCATATTAGAACATATTAAAATCCATTTTTTAAGAAACATGCCATTATAAATATGTTTATTAGTGTTTCCATTTAAGGATATACAAATAAAGAAATCTTAATTTTCTTCCAAAATCATTATTTCAATTGGTATCAAATCTAATTGTTATGTAAATCACTTAAAAATCATATCATTATAAAAGATATGTATTTCTTAATCTCCCATACTTGTTTATTAAAAATAACAAACTCAACAAAAAGGGGATTAATTTAAATAATCAATGAGATAAGAAAAGTGTAATAATAGAAGTACCCCAAGGCAACTTATCCTGCTTGTTGCACTTGAAAGTTTTTGATCTATTTTTTGAAGTGAGTGTAGGAGTTTCAGGTTGAAATTTTCTAAAGAAGTTTAAAATCTCATTTAAGTATCTTTAAATTGGAATAAAATTGGATAACCCTTGAAGAAAATTATATGAGTTATAATTTCATTAGGTATTAAGATCAGTTGTTAAAGTAAAAATTTGTTGTATAAATCAAATCCTCTAGTTTTCTACAGCGACTATGACTCATATTGACTTAGAGTGAAATGATGAATGGAAAATTTCTCATGTATGAATTGAGACATTTAACAATTAACTTATTACTTCTCATAAATAAATGGTTGAGAAAGTGAAATGAATTATTTTATAATTAAATGGGAGAAAATATATATATTTATATATTACATATTCATATATAAATAACTTTGAAGGTATTACCAAGAAATACAAAGGGGAAGATTGAATATCCCACTTTGTGTATAGATTTTATTTTCTATCAATTGTTGATATTGTTTTTAAATGGTGATCAATAAAATTTTAGTGTTTAATTGATTTTAATATGTTAAAAAAGTTAGAAATAAATAATTCATTTGGATTTCTACTAAAGTATCTAAGATATACAAGGATGATGATAAAAAAATTATATCTTGAATGAGTTGATGGAGAATAAAGTAATAAGTTATTAATATTTTAATGATGTTATTTTTTATTCATTTGAAGACTTTCTGTTTATGAATCTAATAATTATTGAACTAATTTTCATGTCAAACACTTATTTCAATGGTGAAACACTGTTTACAATAATGAAGAATGTGATTGGATTATGAATATATCTTTGGAATTGATATTACAAAAGGAAAGGAAGATGAATTGATAAAGAAGATACTTTGAATAAGGTCATGAAATATTTAATTATTACATGAGAACCATAAAATATCTTATTTCAAGACCATGTAAATATTAATTTTCATGAATAACTCTTTAATGAAGATAATCAAAAATATCAGTTTTTGTATGATGGAGAAGAAGACTATGAAATATAAACATTTACTGTATGAGTAATTTTGTTGAAGGTCATGTATATAAATGCATGACATGTTATATTTTTCATGATGTTTTGTGAGATGTTTATTTGGAATTCATATTTTATATGGAACATCTTGAATATTTGTATAACCCCTTTTATGGGAGTTTTTACTAAAAAATAACATCCAACCTTATCCATCCAAAGAGGAAAACTCAACCGCATATAGGGGAGAAAGGCTTGACCTATAAGGACTATGCCTTAAAAAATTACATGATCAAGATTTGAGTCAAGAATTTTAATTTCTTTCACATTGAGGGTTTTTTCGGTTTTATAGTTTTAGATAATTAGTCCATAACTCATACAAAAAAACTATAAAAATAAAAAGTGGACACTTCCAAACAGTATCCATTTTTTCCATCATATTAAACTTTTAGAAATAGAGAATGATCTATTTCAAGAAAACTATTGATGACTTTTAATATGAATTCTTCCAATCACTTACCCATCCTTACTTCCTATGAAAAACATTAAAAATTTGGGGATTATAATAAAAGTATCAATAAGGGATATAAAAAGAATGAAACCATTATTCCCATGATAAACATTAAAACCCATGTTAACATTATCAAAAATTAATTCTTTTCACCCTTAATAATTAGTAAATAATTTATTTTGAAAATAATTTTATTCCATTCCTTTTTTGTAATCACAATATTACCATAAAACCCATAGAAATCATAGAAAATACATAAAGGTATCTTTGTACATCATTATACTTTCCACTATTATGAATGTAATAACCATATGGTCAACTTTTATACATGTCAATCTTATAAATAGGATAAACATACAACCAAATTCCATACCTAATGCATTGGTGGGCTATCAAAGACCCATATTTCCTTCATTTATCATGGAACCACCCATCATTGGTTTATTATGAAACCACCTCATCAAATGTCCCTGTATCATTATATAATCATAACACATAAAAGATTGAAATTTTCAACATTTCACAAATAAATTTTTTTTCAAACACAAGAAAACATTTTAAGATATTGAAATAATAAATACCTTCCCAAAACGCATTTTTAATAAAAAAACTCAAAAAGGAAAATATGGGTTACATTTTCTTTTAAAAACATTAAGTCTTGTAAAAGAATCCAAATATCAAAATAAACATAAAACGTCATATATAGATCTTTTATATCCATATTAATAAATATATATAAAATAATAATAATGATGATGAAATAAATGAAAGGATTAAATATTCAAATATTCAAATCATCCTATACCACATTGAACATTCAAATCATATGCTACATAAAAGAATAACATTTAACAAGACATCAAATAACATGAGAATAGATAAGATGTGGATATGGAATGTCAAAGGGGAGGTATATACACTTAATAAAAGAATAAAGTTTCATATAATCAATAAATTTATCAATTAAATTATATTAAGATTAATTCTCTTACCTTGGGTCTAACTTTTCATGTGTGTCTTTCTTTTCTTCTTCTTCGGGTAACTCCTTTTGGTTTGCACCAAAGGAAATCTTGGTTGGATTTATGCCCAATTTGAGTCCTTTAGGGGGCGGGGATGGATGTTGGGAGATTACTTTGTCATGTTTTGGATTATACAAAGGGGATTTATAGGTTTAAAGAGAGGGGGGGGGGTAGGAGGCCTTTTATAAGAGGGGACAATGACACATTGGTTATTCTTAAAAATAATTGTAGGATCCCCATGTTTTACTTCTCCCCCAAGGGTTGAAAATAGATCATTATGTATCCTTGTAGGTTTTATGGTTTAAATATGGCCATAAAATATATTTTATATAAGTGGAGGGTCATTTTTACACCATATTGTTTAAGTTTAGTCATTAATTAAGCTCGTTTTTCCTTAGTCACTATAATAAATTTTAATTAATTTTACTAATAATTTTCATAAAAAACTAATTTGACCTTATTATAAAATATAAATTGTTATGATTCCAAATATTTAATCTATTTTCCCAAATTTCAAACACATAAGTGGAAGAAATTAATTTAAATTTAATCTCATAGACGGGATGGGACAATGGGTTTTTAAAGTGAAAATATTCAAATGTTTGGTAGGTTTTTATATCTAAATTCCATGAGATATAGTTTATAATGACCTAAATTAGTTTTAACGATATAAAATATATTTAATTATACTTTAAAACAAATTAAAAAATTATTTAACAATACAAATAATTTGTAAAAAAAATCCGTTTTGAACTACAAATTGGTATTATTCACTATTCATCAAACTATGAATGTTCTCAAGAAACTACCAAAAATACACCCAAATAAAATTTTATATTTAGATTCAAAAAATGAATTTTATTTTTTCATATAAAAAATTATAAAATTACCAAAAAAAATTAAAATATGTGTTCCATTAAAAGGTGGGAAACTATATTTTAGAAATATAGAGTTGTTTATGATTAAAATTGGATTTATACTAATTTTAAACCTATAAAATTTTTGGATGAATATGAAAACATTTAATTAACATGTGTAAATATAATATAGTTAGTCCTTTTCATTCCAATATATTCAATGGATAAGTTATAACTACCACTTAAAATAATAATATTAACAATATATTATTTTCTAGTATAACTCAGTCTTGCGTGAAACGTAAGATTTCGGAGAAACTCATTATTGTGTGTCAGGCATGTAATTGGAAATAGAATCCATTTTAAGTTAAAGTTACTATTTAATTCATAAATTTTAATAAATATGAAAATACATATTCTAACATTACCTAAGATGTTACATCCTTACCCATTTTGAAAATCAAGTCCTCGTAATTTTATTCACTTGTCAAATAAGTGGGGATATTTTTTCCCAATTTAATTTTAAGATTACCATGTTGCCTCTACAAACATATGGTTTTTTATATAAAAAATTAACCTGATGAATCTATTTATTTTGAAAAACTTTCTATTTGTGGTAAAGAATATGAACTGGTTGTTCCTCATAAGAAATATTCTCTTCCAGGTGAGCTACTTTAGTGCTCAAAACATGAGATAAATCTGGTACATACTTCCTTAACATTGAATCATGAAAAGAATTGTGTACCTAAGATAAACTCAGATTTATGGACACTAAATAATAAATTGATCAAATTTCACCAAGATTTCATATGGTCCAATGAACTGTCAGCTCATCTTCCCCTTCTTAGAAAAATGTATCAAACTTTTCCCTAGAGAAAATTTGAGAAAGATGTGATCACATACCTTGAAAGAAAGATCTTTCCTATGGTTATCTTCGTAACTTTTCTACCTGCTCTGAGCTATCCTCATGTTTTATAGAATCAACTAGACTTTCTCTATTGTTTCCTTCAACAACTTTGGTCCCATTAACTTCCTTTCTCCTACATCATCCCAATAATTTGGTGTTCGACGTTACTTTCCATATCATGCCTCAAAAGGTGAAATCTATATACTATAATGAAAAATGTTATTATAATAAAACTCAACCAAATAAATATATTGATCCCAAATTCCATGGAAATCTATTGATCAAGAATGAATCATATCTTCCAAGGTCAAAATTTTCTGCTCAGACTATTCATCGTATTGATGATAAAAAGTTGTACTGAAATTTAATTCAGCACCCAATGAATTATAATATCATTTCAAAAAATTGGATGTGAACCTCATATCATGGTATGATAAATTGATATAGGCACTCCATGTAACCTGATAATGACTTTTAGATACAGTCTAGAAATCGGATCTAGAGGCATTGTATCTCAAATGGGATGGAAATTTGAATATTTGGTTAATCGAACAACAATAACCCAAATCAAATTATTACCTTGAGAAGTCTTTGTAAATCCTAAAACTAAATCCATTGATATACCCTCTTATAAACACTTAGTCACTAGAAAAGTATATATCATCCCCTTCAGTAATTGTCACTCTGATTTAACCTATTGACAAGTCAAACACTTCACTAAAAATTTAGAAAAATATCTTTTCATTCCATCCCACCAGTAATACTCCTAATGGTCTTTTTACATCTTATTATTGTTCTAATGAATGGATAATAGAAAACTATAATATTTAGTCAACAACTCTTTCCTAAACATTGAATCATAAGGCACACATAATATTTTTCCAAATAGTAAAACATTTTCTTCATCAATATTAAAATCAGGAAACTTACCACTCTTAATAGGTTCTACCTTTTCTTGCAAATATTGATCTACCATCTGATCCATGTTAGATATTTTTTAAATAATTAGGATGTAGTGAAACCTAACAAAAAATAGTGTATTTCTATCTATCCACAACTTCTAGGAAAAAAATCATCAAATCAAAAATCAAAGGGTCATGTTACAAAAATAACATGGTTAATGTGGCATTACTTTTTCAACTCAAAGCATTAGACACCCTGTTTTATTTTACAAGATGATAATGAATCATGAAATCATATTCCTTTATTAGTTCCATCCATATTTTGTATATCATTTTCAATTGTTTCTGAGTGAATATATACTTAAAACTTTTTTGATCAGTATATATTTCACAGTTTACTCCACAAAAATGATGCCTCCAAATTTTTAAATAAAAAACAATAGGAGCTAATTACAAATCATGTGTGGGGTAATTTATCTCTTGAGTTTTTAATTTATGTGGGGATTAATTAATTAACTTTTCATTTTTCATTAGGACACAACCATTTCCTTTCAGAAAAGCATCATTGTAGATGAAGAATTCACCATTTTTTGAAGGTAAGGATAAAACAGGATCATTGACCAGTCTTCTTTTCAATTATTGAAAATAAACATCACATTCACTTATCCATAAAAACATTACTCCCCTCCATGTTAACATAATTATTGGGATAGATAACTAAAAAAAGTTTTCAACAAACCTTCGGTAATAACCCCCCAATCCAAGAAAACTAAATTGTTTTTGACATTGGTATATCTTAAACACTCTTCAATAACGTTCACTTTAGGAGGATCAATATTTATTCCATCTTTTGAAACAATATATCCAAGGAATGAAAATTTTTCAATAAAAATTCTCTCTTAATAAACTTTCCATATAGTTTCATAACTTTTAAGGTTTTAAAAAAAACTACTTAAGTTGCTTTCAAGTTCCTTAGGTTTTTTATAATATACCAAAATATAATCTATAAATATAAACATAAAATAATCAAAAAAACTGATGGAAGACTCTATTCATAAGATTCATAAAGATAGAGGGTGAATTAGATAACTCAAAGGTCATAACTACAAAATCTTAATGACCATATATCATCGAAAATGCAAGCTTTTCAATTTCATCCTCCTTTACCTTCAGTTAATGGTACTTAGACCTCATATCAATCATTGAAAAACATTAATGTTGTTGGAGTTAATCAAAAAAATCATCAATAGGAGGAAAAGGATACTTTTTCTTAATGTTGATGTTATTCAAGGATCTATGATTCATGGAAATTATCATGGAACCATTTTTATTTTTCAAAAATAAAATAAGGGTACCCCATGGTGAAGTTCTAGGTTGATTGAAACCTTTATCAATCAATTCTTGTAACTATTTTTTTAATTCCACATGTTTTACATGAGCCATTCTATAAGGGGTTTTAGAAATAATCTTATCATTGTGCACTAAATCAATAGTAAATTCAACTTCTCAATCTGGGACAATGCTAGGTGATTCATTGGTTAAAACAGTTTTAAATTCATTCACTATTGGAATGTCACTAATCATAAAGGTTTATTTATTTTCAACAACATGATCTAGATAACTTTCACTGTCATATTTCATCCATTTATCATCTTCTTGGTATGTTATAAAAGTTATAAAATCATTGAATAAAACTATCTCGACATTTTAATATATTTTATCATGATAAACTGAATTCCAATCCATACCCAAAATGATAACAAAATCTACAATGGGAAGATTAACAATATTTTCACGAAATACCATCCCATTAATGATAATATGAATATTAATATAAATATTGTTCATTTTAATACATCCACCTAGATTTGTTTTAAATAATATCTAACTTTCATTAGGATTTATTCCAATTTTTTAGAAAATGTCTCAAAAATGAAGAATGTAAAGATCCTTAGTCAAACAGAGTATTGTCATAATTAAAATAAAATAGTAACATACCTATCACCGCTTCATTTTATGGACCTAAATCAACAACATTAGAAGAAAAATATTTTTCTGCACCCTTTTTCTTTTAATATTGATGGTTTCCACCCAGGGAAATCAACATGGGACACACATTGGAAAAATTAACTAACTTATTGAAACTAAAACATCTTAATGTTGGATATTAGTTTCTTTTATGATCATTTTCCTTTCATTCACAAGACATATGACCAAACATACCACATCATAATCACTTCACATATTTTTAAAGTAATTCTTTGGGATGCTTCTTACTACACATCTCAAAAGATGGTAATTTGGTTTTCTTACCTCAAAACTTTTTCGATGAATTCTTTCTCATTGCATACTAACTTTAACTCTTCTTTTTCTTATTTTCATAGGACACATGATCATCAAAAAACTCCATTTCTACATTTTCATCACATCAAACAAGTTTATCATAGCTCTTTAACTCATGAAAATCCAATTCCCTGCAATATCTTTGCATTAATCCTACATAAAACTGATTTATCTTACTATGAATATCTCGGATAATAATTGAGACATAGATCTACAGTCGAGTGTATTTTTCTTTTTATATAGCCACAAAATATTCCTCCTTTTGTCTCAATTCTAGGAATTTATTTTCCATCCTATGTAGAACATCCTTATGTAAATATTTCTCAAGGAAAATATTCTTAAATTCATCTCAATTAAAGAAATCAATCTTTTTGCATCCCTTGATATTCCGAACCAATGTCCATCACTAGTTGAATTCACCTTTAAATGATAAATTTCAATATTTAACTTCTGGTGATCGAACAACCCATGACAGAGCATATCATTTCTAGGTCTTTAATCTATACTTCAACTATCACGGGGTTAGATAATCCTCTAAAGTATGGGGAGTGTTCTTGTATAAAATTCTCCACTACCATCACATTACTAAATGGTAGATCAGTTTTCTCTCTTACATGGACACCACTAAAATTTATATCATGTTTCAACTAATCCATCACTACAAAAAACTATTCTATTTCAATTACAACCATCTCAGGATACTAATTTGGAAGGATATTTTCCTTTTGGTTCATTCAATCTATAGCTCCCCAATTTCATCTATTGAAAACCATTCTGAACAAACAAACTTTTAAAAATCAACATGGTAATCTTCAAAGCCAATATCATTCTAAAGTAAACATAAATTAAAATATTCTAATGGAATTATATTAACACTACCATAAACTCTAAAGTTATCTAAATGATTCCTTTGATACCAACTATAAGGACCCTTCCTTAAAAAATTTCATAATCTTGAGTTAATTCAAAAATATTACCTTCTATTACATTGAGGATATTTTCAGGTTTATAGTTTTAGAAAATTAGTCCATAACTGATACATAAAAAATCTTTAAAAATACAAAGTGGACACTTCCAATTAGTATCCATTTTTTCCACTATATAAAACCTTTAAAAATAAAAGAATATCTCTTTTATGAAAACTATTCATGACTTTAAACATGAATTATTCTGATCCCTTACTCTTCCTTAAGTCCTATGAAAATAGTAAAAAACTTGGGACGAGCATAAAAGGCTCAGTATGGGATAAAAAATAAGTAAACTATTAGTCTATTGATAAAAATTAAAATTCATGTCAACTTTATCATAAAGTAAAAAAAATTATTCTTAATAATTAGTAAATACATTCCTTTTAAAATAAACCCATTTCATTCATTTTTTGTAATAACAAGATTTCCATAAAACACATAGAAATAATAAAAAATACATAATGGTATCTTGGTACATCATTGTACTTATCACTATTATAGATGGAATAACCCTACGATCAACTTCCATACATGTCACTCCTAAAATGGAATATCCATATGGCCAACATTCATACCCAATCCATTTGAAAGATATAATAGATCCACCCATCCTTGGTTTATCATGGAACCACCTATCATTATTTTATTATGAAACTACCTATTAAATTTCCAAGTATCATTATCAAATAGCAACACATAAAAGATTGAAAATTTTCAACATTTAGTTCATAAAATTTATTTTTGAATCACAATAAACAATTTACATATATTTAAATAATCAATCCATTCCCAAAACCCATTTTTAATAACAAAATATCCAAAAAGGAAAATACGGATTACATTTTCTTTTAAAAACATAAAGACATATAAAGGAAGCTAGATGTAAAAATAGAAATAAAATTTCCTCTATAATCCTTTTAAATTCATATTAATAAATAAATAGAAAATAATATCAAGAATATTTAAATGGATGAAAGTATTAAATCTTTAAACATTCAAATTTTCCCATACCACTTTGAATATTCAAATCATAAGCCACATGAAAGAATAACATTTAAAAAGACATTAAATAAAATGAAAATAGATAGAATATATATACGGAATGTAAAAAGGGATTTATATATACTTTATAAAAGAATAAATGTGTATATAATCAAGAAATTTCTCAATTATAGGAGATTGAGATGAAATCCTTTACCTTGAGTCTGACTTGTCATGAGTGTCTTTATCTTCCTCTTCTTTGGGTAACTCCTTTTGGTTTTCACCAAAGGACATCTTGGTTGGATTTATATAAAAAGGTGAGGCCTCTAAGGTGAGGTTAGGGTTGTTAGGATATTATTTGGGAATAATTTGGATCATACAAATGGGATTGAGTGGTGTAAACAGAGGGGTACGAGAGGAGGCATTTTATAAGAGGGGTAAGGACACATTGGGTATTCTTGAAATTCTGTGCACCCCACATTTTACTTATCCTAAAAGGGTTAAAAATAGACAATTATATATTATTGGAGGGGGAATGGTATAAATATGGTTAGAAAATAATTTTTATACAAGTATAGGTTCATTTTGACACCTTAGTTTCCAAGTTTTGTCATTAATTAAGCTCATTTTTCCTTAATCACAATAATTAATTTTAATTACTTTTACTAATAATATTGGTAAAAAACTAACTTGAAATTATTAGAAATTATAAATTATGTTGATTAAAAATATGGAATCCATTTTCCAAAATTCTAAACGCATAATTGGAAGAAATTAATTTAAAATTATTCTCGCTGATGGGATGTGAAAGCGGGTTTTTAAAGTGAAAATGTTCAAAATTTTGGTATGTTTTTATATCTAAATTCAATGTGAAATTATTTAAAATAACATAAATTAGTTTTATTAATATAAAATTTATCTAATTATACATTAAAACTAATTAATAAAATTATTTATCTATATGAATAAATTAGACGAAAAAACCAACTTTGAACTAAAATTGAGTATTATTCACTATTCATCAATATTTGAATGTTCTCAAAAAAATATGAAAAATTCCCCCAAAGTAAATTTTTATATTTTTTATTTCAAAAATGAAGCTTATTTTATCTTATAAAAATTATAAAATTTCTTAAATTTATATTTAAAACAAGTTCTCCATTAAAAGGCAGAAAAACTATCTTTTAAAAATATAAATTTTTTTATGATTAAAATGGATTTATTATTATTTTAAAACAAAAAAAAATTATTTGATGAATATAAAAAGTTAATAAAAATGTCTAAAAATAGTATATTTAGTCGTATTAATTCCCTCTGATATAATAAATAGGTGATAACTGCCACTTAAAATAATAATATTAACAATATATTATTTTTCAGTATAACTCAGTCTTATATGAAACATAATATTTTAGAGGAACTCATTGTTTTTTTTGGGTAATCTATCAAAAATATAATCCCTCTGAAGTTAAAATTACTATTTAATTCATAAATATTAATAAATATGAAAAAAGGCTTATTCTAACATTACTTGGGATGTTACATGTCCCACTTGGGAGACAGCCCGAACAAGGGTATCCACTATGTGGTAGAGGAGTATGCCATGTAATGTCTTCAGGGATATTATGGTTTGTACATAGTGAACACCTAGATGTGAATAGGTATATGGTACATTAAACGGTGTGGCACGGTTTATGTATCCATGAAGTGAAAGTGTATCCAAGTGCCGACCACGGCGCCTACTTGAGCGGATGTTGACATGTTGAGGTATAAAAGGCAACTCCCCACTAAATCCATGGTCTATGTGGGGATAAAAACATAAGTTAATTTTAATCCATTTAAAAACATATAGATAAAATGATACCATCCAATATGAAGTGATCTGAAAATCTTCGAACCTCTATGTAGTAATTGTCTTCCTATCACCATGAAGAATGTATTGATGGTGATATTTGATGTCTGGACACCATCCATGATCTTTGAATGAACTAGAAACCATAAAGAATAGCTTGATCTAGTTTGGATGATTTTTTTAGAATATAAATATATGATGAGAGTCTTGAAATCATTGTTCATCATGCATGGAATATGTCAAAGATAGAGCTTCGGCCAAATGGGATATGAAGGTGAATAAGGTCATCTTTATACATACTTGAGTTATTGAATATAAAATATGATGTATATTTGGGATATTAATACATTCATGTGAGTATTTCCTATATGAACTTGCATAAGAAGAGTTGTCATTAATTTTGGTGCCTTCTAAAAAGATAAAATTCATTTGAATATTATAAACACCAGTTTATTTGGGAATTCAAAAATTTTATTTACACAGACTAAAAATTGGGATTTAAGGAAGTTTAAGTCAACGTAAAACTCTTATATAAATACCAAAGCACCAAAATTGAGATACTTTTATGTTGTTCATGATATAACTTAGTTCTCTCTTTTTTATGAAAGTAGATAATCTTCAGATGTTCCTTTTACATGAAGAAAGAATAGGTTCTGTGATCCTTCTAGACTATGTGAAGTGGGGAGGTCTGAACTAATCCATAGCATGAGGAATAATTGTAGACTATCTTGTGTGAAGAATAAGAGTCCTAGACACTCAACTTTTGTTAACACACACTCAATTTTTTCTCACTAATAATGGGTAACAAGAACCAGTTCTTTAGTATTATACTCCCAACAAGTTATATGAATAAGGAACATGTTGCATCAGTTTATTTACACAAAGACAATATTATTAGAGTTTTATGCCTAATTTTCATGAATAAGATATAACATCTGTGTACTCATGAAAAATAGAAGTTCCACATACATGTTCTTATGTATGTGAAGAGTAAGATAGGATCGATGGGGATCCAGGAGTCATATAACTTCACGAAGTGGTTCAAGTAGTATAGTATAACCTATAAGAACCCGTGTGCATGTACCTATTTCATGTGAAGAAACTAGATGGAAAAATATGGTTGTGCATGATTGAAAACTAATAAGAATAATACATGCATGATCTCACGCACATGAAAACATGTAAAAAACATTGAAAGAAATATTAAACACCCAATAAATACATTAAGTGGGAACATAAAATAATATGATTAATAAATTGAAATGTGCTTGCAATATTCAAGGTTTGTATACACAGGATATAAATGTCATAAAATAATATTGAAATAATATTTCAACTCAATTAATCAAGCATTTTCTACACCAATAAGTAAAAGGAACTGGTACAATTATCATTTTTGATATTTTGTATAAAATTGAATGATAATTCAATAGTAAAATTCAATATCTCTTATTGTTTGTAGAAGAATAAAAGATGAAGAAGCGAGTGTCCAATATGCATTTAGATGATTATCATTTGATTCAAAGAATAATTATAACATATCCAATCTAATACACATTCTCATCATTATGATTGGTGAAGTAAGAGAGAATAAGAGAAGTAATTGTGATGATTCTAATCAGGGATGAACTTTTATTATTTTGATAATCACAAAGGATTTTTTTTAATTTAAGAAATAGAATATTATAGTACTATGCATATCTGATTTAATTGGGAGAAGAATATGATCATGTAGATTTCATTTTGTTGTTGTGAAGAATAATAATAGATGCTTTTATGTTGTTGTGAAAGTAACAAGTGAAGAAGAAGTAAGTGGAAGATACAAATCAGCACTATGGCATCCATCAGAAGTATCAACAATTGGAATGATTTATTAGTGTTTCAAATAACCTGAACATGTAAAGAATGTCTTCATAGGAAGTTTATAGAACCAGGAAGGAGCTGTAAAACTTACACTAGTGTTTGATCATTGTGTAACTCAAGTGAATGGTTTTTCCCAAATTGTAGTTACCAGATTTAAAGGATTTCTTTATAGTGGTTGTGTGGTTAGATTATTTCCAAACCATTTCAAGGACTAGTTACACTTATTGAGTAGTGAACCTCGTAAAAACATCATGCAACATATTTACTAATTTTATATACTGAAAAGCGATATGAACATATAATAGGAGAATCATGATCCTAACAGGTCTAAGAGGTAAAAAGAATAAAAGTTATAATTGGTGAAAAGTTTCCCAACATTGATTCACCCCCTCTCCTAGTGTTGAGTATACCATAAAGTGGTCCTATCACATCTTAACTACCACTAACATCTTTTCCCAATGGTATGAGGTCACACCACCCAAGGAATTCAAGAAAATGAGTAACATCAACATTATTAAGTACAATATTATCACCATATTTGGTGTCCCTCACATGATAATGATAGACAATAGCACCAAATTTTGTTAATCTGGGTTGAATATTTTGTATCAAGAGTATGACATTGTGTTCAACCATTAATCTCACAAGAACACAATGTAAAATGGATAGTTAAGGAACTTCAATACGACTTAGTATAATATACTCCAAAAAATGGTGGAAAAGGAAAATAGGTCTTGGCCGAACAAGCTTCTACATGCTTTATGGGAATATCGTACCACGTATCGCAAGAGATACCATATTCACTGGTTTATAGAATATAGGTAGTGTTTCCCATTGAAGTATCATTTCCCTAACTCCAAATAGCTATATGTAGACAACTCTAAGATGATTAAAATTCACATAAGCTAATGCATGAGTTAGGATGAACCGACGAGAAAAGGTTATATATGCTACACAACCTAGAAGTATATCGTAATAATATTTCCCTAGCCTTTAACAAAAAGGTATGCCTCTTCTCACTCTTCCAAGGATAGTGGGTGTTGGTTCCTAGAACACCAATGACACTAGGGAAAAAATACCAAAGTAGGAATCCAATTGGTAAGGAACTTATATCACACATAAGGTCTATTCCAACAGGGCGTACTAATTGGACACAATGGATTGAGCAACGCATTACTCCCCCCCAAAATATAAGGGTTCTTAATATGCCATTTTCATAACTACTATAATCATATCTAAGTCTTGGAAGAAATACTTTAAACTGAATATCATCTCCACATCCTTACTACATGATGTTAAATTGTATGATAAAAGTCTTAGAAAGAAAGACTGTAAACTGCACAACATCTTCACATCCTTATTTAGTGATGTTAATCTACATAGAAGAAATCATTACCACATTAAATTAAATTACATGGAATATTTCCTTACCTCAAGATGTTAAACTTTATATAAGGAACCATGGTCACTTGATGTTAAACTTTTCTACCCCTAAATTTTGACTGAAATAATTTAAACTGTAGAGCATACCAGATTCTGGTCACAAGACCTTAAACTAAAAAACATGAGATTACATTATGGGTCCTACCTCCCCACTTATGAATGAGTTTGATCTGTGTAAAATTTTCTCAATATAGGGGTTTTACTAGCTCATTCTAAGATTATTCCCATAATCCCACATGAGAATAACGATGTCTTACCTAATCCTGACACGAAAACCTCACCCATTGGGTTTCCTTATTCTTTAATCTGGAACATCACTCCCCCCATCCCTATATGATAGTTAGGTATTCATAAGAGATTAATAACAAGAATGATGTTTGGCTTGATTCTTATCACCACAAGATACATACTGATACCTAGGTCTCTAATCTTTGGTCCAATGTTGATGGGAAAAAATTTCTTCCCTTGTGTATGGGTTAGACCTGCGTAGGGGATTCTCTAATAACAACAACATGTGTATCAATTTCTATTACCATGGGATATGTAGTGATAAAAAAATCTCAAATCATGGGCTCTTCCACCATATAAAAATGGAGATAAAGAAAAAAATACCCCCTCCCTATATATGGTCTATATCTATGTATGGATCTTTCCTTTTGAGAATTATGTGTGGATTTATTCTTATCATCCTAGGATACATAGTTACACCATAATCCTCTATTTTAGGCCCACCTATAGGTTCTCATAACTCTGAATTATGTTACTAAATGAGAACCAAACATGTTTGTTGATTCCTTATCATATATAAATATTAATAACCTCATATATTCCCTATCATTAACTCTCACACATCTCGATCAATTATCCAGTTGTCTCTTATTTCTCACATTGAGTATGAATCTTTTGAGCTAAGGGAACCTAGAAAGTTTTTATGACTAGTTTGATTGATGTATGTTCAATTCAAAAACAAAGAACCACATCCTAGTCACATGATGTTAAACTACATGAAAATTTCCTAAGTCTCATGATGTTAAACTGCATGAAAACATCCCAGTCACATGAAATTAAACTACCTAAAAATATCCTAGTCACATGAAGTTAAACTAAATGACAATGTCCAAGTCGCAAGATGTTAAACAATGTAAAAATATCTACGACATATGATTTTAAAATACACAACAACATCATATTTGCATTATATTAAAGTACATGAAAAGAGTTCTTCATGTTAAAAAGATCATCCCCTTGATGACTATGTATATAAAAATTCCATGTTTTATCCCTTTACACAAAATATGTGTTGAATACACATTGGTGTTTCCCTTAAAGTGATCAAACCCCTCCTTAATATTATGTTCTCCATAAACCAACTTCATATCCTCAATGTATAGGTTAATATAAACCAATTCCCTGGGTAATTATACATCTCTTGAAATCCCACAGACTTTGATCCCTCATAATATTGGTTAACCCTATAGAAAACAGGTATTCTGGGATATTTAATCTGAAGGGACCCTGCTAGGATTAGATGTTGAATAACACAATACATTATATCTTTTCCTAGGTGATATTCAAGTCTCATAAGAGAGGCCCCCCTTAAATCTAGGAGTTATTTTCCTGACTGTGTGTAATATAAGATTCTTACATTATTAATGGTTGGCCTATACCCACTAGTGTACACCTCCCATTGACTCAGATATTCTTTAGTTATGATTTACACTTCTCATAAGCCAACTATTTAAGAGGATTCAGATGCCCACAATGTTACTCATTTTTTCATCAAACTCATTTTCAAAGCAAGATTATGAAATTGAATTCCTTAAACCACTCATTTCATGGTATGAATCTCTAATGAATAAATAACTTCCTTGAGTTTCTAAAACCATTTATAAACACCATTTTCCACTTGAAAAACGTCATAACCCCTTTTTATATCTCAATCTCCTGATACATTGAGTGCATATTCTCTTATCATTTCATGAACCTTGAACCCAAACTATCCTGGTTCTCCCTTAAGTGTATTGGTAATATGGATTGAACAATAGTGAAGGAGACCCATTATCATTTTATAATGAATAACACAATTCATAATATATTGTGACTAAATTACATTTTGGCTCCCCAAGTGACCCTTCGTGGATTCACTAGAAAATAATACAATTCCTAAGAAGTTATTCCTAGGAAATGTTTTGGTCTTATAGAAAAGGTACCCATTAACTCCATGGGGAATATATCTAATGGTGTGATGTTAATCCCCCCAATCCCCAAACAATCATCCTTGATATATGAATTTAAAGAGATGATTTATTTCACCCACTTTACAAAGTCCTAAATAGATCATGAATGTCTCAATGATATATGCCTCCATACCTAGGTCATAGCAGTAAGCCTTTAAACAGAATGGAATCTATATATCCTTATCACATAATGTTAAAATATATAGATCATTTCCTACTTTCTCAATCTAGGATTCTTCCTTAATGGAAACTTACTATTCATGAGATAGAGTTTCATAGAAAATATGATTCCCCCATCCCTGTGTAAGATTCAGATATACATAAGGGATCATATAAAATGACTATGTGTAGCCTGATTCATGCTTCCTTAGGATAAGTAGTGATGACCGAGTCTCCAATCCTAGGACTATCCACAATAAAAAATGAAAATTATTCCTCTCTATATATGGTTCAAACCAACCTAGGTAATTTTCTATATTAGAACTAAATTTGTCTTCATTACTGGTTCCACAGGGTATGTAGTGACACACATATCTCAGATACTAGACCCAACTGCAATATATAAAAAACATACCCCCTCCCTCTATATGTTTCATACTTATGAAGTGAGGTTTCTCCAAAACTACATGTGACTTGAATCCTATCATCACAGGATATGTATCATTTCCTAGATCTTTTATTTTAGGACCATCTATAGATATTTATTTCTTTTAAGTGTGTTCCTTGATAAGAACTAGATTTTTGTGGGTATTCTTACTCATGCAGAAATGTTTATGCCCCCACATATTCCCTATCATACACTCTCCCATGGATTAATTGAGTGCCTAGTTTTCTCTTGTGTCTCACACAGATCATTACTCATGTGAGCTTAGGGGAAATGTAAATACACTTTGACTATTGCAATTGAGGTATGTTCTATTCAAAGATAGGGAAGCACGTATTATTTACATGAAATTAAACTATAGGAAAATTTCATAGTCACGTGAATTTAAACTACACAAACACATCCTAGTCACATGAATTTAAACTACAAGAAAATAATTCGTTATGTTGAACATGTCATCCCCTAGTGAATATATACATAGGAATTTCATGTTTTATCCCTTAACCCTACAAATTTCTTTAATACATGTTGGCATATCTTTTAGGGTACTTTAACCCTTCTTGAATATTACTTTCTCCATGAACCTACTTCATATATTCAATATATAAGGTATTAAAAACAAATTCCTTGAGTTGATACACTTCTATTGGAAGCAAATGGACCTCAAGAAAACACACTCTTAGTTCCCCCTTTAGAAAATTTGTAATAGGGATAGTTAGATCTGAAGGGGGCTTGCTAGGATTCACTGGTGAATAACATGATTTCTTAGAGCATTTTCCTAGTGGATATTTTGGTCCTAAAGGAAATACACCCCTTAGATCAAGGATATATTTTCCTAAATTTTTATGATATGGACTCACACCATTATTAATGGTTGACCTATACCCACCAGTCATCTCCTCCCATTAACTGAGATATTCTTAGCTAATGAATTAAAATTTCCAAAACCAAACTATTCAAGTGGATTAAGAAACTCTCTATATTAACCATATATGGATTTTAATTATTGAAAAATCAATATTATAACATCATATTCGTATACACTTTCATTTTAGGGTATACACCTCCTCTGAAGACAAAAATTCCTTAAGGTACTCAATCTTGTCAGTAATTCTATTGGGTCAAATCTATATGGTCATCAAACATCATAACTTATACATCCTAGTCAAACTTTGTAAAACTAAATTACATATATCCCACCCTTGAAGTTTCAAAATTGCTTAGAGAGGTCCATTTGATGGGATCAGCTACCTACATGAGGTCTAGATCCATGAAAAGATATGTAAAGATATCCCTATCCATTAATTTGTGATATGTTTGAGTGTTTCATCCCCATACCATAATTAAATATGTAAATTATAATTTATTATGTATGATCACGATCTACGTAATGGACCCCTTATTCGAATATGATGTCAAGGATCACCAAAAGAATATAAAAAACTACCCCTTCCCTACATATGAGCTTTATCTATGAGAGGATTATTTTCTTATAATAACTATGTGGGGCTTGATTCTTATTCTTTTTAGATATATAGTAACACCTAAATCCCACATCTTGGGCCTAGTCACAACATTTGAAATAAAAAATTCCCCAATCCTTTTGCATGATCCCAAACTGTGTAGGGAAGCTTTTATTATAAGAACTGCATGTTTCTTGATTCTTGACCTATCAGGATATATTGTGATTCATATAATAACCCTACTTTTTATTACACACTTAAACCTGATTTATTACATAAAATATTCACTCGATACAACATATAAGATAAATAGATCTAGTGTATTTGGGGCTAAGGAACATTATATAACATCTTAGAACATAAACAACACAACATCTTTATTGAAAACTTCCTTTACCTGACCACTACATTCCCTCGTACTTAGCATTGCATGGGATAACCTGAGGACATGCATAAGAAAAGGGTGAGATATAAAGCCCAGTAAGGGAATAAACATGGAATAACATGAGGAATACAATACATATTATACAATAGTCGTATCAATGGAGCAAAAGACAAATATGAACATAAATTCATGATAAATCATTATAATCATAACATGGAAATGTGACAACAACACTTAACATGGAATTAGCATGAGCCGATGATCATTGTACATTGAGCATGAGTAAACCCTCATTGCACATGAAGCACGAGTAAACCCTCATTTCACTTGAATTAGAATGATTCAACACCCATTTCACTTGACGTATCATGATACTATACTTTACCCAATGCATTGGAGCGCTATTAGGGTGCACCCTTCTTAAACATTTCATTTCATTCATAAGTGTGCCACATGGATCATATAACATTGAATCAATCAACATCATAAGTAATTCCATGATTAGGTAATGTGGAATAAATACATGAAATTAACATTCAATCGGTATATGTGCATAAAGGTGAATACCATTGATAGAGACATGGGTATGGTATTCACTACACAATGATCTTGGCTTGGAAAAACACGGTGCAATTTTAGCAGTATAACGGGGTGACATAATGATTCATGAAAATAGTTGATGAGATAGAAAAGGGTGTATCATCATATTTACATGAAATGTAAATTAAATGTGTTATATGGATACATGTCCAAACATATGTAATGGAATTTCGATGCATAATACAAAATAATTACTTGGATGTAAAAGAGGAGGGAGAAATCCCTCATGGAATTTCAGCATGTTAACATGTGTACATGGGAGGATTTAATGGGAGATAAAGGGGTATCCCATGATCCAAACATAAAGAGGAGAGAATGGGGAGGTATGAAATCATACCCCAACATTTTTTATTGAAGAAAAGGGCATAACAACTTAAATAAAATTAGACAAAAATGAGGAAGGAAGAAATCCCTTACTTGGAAGTGTGATCCCAAAGGCTTGGGAGAAGCTTGAGTAGGATTATTGGGAGCTTGGGGCACCTTGGGAGGATTCTAGAGAGAGGGGGAATGGATTGGTCGAACTCCAAAGGCTTTGAGTGAAGTGGAAGTGGGAGATTGTGTGGGTTTATATAGGAAAGGAGAGGGAATTCTTTATTATTTAGGTTTGGGACAACTCACATTAAACTAATCAATACCACAAACCATCCCACGTTTTTTTCCCATGGATTTTTTCAAAAAGGAGTGGAAAATAATATTTTATAAGGCCAATTTCCAAACATCTTAAAATAACAGTGTTGCTTATGTGGTGGTGAGTCACACTCTCAAGGAAAACAATTTAAAAATACTAAATGTTTTATAAGTCTTGGAGGGTCCACAAAAGATTTTTAAAATAAATCAAAACAATCTAAAATAACATTGTTTTAATGCTAAAACATATATTGTCCGAACATAATGTTTATAGTATTTTATTACCTCACTATTGGGTCATTATGATGTCATAAACCACATTATGTATTTAAACAGTATTTAATTTTTACCCAAAAATTTGACAGTCCCAGAAAATTATGAAAATTTCACCATTGGATAATTTAGATGTCCTAATTCCAAAAATAATATTAATTTTATCTAAATAATTTTATAAATTTGTGAATTTTTACTTTTAAAATAACAAATGATATTTACCGAAAATTCATGGGTTTAGAAAAAAACAGTTTTCAAACCTTAATAAAAATTACAATTGCATTCATAAAATTATATGATCATTTATATTTAATAAAGATTAATTTAATAATAATATTTTATTAAAATATTATTTAATTCAAAAATCCATTAATTCATCAAAATATATTTCTTAGTTGAATATTAACTAAAACTATTATTTGTGCTTTTAAAACTATTTACAAAGAAACAATAATAAAATGAATACACATTCTTTATACCAAAAATAATGTACATTGTCATAGTGCTAGGGTCTTGTTACATAACCCCTTATGAAAACCACATAATACCGAAGGGTAAGGTGTGCGATGGTGACAGACTCTTGGGGTGGCTCCGATAACATCACTCGGGTGGTAATCTATATTAACTTTCTCTTCTCCCATAGTCAGTTCCGCTCAAGCTTAACATGTTCAAGATCAACTTGGGCTCAGTCAAGAGTGAATCCCAATGATGCCACATCCTTTCCAAGATCCTAAAAATGGGCTTCATATGGTGAATGTCTACTGGATGAGGTCATCGCTTCCTTTGTCTGAGTAAATTAGATTTGTTAAAGCCTTATATTTATACTAATCAGGTGATCATTGTTCAACGGCTATATTAGAAATGGTCAAAATTATTAATAGTATTTTAAAATCCAAAAACATAAAACCAATGATGTACACATTTTATATAACCATAATAATACATTTAATTAGATCAAGAGGAATTTTCATTAATGAAAGTTTGGGTCGTTACAATCTTCCCCCCTTAAGAAATTTCGCCCTCGAAATTTCCTTTTCCCATGCTAAAATAGATGTTGGTGAATTTTCTTTATCACTTACTCTGATTCCCATGTTGCTTCTTCAAACTTGTGGTTTCAACAAAACACCTTGATGAGGGGCATTGTCTTATTTCGTATAACTTTTTCTCTATGGTCTAAGATCTTCACTAGTTTCTATTCATAAGAAAGATCATCCTCTAGTTGTACTACCTCTGAAGAGAGGACATGTGAAGGGTCTGGTATGTACTTACATAAGAGGGATACATGAAATACATCATGTACTTTTCCCATGGTAGGTGGAAGTGCTAGTTGATGGGCCACATCCCCCACACGATCAAGAATCTCAAAGGGGGCAATGTACCTAGGACTTAACTTAACTTTCTTTCCAAACCTCATAACCTTCTTCCATGGAGATATGAGTAGAAATACCATTTCTCCAACTTTAAACTCAAGGTATCATAGATGTTTATCTGCATAACTCTTCTATCGACTTTGGGATACCTTGATATACTACTGAATGGTTTTCACCTTCTCCACCATTTCTTCAAACATTTCTAGTCCTAGAAGCTTATGCTCATTGACTTCATCCCAACATGTTGGTGTTATGCACCTCTTCCCATATAGGGCTTCATAAGGTGCCATTCAAATGATCGAGTGGAAACTATTATTGTATTATAATTCAACCAGTGGAAGATGTTGGTCCCACCCTCCTTTAAAGTCCATAGAACATGCTCTCAACATGTCCTCAAGTATTTGGTTGTCCGCTCGGATTGGCCATCAGTTTGAGGATGATAAGTTGTACTGAAGTTCATCTCAGTATCTAGAGAATGTTAATGACTCTTCCAAAACTTTGAGGTGAATCTTGGATCTTGATCGGATACAATATATAGTGGTACTCCATGAAGCCTTAAAACTTCCCTGATATATATTCGTTCCAGTTGATCTAATGAGAAATCCTCCCAAATTGAAATAAAGTGTGCAGAATTTGTAAGATGATCCAAAACAACCTAGATTGCATTATTGCCTTTGGATGTCTTCGGAAGTCCAGTGACAAAGTCCATGGTGATGTCCTCCCATTTCCTTGCTGGTATGGGTAATGGTTGCATCATCCCCTTATATTTCTGTCTCTCAGTCTTCACTTGCTAACACACCAGGCACTTCAATGTATACTCAGCGATCTCCTTCTTCATATTATCCCACCAATAATGCTCTCACAGATCTTGATACATCTTTGTGTTTCCTGGGTGAATAGAGAGATTTTAACTATTCACATCATCCAAAAGTTCCTTCTTCAGCTCCGGACTTGATGGGACACATAGTCTTTTCTCAAATCTCTCAATTACTTCTTCATTAACATTTAAATACAAAGATTTCCCTTTTCTAATAGCTTCCACTCTCTTCTTAATTCACACATCATCCTATTGAGAATCCATTAACCTTTCTAAAAGAGACAGTTGGGCAATAATTTTTGAAAGGATTGATGATGTTCCCTTCTTTTTGATGCCCATGTCCAACTTCATCTAATCTAAGAAGATTGGGTCCTTCTCAATTCTCATCAACGATAGAATTGTTGGTTCCTTTCTACTTAGAGAATTTTCCACCTTTTTTGCTTTCCCAGGGTGGTAATGGATTGAGCAGTCATAGTCTTTGATCAGCTCTAACCATCTTTTTTGGCGCATGTTCAACTCTTTCTGTGTGAATATATACTTGAGGATTTTGTGGTCCGTATATATTTCACACTTCTCCCCAAATAGATAATGCCGCAAATTTTTTAAATAAAAGATCACCATAGACAACTCTGAATCATGTGTTGTATAATTCTCCTAATGAACTTTCAATTTCCTTGAACCATAGGCAATGACTTCCATTTTTCATCAACACACAGCCCAGGCCCTTCTTCAAAGCATCACTGAATACCAAAAAAGGTTCTCCACTTGTGGGTAAAGTGATAAAGGGCACAGTGATAAGCCTCATTTTTTACTCCTTGAAGCTATCTTCACATTCATCACTCCAAGAAAAAATTACTCCCTTCTGAGTTAGCTTGGTAAGAAGGTTGGAAAATCATGAGAAATTTATCAAAAATCGTCAATAATATCCAGCTAACCCCAAGAAGCTACGGATATCCATTACCGATATTGGCCTTGTTCATCCCTCAATTGCATCTATTTTGGAGGGATCCACAGATATCCCATTTCTTGTGATGATATGGCCCAAGAATGAGACCTCCTTCAACCAAAACCCACATTTGTGGTACTTTTCATAGAGATTCTCCATCTGCAAGGTCTCCAGTACAGTTCTTAGATGCTCCTCATGATCATACTTGGTTTTGGAGTATATCAAAATATCATCTATAAAGACTACCACAAATTTGTCGAGGTAATCCCTAAATACTCTATTCATCAAGTCCATGAAGATTTATGGAGCATTAGTGAGTCCTAAAGGCATTACTATGAATTCATAGTGCCCGTATCTTGTACGAAAAGCAGTCTTGGGGATATCTTCCTTCTTCACCCTTACTTGATAATATCCTGACCGCAAATCCACCTTGGAGAAGTATTGGGCTCCATGCATTTGATCAAACAATTTATCAATTTGTGGTAGAGAATACTTTTTATTTATCGTTATTTTGTTAAGATCATGATAATCGATGCAAAGGTGCATTGACCCATCCTTATTCTTGATGAAGAGGACTAGTGCACCCCATGGTGAAGCACTTGGGTGTATAAACCCTTTATCCATATTCTACTGTAGTTGTTTCTTCAGCTTCTTAATCTCTACAAAAGACATTCTATATGGAGTATTGGATATTGGAAATTCCCCAGGTATAAGATCAATTGAGAAATTACATCCCTTCTAGGATGAATACTAGGCAATTCCTCGGGAAACACATCAGCAAATTCCCACACAATAGGCATGTCTTTAAGGATGGTTGCCTCCTTAGACTCAATCATATGAGATAGATAATCATGCTCATAGGGTAGTAATATCCACGCTTGAGATGATGGAGCTAAAGAAGATTCATCTTCCTCCTTGCACTTTTATAGAATCGGGGGTCAATTCTCCACACGGAGAGTGATTTCCCTCTCACAACAATTTTTGTTGGATCTATATAAGGAAAGTCAATACTTGCTAAGAATTGCATAAAATTCCACCAGAGGGATTATGACAAGGTTCATCGGGAAATTCAATCCACAAATTATGACAGGGGAGGAGTTATATTCATGGGATACAATGATTTCCCCATTTTCCTTACTCACTGACATCTTTACTTCCATGATTTTTAGTGGTGTTGGGATTTTTCTACTAAAAGTTTGGGATATAAAAGAGTGCATAGAACCTGAATCAAAAAGTATGTTCACTATTATTGAATGAATAACTAGCGTACCTGTCACCACTTAATTATCGGGGTTTACTTCGGCAGTAGTGATGGAAAAAGCTCTCCCTTGGTGCCTTGGAGGTTGTTGGTTGCCTCCAAAATTCCTTGGCTTAGGGAACTGATTTTCAAGATGTCCTAGTTTTTTGCAGTTCTAGTAATGAACAACATGTTGAGGTTCGAATAGAGTGTTCATCTCCTCTATTGCAGCTGTCAGTTTTTCTTATCTGTAATTAATATCTAGGTTCCCTTCTCTTCCACACATAAATCATTTCCTCTCCCCCTTTAGGTAATTTCCAGGGTGCTTCTTTCAGCATCGTTGGAAAGTGGAGTGCGGGATCTTCTTAGCACCATTGGATTTATCCATCGGACCACCAGCATTGAATTCCACCATATTCTTCTAATCCCTAAGATACCCTTGAGATTCTTTGATATCCATTTCGACCTTGAGGGCACATCGGAAAATTTTCTCATAGCTGTCAAAGTCACGGATCACCAGCGCCTTCCATAGGTTAGGTTTCAGCCCACCAAAGAAGCGGTCAACCTTGCATTTGGGGGTAACGACAAAGTCAGATGCGTATCGTGAAATCCTTGTGAAGTTTACCCCGTATGATCTGATAGATTTTTCTTCTTTTTTCTTTAGGGAAAATAAGTCCCTTTCCATCTTAATTCGGAGGGCACGTGGAAAATATTTATCAAAAAACATCTTCGGGAAATCCTTCAATTCCAATTCCTCGATATCTTCCTCCGGATTCTTATTTTTGATCAACGTCCACCATTTATCGGCTTCACCTTCCATACGATAAGAAGTCATAATAACCTTCTCTTTTTTGGAACATTGAAGGATGGAGAAGATCTTTTCAATGGAGTTGATCCATTGTTCTGTGATTGAGGGATCAGACGATCCATTAAAAGTATGAGGTCTTTGTCTCATGAACCTCTAGATAGCGACTTGTTCTTTCTTAGGGGGGTTTGAATGTTCCTCTTGACCCATGTTTCTATTTAAAGCTTGATTTAACTAAGAGAGAAACATGAAAAAGTTCGTGATTCCTGCACCCATCGGATTGGGAATCTCATTTGCGTGGTCATCACATTGATCTTCACATCGGTTGTTAGCCCGAGTCCTCCTATTACCGGCCATTGGCTGGAATAAAAAGGAAAGTTAGGGTTAACACATAAAGGGTAATCCAAGGAAAAAACTTATGACTTATAAATAACTTTTATTTCCTTAACTTATGAATCCACAGGCTTCAATATATTATATCCATGATCTACTTTCTGACATATATTCTTAGGGGCTTTTTTTAATTCCCTTAATAAGGGTTCATACTAAGATTATGAATTTACCAAAGAATATCCCCCGGGAGTGTCATAAACAAGAGTGCAATAAGTCTTGTTGTCGTGCACCAGTTCCCATTCGAGTCTAGCTCAAAGTGGTGTTTTCGGGTTTTACCCCTAGGATACATATATGCTAGAGCCGCCTCTACCTACTCGTATCCAGACAGGGATGTATTTTCTTCATAAACTAATTACTCAATACTCACCAATACTTAGGGATATTTTTATTATACTTATTCTTATCTCCAAATATTCACTAGGGATTTCTAATCCTAATCCCAAAAATAACTAAACCTATCCTCTAATACCAACTATAAGAACCCTTCTTTTTATTACACACTTAAACATGATTTATTACATAAAATATTCACTTGATACAACATAGAAGATCAAGAGGTCTAGTGTATTTGGGGATTAGTATCATTATATAACATCTTAGAACATAAAACACACAACAGATTTATTGAAAAATTTCTTTACATGACCACTACATTCCCTCATACTTAGCATTGCATGGGATTACCTAAGGACATGCATAAGAAAAGGGTGACCTATAAAGCCCAGTAAGGGAATAAACATGGAATAACATGAGGAATACAATACATGTTATAAAATAGGCATATCAATAGATTATAAGAGAAACATGAACATAAAGGCATGATAAAGCATGATAATCATAACATGGAAATGTGGCAACAACACTTAACATGGAATTAGCATGATCCAAGGCTCATTGCACATGGAGCATGAGTAAACCCTCATTGAACATGAAGCAAGAGTAAACCATCATTTCACTTAAATTAGAATGATTCAACACCAATTTCACATGATGTATCATGATACTATACTTTACCCAATGAATTGGAGTGCTATCAGGGCGCACCCTTCTTAAACATTTCATTTCAAGCATAAGTGTGCCACATGCATCATATAACATGGAATCAATAAACATCATAAGTTATTCCATGATTAATTAATTTTGAATAAATAAATGAAATTACCATTAAATATTTATATTTTCATAAAGGTTAATACCCTTGATAGAGACATGGGCATGGTATTCACTACACAATGATCTTGGCTTGGAAAATGCGGTGCAATTTCGGCAGTATAACGACGTGACATAAGGATTCATGAAAATAGTTTATGAGATAGAAAAGTGTGTATCATCATATGTACCTAGAATTGATAGTAAGGGGGTAATATAGATACATGTCCCATCAAACTTAATGGAATTTAGATGCATAATACAAAATAAATACTTGGATGTAAAAGAGGAGGGAGAAATCCCTCACGGAATTTCAGCATGGTAACGTGTGTACATGGGAGCCTTTAATGAGAGATAAAGGGGTATCCCATAATCAAAACATAAATAGGACGGTATGGGGGAGATTTGAAATCATACCCCAACATTTGTTATTGAAAAAAATGGGCATAACAACTTAAATAAAATTAGACAAAAATGAGAAAGGAAGAAATACCTTACTTAGAAGTGTGATCCCAAAGGCTTGGGAGAAGCTTTAGAGAGGATTATTGGGAGATTGGGGCACCTTGGGATGATTATAGAGAGAGTATTTCAGGGTTTTTTAGAACTCTAAAGGCTTTGAGTGAAGAGGAGGTGGGATCTTGGGTGGGTTTATATAGGAAAGGAGAGGGGATTCTTTATTATTTAGGTTTGGGACACCTCACATTAAACTAATCAATACCACAAACCATCCCATGGTTTTTTTACCATTGTTTTTCCAAAGGTGATTAGAAAACAATATTTTATAATTACAATGGATGAATTTCTTCAAATAATAGGGTTGCTTATGTGGAGGTGAGTCACACTCTCAAGGAAAACAATTTAAAAAGACAAAATATTTTTTAACTCTTGGACGGTCCACAAAAGCATTGTAAAATAAATAAATAAAATATTAAATCACATTATTTTAATGATAAAACATATATTTTCCGAACATAATGTTTATATTATTTTATTATTTAACTATTGGGTCATTATGATGTCATAAAACACATTATATATTTGAACGGTATTTAATTTTTACCCAAAAATTCGACTGTCTTAGAAAATTATGAAAAATTCACTGTTCGATAATTTTGATGTACTAATTCCAAATATAATATTTATTTTATCTAAATAATTTTATAAATATGTGAATTTTGTCTTTTAAAATAAAAACCAACATTTACCAAAAATTCATGGGTTTTGAAAAAACAGTTTTCAAACCTTAATAAAAATTACAATTGTATTCATAAAATGATATGATCATTTATATTTAATAAAAAGTAATTTAATAATAATATTTTATTAAAATATTATTTAATTCAAAAATATATTAACTCATCAAAATATATTTCTTAGTTGAATGTTAACTAAAAATACTATTTCTTCTTAAAAAACTATTTAAAAAGTAACAGTAATAAAATGAATGCACATTATTTATACAAAAAATAATGTACATTGTCATAGTTCTAGGGTATTGTTTCATAACCCCTTTTAAAACCCACATAATATCGAAGGGTATGGTGTGCGATGGGGACATACTCTTGGGGTGGCTCAGATAACATCGCTCGGGTGGTAATCTCTATTAACTTCCACTTATCCCGTAGTTGGTTCCGCTCAAGATTAACGTGTTCAAGCTCGCCTTGGGGTTCGTCAAAATTGAATCCCAATGATGCCACCTCCATTCCAAACTCTGAAAAATGGGCTTCGTATAGGGAAATTCTACTGGATGAGGCCATCACTCCCTCTGTTTGAGTAAATTGTATTTGTTAAAGCCCTATATTTATACTAATCAGGTGATCACTGTTCAATGGCTATATTAGCAACAGTCACAATTCATAACAGTATTTTAAAATCCAAAAACATAAAACCAATGAAGTACACATTTTATATAACCATAATAAGACATTTAATTATATTAATAGGAATTTTCATTAATGAAAGTTTGGGTCGTTACAATTCCCATGTATATTTTCTTAAATCTAGTGAAAAGTGTTCCATTATCAAAACATTTCTTCGTGTTTTATCCATAAATAAATATATAAATACTTTTTCGCTGTAAGAATTTTACATTCTCCCACCAGTGAAATCCTCTCCCAATATGAGAGCTCTTAACAATGAAGGTATTACTAAAAATTACAGGTCCTACACCTAGGAAGTAGTGGGTAATTTTTATTTTAAGAAAAAAATACCCCTCTCCCATGTTTATGATTCATATCTATATAAGGGGACCATTAAATTATCTATAAATATATATGTCTTGATTCATATCCACATAGGATAATTAGTGATGCTAGAACCTCCTATCATCGTGCTGAACCATGAATTCCAAGAAAAATATCCCTCCTACCTAAGTGTTTGAAATATTTAAGTGATACCTCACTTCCCTGGTGGGCCTATGATAAGGTATAAATTAATTATCCTTTTCTAAAGGTGGTCTATATCCATGTAGAGGAGGCCTCACAAATATTTTTTATGGACTAAAAATTTCCCCCTCCCCGTATACAAGTTAAATCTATGTGGGGAACAAAATTAGAACTATATGTGGCTTGATTCTTATTTTCACAAGATACATAGTGGTGCCCAGGATCCTTCAAACCTAGTCTCGTCCAAAAAATCTAACATAAATTTACCTTACCCCATTTTTTTGTATGATCTAGATATACATAGATGGATCTTTTTAAAAGATCTAACTATGATATATTATTATCCCTATAAAATGCATAGGGAAAACTATAGAATCTCGACAAAAAAAATTATATTATTCTCTTACCACTCCTGATGAGTATCATTATTATCGAAACATGGATATAATAACAATTGTTGGATAGAAATGTTTATGTGGATGGAAAAATACATGTGGGGTGAATTTTAGGTTTAAAAACTTTTATTTTTAATATTTAGTTTAAAATAATTTAAACTAATTGAATTCACAAAACCTCATAGTTATTTAAACAATAATCAGACTAAGCCTTAGGATCTGATGAATACCTTAATAAAGTTGATTTCAATATGTATTCCATGTGTTATATTTATAAATTAATTGTATTCATAGTAAGCGTGGTAAATATCATAATCATAGTGGTTGCACTGATCATAGTAAAACAAAATAATGATTCTATCATAAAGTATATAGAATCGTACTGAGTATTTTGAAGGATCATAATCACAAAAATCATAATTACGATGTAATACAATGTAAAAAAATTATATGGTAATTAAATTAATTATGATAAAATAAATACAAAAATAAAAATTAGATAAATCACTTTCTATTAAAAAATTAGTGGAAATGAAATATAAGTGAATGAATACAATTATTTTAACTCAAATAGTAGGGTATCCAATAACCTTGGATAAATTTCCCTTGATTTATACTTTCATGAAATGCTTCCTTACCCACACTAGGGTAAGCCCCTGATACGATTATCGACTTTTTTATATCTATCTATCCCCAAAATCCATCGATCAAGAAGGTTATTGGATTCTATATATTCCTATCCCTAGAATCCCTCAATAATAATCACAACAATCAGTGTTTCACAAATAAAAACAAACCCTATAAAGTTACAAGTGTATAGAACAATCAGTTCACAACTTGTAAGCTTTAAATATTTCACACATAGAAAATTTAGCAGACCTCTCATGCAGTGTCAATAAAATCACATCATTTGATCTCATTCAAATGACCTGGTATTTATATTAATTCATCCCAATGGTCATATTGATCTCCAACAGTCAGATTTTCTCTAAACTTCTAAGGGGGACCTGGACACTTGGTACTTCAACGATCATTCTGTAACTGAAAGAATGAAATCAGTTTGTTTCATACATATTGAATTGTATTCCATTACAACAAAATAGTTTTCTTTATTCAGAAGTAAAATAGTGGTCAATCCGATGGATTTTTAATTCTATGGATTTAAATGTTACAAAAATTTTCTTAATGTGTGTGAATCTGATGGTATCGATTCCAATGTCAAGTATTATTGAAACTTTTTTCATTAAAAAATAATAAAATAAATTTTAAAATGATTTGATAAGTTGAATCTGATAATAATCAGATTAATTCTCATTATGATAATTGTAATATGAATTCTTGAAATCTTCAAAATTATTTTAAGTATGGTAAAAGAATATGTTTTCTATAAAATAATTGTAAAAATATTTTGGATACAAAAGTATTTGGATATTTTATTTTTAATCATGAGTTTGTTATTTCCAACATAAAAGGAATGGATAAGTTAAAAATATACTCTTGACACAACAATCTCCCCCTTTTTGGAAAGTACAAACCATAGAGCATAAATGAAAATCTTTTTAATTCCAAAATTCCTTTTCAGGACTATTTTATTCAGAATTAAAAAAATTACTTATCTCTCATTGAGTTTATAACTCTTATGAATTTAATATTGAATATGAATAACTCCCCCTTAGGATAAGAGATTCTATAAGGATTGTATTATGTTCTTTTTTAAGTGATTATCCCTTACAATATAATTTAAAGAAAATTCTCCCCTATTGGTAGTGTTCTCCCCTTATGAAATTCTCCCACTTTTTCTAAAACATTCTCCCCCTTTGTGATTTTCAAAAAGGAATGGGAATAGTCATTAAGGTACCTGAAAAGGGTTATAGAAAAAAAATATACGAAACAATTTAAAGTACATAATAATCGAAAACTAATTGAAAGAACATTCAACCAAGAAATATTAGAAGTCCTTAAATCAGAAATAAATATGGATTAAAAAGTGTTTCATTTTAATTTTAAAAAAAATGATAATACAACAAGAGTTTTTATTAAGGTAAGTATATATTCGAAGGCATCAAGGATTTGAAAATTTCTCTGAGTTTCTTGAAATTCTTTCTATCTTCTTCTTCTTTTCTCAAAAGCTCCTATTGGGACCTTTTTTTCCAACTGCAGAATTTTTTTCTTCCTAAATATGAAACCTTTCATTCTGTTCTTTCTTTTCATCTACATTAGTTTGAATATTTTATTCCAAAACTTTGATTATTTTTTAGAAAACATCTCGATGACTCAACAAGTTATAAATTTCATCTTTAGAGACATTGAGTCTAGGAATCTCTTTAATCAGGAAGTTGAAGCTTGTTTGAATATTTAAAATATCTTTGGCCATCTTCTTTGAGTCATATTTAAAATTATCAAAAACTTTACCTTTTTGGAAATATCCCTTATTAGACTATTGAATGAATTTTCTGTTTCTTATAAGAATTTATTGATTTTTACAATATTCTAAACATTGATCATAAAGTATTTATAAAATCATATGATACCAAATGTGAGTATCAGTATTACAGAGACTTGGATCTAATACCAATTTCTAGATCAAAATGTATATGTAGATGGAAAAATATAATAGGGGTGAATTTTTTGTTTAAAAACTTTCATTTTTAATCTTTAGTTAATAAGAATTTAAACTAATTAAATTCAAAAAACCTCTTAAGTATTAACACAATAATCAGAATAAGCCTTAGGATCTGATGAATATCAAAATAAAGTTGATTTTGATATGTATTTTATAGTTCATATTTAGAAATAAATAGTATTCATGGTAAGGGTGGTAAATATCATAATCACCATGGTGACGATGATCAAAGTAAAACAAAATAATGATCATATCATAAAGCATATAGAATCATACTGAGTAATTTGAATGATCATAATCATAGAAATTATAATTATGATGGAATACAATGCAAAACAATTGTATCATAATTCAAGTAATTATGATAAAATAAATACAAATAGAAAAAAGAATTAAATCGCTTTCTATAAAAAAATATAGTGTAAATGAAATAAATGTGAAATAATAAAATTCTTTCAACCCAAAGAGTAGGGTATCCAATAACCTAGGATAAGTCTCCCATGATTTTTACTTTTAAGAAAGTCTATCTTACCCACACCAGGGTAATCCCTCAATATGATTATCAGTATTGGTCTGTCTGCCTATCCCCAGCAACCCTCGATCGAGAAGGTGAACGAGTCCTCTATCTTCATATCCCCAAAAGCCCTCAATTTTAATCACAACTATTAGTGTCACACAAAGAAAAAAAATCTATAAAGTTAAAAGTAAATAAAACAATCAGTTCACAACATTTAAGTTTCAGAGCTTTTACACGTAGAAACATTAACAAATCTTACTTGTAGTTTCGATCAAATCACATCTTTTGAGCTCATTCAAATGACCTGATATTTATAGGCATTCATCCCAACAACCATCTGGATCTCCAATGGTCATATTTTCTCCAGAATTCTCAAAGGAACCTGGACACCTTGATCTTCAATGGTCATCTTGTAACTGAAAGAACAACATCATTTTGTTTCATACATAATGAAATTTATTCCATTACAATTAAACACTTTTCTACATTCATAAGTAAAATAGAGGTCAATATGATGGATTTTTCAATATTATAGATTTTTAAATTTGATGGATTTTTAATCCAATGGATTTACATTTTATAACAATTTCATTAATGAGTTTTAATCTGATGGTATCGATTACAATGTCAAATATGATTAAAAAAATTCAATAAAAACACAATAAAGAAAAACTTTTAAAATGATTTGATATGGTGAATTCGATAATAATCAGATTCATGATCATTATGATAATTGTAATGTGGATTCATGAAATCTTATAAACTATTTTAAGTATGGTAAAAGAATATGTTTTCTATAAAAACATTGTAAAAATATTTTGGATACAAAAGTATTTGGATATTTTATTTTTATGAATGAGTTTGTGATTTACAAAATAAAAGGAATGGAGAAGTTAAAAAGATACTTTTGACTCAACACTCCCAAAACATGTAGGGTATATCTAGGGATGCATTGTATAATTTCACGTCAGTTCTAACATTCTTATCATGTGATATTAAATTGTGAGGAAAAATTCTATAATACATAATGTTAAACTACAAGGAAGAAATTTTGGTTACATGACACAAAATTTTGCGACAATTATGCCCTGGACATATGATGTTAAACTGCATGGAAGTCATGTCACCACCACATAATGTTAAACTGTGTAGACCACCATCCATTATCACTCTTTATCAAAGGACTACAAGAGCCTAGCCTTGGTCAACCAAATTTCAGTGTGCTTTTATCAACTTTTTAATCACCTCAATCCCTAAATCACACTTCATGTTTTGAGCATCTCAGATTACTATAAATCTTCCATGGCCCATGAAAAAAATAAAATATCCTTCTATTTGACCATGTATGGGATAGATCTGCATAAGAGCCTAATACTTGTTAACCAAAGGTAATTTTTAGAATTGGAATAAGGGACTTTTGATCCTTGTGATCTCTAACATAATCACAGTAGAACTAATCACCATAGTATTATTTGTGATCATCCTTGACAGGATTATACCAAACCATGACTCATTATTTAAGAACTTTAATCCATGGATTAAAGTATTCCCATACCCTTCTTGTAATGATGTTGGATTACTCTTGAACAAGGGAATTCTATTTGGGATATTGGGTAACACCCTCCTATAATAGGTCCTTGTACCATGAACTTAAATTGTGTATACCTTATTTAAAGTTGTAGAACCTTGAACTTTAGCCTCTGATGATCCTAATTTCAATACTCTAAAATTCTAGTGAAATATACATAAAACTTTTTTGGATGAAATCCTATAAAGGGCGGTCTGAAAAAAATTTAGGATCTACATGATAAATCTTCATATTTAAAGTTTATAAAAAAATTAGAGTTTATAAAAAAGATCAAATCCCATTGGTCCCATATTGTGTCCAAATTAAAATTTGATCCATGCTTGCTGGACCCCTCCATCTGGGGGAAAAGTTAGAGAAATTATTTGTCACATCCCCTCATCATGATAATGTATCCAATAGATAGTGAAAAAAAAATTTAGTGTTCTCTAACCCCTCTTGAATATAATGCTTTCCACAAATCACCTTCATTTATGTGAAGTATTAGAAAATACCCACCAGTTCCTTTAGTCATCATACTTATCCTAGAACCTAATAACCTTGAGTTATTCCTTTAGTTTATTCCCTATAGTGTATTGGTAACATAGATTAACTGCTCTAAAGGGACCCTTCTAGGATTCATTGGTGAATAATTCAATGCTTCAGATTTTGTGCTTAGTAGATGTTTTGGTCCTAGGGAAAAGTTCCCCCATAAATACGTGAGTAATTTCCATAGCTGTGTGATAAAATAGTTTTGACCTATACTCATCAGTCACCATTTCCCATTGGATTAGACATTCCCAAACCATGATTTACCAATATCATGACCAAAATATTCAAGTGGATTCAACATCTGTGACATTACATCACCGAGTATTATAACTTTTCTTTAAGAAGTAATGTGGTACTTAATTATTAAACCATTTAGTTTCCATAATCATGTTACCTAAAACCCTATGATGTAGGGTGTGAGATTCATAAACATAAAACAGAACTACCCCAGGGTGTTATAACCCTTCTTGGATGGAATTTTCTCAATCCTCTACTTCATTTCCCAAATGTTTGAATCTTCAAAAACCCTTGGAAAGAGGTGGGTACCCCTCAATTTCACCATACATGTAAAATAATCAAGGCACGTGCATATGGTCCCTTGAACCATCAACTAGAGGAATCTCCTCATTTAAGGAATAGACCTCCAACCCTCATGATCCCCAGTAGCATCACAGTTAAACTCATCACTGCATAGTGTTATGTGATAATCCCTAATGTATCTTACCCATATCATCACCTCTGATTCAAACTCCTTGAATGTAATTTATGCATCCTGAATTCTAACTATCTAATTTTATTTTACATCCCTAACATTATTTCATCATCTACTAAGAACATTTGTTGAAATAATGTATCATGTCATAAACCTTCATGAATATTCACCCTTCCTAATTTATGAAAGAATGCATGGTGTCTAAACCCTTCATGAATATTCATCCATCATAAATGTTTTAAGAATACATGGTATAATAACCCATTTTGGGTTATTTATCCTTCATAATTTCTATAAGAACTTAGGGTGTTATAACACTTAAGGAATATTCATTCTTTAGAATCTTTGTAAGGATATAGGGTGTAGAGAATACTATAAACTATGGTAACATATTGTTTTGGCTAGTAACATTAGGGGGTTTTGTGATATATCTAATGATTTATATGATTTGAATCCTCCAAAGTTTCATAAAATTGATGGAAAAAAATAAGGTTTAACAATATTATACAAAATTTAAAAGATATATTCATTAACACTTTAAAAAGGAAGAATGGATATCTATAGTCGAGAGTTTCTCCTAGGGTTTATGGAATACATACAACAACATCATGGTAAGAATTGGTTTGATAAGTTTTCCAAATCATATGGAGCCTCGAGTGAGGTTTCAATTGAATTATTAAGTGTCACTTGCTCCATTTTCTCTACCACCACTAGTAGAAAAAGAGCCTCAATTGAGAAGGATAACTCCTTATCCACTTTTCAAGTGGAATCTAGTAAAGTTAATGCCTTTGAGAAATCAATCTTCACAAGTGCTATGAATACTTCATGTTATACTGTATGTGTGGCCAATTATCTCATATGATCATTCCACTTGGAGGTTGTATAATTTTTTTATCCAATACCTCTGAGAATCCCTTATAGATTGAAGATGAAACTTTTATTGTCAAATTCATGTAACTCCTTCTCATGGTTAGGTAGTTATTTCCATTCCAGGATAATTTTCTATGTGATTTTTTATATTCTCCAATAATTGAATCAACCTACCCTCGGGACATAGAAAAGCTGGTGGATGTGCTCTCCTTGACTATGAATATCCTCTAATTAATTCTCTATAATTAAGGTGTAAATTTGGTTCTAAATTAGTCTATATGACATCTTGCTCTTGGTGTATATTTCAATGTGTGTGTCGGCATTAGGAGTAAAAGTTGGGAAATATTTAGGTATCAAATATATCGAAGGATATCCTAAACCAACTAATTAAGAAGTAAAAAAATTATCTTTGACTTCTCTCCCTTCACCAATGACATGATCTGAGCCTACTTTGATTAGCACATCACCCGCTATCAGCATTGAGGGGTTAGTTTCCCTGAGAAACCCTACCTCATCATCAGATATTAATCATGAAAATGGAGTTTTTTTTAAGGTATTCCTAAGTATATAACTAGTTCCATCAAGGCCACAAATAAGGAATTGGGAAGGCATAGTGTGCATCTAGCCATCAAAATGGTTGGATTAATATACTAGCTAGATACGATTCCATCCACACTTTAGAATAGTCTTGGGATAGATAACTAGAAGCATTATCATGTGGAAAGGAAATATTATCATTAGTATCCTCATGTGACAACATAATCCTAAAATCATGAATAATTCTAGGATGTTATTCTTCTTACACACTAGAAAAAGGGACAGAAGAAACATACTGAGTGTAGTAGATTTGATAAGAAAATCTATAATGGGAATATGAACCTCATATGATTGTATATTCCAAATGGGATACAACAACTCCATACTAGAAGGAAAATATATATTAACTCTCATTAATAAAACCAATTTAGTCATAAATGGTCATCATGAAGGGTGTGGGGCATATAATTAAATTAAAAAAAGTTATGTTTCCTCAGTATGTTAATAACCTCATGGATGAATAATAACATGGATTCAACCCTAGAGAAATTTATTAATCGATGAAAGAATAAGTAATGAATGATTTCTATGGTATTTTTGTAGCCATAACACCTCAAGTGCTCGAATATCTATCCAAATAGAAAATGGAAGGGCCTTCTAATCTAGTAGGGGGTATTACCTTGTTGAATGCGACGAAGAAGCTGATAAATAAGAGAAATGGTAGTAATAGCTAGGTTGAGAGGCTTACCTTATTCCAATAAAGATTATATCACCAATATGATAACCTAAATTCCAAGACATGCATATCTATTAGGTAAAATCCCTCTATTTAGAAACATGTCAAAAAATCCCACCAAACGAAGACTTGAAGACACGTCAGGTTTCACCATATATCTGCCACATTAAGTGTACTCTCTGACCACCAGATTAGCCTAATAGGAGACCACATTGTCCCAAACCTATCAATAAGGAAAGTTATGTGTATGTTTCATATTTTCCTAAGCCCCACTTCAACAAATAAAAATTTTGATCCAATACTTGATATAAATGATCAAGAATAGTTTCAACTCCTTATTTAGCCTCTCTTTCATAATGGTTAATATATCTCATGCCATGGTTGGAGTATGTTTTGGTTCGTCCTATACATATATGGAAGGGAAGAATTCATCACACATCTTCACAAGAGGAAGTTTTCCCCCCAACTAATAGGTGTCTTAGAGGATAATTCCTACCTCACCATGAGTAAGATGAAATGAGTTGATTTTTAGACACCAACAACTGATCAGATCTCTAAGGAGTTTCGGTTGATGGTATATGATGAATTTAGAAATCCAAATCACCTCATAGAGGTGGATGGTGTGCAGTTGATCTGAACATTATATACATATCTATATAACCTTGAAAAGACAATCCAATTCATCCTAATAATTTCCACTATGGTTAAGATCACATTTTAAAATCCATCAACTTTCCAGGTTGTCCAAATAGTATATAAGTTTGTTTGAGTAACTATAGGAAATAAGATGATGAGAAAGATCATAAATATATAACATCATAGAGTATTGGTCCAATGGGTAGGATATACCCTAAAATGGTACCAAAATTAGTTGTACTTTCTCAAAGATAATCGCCTATATACAGTTTAAGGAAGATAAATACCACCATTTCAGAGGAATATGGTTTGGTGAAAGGACAATGACATCATCTAAATGCCCAAAGTTATATAGAGGTAGTCTATGTGATAGAATATAGTTTTGAATATCGATTGAGAGGAGACCCTTTAGAATATTTTTTTCAAAAGAGTCTTAAAACTAGGGATCAGCATTGTGGTTCCCAATGATCATGGCCCTTAGAGAATCCATGTTTGATGAATTCCATAAACTTCATGACACATGATCTAAGAAATTAAAAATCATGCATTATAACACGGTTGAAATCATAAAAATGGTGGATTAGATAAAAATAGTAGACTTGGAAGGAATCATGTAGACCATGTGATCCATTCTGGGTCTCATGATCATGTGACCCATATAAATAATCATGATCACATAATCCATTTCAATACTCATGACCATGTGACCATGGGAAGGTCACATAAATCTTGTAAAGAATAATGCATCCACATGATGCAAAAGTATCACTACTACAAAATTGGTCTTTAACAATGCTAAAAATGGCCTTTATCAGTACTATAGAAGTGTTGAATACTAGAGAGATATTAAAATCCTAATTCTTTTATCATCACTTATATAAAATCTTATAAAGTTATCCTTTTTCAGTTCTTTTAGAAGCGTTGATAAAGGGGAATACTGTAGTGTGTAGTAACGGCACCAGTGAAGTGTGTTGTGAAAACACACTTCACCACCAAAAAAACCACTAAACCATAAAAATCAAGTACAAATACATAATTTAAATGAATATAAAACAATCTAGGAATATTTGCTCCATTTTGGCGATGGGATGCACATTTTAAACTAAAATGATACTTATATACTGAAAAAACACACTTAGAGTCATACTAGGCACACCATGCATTGGATTGAGGTTAGGTTAATTATTACATTTCTTAAATGAATTTTGGATCATTTTCCTAAAGTATCAAAACAATCGGATTGTGTTTTCATAGTTTTGTGTATGTTGCTTGTCTTTTTTATGAAAATGTCATTTTAAACTGGAAACATTCACTTTGAATCATACCAATCACATATTGTATTTATTTTACATTATACTAATTCCTACACATAATAAATTAGTAATGAATCATTTTTCTAAATTATAAAGACAATCTAGGTGTGTTTTCATGGTTTTCAATGAGTGACACTTTTTGAACTAAAATGTTGATTTTAAACTGATAACGGGCACATTCGGTGATACCGGACACATGATGTATCAGATTGAGGTGTGGTAGATTCATACATGTCACAAATTAATTGTTTATAATTTTCCTAAATTATCAAAACAACCCAAATGTGTTTTCTCAGTTTTGAGTAAGTGAGTGGTCCTTTTTACTAAAATTGATGTCATTTTAAAATAAAAAGGAACACTTTGATTCATATCAGTCACATTGTATGTTAGATTGAGGTTCGGATAATTATTACACATCTCAAATGACTTATGGATCTTTTTTGTAAAGTATCTCAAAAATATGAATGTGTTTACTCAGTTTTGAGTACGACACTTGTCGTTTTTACGAAAATGTCATTTTAAACAAGAAACATGCACTTTGACTCATACTTCTCACATCATGTATCTGTTTGACATGAGACAAATTCCTAGATATCAAAAATGACTTATGAATTAATCTCCTAAATTATCAAGAAAATATGAGTTCATTTTCTCAATTTTTAGTGAGTGGCATTTTTTGAACTATACTGTCGATTTTAAAATGCTAATGGACACATTGAGTCATACTGAGGAAATCGTGTATTGGATGGAGCTAAGGATGATTGATACATGTTAAAAATGAATTATTAATCATTTCCCTAAAATATCAAAATAATATGAATGTTTTTTATTGGATTTTAGTAGGCCAGTTTTCCTTTTTATTAAAATTGATGTCATTTTTAAATAAAAAAGACGCACTTTGAGTCATACCAGTCACACCATTCATCGGATTGAGGTACAACTAATTTATATATATCTCAAAAAAGTTATTTATCATTTTCCTAAATATTTAAAATAATATGAAAGTTTTTTTCTTGGTTTTGAGTATGTCAATTGTCCTTTTTATTAAAATTGATGTCATTTTTAAATAAAAATACGCACTTTGAGTCGTATCGGTCACACCATGAATCAAATTTAGGTACGGTTAATTCTTAAATATCTCAAATGACTTATAGATAATTTTAAAAAAGTAACAAAACAATATAAATGAGTTCTCTCAGTTTTTAGTACATCGCTTTTTTTTACTAAAATGTCATTTTAAACAAGAAACATGCACTTTTTCCTATACTGATCACATTGTGTATCGGTTTGACATTAGATCAATTCCGAAATTTCATAAATTACATATGAATTGATGACCAAAATTATCAAGAAAATACGAGTGTTTTTCTTTGTTTTCAATGAGTGACATTTTTTTAACTAAACTATCAATTTAAAACTAATAATGGACACATTGAGTCATAGTGACCACACCAGGCTTCGAATTGACGTGTAGATGATTTATACACATCTCAAATGACATTGGAATCATTTCCCTAAAGTATCAAAACAATCTGAATATTTTTATTTCTTTTGAGTATGTTATTTGTTCTTTTTACTAAAATTAATTTCACTTTTAAATAAAAAGAAGCACTTTGAGTCATATTGATCACACCATGTGTCATATTGAGGTGTGGATGATTCACATCTCAAAGTCTCAAAACAATATTAACTGCCAATTTTACCACATTTCCATTGTCTTTCTATATGGAACTACCAACACTACATATTGACTTGATATTCATAGCCAAAAAACCTTTTTGTTGTTCATTGTCAAAAGAGAAGAGGCTTTCAAAAGTGAGAAAGGTTTTTAAACTAATAATATCAAATCAATATGTAGTGTTGGAATTTGAAAAAATAAAGGCAATGAATATGAAAAATGTGGTTAAATTTGTAGAAAGAATCATTTTATATCTTTTGTGTCTTGTTACAGATAGTTGGAAGAAAAATATGACTTCCCAAAAGATCTGTTAAAAAACTTAATAAGAATAAGAGAAAAATGATAAGGAAATTATCATATAAACAGTAGATAAAATGTTGAAAAAAATAATTAATTAAGTAGTCATAATTCACATTTTTCTGATGGTTATATGCATTCTTGACGCATTTCCTTAATTTCGTTATCTTAGTTGCAAGCTCAAAGTCCAATCCCTCACGAGCATGAGAAGCTTCAAAAAAACCACCCCAACTCAAAAAAAATCCACCTATACAAGAAAACAATTATTATATGAGTAATACTGAAAAAAAATAAACATAAATATGAAACAATACATTAATTATATGGATAATTATTTTTCTATGCATACATTGTTACCTATAGGGATATACTGATGGTAAAGTAAGAATGATGATAAAAAACACAAATAGATCTTTCCAGACAATCAATCAATGAGTGAGGAGGATGAGGATAAAATAATATATATTTTATTGAAGCGTAGAATCATCCAAGATAAAGTAAAGATATTCTATTGGGTTCATAAAATATTCATTTTGTATAATAAATAAATAAATGTGCATAATTCATTATCAAAGTTGAATGCCTCCCATTTGTGAAAATTACATGGATGGTAATCAGATATTCCTAAGGGTGGAACCAAAAAAGAAATGTTAAATAATGATCTATATTTAAATGGATTAAAGTAAAATATACGTAGTATTTAATAGATTTGTGATGAATTACATGAAGTGAATTTTAATAAGTATTAATGAGTGGGTTATCATTTCAAATATAGATATATTTTTATCAACTATATGAAATGAAATAAAGGATGAAATGAATGAATAAAATGGAATTAGTGATCGGAATGTTTTGGTGAAAACACAAAGGAATAAGTCTAAAAAAACAATGAAGGATTATTATGGATCAATTTTTCGAATATATTGTTCCAAAAAAATTTCCATTAGTTTAAAAATACATGAGTTTTTTAGTTAAATTTTTCTCCTAATTATGTAAAACTATTAAAATAAAAGGTCATAGTAAAGTATTGTAATGAAATATTTTTTATGTCTTGTAATTGAGATGATCACATCTATGGGGAATCATATTACCACTAGAAGCCTTGAAAATATGGATTTAATTTTATGTTAGTAAACCATAAAATTTAATAGAATTAAGAATCCATATTGAACATAGAATTTCATTATTAAAACCAAACTAATAAAGTTTAATTAAAGTGGGATTATAAAGGTGTAATGATTTTATCCATGAAAAAAAATATTTCAATAAAATAGATTTGATTAAAAATTATTTATTAAATTTACATCAATTAATGTTAGTATTTTATTTTATAAAAATATGTTAAATATTGTGGTATAATATTATTATTGAATGATTTAAAATATTCTTTAAAATTTAAATATTAGAAAACATTTCTCGTTAAATAATTTACTTTTCAAAGAAAATATAAAATTTAGAAAAATTTTGATCAATCCTAAATGATTGAGAACAATAAATTTTATCAGAAATGTATTATTGTTCTGTACCAAGTAAATAAAAAGGTATTTTGATTCATAAAACACCATGATGCTGAAGTTTTTCCTATAAAATGACTCATTCTAATTGTTTATTTTCTGACTATATTTCAACAACCAAAAAAAATATCAATTATATTTTTTCTGAAAATCATTATTTCTTGTATAATATAGTTCAAGGATTATAGAAACTTAAAACTCTTTGATTTTTCTTTTTATAGAATTTAAATTGTATTATTTAATTTCAACATTAAATATATCTAAAATAAAAACTAAAAACATTATATTTTTTCAAGAATCAGTTAAATAAAAAAGACATAAAATCAAGCATATATAAGGTTTTTTATCATCTGGTTTTAAAGATTCATTAGAATCATTTGATGGTTACATTTCATAAGTGATCCCTAAATCTATCCCAATACTTATGAAATAGTTCACAATAATCCTAAATAAATCCATTAATTTTACACCATATTTCGTTTCTCGTTATCTTAGGAAACAATTTCATGAAAAAATAATTATATAGTTGTTCCCATGTGTGAGATATTTCATCATCCAGTTTTTTTGAAACAAATTCTAGAATTACCTTTAAAATATAAGGGGATAACCCAATATTTTTGTTCCTCCTCGCTCAACCTTCTCAATTCCAATTGATGCACTACATAATCTAAGACCTCGATGATGCTATATATTTTATCATCCAACTGATTTGCAATGTAATATTCTAAACCAATGAAAACACCGACCACCATATGGATGAATTTTTCAATTGTTGATGATTGTAAAGAGGTATATGTCATGGAATATAGGTATTGTGAGCCTATTATACCTCAAAGAAACAAGACCCAACAATGGGTTTGATATATTTCAAGTTGCGCAGTACCAATGTTGTCTGAAGGGGACCCACATGATATTGAGGTATATGATATTTCAATATATATAAAAATCAATGAATTTTGGGTTGTTTTATTATAGGGTAGTGCTACTAGACTTGTTTTTATAACATATGTGGGATGATAAGGTTCATTGGATAACCAAGAAAAATTAGATATATCTAAAAACTTGAATTTTTATTCAAACCGTGGTTGCATTCAACCCTTGAATCGCTCAAGACTTGGATTCAAGACATGGAATAGTTAGAGCCTTGATTCTAGTCTAGATTTGATCTTGTATTCGACAATGAGAATCATTAGAAGAAGGTCGCTTCCAAAGAGAGCTTTGGATATCAGGAACTATTTCATGATGGTTAGGGTTCTTAAAATAGATTATGTCACTTTTATTAGCACTTCAAAAAAAGTTCTGATAAATATATGTTTTATCAGTGCTAAGTTAATAAGTGGTGATAAAATCAATCTTTATCAGCACTAATGTTTTAGCGCTGATAAAGATTGATTTTATCAGCACTTTTTTAGCATTGATAAATACTAATAATAATTTTTAAAAAAAATAATACTTTTTAAAAAAGTATAATTATTATATATAATTATAATAATTATAACAATACATTTAGAAAATAATAATTTATATTTATTTGAATATATAATTATTTATTTATAATTATATAAATACTTTTTTAAAAAAATATTTATATAATTATATATATTTATATAATTATATATATATATATCAACATAGTAAATATATTCATTATTTCAATAAAATTATTATAATTTTATAATTATATAAATACTTATTAAACAAATATTTTTTATTTATTTATAATTATAAATGTATAAATATGGTAAATATACGTTTATAAATATATTTATTTATAAATATTTTTTTACAAATGTATTTTTAACATTGTTAATGAATATTTAATCTTAAGTTCATTCATGTTAAAAAATAAGTAAAATTTATTAATTAAAAATGAGAAAAATATTGAAAATTTGTATAAGTTTTATTAATATAAATCAATAAAAAATTTATATATATTGAAATGAAGATGAATATATATTGAAAATATTAAAACATAGTAAATAAGTATATATATATATATAATAATATAAATTGATTAAATTCCAAAAAATGAAATTGTGGGTGTGTGTATTTTTTTTAAATGTGGTGCCTTGGTCAAAAACAACCAAAGCATAAATATTATTAAAAAAAGGAAGAAAGAGTACAAGAGTCTAAAAGATGGGATCATATTACAATATTTTTCATGAAAATAAAGGAGAGAAATGGGGAGGTCTTTGAACCAAGTAATGTCTTGATTGACTCCCATGTTGGCCAAACCATCTGCAACCGTGTTTGCTTCTCGATAAACATGTGTGATGATATAGTTAAGATCACAAAGCGAATGGGAGGAATCCAACCAGCAGGTAGTAATCGACCAAGCAAGGTGGATTATGCCATTCCAAATTGTTTGGACAATAGTCGTCGAGTCACTTTCGATCCAAAGGTTATTCCAACAAAAGGACTTGGTAAAGGTAATGGCATGAAACAAGACCAGCATCTCAGCTTTGAGGGAGGTGGAAATGCAACATTTACCCATGAAGCATGCAAGGATCTGGTCGTGGTGATTTCTGAAGACAACACCACATCCTGCAGGTCCCGAATTTCCCTTGTAGGCACTGTTGGTATTGATCTTGATCCATCCAGGCAGTGGGCTCTACAGAACAACTCTAGTGTACGACATGGCTAACAGAAATTTCATTTAATCCTGAGATGGCTCAGGATCACAAATTCATGCACGGTGTTTTGGCAACATCCATTTTGAATCGAGGCAGCTTCTTGTATGCCAATGAGGATCCTCATTTGACCTTCATTTTTATTGAATGATTAATTATGATGAATAATATCATTCCAATCATACCAAATCACATTATGGAGCTCAGCAACCACATCATGAAAAAAGTTCTTGATTTATTGAGGCCCTTCTATTTCTGCACATTTTTTTTAAGTTGATCTTTGACAGAATTAAGCTTCAACCATTTGTAGTCAAAAATTTCAAGAATATTGTTCCAGAGATAAGAAGCACTATAACAATAGAGAAATAGGTGGTTGGCATCTTCCCTGTGTTGATTACATTTTTTTCATTTAGAACATAGCCGGATGCCAAAATATTGGAGGTAGAGATCAGTGGGCACCCTATTGTGAGCAAGACTCCATATGAGGTTGAATCGTGATGGTTTTATCCAAAGATTGTTGAAGTGTTTTAACCAACTATAGTCATTTTTTTAGTTACAAAAATAATGTTTGTAGAAATTTTTTGAATTGAGAATACCATTGTGAGCAGGTTCCCATGTTAAGAAATCATTGTTGGGAGAGAAAGAGTAGTTTTCAATAACGTTCAGAATAGTGTCAGGAAGATGATCATGTTGGGAGATTAAAATGTCTCTGATATATCTGTTGGTAATATCAGGGGTTTGATCAGGAGTCAACATGGAAATTAAAGTCATGTCAGTCCAGTTATCCAACCAAAATTTCATGGAGGAGTCTATGGAGACCATCCATCTAGAGTTATACATAATATTAGTGAAGGAGTTTTTGATGGAGGGCCTTATAGATGAGTTAATAAAGTTTGTGTTGCCCGTTTTAAGTTTTTCTAAAAACCTATTTTTTATAAAGGAAATTGCTTCATAGGTATTGTGAAAAAGGTTCCAAGTGAGTCTTTCTTAAAGGGCTTTATTGAAGTGCTTGATATTTTTAATACCAATACCCCCATTTTCGATGGGTTTGCAACAAGTAGACAAGGGCACAGTCACATGTTTTCTTTCTAGAGTGCCACCGGTCCAGATAAAGTTCTTTATGGCTGTATTCATTTTTTTAATGAGTCCAACTGGCTATTTATAGACCATTATTGAATAAAATGTCTTGGAGACAATAGTGGATTTAACGAGGCAAGTCCTACCGGCCATAAAGATAGATTTACCTTTCCAAGAGGAGATTTGATTTAGAAATTGGTCAACAATAGTCATAAAGTGACAAGATTTGGGTCTATCCCAAAAAATGGGAACACCAAGATAGGAGAATGGAAGCGTGCCTTCTTTTACCCCAAAAAATCTGTGTGTGTATAAAAATGCATTAATTACATATATGTGAAACCAATAAAATACGCTTTACCTATGTTATAAATTGAAAAATCAAATAACATTCAATTCTATCCATTAATCGATGCAATTTATTGGTATTTTTAATTCATATTAATTTTTAATTATAAATCATTATTCACTATATATATAACATTTCATTTTAAAGCATAAATAATATTTTTTATTATATAAATCATATTTATATACATTAATATATATCTATATATTTAATTTATTCTATTTATTAACATTATCAATAATCATCTAATTAATAAAATGTTTAATATTTTTCTCAATTTACTTATTTTTAATTTTTATTATTCATTTATTCATATATTTAATACATAATATTTGTTAGTTTTTTAGATTTTATATACAGTATAATCAATTTATTCATTTTTATCAATAATTATTTAATTAAATAAATTGTAATATTTTTGTAATAAAATCATTTTTAATTTTTTATTTATTTAATTATTTCATTTTATTTATTTAGTACTTTATCAGCGCTAAAAAAGAGCTGAAAAGGGATTGTTTTGTGAGCTCTAAAAATATAACTCTGATAAAGAGTAACCTTTATCAGTGCTAAAAATAAAGCACCGAAAAAGGGTGACCTTTATCAGTGTTAAAAATAAATCTCTAATAAATGGTACCATTTATTAGGGCTAAAAATAAAGTGTTGAAATATACCAGCACTGTTAAATGCATATTTTATAGTAGTGTATGTCATGAAAAGCATCCTCATGGCTAAATAAATTCAATGTAGTTCAAGTAAATTACCAATGATTAGTTAGAATATTGGTTTCATGGATTTTATGGGTAAATTCATTACATGATAAGATTCCATGATCAGATCTTGCAAAAGGTTATCATGATGAGGTTACAAGGCACAGTATTGTGAAGAAATCACATGAGAGAAAAAAATAAGATCTTTCTAGAATTATGATTTAAAAGTGAAATGGACAACCCTCATCCCTTATTTATATGGAATCTCAAGGAATAAAAATGGTCTCTCAAAAGACCAAGATATGATTGGGAAACCAACTGATGGAAGCCTAAGGGGCTCAGGTAGCTATTTACTTCCTCATAATTGAGTTCTTGCTCCTTCCTCCAGACTTCGCTTCTGAGGGTGAGCATTTGTTATCACCCACAAAATGATAGTTAGAAAAATAGAGTTAAAAATACCAAAAGAAAAAGTATTTTTCCCCAAAAAGGAAAGAAGTAATAATCATGTTCACATGAATATGAAGCACTTGGGTTATAAGAGTCTTGTAACCTTCAGCATAGCTCACAGTCACATAACCCATGATATATCATCTTAACGGGTTATGTGCTTTGTAGGATCCATTAATTGATCATGTGAAGTCCTAAAAATGAGTCCTTCTGATCACATGAATGCCTTAAACAAGTCTTTTTTATCATGAAATGAATTCCTGGAAAAATTCTTAATAATCACCAATGAGATCAAATGATAGGAAGCTGAAAATGACGGGATCCTTACGTTATAGGAGTTTCACTATTTTTCCTATGATGGGATTACACACTTAGTGTGATTAGTTCATTGATCACATGAAGGCCCCTAGACATGTTGGATTGATCTTGTGAAGGCCCTCAGACGTGTCTCATTGATCATATGAAATCCTTTGGACATGTCAGCTTGATTATGTGAAGGCCTTTGGACATGTTCGTCTTAATAATCAGGTGATGACGCCTTGAAGACTCATGATCAACACCCTAACAATTAGGTTAGGTAAAAGGATTATGCGATGGAAGAAGATAGTAATGAAGAACTGATCACACGTTCATTGTTTATAATGTGGTAAAGGGATGACATCACAGATGACATGTGGTAGGATCATGAAAAACACATAAGTCATTTTTGAATTATGCATATTCACTTTCCACTAACTTAATCTCAAATATTTATCTTCATCACTACCTAAAGTGGAATAGATACAAGGGTGTCGTTCCATATAAAATCCACCCAAGTATAAGGAAAAAGGCACATAGACAAATGGACTAGAGAGGAATTTCTGGAAAAAATTGATCATATGATTACAATATCCTTCCACCTAGAAAATTCTTGTAAGTTACTTAAGAGAAATAAAAAAATATGAGTTACACAAAGGGTTTTGTCGATCAGTTCATTAATCACGTGAAGGTTGGTGGACATGTCTTCCTGGTCATGCGATCCTCAATGGAAAAACATTATGGACATTATGCGATGAAAATATATAAATGAAAATACATTTATGTGATGTAATTAATTTTGTTATTCATGTGAAGGGATCACATGGTTTGCATGATTAGTTCATTGATCATGCAATGTCATGTTAGTCATGTCATATAGATCACACAAAGGACTTCGTACATGTTGGCATTAATCATGCAACACCCTTAGGTGTGTCATCCTTGATCACATAAAGGGATCTGGACATGTCATCTGTGACTATGTGACACCCATGGATGTTTTATCCCTGATCATGTGAAGTAATTTTGACATGTAAAATGGATCACATGAAGGACTCCATACATGTCATCCTTAATCAAACGACACCATTAGATGTGTCAATCTTGATCACATGAAGGATTTTGGATATGTCAGATGGATCGCATGAAGGGATCAGGGCATGTCATCCTTGATCACATGACACCCATGTATGTGTTATCCTTGATCGCATGAAAGAATCCAGAAAGGTTATATGGATCATACGAAGGACCCATGTATATGTCATCCTTGACATTTGGAATCCATCAGAAATGTAATATTTGCTAGGTAAACACCCTCATACATGTTATAATTATTAACAATACACCCGCATACATGTTGACCTTTTCTGACAGGAACACTTGGACACATACCCTTAAACCTTGTGAACCCCTGACCACGAACCTTTGGCCAAGTACCCCATTTATATGGAGAGTTACTATGATGGACCAAGTGTTATCAACTCGTGAAACTATATTCATTCTATGTTCTCAAAACGGGTATCGATTCCATTCAAGCATACTCAAAAGACCTTTAATGGCCCCTACTCTTCTCTTATCATAGGACAAGGGCTTTGATATGTAACATGGGCATCCACCTTGGTGAAAGTCCCATGGCGTTCCATTTACTCTAGCTCATGAGACCCACCTCATGTGGGTATACAATCTTTCCTCATCCATCATTCGATTTAGTGACTAATTGAACTACAAGGACTCTGATTCATGTTATAAATAGGATATATAGTATGCCTTCCTAAGGATTGAGATTCATATAAAACATTAATACCATACCTTCCCTTGTGGGGACATATCCTTCATAGGGTTTATTATAAATAATCCATCAGGACTTCTCTGATTTATAAGTCTTGGACCTATAGCCAGTGTGTTTATCCCCATATTATCTATTTTCTCTCACATATAGCATCACTCTCATGATCCTAGGGATTTTCAATGATCATGATGCTAGAATAATAAAAATCCCCAAATCATGGTAACCTCATTGTTTAATCCCTACTCAAAAATTAGGTCGACCTCAGTTTGTAAACCCCAATCAAATATTAGGGTGGCCTCAACGTATAAGTCCCACTCAAATATAATGGAAACTTTACTGTTTAAGTCTTGTATAAGTTCAAAATTGTATCCATTGCGATGTGTTTGATCACCTTTTATATCCTATTTTTGACATCAAACATGACTCATGTGAGATTTGAGATCTACGTTGATCTTTTCAACAACATGATACAAATACCTCCAAACATGGGAATCCATCATGGTATAAGTCCCTAGATTTCCTAAAATTTCAGTCAATAATCCTCAAAATTGAAAATTTCACTTCCTAACCCATCATCAAATTGGCAAAATGAAATAAGTGGAATTTGATTCCTATTATAATAGGGATATGTGGGATTCCTTACTAAGGCCTGAGATCCATACCCAATGCTTAAATTACATCATATTCATCTTCCTCAAATTACATTAAACTACATTCCATTATCCAAATGGTCAATCCACCATATATATGACAATCAAATGACCGGACCTAGCTCTCCCTATTTAAAGAGACAATTTTTCTATCTGGAATTGGACTCATTAGTGGTTCATTCGATTGATAGATATATATTCATGGTTCTACTACCTATATTATACTGATTATATTTCCTTTTTAATTTGGAGTTTCTATTGTTCTATCGACATCAATATTATATTGTTTTTCAATTAGACATAGTGGGAAAGTCGAGTGAGTAGTATTCTATCTATATTATACTAACACCTTAAAGGTTCAATACTAATAAAAACACTCCAATCACATTCTTGAATGGTAGTAAACTCTAGTGTGATTTCTCATATAGCTTTAAAGCATAATAATTCCCTCATTATTTACTAATAATGACAAAAAAAATATGGAGAAACTCTGATACATACAAATGGGGTAATTAATATAATTCCCTCTCAATTGTAAAGATTCAACACCGAATCTTTTTTTATGGGTAATCAGTCCCATACAAGTATTTTGAAATGATTTATAAACATATATTAAATCTATATCAGTGTTCTGGAGTAGGAAATTGTCCTCCCCCCAAAGGGTGAGATGAGTCTGACCTCCCATCCTCTCAACCAAGGTGAGTTCCTAATGAAACTTCAACAGTCGCCTACCTTGGGAAATCAGGTTTGTAATTTTTTATAGATTTTGGATCTATTGGTAATTTCCCTGGGTAAAACATACCAACCAGAATTTTTATAAAACTTTACCAATCCCCTCATAATTAGTTGTTGGTCCATACGAATATGAACAGCTAATAAGACCTTTTGTTAGAACAAATCATGTAAAAAAAATATATATTTATTATATATATATATATTCTAGAACAATATTGATATATAAAATATCATATATAATTCTTTTATAATTTCCAATTATCCTTTCATAAACAATTTCTTCCCTAAAATGAACATTTGTGTGAAAACTGGTCTGTTTTCTATGAATGTTTCTGTTTAATGGTTTTGATTCACTCACCCTGGTCATAGTTTCATTATATATAGAATATTAATTATGAAATAAATATCATATTTATTAATAATATAAAATTCTATAATTATTCTTATAAATCGATGGTGAAAAATGAATCACATCGCTGCGTCGAGATCGTAGTTCACACACACACACAAGCAACTTTGTTTTTTTAAATGAATATAAAGGTAAAAAAGTTATATAAGTTATTATAATTAATGAAGCATAATTATGTCATATATATGAAATATAAACATTAAATTCATCATAATAACCAATCACAAATGATGGTGATGGAAAATAAATTATATTGCTACATGGAGATGATAGTCCACACGTATGCATGAGTGATACTTTCATTTCCCATTTGATGGAAAGGAGGTGAAAAATGGTTAATCCATAATCATAGAAAAAAATTATATTTAAGATACTGAAGTTATTATTTTATAATTTATACTTTTTATTTAGGGTAGGTATAAGAATAAATAAAATTGACAGTACTTAGTTATGATTTGTACATCTTTATTGGGAAACCTCCTTTGACTTATGCCTTAATCCTTTAAATGAGGGTATTCTGATAAAAACAAGGCCTCGAGGATGTGAGGATAGATGTTAGGAAGGTATTAGTATACGTATTGTATAAGATATACATCTCATGGAGTGTGAGGAAGATAGTATATTTAGTATCCTTTTATAAATTAGGGGAGGACACACTTTGAATTTTTCAAAATATTAAAATATAATAATGTCTTATTCAAGTCAAGTGGCTCCAAAATTCCAAATATTGGAATAAGGGAAGTATAAGATATAAATATAATAAAACAATGAAAATAAATAGAGTTTTTTCTGATATTTGGAACCATATCTCTCATGATACCCCCCCCCCCCCCCCGTTAAACCCGTTTTAACCTTAATGATGGAAAAACATTTTTACTGTTATTAATATTCCTTATGACCAAAAATTATATTGGACATAATAAATTATATTAATTTTTTTTATTAAAAATATGGATCCAATTTTACAAGAATCAATTTCTAAAAATGGAAAAATTTCATTTTAAAATATGTGTGAAAAATGGAACAAATCTGTTTTTAGGAAAATACATTTTTAAGAAAAAAAACGAGTTTAAAATCAATCCATGCCATGTAAAAATATTAGATGAATGTTCAATATTTTATTGAATATATTATATAAACATTTCAATAAAATAATTCATAAATAGATATTAATTTAATTTATAAAGTTAAAACCACATTGTGCGTAAAAAAATAGTTTTTCAAAAAAAACATATCTTTTTACCTTCAAATGATTTTATTTTAATTTATACCCAATTAAAAACTAATGAATTCATTCTATACATATGTGAACAGTAATTTTTTAAAATTTATTTAGTCATATTAATACCATCCAATCCAATGTTTATGTAATAACTATCACATTAACTAATAATATTTATATCATGATTAGTTTAAACTTAGTGTTGAAAATAAATAAAGATATAAAAAAAATTTAAAGATAAATATATCTTAAAAACATGGGGTGTTATAGAAATTCCTAGGAAAGTATTGATTAGAATCACATATCACACCCAAATAATTCAATAAAAATACTATTTCATTCGAATCTAGGGAGTTCATCATGTGGGATTCAGTAAGGTATGGCCTTAAGAATACAGAGCAATAATCTATGGTATTCAATAAATACAGAAATTACACGAATCTGAGGGGAAGACACCCCATGGAATTTGTGGTAATGAATCTAATAATACTACAATGGATCAATAAAGTTATTCCATAGAATGTTAATTCATTAAATCCAAGTAAGTATTCACTCCCATCATTCACATAAATCCACTAGTGGAATTCAAGGCTCATCCGTGGAATTTAACACCAATACATGTCATAAGGAATCCAAGGATTCTTACCAAGTAATTACACACCCATCATTTTCATGGGTAATATATAGAACATCCTATTTCATTCCAATTCTCATATACAATTACAATAATACTAAACAACTCATTATCCACATATAACCATAAAAAATGACTTTTGAGTCCACAACTACCACTTGGGTTCAATTCAAAAGTTAATAATTTTAACAATTTTATCCCAACACACTAATTTAATTAATTTCATAGTTCTATTTAAAAGTACCATATCCAAGAAAACTATTAGTTCCTAAGCATCAACCTATGTAACCCACATCCCAAGATAAATTTAACACATTATCAAGGGTATCCATAAACCACAAAATTTAATTACCCCAATTCCAAGCCACTAAATAAATATGCTAGTTTAATGGATTTAATGAATGTATAACCCATTACAATATGTTTTACTAGAGTAAGGGAGTTTTTAATGAATTATAGGTCAAATAAAAATGTAATTCATTTATTAGGTCAATTAACTGGTAATATGAAATGGAAACACAACCCAAAATGCAATTCGATGACATTACTTTAAGGGAAAAGAAATTAAACCGCCAATCTTAACCTTAAAGAGACCTACTAATTTCACAGCATCCTTAGGTTCAATCCAAAATGATAAAAAAAAGAACCATAAAAATACCCTAAAATAGGGCATACCTCACATAAACAATGATGACTCATAAGGAAGAAAAAAACATAAATAAGAAAGGATGTGGAATCATAAACTTTCCTTGGGCCTTTGATCACCTTTGGTTAAATCCAAAATTATATAAAATGAAGAACCATAAAAACTCCCTAAAAATAGGGCATATCTCACATAAATGATGAGGACTCATAAGGAAGAAAAAACATAAATAATAAAGTATGTGAAATAATAAACTTACCTTGGGCCTTTGATAACCTTATATGGATGAATAATCTTCTAATAAATGAATTATTTCCATAAATATCCAAGGTATAAGTTAAGGGTGAGAGAAAGAGGGAGTTCTAGATAATAAATTTAAAAAATTGGGTAAATATTCATTGGGAGCGCAACTGAAAAAATTAAAATTTTCACTATCAAAATAGGTGCATGGTTTGTTCACATAGTTTAACAAACCATATGCCAACCATTATTTTCTCAATATTTATAGAATAACATTTCTCATAGTTACTTCACATAGTTTACAAACCATGTTCCAATAGTGTGGAATGCCTCTATAATTTTCTATGAACATTAACATGGTTTGCGGATCCTCTACGCATGATTTCAAAAACTGTGTGCCAAATAATTTAAGGCCTCATGGTTGAGGTGCATAGTTAGAAAAAGGAATGCTCCCCTTATTCTTCCTCAAAAACCAAAACATCAAACTCCAATACCTCTAAATGCTCTCAAGATATACCTGAGCACCCGAGGCACATTTCATGCCTCAGTCACATCCCGAAACATCAATTCAGAATGTTCAAACTCTAAGAATTACTTTTTAAATATTCGATCAAAACTAGATCATCCAAAAAATGAAATATCAAACATTACACACACACACAAATTTGTACAGAAACAAGGTTTTACAATTAGTGTGATGGATAAGTCTAAGCATATGATAACATACCGAAGGCTTGGTAATGTAGATATTGTGTGGCTCTCCTAGAATTTATATACATGTATGGATACTATAAATTGCATTAATATTTGGAATAACTCACCTATGATTAATTATCCTAAAAAGGGATGGTTGATTATCAATCCAATCTTCAACCTATTTCACGATGAGTATGCATTAGACTACACACCTAGCTAGACACTCCCAGGGCATATTATTTGGTTGAACTTGTTCTCTTTAAAAACCATTATAAAGGATTTATTTCCTAGTTACTTTAAGGGATTAAATTAATTATTATGAGAGAAAAAAACTTAAGTTAACCTAGGTTAAACCAAGAGAGTTAAAGGATGAATCAATTGGTATATAGTTCAAATAAAAGTATCATAGGTTGAAATGAAGGTTTCAATAGTGAATACATCATAGGATTGATCTTTCATATTCATATAATAATTTACTCTTATACAACTACATATTATCATAATCATTTTGGTTTTAATATTTGGTTGTAAATTGGATCTTGAAAATGAAGATATGGAATGTGTGTATCTAGATACTCTTAATACTTAGATATGGTGGCATATTTGGAATAAATGTTTGATAATGTTAATATATTCCTATTATGAGGGAAAATATATTTTTCCTAGTATTTAATAAGATAGATAGTTATGTATCTAATAGAAGAAATATCTTGAGTCATGATTATCTTCATATATCCTAAATTATTTTTATTAGTAAGTGATAATTAAAATTGTGAGGATGTGACTTATTTAATGGGGAGAATATAACAAACTAAACTTTCACTACATATTTTCCTTAAACAAATATTATGTTAATATATTATTTAAAATGAAACATTAAATTTTAATTGAACAATTATATGATAAAATAATATTTGACCATTATAATATAGTATTTAAATTATAGAGAATAAATGGAAGTGACCATATTATGATATCAGTGAAGAGAAATGGGATAATGGCATCGAGCAATGGAATTCTCCCTTATGAAGCTCCTTTTTTGAGATTGGAAAGGAAGTAACTTCACTAGGGTTTTCCTTGGATAAATACCAATCTAAAATTTAAAAAATATGGTATAATAAAAATAATAGGTATGATAAATTCAAACAAATGGAAATTTCCATGATATTCATACTAGTGGATTCACAACCCTCGACTGCCACCAGATCTTACCTTATGATTTTATCTTACACTAAGATCTTGAGGGTTTAGGTAACTAGAAATTAGGATGATATAATTAGGTAATAATTAATTTAATAAGTTATTTATTGCATGTATTTTATATATTTTTCATTTTTACTCTTAAAGAAAAAGGATGTTTATTTACTAATGCATTGATAACATTAACAAGATCTCTTTTTAAATGTTTTTCTAAAAAATGACTTTTATTTTCATTATTTATTGAAATTATATATATTATATTTTTTATATAAATAATATATATTTTTAATAACACTAGTTTTATTAGTAATTAATAGGAAATAATAATAATAATGGTTAATACTTTGAAAAAATATTTTCCTATAAAAATAGTCTCTCATCATATTTTATGATTTTATTTTAAATTTAAAATATAAAATTCAATAAAATGAGTTTTATAAAATAAAATTAATTTTTATATTTATAATTTTAATACTATTTTCATTTTAATTTTTAATATTTTTATACAATAATTGATTTTTAGGTGAATAGTGAAAATGTGGTTTTTACCAAACCTATAGCTTTATAATCTTGTAAACAATACCTATGAGTTTACAAAAAAATATCTATTAAATATGTGTTTAATAAGTAAAACTATATATTTAAAAAATATATATTGAATTTAGAAAATCAATTATTAAAATTTTAATGACTTAAGTAATATTTTCAAATAAAAACTATTTCTGGTTTTTATTACAGTTGGTGCCCTAAAGATAACCTGTTTAATACTTGATTACATGTTTTAATGAATTTTTCTTATAAAATTATTATTATTTCTCTACATGAATTTTCTATATAATAATGTCCTAAGAATATATGTCATACTGAAAGATTATAGAAGCTCCCTATTATAATTATAACCTAGAGATTCCATGACATAATTCTTAAATCTAGTATTATGGATGGATGATATTGTCAGGTAAACCATAGATGATACAGGATATTAGGCATAGGAGGATCATAATGCATTTATAAACCTTCTCATGGGGTTCTCCCTTAGTAATCTTCAAGATAGCAGGTTATGAGAACAGACTCTTCAAAAAGGAAATCAACATTTCTTTATGTCATTGGATATTCCTATATGCGTACATGTGTATTGATCCTTTGAAATTAATATTATCATTAATGGACATCATGATGTGTACACTTTTATGTATTTATAGAAAGTATGAAATCATATGTTTGTGGAAAGTTAGGTTACATTGGTTGCATCATGAGTGATATTCTATTAGTGGATAATGTGAGAAATTATTCATCCCTTCTGTCATATAATGGAATTTGATATACCATGCCCTTTGATGGAATAGAAATTCATGCATAAATCTATGGGTGTGGTGTTTGGTGGGTGAGTTCATTTCTAGAAAGTCAAATAAATATAAATCAATTATATAGGAGGATGGCATTGGCATGCAACATGATTGATTAGAGATATCACAATAAACTGATTATATTACATGGTTAGTGTTTGTAAGAGGTTGGTTGTCATTGTGACATTAAATTCTTTATCAATCGGTTCCAAAGTGTATTTCTAGATTCTAGCCTTGGAATTAAGGCAGTTATGCCTAATTCCAGTGAGAAATATTCTTATAGGGTCACAAACTATGTGAATGCAATCTCAGTTAAATTTAAGTAATGAATTTAATATTTTATAATAAATAATATTTACTTTGGTTTGGTGGATCTCCATAATTTAATTACAAGTTTTTCAAAATAATATAGTGAGTTAAATAATAAATATTAAATATTAGTTTGGAAGTATATAAAATATAATATTTATTATATTTATTATAGAAATAATGCAGCAAAATTTATTTAATTAAATAGTAATTATTTTATGATCTATAAATGTTTAAGAGGGAAATTAGACCATGTTTAATGGTCTAATTAGAAATAGTTGATATTTATTTATATTTTTAATGTGTTTCACATGAAAATAAATTAATAATATTGTTATTATTATTAATGGAAATGGGTTCAGTTCAGAATATAAGAAATGTTTAAGGTATTTTTTGTAATTTTCCAACCTTAAACCTAGAATAACAAATGTCTAATTATATCTAATTATATCTAAATATATCACTTTCCTAATGTGACTTTTTGGGTGTGTACAACGAAATAGGGAGAGATATATAAAAATATATCTAGATGATATATCTAGAAATATATCTAGAGATATATCTAGGGATATATCTAGATAGATATATCTATACATATATCTAGGTATATATATTTCATGAGAGATCTCTATAATTCTATAAATAGCTCTCTCTTCCTCCTCTATCACGTCTTTGAGAGAGAACTAAGAGTTCTCCCTATTTGAAAATAAAAATGTTATGGTCAACCAAAAACAACATGAGTGACTAGGATCAACTATTCTAATAATCAAAGATTCAATGGAATTAATCAGATATTGTGGTACATGTGTGGGTCACCACTAGAGGGATTCTGAACATAAATCCCATTGTGCAACGACGGTGTGACAAAATTGATTTCCTCAGATCATCAGTGAATGTGTACTTACAAGTTAAATTAATTCATTATCTGCTTATAAATTAATTATGAATTATATGCAAATATTCTCTCCATCTAGTTCTAGTATATTAATGTACTCTATTAATCTAATTTTTTCATTAGACATGATATCATGATCATGTAAATAAATTATTACACATGATTTGAGACTAAAATATGATTTATTCATACCTTAAAAGGATTATTCCACTAAACCTAAAACCTACAAGGGGTATCATAGAGGTCACTCATTTAATTTATAATTATTTATTATTTTTTGATTGATTGTATGTGTTTTTATTAATTAAAACCTTTCATTTAAATAATTTGACATCAAAATATCTTCTTTTCTTCATTCTCGATAACATAATCAATAATATTTTAATTATTAAAAACAAAGAATCATATGGATAGTACACTGGATATCCCAAGCAAGTCATGTATCAAATACACAGCATGGGGACTGACATGTTTTGGACACAGGTAGAAGACAAGTACACTCCATTTAAAATACTATGTGTTGTGTAGTTTTTTTCTAGAAGTGTTATCAAATTTTCTTGTAAATAAAAATTAAATATATAATTAAACCTATTGATTATGTGTTCCATGTTTCATTTATTCTATAGTATATGCCATGTCATAGGATTAACAATTATATATTAAATTAATTTCTATGTAAAAATTTCAAAGAACACACAATTTTTCCTCTAAGTACACGTGTGTACTTTGTTAATTTTATTTGGGAGTAATGTTGTTTAAAATTATAGATGATGGTAAGTTAAGGATGATTCAATATAATTAAGATAAATTGAATTAATTGGATTAATTGGTGGTGCATTAACTTAATTAAATAACAAATCAAAGTAATTGATAACAACATTGAAATTGTATGACCATTTCATATTGATTTATGGTTGGTTATGAGATTAAACCATCCCTTTATATATGGTTGGATTATTTTGATTTATTTTGATTAAATTAAAATGATGTTTTTTTATTAATCCCCTTACCTTATTATGTAATGCAATGTGTTCCCTTTGTTTGTTTTATATAAACCCCATTTATCCAACCCATTTGATCCCCTCACCTGTTGTGAGTAAAAGCTTATATAAGTGCGGAGCTCCCTGGTGAATAAACACGGTCTGAGTCAAAGATCTAAGGTGAAACCAATCAATATGGTATATATTATCAAATGATGAATATTTGAACATAAACCAAGTTATGGTTCAAGGTGTGTTTTCCCCTAGCTTCGAGGGTTACTTTATCATCTACTAGGTAAACTAACCATTAGAGAATCTAAGGATCCTACCACTTATATTCTATTTCTTTCATTTTTATAGTTAATTGTTTATGTTTTTTAATTCAATGTGATCACCAAATAAATTACTTAACAATAATTCAACATAGAATAAAATAAAATCATATTACGTTTAAATATTTTATCAAACATTTTTAATAACGTAAGTAAAATCCACTTAATATTAACAAACTGTGTAAAATGTAAAATTCTATTTATACATAATGGATAAAAAATCCCTAAAATAAAATATTAAGTCAATTTAGCCTTCCACTAATTAATTTAAAATGACCTCATAGTGCAAAGTGATTGACCAACCCAAGTGGGGTGATTTCAATTATCATGGAAGCTTTATTCTTTGAGTTTTGGGTTGACATAACTTGGTCTACATTAAGGTTTGACTGCCCAAGCATGAATTTGTGTAACAAAGAGGAAATTGTTGAAGAAATAATTAAAATATGATTTCAGGGCTAGGGAGTACACTCAACGGATCAAGAGACCATGAGTTAATTTAATTGGAAGGTAAATCCTAACTAAAACTCTTCAAATAGCGTGATGGGGCCAAGTTCAGATTATGAGAAGGGAAATATGAATCCTTTCAAATTTAATATCTAAGTGACAAGATATTTCAAAACTCGTGGTGAGATCTGTTAGGTTCTAAAAATAGTGGTATATTAATCAAATTTAATTCATTTTAACTTTTTTAATCTATTTTAATAAAATAAACAAGTACTAATTATCTATATTTAATTTTTAAAAATGAAAAATCAAATGGAATCAAAAATATCATTGTGATCTATACATGAAAGGGACAACCTTATCACTGGAGAAGATTTCCAGGAATGGTATAGGTGCTGTCACGTTATAATATTATATGAATGGAAATTTTATATTTTGGAAACCCCACTTCCTAAGTCCATTTACAAGAGGCTAATTTTGAACAAGTGTATCCCTATTTAAATCATGTGAAATATAATATATAAGTCCAATTTTTCATGTTATCTTCCATGTAAAATAATATTTTAAAGTAATATAAGTATGTGGATGTGAATATAATAATTTCTCACCTTAAGGATCTATATAAATAGAAGGTGAGATCATAGACATATGAGATCTCCAATTCATTGTTAATGTGAAATCATGGAGAGTCGGCGCCAGCTGGGGCTAATGTGGTCAAGGTGATTGGATATATTGAATGCCTAGACATCTTAGATTTTATGATCCCTAATGATCTATGAATATATATCATTATATTCTCACTAATAAGAACCTTATCTAGTTTGATTTTGAATTATAATATGACCAATAGTGAGAAGACACTTTCTGAACTTCTTACACTTATTCTCCAAGTGATAAAAACATGGGGCATGAAACAATTGTTGTCCTTATGGTGAATAAGAATATGAAGAATAAGGAAAAGAAACCAAAGACTAATTCCAAGTCTAAGTCGTCTAAGAACCGTCCTTCTAATAAGAATAAGATACAAAGTAAAACAAAGGAATAGGATACTATATGTTTTTCAACTGGAAAGAAGGTCAAATAGAATTAGAATCTCACCCAGTAAAATAAGCAAGGGGAATATTTAGGTGAGTTCATTATTGATTGAAATATTTACATATCTACAATTTGGGAATTAGATACTTACCGTAGTGCTCACATTTGTGTCCAAATACAGGAACCAAGTAGGTTTCAAAATATTATCATAGATGAGTTGGATTTATGAGCTACCAATGGAGTAAGGTTGGATTCTCTAGACATTAGAGATTACCATCTCACATTTCTGATAAGATTGATTTTAGATTTAAAGAATTATTATTATGTTCCTAGTTTTACCAAGAACATTATTTTTTTTCTTATTTATATATGGTTGGATTTATTTTCATCTTTGAAAATAATGGTTTCTACTTTTATAAAGATACCATATGTTATGGGATTACTGACACAGTCAAGTAAATGAGAAGAGTTTGGAAAATCTCTATGAAGACAGTTATTTTGACTCTTTTGATCTTAATCCACCTGAAATATGTCATGTTTGTTTATAAGGTAAGATGACCAAACCACCATTGGGTGTCCAAGGTTAAAGGGCTAAAAATGTTCTGGTATTGGTACACAATTATGTGTGTAGACCTTTTTCAAGTAGAGTCTTGAGGCATATAGTTAAACTTTGTCACTTTTATTGATGCCATGAGTACGTATGGTTATATCTGAGTAATGAGGTATAAGTTTGAATCCTTTGATAATTTCAAAGAGTTTAATAATGAGGTTGACAATCATCTTGGTTAGAAGATAATGAAACTTAAATCAGATCTAGTTATTGAATATCTTAACCAAGACTTTATTGACTTTATAAATGAGTATGGGATTTTATCCAAACTCACTCCACCTTATAAAACATAGTGGAATTATGTTAGTGAAAGAAGGGACTATACCTTTTTGGAAACGGTAAGGTCTATGATGAGTCATTCAAGTCTTGAATTATCCTTTTGGTGATATAAATTATAAACGACATTATACTTACTATACCAAGTACCAACTAAAGAGGAAAATAGTTTTACATTTGAGTTATAGAGTGTAAAGAAACAATTTTTTTCACATGCTCATGCATGGTGATATAATGAATCTCTTAAGGCAATCTCAATAAACATATTATAACCCTGAGGAACTAAGTGTATCATTATAGGGTATCCCAAGGAAATAAGAGGATACCATTTATAAAACCCCTCAGATAATAAATTTACTATTTCAAGATGGGACATTTTTCTTGAGAATGAGCACATCCTCAAGGAGGATAGTTGGAACAATATTGAATTTAATGAATTTGATTCTAAAGATAAAAAAGTGTTGGTACAGTAATAGATTCCACATGTCACCATGTAAAAGGATGATCCTAAAACACAAGGGCTCTATAGGAGTAATAGAGAGGTAAGAGAACTAGAGTGATATGGTTTTCTAGTCATTGATATTGGTGTGTTGTTATTAGTTAACAATGATGATTTTAGTTCCTACAAAGAGGTAGTGGAGACCTCAAAATCTGGAATATGGTAAGAATCCATGAATTTTGAGATGGATTCCATATATCCAAACCAAGTTTGGATTTTGATCAATCTGCTAGTTTATGAAAAACCCATTGGGTGTAAGTAGATATTCAATATAAATCTATATATGGAAGGTAAAGTGAATACTAATAAAGCATGACTATTAGATTAAGGGTTTAAACAACATCAACGAATTGACTATGAAAAAACCTTTCCCAAGTTTCTATGTTTAAACTCGTAAGAATTTTTTTTTCATACTAGCTTACCATGACTATGAGATTTGGAAAATGTATTTAAAAAATGTATTAATTAGTCAAAACCATCAAGATGATGTTTATATGACATAGCCTGAAGGGTTTGTGACTCCATAAAATTCTAAAAAGGTATTCAAGTTTTAGATATCCATCTATGGATTAAATCAAGAATCCAAGTCATGGAAAATTCTACTAAATGAAGCAATAAAGAAATTATGTTTCATTATTAATGAACCTGATCTATGTTTTTACAAATGGTTTAGTGGGAGTATGATTTTTTTCATATTAGTATATATTAAAGGCATATTACTAATTGGAACTAATATTCCCGCCTTAGAATAAGATAAATAATGGATGATAAAGTGCGACTTCATGAAGTATATAGATGAAGCATCATGTATTCTAGTGATAAAGATAATGTGTGATAGATCTATGAGGTTTCTTGTACTTAGTTAGAGTGAATATATTGAACAGATACTAAATAAATTAATAGTGTAAAATCCAACATGGGATTGATTCTAATGTCACATGGTTAACATATTTCCATAAATATGTGTCCTCGGAAATAATGGGGAAGATAAAGAATTAGTAAGATCCAATATACCTCATCCATATGATATATCATGTATTACATGTTATGTGTGAGGATTTATGTTGCCTATGCTTTGAGAATGGTAGAAAGATATCAATCAAATCCAAGAGAATATAATTAGACTACTATCAAGACTATCCCTAAGTATCTGAAGTGAAAAATGATATGTTCATAGTGTATAGAGGATATGGATATATAGTCATTATGGGTTATACATATACTAGATTTCAGATAGATTATAAAGATCTGAAGTCAAATTCTAGACATATCATTTTTCTCAATGGAGGAGCTATGAGCTGGAAGAGTTCAAAGCATCCAGTTGTCATTGATTCTATAGTATAATCCAAGTATATTTTAGCTTTTGATGCAACCAAATATGTAATATGGATTCAAAAAAATTCCCAAGAGATTGATGTGGTACCTATTAGTGAAGTCGCTATCACAGTTTACTATGATAACACTACAATGGTGTCTCTCTCCAAGGAGGCATGGTCACACCAAAAGACAAATCATATACTTCGGAAATTTCATATCTTTGAGGTATTTTTATCAATGAGATGAAGTTTCAGTGAGAAGAGTATCCATTGAGTAAAAAAATGGAAGACCCCTTAACCAAGGATTTATCTTAGTAGAGGTATGAGTATCATGTGAGAGCTATTGGATAGAAAGATGTTGTTAGTTGGATCTAGTGAAAGTGGGAGTCTGTTGGAGTTGGTTCCCTAGAAACAACTTTCTTAGTACTTAATTACATGTTTTAATGAATTTTTCTTGTCAATTTATTATTTTTTCTCTTCATTATATTTTTATGTAAACAATTCCTAAGAATATATGTCATACTAAAAGGTTATACTTATTTCCCACTATAATGAGAACCTATAGTTTCCACAACATTATTATTGAGTTTTTTTCAATATATAGATGATATTATCTAATGGGACATAGTTGATATAGGCTATTAGGTGTACGAGGCTCATAATACATTGAGACACCTTCTCATGGTGTTCAATCTTGGTGATCTCTAAGATATGAGGTTATGAAAACATATCCATCAAATGGGAAATCTATATTTCTAGGTGTCATTGGATATTCCTATATACAGAAAATACATAGAATTTAATATTACCATTAATAGATATCATGACTCGTTCAATTTGATGTATTTATGGAAATTATGATGACATATGTTTGCGACCAGGTAGGGTACGTTGGGTGTGTCATGAGTGATATTATATTAATAGATAATGAGAGAAAGGATTTATATATTCTTTTTTATAAAATAAGTTGATATCTTAGGAACTTTTATGAAATAAAACAACCTACATAAATCTATGTCCATGGTGTTCGGTGGCTGGTTCATTCCTATAAAGTCAGAGAATGATAAATCAAGTAGATAGGTTGATGGAACCAACATTATACCTCTTTTATTAGAGATATCATGATAGAGGGATTATAATACATGTTAAGAATTTGTAGGAGGTTGGATATAGTTGAATCATTAACTTCTTTCTCTTTGGATTCCTTGGTGTATTGCTAGATGTTAGTTATATACTTTATGTGGTTATGCCTAATTCCACAGAAAAGGAAGCCTAAGGGGTCACACACTAAGTGTATCTAAAATCTTAGTGAAATTCCAATAATGAATTTAATAAGTTAGAATAAATAATATTTATTCAAGTTAGTTTGATCTTAATAATTTAATCGTAAGTTATTTGAAATAATAAAATGAGTTAAATAATAAATAATAAATGATAGTTTTCAAGTTTAGAGCACATAACGTTTATTACATTTATCATAGAAATAATGTAGTGAAATTTATTTAATTAAATAGTTAATATTCAAGGATTGATAAAGGTTAAAGAGGGAAAGCAGACTAAGTTTAATGGTCAAGTTGCAAATAATTGATATTTATTTATATTCTTAATTTTTTTCACAAGTGATTAATATTAATATTATTATTAATAATAATGGATATGGGGTAAATTAAGAATATTAGAAATGGTGAGGGGATTTTGTGACACATTCCAACCCTAAACCTTTCATAATAAATAAATAATTATATTTAATTATATCTAAATATATCACTTTCTAAAATTAAAAGTATGGGTGTGCATAATAGACAAGGGAGAGATATCTATAAATATATCTATAGATTTATATCTAGAAAGACATCTATAGATATATATAGATATATCTATATAGATATATTTAGAGATATATCTTCATATTTATCTTAATATATATATATATATAGTGATATAAATAGTTTTATAAATAGCTCTCTCTTACCCCTCTCTCATTTCTTTGAGATAGCACTAATATTTCTCCCTCTTCAAGAAGAAAATTTTTGCATTCAACCACGAACAACACAAGGGATCAAGTACGGTCATTTTTGCACCCAGATATTTTATAGAATTGATCAGAGATTCTAATGCATGTGTGGAACATTTCTAGAGGTATTCTTCACATGAATCATGCATCTCAAAGATGGTGCAATGAAATTTATTCCATCATATCATCAATGAAAGCATTTCAAGTTGAGGTAATTCTTTATCTACTTATAAATTAATTATAAATTACATGTGAAGATCCTATCCCTCCAATATATATGTATTAATGTAGTATATTAATATAATATTTTTGTTTTTTATGATCTCATAATCATGTAAATAAATAATTACACATTATTTATGACTAAAAGTCGATTTGGTCGTACCTTCAAAAGATGTTTCCTCTATGCTTATAACCTACTGTATTTTATTTTAATTAAATATTATTTTGATAAAATTTGGTTTTGGATTACTTTTTAATCCACATAACTATTATTAGTTTTATAATTACCCAATTTATATCATCAAATTAAAGTACATTTAAAATTATACCCTACACTTAAATTTTAGGCTTAAAAATAAACTTTTTATAAAATGATTTTTTATTCGTTACATAAGCTAATGTTAAAATGAATTTGTAATAAATATATAAATTTTAAATGATTAAATTTATTTAATATTTGGAATAAATTATTTCCAAATTATGTAATAGTGTTTATTTTATTTTTAGTAATTAAAATTAAATTACTTAGGTAAAAATTAGTTACCACAGTAAACCAAAAAACCATAAAAGTGAAAATTCTAAGAGTAAAAGACTTATAAACATGTTTAATAAAAGTGTAAAAATGAATGGTTGAGGGATTAATGGAATTATAACATTCTCAAATCTAATATTATCCATTTTGGATTCTTATTGACATGATAAATAGGTGCTCTGTTTATATTAAGTTGAAATATTTACAAAAAAATGTAATTCTCACAACTTATAAATATGGCCTCTCTCCAACCATTCAATACCACTGAAAAATTATATTACCACCTCAATAAATTTAAATTATCCTTCCCTTATAACACTATTCAATTTACTTGAGCATCATGTCATAATATATTTGATTAAGACCTCTATTTCTAAGGACTCTTCCAAGGAAATTCTTATGTTCTCAACATGAGTACTTTTTTCCTAAATTAATTTATTTTATTTATTACATTCTAAATATAATTTTATAATTATTATATAATTAAATAATTAATTTTTTTATAGTGAATGTTATTATTCCAAATTAATAACTTTTAACCACCTTTTCCCTTTTCTATTAAGAAAAATGAAACCACCATTTGTGCGTTGTGTGGACTACCACATCCACTAAGCGGTGACTTTCATTTTTTTTCACCACCGCAGTACTTAAATAATTATAAGGATGAAATTAAATAATAAATTTTAAATATGTATATAATTATTATTATGAATATAAAATTTATTTTCCACCTTATTAACCACTTTTTTTCAAGAAATGAAAATGTTATTCATGTGTTGTGCGGACTACCGCCACAATTAGTTAGCATATCAAAATTTTCATCTAGTTTATTTCTTATTTATAAAATATATTAAAATATGGTAAAAAAATAAAGAAAAATAATAACATTATACTTATATAATAATTATATTCATCCAAAATAAACCTTTTTTATAATCATAATCATTCATTAACTATGGTATTTTCTTGTTTGGGTCGGTATAACCAACTACTTGAACAATGCTATAAAATAATATCATGAATGAATATTATAACTCCATTATTGATAATATATGATATAAATAATCAAATAATGATTTTATTTTGGGTTTTTAATGGTAACATTAATATTTAACTCATTAATTAAGATATCATCATTCATTTTATAAAAAACACTAAAACAAGATTATCCCCGATTTCATCTACAAGAACAGTAACCAATAATATCATAGAATAAAATTATAACATTATAAATAAATATAAAACATAGATTATAGTATCTTTTATTATCTGTTAATTATGGTCTTTGGGAGAATAATGAATAACAACACTGTTATTATGAAACTAGTTCAAAACGATCAAGATTACTAACACCTGATATTGAAAATAGAGAATAACTAACTAATTTAAATATAGAGAATAATTATAAATGAAGTTTATAAAAAAAATTAGATATTAATAATATATAGAGATATATTATTAATATATTTATTGTTTTATAAAATAGATTCGATCACATTAGTGGAAGTCATAAAGTAAGTTAAGGGTTTCTTGACCCAAATTTTCACCCCTTGAAACATATTATTTATTATACACTATGTTTTCTTTGGAATGGTGTATGTACTGCCTAATTATTTTATATTACCATATTCATTTAATTAATTATCTTTGAAGATTCAAATCATTCTCCCTATTTAAATGGTTTTTTATTCAAAAGATACCAATGTTGTAAGGGTTTTTTTTAACTCAAATCCCTCCATTGAGTTATAATGCTTCCTCTTGAGATTATTTCTTACAAGATTTTTTTATTTTAATGTAATATTTTATTTCATTATAAAATATCTTCTTATATGGTTGATAATGACTTTTTAATTTATATCTTTTAACTTCAAAAAAATTTATTCGCAAAAATTATTTCATTGTTGAGCATAATTGTCATCCTCTTCAATGATGGTTTACCCTCCTTGTCCATAATCTTCTTTCCTGACAATGCTATCATTGATAATTGGAAACATAGTTATGTATTATATCATGTGACCACTATTTTTATATTTTATTATATTAAAAAGGATATTTTTTTTACTTTTTATGATGTGGGTTTTCGATAAAGATATTTCAAAACATTAAAAAGGTTTTCCATACATTCAAATAAAATTTTATATCTTCGACCCCAAATTTATTTTGAAAAAAATTATGTATTTTAAATTATATATTATAGAAGTTTAATTTTAAAATATAAATGTTTTTCAAAGTTTTCACTTCACCTATATGACAATAACTTTTGAAAGCAACCAATAATTTCATTTTTTTTATTAATGCATTTAAAAATATACTTTTAACATTTTTTCAAGTGAACATATATTATCTTCACCATTGTAATTTTATATGAAATTTTATCTCTTAATTTTCATTGTATCTAAAGGAAATTAATTTTATCCTACATTTTTAAAATATTCCTTTTAAAATTTTTCAAAAGATCAAGGATATTTCTTATTCCCGAAGATATTTTTCTAAAACTCTTAAAAAGTATTCTTTCAATTAATTCATTTTTATTTGACATATGTTATACTTTATTGAGGAAAATATTCAATAAATAATATCCATGTTATTTATTTGTATGGATTATTAAATTTCCTTCTATTTTAGTTCGTTTTTACCTTTTTCTTGTCCAATCACCCACTGTGTATAAATACTATTTATCTACAAATGTTTTTCCTCTATGAACAATTTATATTTCCTTATTATTATTGAAGATATTTCACCTAGATTTCATGCATAAATTCATTTTGGAAATTATTTAATTAAATTTATACCCTTTATCTATATATTGTAAATACCATATTCTTTATTATCGTGATTGAATGGTATTTATAAAGAAAGTTATTGAAAATATTTAGACACATATTTATTTTTAAATGGATTTATATTGTTATGATTATAAATGATTTATTTATGTGATTTCATTTGAAAAGGGTTTGAAACCAATTTTCTTTCCATGGGTTCTTTATGTTATAAAAATTGAATGATTTTGATTTGAATTTTTTATGAAGGCCATTTTATTTCCCTGAGTTATTTATGATATGATAAGTGAGTGATTTTCAAGTAGGGATCATAAGTATGAATAGTGATGGGTGGGGTCCTGTATCTCACTCCACTATATTGGTAAAAATAATATATCTCATGAGATAAGTATTTTTTAGTATATTTTATCTTCTCATAATAATGGACCCTAGTGGTATGTATTATGAAATTAATGTTTCCATATACTAATATTTGTGTCATTTTTGAAATATTTCATAGTTTTATACTTATTCTCATTATTATATTATGCTCTCATGGCTTGTGTTTATTAACTCATTTTTTCACACACTTTTGATTCATGTATTATGTTATTCTAAGAATTATTCCTTGATTTATGATCTATGATTTATTGGGGATAAGTATCGTATGTATCTTGATTATTCCTATATGCTCATCTTGTTCTAGTTAGTGATATTTGATTGTTATCTCTTATGTTTACCCTTATTGATCATATGAGGTCATCCTTTTCTTATGTTTACATATCCCCTTGTTATATTATAGGTATAACTTATGAGAAGTCTTGAAGGAGTATAGTGGGGTTCAATTATAGAGAAATGTTCACAAGTATTATAAAATAAATTTCTTATATAGATAGTCCTAAAATACAATAAACCTTCTATTCTTGGGATTTTGATATTATTTTATGAGATGTAATATTTAAAATATATAAATAATATAAAATAAAAATATGTTTATCTTGGATCCCAATTGATTTTGAATCATCAAAATTGAATTTATTCACCATATATTAAATCTAGAAACTCCATCTTTCAGTCTACCTAAGGAATTTTATGCAAAAAAACTTGATGCTTATGCAGAGATGGATTATGTTTACCCCAAAGAAATAATGAACATGAAGAAAAAATTGAGGGTAATGTAGATCTTCCTAATGGTGATGCAAGTCTATATGATGTTTACATATAACTTCTTGATAGTTAGATAAGACAAACTTCAGAAATATGCAATGATAGATGATGCTTACATAGTAGTAGGATAATTCTTATTCCTATAAAGAATGATTCTTATACATCCAAGGATTTTTCAATTTTCTTAATTCACCCAAGTTAGGATGATTATTATGTGGAATAGAGAGGTAATTCATATACAGTCTATAATTTTCAAAAAAATAAGACATATAAAATCTAAAATTTTCAAAATAAATTCAATTCCAACTAAAATTGCTTCAAGACATTTTCACTATTCTCAATAATGCATCCAAGTGTTAATCAACTCAATATTCATAATCCTTCATATGCGTTACACTTTTTATGGTTTCACATAAATGTTTAAAACATCATATATCACAGAACCTCCTCATTGGGTAGATTCACTTAAAACTCTCCAAATGGATGTAGACAATACACTACAACCTTGGTACATGTCTTTAATGTAAGGAGAATCTCAACAATCATTGCATGTTGGATTTCTCACAAAGTAACCAACCTCATCCTATTTTACACAAATCTATGGGTAGATCCTATATTTTCCCATGACAAAATTAGGTGGATTCTTCTTTACATTTACAATGGCATCCAACTCTTCATTTTTTAATACACATTGACTTCATAACTTCAGCTGGTATAAAAACTCCTCAAAATTTGGATCCAAGTAATCTTCACCAAACTATTAAATATGGTACTCTATAGGCTTGTTATATATCTTTTACATAAGGAACATCTGAAAATTCATCACATTTTACATTTCTAATAAAAAAACCTCGGCATCTTTTACCCAAATCTATGGGTACCTCCTTCATTTTTCGTTACCAACATATAATAAATTATCCTTTACATGTACAATGGTAGCAAAATCCTAATTTTTTAACATGAATTAACTCAATTTATATTAAAAAATAAAACTTCATCCTCTGAAATCTAAGGGAACTTCAATATACCCCTTGTTAATTCTCAATATTCTAGAATTAGTTAAATTCTAAAAATTAATACCAGCTCTTATTGATAATTCTAACATCAGAATTGTAAAATGAGATCCTAAAAACATTTTCTCAACCATATGTTCATGTGGACACATTATCCCAATATTGAATATTAATTTATCATTAAAACTATTGTCTTATGTGATATTATAGGAATTAACTTCTTATTATTTTAGTAGAAAAACAAAATTCATCAGTATTCCTTCTATAGTGAACACTATTTAAAATAATTTAAAAATAAATGTAGTTCAGAATATAGAAAGTTCCAAAAATAATCACTTCATTTTTTCTCACTAAACAGATTCAGTTTCCAAATTCCCACTTTAGTTTCTCTTCATTACATGACATGTGTTCTCACAAAGTAGTGCATTTAATATTCATCTTGCATTACAAAAAATTCAGTTGAATGTGATTTATGAATATAAAAATAGACCATCATCATACCATTTAAATTTAATTAAAATATTTATTATGTAATTTTAAAAACTTTTCATTTTTTATTAATCTCAAATATTTTTTAACTATTTTTATAAAAAATGAATCACAAAAAGTTTAAAATTCATCCTTATAATATTTAGAGATATTCCATGAAATTTTCATATTTTTTAGAAATTTGATTTTTTATAAGGATAAATGCATCTTATTAAGTCACAAATAATCCTTATGATCTTAGGTATCAACATTAAAAAATCATTAATCATCCTTAAAAACTCAGGAATCATCCTCACAAATGAAATATTTGTCCTTACAAACTCAGTAATCATTATTAAAAAGTTCAAAAAATGGTTGTAATGTAGTCATAAATGACTCTCATAGAATTATTAATCTACCAAATTTCCATTATACAGTCAGAATGAATCTTATAGAATGTAAATTATCCTTGAAAAAATAAATGACTCTTAAGGAATGTTTGAAAAATTAATATGTTGAGTCTAAATGACTCTTACAATGTCACGAGTCTTTGTGATTTTGTAAAAATCCTCATGTGACGAGTCTTATTGAAATATCAATCACCCTTACATAAAATTGATAATACTTATATAAATGGAATAAATATTAAAAAATTATCATTCCTTTTCTTATTTTTCTTTTCTAATACAAGATGAATCTTATTAATTGAGTGAATTTCTTTTACAAAAGTATAATTAGCCAATTTTTAGCTTCTATAAGAAATTTCATAATTCCTTAAAATCAACTCCAATTCATCACAATCCTTCTACAATCAGATCTGGAACATTCATAAAAACTTCAATAATAGTCTTGTACTCTTCCAATAATCCTAATATAATGTTGGAAATGAATACAATACTCCAATAAAAACAAACTTCTCTTCAATATCCCCCTTTGGATTTGTTACCAACCCCATTGAAATTTTTATTCTCCACTCAACCCTTTGCAAGAACTCAGAAAGTCACATATCAATCATTAAAGAATATTCTTTTTTAAGTGGTAAGTTTATTGACACCACACTATAGGATAAGAAAATTCTTTTTTATAGAATTTTTATCACTAAGAGACAAGAAATTTTTTCCATGTGACTTAGATCTTATCTCCCTCATTCAATAATTCTTTTCTCATATAATTTCACTCCCCCTTATTTATAATAACCATATAATTATATTCACTATAGAAAATAATAGTCCCCCCCTTTGATAAATAATATTACACTAACTCTCCTCCTTTTACAATATAATCCAAATCGTTATGGGGGTTCATACTTCTTACACATTCCCAAGTGAGAGGGGAAGGATGAATGTAGGGTTTTAGCCTCAATCCAAAAGATCTCTCACTTTGAATTGAATTTGTAAATATATCTAAAATCATAACTTCTATAAAAATTTATTCAAGTTTTATATCACTATTATCCAAATTTTCTTTACTAAAATGATATCTATTGACAATGTACTTTGATATATAGAGATGAACTAGGTTTTTTTATAGATAAATTGAAATTTGATAATCACAATCAATTCTCAATGGCTCTTCAAATTCAAATTTAAATCTAATAATTATACATGAATCCATAACATCTTTATACAGGCATGTGTTGTTACAATATACAAAACCGCAATTATACTCAAATAAACTAAACTTTTTTTCTTATTATGAAAACTCCTACAACTCTCTATAAGGAAGAATGTTTTACCTAAGGTAGACTTCTGGTCATTATAGTCTCATTCATATTCTAAATCTATATATTGCTACAGGTTCAATTGTAGTCTATTTCTATATAGTAATCCATAGATCAAAGTAAATTTTACATATCTCAAAATTATTTTAGCTTCTATTTTATTATAATATTTAGAATCACTTTGAAATCATAAAAATATGGTAACTTTATTTGATATGTTTTTCCTTAATGTTGTTAGATAGAGAAGACCCTCCAATAATTCTCTTAAAGCCTCACTAATTTACATTAATTATAGATTTATCCTTTCTTAATATTGTTCTATTTTTTATAGTTGTTGATACTTATTTATAATCCTTCATTCCATATTTTTTACCAATTCTATAGAATATTTAAATTAAAATAAGATGATATAGTGGTTTTTATATGTAATTTGAAATCCCATAAAGTAGTTCATTTCGACCAACATAGAAATCTCAAAGTGATTTTTTATCATCATTACAAAGTCTTCACTAGGATAAACTTTTTCAAAAGCAAAATATAATGTAATCAATATAGATAATGAAAATTACGGTACCTATGGACATATATTTAACATATAATTTGATATCATAATTTCCCCTTGAAAATTATATATCTCTAAAATAGCTAAATAATTGTTCATACCATCCTATACGGGACAAATTTTTATCCTTTAAATATTTATTTAACCTAAATATCATTCTGTCATCATTTTCTAGAATAAATCCCATGGTTATTTCAATGAAAACTTATTCATCTAGAATTTCATTTAAGAAGATATATTTCATATATATTTGATAAATATTTTAGTTTCTATGTTCTTTTAGAGCCAAAAACATTATAATTGATTCTTTCCTTGAAATAAGAGTAAATTTTCTTTAATTTCATCTCTTTCATCTATGAGTAGCCATTTCAAACCATTCTGGATTTTTTTCTTGACACTTCACCCTTCGTGTTTAATTTTTTTTCTAAAATCCAACTTGGATACAATTACATTTATATTTACTGGTCTTCACACACATACTCCCAAGTGAAATTATTCTAAACTTTATTAAGTTTTCCATTTTAAGTATTTATCCACTCCTCATACTCAACTTCTTCTAAAATTTTTTGAGGTTAAAATCGATAAATAAGAATAGTTTGAGTTTAAATCCTTAATATTCATCTTATTTGAATTGGTGAACATTGATTTCAAATGATATTTTTTGAATCCACATGCTTCTAAAATATCTCAGATCTCAAAATTTAATTATTAATTGTTTTTTATCCATCATCAGTTTGTTAAAAATAAACATTAATATAATTATTAACATTCAAAACATTATCATCAACTTGTTTTATCTAAATATTATATGCTTCTAGGTTCATTATTCTCATCCCCTTCTTCATTTACCACCTCTATCTTGCATTGATTTTCAATAATTTTCAAATAAAATAAATAATTTTTTTATCCTTTTATTCTAGCATTTAAAACCACTTATATTAGATAATTATCCAATGAATGTCCCTTCTTTTACTTTTTTTTAAATTTCCCATTTTAGTGTTTCTAATATTCATACATTAATGGTTCTCAAAACATTAAAATACATCGCAATTATATTTCTATTGTACTTTATATCATAGGGTTTCATGTGTGTCTTGAGTATCAGAAAATAATTTTTGTGAATAAGTATAGTATCACAAACATCTTATCTATAGAAAACCTTTAAAATTATATTATCATCCAGTATATTTCTTCCCATATCGATAATCATTTTGTTATTTATTTTTACTAAACCATTTTGATTTGGTTTTTATGGTGTACTATATCAATGATTTATTAAATTTTTTAAGATAACTTTCAAAATTATTACATGTATACTCTTTTCTAATACATTATTTTAGATTTTCTATGTAAACTCCAAGATCTCTCTCAACCTATCTCATTAGGATTTTAAACATTTCAATAGATTTTTACTTCTGTTTCATGAATAGAAAATTTTTAATTATAGTGTATTCATGAATGAAAGTAATGAAATATAGATAAAAACTTGTAGACTTATGCCTCATTGAACTACACACATCTTATTGAATAACTTCTCGTATTCTAGTTGATCGAATCATCACTCTTTTTTATACTCCTTAAACCATTTTACACTTTTTGAAAGTTATAAAAATAATATATCTTTCCATTTAATGTTAGGGTAGGTCTCTCACTACATCATATGATATTATTTTTATCAAATTCCATTGGAAAAGGTGGAAAATCCTCTTATGGTATAGTTTATTCTAATATTTTTCACTCAAATAGCATGTATTAGTTGGATCACTAATTTAAAACAAATTACCACTTGTCCTCTAACCTTTGCTGATGAGTCCTCAGTATATATATTTTTTTGATGAGGTATGCTTTTTCTTAAAAAAATCATTTCTATCACCACATAATTGGATCACAATTAGAAGATTTTGTATGAGCCCTTCGACAAGGAATACTTCATTGTATTTTAGTCTTTGAGCTTCTATCTCCATAGCTTCAACTCCCTTTATTTTAAAAGAGTTATAATTCCCAAATTATACTACCCCTTTATCATTTTTTTAATATTATTTAAAATTTCACTATCAAAGAAAATATTTTAGGAATATCCAAAGTCTAGAATCTAAGTTTTTCCATTATTACATTATTTCAGAGAAACATCAACAATGAGTGACATTTCTTCCTTGTTCACCTTCTAAATAGCCTTTATATTTTCAGTAAATAAAGGATTTTTTATGAGAGTGGTCATAAAATCTTTATTACTATGATCCTATTGGTTATAACCTCCACACATATCTTTAAGACACTCAAATATGTCTTTCATTTTCATTCTTTCTGAATTTTTAACTTATAGTTTTCTTTCTCTTCATCTTTTTATAGTTGATTCTATTATTGTTATAAAACGTGCCTCTTGATTCATGAATACTCTAAGATAGTGACATGTTATACCATAATGACTATGATTTGTGTCTATAAATCCCATATCACCATAAATATCCTATGAATTTTGATCTTCCATAATGATAATAGTAATCTTGTTGAAAAAACTTATGTTACTTCTCTACCATGATTTGAGATTTATTTTTTCCTATGGGTGTTTCTCCTAGATATATAGTTTTCATTTATTGATATAGAATATTTTTTTATCATTTATCATAACATAAAATTTCCCTATTTTTGAATTTGAACCTATATTGTTAGTAAAAAATTTACTTTTAATTTTAGTAGGTGTAGTTTAACCTATCCTTTTGGGATTTGTTTCTTAGAAACTTGAAATGATTTATCCTTTAATTTCATAACATTATATAAAAATTTATTCATATTATTAAAATAATCCCCATACTAAGTAAACTTATATTATCTCTTCCTTATATATCTATCCATCAAAGTTAGTTTACCATCCAGATCATTCATGATTTTCTCTGGCTCAGAAAATTTCATCTTAAAGAATTTGATTTCATCAATATATGATGTTTCCATTTTTATATATGCCACATTTACTTAGAATTCATTTAATTTTATTTCTTCAATATATTTTATTCTTTGTTAGTTTTATTATTCTACTCAAGGTATTCTTAAAGTTCATATTTCAATATGTACAACATATAAGTGACCTCTCCTTATTATTCTTCACTACTAGTGTATTATTCATGTTTCACTACATGATACAAGATGTTTGTGGAAATATAAATACTTAATTATTATGATTTTATTATTTATGATAATTAATATTCTTCCTCTTTATATATAAAACTAATTTTTTTTCTTCTTGTAAATTTCCTTTTGTTCTCAACAGATTTATAAAGAATATTTGATTATTTATAAAATTTATTCTTTTGAGGCTTCTTATTCTGATCATTAAATTTATACTCACTACTTTTCTTATTTGGATAGTTAATAGAAATGTATACAATACCACCTCTATTTAAAAACTTGAGTGGAATTTTTCCCTTATACTTTCCCTTTCCTTTTATGATATTCATTGAGATAAGATACATAATTCTCTTAAATTATTTATACTCTTTTTCATCGTCATCAAAATCACAGGAATCATTAATTTCAATATATTTAATTTAGATATTTCTTATGGATTTAAAATACATTTACTATTTTAATTTATTCTTGAATGTTGGATTATTTATCATTTAGTGTGAAATAAGAATATTTTTTAATTCATCAAGTGTAAGATCGTATATATAATTTAATGATAAAACTTTAGGATCAAATCTATTTGGAAGGTTTCTCATTAACTTCTTAACAATATTAAAATATTCCATATTTTATCCATATCCTTTAATATTTTTGGATATTTCATACACTATTTAAAATTAGTCTTCTATGGTTTCTTCTTCAACCATTTTGATATCCTCAAAACATGCTCCTCTATATCTATAAGTTTTCTTCTTTAACTTTCACATTTCCTCAAAAATTGATTTCTAGTTTGTACCTTTGTTATAAACTTTAGTTGATAAGTACATGAGAATATAATTAATGTCTATTTTTTCAATTTTTAAATTATTTTTATCATCAAAATAAATTGTATCACTTCTTTCAATAGGTTGAAATCTAATTGTTTCTACATCAATAACCACTGAAGAAAGTGATAAAGTTATGGTGACATATTATTCATCCATCCATGAGATTCCATACCATTAAATTTTGGAACACCCCTATTTTTTTAATAATTCATTTATCAATTAATACAGTTAAATTATTTTATATAGCGAACATATATATGCTCTAATACCAATTGATATTCCCTAGGAATGGGTGCACCGCTAAGAGGAGTGGTCGAATCAATGGTGCTTTTATTTTATAATTTATTCTACTTAAAATAAACCTTTATTATTGGTTGTTAACTAATCCCATAAATTTTAAAATCATACTTATTCAAATGAAAAAATGAAAAAAGTATATGGAATATAAGGTTTTTATAAGGTTTGGTTCTAGTGTGGGGATCTACTTCTTACTATGAATGGGGTGTCTGGGTCACAAATTTTCCATTAAAAATATATAGAAACTTAAATGTGGTTTGGGAGATATAATTCACAACTAGTTTTTTTAAAACACTATGAAATATCCAACATGACATAAACTAACCCCCTCCAGTGTATAAGATCTTCAGAATAGGGTGAAAAAACGTACAAGAAAATCATGGTTGTTTTAGAAATAAAAATTGATCTTTCTCTTGGGATTTCAAGACAATAATATTATAATATTCTCATTTATTAAAGTGCATTGACCTCTAATATTTAATGTTGAACTCAGATTATCCATTCTTTCTTACTTTATATAGAATCACTTGATGACCTTCTTCTCAACCTTGAATCACTAGATTCTCAAACCCTTGTAAGTTTTCTTCTCTCTTCAAATCACCCAGACATTCTATTTTTTCTCTTAATTTATTTCTTAGTATTAGTATGAAATATATCACTCATAGTTATTCAATATTATCTAATTAATCTATAATTATAATTATTAAATAATTAAAAATAATTAAAAAATAATTTTTATTCGCTTTTTAAAGAATTATCCCAAAAAAATACACAATGAGATCCTATAAATATTTCCTAAACCATATGTTCATGTGGGAATATTTCCATAATCATTTAATATTCCTTTCTAATTAAAACCACTCTCTATAGTGATATTATAGAAATTTCATTCTATATATTTTATCTCAAAATCAAAATTATTGGGTATTCATTTAGAAATGATCACCATTAAAAAAATCCCAAATATATTCATTTGAGAACTCCTAAATGTTCCAAAAATGATATCTTATCTTCATATCACTAAAAAATCAATATTTATCTTCATCCAATTGTATATCATGGATTAAAACACGTTCTCATGGTGAAACAAATTTAATACCTATTTTTCATCATAACATATTCATTTACATGTGATTTATGAATACCATAACATTACAGTATCATCCCATTTAAATTTCCCATGACTGTTTATTATATAATTTAATAGACTTTTCATTCTTCATCAATCTGGAATATTTCTAATGGATGGACTCAAAATGGATTTTATGAAATGAATAATTCATCCGTATAATCTCTAAAGAGTGAATTTTTCAAAAAAAAATTAGACAAGTGATTTTTTTAAGGACAAACGACTCTAAAAAAGTAATAGAGCATCCTTAAAATAGTAGGGACCATCCTTACAAATCAAGAATAATCCTTAAAAACTCAATAATCATCCTCACAAATATAAGAAAATGTCTCGTGTGCATTCCTCAATGAATCTTATATAATTATACTAATTTTTCTATTATAGGTTGACTCTTATGAAATTTTAATGATCCTTATAGAAATTAATAACTCATATAGAATTTTTTAATCATTCTTATGTTGAGTCCAAATTAATCTTACAGAGTCCAAAATCTCTATGACTTAATCAAAAATCACAATTGGTGGATCTTATATAAATCTCAAGCATCCTTATAAAAGATATATGGTCCTTATGGAAATAAATTACTCTAATATAATTACTATAACTTTACCAATTTTCTATTTTTTGAGCCAAAATGACTCTTATTAATTTAATAAATGACTCTTATGGAAGTATAATTAGCCAATTTTTAGCTTTTGTATAGAATTCTTGTAACACCACAAGTTTTTTTTAAAAAAATAAATTGAAATACATGAAACCCTGTTTTAAGTGGATATTTATAACTAGCCTTTCAAAATAATTTTTCCACTTCTATGTTTCAAATTTCGAAAAAATAGTCATCTACAATTGTATTCAATAAGTTATTTAGAGCTGAATGGAACCAAATTGTTTTTTTGGAGAATAGTAACATACCCTTATGAATTGTAATATGAATTGTAATATGAATAGTAATATGGCATTAATGAATAGTAAATTGTACTATTATTTTATTTTCTTAAGGATTGAAGATAATGACATTTTGGTTAATTTTTCAATGTGATATAAAAGCAGTTATAGTTTTAAAAATGTTAATTTTTAAATTAAGTATGATTTTATTTAAAATTTAAATTAATAATATTTAAGAAAATTATTTTAAAAAAATGGACTTCATTTTTGAATTCTACACATCAAAAAATGGTAAGGGTGAGTTTTGGGATTTTTCTGAAATTCTTGAATTTTTTATGAATAGTGAAATACGGTAAAATACCGTATATTAAAATTATCAGTTAAATACACTATTTATGACATCATAAGTGATATAATACCACTTGGTTCGAACTCACATGCCATTATTACTATGTTGGGTCTCACTAATTAAGATTATTCATAGTCTTGAGCAAAGATATTATATTAATGATTAAAATAATGAAAAATACCGCCTCTCCTCTACTATAAATACCACTCTCATTCCCCTCTTCCTCCCATGCCTCTCAAGCCTTGATCCTTACCAAAGGTCTGCCCAATACTCTTTCCAAGGATCTTTCCTACGCCCTAGAGCTTCTGGTCTCACCAAAAGGCCAAAACCAAAGGCCTTAAGAGGGATCTCAAGCAGAAGAGATCAAGAGGTAAACATCATCTTTTATTTTCTTTCTTTCCTTTCATTTTATATTATTCTTTTTCATTACCTTTGGATTATGTTGGGATATTTCATTTCATATCCCCTTTACTTAACATGTTATGTAATAATTATGAGAGACCCTGTTTCTCTCATCAAATTATTTTATGAAAATTTAAACGACGTTGTTAGGCTGCCGAATTTTTGTAAGATATTTCTCAAGTTTTCTTTTATTTCAAGATTTCATTATTTTATTATTTTTTCCTCACCTCCTATTATACAAGAGAAATAAAATTTCCATGATCTTGTATATTCTGTAAGTTCTTGTGTTCATGTAAAATTCAACATCAATCTTCTTCTCCTCTCCCCACTTATTCAAAGAATAAAAACTTTGTCCGTGATGTGTCGAATTTCGACATCGTGGATGATGTGATTTCATTTTCATTTAAATCCTTCTAGGATGGTCATGAAACCATTTTTATGGTTGATACAGGTTATAATATATGTATTATGTCTCATACAAGGTTCTGGAAATCTTTTGTATCAATTTTTTTAAATTATAAAACAAAATGAGGTCAATATTATCAAAGAACCACTAAAATGATCTAAACAAAAATTATTAAAGTTTTTTTACTTATGAATCATCCTCATGTAAGAATTCAAAATGATAAATGGTAAAATTAATGGTTCTATAGATATATAAATACCATTCCACTCCAATTCTGGAGTTTCACTTCTAATCGACAAGAACATCCATCATGAACCAATCATGGAAATCATGTAAAGAACTCACCCAAAAACAGTGCAAGGAAGAAAATACTAACAATTAAAGGGTGAAAATGATGTAATGAAATGAAAACATAAGGTATTATAAAGATGGATATGTTTCTCTAAGATATTAAAAATACTATTTTAATCATTATACAGGAGTTTTAAACAACTTTGAAGTAAGACAAACATGAGGTAAGGGAATTCCTAACCCAATTTACATTCTCTGGGTTAACCTTCTACTTCATTATTTATGTAGTATTAAAATTGTTTTTGTGATGATTTTTATTAATATTATGTTGAATTATGTGTAATTATAGTGTATATACATATTCCATCCACTCTATTAAGTCTCTCTTTAATTGTATGATATTTTCAAGTGGGTTTTCTTTTAAAATCCTTTTTCAGAATTTAGTTTTTCAAAATTCAAAAGAAATTTTTTATGCTATTTTACATGTTGTATTATTATGTTCTGGATATTGGGCATTGTTTATTATAAATTTAGGGTCCTATATTTCCCTCCAATGCAATGGGTATTTGTAAGTTGGAGGTCGGTCGTATGGTCACTCCAAGTGTAACTGTGAGGGTTATACAAATTGTGAGGTAGTCGTGAGGGTTACAAATTAAAAGGTAACCGAGATGGTTACAAGATTATGTAATTAATGCCCCAAGATACCTTTATGATTATATTTATTTTGACGCTCCTTTTCTTCATAGATTCTAAATGACTGAAAAAGGGGAATACCTTAACATAAAGTGATTTATCCTTTGAAGAAACATCAAAAATTGACAAAGGAATGAACACGGATTGGCTTCAGCATGGGCCGTGCAGGTTCCAAGACGGTTCCGCAGGGTACCTGCACACCACATATTGGGCACGCAGGTGACATGCGCGCCCTATTTAATTTTCGCTCGGGGTCTTCAGCAGCCTATAAATACCCCTTGTGGGCCCCCCATTTCAAGGATGAAATATCCAGAAACCCAGATTTGAGATCTTGGTGCCTAGTCTCTTCTTGAAGCCTTATGAACACTTCAAAGGTAATTTCTTACCTAGAACGGAAGATCTAAAGAGTGGGAACAAGGCCTAAGTGTTGAAATTCATCAACACCTGCATGCCTAAGGGTCTAAACTCTTAAGGGAAATGAAGACACCAGCGTGCCGCCTTATTCCTTCAACAGAATCTACACGCCACTCATTTAAAAGTATTTAGTGATAATACTAAGGGTTTGAGACAAGCCTCACACAAGTATTACCCTATGGGTTGACCATCGCATAGGTACATATGTGTCATGAAAGTATACCTACGCGACCAGTACCTTCGCACCCCAAAAGGACCTACGCGCCTACTTCTTTTTGGGTGCCCCTCCTGCCTATTCACCCCTCTTATTCAAATCCATCTCACCTATTCAAGATCCAGCCTACAAAACCCTCTTCAAAGCCATTTTTGACATGGTTCCCTTATCAGATTCCTAATCTGAAAGGAATTATGTGGAACATATCTTAAAACCTAGTGATTTATATGTATTCATGTCACTAAGTTTATAGATTTCATTCATTCAACCTCATCCTTTAAGATGAGAGGATCTTTAATTTGGGCCTCATTTTCAGGAGTAATCCCCAATCTTAATTTCTTTAAATTTGGGAATCCTCTTTAGGAGTAAACCCTAATTCCCCCATTCATGGGCCTCCTTCTCTGGAATAATCCCCAATCCAAGATATTTAATCTGGGCATCCTCCTTAGGAGTAAGCCCCAAGTTCCCAAATCTGGGCATCCTCCTTGGGAGTAAGCCGCAATAATAATTCCCCTTAACGTGGGCCTCCTTCTCATGAATAAGCCCCAGTTCTCAAATCCCTTTAACCTGGGCCTCCTTTTCATGAATAATCCCTAGTCCAATTCCCCTAACCTGGGCTTCCTTTTCTGGAATAATCCCCAGTCCAAGTTCTCTTAACCAGTCTTAATTTACTTTTGATTTGGTCTTCTTTCTCAGGAGTAAAACCCAATCATAAGTCCCTTCTAAGTTGGGCATCCTTCTCAGTATTAAGTCCTAAGTTAAGTATCCAAATCTCCATAAAGCACATATACCTTTATGTACCTTGTTCCTAGTATTCTTCTTTGAATTAAAACCTAATATTCATCTATCTAGGTAGTCATATGTACATAAGCCCCACATTATTTCTCATGATTTAATATTTCGTGGAACAATTGTCAGGATTTACCAATACCTCTTATTTCTCACACCGAGCATGACTCACATGAGCTTAGAGCATAAAAGTGACTATGAAATCTTTCTTTGAGCCATCAACCAGGCATAAACCTCATACTTCTTTACTCGAACTACATGGGTTTTGATTCCTTTTTTAAACAAGAATATGTAGGTATCCCATCTGCGGGTACGATCCCAACTCTAAAATAATACATGTCCTTCTGAATGAAAATAAACTTCAAGTGCCCCGCGGAGTGGCTTTAAAACCAATATGGTTATCATAATTACCAAGATATTTCTATATAATTTTTTGAAGGATACCATTGACTAAGAATCTCTAAACAAATACAGATGATTCTCTATCGATGAAGAACCTCAAATACATATAAAAGATTCTCTAAATCTCCTACATAATAATCATTGATTGTCAAATATAAAGGAAATATCATTTTTATTCTTGGTAATTTAATAAGGATACACGAACATAACTCAACTCTATAAAGAGAGTCCTAAAGTAGACAATAATTTCCCTCAAAAATGTGTGATGAGTCTGACCTCCCATCCTCTCGACCAATGAAAATTCTTAAGCCTCATTGGTTCACAACTAATGAGCACCTACCTTTGTAGAGTATGTCCAAATGGATATAGAATCATTGGATGTTTCTAGTTCTACGAACAAACCCATTAGAAACTGATTGTAATGTTTGAACCTTAAACAAATTAGGTCATCCCCAATTCCAGCATGAAACAAAAAATGGTGAACCCGATGTGAATCCTTAACCAAGTTAAAATGATGTTTTACTTATTTGTTAGGCCCCTATTTAAACTCAATGAGAGGTCCATCAAAACAATCAATAACATATGTGCTCATCCAAAAGATGTAGTGGCCAAACTTATCTTGATTATGTATGTTATATCAAACAGGCACTTTTTTACATGATCTTTTGCGTTACAGAAATGGCTTCTCTTAGTTCACACCTGTGAATACCTCTACTGTAAATGCCTCTACTACTGCTCCTGTTGGATCGTCATCCGCTCTAAGGATGAAATCACCTACTCAGTATCTTCAAGCTGGGTATCAAATGCGCTGGTTAAGTAATACCGTCAAAACTATACTATTACAACTCTGGAGGCTGGTCGACAAGCCCTCCAAGTCAATAATTCACCCTGGTTGTCCGAACAGCGATGACCAGCGATCAAGAACCAGGTGGTGCCAACCACCATCTCCAACCGTTTCGGGTCGTTATCCCCAGAACGCAATCACCAGTCCCTCCCATATTCTGCGGAGGTAAATAAGAAGGTCACTGAAGGACTTAATTCAAGGATATAGGATTCCTTCCTGAGGACTCCCACCAACAATCGCCACTAGACTCATGCGACAATGCACCCCCAACAAGATGAGGGTGTCGTCTCCAGGCGTTCGACTCAGGTTCCTCAAACCCAAGAAGGAAATACGAACCACCAGAGGCGACGACTGGTCAATAGTGATCAGGTTCTTATCTCTGCCATTTCCGGAGAAGTCCACCAACCTAACTTAGTGGAAAGCAACGAGCGGGCACACACACCCGTCCGTTTTAATTACGCTGTCCAGCAGACTCATCTGGAAGCAACATGCCATTCCTACCAGGAAATTCTGGTGGAGTACTATAGACAGGAACATACACCTATTTATAAATCATCAGCTAGTCAGCAGGCTCGTCTGACTACATACGATGAATACCACCAACACAATGTATTGAAAATTGGTAAACAGGAACATACACATGCTTACACTCATCAATCCTGTCAGCATCTTCATCTATCATTATTGAAGGAAGTTCATCAACCATGTTCAGCGGGGTGCAATCAGCAGGCACATACACCTACTAGTATTGATCAAGCCTACCAACAGTCTCGTTTGGTAGCACCCAGAGAAGTCAATTGGAAAGACCCAATGACAAACAGGAGGAAGACTTAACTCTTTTCCCCCACACTTGAGTACTGTCATAATTCACTGATAGGAAAATGAGGACATTAGAAGGCACATACACCTACTCCAGACACAGAATGGACGTATATCCCCGTTCCGATAGCTAAAGTCACCAAGCATATTCTATCAATGGTGAAAGAGCAGAAGCAAATCCCTGCTCATATGCTAGATGCCTGTCAGAATATTATAACATCTTCAGTAGCATCACAGGGAATGAAATGAAAATCTATCCCCACCAGTGGAGTGACACATCAACATATCACTTCTGAACAGACACACACCTTTGTTCCAGTCCAGGAGGGTTGTGGGGCGTACTCCCCCATATCATACAGACAACCAATTCAGGCACATACAACTGATTTGAGTGGAGGTAATCAGACTAACCTGACTATTTCTCTTGAGAAGGCACATACACCTGCCCATAATAACCACTTTTTTCAACAAGTGGTTCCTAAAGTGAGTAATAATGCGTCTAAGAAGAAGAATCGTCCAGCATAGTCAATAAATCAAGAGACAGTCTATAATAAGTCCTTGCTCAATGCTGGAGTTCTTGAAGCTCTTAGACAATTATTTGTTGGAATTCAAGATTCTACTCTCTCCTTTCCCAATAGTGGGAACATTAATTCTGAAGGTCTTCATCAGACACTTCCTCATGAATCCTTGCTTCATGACAGTTTAGTCGATCTCAAAGTTTCATCTTCACATTAGAGCCACAAGAACCCTCTGTGTGGCCAGAAGATCAAGGAGCAAAAGGTTTCATCTTTTGTTGTAACCCACCACGGTGGTCCTCCCCATGATGATGAATTTGCCTGTGAAATTCCTTTCCACAGTAGTAATTCACATTGCCTAGAAAATGCTCCAATGGACGATGTAGTGAAGAGAAATCCCTCTTATCTTGAGGCACTTGAAAATGTGAAGCCAGTCATGTATGATGCTTTACCGCTAGCAGGCGAAATGATTTATCGATCAAAAGATATCCTAGGGTGTAGGTCATTCTCTGAACCACCCCTGGGTCATTCATCTTCTAGTTTGATCATTGAATTCTCTACCATTCTTTTTGAATCCGATGAAGCAAAAAAGGAAGCAACAGCTCTGGTCTAATCAGGTAGAAGAATCTTCATCGAATGATAAAGAGGAGGTATTGAATATAAGAAAAAAACTATAAAAAGGTGAAGTGCCAGTCATGTTTTGGCCTTTGGCTGACTCTCATTATGAAATTCCAGAAATGTTGAAGGAAGATTGTATTCAAGATATTCGTCTCAACATGTGGAAAACTCTTTGTAAATTGAAAAATAAAATATTATCTTATGATGAATATGAAAATCATGTCAAGATAATAGAAGGGTTACGATGCCAAATTGATTTGGCCTCTCTCTCAGTTTCTCGATATCTGAAGGCTGAAAAGCTACAGAGATCCCTTCAGTGTTCATGCCTTAGCGCACTAAGAAGATTGCACCAGCTAATTGCCAATCCCCCATCTGGTATTCATATCTGGGGATGGGGTGTTCATGGAGCACTACATTTCACTGTACTCTCCAGTCAACAAATCCTGCTGAAGATGGTCTCATGCAATGTTATTGCCCATGGTCGGCCACAGCCAATTGGATTTGTTTGTAATCAAAGGCTTGCTCAGGAACATCCCTCAACTAGTTCTTCCCAAAGTCAGGCATATAAATAACAAGATGTCGAATTACTCTTGCATCAGTCAAATGAGAATATTGAACATGCTTCTCATTTAGAGCGAGCACATCATCAGGTGACATAAGTGTCAGAAATCATCCAGTGTTCATTTGAGCAAGGTGATTTGAGTGGATGTAGGTTGATGCATCCAGCCAATTTCTGGACTAAAGTCCCCAAGATTATGAGATCATTTATGAAAGCCTCAGATATAGCAGCTCAAGAACCACCTCAGCTTGACAGACTGGGGACTCTTTTAACCCAACCCTTAGAATCAACAAATAGGATTCGAGGAGTTGAGCAGAAACAGCAGGAACAGCCCCAGTCCACCGGAATGGGGACTTTTTCAAATCCTCAATATCTTCCTCATAGAAAGTCAGTCTTCTCTTGATTAGGGAAGAATCCAAAAGAGGAACGAAGATCCGAATTATCAAAATATTCCCTCCAAATTACGGTTCATCAAGAAGTTCCTGAGGGATCAAATCAACAAAAGGCAATGTCTCATCAAGGACATGGAAAAAGATAGTATCACAGAAATGTTGATAGAAGGGATGCAATGCGTTATGCATCAATTAATGTCATCAATGTCATTGTTTCTGATCCTCTAGAACATGAGGATCATTCAGAGGGATCAGATGAATAATATCCTTCTCAATAATTTGTACGCACATACACAAATGAAGAAGGTGTGCGTGCATGAAATCAAAGGCTTACCCAAAATCTAGGTATTCCATCAAATAACCAACTTTCCCCTCTCTGAAAAGCATCTAACAAGGGGAAAGGAAATAATCAGGTTATATTCCAGCCTTCCTCTAGAGAATTTCAATCACTCTCACTAGAGAAAATATTTGCACAACAGGAGGAAGAAATAAAGGAATTGACGAGGTTGAATGCAGAACTACTTCATGGTAGTCTTCCTCTTAAGAGTGATGGAGTCAGTCAGCCAAGGGAATTTGTTGTGGATACTGAGATGGATCAAGAATATCCTCCGTTATCAGTACACCCTCACAGGTTTAATCCTATGGGTCAGGTGCAGCAACAACTGATGGTGTTATCGTCAGTTATAGTATCATCCACCACATTTGTCCAAACTCCAGTTATTGCACCTGCTCAGGTCTAAGCTCAAACGGATGTTTCTCAAAAGTTAATAACTACTATTGAGTCATTAATAGCTCTATTGCAAGCTATAGAGGGAAAACGTGCTCAAATTCAACCAGAAAAGAGATCTTACCCTGAATGTGTTGATGAAATTCCTCCCCCATCAAATTTTTCAAGTACCACATTCCCAATCTTTAATGGTTCGGGATACCCAGAGCAACACGTAACACATTTTGTTTCTTGTTGTGATCCTATGATGGGAACCCCTCAACAATATGAAGCAGTTAATCTCATGTGTTTTGTACAATCATTACAAGGGCATGCCTTTGTCTTGTATACAATCTTGCAATCCCAGTCAATTACCGGATGGGAGGATCTCCGCCAATTATTCCTTATTCAATTCAGCTAAACTTTTCCAAAGACAACATTTTTTGATCTTACAAATTGTAAGCAAAGGGAGAATGAAAGGGTTTCAGATTTCATTGCTCGCTGGAAGGGATTAACATATTCCCTAAGCTTAGCAATCTCTCAAGAGGAATTGTTTCCAATATGTGTGGCAAATTTGCGTGATGAATTATGCACACTATTGATCCATGTGAAATACATAGGAGGGTTTCGAGACCTTACTTTGATCCCTCAGTAGATCGAAGACTCTCTTACAAAGACTAAGGATAAAACTCGTGTAATTCCATCAGCTCCAGGAAGGATAATGGGTAGAGTAGAGACTGCTACAGTTATGCTTAAACAAGCACCAGTACCTTCTTCTACTTTAAAACCTTCATCTTATCGAAGGGCTCCACCTCCTAGGCATCAACAGCAAAGGTTGTTTCATCAATATGATCAAAGAGATCAAAGACAAAAAAAAATTGAGGATCTAAAGATCAAAGTTTATGCTTTCTGAAATGAAAAAGTTATCGGTTACTTCATTTCAGCTCTGGAGAATAATTTGGTTAAATTTCAAAGGCCCAAAAGGCCAAACAAGGAAGGATATGAATATTGTCCCAACTATTTCCCATTTCATCAGATGTTGGGGCATCCCATTCAAGATTGTTTTGTCTTTAAGGAACTCCTAAAAAAAATGGTCGACTCGGGACAAGTCAAATTGAAAGGTTATTCATCTCAGGTAGCATGTTTTATTACTACAGATCAAGAGGAAGAAGGCGAGTGGCAAGAAGTCAAGAGAAAAAAATGCACAGAAATATAATGATTGGATGGTCAAAAAAAAGATCAATCGAACTAATTCCATTTTACGAATGCAATTGAAGAAACCAATTGTGTCTTCTGCTATGAATTCCACATCAAAACCCTCTTCATTAGAGGGAAAATCCTCAAAGAAACGGCATTATTCAAAGAAATAAGAGAAATCATAAGAAGATGAGATGGTGTCAAAGCCCAAGTTGTCTTTTACTCTAGCAGATTTTATGCCATCTACTTCGAAGCCACGGGCACCGCCCCATCAAACGGCACAGCCTAAACTGGCTAATCAAGCAGAGTATTCATTATACAAACAGTTGATCTTTGGTTCTGTTAACATGATTCACTTAACAGATCCTTATTCCAGTCACAGTTTTGATCCTGATTAACCTGAGTTCCCTATATAAAACAGAGGAATTAGAGGGAATTTTAGAGGTCTGGGATACATAGGAATACGTTGATATCCCAGAAGCCACTATTCCAATTCTACCCCTACTAGAACTATATATGCAGCAGAAACTCATGGAAGAGCCCTTCAGCGAGCTCAAAAAGAACAAGAAAGTTCTTCCACATAGGGAAGATTCAGTCCTGGAACAGTTATTTTGGAGGTTACACCTTCTTCCTCTCAGTAGGTAAATAGACCCATTTGGTCTAATCTTCCAAATCCATGAGTATTTCCAACCCCTACCCCGATACAAGATGCATCTACTTCCAAAGCATCAACTTCTAAGGCACCTGAAAAACCACATGTTCCTATTGGGAAACGTGGACCTTTGGATCAAAAATATGATGTCTTGAAACATTTGGCCCAATTACCGGCCAAGTTATCAATTTTGGATGCCTTGAATCTATCAAAGGATCTTCGGGAGGCACTCATTGAGGCTTTGTCAAGTCCTCGGGAATTCAAAATTGAAATTGTTGTGGCTAAAGTATATAATGTAGAGAATAATCATACAGAATTCCATGCGATGATTTCTTTCACAGATGAAGACGAAGACAATGTTGTGCATGGACATATTAGACCTTTGTATTTATCTGGAAAGGTCAATGATGTAGACATCCAGAGAGCTTTCATTGATAATGGTTTAGGAGTCAACCTCATCCCCATTCGTACACTTTGTCGATTGGGCCTCACCGAATCTGATTTATCTCCTTCTACTCAGATGTTTCAAGGATATGATAAAAATAAACAAGAACCTATGGGTGAGATCACACTCAGAACTCAATTTAGAGATCTTATATCCAATTCATATTTCATGGTTGTTCTTCATGACACAGCTTTCAACGTTTTTCTTGGAAGACCTTGGCTACATCATCATGCAGCTATTCCTTCATCATACCATCAATGTCTCAAATATTGTTTCAATGGTCAAATTGGTACATTGTATAGTGATAAAGCCCCATTCAAAACATGTGAATCTCAATACATTGAGGTAGAATTCTATCACATGGATGGAAAGGAGAAATCCACAACAAGGAAGGTTACCAAAGTTAATGCTCCATATGGTTTGGAAAAGATTCCAGTAAACCCATTTATACATGTGAGTACATGTTATGTGTTGAATATCAGTCAAATTGATAGGATAGACCCAAATCCAAATACTCTTACGGAAACTTCCATAATGTCAATTATAGAAATCAAGCCAGACAGCATGGGAGAAATTAGTGATTCACCAAGAAATGATGAAAGCTCAAATGGAGACGTCTTCATTTCATCTGCTGAAATCCAGCAAGTCTATACTTTTCCAACCAGGCCAGAAGAAGTTATAGCAATGTCAAAGGTGAACGATGATGTCAATTCTCAATCCATCATCTCCTCTTTATTATCCAAGGAAGACCCTTCATCATCAATAGGGTTAGAAATGGAAGCCTCTTCTTTAAGATGTTCAAATTTTAACATCTCTCTTGATCCTATAAATTCTACTTCATCATCTACTATGGAAGTAGAAACAGAATAAATAACACATGTTGAAGAATAAGAGGAAGATCTCAGGGATTCTCCTCCAGCATTTGAAGAGGGTATCTCTACCACTGTGGATGAACTCAGAGAAATAAATCTGGGTACAAAAGAAGATCCACGTCCCACTTTAATTAGTGTGGAAACGACTCTTGAAGAGAAGGAAATGTATATTTCATTCTTGAAGCAAAATCGAGATATATTTGCTTGGAACTATACAGAGATTTCAGGCTTTGATCCTGATGTTGCTACTCATCGTTTGGGTTTTCCAGAAAAACATCGAGGATTCAAGCAAGCCGCAAGAAGAACACACCCAACTTATGCTTCCAAAATTGAAGTTGAAGTGGATAAGATTATCAAATATAACTTCATCAGAGAAGTTAAATATCCCAAGTGGTTGGATAATATTGTCCCTGTGAAAAAGAAGAATGGAAAAATTAGAGTTTGCATTGATTTCAGAGATCTTAATCAGCATTGTCCTAAGGATGATTTTCTAGTTCTGATCACAGAACTCTTAATTAATGAAACAGTTGGATATGAAGTACTTTCCTTCATGGATGGATATTCCAGGTATAATCAAATCTAAATGGCTCCAGATGATGAAGAATCTACAGCCTTCAGAGCCCCTCAGGGTTTGTTTTTCTATCGTGTAATGCCCTTGGGCTTGAAGAATGTAGGAGCAATATATCAACGTGCCATGCATCGTATCTTCAAACCCTTTTTATGGAAGTTTGTTTAATGTTATGTGGACGATTTGTTGGTTAGATCTAGGAAAAGTTATAATCACTTGGCTGATTTGGAAATCATATTCCACAAACTTTGACGACACAATTTGAAGATGAACCCCTTAAAATGTGCTTTTGGGGTAACCTTAGGAAAATTTCTCGACTTTGTTGTACTTCATCATGGTATATAAGTCAATCCTGAGAAGAAAAATTCAATCCTTGGTATGTCACCTTCTCGAAATTTGAAGGAATTGAGAGGACTTCAAGGAAACTTATCCTATATTCGGCGTTTCATTGCCAATTTGGCTGGAAAAAGTTTACCCTTCACCAAATTGATGAATAAGGGAGTCACTTGCCAGTGGACTGAAGATTTTCAAAAAGCATTCAATGTTCTCAAGAAATATCTCTTGAGACCACCAATATTAATGACACATGTTGAAGGAAGACCACTTATCCTCTATGTGACAGCTTTAGAGCGATCATTGGGTGCCTTTCTTGCTCAGAAGAATGATGTTGGTAAGGAAAACAGCCTCCACTATCTCATTCGGACTATGCTTGAAGCAGAAACCTGATATTCAAGTATTAAAAAGTGCTGCCTAGCATTAATCTTTGTAGTTCAGAATTTGAGACACTACATGCAACATCATGAGGTCCAATTGGTATCTTGTAATAACCCACTCAAATTAATCCTTAGTCGTCCAATGCTTACATGATGTCTAGCAAGGTGGGAATTTATTTTTCAGCAATTTGATATCTAGTATGTGTCTCAAAAAGTGATAAAGGGCCAAGCTCTAGTTGATTTCCTTGCTGAACATCCTTCAGTAGAAGATACATCTTTAGATATTGAACTTCCTGATGAAGAGGTCTTTTCTATTCAAGATAATCTTCAACCATGGGAAATGTACTTTTATGGTGCTTCCAGAAGTCCAACAGGGAAGAAAATGGAAGATCCTAAATTCAACAAAGTTGGGTTAGGAATTGTACTTATTTACCCAGAAAAGGCAGTTCTACCCTATTCCTTCTTATTGTGGGAAGGCGGTACAAATAATGAAACAGAATACCAAGCTCTCATTGTAGGATTGGATTTGGCGCTTCAGGTACAAGTGAATCACTAAAAGGTGAAAGGTGATTCATACCTGGTAATCAAACAAGACAATGGGGATTATGCCCTCAGAAAAGAAGATTTAATCCCTTTGTATGACTACGTTAGAGATTTAATGGCAGAATTTCCTTCGGAACCGACATTTTCTTATGTCCCGCAATCACAAAATGCCCATGTTGATGCACTGGCTAATATAGCCACAGCTCTGGAAGATCCAAGTCGGGATGAGACAATCATCAGTATTGCCCACCGTCGTACAATTTCACCTTACGTTCAAACCAGAACATAGGAAATCAATGAAATTAGTCCCATTTCTAAACCATGTGGTTATACTACAGGATGGATAACACCTATCAGGGAATACCTTCAAAATGGAACGCTTCAACCTAATAGAGCTGGGAAAGAACAAATCTGGCGACGTGTGGTCAATTTTACTCTTTATGACAGCCCTGATCACTTAGAAAAAATTCTCTACAAAATAGGTTTTGATGGAGTTCTCTTCAGATGCATTGATGGTGAAGAGACAATGGATGTCATGAAAGAAGTACATGTAGGAGTCTATGGTGCCCACCAGTATGGACATAGACTGTCTGATCAAATTCGAAGTCTTGGATACTTTTGGCCTTCACTGATACAAGATTGTGTTGATTTCACAAAGAAGTGTCATTCATGCCAAGTATGTTCCATCTTCATTCATCAACCCCCAGAGTTGCTTCATATAGCTAAATACTCGTCGCCATTTGCCACATGGGGAATGGATGTAGTGGGACCTTATCCTTCAGCTACAGCCAAGCAGTTTAAGTATATTCTTACTACTACTGACTTCTTTTCCAAATGGGCAGAGGCAATACCTCTCAAAGAAGTTAGTTCTAAAAGCATTGTTAGCTTCATCAAGTCTAACATCATTACCATATTTGGGGTCCCTCATACCATATTGATGGACAATGGAACCAACTTCTGTTCATCTGAGGTAAAGAGGTTGTATCAAGAATACAACATCAAATACAACCATTAATCTTGATATCATGAAGTGGATAATGTTCATATAGAAGCCTTCAATAAGACTCTTTCAAATATACTGCAAAAGATGTTGGATAAAGATAATAAGTCATGTCTTGATAAACTCGGTCATGCTTTATAGGCTTATCAAACTACCACCCGCACTGCAACACGGTCAGCTCCACAGTCATTGGTATATAGAACGAAGGAAGTCTTTCCCATTGAAGTTTAATTACCTTCGCTCAGAGTATCCATTTGTTATCAGTCATCTACAGATGAACAATCTCCAAAGCTATTGGATGAATTGGAACAATTAGATGAAAAAATATTGTGCACCCTGCATCACTTAGAAGTCTATCAGAATCGAATAGCACGAGCTTTCAACAAAAAAAATCGTCTTCGTTCGTTCATTTAGGGAGAATTGGTATTGGTTCTCAGAACTCCAATGATACCAGGAATGAAACCTCCCAAGCTTGAACCAAAATGAGAAGGACCTTACACAATACATAAAGTCTACTCCAATGGAGCTTATTCTTTAATCTCAATGTATGGAGAACTCATCACTACTCCAACCAATGCCAGATTTATGAAGAATTATTTTGTATAATGCAAATACACCATTTCATTCTATGCATATGACCTTAAACTATTCACACCATCGTCCAACATGACGTTAAACTATGACGTCCTAGCTACATGACGTTAAACTGTACAGAAGTCTCTTACGTCCAGCAAGACGTTAAACTATGTTGTCCTTACTGCTTGACATTAAACTGCATAGTCCCCAATGTCCTTACTACAAGGCTTTAAATTGCATAATCTTCACTTACGTCCTAGCTACATGACGCTAAACTGTATAGCACACCAATGCCCGACATAACGTTAAACTATGAAAACGTCCCTAATATGTCCAAGATGACGTTAAACTGTGTCCCCATTGTACTCATTGCAAGACATTAAACTGCATAGTCCCCCATTTTCCAACATGTCGTTAAACTATGCTCAGTCCCTTATATGTCCTACATGGCATTAAACTGTGCATTGTTAGGGTCATTTCTACCTCTTTTTTCTCACACTGAGTATGACTCACGTGATCTTAGAGTAAACTTCAACCATAACACCCTCTCTTGGATGCTAACCATGCATAAGTCCCAACACCATTTTTAGGTCGTTGTCCTCAAAGAATAACTTGATCACCAATTCATTATTCAATTGAACTACGCGAGCTTTGATCATTGCCTTCTAGGTTGGGTACATAGGCAACCTCCTGAGGTTCAAGCCCAAAACCAATCTCTTCACATTGGTTCACCTACATCTCATATGATATTGATTCGTGAAGCCACCCCCATAATCAATATCTTCACATTGGTTAACCTTTGTCCGTTCTATATGACATTAAACTGTACAGCACTTTTGTCATGTATGACAATAAATTACAACATTCTTCGATAACCTCACCTGAGAGGGAATCATTATTTACATTGATCTCTAATCATGTTATATTCTATAGACTATGTTCATACAAGGCAATGCTCGATTATTTTATCTTGGGTCAAACTATCATTGAACTAAAGTCCCCTTTCACCCTTCACTTGTACGAACCAAATCTGTATAGATGGTATTTCAAGAACTATGTGCGGCTTGGTTCCCATCCTTATGGGATACGTAGGAACTTTCGAGTATCCCTCGATTACATCCCCAAGTCTTTGGGCCTAACCCCAAATTCCACTTTCAGTCCCTTTGGATGAAAATTCCCCCTGTGTAAACATGAATGTGGTATGAAAACCCTGGTCTTCATTCACATCCAGTTTATAAAACACAAACTATGTATTTCTTATAATGGTCTGAGCTCTATGACCCTAAACTAAGATCTCCTACACTCTCGTCCCACATGACATTAAACTGTATTTTAAGAAATACATTTGGCTTGATTCTCATTCTAATGAGATATGTAGTGAATTCCAACATCTTAATTCAGGACCCAGCCATGACATGATTATGGTTATCATTGGTCTGTGTATCTCTACATGCATTGAAAAATGCCCATTTTTTATGTGTAATACTCCTAACCTTAAATAATTTCAGATCTCCATAACCCTTTTCTTGACTTCTAGTCACAAAATGTTCGATACTTGAGAGTTCTTTTGTGTCACGACCCGCCCTCGGGGTCCGTGCCGTGACTACCCCAAGCCCGTCTTCCATAGGCCAGGGGCTGGCGACTAGCACCAAGGCGTAAATCCCGGTAAAATGGGAAGGCATTGACTTTGTAAAGTAAACAAACACCACAGAGAAAGCAAGCGGAAAGTAAACACTAAGAAAAAGCAGAGTACAACTGAAAGTGCGGAAAAGTAAATGGGCCAGTATACAAACCCAAACTGAAAGTAAAGTACAACTCGAAAGGGAAAACAGCAACTGAAAGGTAAAAGCCGCTACACCGAGCTGTCCACTGGAAATCCCACCTGAAGGGTGGGTACAGATAGCTCCTCTGCTCCACGGGTCCCGTCGTCCGCTCCGAGCACGTCCCGCCCAGTGGTCCACCTCCGGGTACCGTCCCGCTCTGCAAGCCTCAGCTAAGGTCAACGTTGTCCGTCGTCTGCAACCAACACAACGTAGTGCGGGCAAAGCCCGTGCAGGGGTGAGTATAAGCTACTCAGTAGGGACCCCGAGACCCCTGAAGGTCTCCCAAAATCCACAAAGGATAAACCACAAAGAAAGGTACAATCACGAAGTAACAACCGACACTGCTTAGGTATATGCCCATACATATACCTAAGTCACCAATTTCAAATACGCTCCAACCTCTGAGCCCAAGTACAACTCAGTCCACACAGGAAAGTAAACGTATTCCACATAGGAAAGCAAAACGTAATCCACATAGGATGGCACAACACAATCCACACAGGAAAGCAAAACGTAATCCACACAGGATCGCACAACACAATCCACACAGGAAAGCAATAGGTTTCAGCTCACACAGGTATACTTCTTCAAAGGACGATAAAGATGATCTCTGATCCATCTAAGTCGTCGGACCCACGAAGGATCGATAGGTAACTAACCCCCGCAAAGACCCACACAGGATCGGGCCCACACAGGACCTGTAGGCGCTGGTTCACACAGGACCGCTGAGCGCAAAGACCCACACAGGATCGGACCCACACAGGATCGAGCCCACACAGGACCTGTAGCACTGATCCACGTAGGATCGCTGAGTGATGTAGTCGTCGTCGTCGAATCCACACAGGATCTTTGTACTGTCGTCGTCGCAGTCACAGTAGCAGTAGTAGCAGTAGTAGTCACAGTAACAGTCGCAGCCAGCACTAGGGTTCCCGCACACAACAAGCTCGTTCGGAGGGTCCGCTCCACGAGCCGAGAGGCTGATACATCAACTGTCACAAAGTACAGAGTTGATGTATCCAAAAGTTCCGTATCGACAACATGAACTCAACGCAACAGACGGCGCGTCGATCGGACGCCCGGTCTGAGAGTTATTGGCATTTTCGTCCCCGGGGCCCGGTTGGTTTTTAAGGCAAAACCAACCCGACCGTACTCCACCTGCGTCCAAACCTCGGTCGTAGTATGCCAAAAGATCCGTCTCACTAAGAGGAACACAACGCGGCTGACGGCACGTCAATCGGACGTCCGTAGCTCAAGATATGAGCGTTTCCGCTCCGAAGGCCCGGTTGGTTTCGTGAACGAACCAACCCGGCTGAACTCAAAGTAATCCGAAACCTTGAGTGCGATATACCGAAACGACCGTCTCGATCCAAGGATCGCGTTGCCGCAGACGGTTCGTCAATCGGAAATCCGTGGCTCATGTTATGGCCAAAAGACCGAAACCGTCTCGAAAATGGGGGGTCCGGGTCCGGGCCGACTCTGCCCGACCCCCCCTGGGTCGGCCCGAACCGGGTCGACCCGGTCCGCTGGACCCGGCCCGGCCGGTGGCGGGGCGGCGGCGCGGCCCGGCCAGCGGCGGCACGGTCCGGCCAGCGGCGGCGCGGCCAGCGTGCCGCGCATGTGCTGCACGCGGGGGGTGAACCCCCCCCCCCCTTTTCCGGATCTCGGCCGGCCTAAGGCCGGCCGTTTCTTTACACACGCGGGACCCGCGGGTCCCGCCTCCTGTCCAAACCGGCGGCCGGCGCGGCTGGCCGCCTTCCTCTTCTCCTCCGCGGCTCCTCTTCGATCTCCGGCGGCCGGCGAGGCCGGCCGCTCCTAGCTCCTCCGTCGCGGCCGTAGGGCCGCGGTTGTTCTGATCTCCGGCGGCCGGCGAGACCGGCCGCCTCTTGGTGCTCCGCCGGGGCCGTCCGGCCGCGGTTCTTCTTTTACCGCCGGTGGCCGGTTTTCCGGCCACCCCTTCTTGCTCGGCCCTTGTAAGATTTGCGCAGCGTAACGACGTCGCGCCCCACCGCCGCGGCCCGACTCCGGCCGCGGTCTCATCCGATCTCAAAGGCGCGGCATTATAGCGTCGCGGTTCTTCGTCGTGACCCCAACCGGCCTTAAATAATTCTTTTCGCGCGGTGCAATGGTACCGCGTTACCCCGCTTCAAACCACAATAAAACTAAACCACGATGGGAGGAGGATCGGTCGTGTTTGTGTGGTCCGGCCTCCTCCCGTTAGTTTGTTATCAATTGGCTTAGAAATACTTGAGGAATGTCAAATAAAATGTAAACAACGAACTCAAGAACCCCTACCTCGATAGTCGCACGTTGACGTAGTCGTGGAATATCGGTGTTGATTCCTTTGATGTCGGAGGAAGAGTCGTTGTCGATGGCGTTCGTCGCGGAAAACCGTCGCGGAAGAGATGATACGGAAGAAGAATGTCACGTCGCGGATATGGCGTCGCGGAAGAACCGTGTTCTTCGGCGAAGAAGTTCTTCGTTGAAGAACGGCATTCTTCGTGTTCTTCGTCGAGGTTGAAGAAGATGAAGAAACAAGAAGAACCTTCCCAACTCTCTCAAGGAGACAAAACTATTCACCAAAATAAAATAAGACTCTATCTTATTTTATTAACACAACAACACACTAGAATTTCAAGAGTTTGAAATTCAAAACACACACACAACTCACCTTATTTAAGTCTAAAGTTATAACTTAAGATATCATAACTTATGTGGGAGTTGAGGGGTTTTAGAGGATATGAAGAGGTGGGGTTCGTGTGGGCCCCACCACCCTCATAACCTCCCAAGGGAGGTTGGGTGGTTACCCAACTTCCAACAAGAGATAACACTTAGAGTAAAATAATAAAAATTGTAGTGTAATTACAAAGTAAACATCCACAATTTTTATTATCAACACTCGTATGAACGCAACTCCAGAACAGGAGTTCCTATGTGTTTACCGGCGCTACGGTTCCATCGGTGCCCTCGGAATTTGATTCCGAGCACCGGTTCAAAAGTTAGAAATTCCCGCTCGTTCGTTCACTGAACATACCCGAGCCAAACTTCGGAAATTGATTCCGAGCACACCAGGCCTCGGAATTAGGTTCCATCAGAAACCGCGCTCTTGTAAAATTACAAAGAAAATTAAGAAAAAATTTCCCTTGAATTTTACGGGTCTTTACATTTTGCCTGACTATGTAGCACGTGTCCTTAGGCATCCTTGCATAAACAGTCCACATAACTGACCTATCAGCCAAAAGATGTTATTATTTGACTATAAAACCAATGTCATTAGGTGTCCCTACATAATTCAACCCCCTAACGGGTTTTTAAAATAGTGGTAACTTCATTCTTGGGAGAAAACCCCCTTTTGTCCTTATTGGTCTTATCGACAATATGTAAGGATCCGCAGAAAATAGCAATCCTTAACATATTTGTCCCATAATCATTTTTATGATTTGAAAGTATTCAAGTCTATGGTTTATATTTCCCTTCCCTATGTTTAGGTCAGACCTTCGCAGGAGTGAAATTCATCCAGTTCTTAGACAATCTTGATTGGAAATATCTTCTCCATATTCAAGTACTTCTCTCCATACAACAAACTCTATGCTTTGGAAAATTTGAATCTCCATAAACTTCCACTGGATTTTTAGAAGTAGAAAAGTAAATTTCTGAGAGTTCTTTTTCCTGACTATGCAGTACGAGCCCTTAGGCGGCCATGCATAAGTAGTCTACATAACAGACCTGTCAGCCAAAAGATGCTATTATTTGACTATGCAGCCAATGCCCTTAAGAGGCCCTACATAATTCAACCCCCTAACAGGTTTGTTAAATAATGGTAACTTCACTCTTAGGAAATACTTCTTCTAATGCCTCTTAGTCCTTTTTCATATCATTCCTCAGATTCAAAATTTCTTAAGTCATAGTTTACATATTTTCCCTCATACTTGAGTGTGGTAATATGTTTTCAGATAAATTGTCAAGTAATTGAGTCAATTTTAATCCATTCAGTCAAAGCTATTTTGACCTTAAACATTATCCTTTTTATGTCCGATGTGCATGACTTTAAACTACCCACAAAAGACAAGGGAAATCTGAAAAAAAGTCAAGTCCCAACTCACTAAACATTAATTTTGTTGGATTTTAGGTAATATTGAGAAATTAAAAGATTCAAAGTTTCTAGGGCTATTTTTATAATCCTAGTAAAAATCAAACTATGATTACTAGGCCCATTGGCTTAGGTAAAAATTTAAAGTAGGTAGAAAAAGAACGCATGAAAAAATGATTGAAGAAGAAAGTTTTTTTCATTGATGCACAAAAGTTAAAAGGACATCCACAAACTGGAGTCTCTTCTCTTTTCCAAGAATTACAAAAGGCTGTCAACATAAATCTTCATTTGATTTACAGCATCTCAAGCTTCATCAGTAGCCACTTGAAGCTCATGCACTCAACCAACTTCACACTTTTCAGCTTGATGGAGTGCTTTCTTGGCATCTGTAATGGATTTCATACCATTCGTTTGAGCTCCTTCCAATGAATTATTAAGTCGGTCAAGTTCCCCAGTAACAGCATCTAACTGTTACTGAAGATGCATATATTAGACGACTTTATCTTTGATTTTATGATTCAAATCCTTTAACTCGGCAGCATAATCATCCTCAGATCGGGATACCGCAACCTCAAATTCATTGATATTGGCTGACAGCCTCACCCTGGTCAAATCTTGATGGTACTTTTTTTACTTCTCCCTTCTTAAGATGACTTGTTTTACCACGTCATGGATCTCTTGATATCCCAAACTGCCAAGTCCCAACATGAAGAACGGGGATGACAGTCGGGGAATCTTCGATGACAGCTCTTTTAGAGTCACTTCAGATATGAACTTCCATATGTTCTACCATGCCTTGCATCGTAAAAATTGGAGTGCCTTTTGTATCTCCAGATCTGACTCAGCATCACTGTCACAGGGGGGAATATAATCTGGGATTAATGAACTTAGAGAAGTTTCCTATTCTTCTCCTTCCCCCCTGACCCTTGTTACTTCCCTTTCTATTCCTTTTGGGGTAGAGATTGAGGCTTCACCTCCAGATCTAGACACTGAAATTGATGGCCCTGCATAATAAATTGAAAGCTTTGGTTAGTTTGAAAGGATAACAAAATTTGATTGGTTGTCTTTCAAATTAAGTACAGTCACAAATATTGTTCTCCCTTACCCAACGGTGGATCAACAGCATGAGAAGGATCCTCCCCTTCTTTCCTAAATTCAACATGATTTTCAGGATGAATTTCAGGAAGCTCTGCCGGGTTGAGCTCCACTAGAGCTAGTGTCTCTGCAATAGTAGTTTTTTCTGTACCCCCTTCAAGCATTGGAAGTTCAGCAGCTTGCTCAGATGGAACTGCACATTTTAACCAATCATGGTCAGAGATGTAATAAGAAGTTATTTTAACAGGACAAAGGATAACACTCACGTCCAAAATCCTCTAAATTACATGGTAATTTAACTTGATCTAAAATATCTTCAAAAGATGCACCAAGTTACATCATTTCATCTAATGATATCTCGGATTCCGGGTTAGTCTCACTAGTGAGAGCATTCGATGTATCAACTTGGCGACCCACATCCTGCAGCCTCTGACCCTGGATAGATTCTTCAGTTAAAATTACAGTATCGATTGTAGTGACTGCTAAATGTTCTAGTGCAGGGTTTGAACCTAAAGTATCACAGAATGGAAGTTAGTTTATGTTTCATTCAATATTTTTTGAAGCATTGTTAATTTACCAGAAGCAGACTCTTCTCTTCTTGCAGCAGCAGCAGGAGCAGTACTTGGAACAGATGATAGTTCCTCTTCAGGAGCAGCCAATCCAGAATGAACTTGTGATTGTTCACCAGCATCCTTAATTGTTCTTAGAGGAGGGTCATTCCTCCCCTAAAATGGGGAAACTTAAGAAGCCCCTTTAATCCCAAGAATTATGAGAAACCTTTTCATGGGTTTAGACTCATGACTATCCGAAGGACTTACCACAACTGATGATGCGTTGAACTATGGTCTTCTTCCTTCAATGTATTTGTTTCTTTGGATTTTTGGGAGTTTTGAAATTCTCCTCTCCAAATACAGGTATTAGAGAGTGAAAATACCTTTCTAATTCCTCATCCAAGGCTTTCCATCCTGGAGATACCTCACCCAGCTTGTGAGGAGATTCATTAGCCCCGATGGCAGTACCACCAGGGCTATACTATGGTGAAGGAACCTTAGCAGTTCCTTTATTTACAAGCTGTAGGATGAAGAAAATAATTTCCTTGAGTAACAATGCTTTAACTATAATCAAGTTATAAAGCATATAAGTATAGAGACTTACATATTCAGGAGCCACGTAATCGTTCCACTCCTCTTCTCTGGAACCACCAGTCCCCTTAGTGGTGCCACGATCTATCATTTATTTCACCCTCTTGCTAAAAGGAATGGAATTGTCGATGACATATATGAGCATCTCCATCTCTCTGATGTAAGCCCTCATTTCATAGGGGTTATCCTCGAAACAGATATCAGTAGAAGCCTGAAGATTCCCTATTACATGGATGTGTATCCCTTCACATAAATCCATCCAGGCAGTTTCAGTATTTTAATATAAACTCTGCCATGTATGGACAGCCTCTGGTCGTAAATATCTAGCATGTGTACTAGAAGGCTGCGAGGAGGGTCCTACAATCTTAGACTTCAGCTTCTTCCCAGCTCCTACAACTACAGATAGAGAATAATAAATTAATACTTGTTTCTCTATAAAGTAATGGTGATTAAATTCCCCAATGAAGTAACTCACTAGGAGTTTATGGAGTTGGTCTTTTGATTCTGACAGGAGGACTATATCTAGCACGAGGCCGCTTTTCCGTATGTTGTGCCTCATCATCCATATCTTGGGAATCCAGTGAGTCAGCCCTAGGTGAGGAACCTAGTGAATCAAATTCAGGTGGGGGAGATTCACCTACCCGATGAAGGGTTTATTTCTATATAGTTCTTTTCTTTTTCCCCACCTGATAAACCGGACGATTCAACACCCCTCTAGGGTATGATTCTATCCAGTTCTTAGCATACCTTGTAGTCAAGTTACTCAGTGCTTTATCAACTGGTAGATCAAACACTGCCCCGGTATTCTCCATAGATGTCAGCAACTATAGTTGTCGGGCAGCCATCGGATGTTTCTCTAACCTAACATGCATAGGAGGGGATATAACAGTCTTCTACAGGCACTTGAATTGGCATGAAAATATGTATGGAGAATAGGACTCTCATATAATCTCTCCATCAATCCTGGTGGCCAGTACACCATCTCTGCAAGCCAACATGTATAACCTATATTCCAGGCCAGTGGTTCCATCATCAACAAACCACCCGGTTGGCGGGTTTCCATAAGGAAAGAAATTGAATTCCTTGTACATGCTCAGCCTCACCTTCATATCATAGATGTTGAGAGCTAACAAAGAAACTCCAAAAAATCCATGCAATTATGGTCTGAAAGAGCTTCCAGGAACCTATACTCCGTTCTGTACATTATATGTCTTGAAATGAGTGGTGATCCATCCTCACAAAACTTGGAGTGGCCATGTTATTCTCAAAGGAGACTTACCCATAAATACATGGAGTAATCTCCTGTGAATCTTCGCCAAAATGGGGGTGGCCAACCCAACCATTTTCTTCTCAGCCAATTTGGCCGCCACAACGAAGGTCCCTGGCCTGACACCTCCCTTATAATCCCTGACTGGCAGAAGATAAACACTGAGCCACAAGGCTAAAAAGCCCGCTAGATGGGTCTTTTTTGGGATTCTTTGATCCACTTCATACCCCCACTTCTCAAATTCTCCTGCTTCTAGAGTCGTCCAGAATGTGTTAGGAGCACCCATCTTCTCTATTTTGGGGAAATAGTAGGACAAGTAAAGGTGGGACACTCCCATTTCTTCTTAGTAAGAAACATATCCATTCATTCCTCTATATGAATATCCTTTCTAGAATGAGTTTTGGAGGTCTTAGAATTCTTGAGCTTGTAGAATATTTTCAATAATTCCCGAGCCAAATCCAGAGTCTTCTCTGAATCATTCCAAGTCACCTTGGGGGGATGAATTCATCATACATGTCACCTAGAATTGGATCCCCCGAGATCTTGTAGACATCCCACAAACTGATTCCTACTTCTACATGATTCAGATGGAAAGAATTGGTTTCTAGGCTCCAGCGGCTGATTAGATCCGGCACAAACTCATCATTCATGTAGACATATGTCTGCCCAGCCCAGACGGCGTCATATATTCCAGCTCCTTTCAATTCCTCGATGAAATCTGCACAGGTTTGTCACACCCAGTATACCCACATCCAAGTTGTCTTCACACCTCCTCTGGGACTAAAGTCCCAACTCTTCTTCCAGCCTTTGGATTGATCCATCTGAGAATTTCAGAAGATTTAAGGATAACAATGTGGTTTCAGATCATTCTTGTTAGGTTTATGATCTAGCACACAAGGGATATGATGCATCATATAGGCCTCCTCCACTATTCCAGTATTTAAAAATTCTCCTCCACTTGAGATATTTACTGAAGCAAAATTGGTGTAATTCTGAAACCAAGAAAGTGGGAGATAGTTCTTTGCCTCTGGAATGTTGACATCTTGGAGATGACCATACCCATACAGAGGCAAGTAGATGATCTCTGGAAAGTTAAGATGATACTTCTTCAAGTACTTGTCCAAATCTGGAAGAGTGATGTTGTAGAAAGTATAGTAATCATGGCCAACAACATTCATCAGGTCATCAATTTGCTTTCTAGCCAGTTCATCAGCAGTTCTGATTCTTCTAGGAGCCATTGAATATGCACAAAGGTAAAATAATTAACTCTTAAGTGAGTTGATTTTCCATAAAATTTGTGAAGAAATTTGAAAAAAAATTATAAGGCATTAAGGCGCGAAATTCCAATTTTGGCGCGCATGTATAACTGTATCACGTAGGTTTTTGGTGCACAGGTATCACTGCTCAAGTCAAAATACCTCTATAGCAGCGCGACACGAACAGAAGCAGTGAAACCACGGAAATTCAGCAACCTACGCGACGAAAGCAACCTTCATGGAGAGATCGGAAATGTTTGAGATCAGGGTGCTTTGCGCGAGAATGAGGCGCATATTTATAGGCCAGGCCACACCACTCTGCGCCGAAGCCTGTGCGCCGCTATTTGTGTGCTCGGAACCTGCGCGCTGTAGTTCCTTTGGTTTTCTTCTTTACCTCAGAGTCACATCCTCCTTCCTTTTAGATCCAACTCTAAGGGGGACTTTTTTTTTACGCTCCCTTTTGTCACAGAGTCTAAATGACTGAAAAATGTGAATACTTTAACATAAAGTGATTCATACATTGAAGAAACATAAAAAATTGACAAAGGAATGAACAATGATTTACTTCATCATAGACCACATAGGTTCCAATACGGTCATGCAGGGTACCTACATGCCACATATTGGGCACGCAGGTGACCTGCACACCCTATTTGATTTTTTCATGGGGTTTTCAGTAGCCTATCAAAACCCCTTGTGGGCCCCCATTTCGGGGACGAAAAATCCAGAAACCCATATTTTATCTCTCGGCGCCCTAGTCTCTTCTCGAAGCCTTCCGAACACTTCTAATGTAATTTCTTACCTATAATAGAAGGTCTAAAGAGGGGGAACAAGGCCTAAGTGTTGAAATTCATCAACACCTATGTGCTTAAGGTTCTAAACCCTTAAGGGAAATGAAGATACCATCACGCCGCCTTATTCCTTCAACAGAACCTGCGCGCCACTCATTTAAAATTCTTTAAGGATAATACTATGGGCATGAGCCAAGCCTCGCCCAATTATTACCCTATGGGTTGATCGTCGCATAGGTACCTATGTGTTGAGCAGGTATAATTGCGCGACCAGTACCTACACGCCCCAATAAGACCTACGCGCCTACTTCTTTTTGGGTGCCCCTCCGGCCAATTCAACTCTCTTATTCAAATCCATCTCTCCTATTCAAGGTTCAGCCTTCAAAACCCTATTCAAAGACATTTTTGGCATGGTTTCCTTGTTGGCTTCCTTATCTGAAAAGAATTTTGTGGAACATCTCTTAAAACCAAGTGATTTAAAAGTCTTCATGTCACTAAGGTTACATATTTCATTCATTTAACCTCATCCTTTAAGATGAGTGGATCTTTAATTTGGGCATCCTTTTCAGGAGTAAGCCCTAGTCTTAATTTCTTTAAATTTGGGCATCCTCCTTAGGATTAAACCCCAATTCCCCCATTCATGGGCCTCCTTCTCAGGAATATTCCCTAATCCAAGATATTTAATCTGGGCATCCTCCTTAGGAGTAAGCCCCAAGTTCCCAAATCTGGGCATCCTCCTTAGGAGTAAGCCCCAATCATAATTCCCCTTAGCCTGGGCCTCCTTCTCAGGAATAAGCCCCAGTTCTCAAATCCATATAACCTGGGCCTCCTTTTCAGGAATAAGCCCCAGTCCAATTCCCCTAACCTTGGATTCCTTTTTAGGAATTAGACCCAGTCAATGTTCTCTTAACCAGTCTTAATTTACTTTTTATTTGGTCTTCCTTGTCAAGAGTAAAACCCAATCATAAGTCCCCTCTAATTTGGCCATATTTCTCAGGATTAAGTCCTAAGTTAAGTATCCAAATCTCCGTAAAGCACATATACCTTTATGGACCTTGTTCCTAGGTTTCTTCCCTGAAGTAAAACCTAATATTCATCTATATGGGCAGTCACACATACATAAGCCCCACATTATTTCTCATGATTGCATCTTTCGTGTAAAAATTTTCAGGTTTTACCAAAAACTCTTGTTTTTCACACCGAGCATGACTCACATGAGCTTAGAGAGTAAAAGTAATTATGACATCATTCTTTGAGCCATCAACCATGCATAAACCTCATACTTCTTTACTCGAACTATGTGGGTTCTGATTCCTTTTTTAAACAAGGATATCTGCAGGTACGATCCCAACTCTGAAATAATCCATGTCCTTCTTAATGACAATAAACTTCAAGTGCCCCATTGAGTGGCTTTAAAACCAGTATGGTTATCGTAATGACCAAGAGATTTATATATAATGTGTTGAAGGATACCATTGACTAAGAATCTCTAAAAAATACCGATGATTCTCTATCGATGAAGAACCTAGAATATATATAAAATATTCTCTAAATCTCCTACAAACTAACCATTGATTGTCAGATCTAAAGGAAAGATCATTTTTATACTTGGTAATTTAATAAGGATTCATGAACATAACTCAAATCTATAAAGAGAGACCCGGAGTAGACAATAATTCTCCTCAAAAAGGTGTGATGAGTCTGACATCTCATCCTCTCGACCAATGCAAATTCTTAAGCTTCATCGGTTCACAACTAATGAGCACCTACCCTTGGAAAGTAGGTCCAAATGGATATAGAATCGTTGGATGTTTTCGGTTCTATGAAAAAACCCGTTAGAAACCGATTGCAATGTTTGAACCTTAAACAAATGAGTTCATCCCCAATTCCAGCGCGAAACAATTTATGTTCTCATGTTTTGTGTGGATCTTATGTAAATCTCATGTTTCACCGAGTAAGTATATATGGGTGAAAAGCATGTCTTTTGAAAATGATTCCATACATTACAAGTGTTCATGGACTAATGTGTTCTTTCCTTCTTTTTATATCCTTTACTAAGATTTTTTTCTCATACCAAGTTTTTAAATGATTTTCATGGGTTATAAGGATGTATAGGACAATGAAGGAACCCATGTTAAATGTTTGAATAATTATCAAAGAAATCATGTGATTTTTGAAAAGTTTTTATTTTGGAGGAATTGAGTATTGTTTTTATGGTATCCAGTTTGTAATAATGTGTAATATTATGAATGTGTTATGTCCCAATTATCTAAAGCTCTAAACTTGAAAATATCCTCAATTTGAAAAATAATTTAATTCTTAACTAAATTCAAGATTATGTAATGTAATAAGGTAGGGTCCTTATAGTCGGTATCAGAGGATGGTTTAGATAACTTTAGGGGTTAGGATGATGTTAATATATTACCATAAATGTTTTTGTTACTCTAGGGTCAATTTGAAAGGATAAAGAATTTAAATGTTACTATGTTTCTTCATCTAAGATATAATTGTTCAGAATCGTTGTCTGTAGAAGAAACAGGGAAGCTGAAGTGGAGAGGCACTGACAGAATGACATCCTTCCGAATCTGTAGCCCCAAATGGTAGGGATTGGAAACGAGCAATTTGTGATAGTAATGGCTCAGCTAATATAGGCAATAAATGGTGGTGGCATCCATACAAGATAACAACTATAGGAACCAAAATGTAACATGAAAGTAGTGGAAACTTTAATGAGACAACACCCTCCTGCTTTTAATGGATCTTCTGACCCAGTAGTGGCTGAAGGATGGATTAAATCCATTGAAAAGATATTCAATGTTATGGGATATTCAGATAATCAAAAGGTATGTCTTTCCATTTATCATTTTGAAGGTGAAGCTGATCAGTGGTGGTCAATGGTAAATAATATCAGGGATAGAGAGGATATTGATGATTTATAGATGGATGAATTTAAAAGTATTTTCCTTTAAAAATATTTTTCTAAGGTGGTACGACTTAGGATGAAGAAGAAATCCCTTGAATTCAAGAAAAAGGAGTAAGATTCAGTGGCTGTGTATGAAGAAAACATCACCCGACTGGCGAGGTACGCTCAAAATCTTATCCTGGATATTGATAGAAAAATAAACCTCTTTTACTCAGGATTTAAGCCAAGGTATCGAAGGGTGTTGGACTCCCGTGAATTAAAAAGTTACGAGAAACTTTTCTAATGTGCTGAGAGGGTAGAGATGGAGTTTGCTGATGATCATGTTCATTTTGTAAATAAGAAGAATAATAGGTCTAGATGGAAACTGATGGGTAAGAATCAACCAAGGAAATCAGATAGTAAGAAAATATAGTTTCCAATTTGTGAAAAATGTGGCAAGAAACACCCTAGGGAATGTCTTACCAAAACTGGGAAGATTTTTAAATGTGGTAAGTTTGGACATATGGCCAGATATTATAATAAAAATGATCCTAAGACTAATCCTGATAAGAAAACTCTAAAGTGTTTTAAATGTGGTGAGATGGGTCATTATGAAAATGTCTTCCCAAATAGAGATCCAAATGATACAAAGAAGCTATACTATAAGCAAAAAGGTGTAGTGATATCTTGTGTGCCTACGTCAGCAGATGTCGATCCATCCAATGAAGTTGTATCAGGTACTTTGTTTGTTTACTCAGATTTTTCAAAAGTTTTGTTTGATATGGGGTCTACACATTCCTTTAGATCTGAGAAATTTTCAGGTGAATTGGAAATATCAAATCAACAAATGAAACAGGAACTTGTTGTTTAAATACTAGGGGAAAATATTATAGAAAAGAGGAATTATAATAATCTTTCTATTATGGTATGTGGAAAGACTTTACCTACGAACCTTATTTTTTCCCTTAGTCAAATTTGATGTTATTTTGGGAATGGATTGGCTTTCTGTTTATCATACTAAGATTTATTGTAGAGCTAAAGAAGTTGTTTTTCAGAAATAGTTTTAGTTTGTATACAAGAATGAGCCCATACAATTGATAACTTATCAGGAAGCTGAGAAACTATTGAAAGATGGAAATGAAAGTTATCTTGCTCATATTGTTTAAAATAAGGGAACTTTTCATATTAATGATGTGCTAGTGGTAAATGAATACCTTGATGTTTTTCCTAATGAGTTACTCAGTGTCACACCTGATCGAGAAGTAAAATTCACAATTGACTCAATTCCTGATGATAAGACAATTTCAAAACCCCTATATCTTATGGCTTAAATAGAACTTCTTGAATTGAAAATTCAGTTGTAGGATTTTCTTGGAAAAGGATTCATTCGTCCTAGCACTTCACCATAGGGTGATCCTATTTTGTTTGTTAAAAAGAAAGATAGTTCCATGATACTTTGCATTGATTATAGATCTTTGAATAACATCACTATTAAAAAAAAGTATCATTTTCCCCATATCGATGAATTGTTTGATCATCTCCAGGGATCTTAGTACTTTTCCAAGATTGACTTGAGATTTGGATACCATCAACTGAAGGTGAAGTAGGATGATATCCCAAAAAAATCCTTTCGTACTAGAAATGGGCATTATGAATTTTTTGTTATGACATTTGGGTTAACTAATTTACCTCTTGTATTCAATAATCTTATGAATAGAATATTTCATTAGTTCTTGGATAAGTTTGTGGTTGTTTTTATTGATGGAATTCTGGTATTTTCTAAAAATAAATTGGATCATGAAAAACATCTAAGGGTTTTTCTAAAAACCTCAAAAGAAACGAAACTGTATGGAAAATTCAGTAAGTGTGATTTTTGGTTAAAATAAATTTCTTTTCTTGGGAACATTGTAAATAAGGATGGAATAACAGTTGATCGATCTAAAAAAAGATTGTTTGATGAATGTCTAAGACCGACAAATGTTATAGAGATTCGTAGTTTTATTGGATTAGCCTGTTATTTCTGATGTTTTGTTAAGAAATTTTCACGGTTATCTATCCCAAAAACTAAGTTAACATAGAAAGAGGTTAAATTTGTTTGGACTGAAGAATGTGATGTTTTTTTCCATGAACTGAAGAAGATATTGGTGAATGCTCTAGTTTTGACCTTGCCTTCCCAAAATGGTGAGTTTTTCATCTACAGTGATGCTTCTTTGAAGGGATTTGATTTTTTATACAGAATGATCAGGTAATTTCTTATTATTCAAGAAAACTAAAATATCATTAGCTAAATTATCCTTAACATGATTTAGAATTAGCAGCTTTGGTTTTTGCTTTTGAAAATTTGGAGGCATCATTTATATGGAGCCAAATGTAAAATATATACTGACCATAAAAGTCTGAAGAATATATTTACTTAGAATAAATTAAACATGAGGTAGAGGAGATGGATTGAACTAATAAAGTATTATGATTTCACGATCAATTACTATCCTAGAAAATAAAACAAAGTGGCAGATTCCTTGAGGAGAAAATATCATGCATCATTAACCATGTTATGTTTGGAACATAATCTCTTGATTAATGATTTAATGAATTTTGGATTAGAAGTTGTTGGTGTAGGAAATACCTCTATTTTGTATCGGGTTTTAGTGCAATCGTTGTTTTCAGATAGAATTAAGCAAGCGCAAAAAGAAGACCATGAGCAAAAAAAATTGTAGAATTGGTTAAAATTGGTAAGTTTCCAGGATCTAAACTTGGTAAGGATTATGTTTTAAGATTTGGTAAAAGGTTGTGTGTGCCTTGTGATTTCCAATTGAAGAAATAATTGTTGTGTAAAGCTTATAGTTCTCTATTTTCAATTCATCCTGATAGTACTAAGATGTTCAGATACCTCTGGGGGTATTATTGTTGGGATGGAATGAAAAGAGATATTGCTGATTTAACTGTGAAATGATTGACATGTCAACATGTTAAAGCCGAGTGGCAGTTACCAAAGGGGATGATTCAGACTTTTACAATGCCAGAGTGGAAATGGGATAATGTATCCATGGACTTCATGGTGGGACTACCAAACACTACTCAAGGTAATAATGAAATTTGGGTTATTGTTGATCAATAGAAAAAATCTACACATTTTCTTTCTATTCGAGATACAATGTCTTTGGATTAGCTTTCTCGATTGTACCTCAAAGTGATTGTTAGGCTACATGGAGTTCCTCTTTCCATTTTATCTGACCAGGATCATAGTTTAAATTATAAATTTTGGAAGGGACTTCAGAAGTCTTTGGGAACAAAATTAAATTTTAGTACAACTTTTCATCCTCAATCAGATGGGAAATCAGAATGAACAATTTATACATTGGAGTATATGCTTCGAGGTTATTCAATAGACTACCAGGGAAGTTGGGATCAGCATCTTCCTTTAGTTGAGTTTTCTTATAATAACTATTTTCATTCTAGTATACAGATGTCACCTTTTGAGGCTTTGTATAGGAAGCAGTGTTGGGCTCCAGTGTTTTGGGATAAAGTCGGTGAAAGAAAGTTGATGGGGATAGAATTAGTAAAGGAAGTGGCTGAGAAAGTGACGATGATCTAGAAACACATGAAGAAAGATTAGAGCAAGAAGAAAAGTTATGTAGATAAAAGAAGGAAAAAACTTCTCTTCTGGGGAGGTGACCATGTTTTCCTTAAAATCTCTCCTTGGAAAAGTGTGATGCACTTCGGTAAGAAAGGGAAGCTAAGTCCGCAGTTCATCGGCCCTTTTGAAATCCAGGAGAAAGTTTGACTAGTTTCATACTGAGTACCTTTGCCTTCGAGTTTGTCTCAGGTACACAACATTTTTCATGATTTTATGTTGAGGAAGTATGTGCCAAATTCATCACATGTCTTGAGCCCAGAAGCAGTTCAGCTGGAAGAGAACCTTTCTTATGAAGAGAAACCAATTCAGATTCTTGATCGAAGGGAATGGGTACAACAGAATGAGGTAATCCACTAAGTAAAGGTTTTGTGGTGAAACCACATGGTAGAAGAAGCAACATGGAAGTCTGAAAATACTATGAGAGAAACGTACCCTCACTTGTTTGATAAGTAAATAAAATTGTGAGGATAAAATTTTCAGAATGTGGGGATAATGTAACACACCAAATTTTTTTAAAAAAATAACTGGAAATGCATGAAACTTTTTTAAGTGGATATTTATAACTATCCTTTAAAAATAATTTTTCCACTTCTATGTTTTAAATTTCGCAAAACAGTCATCTACAAAATTGTTTAGTAAGTTATTTAGAGCCGAATGGAACCAACTTGTTTTTTTGTTGACTCGTAACATACCCTTATGAATAGTAATATGAATATTAATATGACTTTAATGAATAGTAAGTTGTATTGTTATATTATTTTCTTAATTCTTGAAGATAATGACATTTTTGGTTAATTTTTCAATGTGATATAAAAGCAGTTATAGTTTTAAAATTGTTAATTTTTTAATTAAGTATGATTTTATTTAAAAATTAAATTAATAATATTTAGAAAATTATTTTAAAAAAATAGAATTAATTTTTTAATTATACATGTCAAAAAATGTAAATGGTGAATTTTTGTGATTTTTCTGAAATTCTTGAATTTTTGATGAATAGTGAAATACGGTAAAATACCGTATATTCAAATTATCAGATAAATACACTATTTATGACATCATAAGTGCTTTAATCCCACTTGGTTCAAACTCACATGCCATTATTACTATTTGGGGTCACATGAACTATGATTATTCATAGTCTTGAGCAAAAATATTATAATAATTATTAAAATAATGAATACCACCCCCTCTCCTCCACTATAAATACCACCATCATTACTCTCTTCCTCCCATACCTATCAAGCCTTCTTCCTTACCTAAGTTCTACCCAATACTCCTTATAAGGCTCCTCCCCACGTCCTAGAGCTTCTGGTATCACCAAAAGGCCAAAACCAAAGGCCTTAAGTGGGGTCTTAAGGACAATAGATCAATATGTAAACAACCTATTTTATTTTCTTTCTTTCCATTCATTTTATGTTATTATTTTTCATTACCTTTGGATTATGTTGGGATATTTCAATACATATCCTTGTTACTATCCATATTATGTAATAATGATGAGATACCCCTTTTATCTCATCAAATTATGTTATGAAAATTTAAACGACGTCGTTAGGCTGCCAAATCTTCGTAAGAGATTTCTCAAGTTTTCTTTTATTTCAAGATTCCTTACTTTTATTCTTATTTCTGCACCTCTTATTATAAAAGAGGCATGAAAGATATAGAATCTTGTATATTCTATATTTTCTCATATTCATTTAAAATCCATCATCAATATTCTTCTCCTCCCCCCACTTATTCAGGGAATAAAAACATTGTCTGTGATGTGTCGAATTATCGACATCATGGACGATGTGATTTCATTTTTCTTTAAATCATTCAAGGCGGGTCATGAAACCATTTTTATGGTTAATCCAGGTTATAATATATGTATTATTCCTCATCCATGGTTTTTTAACTCTTTTTTAAACATGTTTTTAAATTATAAAACAAAATGAGGTCATTATTATCAAAGAACCACAAAAATGATCTAAAGGAACATTATTAATGTTTTAACTTATGAATCATCCTCATGTAAGAATTCAAAATGATAAATGGTATAATTTATGGTGCTGTGAATTTATAAATATCATTCCATTCCAATTCTAGAGTTTCACTTCCAATCAACAAGAACATCCATCATGAACCAATCATGGAAATCATGTAAAGAACTCACCCAAAAACAATGCAAGGAACAAGATAATAACAATTAAAAGGTTAAATGATGTAATGAAATGATCTCATAAGGTATTATAAAGATGGATATTTTTCTTTAAGATATTAATAACACTCTTTTAACCATTCTACAAAAGTTTTAAACAAGTTTTAAATAAGACAAACCTGAGGTAAGGGAATTCTTAACCTGATTTTCATTCTTTAGGTTAACCTTCTACTTCATTATTTATGTTGTATTAAAATTGTTTGTGTGATGGTTTTTATTTATATTATGTTTAATTATGTGTAATTACAGTGTATATACATATTCCATCTACTCTATTAAGACTCTCCTTAATTGTATGATATTTATAAGTGGATTTTCTTTTAAAATCCTATTTTAAAATTTTATTTTACAAAATCCAAAAGAAATGTTTTTATGCTATTTTTCATGTTGTATGATTATATTATGGATATTGGGAATTTTTTATGATGAATTGTGGGACCTATATTTCATTCCAATGCATTGGGTATGTGTATGTTGGAGGTCGGTTGTATGGTTACTCCAAGTGTAACTGTGATGGTTACACAAATCGTAAGGTAGTTGTGAGAGTTACAAATTAAAAGCTAGTTGAGAGGGTTATAAGATTATGTAAGTAATTACCCAAGATACCTTTATTATTATATTTATTTTCCCGTGTTTTTTTTTGATCTTGTGTATATTTCATGTTTCACAAAGTAAGTATATATGGGTGACAAGCATGTCTTTTGAAAATGATTTCATACGTTACAAGTGTTCATGGACTAATGTGTTCTTTCATTGTTTTTATATCCCTTACTGAGCTTTTTTTTGCTCATCCCAAGTTAATAAATTATTTTCATAGGTTATAAGGATGTGTAGGACAATTAAGGTAGCCATGTTAAATGTTTGAATAATTGTCAAAGAAATCATGTTATTTTTGAAAAGTTTTTATTTTGGAAGAATTGAGTATTGTTTTTATGGTATCCACTCTGTAATAATGTGTAATTTTATGAATGTGTTATGTCCCAATTATCTAAATCACTAAACTTGAAAATATCCTAAATGTGAAAGGAATTGAATTCTTGACTAAATTCAAGATTATGTAATGTAATAAAGCTGGGTCCTTATTGTTGGTATCAGAGGATGGTTTAGATAACTTTAGGGGTTAGGTTGTTGTTAATATATTACTATAAATGTTTTTTACTCTAGGGTCAATTTTAAATGATATAGAATTTAAATATTGTCATGTTTATTTGTATAATATATTTTTTTTTAGAATGGTTTTCCGCAGAAGAAATAGGGAAGCAGAAGAAGAGAGGCACTGACAGAACGACATCCTTCCGAATCTGCATCCCAGAATAGTAGGGATTGGAACCAAGCACTTTGTGACAGTAATGGCTCAGCTAACATAGGATGTAAATGGTGGTGGAATCCATGAAAGAGAAAAACTAGAGGTACCACAATGGAACATGATATTAGTGGAACATTTTATGAGACAACACACTCCTGCTTTCAATGGATCTTCTAACCCAGTAGTGGCTGAAGGATGGATTAAATCCCTTGAAAAGATATTCAATGTTATGGGATGTTTAGATAATCAAAAGTTATGTCTTTCTATTTATTGTTTTGAAGGTGAATTTGATCAGTGGTGGTCAATGGTAAATAATATTAGGGATTGAGAGAATATTGATGCCTTAGAGTGGGGTAAATTTAAAACTCTTTTCCTTGAAAATTATTTTCCTAAGGTGGTGTGACTTAGGATGGAGAATCAATTCCTTGAATTGAAGAAAAATGAATAAGATTCAGTGGCTGTGTATGAAGAAAACTTCACCCAAGTGGTGAGGTATGCTCAAAATCTTATTCTAGATCTTGATAGAAAAATCAACCGCTTTTACTCAGGACTGAAGCCAAGGTATCGAAGGGCGTTGGCCTCCCATGAATTTTACGAGAAACTTGTCTGATGTTTTGAGAGGGTAGAGATTGAGTTTTCTGATGATAATGTGAATTTTTGAAACAAGGAGAAGAATAGGTCTAGATGGCAAGCGATGGGTAAGAATCAACCAAAGAAATATTATGGTAAGAAAATCCAGTTTCCAGTTTGTGAAAAGTGTGGCAAGAAACACCCTGGGGAATTTATTACCAAAAATGGGAAGTGTTTTAAATGTGGTATGTTTGGACATATGGGCTGAGATTGTAATGGAAATGTTCCTAATACTAATCCTAATAAGCAAACTGTAAAGTGTTTTAAATGTGGTTAGATAGGTCATTATTCAAATGCCTTCCCAAAAAGAGATCCAAATGACGTAAAGAAGACAGACTATAAATAGAAAGGTGTTGTGGGATTTTTTGTGACTACGTCAGTAGATGTTGAGTCATCTAATGAATTTGTATCAGGTACTTTGTTCGTTTACTCAGATTTTTCTAAAGATTTGTTTGAAAAGTGTTCTACACATTCCTTTATCTCTGAGAAATTTTCGGGTAAATTGGAAATATCACCACAGAAAATGAAACCAGAACTTATTGTTAAAACAACAGGGGGAAATATTATAGAAAAGAGGAATTGTAAGAATATTTATATTGTGTTCTGTGGAAAAACTTTACCTAAGAGCCTTGTTTTTTTCCTTAGTTGAGTTTGATGTTATCCTAGGAATGGATTGGATTTCTATTTATCATACTAAGATAGATTGCAGAGCTAAAGATGTTGTTTTTCAGAAAGATTTTCAATTTGTATACAAGAATGATCCCATACAATTGATAACATATTAGGAAGCAGAAAAACTATTGAAAGATGTTAATGAAAGTTATCTTGCTCATATTATTGAAAATAAGGGAAATGTTCAGATTAATTATGTGCTAGTGGTAAATGAATACCTTTATGTTTTTCCTGATGAGTTACCTGATGTCATACGTGATCAAGAAGTTGAATTCACAATTGACTTAGTTCCTAATGCTAATCCAACTTCAAAACCCCATTTTCGTATGGCTCAAATAAAACTTCTTGAATTGAAAACTCAGTTGTAGTATTTTCTTAATAAAGGCTTTATTCATCCTAGCACTTCACCATGCGGTGCTCCTATTTTGTTTGTTAAAAATAAATATGGTTCCATGATACTATTCACTGATTATAGAGCTTTGAATAACATCACTATTAAAAACAAGTATCCTTTTCCTCTTATTGATGGCTTGTTAGATCATCTCTAGGGAGATCAGTAATTTTAAAAGATTAAATTGAGATCTGTTTACCATCAGTTGAAGGTGAAGGAGGATGATATCCTAAAAACTTCCTTTCGTACTAGATATGGGCATTATGAATTTATTGTTATGATGTTTGGGTTAACTAATACACCTTCTTTATTCATCAATCTTATGAATAGTTTATTTCATGATTTCTTGGATAAGTTTGTGGTTGTTTTTATTGATGACAATTAGGTATTTTATAAAAATAAATATGATCATTAAAAACATCAAAGGGTTGTTCTAAAAACCTTAAAAGAAAAAAAACTGTATGGAAAATTCAGAAAGTGTTATTTTTTATTACAATTTTTTTTTCTTGGGAACATTGTAAATAAGGACGGAATAATAGTTAATCAATCCAAAACAAGAGTGGTTGAAAAAAGGCCAAGACCCACAAATAATATAGATATTCATAGTTTTCTTAGATTAGCAAGTTATTACTGAAGTTTTGTTAAGAACTTTGCACGTTTATCTAGACTGATAACTAAGTTAACATGGAAAGGGGTTGAATTGGTTTAGACCGAATAATGTGATGTTTTTTTCGGAACTGAAGAATAGATTGGTGAATGCTCCAGTTTTGGCCTTGCCCTCCTGAAATAGTGAGTTTTTCATATACAATGATGCTTCTTTGAAGTTACTTGGTTGTGTTTTGATGTAAAATGATCAGGTAATTGTTTATGCTTCAAGACAACTAAAACTACATGATCTAAATTATCCCACACATGATTTGGAATTGGCAGTTGTGGTTTTTGATTTGAAAATTTGGAGGCATCATTTATACAGAGCCAAATGTAAAATATATACTAACCATAAAAGTCTAAAGTATATATACTCACTCATAATAAATTAAACATGAGGCAGAGAAGATGGCTTGAACTAATAAAGATTATTATTACACGATCAATTACCATACTAGAAAATAAAACAAAGTGGTGGATGCCTTGAGTCAAAAAAATCATGAATCATTAACCATGTTACGTTTGGAACATGATCCCTTGATTAATGATTTGAGTAATTTTGGCTTAGAAGTTGTTGGTGTAGGAAATACCTCTGTTTTGTCTCAGGTTTCTGTTAAGTCATCATTATTAGACAGAATTAAGCAAGCTCATAAGGAAGACCATGAGCTATAAAAAAATTTATAATTGGTTAAAATGGTTAAGTTTCCATAATTTAACCTTGATAAAGATTGTTTTTTAAGATTTAGTAAAAGGTTGTGTGTGACTTGTGATTCTTAGTTGAGGAAATAATTGTTGTATGAAACTCATAGTTCTCCATTTTTAGTTCATCCTGGTAGTACTAAGATGTACAGAGACCTCCGGGAGTATTATTGGTGGGATGGAATGAAAAGAGATATTGTAGATTTTACTGTAAAATGCTTGACATGTCAACATGTTAAAGCAGAGCAGCGGTTACCGAAGGGGATGCTTCATCCTTTTCTAGTGCCATAGTGGAAATGGGAGAATGTATCCATGGACTTCCTGGTGGGACTACCAAAGAATACTCAAGGTAATCATGTGATTTGGTTTATTGTTGATCGGCTGACAAAATATGCACATTTTATTTCTATTAGATATACAATGTATTTGGATCAGCTTTCTTGATTGTACCTCAAAGAGATTGTTAGGCTATAAGTAGTTTCTCTTTCCATTGTATCTGACCGGGATCCTAGGTTCACTTATAACTTTTGGAAGGTACTTTAGAAGTCATTGGGAATAGAATTAAATTTCAGTACAACTTTTCATCCTCAATCAGAAGGGAAATCAGAATGAACGATTTAGAAATTGGAGGATATGCTTCGAGCTTGTTCAATGGACTACCATGGAAGTTGGGATCATCATCTTTCTTTATTTGAGTTTTCTTATAATAACAATTTTCATTATAGTATATAGATGGTACATTTTGAGTCTTTGTATGGGAAGAAGTGTCAGACTCCAGAGTTTTGGGATGAAGTCAGTGAAAGAAAGTTGATGGGGCTACAATTAGTAGAGGAAGTGGCTGAGAAAGTGAAGATGATCCAGCAGCACATGAAGACAACTCAGAGTAGGCAGAAAAGTTATGCAGATAACAGAAGGAAAGACTTCTCTTTTGAGGTAGGTGACCATGTTTTCCTTAAAATATTTCCTTGGAAAAGTGTGATGCATTTTGGTAAGAAAGGGAAGCTAAGTCTGCAGTTCATCAGTCCTTTTGAGATCCCTATAGAAAGTTGGACCAATTGCATACCGAGTAGCTTTGACTCTGAGTTTGTCTCAGGTACACAATGTTTTTCATGTTTCTATGTTGAGGAAGCATGTACCAAATTCATCACATATCTTTATCCAAGAAGTAGTTCAGCTGGAATAGAACCTTTCTTATGAAGAGAAATCGGTTCACATTCTTGATCGAAAGAAACAGGTATTGCAGAATAATTTAATCCACCAGTTAAAGGTTTGTGGAGAAACCACATGGTTGAAGAAGCAACATGGGAGTTTGAAAATGATATCAGAGAAACGTACCCTCACTTGTTTGATAACTAAATAAAATTACAAGGATACAATTTTTATAAGGTGGGGATAATGTTACACTCTAAGTTTTTTTTAAAAATAAATGTAAATGCATGAAACTTTGTTTTAAGTGGATATTTATAACAAGAATTTAAAAATAATTTTTCCACTTCTATGTCTTAAATTTTGAAAAACAATCATCTACAATTGTGTTCAGTAAGTTATTTAGAGCCGAATTGAACCAACTTTTTTTTGTTGAATAGTAACATACCCTTATGAATAGTTGTAATGCTCCAACCCTAGTTACCCAGAGTCAATGCATTATTACGTATCATTGGCATGATCACAAAATATCAAGTCTTGAAATACCGATAAGTTTAGTAGCCTTTGAAGTAGTATATACATTCATAAGGTTTACATTACATCATAAAATAGAAAACTACAACAACATTGTTTCCATAGACAACACTAAGATCCCATAGAATTTCCCTACAGGTTAGTCATAATATACTTCTTCGCATCCTGGGAAAAATAAAACATAGAAAGGGGTGAGAACAGATGCTCAGTAAGGATAACAATATAGCGGAAACTTTCATAAATAAGCATAAACATTTAAGTCAATTTATAAGACTAAAACAAAATCCTTTTAAACTTGAACTTCAGCATAATATGGAAAAGATAAAATCAAATAATTTCATTTACTTATTCACATGGATATTCTACTAGTTGAATAATCACATGCAATATCAATAGCCACTTTCATAATGATGGAATGCATAATGCCAGACTTTTATAACCACATATTCAAGGCCTTCTACCAAGACTACAAATAATATTTTGTCAAGGCCTTGTGCCAATACTCTAGTTTGTATCATGATACCTACCGATGCATCGAGGAGCTATAGCAGGCTCCACCCGTCAATTACTAAGTCCAATGCATTCCTCATATGAAAAGGTTTAAACATAACATAAACATTCGTATTAAAACTAGCATATGAAATATCAATACTTTATCCATAAACCATGAATTGTGTAAAAATAACACATCCATAGTCAAACATGTCACAAAACCTTCAACAAAATATGGAAGTTTTGTTTCATAATAAATAAACTTCAAATTAGCTTAAAATCCATCAAAGGATGTTGACATAGATGAAATCAGAACCTTTTTTAGAGAAATATCTCTTTCTATTTTGAAATCATTTAAGAAAAATTTATTTTGAAAATTTTCATATAAGATTTTAAGGTAATCTTAGATGATGTTATAATAGTATAAAATATCCACACCCACTGTATAAGTTAAAAAAACATTTTTACCTTAAATTTGTCGTAAAGGTCAAAAAGTACCTTGTTTGGAAAACGACGGAAAGAATCCTTTCAAAACATATAAGGTAAAATAAGGTTATAAATGAATTTAACCCATTTTCTAGTAAATAGTAAAAAAAATTGAAAAACATTTTTAAGAATCATGGATGTGGATGATAAAGAGGTCGCAGTAGACAATTACGTATAAACAACCTCAGATAATGAAGAGATTGTGAAATTAACCCTTACCTTGTACTTTTCCTTGGTCGAGGGTAGGTTACCCTCTAGTATAATGGTGAAATAATTTTTATTAAATTATAAAAGAATAACATACATTAATATGATATCATATATGATCTTTTAATATCGCTTTGTTAATAATATTTTAGTATTATCGTCATTTTAGGTGTTAACTGATTTGGTTTCCTTTATATACTTTATTATGTAAGTAATGTTCATTATGGATATGATGTATCTTATTCATATTCAAAATGATATTGAGTCCTTAAAAATTATTGTTAATCATCAAATGAAAATTATTCTTGAATGGATATGATGGGGAATGAATCTCATCGCGTTCGTGGAGACGGTAATCCGTACGTACACATGAGCTACAATATCATTATTTTGATATTAAAATAACAGATAATTGGATGGTATATAATATATAAAGAATCATTATCATGTTATATTTATTATTTACATCAATTATTCATCATTATTATACCCATCCAAATAATAATGAATTGAATAACAACTACACCACGACGTGAAGACAATAAGTCGTACGTACGCACGTATGGTGACATGTCATTCAAAGGATGGATAGAATAATGAATAACGTTGTACCATATTTAAAATTACATCATAGTATATAGAATATACTGGAGTTATTATTTTAAATTATAAACAACAAAGAAAGAGAAAGTGGAAGAAGAAAGGAACATGAAAGAGGTGATGAAATATTTACCTCTTCTTCCGGTTCTTCCTTTTGATTTGATCAAAAGGGATCCTTAGGTTAGATTTCTAACTAAAGGAAGGCCTCTAGGATTAATTGAGGACAGTTGAGAGGGTATTCGGGCAGGGTTTGGATGATCCAAATAGCTTTTATGGTGTGAATTAGAGATAAGGGGAGTTCCCTTTTATAAGAGGGGTGAGGGGCACCTTAGGAAAAGCTAGAAATATTATTTTATAATAAAATTATTTTCTGTTTATAATGGCTCCAAAATAAATTATTTAAATGATAAGGTGGGGATGGGTCTAAAACCACTCATCAAATAGGTTTTATACAGGTTTTTTTCACTATATTAACCTTATCTTTTAGATTTAACTCTTAGTTAAATAGTTTGACATTTACCATGTCTCTTTGTATTTTTATATTATATGGTTAATAAACTTACTATATACTTCCAAGAGAACCTAAAGTAGTTCATTAATTACATATATAATATTATTTAAGACTTTTGGACGAACCTTAGATTTTTATGAATAGAATATCAATTAATAATATAATATTTGTTTTAAAAACTCTTTTATGTCAATTTTGACACTATTTGGTATTTTGTTTTTGCTAAATTCATAACAGCATTATTACTTAAACAAAATTCATCTAACCAACCATAACATTTTATATTAACCTATAAAATTAGTGTAATTCATAAAAAGTCTCAAATTAAATTTATTTGGATATTTGTAATATCAATTATTTTAATATTTCATTAATTAGGTAATTACTCCATCATCATTGTGTCATAAATAAATTATATTATTTAATGTCTAAAAAATGTGAATAAAATACCATTATGTAGGAAATATTTTTTATCTTTATAATGAATATTTATAGTCAAATTTATCTTATGTGTAACCCTATATTAAAAATGGTTTATTTATTAAACTTTTAATTTAACACTTTTAACTCTTCTTTGAATTAAATAATAATAAATGTCCTAATCTAATCCAAGTGAACCTAAAGGATCATATTTTATTCCTAAGGTTGTTTTTGGACGAATTACCCTTATCAAATATAATTAGGATATGTGCTAGGTTAATAATAATACCATTTTTACCCTTAATTACCCTATTTACTTTTAACCGTGGTAAATAAAAGTAAAAAAGTGACTATTCACCAAAAAATATTTTCATCTTATTGAACCAAATTTTACTTAATAATATCAATTGTGTCTCTCAGATTTTTGAAATTCAAATCACAGAAGTAGTAAAATTATGTTTTATGTAAATTTGCAAATGCTCGTAGGAGGTCGGTAAAAGATGGTAAAAAATTCAATAAAATTTTTATATATCAAAAATTATTATAAACTGAATCCAATGAATTACATTGAACTTATATAGGTATTATGAATATATTCTTACTTAAAATAAATTTAAATAAAAAAATAATTATTTAAATAAAAATTCGGTTTTAAACTATAATTCGGTGTTTTTCACTATTCATCAAAAATTGAAAGTTTTCAGAAAAATACCAAAAATCTGCCCTAAGATAATTTTGATACTCCAAATCCAAAAAATAAGTCCATTTTGAAAGATAAAATTTATAAAATTTAAGTGGGTATTACTATTTATAACGGCTAGTTTGATTGGTTGTGGTGTGTTGTAACCCGAAGTTGTGTACAACACACGCTATTGTATTATTCAAAGAGAAGCGTACCGTGGAAGCTTGGGGTGTTACATTCTCTCCTCATTAAAATAATTTCATCCTCTAAATTTCTAGAATATTACTGTATAAAAATACTCGGGTGGTTCTCCATCATAAGTTCCTCAGATTCCCACGTTGCCTCTCTCATCTTATGGTTTCTCCATAGAACTTTTACTAGATGAGTCGTCCAATTTCTCAGCACTTGTTCTCTTGTATCAAGAACCTTGACAGGCTCTTCACAATAAGATAGATTGGGTTCCAGTTCTAATTCCTCATAGGTGAGTACATGCATTGGGTCAGACATGTATTTTCTCAATAGTGATACGTGGAATACATCGTGAACTTTGGAGAGACTTGGCGGGATTACCAAATGGTAAGCTACAGCCCCAATTCGTTCTACAATTTTTAAAGGTCCGATGTACCTGGGACTTAATTTTCCCTTCTTGACGAAATGTATAACACCCTTCCATGGAGATGCCTTCAAGAAAATATGATCTCCTACTTGAAATTACAAATCCTTCCTTCGGTTATCGGCATAGATCTTCTGCCTAATTTGAGTTGCTTTGATGTGGGTTTGGATTACCTTCACCTTTTCCATCGTTTCCTCCACGAGTTCTAGGCCTACGAGTTTTATTTCACTAACATCATCCCAACAGGTTGGTGTGCGACATCTCTTTCCATATAACGTTTCATATGGTGTCATATGAATACTCGAATGGAAGATATTGTTATAGGAAAATTCTACCAGAGGTAAATATTGATACCACATACCTTGAAAGTCAAGTGAGAATGATCTCACCATGTCTTATAAGGTTTGAATAGTTCGCTTTGATTATCCATCAGTTTGGGGGTGGTAGGCAGTGCTCAAACAAAGTTCAATATCCAGAGATTTCTGAAGACATTTCCAGAATCTTGATGTAAAACATGGATCATGATCAGAAATAATCAATATGGGTACTCGATGAAGTCTCACAGCTCCGTTAATATATATTCTTGTTAGACGTTAAAGTGGTAAATCTTCTCTTATAGCAAGAAAATGTGCTAACTTGGTAAGACAATCAACAATGACCCATATTTCATCATTCCTTCTAGGTGCCTTTGGTAGTCCCATGACAAATTACATCATAATATTATCCCACTTCCACTTAGGTATGGTAAGAGGTTTCAAGACTCCTCCCGGTTGTTGCCTTCCAGCTTTCACTTGTTGACAAACCATACATCTCGACACAAAATCAGCAATATCCCTCTTCATGTTGTCCCACAAAAATTTTTCCCTCAAATCACTATACATTTTGGTGCTCCCAGGGTGTATAGAGAAATTGGAACTATGAGCATCATCCAACAATTCTCTTTTTAGATTAGGTATATCAGGAACACAAAGTCTCTTCCCAAATTTCAAAATTCCATCTTCATATACGAAGTCACTCAATCTCCCATCATTCACAGCTTTTATCTTCTTTTGAAACTCCTCATCATCAACCTGAGAACTTTTTATCCTTTATAGTAAATATGGTTTGGCAACAATTTGAAAAATCATTAATGTTTCACCTTCCATGGTTATTCCCATGTCCAACTTTACTAGATCCTTGTATATAGGATCCTTTTTAACTCTCATCTTGTTCAGAACTCCATGATCCTTTCTGCTCAAAGCATCTTCCACCTTAATTGCCTTCCCTGGGTGGTAGTGTATAGTGAAATCATAATTTTTGAGTAGTTCAAGCCATCGTCTTTTCCTCATGTTGAGTTATTTCTTTGAAAAAATATACTTCAAACTCTTGTGATCCATATAAATCTCACATTTTTCACCATAGAGATAGTTTCTCCAAATCTTAAAAGTAAATATTACAGGTGCCAACTCAAGATCATGAGTGGGATAGTTTTTCTCATGAATTTTTAGTTTTCATGATGCATAGGAAATAACTCCATCATTCTACATAAGGACAAAACCAAGTCCTTTCTTTAATGCATCTCTATAAATAACAAACCCATCATTCCCCGATGGTAGAGTCAAGATAGGATCATTGAATAATCTTCTCTTCGGTTCTTCAAAACATTATTCACACTCTTTTTTCCAAAAAAAATTAACCCCTTTACATGTGAGCTTTGTTAATGGGTTAGCCAACCGGGCAAAATTCTGGACGAACCATCAATAATAACATGTTAAACTAATAAAACTGCATACCTCAGTTATACTTGTCAATGCAGGCCATTATTGGATTGCTCTTGTCTTAGAAGGATCAACAGAGATTCCATCCTTAGAGACGATATGGACAAGAAAAGAAATCACCTAAATCCAGAATTCACACTTTCTAAACTTCCCATATTATTCATGTCTTCTAAGAATATTAAGGATAATGCGCAAGTGATTTTCATGATCTTTGTAGATTTTGGATTATTCCAAGATATCATCAATAAATACCACTACAAAGTTATCAAGATATTCCATGAAAACTCTATTAATTATATCTATGAAAACACAGGGTGAATTAGTCATCCCAAAAGGTATTACTGTAAACTCGTAATACCCGTACCTGGTTCGAAATGCGGTTTTTGGAATGTCTTCATTCTTCACACACAACAGATGATATCCTGATCAAAGGTCAATCTTTGAAAATTATTGAGTTCCATAAATTTGGTCAAATAAATCATCAATGTGAGGTAGATAATACTTGGTTTTTATTGTTATAGCATTGATCTCCCTATAGTCAATGCACAACCTCATAGATCTATATTTCTTCTTAACAAAAAGGACAGGGGCTCTTCATGGAGAAACACTAGGGCGAATAAATCCCTTATTAGTCAATTCCTCTAGTTTTTTTCTAGTTCCACTAATTCCACAGTGGCTATTCTATAAGGGGTATTTGATATGGGCCATGAACCAGGAATTAAATCAATGGAAAACTCAATTTCTTATTATGTATGATGTCCAGGTAAATCCTCTCAAAACACATCATCATATTCTTGCACAATAGGTACATCCTCTGTTTGAACATTCCTTTCCTCACCCACAATTATTTCATTCTCGTCCTCCCCAATAATTGAATTTAGTTGAAATACTGGGGTTGGATCTAGATAAGAATTAGGTGGTGACATTTCTGCTCTAAAGATAAGGTACTATTTATCATCATCAAAAACTGTAACCTCCTTATTCTTACAATAAATTTTCGCATCATGGTCCGAAAGCCAATCCATACTGAGGATTATATCAAATTCAATCATGGGTATGAAGATTAGATCAGCAGATAAAGAACATTTGTAGGCCCTAATGGGGACTAATTCACAAAACTTTGTTGCAAAGATACTTCCCTTAAAAGTTTTTACTGAAAACTCCCTTGTTAAATAAAATTGGAAATATCCAATTTTCTTAGCAAACTGGGAAGATATGAAACAATTTGATGATACATAATCAAATAAAGTATTTATTAAACTTGAGTAAACCATTAAATCACCTACCACCACATCTTTCGGAGATTTGACCTCAGCAGTAGTGATAGCATAAGCTTGTCCTTGATCCCTTGGCCTTTTCTGAGGTAATTTCCCTTGTTTTTTAGGACATTCATTTGCATAATCCCTCGTTTATCTAAAATTGTAGCATTCAACACTGACAGCCTCTTTTTTCCCCTTGCAATCATGAGCGTGGTGTCCTTTTTCCCCACACTTGTAACAAACTCGTATTCCCTTCAGGAAAGTACCGGGGTGTTTCTTCCCACATTTACTACAGGATGGATATTCAAATTTTCCCTACTTCCCCTCATTTTCATTTCCAGAGTGTTTTTCAGATCTCTTCTTCTCTTTCTTTTCTTTAAAGTCATAAGACTTATAGAGTTCTTTTTCTGTCTTGATAGCACCTGAGACAATATCTTCATATGACGAGAAGGATTGTGAGAATAATTCTTGATGGAGAAATGGTTTTAACCCATCAAATAAATGATCAATCTTACTTCTTGAGTTACATATAAAATATGCAGCATGTCTCGCTAACCTTGTAAAGTTAGCCTCATACTTTGCAACATTCTCATCCACCTTTTGCCTCAGACTCAGAAATTTTCTTTCCATATCTGCTCGATCATCACGAGGAAGTATTTTTCTAAGAAAATATCTTTAAACTCCCTCCATTGCAAAATTTATACTTCATCATCTTACTTTGTGTTTTGAATCAATGACCACCATTGATTAGTATCTCCAGTGAGGTGGTAAACAGCCATGAAAACTTTTTCCCTTTCACTACTCCCCATGGCATGTAATATTTTCTCTAATGAATTTATCCATTTCTCAACTACTAATGGATTTGTACTCCCATTGAATTTTTGTGGTTGTTTCCTCATGAAGTGATCTAACATTGATCCTCCATGCTGTGGATCAGGGTGCTCCATACAGGTGAGGTTATTATTCATAACCTGAGTGAGTTGTCCTAGTATGGTGATAAGCTGATCAACACTAGTTGTATCACCAGCTCCACTATAATTATCTTGAGAAAGAGCGAAATATCTACATGGAGTGTGTATATTGATATGGTTTATATTCTTTTCACTAGGTTCCATTTCTAAAAAATGGCATAAACTAGATTAGTTTATGAATCGAAATACATAATTTCAAACTTGTAAAACACTTAAAATAAACTAAACAGTTTATGGATATAATCCATAATCATAAAAATGTTTTCTTTGAGGAATTATATACTCATAAACCCTTCACAATGGTTTTTAAAGAAAATGATAATTATCCTAAGCATATCCCACGGAAGTGTCGTAACCAAGAATGCAGCAAGGCCCGTTGTCGTGCACCAGTTCTCGTTCAAGTCTAGATCAAAGCGGTGTTTTTGGGTTTTACCCCTAGATACGTCTGTGCCAGAGCCACCTCTACCTACTTGTATCCAGATAGGGATGTATTTCTTGGAAAACTCACAAATTCTCTAAAATACCTAAATTCTAGGAAGTTCTTCTATACTAATCCTCAAAGTATATCTTAGGGTTATGTGATCTAATCAGAGTTTATCTAAATCTAGTTTCCAAGGTTTGTACTAAACTTCCTCTGATACCAACTATAACGCCCTGACCCCAGTTACCCAAAGTCAGTTCATTATTATGTATCATTTTCATAATCACAAAAGATCAAGTCTTGAAAGACCGATTAGTTTAGTAGCCTTGGAAGTACTAGATACATTCATAAAGTTTACATTACATCATAAAATGTAAAAATAAAACAACATTGTTTCCATAGACAACACTAATATCCCATAGACTATCCATGCAGGTCATTCATAATATACTTCTTCGCATCCTTGTAAAAATAAAACATAGAAAGGGGTGAGCTCAGATGCTCAGTAAGGATAACAATATAGCAAAAACATTCATAAATAAGCATAAACATTTAAGGAAATGTATAAGACTAAAACAAAATACTTTTAAACTTGAACTTAATCATAATATGTCAAATATAAAATCAAATAATTCCATTTACTAATTCACATTCATATTCTACTAGTCAAATAATCACATGTAATGTCAATAGCCACTTTCATAATGATGGAATGCATAATGCCAGACTTTCATAACCTCATAGTAAAGGCCTTATGCCAAGACACCAAATAAGATTTTGTCAAGGCCTTGTGACAAGACACTATTTTGTTTCATGAGACCTACTGATGCATCGAGGAGCTATAGCGAGCTCTATACGTCACTTACTAAGTCCAATGCATTCCTCATATAAAAAGGTTTAAACATAACATAAACATTCGTATTAAAACAAGCATACGACATGTAAATACTTTATCCATAAACCATGAATGGTGTAAAAATAGCACATCCACAATAAAACATATCACAAAACCTTCAATACAATATGGAAGTTTTGTATCATAATAAATAAACTTCAAATAAGCTTAAAATCCATCAAATAATATTGACATAGATGAAATAAAAACCTTTTTTAGAGAAATATCTCTTTCTATTTTGAAATAATTTAAGAAAAAAATTATTTTTAAAATATTTTTATAATCTTGTAAGTGGATATTTGACGATATTATTATGGCGGAAAATAGTCGCACCCTCTGTATAAGTTAAAAAAACATTCTTACCTAAAATTTGTCGAAAAGGTCAAAAAGTACCTTGTTTGGAAAACGAGGAAAAGATTCCTTTAAAAAAAATATAAGGTCAAATAAGGGTATAAATGACCTTAACACATTTTCTAGTAAATAGTAAAAATGTTTTGAAATACATTTTTAAGAATCATGGATGTGGATGATAAAGAGGTCCAAGTAGAAAATTACATATAAACAACCTCGGATAATAAAGAGATTATGAAATTAATTATTACCTTGTACTTTTCCTTGATCTAGGGTAGGTTAAACTCCTGTATAATGGTGAAATAATTGTTATTAAATTATAAAAGAATCATATACATTAATATGATATTTTAATATTGTTTTTATAATAATATTTTAGTATTATCGTCGTTTCAGGTGTTAACTGATTTTTTTTCCTCTATATGATTTGTTACGTAAATAATGTTTTTAATGGATATGATGTATCTTATTCATATTCAGAATCATATTAAGTCTTTAAAAATTATTTTTTATCATCAAATGAAAATTATTCTTGAATGGATACGATGGGAAATGAATCTCATCACGTTCGTGGAGATGGTAATACGTACGTACGCATGAGCGACAATATCATTATTTTGATATTAAAATAATAGATAATTGAATGTTATATCATATATACAGAATCATTATCATGTTATATTTATTATTTACATCAATTATACATCATTATTATACCCATCCAAATAATAATGTATTGAATAACAACTACACCACGACGTGGAGACGGTAAGCTGTACGTACGCATGTATGGTGACATGTCATTCAAAGTATGGGTATAATAATGAATATGGTTGAACCATATTTATAATAACATCACAGTATATAGAATATATTGGAGTTATTATTTTAGAATGGAAACAACAAATAAAGAGGAAGTGTAAGAAGGAAGGAACTTGAAAGAGGTGATGAAATATTTACCTCTTCTTCCGGTTCTTCCTTTTGATTTGATCAAAATAGATCCTTAGGATGGCTTTCTGACTAAATTATGGCCTCTATGATGAAGGGAGGATAGTTGAGAGGGTATTTTGGAAGGGTTGGCTGAGCCAAATGGCTTTGAATTTTTGAATTAGAGGGAACGGGGAGTGCCCTTTTATAAGAGGGGTGAGGGGCACCTAAGGAAAAGCAAGAAATATTATTTTATAATAAAATCATTTTCAGTTTCTAATGGCCCCAAAATGAATTATTTAAAGGATAAGGTGGGGATGGGTCTAAAAACACTCAACCAATAGTTTTTATACAGGTTTGGGTCACTATATTAATCTTATCTTTTTTATTTAACTCTTAGTTAAATAGTTTGACATTTATCATGTCTCTTTGTATTTTTATATTATATGGTTAATAAACTTACTAAATGATTCCAAGAAAACCTCAAGTGGTTCATTAATGACATATATAATATTATTTAAGACTTTTGGTCGAACCTTATATTTTTAGGAATATAATATCAAATAATAATATAATATATGTTTTAAAAACTCCTTTTTGTCAATTTTGACACTATTTGGTAATTTGTTTTTTCTAAATTCATAACAGAATTATTACATTTAAACAAATTCATTTAACCAACCATAACATGTCATAGTAACCTAGAAAATTATTGGAATTCATAAAAAGTCTCAAATTACATTTATTTCGATATTTATAATATCACTTGTGTTAATATTTCATTAATTAGGTAATTACTGCATCATCATTGTGTCATAAATAAATTCAATTATTTAATGTCTAAAAAATATAAATAAAATACCATTATGTATGAAATCTTTTTAGTTTTCTAATGAGTATTTATAATCAAATTTATCTTATGTGTAACCCTATATTAAAATGGTTTAGTTATTAAAGATTGAATTCAACACTTTTAACTCTTCTTTGAATTAAATAATAAATGTACTAATATAATACAAGTGAACCTAAAGGATAATATTTTATTCTTAAGGTTTTTTTTTGTCGAATTACACTTATCCAATAGAATTGGTACATGTGTTAGGGTAATAATAATATCATTTTTATCCATAATTACCCTATTTACTTTTAACCGTGGTAAAAAAAAGTAAAAAGTTACTATTCACCAAAAATTATTTTCATCTTATTGAACCACATTTTACTTATATCAACCATTTCTCTTAGATTTTTGAAATTCAACTCATAGAAGCAGTAAAATTAATTTTTATGTAAATTTTCAAATGCCCCTAAAAGGTGGGTAAAAGACGGTAAAAAGTTCAATAAAATTTTTATATATCTAAAATTATTATAAACTGACTCCAATGAAATACATTGAACATATATAGGTATTATGTATCTATCTTGACCTAAAATAAATTTAAATAAAATAAATAAATATTTAAATAAAAAATTGGATTTGAACTATAACTGAGTGGTTTTCACTATTCATCAAAATTGAAAGTTTTTAGAAAAATACAAAAAATTCACCCTAAGCTAATTTCAATGCTTTGAATCCAAAAATGAAGTCTATTTTCAAAGATAAAATTTATAGAATTTCAATAATTGGGTATTACTAATCATAACGGCTATTCTGATTGGTTGTGGTGTCTTAAAACTTGAAGTTCTGTACAACACATGTTATTGTATTATTCAAAGAGAAGCATATCGTGGAAGCTTGGGGGATTAAATTCTCCCCTACTTAAAATAATTTTATCCTCAAAATTTCTAGAATATTATTGAATAAAAAGACTCAGGTGGTTCTTCATCATAAGTTCCTCAGTTTTGCACGTTGCCTCTTCCATCTAATGGTTTCTCCATAGAACTTTTACCAGACGAGTCGTCTGTTTCTAATCACTTGTTCTCTTGTATCAAGAACCTTGACAAGCTCTTGGAAATAAGACAGGTCGGGTTCCAGTTCTAATTCCTCATAGGTGAGTACATGCGTTGGGTCAGGCATGTATATTCTCAACAGCGATATGTGGAATATATCGTGAACTTTGGAGAGACTTGGTGGCATTGAAAAATGGTAAGCTATAGCCCCAATTCGTTCTATAATTTCCAAAGGTCCGATGTACCTGGGACTTAATTTTACCTTCTTACCGAAACGTATAACACCCTTCCATGGAGATACCTTCAAGAAAACATGATCTCTTACTTTAAATTCCAAATCCTTCCTTCGGTTATCAGAATATCTCTTCTACCTACTTTGAGTTGCTTTGATGTGGGTTTGGATTACATTCACCTTTTCTATCATTTCCTCCATAAGTTCTGGGACTACAAGTTTTCTTTCACCAACATCATCCCAACAAGTTGGTCTGCGACATCTCTTTCCATATAACGCTTCATATAGTGCATTCTGAATACTTGAATGGAAGCTGTTGTTATAGGAAAATTATATCAGAGGTAAATATTGATCCCACATACCTTGAAAGTTAAGTGAGCATGATCTCAACATGTCTTGTAAGGTTTGAATAGTCCGTTCTGATTGTCCATCAGTTTGGGGTTGGTAGGTAATTCTCAAACAAAGTTCAGTATCCAGGGATTTCTGAAGACTTTTCTATAATCTTGATGTAAAACATGGATCATGATCAGAAACAATCGATAGGGGTACTCCAGGAAGTCTCACAACTTCATTAATATATAGTCTTTCTTGACGTTCAAGTGGTAAATCTTCTCGTGTTGAAAGAAAATGTGCTGACTTGGTAAGACGATCAAAAATGACCCATATTGAATCATTCCTTCTAGGAGTATTTTGTAGTCCCATGAACAATTCCACCGTAATATTATCCCATTTCAACTCAGGTATGGGAAGAGGTTACAAGACTCCTCTAGGTTGTTGCCTTCCAGCTTTCACTTATTGAAAAACCATACATCTTGACACAAAATCAGTCATCTCCCTCTTCATGTTGTCCCACCAAAAATTTTCCTTCAAATCTCTATACATTTTGGTGCTCCCAGGGTGTATAGAGAAATTGGAACTATGAGAATCATACAGCAATTCTATTTTTAGATCAGGTATATTAGGAACACAAAGTCTCTTCCCAAATTTCAAAATTCTATCTTCATATACAAAGACACTCAATATCCCATCATTCATAGCTTTAATCTTCTTTTGAAACTCCGCATCATCAACCTGAGAACTTTTTATCCTTTCAAGTAAAGATGGTTTGGAAACCATTTGAAAAATCATTAATGTTTCACCTTTCATGGTTATTCCCATGTCCAACTTTACTAGATCCTTGTATATAGGATCTTTTTCAAATATCATCTTGTTCATAACTCCATGATCCTTTCTTCTCAAACCATCTTCCACCTTATTTGCCTTCCCCAAGTGGTAGTGTATAGTGCAATCATAATCTTTGAGTAGTTCAAGCCATCATCTTTGCCTCATATTGAGTTCTTTCTGAGAGAAAATATACTTCAAACTCTTGTGATCAGTATAAATCTCACATTTTTCACCATAAGGATAGTGTCTCCAAATATTAAAAGAAAATATTACATCTGCTAACTCAAGATCATGAGTGGGATAGTATTGTTCATGAATTTTTAGCTATCGTGATGCATATGCAATAACTCTATCATTCTGAATAAGGACACAACCAAGTCATTTATTTGATGCATAATTATAAATAACAAACCCATCATTCCCCGATGGTAGAGTCAAGATAGGAGCATTGACTAATATTCTCTTCAGTTCTTCAAAACATTCTTCACACTCTTTTTTCCAAAAAAAATTAACCCCTCTACGTGTGAGCTTTGTTAAGGGGTTATCCAACCGGGAAAAATTCTAGACGAAGCATCGATAATAACCTACTAAACCAATAAAACTGTGTACCTCAGTTATACTTGTCGGTGCTGGCCATTCTTGGATTTCTCTTGTCTTAGAAGGATCAACGGAGATTCCATCCTAAGAGACAATATGGCCAAGAAAAGAAATCACCTAAAGCCATAATTCACACTTTCTAAACTTCTCATATTATTCGTGTCTTCTTAGAGTTTTCAGGATAATGAAAAAGTAATTTTCATTATCTTCTATCTTTTGGATTATACCAAGATATCATCAATAAATACCACTACAAATTCATCAAGATATTCCTTGAAAACTTTGTTCATCATATCTATGAAAACAGAGGGTGCATTAGTCAGCCCAAAAGGCATTACTGTAAACTCATAATGCCTGTACCTGGTTCAAAATGTTGTTTTCAGAATTTATTCCTTCTTCACACGCAACCGATGATATCCAGATTGAAGTTATATCTTTGAAAAGTATTGAACTCCATGAATTTGGTCAAATAAATCATCAATGTGAGGTAGGGGTACTTGTTCTTTATTGTTGTATCATTGATCTCTCTGTAGTCAATGCATAACCTCATAGATCTACCATTATTCTTAACCAAAAGGACAGGGGATCCTCATGGAGAAACACTAGGGTGAATAAATCCCTTATTACTCAATTCCTCTAGTTTTTTCTGTAGTTCCACTAATTCCATAGTGGCCATTCTATAAGGGGTCTTCGATATGGGCCTTGAACCAGGAATCAAATCAATGGAAAACTCAATTTCTCGTTCTGGAGGATGTCCATGTAAATCCTATGGAAACACATCAACACATTCTTTCACAATAGGTACATCCTCTATTTGAACATTCCTTTCCTCACCCACAATTATTTCATTCTCTTCTTCCCCAATAATTGAATTTTGTTGAGCTATTAGAGGTGGATCTAGATAATAATTAGGTGGTGACATTTCTGCTCTAAAGATAAGGTACTCCTTATTATCTTCAAAAATGGTATCCTCCTTCTTCTTAAAATAAATTTTTGAATCATGGACCAAAATCCAATCCATTCTGAGGATTATATCAAATTCAATCATGGGTATGACGATTAGATCAGCAGATAAAGAACATTTATATTCCCTAATGGGGATTGATTCACAAAACTTTGTTGCAATGATACTTCCCTTAGGAGTTTTGACTAACAAATACCTTGTTAAATCAAATTGGGAATATCTAATTTTCTTAGAAAACTAGGAAGATATGAAACAATGCGATGATCCAGAATCAAATAAAGCATTTTCTAAACTTGAGGAAACCATTAAATTACCTTCCACCACATCTTTTAGAGCTTCAACCTCAGCAGTAGTGATAGCATAATCTTGTCCTTGATCCCTTGGCCTTTTCTACGGTAAGTTCCCTTGGCTCTTAGGAGAATTCATTTTCATAATGCCCCCTTTCTCTACAATTGTATCATTCAATAGTGATAGCCTATTTCTTCCCCTTTCCATCATGAGTTTGGTGGAATTTTTCACCACACTTGTAACAGACTCACATTCCCTTCAGGTAAGTACCGGGGTGTATCTTCCCACATTTACTGCGGGATAGATATTAAACTTTTCCCTTCTTCTCATTATTTCCATTTCCAGAGTGTTTGGCAGATATCTTCTTCTCTTGCTTTTCTTTGAAGTCGTAAGACTCAGAGAATTATTTTTCTGTCTTGATAGCATATGAGACAATATCTTCATATGATGAGAAGGATTGTGAGACTAATGATCGATGGAGAAATTGTTTTAACCCAATAAAGAAATGATCAATCTTACTTCTTGGGTAATTTAAATAATCTGCAGCATGCCTCGCTAACCTTGTAAAGATTGACTCATACTTTGTGACATTATCATCCTCCTTTTACCTCAGACTTAGAAAGTGCCTTTCTATATCTGCTCGATGGTCACAAGGAAAATATTTTTCTAAGAAAATCACTTTAAACTCCCTCCATTAAATATTTTATACTTCATCATCTTCCTTTGTGTTTTGAATCAATGAACACTATTGATCAGCATCTCTAGTGAGGTGGTAAACTTCCATGACAACTTTTTCCCTTTCACTACTCCCTAAGGCGTGGAATATTTTCTCTAAGGAATTTATCCATTGATCAGCTACTAATGGATTTTTACTCCCATTGAATGTTGGTGGTAGTTTCCTCATGAATTGATCTAACATTAATCCTCCACGTTGTGGATTAGGGTGCTCCATACGGGTAAGGTTATTATTCATAACCTGAGTGAGTTGTCCCAGTATGGTGATAAGCTGATCAGCACCATTTGTATCACCAGATCAACTATAATTATCTTCAGTAGGAGGGAAATACCTACATGGAGTGTGTGCATTGATACGGTTTCCATTCCTTCCACTAGTCACCATTTCTAAACAATGTCATAAACTATATTAGTTTATGAATCGAAATACATAATTCCATACTTTTAAAACACTTAACATAAATCAAACAGTTTATGGATATAATCCATAATCATAAAAATGTTTTATTTGAGAAATTATATACTCATAAACCCTTAATAATGGTTTGTAAAGAAAATGAGAATTATCCTAAGCATATCCCCCAGGAGTTTCGTAACCAAGAGTGCAGCAAGGCCCATTATTGTACACCAGTTCCTGTTTGAGTCTAGCTCAAAGTGGTGTTTTCAGGTTTTACCCCTAGATGCATCTGTGCCAGAGCTTCCTATACCTGCTCGTATCTAGACCAGGATGTATTTCTTGGAAAACTCACAAAATCTCTATAATACCAAAATTCTAGGAAGTTCTTCTATACTAATCCTCAAAGTATATCTTAGGTTTATGTGCTCTAATTGGATTTTATCTAAATCTAGTTTCCAAGGTTTGTACTAAACTTACTTGGATACCAATCATAATGCCCCGACCCTAGTTACCTAGAGTCGGTGCATTATTACATATCATTTTCATGATCACAAAATATCAATTCTCGAAATACCAATTAGTTTAGTAGCCTTGGAAGTACTAGATACATTCATAAGGTTAACATTAAATCATAAAATAGAAAAGTACAACAACATTGTTTCCATAGACAACCCTGAGATCCCATAGACTATCCCTATAGGTCATTCATAAAATACTTCTTCACATCTTGGAAAAAATAAAACATATAAATGGATGAGATCAGATGCTCAGTAAGGATAACAATATAGCGGAAACTTTCATCAATAAGCATAAATATTTAAGGCAATGTATAAGACTAAAACAAAATCCTTTTAAACTTTAACTTCAGTCTAATATGTCAAATATAAAATCAAATAATTCCATTTACTTATTCACATGGATATTATACTAGTCGAAAAATCACATGCAATATCAATTTCTACTTTCATAATGATGGAATGCATAACGCCAGACTTTCATAACCACATAGTCAAGGCCTTGTGCCAAGACTACAAATAAGATTTTGTCATGGCCTTGTTCCAAGACACTATTTTGTCTCATGAGACCTACTGATGCATCGAGGAGCTATATCGGGCTCCACCCGTCACTTACTAAGTCCAATGCATTCCTCATATGAAAAGTTTTAAACATAACATAAACATTCTTATTAAAACTAGCATACGAAATATCAATAATTGATCCATAAACCATGAATGGTGTAAAAATAACACATCCATAGTCAAACATATCTCAAAAACTTCAATACAATATGGAGGTTTTTATATCATAATAAATCAACTTCAAGTAAGCTTAAAATCCATCAAAGGATGTTGACATAGATGAAATCAAAACCTTTTTTATAGAAATATATCTTTCTAATTTGAAATCATTTAAGAAAAAAATTATTTTGAAAATATTCTTATAAGTTTTTAAGGAAATATTTGATGATTTTATAATGGCGGAAAATAGTCGCACCCTCCATATGAGTTAAAAAACATTCTTACCTTAAATTTGTCGAAAAGGTCAAAAAGTACATTGTTTGGAAAAAGAAGGAAAGATTATTTTCAAAACATATAAGGTAAAATAATGGTATAAATGACTTTAACCCATTTTCTTGTAAATAGTAAAAAAAATTGAAATACATTTTTAATAAGCATGGATGTGGATGATAAAGAGGTCCTAGTAGACAATTACGTATAAACAACCTCGGATAATGAAGAGATTGTGAAATTAACCCTTACCTTATACTTTTCCTTGATCTAGGGTAGGTTAACCTCATTTATAATGTGGAAATAATTGTTATTAAATTATAGAATAATCATATACAATAATATGATATCTTATATGATCTTTTAATATTGCTTTGTTAATAATATTTTAGTATTATCGTTGTTTTGGGTGTTAACTGATTCGTTTTCATTTATATGATTTGTTACGTAATTTCTGTTTGTTATGAATATGAGGGTCATATTCAGAATGAAATTAAGTCTTTAAACATTAATTTTAATCAACAAATGAAAATTAGTCTTCAATGGATACGATGGGGAATAAATCTCATCGCGTTCGTGGATATGGTAATCCGTATGTATGCACGAGCGACAATATCATTCTTTTGATATTAAAATAATTGATAATTGGATGGTATATCATATATATAGAATAATTATCATGTTATATTTATTATTTACATCAATCATACATCATTATTATACCCATCCAAATAATAATGTATTGAATAACAACTACACCACGACGTGAAGACGGTAAGCCGTACGTATGCACGTATGGTGACATGTCATTCAAAGTATGGATAGAATAATGAATATGGTTGAACCATATTTATAATAACATCACAGTATATAGAAGATATTGGAGTTATTATTTTATAATGGAAACAACAAAGAAATAGAAAGTGGAAGAAGAAAGTAACTTGAAAGATGTAATGAAATATTTACCTCTACTTCAGATTCTTCCTTTTGATTTGAACAAAAGGGATCCTTAGTTTGGATTTCAGACTAAAGGAAGTCTTCTAGGATGAATTTAGGACATTTGGGAGGGTATTGGTGCAGGTTTTGGCCAATAAAAATGGCTTTAAAAGTGTGAATTAGAAAAAGGGGGAGTTCCCTTTTATAAGAGGGGTGAGGGGAACCTTAGGAAAATCTAGAAATATTATTTTATAATAAAATAATTTTAGGTTTCTAATGTATCCAAAATTAATTATTTAGAGTCTAATATGGGGATGGCTCTCACGCCCCTCAACAAACAGGTTTTATACAGGTTTGGTTCACTATATTAACCTTATCATTTAGATTTAACTCTTAGTTAAATAGTTTGACATTTACTATGTCTCTTTGTATTTTTATATTATATGGTTAATAAACATACTATATACTTAAATGAGAACCTCAAGTGGTTCATTAATGACATATATAATATTATTTTAGACCTTTTTCTGAACTATATATTTTTAGTAATAGAATATTAATTAATAATATGATATTTATTTTAAAAACTCTTTTATGTCAATTTTGAAACTATTTTGTATTTTTTTTGATAAATTCATAGCAACATTATTACTTAGAAAACAAATCATCTAACCAATCCTAACATATCATATTAACCTATAAAATTATTGGAATTCATAAAAAGTCTCAAATTACATTTATTTGGATATTTATAATATCAATTATTTTAATATTTCATTAATTAGGTAATTAATGCATCATCATTGTGTCATAAATAAATAAAATTATTTAATGCCTAAAAAATATAAATAAAACCCCATTATGTAGTAAATATGTTTATCTTTCTAATGAATATTTATAGTTGAATATATCTTTTGTGTAACCCTATATTAAAAATGGTTTAGTTATTAAACTTTGAATTTAACACTTTTAACTCTTCCATGAATTAAATAATAATAAATGTCCTAATCTAATCGAAGTGGACCTAAAAGATCATATTTTATTCCTAAGGTTGTTTTTGGTATAATTACACTTATCCAATAGAATTATGACATGTTTTATAGTAATAATAATATAATTTTTACCCTTAATTACCCTATTTAATTTTAACTGTGGTAAATAAAAGTAAAAGGTTATTATTCACCAAAAATTATTTTCATATTATTGAACCACATTTTACTTAATGATATCAACCATGTTCCTCAGTTTTTTGAAATTAAACTCACAGAAATAGTAAAATTATGTTTTATGTAAATTTGCAAATCCTCCTAGAGGTGGGTAAAAGACGGTAAAAAGTTCAATAAAATTTTTATATATCTAAAATTATTATAAACTGACTCCAATGAATTACATTGAAATTATATAGGTATTATGTATCTATTTTGATCTAAGATAAATTTAAGTATAATAAATAATTATTTAAATAAAAATTCAGTTTTAAACTATAACTCAATGTTTTTCACTATTCATCAAAAATTGAAAGTTTTCTGAAAAATACCAAAAATTCACCCTAAGCTAATTTCGATACTCTGAATCCAAAATTTAAGTCCATTTTGAGTGATAAAATTTATAAAATTTCAAAAATTGGGTATTACCATTCATAACGGCTAGTTTGATTGGTTGTGGTGTGTTAGAACTCGAAGTTGCGTACAACACACGCTATTATATTATTCAAAGAGAAGCGTATCATGGAAACTTGGGGTGTTACGTTATCCCCTCCTTCAAATAATTTCGTCCTCGAAATTTCTATAATATTACTTCATAAAAATACTCGGGTGGTTCTTCATCATAAGTTCATCGGGTTCCCACGTTGCCTCTTATATCTTAGGATTTTTCCATAGAACTTTTACCAGACAAGTAGTCCTGTTTCTTAGCACTTGTTCTCTTGTATCAAGAACCTTGACAGGCTCTTCAAAATAAGATAGATCAGGTTCCAGTTCTAATTCTTCATAGGTGAGTACATGCGTTAGGTCAGTCATGTATTTTATCAACAGTGATACGTGGAATACATCGTGAACTTTGGAGAGACTTGGCGGCATTGCCAAACGTTAAGCTACAGATCTTCTGCCTACTTTGATCTTCTTTTGTGTGTGTTTGGATTACATTCACCTTTTCCATCGTTTCCTCCATAAGTTATGGGCCTACGAGTTTTCTTTCACCAACATCATTCCAACAGGTTGGTGTGCAACATCTCTTTTTGTATAACCCTTCATATGGTGCCATATGAATACTTGAATGGAAGCTGTTGTTATAGGAAAATTCTACCATAGGTAAATATTGATCCCACATACCTTGAAAGTCATGTTATCATTATCTCAACATGTCTTCTAAGGTTTGAATAGTCTGTTCTGTTTGTCCATCAGTTTGGGGGTGGTAGGCAGTGCTCAAACAAAGTTCAATATCCAGGTATTTCTGAAGACTTTTCCAAAATCTTGATGTAAAAAGTGGATCACGATCAGAAAAAATCAATAGGGGTACTCCATGAAGTCTCACAACTTCATTAATATATAGTCTTTCTAGTTGTTCAAGTGGTAAATCTTCTCTTATAGCACGAAAATGTGCTAACTTGGTAAGACGATCAACAATGACCCGTATTGCATCGTTCCTTCTAGGAATATTTGGTAGTCACATGAAAAAGTCCATCGTAATATTATCCCACTTCCACTCAGGTATGGTAAGAGGTTGCAAGACTCCTCCAGGAAGTTTCCTTCCAGCTTTCACTTTTTGACAAACCATACATCTTGACACAAAATCAGAAATCTCCCTCTTCATGTTGTCCCACCAAAAATGTTTCTTCAAATCTCTATACATTTTCGTGCTCCCATGGTGTACAGAGAAATTAGAGCTATGACCATCATCCAACAATTCTCTTTTTAGATCAGGTATATCAGGAACACAAAGTATCTTCCCAAATTTCAAAATTCCATCTTTATATACGATGTTACTCAATCTCCCATCATTCACAACTTTAATATTCTTTTGAAACTCCTCATCATCAACCTGAGAACTTTTTATCCTTTCTAGTAAATATGGTTTGGAAAACATTTGAAAAAGTATTAATGTTTCACCTTCCATAGTTATTCCCATGTCCAACTTTACTAGATCCTTGTATATAGGATCCTTTTTAACTCTCATCTTGTTCATAACTCCATGATCCTTTCTATTCAAAGCATCTTCCACCTTATTTGCCTTCCCTGAGTGGTAGTTTACAGTGAAATAATAATCTTTGAGTAGTTTAAGCCATCTTCTTTACCTCATGTTGATTTCTTTCTATGAGAAAATATACTTTAAACTCTTGTGATTAGTATAAATCACACATTTATAACCATAGAGATAGTGTCTCCAAATCTTCAAATAAAGGATTACTGCTGCTAACTCAATCTCATGAGTGGGATAGTTTTGTTAATGAATTTTCAGCTATCATGATGCATAGGTAATAACTCTACCATTCTGCATAAGGAAACAACCAAGTACCTTCTTTGATGCATCATTATAAATAAAAAACCCATCATTCCCCGATGGTAGAGTCAAGATGGGATCATTGACAAATCTTCTCTTTAGTTATTTAAAAAATTCTTCACACTCTTGTGTCCAAACACATTTAACCCCTTTACGTGTGAGCTTTGTTAATGGGTTAGCCAATTGGGAAAACATTTTGACGAAGCGTCGATAATAACATGTTAAACCAATAAAACTACATACCTCATTTATACTTGTCGGTGTTGGCCATTCTTGGATTGATCTTTTCTTAAAAGGATCAATGGAGATTCCATCCTTAGAGATGATATGGCCAAGAAAAGAAATCTATTCAATCTAGAATTCACACTTGCTAAACTTCCCATATAATTCATGTCTTCTAAGAGTCTTCAGGATAATGCACAAGTGATTTTCATGATCTTCATATCTTTTGGATTATACCAAGATATCATCAATAAATACCACTAAAAATTCATCAAGATATTCCTTTAAAACTTTGTTCATTAGATCCATGAAAATAGAGGGTGCATTAGTCTGCCCAAAAGGCGTTACTGTAAACTCGTAATGCTCGTACCAAGTTTGAAATGTTGTTTTCGGAATGTCTTCCTTCTTCACACACAACTGATGATATCCAGATCAAAGGCCGATCTTTAAAAATTATTTAGCTCCATGAAGTTGGTCTAATAAATCATCAATGCAAGGTAGGGGATACTTTTTTTATTGTTATAGCATCGATCGCCCTATAGTCAATGCACAACCTCATAGATCCATCTTTCTTCTTAACAAAAAGGACAAGGGATTCCCATGGAGAAACACTAGGGTGAATAAATCCTTTATTACTCAATTCCTATAGATGTTTCTTTAGTTCCACTAATTCCACAGTGGCCATTCTATAAGGGTTCTTCGATATGGGCCTTGAACCAGGAATTAAATCAATGGAAAACTCAATTTCACATTCTAGTGGATGTCCAGGTAAATCCTCTAGAAACACATCAGTATATTCTTTCACAATAGGTACATCCTCTATTTGAACATTACTTTCCTCACCCATAGTTATTTCATTCTATTCCTCCACAATAATTTAATTTAGTTGAGCTACTGGGGGTGGATCTAGATAAGAATTAGGTGGTGATGTTTCTGCTCTAAAGATAAGTTACTCTTTATCATCATCAAAAAATGTAACCACCTTCTTCTTACAATAAATTTTCACATCATGGGAAATCCAATCCATACCAAATATTATATCAAATTCAATCAGAGTTATTACGATGAGTTCAGCAGATAAAGAACATTTATATGCCCTAATGGGGACTGATTCACAAAACTTTGTTGCAATAATAATTCCCTTAAGAGTTTTAACTGACAACTCCCTTGTTAAATCAAATTGGAAATATCTAATTTTCTTAGAAAATTGGGAAGATATGAAACAATGCGATGATCTAGAATCCAATAAAGCATTTTCTAAAATTGAGGAAACCATTAAATTACCCGCCACCACGCCTTTCAGAGCTTCAACCCTAGCAGTAGTGATAGCATAAGCTTGTCCTTGAACCCTTGTCCTTTTCTGAGGTAAGTTCCCTTGGCGCTTAGGTCATTCATTTTCATGATTCCCCCTTTCTCTACAATTGTAGCATTTAATAGTGACAGCCTCTTTATTCCCCTTGAAATCAGGAGCTTGGTGACCTTTTTCACCACACTTGTAATAGACTCCCATTCCCTTCAGGCAAGAACCAGGGTGTTTCTTCCCACATTTACTACAGGATGGATATTCAAATTTTCTCTTCTTCCCCTTATTTCCATTTCCATAGTGTTTGGAAGATATATTCTTCTCTTGCTTTTCTTTAAAGTCATAAGATTTAGATAATTCTTTTTTTGTCTTGATAACACGTGAGAAATATCTTCATACGACGAGAAAGATTGTGAGACTAATTCTCGATGGAGAAATGGTTCTAACAAATCAAATAAATGATCAATCTTACTTCTAGAGTTACATATATAATCTGCAGCATGCCTCTCTAACCTTGTGAAGTTAGCCTCATACTTTGCGACATTCTCATTCTCCTTTTTCCTCAGACTCAGAAATTGTCTTTCCATATCTGCTCGATGGTCACGAGGAAAGTATTTTTCTATGAAAATCACTTCAAACTCCCTCTATTCCATATTTGATACTTCATCATCTTCCTTTGTGTTTTGATTCAATGACCACCTTTGATCAGCATCTCCAGTGAGGCGGTAAACTGCCATGACAACTTTTTCCCTTTCACTACTCCCCAAGGCGTGGAATATTTTCTCTAAGGAATTTATGCATTGCTCTGCTACTAATGGATTTTTACTCCCATTGAATTTTGGTGGTTGTTTCCTCATGAAGCGATCTAACATTGATCCTCAACACTGTGGATCAGGGTGCCCCATACGGGTAAGGTTATTATTCATAACCTGATTGAGTTGTCCCAGTATGGTGATAATATGATCAGCACCAGTTGTATCACCAGCTCCACTATAACTATCTTGAGTAGGAGGGAAATCCCTACATGGAGTGTGTGCATTGAAGTGATTTACATTCCTTCCACTAGGCATCATTTCTAAACAATGGCATAAACTAGATTAGTTTATGAATCCAAATACATAATTCCAAACTTGTAAAACACTTGACATAAACTAAATAGTTTATGGATATAATCCATAATCATAAAAATATTTTATTTGAGGAATTATATACTCATAAACCCTTAATAATGGTTTGTAAAGAAAATGAGAATTATCCTAAGCATATCCCCCAGCAGTGTCATACCCAAGGGTGCAGTAAGGCCCGTTGTCGTGCACCGGTTCTCATTCAGGTCTAGCTCAAAGCAGTGTTTTTGGGTTTTACCCCTAGATACATTTGTGACAGAGCCGCATCTACTAGCTCATATCCAGACAGGGATTTATTTCTTGGAAAACTAAAAACATATCTACAATACCAAAATTCTAGGAATTTCTTCTATACTAATCCTCAAAGTCTATCTTAGGGTTATGTGCTCTAATCAGAGTTTATCTAAATCTAGTTTCCAAGGTTTGTACTAAACATCTTCTGATACCAACCATAACAGCTCGACCCCAGTTACCCAAAGTCAGTGCATTATTACGTATCATTGGCATTATCACAAAAGATAATGTCTCGAAAGACCGATTATTTTAATATCCTTGTAAGTAGTAGATACATTCATAAGGTTTACATTACATCATAAATTTGAAAACTACCACAACATTGTTTCCATGGACAACACTAAGATCCCATAGACTATCCCTTCAGGTCAATGATAATATACTTCTTGACATCCTGGGAAAAATAAAACATAGAAAGGGATGAGCCCAGATGCTAAGTAAGGATAATAATATAACGGAAACTTTCATAAATTAGCATAAACATTTAAGGAAATGTATAAGACTAAAACAAAAGCCTTTTAAACATGAACTTCAGCATAATATTTCAAATCTAAAATCAAATAATTCCATTTACTAATTCACATGGATATTTTACTTGTTGAATAATCACATACAATATCAATAGACACTTTCATAATGATGGAATGCATAATGCCATACTTTCATAACCACATAGTCAATGCCCTGTTCCACGACTACAAATAAGATTTTTTAAATGCCTTATACCAAGACACTAGTTTATCTCATCAGAACTACTGATGCATCAAGGAGATATAGCAGGCTCCACCCGTCACTTACTAAGTCCAATTCATTCCTCGTATGAAAAGGTTTAAACATAACATAAACATTCGTATTAAAACTAGAATTCCAAATGTCAATACTCTATCCATAAACCATGAATGGTGTAAAAATAACACATCTACATTCAAAAATATCACAAAACCTTCAATACAATATGGAAGTTTTGTATCATAATAAATCAACTTCAAATAATCTTAAAATCCATCAAAGGATGTAGACATAGATGAAATTAAAAACTTTTTTTAGAGAAATGTATATTTATATTTTAAAATCATTTAATAAAAAATTTATTTTGAAAATATTCTTATAAGATTGTAAGTAAAGCTTCAATGATGTTATTATGGCGGAAAATAGCCGCACCCTCCATATAAGTTAAAAAACATTCTTACCTTAAATTTGTCGAAATGGTCAAAAAGTACCTTGTTTAGAAAATGACGGAAAGATTCCTCTCAAAACATATAAGGTAAAATAAGGGTTTAAATGACTTTAACCCATTTTCTAGTAAATAGTAAAAATGTTTTGAAATACGTTTTTATGAAGAATGGATGTAGATGATAAAGAGGTCCCAATAGACCATTACGTATAAACAACCTCGGATAATGAAGAGATTGGGAAATTAACCTTTACCTTGTACTTTTCCTTGATTGAGGGTAGGTTAACCTCATTTATAATGGTGAAATAATAGTTATTAAATTATACAAGAATCATATACATTAATATAATATCATATATGATCTTTTAATATTGCTTTGTTAATAATATTTTATTATTATCATCGTTTATGATGTTAACTGATTCATTTTCCTTTATATGATTGGTTATGTAAGTAATGTTTGTTATGGATATGATTTATCTTATTCATATTCAGAATTATATTAAGTCTTTAAACATTATTTTTAATCATCAAATGAAAATTATTCTTGAATGGATACGATGGGGAATGAATCTCATCGCGTTCGTGGAGACGGTAATTCGTACGTACCCATGAGCGACAATATCATTCTTTTGACATGAAAATAATAGTTAATTGGATAGTATATCATATATAAATAATCATTATCATGTTATATTTATTATTTAAATAAATTATACATCATTATTATACTCATACAAATAATAATGTATTGAATAACAACTACACCACGACGTGGAGATGGTAAGTCGTATGTATGCACCTATAGTGACATGTCATTCAAAGGATGGATAGAATAATGAATATGGTTGAACCATATTTATAATAACATCACAGTATATATAAGATACTGGAGTTATTATTTTATAATGGAAACAACAAAGAAAGATGAAGTGGAAGAAGAAAGGAACTTGAAAGAGGTGATGAAATATTTACCTCTTCTTCTGGTTGTTCCTTTTGATTTGATCAAAAGGGCTCTTTAGGTTGGGTTTATAACTAAAGGAAGGCCTATAGGATGAAGGGAGGACAGTTGAGAGGGTATTTGGGCAGGGTTTGGCCAAGCCAAATGGATTTTAAGGTGTGAATTAGAGAGGAGGAGTGCCCTTTTATAAGAGGGGTGAGGGGCACCTTAGGAAAAGATAGAAATATTATTTTATAATAAAATAATTTTCGATTTATAATGGATCCAAAATGAATTATTTAAAATATTAGGTGGTTATGGGTCGAAAACCACTCAACAAATAGGTTTATACAGGTTTGGGTCACTATATTAACCTTATCTTTTAGATTTAACTCTTAGTTAAATAGTTTGATATTTATCATGTCTCTTTGTATTTTTATATTATATGTTTAATAAACTTACTATATATTTACAAGAGAACCTCAAGTGGTTAATTAATTACATATATAATATTATTTAAGACCTTTGACTAACCTCATATTTTTATTAATAGAATATCAATTAATAATATAATATTTGTTTTAAAAACTCTTTTATGTCAATTTTGACACTATTTGGTATTTTGTTTTTTCTAAATTCATAACAGCATTATTACTTCAAAAACAATTCATCTAACCAACCCTAACATGTCATAGTAACCTATAAAATTAGTTAAATTCATAAAAAGTCTAAAATTACATTTATTTGGATATTTATAATATCAATTATTTTAATATTTCATTAATTAGGTAATTACTGCATCATCCTTGTGTCATAAATAAATTCAATTATTTAATGTCTAAAAAATAAAAATAAAATACTATTATGTAGGAAATATTTTTATATTTATAAAGAATAATTATAGTTGAATTTATCTTATGTTTAACCCTATATTAAAAATATTTTAGTTATTAAACTTTGAATTTAACACTTTTAACTCTTCTTTGAATTAAATAATAATAAATGTCCTAATCTAATCCAAGTTGACCTAAAGGATCATATTTTATTACTAAGGTTGTTTTGGTCGAATTAAATTTATCCAATAGAATTAGGACATGTGTTAGGGTAATAATAATATCATTTTTACCCTTAATTACCCTATTTACTTTTAACCATGGTAAATAAAAGTAAGAAGTTACTATTCACCAAAAATTATTTTCATCTTTTTGAACCACATTTTACTTACTGATATCAACTGTCTCTATTGGATTTTTTTAAATTCAACTCACAGAAGTGGTAAAATTAAGTTTTATGTAAATTTACAAATGCTCCTAGGAGGTGGGTAAAAGATGGTAAAAAGTTCAATAAAATTTTTATATATCTAAAATTATTATAAACTGACTCCAATGAATTACATTGAACTTATATAGGTATTATGTATCTATTTTGACCTAAAATAAATTTAAATAAAATATATAATTATTTAAATAAAAATTCGGTTTTAAACTATAATTAAGTGTTTTTCACTATTAATTAAAAATTGAAAGTTTTCAGAAAAATACCAAAAATATACCCTAAGCTAATTTCGATACTCCGAATCCAAAAATTAATTCCATTTTGAAATATAAAATTTATAAAATTTCAAAAAGTGGGTATTACTATTCATAACAGCTTGTTTGATTGGTTGTGGTGTGTTAGAACTCGAAGTTGCGTACAACACACACTATGTTATTATTTTTCATTACCTTTGGCTTATGTTGGGATATTTTATTTCACATCCCCCTTACTGTCCAAATTATATAATAATGATGATATACCCCTTTTATTTCATCAAATTATTTTATGAAAATTTAAACAACGTCGTTAGGTTGCCGAATTTTCGTAAGAGATTTCTCATGTTTTCTTTTATTTCAATATTCCTTTCTTTTATTATTATTTTCTCACCTCATCTTATCCTAGAGGAATGAAATATCAAGAATATTTTATTTTATAGATTTTCTAATTTTCATGGAAAATTCATCATCAATCTTCTTCTCCCCCCCCCCCCCCCACTTATTCAAGGAATAAAAACATTGTATGTGATGTGTTTAATTACCAACATTGTCGGTGATGTGATTTCATTTTGCTTTAAATCCTTAAATACTGGTCATGAAACCATTGTATGTGATGTGTTTAATTACCAACATTGTCGCATGGTTTTAAATTATAAAATAAAATGTGGTCATTATTATCAAAGAACCACTAAAATGATCTAAATGAACATTATTAATGTTTTAACTTTTGAATCATCCTATTGTAAGAATTAAAAATGATAAATGGTATAATTTTTTTTCTGGAAATATATAAATAACATTCCACTCCAATTTGGGAGTTTCACTTCCAATTGACAAGAACATTCATCATGAACCAATCATGGAAATCATGTAAAGAACTCACCCAAAAACAGTGCAAAGAACAAAATACTAACATTTAAAGGGTTAAATGATGTAATGAAATGATCAAATACGGTATTATAAAGATGGATATGTTTCTTTAAGATATTAATAACACTCTTTAAACCATTATACATGAGGTTTAAATAATTTTTAAGTAAGACAAACCCGATGTAAGGGAATTCTAGACCTGATTTCCATTCTTTGGGTTAACCTTATACTTCATTATTAATGTGGTATTAAAATTGTTTGTGTGATGGTTTTTATTTATATTATGTTGAATTATGTGTAATTACAGTTTATATACATATTCCATCCACTCTATTAAGTATCTCTTTAATTGTATGATATTTATAAGGGGCGTTTCTTTTAAAATCCAATTTCAAAATTTTGTTTTACAAAATTCAAAAGAAATGTTTTTATGTTATTTTTCATGTTGTATGAATATGTTATGGATATTGAGAATTGTTTATGATGAATTTTGGGACCTATATTGCTCTCCAATGCATTGGTTATTTATAATTTAGAGGTCGTTTGTACGGTTACTCCAAGTGTAACTGCGATAGTTTCACAAATTTTAAGGTAGCTATAAGGGTTACAAATTAAAAGGTAGTTGAGAGGATTACAAGATAATGTAATTAATTCCCCAAGATACCTTTTTTATTATATTTATATTCTCATATTTTTTTATCTTGTGTAAATCTCATGTTTCACAAAGAAAGTATATATGGGTGACAAGCATGTCTTTTCAAAATGATTTCATACGTTACAAGTGTTCATGGAATAATGTGTTCTTTCATTCTTTTTATATCCCTTACTGAGATTTTTTTTCTCATCCCAAGTTTTTAAATTATTTTCACAGGTTATAAGGATTTTTAGGACAATTAATGAATACATGTTAAATATTTAGAGAATTTTCAAAGAAATCATGTTATTTTTGAAAAGTTTTTATTTTTGAAGAATTGAGTATTGTTTTTATGGTATCCACTCTGTAATAATGTGTAATTTTATGAATGTGTTATGTCCCAATTTTCTAAAGATCTAAATTTTAAAATATCCTCAATGTGAAAGTAATTAAATTCTTCACTAAATTCAATATTATGTAGTTTAATAAGACCAGGTCCTTATAATTCTATAATTCCATCAAATTAAATCTAATTCCTTTAAGTAATTATCAAATCAACTCAAATAAATTGATATAAAATAAACAAAAATATCATCATCTTCTATTGATCCTCATAAAATGTTGAATACAAATATATTTCTTTAAAAAAGCAACAATCACTTTAAAGTCTAACTGAAGATAGGTTGGAAAATAGAGAGGTTCTTTACATGGATGATCTTTGAAAAAATATTTTGAGTCTAAGAAAATTATGAAACTTAGTAGTTGAAGTCACGTTCAATTGGAAAAGATAACTTATCAAATCTAGGGTTGGAAACTAATTGATTAAGTGATGTGGACCAAATGGAAACATTTTTAAAGTTTTTAGAAATTAAAATACTTTTCCATCATAAAGAAAGTGAACAAAAACTTCTAAAATTGGACGGTCAAACAAATTCATTAACTAATAATAAAAAATTTATCCAAGATAAAGACTATAGAAGACATTATTAATCTAATTCATGGTCTAGTAAAGACATGTGATATTTGTATAAGATGGAATATTGTGAGAAATCCTTACTGCCTAAAGAATAAGTGGGAATTAAACATTCTTGATTTGGTTTTCACTAATGTGTGTTTCCCAATGAACTATAATAGTACATAAATTTAAAAATTCATTATCATGTTTTTTGATAATTATAGTTGGATGAGTTTTATTATATTCATGAACATAAATAAGGAATTCATGAAGTGTATAAAATGTTTTTAAATGAAAATAAAATGAAAGTATAAAAATGATTAAAATTTTGAGATCAAGTAATAGAATAGAGTACACCTTTATGGATGTTTAAAATTATTTAGAGAGGCATAGAATAAAATATGAGCATTCATTGGTAATGAAACTTAAACAAAAAAATTTTATGCAAAGGAGAATCGGATGGTGAATAACATGTAAAAAACATTGATTATTGAGATTAGTATTTCTGTACACTTTTGGAATGATGTATTAAAATTAGTTGTGTTAAAAAAATAAGTATTTACTGAGTCCCGGAGAGGAGAAGATACCATATAAAATGTTTAATAGAAGGAATCCAATTTTAAAACACTTCAAAGTGTCTGAGTGTAAATTCTATATTTTAAATAAATATGTAATCCAAGTAAATTATAGAGATATGGTCAAAGAAATAATATTATTAAGCTACTCATCTAAGAGTAATCCTTAAAAGTTCTTTAATAAGAGTTTAAAAAATGGAGAAATGATGTTAATTTTTTTAAGAACAATATGAAAATAAATTAGGGAAATCTATTTTGGAAGTGGTTTAGGATGAATAATGTGATTTTAATATAAATTATAGAGGTCTAAAAGGTCCAGCACAATAAGATTATTCCAAGGTTGAGTTGGAAGAAGATGTGGTTCATGAAAAGAGTTTAACATTGACTCAAAGGAGAAATATAATAGCTGGGGTTGATGAATAAAACATCATTAGTGAAAATCCCAATTTAACATTATCCCATATGATGTGAAGTGTATATAAAGATGGTCTACTATCCCAAGTGGAACCATAAATATTTAAGGAATCAAAAAATGTTGAATTATATGTTAAGGACATAAATGAATAGTTGGATCAAATAAAAAATCAAACATGAGAGCTTGTGGAGAGGTTATTGGATAAAACTTTTATCAGATCAATGGGTGTTCGAAAATAAGTTCAAAGGCATTGAAACATGGTTAAGAACAAGGAAATATTTGTGTGATAGGACAATGAACAAATTGAAATAGTGGATGTGAAAGATACATTCAAACTATTTACTATAATCAAATCAATATGATTATTCTTGGTAGTTATAATTTAGAGAGGTTTCAAGGTTTATCAAATAGATGTGAAAATAGAATTATTAAATGGTTATCTCAAATATGAATACTAAATTGAACAAATAGTGTTATTTCATATCTATAATGATGAACCAAAATAGTATAGGTTGAAAAATATTTGTATCACTTAAGCTAAGAAACTTAGAATTTGTATGCTTGATTGGATTATTATTTACAAAATAGATAAAATTATATAGAGGTGGTTTCAATAAAAACCTATATGTGAAATAAAACAAGTAATAATAGTTCACGGTACTCATCTATGTCGATGATATCATATTCAATGGGAAAAAATAAATTAATTGAGGAATTTAAAAAACATTAATGAGCTTTAAGTTTGAGATATCAATGATTAGAGATATTAGATATTTACATAGGCTATATGGGAATAAAAATTAGGATTACTCTTCTTTTTTCCAAACTATATATGTAATGTAATTTCTAAATAAATATTAAAGGCATAGTATAAAATTAGTTTCAACACCAGTTGCAGTTGGAACCAAACATACAAATCATAAATAAGGTAGAGATATTGATCTTACTCTCTTACATATAATTATTGGAATTTTTTTCATTTTACTACAATATGGTTGTATATTTTTTACTTCATGTTTAGATATATGATATCAAAGTGCTGTGAAGAAATAAAAAATCACTATTTTAAGGAGAAACATAAGGAATATATGTAGTACACACAATTATGGTTTGGTTTTTAATGCAACGGAAAAAAATTTGATAGCATGTTGTGATACAGATTGGGATAAAGAAATTTTTTAAAGAAACTAAATTAGTTATGAAGATTTATATATAGGGAGAAAGTTCATTATATGTCCTATAAATAAGTAAAAAATTACATCTCTCAGTTTGGAAAAATTAAAGTATATCTTACTTATATATTCATATACTCAGTTACTATTTATGAATAAATAACTAAAAGATCATGTTAATTATTTGAAGGTGAATTTGATGATTCATTATGATAAAAATAATGTAGTTTAATTAATTAATATCATTTTACAATACTCTATCACAAATCATATCAAAATTTTGTACCATTTTATTAAATATATGGCAGGATAACGACTGATAAAGATAAAATATATTGAAACTAATCAATAATTAGAAAAAAAATCATAACCACTATCCACACTGGTATTTGAATGGAATTGATTGAACCTTTTAGTTCAACAACCTCCTTATACATAAGGATGTTTAGAAATACCCTCTCTTTATATTTTTTTCATGACTGAATTGTATTTCTATGTTTGAAAGTATATTTCCTTTTATGTTTATTTTCAAAGGGGGATAAATTAATTACATCAGTGAAATTTGGTGCTCTAAAAACATAGAAAACGGATGATAAATTTTAGGTGAAAAAACTCTTATATTATAGGGTAAATCTACCCTCATGTGGGATATATTATTCAGAGAGAGGTTTGATACATATGGATGAACTTTAAGAAGATTTATATGGCTGAATACAAGGAGTGTCTAATGATTTTTTTAGATTTTCCCAACACATAGTTCCTTGTAAATTTGATGTATATATTAACCATAAAATTATCTCCTAATTTATTATTTTATCCACATATTTTTTCAAATATAGACTTAGAGTATTGATGAGTAATTATATTTCTATTCTAGTTTTACTAAGTTAATTAACACAGGAGATATCTTGGATTTCCATAAAACCTAAAGTGTGAGAATGTTGTAACCAAGATTGTTAACAATGATGATTGATGGAATAATGGAACAATATTGGAAGTGTAGTATTGTGTCTGTTTTTAATAAAATATTTAGTTCATGTTTTTGTAATGTTATTGGGATTTATACAAGGATGAGAGGAGACTTGAATAATATTGGAATTAGTTTTATTAAAGGAGGAAAAACCATGGAATAATAAAGTTGATTATGTTGTGAAGTAGTATGCATAAGAATAAATTAAGGGGATGATATTGAGTCATGCCATAATGTATACCCCATAAAAATATTATGTGGATATATTAGAAATGGTTGGATAAATCATGTTTTAATTGGAATCATCAATACACAAGCATGTTCTTTGTATGACTAAAAAAACTGGTGAAGTATGGATTGTAGGAAGATTTCAAGTTAAAACATAGGACCATGAAAATTTTGTGCAACCCTAGTTGAGCATGGAAAAATGCACCATTCTATAATACATAATCTCTTACTATAACAATTATATGATTTTTTAATATTTAAATGATCACTCCATGATTTTTAAAGATTTTTAAAATAGATTTAATCTAAATTTGGTGGGTCTATTATTTACATGTAATCATGTAATAATAATGTATACTACTATACATTCATAGTGAAAATTAAGGTTATCACATCATAATAACATATGTCCCTCCATGATATGATAATTTGTAGGATATTTTTAGAATTTGAATATTGTTCAAATTATAGTAGTTAAGATTTGATGTTGGCAATTATATTTTAAAGATTATGGATAGTTTTAGTTTTTGATCATCATGTGACATCTAGATAATATTTATTTATCAAATTTCAAAGATATTATGAATAGGGGAAGTCAAGATAAATTGACATAGGAATTATGGAGAGGATTGGTGCATTTGTAAATAGAGATGAACTACTATCGGTGAAGATTTCAATTAAACATATAGTCTTGGTAGTGTATATCGGAGCATGATGATAAATCCATTTCTAATTTCATGTTTAACGTATTGTGAGGATTATTATGAGATACCTTTGTGTCATATATTTTCTTATAACTCTCCCTTGAAGCAGCAAGTGAATAGGGAGAAATATAGAGTTTCCCTTGGATCGAAAGTGAGTAATTACAAAATATTTATATCAAATATAGTGAGTAGTTATATTAATTAGTACATCGAAAATATTTTAGTGTATTCTCTTTGGAGTTTCTATATGTAATGAACTAAGTAAAACCCCTGTTTCAGAACATTTTATTTTATATATTTGTATGATTTGGTGGTTTGGTTGTTCATTATGGGTTCAAAATGTTCTTTCCAATGTGGGAACAATATAATAACTCCACAATACATTATTTTTATTTTTATAAAAACCACATTGTATGATGTTGGAAACCTATAACAACCACTAAATTTTAAAAGTAAACTACAAATTAAAAAAATAAAATGCTAATTTTAAAATTACCAAAATTACTAAAGTAGAAAAAAATCAACATTCAAATATCAAAAGTAGAAACCTAGGGCTGATATATTGTTTCACCTTGAGCCTAGTACCTCTCTTAAATTGATTACATGCCTCCTAGATTAAGGAAGAATCACTGATAAAATATAAAAGAATGAATGAAAATAAGATTCACCATCACCACTAAGAAAGGATTTAGAACCAATGATTGAATCACTGTGAACTATCCATGTATTGAAAATCAACACATAAATAAATCCCACAAAAAATAAAAAAAAAGTTCATCATTTAGAACAACAAAAAAATCATCATAAAATCTAAAAGTGGCCTGTCATTATAATGATAATATTCACTAATGGACCTGAAGAAGAATCCATGTAGCATAACCTCAAGTCATTCAAATTCCACTACAAAAATCCTATCAATCAAACATATAATATCAAGTAAATGAGGAAAATAATAGAAGTCCTATAAGTAAAACACAAGAAAAAAATAGAAATAAAGAATATTAATACACTATGATCATAAAAAAGAAACCCTACCACTATATCCCACCTTCATCGATCCACCTCCTCCATATGCCTCCACATGAACATTATATCATGTGAAGAAACAAATACATCCATTCTGACATTTCCAAGAACTTGAATTTGGGGTGACACCACTCTCGGCTAGAAGACCCACTATCGGAACAAAGAAACATAAACAATAAAGGAACCCAGGACAACTAATCCCCCCTATCTTAAGCTGTGTCTGGTATGTTTTGGTTGTAACAGGTACCACATCTAAATGATTAACAAACTAAAATCAAGACCATATGGTAACTACACATTATCGACATAACTTATTACCATTTTAGATCTCATTACCAATGAAAAATTAATTATTTACCAACCACATTAGTTTCATTTTCCACATTAATTCTAGTAACTTCCCATTCAAGTTACATCTCTCAATTATTTACAAGATAATGTTTCTATAATAGTAATTAAATTTATTCAACATTTTATTAGTTAAATATAAACCATTCTTATGTCATATTTTTTAAATTATTCATTTGTTTTAACACAATTTTATATTCCTAGGAAACTATAACACTATATCCAAATAAAATCTATCAAATTATCTCATCAACAAAGCATCGATAACCCACACTCCCATCATTACTACTTATACATCAAACAAATCACACCAAATAACATCAATAGTATAAATATTCCACAAAAATTCCAATATCAACATATATCAATTTACCATATAAATAATCCTCACTAAAACTTATTCCACCACTATAATAATTTAGTTGCACAACTCACACATAAAAAAAGGTTGTAATTCATTTATCTATTTCTCTTTCAATAATTACCACTTTATGCTCATTATAAAAAAATAAATTAACAATTATAAATTTACACCTCTTAATTATATTACCATATTTTAACTAATTAATATAATTGAAAACAATATTTTACATGTTTAACAATAACTTTTTAAATTACAAAAATATGGTTATCACAAAAACAAACAAACAATATCAATATCCACAATAAGGGAAATCATGTAATGTAATTCAACATAATTAACTGATAATTCCCTTTAATTTATTATCCTCATTAGGGAAAATTCCATCCCCTTAAAAAAATAGAAATAAATCATTCTTAAAACACATTAACAATAATAAAATAATGATAGAATATAAATAAACTACCATGAATGAAACTATAAAGAACACAAAAATGATAAGAGATTGAAACCAATTACCAAATTCCCAAAATTTTAGAGTCAAACTTCCCTAAACCGATAATACTTTAACTACCCCATTAATAATTCATCAATTATCTTTTAAAATTTCACACCATCCACTACCATGATTCTCTAATAATATCAAATAATAAAAGAAAAGTTAAAGAGGTTTGAATAATACCATTTATCATTAAGAGTGATCTCACAAGGATAAGGACTTAAAAATCCACCATGGGTTTCTAAAACATCCATATTCAAGCATAAAAACTACCAAAGATTTAAATAGTAAAGGAGGAACTAAATTAGAGGAAGATGTTACTTGAATATATTTTAAAGTTTTGGGGGACTAAAATATAGTGTGGTGAGTATAAACCATAGTGTGGTATATATTGGTAAACATCATTCTGAAAACAATGAATCTTTACATTGGAAAGCTATGAAAATCTATTAAACCATTCCCATTATTAAAATAGGCCTCTGACTAAACCATGACATGGTGATACAAAACCACAACATGGTCCCTCAACTTCCATTTTGAACCATGAGACCACAAAAACATAGCTTTTATGCAACCATACCTTTTTATACAATAATATCAACCACGACCATTTTCCTTCACCTCATAGAAAATAGGGATTCCATAAAAATAGAGCTCCAACCATGTCATTATAAATATGAATTCCATATTGTTATTTGTCACCACAATGTGGAAAACTCCAAAAAAATTACAAAAAAAAATTAAATTCCTCGTTACCATAAAAAATACCAAGACACCATGAAAAGAGCCACAACTTTGAGGAACTTAGATAATCCATAAAGGGTTGAGGACTATACTATGATATATTTACCTTTAACGCTCAAAAACTCATCCTTTCCCCAAAAAAATCATTCCCAAACTCACTTAAACCACCTCCAAAACCTGAAAAATACAAAGTATATAAACAATAAAATCTATGAACCTATAATTTCAACCCATATATGATAATAATTAAAATATATATATATCATGTAATCCAACATCAAAAAAATAAAAAAATAAATCATATGTCTGTGAAGTTCACCATAAACTTCCACTAACAACATCTATAATATTCAAGTGGGAATACATCCCTCTAAAGACTAAATCATCAACAAAATCCATTGTTTCACCCGAAAAAAAACAATAAGAAAGTAAATATGAATATTCACTAAAGTACACATGCAAGATGAGTTTATAAACATTGCTAGTAGGAAATTTCCAAACTGCTTTTATTTAAAACCCATGTGAGTATGAAGCATCAAGATAGATTTAAAAATAAATAATTTATTCTAAATCAAAAATATAATTTTAAGAAATTAAATAATTGTAAATATTATTTATAAAATAAAAAAACATGTACAATGCAGATCATACGCATGCACCCATTTGAAGTAAAAAAATATGTTATCATCATGGTATAAGTTCGCTAGGATATAAGGGGGAAAAGTAAAATGATCATGGAACCATATAGTTATAAATTGATGCACTACTATCCTTAATCCATAATTTCTCAATCTATTCCTAATAATGGGACCCTAAATAATCAAAGTATAATCATAATGAGTGGAACACTCATCCTTACAACTCATACATATAAGCCTAAGTAGTCCCATGAAATTTTAAACTATGTAATAAACATGTATGTGTATAAAAATTATCATGTGACATAACTCAAACTCTCTTTAATAGAAACAAATAAAAATAAAGATTAAATTTCTAGATTATATCACAAATAATCATAAATATAGTTTCCTTATATAACAAAGAAATTGTGATTCACTTGATATTAATTAACCAAACATTTCCTTTATTCCAAATAAAATATTGATTTATCTTCAAAAATATATATTTTATTTCACATTTAAAATCATTTAAAATTATGTTTAACAAGGTATTAAATCTCATATAAATGGTTAAAATGATAAAAACATGGGATGGTTTAATCAAAAAAAACTTTTTATCTAAATACCTAAGATTATTAATTTAAAATAATGAATAATTTCACATTTTATACCTTAATGGAATTAAAATAACTTATTTATAAGACAAATATTCAAGTGAACTAATTAATAACACTCTTAGAAAATTAAATTATGAGTAAATAACATTATAATAGAATTAAAACCCATAAATATCATGTTATATCACCCTAATGGAATTTTGAATAGAACTGACTACATAAAAGTGCCAATATATAATTAAACAAAAAGAATCAACATCATAAAACCAATAAATGACATCAAAAAAAATGATACAAAATCAATTTCATAAGTTATTAAAACTAATAAAGTTATTCTTTAAATCCTTTAGTATCGATATACTCACTAGGTAGCCAAACAACAATATCAAGACCACAAACGTAGTGTGTGATCTTATCATTGGGGTCCTCTACCTTCTTATGGAAAAAATATATTCTAATTTAAGGGTATTTCCCCTATATTGTGAAACACCTATAATAGAATCCATAATCAAGAAAAAATCTATATTCGATAGAGAAGATGGAAAGGGGAGGAAGAAATATAAGGAGAATAGGAGAAAAAGAGGGTCTTACCTAGCTATCCCATTTACCTTCCATTTCATATAAATTAAGAATAAGAGGTAAATGATAAAGGAGATAGGAGATATCCTCCCTTACTCTGCCAAGCATGACCTACTACGGGGAAAGTGGGGTTATGGTCTCTTAAAACAAGACACCACATAATAATAACAGTACTTATTTTAATAATAATGGTAATTTATAATAATAAAAATAACTTTATTAAAAATTATAATAATGGAAATTAATCATATCAATCAACATAAAATACCAAACACATTTATAATAATAAAATTAATGTTGATATTCTTCTTTTTAATAATAATAAATTTTTTTAATTTTGTGGAAATAATCACCGAAACTATAAAATAATAAAAACCAACCTTAAAAAATTATAAGAATTTCATAACACTAAATATACCCCAAATCAAATTTTTCAATATTCAAAATAAAATTTTGTGAATGTTTTTCAATAGTGCATGATTGGAATTCATAGTCTATCACCTATGAGTGAAACCATGAATAAGACACTAGATTGATAATTCAATATCTATGACCCACTTACATGGTCCACCCAACTATGTATCTATCTATTCTCCATAGAAATTTTTTCAAATTTACCATGTTCTAATTAAATTCTAATAAAATAATTTATTTAATTTATTTATAAAATATGGGTGTTGTAGATTATGTCATTAATGATCTTATACTTTTCATTTAGTGGTCAACATGAGCCAATATACACCTTAACTCTAATGTTTCACTTCTACATAGATTTTTCATAATTTAATTGGGATATGGTCAACTTCCACATCATTATTGAGAACTTATTCACCTTAACCACCTCTTTATGGGGTTTCAGATTAACTTTCTTTCAATTGGAGATATTTTTGGAGATGTATCCTTGTTTCTAAAAGCATTAACACTATCCACCAGAACTCCAAGAATATTGGTTGGTTTTTTTCTATAATTATGGAAACTATTCACACTATCATTGAATTCTAGTATCATAACTTCTCTACAATAGGGAACCTTTTCAATTGTATTGTATTCTCTCTGTATATCATGTTGATATCCTACATTAGCAGGTTTCAATTAGTCATTATATTAACCAAAGGAACCCATGAACTATGGTTTTCCTGATAATTTAACTTGCACTATTATAGACTAGTGTATTCCCCGAGTAAATTCGAATATGGTTTGGATATTTAATTGGCATTGAATAGATGGAGTAAATCCAGAAATATATTGTGAAATCTGGTGATATTCCATATCCTATAAGTTATATCATGTTGGTACTCAATAGAACTCTTGAGTACACTAAAAATAATGCATGGGACTTTCTGGTAATCATATAATTTTTAATACATATCCCGGGTATAGATAGTCAAGAGGGTTTCATACATCAGTAAAACTTATATTCATCACGTAGTATAGATGGTGGCCTATCGTTAGTGCCAATAATTGTTTTATAGTTAATACCACCATGAGGATACCCCACTTCATACCTTATATGTGATATTTTTAAACATAAAATTGTTTTTAAATATCTATAAAATAAAAAATATTTTTCCGCAATTGAAATATTTTCTATGAATTTTCTTATATTAAATTTATTTATAAAGTTTGAGTGGATAAATTTCATTTCATTATGTTACAAAATTTCTATAAGGGAGTTAGACACCTTTCCAGATTCAAAGTTGGACCTTATACCCTATAGAGGTTGTGAAAAGTATCATCATCCAATCCATTATCATATTTATCAGTCATGTAAGTATATCCTATTTATAACCTTATAATTCATGGGTGGCCTAAAGGACATGCAAATCCTCATTCATCTAATCATGTTGCTCTTAAGTATTTATAATTTGAACTTAAATGTGTTATTTAAGATGTTGAAAGGTCAATTTAGGGGTGTTGATAGATATGAAAATATCTTTGATGTGGGTCATAATGTTTTATATGAGTTCACGTTAAGGATGGTGGTGTGGATAATGGAGTTGTAGTGAACAATCGGAATAAAATAGGGGAATGAATGTGGAAGGATAAGTAGTAGATGTGGTGGGGGAACTTGGGATTTCCTAGAGTTAGTGGTGTCATGCAGTGGAAATTATGTAGAGGGAATCAGGATTAGGGTTTTGATGGTTGATGCAGATCAGGTCATGGAAGTACTACAAGATAAAATTGGTTCTATACAGAATGAACTCACTGTGATACCAACTAATATAGAGGAGGTATGAATGATTTTGATCATTTCATGAGGAATGAAAAAAATAGAATTTCTATAAAAACCATAATTAATAATATTACAAATAATTTATAGAAAATATATATTTTATATTTATAACTAATATCATTTCCAAGAAAAAGGAAATAGTGTAATAATGAAACTATCATATTTTGGGAATAAATTAGCTAAAGGGGACTAAAAATAAGAAAAGTGAAAATGGGTTATAAGGAAACTATTTTAAGAAATAACTTATTTAAAGGTGAAAAATCACTAAATACACTAATAGTGAGGTTTAGAATTAAGTATTCATTGAGAGGGGAGTGATTTAATGAAAATAAGTTTTTTATGATTCTCTATAAATAGACCTTAATAACGAGTTAAAATGAAAAAAACAACTTGTCCACCAAACTTCTTCCTCAACACTGAAATTAATAAAATTATTCAATATAATTTAGTGATCACTTATAGTAATCTACATCTACAAAACGAAAATGAATAAATATATTTATAAGTTTCATTTTCAAAACAAATGGTTACAACCTTGGAATGCATAGTATGTGTTACACACTGAGATTTCAATATGTAATTCTACTTTAAATAATACTATGTTTGAAAGCTTACATTACACAAACACAAAACTAAAACGAGTCATGAAATATTATAATAAACATTTAGTAAAAATAAATAGTGTAATAAATTATGATGATTAAATTATTTTATTTTATTTTTACTTATTAAATTTAATACTTAGAAAATTAATTATTAATGGGATATGATTAAAATTATTTAATGTTATAAAGGGGTATTCTTTTCAAAGTAATTTTTTTCAAGTGTTTTTTATTTTAAAAAATTGATTACTTATAAATGAATTAATTGTATTAACAAATAAATTAAATATTTATTATTTATAAATTGATATAAGAAAATATAATAAACACTTTAGTTTAAAAGGGTTATTTTTCTGTAAAATAATTTTTTATTTATATTTATTATTTTCATTTAAAAGATAAGCATTGGAATAATATAAATTTAATTTTAAAAAATTAAATCCATTTTTTGATTTATCAAATAAAAATTATTTTTAGGTGAAATTTTTGGATTCTTCTAAAAAAATTGATTTTTAAGTGAATAGTAAAAAAATACTGATTTTAGAAATACAGTCACTTTTAATGAATTGTCATGATACAATAATGAATTTAAATACTATAAAAATTATTGATAAAATCTATATTTAATAAGTACTATAACACATTTAAAATATAATTTTGAACTTAAAAATATATGTTTGACATTTTGGAAATCTATGTAATTTTTTTACAAAAATAAAAACTTATTTTGTTTTTTCTCTTTTAATAATGTATTCACAAGGTTGATTTTGGTTTTTATTTGGTTTTAAAGACAAATAAGTTACATTTTATTGTAAAAAATAAATATTATTCCATGGGAATCAACATTATACATGATTTTGGCATGAAATTATTGTTATTCTTAAAGTGGGAATTTTTCTAAAAACAATTTTCTTTGTATTTTGAGAACTTATATTAAATAAATTTTTACCACATATAGAATGAATATAATGAAATTGATTCCATATTTGGTATCAGGATTTTATAATTTGGTAATAATTCCAATTTCATTTATAGTCATAATGAATAGTTACCATTGTAAAAGTTGTTCACTAGGGTAAAGGTTTAAAATTTTTAATGAAGGGGATAAACTAAGATATAAAGGCTACCAATATCTATAAAACATGTATAAATTTAATTTTTTAAGTGAATTTAGACCTTAACCTACCCTATATTCAAAATTATACAAAATTGGATTCAATTTTCATGAGAAATATTTTTATTATATTTTAAAGTTATTAATAATTATAAAGGTGTCACTCCCTTCACATATAAAGGGAAACCTCATATCTTCACTTCTACACACACCCAAATCTTTCTTAACATGACCAAACTCTAACCAAGTACCCTTTTAACACCCTTATGCACATCCTATTGGTCTTAGTATCACCAAAATTCTAATCCTAGAATGATTAATGTGTATGAAAAAGGAAGATGTTCGAGGAGGAGTTATAAGTCTTAACTGAATTATTTCAAGTTTATTTCTTCTTATACCCACTTAAAATATATTATAAACATACTAATATAATTAAATAAGTTTTTTACTATAATAAAAATTTATTATATTTATGTAACAACTATTTTCTACCTCCTTTATATCGAATGGGAAATGAAAACATCGCTAATGTGTATATACAGACTATCATCACCATAAAGTGATGTATTTAATTTTTCATCACCTCCTAAAATGGATATTTATAAAGATTTAATTAATGAATATAAAATATATTTATGAAATAACTATTATTATTTAAATATAATATATTATTTACCTCCTTACCCCCATGTCTATTGTAAAATGTTAAAGTCACTTGTGTATACGTGCGTAATACCACCTCCACAAAAACAATGTAATTAATTTTTCATCACTACCTCAAATGGATGGTAATAAAGATGAATTTAATTAATAAATATTATATTTATTATATTATTATTAAAATACATGGTTAAACATTAATCTAATTTATTTTCATCCATTAGAAAAAGGACAACATTACTCATGTGTATGTCTGGATAACTACCAACATAAATGACACGTCTTATTTTTCATCACCACATTACATGGATGTTTATAAAAATAAATCTAATATATAAATATGATATATATTACATGATTTAAAGTTTTTAGGGAATACAATCATGATCAATGTGTAAGTATCGAAACATTCAAATCAAAACATGCATGAGAAACAGAATAGTTAACACCTAAATAATTGATTTTAACAAATAATTATGATTAAATGGGAAAAAATAAGTTATAAATAAATTATATGAATAATATACATATAATTATTTGTATGATATAGATTAATAATAAATATAAATTTATTATACAGTAGTTTGGAATGTGTCAGACCAAGCTGGAATTCAAGGTAAGGGTTTATCATACAATCACACTTTTATTCAAGTTTGTTTATGTTTAAATTGCATTTGGAGAAATTATAGGATATTTCTATATTAAAACCCATATATTTTATTATAATATGGTTATTATTGGGTTTTATATGGCTTTTTGTTATTTCCTCCCCCTTTGGTTCAAAAACCAATAGAGGAAATGTTTATAAAAAAATCTGACATTATTTCTCCTTTTTGGTCGAGATCCTTTTTCTTCGATATCCATATTAGTTATTTTGTTTTAAGAAAAACATTTCTATTCTTAAATGATTTATTAATACAAATTTATATTCAATTTTACTTTATATTCATTTTTTTAAAAAATATATTTTAATAGTTTTCTGTGAAATTCATTATAGATTTTCTTTATAAAATTGTTAAAAACATATATTTTTAAAAGTTTTCTGCATGAATATATTTTCCCACTATTATGGAACTTCTTCATTGTTTTAACTATTTTACATGTTTTTATGGTTTTTCAAAGTGATATATATTCCCATTATTCTATGAATTTTTCAAAGGAAAAGGCTATTATTTTCTTAAAAGTTCTAAAATGGGATTTCATTGCACTTATGTATATTTTTATCTTCCACTCCACACTTTCTTATATAAGTGTAGTTTATTTTCAAGATTACATTGTTGTAAATTATTTTAAAAATAATTTTTTAATTTTGTTATTGATATATCATCAAAATATAATATAAAGTGAATTTTTACTTCTTCTTTTCAACAATGTTACTAAATCATTAAATGAAAACTATTTTTAAAATATTTGACTCCATTTTCCCATCTATTTTCAGAAGGAAATAAATTTATTGAAATTTCATCATTTATAATTAATTGATGAACTCCTTCATCTTCAGGATTTTTATTATCATGGATGGATTCTACATCATTTATAATATTTATTGAGTTGTATGCCCATTTCTCTTTGAAGTGTGAACACATTATTTTATATAAATCTAATTGGGGATGTTTACCAAGGTTGATAGCTCATTTATTGACTAGAGAAACAATGAAAATATGTATACATGTTATTTATATATGGATGATTGTTAAATGATAAGGTGGGTTGATTATGTACTAAGAAAATATTGATATTTTTTATTCTTGTCTTTCAATGTGAATATTTATTGCTAAGTCATATTCATTATGTATTGTATTTTTATTCATTTATTTCATATGTTGAATGCATTGTAATTAGTAACTAATGGGTGGGGTCCAATATTAGATAGCCTTATATTAATTTTTAAGTATTTTGAGACAAACTATATAGGGTAATTGGCATATGTATGACCTATTTATGTATGATGAATTAGCACGAGATCTTGATAGTAAGATTATAATGTCTAAAATTATGCATTTTATCACTATGAAACCTATTATTTCAATCCATGTGATTATTTATATTTTTATGTTGTACATATATTTATTACTCTTTTATAATATTATTTATATAAAACATTTTTATTTTTTTTATCACTACAATATTATGTAGACCTCGGTTATTCTATGATAGATTTTATTGTATGATTTCCCTTACTGAACATATGAGATCACACTTATTATGTTTCCAATTCCCTATGTTTTGAATAATAGTAATATATATGATATATTTATAATGGTATCATGTTTTTATAATTTTTTAGGAGTTATTAAAGATATATTATGAAATAATAAAATATAATTATATAGAGAAACATTTCCATTATGTGAGAAAGATATGGGTTATGATAAGTTTTGTTTTTCTTAATTATCTAAATATATAAACCTAGAAATGAATTAGTTATGTAATTAACTAAATAATTTATTTAATTTTGTAATTATGGATGGATAAAATTGTGTTACTTTAGTTAGTATCAAAGCCAGTGTGTAAAGAGAATATGTTTAGCAATGAATCTAGGTGCATGGGTATAGCTTTCTATAGTTGGTATTAGATCAAGGTATAGATTACTTTATAGGTTAGAATATTGATGAATGTTTATAATTTAAAATATTTATAAAATTTAAAGGTTTAATATGATGTTTTGGGATCATAAGTTAAAATTCCTTTATAACCTTAAAGGATAATATGTCTTGAGGAATATGGTTATTTTTTTTAAATTGAAATAGGTAAATATAAGATAGGATAGTTATGGATATCTTAGTATTTATCCTTACCATATAATGTTTTATTATTATTTTATTTGATACACTAGAACTATCAATTTTTCATTTTATTAAATGGTTGAAACCAATAGGAACTAAGTTAACAATGGATTTGAAGGATTTTATGTTGGTTGTATGAATGAGAAACTAAACAGGATAGGAGATATAGTGAAAAACAATGTGGTTATTCCTAAATAGGTATCTTGATTTATTATTAAAAACCTAAACCAAAGTGAGTTTCCTAAAGCACCAAATAAGAGAAAAAATGATTTTCATGAAAGTTCAGGTGGTAAGGACCGTAGAAGAAAGAAAACTATATTTCCTACATGTTAAAATATGGTAAGAAGAACCGAAGGGTATGTATTAGAAGAACATGAAAAAAAATTATGAGTTGAAAGGTAGGGAATATAATAATAATATTCTGAGGGAAAAAATATTATGGCTAACACAATAGAGGGTAATAAAGTTCTTCACAAGGTATTAATTGAATGTTTTAAATATGAGGAGTATAGAAATTATGAAAATTGGTTCCCTGGGTGAAAATCTCATGAAAGGGATCATAAATCTTTCGAAAATAAAGGTTTATAAAATTCATATGTTATAAATTTGAAGAAAAATAAATCATGAATAACATATAAAAGGTATGAATTATTTTAATAGTTTTACTTATGTTTAAACTAGGTGACATTATTCGATTGGGATTGATGAATCCTAGGAAATGATTCATATTTTTTTATTACATGAAGTATTAAATAATAATATGTAAAATATTGTTTAAGTATTTGTGAAGTAATTTAAATTATTGAAGTATTTACATATAAGGTTTATAGAGTTATGTTGTCGTGGTATTTTATTTAAGGATTGACAATCTTTAAGAAAAATCATAAGTTCAAAAGTATTGATACCCTTTTGAGGATTTATGTGATTTTATTCAAATGTTTTTAATGAAATTTTGGAATAAATTTATTTTAATATCTTGATATTTTATGATAAATTTCTTTTCAAGTAAATTTAATTCCCATGATGGCTTGTGATACATGTAACCCCTAGTCTAAATTAATGCTGATATTGTATAGAAATATAACCTATACATTAATTTTAAGGAATGAATAGGAATAATCAGGTTTTTAAAATTATCGATAAAGTTTTTAGATAAATCAAATATATTGATAAATAAGTACCCAATTTTTATTAAAGATATTATATGCTTTAAAATACCTTTTCCTAAAAAATGGTTTTTAGTTATTTTTGTGAGAAAGTAATATAATTAATTTATACCAATTTTAGAAAATTTATTTGAAAAGTTTAACTTTATTTTTTAAATCTTCATGTCAAACTTATATTATAGTGAATTGTTTAGAGTTTTCTAAAATAATGATTTTTCAATGAATAGTAAAAATACTGATTTTTATTGAAAATGCCTTTTTATTTCAAGAATATAAAAGTTTCATTTTGTTTTTAAATGATTTAAAATGTAAAACTATTTCATTTATGTTTTTATTAAACCAATTAACATTATTATAATTAATTTATATTGAATCTTGGAATAAAAAGGTTTTATACTTAAGAAAACATTTTTTCTAGAAAGTTGTTTTTCATTGTGTTTTGTAAGTTTAATTTTAAATTAAATTATACCAATTATATTTATTAGGTTTTATTAAATGTATTATATATTTTTAATTATAATTTATAAATTTTTTATTGAATCCACTCTCATTTTTTTCATAATTAACAGAAAAATAATAAACATTTATCATCGTGGTTAACATTGAAATGGGTTTACCAGGGCTTAAACCAACAGATAAGGGTAAGGTTTCTAATTAAACTTGTCTAATTCCAGTTTTATGTAAATATTTCAACCTCATATTATCCCAAATTCAAATATATGACCATTTTTAAGCAATTGTCTTGAGTATGACTTTATTATATTTTATTCTTTTAAGAAATTCCAAGTGTGTCTTATCCCCGACTAATAAAAGAAAACCCCTATTTTCTATTATTTAAACTAATTTTAGCCTTATAGATTAATAAAAACCTAAAAAATTATCTTATAATATTCCATATCTATGAATTAGTGGTTATGTTATTCTCAAAATACCATTTAAAGGCTTCTGAATAAAGGATCTGAAGGGGGCTTACCAAAGAAGAGGTAATCACCTTACCCTAACTCTTTTAATTTATTTATTCTTATAAGTACTATGAATCTATATTATTCATCATAAAATAATAACTTCGGTATCATAAATATAATGAAGTTTTATTATGATTATTTAACCACCAATATCCACCCTCTATTTCATCAAATGTGAAGTGAAAGTATAGCTCGTGCATATGTGTGCACTACCACCACCATGTAGCAAAACAATTCATTTTACATCACCATATTTCATGGATGGTTATTATTAATAGTTTAATTCTTATAAATTATATTTATGTAATAATTATTATTCTATAATTATAATATCATATCTAACTTCTTACCTTATAATCCTTTGGAAAATGATAATATCGCTCGTGCATATGTTTGGACTGCCACCTCCATAAAGCGATATGATCAATTATTAAATTACATATTACATTGATGGTAATAGGGATATATTTGATAAATATATAGGATATAATAATTATTATTGAAATTAAAATTATTATTTTCATTTATTTTATTCCATATATTGAAAAGTTAAAACAAAGTTCATGCGTACGTATGGCATATCGTCTCCATGAACGGTATAATTCATTTTTATCTATATACCTTTTATGTATGAATATAACTATCTATATAATTAATATATATTATATTTATATAATGATTAAAATTATTTATATGATTTAACCATGATCAAAATTCAAGTATCGGAACTACTAAACAAAAATTCTCATGAAAAATGAAATAATTTAAACCCAAAAACGATGAATTTAATAATGAATTATTAATAAAGTGTTGAAATTTTATAAGTGTATCATATATGATATTATAAGTATGTTCATTATTTTTTTATATAATTATAATGAATTATAATTTTTTATACATTATTTTAGAGTGCTTTCAATGAAAGTCATACTTGAGGTAAGGGATTTTCGTCTCACTTTTACTTTTGGGAGACGCATGCCATATTTACCACATATTTATTTTATGTTGTATATATAATTCCCATGAATGTATTTTTTTATGGCTCTCATGAAAATTATAGTTATGTAAATATACACATAATTTTCTCTATTTCATGATGGTTTAGTTCAAAAGTTACCAAAGTGGTAATGGTTTTATGTTACAATTTCATTATTTACTGGGATTGTTTATGATTATGTTTCAGATGATGAAATTTCATGATATACCTATCATGAATCTCATGATATTTTATTATAATCTATTAATTCATCTAATTTTAATGTAATAATACCATTTTCCTCTCTTTGGTACTTAAAAGTTTTGATAAAATGTTTTAAAGAAAATCAAACTTTATTTCCTATTTGGCCAGGAATATTTTTCTTCCATTTCCAGGTTTTCTTTAAAATGTTTTAAAAATTGTTTTTAATATTCTCCTATGATTTTTAAAGTAATTTTTACCCATGTTTGAATCTTTTAAAAATGGTTTAAAAAGTAATATTATATTTGTTTCTTTACTATGGTACTTTTGACTTTTTACCAAAAATGTGACAGTAATATTTGTTTTAACATAATTGGCATGAACATAATTTCCCACCATCTTCATTTCTCAATGATTTTAAGATTCAATTAAAACTTTTACAAGGTTATTTTCAAAGAAATTTTTTTCCTTAATATTTGGTAAAAAAATTAGATAATTCATTTCAAAGTGAAAATATTATTTTCCTCAAGAAATATTCCAAGTGATATTTTAAAAGAATTTTCATTTATGATAACGTATTTTTATGTTACTTATGATTAGTTCGGGATATGATCCAAGGATACCATAATTATTATTTCTATTGATGTTTTATGATTATTATGATGATATTTTTATGAATCTTATTTTTTTTACAGGATATGGTATGATGAATTTTTGAAATGTTTATGAAACTCATTTATTTTTCCTAGGTTATGATATATATTGAATGATTTATGATATTATGGAACATATATGAATTTATTAGGGTTATTTTATGAGTAGACCTAGAATTATATATCCCTATAATGAATTGGTTAATGATAAATATCTCATAAGATAATAAGGACTTGAATGGGGAGTGATCCTAGTTCAGTAAGGGACATTGTCCACTATAATAGTCTTGAGAGTGAGCCTTCACTAAGGATGTGAAAGAATGGGGAGTGAACCCAATCTACGATTAAATTATTGTAAGTGAGCCTTTAATAAGGAAATTATTTTTCCATACTTATGTGTATTCCAAGAAATTATGTCTTATGCCAATTGTATACTCTCATTGCTCATGTTCTTTGATTCCTTTATAATTCATGTCTTATGAACTGCCAATATTTATACCATGACTCCTGATTATGTTCTATGATATGTGGGTTATGGTTTTTAAATGTCAATATCATGTTCGGATACCATTATTATCATTTTATATTTAATTGATCATTGTTATCACCCTTGTTTACCCATAATGGTTATCTGAGCTCGCCTTTTTTATGTTTCCATTCCCCAGGTTATGAAGAAATGATTTAATTATGATATATCTAAGAAGGGTATTAGTAATGAATAACTTAGTGGTAAATGATGTATCTCTTATGAAAAAGTTTTTTATGTATCCAAGTTTCCAAATACACTAAACCTATACAATTCTATCGTGTATCATAATGTTATGTAATGAATATTCATCTATTAAGATGTAATTTATATATATAAAAGTATGATTTCCTATATTTATTGGGTATTAATAGATGATAGTGGTATATATAACCATTAGTCTTATCATGTTATTTATATTTTTATTTTGGAAGAATTTATTTTATATTAGGGATAAAATATATAAGGTAAAAATAATCTTTATAGTTAATATAATCTTTGATTTTAAGGTAATTATGGTCAATTAGAATAAAGGTTTGTTATATTTTTTAGAACTTAATTTTTATCATATTAATAACAGAATTAAAATAATTAATTTATTGATTTTGCAGTTAAACTTATTTTGGAAAATGTTCACTATATTTTTGGGAACATTAAAGGAATCAAGGTAAATGGGATATTTTTAGGAATTATGGTATTTTTTATCAATGTTCTAGATATTAATTGAGGAATAAATATTGAGTTAAATTTTGTAAAAATATATAATTTTATTAAGGATTTATGGTGGTTCAGGTTATTTATGAAAATAAATAGTATATTTTTTTAGAGATTATATGATTATGGAATATATATTTTTGGTATGTGGTGTTAGGAGTGATACATGTTGTTTGTATATAAATGTTAAGTATATTTTTGGAATAATATATGATCAAATCATTCTAATATTTTGGTTTTAGTTTGTTCGAGCATATTTTTGAGGATTTTTAGAATTATTTATTTCATGAATGATTTAATTTTAACTTTGGGTGTCATTTTTAATGTTTTGAAGATTAATGTGTTATTTCTTCATATAAATTTTTGTTATTATTTCATTTGGGTGTTATCTTTACTAGTGCAAAAACAATTATTAGTAAAAGACAAGATATAGGAGGAATAAATTTTCAACCCTTTTGTGGATGTGATAATCCATTAATAGTTATTTTTAGTGCTTTAGGCATTAAAACTCCCATAAGGTTATTTACTATTTAGAATATGAGATGAAGTGGATTTAGAAAACTGCTTGAAAGAAAAAAAGTTGAAATTGTGCTTATGAAATGGAAATAAATCGAGTAATTATATTTTATCACATCCTATATCTTGAGTTTAAAATAATTCCTCAAATCAATAAAGACAAAGATAAATCTATCAAGTCTTATGTGGAAAAAATAGCTTAGTTGTAAGAAACTCGTTATGAGTCTTATAATGGTGCATACATTGGTTTAGAAATATTTAATTAAGAAATACTAAGTTTCCAAGTAGTAAATTTTAAATTACTTATCTATAAATTAGATTATACCTATGTCAATATACATTCATTTTGGTAATAAAAAATTAAAATTGTGAGGATGAAATTTTTTATAGTAGAGAATGTAACACCCTAATATTTCAATAGGTAATTCTTCTTTAAATGATATTATGTTCGGTAGTTTTTCTTACACACAGTGCCAAAATAAAATGACTCATAACATATTACAATAAATATTTAGTAAAAATAAATATAGCAATAAATTATGATACCTGAATTGTTTTTTTTTTCACTGATGCAATTTAATGATTAGAAAATAAATAATTAATGTGATATTATTAAAATCATACAATGTTATAAAAAGGTGTTTTTTCATATAATTATTTTTTAAGTGTTGTTTATTTTAATAAATTGATCTATTTTAAAGTAATTAAATGTATTCAAAAAATAAATTAACATTTAATTAATTATAAATTGACATGAAATAAGATTATGAGTATTTCAAGTTTAACAATTTTATTTTTCAATAAAAGTATTTTTTTCTTTATATTTTGAATTTTAATTTAAAAGATAATTTTATTAATTTTAGAAATTTAATTTAATGAAATGAAATTATTTTTTTTTTGGGATTAAAAATAACAAAATTATACTAGGGTGAAAGTTTCTTATTTTTCTAAAATAATTGATTTTTTGATAAATAGTAAAAAATTGTTGATTTTACAAATACTTCCACTTTTATCACATTATCATGATACAATAATGACTTGAAATTTTATGAAAACAAATTATATAATAAATATATATTTAATAAGTAATCTATTTCATTTAATAATTTAATATTGAACTAAAAAATCTATTTTTGACATTTTGGAAATCTAAGTAATCTTTTTATGAAAATAAATAAATTCACATTATTCTATTTTAGTCAAGTACTAAAAATGTCCCTTTTGGTTTTAGTTTAGTTTTAAATTAAAATAAGGTCCCTTTTATTAAAATTAATTTAACTAATAAAATGGTAATCGTCGTTATGCATTATTATTGTATTTAGTCATTTTTTGGCTTAAAAGGGTAATTTTTCTAAAAACCTATTTTTTTCATTTTACGAACTTATATTAAAATTAATTTTTACCACTTATAGAAATTAAATATTATAAAATTAATTCTATATTTGGGATCAACGTGTTCTAATTTATTAATGAGTTTAATTTAATTTTTATTCATAATGAATAGTTTCCATGGTAAAAGTTTTTCATCACGGTAGAGGTTAAAAGGGTTAACAAGGGGGAAAAACTAAGAGATCGGGATTAAAATATCTTTAAAAATTATATAAATTTTATTGTTTTAGTGAATTCAAAACTTAATTTATCCTATATTTTAAATTATAATAAATTTGAGTAAATTTCTATGAGAAAGAAATTTATTATGTTTTAAATTTCTTAATATTTACTAACCTTCCACTCCCCTCACTTATAAGAGGAAATATCCTCTACTCACTTATAAACACACCCAAATATCCATTATCTAAACAAATATATGTATAAATACCCTCCCAACACCCTTATATACATCATATAGGATGTGATATTCACTAAAATTCCAATCTTAGAAAGCATAGGGTGTGAGTAGGTAGCTACCCAATGATGAGTAATAAGTCTTAACCAAATTATTTCAAGTTTATTTCTTATTTTACCTTCATAAAATATATTCTAAACATATTAATTTAGTTTAATAAATATATTTACTACACTAGTATTTAATAATGTTTGTGGGAAAAAAAATTCCACCTCCATTCCATCTAATGTAAAATGAAAAAATCACTCATGCGTATATGTAGACTATTATCTCCATAAAGTGGTGTATTTTGTTTTTCATCACCACATAAAATGGTCATTTATAGAGATATAATTAATGAATATATATTATATTTATGACATTATTATTATTCTATAGATATAATATATTATCTACCTCTTTACCCTCCCATTAATTGGAAAATAGAAATGTCACTTGTGCGTACATATGGAATACCGAAACCATAAATCTATGTAATACATTTTTCATCATCTCCTCACAAGGTGGATAATAAAGATGAATTTATGGAATTAATTTTATATTTATTAAATTATTATGATTCTTTAATATTAAACCTTTATCTACTACATTTCCTTTTCATTCCTTAGAAAAATGAAGTGGTTTCTCATGTGTATTTTCCAAATACCGCCTCTATGAACAACATATAGCATTTTTCATCACCACCTTACATTGATGATTATAAAAATATATTTAATTTATAAATATGGTATATATGACATTATTAACATTATGGAGGTAATTTAATCATGACCAATGTACAAGGACCATAACCACCAAATCAAAATATGAATGAGAAATGAAATAGCCGACACCTAAATAATTAATTTTAACAAAGAATTATGAGTAAATGGGTTGAAATAAGTTGTGAATAAATGATATAAATATATATATATATATGTGATATAGATTAATAATAAATATTAATTTATTATAAAATTGGATATAATGTGTCTGGAGAAGAGGAAATATAAGGTATGTATTTATTCTACAATCTCATTTTTATCTAGGATTGTTTGTGTTTAAATTTCATTTGGGGGTATTTTATTCTCTTTATCTATTAAAAACCATATATTTAATTCTCCTATATTTTTAATTGGATTTTACAAGATTTTTTATTATTTCCTCCCCCATTGGTTTAAATAATAAATCAATAGGGTGTTTATAAGAAACTATGACCATATTTTTCCTTTCTGGTCGAGAACATTTCTATTCCATATCCATATTATTTATTTTCTTTTAAGAAATATTTTCTCAATACTTCAATGACTTATTAAGGTAATCTTATATAAACTTTTACTTTCTATTGAAATGTTTTAACGAAATATTTTTAAATTTTTTTATAAAATTCATTATGGACTTCCTTTAGAAAATTGTGAAAATAATCTCTTTCTGCATGAATAGATTTTCTAATTTTCATGACCAAACTTCCTGATTTAGATTATTTTCAAATTTTTAATGGTTTCCCAAATTAATATTTATTCACATTATTATTTGAATGTTTTTAAAGGAAAAGGTTATTATTTTATTAAAATTTATGAAAAATTATTTCATTCCACTTATGTATATTTTTAAATTCCACTACACATTTACTTATTTAAGTATAATTTATTTTAAATTATGTTACAAATAAATTTTTAAATTTTTTCTTGAAATTTCATGGAAAGGGTTTTGAAAACGAATTTTCACTTTGTTTTTGCAACAAATCTATAAAATTTTTAAAGGAAAAATCTTTTTAAAAGTTTCAATTCAATTTTCCTTCTTTTTTTCAATGAAATTCACTTTATTTCAATGTGATTTTACTTCCCTTTTCCATTATGGGTGGTTTTAAATAGGGTTTATTTGTGGAAATATAAACACACAATGGTTCATATATCCATGATGGCTTAGGGACCTTCATTACAAAGGTAGGTTCTTATTGATGGATTTTACCAATGATGCTTAGTAACTCGCATTGGTAAAGAATATGGGAGGTCAGGCTCATCACACCCTTTTAGGGTAGATTTTTTCCTACTCGAAGACTCACTTGTAGATTTAATCCATATTTTTGAATCATTTATAAACCTTAAAAACAATTAGAACCATTTTCATTTCCAATCAATATCATATACATGTAGGAGTAACCATTAGTATAGTATATATAAAGGTTTCTCCATTGAGGGAATCATCTATATATATATATGAGTTTCTTAATTGATAGATATTCTTGTATGTATTAGAGGTTTTCAATCTCATTTTTTCATTTACTGTAACATCTCTTCCTAGGTGCCACATGTCGGTGTCCTGAGCAAATCAGACACATGACCTCAAGCTCCCCTCACCATACTCTAGAAGCTAGTGACTAGTAGTGAGATTCTAATAAGTCTTTAATGGGGATACTATACCCTCTTTGATCATATTAATACACCATAGGAAATAATAAACAATAGTGTAAGTAATATATATCAATAAATAATACCAAGATCTCAAGATAATCAAAGCAGGAAAAAAATATCTAACTAAAAAAGAAGCATACCATGCTAAAGCAAGTGTAAAGTGTCTGAAATGAAAATAGAAAATAAATACACCAATGAATCCTAACTAGGACTCGAAATATGTCTGGTTCCCTCATCCAATATCCATACTCGAACTAGATATCTAACATAGGGCATTTTCCCTTAACCAGTCCTCTAATAATAAAGTCTATGCAGGTACCAATCGGGAAGCCCGAATAGGGTGTGAGTACAACTTAGTAGGCCACCACCAATGGTGTTTAAAAAAATATCCAGTTAGATAATAGTGAAATAAAATCTTTAAAGAAATAATTACAATGCATAATTAAATAGTTATTATATTATTAATTAATCTTTATTTAACCACATAAACCTCAGGTTCTCATGGACACCTATATATCAATACCTGATTCAGCCTGTTCTGGATTCTGAGCTATCCTCATGGGATATCACATGTCTTAATGTCCATGTTACCAATCTTATTTTCACAAATTAATGACTATGTTACCATTCATTAATTCATACATTTGAATTATTGTGTTTCCATTCTTTATTTCTTGGTCAAATGTCCATGTTTCCATTCACCATTTAATAATACATAATTGAATGATCATGTTACCGTTCATAATATTTGGAAAAATTTCCATGTTACTATTCACCATTTAATAATACATAATTTAATGAGTATGTTATCACTCATAATATTTGGTCAAATGTCCATGTTACCATTCACCATTTAATAATTCATAATTGAATAATCATGTTACCATTCATAATACTCAGTTAAATGTCCATGTTATCCTTCACCATTTAGTAATACATAATTGAATGATCATGTTACCATTCAGAATACTTGGCTGAATTTCCATGTTACCATTCACCATTTTATAATATATCATAATAATATAATATTAAACATATATCCCTACCACCCATTAATTAAAGAAATAATTAATTAATCCTTTCACAATATCAATATTCAATAATTAATTCACCAAATAATTCTTCAACTCACAATTCTGACATCTCATAATTAGTTCCTAATTAATTATCTAATTCACTCATCAATATCACACAATCAATTTCCATAGTTAATTGTCCCCAAATCCCATAATTTCACAATTCTATAATTAATTAATTCACAAAATTAATTAATTCTATTGGTAAGTTCAATTACTAAAAAATCTAAAAATTCTATAATTTTTATGAGTGAAATTAAAATCATGACTATGGGATTTGAACATTGGGCCACCTAGCTCAATTTATTGACAACTCTCACCAATGAAAGAATCCCCAATTTAAATAAGATTAGTCAACAACGCAATAAAGAATAGAATTTAGATCCAAATCGTAAATCCAGTATCAAATGAATCAAGGTTTAACAATATTAGATCTATATCTAGATCCAACCATGGTTAAACATCCTTATTTTATCTATAATAGGGAGATAATGAGATATATAGATCTAAATGAGAAAAAGGCACATACTCAAATGGTGAAAATCTTCAATCAGCCTTTTTATTCAATGAGAATGGAGGCCGGGAAGGCATATGATTTGTCTAAGAGCCTCTAAAATCATTAAAATGATCCTAGGGTCAAAGGAGGAGATCCATGGATGAAAACACTAGAGAATTCAGCTACACTGCATGTTTAAAATAGTAAGTCAGACATTTACATGGTGTGTAATCTAGTCACACATCGTGAAATGATTTTTAAAGGTTTGCACTAAAAAATATGTCACATCAGATTTATTTATTAAATCCCACAAAAAATTACATGAAATATAATACCCTTACATAATGTGTAAATGTTGTGAAATTGAGTTTTCAAACTGATTTCCCTTCAATGCCTCTCAACTAACCACAAACCCATTGTTTTAATACTTGACCCATTTATACCCGGACTCCATTAATTCAAAAAAAGTATAAATACCCATACTTTAGGTAATTTTTTTAACAAAGGCTCTTTATCTCTGAATAAGATTGGGACAATCTAGATCAATTGAAAAGAACTTAGAGAGAAAAGTACCTAAAAAGATGGAATCTTACAATCTCCCCACCTTATAATAAATCATCATTGAGCTTCACGTGCAAGGATATCTAAGATTATAAGTCAAAAATATTGGTCCACTGAGCTCACATATCTTCTTCTCTTTCCCAAGTTTCCTATTTTACACATAAATGTTTCCATAATACAAGAAATATCGGCATGATCTTTCCCCAAAACACTTTCTCACCACGATCCAACACACACATCGGATGTTCCTCAAAGGATGCATCTATCTCAAGATCAAAATCCTCTACCTCGATCACATGAGAAGAGTTAAGATTATACTTCCAAATTTTTTATACATTAAAAACATTGTTCATAGCACTATATTTATGTAGAATATCCAATCAGTACGTCAACGGTCCAATGAACCTGGGTGACAAATTTTCCTGCCTTCATATCCTGTGGTGACCCAACCTAGGTGACTCCAAAAGGAATATGCGATCACCCTCTGTAAACTCTAGAATTCAGCTTTTTCTGTCATTATATGACTTCTGACTACAATGAGTCATACCCAGACATTTTTTAATTAGCTGAACCTGCTCCAATGTCTCCTCAATGAGACTCAGTCCCAATAACTCTGACTCTCTGGCCTATATTTAGTAGAGTGGTGATCTATATGTACTACAATAAAGAGCCTCATATGGTTCCATATTTATAGTTTCCTGGTAACTATTGTTATAGGAAAACTCTACTAAATTCAATTGTTTCTCCCAAGATCCTCTGAAGTCAAGCACACGCACCCATAGAATATTCTCAAGTATCTGCATAGTACGCTCTGACTACTCATATATTTGTGGGTGGAAATCATTAATTAATAATACTTGTGTACCAAGAACTTTTTGCAATCCCTACCAGAACCATGAAATGAAATGTGAGTCATGATCTGAAGCTATAGTATGTGGAACCCCATGTAGACAGACTATCTCCCATACATACAAAAATCTCAACAACACTACTATGAAAGTATCTTTTATAGTTAAGAAATGTTATACTTTTTTCATTCGATCGACAACAACTCAGATAGTGTCATTCTTCCTTTGTTTCTTTGTTATTCCCACCACAAGATCCATTGTCATGTCATCCAACTTCCACTTAGAAATGGGTAATGAATGAAGAAAACCCCCAAGCCATTAATGCTCTGCCTTCACCTGCTAAAAGGTGTGGTATCGTGACATGAACCATGTTATCTTCTTTTTCATTCCCAACCACAAAAACTATCACCATAGGTCATGGTACATTTTGGTCACACCTAGATGTACTACTCACTCTTAGTCATTAAATTCCCACATGAGATTCTCTCGCATTCTCATAGGCAAAACAACTTGATTCCTAACACATATGATCTCATCTTCATCTATGATCCAATCTGAAGGTGACTCCCCACCTTCAAGATTTTATCTCAAATAAAAACATTCTAGATCCTCATATTTCCTATCTTGGATCCGTCTAAAAAATATAGACTCCACTACAACTGATACAAGAGTCATCTGTTTCTGGTTCCCCTAAACCACCACATGCATCTCAGCCAATAAAGCCATCATCTTCCACTCATTACTAGACTCCAAAACTATCTTAGTCTAAGTTTTCCTTCTTAAAGCATCAGCAAAACTATTTCCTTTTCCAAGTGTATATGACAACTCAAAATCAAAAGTCTTCATATATTCAACCCATATCTGTTATCAAATATTCAAATATATTTGTGAAAATATATACCTTAGTCTCTTGTGATCGGTTTTATCATAAAATTGTTACCCAATAGATATTACTACCAATACTTCAGATCATAAACCACTAACTTTAGCTTGATACCAAGCGTAGGTTAGTTTTGTTCATGTGGTCTCAACTGTCGAGACCCGTATGCCACAACTTGATCTCCCTACATCAACACAACTCCGAGTCTAATTATAGAAGCATCATAATACACCGTACACTCCTCACTATGATCAAGTAGTATCAATATTGGAACTTATGTCAATCAATTCTTCATATCCTAGAAGTAATTCTCACAAGATTCTATCCTTTCAAACTTTACCCCCTTCTTGGTCAAGCCAAAAAGTGGCACTGCCAAATAGGAAAAGTCCTGGATGAATCTCTGATAATATCCATCCAACCCTATAAATCCATTGATATCGAACAAGTGTTTGGGATACTCTCAAAAAACCAATGCCGGAACCTTCTTTGGGTCCACTAACACGCCTTCCTCTGAGATGATGTGTCCCAAAAAGTGTACCTGGTCGATCCAAAACTAGCACTTAGATATCTTGGTGTATAAAAGATGATATCTCAGTGTACTTGGGATGATGTCAAGATATTGGGAATTTTTGTCATGAGTCTTAGAGTACACCAATATTTCATTCATGAACACCACCATAAACTGATCCAGGAAAGGATGGATGATTCTGTTCATCAAGGCCATAAACATTTTTGGTGCGTTCGTCAACCCAAATAGAATTATGAAGAACTAATATAGTGTAACACCCCAAAAATTTACAATATTTTCCTTTTATAATAAATATAAATTTTTTTGTTATCATTATTTATACACAAAGTTAAATTTATGCTACACACAACACTGAATTAGCTTGCATTGCACGTAATACCGAGTTTTACTGCCTTTTAATAGAGAACCTAATTTAAAAATAAATTTTGAAACTTTTATGAAATTTATTTTAAAAATAAAAATAATTTTTGAATTCAAAATTTCAAAATTTCAAAATTATATTCAGGTGAATTTTTGGGATTTTTCTAAGAAACATCATTTTTTGATGAATAGTAAAAAATATTGTAATTTAGTTAAAAAAGTCTTTTTGATTAAATAATTATTAGTGTTAAATTATATTTTAAGTTGATTTTTAAAGTCAAAATATATCAATTAAAAATATATTAATCTAATTTAATTCATTGGAATCATTTTTATATTTAAATTAGATATAAAAACTTATTGAACTTTTGAATTTTTTTATTTTAAAAATCCTGCATTCTCACCACGTCGGGGGGATTAGTATTAATATTAATTTTAACAAATATTTGATTTGAAATTTTAAAAAGGGACATACATGGTTGTAATTAGTAAAATATTTTTAGACTAATAATATCAACTTAATTTTTTACCAAAAATATTAGTGAAAGTGATTAAAATTAAATATAGTGATTAAGCTAAAATTAAGCATAATAATGGAATAAACCTTAATCATAAGGACCACAACGACATGGAATCTTGTCCAAAATCCATTGGATGAAAATAATTCGACCATATCTCTTATTAGTTCTAATTTTATGGGTTATTGGTACATTATTAAATGGAAGTGCCCTATATAAATCGTTGAGTGAGGAAAAAGACTAAAATGGAAATTTCTTTACCTTTAACATTTATAAAACATTAAGATATGTACAAAACATCATATTTTATGTTATGCATGTATTGTTTAAAGATAAATGGGTTATTTTTTCATAATAATTTATCGATAATTTTTTAGATGATTTGGTTACTTAAAAGTCTTAATAAATTCCAACATAGTGATTATTTGGTTAATAATTAACTAAAATAAATGATACTACATATATTAAAAGTATAGTGTATTGATTTAATTATTGTAATTAATTATTTTTCTAGATGAATATATCATTTTACATAGCTTTAAACTTAGTATATTTGAAATCCAATATTGTTTTGATATTTTAAAATTAAAATTAAATAAGTAATGTCAAAATTGACGTTATTGTTATTTTACAACAAATGATAATTTATTAAATGATTTAAAATTAATAAAAACGCTATATTCTGACAAGTGATTTATAAGTGTTAATTAATATTAAATATGGTATATTAATGGACCAATTTATCTTTTATAATTAACACATTGACCTATATACTATAAAATCATTGTTAACATTGTCTGGGTTTAAGTAGTGGTTTAGCGCGTCACATGAGCTCGTTTTAAAATTAATTTCCAAAACACATGGTATTTTTATCTTATAAATTAAAAATAATATTAATAATTCATTGGATCTATATTTTAAAATAAATATTACTTTATTGTATTCTTAAAGGTAAAATTAATTAGATTAGAAAACTAGATGGCTTAATAAAAACCGAAATGATAAAATTGGGGAATCTTAGAAGTTAAGGAACCAAATTATTAAAAAGCACATATTTTTTTAGGGTGGAGGTTTTAATCAACCATTATTCCCCTTTAATCCATTTTTTCATTTTTTAGTCACTTTAGGTAAGGTATACCTTCTATTAATGATTACATTTTGGTATTTACAAGAGTGTCACTCCCCCTCCACTATAAAAAGAAAAGAACTCTACCCCTTACTCACACCTCTCAATCCACTTAGGTTCAAAAAATATCTAATCAAATAGGTTCAAAAAAACCTCCCTTAGACCTTTAATCCTCCCCTTAGTCATAAATCAACCCAAGGAATCTCTTTGGCGTAAACCAAATGGATTTTTCCAATTAAGTGGTAACAAACTTCCTTAAGATTTTTAGATTTATTTCCATTATCAAATCCCTAAAATATTATTATTTCATGATTGTATAACAACACAAGTATCCTCAATATACTAGGATTTTTTCAGGAAATTTTTTTTAACTTCATTTACACACACTTCCATCTAATTGTTAATGAACATGTTGTTTCTATGTATGGAGAACTATTGTTACACGAAATGATGATTGTTCATTTTTCTTTTACCACCTCTCTTGGTGTCCATTATGATGGAAACTCTGTTTATATATGATATATATGATATTTTTAATTATTTATACTTCTTTAATCCTTTTATAAGACATACCTTTAATACTTAACATTTTGCATCAATTTGATAACATTGTTTGAGGAAGTGTGGGTTATCACTCTCTTGAAGTTATGTGATTCGTTCTCACTATACATGGAACGTATTAAGGATGATTTTAATAAATATATGTAACATATATAATATATATGTTATAGTTTAATTATAATATACATATGTATAATTTATTTTACATTCTTTTAATATTAAAAATAAATGAAAGTAGTGTTCAAGCGTACGTATGGCCTACCATCTCCATGAACGGTGCATTTTATTTCTTATCTCCAAAATTTATAGATTATCCTAAATTAATTTGTAATGAATATATATGATAATTAAATCATGATTTAAATTATATAAATTATGGAATAATGATCTATTTTATAGGTACAACAAATGAAATTTCATAACATACTTGAGAAAACTAGGTAATTAACACTTGAAATAGTTAAAATAAAAAAAGAGTGTTAACAAACAGGGAATAAAATATTATAAGGAAGTAACATATGATATTATAAACATGATTATGGTTATGGTATAAGTTATTAACATATTTTAAACCACTATATAGGAGGATATATAACACATGAAAAAATTAAGGTTAAGGTAAGGTATTTTTTCACAATTTACATTTCATTGAGACTTATTTTTCTTATGCACCAATTCACTTGTATATATTGTATGTGATACCCTTTGACATGTTATATCATGAATCTAATTATTATCATGATATTATAAGTTTCAATTAATTCATGGGTAATTATTATTTAAATCTTTCAAAGTGTTATGGGACACTTTGGAATGTTTAAAGTTTATTTTTCCTCAAGAATATTTTTATGGCAACAACCCTTGTTGTTACTTATCCTCCTATGAGGTATTATTGATAAGTCCATATTATTTATTCAATATGGATATATTATAAGGAATATTTTGTCCTAATTAAATTGATTATTTCATTTTAGGAATGCTTTGGATAGGTAAGACACGTGTTGGGGACCATTTAAAGTAATCCCTACGGGTTGGGGACTAGTTAATAAAAGCACCTTGATGCATTGGTAGTCTCATGGGATGAAATTAGGTTGTAAAAACCCTTCAAATTTGTAACCAGTGTGATAAAAACTATCCTGTAAAAGTTATTGATAGTAGATTTAAGGTTTTACAAACCAAATTGATTTGTAACCACTATGTTTTAAAACGTCTTGTGAAAGGTCTTGACGGTGATGGTTCCATATACTTCGGAAACATGGAATTTAATAAATAAGCATTTACATTATTGATAATTTAGTTATTATAGTTATATATCAATGATATTTTTCATCTACATATCTATGGATTCACTTCTTTCATAGTTTATTGATTAATTATATGTGTTTCAGTTTCTTACCTTTCCATATTGATATTGCCTTATCTAGTTATTTGAATGGAATGTGTTATCAGTTATTTACCATGCCATGTTAATTTATTATCATTGATTCATTATTTCTTCCTCTTTACTTACCCTTACTGAGAATTTGATATCACACTTATTATGTTTTCTTTCCCCATGTTATGAAGAAGAAATATTTGAATAAGCTTTCAAGGATTCAGTTTATTTCATTTTATTATATATCATATTTGTATTTACTATTTCCCAATGTATTATGGATATCATGTATATAATCAGGATTTCAAAGAATACTAAATTGATAGGTCCTTCAATATTTGATTCCTTGTAATCATTTCAATGTAATAAAATAATGCACTGGCTCTAGGCTTCTGGGGTCGGGGTGTTATAGTTTGTATAAAATGAAGTTTAGCAACAATCTTGGAAACAAGATTTTGAAAACTTAGATTAGCGATAAAAACCCTATATAGACATTGAGGATAAGTATAGAATATAATATTAGAGTTTTTGTAAGTATAAATTATGTGGTTTTTCCTAGAAATACATTAATGTATTTATACTACAAGTAAACATGGTTCTGGAATAGATATACCTAGGAGTAACAACTTCGACAAGGTGTTCTGGGCCTAACTCACGATAACTTGGTACATGAAAATAGGCCTTACTACACACCTAGTTTGACACTCCTATGGGATATGCTTAGGATAATTCACAATTTCTTCACCTTCCATTATGAAGGATTTAAAATTAAAATTTTCCCCTCAAAGTAACCAAATTTTATGATTCACGGATTTATGATGCATAAATTTATGTTATGATTTATAGAAAGTTCATAATCTTAGGAACTAATCCAGTATATTCCATAATTTATAAATGTATCCTAGTATAAGGAATGTCGACATCACTAATTCATGTGATCAAAATAGTAAGAAGTATCAAAAATTTCATGGTCTTGAGAAAATATTTCGAAGGGAAATAGTCTCTAAAAAATTATCATCACATTATGACATAGTACCATGTAACAATGAGATGGGTGAAAATTTATCCAAGTATTATTTATTTGAAGGAATCAAAAATAAAAAAGAGGCCATCAGATCACTTAATAAAGGTAATGAGTCAAAGTATATAAAGGTAAATAAGGATTTTCCCACATGTGATAATTGTGTCAAGAAACACCCTAGTACTTGCTTAAAAGGAATTGGAGTTTGCTAAAAATATGGAAAGAAAGGCCACCATGCTTGTGATTTAAAGGGTAATAAAAAGGTTTCCAACATATAGTGCTTCAACTGCAATGATATGGGACACTATCCAAATCAATTTCTCAAGCGACAAAGTAATATATCCCAAATTCTACTATTGGATAATAGTCATGTTATGCTACTACCAAAGATTAAGAGGAATGATTAATATGCCTATTTAAGAATTAGTTCATATGAATATTTTATCAGTGATGTAATATTTATAAAGATTATGAAATATATAACTATTGTAATCTAGTACTTTTTTGTTAAGTATTTGAGATCATATGTTGAATGGTACCAAGAAAATTTATTCAGTATAAAGTTAACTTTTTTGGAAAACACATGATTGAGAGAAATACAAACCTTAATATTTTCTTTATGTTGAGATAATTATGAATAAATGATTTATTTGTATAATTTTTGACTACATTAATTACTTTTCAACAAGTGGTTTATGTAATCATTTATGTAATTTAAAACACTTTTGGATCTAAGGAATATATCCACCAACATGTGTATTAATTAAGGAATAAGTAAGAATGCATGTTTATAATAATGTTTTATGGTAATTAAATTTTTTACCATGTTTCAAGAGAATATATGATGAGTATTTTCACATGATAGGTATGTGATGGTTAAAGAGCTACTTCATGTTGTTTGGATTAATAACAATTTCATTTTGTAAATTTAGAAACCTTCCTTACAAAGTGTTAGATCATAATCTTTTGTAAAAGTTAACCATTTATAAAATAGTTTAAATTAATATTTGGATGAGGTTTTAGAAGTTAATGTATTACTTCACTATATAAATAATCTTGTCCAAGATATAAATTGGAAATATTTTAAGGAAAAATCAAAGGATAATATTGCGTTTATGAAATAGAAATGTATATTTACTTATATTCATAGAAAGTGAATGAATTTCTCAACTCTAGGAAAAGGGATTTTGAAACAAAAAAATTATCCTAGTACCTTCATTTAAAATGAACCAAATAGACCCTTATATCATCATAGATTTATGGACTTGTGGTTTTTTACTTTCTCTTTACCGTGTTCTCTATCACTCTCCATCAGAACTTGATAGTTAGATATTTCCTCTATCTCGATTTAAGATCATCATGGATTTATGGACTTGATAGTTATATTTCTCTAGAACTCTTCATTTTCCACCTATGTTATCCTTATAGGGAACCTAGTTAGGTGACCATCGTACTTTACTTTCTCCCTTATTAAGAAGATGTTTTATTAACCCTATTTAAGATGTCTGTTTTTCAACAATAGTTTATTTTCAAATATCAATCCCTTGATCATTGAGATCAAGTTTAAATTGTGAGGATACAATTTAATTAAGGTGGGGAGAATGTAACACCCCAATACTTTACAATATTTTACTTTTAGAATAAATATAATTTTTTTGTTACCATTCTTTATACAAAAATTTAAATTTATGCTACACACAACACTGGATTAGCTTGTGTTACAAGTAAGACTTAGGTTTACCGCATTTTAATGGATAACCTAATTTAAAACTAAATTTTATCCATTTTATGGATTTTATTTTTAAAAATAAACATTATTTTTGAATTCAAAATTTTAAAATTAGATTCAGGTGAATTTTTGGGATTTTTCTGAGAAACTTCATTTTTGTTGAATAGTAAAAATTACTGCAATTTAGTTAAAAATAGCCTTTTCATTTAAATAATTATTAGTGTTAAATTAAATTTTAAATTGGTTTTTAAAGTCAAAATATATCAATTATTTATATATTAATCCAATTTAAGTCATTGAAATCATTTTTATATTTAAATTAGATATAAAAACTTATTTAACTTTTGAACGTTTTTACCTTAAAAACCCACATTCTCGCCATGTCGGTGGGATTAGCGTTAATCTTAATTTTTCCTATTTTGTGATTTTAATTTTTAAAAACATACATACATGGTTTTAATAATTATAATATTTTTTTCTAATAAGATGAACTTAATTTTTTACCAAAAATATTAGTGAAAGCGATTAAAATTAATTAATTAGATTAAGGTACAATTAAGCATAATAAGGGATTAAACCTTAATCTTAAGGACAACAATGACCAAGAAACTTATCCAAAAGAAATTTTATATAAATAATTCTTCGATATACCCTCTTTTTTTATTAAATGGAAGATCCCTAGATAAAATTTTAAGTAAGGAAAAAGACAAAAGGGAAACTTTCCTTACCTTTAACATTTATAAAACATTGAGATATGTAAAAAACATCATATTTTAGGTTATACATATAATTTTTAAATTTAAATGAGTTTTTTTTATCATAATAATTTATCAATAATTTTTAGATATGATTTATTTACTTAAAAGGCTTAAAAAATTTCAATGTAGTGATTATTTAGTTAATAATTAACTACAATAAATGCTATTATAAATATTAAAGGTAAAGTATATTGATTGAATTATTGTCATTAATTATTTTTGTAGATAAATGTTCCTTTTTAAATAGATATAAAAGTAATATATTTGAAATATAATATTGTTTTTATATTTTAAAATTAAAATTAAATAAGTAATGTCAAAATTGACATTATTGTTATTTTATAATAAATAATATTTTATTAAATGATTTAAAATTAATAAAAACATTATATTCCAAAAATTTATTTTCAAGTGTTAATAAATATTAAATATGGTCTATTAATGGACCAATTTATCTTTTATAATTGATGCATTGGCCTATATACTGTAAAATCATTGTTAACATAGTTTGGGTTTAAGTAGTGTTTTAGCGCGTCACATGCGCTTGTTTTAAAATTAATTTCCAAAACACATGAGATTTTTTTCATATAAATCATATATAATATTAATAACTAAATTTATCTATATTATATAATAAATATCAATTTAATTTAGTCTTAATGTATAAATTAATTAGATTAGAAAACTAAATTCTTTAATAGAAACCAAAATGATAAAATTGGGGAATCTTAGAAGTTAAGGAACCAAATTATTAAAATGAAAATATTTCTGTGTGTTGGAGGTTTTAATAGACCATTATTCCCCTTAAATATATTATTTTTTCGTGTTTTAGGAACTTTAGGTAAGGTAGAGCTCCCATTAGTGAATACCTTTTGGTATTTACAAGAGTGGCACTCCCCCTCCACTATAAAAAGGTACGTACTATAACCCTTACTCACACATCTAAATCCAATTAGGTTAAGTCAATATCCTCCCAAATTTATTCCCAAAATACCTCCCCTCATCTTTGAAGCCTCACCTTTTTTATAAATAAATCCAAGGAATCCCTTTGGTGAAAACCAAAAGGAGTTACCCTATTAAGAGGTAACAAACTTCCTTAAGATTTTTAGATTTATTTCCATTATCCAATCCCTAAAATCTTATTATTTCATGATTTTATACAAATACCATTATAATAAATATACTAGTATTTTTTATGATAAGTTTTTGACATAAAATTACACTCACTTCCATATAATGGGTAACGAACACACTGTTTCAGTTTATGGTGAACTACTACCTCACGAAACGATGATTGTTCATTTTTCCTTTACCACCTCTCATAGTGGCCATTATGATGTAAACTCTATTTATATATTATTTATATGATATTTTTTATGTATTTATACTTATTTAATAATTTTATAACACATACCTTTAATACTTCTCATTTTGTGTTAATACGATAACATTGTTTGAGGAAGTGTGGACTACCGCCACCTCGAAGTGATGTGATTTGTTCACGCTATGCATGGAACGTATTAGTGATGATTTTAATAAACCTATGTAACATATATAACATATATATGATAATATAATTATAATATAAATATCTCTCATTTATTTTTCATTATTTTAATAGGACAAAAAATGAAAGTAGCGTTCATACGTTTGTACGACCTACCATCTCCATGAATGATACATTTTATTTATTATCTACAAAATTTATAGATTATCCTAAATGAATATGTAATGAATATATATATGATAATTAAATCATGATTTACATTATGTAGATTATGAAATAATGATCTATGTAATAGGTACAACAAATGAAAAGTCAAAACATACATTCAAAAACTATTCAATTAGCACCCGAAATAGCTAAAATAATGAATGAGTATTAAAAAAGGTAATAAAATATTATAGGGAATTAATATATGATATTATAAAAATTATTATGGTTATTTTATAATTTAGTAAAATATTTTAAATCACTATATGGGAGGATAAACACCGCACAACAAAAGGAAGGTTAAGGTAAGGTATTTCGTCTCACTTTACATTCCATTGAGACTTATGTTTGTTATGCACCAATTCACTTTTATATGTTGTATGTACTTCCATTTGAAATGTTATATCATGAATCTATTTATTATCATGATATTATAAGTTTCATTTAATTTATTGGGAATTATTATTTAAATTTTTCAAAGTGGTATGGGACACTTTGAAATGTTTAATGTTTATTTTTGCTCAAGAATATTTTAATGTCAACAACCCTTGTTGTTACTCATCCTCCTTTGAGTTATTATTGATAAAAAAATATTCTATATTAAAAATGGATTTATGATAAGGAACATTGATTATTAATTAAATCAATTATTAAATTTTATGAATGATTCAGATAGGTAAGACATGAGTTGGGGACCGTTTAAGGTAATCCCTACGGGTTGGGGACCGGTTAATAAAAACCCCTCAATGCATAACTAGTCTCATTGGAAGAAATTAGGTTGGAAAACCCCTTTTAATTTGTAACAAGTATGATATAAACTGTCTTTTGAAAGTTCTTAACATTATATATAAGGTTGGACAAACCAAATTTTTTTGTAACCAGTGTGTTTTAAACCATCTTGTGAAAGGTCTTGATGGTAATGGTTTCATGTACCTAGGAAACATGGTGTCAAATAAATAAGCATTTAAATTATTGAGAACTCATTTATTATCATAATTTATCCATGATATTTTTCATCGATATATATATGTATTCACTTCTTTCTTATTTTATTTATTAATGGCTTGTGTTTCAGTTTCTTGTCTTGCCATATTGATATTTCCTTATCTAGTTATTTGAATGGAATGTGTTATAAGTTATTTACCTTTCCATGTTAATTTATTCTCATTGATTAATTATTTCTTACACATTACATACCCTTACTAATCATTTTATCTCACCCTTATTATGGATTCTTTCCCCAGGTTATGAAAAATAAATCTTTGAATATGAGTTCAAGGATGCAGTTTATTTCATTTTATTATGTATCATTTTTGTATTTTCTATTTCCCAATGTATTATGGGTATCTATGTAATTTGGATTTCCAAGACTGCTAAAATGATCATTCATTGGATATTTTATTCCTTGTAATCATGCCAATGTAATAAATTAATACACCAGCTCTGGGATTCTGGTTTTAGGGCATTACATATAGGCAATACATACTCCTAAAAGTAGTCCTTCGTATATCAGAAGTATGAAATATCAACTGATGATACCCCCATCTCAAGTTGATATTCGAGAACACACAAGATCCTTTCAACTATTCAAAAAGATCATTGATACGCAGAAGAGGATGCTGGTTCTTTACAATCATCTTTTTCAACTTCCTATAATTGACACACAAGCACAAACTCCCATAGGCCTTCTTATAAAAAAACATGGGTGATCCCCAAGGAGACATACTCGGATGGATAAATTACTTATCCCCCAAATCCTATAGTTATGTCTTGATCTCTTGAAGATCTATTGGTGACATTATAATTGATGGAATAGATAACCTCTCTTCCCCTAACCTAAGATTAATAGTGAATTCCACATCTCTCTTGGGTGAAAGTCCAAAGAAGTCTCCAGGAAACACATCTTGAAATTGTTCCACTATTGGTGGAAAGTTATCATGCTATACTCCCCCATTGCCCAGTAATAAACTAGAAACCTGGGTTTTGATATCTCTCATTTTTTTATTAATTGTCCCTACTCGGCCTACCTAGACATCTCACTCTCCACGGTGAATATAATGGTCACCCTTAGGATATGTAAAGGTCACTGTCCTTCGGTAACAATCTATGTTGTCTCAGTATGTGAATAACTAGTCCATACCTATAATTATGTTGAATCCTAAATTTTCAAGGATATATATATCCCACATAAAATGATATTCCTCGATTCTGAGAGAACATCCCTTGCACAAACAGATGTCTCTAGACCATGCTCCCAATGGTGTATCTATAGTCACGAACCCACTTATGAACTCAACCTATAGGCTCAAACCATTAACAAGTTTTTCAAAAATAAATGAATGAGAGGAACCAATATCAAATAAGGAACTAGATAATGTATAATCTATAATAATTTTACCTCTCGCTATTGATGATTTAGTATCTCTATCCCCAAGTATAGGTTGCACTGTACGTAGTTGTCCTGCCCCTTTCCCTTGTGATGTTGTCTGAATCCCCTGAGACGCACCACTCCACTGTTATGGGTGCTCTTTCTCAGAAGCACCACATCCTATAAATATACCACCTCATCCAGTATAACTCTATCTTCTAGCCTAATATCATGTAGAATATCCCCTTCCAACATTTTGACCCTATCTAGATGTACCCTCACTGACTGTATGTCTCAAGATCCTACAGAACTTCTACATATGTCCCATATTATTGTAAGACTGGCACTCTAATGGTGGAGGGGTACAATCCCTACAATAATTTCCCAACCTACCACACTGATAATAGATCACTCCTATAAGTTCCTGTGAAAATGACCCTCTGATCTGTGTACTCTTTTTTCTTTTGCTTTAACAAAAGTTCTCCAAGAACCTCACCAAGAAGTCCTTCCATAGAATTAAATCATCATGTCTAGTCCATGCCTGAATATCCTACCAATTATTCACTAGTACTCATAGGATATAAGTGGCCAACCTAGCCCTATTTTCAATTGGATTCTCCAAATGGTCAAGTATCATCTTTATGGACTCAACCCAGAACTCAATTCCTTTAGGTGTAACCTCTCCAATGAAAATCATAGGGTGATATAATTGGAAATATCTTATCAGTTAATGAATCATTTTCACAACCCATCCAGGGTCTCTTTCCATGAATTTCATGAAACAAGGGAAGTTCTCTCAAAACTACTCCCCTACTTTCTCACCCAGCACTATCGGTGCCTCAAGTTATACCACTGGAAGATCATCCACTTCCATGTCCTTTGATCATCCTCTCAACAAGAGTTGGTGTAGAGGCATAACTCTATAATTCCAAACACACACCTTATGACATATTTAACAACATTAAGACATTTATATAAGGGGAAAACACAATAGGTCACGATAAGTCTTTTCCCCACATGTCACCACACAGTAAAAACTGATATTCTATCACTACCCTTAACAATCCTACACCTAGGTCTTGGTTACGAGAGTAAAAACATTCTCATAGTTCATGTTTTTTATTTAGACACCCACTTATTCACATTATTACACCATTTTACCATTTATGATTTCATATTAGGCACAATTTTCAATTCAATTTCACAAGATGAGAAAAGAGTTCAAGTCCAACAACTTACCCAAAACCCATTTTCCCATGCGTGCCAAAATTGTTGCACATCATAAAATAATACATATTGCCTAAAATTATACTTTAAGACTCAAATATCATTCCATTCTAAGATATTATTCAATTATAAAAAAATCTCAAAAATAATTATCACATTACACAACAAGTGCATCACTCAAGGTGAAATAATATTCAACTGTAACAAAAAATAATAATAACAACAATACCACCCGGAGTACTTGGGTTTTCTCCCATACATGGGTTTGAAACTCCCATGAATGAGCTCATTATCAAGGCTTGACTCCTCCTAATCTCCTGTCTACCTTTCCTAAATATTAAGACAAAATAAAAAGAAAATAAAACTCCTCCGATACCATTTTGTAATGTCCTGGCTCAGGTGCCACATGTCGGTTCCCCAAGCTAGTTAGTAGCATTACCTTAAGTGTGTCTCCTCATACTCCAGAGGCTACCAACTAGCATTGAAGGTCTAACAATTCATTCATGGGGAGATTATACCCTCTTTGATCAGAGTAATACACCAGTAGAAATAATAAATAATAGAGGAAACAATATATATCAATAAACAATACCAAGATCTCAAGATAAACAAAGCAGAAAATACAATCTCCAACTACAACAGAAGCATTCCATGATAAAGTAAGTTTCAAGTGTCTAAAATTAAATTAGAAAATAAAGACACCAATGAATCCCAAGTGGGTCCCAAACTACGTCTATTTCCCTCATCCAATCTCCATCCCCAAAATATCTATCAATCATAGGGCATTTTCCCTTAACTGGTCCTACAAAAATAAAGTCTATTCGAGTACTGATCAGAAATCCGAAATAGGGTGTGATTGCAACTCAGTAGGTCACCATCAATCGTGTCTAAAACAATATCCAATCAAATAATAGTTCATTCGGTTCTATAAAGAAATAATTACAATACCTAATTAAACAGTTATTACATTATCAATTAATCTTTATTTAACCACATAAACATCAGGTTCTTGTGGAAACCTATAGCTCAATACCTACTTCATCCCATGTTAGAGACTAAACTATCCTCATGGGATATCACATGTTTGAATTTCCATGTTGCTATTATTATTTTCACAAATTAATGACCATGCTACAATTCATTAATTCATACATTTGAATGACCATGTTACCATTCTTTATTTTATGGATGAATGTCCATGTTACCTTTCACTATTTAATAATACATAACTGAAGGAGTATGTTTCCATTCATAATATTTGATAGAATTTCCATGATACTATTCACTATTTAATAATACATAATTGAATGAGCATGTTACCATTCATTATATTTGGTTGAATGTCCATGATATAATTCCCCATTAAAAAATACACCATTGAATGAGCATGTTATCATTCATAATACTTGGCCAAATATCCATGTTACCATTCACTATTTAATAATACATAATTAAATAATCATGTCACCATTCATAATACTTGGCCAAATATCCATGTTATCATCCAACATTTTATAATATATCATAATAACACAATATTACACATATATCTCTACCACCCGTTAATTAATTCAATAATTAATTATACCTTTCACAATATAAATATTTCATAATTAATTCACCGATTAATTATTCAACTCACTATTCTAACATCTCATAATTAATTCTTAATTAATTATTCAATTCACGCATCAATATCATAAAATAAATTTTCATAGTTAATTATCCCAAAATCCAATAATTTCACAATTCTATAATTAATTAATTCACCAAATTGATTAATTCTATTGGGAAGTTCAATTGATAAAAAAATCTAGAAATTCTAAAATTTTCATACATGAAATCAAAATCACGACTATGGTAATTGATCGTTATACTACCAACCTCAATTTTTCGACAATGCTCACCAATAGAAAAATCACCAATTTGAAGTTGATTAGTGAATAATGAAATGAAGAATGGAATTTAGATCCAAATTCTAAATAAAAGATCAAACAAATGAAGTTCTAACAATCGTAGATCTAGATCTAGATCCAATAGTGGTTAAACATCCTTCATTTATCTAAAAGGAGGATCGGACTAGAGATATAGATCTAAATGAGAGAAAGCACATACTCGTATGGTGAAAATCTTAAATATTCCTTCTAATTCGCCAAGAACAGAGGTTGGGAAGGCTTGGGATATGTCTAGGAGCTTCCAAAATCATTAAAATGATCCTATGGTCAAAGGAGGAGAGTTATGGCTAAAAACACTAGATAATCCAGCAGCACAACATGTTTAAAATAGAAGGTCATGCATTTACATAGTGTGTAATCCAATTACACGTTATAAAATTAATTTTAAAGGTTTCTGTCAAAAAAAATCACCACATATTTATTTATTAAAACCCACAAACAATTATACAACATGTAATACCCTTACACGACATGTAAATATTCTGAAGTTGATTTTTTTCCCAATTTCCATTCAAATCCTCTCAACTCACCATGAACATATTTTTTTAATACTTGATCCATTTATACTCAAACTCCATTAATTCAAAAAATCATACATCCCCAAAAATTACGTCATTTTATCTAATAAATTGTCTCTATCTCTGAACAATATTGTTCCACTCAGTATCAAATGAAAAGAACTTAGAGATAAAAGTACCTAAAAAAAGATGGGATCTTACATTTACTTATTAATGCTTTGTTTAAAGGATCATGGTTTAAATCCTCGTGATTGGGAATTTTGGAGTTTATTTTCATCCAGGGTAGTAGTTAGAGTTTTTATTTCATGATCAGTCTCATGAGAGGGTATTTTTATATATCCTTGTGGAAGGAATCAAAACCAACTTAGTTTAGTGCCACTTAATGGGACACAATGTACCTTTTAGGATCATGTGATAAGGACTAAACTATGCATTTTAATATCACGCAGTAAGGAAATATAGGAAAAATATTCCTACAAAATGATGGTGTGGTACTTATGCATGATCATCCCTTTTGAATTGATCTAGTTGGGAATATAACCCTGTAAAGAGATGACTTGCACTAGGAATTTGGGATAATGAGGATGAGGTGAAAATGACCTAGAAGAAATGTGGCCTCCCAATTGGGGGTTGAATCTTACTAGTAACATGGCCTAATAATGATGATAATGGATTAAAGGTGTTGGGTTTGAACCTTATGGAGGATTCCAATGTTTCTCATGAGTATAGGATACAAATAACACATAGTTCAAAAATATTAGTTCTTACACCTAGTATGATACCCATTTGAGGATATTTGATCATTCTAGTGAAATGATCACCACTAACTTATAAGACCATATGATTCATGCTTGTTGTGAGAAACAAGAATAAGTAGAAGATATTTTATTTTACATAATCTCATCAATCTACTATTGGATGAGTTCAAGGGTGTAGAAAGCGGGATATATCCTACAATAATGACAAGGGGCTTACTCCGTGAGGGATTCCCATATTCTTCCCCTTTTGATAGGAGGAAAAGTTAGTGAGGATGAGGCTACATGTGAAAAGGGTGTATTTTTATCTAATTCCCTTCACATTTTAGTCAAAAATATATTTCTGCCTGGCCTAAGAAGCCATCCTTCAACATCCCTAAGGTCAGGATACTCATTACCATGAGAATGTATGATTTTGAACATTTTGTGGACCCCACCTACGAGGGAGGTTAAATTTGGTAATTTCTTTGTCATGGAAATTTATGATTGAGAGAACACACTGGTGTTCTCTATGTTCTAATCATACATGTTTGGAGGCTTTGGAGGAGTTCTTGGCTTGGTTCCCCTTAGATGGGGAACTGAGATAAGGGGATTCCCTATAATTGGGGGTATGAGAGAGTGATCAGAGGAAGATTTTCCTAGGTGGTACCTGGGCTAACTGGATTTGGATTTTTCCCAGGTAATACTTGTGTGAGATGAATGTTACCTTGCCCATGTGATACTTGTGCAAGCTGGGTACCTTACCTAGGTGATACTTGGGTGAGATGGCTTGACTTCTAAGGTGGAGAAAAAAATGGGCAACAACACTTGGGTGAGACCACTCTTTGACCTTCAAGGGTTTCCTCAAATATTCCTGGAAGGGGGTCATGTAGTTTGGGGAGTAGGGTTTTCCCTTCACCCTAGTATTGATAATCTAAGGGGTTTCTCTTCATGAAGATTTTATTTTCATGGTTTTTAAGCCTTCGATCACTCATTTATCTCCTTAATTTTCTAATTACCTCTTCTTCTTTGGGTTTGGTAGGCTACATAAAGGTATTTGAGACTTGTATGAGGGACCTGGGTGATGAGATCATCAAATAGTTTCTTGTGGATTCTAAGTGTATCAAATGAGGACACCAAAGGTCTTATTTATATAAAAACCTAGGACCTTGGGTAAATTATATTTTTTGTGTAGGTCCATCATGTAGGAGGATCAAACAGATTGTCCAGATAGGTTGTTCTTCAAAGGTTCTATGTGCAAGTAGATCATGCAAGTTGGGCATACACAAAGCTTTGTGGTACTAGTGGTAATTTCATAAGGTTTAGGTCACATAGATTCTGGCTGGGAACACTCTAAGAGGATAATTGTATTTCCTTTATCTTCCACTTATTTTAAATTTTATTTTGTGATTTACTGAAAAGTGAGTGCTAAAAAATGTCTCCCCTCAGGATTGTATCCAATTGGAACAATGAGGATTTAATATTGAGGTAGTGATAAGCATGAGCATTGATAGACCCTTCATTCATCGGGTATCACATGTTGGTCACATACATTTTTTAGAAAAAAATACTTCTTATGTATTGTGTATAATAGAAATAAATTGTCAGTATTCATATAAAAACCACACAAGTTGGTCACACAGGTCATTTGTGCAGGTTGACCAGGCGTCTATAAATATCATCGCCTACTTGGCAGTCTTCCTATGCATTCACTTTTCTCTGATCTCTTGTGATCTCATCACGCTATTATTATGTGCATATATTTTTTTACCAAATCTCAATAAGTGATCACTTATGTGAGTACCTTCCATGAAGTTACTTCTTCAAGACACGTTCATTAAGAAACTTAAGTGGACGACCCGCACGAGGTGAATTGAGTGAGTGACCTGTGCAAGGTCACTTGGATGAGAAACCTACATTAGGTATCTTGGGTGAGTAACCTATGTGAGGTCACTTGTGCCACTTTTTTAAACTTTAATCTAGATTATTATATACTAATTCCTTAGATCTAATGAAAATATTTGTTCTTCTTTATAGATTTACAATTATTGCTTAAACAATTTGTCATTATGATGAACAAGCTGGTGCACATATCATTATCAATATCCTGAGAGTGAACAATTTCCACTCTATGACCATATACATTTGAACAATATACTTATTACAAGTAAGAAGAATTATTTATGATTTATTGGTTTTATTAGTACAATAACTTTACCACTTCCAACATCTCATACAAGGTAATATTTATCAAACAGGGAATGGTACTCTTTGCATGGATCATGCATCATAGAGATTATGCTCCATATTTGTAGCCTAATACTTCTGATTCAAAGTTACATTTATATTCATATATCTTCTATGCTTACATGATATATCAATCAAAGGGATAGAATGAGGACTAGTATTTCCACGCTAAGGAGGTGTTAAACTAGAGTTGATGTGAGTGTACTAGGTGTGCAAGAATTTTGCTAAATTTTAAGTTGAACTGAAAATGGTCAATATCTATGAGGTTATCTAGTTATCCTAGACATATGTGTATAAGCATCTGAATATCATTCCCAAAATGATCAGTTAATGGAACCCTCAAATAAATACTTTCCATATGATGCATGGATAATTTTTTAGTTGTCTCTAGTATGTCTACAAGATCTCATGTGTACCCATTCTCAGAGAGATGTATGACGAGTTCATCCCACCAAAAGTAATGTGGGGTGATATTGAACGAATGAATAAAAAGGATCACAAGTTGTTTAAACTAATTCATAAGGTTAAAAAGGAAGACACTTTCCCAAGGGGCGATGTTTATCCTATAGTGTAGATAAAAGTTTTCTTGGAACCAAAGTGATAGGGTCCTAGTTTCCAGCACCCAACAGAGTGTCCCACAATATAAAAGTTGGGAATTTCTATTAAATTTTTTCCTATGTTGTATTAAGAATAATATGATCAATGAGTGTATTCAATAAATATTTACATATCCAAAAAAACCCATATAGAAATATTTTTAGTGATGTGGTTTAGTTCCAACATTCTTCCAGTCCGTGAATCCAAAGGTGGTGTAAAAACAAGGACATTCTTCATGGAATTCAAGTTGGTTGAAGGGGAGCATGTGGTGTTGGTAGCCCCTTTCATGGAAAATATATACTAGTGATTATTTCACATTTATATAAGGAAGGAACCTTTTATGATTTCAATTCCATTACAAGATTTGTGGGGGTGGATTATGGCGCACTTTAGCTCTTATACCATGATGAGTGAGGTCACCTTCAAGTTGTTTCTCAAATACAACCACTATCACTATGGTATAGTGAAACTTTAAGGATATGAACCTACTGAGAGAAATAAATTTATTCCCATATAGGGATCCACCCATTAGAACATTCCCTAAAAATTTCCCTATTAATGAAGATATGAGGTCATACATGATATCCTTTAGAGATTGTGTGTTGGAAACCTGGATCGATGGTGAAATAATTTGTGAATCCTACAATCCAAACAGATTTGCACACTAAATCAAGTGCCTGGAAAAACCAATTGTATCACGCCCCATTCATGTCATATTAGATAAGTACCCAGTGGTGGTCTGGCGGTTCTAGGTCCTTATGAATTATTAGGTATCTTAGTTAGTAATTAGGCTACCTCTATTTGATTCATCCATTGGTCAGACTTCTAGGTATGTTAATGTTTGGATCTCTTCATACCCTTAAGGAAATTTGATAAAGAGCATCCCCTAAGTCAAATCCATGACAAATTTTAGACTAGGTAAGTGCAGTAAGAAGGCTAATCCCTAGGATGATGACAATAAAGCTCAAAAATATCACAAATGATCTTGTACATGATCCATGTGATGGGTTATAATTGTAAATATTACACCAGTTGAGTCAACATAATCAAATCATCATCATAGGAAGGATAATCAAGATATAGTTTGCTAGCCTTATTCCAGAGTAGAGATCCTTGAGAGGCCAGAACAGTATAGAGATTTTGGGTGTTCTTAATAGTTATCCAAGATAATATCTGATAATGTATAGCCTAAGGAAGTGAAATTTTGGAAGGAAAATACCTCTCGCATTCAGGACTTGTGGATTTTCCTTCAAGAAGGGATGCATATTCCACAACTTGAAGATATCCATGCACCCATGGAATTCCATTTTGATACTAACCCTAATGAGGCGAGGAATCATATTTATGATATAGAGATATTGATATATTCCATTGACAATCATATTCCCACTATAAAGTGGGGAACTAATATGATGAACTAAGGCACCATTGAGGGGTGACTAATCAAACCACTGATAAATGGGATGAGTTCATCAATGTTGGTGATGTTCGCCTCCTTATATTACTCCCTTTACATTATTAATTTTATTTTGAAAAGGTGATTGTTTCTAGATAGATACATAAATTTAATTTATATAGGGAATAGAAATAGGTTCTGAGGGTGAATTCTCCAAAATATGGTCTGATGGGCACCCATGTCGGGACTAAAGAATACACTCCTGATTTTCCAATATACTTTTAAAGGAGGATATGGAGGGGGATATTTATCCATTGCCTACTCTAGTACTAGTATGTGAGACGGAAATTCTTATCCTTACACCATTGAAAGTGAAGGAATAAAGGAGAGTGAAGATATTAGCCCAGTATATCACAAGTCATGGTGATTTTTCTAGAAATAATTTGTTTTAATGTTCCTAGGATATACATATGATCATGCTTGTGGATCACAAAATATGATTCTCTCTCTTATCACAAAGGTATTACAGATTCCCCTCCAAGAACTAAGGATGTTCTCTAGATGAGGTACAAACCCTTGTTGTCAAATTTGTCCCCTCAATGGGATAAGTTTTGAGGGACAAGACCACATCTGTTCCTAATACTTCAGAGGGAGAGGAGAACACTAGTAATGTCAATAATGAATCGTAGGAGGTCATGTAGAAATTACTGACTGTACCCTATTCATAATATTTTGGATCCATGACAAACATTGGAAGACCCTATGACAACCACAATCAGCTCTGTTACTATCTCAAAATGGGCCATTCAGGGTCACAGACCATCTAATGAGGATGGCAATGGTGATTCTATCTTGGTGGGCCTGAAAAGTTTTTTCCTGCCAAAAATACCATGGGTTAAGTGGACTTAGAATCCAATTTGGGTCTTAATACATGCATATAATATATCCCTACTAGTGAGGATGATGTGATCCTTGAAGCATCATATAATTAAATAGTGATAATGGAAGAACTTTTTCAATATATTGATATTCCTGTCTCCTTGGAGGAATTTATAAAATTTAATAAGGAATTAAAAGGGTATGATTTTTCCCCTTTTAGGATTTCACACATGGTTGACCTCCTTATGTATGATGTATTAAATAAAATTTCTTGACTTTTGTAGCATTTACATAGAAAAAATTTCCAAGGAAATACATGATCAGGGTGTCAAGGTCCCTCTTACTCTGGTTGTTGAGAGAACAACATATCAAGGTTCTAAATTAAGAGATTCACATGATCCTTACATCCTGGGTTATTAGTGAACTCATTAAGTTGTTCCTCATTAGTATATCCCATTAAAAATAATAAGATAAGGGATTCTAGGGAGGAATCGGTACCAGCAGATGATCTATCAATGGGTGAGTACAACCAGTCACTTAAATTGTATTTTCCCTTCTATTTAAAATATTCAAATGTTGATAAAAATTTAGATATATTTTTCAATTCAATCCACTTCAACTGCCAATCCTAGAGAAGAAACACCTACCTCAATTTGACCTATAGCACAAAGTGGGGTTAATATTACCCGGGAAGGAACAAATCACACTTCCTATTTCAGAAAATAGATCTAAATATGTATCCCATACTGATTCTAGCTTTGAGGAAAACTAGGAGGACTAGAATGATTTTTGAGTATGTTACCAGTTTGTTTGGAAAGATCTATATGAGTTAGTCTCAGAGAAACCTCTAGTGGTTATACCTTCACAATTTTATCAACTCTATATCATTTTCAACACATCGGGATATGGTGGGTTTGATGACCACCTAGTCCATTGAACTATGAAGGTGATTATTCAGTGGTGGGAGAAAGAGGATAATTCATGGGAGATACTAATGAAGGTGTGACTACTTAGAAAATATGATGACCTTCAAGAAGTATTATATTAGGATAAACTCGGTTGTAAAAAATGGCTAGAATAATTCAAAAAAATTGATGAGAAGTCTCATGAAGTGGGGCACCTCTAGTAAGTGTTGGATATTGTCTGAAGGGAAATTATATAGATTAAATGGTCATTGGAGAACATTCAAACTTGGGGAGAATATTTTTTATCTTGGTGAGGGAATATCTTTGTCTCGTAGAGGAGGTAGATTCTAAGGTGTTGGTTGGGTTTCAATGATATATTGATAATGATCAGATGTTGATCTAGAAATTTAAAATTTATATTGAAAGTATCTTTTAAATCATGAAAAAGAGACTCCAGTTTGTGAATTCTAAAATTGGATAATTTGAATGAACACCCTTGTGTGAACACCCTTGTGTGAGTGTGTTCAAATTGCAATGATATTAATGAGATAAAGCTCTAGTTTTTTCCTATGTCATGAGGCATAGTGAGCACAATTTGACTATTTTTAGGATCACATAATGGATCCTACAAACTTTTGTATATTATCTATCACTTCTCAAACCTTTTCCTAAGTATGACATGAAGAAAAATTAATGCGAAATACTTGGATTTTCATAGGTCACCCTTTATAGGTTTTTGACCTAATGAGTTTTATTAATTTTTTAATTTTAATTAATCAATTTTTCCTAGATAACATAGGTTGTATATCTAGCGATCTAAGACCTTACTTTTCCCAAGGTTCCCTTTTGTGTGTTTTTAGCCTAGTAAGTACTGTGACTCTTTCCATTATTAGTTTAGAGTATTTCAAGTTGGACCAATATAACTAATGTTTTGGGTCAAAAAAATTTGACCATGATTTGAAGGAATAATAACCCAAGAAGGGTTTGCAGGATAAGAATTATCTAACACTTTTTTGGATATTCTATGGTAATTTTTAAGTCATGATCTTGGGTTTTCCAAATATAAAGAAATGGCATGGGTCAAGTATGTAAGGAAAGAATGTGGACCATGTTTGAAAAGTTGTTTTCACTATGATGTTGTTAGGGTGTATATAGATAAAAATATATTATCATAAGGATAAAGGTTCCTCTAGTTGATAGGCCACATCAGAGCATATTATATAGAGCCACATTTGGGAATATTATGAATAGTCAAAATAATGGTGTCCTTTGGAGTTAGATTCTCTTATCAAATATAGCTATGTGATGTTTCCAAGGATTTAGATTTCACAATACAATTAAGTAAGGTTTATAGAAAATAGAATATATCCAAGTTGCATAATGGGGAGCTTATTAAAATAATATTTAACCATGTCTGGATGGAAAATTTCATCCCTATGTAGATTTGATTCATATGCAAGGAAGGGGGTGTTTTTTCCTATCATAGGGTCATAAATGAGTGGTCCCTTGTCAAAATATTCTATATAGATTGGGGTTGTGTCTGATAATAAATTAATATACATGAAAATGAGTTATATATGTATATATATATATAGTAAATAGAACTGGTATTTAAGATCATAATGTCACTACGTATCTCATAGTAACATGAGTCAAGCCATGCATAGATCTAGGTTTAGGTGTGGTATGAGACCAACAATAGGAATGATGGTCCTCTGATGAGAGGAACACAAAAATTTGTAGTTTTACATCATGTTATAGGTATGTGAACCATGTAGTTTAAAATTTTATGGATTGAATGTTGTCCTATAGTTTAACATCATATGACCAGGATGAAAGGTCTCTATGATTTAAGGCTATACATATTTTCCAAAAATTGATTGGTGAAGAAATTTATATGGAAAGGGAGAGAGGAAAACCCAAAATGAATATAGAATCCCAATTATGGTTTATAATACCTCACAAATATATATATTTATATATATATATATATAGTTAGTTTAAATTCATAGTTTTTAGACAGCTGGGTGGAAAGAGTTTAACGTCGCACGGCTTTGGCACTTGTTTTGCCTTTTAAGGTCTTGCACCCAGGACCAGTCATTCCCTATAAAGTTATAAGATGAGAATAGGTAGTCAATTATAATGGTGGAATGATTTATCCATGATTTATAGAACAACATCCCAAATCCTCTAATCCAATGTTAGTCATACTCTATTTGAGAAACAAGAGATTTTAGGGAGTTATTCAAATTGAACGGAGATGAAAATCAGTGGTTATTTCTGGGTATCACTTGATTTTCTATTTCATGGAAATATGAAAAGAATGTTCCGGAATTCATTGAGTGTGAATGGGGAAAGTTGTAAACCATGATCTCAAGGCTCTAGGATATGAGAAAAGGGATGGGATAAGTACATAAATAATGACTGTGGATTATGTTAGAAAATTGGTTTCTTCTATAACATTGTCAGGGAATACTGAAGTAAAAAAAGATCTTCTCCTAAGGATGAAGGTGCCTCTAGTTGACAGGCCACATTGAGGGAATATTATATGGAGACACATTTGGACTTATTGTTTATAGTTAAACAAAGGTTTCCTTCAAAATTGAATATATTTTTCAGTAATAGATGGGGAAAGATTATGAGGTCTAGAATTTACCAAGACATAGAGTGTGACTTGAGAAAGGAAGGTGCTTGAGTATGAAAGGATAATTTAGACTGAGATTGACCAAGAATGGGTCGAATTTTCCTTGTGATTGGGTCCAATATTTGAGAACTGGGTGTCACTACTTATCCCATAGTAACAGGAATCAATCCACACTAGTTTTGAAGAAGATTCCCTACACTAATGAAGTTCTTATAGGGAAAGGTGGTTTTTACCATATTATGGTGGGACAAGGATATAGAATTTGGATGTCACTATGTATTCAAAAGGATAATAACGAATCCACATGTAGTTATAAGGTAATTATCCCCACATAGGTCTAGCCCATATGCAGGGGGGCACATTTTAAAAAAAATATGAGTTTATGTGTGAAGATAAATCTCATGAAAGACTACCATGAAAATGTGGCTCATACATAGGAGAGTGGGCATTATTTTTGTTTTGTTTTGTGGATGTTCCTAGGATGAGTAATCCAAGAATCACTACATATCTTGTGTTGATAGGGACCAAGAAAAACATAGTTCAAAGATATAGGTTTGGTGGGAGACCAACATTGAGAATGGTGGTTATCTCATGCAAGGGCTACAATAATATATTGTTTAACATCATATGAAAGGGGTGTTAACCATATAGTTTAACATCATGTGTAAAGGGTTTCATACATGCAGTTTAGTTTCATGCAATTGGGACATTGATTACCCAACATAAAGATAATGAATGAAGTCTTACATCATAAAAATTCCTTTGTAATGGGATACATGTAGTTTAAGGTTGTGGTTCTTGGACTATGAAATGACCCAACCAAGTGAGTAGGAACTTACCAAAATTATTAAACCCACATGATCTATGCTCATTATGAGAAATAAGGAATGGTGAGGGTTTCCCTTATCATTTGGGGATGATCAATGTGCCTTTTGGTTCTTTTATCCAAGACCATTGGTAATTCCTTTTAACATCATGTGATTAGGATGTGTGACTCGTAGAAGGAGTGAAAATAAGAGATTGTTTGAGGATTAAGCATTGAAGTTGTCCAAATTTTTTGAGAGACGTCTCATGTGAGGCATCCTATGATCATTGTATGAGGTTTCCTGGGCTTTTTGTCCAAGTAATCCTATTTATGGTACGCAGGGTAAGACTATATTTAAACATCATGTTATGAAGATGTTGTCGTGCAGTTTAACATCACATAACTATAATAATGTGGGTAGTGCCTTTTAAGGTCATGTGATGAGGACCAATGGTCATGCCTTTTAAGGTCTTGTGACAAGGACCTCTCCATGTAGTTTAATTTCATATAGTAAGGACGGTTAGTGTCTTCTGGTTTTGGGTCATGTGACTAGGACCATCTATCGTTAATCGCATAAAATACTTATTGAAGAATATTTCATTGGTGGGGACATATTACTCTCACCGTTAATAGTAATTAATGAATGTGTAACAATGTAGTATAACTTATGGATGAAAAAGTCCCATCCCATTTAGGTTCCATATTATGTTGTTTCTTCTTAGGTATCATCGGTGTACAGAAAGCTAGAACCAGTTGTCCTTGAAGGAATGAAAAAATGTGAATTTTATTATTGAAATATCATGTTATTCAATTTTTATGGACCTCTAAATAATGAAAGGTATGTCATCTTTTATCATACGACCTTTCTAATTTTTTCAATTAGTTCTGGGATTTCTCATCTGAGGACAATTGATCACAAATGGAAATGCAAAGTGAATGGAATTGGACCTCAATGGGAAACACTACTTCTATCCCATATAATAGTGAATACAGGGTTTCATGTGTGGCAGTATGAGTTGTAGTATGTTAATCTCACAAGGCATGTAGAATTTTATTGGGCCAATAATTCTTATATTTTTCCTCCATTTCCTAGATAATGTTTGATAAATATTTATTAAAATTAACTAACTTCCCATTTCCTACTACATGATAGTTGGATGAATGGTAAGATTCAATGTTATACTCTTTCTAAAACCTCTTCAATTCAAAAGAACAAAATTTGGTTCCATTGTTTGTCAAATTTTTTTAGGAACACAAAATCTACTAATGTTGTTTTTATTCAAAAAATTGATGATATTATTTGTCCTAGATTCCTTGAGGGGTATTTCCTTGAACCATTTTGAGAATAAGTCAGTAGTAGTATGTACTTAAAATACTTCACAGTCTCTTGAGGGTATGGTACCATTACATCCATTCTCATACGAAGAACATATTGGAGTATTTAGCAGTGTGAAACAACTCTAGGGGTTGATAAATGAAGTTGAAATGCACTTGGTAGGAATAAATATTCTTAGTGAATTTTTTACAGTCCTGCATAATCATGCGATTGAAATACACAATACTTTGAATTTGGTGATAAATCTTGGTTCCTGACTGGTGGGAATGATAGGAACTAGCATGAACTTCTCATATAACAAAAACAGTCTCCTCTCCATCTATGATTCTAAGGATAACTTCATAAAATCCTTGTTTATAGGGGATCTTCTGATAACTGAGGTTGTCATAAATGATGAAATTGACTAATATCCATCATATTTTCTCTTTCCAAGATCTATCAAATGAAGAGTCCCATTTATGAGGTAGTTTGGGATGGGCTTCATCCAACCATTTGCAGGATCATCTGGTTCAGAGGTGGAATTGACCCTGTTGATCACTTCTGTGATACTCTTAACAAATGGTGATACAAATATACAATTTGAAATGTTGATGAATATTTCATCCCTATTTGGATATACCAAATTTATATCCACATTTGGTAGTGTATCTTCCTGATCATTCTATGAGTGTGAAATATGAGTCAATGTTATCTCCAAGGGGAATTCCTCCATCAATTATCAAACATAGCCAATAAGGGATAATAGATCTTCTTTTCTGATAGCATAATCATTGTTGAATTGTTTTATTACCAACTCTGAATAACCTTTAATATTTAGGTGATCCATTGGTATTTTTTATGCCAAATCTAGTCCTGCAATGAGGGTCTAGTTTTCTTCCACATTAGTAGTGTATCCTTCCGAAAATAGGAAGGAATAAGGTAGGACTGCTTTTCCAGGAGAAATAAGAATGACTCCCAAGATAACCCTATTGAGATTGCGGTATTCTATCTTATTTCTTGGTTGGATTTTGGGTGTGCCATAAAAATATATCTCCCATGTATGGGGAGAGTCTTTGATAAATATTTCATCTTCATCCAATAGTTTGGTATTTACCATCATTTCTTCCAAAGAGGTATTCTCTATGTGGAATTTTTTTAAATCTTTCCCTGTCATTTATTTCTAGGGTATGAACCCAATATCAAAATACTTAAAAATGAATTCCCACCATACCAATCATCCATTCAACATGGTAAAATTAAGGATATATTTAAGCATTTCATTCCAAGAAATCAAATAAATCTCATGGTGATGGACGTAGTACATCAGTTTCTAAACTAAAAAGGTCAATGCCAGAAAGTTTTTCTCGATATATGAATAAATAGAATTAGTATCAATCATGTTTCAACTGGGATAATAGTGGTTGTATTCATTCCCATACTTATTCTTTTGTATGAGGAAATAACATGGTGATCTCTCTAAATCATTCACATACAAAATGAGTGGATTCCCTTTGATATACAGAATCAGCACTAGTGGACTCAAGAGATATTTCTTGAGACTATAAAATTATACCCGGTAGTCATCAGTCAACAGATTAGTGACCTCCATTTTCATTAACTTGGTGAAGGCTAAAAACTTTCCTATAAGACTTGTTATAAAGCATTGAATTTAGGAAAGGATTCCTTACAGTTCTCTCAACACTTTGTGATTTCAAGGAGGTGACATGTTGAGGATAGAATTTGTTTTCTTAGGATCAAATTAGATTCCAGGATGGTGTACTAAAAAACCAAGAAACTTATTTAAGGTAACACTAAAAGAAAAGTTTAGGGGGTTTATTTTTAGGTTGTGTTATTAAATCTTGTTGAAAACAATTTCTATGACAACAATATTATCATAACATTGCAGGGATTTCACCACCAGATAATTGACATAGAACTTGATGGAATTTAATAAGAATGGTTTGAAGATATGATGCATGGTAAGTTAGCATATATCACTATAATTCTTTAAATCAAAGGGAATAACCTAATATAAATATACTCCTTGGGGTGCCCTGAAGGCATGGGATTATTTATCTTCATGATTCATTCATATTTGGTTATATCCTAAATAAATGTCCATAAAGGGTAGATCATGATAATCATTAATTGTATCAATAAAAAGTCATATGATTGGAATTGGGATGTCTTCTTTTGGATAGTTCCATTTGATATCTCTGAAGTCTATGCACACCCATATCTACCAATTATTTTTCTCGAATGGGATTGTATGTGTGAGATATTTTGGGTAATGCAATTTCCAAATGAAGTTAGAATTTGTGAGATTATATAATTCATCTTTAACCTTGGAAGTATGAGTTGGATGTGTCCTTCTTGCTGCTTACTTGTAACCATGATGATATTTTCACATGCCTAGGTGGTGGGCAACAACATCAAGATAAAGGCTTGTAATTTCTATGTAATTCTAAGTGAAAACATGTCGGTGTTGCTTTAATAACAAGGTATAGAATTATTTTTCTTCGATGTTCATAGTCATACTGATCAGTATAGGTCGAAAATATTCCTCTATTCCTATATTTACCTATCAATGTTCATCAACATTGGTAAATGAAACTTCCTAAAATGATGGAGGAGAATCTCTGAGGTCATCTTCCTCTTCCTCTTCCTCTTCCTCTTCCTCTTCCTCTTCCTCTTCCTCTTCCTCTTCCTCTTCCTCTTCCTCTTCCTCCATTTCAATGCAAAGGATGGATAGGTGATTAAGGGGAATCTTTAGAGGTAGAGGGGGTAAATATCCTAATCTCTCAAGGCATAGCTATTTTCATTCTTCATTAGTGACACAACAATTCCCTTAAATTCAGCCACAAATGATGGAGGATATTAAAATTTAAGGGATATATTGAGGGAACTTTCACTTGAATCACTGCCATCAGTTGGAGGATGGGAGAGGTTTTCAATGTTGTAGGATTCAACTAACATGATTGATATCATGAGGGTTGATGAGCACATGCCCAATTCTGAATTCACATTTTCAATATGGTTGATGGGTATCATGTATTCATCCCAAAGAATTTTAAATGGATTATTTGAGGTCATTTATAGAACATTTTGGTAAGTAATCCAAGTAACATCATCAATCATAGTATTTTTCCCTTCCCTATGGTAAAATCATGCATCAATGTATTGATATTCACTAGATTCAAATAGTGATTTATCACAATGTAATGTCCCAATTTTTCCATTGATGTGTTATTTGAGGAATTGATGATATGGTAAAGGGATCACTACATGTGGGTGAAACCAAAGCCTTCCTAGAATGATGTTGATGTTTGTATCTTTAAGAATGACTAAAAATTTAGAATCAGACACTAAGTCCATAAATTTCATCCTAATATTGACTCAGCCATGGGTTTTTTTTTCATGCTTTTCATAACCCTAAAGTTTTAAAGGGTATGGGGACTAGTTAGCTTCCCTATAGCCCAACCGATGAATCATTAATATTAGAATGAGATTGACTCTTGGTCTATTATCAATGAATGATTTTTAAATTTCAATTTCATCCAATTTTCTAGATATATAAAAGGTTCTAATGTGTCCCAGTATAAAGGTATCCATATCCTTCTCAATGAAAGAGATAATTTTATAGAAATACATGGGTTCGGTATCTACAAAATATAACTTAGTAGTGGTTACTTTATCTTCAAACTCTTAATGAATTATTAAGTCCTCTACAAGCACTTCCGATAGATCCATTGAAAAATTAAGATCATAAAAAATTAAGAGCTTGGTAGGAACTACATCCAACAATTTTAGGATGTTGTGTTTTTTAACCAAAGGCCTATGATTCTACATGGGGAGCTTCTCCCTAGCTACAACTTTGGGAAATGAAGTTCCTATTGTATACATATCATGTGGTTGAATAGATATTGAGGTTATTTCTGCTACTATTGGACTGTGACTACTTAGCATGCCCACCTGTCTAGACTAATGAGACTGCTCAACCCCTTACAAATGATCTTACAAAATAATTGGGACTATAAGATTCTTATTGAATTTAGGTGTGTTTCCAAGCCCTTTTTTCACTCATTGAAATTATTTTTCATGAGTTTCAATAGCATAAACATCTCTAGTGGTGATGTGGCCAGATGATTGGATTTGGTCATGACTACATCTTACCCTACCTCCTAAGCTTCTATGGCCTCTTCCCCTTACTCCTATATCATTCTTAGGGAACTCAGGTTCATAGGGTTTCTCATCTTCAGATAATGGTTCCATTAAATTAATGAACTTAAAGGAAAAAATATTAATACTTCATCAAATGAGGATTCTATTTGGTGGGAAAATTCCCATGGAACTATTTTGTGGGATAGTTCCCATACTCTTAGTACAGGAGTTATGAAATCTGATAGATTCAAAACTAGATTAAGCATATGTACTATCTCATCCTCCTGTAATTTATTTTTACTTCTTCGATTATTTCATCTCTTAAAATATTGGATCTTGCAAGACTATAGTGTCGACGGATTTGTTTATACTATGGAAGAAGGAATTGGGGGTGCAGTTGGTTGATTTAATTGTGATCTATGGATATAATTAGTTTTATTGATTATCTTTATGTTCATCCAATCATTGAACTTTTGTTCACTCTTTTTGATAACCACTTTATTTCCACCTTATTCCTCTGCAGTGGAAATACATGCCACTTGTGCTAGTGGTTTTCCCATATTTACTTTCCTGGAATAAACCATTTTTTATGGATATATTTAAATAGAAATAAATATTGGATGGTGTTCCCCAGTGTTTAATTAAAGGTTCAATAATTTTTTTGTTCATCAAGACCAAATTGATCAAACCTCTTTGGTTCTGGTAACTTTGAAAAGTTATTTTCCATAGTTGTTATGAAGTAACCTAAAACCTACTCATCTCATAAGGAGTAAACATTATTTTTCTGATATTAAAACTATGAATGAATCCTATATTTCCTATAATCTTGATGGGGATGTTACTATGGTTTTCTACATTTATGAGGAGGTACCACATGAAAAGGTGCAAGATTTGAAGCTGGGTCTGGTATAGGAGTGGGCTTTAGGGTAACAGTCGTAGCTTCCACTCTGACTATCCTCTTTCCTTGATCTGTTAGTGATGGATGAGACTTGGATCTGGTTCTCAAAATGGAATATTCCAACCTTTTTGAAAATGTGTTCAGATCCCAAAAGATTCTCGAGTAATTTACTAGGATGAGTGGCATTCATAACTCTTCATGAAGGTTCTCAATGAAAAACCCAAAAATTCCTATTAAGGAATATAAAAGTTCATGGAGTAAGTAAAAACTTTCCACCTAGTAATAAAATATAATACCCTCTCATTTTCCAATTTTTTACAATTTTAGAGGTTTAGGAATGTCACCTTATGTATCATAGAGCTGAATTGATAGAGAAACTATCAGTTAAGATCTTTCCACCCTTTGATCGAACTAGCCAGTAAGCTAATATACTAAACGAAGGACAGACCCTCTTAGGTTTTCATGAAACACCTAGGTTTGGATACATCTTGTTTCTCATGAGTTCCCATCATGGGACTGCATCAAGATAAAAATTGTGTCAGATATTATTCCATATCTCCCAACCCATTGAATTTTTGAAACATAGGATTCCCAAAATTTGGTGGGGGAGTTTTGTACAACCATTAAGGGTAAGGCTTCGTATCAGTTTATATTAGTTCACACCTTCCATTCATTTCTTCTAAATGGAATTTTGATGACTCAATGGTGGAGATGTGATCAGGATGAAAGGTCAGTTGAGAAATATCTTAAATGATGGGAAATGGTTTGAGCCAGCTATGGTAGCTTTTCTTGTACTTACAGTTGGAAACCTACATGGGTTTTCCTATAGGGATTCATTAAACATGTATTTGGTTGCATCCATAATAGGGGAACTCTTAATATATCACCACCATGGGGTATAAATATATTAGTTATCCATCTATCACATTGATCAGATGTTTCAACTCCACTCTCACTGGTATAATAGACTCTTCTTATTGAGGGGTGATAGCTATGAAGTAGAGATGAGGCTCCACATGAAGAACATATCCAACAGGTATATTTCCTCTCAATATCTATGTATTTAGTTTCATCAACTCTTGTATTTATATCTCATATTGAGAGAAACTCTCCTCTAATGTAAGTGGTTCAACTATTTTTGGGTAAATAATGGGATGTAGACATGCATTTACCCTTTTATTTTGTCGAATCTTTCCAAGGGGGTGGTATTAGAACATTCCTATGGCCCTCCAAATTCTTTGTGAGCTTATGATTTATGGTCCACACTCCTTTATTTAATTTTTTGTGGACCATGTTTTGAATGAAAATATCCAAATATTGTCCATCTACATCATCTTCATGTTCTGTAGTATCTTCATGGGTGGTTCTAATGATCTTCATCGATGCATAATGCCTTACAATTGTCTCACTAGTATTAGAATGATATGAGGGTTGGTTTCTTTGGGGATATCTTCTGAAAGGGTGATGATCTTTATAAGCTATTATACATGTGATATATTGATTTTTTTATGGAGGCTATTGGGCCTCATCCTTCCCTTTAAGGATTCTCTATTGGTGAAGGGTGATTTTAATGGAATCTCATGGCCATTTCATCATACGCATCCCTAATGATGTGGTTGGGTCATGAGATGGGACAAACTAGGAGAGTCAACCTGTTGTGGTCCTCATAAATAGGAAAAGACTTATTTCCATCAAGGAGAATGATGAGGTAAAAATGTATCTAGCCCTATGGGATGGGGTTCCCCTTTATCCATTTCAAAATTTCTTTGAACTGGATTTAGCACTATTAAGGGAGGATTTGTTGTAAAAATTTACCCAACCCTGTAGTCTAGGTATTCCCCTATATCATCATGGTTGCAACTATTGTGGATTCTCTGTTGATCTTGCATATCTTTTGTAAAGACCCGCAAATTTCAAGGAAATTTTTTTCTTAATTTTCTTTGGAATTTTACAAGAGCGCAGCTTCAGACGGCACCTGATTCCGAGGCCCGGTGTGCCCGGAATCAATTTCTGAAGTTTGGCTCGGGTACGTTCAGTGAACGGACGAGCGGGTTTTTCTATCTTTTGAACTGGTGCCCGGAATCGAATTCTGAGGGCACCGATGAAATCACAGCGCCGGTATTTGCTTAGAAACTCCTCTTCCGGAGTTGCGTTTGCTCAGACGTGGTTTTTAAATTTTGGGGCTTAAAGTCAGAAATAAAATAAAATTTGTGCGACAACTTTATTTTATTTCACTTAAGCTGCTTGGAAGCCACTTGAACTGAGTTAAAGCGGATAGGGTGCTATCCGGAAATATCCTACCCCTTGTTAGGATATTTGTGCGGTGGGGCCCGCACGAGCCCCGCCGTTTCTTTCGCTAAGTAACGCACCCGCGAAGACCCGTCAAAGTAACTGAAAAGTCAACCGACGCGTTTTCTTTAATTCTTAACAGACCATTTAATTGGGCGGTTTATTTCGTGAATTAAATGGGCTGTTTCTTTCGTGAATTAAATGGGTTGTTTCGCTCGTTGAATTAATTCAACGAACTGATGGGTCGTTACTTACGCTTTTGCGTTTGTTGGCATGTTTATAAAATAAGACCAACCTAAAAATCCTTTGAAAGGATTTGAGAGAATCTTTGTTTCTTCATCTCCCCGCGAAGAACGCGAAGAATGCGAAGAACGCCGGCGACCGGAATTCGACGACGCACACCGAGATCTGCGACGTCGACGAGCTTTACCCGCGACGTTCTTCGGCGACGCCTCTTCTTCCGCAGCCGATCCTCATTCGGCAACTAAGGTGAGAAACGAATCGTTTGAATTCTCCCTTTTTAATTTCGATATCAACGGATTTAAATTAATTAAATCTGTTTGATCTTGATCCGGAGATTGGCGACGCGACGCCGGATACCGCGACGACGCGACGATCCCCCTTCTTCCGCGACGAGCAATCCCGCGACGATCCCTCGTTCGGCAACGACAGCTGCGAGGTAAGGGTTGATTGAAATATTTTATTTCTCCCGTGTTTATTCTTTTCAAATAAAGAACCCGATCTCGGAACAATTTTAATTTATTTAAAATTGTTGATTTGGTTAATTCTTTTCCTCCCGAGGATTTTATGACTAACGCGGAGGGTGCGGATCTAACGAACAAGACCCGGCAACCCTCCGCCAATCTTTTGTTGTGCGTATTTGGCGGACGACGACGAACCGTGCGGCAAGGGCGATCCGTTGATCCCGCAATAAAGATCGGCCCCCGGGAGGAGCAACGGCGCAGACGGGAGGCAAAACGGGCCACCGGAGCAACTCCGGCGGCCCGCGGAAGGCGGCGGCGGCGCGGGTCGCCGGCAAGGCGGCGCCGGCGACCGGAGGCGGCGGCGCCCGGCGCGCCGCCGTGGAGAAGATCCGCCGCGGCTGAAGCCGCGGCGGCCCGGCCGCGTCCGCATGACAGCCCCCCCCCCCCCCCCCCCCCCCCCGCGGGGCCGTGTTTTCCTCCAAGCCGCGGGTCAAACCCGCGGCGGCGGCTCCTTCGGCCGCTCGGCCGAAGCCGAGCCGGCCGGTCCGGTCGGCCGGGCCGCGCCCAGGACGACCCGGTTCGGGCCGACCCGGTTCGGCCGACCCAGGGGGGGTTCGGGCCGGGTCGCCCCGGGCCCAGAACCCCCGTTTTCGGGCCTTCTCCGGTCTTTCGCCCATATCTTGGGCCTGGGACCTCCGATTGACGAACCGTCAGCGGCTACGCGATCCTTGGATCGAGACGGTCGTTTCGGTATATTATACTCAAGGTTTCGGAAGACTTTGGGTTCGGCCGGGTTGGTTCGTACACGAAACCAACCGGGCCCTCGGAGCGGAAACGCTCATATCTTGAGCTACGGACGTCCGATCGACGTACCGTCAGCTGTGGTAGTTTCCTCTAAGTGAGACGGAACTTTTGGCATACTCCGCCCGAGGATCGGATACAGGCGGAGTACGGTCGGGTTGGTTTTGCCCTAAAAAAAACAACCGGGCCCCTGGGACGAAAATGCCAATAACTCTCAGACCGGGCGTCCGATTGACGCGCCGTCTGTTGCGTTGAGATCCTGTTGTCGATACGGAACTTTTGGATACATCAACTTTGGACTACGTGTCAGTTGATGTAACAGCCTCTCGGCTCGTGGAGCGGACCCTCCTAAACGAGCTCGTTGTGTGCGGGAACCCTAGCGCTGGCTGTGACTTCGACGACAGAGCAGAGATCCTCCGTGGACTGCGACGACGGCAGAGCAGAGATCCTCAGTGGACTGCGACGACGGCAGAGCAGAGATCCTCTGTGGACTGCGGCGACGACTGTGCAGAGATCCTCAGTGGACTGCGTCGACTACTGCACTCAACGATCCTACGTGGATCAGTGCTACAGGTTCTGTGTGAGCCCGATCCTATGTGGGTCCTTACTACCGGTTCTGTGTGAGCCACTGCCTACAGGTTCTGTGTGAGCCCGATCCTGTGTGGGTCTTTTGCGGGGGTTAGTACCTATCGATCCTTCGTGGGTCCGACGACTTAGATGGATCAGTGATCATCTTTGACGTCATCTGAAAAAGTATACCTGGTTGAGCTGAATCTTATGTTACTCTCCTTTGTGGTTTGTGTTGAAATATCCTTTGTGGATTTACTGTTTACTCTCCTTGTGGATTTGAGTCTTGCTTTCCTTTGTGGATTGAGTTGTTCTTGAGCTCGTGAGCAGATCTAGAATTGGGGACTTAGGTATATGTATGGGCATATACCTAAGTCGAGTCAGATGTTACTTCGTGATTGCATCTTTCTTTTGTGTTATATCCTTTGTGGATTTCGGGAGACCTTCGGGGGTCTCGGGGTCCTTACTGAGTAGCTTGTACTCACCCCTGCACGGGCTATGCCCGCACCTTGTTGTGTTGGTTGCAGATGACGGGCAGCGCTGATCACGGTTGGGGCGTGGAGCAGGACGGTACCTGGAGGTGGACCACTGGGTGGGACGTGCTCGGAGCGGACGCGGGACCCGAGGAGCCTGGAGGCTATATGTACCCACCCTTCCGGTGGGATTGCCAGTGGACGACACGAGGCCGCCGTCTTTTCTTCAGTTGCTGTTCTTTACCTTTCCTGTTGCACTTTCAGTTGGGCTTGTATTCCGGCCCCCTTTACTTTTCTGCACTTTACTTTCCGCTTGCTGACTCTGTGGTGGTTGTTACTTATAAAGGCAATGCCTTCCCTGTTTACCGGTATTTTACGCCTTGGTGCTAGTCGCCAGCCCCTGGCCTATGGAAGGCGGGCTTGGTGTAGTCACGGCACGGGCCCCGAGGTCGGGTCGTGACAAATTGGTATCAGAGGCGGTCGGTTCTACCGCAGACTCTGATCGTCTTTTCTTTCTATATGAAGCAATAGTGTTTAGTGTATTGAGTGTGGTTATCAGTTCAGGGAGCCCAGTGTTGGTGCGGCGGCCGACGTATCCATACAACAGGACCCTAACTCCTGATTTCCGAATTAATGCATGGAAACATTGATTGCGTGTGTGTTTCAAGTTTTCTTTGTGATTACTTGTGTCAGCTCACCGGGTATACTGATCTGCTTTATGAAAGTCTCAAGTTTTCCTTGTGATTACTTGTGCCAGCTCACCAGGTATACTGTTCTGACTGTGGTGCTCTTGTTCTCCTTTTCAGGATGGCCCCGCGACGACAGCCAGCTAGGGTTCCGAGTGTAGGGCGCGACGGCAGCCCACCGAGCGACGAGGCCTCGGTGCAGGGCCCTTTGCCAGCAGTGGCACCGGCGGTAGCTTTACCCGCCGAGCCACCGATGCTACCAGTACCAGACGCTGACGATGCACGTCGCCTCAGGGCACTGCATGAGTTTCAGAGCCAGCGACCGCCCAGGTTTCGCGGTGAGGCGGACCCCCAGGCCACCGAGGACTGGCTAGAGGCGGTGGTACGGATCTTTAGGCTAGTGAGGACACCAGCAGATCTCATGGTGATTCTCGCAGCGAGCCTCCTGCAGGCGGAGGCAGGACGATGGTGGAGCCTGATGCTCCAGGTTCACGATGAGGCATCCTTGCTATGGGCGGACTTCGAGAGCCTATTCCGCTCTGAGTTCGTCCCGGCCACCCTCCGAGCGGTGCGCATCCAGGAGCTTCTCCAGCTGCGTCAGGGCAGCATGACGGTCGCTCAGTACGCGGCGAGGTTCACTGACCTATCTCGCTACTCGACCGACATGGTACGGGACCCCTTCTTTCGGGCCCGGACCTTCGAGCAGGGCTTGCGACAGGAGATTCGGGCGTCGCTGATCTCCCTCAGCATTCCGACCCAGGCGGGAGTGCTGGAGTGAGCCCTCCTGATCGAGAGCTTCCTGGAAGAGCCTTCTTCAGCGGCGAGACCTAGCGCAGGGCGGCAGGTAGCTGAGTCTTCGGCAGCAGGTAGCCGACGGATGACTCTCGGGTCCAGGTAGACCAGACCCCCACGCAGACGGCCTCAGGACACCGGCTCAGCGGTGCGGGGCACACAGCGGAGTGCCAGCCTTCCGAGAGGCAGGCTGTGCTACTCCTGCGGCGGGCAGGGTCACATGGCTCGTGACTGCCCGACTCGCCGATCAGGGGAGCATCAGACGGTAGAGGGGCCACCCAGGCAGAGGCAGAGGGTCGACCGTGGCGGTCCGCAGGGAGGAGGCGGACGAGGCAGAGGAGCTGGCCGAGCAGCGGGTGGTGGGAGACGCTTCCAGGCTCTACCCCCACCACCACCAGGAGGGCCACCTCGACCACAGGGAGCTGGTGGGCAGGGGCAGGCCCAGCTCCAGGCAGTGGAGGCCTACGACCCCGACATGCCAGATATGATTCGAGGTACGATCTGTGTCTATTCCACCCTTGCTGCAGTACTTATAGACACAGGAGCGAGTCACTCTTTCATAGCCTCTGCCCTTGTTCGGAGCTCGGAGATTCCGACTGAGCCGTTGGCTCGATCCTTACGGCTAGAGACTCCTACGGGAGAAGACTCGACGATTACGCACTGGTGCCGGCAGTGTGAGCTTACTCTAGGAGGCGAGAGCTTCGGCTGGGATCTCCTTGTAGCGGCGTCGAGGCCTTACGACGTCATCTTGGGCATGGATTGGCTATCCACGTTTCATGCCCAGATCGACCGTTTTAGGCGCAAGGTGTGATGTGTTCGCACCGACGGGAGCAGGTTTACCTTCACCGGCGAGAAGGGAACCTTTGCAGCACAGGATGGACTTCCGCGGAGGAGAGTGCAGCCCATCTCTCATCAGTTGGCTAGCCTCATCCTAGGAGCAGTGGACGTGCGGAGTCCAGTTTTTCCTGCAGTGGTGGACCAGTACGTGGACGTCTTTCCCGACGACATTCCAGGGCTACCTCCTCGTAGAGAGGTAGACTTTTACATCGAATTGTACCCCGGGACAGCCCCGATATCTACTCCAGCATATCGGATGGCCCCCGCCGAGCTTCGAGAGCTGCGGGTACAGTTGGAGGACTTGCAGAGCAAGGGGTTTATCCGACCCAGTGTTTCACCCTGGGGTTCCCCGATATTGTTCGCCAAGAAGGCGGACGGGAGCTTGCGACTGTGTGTCGACTATCGTCGCCTGAACCAGGTGACAGTGAGGAACAAGTATCCGCTGCCACGAATTGATGACCTCTTCGATCAGCTCAAGGGAGCGCAGTGGTTCTCGAAGATAGACCTCCGGTCAGGCTATCATCAGCTCAGAGTTCGAGACGAGGACGTGCAGAAGACGGCCTTCAGGTGTCGGTATGGCCATTATGAGTTCTTGGTTATGCCATTCGGCGTAACAAATGCTCCAGCAGTGTTCATGAGCCTCATGAACAGGATCTTCCAGCCATACCTCGACCGATTTGTCGTGGTCTTCATTGACGACATTTTGGTATACTCGACGACTGAGGAGGAGCATGCCTACCACCTGCGAGTTGTGCTAGACACACTCCGAGAGCACCAGCTTTATGGCAAGCTCTCAAAGTGCCAGTTCTGGTTACGTGAGGTCCATTTCTTGGGGCACGTCATTTCTGAGGCGGGAGTTGCAGTGGATCCCGCGAAGATCGAGGCAGTGCTAGCTTGGGAGCCACCCAGGAGCGTGACAGAGGTGCGGAGCTTCTTGGGCCTAGCGGGATACTATCGGAGATTCGTGCCAGACTTCTCCAGAGTTGCGGCACCACTCTCAGCGTTGACGAAGAAGGGGAAACCCTTCGTGTGGTCAGACAGATGTCAGCAGAGCTTCCAGGAGCTGAGGCAGAGGTTGACCAGCGCACCTATCTTGAGGTTGCCTGAGGAGGGAGTTGGATACGTAGTTTACTGCGACGCATCAGGGACTGGACTCGGGTGCGTCCTGATGCAGGAGCGGGCCGTGATCGCCTACGGATCACGTCAGTTGAGGCCGCATGAGCAGAACTACGCCACTCATGACCTGGAGTTAGCAGCAGTGGTCTTCGCTCTGAAGACTTGGTGGCACTATCTGATGGGCGAGCGCTTCACAGTCTTTTCTGACCACCAGAGTCTCAGGTATATCTTCTCTCAGAAGGACCTGAACCTGAGACAGCAGAGATGGCTTGAGTTCCTCCAGGACTATGACTTTGAGATAGTCTATACTCCTGGGAAGGGGAACGTGGTAGCCGATGCCCTCAGCAGGAGGATGGGCATTCAGCTACTTGAGGAGGCGACGGAGCAGCTAGCCTCCTTACAGATATCCTTCGTGGATAGGGACGGAGAAGCCTTTCTTCAGTCTCTCACAGTCTCTCCTCCACTTCTACAGCGGGTCAGAGAGGCTCAGCGTGGGGACGCTGACTGTGAGACCCGGCGTGCACTGATATCCTCAGGTCAGGCGCCTGATGGCTTCTCCCTTGGAGCAGAGCATGACATCCTTTTCAGAGGACGTACCTTCGTACCAGTCGCTTTATGAGAGGAGGTGCTGAGAGAGTTTCACACTTCTCCCTTGGCGGTGCATCCCGGAGTGGCGAAGATGTACCAGGATCTCAGGCGACAGCACTGGTGGCCGGGCATGAAGAAAGTTGTGGCAGAGTTCGTTTCGCGATGCCTCACCTGCCAGCAGGTGAAGGCAGAGCATCAGGTACCAGCAGGCTTGGTACAGCCCTTGGAGGTCTCGGAGTGGAAGTGGGACGGCATATCTATGGACTTCGTGACTGGACTTCCACGCACTTCCAGAGGTCACGACTCCATTTGGGTGATTGTCGACCGACTCACCAAGTCGGCACACTTCTTACCCATCAGAGAGCAGGGCTCAGTGGAGAGCTTGGGACGTCTTTACGTCCAGGAGATCGTACGGCTTCACGGTGTGCCATCGTCTATCGTCTCCGATCGAGATGCTCGTTTCACTTCCCGGCTTTGGAAGGGGTTGCAGGAGGCGTTCGGGACGCGGCTCCATCTGAGCACAGCCTTCCACCCTCAGACGGATGGTCAGACGGAGAGGACCATACAGACACTCGAGGACATGCTCCGTGCATGTGTTCTCGACTTTGGTCGCAGCTGGGAGGACCACCTACCCTTGGTTGAGTTCGCGTACAACAACAGCTACCACTCCACCATCGGGATGGCACCATACGAGGCGTTGTACGGCAGACCCTGCAGATCACCGTTGTGCTGGACAGACCCTGGGGAGTCAGCACTCGTGGGACCAGAGATGGTCCGAGCCACGACAGAGAAGGTCCAGATCATCCAGGAGAGGATGAGGACAGCTCAGAGCCGGCAGAAGTCATATGCTGACAGGAGGCGGAGGCCACTAGAGTTCGAGTACGGCGACCACGTCTTTTTGCGTGTCTCACCTCGACGTGGTTTACGGAGATTTGGCCGAGGCGGCAAGTTGTCTCCATGCTTCATCGGGCCTTTACAGGTCCTCAGCAGGATAGGAGAGGTGGCTTATCGCCTGGCTCTACCACCTCAGTTGCACCGGGTGCACGACGTCTTCCACGTGTCTCAGCTGAGGAGATACGTGCACGACCCGACGCACATCATCGACTTTGGGGAGCTGGACGTGGACGATGGGGCGACTTTTGTGGAGGTCCCAGTGGAGATCGAGGATCGACAGGAGCGGGTCCTACGTGGGCGGTCTATTCCTCTTGTGCGCGTCAGATGGCAGCACGGGAACCTCCAGGAGAGCACTTGGGAGCGGGAGGCTCAGATGCGTGCTCAGTACCCCCATTTGTTCCCCTAGTTTTTGATGTATCTTTACGGGGACGTAAAGCCCTGAGGTGGGAGTAATGTAAAGACCCGCAAATTTCAAGGAAATTTTTTTCTTAATTTTCTTTGGAATTTTACAAGAGCGCAGCTTCAGACGGCACCTGATTCTGAGGCCCGGTGTGCCCGGAATCAATTTCCGAAGTTTGGCTCAGGTACGTTCAGTGAACGGACGAGCGGGTTTTTCTATCTTTTGAACCGTTGCCCGGAATCGAATTCTGAGGGCACCGATGAAATCGCAGCGCCGGTATTTTCTTAGAAACGCCTCTTCCGGAGTTGCGTTTTCTCAGACGTGGTTTTTAAATTTTGGGGCTTAAAGTCAGAAATAAAATAAAATTTGTGCGACAACTTTATTTTATTTCACTTAAGCTGCTTGGAAGCCACTTGAACTGAGTTAAAGCGGATAGGGTGCTATCCGGAAATATCCTACCCCTTGTTAAGATATTTTTGCGGTGGGGCCCGCATGAGCCCCGCCGTTTCTTTCGCTAAGTAACGCACCCGCGAAGACCCGTCAAAGTAACTGAAAAGTCAACCGACGCGTTTTCTTTAATTCTTAACAGACCATTTAATTGGGCGGTTTATTTCGTGAATTAAATGGGCTGTTTCTTTCGTGAATTAAATGGGCTGTTTCACTCGTTGAATTAATTCAACGAACTGATGGGTCGTTACTTACGCTTTTGCGTTTGTTGGCATGTTTATAAAATAAGACCAACCTAAAAATCCTTTGAAAGGATTTGAGAGAATCTTTGTTTCTTCATCTCCCCGCGAAGAACGCGAAGAACGTGAAGAACGCCGGTGACCGGAATTCGACGACGCACACCGAGTTCTGCGACGTCGACGAGCTTTACCCGCAACGTTCTTCGGCGACGCCTCTTCTTCCGCAGCCGATCCTCGTTCGGCAACTAAGGTGAGAAACGAATCGTTTGAATTCTCCCTTTTTAATTTCGATATCAACGGATTTAAATTAATTAAATCCGTTTGATCTTGATCCGGAGATTGGCGACGCGACGCCGGATACCGCGACGACGCGACGATCCCCCTTCTTCCGCGACGAGCAATCCTGCGACGATCCCTCGTTCGGCAACGACAGCTGCAAGGTAAGGGTTGATTGAAATATTTTATTTCTCCCGTGTTTATTCTTTTCAAATAAAGAACCCGATCTCGGAACAATTTTAATTTATTTAAAATTGTTGATTTGGTTAATTCTTTTCCTCCCGAGGATTTTATGACTAACGCGGAGGGTGCGGATCTAACGAACAAGACCCGGCAACCCTCCGCCAATCTTTTGTTGTGCGGATTTGGCGGACGACGACGAACCGTGCGGCAAGGGCGATCCGTTGATCCCGCAGTAAAGATCGGCCCCCGGGAGGAGCAACGGCGCAGACGGGAGGCAAAACGGGCCACCGGAGCAACTCCGGCGGCCCGCGGAAGGCGGCGGCGGCGCGGGTCGCCGGCAAGGCGGCGCCGGCGACCGGAGGCGGCGGCGCCCGGCGCGCCGCCGTGGAGAAGATCCGCCGCAGCCGCGCTGAACCGGGGAGGGACGCGGCGGCCCGGCCGCGTCCGCGTGACAGGCGCCCCCCCCCCCCCCCCCCCCGCGGGGCCGCGTTTTCCTCCAAGCCGCGGGTCAAACCCGCGGCGGCGGCTCCTTCGGCCGCTCGGCCGAAGCCGAGCCAGCCGGTCCGGTCGGCCGGGCCGCGCCCAGGCCGGACCGGACCCGGCCTAGCCGGGTCGGGCCGGGTCGGGCCGACCCGGTTCGGCCGACCCAGGGGGGGTTCGGGCCGGGTCGCCCCGGACCCAGAACCCCCGTTTTCGGGCCTTCTCCGGTCTTTCGCCCATATCTTGGGCCCGGGACCTCCGATTGACGAACCGTCAGCGGCTACGCGATCCTTGGATCGAGACGGTCGTTTCGGTATATTATACTCAAGGTTTCGGAAGACTTTGGGTTCGGCCGGGTTGGTTCGTACACGAAACCAACCGGGCCCTCGGAGCGGAAATGCTCATATCTTGAGCTACGGACGTCCGATCGACGTACCGTCAGCTGTGGTAGTTTCCTCTAAGTGAGACGGAACTTTTGGCATACTCCGCCCGAGGATCGGATACAGGCGGAGTACGGTCGGGTTGGTTTTGCCCTAAAAAAACCAACCGGGCCCCTGGGACGAAAATGCCAATAACTCTCAGACCGGGCGTCCGATTGACGCGCCGTCTGTTGCGTTGAGATCCTGTTGTCGATACGGAACTTTTGGATACATCAACTTCGGACTACGTGTCAGTTGATGTATCAGACTCTCGGCTCGTGGAGCGGACCCTCCTAAACGAGCTCGCTGTGTGCGGGAACCCTAGCGCTGGCTGTGACTTCGACGACAGAGCAGAGATCCTCCGTGGACTGCGACGACGGCAGAGCAGAGATCCTCAGTGGACTGCGACGACGGCAGAGCAGAGATCCTCCGTGGACTGCGGCGACGACTGTGCAGAGATCCTCAGTGGACTGCGTCGACTACTGCACTCAGCGATCCTACGTGGATCAGTTCTACAGGTTCTGTGTGAGCCCGATCCTATGTGGGTCCTTACTACCGGTTCTGTGTGAGCCACTGCCTACAGGTTCTGTGTGAGCCCGATCCTGTGTGGGTCTTTTGCGGGGGTTAGTACCTATCGATCCTTCGTGGGTCCGACGACTTAGATGGATCAGTGATCATCTTTGACGTCATCTGAAAAAGTATACCTGGTTGAGCTGAATCTTATGTTACTCTCCTTTGTGGTTTGTGTTGTACTATCCTTTGTGGATTTACTGTTTACTCTCCTTGTGGATTTGAGTCTTGCTTTCCTTTGTGGATTGAGTTGTTCTTGAGCTCGTGAGCAGAGCTAGAATTGGGGACTTAGGTATATGTATGGGCATATACCTAAGTCGAGTCAGATGTTACTTCGTGATTGCATCTTTCTTTTGTGCTATATCCTTTGTGGATTTCGGGAGACCTTCGGGGGTCTCGGGGTCCTTACTGAGTAGCTTGTACTCACCCCTGCACGGGCTATGCCCGCACCTTGTTGTGTTGGTTGCAGACGACGGACAGCGCTGATCACGGTTGGGGCGTGGAGCAGGACGGTACCTGGAGGTGGACCACTGGGCGGGACGTGCTCGGAGCGGACGCGGGACCCGAGGAGCCTGGAGGCTATCTGTACCCACCCTTCAGGTGGGATTGCCAGTGGACGACACGAGTTCGCCGTCTTTTCTTCAGTTGTTGTTCTTTACCTTTCCTGTTGCACTTTCAGTTGGGCTTGTATTCCGGCCCCCTTTACTTTTCTGCACTTTACTTTCCGCTTGCTGACTCTGTGGTGGTTGTTACTTATAAAGGCAATGCCTTCCCTGTTTACCGGGATTTTACGCCTTGGTGCTAGTCGCCAGCCCCTGGCCTATGGAAGGCGGGCTTGGGGTAGTCACGGCACGGGCCCCGAGGTCGGGTCGTGACATCTTTTTATGAGAATGATTTGGTTGCACCATCTGGTTTTCACATGAGCCTCCAAATTTTAAAGACATCATTGGAACATGAAGATTAGATTCCCTTAAGTAGGAATATTGCTCAATGTTTTTGGATTCGTGATGCAAGTATTTTTTGATGGCTAGTTCTCATCGATCCTAATGTTTTTAATATTTTTTAAGGGATGGTTCTTACTGAGTGAACTATTTTCATAATAAAAAACTTAATTTTGATATCTAGTTTGAAGTATTGACATTACATGATGTCACATTTGGTGGACATTGTTGATCGGGGAGTGGGGTGAAATGAAATTCCATGTGTTCACCCCATCTCCTGATATGAATTTGAGATGGGAAATCAGTAATAAATTGACATAACTTATACAAATCATTAAGGAGTGTGCATTAAATACCCTACCATTGTTTTCTTAATTTTAATATTTATGAAAATATAAGGGATGCCAAGTCAATTTGATGATGAAGTTATTATATTTCCTTGACATAATTTTCATATCCATCATAAGGAAATATTTTAGATTTCAGGTGAAAAATAGTTGTCCAAATATTCAAGAAAATTCCATGCAGACATTATTCTAATAATACCTCTGTAATGTTGTATTGAGGGGAGACTAGTGAAAAAAAATGACCGGTATGTTATCAGTATCCAATTGTATCCTTGGTATCAATATATTCTCTTCACATTCCACTAGAGATTCCTCCACTTGATCAGGGTAGAGTGACAATTTCCTAGCTTCTTTATCATAGACTTTAGGATTGGTGGAAAACTCCTTTATCATGTTATAAGGAGAAAGACCCAAGGGTGGATTAGAGGATGGCTATTTCCTTTGGATATCTTTCAATTTATAAAGAATATCTCTTTTCAATGATAAGGAATCATGCATGACTACCCTTATCATCCCAAGTGACACATGGTATGAAGGATTTCTAACAATTGATTTGATAAGGATAGGAACTTCTAGTTGAAATGAAATATCACTATGGGAAGGACCTTCATAGTTAATTCCATCATGGGGAGGACTACAATTACATTTTAACATCTGACTATAGAGGAAATTTTATAGTGTATACCCTAGGGAGGACCTTCATAGTGTAAGATAGAAAGGGAAAAACCATCTTATTATTTGATCTTATAGACATGAGGAGGTATTCTATGGTTCTCATCAAGAGATGGGTTTTCATGATTAATAATTTCAAAATCATGAAGGAGGACTTCATGAAAAATATTCTATGTAGGACCTCCATAGTTCTTGGCTGAAAATTTGTGAGGAGGACCTTCACAAATGTGATAACAGCTTCTATAATTTAGTGATGAATCGTTAAAATCCTAGGATGTCATTGATAGATTCTTGATGGACTCAAGAATACTTGCCTTGAGTAGAGTAGGGTTATAGTTCTTCTCTTGAATTTCAAATTTCATTTGGTGGTATATCTTTTTAGAGACTCTGCTTTGGGTAATTGGACTCACATGCGGTGGATAGATACTTTCAAGCATGAGATCCCACCAAATCAACCCATATGTCATTGTTATGATTTTACAATAAGCTTCTAGGGTTTTGATATGGATATATATCTACCCTAGTACAACCACCACAATGGACTGGTGATCTCCTATTGTAATAGTGGTATATTCTTGATCATGTCATCCATTTATCATGAGATTTTTTCGATGACCCTTCTGGATGAGAGAAGAAATATACATATACCTATGATTGGCCACCATATCCTATTGATGATTCACTTAAAATGTAGAGGTGGAGTTATGTGACAAACTATTAATCACTACTAATGAAATAATTATATCTTGTAATACTTTTAGGATGTGGAAAGGGATAGATTCATGTACTTCTATCATTATCAAGATATAAGGGGTGACTTCTTCAGCTAGAATGGGAATATATGCTCATTAAGTGGTTGGAACAGGGATGTATCCCTACTCTTTTACTCCATTTATTACCTATATATATTGCTAATCATCATGTGTGAGGGTATAGATATGGTTATTCCCCCTGTTTTTTTGGTGTGTTCCATAATGTTTCTCTAGTCACTGCCAAACTATGTTGGCTGACTTGGTGTATGTGAGTGGGTATATGGATCTGCTCATGGGTTTCCATAAAGTTTTGTTGGTGGGATTCTCTGGTAGTAATGGTGATGTGAGTCTATTCCCAATTGATTTATTAACACCCTTGGTGGGTTGTCCAAGGCACTCTGGTCTAAATAACCTAATTTTAAGCCCTCAAGGTGGCATCCTCATCATACTTAGGACTTGATGTCATGCAGCATTAGTGATAGTGGTTTCTAGAAGGATCCCATCATGATGACTCTTTTAATGATAATATTAGGACCCTATAGACCTCTTTATCCACCTACCTAAGGTAAGGGGGATTTATTATTGTGTTCCAAGTAAAGGCTCCCAAAAAAATTGAGATAGTAATGGGTGTCATCTTCCTCTTTTCCACAAACCATCACTGAGTGGATGGTTGGTGGGGATTCATATCATGGAGGGATTTGAAAGTGATCTACAAAGATGGAATGGTACCATTGAGGTGGTACTTTCTTACTAGTGCATTTGATAACCAGTATTTGAGACACTGGGTCTGCTATGAGATCCTCTGTTCATATGATGACCCGACTTGTGCAATAGAAAAAGCATAAGTTTTTTAAAGATGATGGGATTCCATTTGTATTGAAGAGTGTTCTATTGAAATTTCCAGAAGATATACATAGTAAACACAAATAATTAAACCCATAAAAGTGGCATTACAATAAAAGAATGCATGCATAATGGACTATCTTAAAAGATCCAATTCTATACCACTTTCATCTCATGGTAGCACAAAAGGGCCCTAAAACATGGGTAAAATGGTTATTTTGGTTAATGAAAATATTCACATTTGGTTCACTATTTTTTTAACTCCCCTTTTTCATTAAAGATAGTTTATAGTGGGTTTTATTCATGGAATAAAAAACACCCAATGGTTCCCATATCCATAGTGTCTTATGGACCTTCTTTCCAAAGGTAGGTGGTCATTGATGGATTTTACCAATGAAACTTTGGAAGTCACATTGGTCAATAGGATGGGAGGTCAGACTCATCACACCCTTTTGGGGGGTATTTTTTCTTACTTTGGAACTCTATTATAGATTTAAGTCATATTCATGAATCCTTTATAAACCTTAAAAAAAGAAATCAGTCACCCTTCACATTTCTAATTAATTGCATATAAATATAGGAGTAACTATCTATATATATAAAGGGTTCTCAATCAATGTAATCATCTATAGGTATCAGTGGTTCTCTATTGATAGATCTTATTATATGTATCAAAGGTTATCTATCTAGTTTTTTTAATTACTAGGTAATGATATATTTAAAGGATCATGGTTTAAATACATTTGATTGGGAACTCTAAAGTTTATTACCATCCAGGGAGGCGGTTAGAGTTTTGATGTTGGATTGGGCCCAAGAGATTGTATTTTTAAGTATCCTTGTTAAATTAATTAAAACCCATGTTATTTGGTGAAAATTAACTGGACACATTGTACCTTTTAGGTTCATGTGACAAGGACCAAACCATGTATTTTATTATCATATAGAAAGGATATCTAGAATAAATATTCCTAGAAAAGGATGGTGTGGGAATTATGCATGAGTGGCCCTTTATGGTTGATATGGTAGGGAATATATCTCTATAATGATATGACCTGCACCAAAAATTTGGGATGATGAGGATGAGGTGAAAAAGTCCTGGAAAAAATGTGTCCTCCCAAATATGGGTTGAATCTTATAGGGAATATTTCCCAACAAGGATGATGATGGATTAAAGGTTTTGGGTTTTAACTTTGGGGAGGCTTCCTATGTATCTTGTGAGTATGGGAATCAAATCCTGTGAAGTTAAAAAGTCTTGGGGATTACACCTTATAGGAGCCCCATTTGAGGGTATTTGATCTTTCTAGTGAAATAATCACCACTAACCTCTAAGCTCATGTGATTCATGCTCGGTGTGAAAAAAAATGTGGAATTATAAGATCTAGTGATTCACATAATCACCTTCATCCACTAGAGGATGAGGTCCAGGGTGTGGAAAGTGGGAGATGTTCTACAAGAAATACTAGAGGATTACTCCAGGAGGTATTCCCATGTTCTTCCCTTTCAAAAGTTAGAAGAGTGGGAAAGGTCGAGAATATGGATGAAAAGGGGATATTTTCATTTGATTCCCTTCACATTTCAATTAACATATGTCTTTGCTTGGTCCAATAATCCATTTGAATCCATCCCTAAGGTTGGGATCCTCATTACCAAGAGAATTTATGATTGAAAAACATTCTAAGGACCCCACCTACTTGGGATATTAAATATGATACTTCCTTTAACAAAAGAATATATGATTGAGAGGACATATTGGTGTTTATTATACTCTAATAATACATTTATAGAGGATTTAGAGGAGGTCTTGTCTTGGTCCCCTCATATGAGGAACTAGGGTAAGGATATTCCCTATCATTGGTGGTAAGAGAGAGGGATCGGAGGATGCTTCACTCAGGTGGCACCTGGGAAAACTGGGTTTGGATTCTCTTAGGTGATACCTGGGTGAGATAAAGGGTACCTCACCAAGGTGATATTTGGGAAAGTTGGTTACCTCACATAGGTGATACTTGGGAGAGATGGCTTGAGTTCTTGGGTGGAGAAAAAACTGGGAAACAACACTTCAGTGAAACCTTTCTATGACCTTAAAGGGTTTCCTCATATGTTCCTAGAAGGGGTTTGTGTAGGTTAGGGAGTAGGGTTTTCCCTTTTCCCTATTATGGATAATTTATGGGATTCTTCTTCATGAAGTTTTTACTTTATTGGTGTTTAAACATTTTAGAAATCATTTATCTCCTTCCTTTCCTAATTCCCTTTTCTTATTTAGGTTTGGTAGGCTACCTAAAGGTCTTTAAGACTTTCCCAAGGGACCTGGGAGAGTAGGGATTGCAGCAATTTTATTAGGCTTCTAATTGTGTCAAATAAGAATCCCAATGGTCCTATTTATAGGAAAACCTAGGAACCTAGGTAAATAATGTTCTTAGCATAAGTCCATCATGTAGGTTTTCCACACAGGAATTTCCTCATAGGTTGTCCATGCAGGTGGATCATACAGGTCAAACTTATAAGAATCTTAATCACACAGGTGTGAACTGTCTGAGGTCTTGGTCACGTAGGTGTTATCTAGGCACAATCTAAGAGGAAAATTGTATTTCCTTTATATTTTAATTATTTTTAAGGTTATGTTGTGCTTCAATAAAATGAGAGTTTCATCAAACACCTTCATTTTTTATGAATTGATGTTCTTCTTTATGTCTATGATTTCTGTTATCATGGATTTTTTCTACATCATTTATAATGTTTTCTTAGTTTTATACCCATTACACCATATGATGTAAACACCATATTTTAAATTAATCAGAATGGGGGTGTTTACTAAGAAAGATATCTTATCTGTTGATTGGGGGACATTGACAATCTGTATACTTGTTAGTTATATATATATGATTATTGACTAATAATGTAGGTTGATTATGTATCATAAAAATATTGACATTTCATATTCTAGTTTTTAAATATGAATGTTTATTACTAAGTCATGTTGATTATGTATTGTTTTGTTATTAATTTTTTCATATAATTAATGAATTGAACTTAGTAAGTGACAAGTGGATCCTAATATTAGATAACTCAATGATACATAAATAAGTCTTGTGAGACAAACTAGCTGGTTATTTGGCATATTATTTACCTATTTTTGTATGATATCTTGGAAAGAGGCCTTGACAGTAATATTATGATGTCTAGAATTATGCATTTCATCACTATAAAACTTGTTATTCTTATACATGTGATTATTTATGTTGTTATTTCATATATGTATATATTCATATTTCATAATATTATTTATATAGAATATTTGATTACTTTTTATCTCTACTATATTATCCATGCCTTAGTTATTCAATGTTAGATTCTACTGTATGATTTCCCTTGCTAAGCATCTGATCTCACCCTTATTATGTTTCCACTTCCCCGGTAATAAAGAAGGAGAATACAAGTGATATATCTAGAAAGGTATCATGTTTTTAGGATTTTATGATAGATATTGAATACTTTTTATGAAATAATAAAATCTGGGTACAGTGGTAAAAAATATAATTGGGTAATAAAGATATAGATTGTGTTAAGTAATTGTTTTTAATTTTACAAATCTCTAAACCTAAAAAGATCTTAGGAATGTAACCAACTCAATAATTTCTTTGATTTTGTAAATATGGAAGGTTAGAATTGGTTCACTTCAGTAGATATCAATTATTTTTTTAAGAGTGTATTTTTATCATTGGATCTAGGTGTATGGGTCTGGGTTGCTACAATATATTATCATCCAGTTCCATATAATACACTATTATAGTTTAATGGGATATAATAAGTATGTTTTATCCTTAAACTCATGTGAATAAAAAAAATTCCTAAAAAATATGATGTGATTCCACACACTATAAGATTACTATTTAGTGGTTTAGTAAAACAAAGTCCCTAGCATTTGATAATAAACACTAAATATTTGTCAAGTTGAGTACCAAACTACTTCTCATGAATCACTTGAACTCTAAAATTTATTAAATGAAAAATTCTATAAGATCACTTAACAAATTACTTATTCTACCAGTAAGATATCATAGGGTGTATATAAAAGTTAAATTGTCAATAAATAATAAGAACCTCTATAGAAAATTACGTAAATAAAATAATTAATATTTATTTTCATTATAATCCATAAATATTCACAATATAAGGATATCACCTTTAATAATTTGTATTAATATATAATAAGACTAAGACTTATCTTTAATAAGTATATTCCTCCTCTTTTATACTCTCTTATTATCACCATACTCTATTTAATTCATTTTACACATAACACACATGTCACATGATATCTCCTTTAATTTTAAATTTTAAATTTAATATAAAACTCTGAATGTAACTTATATCAAATTGTGTATCATCATTAACCTTTAGCTCACAGAATACCTTTACAACACCTTTTATGTGTTAAAGGGACATTGAGGGATTAATTTGAGTATAAAAAGTGGAAAGAAACAAGCCACATCATCAAAAAACACTTGAAACTAAATTCTAGACAAAACCATTGTGTGTTGTGATTGACCACAACTTATTTTATTTCAAATACTCATAATTATTTGAAATTTATCCTTCTGATTCAAAAACACTGGAAAAAATATCCAAAACATTACATTTTCTTGACCATTTTTATTTTTTATTTTTAACCATAATCACCACTAAAATTTGTTTTACAAATACATGACTTCCTCTATTAAACCATATAAATGACAAGAAAACCATGACATATTAAGTTCACCATTGTTCTATCTTCATCATGGAACCATATTCACTCCCTAATAACTGTAAATTTTTCTTCTTCAAGTAGTGAAAAATTTTACGAACAACTATGAATTGTATCATAAAACTATAATGTAGTTACTTTATTCATATAATCAAGTAATTTTAAAAAAAATCTTTATAAACCATGATTAATGTAACACACATTTTTCTCAACTCTTCACAATACATTTTCTTGATACCTAAATCAAGATGCAGTTTGTTCAGAACTGTGATTTTTTTCCTAATCTTCACTTCATGTAGCTTCTAAATATCAACTCAATTCATCTATTATCACATAAACCATTATAAAAAACTTATCACCTCCTCTAAATCACATTTATTCACCTAAAATGATAATGATTAATGTTTTGACAAAAAAATAAACACTTTTATGAATATAACCTCAAGTGAAACCTTTATTCTCAAATAATTTATCTTCAAAAAATAATTTCTCATTTTAGATGTTAAACATGTCACATGGATCCAAAATAATTTCATGTACCTTTTTAGTCACAACACTCTCCCCATTTTTTATTTTTTTCAACCAGTGGACATGAATCACTCCCAAACAAAGAAATGAAACATTAATCAATAATATTAAGCATAAAAATGTGAGATTAATGTATTAAACAAGTAATTGAAAATAATTTAAAATAATTCTATAAAAGAAACTCACATTCACATCCATATGAAGTGACATTGAGTGTGTAAAGCTTATATTTTATTTGATATCAATATAATGTAATTTAATGTGTGTGTTTAAGAGGAAAGGATTGGGATACCATGTAACATGAAAAAACAAATCTACCTTATCTTGGAAAAGGAAAGTGGGAGAGTGGAAGTTTGGTGATCATCCTATTATATCAAAAAGGAGTTATATTCCATGGAACATGAAAAGGATAGTCAACCTTGTGTTGGGAAAGGAAAGTTAAAGAGTGTTTTCTTGGTGAGTATCCCATAACATCATATTATTTTTTGAGTCAATCATTATGTCAAGACAAGTACCAAGGCTATCTATAATAGTTGGAAAGAGATTTTTAATAATCCATCCAATGGGGACATTGAAGTGTAGTCATTTAAGGAAAAATATTAGCTAAAGAAGATAAGAATTCATCCTTGGATTACATAGAATGTTGGATGTTATATTTAGTGTCTAAAAACTCTTAGATAAATGTTTTATAAGGATGAAGTTTCTTTTAAGTTCCTTGGACTTGATTTTAGAAATTATGGAATTTATAAATTTGGGATATTTGAAAATGTCCAAACTTTGTAAGAATAATCTCCTTGTGTTTTGTAAGCATCATCTCAACCTACATACATTGAAATAGAAAATTCATGGATGCATAAGCATCATTTTTAATATATGTAAGAGTCATATTATTATTATGTGAGAATCATCTAGTGTTGTGTATGAATGAATTATTTCCTTCGTATCTATCAAACATAGTTGTGTAAGAATTATCCAGTACAACATAACCATCAATTTATTTATGTATAAATGATTTATTTCAGTGTAAATATCATCCATTTGTGCGTAAGAATCATGTATGACTATGTAACCAATATTATACATACTAAAAATAGAGTTTCTAGATTTGATTCCTGAAGAAGAAAAACAATTGTGATGATTCATATTCTTATCTTCATTATTCCAAACATCACAAACATTCAAATGGGTGTTTGATTTAATCTTGAAAATTATGAGAGTTGATATTTGATCTTAGAGAAAAAGATCAAAGAAAGAAAAATATTTTTTAGAGAATTTATTAAAGTCATAAATTGAGTTTTTAAAATTATTTATTCTTATAAAAATACATTTTAAGATGATTAATATAAGTTTCATATTTTGATTACCATGATCTTAGTTATAGTTATGATAAAAACATGGTTTTATGAGGCTAATTTCTCTTTATAATCAAAATAAGAATTCATGGGTTTTTAATAATAACGTAGATGTATTTGAGTCAGATTTTAGGATACTATATAAATATTAAATAATTTTTATTCAAGCTATTTGAGTGTGAATAATATTGTGGCAGGAATAACTTTAGAGATTGAATATATATCCTAAAATGAGAGGACTTTTATATTTGATAAATCTAGAAATGAAAAATAAGTTGATGTAAGAGATGGACTTTAGTGGATTATATTTCATAAAATCAATTTTAATTCATTCATGATTAGAAAATGGAATAGTCTAAGATGAAAATTATAAATTACAAGTATAAATTGGATGTATGTATAGTTCTTCATTTGAAGCTCTCATGATGAAAAGAAGAAAGTCCACTCCACATGTTGTTGTAGCTATTTTTTATATAGAATATGAAGTATGATTTAAATGTTTTTTGTGGAAGAATATAAGAAGGAATAAGAGTGTTTAGGTTTATATAAAATTCTTAAATAATGATATATTTGGTCGAGTTTCAAAAAAAATTAGTTTTAAATATTATGGGTATTTTTGTAATATCCTTTGAGTTGAAAAAGAATGCATAAAACATTTTAAGAAACCAAGAAAGGTAATTTAAACATTATTATTTTTGGATAGAATGGTTGAATTTATAAATTATACTATTTATGGATTTTGGATATTAGAGGATAAATCTAATACCACCACTCATGCATGTGATAAGATCAGAATATCGAGGGGGGACATAAAAAAGAATGAGTTGTTGTTGTTTAGCTATGATTGTGAGTCTCTGATAGAAATAGAATATCTCAAATAGATAATAAAAAGAAGTAGAATACTGGATATAAGAACATAGTATTTAATAATACGATAGTTTTCCTACAAAAATGAGAATAATACCACTCAAAGGAAGAAGAAGAATAAGAAGAATAATAATATGATTCTTGTGGTAGTGAGGAATAATATGATGTATCAAGCCTCTGTAGCCTGATGGATTTCAAAAAAAAGAATAAGGAGTTATCAAATTTGATTCTACTATATAGATTCAACCAAGGAGAATAAAAGAAGCATACCACTCAATTGAGGGTCTTATATCATTAAGAAAGATCATCAGGAGTTGATAATTTTTTCTATACACATTCACCAGGTAAGATGTCATATGGGATTGACTTCTTGAATTTTGAGTTTAAATATCCAGTAAGAAATTTTAAATTACGAATCTAGGGGTAGAGAAGTTAATAGAGTCCAAGTTGTATGTGTTGTGATGTAAGATAAAGGCAGACAAGGAAACTCTTTACTGAGGGATAAAATCACATTTTTTGGATACAGAGACATCACTAGATAGCTCTCAAGTCTACTTCAAGATGAGGAAGGAATATGATAGATATAACTGGTGTGATGCTAGTTTGAAAATTTTAGGATTTATTATAAATATCCCTTCACTTGTTTAATATTATAGAGACAGGTCACTTGTGAAATATGGTGACTACTTGGGTAACACCCGAACCCCAGAATCCCAGAGCTCGTGCATTATTTTAATACATTGGAATGATTAAAAGGAATAAAATCCTAAAGGAATGATCATTTTATTGGTCTTGAAGAAACTAGATACATACATGTAACTCATTTTACATTCGTAAGGGTAACCAAAAAACAACACATAACAAAACTAATAAACTGCATCCATGAGAACTCAATAAATGGTCTCCTCTTCATAACTTTTTGCAGGTAAACAAATGAAAGGGGTGAGATCAAATTATTAGTAAGGGTTAAAAATAGCGGAATCATGATCAACAATAACTGAGTCATAATCAAATTGTCATAGTTAATATGGAATGGTGAATAAATGAAAAACACATGCCATTAATAAACTGAGAATGAAACTGCATCCATAGATTTTTTTCATAGTGAAAACCTCGTGGATAGTAATAACTGAAAATGAATAAAGAAAATGCTTATTAATTGGATGTCATGTATCTGTTACATGAGACCACCATACTGTCAAAACGGTTTAAGTCTATGGGTAGAAACCCATCTGATTTTTGGAAACAAACTCAAAGGGTTTGTCGCCAACTGATTTGTCTCATGAGACCTATCGATGCATTGAGGGGCTATAGCGGGCCCCACTCATCGCTGCAAGTCCAAAACATTATTTATACATAGATCTAATACAAGAACAATATACCTTCTCAATAACTATATATATTAGAGGATACGGATTCATCAAAGGATGTTGACATAAATAAAGATACTTTTAAATGAGACCATTGAAAAATTCATGAGGAAATAATCCTTAAACGTTCCAAAGTGTCTCATACCACATTGAAACATTCAAATAATAATACCTTAGAATATAATGAGAATAAGTAGAATCTTTATATGATATACCAAAGGGAATTACATACACCACAAGTAAGAAGTAAGTTGTGAACATGGAATATATCTTATAAAAGATAAAGTGAGATGAGAAATATCCTTTTTACTTTGGAAAGAATAGTTCATTTGGAAAATCATTTGTAATTTTCATGAAATAAGATTGTAAAATGTATATCCCATAAAATAAAAGGTAAGTTCCTTGAAATTATATTTGAGGCTTAAATAAATTCTATCGAGGTGAAATCATTTAAAAAGAATTTCTAAAGAATCTTTAGAAATAAAATATTTTAGTGCGGGTTAAGGAATTCTTTAAATAGATTTTAAAGTGCAAAGGAATGTTTGCTTTCATAAAACAAGAAATGAACCAAAATAGATTTCCACTTTAAAATTTTTGATTTTTGAAAGATATATATGTCTTAAAAAGATTATAGATATAACTTCAAAATAGGTAATAATTCAAGAAGTTCCTTGAATTGGGCTTGCATTTCGGAATAATTTTTGAAAGATTCTTTTAAAACACATAACACCCCATAAAATAAAGAAGGATTATGATTGGTAAGAATATATAGAACATTAACACATAATTTATTATTATTACATAAGAATAAATAATAATTTCATTAAAGTTGGTAGATAATAAGAGGAACCCAAATGAAAATGGTGGTTTGGGTAGAAAATACTTACAACTTTATAATCAATTGAATCATATGACCCAAAATTAATAATCATTAAATGATACATTTAATATCATTAAAATAAATAATTCATGATTTGAAACATAAATGGAAATTATATATACACCATACACAAGTAGTAATAGTCAATACATAATATCTCACAAAAATGGAAGTGAGATGAAGAAACCCCTTACCTTAAGTCCGATGGTGTCCTTTACTTGATCTTATTGTCCTAGATAAAAAATTAAATTAATTAATTAATATTTACAGAACATATTATTTATTTAATTTATTTATTATAACATTATTAGGTTCATTAATTTCCTTTTTTATGGGTTTAAGAGGTTCAATTTTATTGTTTTGGAATCATTTTCTTCCTTGGTTTTCATGATCGGTTTACTTGTATTCGTGAATGGAAGTTCATTTGAAATGTAGTAAAAAATCCATAATTTTTCATATATATTATTAGTGAAATTAAATAGATATAAATTATCTTATAATGAATTTGTTTATATACAATGAGGTTGACTCATTAGATAAAAGTTAAGGATAAATGATTGGATTAACTCGGTGGTTTGGTGAAAAATGAACTTGTTTTGTATTATTATTTTATTTTATGTGTGTGTAAGGATTCCAAAATATTGAATAAAATAAAATAAATATATTATGATATGTTTGAAACATTAAAAAGGTTTCATGATTATTCTTGAATATAGTAATATAAATTGAAAACTTGTCATCCTTGAATGTGTTAAATTAACACATCTGGGACGGTATTTTCATTTTTAGTATAAGAGGAGGGGAAAAGAGAGAGATGATGATGAAATATTCCATTATAATAATAAGATTATAGTTAATTTAAGTTAAATGAATTATCATATCATTTTTATGAGTGGATATGAAAAACAAAAAAAGGAACTCAAAATAAAAGAAAAGTTGAGAAATCCCTCACGAAAATTCAGCAGCCTAACAGCGTTGCTTAATATTTCATAAAATATTTTGATGAGATAAAAAGGGTATATCATAATTAATAAATAATATGGACATTACTTGTGATATTTAATGACATATTCTATCATAAAACAATTTAAATTAAAATATAATAACATAATAAGAGTGTTTGAAAAAGAGAGAGATTTTGAGATGAAAATTCTGCAGCATAACGGCTATGCAACATGGTTTTATAAAATATTAAAAAGAGAGGGGATAGGGGTCACCAATTCATAAAAGACTCATTAAATAGTATAAGAACATAATAATATATAAATAATAACATGGTTTGAAAACTTGAAATACATACCATATAAAAGAGAACTTGAATGATAAACAAAAGCTGAGAATTATCTTACCTTGTAGAGTAACTCCTAAAACTTGAAGGTTGGGACCTTGGTGGATTGAGGATACCTTAAGAGGAATAATAGGGAGGTAAAACTATCATATATTCTAGAATTATGGTTTTTTAATGAAATAAAATGAAGGAATGAGTGGGTATTTATAGTAAATGAGAGAGAGTTTTTTATTAATTTAAAGGGACGCCTCATTAGTGGTTTTTGCAAAACCATGGGCTTTACCATAGTATTTTCCCATGGTATTAGACAATTGTGACACCTCACATCATATTTTATTGTAAAAAATTCTAACATAATTTTATATTAAATATTACATCATTATGATGTCATTAAAAATACCAAAAACTCAAAACTGTATTTTTTACTATTCACAAAAATATTCAAGTATTTTATAAGAATCCAAAAAAATAACCCTAACCATTTTTCAACATGTAATTTTCAAAAATGAAATCTATTTTTTGAAAATAATTTTCTAAATATTTTTAATTTAATTTTTAAATAAAATCATAATTTATTCCAAAAAAACATCTTTAAAACTATAACTCATTTTATAACACCTTGAGAAATTAATCTAGATCCCATAAAATTATATCATAACCATAAGACAATAAAGTAAAAATTTATGATTACATTTTATGAAAATAAATTTCCATTTTAAATAATTAAATTAATCATAAAATTATAAATAAAATATTTACGACATACAAAAATACCAATACTTATACTATGATCGTTTTTTCACTTATAAGATGTCTAAATTGTATTTATACACTCATGGGTGAAGTTTCTATTTTTTTAGCCAATTGACTATATATTACTATCCATACTATTCATTACTATTCATAAGGGTATGTTACTATTCATAAGGGCATGTTACTATTCATCAAAAATTACGTTTTTCTTATCACACTCTAAATATATTACTAAACGCAATTGTGTAAGTCAGTTTTTTCAAATTCAAATTATACAAGTGGAAAAATTATGTTTATTGGTTGGGTTATAATAAAGTTTTGTTTTGTAGAGAATCAATATTTCAGTAATTCTATATTAAATCTATTTTTAAATTCTTGGGATGTTACATTATTCCCTCCTCAATATAATTGCATCCTTGAAATTTGAAACAACACATTGAAAGTTAAAGTTTGATGCTTGGAAATTATCTTGTGGAAACCCACATCGGAAATAGGGTCAATAAAATATCCTCCTAAAAAGGGTTAAGGGAAATGAGGTGATCCCCAAAAAAATTATGCTTTTGAAATAGGTGACATTAGTTGGAAGTAAAAACCTAGACATGGAAGTAAAATATAACTATGAAGTTCTAATGGAACGTGATAGAGAACATGTTCATATGAAAGTTTGATTACAAAAAAACTATAAAATACTGTAAAAAATTTCATCGATATTATCAAAGATTATGATAATAGGAAAACATTTTATTGAAGAATCTTTTCCTTGAGTTGAGGAATTATTCCACTCTATAAGAGTATAAATATACGTTTCTATTTACAAACTCATCCTTTTATTTCACCTTGAACTATCTATACTGCATCACTTAGCACAGGTTACGTTATATGGTGAAGTAATAAATTAACCTACAAAAGATCTTAAAATTATCTACTTAAACCATTTCTTAAATGGTTAAACATTCCAAAATATTAAGATTCAAAACTTTATAATTAAGGTCTTTGAATTTCAAAGATGAACTTATCATTAACCCTTAATCAATATGAAGCAGCTCTAAATTTTCACATTTCCAATATGTGAATAACTTCATCATGTATCCTTTTGAAATATGGTAATAACCTGAATTAACATAAAAACCATATTTTAAACATTCATTCTTTCGTATTCCTTAAGTAAGATACATGTTATTAGATATATTCCTTAAATCCAAATGTGTTGTAAACTCTATTGATGATATCATAGACAACTTCTCTAAAAGTTAAAAATCAGTTCCAAGGTAGCTGAATCAATCATTTCTTTATCATTATCTCAACATCAGATATATATTAAGGGTTGTATTTCCCTCAACCATATACTTTCCCAAGATATTAACTTTCTACTGAGTCACTTATCCTTGGTACAATTCATCATACAACCTCAAATACATAATGAAATAGTATTGCAGTACAATCCTCATATATTCCATAATTCATATAAACAGTACATTGCTGATAAAATATTTAAATGACATGATTCTTAATGTATCATATTAATCCTTCCACTTCATCTGTGGTAGTACCATAACTTGATCATTATCCAGTATCATAATTTGGGGAATATTACTTTGATGCTTGGGACATTGATTCGCATAGTGTCTCATCTCCTTACAGTTGAATCATTGTACATCAGAAACCTTTTTCTTACCCTTTAAATCATTAAATTGGTGTCCTTTTTCTCCACACTTATAAAAAACTCTCATTCCCTTAAAGAATTTACCAGGTTTATTATTTCCACAGTTATCACATGTGGGAAAACCCTTCTTTCCCTTCTTCCATTTTTTCCTGTATTTATTTATTGTCCTCTTCTTATTTTGCTTCCCTTCAAAGCCATGGGACTCCGAGAATTCTATACATACTTTGTTAACACATGATACTATTTACTCATATTATAAGGGTACTTTATAGACAATATTCCTTTTAAAATATGGCTTAAGACCATTAGATATATGATCCTTATTACTCTTTGCATCACATGCATTGGTGAAGTTCTCATTCCTTATGTTAGGTGACATTTCTAATCAATGACATATTATATATTAGCTCATAAAATTATAAACTCTCTATGAATCTAATCATGGTATCACACATCGCATAAATTTATGAATCATCAATCCTAGAACCATATACTTTGGTTACTTCAGGGGCATAAATCCTTCATAATGGTGGGTAAATAAAATTTGAATTATATTAAGAATATCCCCTAGTAGTGTCAAACCAGGTGCATAGTAAGGACTATTGTTGTGTACCAGGATACCATGGGTTAAGGCTGAAACTCCTTATCAAAGTTTTTACTCCTAGGTACATCTATGCCATAATGAGGTCCACTTGTAGTATCCAGATAGGGATGTATTTGATTATAAATATCCACATAATCTATTCCTTGCCAAAATAATAGGATTTTATTGTATGATTATCCTCATAGACTATCTTAGGGGTTTTTTTTCCTAATCTATGTTTTCTAAATCTAGTTTCCAATTTTTCTACAAAACTTCCTTTAATGCCAATTGTAATGCCACGACCCCAGAAGCCCAGAGCCGGTGCATTATTTTAATACATTGGAATGATTACAAGGAATCAAATCCTGAAGGAATGATCAGTTTAGTAGTCTTGAAGAAACTAGATACATACATGTAACTCATATTACATTGGGAAGGGTAACCAAAAAACAACACATAACAAAACTAATAAATTGCATCCATGAGAACTCAATAAATGGTCTCCTCTTCATAACCTATTGAAGGTAAAAAAATGAAAGGGGTGAAATCAAATACTCAGTAAGGGTTAAAAATAGAAGAAGAATGATCAACAATAATTGAATCATAATCAAACTGTAATAGTTAATATGGCATGGTGAATAAATGAAAAACACACACCATTAATAAACTGAGAATGAAACTACATCCATAGATTTTTTCATAGTGAAAACCTCATGGATAGTAATAACTAAAAATGAATAAAGTAAATGCTTATTAATTATACGTCATGTATCTGGAATATTATACCACCATACCATCAAAACGGTTTAAGTATATGGGTAGAAACCCATCTGATTTTTGGAAACAAACTCAAAGGGTTTGTCGCCAATTGATTTGTCTCATGAGACTTATTGATGCATCGAGAGGCTATAGCAGGCCCTACCCATCACTGAAATTCCAAAAACTTATTTATACATAGATATAATACAATTACAATATGCATTCTCAATACCCATTTAGAGTAAAGGAGACAGATTCATCAAAGGATGTTGACATAAATAAAGATACTTTTAAATGATACCATTGAAAAATTCATGAGGAAATAATCCTTAAACATTCCAAAGTGTCTCATACCACCTTAAAACATTCAAATCATAATACCCAAGAATATAATTAGAATAAGGAGACTCTTGATATGATATAACAAATGGAATTACATACACCACAAGTAATAAGTAAGTTGTGAACATGGAATATATCTCATAAAAGATAAAGTGAGATGAGAAAATTATTTTTTACTTTAGAAAGAAGAGTTCTTTTGGAAAATCATTTGTAATTTTCATGAAATTATATTGTAAACATGTATATACCATAAAATAAAAGGAAATTTCCTTGAAATTATATTTGAGGCTTAAATAATTTTTTCTTGAGGTGAAATCATTTAAAAATAATTTCTAAAGAAGCTTTAGAAATAAAACTTTTAGTGCGGGTTAAGGAATTATTTAAATAGATTTTAAAGCAAAAAGGAATATTTGCTTTCATAAAATAATAAATGAACCAAAATATATTTACACCTTAAAATTTGTGATTTTTGAGAGATAAATATGGATTAAAACAGATTATATAGTGAACTTCAAAATATGTAAGAATTCAAGAAGTTCCTTGAATCAAGCTTGCATTTCAGAAGACTTTTTGAAAGATTATTTTAAAACACATAAAACCCCATAAAATAAAGAAGGATTATGATTGGTAAAAATATATACAACATTAACACATATTTTATGAGTATTACATAAGAATAAATAAGAATTTCATTGAGGTGAGTAGATAATAAGAGCAACCCGAATGAAAATGGTGGTCTGGGTAGAAAATACTTACAAATTTACAATCAATTGAATCGTATGCCACAAAATTAATAATCATTAAATTATAAATTTACTATAATTAAAATAAATATATTCATGATTTAAAATATCAATGGTAATTATACATACACTATACACAAGTAGTAGTAGTGAATACAAAATATCTCACAAAAATGGAAGTGAGATGAAGAAACCCCTTACCTTAAGTCCGATGGTGTTCTTCACTTGATCTTAGTGTCCTAGATAACCAAATTAAATTAATTAATTAATATTTAAAGAACCTATTATTTATTTAATTTATTTATTATAACCTTATTATGTTCATTCATTTCCCTTTTGATGGGTTTAAGAGGTTCAATGTTATTGTTTTGGAAGCATTTTTTTCCTTGGTTTTCATGATCGGTTTACTTGTATTCATGAATGGAAGTTCATTTGAAATGTGGTAAAACATCCAGAATTTTTAATATATATTATTAGTGAAATTAAATAGATATAAATTATCTTATAATTAATTTGTTTATATACCATGAGGTTTACTCATTAAATAAATGTTAATGATAAAGGCTTAGATTAACTTGGTGGTTTTGTGCATAATGAACTTGTTTTGTATTATTATTTTATATTATGAGTGTGTAAGTATTACAGAACATTTCATAAGATAAAATACATATATTATAATATTTTTAAACCATTAAAAAGGTTTCATGACCAGTCCTGAATATAGTAATAGAAATTTAAAACTCATTGTCCTTAAATGTGATAAATTAACATATCTCGGACGGTATTTTCATTTTTATTATAAGAGGAGGAAAAAGGAGAGAGATGATGATGAAATATTACATTAGAAAAATAAAATTTAAGTTCATGTAAGGTATAGTAATTATCATAACATTTTTATTATGGGAGATAAAAAAAGAAAACAAAGGAACTCAAAATAAAAGAAAATTTGATAAATCCCTCACGAAAATTCGGCAGCCTAACGGCGTTGCTTAATATTTCATAAAATATTTTGATGATAGAAAAAGGTTATTTAATAATTCATAAATACTATAGAAAGTAATGGGGATATGGAATGACATATTCCAGCATGAACTAATTTAAATTAAAAATAATAACATAATAAAAGTGTTTGAAAAACAAAGAGATTTTGAGATGAAAATTCTGCAGCATAACAGCTATGAAACATGGTTTTAGAAAACATTGAAAAGAGGGGGACAGGGGTCACCCATTCATAAAGGACTCATAAAATATTATGATAACATAAAAATATGAAAATAATAACATGTTATGAAAACTTGAAATACATTCCACATAAAAGAGAACTTGGATGATAAAGAGAAATTGAGAATTCTCTTACCTTATAGAATAACTCCTAAGAATTGGAGGTTGGCACCTTGGGGGATTGAGTACACCTTGTGAGGACTAATATAGAGTTAAAACTACCATAGATTCAAGGATTATGAGTTTTTAATGAAATAAAATGAAGGAATGAGTGGGTATTTATAGTAAATGAGAGGGAGTTTTTTATTAATTTAAAGGGACACATCATTAGTGGTTTTTGCAAAACCATGGGCTCGACCATGGTGTTTTCCCATGGTATTATCCAATTGGGACACCTCACATCATATTTTACTGTACATAAGTCAACCAGAATTTTATATTAAATATTACATCATTATGATGTCATTAAATATACTGAAAACTCAAAACTATATTTTTTACTATTCGGCAAAACTTCAAGTATTTTAGAAAAATCCCAAAAATTCACCTAAGAACTTTCTCAATGTCTAGAATTAAAAAATGAAATAATTTTTTTTAAAATAATTTTCTAAACATTTTTAATTTAATTTTTAAATAAAATCATAATTTATTCCAAAATAAAAACTTTAAAACTATAAATCGTTTTATAATGCCTTGAGAAATTAATAAAGGTCCCATAAAATTATCTTATAACCATAAGACAATAAAGTAAAAATTTATGATTACATTTTATGAAAATAAATTACCATTTTAAATAATTAAATTAATCATAAAATTATATTTAAAATATTTATGACATAGAAAATTACCAATACTTATACTATGATCATTTTTTCAATTATTAGATGTCTAAATTGTATTTATATACACATGGGTGAAGTTTCTATTTTTTAGCCAATTTAATATTAATTACTATTCATAAGGGTATGTTACTATTCATAAGGGTATGTTACTATTCATCAAAAATTAAGTTTGTCTTATCAGACTCTAAATATCTTATTGAACGCAACCATTTATGTTAATTTTTATAAATTCAAATTATAAAAGTGGAAAAATTATGTTTATTGGTTAGGTTATAGTAAAGTTTTATTTTGTAGAGAATCTATGTTTCAATCATTCTATATTAAATCTATTTTTAAATTCATGGGGTGTTACAACTTAACTCTATAATATGGCAAGAAAAGTTTAAAGATAATCCATAGATAACCCACTTTAATTGATAATAATATTATTAGCTGAGAAGTCATGCCTTAATGGGAGTTAAAAATGGAAAGGATTAGGTTTCCTACATTGGGGTTGAACTGGATAAAAACACATGTTTCGACCTTACTTTCAATATCTTCATTACATATAGAGATATGGAAGGGTAAACTACAATAGTTCCATTTACATCATAATGGGTGATAGTGGTTAAAAACCAAATGGGTTTGAGAAACTAAAGAATAATTGGTTTTTGAAATAAGAATTTGGTTACACATGATTCACCCCCCCCCCCCCCATGTGTTTCTACATAATCCTACTGAGAATATCAATTGGTATTAGAGAATAGGTTCCCTATGATTGTATCTAGAGTTCTATCAGCATTGTAACATATAAAATTATATCTTTGAATAGTTCTGAATTTTTTAATCTTGTTGTTTTTAAAAGTTTGCATGAAGTGTATATTTGAGTTTGAAGTGCCTCATATAGAAAATTCATATTCCATACCTGTTAAAAACCAATTTGGTGATTCTGGTTCATTATTTGAAAAATAGAAAGAAAAAAGAGGTTAATATGAAAATAAAATTCTCAAAGAAGATAGAGGAACAACCACTAGTTTAAGGTAGTTATCGTGGTAAGAGTATTAATAATTATATTAATTATGATTCCTCTAATGATTCAAGTCCAAGTTATGAGAAGGGTTAATTTGAATCTACTAAATACCTCTATCGTGAGGTCAAGTATTATTTCAAGAAAATAACTATTAAGGTGGTGACTTATGTGATAAAAAAGGGTTTGAAAATGTTTTTAAGGTAGTGTTCTATGCTTTGGAGAAGCTTCATAAAGTCTCTATGGATGTTAAGACTGCCCAATTGGAAGATAAATAAAAAAGAGTGAAAGTGACAAACAATTATCTAGTTGCGACAAATAAAATTCATTAGGATAAAATTAAAATTATTAATAAGGATTATAAATAAATACTAAACTTGATTATGGATTAAAAGGACCCACTTTGGAAGTAAAATTGAGAAATCTAGATACTATAAAATATTAGTCTTCTAAAACAGTTGAGAAGTGAAATTCTACCACACAAACCTCATATGAGAGTATTGTTTCATATAAGACTGAAAATGGTGAAAATTTATCTTAATATCATCTATAGAATCTTCCACCTCAAGCTTATACAAAACGATATCCCATAACTCTGGAAAATATGATTTTGCTAAATCTATTTTTTGGGAAGTGAAAATTTAAATTCATAAATTATAAAAAAAAGTTGGGATTAAAAATACTTGAAAAACCACCAATAATTCATTATTTTATGTGATTATATTCAAAAAAAGTCCCCTAAACCAAGCCCAAAATAGTAGAAAAATTTCTCAAAAATAGCAAACATTTCATGCTGGATAGGTTGAACCTAACATGAAAGGAATGAGGTTTATTGGAATATGTTAGTGTATTATTAGGTTTGGGTATTGGGGAATTGGTTTATATAATAATATATTAGTATGTGAAAATTAGAGAATCCCTAAATAAAGGGGGAGAAAGGTTGTAATAAGAAGGAAGTTTGATGAAATAGAGTAGATTTCATAGAGAAGGAAGGATATGTATTTATAGAACATATTTGGATTCTTAGAAACGTTCTATGATTTTTTTTAACACATATAGACACTATTATGAGGAGTTTAATTATGTTCTAACCCAACACAAATCTCATGCTGATGTGAAGATAAACCCATAATAAATAAGAGAGTTTGTGATGAAATAAAGCATGTCTACCTTGGGTGAACACCAAAATAAATCAGTGAAAAAGAACATACCTAAGAATAATATAAAGAAATATGGTCGGTATGTTCAACCTATGGGGAATAAGTTATTCTATTTTTTCAATAATAGACACATAATTTACCTTCAAAATATTTACATGAATGTAAAATTCATTGGGCGAAAGTTGAAATCCAAATTAAAAGAGTCAGTCTAAAACATAGATAGTAGGATTGGGATGGTGGTGGACATTCCTGATGAGGAGTATGAGAGTCTTCCTATAAATGGTAGCTTAAAATATTATAAATATGAGTTTGGAAGGTGTAAGGTGACTGGACACCATGCAAAATAACACATGACTATCCTTCCTAGTCAAAACAATCCATTCAAGGATAAGGGAAAAGCACCAATGGCTCTTTATAATAAGAAATATTTTACAAAGAAGAAGTATCAATACTTGAATAAGGTTGAGAATAAGACTAAATACTTGTTAATCATAAGTCATGGATAGTTGGAGTAGAGTAAAAAATTATATCATGTTGAAAATAAATAAGGTACTCTATTTTTCAAGTAGGAGAAATCCACTCTAGCTATGAATAAATATGAGAAGAATGAAAAACTCATGCTTCCTAAAAGTGAACAAAATAGGAAATTGAAAAGTGAAATAAACATTAAGAGGTTTAGACACTTTATAACTTTAAATAAAAGACTCACTAGGTTTATAAATCTATCTTAGACCAATTTCTCAATTAGAGGAGATCTTGGAGGATCCACCTTATTCCCAAGTTAACTGTTTTTGTGTTCAAATGGTAGGAATTAAAAGTGATGGAAAATAGAGATAATTTATTGAGGGGTATCTACAAAATGAGTGTAGCTTCCAAATTTTTAACAATTATTCTTTAATCCATAATTTTGTATATTACCTTAATTATTGAAGGTTGAGGTTTTATTTTAATTCTCACATCACTTTTTTGACTTATATTTATTATGTTTATCAAGGGGATGATTATCTAATAAAATGGGGAATAATTAACTTGTACTTGAAATATTTTGATGTGTGTATTCAATTGAGTTCTTCTTCTTGATAATTATTTAAAATATTTTTTAGAAACCCCTAAGAAGTGAAAGGTTGAGTTGGTGAAATATTTAAGTGAGTAAATAGACAACTTTTTTTTCAAAATTAACCACTCTTCTACACAAAAATATCCAAAATATACTTATAGTTGATTGGTTTATTTCACTTTTATAAGATAACGTGTGGTACCTTCCTTCTCTCATGAATTTATGAAGAACTTGGAATGTGGATGAAAATAAAATGGAGGGAATATTATGTTATTAAAATTATAAAAACTTGTTAGATATGAGAAGACCCTTCCCTATAATATCAATAACAGGGGAGAACAACATTACCTCGTTTTTATTTATTATTAATTAGGGTTAGGTAAGGTATATTTTCTTTGGAAGAAAATTTTAAACTGACAATAAATCCAAATGGAGAGATTGAAGTTCCCTTGGATGTGTGAAGCTTGTATTGTATTTGTTTTCAATATAAAGTAAGTCAATGAGTTTGATAAATAAGAATGGATATTTTTACCATGGAATATACAAATGAGAGTCTACATTAGGTTGGAAAAGTAAAGTGTAAGAGTGGCACCTTGGTGAGCATCCCATTACACCAGAAATGAGTTAGCTATTATAAAACAAACAAAGAAGAGTCTACCTTATATTGTAAAAGGAAAGTGGAAGAGTATCTAATTTTTGAGAAACCCATTACATCAGATTATTATTAAGTTAATAATTATTTCAAGACAAGTATCAAGGCTATCTATAATATTTTGAAATAGATTTAGAAGAATCCAGATAATGGGGAGATTAAAGTGTAGTCATTTAATAAGGAAAACTATTTGAAGAAGATAAGAATTCATCCTTGGAGTACATAGAATTTTGGATACTATATTTAGTGTCTAAAAAATCTTGGATGAATGTCATAGAAGGATGAAATTGCTTTGAAGTTTCCAAGACTTGATTGGGAAATTTTTTAATTTATAAGTCTTAGAGATTTGACAAAGTCCAGACTGTGTAAGCATCATCACCCCATAATGCTTAAGAATCATCTCATCTCATAGACAATTAAAAATGGTAAAGTCCTATATGTGTAATCATTATTTTTACTATGAATAAGAATTGTCAGGTTGACAAATAAGCATCATTTTTCATTGTGTATAAAATAAATATGTCCAGTATAATCATCAGAAAGAGTTGTGTGAGCATCATCTGAGCCTATTTAACCATCATCCTATCTGTGTATGCATGATCACTATATGAGTAAAAATCATACATTTGTATATAAGAACCATGTATTTTTGTGTAACCATAATTCTTTGGACTAAAATTTGAGTTTCTAGATTTCATTTTAATGAATAAAAACAATTTTTATAATACCTATCATAATATTCATTACTCCAAACATCATAAACACTCAAATGGGTGTGTGATTAAATCTCAAAAATTATGATAGTTGATCTTCAAGATTAGAGAAGGAGATAAAATTAATGAATGTATTTTTTAGATAATTTCTTAAAGTCTTAAATTTAGTTTCAATAATATTTTCTTCTGATGAAAAATAGATATGAAGATTTTGTAGTTGAGTTTTGTATTCTGATTATCATGATTTTATTTATAGACATGATACTAGCAAGTTTGATAAGGATTTTTTTTTATTGATAATGAAAATTAAAATTAATGGGGTTTAAAGAATAATATGGATAAATTTAATTTGAATCTTGGGATGTTCTATACATATTAAATCATTTAAATATAAGCTATTTGAGTTAGAAGAATATTAAGGCAGGAAGAATATCATAGATTCAATATATATCCTAAGATCAGAGGACATCCAGTTTTGATACTTTTAGAAATGAAAAATAAATTTGTATTAAGAGATGTCCTTTATTAGATTAAATGTAAACAAATAAATTGTGATTCATTCATGTGAATAATAATGAAGATTCTAAGATGATAGTTGTACTGTATAGACCTAAGTTAGATGTTTGTATTATAATTCATTTGAACCTCTCAAGTCAAAAACAAGAAACTCTACTGAAATTTTATCATTTTTGTATATTATATATCATGTAAAGGATGATTTAGATTTGATTTCTTGAGATAATTTTAGAAAGTAAGGGATTACTAAGTATACTATAAAAAATTCCCAAATAATGATATATTTTATTGAGTTTTAAAAAAAAGAGTTTTAATTATTAAAGGTATTTTTAGAATATCATTTAAATTGAAAAAAAAATGCATGAAACATCATGAGAAACCAAAAGTGTGTATTTAATAATTATTTTTCAAATGGGGTATTGAAAGTTTCAAAGTATCCCATTTATAGATATTATAAATTAAAGGAGAAAATTAATATAACGTCTCATGTGTGTGAGAAGATTAGAATATCGGGGAGGAAGAAAATAGAAGAAAGGAGAATTCATTGTTGTTTTTTGGTGGCGGTGAGTATTTGAGAGAGAGAAAAATATCCTGAAAGAATAATAAAATTAAGTATAAACCAATAAATAAGAACATACTCTTGAATAATTGGATAATTACCTAAGAGAAATAATAAAAATTCCTATAAAAATAAGAATAAAAAGAAGAATATTTTTCTTCCTACTATAGAGAGGAAGAATAGAGTGTTTCGAGCCTATGTAACCTGTTAGGTTTCAAAGAAATAGAAAGAGGAAGAGGAGGAGGAGTTGGTGGAGGGGGAGAAGGATGGTTATGAAGAGTATTGATCCATATTGATTATTATAGACATATTCAATTAAGGATAATAAAAGGAGTAGACTAGTCTATTCTGCATGTTATATCATTAGGAAAGATCTTGTGGAGCTGATAATGTGTCTATATGCATTAACTATGTAAGATCTCTTCTATAAATAACTTATTAAGTTCTAAGTTTATAGATCTAGAAATTAGTTTTCTATTAAAAAAATTGGGATCTGAGTAGTTGATAGAGGCCACGTTTTATGAGTTTTGTTTGAATACATAAAGCCAGTCAAGGATACTCTATACTAAGTCAAAATATAAAAAAATTGATACAGAGACATCCCTGAATAACCTGCAGATCTACTTTAAGGGCATTAAGGAAGTTAAGGTATCCATATATCCATATGGTGTGATACCAGTATGAATTCTATGGGTTGCGGTAGAAAGATCCCTTCACTTGTCTAATAAAGTGGAGGCATGTCACTTGTATAATATGGTGAACACTTTCATGTGTAATATGGAATTATGGGTTTTAAGATAATCCTTATTCAACACACTATAATTGATAATAGTATAATTAGTGGATAATTCGTATCTCAATGGGAGTTGAACGTGTAAAGGAGTAAGTTTACCACATTATGGTCAACCCTTGTAAAAACACACATGTCTACCTTACTTTCAATTTATGCATTGCATATGGGTGTATGTCAGGGTAAAATACAAGAGATCCATTTACATCCTAATAGGTGAAATAGGTTAAAACTAAATGGGATTTAAGAAATATAATAATAATTGGTATTTGATCAAATATTTTTTTTCATACCCAATTCACCCCCCAGGTTTCTCTACACAATCCCACTAGGACTCTCACCATTACCCATATCAAAAGTATTTTCATATTAAAAATGTTCTTACATATGTGAAAATATATATTTCCTACACACATAATAAATAAACATATTAGAAAATTTCACAAACTAATTCAAAAATATAGATTAAATTCATGACTTCACGCACAAAAACACCACATGTATACACTAACCTCACGTCTTTCCCCTTTTTGAAAACCTCCCCCTTAATAATTGATTTCTCTCCCATTATAAATATTATACACATTTTTATTTTTATTTTTATTTTTTTCCACCTTTAACAAAAATAATTTAAATAACATGTTAGATAGAGGATGACATGATCATACCATATCCTTGATAAATTTAATGTTGAACTCCAATTATCAAAATCAGTTTGTGAAATGCATCCTTAGGTAATGGTTTGGTAAACACATCCACCACTTGATGTATTATAAGATCATAATTTTTTATATGAAATCATTATTTCACCTTATCTTTGATAAAATGGCACTTTATGTCAATGTTCTTTGATTGAGAATGTTGAACAAGATTTCACAAAATATTTGTGGAACTTTGATTATCACATCCCACCAACAAGGGTAACATTACCTCCACCTTGAGATATTTATGTTATTTAATCATCCACATCAATTTATGAATTTATTAGTGTAAGATAAATATTTCCCTTTTATTACACTTGATGTAATGAAATTATGTTTCTTTGTGTGAAAAGTAGAACACATTCTTCTAAAGAAAATTTCTCCATCAGACATGGATTTCTGATCACCATCACTTCTAGCCTAATCCACATCAACATAGAAAAATAAATAGTGTTTTACTCCAATGGCCTGAAGGCCTTCATTTTTTATTGATTTTGATAATCCACCTTTCAAGGGGTGAGGTGGAACCCTTACAAGGCCCGTAGGCATAAGTATTACCTGGCCCGTAGGCCTTAGAGGAATTAATTTCTCATAGACTTCAAACATTACATACAACCCAGACTAACTACTTGGAACTGCTCCTCCCCAGCATCTTCATCGTGAAATCATCTCTCCACCTTCACATTATTTTTCATCTAGGCATTCTCATGCATGCATAGGCTTGTCCCGATGGCAAGTTCCATACCTGCTCATTCTTGCAATCCGTTTAGCTTTTATGTGGTGAAAGCTCCTTGCTCATCCTCCTTTTAGAGCTTGTTCCTTGTAGGTTGTCTGGTTTTCATCTACACTAAAGGTGGCCCGAAGGCCTTGAGGTGGCCCTAAGGCCTTACTGACCTGAAGGCCTGGGTGGCCTGAAGTCCATAAAGGACTTAGGGACCAAATCAGTGGCCCAAAGGCCCAAACAGGGGCATATTTACAGCTGCTAAAGTGCTAAATAGTGCATGCTACAGTACCTGCTACAGTCCTGCACAGTTCCCACTACAGTACCTTCTACAGTGCTACTACAGTAACCCGGAAATTCTGCCTCCGCCTAGATTTGATCCCTGGCTGCTTGGATGCACTTACGGAGTCCTTACCAATCGGGCTAAGGCTCATGTGCTAAATAGTGTTTTACTTATTTTTAATATTTCAATACATACTCTATAGTGCATTTTATGTGTCATAGGATTCTCTTTTCTAGTGTGAAAAGTAACTCCTTTTTCACAATTTGATACCTTTCACCAAATATAAAAACATATATAACATCTAGTCTTGAAGCCTTAAAGTAGAGAAAAGTCTTAATAAGTTTTATAAACAATTATATATCAAACTTATTACCATATTAATCATTTTATATCTTAGTTACTACTAAAATTTAGGTTGTGACTTACTTTTTATCCTCGATTCAAAATTTATTTAACAATTCCCAAGAATATTTATCTTGAGAAAGAAAAATGTGATCCTTCTCTTAAAAAAATTTGAATTCTTAAGAAACACTTAATCTCTCTTAGCATTGAAATTTAGAAAACCTCATCTGAGGTAAAAAAAAATCAAATGTCTTTTTTTATAGTAAGGATAATATCATCAACATTGAAGATAATAATGAGATATACCTCTTTGCTTCCTTTGATGTAGAGTTTTTTGTCCACTCTTTGTTTTCTAAAATTGAATGACTTCAATCATGAGTAAATCTTTTAATATCATGATATTTGAGATTTTTTAACCCATAAAATTCTTTTTTCAACCTTTAAATACATATTTTATAACCTAAAAGTAAAACATCCTTTTGGTTTATCAATGAAAATCACCACATAAAGTTCACTATTAATGAATGCATACTTGAAATCTATTTGGAAAATCCTGTATCATATTTTAGAAATAATAATAAAATAAATACTTATAGTTTCAATATTAGAAATTGGAAAAAAATCTCTTCAAATTCAATTCCTTCAACCTGATAATTTACTTTACAAACAAGGAATTCTTTATTCCCTATCAATTCTTCTTTCTCATTCAATATGTTATATAATGACCAATTTATTCCAATAACATTATTTTTTCTTGTATTATGAACCAAAACCCAAGTATTTTGTTTAATATAATCTAATTCATCATTCATGGCATAAATCCACTCTTGATAGTCCAATGATATATTCTTACTTCTTGATTATCCTTGTAAAATCAATGAAGTGTGTGCTTTTTTCCTCAAAGATATCCTTGATTGAATAAATTTTTTATTATCACAAATAATTTTATAGACCTCAAATTGATTCTTGAACCTTGTATAAACTGGTTTGTTCTTAATAACTAACTATAGTTGAATTAGCATCTTCTTCATGCACATCGCTCAAATATTCAACGTTTATAGAACTTTCGATATGTTTTCCAAACAACTATAAATCATATCCATCAACTTTATAAAGTTCTATTTGTTATTCACACCCATTAAATTAGTGATCAAATACCTTAACGTCAAAAAAATATTTGGATTATTTATTTTAGCAATGATATATCTTCCTATTAAGTGAATATCCAATGAAAATTCCTTCCACTCCTCTATAGCCAAACTTACTTGGATTTATTCCCTTCACTTTGATAATACAAGGACTAAAAAACACCCTAAAATGATTCAATATTTGAACCTTCTTATAATACATATCATATTGATGATCAAAAGGTATACACAATAGTTTTGAATGTGCACCACTGTCAAAACTAGATATCTCCAAAAGAAGTGAGAATTATCATGTTCCACCAACATGGTTCAATCTATCTCAATAAAAATTAAATTACTCCTCTCAACTATATTGTTTTTTATGGGGTATAAAATATAATTTTTGTCTAAATAAACTTTAATTTTTTAATTTTTATATTTTTTCCCATTTTATGAATGGAATATATTTTAGGAATAACCACATTCCCTTTTCTACTAACTTTAAATTAATTTTTTATTGAAACAAATGAGTCACTTAAAAACCAACCAAATGAAAGATATGAAAAAACAAATCATAGTGGCCTAAAATGGTTTAGTTTTAGAGAATATCCTTGAATAATATTCTTTCATTCATTTGGAAAGGACCCCAACCTATCATAAATACGAAGGACCTCATCATCCCTTCTTTCTCGAGCTAACCCATCCACTGTGAAGTTACTTTCTCACCAAATATGTCTGAAATTGGTGTTCTATTCAATCTCCCACCTGAAATTCCTAACTAAATAATCTAGATCCCATGGAGGGTCCACTCTCCCTTATATAATCTACACCAATTCCTCTGAGTCGTATTCAATCTCATCGACCACAATATTGAATCTCCCACACAGCAAAATGCCTAAATTCATAGCTCTGATCTTTGCACCCATGGAGCTTACTAGACCATAGAAATCACTAAATACAAAAAGCAATGAACCTATCTCTAATGAAACCAACACCCCTCATCACCAAGTCCATATAGGAACCATCCACATTTAACTTCATTCCCCTACTCAGTAGAGAACATCAAATACATCTACCCTGGTTAATGGGATGCAAGCCCATCACACCAGTCGAGACATGCCTAAACAGTGTAGTATAGTTCCTCATGCCTCCAGAGGATGACCAAAGTCCACATGTAAGAGACTTTATTTTCACCTAGAGATACATGAAAGAGGGTTTTTTACCCTCTCCATCCATATTCCTTTCTTCCCATAGGTTCTAAAAAATAGTTGTGAAAGTTAAACCTCGCAATTTCCTTTCTGTTTCATGGGTTCTAATTCCCTGGAACCAGTCAGTGAGAAGCTCATGCATACAATTCCCATTGCCTTAAAAATTCAGGTTTTTTCCCATGAAATCCCATACTGATATCTCTAATTTACCTTGAACAAAAATATGAAACATGGATTCTGATTGTGGTTTAGTGAAGTAATAGAACTAAGAATAAATATTAACTTCCTTATGTTGGACATTATCAACTATTGGTATGGTCTGGTTCTTAATCCTTCATATGGGGAAATTCATCTTTTTTGGGATCTCTTTACACCATAGCTTCACATCACACTCATCTAGTACACTCCAATCATGGAAAATATTCATGTGTTAACTACTATTAAATTTAGTGGTAAGCACCCTGTAATCCTATATGAAAAATGGGGGTTCAAAACCCATTGGGTGCAGGGTACTGTAGCGTACTGTAGCAGTGGCGGTACTGTAGATCGGTGGGTACTGTAGTGGCAGCAGGGACTATAGCAGTGGTGGTACTGTGTGGTACTGTAGCAGCCGGGTTACTATTCACAGAATGGCAATTGGGCCAAAAAATTGGGCCTACGGGCTATGTAATGGGCTACAAGCTCACTGGGCCTTCGGGCTATGTAATAGGTCTCCCTCTACCTAGTTAAAAGAGGTCTTTGATTTGCTTTAGTAATTAAATAAAAAAAATTAAATTTACCTTAGACCAAACCTGTAAATAAACATTGATCAGAGGCATCAACCATTTTGATGCTTTCAAAATTCACCCTCTGCTCTTCATTAAGTATGGAATTCATCATCTTCAGGTGTCTTATCACCTCTTTGAAGGAGATAAGTAGTGCTGGACAGCCCGGGAAGAACAATATATCTTCTGCCTAATTATCTTTCCATGGGTCAATATCACCTCTACCCATTATCCATTGAGTATAATATTACAGGTCCTCTATATGGTTAAGAATGAAATTTGATTGGTTCTATAGAGTCTTTCTTCCACAAGTACATTCCTCCCATATTATTTTGTTCATATCCCTCATAAATCTTACCCATAAAGAGTTCCCATCAACAATTTCCCAATTGATCCATGCCTGTATGGAGTACTTGGTTTCGGTTACACTGTGGAGACCCACAGCACCATCCTCGATCAGCTTCACCATGAACTTCCATGAGGCCCAGTGACACCATCCCACCTAGTTAGTATCCCAAAGGAAAGAAGACATGATATTTTTAATTCTATTGGTCATCCCATTTGGAGGGTTAATAATTGAAATAACATGCAGTGGGATTAAAGATAGCATGTTATTGATCAATGTTACCCTCCCTGTAAAGGATAATATTTTTTTCTTCCAATTACAAATTCTTCACATTATTTTTTGAAGAGATTATAAAATAGAGCATTTTTTATATGGTCATCAGAGATAGGACCACCAATATATGTCATCAAGAGTTTCCTCCTTTAAATTCCCAACATCTCCTGGATAGATTCACATCAACTGTTAGAACATTGTTTGGATATGTAAACCTTTCTCTTCCTTGGTTTAATGATTTTTCCACTCACTTTTCCATAAATCAACATGATTTTCATAAAGCTCTGTATTGATTTGTGTCAACCATTGGTGAAAACTAACACACCAGCAGCAAAAATAAGATGAGAGACAATATTACTCTTGTATATATTGGTATAAGGAATAATTTTCCTTTCCACTAAGCTCTATTGAAAATTTCTTAAAATTACCTCCTGAGCCATAATAAAGAGATAGGGGGATAATGGGTCTCCTTACCTAACACTACGCACATTCTTGAAGAAGACAAAACCCTTTCCCATAAGAGAAATGGAAAACCATGGGGAAGATTAGAACATATAGAAAAGGTTTCATAACCATTTGTTAAATCCAAATCTTCTCATAACATGGATAATAAATCCCCATTCGATATTTTCATAGGATTTTTCTATTTATAATTGTATGATAACATTAGACAAAAATACTTTTCTGTTAATGTACCCAACCATTTCCTTGGAAATACCAATTTCCCCTTGAATACTCCATCCTTAAATAAAGTCTTATTTTTCTTCTGAGACAAGACTTGGAATAATTCCACTAAGCCTCTGGGAGATAAGTCTTGCAAGGATATTATAGAAAATATTTCACAAATAGATTGTTCGGTACTGGATGAGGGTTGTAGGGTATTTAACCTTTATAATTAAAACAAACTTTGAGGTACACACCCATGTTAAGAGAATTACCTCTGAAAAAATCATTCACCACTCCCACCACTTGAGCTTTCACAAATTCCCATGCAGCAACATAAAATGCACCTGAAAAAACATCCAATCCCAATGAAATTTCATTCTTAGGGTTGGATATAGTCTCTTTGATCTCATACTCTTTGGTACATCCATTAGAAATCCATTTTCAGCATTCCCCACAGTCCCTTGGATGCAACCCATAAAGCTATCAACCTCATTAGATCTTCCTTGTTCATTCCCCCTTGATCTAATCAGCCCCACTAGTAGGCTCTGAAAGGGATCGAGGGCTAGACTCTCCACTATGTCCATATCCAAGGTGAAGGACCCATCCTTGATTTGAAGGTTGATTATCATATTTTTCTTATTATACTTTATTCATGCTTGAAATAATGTAGTATTTATATCCTCATATTTAATTTGTAAGGCTCTCAAGTTCTTCCAACAAACCTTCTCAATATCCATCACCTTATCAGCCAACATTCTATGCTTTTAATTAATAAGAGTAAAACAATTATCCTCCCATATATCCTGAATACCCTCCTCTAACTTATCAATGTACCCCTTGATCTCTATGAGACTAACATCATATGTTGGGTGATCCGAAATCCATTCTTGAATGCTCCTCTTGAGACACTGAAGCCAGTTAAAAAGGACAACCCAAGTATTTACATTAACCTCACTCTCCCATGAGTATTTCATCATTTGTATAAATCCCTACCTATGATGCTAGATTTCCAATTAGAGGAACCATTCAAGACTCATATCACCTCTCTTCAAAACCACCAATAGCGATGCATGGTCTAACAACACTCTTTTGAGGTGATAAAATGAAGCCTATCTGAAGGAATATATTCCCTAAAGGCTGTAAAGTCATAGATAAAGTCAAATCCATGTGCGGTTGATCCCATTATGATTATTTCACCACATTTGGTTGCAACCACTGAAGCCTATGTCCATAAGACCCTTCAAGTCCATGAAGTTTCTGAAGTCTTGCATGTCACTCATGAAGCCTCTAACTCTACCTATATTTTCTAAAACTTCTTCCAATGTATTGAAATCCCCCCCCCACAAACCAAGACCTACTACCTAGCAGAAAAAAATCCATATGACACCATCTATTTATTTTTTTGTAGCCTCACAACTTACATAAATAAAGGATAATAAGAGTTCGGTTCCTCCAGAAATGATATTAGTAGAAATAAACTATGACGTAGCATTTAACAACTCAATATCAATCCCTTTATTCCATAAGACCCATATGTAATTTTTTCATGGAGATTCATGCATAAAATGGGATAATCCCATCTTCTTGGAAAATATAGAAAGATGGTACACCTCTTTCTTCAGTTCCAAAATAACCACAATGGAAGTGAGATTCTGTATGGATTAAGTTGCCATGAACATGAATTTTTATTATTCCCCCAAGCCCTGAGCATTCCAAATAATTTCCAACAACATTAATAGATGAAGGATTTTCCCCCACATCCAGGTTTACCAATTCTAAAAGATGATCCTTCCTTGTTTTCTCCCCTAGACCGGGAGTGCGTGATTATACCTGATGTTCTATCAGGAGATAGAAGAATTTCCTTGTCCACCACTTTAACATCCAATAGGACTTACAGAATCATCAACCTCTATGGCTCCACAAAAACTGAGAACCTATTGGATAAGGTAGGAAGAGGTGTCTGAGATCTGGTTGGAAAACCCTCCGGGAATAAAGATACAATGAGCATCCTTTCTGGTGAGTGGCATGACTCTTGGATCTATTTCATCACACCCTATGACATAGACTTCCAAATAGTTTCTCCCTTGTCACCCAAAGAAATTCCATGGGCCTTCCACAAATCTAGGGGAAAGATCTTCAGAGATCACCGAACTTCAAATAGATTCAACCTCATAGCTTCCATGGAAGAAGATCCATCTAAAGACTCAATGATTTTTGGTTTCCTACATGAAACCAAAGCACTGACTCCTTTGGAGATAGTTGTTTCTATCAAAAATCCTCAGATTGGAAAATGTTGGATCAGTTTAGGCATGGAAAGTGTGAGACTCATAGGGCAGGGACTGTTCTTGTCACGAACCAATCCGAGTCGACCCTGAACCGGTCACCCAGGCCAGCCCGCGACAAGTCCCTAGAGGCATTCCAGATCCTCTCGGGATGGTGAAAATCGCCAAGGGCATCAATAGAGTACACAAGGGAATGATTTATTCCATATATGAACAATCAAACCAATAGCGTAAGGAAATGGACAGCCCAAAATACATTTATATAAAAATTGAACTGAAAATTATTTGAACAAGAAACTAAAAGTACAACTAAGCCAACAACTCAACTCACCAAACCTGATAACCAACTAACTCCATGTGACCCCGCTTTTCACCCTCCAACAAAATGATCACACATTTCCCAAGGTAATCGAACTCAAGCTGAAACCTGCACAAAGGCTAAAAACAGAAGAAGACTATAGGCGTGAGTATTAAAACTCAGTAGGTTAGCCCAATATTCTATTCCTAATGCACATCCATTAAAATAAAAGAAACATCAATTTCAAGTTTTAAATAAAAATATAAAGGTATGTCTTCCAAATGAGGTCCCATTCTATAAAAAAATTACCAGACCAAAACTTGCATGTTTTATAAACAAGAATTCAAGTAACAACTTTTAAAGCGGTGCAAATTCAAAAAGAAAATAGTTTTCAAGGGGGTTTATTTAAATAATTTTAACTTTTAAATAAATCACACACACTACTAAATTTACCAACCAAAAACACCGTATGCCGATGGTGAGTACAAAAGATCCAATGAGCACAAGTCACGGGAACACCCCTAGGCACTAGTCAGTTGTGAGCTCCAGGTACCTCGTATCTCGGTGAAAGTAACCATAATAAATATCTGTTCTCGTGCACATGATCCACTAGTAGGGAGCATACCCATAACCTAGTGGTCCCACAACATCATCATCATCATATTTTAGTTAGTGTTGTCATCTTCAATCTTTCTACGTGAAACAGGGGCCAAATCCCATAGGATCACTAGCATACTAGTACACGTCCGCCCTCCTAGATACCCGTGATTACCTTTAGTGCTCAATCAAGTTACACATATTATCAAATGCACATTTCACATAAAAATTTCATTCCAAAACCATAAACACAAAAACATAATTTAAAAAACTTATGTGACATATTTGGAATCCCTAAAAATCATTTCATGGACCATAAAACAATCCCAATTGCACAACTTGGTATATACAAGTAAAACACTCCTTCATTTTTAGGAAAGGCGAAATGGGCCTTTAAACATTTTCTCAAAACTAACATTTGAAAAAGTTATGAATTTAAATTTTATTAAGTAGGTGTGTAAAAACCATTTATATAATAAAATCACATTCATAAATCCCTTAAAACACTCAGGTGACATATTCAAAACACAACCATTTTTATAAGAATGTGAAACGGGCCATTTTCCGGCAACTCGGGCCAAAACATGTTGTAAACAGAAAAAAAAACATTTGTTTGTAAAACCAAATGCAAATTTTCAATCCATAAAATGATCCCAAAATAATTTTCTTAAATTCTTCCAATATATTTATAAATCCAAACAAATTATTTTAAATTTCACTGGACACATAAAAGCCAACCGGGCAATTTACCGAACACATAGCATGCACTCTTAAAAAAATAACTTATATTAAGCACTTAAAAAGGGATAAAACACCATTTTAATGCCATAAAGTTATTAAATATACTGATACATATTCAAAATACCATAAACCAAGTTACAAATCTCATGGAATAATTTATCAAACAATAGGAGTGCACATTTATACCAAAACAACTATATTTTTATCAAAATAAGTCATAAAACATAATTTGCACACAAAACATTTATAACCAAAGTTTCATGGCATAAAATATAATATAAATAAGGTTATAACAGAATTAAAATGATGAAACTTAAATTATAAAGGTTTTTTCAAGGGACATCCTACCTCAAAACCTTGGTGTAATGAAAAAGCACACCCGAAATCACCCGTCGTAGGTTTATAAACCCTAAAAATATGAAGACCAGACCTAAATTAATATAAACTCCATCAAAAACCAAGGTATAACATAACCCTAGGTTTATAATGAGTAGGGTAGATTATAAAACCAATAAATAATTAAATGAGGAAGAAGAGGGAGGATAAAGGAGATGGAATCTCACCTTTTCCACAAGAAAACTCTTTGTATTCCATTAGATCTCCACCCATAAAGAAAAGGGAATTGAATGAAACTTCATGGAGGGTATATTAAGGTATGTAAGAACAAGTTAAAGAATATTTTTTTGAAAAATAGAACGAATTGAATTAGTTATGTATAAAACTATTTACCGTATCAATTCTGGGAGATTTGAGGTAACCTAATAACTTTCACCCTATTCCAAGACCCATATGAGCTCCAAAGAGGGTAAATAGATAATGGGGATGAGTATAGGGATATTTTATTATAGGGGGAGGTTTAATCACCGAAAAATATTAAAATTTTAATTAGATATAAAAGAAACCAATATGTTTTTTAAAATAGTAAATGGGATCATGGGCTGGCCCAATACCTTAATAAGTAACCCCAATTCACCATGTTTATGAACTTATATGGGGTCCAAAAGGATACGTAAGTTTTAATATGTCAGTATAGGACAATTGGGAAGTGGAATGGGTGAAAAATTATGAAAAAAAAGGAGTTATAAAAGAAACAAATTCGGGTTTTTTAAAACTAGAAATGGGCTCACGGTTGGCCCAAATCATGAAGTAACCACCCTTTCTTCAAAAACTCCTAAAAAACAATGGGGAACTCAAATTAGGGTGATTATACATATATGAAAATTAAAAACTCAATATTAACCTCACCAAATACCCATGAAAAGGATATGTATTTCCAATGGACCAGATCAATTCAAAGACAAAAAAACCAGGTGTGACAAATCTCCCCACCATTAAAGCTTTCCGCCCCCAGAAAGCCATAACACTTTCCAGCTGAAAAATCAAAACCTAAGGATTACCTATAAACATGATCCATCCTATCAAGAAAATGAAATATCATCAACCATCAATGGATTTTAATCCTATAGCTTAAAAAAATACACTACTCACAACCACTTCTGGAAAATCATTGGAAATATCAAGCCACCATCTCCACAACCAAGACAAGAACCCGATTGTTGGGCCTTCTCCCAATGAACCCAACCATCACCAAAACCAAATATCACTCACAAAAACCAAATATTCTAGGGGATTCATGAATTTACTCCCCACTATTAAGAAACAACTATCACTAGAAAAGTTCTTAGGATGAAAATCCATAGGACCCATGGTGAGTCTCCCCACTGTTAGAAACCAACTAGCAACGAACAGACAAGAATTCAATAGGATCTAGAATTGGGCCTCACTCACACAAGACCAAAAAAAGTCTCCTACAAAAACCTACAATACCAAGTTAATAGGGTTACAACATGGACATCTAAACCACCCACTCCCAAACGGAGGAGACAAGAACTGGGCCAAGACTTTCAATACGGATCTGGACCCCCACCACTCGGGGAGGGAGGGAAGGGGACCCAATAATTAGGCCATTGAAACTACAAAATAAAAAAATTAACTACCCAACACTCTCCACCTACGAATAGGTAACACCAAGACCACCCCCGATTTTCACAGGAGGTCCACACAGGGACACTGATCGAAAACCCACATCCATGAAGGTATAACCATAGACATTGTGTGAGGGTTAATTCCACCACCCTTGTTGTGACAAAGGTAAATTCACAGTAATGAGGAACCACAATAGATACATAGAAACTACCATACCACAATGGTGGAGACATGAGCCTGGTCAAGCTCCCCATACCTCTGGAGATTTCCTGACTGCGTTAAAAGCTTCACTCTAAGGCCTATGGCTGGAGCCCTGATTCTTGAAGCATCTGCTACACTACAATCAGGGTTATAAGGATTACACCACTCAAAAAAACTCACATTCTCAACAAAACACCTTCATATAAATAGGAACTCATAGATTCATATCAAAATTTTGTCTCACGCTGAACAAGGGGCAGAATGGACAAGGAATACGGCGAAACACATCAACATCACCGAACACAACTACTATGTCCAAAAGAAATTATCAAAACCTATAAGCACTTTCAATCAATGCCAAACAGCTCTCTATTCCAACAAATAGATTGAGGCATCATCAAAAGAGGTGGATTTAACATTTGAAATGAATCCTTAGGTTGATCAGTAGGAATGATTTCCAACGGAGAACTATCCATGGCCACATCACAACATCAAACACATCTTTAAGAACCCAATAAACATTAATCCAATACTGAGCCACCAACAAGATCTCATCTCCAGATACAACAAGAGTATGACTTCTAGATAATAAGTAATCTTACTTAATAAAAAACTCTTCTAAGATATAGAAAAATCAAGCCACATAACCATTGGTTTAAAAAAAGGCCACAAATTTTCATCTCAAAAAACTTTTTAAAAACAAACTAACTTGGTGGGTGTCCACATTCACCAATGGTGTTTCATCAATTCTCACCCACATGCACATTTCCATGCCACCCCAGGAACCCAAACACCATGCCATATAGGCCATACTTCCAGATATCAATAAAACCATGCATGTGAGCACCCATGAAAACACCAAAGGCTAAAACAAAACAACATCATTCCAAAAATCATTTACCTTAAAAAGGAACACCAACCACTAAGTCAAAAACCCTTTTCATATTTCACAAAAAAACCAAAATTCATTAAGAACCATTTGCTTAAAAACCTACCGCTTTTCATTTTTAAAAAATTTTAAAATAACCAAGACACTCCAAACAACCCCTTCCCATTTTTTTAAAATTTAGAAAGGTATATTTTCATAATTAGAGGTCCATTGAGACCAATACCCTTTCTAGTAAAACACCAACCAATCAAAACCAATTTCCAAAACTAATTTATCCGATTCAAAAACTTTTTAACATCCCAAAATACACCATTTAAAACAAATATTCAGAATCGCCTTAAAAGGATTCACAATTTCAAAGCATTTTATTCCAACAAACCACAAGTTTAGATTATGGATAATTAAATACCATTAAATCATTTCCACTTCCCTCTAAAAAAAATATTTTTTTCACAAAAACACAACCTTCTAAAACCATTCTTATATTTAATTTTTGAAAACCCCATTTTTCACTTTTCAAAATCCAATCCTTCCTTTAAAACCCATTTCCACAGTTCTCACACAAGGATTTTCAAAACAAAAATTCAGAATTCAAGAAAGGTTCAAGAGACCCAAAAAAGGGGAACTAGTGTCGGTGGGTGACTTGACCATATAGTTGGCGCCCATATGTCAAACACAACACCAACATAGAGAGACTTATTAGAATCATTACCTAGCTCCACATGGATTTCTAGGCCCTACGAGCTCATGGAGGCCATTAGTCAAACTCCCCTTGTCATATCCCAACACCAAACAATCAACAAGAACAAAGGACACTAATAAAACCAGACTTTCCATGGAAACTAGAGGATTAGAATGAGAAAGAGTTCACGAAGATCTTCCTGTAATTACCATTCAAGTCCCAAAAATCCTAATCCATCTACCTTGACATCCCCAAAATAACATGGTCTCTCTAAAAAGAAAGGTCTTCTAATATCCGACCTCCTCTGATACCATTTTGTCACGAACCAGTCCGAGTCGACCCTAAACCGGTCACCCAGGCCAGCCCGCGACAAGTCCCGAGAGGCATTCCTAATCCTCCTGGGATGGAGACAAGCACCAAGGGAATCAATAGAGTACACAAGGGAGCTATTTCTCCCTTATATGAACAATCAAACAAATAGCAGAAAGAAATGGACATCCCAAAATACATTTATATAAAAATTGAACTGAACATTATTTGTACAAGAAACTGAAAGTACAAATAATCTAACAACTCAACTGACCAAACCTGATAACCAACTAAATCCATGTGACCCCACTGGTCACCCTCCAACAAAATGATCACACATTTCCCAAGGCGATAGAACTCAAGCTGAAACCTGCACAAGGGCTAAAAACAGAAGAAGACTATAGGTGTGGGTATTAAAACTCAGTAGGTTAGCCCGATATTATATTCCCAATGAACATCCTTTAAAATAAAAGAAACCTAAATTTAAAGTTTTAAATAAAAATATAAAGGTATGTCTTCCAAATGAGGTCCCATGCTATAAAAAAATTACCAGACCCAAACTTGCATGATTTATAAACAAGAATGCAAGTAACAACTTTCAAAGCGGTGCAACTTAAAAATGAAAATAGTTTTCAAGAGTGTTGCTTTAAAGAATTTTAACTTTTAAATAAATCACACACACTACTGAATTTACCAGCCAAACACACCATATGTCGACAGTGATTACAAAAGATCCAATGAGCACAAGTCACGGGAACACCCCTAGGCACTAGTCAGTTTTGAGCTCCAGGTACCTCATATCTCGGTGAAAGTAACCATAATAAATATATATTCTAATGCACACAAGCACTAGTATGGAGTATACCCATAACCTAGTGGTCCCCAAAAATCATCATCATTATAGTTTAGTTAGTGTTTTCATCATCAATATTTCTACGTGAAACAGGGGCCAAACCCCACAGGATCACTAGCATACTAGTACACGTCCGCCCACCTAGATACCCATGATTCCCTTTAGTGATCAATCCAGTTACACATATTATCAAATGCACATTTCACATAAAAATTCCATTCCCAAACCATAAACACCCAAACATCCCACAAAATTTCTTCACATTTCTTTCACGAATCAACAAACTGGTAAATATTTTCGTAAAACAATTTCAAGGAGTGTATTGAGGCTTTGCACATAAAACTCATTCAAAAAACACTATTTCAATTATAAACCCACATCCAAACCATAAAAAACCATATTTGGAATCCCTAAAAACATTTAATAAAATCATTTAATGGACCATAAAACAATCCCAATTTCACAACTTGGTATATACAAGTAAAACACTCCTTCATTTTTAAGAAAGGCCAAATGGGCCTTTAAACATTTTCTCAAAACTAACATTTGAAAAAGTTGTGAATTTAAATTTTATTAAGGAGGTGTGTAAAAACCATTTAAAAAAGAAAACCACATTCATAAATCCCTTAAAACACTCAGGTGACATATTCAAAACACAACCATTTTTATAAGAATGTGAAACGGGCCATTTTCCGGCAACTCGGGCCAAAACATGTTGTAAACAAAAAAAACATTTGTTTGTAAAACCAAATACAAAATTTAAATACATAAAAGGATCCTAAAATAATTTTATTACATAATTATAATATATTTATAAATCCAAACAAATTATTTTAAATTTCACTAGACACATAAAAGCCAACCGAGCAATTTACCGAACACATGGAATGCACTCTTAAAAAAACAACTTATATTAAGCACTTAAAAAGGGATAAAACACAATTTTAATTCCATAAAGTTATTCAATCTACTGAGACATATTCAAAATACCATAAACCAAGTGCGAAATCTCATGGAATAATTTATCAAACAATAGGAGTGCACATTTATACCAAAAAAACTATATTTTTATCAAAATAAGTCATAAAACATAATTTGCACACAAAACCTTTAGAACCAAAGTTTTATAGCAGAAAATATCATATAAATAAGGTTATAACATAATTAAAATGATTAAACTTAAATGATAAAGGTTTTTGCAAGGGACATCCTACCTCAAAACCTTGGCGTAATGGAAACGCACACCCGAAATCACCCATCGTGGGTTTATAAACCCTAAAACTATGAATACCAGACCTAAATGAATATAAAATCCATAAAAAACCATGGTATAACAGAATGATATGTCTATAATGAGTAGGGTAGATTATAAAACCAAGAAATAATGAAAGGGGGAAGAAGAGGGAGGATAAAGGAGATGGAATCTCACCTTTTCCATAAGAAAACTCTTCGTATTCCATTAGATATGCACCCATAAAGACAATGGAATGAGATTAAACTTAATGGAGAGTCTCTTAAGTTATGTAAGAACCATATAAAGAATATTTTTTTGAAAACAAGCATGAATTGAATGAGTTATGTATAAAATGATTTACCTTATCAATTCTGGGCTATTTGAGGTAACCCGAGAACTTTATCCATAATCTGTGAACCATATAAGCTCCAAAGAGGGTAAATAGATAATTTGGGTGCGGATAGGGATATTGTATTCTAGGGGGAGGTGGAATCACCAAAAAATATTAAAATTGTAATTTGATATAAAAGAAACAAATATGTTTTTTAAAACAGGAAATGGGATCATGGGCTGGTCCAATACCTAAATAAGTAACCCCAATTCACCATGCTTATGAACTTATATGGGGTCCAAAATGATACGGAAGTTTTAATATATAAGTATAGGACAATTTGGAATTGGAATTGGTGAAAAAAGATGAAAAAAAAGGATTTATAAAAGAAACAAATTTAGTTTTTTTTTAACTTGAAATGGGCTCACAGTTTGCCCAAATCATGAAGTAACCACCCTTTCTTCAAAAACTCTTAAACAAACAATGGGGAACTCAAATTAGGGTGATTAGACATATAAGAAACTTAAAAACTCAAGATTAATCTCACAAAATACCCACAAAAAGGATCTAGATTTCCAATGGACCAGATCAATACAAAGACAAAAAAACGGGTCTGACATTTCTGATATGACAACAGGACAAGACCTGTAGGGTTAGAAACTGTCTCCTGAAGGGTTTTAGGCATGTTAACCAAACGTTTTTAATTTTAAAATCCCACTTGTATGTCACAAACTCCTCCCAGATAAGAAGTGGATAATGTTGGAACCTTCTCCACTATAACCATATCTTTAGATCCTTCTAGTATAACTGTGTTGAAATCCACATAAGGGTCGCCCGATAGGATAACACTGACCTGACCAGAATCTCTGGTCCCATCTGTTATCTTGTGATAGAAGTCCACCTAGTGGACCTAAAATCCACACACCACATAAAACCTAGGCAGATCTTGATAATACAATCATTTCCACCAGTTGAAGGCATCTCCAACCATGATGATGATCTTTAAGAGGAACCTCTCTTCCAGATTCATCTCTACATAGACCGGAGGGCATGAGGCTTCCTGAAGACACCGCATGTTCTCATCCATGTAGATAAAAATACCCACCGCATTGACAATAGATTTTAAGATAGACGTATTGTACAGTGTTAAGGGAAGCCCAGGAAGCCGGATCTATACTGCTTTCATTCTTGACTTTTTGTCATAGTGATCTTCCCAAGACCAACTCTAAAGAGTAAAATTCCATGCACTGCAGTGTTGATCCACCCTGGTCCAATCCTATATGAATTCATACCTATTAAACAACTAAATAAAAAATGAAAACCTAGAGAGTTTAGAAACTTCCACAGGCTGTTGGAGAGCCCGTGAGCTTACGAACATCCTGAATAAATTGAGAGTCGGATTCTTGTGACCAAAATGAGAAACGAGGGAAAGATCATGATATGCAGAGGCCTTGCAAAGTTCCCCCTTAAAATGTTCAACAATGGGGTAATCATAAATATTATAATCACATCTAGTTGAGAGCCTTATTGGCATAATTCTAGGAATTCTTACATCAATAGAAGGCAATGGCGCACTAGTTAATACATCCTTAAAAGATTTAGTCGTCGAACAACCCACGGGGGAAACTCCAACTTACCCAGGTGGTGGGGTCCAACTTTTTTTAAAGATCTCCCCAAAGGATCAAGGAAGAAGGAATGTCATCACCAAGAATAGGAATCACGTTAAGAGAGAATCTTAGATCCATTTTCCTTTCTACACTTACCTTGAAACTCTATAATCACTTTAATGCTTTAGACATGTGTGTCATAAATATGAGGCGTGTGATCTGAATAAAGTCTTCAAAAAATAGATAAATTATTTATCCTAATTAATCATTTTCATATTTATTGGTCCATATATATCTTAATTAATATATCCTCTATGATAAATATTTGAATCCTCACTCATTTGTGTGAAGAAGTAACAATCTTTCCCTTTTGAAATGTAGCAAATTCTTATTTTCTTTATATATCCCTTAATGAACAAGACATCATAAACATTGTATCCTTATTTCAAATTGTTTATATTATTTTTTACAATGTTATCAAACCTCTGATGTCATAATTATTTCTCCTCTTTCATTCTCAAATAACATGAATTTTTATATCCTTCAACTTGAGATAGTTTACCTCTAGTTCCCTATCCTTGAGTTGTAACACATCTATCTTTCATCACCATAACAAAAAAAAATTATCCTTAAAAAAGATCACTTTGTTTCTTTCATCGTGCAGTTATGAAACATTCAATGGGTTATGTTTCAAACCATTAATTAATAGAGTACTCTTAGACTTCAAATATTTATCTCATATCTCTATCAATCTAACTCCTTTGATTTTGAGTGAAACATTAATACAAAATATGGTTGATCCTTATTTATATTTATTAATTCATTTGATAAACTTCATATCCCCACTCATGTGTAATGAACATCCATTCTCAATTATCCATGGATGGTTCTTTTGAAAATATTTCAAAGAAACTTTCACTTAATTATCTTTTTATTTTCCTCTCTATTTATTCTTATAAAATATTTGAGCACTATTCATACTCAATTATAATATAAAAATGGTAATACACACTTTACCCAAATGACTTGGTTGATTACATATTATATAAAATTCATTCAGAACATGAAATTGATTTTTCATTTGAATGCCTAAATTTTCTATCTCTTTATAAACATATCTTCTTTGAGCGGGTTGTCTCACCCTTCAAATCCTTTTATCCAATATATATAGAATTGTTTAAATATATTTTATTGGATCATAAATTACTTTACACATACTCTTAACCACCAAAGCACCAACATTACCCAAAAAATGAAAATATTCTAGCACGTTGCTTGTTATCCAAATAGTGGAACATGATTTCCATCAACTTTCTGACCACTTATATCACTACACCTTGAGTCCTCACCGACTTATCATGTAGAATATTTGGAATAAAACTTGATTTTATTTAATTGATTTTTATCCTAAAACATGTTTTACTAAAAATCAATAAGTTATTTTTCTTTTTCTTTAATGTTCTCTTTCGATTGATCATTAAACTTCTTCTCTTCGTCAAGGGAGTCATTAAAACTCCTAAATTCTTTCATCAACTGAAACTTTATTTCCCCTAGTTATTTATTAGATAATACATCTTTATTCACCTTATAAATAAATAATTTCTCACTATGACCAATAGGTGATGAATCTTATTTACTTTCACAATCATCATACTCTTCTTCATTTATCTTTAAAAAATAACTTATCTTTTTCAATTTTGATATTTTTTTTATTTTTCCATAGAAGATATATTCTTCTTTTATAATAAGACTTATTCCCAAAGAACTTATTTGACAACATATCCTTATCTTCACTTTATTCTTATTTTATATTTAGAGAATTTTTAGTAAAATTTTCAATACCTCAAAATCTAAAACATTAAAAAGAGAATTTATAATGATATATTCCTTTTAATTTTCTACCACTTCTTAATATATATTGAAAACCAACCTAGGTCTCCCCTAAACCAAGAACCTGATCCAGCATGCGGCATGCCTAGGGTGCATTCTCAATCACCTTAGGCTGGAAACTAGTTCTAGTGTATCACATTTATAGTCTTTGTGAATTATTTTACCTTAAATATAGAAATAAACCCATATAATTAGAGTTCACAATATGAATAAATAAAATAAATCAATAAAATAAATAATAAATAAATAAATCACATGAACTAAAAAAAATCCAAGAAAAGAGATTGATACAAAAACATCCCAATAGAATATGAAATAAAACTAAACTGGAACCCACCATTGTAGTGTGAACCTTAGTTACTTCCCAAATCCCATCGTGGACATTCAAGTAATAATCCTAACCCAACATAAGGACTGTAAAATCCCCTATAACCTAAAAGGAAACCATTAGAACTACATAAACCAAAGGGAGTATGCAGGGTGTGAGTAAAACTGGTCCCAGTGGTATTTCCCTAATGATTTTGGGTGGTTCCTTTCAAATGAAATTTCATTTTACCCAAGTTTTAAATACAAAAAGAAAATTAATTTTCATCAATAAGTATATAAAAACCAATATTATATCCATAACCATTTTTATAAACTTTCCTTTAAAAATTTTCTTTAAATGAAATCAATCACTTAAAAAACATTTCTATAGATGAAGCCACCTATATAAAAAAATCCAATTTAAGTCTATTTTCAAATCACTTTAAAAAAAGTTTTTTAAAAATAAATTTAGAAACATTTTAAATTAATAGGTTAGAAGTAAGAATAAGGAAACATAACACTAATCCACCATATCCCAAATAAAATAAAGAACCAACCATCATTAAAAGTTCATGGTGCCATAAAGGTTTATTGAACTAGGGAACATAAATTAAAGTCCCATATAGAGTCATCTAGTATCATGGGAAACACACTAGGTCATAAGGTAAGATAGTACAAGACCATACCAAGTGTGGACTAACTTTCAGATTATATTGCATCTTAATATAATCCTCCTAACTAGCTTAAAACTAGCCTAGAGTCGTGGGAACTACCCACTAGTCCCAAATCATAATTAGGGGGACACTGGTAGTGTGAAACTATCCAATATAACATAAATATATACATCTAAATTAGTTCATATTGATCCCATGAAAGCATGAAATATGAGGTGAGATATAAAATAAGAATAATAAACATCAGCAATAAGTATACCTCACCCCCAACACCCTCGAAAGAAACAGCCTCGATCAAATTATCCATATCACATATAATATATTAGACAATAAATAGGGCCATTATACACCTACATTATCTAAGATTCATTCAAAAGATTCAAATAGGAATTTATTATAGTGGACTTGGAATTCCAAGTTATTTTTTAATGGTTTGAAATTCTATTTCAAACCATTATTTCAAAAATGGTTCATAAAGACCAAACTTAAATCCATTTAAAAATATAAAACCCTTTATTTAGTAACCATTAAAAAATAAAATCCTTATTTTTATCCAAATCAAGATCCAAAAATGTTCAAATATCATTATAATGATCAATTTACTTTAAAAAACTCTTTCAAACATGTTTACAAACATATAGCATGAAAAATACCTTTTTTAAAACTAGAAAACACCAAAACAATGTTTTATTCCATGTCTAAATCCTTCCCAAAAATTTGTAAAATCTAATAGAACTATCATATATAATTATAATTCAATACACAAGTCATTTTAAAAAATCAAGCACAAAATGGCATGTCAAATAATGGACGAACAAAAAAACGCCTACCTTGGTTCAACGACAATCGAGCCGGAATTCATCATCTATGATGGAGGATGATTTAAAAAGTAATGAGATGCCCTTAAAATCATAAACATTTAAATTAACTTAAATAAACCCATCATGAATCCTAAAACCACAACCCTATTACTGTTAGGGTTTCAAAAGGAATAGAAAACTAAGGTAAAAGATAGGGGGTGTAAGAAGAGAAGTAAAACCAATAAAGTGGAGGGATTTACCTTGAGAAGTGGCTTGTATTCAGTGTATAATCGCATCAAAATTTATAAAAAATTAGGGGAGATCTCTCCTTGTGTGTGTTTGGATCAGTTGAATAGGAGGGGAGGAAGAGGGGTGAAACCCATTAAGTCCCAAGAGGGAAAAAGGTTCATTTTCTACTTTAAAAAACTAGCAGAAAGGGGGATATGGTAAGGCCTTGAAACCATAATATAGAAACATCCCCCAAGTTCCCTCCATGTTGCAACCTTGGTCACCACATCATATAGCTACCTCATGGAGGCCCTATTGTGGTATAGTCTGGGGGTTATGATTAAACTTGACTAAAACCAACATAGGGGCTCTACCCCCCACCCCAACCCTCTATAATGTGGTCCAAGGGCCATGTTACAACTATAATATAGGGAGATTAGTCCCCTTCCAAAGAACCTCCACAATTCAATATGACAGTTGCATTGTAGCCATTCCAAGATCACAACCTCTATGCTGCAGCACTCCCCACTACTCTGTGGAGCCTCACCTACACCCTCTACCACGCCATAACACCCCATTTTGTGGCATGGTCCTCTATCAACCTATAACATTCAACCTATATATTTATCACCTGGAACCACCTAAAAACAATTTAAATTCTCAAAGACCCACAAAAACTCAGAAATTAAATAATATACCTCAACAATAACTTGTGTGTGTGAAAATCTTCCACATAATGCTCATTTCCCCCATAAAGTATTAATAAAAGTACAAGATATAATAAGGGACTACCATAAAACCTCACACACCAGGGTGGGTGGGTGGAAAATAACTAGATATAGAAGCGCCTAAATAAAGAACAATAAAAACATATAATTTCTTTAAACCTAGCCATATGAACCCATAGATACCACAAAACATCTCCAAGAACAAAGTAAGTACGATCATAAAGTAAGATCCTATAATAAATAGAGAAACAACATAGTTTTTCCCCACCATTCAAAAATTATCTAAGATGGTGAAACAAAAGAAGGTACACACCACTGTCCTAAAACATTAACTAAGAAAATAAATCTCCAAGGACTATCCAATTTACATGAAATGTGAACAATCACAAAATAAACCAACTCTAATTAATAAATAAAACATGACCCCAGAAGAATCCATCATCAGAAAACTAGAAACCACCACCAATATCGACGATGAATCTCAACCACATAACCCGTGATGAAAAACCCCAAAACATGCCTCATCAAGAAACAATATGGGTACTAGACCCGAGTCACCATACTCAATGGGTAAATTGGGACCTCAAATCCAAAATACTATCCCACAATGATTATATAAAACCAAAACCAAAATTATTTAGTGATCAACATCCCAAAGGAAATACTCATCCCAATTACCCATGTATTGACCCTAAAGTATCCCATGTTTAAACCAATAAGAATCCATCCTTGATGCATCTACATTAAAGCACACTTACCAAGAGAAACACTATCCAAGCAATAAGGCATGCACGAAACTCAAAATAATATACCATACACAATATTCAGATTAAAAACCTCAATACACATTAGATAAGTGTTCCCAAAATATAAAAAAGAATCCAAAAATGATAGCTACCCAAAATATGATTACACTCAAGACCTACTCCTCCAATAAATCATTATACAGATTTTCTAAAGGTGGCCCAGGAGGTCACATCGGTGGAAAACCCTTGGATATTTCATGAAAGAGTACTTAGAATGTCCAGGTGCTCCACATTTAAATCATACAAGAGGCTTTCTCTTCTTCTTTTCAGATAACTACCCCTCATCAACCACATTTTCTTCCAACACAGGATCTACTAGATATTGATCCTCACCTAATAGAACACCTTCACTCACTTTAACTAGGATATCTAGACTAATATAGTCCGGGTAGAATTGAAAACACATTAAATCCTCCTCATCTACTCCATGGCCTCAAGGGTACCTTTTTCACCATTGAATAATCATGGATGTTGATTTAGGAAGGATTGGATGGGGTATTAGAATAAGGCAAAACTTAAATCCCCACTCAATCATGAGTCTGGGTGGAGTCAATAGGCGAAGAGGCAGCTCATAGATAATGAGATCAGCTATCTAGAAGATCATACCAATGAACAGACTTTCCACTTTTCTTTAATGAATCTCTAGGAGGCAAACTCTAAAAATCATAAAACACAAAAAAAAATTAGTTTACGGATCTAAAAATCCTATCACATAACACCAACATAAACTAAAACACCCAAACATAACTCACCCAAAAAAACATATATAAAACTCTTACTTAAAATTTTCACACACAATAAAAAAAATTAAAACATCTAGTTTCATTTGATGCTTTTAAATGACCCCGTGTTTTAAAAAAACATTTCATGATCATTAAAACAAACAAAAAATCCCTTAAGTGCCAAGCCCCTTTTTCATCCCAAAATATGTTTAAAATTTCATTTTAAAACCAAATATATTTGAAAATATTCTATACATACTATAAGGTTTAAAAAAATTAAATGATTTACAAACCTAATTCCAAACTAAAACACCTTTTTCACCCAAAATAAACCCCTTTACCACATTCCAAACAAAAGTAAAATTCAAATGATTCAATGAAACTCAAATTAAAAACTAATCTCAGAAACATAAAACCAAACTTCAACATATGAAAGTAAACATTAAAACATAAATCTTAAATAAATCCACATGCAATCACATCAATTCACCACAAAACTCCCTTAATTAATATCACATCAATTGTAAAGACTATTGAGGTGATTGTGTAAATAAAGGGAGGTAAATAAAAAATCTTAGAGAAAAAATAGTATTGTGCATGATTTGGTAACATGAGTTAGTAAACCATGCACCAACCATGTGAAATTATCTATAACGGCTTAAGAACCATATTCATAAGTTTCACACAGTTTAACAAACCATGCGAGATAACCATGAATCTCTGGTTATCTAACCACATTTTACTAGAAAACTTAAGGTGGCCCCTTAAATCATGGATGTGATCATCAGTAATAAAAATAGCATTATGTCATATCAAAATACTACATTGAAATCCATAATTGAACACAAAATCAACACTTAAATCCCTATCACCCATGGAAGCTTGAGGTTCGATATGAATAAGAGCTGGCTAGGTACTATTTCAACACTCAACGCCTGAGTCTCGCTAACAATCCTAATATCTATACTACCCAAACACATCCCAAATAACAAGTGTTTGTTCTGGTCCCATTTTTTCAAGTTCTAACCCATGTTTCCCCTGAACCGGGAACCTGAGCCATCCCATAACATACCCAAGGTTCATTCTTGATTTCTTTGGGCTAGCAATTAGTGGCAAAGTCTCACAAAATAATCTTTGGAAATTATATCACCTTCAATATATAAATAAACCCATACAATTAGAGTTCAAGTCATGAAAAAATAAAACAACTCAATATACTGAATAATAAATAAATACATCACATGAACCAAAAACAAAATTCAAGCCAAGAGGCCAGTAAAAAAACATCCCCGGAGAAAATGAAATAAAAAAGAACTAGAACCCACCATCTCCTTGTGACCCTCTGTCACTCCCCACATCTTATCTCAATCATCCCAGTAATATTACCCACCCAATATAAATATGACCAAATCCCCAAGAACCTGAAAATAATTTTTTAAAAGTGGATTCCTTAGACCCAACTTTTTCTGTACTCTTCTATTACCATTTAATGTATACATTGAGATATACATGATGGACACTTACCATTATAGTGTATATATTTTTGCATCTATAATTTAAATGGTAATTTCTATAGATTAATTTTCTTATCAAAAGGTTATAGTAGATCCCATAATATAATGAGAACCTCGAGATACTATGACATTAATCTTAAATATATGTCATATGGTCTAGATACAACATACTGATTGGAAACAGTTGATGTCTGACTATTAGGTGTTGGGGGCTCATAAGCATTGAGACTTATTCTCATGAAGTTTTCACTTGTTTATCTCTTGTAGGTGAGATCATGAGGAGAAACCCACCAATAGGAACACCACATTTTTTAGGTTTCATTGGTAGTTCCTATTTACGGGTATGTGTATTGGTGTCCTGACTTGAGATCATTATCACTGTGTTCCATTTGATCGTATACTTTTAGGAAAGGAAAAAACCATGATAATAAAATTTTGGTGAGGTAGCATGTTTTGGGTGCATCATTAGTGGTGTGACATTGGTTGAATGATCAAGATTGAATTTGTTTCTTTCAATTTGAGAAAGTAATATCTCAGGCCCAATTGATTAGGATGGTAGTACCTTCATAAATCATTGTCCAAGGTAGTTGAAGGTAAGTTCGTATAGTTAGATCAATAGATAATAAAGCAATAAAGGTTGATGACACAGGTGTGCATCCTTCTATAAATGATATAGAAAAATAAATAGATTATATTACACAGTGTGTTTTTGTAGGTTGGTTGTTGTTGATATGACTATTCATTATCTCTTTAGGGGCCTTGATGGGTTGCTAAACTTCACTCTTGGTCTGTGAATACTATTCATTGCTATTAAGATAATGTTCTAGAGGGTGATATACAATAGCGTATTCAATAATCTTTCCTATTATGGTGAATAGGTAAATAGGATATGGTGGGACCCACCATGGGGTCCGAGGGTTATCCAAGTATTAACGATCACCGATGAATAAATAAATTCATTGTTATTAAAGTACATAATAATTGAGTTGAATTTGTTTATTAAAATTATTCATGAGGTATTTAGTAAATACAAGAAAAATATTATATGAACAAATATCATTTTTATACTCAAGATTCATTTAATATTAGCGGGAATTACAAGTTGAGTTAATGGCTCAGGTTTATCATGTAATATATTTAATATATATTATAAGTATGTGATAAAATATAAATAATATTTATGACATAATTAGTTCATCATAACTATTTATTTATTACTTATTTAGTGCGTTTAGCCTAACCCGCAATTGGTGTGGAAGGTTTTCGAGGCCCGAGTAATTATTTATATAATCAAAACTAATTTATTTAATTAATTTAATTTTTTATTAAATTAAATTAATTAAAATTTATTTTTTGGTTTTAAAAAATAATATTTAATACTATGTAAAAAATAAATTAAATTTATGTATTTAATTAAATTAATTAATTTATTTATTTTTTGTAATTAAAATTAAATTAATATCGGGACTAAATAAATTATTTGAATTTAAATAATTCATTTAATTTATTTAAAAACTATTGTACTTTAAATTTACTGCAATTTAATTTTTTCACTCCAACTGGTCTTGAACAATTGATCGAGACTAGGTATGTCTGAATGATTTATTTAATTATTTATTGTGTATGATGTTTGTAATAAGTAGTTAATTTTTATGAAGGTCTGTGCATCTTCATCTTTTCGATCAATATGTATAAGGGTCCGCTTGTCCAATTTATCAATCTGTATTTTTCACTCCTGAGACCCCCTCACTTACGTGTGACTATTTTTTTCTATAAGGAGGATGTTGTAAGTCATGGACCATGCCAAGTTGATGTGAAATCCAAATGAGAAGTAGACACACTAAACAGGGAAAAATTGCATCATGAGTTAAGCTAAGACTCAGGTATGATACCCATAGGTCATTTTTAATCCATTAAGTTTTAATGGATCAATTAATATTATAGGCTCAAGACCAGTTGGGTATATTTATTTCCTTTATGCATTTGTTTTTTATTTTATGAATTTTCATGTAAGTGAGAAACACATGAAATAATAAATATTAAAATTCATAAATATGCGATGAATTTTTTTCTATTAATGTCTAGTTGTGAGCGCGATAACATAGAATGAATAGATTAATATAAATATATTACATTCATCAAATAAAAATATAAAAAAAACAACAATGAAATATTAAGTCAAAAATGTCTTCCATGGTTTAAATTTGAACAAAACCAGGTGTTCGGGGTGCTTGATCAGCCATAGTTGAGGGTATCTCTGTAAAGACTCAGAAATTTCAAGGAATTTTTTTTCTTAATTTCTTGGGGATTTTACAAGAACGCAGTTTCTGACGGTGCCTAATTCCGAGGCCCGGTGTGCCCGGAATCAATTTTCGAAGTTTAGCTCGGGTACGTTTAATGAACGAACGAGCGGGTTTTTTTAACTTTTAATCAGGTTCATAGAATCTAAATCCGAGGGCACAGATGAAACCACAGCACTGGTAATTGCTTAAGAGGACCATTACCAAAGATGCCTTTGCTCGAGAGGAGTTGATAAAAATTTGCGGATTAATAAAGAATTGAATAAAAAAATTGTGGAACAATTTTTTATTAATTCTTTATCCTAGTGGTTATATCCAACATGGGGTAGTTAGGGTGGGACCCACAAGCCCCTAACTACCCATGAGAGGATTAAAGGTAAGGTAGGGCCCATATGAGCCCCCACCTTTTCACTTCCCCAAAACTCCTTAAAACCCCCCTATTTAATTTTGTAACTCATCTTAAATTGAGTAACCTTCCATTTCTTCTCTCTCTCCCTTAACTCTCGCCAACACATACCTTAATTAATTAATTGAACCTATTCAATTAATTAACTAAGTTTTTTGAATTTTGAAAGAAAATACTTGTGTTAATAAAATAATAGCATGAACCTATTATTTTACTTTGACACATTTTGTGTGGGGAGAAAAGGGAAAGAGATCTTGTGTAAAAGAAGGAGGAAGTTCCTCTTGGGTGGAAGAACATCATCCTCTCCGTGAAGAACGGTTCTTCTCCGACGAAGAACATCAACCCCTCAACTTAGAACGACTCGGCGACCCGGATTCTTCTGTCTACTTCTTCCTCCATGACAAGGGAGAAGTCACCGACTGTGGTGATCATCGCCAACGACAACGTACCTTCCTTCTTCGTCACCGCAACAAGTGAGGAGACGTCGTTTCCTCCTCGGACGCACCCTGACGTCCACGGAATCTACGTCCGACCCCCGCAACGCCATTATCCGCAACACCCGACGTGTGACGTCAAATATCTAGGTAGGGGTTAATTACTTTTTGTTCATGAAATATCATTTGTCGTTCTTTGTCTTTATTTTTGGGCCACTTGATATCAACTTATCGGGAGGAGGTCGGACCACACGAACACGGCAGACTCTCCTCCCCTTTTGTTGTTGTGTTGTTGAGGTTCGAAAGAAGGCAGCATGGTGCAACAGCACCACGCGGAATAATGGAGAAATTCGGCAAAGATGCATGGCGCCGTCGCGCCGCGCCTTTGAGGTCGAACGAACCCGCGGCCGGAGTCGGGCTGCAACGAAGGGGCGTGGCACCGTCGTGCCGCGCCGGAGAACCACAAAGACACTGCGGCTAGAGCAGGGCCGTGGCGGAGGGGCGTGGCGCCGTCACGTAGCGGCGGTCGGACAAGGCCACGGCTCAAAGCCACAGCGGTGCAAGGTGGGGCGGCCGGAACCGCCAGCACGTCGGAGGGCTGGACCACGGTGGGTCCCGCGGTGGCAACACCGGCTGGTCGGACCGGGCCGGCCGTTTCAGGGGGAGACTGGGGGTAGTAACCCCCGATTGGCCAAATGATCACCCCCCCCCCTCACGTAGGGGTCGCGGTTACTAAAACAGGGGGGCAGCGCCCCCCCCCCCCCCCCCCCCCCCCTTTCACTCAGTTCGGCGTGGCCGAGCTGGCCACGCGGGCCGCGAGCGCGCGCCATGCCGGGCCGGGCCGTCTAGGCCAGGCTGGGCCACCCAGGCTGGGTCGGGCCATGCCCAGGCCGGGTTGGGCCGTGCCCTAATGGGCCGGACCTGGACCCGGGTTAGGTCGACCCTGTTCGGGCTGACCCAGGGGGGGTATCGGGCCGCGTAAGACCAGGCCCGAACCCCCTATTTTCGGACAGATCTGTTCAAATGCCCATAACTTGGGATTTGGACCTCCGATCGACACACCATTAGTTGAGATGCGATCCTTGGATCGAGACGGTCGTTTTGGTATATTACACTCAAGGTTTTGGAGAACTTTGGTTACGGTTGGGTTGGTTCCGACCTGAAACCAACCGGGCCCACAGAGTGGAAACGCTTATAACTTGAGCTTCGGACGTCCGATTGATGTGCCGTTGACTTTGTTGGATTCCTCTTTATGAGACGGAACTTTTGGAACACTTATCCTGAGGTTTGGATGCAGTTGGATAGTGTCCAGGTTGGATTGAACCTGAAATCCAACCGGACCCCTGGAATGGAAAAGCTGATAACTTTCAGACCGGACGTCTGTTTAACGAACCGTCAGTGGCGTTGGTGATCACGTCGAGAAAAGGTCTCTATGAGTATACCCTATGTGAGTTTGGGGTACAGTTGAGATATGGTTGGGTTGGTTCGTACACGAAACCAACCGGGCCCCTGGGACGAAAAGGCTAATAACTCACAGACCGGGCGTCCGATTGACGCGCCGTCTGTTGCGTTGAGACCCCTATGATGAGGCGGTCCTTTGAGATACTTCTTTGTGGGACTTTGTGATACTTGGAGTATCAACCTGTATCTTGTTGAGCGGACCCTCCCGAAGACAAGCGTACGGAGTACGAAGACCGTGTAGCTAGCTGAGAACTGATGACTGCTTGTTCGATTCGATTCGGAGTGACTTGCATAGCCCAGTGGGGAGAACTACTTTGTGAGGTGGCAGACCCATGGCGGAGTAGCACTACTTTGTGAGGTGGCAGACCCACGGTACTCGATAGGAGGAGTACCTCTGTAGGCTATGAGGGGGAGCACTACTGTGTGAGGTGGCAGACCCATGGCGGGGGAGCACTACTTTGTGAGGTGGCAGACCCGCGGTACTCGACAGGAGGAGTACCTCAGCAGTCTAAGGTTAGTGTGCAGTACCTCGGAGTCGTGACAGGATCACTGTACTCGTCAGAGACGGAGCTCTTCAGCAATTACGGTTTCGATAATGAAAATCCTGGTTTGAGCTGAGTCAATGACCTTTGTGTTTACCTCATGATTGAGATGGGTCACTTGATAACTTAGGTATATGTATGGGCATATACCTAGGTAGTGGTTATCCATTGATTTCATAACCTTTTTGTTTCTTCATGATTGAGATGGGTTACTTTATAACTTAGGTATATGTATGGGCATATACCTAAGTAGAGGTTATCTATTGAGATCTTTCTTTATGGTTATCCTTGTTGGATTTAGTGAGACCTTGAGGGTCTCGGGGTACCTACTGAGTATCGTATACTCACCCCTGCACGGGCTATGCCTGCACCTCATTGTGTTGGTTGCAGACGACGGGCAGCGCTGACAGAGGCCGAGTGTTCGAGGACTGGACGGTACTCGGAGGTGGACCTCACGACGAGTCAGTATCCGGAGGTGGACTTCACGATGAGACGATACTCGGAGTAGGTTGACGGGCGAGAGCATTGTGGAGGCTATCTATACCTACCCTTCAGGTAGGATCCGTGGTGGACGATCCAGTAGTTGCGTTATCTGTACCTACCCTTCAGGTAGGATCTGAGGTGGACGACCTAGGAGCTGCTTCTTTTCTTCCAGCTACTTGTCTTTCCTATTGTACTTTCGTTCAGTTGTAGCTGTACTTTCGGTTGGGTTTGTATTATATCCCATTTACTTTTCAACACTTATTTTTTACTTAGTTTATTACTTCCGCTTGTACTATGTTGTGTTTTGTTTACTTTTATAAATTCAATGTCTTCCCAGTTATCGGGATGTACACCTTTGGTGCTAGTCGTCAGCCCCTGGCCTATGGAAGGCGGGCTTGGGGTAGTCATGGCACGGGCCCTGAGGACGGGTCGTGACAATCTCCTACTACTAGGGAGTTCTTATGAGAACGATTGGTTGACTAAAATGAAGTTGGAAGAAAAGGAGTATCCATATCTAGCTTGTTTTAACTTTAGAGACAATTTTTGATTAAATCATTTTTATGGTGTTAAGAGCTGGGAATTCACTCAACATGTAAATGAACCATGAGTTAATGTGGTTTTCCAAACAATCGCATACCTTGATCTCTCTGAGTAGTGGTATATACAAATCTTGTAGACTATGAGGATAGGATCTTGGATCCTTTCTGATAGAATACTCAAGTTATAAAATATTCTGATTCAATTAAAGAGGGTTTCTAGAGTTTGATAAAATAGTGGGAGACATTTAATGATCTAAGTAATTAATCAATAATTTATAAATCGGTAATCAAGATAAAATTAATAATCTATTTGATTTTATTTTTGTTGAAAATGGAAAAAAATACCACAATTACATAGTGATGATGATTATATAAAGAACATGTCCAAAATGGCACAAGTTTACAAGAGTAGTATAGGTGCTTACGCAAAATATGACATTGGAAATTCAAGGTGTCGGTGTCCCCAATACCTGTTAAGACACCTCATGATGCGAGGGTGTTAAAAATGATTATATGAGACTCATGTATGATGAATATGATGGTTATGTCATAATTTTATCATCAATTTCTTATGTACATTGTGGATACAACATCAGGTCACATGTTGTCTCATCTTCAGAAAGTTTTCAAAGAGAAAGTAGAGCATGATATGAATAGATGATGATTACATTGGATGTGTGTAAATTGAAAGATAGATCATGATATTTAAATGGATACCTTTATCATATAATTTTCACTCATTTACTCTAGTTTCATTTAATATTACAAAATGAAAATTATGAATAAAAATATTCATTACCTTTTGGGTAAGGTTCTCTAAGAAAATAAGAACTTCAAGAAATTATAATCTTTAATTCTTATGGTGAATAAGTTGAAATACAAGTAAAAAATATCAATGTAAAGGGTGATGAAAAAGTAACCTTTTAAATTTCCATCAAAGTAAATAGGTTTTAAATAGGAGGTTATTTACTTCGCATATCATGAAATAAAATCTATGGAAGTTTAAATGAAATGAACCGACTCGAGGAAGTAAGTAGTCACTTCCTATTCATGTATATTCATCAATTACAAGTAATGTTTCTATTATAATTATTGGGTACTAAATATAATATGCTTATCACATATGTGTATTGAAATATAGAAACCAAGTAAGTAATAGAAAATGTTACAATAAGTAAGGTATATTCTTCAAGAGGCTGAGAAAGGGTGGTTCTTAAGTCATCAGTGAGAAGTACGTAACTTCTATATTTCCAAGTAAATGATTCTAGGTTAACTTATGTTAAGTATTAAAAAAACATTAATCCTATGTGTCTAATGGACATAAGGATACAATATTCCAATTTAGGAATGAATGTTGTTTATGGTGTTTAATACTCAACAAATAGTTCAGTAATGCTTGAATCATAGGTAATATGTGATGAATATAAAATGTAAGACTTATATACCTTGTTTTGGAAAGATAATACGTTGTCAAGAAAAACTAAGTGGATTTCAAAGATATACTGATTATGGTTTTTGAATCTTCATAGTTAATGACCTTAGGTATTATCAACACACTGATGTACTTAGTTCTGGACAAAGAAACCCTTAGAAATAAAGGTATGGCACAAAGATTTCAGAATTAGTTCGGATAGAGAGCGTGAACTATTCTAAGTAAAATCTAGTGGTAAATATACTTCATAAAAATATTTAAGTGTTTAAGGAATGTGAAATTGAATTGTGTTATATGCATGGTTAGAATATATGAGTTGCTTTAGGCTGGTGTGCTAAAGAATATCTTAACCAAAGCATTCATCGATCATTATAATGTAGTGTGGATTAATTCCTAAACACACATTACCTTATCCACATCATAGATATGATGCTAATAATGAGGATCTATTATGAGTATTACATGTTAAATTTGATAAAAAAAATGTAGCATGTATCCTTTTCTAAACACATATCTTCTTATACACATCAGATTCAAGATGTGAGTAAAAGGAGTGTCAATGTTAAAACTAAAATGCATTGCAGATACTTTCATTATTTTCAATACATGAATCACAAATAGATGTTTTATCCCCTAACCATGTGACAATTATCATGAAAAATGGATATTGTATGAGTTATATTATTATGGATATCCATAATTTTAGAAGAACATGTGTTTATATGAAAATTTTTTGTCGAGGATATAAATGAATTTTCATAATGTAAAACACAATGTGCATCAAAAGTAATTATCCTAAAAATTTATTAGGATATTATAGAAAACCCTAAGATAGAAAATAGATAGTCAAGTTATATAATAAATTTCTATAATAGGGTGAAAATATCTACTTGAGATAGTGGGAGAAATATTGACTTGGTTTTAGTCGATGCTAGAGATGCATAAATAGTTGGCATAGAAACGAGTTCTACAAGAAGCGTGGAAGATAATGTTCTAGAGACACATACTGCATAGGAAGGATAAAACCATGGGGATGGTTTTATATTCACTATAGTTGGTGATCTATTATTCATTACGAATAATAATTTCTATAAGTAAGTAGTATAAGTAAATCAACTAAGGTTGACAGGATCAATTTAAATTCCATAGTGGATTCCATGTATCTACGTACAGGGGGATTATTATTTTGAATATTGTGGTGGGTATTCAAGTGAAACAATACATGGATGGTACAAGTGGTACCAATAAGGATTTATTGGTAACACTAACTCTCCATGCCTAGATCCATTAGAATTTTACTTGTCATAGCTAATTTATATGATTGTTTTATTGAGAATTTGATTTCAAGACCACTAATCGTTGAGGTGTCTATAAAACACAACCAAAAAGGGATGGTGATGCCATAGAATTCCAATAATGGGTGAAAGTTACTCAAATCCAATCCAAGATTAAAGTAAGAAACAAGTTTATAGAATATTCATTTGGAATGAATTTTTTCCATGTGTCTAAAAAGGTCTAGTTTTAGTGCCATAGTTTTCCAGGTGAAATATGTTTGGTAGAATATGGAAAAAATATATTGTCCGTACAGTTAGTTAAGGCCGGTATGAAATTAACTCTACAAAGATTGACTTAAAGTATAAACCTAAGTTATAGAGAACATGATCTACTTAGGTAGATCTAAATGTTGCTTAGACCTAGTCAATAGTACATATACAGACATTGTATTGAAAAATAAAAGTTGGAACAATTAGAGAAATAATTATTACCAATGTTAGATGGTATATATCTCTCCAAGAAGACATGAATAGGAATAAAAGAAGATTAATGTGGTGGGTTTAATCCCATATGCTTCTATGATAGATCAATCACATATTCCATGATATATACAAGATGTGATATTTCCAACATATACTTTATGGTAGAAAAATATTAGTTATATTTAGGAGAACTATATCAGAAGCAGTTAGAACTATCCAATTATACTGGAGGAAGTATGAAGGATATATACCGAGTATGTGGAGAGAAAGGTATGATAGTTTTGAGTGGATACAAACTAGTCTTCCTGGGATCAATGTGATCAAATATCACAGTTGGGCTAAGGTAATGAGCAAGACTGGATCATTCAAGCTAGTGGTAGCCACATCGACAAATACCAAGTACATTGTAGCTTCTAATCCATCTAAAGAAGAAGTGTAAAATACAAAATTATTTTTTCTAGTACTTATAATCATACTGAGAAATTTTTATCATGATGATAATTATTTACAATTATTATCCAAGATGTCAAATTTAGATAATGGACAAAAGAGATATATACTTGGGGTTTAAATATCTTGAGGAGTCTTACTCAAGGAGGTAAGGTCTCACATAGTATAATAGCCATGTAGTAGAGACATAGAAGGCCCATAAACTAAATCCATGAATCAATAGAAACCTGATATTAATCATGTGATAGATAATAAGGATGGTTAGAAAGTAAGATCTAAAGAAAGTGGGAGTGTTGTAAAAGTGGGTGCCCTAGACCCAACTTTTTCAGTACTTTTCGATTACCATTTAAAGTATACATTGAGATATGCATGATGTATGCTTATCATTATACAGTATACAGTTCTGTGCCTTCTATTTAAATGGTAATTTCTATATATTAATTGTAATATCAAAAGGTTATAGTAGATCCCAGGCTATAATGAGAACCTCAATATATTATAACATTAATCTTAAATATATGTATTATAATCTAGATATATCATACTAACTCAAAACAGTTTATGTCTGAAAATTAGGTGTTGGGGGTTTATAAGTATTGAGTTTTCTTCTCATAAAGATAGCACTTGATGATCTTTAGTAGGTGATATCATGAGGACAGACCCTCCAATAGGAACACCACATGTTTTAAGTGTCATTGTTTGTTCCAATCTACGAACATGTGTATTCGTCTCCTGAATTTAGATCATTATCGATGTGTTCCATTTGTTCATGTAATCTAATGGAAGTAAAAAATCATGATAATGAAATTGTGTCAAGGTAGCTTGTGTTGGGTGCATCATTGGTGGTATGACATTTTTTGAATGATCAAGATAAAATGTGTTGCTTCTGAGTTGAGGAAGTAATATCTCAGGCCTGATTGATTAGGATTATTGTACCTTTATAAATCCTTTTCCAAGGTAGTCAGAGGTGAGTCTATCTTGTTAGATCAGAAAATAATAATGAAATAAATGGTGATAACATAAGTGTGTGTCCTACTTTATGAGATATCGAAAAACAAATAGATTATATTACACAGTGTGTGTCTTTAGGTTGGTTTTATTTGTTGAGACTATTCCTTGTCACTTTAGGGGCCTTGATGGATTTCTAGACTCCGCTCTTGGTCTGTGAATACTATTCACTATTATCGAGATAAGGTCCTAGAGGATCACACACAATACATTATTCAATAATCTTCCCTATTCTGGTGAATAGGTAAATAGAACATGGTGGTCCCCACCATGGGGTTTGAGGGTTGTCCAAGTATTAGCGATCAATGATGAATAAATAAATTCATTATTATTCGATTACATAATAATTGAGTTGAATTTTTTATTAAAAGTATTCATGAGTTATTTAGTGAATACAAGAAAAATATTATACGAATGAATATTATTTTATTATTCAGGGTTCCTTTAATATTAGAAATAATTATGAGTCGAGATAATGGCTTGTGTTTATCACATAATATATTTAATATTTATTAAAAGTATGTGATGAAATATAAATAATATTTATTAAGTATTTATTTCTTCATAACTATTTATTTATTTCCTATTTAGTGGGTGTTATATTTTCACGGGGGTTGGGTAACCCTTTTCAGGTATTTGACTCTCCCACTGTATAAGAAGGAGGGAGGCACTCAATAAATGTATTATTCATTCCAACAGAATGAATGACTCTATATCCTTCTACTTTCTAGAGAGATAGCGTCTCTCTCCAATCATTCGATCCAAGAATGGCTTCGACGGATCAAAGGCATGGGATCAAAGTGATCGCCGTGATGTTGAAGGATTCATCGGAGCTCTGTGCTAGCACCCTGAATTTTATGAATGGTGAGCACATGGATTCTTAAGCATGTGTGGATGATCTATAGGGTCTTGTATTTGAATCCTTCGAGCAATGGTCACCAGTGATGAGCTGCAGTAGATCATGCTTCAATTTGAACAAGTTATTTGTTCTGTTTTAATTTTTGTACTTATTAAATTCATGTGAGATCCTCAGATCTCTATCAGGGATTAAGTTTCTGGAGAAGAAAAGTTATGTCACTTTGGTGATGAAAATTTTTAAATATCCAACCCACCGGCTTCTGCTGCATGCCCCGGTACCTTCAAAGGAAGCATGATAACTACAAACACTAAATAGTGTATGTGGGGTCTAATTCAAACCGAGCCTAGTAGGATTTCACCAAAGAGTTTGTGAAGTTCCTTACAAATGAAATTTCATTTTATGGTAGTTACTAATACAAATAGAAAATATTTTTTCATCAATATGTACGTAAAAATAAATATCATTTCCATAACCATTTTTATAAACTTTCCTTTCAAAATTTTCTCTAAATGAAAAAGTCACTTGAAAAAAAAATACGGTCGAAGACTCCATAAAAACACCGATTTTAATTCCAATTTCAAACCAATTTATAAACACACATTTTTTAAATAATTTTAGAAATATTTTAATTAAATATGTTAGAAGAAAGAATAATAAAATAAAGCACTAATTCACTGCATCCCGAATAAAATAAATAACCAAGCATCGTCAATGAATCATTATTCCATAGAGGTTAACCAAACTAGGGAAACAAATGAAATCACCCTATATAGACATCTAGTGTCATGGGATTCACACTAGTTCATAAGGTGAGACAGTCCTAGACCATACCAAACATGGACCAAATGTCGACCTATGTTGTATCCTAAAAAAGGCTCTTATCTAGCCTGTATGTGGCCTAAAATTGGGGGAACTCACCACTATCTCTAACACATAACTAGGGGATATCATATAATTTATAGTATGATGGATATCAATAATTTCATAAAAACATGTGTTTATATGAAAAGTGTTTGTTGAGGATATAAATGAATTTACATCAAGTAAAACACAATGTGCATCAAAAGTAATTATACTAAAATTTTCTTAGGATATTATAGAAAACCCTGAGATATAAAATAGATAGTCAAGTTATAGAATACATTTCTATAATAAGGTAATCATATCTACTTGAGATATTGGGAGAAATATTGACTTGGGTTTAGTCAATGCTAGAGATGCACAACTAGTTGGCATAGGAACGAGTTCCACAAGAGGTGTGGAAGAGAATGTTCTAGAGACACGTACTGTGTAGAAAGGATAAAACCATGGTGATGGTTTTATATTCATTGCAGATAGTGATATATTATTCATTGCGAATAATAATTTCTATAAGTAATAGTATAAGGAAATCAACTAAGATTGACAGGATCAATTAAAATTCAATAGTGGATTCCATGTATTTACATACAGGGGACTTATTATTTTGAATATTGTGGTGGATATTCAAGTGAAACAATACATGGATGGTACAAGTGGTACCAATAAGGATTTATTGGTAACACTAACTCTACATTCCTAAATCCATTAGAATTTTACTTATCATAGCTAATTTGTATAAGAACCTGGTTCTTATTCTTGAGGTAATGGTTTCTTATTTTCCTTTTTCCTTAAGTGTTTTTGAGAAAAAAAGGGAAATATGAGAAAAATCCAAAATTTATGGGTACATACCATGTACTTTTGTACACACGCCATGTACTTTGTCCATGTGGGGTGAGAATACAGGGCGTATAGGCTTGTCAGCGATTAAGGGTGTAAAAATTAACTACACGCCCTGTACTTAGTAATACACGTTGTATAATCAATCGGTAGGTGAATAGTAAGGTGGTGGAAGTAGCCACCAGAGTAATGATAGTACACATCATATACTTAGTAATACACGTCGTGTAATCAAGTCGGTAGATTAACAGTGAGGCGGTGGACAGTAGCCGCCAGAGGAACAGTTTAAAAGGAAAGTACACGCTGTGTACTTGAGAGTACACGTCGTGTAGTTATTTTTTTATTAAAAATAGTCAGTAGCCTCCTCATTTAGCAGAGGAGGCATAGGACTCACCAGGAGATATGGGAGAGGAGGTTGAGAATTGGATGAGCTCCTGATTGCTCACTGAGACTCTGATTCTTCTGTTGTCAATCTCGTTTGAACCACGTGGGTAAGGTCTTCCCTCTCCTTGAGTATCTCCTTCCAATTATTTCCCTAAGGAAAGTTATTTAGGTTTGAACAGGTAATCGTTCATCTTAGATATACATTGTTCTTGGTCGTTTCGGGAGATGCCTTTCACGCATATCGATCATGGGAGATCAAGGTAGGTGGTCTTGTGTTGAATTCCAACTATCGAGTTGATTTTGTGTACGGTTGTGCCACGCACCCATGTTCGGGGTGTTGTATGGATAAGACTTTTACTATTGAGATAACTAGAATTGCATAGGTAATCTAATGAATAAGTATAAACTGCTGTTTGGGATCGTTGCTTTGATCCAAGGCCACCCTGAGGGTGCGATTCCCTTGTTTAGCCGTTTTTCCAGGATACCCATGGGTATGTCGTGATTATAGCATGTTTTGAGTTTTCTTGAGATGAAACATATATAAATTTCTTACTTATGCATTGGGCTCGGCCTGGTTACTTTATTTTCTTATGGAATGCCTGATGGCAGTGTTTTGTTTAGCCTGAGGCCAAGGTTCTATTTAGCCTGAGGGAAAGGTTTTGTTTAGCCTGATGGCAAGGTTCTATTTAGCCTGAGGAAAAGGTTCTATTTAGCCTTAGGGAACGGTTTTGTTTATCCTAAGGGCAGCGTTTCTTATGCCTGAGGGTAGTAGCTTCTATTCCTGAGGGAAATATTTGGTATGCCTGAGGGAAATATTTTTTATGCCTGAGGGAAATCACCTGAGGGTTTCGTTTCTGTTTGCCTGAGGGTAAGGATTTTCATGTCTGAGAACAATGTTTACTTTGAATATTCACTATGGTTATTTCTTATGTTGTACCTAAAAAGCTAAATCATAGGCTTGGTATTATTATTATCCTTTACTTGTTAGATAGCCTGTTGTGGTTTCTGATATGGCACTGGTATAGGAGATTGTCGGTCGAGGCCGAGTCTCAGAAAACCCAGAATTCAATAATATCGAACTGTTAAATAATTATTAAAATGGTAATGTAACTAGTAGGAATGGTTACTTTTGAGTACGTCCTAGTTTACTTCATTTCATTATTGCACACTATTATTGTACGTTTTCACTAACAGTTGGGCACGGGCCTTTGGTGGTTGCCTACTGAGATTTATTTCTCACACCCTGTTTGGGTCATGTCTTGGGCCCAAACAGATTATATTGCTACAGGTGTTGATAAGGGAAAGGGTCCCTATATAGGTACATGATTGTTGCAGAGGAGTAGGAGAGCATGGGACCGATCTTAGGCTTACGATACTGTTGGGTTCCTGTTGCACTGCTTAGGTTTTGTTTTTCTATACTTTATACCATGTTCTGTATTTTATTAGATTGTAGTGTATCCTATTTTGGATGCTTTATTATAATTAGAGACATATTGCATCATCATATATATGATTGTTGATTATATTTTACTTTAGTTCTATATTCCATTTCAGGTATACATTGTTTACTGCTTCTGCTTTTGTATGTTTATATTTATTTCCACTGCACTACACTTTGAAAAATGAGGGAATAGTTTCCCCACTATTTGTTCTAGGCCCTCGCTGCTAGTCATCAGCCTCTGGAATTTGGGGAAATGCACTTGAGGTCATGTGACCAACCGGGTTTGGGGCACCCGTTGTGTGGCACCCGGATCTGGGGTGTTACAAAGTAGTATCAAAGGGGTTTCTTTTCTTTGACTTACTATTTGGATCCTATGTTCAGGGATAGGATGGAATTGGTACTTGGTAATAAGTTGTGCCTTGGAGTAGCTAACATGTGTACAAGGAAAATCCAATCTACCTCATTTAATTTCAATTTTTCGGGTTTTGCAATTTTACAGTTGATTTGATTTTCACCGTTGGGTGACGCAATTGTGGTGTGTTGTTTATATTCTTATACTTGGGTTCTATTTAGTTTCAAGCCGAGGAGATTAGGGTATGTAATTTTATACATCATTTAGGAACATGATAGAATCACATGTCATGCATAGTTTCATGCTAGGTAGGTGCATTAGAAATTGCATGTTGTTGTGATAGATGTTGTACTAGAAAATGCATGATGTTGTGATAGGTACCTTGATAGATGCGCCTACTATTGATAGGGTATTAGTACATGTTACCGTTGGGTTTATGGATGCTAAACTTTGGTTCCTGAGAAGTATGGGCTCTCTTGGACCGGAATTTGGCAGATCATGATCCAGCCTTTTGTTGTGTTTTGTACTATAATGTGAAAGTTTGGGTGCTAAAATTTGGTTCGTGGGGAGTATGGGCCCTCATGGATCAGAATTTGGCATACCGATGCTTGAAATTAAAGAAAAAGGGGATCCAGAGTATTTTCTAAGGTTTAGTGTCTAGAAACCCAGACAACACGGTGTGTGGTTCATGAACACATGCCATGTACTCTTCTGTTCGGGAAGAGAGGAAAATTTTCTAAGTACACGCCATGTGATTATATGTACAAGTTAGGTAGTTTAAGGCTGTGTAACCCACCATGTGGGAGGGAACATGGGTCTTCCATATTTTATTGAGGAACACGCCATGTACTGGTTGAACACGCCGTGTCGTCGTGACCCTGCATCCGCCCGTGTGACTAACAACACAAACGTAGAAATATTAGCTTATACACATCGTTTCAATTATGAACACATTGTGTAGTGTAATCTTGGGATCTATCCGTGTAGCTAACAACATGGGTCGGTGTTATCTTTTCAAGTACACATCGTGTCCTTCTGGAATATGCCCTGTAGTGTGATCTGGGTATCCGACCGTGTCTCAAACAACACGGGTTGGTAAAGCTCATCTAGTACACGTCGTGTACCTATGGGACATGTCATGTAGTCTTGACCGGTGAGAGACCGTGAGGACTTGTCTGTGTGGCTGGGGAAATAGGGTGGTGTACATGCCATGTGCAGGTGTAACACGCCATGTAACCTTGTTCTAAGGGGAGCCGTGTGGCTTATCTGTGTAGAAGGACTCAGGAAGGGGAAGAAAATTCAAGTACACTCCATGTGTATGGATAACACATTGTGTGTTTGGGGTGTTACACGACCAGTTCTGGTAGGAGTAAACGTCCATGTGAAAGACTTAAGGGAACACACCGTGTAGTTATTATACACGTTGTGTAGTCTTGTTTTGTAAAACTTGAATGTTTTCTTTATCCTGTTCCCTTCTTACGTTTCCAGTTCTTAGTACTTGATGATCTTAATCTAAGGCGTGTGTTTGACCTTGTAGAGTCATGTCGCCGAGATGACCTTGAGTTTCTCGCCAAGAGAGTGGTGATGATTATACTCTAGAGATGGTAGGCCATGAACTAACGATGGATCCTCCAGCAATGCAAGATGTAGTGCCAGCCATTATACCGGATGCAGTCGCAGATGAACAGTTCCATGAAGGCTTCATGTGGTTCATATAGACCTTCCAAGGAGCACCGCCGGTTGCCACATCTATGGCAGAGCTGACACATATATTCCAACAGCAGCATCCGCCTACGTTTTCAGGGGATGTCAGACCATAGTTTGCGGATTCATGGCTGGCTTCTATGCAGATGATCTTTGAGCATCTAGAGACGCCTCCAGGGAGTAGGGTCAATCTCTCTACTTACATGTTGTGTGATTCCACCAAGATATGGTGGGATGTTACCACCCAGACTGAGCATCACTGAGACATGGCATGGGAATATTTTCAGGAAGTCTTCTATGACTTTTTCTTTCCAGAGACACTAAGGGTAGATCAAGCTCAAGATTTTATGAATCTGCAGCAGGGCGCAATGTCAGTGATGGACTATTCTGCCCGCTTCACCAAGCTATAGCATTTTTCCCCTGTTCTGGTGGGTGATGAGACGTTGAGGGCTAGATGCTTTGAGGATGGTCTTCGATATGACATCTGAGTGCTGGTGAATGCTTTCAGGTTGCCTATAATGCATGATATTGTGAACCAGGTGTTGATTACTGAGCGGAACCTACGAAAATCTAGTGGTACGGACCAGGGTGGTTCGGCACCGGTCTCTGGTACTATTTCTACTAATAAGAGGAAGAGGAAAATGGATTTCTCTCACGGTGGAAGTAATAGCCAGAAGAATTCTTCAGGTGGCCCGATAATGTGCTGCCAGTTTGGTAAAGAGGGGCACAAGAGACCTCAGTGTCCACATGACCCAGTGGAGTGCCGAGCTTACGGCAAGATGGGTCATCTTCAGCGTTTTTGTTGGTAGTTTCCACCAGTGACTAGTGAGAGGGGTTCTGTGTAGAATCTGCATGCAGGATCAAGGCCAACAGCTTCTTACTAGTCAGGGAATTGGAATACATCAGGACGTTCAGGCCGAGGTGGTGGTCGTGGCTGTGGTAGCCAGACACCAGGATCTCAGAGATAGTAGGGCGGGTCATCTCAGGGTAATTAGGCTTTGTCGTAGGGCCACAGCACTGGGCAGACATATCCAGTGAAAAAGACCCAACAGGAGTAGGATCCTGGACGTTCCACTGTCAAAGGTACTATTCCGGTTGCTTCTATTTTATCTTCTGTACTTTTCAATACTGGTGCTACACATAGATTTATATCAGTGCCCATTTTGGAGAGACTTGGGATCTGTGTTTATTCTTCTTCTGATATCATGATGTTAGACACTCTATTGGTAATTAGAACGGTACATGTGCGTCAGTTCAAGGAGTTCCCCCTAGAGGTTGTTGGGTGTCACTTCCTATGGGACCTCTATGTCTTGGAGATGACAGCCTATGATTTCATTCTTAGGATGGACTAGTTGGTACCCTTTCAAGCCTTTGTAGATTTCTATCATCGCAGGGTGAGTTTCACATCACCAGAGGGTAGAGAGTTTCTATACAAGGGCGAATGGGATGTCCAGGCGAGCTGAGCTAGACCTGACCATCGTGGGTGAGGTGGAGTGACAGCCTAGATTGCGATTTTATATCTGGATGATCGGGAAACTTGTCAGAAGGATTTCCCTCCAGTGGTTAATCGTTTTAGGGATGTCTTCCTGGATGACTTTTTAGGTCTACCACCAGAGCGAGAGATGGACTTCTCTATTGAGCTTGTGGTCGAAGCGGCATCGGTGTCCATTCCTCCTTATAGGATGGCTATGTCAGAATTGTAGGAGCTCAAGCAGTAGTTAGAGGAGTTACAAGCCAAGGGTTTTATCTCACCCAGTTTTTCTCACTGGGGTTCACCTATCCTTTTTGCTAAGAAGGCATATGGTACCCTCAGACTTTATGTGGATTATCAGAAACTGAACCAATTGACAGTTAAGAACTGATATCCCTTACCGAGGATTGATGATCTTTTTGATCAACTTTGAGTTGCACGATTGTTCTCAAAGATTGACTTGAGATCCAAATATCACCAGTTGCATGTTAGACCATCGGACATACCACTTACATCCTTTCAGAGCATATATGGTCTATTTGAGTACTTGGTCATGCCATTTGGACTCACAAATACGCCATAAATTTTCATGGCTCTGATGAATCGAGTGTTCCATCCATACTTGGATTCTTTCGTGGTGGTCTTCATGGAAGATATCTTGGTGTACTCTCACACTCGACATGACCATGCCACACATCTTGAGATCGTTTTGAGTACACTGAGAGAGAATCAGTTATATGATAAGATCTCAAAGTGCCACTTTTATATGGACTAGATTCACTTCCTGGGTCATATTATCTTGGTCCTGTATATATTATGTAATTGGAATTGGTAAAGTAAAATGTTGGTCTCAGTTTTATAAGTTGGTTATTTGGATGGTATTCTCTATCAAAAGTGGGTATATCTCTTTTGAATATGGGTGTATTTTCTAATTTACTAATGTATTTATTAAACTGACCATGCAATACATATTTCCCACAATACGGAAGCACCACCCTTAGAAGGGAAATTTGGGGACAAAATGCTTTAAGGGGGGAAGTTTGTAAGAACCCGGTTCTTATTCTTGAGGTATGGGTTTCTTCTTTTCCTTTTTCCTTAAGTGTTTTTGAGAAAACAAGGTAAATGTGGGAAAATCCCAAATTTATGGGTACATTCCATGTACTTTTGTACACACGTCGTGTACTTTGGCCATGTGGGATGAGAATACAGGGCGTGTAGGCTTGTCGATGATTAAGGGGGTAAAACTAACTACACATCGTGTACTTAGTAATAAACACCGTGTGATCAGTCAGTATGTGAATAGTAAGGCAGTGGAAGTAGCCGCTAGAGGAATGATAGTACACGTTGTATACTTAGTAATACAGACCGTGTAATCAAGTCAGCAGATGAATAGTGAGGTGATGGAAAGTAGCTACCAGAGGAATAGTTTAAAAAGAAAGTACACATCGTGTAAATTAGAGTACATTCCATTTAGTTATGTTTTTTCATTAAAAACAAGCAGTAGCCTCCTTATTCAGCAGAGGAGGTAGAGGACTCACCAGGAGTTGTGGGAGAGGAGGCCGAGACTTGGAGGATCTCCTGATCACTCACCAAGACTCTGATTCTTCCATCCTCAATCTTGTTTGAACCACGCGGGTAAGGTCTTCCCTCTCATTGAGCCTCTCCTTCCAATTCTTTCCCTAAGGGAAGTTATTTAGGTTTGAATGGGTAATCGTTCATCTCAGATCTACGTCATTCTTGGTCATTTCAGGAGGTGCCTTTCATGCATATCGATTAGAGGAGATCGAGGTAGGTGGTCTTGTGTTGAATTGCAACTGTCAAGTTGATTTTGTGTACGGTTGTTCCATGCACCCATGTTCGAGGTATCGTATGGCTGAGACTTTTACTGTTGAGATGCCTAGAATTGCATAGGTAATCTAATGAATAAGTATAAACTGTTGTTTGGGATCATTGCTTTGATCCAGGGCCACCCTGAGGGTGTGGTTTCCTTGTTTAGACGTTTGGCCAGGATACCCATGGGTATGTCGTGATTATAGCATGTTTTGATTTTTCTTGAGAGGAAAAATATATAAATTTCTTGCTTATGCATTGGGATCGGCCCGATTACTTGCTTTTCCTATGGAATTCCTGATGGAAGTGTTTTGTTTAGCCAGAGGGAAAGTTTTTGTTTAGCTTGAGGGAAAGGTTTTGTTTAGCCTAAGGGAAAGGTTCTGTTTAGCCTGAGGTCAAGGTTCAATTTATCCTGAGGGCAAGGTTATATTTAGCCTGAGGGCAAGGTTCTTTTTAGCCTGAGGGAAAGGTTTTGTTTAGCCTAAGGGAAACGTTTCTTATGCATGAGGGAATTAGCTTCTATGCCTGAGGGAAATATCTGGTATGACTGAGGGAAATATTTTTTATGCCTGAGGGTATTCACCTGAGGGTTTAATTTCTGTTTTTATGAGGGTAAGGATTTGCATGTCTGAGGACAATGTTTACTTTGAATATTCACTGTGATGATTTCTTATGTTGTACCTGCCAAGCTAAATCACGGGCTTGGTATTATTATTATCCTTTACTTGTTTGATATCATGTTGTGGTTTCTACTATGGAACTGGTATAGGAGATTGTTGGTCGAGGCCGAGTCTCGGAAAACCCAGAATTCAATTATATCAAACTGTTAAATAATTATTAAAATGGAAATGTAACTGGTAGGAATGGTTACTTTTGAGTACTTCCTAGTTTACTGTATTTCATTATTGCACACTGCTGTTGTACATTTTCACTGACAGTTGGGCATGGGGCTTTGGTGGTTGCCTACTGGAATTTATTTCTCACACCCTGTTTGGGTCATGTCTTGGGCCCAAACATATTATATTACTACAGGTGTCGATAAGGGAAAGGGTCCCTACACAGGTACATGATTGTTATAGAGGAGTAGGAGATCATGGGACCGAGCTTAGGCTTGCGATTCTACTGGGTTCCTGTTACACTGCTTTGGTTTTGTTTTGCTGTACTTTGTACCTTGTGTTGTATTGTATCAGATTGCAGTGTATCCTGTTTTGGCTTCTTTCTTAGAATTAGAGATATATTGCATCATCATATATATGACTGTTGATTATATTTTACTTCAGTTTCATTGTCCATTTTTGGTCTATATTGTTTATTGCTTCTGCTTTTGTATGTTTATATTTATTTCTTATGTGCTACACTTTGACCAATGAGAGCATAGTTTCCCCACTATCAGTCCAAGACCCTTGCTACTAGTCGGAAGCCTCTGGCGTTTGGGGAAATGCGCTTGAGGTCATGTGACCAACCGGGTTCGGGGAACCCATTGTGTGGCACTCGGATTCGGGATGTTATAATTTCTATGATTGTTTTATTTAGCATTGGATTTCAAGACCATGAATCATCAAGGTGTCTATACAACACAACCAAAAAGGGATGGTGATGCCATAGAATTCCAATAATGGGTGAAAGTTACTCAAATCCAGTCCAATATTAAAGTAATAAACAATATCATAGAATATTCATTTGGAATGAATTTTTTCCATGTGTCTACAAAGGACTAGTGGGAGTTCCATAGTTTTCTAGGTGAAATATGTTTGGTAGAATATGGAAAAAATATATTGTTCGTACATTTAGTTAAGGAAAGGATGAAAATATCCAAAGATTGACTTAAAGTAGAAACTTAAGTTATAGGGAACAGGATCTACTTTGGTATATCTAAATTTTGCTTAGACCTAGTCAATAGTACATATACATACATTGTATTGAAAAAAAACAAGTTGGAACAATTCGATAAAAAAACTATTACCAATGTCAGATGGTATATATCTCTCCCTGAAGACATGAATAGGAATAGGAGAAGATTAATGTGGTGAGTTGAATTCCATATGCTTATATCATAGATTAATCACATATGCCATGATATATACAAGATATGATATTTCCATGATATAATTTATGGTAGAAAAATTTCGGTTATATATAGGAGAACTATATGGGAAGAATTTATAACTATCCAATTATACTTGAGAAAGTATGAAGAATATATACCTGGTTTGTGGGGAGGAAGGGATGCTAGTTTTGAGGGGACACAAACTAGTATTCCTTGGATCAATTTGATCTAATATCACATCTAGGCTAAGGTAATGAGCAAGACAGGCTCATTCAAGCTAGTGGTTGCCACATCGACAAATACTAAGTACGTTGTAGCATCTAAGGCGACTAAATAAGAAGTGTAAAATACACAATTATTATTTCTAGTTATTATAATAATACTGAGAAGTTTTTATCATGATGATAATTATTTATAATTACTATCCAAGATTTCAAATATAGATAATGGACAAGAGGGATATATACTTGGGGTTTAAATTTCTTGAGAAGTCTTACTCAAGGAGGTAATGTCATACATAGTATAATTTCCATGCAGCAGAGACATGGATGGCCCAGAAACTAAATCCATGACTTAGTAGAAACCTAATCTCAATCATGTGATACATAATAATGATGGTTAGAAAGTTGGATCCAGTGAAAGTGGGAGTTTTGTAAAAGTGGGTTCCCTAGACCCAACTTTTTCAGTACTTTTCGATTACCATTTCATATATACATTGAGATATGAATGATGTATACTTATCATTATATTGTATACAGTTCTATGTCTTCTATTAAAATGGTAATTTACATAGATTAATTGTAATATCAAAAGGTTATAGTAGATACCAGGCAATAATGAGAACCTCAAGATATTATGACATTAATCTTAAATATATGTCATATGATCTAGATACATCATACTGACTGGAAACAGTTGATGTCTGATTATCAAGTGTTGGGGGTTCATAATAATTGAGTCTTCTTCTCATAAAGATAGTACTTGGTGATCTTTAGTAGGTGAGATCATGAGGATAGACCCACCAATAGGAACACTGCATGTTTCAAGTGTCATTGGTTGTTCCAATCTAGTAACATGTTTATTGGTTTCCTGACTTTAGATCATTATAAATGTGTAACATTTGTTCATGTAATCTGATGCAAGTAAAAAATAAAAATAATGAAATTGTGGGAAGGTAGCTTGTGTTGGGTGCATCATTGTTGGTAGGACATTGTTTGAATGATCAAGATAAAAAAAATTCTTTTGAGTTGAGGAAGTAATATCTCAGGCCTGATTGATCAGGATTATAGTACCTTTATAAATCCTTGTCTAAGGTAGTAAAAGGTAATTCTATCATGTTATATCAACAAATAATAATTAAATAAAGTGTGATAACATAAGTGTGTGTCATGATTTTTGAGATATTGAAAAACAAATAGATTATATTACACAGTGTGTGTCTGTTGGTTGGTTGTATTTGCTGAGACTATTCCTTATCACTTTAGGGGCCTTGATGGGTTTCTAGACTCCACTCTTGGTCTATGAATACTATTCATTGTTATTGAGATAATGTCCTAGAGGATTACACACAATATATTATTCAATAATCTTCCCTATTCTGGTGAATAGGTAAATAGGACATGGTGGTCCCCACCGTAGGGTCTGAGGGTTGTCTAAGTATTGATGATCACTGATGAATAAATAAATCCATTATTATTCTATTACATAATAATTGAGTAGATTTATTTATTAAAAGTATTCATGAGGTATTAATTAATACATGAAAAATATTATACAAATGAATATTATTTTATTATTCAAGGTTCATTTAATATTTGCAAGAATTACGAGTCAAGATAATTGATCATGATTATCAAGTAATATATTTAATATTTAATAAAAGTATGTGATGAAATATAAATAATATTTATGAAGTATTTAGTTCTTCATAACAATTTATTTATTTCCTATTTAGTGGGTGTTATATTTTCAAGTGGGTTGGGGAACCCTTTTCAGGTATTTGACTCTCCCACTATATAAGTAGAAGAGAGGCACTCAATCCATATATTATACATTCCAACATAATGAGTGACTCTCTCTCCTCATATTTTCTAGAGAGATAGAGTCTCTCTCTAATCGTTCAATCTAAGAAAAATATTGACAGATCAAAGGCACAGGATCAAAGTGATCATCGTGATGCTAAAGGATTCATCGGAGCTCCGTGCTAGCACCCAGAATTTTATGAATGGTGAGCACATGGATTCTTGGATCATGTGTGGATGATCTATAGGGGCTTGGATTTGGGTCTTTTGAGAAATGGTCACCAGCTATGAGTTTTAGTAGATCACGCTTCAATTTGAACGAGTTATTTGTTCCATTTTAATTTTTTTTCTCATTAAATTCATGTGAGATCCACAGATCTCTATTGGGGATTAGGTTTTTGGAGAGGAATAGTTACATCACTCCAGTGATGAAAATTTTTAAATCTCTGGCCCACCAACTTCTGCTGCATACCCTAGTACCTTCAAAGGAAGCATGATAACCACAAACACTAAATGGTGTATGTGGCGTCTAATTCAAACTGAGCCTAGTAGGATTTCACCAAAGATTTTGTGAAGTTATTTACAAATGAAATTTTATTTTATGGTAGTTCCTAATACAAATAGAAAATATTTTTTCATTAATATGTATATAAAAATCAATATTATTTCCATAACCATTTTTATAAACTTTCTTTTAAAAGATTTCTCTAAATGAAAAAAGTCACTTGAAAAAAAAATTAGACTGAAGACTCCATCAAAACACAAATTTTAATTCCATTTTCAAACCAATTTACAAACACGCTTTTTTAAAGAACTTTATAAAAAAATTAAATAAATATGTTAGAAGAAGAATAATAAAATAACACACTAATGTGCCGCATCCCGAATAAAATAAATAACCAAGCATCATCAATGAATCATGATTCTATATAGGTTAATCGAACTATGGGAAAAATGAAATCCCCCTATATAGACTAATATTTTCATGGGAAACCCACTAGGTCCTAAGGTGAGACAGTCCTAGACCTTACCAAACATGGACCAAATGTCAACCTATGTTATATCCTAATAAAAGAATCCTATCTAGCCTGCATGTGGCCTAAAATTAGGGGGGACTCACCACTATATCTAACTCATGGCTATTATCACTTAGTTCCTAGTGATCCCATGAAAGCATGCAATATGAGGTGAGAATTAAAATAAGAATAATAAACAACAACAATAATTATACCTCTCCCCCAACACCCTCAAAAGAAATAGCCCCGATCACATTATCTATATCAAATATAATAGATTATAGGATCAATAGGTTCATTATACACCTACATTATCTAAGATTCATTCAAAAGTTAAAAATAGGAATTCATTATAGTGGACTTGGAATTCCAAGTCATTTTATAATGGTTTCAAATTATATTTCAAACCATTATTTCAAAAATAGTTCATAAAAACCAAACTTAAATCCATTTAAAAATATAAACCCATTTATTTAGTAACCATTCAAAAATAAAATCCTTATTTTTATCCAAATCAAGACCCAAAAATGATCAATTTACTTTAAAAAAACTCTTTCAAACATTTTTACAAATACATAGCATGAAAAATCCCCTTCTTAAAACAACGAAACACCAAAACCACATTTTATTCCATGTGTGAATGCATCCCAAACATTTATAAAATCTAATAGAACTATCATATATAATTATAATTCAATAAAAAATCATTTTAAAACATCAAGAATAAAATGGCATGTTAAATAATGGACGAACAAAAAAACACGTACCTTGGTCCAATGATAATCGATCCGGAATTCATCGCATGTGATGGATAATGCTTTAACTAGTAATGAGAGGCCCTCAAAAAATCCTAAACATTGAAATTACCTTAAAAAATCATCATGAATGCCAAAACCACAACCCTATTATTTTTAGGGTTTCATAATGAAGAGAAAACTAAGGTAAAAGATATAGGGCGTAAGAAGAGAAGTCAAACCAATAAATTAGAAGGATTTACCTTGATAAGTGGATTTGATTTAGTGTATAAGAGCATCAAAATTTAGAAAAATGTAGCGGAGATCTCTCCTTGTGTGTGTTCAGCTTGGTTGAATAGGAGGGGAGGAAGAGGGGTGAAACCCATTAAGTCCCGAGAGGGAAAAAGGTCCATTTTCCACTTTAAAAAAACTAGCAGAAAGGGGTATATGGTAAGGCCTTGACACCATAATACAAAAAGGGCCCCCAAGTTCCCTCCATGTTGCAACCTCAGGTACTACATCATAGAGCTACCTCATAGAGGCCCTATTGCAGTATGGTTTGGGGGCCATGATTCAACTGGACTAAAACCAACATAGGGGCTCTTCCCCTCACCCAACCCTCTATAGTGTGGTCCAAGGACCATGGTACAACTATCCTGATAACAGTATAGGTAGATTTGTCCATTTCCTAAGAATCTCCACAATGAAACATGGTAGTTTCATTATAGCCCTTCCTAGCTCATGACCTCCACGTCACAGCACTCCCCACTACTCTGTGGAGCCTCTCCTACACCCTCCATCACGCCATAACACCCCATGTTGTGTCATAGTCCTCTATAAACCTCAAAAATGAAACCTATATATTTATCACCTAGAACCACCTAAAAACAACTGAAATGCTCAAAGACGCACAAAAAAATACGAAATTACATAATATACCTCAACAATAACTTATGTGTGTGAAAATTCTCCCCATAATGCTCCTTTTCCCCCATAAAGTATTAATAAAAGTATAAGATATAATAATGGGCTACCATAAAACCTCACACACCAAGGTGGGTGGGTGGGAAACAACTAGATAGAGAAAAACCTAAATAAAGAAACATAAAACACATATAATTTCTTTAAACCTATCCATATGAACTGATAGATACCACAAAACATCTCCAAGAACAAATTAAGTACGATCATAAAGTAAGAGACTATAAGGAACAGAGAAGGAACATAGGTTTCCCCACCATTTAAAATTTATCTAATATGGTGAAATAGAAGGAGCTACACACCACTTTCCTAAAACATTAACTAAGAAAATAAATCTCTAAGTACTATCCAATTTACATGAAATGTGAACAATCACAAAATAAACCAAATCTAAATAATAAAGAAAACATGACCCCATAAGAATCCATCATCAAAAAACTTGAAACCATCACCAATATTGATGATGAATCTCAACCACATAACCCATGATGAAAAACCCCCAAACAAGCCTTATCAAGAAACAATATGGGTACTAGACTCGAGTCACCATACTCAATGGGTAAATTGGGACCTCAAATCCAAAATACCATCCCATAATGATTCTACAAAACCAAAACCAACATTATTGAGTGATAAAAATCCCAAAGGAAATGCTCATCCTAGTTACCCATGTATTGACCCTAAAGTATCCCATGTCTAAACCAATAAGAAACCATCCTCGAGGCATCCACATTAAAGCACACTTCCCAAGAGAAACACCATCCAAGCAATAAGTCATGCACAAAACTCAAAATCATATACCATTCACAAAATCCAGATTAAAAATCTCAATATACATTAGATAAGTGTTCCCAAAACATACAAAAGAATCCAAAAATGACAGCTACCCAAAATCTGATTACACTCAAGGACTCCTCCTCCAATAATTCAATATACAAATTTTCTAAAGGTGACCCAGGAGGCCACACCACCAGAAAACCATTGGAGATTTCATGAAAGAGTACTTATAATGTCCAGGTGCTCTATATTTAAAGCATACAAGAGGCTTTATCTTTTTCTTTTCAGATAACTGCCCCTCATCAACCACCATTTCTTCCAACACAGGCTCCACTACATGATGATACTCACCTAATGGAACATCTTAACTCACTTTAACTAGGATATCTAGACTAATATACACTAATTAGAATTTTGAAAACACCTCCTTGGAACAAAACCATTGAGAAAATATTATTTTGAAGAAATACTAAGACCTAACCTTATGCAGTTGATAAGGAACCAGAGCCTGCTACTAGTCTCAACTTTTTCCTTTGAATAAAGAAATAATGTCCTACACCCTCAAAGATTTAAGAGTCCTAGTAGAATTGAAAACACCTTAAATCCTCTTCATCTACTCTATGGCCTCAAGGGTACCTTTTTCACAATTGAATAAACATGGATGATGATTTAGGAAGGATTTTATGGGGTATAATAATAAGGAAAAACTTGAATCCCCACTCAATCATGAGTCTGGGTGGAGTCAATAGGTGAAGAGAAAACACATAGATGATGAGATTAGCTATATGTAAGATCATAACAATGAATAGACTTTCCACTTTTCTTCAATGAATCTCTTAGAGACATACTCTAAAAATCATAAACACAAACTTTTTTAGTTTATGGTTCTAAAAATCCTATCAAATAACACCAACATAAACTAAAACAACACTCAAACATAACTCACCCAAACAAAACATATATAAAACTCTTAATTAAAATTTTCACATACAGAAAATGTTTTAAAACATCTGGCTCTATTTGATGCTTTTAAACAACCCCATGTTTTTAAAAAAACATTTCATGATCATTAAGACAAACCAAAAAATCCATTAAGTGCAAAGCCCCTTTTTCATCTCAAAATACGTTTAAAATTTTATTTGGAAATCAAATATATTTTAAAGTATTCTAAAAATCCTATAAGGTTTAAAAAAATAAATTATTTACAAACCAAATTCCAAAACTAAAACACCTTTTTCACCCAAAATAAACCCCTTTACCACATTCCAAAAAAAAGTACAATTCAAATGATTCAATGAAACTCAAATTCAAAAACAATATCAGAAACACAAAACCAAACTTCAACATATGAAAGTAAACATCAAAACATAAATCTCAAATAAAACCACATTAAATCACATAAATTCACCACAAAACTCCCTTAATTAATATCACATAAATGGTAAATACTATTGAGTTTATTGTGTAAAAAACGGGAGGTAAATAAAAAATATTAGAGAAGAAATAGAATTGTGTATGATTTTGTCACATGAGTTAGTAAACCATGCACCAACCATGTGAAATTATCTATAATGGTTTAAGGACCATATTCATAAGCTCCACATAGTTTAACAAACCATGTGGGATAACCATGCAGCTCTGGTTCTCTAACCACATTTTCCTAGAAAACTCAAGGTGGCCCCTTAAATCATGGATATTCTCATCAGGAATAAAAATAGAATTATGTCATGTCAAAATAATTCAATGAAATCCATAATTGAACACAAAATCAAGACTCAAATCTCTATCACCCTTGGAAACTCAAGGTTTGATCTGAATAAGAGCTGGCTAGGTACTATTTCAACACTCACCACCTAAGTCCTGCTAACAATCCTAATATACATACTACCCAAATGAATCACAAATAAAAAGTGTTTGTTATGGTACCATTTTTTCAAGAACTAACCCATGTTTCCCCTAAACCGGGAACCTGATCTAGCCCATAACATACCGAGGGTTCATTCTTGATTTCTTTGGGCTAGTAATTAGTTCCAAAGTCTCACAAAATAATATTTGGAAACGATTTAACCATAGATATATAAATAAACCCATACAATTAGAGTGAAAGACATGAAAAAGTAAAACAACTCAATATACTGAATAATAAATAAATACATTACACGAACCAAAAAAAATTCAAGCCAAAAGGCCAGTAAAATAACGTCCCCGAAGAAAATGAAATAAAAATGAACTAGAATGCACAATCTATTTGTGACCCTTTGTCACTTCCCACGTCATATCTCAACCATACTAGGAATATTCCCCACCCAATATAAAGATGACGAAATCCCCAAGAACCTGAAAATAATTTTGTAAAAGTGGATTCCTTAGACCCAACTTTTTTTTGTACTCTTCGATTACCATTTCATGTATACATTGAGATATGCATGATGGACACTTACCATTATAGTTTATAAATTTCTACATCTATTATTTAAATGGTAATTTCCCTAGATTAATTTTTATATCAAAAGATTATAGCATATCCCATACTATAATGAGAACCTCAAGGTATTATGACATTAATCTTAAATATATGTATTATGGTCTAGATACATCATACTGACTAGAAATAGTTGATGTTTGACTATCAATTATTGGGGGATCATAAGAATTAAGAATTATTCTCATGAATTTTTCACTTGGTTATCTCTTGTAGGTGAGATCATGAGGAGAAACCTTCCAATAGGAACAACATATTTGTTAGGTGTCATTGGTTGTTCCTATTAATGGGTATGTGTATTGGTCTCCTGACTTGAGATCATTATCATTATGTTACATTTGATCGCATAATTTGATGAAAGGAAAAAAACATGATAATAAAATTGTGGTAAGGTTGCTTGTGTTGGGTGCATAATTGGTGGTGTGACATTGGTTGAATGATCGAGATAGGATTTACTGCTTTCGAGTAGAGAAAGTAATATCTCGGGCCTAGTTGATCAGGATGGTAGTACCTTCATAAATCATTGGCCAAGGTAGTTGAAGGTAAGTTTGTATAGTTAGATCAATAAATAATAAATCAATAAAGTTTGATGACACAAGTGTTCATCCTACTTTATATGATATAGAAAAATAAAGAGATTATATTACATAGTGTGTTTTCGTAGGTTGGTTGTTGTTGATATGACTATTTATTATCTCTTTAGGGGCCTTGATGGGTTTCTAAACTTCACTCTTGGTCTGTGAATACTATTCATTTCTATTTAGATAATTTCTTAGAGGGTTATATACAATAATCTTCTTTATTATGGTGAATAGGTAAATAGGGCATGGTGGGCCCCACCATGGGGTCCGAGGGTTGTCCAAGTATTAACGATCACCGATGAATAAATAAATTCATTATTATTAAAGTACATAAAAATTGAGTTGAATTTATTTATTAAAAGTATTCATGAGGTATTTAGTAAATACAAGAAAAATATTATATAAACAAATATCATTTTTATACTCAAGATTCATTTAATATTAGCAGGAATTACGAGTTGAGTTAATGGATCAGGTTTATCATGTAATATATTTAATATATATTATAAGTATGTGATAAAATATAAATAATATTTATGACATAATTATTTCATCATAACTTTTTATTTATTACTTATTTAGTGGGGTTAGCCTAGCACGCAATCAGTAGGGAAGGTTTTCGAGGCCCGGGTAATTATTTATTTAATCAAAACTAATTTATTTAATTAATTTAATTTTTTATTAAATTAAATCAATTAAAATTATTTTTTGGTTTTAAAAAATAATATTTAATACTCTGTAAAAATTAAATTAAATTTATTTATTTATTTAAATTAAATTATTTATTTATTTTTGTAATTAAAATTAAATTAATATCGGGACTGAATAAATTATTTGAATTTAAATAATTTATTTAAAATATATTGTACTTTAAATTTACATCAATTTAATTTTATCACACCAACTAGTCTTAAATAATTGATCGAGCCTATGTATGTCTGAATGATTTATTTAATTATTTATTGTGTATGATATTTGTAATAATTAGCTAATTTTTATGAAGGTTTATGCATCGTCATCTTTTCGATCAATATGTATAAGGGTCCGTGTGTCCAATTTATCAATCTTTATTTTTCACTCCTGAGACCCCCTCACCTACGCTTGAGTATTTTTTGTATAAGGAGGACATTGTAAGTCATGGACCACACCAAGTTGATACGAAATCCAAATGAGAAATAGACACACTAAACATGGGCAAGTTATATCATGAGTTAAGCTATGACTTGGGTATGATACCCCTAGGTCACTATTGATTCATTAAGTTTGAATGGGTCAATTAATATTAGATGCTCAAGACCAGTTGGGTAGATTTATTTCCTTTATGTATTTGTTTTTTATTTTATGCATTTTCATGTAAGTGGGAAACACATGAAATAATAAATAGTAAAATGCATAAAGATGCGATGAATTTTTTCTATTAATGTCCAGTTGTGATCATGACAACATAGACTAAATAGATAAATAGAAATATATTACATTCATCGAAGAAAAATTTAAAAAAAACATCAAAGAAATATTAAGTCAAAAATACCTTCCATCGTTCGAATTTGAACAAAACTAGGTGTTTGGGGTGCTTGATCAACCATAGTTGAGGGTATCTCCTACTACTAGGGAGTTCTTATGAGAACAATGGGTTTACTTAACTAAATTAGGAAGAAAATGAGTATCCATATCTATCTTGTTTTAATATTAGAGGCTATTGTTGAGTAAATCATTTTTATGTTGTTAGAAGTCAAGAATTAACTCAACGGGTCGATGAACCGCGAGTTAATGTGGTTTTACAAACAATAACCTACCTTGATCTCTCTGAGAAGTGGCATATCCAAAGATTGTATAGTATGAGGAGAGGTTCGAGGATCCTTTACACTAGAATACTCAATTTATGAAGTATTCTGATTCAAGTAAAGAGGGTTTCTAGATTTCGATAAAATAGTGGGAGACATTTGATGATTTAATTAATTAATCAATAATATCTAAATCGGTAATCAAGATAAAATTAATAATCAGTTTGATTTTATTTTTGTTGAAAATGGAAATAAATACCACAAGTACACGGTGATAATGATTATATAAAGAATATGTCCAAAATGGTATAAGTTTCAAAGAGTAGTACAGGCGCTTATGAAAAATACGACATTGGAAAAGGTTTCGGTGTCCCCAATACCTGTTAAGACACCTCATGAAGTGAGGGTGTTAAAAATGATTATATGAGACTCATGTATGATGAATATGATGGTTATGTCATATTGTTATCATCAATGTCTTATGTACGTTGTGGATACAACATCAGGTCACATGTTGTCTCATCTTCGGAAATTTTTCAAAGATAAAGTAAAGCATGATATGAATAGGTAATGATTACACTGGATGTGTGTAAATTGAAACATAGATCATGATATTTCAATGGATCCCTTTCTCGTATCATTTTCAACCATTTACTTCAGTTTCATTTAAGATTACAAAATGAACAGTATGAAGAAAAAGATTCATTACCTTTTGGGTAAGGTTCTATAAGTAAATAAGAACTTAAAGAAGGTATAATATTTAATTCTTATGGTGAATAAGTTTAAATACAATGAAAAAATATCAATGGAAAGGGCGATTAAAAAGGAACCTTTGCAATGTAATTCAAAGTAAATAGGTGTTAAATAGGAGGTTATTTACTTCTCATATCATGAAATAAAATCTATGGAAGTTTAAATTCAATGAATTGACTCAAGGAAGCAAGTAGTCACTTCTTATTCATGTATATTCATCAATTACAAGTAATGTTTCTATTATAATTCTTGGGTATTAAATATAATATGCTTATCACATATTTTTATTAAAATATAGTAACCAAGTAAGTAATATAAAATGTTAAGGTATATTCTTCAAGGGGCTGAGAAAGGGTGGTTCTTAAGTCATCGGTGAGAAGTACACAACTTCTATATTTCCAAGTACATGATTCTAGTTGAAATTTTGTTAAGTATTATAAAAACATTAATCCTATGTGTCTAATAGAAATAAGGATATAATATTCTATTTTAGGAATGAATGTTGTTTATGGTGTTTAATACTCAACCAATAGTTCAGTAATGCTTGAATCATATGTAATATGTGATGAATATAAAATGTAAGTCTTATATATCCAGTTTTGGAAAGATAATACTTTGTCAAGAAAAACTAAGTGGATGTCAAAGATATACCCATTCTGGTTTTATAATCTTCACATTTAATGACCTTAGGTATTATCGACACACTGATGTACTTAGTTCTGGACAAAGAAACCCTTAGAAATAAATGTATGGCACAAAGATTTCAGAATTAGTTTGGTTAGAGAGTGCGAACTATTCTAAGTAAAAGCTAGTGGAAAATATACTTCATAAAAAATTTAAGTGTTTAAGGAATGTGAAATTGAATTGTGGTATATGCATGGTCAGAAGATATGAGTTGATTTAGGCTAGTGTAATAAATAATATCTTAACCAAAGCATTCATCGATCATTATAATGTAGCATGGAGTAATTCCTAAACACACATTACCTTATCCACATCAGAGATTTGATGCTAGTAGTGAGGATCGATTATGAGTCTTACTAGTTAAATTTGATAAAAAAATGTAGCATGGATCCTTTTCTAAACACATATTGTCTTATACACATTAGATTCATTATGTGAGTAAAAGGTGTTTCATTGTTAAAACTAAAATGCATTACATATACTTTCATTATTTTCAATACATGAATCACAAATAGATGTGTTATCCCATAACCATGTGACAATTACCAAGAAAGATGGATATCTTATGAGTTATATTATGATGGATATCCATAATTTCATAAGAACATGTGTTTATATGAAAAGTGTTTGTTGAGGATATAAACAAATTTTCATCAAGTAAAACACAATGTGCGTCAAAAGTAATTAGCCTAAAAATTTCTTAACATATTATAGAAAACCCTAAGATAGAAAATAGATAGTCAAGTTATAGAATACATTTCTATAATAGGGTGAAAATATCTACTTGAGATAGTGGGATAAATATTGAATTGGGTTTATTCAATGCTAGATATGCACAACTAGTTGGAATAGGAACGAGTTCCACAAGAGGTGTGGAAGATAATGTTCTGGAGACACATAATACATAGGAAGGATAAAACCATGGTGATGGTTTTATATTCACTATAGCTAGTGATCTATTATTCATTGTGAATAATAATTTCTATAAGTAGTATAAGGAAATCAACTAAGATTAACAGGATTAATTAAAATTCAATAGTGGATTCCATGTATCTACATACAGGGGGATTGTTATTTTGAATAATGTGGTAGGTATTCAAGTGAAACAATACATGGATGGTACAAGTGGTACCAGTAAGTATTTATTTGTAACACTAACCCTCCATGCCTAAATCTATTAGAATTTTACTTGTCATAGCTAATTTCTATGATTGTTTTATTGAGCGTTGGATTTCAAGACCACTATTCGTTGAGGTGTCTATACAACACAACCAAAAAGGGATGGTGATGCCATAAAATTCCAATAATGGGTGCAAGTTACTCAAATCTGGTCTAAAATTAAATTATGAAAAAAGATCATATAATATTCATTTGAAATGAATTTTCTTCACGTTTCTACAAATGGATAGTGGGAGCGCCATAGTTTTCTTGGTGAAATATGTTTGGTAGAATATGGAAAAAAGATATTGTTTGTACATTTAGGTAAGGCCAGGATGAAAGTGACTCTCCAAAGATTGAATTAAAGTAGCAACCTAAGTTATATAGAATAGTATCTACTTTGATAGATCTAAATATTTCTTAGATTGATTCAATAGTACATATACAGACATTGTATTGAAAAATACAAGTTAGATTAATTTGAGAAATAATTATTTCCAATGTCAGATGGTATATATCTCTCCAAGAAGACATGAATAGGCATAGGAGAAGATTAATGTAGTGAGTTTAATTATATATGCTTCTATGATAGATCAATCACAAATGGAATGATATGTACAAGATATGATATTTCCATCATATACTTTATGGTAGAAAAATATCAGTTATATCTAGGTGAATTGTATGGGAAGCAGTTAGAACTATCCAATTATACTTGAGGAAGTATAAAGGATATATACCTGGTATATGGAGAGGATGGGGTTCTAGTTTTGAGGGGACACAAACTATTCCTCCATGGATCTATGTGATCTAATATCACAGTCAGGCTAAGGAAATGGGTAATATAGGCTCATTCAAGCTAGTGGTATCCACTTCGACAAAAACCATGTACATTGTAGCTTCTAAGGCAGCTAAAGAATAATTGTAAAATACACAATTATTTTTTCTAGTTCCTATAATCATACTGAGTAAGTTTTATCATGATGATAATTATTTACAGGTACTATCCAAGATGTGAAATTTAGATAATGGACAAAAGGGATATATACTTGGGTTTAAATATCTTGTGGAGTCTTACTTAAGGAGGTAAGGTCGCACATAGTATAATAGCCATGCAGTAGAGACATAGAAGGCCCAAAAACTAAATCCATGACTCATCAGAAACCTGATCTTAATCATGTGATAGATAACAAGGATGGTTAGCAAGTTGGATCTAGTGAAAGTGGGAGTGTTGTAAAAGTGGGTTCCCTAGACCCAACTTTTTCAGTACTTTTTTATTACCATTTCATGTATACATTGAGATATGAATAATGTATACTTATCATTATATTGTATACAGTTCTGTGTCTTATATTTAAATGGTAATGTCCATAGATTAATTGTAATATCAAAAGGTTATAGTAGATCCCAGGCTATAATGAGAACCTCAAGATATTATGACATTAATCTTAAATATATGTCTTATGATCTAGATACATCATACTGATTAGAAATAGTTGATGTCTGACTATTAGGTGTTGGGGGTTTATAAGAATTTAATATTCTTCTCATAAATATAGCACTTGGGGATCTTTGGTAGGTGAGATCATGAGGACAGACCCGCCAATTGGAACACTGCATGTTTCAAGTGTCATTGGTTGTTCCAATCTATGAACATGTGTATTGGTATCTTGAATTTAGATCATTATCAATGTGTTCCATTTGTTCTTGTAATCTGATGGAAGTAAAATACCATGATAATGAAATTGTGTCAAGGTATCATGTGTTGGCTTCATCATTGGTGGTATTTCATTGTTTGAATGATCAAGATTAAATTTTTTGCTTCTGAGTTGAGGAAGTAATATCTCAGGCCTATTTGATCAGGATTATAGTACCTTTATAAATCCTTGGCCAAGGTAGTCAAAGGTAAGTCTAACTTTTTAGATAAAAAAATAATAATGAAATAAAGGGTGATAACATAAGTGTGTGTCCTGCTTCACGAGATATTGAAAAACAAATAGATTATATTACACAGTGTGTGTCCGTAGGTTGGTTGTATTTGTTGATATTATTACTTATCACTTTAGGTGACTTGATTGGTTTCTAGACTCTACTCTTGGTATATGAATACTATTCACTATTATCAAAATAAGGTCCTATAGGATCACACACAATATTATTCAATAATTTTCCATATTCTTGTGAATTGGTAAATATGACATGGTGGTCCCTATGTCACGACCTGTCCCTCGGGGCCCGTGTCATGACTACCCCAAGCCCGCCTTCCATAGGCCAGGGGTTGGAGACTAGCACTGAAAAGGCATATCCCTATAACAGGAAGGCATTGACTTTAAACCTGTACAAACACACAATCCAAGAACACAACAAGAAGCAACCATGAAGTAAATTTCTATAGTAAAAAAGTGTGCTGAAAGTAAAGGGGCCGGAATACAAGCCCAACTGAAAAGTACAAGTATAACTGAAAAGAGAAAACAGCTCCTAGATCGTCCATCGAGGATCCAACCTGAAGGGTAGGTACAGCTCACAATCAGTAGTCACTACAGCACTTCATGTCAAATGTTCCACCTCTAAGCACCATCCAGTCCTGGCTCCTTCAGCCTCGATAAATGTTGTCTGTCATCTGCACAAGACACAGCAAGGTGTGGGCGTAGCTCGTACAGGGGTTAGTATAAAAATACTTAGTAGGGACCTCGATACCCTCTAAGGTCTCCCAGAGTTCCAAAAAGGATAAACCACAAAGAAAGACCTCAAACACAAATCATGAAGTAGTCATCAACTGTACTTAGGTATATTCTCATACATATACCTAAGTTATCAAGATATACTGGTCTCATACATGAGGAAACATAAGGCTCCAACTTTTAAGCATTTAGCACAACTGATCCATAAAGGAAGAATACCACAAAGGTAACACCACTAAGGTAACACCACGAAGGTAAAAGTACCACAAAGTTAACACCACGAAGGTAAAAGTACCACGAAGGTAAAAGTACCACAAAGGTAACACCGTGAAGGTAACACCATAAAGGTAAAAGTACCACAAAGGTAACACCATGAAGGTAACACCACAAAGGTAAAATTAGCACAAAGGTAAAGACTCATCTCACACCAGGGTCCCAGTGGAGTATACCAAAAGGACTGTATCACTCCAAGGATCCCAGTTCCATAGAAGGTTCGTCAAATGAATGTCCGGTTCACAATTTGTGGCTATTTTAGTGAAACTGGGGCTGGAAGGGTCCTGGTCCGGTCAGACCGACCTGGTATGGGCCAACCCAACCTGGACCGAACTGGCCTAGGCTGACCTGGTTGGGCTGGGCCGCTCTGCCGACCGTCGCGACCTCCTCCTACGGTGTGTGATGGTGCACTGCCTCCATCGTGGCTGGTCGGTGTCGGCCAGTGCCAGCCACAGCCATCATCTGCCAGCGTGGGTTACTGGTGTCGTCGTGTCGGTGTCACACCAGTGGTCTTCCACGGGTCACCGGGTGAGCTCTGGTGGCCCATTATTTCATCTGAAGGTATCAACAACCTCCTCGAGATGCCCTCTTCCCTACTTGACCCTCTGTTCCAGGTTCCGTCCAACCTGAGTAAAAAGTCTGTGAAGAACTCATAGATAAACAAAGTAGCGGAGTGTCCAGGCCTTGTTCATTTGGCCCACGCCATTCGCGTTATCTTGATAACATTAGGGAAGAATAAGGTTCAACAATTCTTTAGAAACTAACCAATTAAAAATCCTACCTCAAGATCGTTTTAGAATTTCCGTGTTTGAGTAAGATTCGGTGTTCGTTGGTTCGTGATTTGATGGCGCTCGTCACCGCTCACTGGAACTGGTCTCGTCCTCCAAGTGGTTGGTTTCGCGGTATTTTACTAGAGTTTTGTCTCTTGGTGAATCTGTGCCATCACTCCTCCCCAATATCTATATAAATATGATGGGGAAGAGGTGGGTAATGCTATTGGGAATTTATGAGGTTAATTTAACAATGAACCTTCCTAATTTCAACGGTATGATTACAAATATTGAGGATTCAAGCCAATTAATGTCTTGACATTTCATTGGTCCCGCCACCCGCTTGTCCATTGAAGGAAAAAAAGAGGAATAAAATAACTTTGTTATTTTATTATTCTTTAAATTTTAAAAATCTGTCTTTTTCTCCTGACCTACTGTGGTCGAAGTGAAGCCTTCCTTAAGCGAATCCTGGCTCTGCATATTCAACGGTGCTCTCGGATTTCACTTATGAGCACCGATTTAAAATATAGAAATTGTCGCCCACGTGTTTACTGAAAATACCTTGAAAAAAGTTTAGAAATTCATTCTGGGCACACTGGACCTCATAATCACGCGTCATCAATTTTCACAGACTCATAATAATTCCATATAATTAATTAAAAAAATTACATGGGAAAATCTGAGTCTTTAGATTCTCCCCACCTTAGGTCTTTTCATCCCTGAAAACCACAACATAGACTAAGGAAACAAATGGGGGTACTGAGCACGAATCTATGCCTCACACTCCCATGTTCTCTTTTATAGATTCTCGTGCTACCAGCAAATGCGTACCAGAGGTATCGATCTTCCATGAAGGACCTGCTCCTATCGATCCTCAATATCCACTAGAACCTCCATAAACGTTGCCCCATCATCAAATTCCATCTCACCATGGTCGATGACGTGAGATTGGTCATGTACGTGGAAAACTTTGTGCACCCTCTCCAACTGTGGTGGCAGTTCCAAGCGATATGCCACCTTTTCAATCCTCTGAAGTATTAGAAATGGTCCGATAAAACTCGGTGAGAGTTTGTCGCCTTGGCCAAATATTCATATTCCCCATAGAGGAGAGACTCGTAAGAATACGTGATCTCCCTCATGGAACTCCATAGGTCTCTGTCTTCTATCAGAATAAGACTTTTGTCTACTCTGTGTAGTCTTCATCTACTCCCAGATGATCTGCACCTTCTCAGTGGTAGCCCATACCAACTCTAGATCCATAAGTACTGACTCCCCTGGGTCTTTCCAGAATAGAATTGATCTGCATGGTCAGTCATAAAAGGCCTAAAATGGTTTCATACCGATGGTGGAGTGATATCTATTGTTTTATGCAAACTCCGTCAAGGGCAAGTGATTCTCCCAACTGCGGCCAAAATCTAGGATGCAAGCACGAAGCATGTCCTCTAGTGTCTTAATGGTCCGCTCCGTCTGCCCATCCGTATGTGGATGAAAGGCGGTGCTCAAACATAGCTGAGTCCCAAATGTCTTATGTAATCCCTTCCAAAACCAGGATGTAAAACATGTGTCATGGTCAGAGACGATCATCGATCGCACCCCACGAAGTCGTACAATCTTCTGTACGTAGAGGCGTCCCAAGTCCTATATTGATATTTTCTCTCGGATGGGTAGGAAGTGGGCCGACTTGGTGAGTCGGTCAACGATCACCCGGATGTAATCATGTCCCCTGGACATACGTGGAAGCCCTATCACAAAGTCCATGGAGATACCATCCCACTTCCACTCCAACACCTCTAGTGGTTGCGCTAAACCAGCTGGAACCTGATGCTCAGCCTTTACTTGTTGACAAGTGAGGCATCGTGAAACAAACTCGGCCAGTACTTTCTTCATCCCTGGCCACCAGTGCTGACACCGGAGGTCATGGTACATATTCTCCACACCAGGATGCACTGCCAGAGGGGACGTATGTAACTCCCTCAACACCTCCTCTCGTAGTGTCACTAGTACCATGGTGTGTCCTATGAAGATGATGAAATGCTACCCACCTTCAGAAAATCTATCAAGTGCATGTCCTAAGGATATCTGAGTACATCAAGCCTCGCAGTCAATATCCCCAAGTTGTGCCTCCCGAACTCACTGAAGTAGTGAGGGAGTGACAGTCATATACTGGAGGTAAGTTGCTTCATCTCTATCTACAAAGGATATCTGCAACACGACTAGCTGCTATGTTGCCTCACTCAGCAATTGTAGACCGAACCTCCTACTGAGTGCATTTTCCACTACGTTCCCCTTTCTGGGAGTGTAGACTATCTCAAAGTCAGAGTCCTAGAGGAACTCTAGCCATCACCGCTATCTTAGGTTCAAGTCCTTCTGTGAGAAGATATACCTGAGACTATTGTGATCAGAGTAAACTATAAAATGTTCACCCATCAAGTAGTGTCGCCACATTTTCAAGGCTAAGACCATTGTTGCTAACTACAGGTCATGGGTCGCATAGTTCTTATCATGTTGTATCAGCTATCGTGAACCATAATTGATCATTTCTTGCTCCTACATCAAGACACATCCAAGTCTGGTCCCTGATGTGTCGCAGTAGACTACATACCCAACGCCCTATTCTGGTAGCCTCAAGATGGGGGCACTCGTCAGTCTCTGCCTTAGCTCCTGAAAACTTTGTTGGCATCTCTTCATCCATATGAAGGGTTGTCCCTTCTTTGTCAATGCTAACAAGGGTTCCACAACTCTGGAAAATTTGGGTATGAATCTTCGGTAGTACCCATCCAATCCTAGGAAACTCCACACCTCGGTCACACTCCTATGTGGCTCCCAAGAAATCACTGCCTCTATATTCACCAGATCTACCGAAACTCCAGCCTCCGAGATAAAGTTTCCTAGAAAGAGGACCTCGCGTGTCCAAAACTAGAATTTCAAGAGCTTACCATAAAGCTAGTTCCCTCGGAGTGTATCCAGAACAATTTGCAGATGATAGACATTCTCTTCCTCCATTACTGATTATATCAAGATTTTGTTGATGAATACCACCACAAAATGATCGATATGTGGCTGAAATATTCTTTTCATGAGTCCCATGAACACTGAAGGGGAATTGGTTATGCCGAATGGTATAACCAAGAACTCATAGTGGTTATACCAACATCTGAAGGTCGTCTTTTGCACATCCTCATCTCGTACCTTGAGTTGATGATATCCTGATCTGAGTTCTATCTTTGAAAACCAATGATCTCCCTTCAGTTGATTGAAAAGATCATCATTCCTTATAAGTGGATAATTTTTCTTCACGGTTACCTGGTTCAGGCACTGATAATCTACACTGATCCTCAAACTCCCATCTGCCTTCTTGGCAAACAAAATCAAGGCTGGCCATGGAGAAACATTGGGCCTTATGAACCCCTTCCTCTACAAGTCCTCTAGTTGTACCAGTAACTCAAGAAGCTCCGCGAGAGCCATATGATATGCTCGTGTAGATATCGGTGTCTTCCCAGGGTACAGGTCGATGTAGAAGTCCTCCTCTCTACGAGAAGGTAGTCCCAGAAGATCATCAGGGAATACATCAGCATATTGGTCCACCACTACAGGATATATTGGACTCTCAACATCAACTGCTCTGAGGGTAAGGCTAGCCAAATGATGTGTGATCGGCTGCACCCTTCTCCGGGTAAGTCCATCCTGTGCTGTAAAGGTTTCCTTCTAGTCGGTGAAGGAAAACCTAGTCCCATCCTTGTGGACACACCGCACTTTATTCCTAATATAGTCAATATGATCATGGACTATGGATAACCAATCCATACCCAAGATAACGTCGTAAGGCCTCAATGCCACTACTAAAAGATCTCAGTTGAAGCTCTCGCCTCCTAGAGTAAGCTCACACTACCGGAACCAGTGTGTGATTGTCGAATCTTCTCCTGTAGAAGTCTCTAATCACAAGGATCGAGCCAACGGATCCATTGAAATCTACAAACTTCGAATGAGAGTTATGGCAATGAAAGAGTGACCGACACCTGTGTATATAAGTACTGCATCTAAGGTGGAGTAGACACAAATCATACCTCAAATCATCTTTAGAGCATTGTGGTTGTAGGCCTCAAATACCTAGAGTTGAGCTCGTCCTTGTCCTCCTGCTCCCTGTGGTTAGGGGGACCACCTGGAGGTGGTGGCGGTAGAACCTCGAATCGCCGCCCACTGCCTGCTATACAGCCAGCTCCTCTTCCATGTCTTCCGCCCTGAGGAACTCCTCACTTGAACCTCTTCCTATGCCTCATTGGTCCCTGGACCGTCTTCTGTTCATCCATATGGTGGGTCGGGCAATTGCGATCCATGTGACCATGCCCATCACATGAGTAGCATTGTTTGCTCCTCATCTGTTATCCTATGTCTCGTGAGCCCCGCACCACCGACCCTGTATCCTGAGGTCATCCACCAGAAGTTCTGGCCCGCTTGGTCCCCTGCATCATCCATCTACTACCTTCTGCAGACGACTTTACTACCTAACATCCGGTGGTGGCTCTCGCTATAGGTGTCAGATCAGCTAGGAATCTCTCCACCAAAAGTGATCGCTCTAGCACCCCAGCCTACATCGGAATGCTGAGTGATATCATCGATGCTCTGATCTCCCATCAGATACCCTGCTCAAAGATCTGATCCCTAAAGAAAGGGTCTCGTACCATGTTGGTGGAGTAGCGGGAGAGATCAGTGAACCTCGCCTAATACTAGGCCATGGTCATGTTGCCCTGCTGTAAGTGTAGTAGCTCCTGTATATGCACTAAGCGTAGGGTCTCTGGGATGAACTTTAACCTGAAAAGGCCCTCAAAGTCTGCCTAGGTGAGGGTCGCCTCATCATGTAACTGGAGTGTCAGACTCCACCATCTCACAGCTGCTCCCTAGAAGAGACCGGTGGCTAGGATCACCATCATATCAGTTGGTGTCCCAACTAAGTGAAAAACTTTGGCCACAGCCTCCATCCAGTCCTCAGCCGCCTGCGGATCCGTCTTTCCTCGGAACCTCGGACGCCACTGCAGCTGAAACTCGTACAACACACTCATTCGATGTGCACTATCTGATGGTGGGGCTGGTGGCAACAACTTCCCAATGGGTAGTGGTGCTGCTGGTACACCACCCGAAGGCGCTAACGTAGAAAGAGGGCCCTACACCGAGGCCTCATCGCTCGGTGGGCCGTCATCATTTACTCTCTCGGGAATCCTGGTTGGCTATCTATGTGGTGGCATCCTAAAAGAAAACAGGTGTGCCACAGTCAATAAGTTATACCTGGTGAGCTGACTCAAAAATATCATAAGAAAAAAAATTCAAAAACACACGCAATTAGTGTTTTCGTGCACTTAGTCAGAAATCAAAATTCAGGGTCCTTGTGTATGGATACTTTGGCCGTCACACCAACACTGCATTCCCCAAACTGAAAACCACAGTCATAACACTTAACACTATTTCCACATAGAAAAGATCAGAGTCCTAGTTCTTTGGTAGAACCAACTCCTCTGATACCACTTTGTCATGACTGATCCCCCAGGGCTCGTGCCGTGACAACCCCAAGCCCGCCTTCTATAGGCCAGGGGCTAGTGACTAGCACCGAAATAGAGTCTCCCTATAACATGAAGGCATTTCCTTTAAACCTGTACAAACACACAATCCAAGAACACAATAAGAAGTAACCACTAAGTAAACTGTTTTAGTAAAAAGTGTATTGAAAGTAAAGGGATTGGAATATAAGCCCAACTAAAAAGTAAAAGTACAAATGAAAAGAGAAAATATCTCTTGGATCATCCACTGAGGATCCTACCTGAAGGGTAGGTATAGCTCATGATCAGTAGTCACTGCAGCACATCACATCAAATGGCCCACCTCTGAGCATCGTCCAGTCCTGGCTCCCTCAGCCTCGATCAATGTTGTCAGTCATCTGCACAAGAAACAGCTAGGTGTGAGCTTATCCCATGCAGGGGTGAGTATAACAATACTCAGTAGGGACCCTGATACCCTTGAAGGTCTCCCAGAGTTCCAAAAAGGATAAACCACAAAGAAAGACCTCAAACACAAAGCACGAAGCAGTCATCAACTCTACTTAAGTATATACCCATACATATACCTAAGTTATCAAGATATACTCATATCATGCATGAGGAAACATAAGGCTCCAACTTTTAAGCCTTTAGAACAACTGATCCACGAAGTAATAATACCACAAAGGTAACACCATGAAGGTAACACCACGATGGTAAAGTAACACAAAGGTAACACCATGAAGGTAAAACCACGAAGGTAAAAGTACCAAAAATGTAACACCATGAAGGTAAAAGTACCACAAAGGTAACACCATGAAGGTAACATCATGAAGTTAAATGTACCACAAAGGTAAATACTCAACTCACACCGGGTATATAACTCAAGTACATAAGTACAGATGATTAGTCGTAAATCTAGATCATCTTATTCTATCGAGAGGCTCTGCTACTGACCCACACAAGATTGATAGATGCTAACCCACATAGGATTGCTAGGTGTTGACCCACATAGGATCAATAGATGTTGACCCACATAGGATTGATGTTCTTTCTTCATGTTACAGCCAGCCATGAGATTCCCGCACTAAGAATGATTGATTCTGAGAGGATCCGCTCCTCAATCCATCGTTCATACATAAACCACCACGAAGTTCCACAAAGAAGTATCCCAAAGGACCACCATGTCATAAGTGTTTCAACGCAATAGACGACGCGTCAATCGGACACCCGGTCTGTGACTTATAAGCGTTTTAGTACCGAGGGACCAGTTGGATTTGGGTTCGATCCAACCCATCCATACTTCAAATTTCTCAAAAACTCAATTGGAGTATACCAAAATGACCATCTTTCTCCAAGGATCCCAGCGCCATAGATAGTTCGTCAAACGAATGCTCGGTTCACAAGTTATGGCTCTTTTAACAAAACTAGGCCTTGAAGGGTCCGGGTCCGATCTGACCCGATTCGGGTCTGACCCAGCCCAGTTGGGCTGGGCCACAGTGGGCTTGGGCCACTGGGCCACGACCAACCTGGCCTTCCTGGTTGGTGCGGCCCGTTGGGCTTGCGTGGCCCGGCCCGCGGAGGGTGCGGCCCACTGGGCTCGCGCAGCCGGGCCTACGAAGGGGTGTGGCCCTTTGGAGCGTGGCCCGCTCTAGCTGGCATGGGGGTAACGCCTCCCCCATTTCCCCGGACAGCTATGTCATTCGGGATGTAAAGTAGTAGCGCCACGTGGCACCATCCGGTCCCTATGGGACCCACAGGGGTGGGTCCCTCCTCCACCGCTGCAGCTTTGTGCCACAGCCATCTCCAGTGGCGTGTGACAGCGCACTACTCTGCCTCCTCCTCCGTGGTCAGCCCGTACCGACCGCCCTGCTCGACTGCCGCTGCTTAAAAGGCACAGCCTTCTTCTCCAATGGCGCACAACGGCACGCCACACCACCTCCATGGTCGGCCGGTTTCGGTTGCTCTGTCAACCGTCGCGGCCTAGTGTTACGGCCTTCTCCTGCAACGCGTGATGGCACGCCACTTCCATCGTGGTCGGCTGGTGTCGGCCGCCACCATCATCTGCTGGTGCGGGTTGTCGGTGCCACGACGGCGGTCTTTCACGGGTCACCGAGTGAGCTCTAGTGGCCCGCTTTTTCCATTTGAAGGTATCAAAGACCTTCTAGGGATGCCCTCTTTGCTTCTTGACCCTCTGTTCTGGGTTCCGTCTAACCTGAGTAAAAATTCTGTGAAGAACGCATAGATCAACAAAGTAGTAGAGGGTCTGGGCCTTGTTCATTTGGATCATGCCCTCCGTATTATCTTGATAACATGAGGGAAGAATAAGGTTCAACAATTCTTTTTAAACTAACCAATTAAAAAACCTACCTCAGGATCATTGGAGAACTTTCGTGTTTGAGGAAAATTCGGTGTTCGTCGGTTCTTAATTCGGTGGCGTTCGTCATCGCTTTCTGAAACCAGTATTATCCTCCAATTGGTTGGCTTCAAGGTATTTTACCAGAGCTTCATTTCTTGGTGAATCTGTTCCAACACTCCTCCCCAAGCTCCATATAAATAGGAGGGGAAGAGGTGGGTAACGTCGTTGAGAATTTATGAGGTTCATTTAATATTGAACCTTCCTAATTTTCACAGTACAGTTACAAACATTGAGGAGTCAAGACAATTTATGGCTTGACATGTCGTTGGTCCCGCCACCCACTTATCCGTTGGAGGAAAATAAAAAGTGAAATAAAATAACTTTGTTGTTTTATTATTCTTTAAATGTCCAAAATCTATATTTTTCACCCGACCTACGTCGATCGAAGTGAAGCCTTCCTTAATCAAATCTCGGTGTTATGGATTTAATGGTTCTCTCGTATTTCAATTCTGAGCACTGGTTTAAAATATAGAAATCGCCGCCCGCGCGTTTACTGAATGTACCTTAAAAAAATTCATAAATTCATTTCAGGAACACCAGGTGTAACACCCCAGGTAAATAAAGAATATGAAATTTTTATATTTATCCCTATTTGTGAATAAAATTTTAATATTAATTTAAAGGGAACGCTATGCTTGATGGTTTACCCAGTACGCAACAATGAATTCCTTTGAAATCTTACGTTTCACTCTAATAATAAAATAATTTTATTTTAAATGGTAGTTAACACCTAGTCGTTGTAATGACGGGAATGAACAGAACTAACTACAAAATGATTATATATGTTTTTAAAATATTTTTTCTTTTTACAATAAATTTTAGAGGATTAAAAATGTGAATGAATCCAATTTTAAGCGTAAACATTCTAATATTCTTTAAAAGGTCGATTAACCGCCTTTTGACGGCGAACCTCTTTTAAATCCACTTTTTGACAATTTTATGTGTTATATTTGACAAAATAAAATTCTTATTTAGAATCGGGACATCAAAATTTACTTTGTCTAAATTTTTGGTATTTTTCCGATAAAGTTCATTTTTAATGAATAGTGAAAAATGTTGTATTATAATTCAAAACCACTTTTTAATATAATTTATTTATATGATTAGATTATATTTTGAATTGGTTTTAAAGTGAAATTAGAATATATTTTTACAATTTAATCCAATGGTGTTCATTGGAATTAATATCACTTTGAGATTGGACATAAACGAGTGTCAATCTTTTGATAGATATTGTTTCTTAAAAACACACTATTTGATTTGACAGCGGGATTTAATTATAAAATTAATTAATCCAACTTATATGTTATGAATTTGGTAAAATAGACATCATTTTTGAATTCAGAATATCAAATATATCTTAGGGTGAATTTTTTGTATTTTTCTAAAAAACCTTAATTTTTGATGAATAGTGAAACCACAAAGTGGTAGTTACAAAAACTGATTTTTTGTTTAAATGGAACTTTACCACTTCTGTGATTTGAATTTAAAAAATCCAATTTAAATTATTTTTATTATTAAGTAAAATGTGGTTCACTGGGATGAAAATAATTTTTGATGAAAAGTAACTTTTAAGTTTTATTAATCACGATTAAAGGTAATTAGTGTGATTTAAGGTAAAAATGATATTATAATAAAATGAAAATATCTTGACACTTGTCCTAACCCTATTTGTATGAGTCATGGACGACCAAGACAACCCATGGGTCTATTTTTGGGACCCCATGGAGCCACTTGGGTAAGATAATGACATTTATGCCTTTTATTTAAAGTAAAAGTAAAAATGACACAAACATGTATTGTTTTACTAAAACAATTTTTACATGGTGTTATACAAGTTAGATTTTTAACTATAAATATTAATTGGAAATCTAAATATATTTCCTACATCATAGTATTTTTTATAATTTTTATACATTAAATAAATTAAATTATTTATGACATCATGATGATGCAGCGATTACCTCATTATTTAACGATTTAAATAAAATGAAAATATAATGTAAAATCTAAGACCTAAACATGTCAAAAACCTATTGTATGGGTGTATTTATAACCCTTATCACCATATCCTCAAAATATATCAATGTGGGACCATTAAAATCCAAAATTCATTTGAAAATAATGTAACCTTTCTTGACTTTCCAAGAGTGCCCCTCCTCCCCTCTTATAAAAGGCCCCCACCTCTACCTCCTTACCCACACCTCTCAAACCTTTGGATCGGCCAAGCTCTGATCATTTTGTCTCTCCACATCCCTCTCCTCATCCTATAATCCTTACCTTAGGCAGGAAGCTCTTCAAGAAACCCTTTTGGTTCAAACCAAAGGGAGTTACCCGATTTTAAGGTAACGTCTTCACTTGTGCTCTTTTGTTTTATTTTCCTTCTCCAACCCCATAAAATCTTTTTATTCGTTTCTTTTGTAACAACACCAGTATCTTACATATACTATGATGTTTTTATAAAAATTATTCCATCTACACTTACACACACCTATATCTAATGGTTAAAGAACATACTGTTTCTATGGATGGTGAATTTCTGCCTCACGAAATGATGATTGTTCAATATTCTTTTAACACCTTCAAAGGTGTCCATTAAGATTTCACTATATTTATATATGATATATAATATGTTTATGTTTTCCTTAATCTTCTATATTTTTCATTTATGGCATACCTTTATGGTTTCCATTATGGGTAAACACGATATCTTCATTTTAGGAAGTGCGGACTACCGCCCCCTCAAAGTGATTTGATTCGTTAATACCATATTTGGTAAGTATAAAGGATATATTTAATGATATTATATATGATACCATACATTAATTATAATACTATTATGTATCATTATGTTTTAATTCCATTAAATATGAAATAGAAATGGAAGTAGTGTTCATGCGTACGTACGGCTTACCGTCTCCATGAATGGTGCATTTCATTTCTTACCTCTAAATGTTATGTAATATTATAAATTCATGTATATAATGGATATATATTATATATATTATATCTACATAATGAATATAATTCTGGATATAATGGATATTTTACCCCATGAACAAACTTGTAATTATAAAGAGTTTATTTTTTACTCAAGTAGCAATGATCGTTAAAACAACCGTTATTAACTTAAATAATTACATAGTGTTCATGACATGGTAATAAGTGATATAAAATGAATAATTAACTTTAAAAGGTTCTTAATCAAGTATAAATTAACTCAAGTTTGTTATTCAGGAGATTAAAGAATGATCGAGTCAAGTCGGATACGAGGTAAGCGATCCAACCTCTCTCTTTCTTTTTAAGTACTCTCTTTTATGTCATTTATTTTAAGCTCATATTTATTATGTTTGGGGATGTTATTTTATATTCCTAATACTGTAATTTTTATTTTAATTTTATTAGAGACCCTATTTGATCTCATAAATCCATTTTTGGAAGTTTTAAGTGGCGCCGTTAGGCTGCCGAGTTTTCGTAAGGGATTTTTCATCTCACTTTTATTCTCGTGACATTTATGTTATGTTTGCCACTATTTCCTTTGAGTGGTGTATGTACTGCCCATTATTATACACTTTGTGTAGTATAATATCATTTATGGGTATTTAGATATTCATTGTATGATCCTTCTTCCATGGGGTGTATGTTTCGAAAGTTACCCAACTCGGTAAGGGGACCTTTCACCCTCCTCTTTTTAAAAGACTTATTTTGTTATGTCTTTTAATTCACATACTATTATGTTGGTATATGTTCTTATATATCCTTATTTATGTAAATTTTATGTCCAAGTGATGAGATACCATTTTCTTTCTCATCAACTCATTTTCTAAATTTTAAAGTGACGCCGTTAGGCTGTCAGATTTCTATAAGGGAACTTCTTAACCCACTTTAAATTCTTTGGGTTAAACCTCTACTTATATATTTTATTATGCCAAGATTATGTGTGGAATCTCTATGTTGTAATTTCCACAAACCTTTGTGTAGATATACTATTTCTACACATAATCATCTCATTGATAAATTCTTAGGAACTTGTATGGGAAATCATAACTCAATCTCATTTCATTGAGTTAAATATCTATGTAATTGGTTTTGTTTTTCCAAGATTATGTGTTAATGACCTATGATTGTTTCACACTTAATATCCACTTATATTGGGTGTATTTATATTTCTCACACATAATTATGTGATAGATTTTTCCTTAATTTAAGGATACCATCTTTATAATGGATTTCATCTCAATTTACATTTCCATTGAGACTTCATTGTTGTTATGAACCAATTCACTCTTATATGGTGTGTATACTTTCCTTTGAAATATTATATCATGAATCCCTTTATTCTCATGATATTATAAATTTTGGATTAAATGTTATTCTGCAATTATTTTTATTCAAGTGTCCCTCATTTTGTTAAAAACTCTTTAACAAAAATATCATTTTAAATGTTTTAAAGATTCATTATTATAAATCTTTATCTTTAATGTCCATGTTTTCAAAATGGTTTTCAGTATTTATTTATATGGACATTAATGTTTTAAAATTATAATTCCATTAAAATATTCAAAGTGGTATGGGACACTTTGATTCAAAAATCTATTTTAAATGGTTTTTGAAAATGGATTGATTGATTCAATATCTTGGAATTACTTATTGTGATTGCAAATGAAATGTTATTATTGAAATGTTTATATTTTCAATATTTTATGTGTAATGATGGTACTTGGACATTTTACGGGTGGTTACGTGATAAACCATATAACGGGTGGTGTCGTGAATACCAGGACGGGTGGTTACGTTATAACCTCCAATGCATTGGGTATGGAAGTCGGCCGTATGGCTATTCCATTAAGTATGTGTGGAAGTTGACCGTATGGTTATTCCATTTAAGTATGTTTATGTCCCGAGTTACCTTTTTATGTTATGTGTTCTTTATATGGGTTTTATGGTAATCTTTGGGTTAAAAAAGGGTAAGTAATGGTCTTTTATTCAGTGAAGAGTTTTTACTACTTCATAAATGTGAAAAGTATTACTTTGGTAAAGTATTCATGGTTTACTTGTTGTTTTGAAAAACTAACAGTTTTCCTTCTTTGTGTATCCTTTACTGGGATTTTTATGCTCATCCCAAGTTTTTGAAATGTTTTCCACAGGACTTAAAGATGAATAGGGTCAAGGATGGGATCAAGGAAAGAAATTTTATCTAAAACATGGAACTAGAAATGTTTCTTTTTAAGTGTTTTTTTATTTTATGGAAACTTAGTAGAAGTGTCTACTATCTAATCTTTTGAGATGTAATAGTTATGACCTAATTCTCTAAAACTCTAAACTTAAAAAGATCCTCTATGTGAATTATTCGTTTAATTCATGATTAAGTAATGTTTAAGGTCGAGGCCTTATAGTTGGTATCAAAGGTCGGTTTAGATAACTTTAGAGGTTGGGGTATTCTCTAAGCATAAGTGACATTACCATAATGGTTAGGATTTCAGAAAGAGTCCTAGTTTTAGATAAAGTGAGTGAGTAAGTATATCTTAGTGTTTAACTTCCTCATTAGTACATTATGGTTTTGTTGATATACTCACACTGACCTTTTTGGTTTTAGTAAATGGCTGGATCTAGCAGGCACCAAAGTAACAGTGGATGTGAAGGAAACTGTGACAGTTTTCTGAGCGATCAACTGAATGATATGGGAGATACAATGAGAACTCTTGTTTTTATCCTCAACCAACTATCTATAGTCATGATTGACCACCTAAACCTTGGTGATTTCTATAAGGCATCATATATGAGAGAAACAAATCCCTACGGAACTACAGGTAATAATCATAAAGGTAAGTGTGTTCAAAAACCTATGTGTCAAAGATATGGAAAGAAACACCTAGGAAAATGATTCAAAGGGACAGAAATATGCTATAGATGTGGAAATAAAGGTCATAAAGCAAGAACCTACCATGGAAAAAGGAATCATTCAGTTGACTCGAGGAAAGGGAAAGAAGTTCTTTCTGAGGGATCAATTGAATGTTTTACATGTGGTGTGAATGGTCATTATGAAAACACATGTCCTATGAAGAAGTTTCGGGAATGGTATCACCAAGATCGTACAAATATTCATTTACCAATACCTAATGCCATTCCGATTGAGGATGAATAAACTGACAATGACCAATCAAAGGTATGGATTATTTTTTAACTTTTGTTTTCCTATTTTGGAATCTTAGGATATGATTCATGATTTTGTTTGTAGGAAAGAAGTATTTCAGAATAAGTTGGAAATGAATGGTTAATGGATCATGAAGAATGTTGAATGAGTAAGAAGTTAACATATAAGGGCTTTAAGAGTTATGGTGAAATTCTTAAGAGAATTAAGTCTCTTTTGATGATGGGGTTACATTAGAAGACTTTTTTATAGTATGTGTAACCCTGATGTTTGATATATGAAAATTTTATTCAAGTAATAGTTATCTGTTCTTTTGTGGACATAGTTATAAAGAACCATTTGGGTTTATATGATCCTTACTTTTGAGGTAATTATGGGTTACTATATGTTATGATGGAAAGTGAAAGGCATGAGATAAAATTGAGGTTAAATTATGTTATTGTTATTTTTGATGATTTTATCTCTTTTTGTGGAATTATTTGAGAATTATATAGTTTGGAAAAAGGACAACACGCAGACCGTGTGACAACCGTCGTGTCGGACAAAACTGCGGGAATCGAACCCACAACCAAAGTGCGACTGGTATTTATCACCTACCACTGGACTACGTGAAGTCCCTGGTTAGTTTGACTAATTCTTTTTAGTTAGATATTTTTATGAATTAAGAGTAAGTTGATTTTGGGTTATCTATGGAAATTATTAACCTATCATGGAGGATATGTGATTAGGTTAATTACTTGTCAATACGAGACTTTAAGAGAAACTGATATTGTTTGGAGATAAATGTTACGATTTAACTTGGAAGACTATGTGATTAAATCCTTCAAATATTTGGGTTTCAATCTTAGTTTGGTTTACTTTTGGTCTTCTTTGAACTTTGGGTCTTGTTGAACAAATTTTGGAGATTAAGAATAGATTTCCTTTTTATAAAGGATTATCCATTTTGGGTATTATCTGATCTCATACTAACCTTTTTGGTTTTAGTTTTGGTTAAGGTTTAAATTCATGGGAAGTATACAGTTCTCTTTTATGGATTAGGTGATTCTCTAGAAGTTGATTATAGCTCTCTTAATGTAAACAAGTCATCCTAAATACTCATCTTTTGGAGAAAATATGAGTTTGTGTAAAAAATCTAGTAAAAGTTGAAAGTCAATATGACAAGTAAGTATGTTTCCTTATGTTTTAGTTAAGCTCAAAAATAAATTCCTCAATGAAAAGTAACTAAAAAAAATGTTGTCCGTTAACTTTTCCTACTAGGGAATCCAATACTGTTTAACTCATCACAAGTTTGTGATTTTATAGTGCTTAACTTTCTCCTAAACATGTTTTCTATCACACTCCCTCAGAACATGACCCTTTGTTTTTTCTTCCATATCCATGTTTTCATACATGTAATCCTAGTATGGGTTAACTCGAGTGACCTTTTTAAGTCCCTTTATTTCTTTTAAAGTGATAGTTTAATTTACTCCTTTTCCGATGTGGGGCTTTCAATGAAGTTTCCGAGCCAAATTTTAAAATTGCGAGGACGCAATTCCCAAAAGGGGGGAAGGATGTAACACCCCAGGTAAATAAAGAATATGATATTTTTATATTTATCCCTATTTGTGAATAAAATGTTAATATTAATTTAAAGGTAACGCTATGCTCGATGGCTTACCCAATACGAAACAACGAGTTCCTTTGAAATCTTACGTTGCACTCTAATAATAAAATAATTTTATTTTAAATGGTAGTTAACACCTAGACGTTGTAATGACGGGAATGAACAGAACTAACTACAAAATGATTATATATGTTTTTCAAATATTTTTACTTTTTACAATAAATGTTAGAGGATTAAAAATTTGAATGAATCCAATTTTAAGCGTAAACATTCTAATATTCTTTAAAAGGTCGATTAAACACCTTTTGATGGCGAACCTCTTTTAAATCCACTTTTTGATAATTTTATGTGTTATATTTGAAAAAATAAAATTATTCTTTAGAATTGGGACATCAAAATTTACTTTGTGTAATTTTTTGGTATTTTTCCGATAAAGTTCATTTTTTAATGAATAGTGAAAAATGTTGTATTTTAATTCAAAACCTCTTTTTAATATAATATATTTATATGATTATATTATCTTTTGAATTGGTTTTAAAGTGAAATTATAATATATTTTTACCATTTAATTCAATGGTGGTCATTGGAATTAATATCACTTTGAGATTGGACATAAACGAGTGTCAATATTTTCATAGATATTGTTTCTTAAAAACACGTTATTTGATTTGATAGCGGGACTTAATTATAAAATTAATTACTGCAACTTCTATATTATTAATTTGGTAAAATAGACATCATTTTTGAATTCGGGATATCAAATATAGCTTAGGGTGAATTTTTGGTATTTTTCTGAAAAACCTTAATTTTTGATGAATAGTGAAACCACAAAGTAGTGGTTACAAAAACTGATTTTTTGTTTAAATGGAACTTTACCACTTCTGTGATTTGAATTTCAAAAATCCAATTTAAATTATTTTTATTATTAAGTAAAATTTGGTTCAATGGGATGAAAATATTTTTTGATGAAAAGTAACTTTTAAGTTTTATTAATCGCGATTAAAGGTAATTAGTGTGATTTAAGGTAAAAATGATATTATAATAAAATGAAAATATCTTGACACTTATCCTAACCCTATTGGATGAGTCATGGCCGACCAAGACAACCCATGGGTCTATTTTTGGGACCCCATGGAGCCACTTGGGTAAGATAATGACATTTATGCCTTTTATTTAAAGTAAAAGTAAAAATGACACAAACATGTATTGTTTTACTAAAACAATTTTTACGTGGGGTTATACAAGTAAGATTTTTTACTATAAATAGTAATTGGAAAGCTAAAAATATTTCCTACATCATAGTATTTTTTTTATAATTTTTAGACATTAAATAAATTAAATTATTTATGACATCATGATGATGCAGCGATTACCTCATTATTTAAAGATTTAAATAAAATGAAAAGATAATATAAAATATAAGACCTAAACATGTCAAAAACCTATTGTATGGGTTTATTTCTAACCCTTATCACCTTATCCTAGAAATATATCAATGTGGGACCTTTAAAATCTGAAACTCATTTGAAAATAATGTAACCTTTCTTGACTTTCCAAGAGTGTCCCTCCTCTCCTCTTATAAAAGGCCCCCACCTCTACCTCCTTACCCACACCTCTAAAACCTTTGGATTGGCCAAGATCTGATCATTTTGTCTCTCCACATCCCTCTCCTCATCCTATAATCCTTACCTTAGGCAGGAAGCTCTTCAAGAAACCCTTTTGGTTCAAACCAAAGGGAGTTACCCGATTTTAAGGTAACATCTTCACTTGTGCTCTTTTGTTTTATTTTGCTTCTCCAACCCCATAAAATCTTTTTATTCATTTATTTTGTGACAACACCAGTATATTACATATACTATGATGTTGTTATAAAAATGATTCCATCTACACTTACACACACCAATATCTAATGGTTAAAGAACATACTATTTCTGTGGATGGTGAATTTCTGCCTCACGAAACGATGATTGTTCAATATTCTTTTAACACCTTCAAAGGTGTCCATTAAGATGTCACTATATTTATATATTATATATAATATGTTTATGTTTTCCTTAATCTTATATATTTTTCATTTATGGCATACCTTTATGGTTTCCATTATGGGTAAACACGATATCTTCATTTTAGGAAGTGCGGACTACCGCCCCCTCAAAGTGATTTGATTCGTTAATACCATATTTGGTAAGTATAAAGGATATATTTAATGATATTATATATGATACCATACATTAATTATAATACTATTATGTATCATTATGTTTTAATTCCATTAAATATGAAATAGAAATGGAAGTAGTGTTCATGCGTACGTACGGCTTACCGTCTCCATGAATGGTGCATTTCATTTCTTACCTCTAAATGTTATGTAATATTATAAATGCATGTATATAATGGATATATATTATATATATGATATCTAAATAATGAATATAAGTCTGGATATAATGGATATTTTACCCCATGAACAAACTTGTAATTATAAAGAGTTTATTTTTGACTCAAGTAGCAATGATCGTTAAAACAACCGTTATTAACTTAAATAATTACATAGTGTTCATGACATGGTAATAAGTGATATAAAAGGAATAATTAACTTTAAAAGGTTCTTAATCAAGTATAAATTAACTCAAGTTTGTTATTCAGGAGATTAAAGAATGATCGAGTCAAGTTGGATACGAGGTAAGAGATCCAACCTCTCTCTTTCTTTTTAAGTACTCTCTTTTATGTCATTTATTTTAAGCTCGTCTTTATTATGTTTGGGGATGTTATTTTATATTACTAATACTTTAATTTTTATTTTAATATTATTAGAGACCCTATTTGATCTCATAAATCCATTTTTGGATGTTTTAAGTGGCGCCGTTAGGCTGCCGAGTTTTCGTAAGGGATTTTTCACCTCACTTTTATTCACGTGACATTTATGCTACGTTTGCCACTACTTCCTTTGAGTGGTGTATGTACTGACCATTATTATACACTTTGTGTATTATAATTTCATTTATGGGTATTTACATGTTCATTGTATGACCCTTCTTCCATGGGGTGTACGTTTAGAAAGTTACCCAACTCGGTAAGGGGACCTTTCACCCTCCTCTTTTTAAAAGGCTTCTTTTGTTATGTCTTTTAATTAACATACTGTTATGTTGGGATATGTTATTATATATAATTATTTATGTAAATTTTATGTCCAAGTGATGAGATACCATTTTCTCTCTCATCAACTCATTTTCTGAATTTTAAAGTGACGTCGTTAGGCTGTCGGATTTCTGTAAGGGAACTTCTTAACCCACTTTAAATTCTTTGGGTTAAACCTCTACTTCTTGATTTTATTATGCCAAGATTATTTGTGGAATATCTATGTTTTAATTTCCACAAACCTTTGTGTAGATATACTATTTCTACACATAATCATCTCATTGATAAATTCTTACGAACTTGTATGGGAAATCATAACTCAATCTCATTTCATTTAGTTAAATATCTATGTCATTGGTTTTGTTTTTACAAGATTATGTGTGAATGACCTCTGATTGTTTCACACTTAATATCCACTTATATTGGGTGTATTTATATTTCTCACACATAATTATGTGATATATTTATCCTTAATTTAAGTATACCATCTTTATAATGGATTTCATCTCAATTTACATTTTCATTGAGACTTCATTGTTGTTATGCACCAATTCACTCTTATATGGTGTGTATACTATCCTTTGACATATTATATCATGAATCCCTTTATTCTCATGATATTATAAAGTTCAAATTAAATGTTATTCCACAATTATTTGTATTCAAGAGTCCCTCATTTTTTTAAAAACTCTTTAACAAAAACATCGTTTTAAATGTTTTAAAGATTCATTATTATAAATATTTATCTTTAATGTCCATGTTTTCAAAATGGTTTTCAGTATTTATTTATATGGAAATTAATGTTTTAAAATTATAATTCCATTAAAATATTCAAATTGGTATGGGACACTTTGATTCAAAAATCTCTTTTAAATGGTTTTTGAAAATGGATTGATTGATTCAATATCTTGGAATTACTTATTGTGATTGAAAATGAAATGTTGTTATTGAAATGTTTATATTTTCAATATTTTATGTGTATTGATGGTACATGGACATTTTACAGGTGGTTACGTGATAAACCATATGACGGGTGGTGTCGTGAATACCAGGATGGGTGGTTACATTATAACCTCCAATGCATTGGGTATGGAAGTCGGACGTATGGCTATTCCATTAAGTATGTGTGGAAGTCGACCGTATGGTTATTCCATTTAAGTATGTTTATGTCCCAAGTTTCCTTTTTATGTTATGTGTTATTTATATGGGTTTTATGGTAATCTTTTGGTTACAAAAGGGTAATTAATGGTCTTTTATTCAGTGAAGAGTTTTTACTACTTCATAAAGGTTAAAAGTATTACTTTCATAAAGTATTCATGGTTTACTTGTTGTTTTGAAAAACTAACAGTTTCCCTTATTTGTGTATCCTTTACTGGGCTTTTTATGCTCATCCCAAGTTTTTGAAATGTTTTCCACAGGACTTAAAGATAAATAGGGTCAAGGGTGGGATCAAGGAAAGACATTCTATCTAAAACATAGAACTAGACATGTTTCTCTTTAAGTGTTTTTTTTTATTTTATGGAAACTTAGTAGAAGTGTCTACTATGTAATCTTTTGAGATGTAATAGTTATGACCTAATTCTCTAAAAATCTAAACCTGAAAATATCCTCTCTGTGAATTATTCTTTTAATTCATGATTAAGTAATGTTTAAGGTCGAGACCTTATACCGGGCCTCGGAATCACGCGCCATCAATTTTTGCAGACTCGTAATAATTCTATATAATTAATTAAAAAAATACATGGGAAAATATAGGTCTTTACACCCCACCATAGGGTCTGAGGGTTGTCCAAGTATTGAAGATCACTGATGAATAAATAAATTCATTATTATTCGATTACATAAAAATTGAGTTGAATTTATTTATTAAAATTATACATGATGTATTTAGTGAATATAGGAAAAATATTATCCAAATGAATATTATTTTATTATTCAAGGTTCATTTAATATTAGTGATAATTGAAAGTCTAGATAATGGATCATGTTTATAACATAATATATTTAATATTTATTAAAAGTATGTGATGAAACATAAATAATATTTATTAAGTATTTAGTTCTTCATAACTATTTATTTATTGCCTATTTAGTGGGTGTTATATTTTCAGGGGGGTTGGGGAACCCTTTTCAGGTATTTGACTCTCCCGCTATATAAGTAGAAGAGAGGCACTCAATCTATGTATTATTCATTTCAACAGAATGAGTGACTCTCTCTCCTCCTACTTTATAGAGAGATAGAGTCTCTCTCCAATCATTCGATCCAAGAACAACTTTGACAAATCAAAGGCACGGGATCAAATTGATCGTCGTGATGCTAAAGGATTCATCGGAGCTCCATGCTAGCACCCAGAATTTTATGAATGGTGAGCACATGGATTCTTGGAGCATGTTTAGATGATATATAGGTGCTTGTATTCAGATCCTTCAACCAATGGTCACCAGTGATGATCTATAGTAGATCATGCTTCAATTCGAACGAGTTATTTGTTCCATTTTAATTTTTTTTTCTTATTAAATTCATGTGAGATCCTCAGATATCTATTAGGGATTAGGTTTCTGGAGACAAAAAGTTACGTCACTCCAGTGATGAAAAATTTTAAATCTCTATCCCACCATCTTCTTCTGCATGCCCTGGTACCTTCAAAGGAAGCACGACATCTGCAAACACTAAATGGTTTATGTTGGGTCTAATTCAAACCAAGCCTAGTAGGATTTCACCAAATATTTTGTGAAGTTCCTTACAAATGAAATTTCATTTTATGGTTGTTCCTAATACAAATAGAAAATATTTTTTCATCAATATATACATAAAAATCAATATCATTTCCATAACCATTTTTATAAACTTTCCTTTCAAAATTTTCTCTAAATGAAAATAGTCACTTGAAAAAAAATTACAGTCGAAGACTCCGTCAAAACACGCATTTTAATTCCATTTTCAAACCAATTTACAAACACACTTTTTTTAAATAACTTTAGAAACATTTAAAATAAATATGTTAGAAGAAATAATACTAAAATAAAACACTAATGCACTGTATCCCGAATAAAATTAATAACCAAGCATCATCAATGAATCATGATTTCATAGAGGTTAATTGAACCAAGGAAAACAAATGAAATCCCCCTATATAGACTTCTAATGTCATGTGAAACACACTAGGTCCTAAGGTGAGATAGTCCTAGACCTTACCAAACATGGACCAAATGTCGACCTATGTTTTATCCTAATAAAAGGATCTTATCTAGCCTGTACGTGGACTAAAATTGGGGGGCACTCAACATTATCTCTAACTCATAACTATAGGGAACTAGTAGTGTGAAACTATATAGTGTAGTATAAATCTTGACCTCTCACTCAATAATAATCAAGCCAGAAGTCTTCACCTATGATGTAAAATTATTGAAAGGCAACGAGAGGCTCTCCAAAAGTCCTAAACATCAAAATAACCCTAGATAAACTCATCCCAAATCCCTAAACCATGCCCCTACATTTTTTAGGGTTTCAGAAGGAAAAGAAAACATAGGGGAAAGAGAGGTGGAAGAAGAGAATATAAACAAATAAAGTAGAGGGATTTACCTTGAGAAATGGCTTGGATTTGGTGGAGAAGAGATTCAAAATGGAGAAGAAGGGAGGGGATATCTCCCCTTGTGTTCTCCTCACTCGGTCAAACAAGGGGGGAGGAAGAAGGGTGAAACCCCTTAAGTTCTGAGAGGGAAAGAGGGTTATTTCTCCCCTTTTAAAAAAATTTGTAGACTGGGGGTTGTGGTGTGGCCTAGATACCATGACATAGAAACATCCCACTGGAACCTTCCATGGCACAACCTAGGGCCCTACGTCGTAGAGCATCCTCACGAATTCCTGGTTACAATGTGGTCTGGGGGCTACGGTGTAGTTGGCCTAGAACCAGAAGAGGAGGCTCAACCTCTCACACTAGGCCTCTATGTTTTGGTTTAATGACCATGATATAGCTGGACTGAAATGGCATAGGGGGATTATCCCCTTACTTAATCACCTCCACAACACAGTTGGCCTAGCAGAGAGGGATTATACTCTTACCTAATCACCACCACAACGCAGCTTCATGGGTGTGTCATAGCCCTTGTCATCTCACTAACCCCACATCATATCACTCTCCACTACATTGTGGAGCCTCACATACATCCTCAACCACATCATAGCACCCCCGTGTTGTAGCATGGTCCTCTGTCGGCCTGCAGCATGTATTGTTACCCCCTGAAACTTCTGGAGCCACCTGGAAAAAAATGAAACAATCTAAAGCCCCCAAAAACATAGAAATTGAATAAAATAGTACAACGGTAACATGTGGGTGTGATAATATAAGTGATATGAGCTTTTCAAACTTCACATCAATATCTCCATTAGATTCTAAATTCTCAACATCTTCCTTGAATTCTTTAGAGTTCTTATCTTTCCTTAACTATTTGAAAGAGGTTTCCTTCTAACATTTACTTCATTTCTTAGAAGAATCACCTTTTCTCATCTCATATTCAACCAACACACCATGAAATTAATCCAGTGGAAATGTATTCAGATCATAGTCTTTAGATGGTGAAACATTAACATCAAACCTATCTGGTAAAATATAAAGTAACATTTTTGACTATCATTGAATCTTTTAGAGTTTCTCTAAAACCACTTATGAAGATAAAAATTTCATTAACTATAGAAAATAAATCATCCATAATTTCTCTATAGAAGGTACTGTAGTAGGTACTATAGCATTATTGTAGCAGGTACTATAGCAGGTATTGTTCGGTACTATTCAGTATTGTAGCAGTTGGAACTATTCATCTGTTTGGGCTTTCGGGCCACTGGTTTGGTCCTCAAGTCCTTTAAGGCCTTTGAGACATCTAAGGCCTTCATGCCAATAAGGATTTCAGGCCACCTCAAAGCCTTCGGGCTATATGAATTTGTGCTTAATGGACTACGCAGACTCTACAAGGAGAAGGTTCCAGATGAAGATTTAGAGCAAGGCGCACTCACCAGAGCAGAGCTAACGGATTTGGAAGAATTATAGGGTATGGTAATTATCATTGGGACCAGCCTATGCATGCATGGGAAATCTAGTCAAACAGCCATACAAAGGTAGAGAGCCGACATCATGATATGATGCTGGGGAGGAGCAGTTCCAAGTAGTTATAGTATAGATGAATTCCTCTTAAGACCTTTGGGTCATGTAATTTCATGAAGCCTACAGGCCATGTAAGGGTTCCCCTTCAACCCTTAAAAGGGGGATTATCAAAAATGAATAAAAATAGAAGGTCTTCGGGACATTCGGAGTAAGTATATGAATGTATTCAAATTGGGAATGTCAGAGAAGTTTTACTTCCTTCAATAAAAAATTCCTTTCATGAATATTCTATAGATTTTTTCAAATTTCTTTCACTAACTTAATCCCTATAACCTTTATGAATTATTTTTCTTAAAGTGATGCTAAGAGATCATTTCTTGCACATCCATCAAACTCAATATTTATTTTTTCAACCATAGCGGTTGTTGCACCTTCTACAACTAAAGTAAAACCATCGGTTATAACACTACTACAAAACTAGGATTATCCAGCACTAGGCTTTATCAGTGCTGGCTAAAAGCAGTGATAAAGGGGGTCCCTTTATCAGTGCTATAAAAAAATGCTGATAAAGATGGGACTTTATCAGCGCTAGTAAAAAAGTGCTGATAGAATATATATTTCATAAAAAAATATTTCATTAAAAATAATAAATAAATATATTTATATTGATATAAATATAATATATATATATATATTAAATATGTTTTAGATAAGGCTAAATAGGCATTCGCACTTAATATATAACATATTTAGTGAAAATGTCTTATAAAATAATTAAAAATATTATTAATTAATAATTTATAATTATTATTGAGTAATAGTCATTTAATAACAGTTGGATGACATAAAAATTAAATGAATTAATGAACAAAATAAGATAAGTTGAAAACGTGACTTGAACTTCGAACTACCATAACTTTTGATTCGGGTGTCCGTTTGGACTATACCACATATCAAATCGAAGCTTGTGACGATCTATATGACCAAGTTACCTAGGGGACCCTTAGTCATGTTTTCTGAGGCCAAAAAAGGCTCATAAAGCCTTCAAAACTAAGTTTTTAGTCGGAGTATCCCAGTTTTTTAACATCCAATGGAATTTCAACCACATTTAAGGGGGGTCTTATTGTCTTTTTTGGTGGAGATCGAATATATTCTTTGGGCTTACATTCATATTGATATTATAGTTTTGAAGTTTTATCATTTTTCACAATGTAGTTTTATTTATAATTAAATATATGCATATTTTATTATATTTACATATAATAAATCACTTGTATAGATATATATATCAACATATTTACGTAAAAATGTATTTTTAAATATATAAAATAAATATTTATTGTTTATTTTATTTAAATTAAAAAATTATCCATTTTATTTACCTTATACAAATGCATTAATATGTATATATATACCTATACAAGTAACGTTTATATATAAATATGTGTTTGTTAATAAACAAATGTATATGTATATGTATATTCTAATATATGTAAATAAATACATATTATGTAAATATTTGTACGTGTATGTGAGAAATATAAATGTATACTTGTGTGTGTTAATATGTGTGTGTATGTGTATTATACATATATATATAATATAAATATATTTTTATAAATAAATCATTATCATTAAATATAGTATATAAACGTATTTTATAGTAAATATTTATAAATACATAATAAACAATTTATATGTAGATATATGATTATATGTAAATATGTAAATATATATGTATTAATGTATAAAATTTATATATAAATATACAATATATATATAATTTCTAAAAATGTATTTAAAACAATATCTAACCATTTTTTACATTATAAAAATATATGAATATATATATATATACTAATACAAATATATATAATGTTTATATATACATATATGTGAGTGTATTAATAAATGAATATATATTTATATTATATTCTAGTATATGTAAATGAATATTAATATATAATATATTTAAATAAATATAAGTATATATATCACACACACACACTCACAAACATATATTTTATAGATGTATTTAAAAATAGTTATATAAATATATGAATAAAAAATATGTATGAAAATATATATATATATATATATATATCGTAAAATAGAAAATAAAACAACATGGTGCAGTGGTAAAGGCATTTGAGTTACAAAGGAGAGGTATAGGGATCAAATCTAGACACACACAAGATGATGAAATTACGTAAAACACTAATAAAAGGGGGTGGAAGTGCCTAGGAGAGTGAATAAAAAGCGTTAATAAGGGGGTGGGAAGCGCTAATAAATGGTGGAGTGGGGAGACGTTCAGAAAAAAATAATTTTTTCCACCTTTATCAGTGCTTAAAATAAACTCCGATAAATGGGGGCTTTAACAACGGTTTTTTAGCACTCATAAAGACCCCCTTTATCAGCGCTTTTTTTAGCGTTGTTAAATGGTGTCTTTATCAATGCTTCTTACTAGCACTGTTAAAGTCAACTTTTTAACATCGCTTGCATTACTAGTGTTTCTATAGCGCTGATAAAGCCCTTTCACTATAGGAAAAATGACCTTTTGTGGTGGTTTATTTGCGACAGGTCTAGTGCCCGTCGCAAAAAAGTCCCTTCCAGAGGACTATTTGCGATGAGATTCTAATCACGTCACAAATACAATTAAATAATATGTATTTACGATGGGAAAACAAACCCGCCGCAAATACTTTTTGCGCGCCTTCCCGCCAAAATGTGGGAATGGATATTTGTGATGGGACATGGTTCTCGTCGCAAATACCTTTCGTCATGTAAAGTTAATTGTGACGGGATCATTCTCTCATCGCAAATATTATTCATCTTTTTAATTTATTTGTGATGGGAATTACTTCCCCTCACAAATACTCTATTGGTAGGTGAGTATTGTTGACGGGACCCGTCGTAATTAGTTTTTTAACCATCACCTCAATTATTTATTGCTGAAACTATTTGCGATGAGACTCGTCACAAATAGTCTCTCTACCTGAATGGCCTGAAGGCCTTCATTTTTTATTGATTTTTTTATAACCCCCCTTTCAAGGGATGAGGGGGAACCCTTACAAGGCTCATAGGCTTAGAGATTACAAGGCCCGTAGGCTTAGGAGATTACATGACCCGAAGGTCTTAGGGAATTCAACCAGACTATCTACAAGGAACTGCCCCTCCCCAGCATCTGCGTCATGATAGTAGCTCTCCACCTTTGCATGGTCGTCTGGCTAGGCTTCTCGTGCAATCACAGGCTGGTCCCGATGGCATAGCCATACCCTCTCATTCTGACAAATCCATTTGACTCTACTCTGGTGAGTGCACCTGCTCTGAATCCTCTTCTAGGGCTGCTCCTTTTTTGTAGTGTGTTTGGGGCAACTGCATGTGGCCCGAAGGCCTTGAGGTGGCCCGAGTGCCTTAAAGGTGGCCCGAAAGCCCTACTGACCCGAAGGCCTGGGTGGCCTGAAATCCTTAAGGACTCCAAGCCCAAACCAAGGATGAGGGAGAACCCTTACAAGGCCCGTAGGCTCAGAGATTACAAGGCATGTAGGCTTAGAAGATTACATGACCCAAAGGTCTTAGGGAATTCAACCAGACTATCTACAAGTAACTGTCCCTCCCCAGCATCTGTGTCATGATAGTAGCTCTCCACCTTTGCATAGTCGTGTGGCTAGGCTTCCCATGCAATCACAGGCTGGTCCCGATGGCATATTCATACCCTCTCATTCTGAAAAATCCATTTGGCTCTGCTCTGGTGAGTGCACCTGCTCTGAATCCTCTTCTGGGGCTACTCCTTTTTTGTAGTGTGTTTGGGGCAACTACATGTGGCCCGAAGGCCTTGAGGTGGCCCGAGGGCCTTAAAGGTGGCCCTAAAGCTCTACTAACCCGAAGGTCTGGGTGGCCCGAAATCCTTAAGGACTCCAAGCCCAAACCGGTGGCCCAAGGTGAATAGTTTCGGCTGCTACAGTACCGAATAGTAACTGCTACAGTGCCCGCACAGTGTACAGTCTGCTACAGTACCTGTACATTGTACAGTTCTGCTGCATTACCCACACAGTGTACAGTTCTGTTACAGTGCTGCTACAGTACCGGAAATATGCCTCTACCTGGTTTTGAACCTGGGTCTTGTGGATGCACTTAAGGATACCTCACCAATTGGGATGAGGCTCATATGCATCACAAATAGTCTCTTCGCTACTAATCTAACCTATATATATACCCCCCTCAAATTTTTTTCTCTCTATTCACCAATTGAGCTCTCCTTTGTTCAGTTTTCCCCTTCTTCTTTTCATTTGTTCAAGTAGAAATTTACATTTTTACAGGGAAGAAAATTTTGAGGTTTGCAGTGCACAAAAGCTTCATTCTTGAGGTATTTATGCAATGTTTTAAATTTTTATTTTATTTATTTTATTTTTTATTAGATTTTAATATTATTAATAAGTTACAATTAGAGTCAATTAGAAGTAATTATTTATAATTAGCAGTAGTTATTTTAAATTAGAAATATTTAATTTTAATTAGCAGTAATGTTTTTAATTAAAAATTAAATAGTTTTAATTTACGTAATTAGTTTTAATTAGCGGTAAATAGTTATAATTATCAGTAATTAGTAATAATTAGCGGTAATAAGTAAAAAATAGCGATAATTAGTATTAATTAGCGGTAATTAGTAAAAATCAGTGATAAATCAATATAATTGTTAAAAAATAGCGGTAATTAGTAAAAAAATATAAATTAATAAAAATTAGTAATAATAAGTGGTAATTAGCAGTAATTAGTAATAATTAGGGATAATTAGTAAAAAATAGCGCCAATTAGTAAAAATTAGCGATAATTAGTAAAAATTAATGGTAATTAGTAAAAAATAGCGGTAATTAGTAGAAATTTACAACAAATCAATATAATTATTAAAAATTAGCGATAATTAGTAAAAAAATTATAAACAAATAATAATTAGTAATAATAAGTGGTAATTAGCGGTAATTGGTAACAATTAATGGTAATGAGTAAAAATTAGTTGTAATTAGCATTAATTAGCGATAATTAGTAAAAAATAGCGATAAATCAATATAATTTCTAAAAATTAGCGGTAATTAGTAAAAAATTGTTATAAATTAATAAAAAAAATAGTAATAATAAGTGGTAATTAGCAGTAGTTAGTAATAATTAGATGTAATTACTAATAATTAACAGTAAATTGTAATAATTAGCTGTAATTAGTAAAAATTAGCGGTAATTAGTAAAAATTAACAGTAATTAGTAAAAAAATAGAGATAATTTGCATTAATTAGCGGTAATTGGTAAAAATTAATGATAAATCAATATAATTATTAAAAATTAGAGTTAATTAGTAAAAAGTTGTTATAAACTAATAAAAATTAGTAATAATAAGTTTTAATTAGCAATAATTAGTAATAATTAGTTGTAATTGGTTATAATTAGTGGTAATTAGTAAAAATTAACAGTAATTAGTAAAAAATGTTATAAAATAATAAAAAATAGTAATAGTAAGAATTAATTAGCAGTAATTAATAATAATTAGCGATAATTAGTAGTGATTAGCGGTAATTAGTAATAATTAGCAGTAATTAGTAAACATTGGCGGTAATTAGTAAAAATTATCAGTAATTGGTAAAAATTAGTGGTAATTAGTAAATATTAATGGTAATTAATAAAAAATAGCGGTAATTAGTATTAATTCTCAGTAATTAGTAAAAAATGGTGATAAATCGGTATAATTAATAAAAAATAATGGTAATTAGTAAAAAATTGTTATAAATTAATAAAAATTAGTAATAATAATTGGTAATTAGCAGTAATTAGTATTAACTAGCGGTAATTAGTAAAAATTAGCGTTAATTAGTAAAAATTAGCGGTAATTAGTAAAAAATAACGGTAATTAGTAAAAAATAGCGGTAATTAGTAATAAATAGTGGTAATTAGTATTAATTAGCAGTAATTAGTAAAAAATAGCGATAAATCAATATAATTATTAAAAATTAAAGGTAATTAGTAAAACATTATTATAAACTAATAAAAATGAGTAATAATAAGTAGTAATTAGCAGTAATTATCAATAATTAGAATTAATTAGTTATAATTAGTGTTAATTGGTAAAAAATTACGGTAATTGAAAAAAAAATTATAAATTAGTAAGAATTGGTGATAAACCTCTATAATTATAAAAAAAATAGTAATTAATAAAAATTAGTTATAAATCACTATAATTAGTAAAAAAATAATGATAATTAGTAAAAATTAGTGATAAATTACTATAATTGTTTTATATTAGTGGTAATGACTATAAATTAGTAAAACTGGTAATTAGTAATAATTATTGGTATAACACAATAATTGGTAAAAATTTATAAAAATAAGCATTAGTAAGTAAAAATTAGTAAAAAATATTGGTAATGATTAAAAATTAGTAAAAATTAATGGTAAATTGCTATAATTATTATATAATGGTGGTAATTATTAAAAATTAATGTTAAATCACTATAATTATTAAAAATTACTGGTAATTAGCGGTACTTAGTAATACATAGTATTTTTTAGTATAAATTACGAGACAACTAAAAATAAAATAAGTCATCAATTTATAGGTGATGAGTAATGACAAATTTAGATGTGGTTGACATAAATTGGTACAATGAAAAATTTGGACATGGTTGACATAAATTGGTTTCATCATATGATGATTGTAAAATCTATGATTTATACCTTTTTACTAAATCATAGAATTTTCAATTTTTAGGTGATTAGAAATAACCAATTTGTGTCAACTATGTCGCCAGAACTAGGGCAGGCAGACTGTGACGTGTTGATGGAAGCAGTAATAGTAGCAGGAGGAGAAGATGTATCGATGGTAGGAGCAACAACATGAGAAAATGATGGAGTACATCTGATAGTTATTTTAAATTAGAAATATTAAGTTTTAATTAGTAGAAAATAGCGATAAATTAGTAAACATTAATGGTAAATGATTATAATTGCTAGAAATTAATGGTAATTAGAAAAAATTAGTAAAAAATAGTGGTGGTTAATAAATATTAGTAGAACTAAACATTAAATCACTATAATTAGTTAATATTAATGGAAATTAGTAAAAATCAGTGGTAATTAGTAAAAATCAGTGGTAAATTGATAAAATTTCCAATATTTATAAATACATTATGACTGTTTAATTTCTACTCTTCTTTGGATCATATTTTTCTTATACCAAATTAATCATAAATAAAATTTTATTTTAGATTTTTTAGAGTAATATGAAGCAAGGTAGTAGACAAAAATCTTTATTACATGATTGCGATTGGATAAATCATCTCAGGAATCCAAATGGTTCTGATATAAATCTTATATATATTTAGGGTGTTGAAGTTTTTTTATCATTTACATCATCGAAACCAAAAGTTTTTTCAGAATGGACAATTAACTGTTTATGTAAGAAATGTGATATGAGGAGGTTTGACACATTTGATAATATTGGGGGTCATCTATTGCGATTGGTTTTTGAAGAGATTGTGTTTTTTGGTATCAACATGGTGAACATTATTTCGGAGAAGATACTAATAATTTGGTTCCAGATCCATCATGATTTCAAAATTTAGTACATGATGTGGTTGTTCTATCTTTTCAACAAACTGAAACTCAAGATGATATTGAGTTAACTCCTGAGTTAGAACCATCCAAATTTTATGAGTTGTTGAAGTCTGCTGAGTATGTCTTATATCCTGGTTGTAAGATAAGAAAATTTGAAGATATTTCAAAATTTATAGTTATTAAATCAGATAATGTAATGTTAAATAGCTATTTTGATCATATATTCTCTTTGGTTAAAGAACTATTACTTTAAGAAAATGTGTTGCCTATAAATTTCTATGAGAGTAAGAGGTTGATTCATAATTGGAGTCTTGGTTATCAAAATAGTCATGCATGTTCAAATGATTGTATCTTATATTATGGTGAAAATGAGTTGTTAGTTAGTTGTCCCACATGTGGACAATCAAGGTACAAAGAGGCTCAACTAGGGAAGTCTGGATTGATTCCTGTAAAACAGTTGAGGTATTTCCCGCTTACACCCAAATTTTAGCATTTATTTCTATCTCAAAACACAATTTCATTGATGTCATAGAACAAAACCAATATTTTAATGGGTAAAATCTTAAATAATCTGGCTGATGTTGATTCATGGAAACATTTTTACCAATTACATTTATCTTTTCTTTCAAAATCTTGAAACATGCAATTGGATCATTCTACTAATGGTTTGTGTCCATTTGGTTCTTATGGTATTCAATATTCTTGTTGGCTTGTCTTTATAACTCCATACAATTTACCTCCTTGAATGTTGATGAATAAGCCATATATCTTTTTGACCTTATTAATTTCAGGAAATCCAAAAAGAATATCGATATTTATTTGAAGTCGTTGATTGATGAGTTAAAATTATTATGAAGTAATGGTGTCAGTGCATATGATGTTGTTGTGAAACAAAATTTCTTCATGAAAGCTACATTGATGTGAAAAATTAGTGACTTTCCAGCATATGAAATATTATCTGGATGGAGTACACATGGTCCAAAATCATGTCTGTATTGTGTGAGATACATAAAAGCATTTATGCTCATCAATGGGAAAAAATCTTTTTTCTTCGATTGTCATCAAAAAATTCTTCCTACTGGTCATAGTTTTCAGAGGAACAAATATCATTTCAGAAAAGGTAAAATTAAAAGAGATGGACCTCTAACAATGATATCATGTATTGAGTTAAAATCTATTATCTCTTCATTACCTATCATTACCTTTGAACCGATTATAAACCAATAAAAATAGATTGTGTTAGGAAAGAACACAATTGGATAAAATGGAGCATTTCTTGGGAACTGTCATATTGGTATGATTTATTGGTCAATCACATGTTGGATGTCATGCATATTGAGAAGAACTGTTTTGATATTATATTTTATACAATTTTGGACAAACCTGGTAAGACAAAAGATAATGTAAAGACATGATTAGATCTTGTCCAAATTTACAGGCGACCAGAACTTAAACTGTTTGAAAATGATATATCATATAAGTTAATTAATCCAAAAGCGGATTATACTGTTTCCAAAGAAAATTGTATATTATTTTGTCATTGGATTGCATATTTGAGGCTTCCATATGGTTTTGTTTCCAATTTGGCTAGATGTGTGAGAAATGATTATATTATCGATTTAAAAAAATCATGATTCCCATGTTATAATGGAACGAATTCTACCAATTGGATTTATAGGTTTGTTGAATTTTATGATTTGGGATGCGCTAATAGAAATATTATATTTTTTCTGAGATATTTTTGCGGTGAAAACAGACTACGATGCACTAAGTAGACTGTAATAAGATGTTGTTTTAATTTTATGTAAATTAGAAAAAAAAAATTCCTACCGACTTTCTTTGATTCAATAGAACATTTTATATTACATTTTTCACATGAAAAAAATTGTGGAGGGATGGTGCAATTCTGATGGATGTACTCATTCGAGAGTTGGATGCAGAAATTAAAGAAAAATGTACGTAACAAAGAATGAATTAAAGGATCAATTGCATGAACTTATTTGCAGGAGGAATTTTTTTTATGCTCTCATTATTTTCAACCTGAATATCCCTCAAAACATAACTATATGGGCCGTAATGAGGGAAATATTGACAATTAAATGAATAATAAATTATCAATTTTTAATCAGCCCAAACTTGACTTTGGTGGAGTTCATGAACGATGGATTTCAGATGATAAACATCACAGAGCTCATACACATGTTCTTCTCAACTGTGAAGAAATGACACCATATGTACTATGAGTGATCCTATCACTTATTCTATAATTTTATTTTTTAGTAAATTTATATTATTTTATTTTTATATTATATGATAATCATATAAAGAAACAGTTTCCACAAATTACAGCAGTTACTCTTAAAGAATGTAGGAAAAATAATTTTTTCTACTGGTTTCAGAAATTGGTAATGTAAATTCTTTATGGTTTAACATATAAAATCAATTTATTATTTGTTATAATGATAATTGTTTTTTCAAATTTGTAGGTATCTCAACATGCTGATAAAATTGATAATTAATTGTGTGTATTGAGTAACACATCATCCAAAATGGTTAAATCTTATCATTCATATGTAGTGAATGGTTTTTAATTTCATACACATTCATATAGGGAATAAAAAAACAATGAATATTGGTGTTTTCTTGAGAGTATATCATCATATATAAAGTGAATTTGAACTTTACGACATGCTGAAAGAAATAATTGAACTGTGTTATCTAGGAAAAAATTACGTAATAATGTTTAAATGTCATTGGTTGGATACTGAGAGAGGATTGCATTTTCATTCGCAACATGGAATTGTTGATATTAAATATAAGTCTTCTTGTAGAAAATGAACCATTTTTATTAGCTCATCAGGCGCATAAAATTTATTATGCAAATTATTGTGCTTCTTTAAGAGAATTAAGTAATTGGCAGAGCATAATAAAAATGAAATCTTGAGAAAATCAGTTTATCCAAAGTGAATTTGGTTCCATTGATGTGCAAGGAATTGAAATTTTTCAAGAGACTACTCAAAATTCATCTTTTCCATGAATAGACATGAATATCGATGATGACACCCCATAGTTATGGGTTAATAGTGATGATGATGTTATTGATGTAACAAATGAATTAAAATAACAAGAGATGATAAAGCTAAAACTCCTATAGAAATTGATGATATTGAGGAGGAATATGAAGACATTGACACCTTTATATACGAAGATGAGGATGGAGATGAAATTTGAGAAAATTAAATGTTGGTTATAATCATATATAATATATATCTATATATAATAGTTGTTTTGGTCAATGAATGATTATATGATTTGTTTCATGAGTTAGAGGAGGCTGATCTACCTAGTGATGAGCATGATGTTGCATCATCTAACCCTCAGACTACTGGTGGTTCAGTGATGACTCGGAGGGGTTGTGGTCTTGTGAGATTGATGATTCCTGACCCTATCCTGAGTGATGTCCACATCTTGAGTTTGATCCACACATGAAAATGTATGTTTAGTTGTGTATTTTAGTTAGTTTTTATTAATTTTCATTAATTCATTTATATACTAATTTTTTGACTATTTATTCTATTTTTTCACATCTTTCTGCATATAGTTGTTGGACTGGGGAGTGCTATATTGTAGAATTATTTTTCCAAAGCATGGGTGACATTGGATCAAATTCTCATTGATGTTCAGCATTGTATGTTTGATCATTGAATGGTATGTAAATGAATAATTATTATTTTGAAATTTATTTAGTTAGTAACTTTGTATTATTAATTATTTATAGCATTTATGGTATCTCATTGATGATAGCATGTAGGAATCTGTTTGGGAGGAATGGGATATCTTTATGTGTAGTGTTCCCATCAATTCTTGTACAATCTGAGGAGGACAGCCATGCGGAAAGCGGGAGTCACAGAATTTGATCAGTCTTGCTACATCCACCGACTAGATTATATCTCATATCAGGTTTGGGATGGATTATGTTCATACTGGATGGGTGCTATTTTTCAGAGGAGAGCATCATTAGGTCAAAAAAATCGAGGGAGGTAGAAGGCGACGCATTGAGCTGGTAGTTGTACATTCAGTACGCATCAACGACATATGGTAAGTATTTTTTTAATGATTTATATAAATTTAAATATTAATTGTCTATTTTATACTCATATAGGAGGTCGAACATCCTGATATTATGGAGTTTGATATTTATAAGAGGATGTACAATAATCCTATCACTAGAGAGATTATAGGTGATCGCCAGTGGCATATTGTGGTCAGTATTATTTTTTGTAGTTTTAAAATCAACTACAAATAATATTTTAACTATTTTAATTTTAAATTGCAATTGAATGAGTCATATAAGGCAGCGACTTCTTAGACACATGATGAGATTCAGGTCGAGACTGAGGATCAGACCACTAGTTCATCAGTATTTAATGATGCAGCATGGATGTAAGTGACTCAGTATGCCTTCAAGAAAGACTGAGTTATTGGTATCAGCTCTCGATTAATGCTTGAGGGTTATTATGGTACCACTGCGATATTGGCGTCCAACTCGAGGGGATCTCGTGGAGAGTCATCATCATCTACTACACAGTATCAAGAGCAGCTATGTGCTCAGGGTGAACTTATATTATTATTATTATTATTATTATATTAAATTTTATTATTATTATTATTATTTTAAGTTTTTTACGACGGGTGGATCATCCCGTCGTAAATGAGTATTTACAACGGGTATATCCACCCATCGTAAAAGGTTTTTTTTAACCGGATAAACTATTTGCAATGTCATTTTCTGCAATGGGTCATTTGCAACAAGACCCTGTTGCAAATGGCCTATCGCAAATACTTCAATTTCCAGTTGTGTTTTACTAGCATTGTTAAAGTCCAAATTTTTACTAGTGTAATGCCAAATACTTCCATGCCTAATGAAACCAAATATGGAAGCATTCTTTCCTTACACACATTGTAATTTATCCCATCATAAATGGGCACACCATAGTTATTCACTAAATTAATATGATGCATGATGAATATATAAACTAAGACAAAAACTTCAATTTGAAAATAGGGAGAACACCACATTATATCATTTAACAGCTTTGATGTCTTTAAAGGGTAAATCAAACATTGCTTTGATACCAATTCTAGAATCCCTAAAGCCAATAATATTGAGGCCCCACAATAAGTATTCACTGAGAGGTGGTGAATCAGTAAATAGAAATTATTTATGATTCTCCACTAATCAACCATCATCCCTAGCTAAGATGAAAAAAACTAATTGTCCACCAAACTTTTTCTTCATCAATGAATTTAATAAGATGATTTAACTTAATTCAGTGATATCTTATGATTATCCACATTCACATAACCATAATAAACATATATTTACAATGTTCACCATTCAAAATGAATGACTGCATCATTAGTATGGCATGGTATCATCCATTGTCATACAATCTACTAGTATAGTCCAATGGGTTACAAAGAGCATAGCTTATCCTTGAACTCCTTTGAATATAGATGTCTCCTAAAAAATATAATGTGTTCCCTCAAACTATAAGATTACTCTTCAATAGTTCAAAAAAAAATACAATCTTCAACCTCTGACACAAAACTCTAAATCTATGTCAAACAGAGTACTAATTTTCCCATCCTCTACAAACACTAAAAAATCTAAAATCCACCAAATGAACACTTCTCAAAAGATCACCCAACATCTATATGTAACACACTTGTCAGAAAAAATATCCTTCCTTGAATTTCAAAATTCAAATTCGAAATCAAACTCCCAATGCGACTTCCATCAACTTCAACTTCATCCTCAACCTTTGGCTCACACATGACCCTCACACCACCTTTGATATGTTAAAGGTACATTGAGGGTCAAGTTTGAGTCGCCTATGTGGAAAGCGCCAAGACACAACATCAAACACCAATTAAAGTTGCATTCTAGAAAAAAAAATCAATGTGTTGAGATTGTTCATGACATGTTTTACCTTAATTGACCAAACAGTTTTGAAATTGCTCCTCATTCGAAAACCATGACCAACACTTCCAAACCGTGGTGTTTTCTTGACCATTATTCTTTTATATTTTGAACCATGATCATCACTTCAACATGGTTTGAAAAACCATGACTTCCACTATCAAACCACAACCTCGACAAGAAAACCATGACATGTTGAGTTTGTCGTTTTTCTATCTTCAGCATGGAACCATGGTCACTCCTCGAAAATCATGACATTTTTTTCTTTGAGCTATGAATGTTTTCTATATTAACCATGGATTATAGCATAAAACCATGACATGGTTACCTTCCTTGTGGCATCTAGTAATTTTCATAAAAAATCTCCATAAACCACAATTTAGGTAATGCCCATTTTTCTCAAATCTTCATAAGTCGTTTTCTTAAAACCTAAATCACGACATGGTTTGTTGATCACCTTAGTGTTTTTTACTGCTCTTCCCTCCAAACAACTTCCAACTTCACACTTCAACTCAAATATTCTTTCATCACTTCAACCATCACAAATAATCTTTCGAAAACATTTTCCAACTCCTCTAAATCGCCTGTCTTCGCCTAGAATTGATCATGATTCATGTCTTAACAACAAGAGCCTTCATTTTTATGAATATCACCTCAAGTGACAAGTCTATTCTCAAACACTTTATCTTTAAACAATAGTCTTCCATTTTAGATGTCAAAGATCTTCTAGGGAACCACAATCTTCTCAAACATCTTCTCTGTCACAACAAAAGGGAGAAGAACTAAGAAAATGAGATTTCATGGTCTGGGGTTACTATTGAACTCGGATCGGGTAAACCGTCTCGTAGATGATCTGGTAATGATGGTGAACATGGATCATAGGGCCCATTTATGCACCTCATTTGCTAGTTTAAACACATTTGTAGACCCATTAATGCATATCCCTATGTGATTTGCAACCTTGGCGAAGATGATGCATAGAGTAGTTCTATTGCGAGGGGGAGTGAAGTCGTTCATTTGATTGTGGGGCGTCAAGGATGGTGCTTCGAGCAGTTCTCTCGCGTTTCACATCCAAGAAATACTCTATTATTTAATCATCCTTTCACCATTTTTCATTGGAGTGACTAGCACAACTTGGATTGTAAGAGGATCTCACCAAGGTGTTGATGATTAACATTATCGGTGAATACCAAAGGAGGCTTGTATTTGATTATTCAAATTTGATCAAATATTCGGAACCTTTTTAAGAAAATGAAGCAATATTTATTTTCTTATTTTATTTTTGTATTTTAATTTACTTGTAGAGATGAGGGGTTCTGTTATTTTTCAAGTGCCGGTATCATCCCAAAACCTTATCATTCTTCACTTTTTTCTCCTCCATCTTTTACCATTGTTACTAAGTTCCATTTTCTCCCGACTCCCCAAGCTAATATGGATCACTCCACAATCAGTAGAAGCTTTTATTTAAACAATTACTCATATGATCAACAATAAAAAATAAAACTCCTCTCAAAATCCAAGAACCTTGATTATAAATTAGATTAAAAACTGATTAAATTAAATTATAAAAATAAGGATTGTTACAAAGTACTATCAATACTAACATACTTCTTGAAGTAACAAACATCACGAATATATATTAGGGTTAGAGCCATTTTGGATTTATCCTTCTCTTATGCTCCTAAACTTATATTTGAGGATATCTGATATTACAAATACTAATACATTTGATTTTGACATCTCTTCTTTGATCATGAGACTAACATCCATCATGTGAAATCACGTATCCCAAAAATCCCCTGAATTACAATATGTGAGAAAATATAAATAAAATTTAAGAATTACACCAAATCCAAGAATAGTTGTAGGAATAGAACTAAAATTAACTCCTACGCAGGAGGGCAGAGAAACAGAACCATAAACAAAGCTATTAATTACAGCAGGCATTCAGGGCCCGCCCCACCGAAACAGGGCCCGAATGATGCCCCATACATTGCCAGTGAGCAGGGCCTTGAGCAAGCGGAGCTTGGTCGGCGTGTACGGCGGGTATCGGGCGGTTGCGTCACCGGCGAAGCTCCGGTACAGAACCGCCTTCTTGTGGCTGAAGGCTTCAAAGGAGAATTTACCGTGGTAGGCGCCCATCCCGCTCTCTCCCACCCCACCAAACGGCAGTGTTGGGACCGAAAGCTGCACCCACAAATGCCAACCAAATGCTTCCTCAGATTTTGAATGATTCTAATCAATTTATGGTCCCCAGCAGCCTCAACGGACGGTGGAGATCGTTTTGATCCTACGGCGGATGAGGGTCCTCTAATTATCGGGCCGTCACACTGTAAGGTTATGTGTGGATAAGTGCAAAGGAATACTTACATGTAAAGCAATATCGTTGATGACCACCCCACCTGCAGTGATGCTCCCTACAAGCTTGTCCCTCACCTTCTTGTTGTTTGTGAACACATAAGCTGCCAGAGGCCGCTTTCTTGCTTTTATTACACCAATGCTGTCTTCAATTGTGTCCACCTATTCACAGTACAGGTAAAAACAATATCAATTTAAACAAAAATCAGTCACAAATTCAGCCAAATTAAAATTAAACAATCTTAACCTTTATCCTGAATTAGGGTCCTGTTTGGAAGGTGGGAATGATCAAAGATGAGAACAAAAAACACTTTGATATGGAACTGCTCATTATGGAATCCGGGGTAAAAAACCCTTTTGCTTTCAATCAATGAGTTGTATGTTTTATTTATAAGGCTATTTTTTGACTTTTAAATCCATTTATTTTCTTTCCATTCGTATTTTTATCATACAGAAAATCAATTTTTCCATTTCATTCCTACATATACCAAACAGGTTTCTTTCAATCAATTTTCTAAATCATTCTCATTGTACGAAACAATGTTAAATTTTTTAGGTGAAACTCATTTGCGCAAACATCGTTACTACTATGGTTCATTTCAGATCAAAACATTTTCCTTAGATCTTGTACCATTAGAAGTTGACCCAATCTGATTGACCTATTTTTATGTATCCATTTTCACAAATACCAATTGACTCTCAAGTAGATAGTTCCCATGAAAAATGATAACAACGGAGCACAATGAATCCAATACATAAATCTGTGACTTTGATCATGTTGTTTGTGTTTGGGGGTTCTAATGGGATGGAATGGAATGACATGGTATCCTAACCGGTTATCCAAACATAAAAATAACTCCCAAACATGTATTAATTCATGAACCCAAGAGTTGATCATTAATCATTAGAAGTTTTTCATTCTCATTCCTCTGAAAAATTGAATAACCGATAAGCTTTAAATAAATAAAAAACCAGTGCAATTTACAGCCATTTCACGTACCAAGACAATCGGAAGCAAGGGACCAAAGATCTCTTCTTTCATAATTATGGCATCGTTCGGGACATCCAATAAGATAGTGGGAGCAATTCGCCTACAATGCATAGACAATCTTATCAGAAACAAACGATTTTGATCCATAATCACCCATTTTAAAACTCACAAGCAAGTTTTGTCCCTTTGACCTCCAAAGACAATCTTATCAGAAACCATATCCTCATCCAATAGCTTTGTCAAGCGATGAAAGTGATCGGAATTTACAATGCGTGATAGATCATTCGATTCTAGTGGATTCTGACCATAGAACTTCTCTATTTCATGTTTCATGGAATCGACCTGAAAAGTGGAGTGCATTAAAGCTGAAAGAAACTCAAAATTGGCTCAACTCACAAGTATTTTCTAAATATAGGCAACCCTACCAGCTTCGAAGCAAAATCCCTGGTTGTTATAACATAATCCGGTGCAACGCATGCTTGCCCATTATTAAATCCCCACTTTCCAACTACCATTCGCCTTGTTGCAACCTTCGGAACACAAAAATCACAGTCCATATGAAACAAAAAAGGTAAGGTTGTGCTTGGTTATGAAAAATGTTATCCTTTACATTTCTGACAAATGTATCATGCAAAATCTTTTTTTAGAAATGAAAATGAAAGTGAGACATTTATAGAAAAAAATAAATAAAGAAAGAAAGAAACTGTTTTTCATGTTTTTTGGAAAATATAAATGCCATAAAAGTACAATTATTAATACAATTTTGAGAAATTAAACCAGAAAATGTTTTTGAAAATCAAACACAGCCAGTCAAAATAATTGTAATTCTGAAGATACACTGGCCATGCACCGATGGAATGAAAATTCTGTTTACTTTCAAGTTGATCTCTGAGTCAACAACAAGTGGAGATTTCCCTCCAAGTTCCAAGGCTACAGGTGTGAGGTGCTTTGCAGCAGCAGCCATGACAATGCGCCCCACTCTCCCATTTCCTGCAGCATTAGACTTTCTGATTGTTAAAGCCCCACATTGAAAAAATATAAAAAATTACAACGATTGAAAGTAGCATGTTGAGTCATTTCTCACATTTCCAATTGTTTTTTGAGATGAACACTGAATATAATGTTAGAGCTAATGTTATACTACATTCATCCACTTTATAAGTAGAAAACTTTCTTTTGTCATCCAGAAAAAAATAGTGTATTTGATTTCATCTATTCATAAATGACCAGTGTAAATGTAGAATCAAGGATATTTTTCAAAATAGATTACAATTTTTCTTGAATTTAGGTTTCATTTAACAACACTTATTGAAAACTGTTTATAACACTTAACACTTATGATAAGTACTTATCTACAATAATTTCCAGATTACTTACTGAAAAACTGATTTTCTGCAACTTCTTCAAATGGCTTTCTTCTCAAATTTATGTGTAAACAGTTTTCAATAAACAAAACAAACATCACTTATATTTTCAAACTGGTTATCATAAGTGATGAGTGAAATAAAAACCTTTTAATAAGTGCTGCCAAACGCAGTCTGAATGTGTCTAAACACTTTTAAAGTTTTACATACAGTTATATTTTTCTTATGTTGTGAATCATAAAATTTTGTTCCATTTTTCTAGCGATGTGAATAAATTAAAGGCTGCTGACCTGTATAGAAAATCTTATCCCATTTTTGTTCTAGCAGTCGGGATGTTTCGTTAACGCCACCCTCAACAACTCTCACTGCCGAGCTATCCAAATACTCGTCTAAATACTTCGCCATGAAGGATGACGTGGCCGGGGCAACTTCTGAAGGCTTCAAAACCACAGAATTACCAGCCGCAATAGCCCCTACAACTGGATCAAGCGACAGCACTGGAATGGCAAATGGAAAAGATAATTTCATCAGCAGTTCAACAAAATACAGAAAGAAAAAAATAACACATTTTAGAATCTGTTTTTAAGACTCTTTGTATGCTTAGGAAAATGATTTTTGTTTTGTTTTTTAGAATTCAAGTGTAAGTGTTTTTTCCAAAACAAAACAAACACTAATTACTTTTTCAAACTGTTTATCATAAATGATAGGTGCCAAAAACAATTTTCAACAACTTGAGGCGGTCATTCCTAATTTGTAGAGTGATTTGCATAGAAGAAATAAATCACCTTTCATCATCTTGATTTTCTCCTAATTTGTGGAGTGACTTGTGTAGAAGAAATAAACTATCTTTGACCATGTTGATTTTCCAGTGCTTTAAATCAAGATCTGATTTTCATGTAATTATGGAACATGAATATCCTCCAATATCTAGAATTGCGCTAATTCAGTGCTAACAAAAAGCGCAAATAAAGGTGGTGTTTTTATCAACGCTTGCTAAAAATGCTTCTAAAAGCCAATTTTTTAACAACGTTTTTTCTTAGCACTGATAAAAGATATCTTTATTAGCGTTTTTATTTTAACACAGATAAAAGGGGGCTTTATCAACATTTTTCTTAGCGTCGATAAAATGCTTCCTTCAAAAATACATATATATTATTAAAAACAATATTTTAATAAATAAATATATTTATATTGATATATATAACATATATACGCCCCCCGCATGCGGCTGGGGTGGCAGGGGGAGGGGTTTTGGGGCGCCGGTCGCGGGGTCGAGTCCCCAAACCGTTTCTTTGTGGATTTTTGTTGCAGCATGCGTGAGCCGCCATTTGACGGTTGTAACCTAACCTTTATAACATATATTTGCATAAATATGATTTATATATTACTAAATGTGTATTTACAATTAACATATAATATATCAAGTGAAAAATTGTTTAAAAATAATTACAAATTATTATTAATTAATAATTTGCTAATTAGTATTGATTAATAGACATTTAATAACAATCTGATGATAGGAAAAATTTAAAAAATAATTAATAAATTAAGATAGTTGAAAACAAGACTTGAATTTCAAACAACTGTAACTTTTGATTCAGTTATCCGTCCGGACTCTGCCGTCGAAGTCTGTGAAGAGATATACACCATTTTGATTTGGGGAGATCCTCATCACTGTTTTTTAGAGGTAAAAAAATACTTGAAATATCTCCAAAACTGAGTTTTTAGTTGGGATACCCTAATTTTTTATTATTCGATGAAATTTCAGCTTCGTTTAAGAGGGTATTCTTATCTTTTTTCATTAAAGACTGAATTTATTTATAGGGCTTACACTCATGTGAATATTATGGTGTTGAAATTTTAATGTTGTAGTGTTATTTATAAATAAATATATACATATTTTCATATATTTACATATAAAACATTTAATTGTACAAATAAATATGTAAATATATTTACATGTCTTCTTAAATATATAAACCATATATCAATAAAAAATAATTAGTCATCTTATTTAAAATAAAAATTTATTCATTTTATTTATGATATAAAAATGTGTGAATATGTATATACCTGTACAAATGTATATGTATTAACAAACAGATGTATATTCATTATATATGTAAATAAATATTAACATATATTTGGATGCAAAATGCTACTAGACTACCGTGAGACATGATAATTAATGATTTTTACAAGTAGAAAACCAAGGTGTCAGGGATTTACATACACAGAGGGTAGTTCCATGCTGAAATGACCAGCACAACGCCAAGAGGTTCAGACACAATCTGTGCCGATGAAGGGAAAGTCACCAGGGGCGTTTTGACCTGCCATCCGAAGCATCGTGAGGACAAACGAGACGCGCAAATAACACAACAATGCAGAATTGAATTGGAACGTATCGATATTACATTTTCTGGTTTCATCCATGCCTTTAAATCCTTCAGTGCCAATGCACACGAGTTCTTCAACATAGCAATCTGCAAAACCGACAGTATAATAAAGGGCGGGAGGGAGCCATAGAGTGATCATTATCCTCTCTTATCCAGTACAGATTCCCGCGGAAAAGGCACTGGGACCTTTTCCAATGAATATACAGTGTGAAATTTAATAAAAAAAATCTATTTTTTACACACAAAAAAATAATAATGACGAGAATTATAAAAATTAATATTCGACCATCAAAAAAATCGAAGCGAGCAGTTCATAAAAAAAAAAGTAAAGTGATTTTCGGAAAACTGCTTCCAAACTTTTTTTGAAAATGACAAAATGAAAACCAGCAGTGCCAGGTTTCAGAGGATTCCCCACCCGAATCCGGATAACAAGATAATTGAATATTAAATGAACTAGTTGCGATCCCAACCACCATGAAATCCAAGGCTCGGTCGTTTCGAGAAATTCAAAGTCGCGGTGGCTCAATGAATGCCACAACACAGAAATTATGGTGGAGTAAATGCAAACCACAGACAAAAAGAACGTGAGAGCAGAGCGCGCGCGGGGGAATCGATATAAAATAAAAGGCGAATCGATGAGTGAGGGATTGCAGAACCTCGTAGACGAAGGACTCCAGTTCGCACTTGGAAAGATCGGCGGCGAGAGCCTGGACGATGTCGCGCTCGCGATCCTCGGCCATCCGGAGGAGACCTTCAATCTGCGCCGCTCTCCATTCGTAGCTCCTTGTCCTGCCGGAGCCGAAGGTCTGCCGGAGGTCCCCCACCAGCGAAGCTGCGGCTTCGCCGTCGAACGCTGCCTTCATCATCTCCGTCGCTCCACCAATCCTCGGTTATCAGAAACAGGTAAGGAGTGGAAGGATTTACGCCCTGGGTGGAGCGCCGACTTTAAAAATAACAATTAATCAATTGAAATATTACTTTTGGCGCTTTAGGAAAATATGACTTCAGAAGGATGGTTGATTGATCGGAAGGGCTGGTTGTTTGTCCATTTGTACGGAGATGGGTGAAGGATGGGCGAGATATATATATATATATATCAGAGGGATATGATAATTTATTTAAATTATATTATAAAATGAAAAGTCGTGAGATTTAGGGAGAGTGGGCGAACGGCTGTGCGCGGAAAGGACTAAAAATGAGGCTGCAGCCAAGGCCGTCCCGTGGCAGGGGAAGGCGCAACAAACCCTTCCAAACTCTTGCTGACACATTGTATTTTTTTTTTTTTTTTTGACTATTTCATTTTTTTTTTGTATTGCAATTCTATATATTTAGATAAAATTAATAGAAATATTCATAAAATAAATTTTTTAGGATTAAAAATAAATTAATGGTTTGAAGATCGTTTCACTGTAGATACTCCAAAATTTGTCTTCATTTTAGAGTTTTGGGTTGAGATTGTGTAACTCATTTGCCTCCGACTAGATGTGTGCAGGGTTTCACGTATTCATTCAAGAGTTTTTAAAGGTAGTGTGGAATCCCCTCACTTGTATTTTTTTTTTATAAAACTAATTATTTTTTCCAGTTTTTAATATATTTGTGTGTGTATAATCAAATTTTCTTAATTATTAATAGTAATTTAAAAATAATTAATACATTGTTACTTTTAATTGGTTATTAATTTGCAATAATTTACTATAATTAGAAATAAATAACAATAATGAAATTCAATTAACAACAATCATGGTAGGTATAATGTAAAAATAACACAAATATGATGTTATCAAAGTACATATAACATAAATATATCGTAAATATAACATAAATATAATGCAAATATTGAAGTGTTTTGGAGGGATAATTCTTACCCTAAACGCAACAGAAGAACAACACCAAAGCCCCCAAAAAATTGGAATCTATCTATATGTTTCAAATGAATAATAAAACAAAGTAGAAAACGGCGCGTCTTACACCAATCAACCGGGCTTCAAAAAGTGTTTGATAATGGTCATTGAGGAACAATCAATGAATTCCTCCATCCTAGGGTATTCACGGACTGTGGGAGTCACCCAACGCTTGAGAAAGACCTTTCTCAAGTCATGGTTTAGTAGAACCTAGAGTTTAAAGGCATGAAAGAATCAAGTGCTAGAGAGTAATTCATTCAGAGTTTCACAACATTTGGATGCCCCACAAATCACATATTATGAGCTCCTTTATATAGTTGTCGTAGGAGACCTTGAGATTCCAAATTGTTTGGCTATTAAATGAAACATTTCATATGTTTCAACTCTTTGTAACTTACAACTCATCATAGTGATTCATTTGTTTAACATTTAAACGAATGTCTAGGATGTTCGAAATCCTCTAGATTATCATCACATGATAATCAACCGATCGTGATAACTTTGAGTTGGAGAAGGTTGACTCATGCATTTGTTGGAGTTGGTGCCCTAGAACCGACTCACTTTGTTCTTTTGATTACCAATATATTCATGGTGTTGAATATTAATAAATTTCTTATCACATGACGGTTGTTCTTCTCTGTAACATTTAATGTGATAATGTCTATAGAGTATTTGTTGCATCAAAATGTGATAACAATTCCCCACTATGATGAGAACCTTGAAATATTATGACGATATTCTTAAATACATTTTTTATGGCTAAATGATATCATTTGACTGGACACAAATGATACAGACTATCAGGGGTAAGGGACCTATAAGACATTAAGACTTATTCTCATTATGTTCGTCCTTGGTAATCTCCAAAATATGAGGTTATAAAAACTGAGCCACCTATAGGAATTCCACTTGTTTTAGGTGTCATTAGATATTTATATCTACAAAAGTGTTTATTGGTTTTTAAACTTGATATTATGATTAATGCATATCATGAGCAATGTACTTTAATGTATTGATGAAAATTGAGATGACATATGCTCGCAATGAGGTAAGATATGTTGGATGTGTCATAAATGATATGACATTAAAGAAGAAGTTAAGAAAAGATTTGTCTCTTCCAAGTTAATGGAATCATATATCTCTAGCCTATTGATTGGAATATTCCATGGCCATGGTAGTATATCAATGAGTTCATTTCATGAAATTCAAATAAAGATATATTAAGCATATAGGTTGATGACACATGCAATGCAACCTACTTGATGAGATTTCGAGACAAAAAGATTATATTACACAGTGAGCATTCACTACTACAGAAAATGTTTTTAAAAGTGCTAGAAACAGCTTTTAACAGTGCTAGAAAATTGTTGTTAATTGCAGCGAAGATAAAGAGGGGTCCTCTTTAACAGCGCTGATAAAGTGGGTCCTTTATCAATGCTAAAAAAAGTGCTAATAAAGGCATCTCCTTTATCAGCGCTCTTTTAGTGGGGATAAAAGACATCATTTATCAGCGTTATTTTTAGCGTTAATAAAGGACCACTTTATCAGTACTTGAAATAGCGTTGATAAATGCCTAACTGTCTGTGATGTGCTATTTATATAACAGCACACCCAACACCTGTACAAAACAACACCTGCACAAAATAGCGCACACAAGAACAAAACAACGTACATAAGGGTTTGACAGACAATGATATATACATTCAATTGACATCATGAAAACAAAAATATCCACCCATGATATATACAAAAAACACTGCTATATACATTTCAAACAATGTTTTATATAATTACATTTACAATTATCCAACAAACAATTAAAAACATTAATGTTTCATCCTTTGACATCTATGATCCTCTCTCAAAAATGTCCGCCTATGGTATTAGTTGCCGAACAAATCATCCCAACTCAAGTAAAAGATTCCACCTATATAAAAAAATAAATATCATGTTAGTAATACTATAAAGAAATAAATTAAACATTAATATGAAAGAATACATTAATAAAATGTCAATTTTTAATAAAAAAACACATTTGGAGTTATACTGGCCACATTGTGCGTCGTATTGAGGTGAAGTTGATTCCTACACGTCACAAATGAGTTATGGATCATTGTCCTAAAATATCTAAACAATCTGAATGAGTTTGCTTGGTTTTGAGCATGCCCCTTGTTCTTTTACTAAACATAATATCAAATTTAAATGACACATTTGGATTTATACTGGTCACATCGTTCATTGGATTGAGGTGTGGTTGATTTCTACACGTCATAAATGACTCATGGATCATTGTTCTAAAGCATCAAAACAATCCAAATGCATTTTCTCAGTTTTCAATATGTCAGTTGTGTTTTTTTACTAAAATATCATTTCAAACCAGAAACACACATTTTGAGTCATACTAGTCGCATCGTGCGTCGGTTTGAGGTGATACTGCTTCATACACGTCACAAAGGACTTACGATTCACTGTCCTAAATTATAAATACAATCGGAGGGTGTTTGCTTGACTTTCAGTGAGTGACACATTTTGAACTAAAATGTCAATTTTAAACTGATAATGTACACTTTTAGTTATACTGGTCACACCGTGCATCGAATTGAGGTGTGGTTGATTCTTACACCTCACAAATGACTAATGGACCGTTGTCATAAAGTATCAAAACAATTTGAATGTGTTTGCTTGGTTTTCAGTATGTCACTTGTTCTTTTTTACTTAAATTAATGTCAATTTTAAATAAAAACACATCTGGATTTATACCAGTCACATCGTTCGTCGGATTGAGGTGTGGTTGATTTCTAAACATCACAAATGACCCATGGATCGTTGTTCTAAAGTATCAAAACAATCCAAATATGTTTGCTCAATTTTCAGTATGTCAATTGTGTTTTTTTTTACTAAAATATCATTTCAAATCGTAAACACGCTTTTTGAGTCATACTGGCCGCATTGTGCATCGGTTTGACGTGAGACTACTTCATATACATCAAAAAGGATTTATGAATCATTGTCATAAATTATGAAGACAATCGGAAAGCATTTGCTTGGTTTTCAGTGAGTGATACGTTTTGAGATAAAATGTAAATTTTAAATTGATAACAGAAATTTTTAGTCATATCGATCACACCGTGCGTTAGATTGAGGTGATGTTGATTTCTAAAAATCACAAATGAATCATGGATATTTTTCCTAAAGTATCAAAATAATCTGAATGTGTTTTCTCGGTTTTTAGTACGTCACTTGTTCTTTTTTACTTAAATTGATGTCAATTTTAAATAAAAAGATACATTTGGATTTATACCGGTCACACCATGCGTTTTATTGAGGTGAGGTTGATTCCTACACGTCACAAATGACTCATGTATCATTTTTCTAAATTATCAAAACAATCTGAATGTGTTTGCTCAGTTTTCAATATGTGAGTTGTGTTTTTTTACTAAAATATCATTTCAAACTGGAAACATACATTTTGAGTCATACCAATCGCATCGTGCATAAGTTTGATGTGAGACTACTTCATACACATTCCAAAGGACTTATAAATCACCTTCCTAAATTATGAAGACAATTAGAGCACGTTTTCTTGGTTTTCAGTGAGTGACACGCTTTTGAGATAAAATGTCAATTTTAAACTGATAACAGACACTTTTAGTCATACCGATCACACCATGCATCGTATTGAGGTGGCGTTGATTCCTATAGTCAAAAATGACTCATGGATCATTATCTTAAAGTATTAAAACAATGAGAATGCGTTTTCTCAGTTTTCAGTATGTCACTTGTTCTTTTTACTTAAATTAAAGTTAATTTTAAATAAAAAGACACATTTAGAGTTATACTGGTCACGCCATGCATTGTATTGAAGTGGGGTTGATTTCTACATATCACAAATGGCTCATGGACCATTGTCCTAAATTATCAAAATAATATGAATGCATTTTCTCAGTTTTCAGTATGCCAGTTGTGTTTTTTTACTAAAATTAATGTCAATTTTAAATAAAAAGAGTCACTTAGAGTCATACTGGTTACATCGTGCATCAGATTGAGGTGTAGTTGATTCCTACACATCAACAATATTTTTTAGATCATTTTTCTAAAGTATCAAAACAATCCGAATGCGTTTACTCAGTTGTTATTATGTTAGTTGTGTTTTTTACTAAAATGTCATTTCAAACTAGAAATACGCATTTTGAGTCATACCGGTCGCATCATGTGTCAGTTTGACATGAGACTACTTCATACATGTCACAAAGAACTTATGAATCATTTTTCTAAATTATGAATACAATCAAAGCGAGTTTTCTTAGTTTTCTGTGAGTGACATGTCTTGAGCTAAAATGTCAATTTTAAACTAATAACGGACACTTTTATTCATATCGATCAAACCATTTATCATATTGAGGTGTAGTTGATTCCTACATGTCACAAATGACCGATTGATCATTTTCCTAAATTATCAAAACAATTTTAATACGTTTGCTCAGTTTTCAATATATCACCTGTTCATTTTGCTAAATTTATTGTTAATTTAATATAAAAATACACACTTAAAGTCATAACGTTCACTTCGTGCGTCAGATTGAGATGAGGTTGATTCCTACACGTCACAAATGACATATGGATCGTTGTTCTAAAGTATAAAAAAAATCTGAATGTTTTTGCTCAGTTTTTAGTATGTTACTTGTTTCTTTTACTAAAAATACTGTCAATTTTAAATAAAAATAGACACTTCGAGTCATACCAGTCACATCATGTGTCATATTGAGGTGAGGTTTATTCCTACATGTTTCAAATGTCTTATGGATCCTTTCCCTAAAGTATCAAAACAGTTGAATGTGTTTGCTTGGTTTTGAGTAGGCTGATTACTTTGATACCAACTATATTGACCTAGTCATTTCATACATAGATATCACATCTTAGTAGATTAATATTACTTACATATCATAATGATCCATGCCAGGATAGTTTAGGTTTAGTGCTTTTGGAAACATGGAAACATAAATAACTAGTTCATAAGAGTCTCTCATTAAGTTATTCTTTACTAGAAAGACACATCATTTATAAAACTATTCTTCATAACCTAAGTATATGAAACATAAGAAAGTGTGATCATAGATACTCAATAAGTGTAAAAAAAGGAGATATCAATGATCATATAAGGATAACATAAGTAGAAGAAAATAACCTTTATACATTCTTGACTCATTTTATTGTTTTTATTATCTTAGTTACAGCCTCAAAGTCTAATCTCTGACGAGCATGATCCATTTAGAACAAACCGCCTCAACTTGAACAAAGGAATCCACCCGTATAAGAAAGAAATTCTTAATTATGTGAGTCATACTACAAAGAATTAAATTAAACATAAATATGAAACAATCCATTACTTCTATGGAAGTCACATCTTCATGCTATTTGTGTACATTCTTCCATCATGTATACTGCCCATTCATTTCTAAACAAATCTATATTGTCTTGTGAATATGAGTCTTTTCGAAAGTCATGGTAGTACTAAAAAAATATAAATACACAAAGGATTAATAAATATTTTAAATTAAATAGTAATTATCTTCTAAAATACCTCTTTAGGGATGCTAGTTGTTGATGAAATACGATCTCTTTCATAAATTTATAAACATAATAACCACAGTCTTTTCCGTTTGTCTATTTCGGACACTGCAAAAATATTGAAAAAAATAAGCAATTTTTTATATGTTTTTGGATAGTGAAATATTATTATATATACCCTGATACTTATCCAGCTGCAGTACTTATGATGTTCCTCGTCCTTTTCCCCTAACCTCATTCCATGATGTAGACAATATTGATGCACCGCCCTATCATAACAGAATCCTTATTAAAAGATAATTTAAATTATACAACTAGATGTTTAGTTCTAAAATGTTGAATATAGTTTATTAAAAATTGAAAAACACCATCATGTGTGGTTGATTTGTTGGATATCCATCCATTGAATCCAAAAAATAAATCTTCGGTGTATCCAAATTGACTTCAACAAGCATCCAATGCTACCTAAAAACACAAAAAGGAATAAGTAATGAAATAAATTAAAATATATTTGATATGATTAAATTATAGAGTTTTACCCTTGCATCGTTGGTATTAAGAAGATTCTGTCATCCATATTTTTTATGTTAAACGAGTTGAGCAGACATGCCACTATTTCACCCTCTTTCTTGGAATCTATTTTTTTTGTTTTGTAGAGGTGATGTGAGGACGAATGAGTCCAATTTTTTGTTCATGGGGAACCCCTTCAATTGTTTTTCATATATACACTTGAAAAAAATATGAAATATTATCATAGTATATCAGCTTTTGGAAAATAAAATCATGAAAACATACCTCATGTATACATTTATAACCGAGCCACTTAGCCAATCATGCTCTAGGATTTCACTTACATTGTCAACACTAATGAAATATAGATCTTTCCCTTTGTACATATTTTCTTCAAAAAAAATTATGTGAGTCCACCGTCTTTCAACTTCGCATCCACATGATCCTGCAATGATAATAAATAAAAAAATAGAATGAGAAGGGTTAAGGTGCTTTTGGTAGATCGTTTTGATCGGTTGGTTGAACCTTGAGATGGTTTTGAGTCATTATTTCATTTCACACCTTCCCTTTGTCCGTCTGTAATAAGATTCATCGGTTCCGACCTTTTTTTATTAAATGTTAAAGTTTTATCTTGAAAAATAAATTGGAAATGAATACCTCCTTGTTGACATGTTTTTTTACAAAATGTGACAGCCATGCGATGAATGTTCCAAGAGCCTGTTCGCCCTTATGAATATCTTCATCATCAATTGGAACAGGAATCTCAATGCTCAGCTTATGGGAGATGTTAATATAAACTTTAACATGACCTATTGGAAGTGTTCTATTATGTAGCATGTTGTTCTGGATATTGAACATCTTATCCCTCGCTACAAGGTGATGGGTGGATATTGATAGATATAAATCACAATCATTTTCACCTTATAGAATATCAGTACAGGAAATTTATCAGTGTCTATTTGATTCAAAATTCACAGAAACAATTATTAGAACATCAATTACCTCAGCTAAGACAAGTTTTTGATGAGAATGACTCACCTCAAAGCTAGTGGGGTTGGGGTGAGATCTTCACGCGCTGGTTGTTCTTGAGTTGATTCTTCTCTTTGCCTCCCCACCATCAAAGTTATTATCATCTATCTCTTCCATTGCATTTTTTCTTCAAGGATAACTAATATTTCTATCGTCATTTTCATTTCTTCACTTTGATCATCCTCTTGTTTTTTCCTCAAAATATTTTCGGGGTGTCACCCCAAAACCCACACCTCTAACGTGACCACACTGTTCTGGTTGCTTCAAGGCCACTGAAAGTATGTCTGCATCCGGTGTGGGTGTTTCTGATTCTTGTGACTATGTTAGATAAAAAATATAGAAAAATAAGTAATCATTGTCATGTAATAGCAATTTAAAGAAAAACAAATATTTATTATGTCATACTTATACATGTTTCTCACACTTTTTGTGTGTTTTCATCTATTGGTATCCCATTTTTATTTACACGTGCCTCCTTCCATAGCACATGGAATGGGATGGAAGTAAATTTGGATTTGGATTCATCAATATGCATATAAACATAGGAATATAGTTATTATGTTTTTTTATGTCACAAAAAAGTATTAAGGTAGATTTAAAATACGTACCAATTTTTTTTCAAGTGAAGCATACCCTATCCTTTCTTTATGGTAGGGGTACGCTAGTTTTGCTACTCGTTCCTTATTTTCAGTACTTAGTTACTATTTCGTAAATAAAAAACTGTCAATAAAAGTGATGAATACACTTATCGTCAAACAAAATATTACCAAACACAATGTACCTGAAAAGACTGCTTCGCACGACAGCTAGTAAACGCATCCCATGCTCATTGGGTTATCAGGTGTGCATAAAGGGGAGGTGGGTGCATTTTTATTTTCTCTTCAGCATCTTTAAGATGAAATCTTGTTAAAATTGTGTGAAATCCTATGTGAATCCTTCCAGAAACCTTTAATACATAGTTCTTATGTGAGTCATCTACTATAAATTCACTCTACAAGGGATGGTGAAGAGTAAGTCAATGTTTCATTATTTTATTTTTTAGTAAATTAAAGAAATGATATCATAATGTTACCATAATCTCTCCCCACATCAGTGTATTAATCCTGATGAAAATGTGGTTCCATGAATGTACATCAATCGACACGCATTACTGAGTGATGATTCAAATGTAACTACTGAATATGGACTTGTTGGGGTTAATATGCTGGTCCTGCTTATTCCATACGATCTTGTATTTGATGCCTTCGATTTTGCCTTAAGTTTTTTTGTTAACACCATAAAGATACGATGCTCCTGTTTTTTCTATACTTCTAGTGTTTTGTTGCCTACCATTTCATTAGTTTTAACATCATTAATATGTTCCTCCGAAGCACTAGCATCGGCATGTGTAGATGGTGGTTGTACGTCTGAACTGGGAGAAAAAACAATAGGTTGAGAAACATGTTATACCTCTACACTAGGAGTAGCAACAACAGGTTGAGAAACCTGTTGTACCTCTACACTGGGAGCATCATCAACTAGTTGAGAAACCTGTTGTACCTCTGCATTGGGAGAAAAATCAAGTTAAGAAACCTATTGTTCCTCTACACTGCGAGCAACAGAAAGTTGAGAGACCTGTTGTGCCTCATGATTGAGAGAATCATCACGTGAATAAGTCATTATCTACAAAAGTGGTTTAACATTTAATTTAGATTACATAAAAGCAGCAGCAAACAAATAATAACATAACATAACACAATGTGTATTACAATAAAAATATAACCTAATTACTGAACTCTCTTTTTTAAAGGATAAAAGGATTCCCACCCCTCTATTGACTATCCAAATACCTTCATTGTGGTATCCTATGACATACAGAACATCGTCTAAATAGAGACCACTATGAAATGATTGTGATTTCCTAATGAAAGGGTCATCCTCTATTGAATTTTCATCTGACCCTTAAGTGGTTTTGGTTGATAACAGAACAATTGACCAGTTTCGGTTTGCAAGATCTGGAACATAAAATACTTGTACTACTTGTGATGTCATTATAAAAGGTTCTTCTCTATACCCTTCCTCACTGAAATCAAATTTCATGAATCCCAATTCATATATTTTAACAGCACTCCTGTTATCAACCCACTTGCATTGAAAAATCGACACTTATAATTTTGTATAATCCAACTCTCATATTTGTTTGATGATGCCAAAGTATGACATATTCACATAAATTAGATTTTTTTCCTTAACACCGAAAACATGAATCGCTTCAACCACAAGTGTAAATCCATTATTCTTCATGGTATTTTCTTCATAATTTTCATTAGTATAGAATGTATAACCATTAATTACATAGAATTGTAAGATAATACATACACACTTGGTCCACCGGCTAGCTATTGAAATTATTCTGAAATTGAGTCTGAATTTTCATTTGACTTCTTAAATATATGGTCTCAAAACCATCCTATAAACTATATATTATGTGTATTTGATATCCATTTTCATCCCTTCATGGATTCAAATGACTAATAATTTCTTTGTGGGTTTTAACATATGGGTCAATGTCAAAACTGTTATGAAAAATGTAAAGGTGGCTTTGCTCCTGATCTGTAATATTAACTATGACAATCTCTCTTTCAGAAATTCCTTCACCTACAAGTCGGCCAGTGTGACAAGATTTTAGTAGATCAATGATTTCCAAAATAGACCTGTATTTGGTATAGAATTCAATGAATTTTTCAACAATATATCGCTCTGCAATACAACCCTCTCACTGACTTCGATTTTTGACATACCCTTTCAAAATCTTCATATACCATTCAATGGGGTACATCCATCTATAGTGTACAAGACCACATAGTCGAATCTCTCTCACCAAGTGAAACATCAAATGAACCATCATATCAAATAATGTAAGTGGGAAGAACATTTTCAATTCACATAATATGACAACAATTTCTCTTTCCATAGTTGGGAATTTCACCGGGTCTATAACTTTGCTGCATATAGCTTTGAAGAAGAAACAAAGCTTCATTAATGTATGATGAACATTCTTGGGCAAAATGCAACGTAAAGCTATAGGAATTAGATCTTGCATCAAAACATGGCAGTCATTTGATTTCAAACCCTTTAACTTTAAATCTCCCATTGACATGATGTTCTTGATATTTGATGAATACCCCTATGGAACCTTTACGTCATTCATGAAGTTGCAAAACTGATATCTCTCCTTCCTAGAAAGAGTGTAAGAAATAGGAGGAAGAATTTTTTTTTCACCCTTCACTGATGCCAACTCTTCTCATATTCCCATGTCAACCATGTCCCACCTAGACTTAATATCATCCTTTGTTTTGTCAGGTGCATTTAGCAACATACTGATGACACTATCACATACATTTTTTTCAACATGTATAACATCAAGAAAATTTATGACGTACAGAAAATTCTAGTATGGTAATTCAAAAACAAAAATGATCTCTTTTTCCAACCGGTTTTCATAAGGTTTTTCGAAAATAGTTTACCAAAAGTAGTGCCCACATATTTTACTTTCTCAAACAATTGATCACGTATTAGTGAAGATGACATTGTACATTATTCTAAACTTTTATCAAATGATTTCATCCAAGATCAGTACTTATGCCGTCAGGGTAGAAATCCATGATGTCCTAAAAACATGGTTTTTGATGAATGTTTCAACCAAATTGACTGTGTATCGTGTTCGAAAATGGGACACCCTTGAGTTCCTTTAATGCCATATCTTGAAAATTTTCCATAAGCAGGAAAGTCATTTATCATCTTGTCCAACATGAATCTCAAAGTTAAATCTTCATTTCTATAAATATCATACAACATAACACCTGAATCCCACAATAATTTCAAATCCTCGATCAATGGAGCCAAATAAACATTAATATCATTACCCAGTTGTCTTGGTCTTGATATAAGCATAGAGAACATGATGTATTTTCATTTCATGCATAACAACAGTGGTAAGTTATAATTTACCAATATAACTATCCATGTATTGTGAGTGCTAATTTGAACATCGAAAGGATTCACTCCATCTGTAGATAACGCAAAATGAAGGTTTCTTGGCTCATTTCCAAATTCAGGATACTCGTGTTAAATTCCCTTTCACTGAGAGTCTATTGTGTGACATAGTTTTCCATATTTATTTCTTGTATCCACATGCCACATCAATTTCCCTATAGTCTCCTCACTTCCATATAGAAACCCAAACCTTGGAATGATTGGAAAGTACCATAAAAATTTCATAGGACCAGATTCATCTTTCTTGCATCGAGAAACACCACACTTTGGTCATTCTATAAGTGATTTGTGGTATTTTTGAAACGGTATATAGTCATTTGGCCAGATGTGTATTCTTTCAGAGATCATACCCATCGAGCAAAGAATTTATTTGGAATTTTATGTTCGGATCGGGAGATCATTATCTTTTGGGAGCATGTCATTCATGATATAAAGTAGTTCCATAAAATTAGCACCACACCATTCATTTCCTACTTTCAAATTATATAGCTTCAGTATGATTGAAAATGCTATATATTTAGTGTAACCAGCATACAATGACGTCTTTTCATAACTCTTTAACTTCTAAAACAAATTTGGGAAATCATGAAGTTCATCTTCAATTGTATTTTTCATTTCCATAATATGATATTCATCATCATTGACATCTATAATCACATCCTTGATACAATCTTTTCATTGTTCACACTTGTAATCATATCAGATGATCCATAAAATGTAGTGTTATCCCAGCCACGACCTACATTCGCTTTTCTCCCTGTTTATTCCAATATTTATAATTTTGATATATTTTGTGATGGATTAAGTGTTCTTCCAAATCCCCTAGACTAATTTTTCTTGAATAACAACAGCATAAACATAGACAAAGGATTTGAGAAGGGTCATATGCATGATCTTTTGAAAACGTGATGAACTATTTCACACTATATTCATACCCTTTTTTCAAACGATTAACATCTATCCATTATTTATTCATATCCATTCTATTTGATTTAGTAATATTAATATTTAAAAAAATAAATACAAAAAATATTGATATAATGTAATGGTTTTCCTAATTCTATAAAAATAAAAACTTAAAAGTTTATGGAAAAGCTACAGTTCAAATGTCCTTTGAAAACTATTTATAAAATCACACTTGAAATCCCATTAAAAAAACCAAACATTTACAAAAATTCATCTTTAAAATAACACAACCTTTTTAAAATAAATCAATCATTTCCAAACACTCTTTCTCAAAACCAAAATTCCTTTTTTAAATAATTCAAGGCAACTTCATGACCCAACAATTTTAATCATTTAAAATGAGCAAAAACCCTCTATATTTTACAAATATTCATTTAAAACTTCACACACCCCTTATTAAAATGAAACCAGCATTAAATATGATTTCAAAACATTCATATCCATTTATGAAATTCAATCGGGTGAGTTACAAACTCTTGGCATGAAACCTAAGTCCATGCCAAGTATTTAAATCATTTTAAAGACATTTACAACCAGAAAAGGGTATGTTGAACACATATATATTTTTAAGAAACGTTTAAAAACACTTGAATCATTTTAAAAGAGCCAATTAGGCATTTTCACAAAGTCATAAATCCCAAGAGAGGAAATTTATAAAATATACATAGAAAACACCTCAATTCATCCCAAATCAATCAATCTTGTATGATTCTATCACATTATTCCTAAGGTTGGTGTAATAATAATAATTTCCATAAGCATTTTATATTGTTCTCCCCACCATTGGATATCCCTTATCCATGCTTCCATTGTCCACTTATATCAATTATCTTTCACCCCAACACCAGTGTCCCAACAGATATGTTTCACAGTCAGTGACCACACTCGTAACCATGAAACACTCATGTTCCAATTTACTAAAAACACTACATTATCCCAAATGATCTGTAAAGACCCGTAAAATTCAAGGGAAATTTTTTCTTAATTTTCTTTAGAATTTTACAAGAGCGCGGTTTCAGACGGCACCTGATTCCGAGGCCCGGAGTGCCCGAAATTAATTTCCGAAGTTTGGCTCGGGTACGTTCAGTGAACGAACGAGCGGGAATTACTAACTTTTGATCCAGTGCTCGGAATTGAAATCCGAGGGCACCGATGAACTCGCAGCGCCGATATTCGCTTAAAGAGTCCTTTTCGGGAGTTGCGTTTGTTGCGGGTTGAGAGTTTCGTTTTGGGGTTTTTAGTTTGAGTTAAATAAAATTGTGTAGAACAATTTTATTTTTAACTTGTTAAAACCTATCTAAGGAGGTTGGGAGTGGGACCCACACCCACTTAACCTCCCTTGGGAGGATTAAGTGTGGTGGGGCCCACACGAACCCACACCTTTTCAACTCCCCACTCTCCCTCTTAATGGCTTGATAACTTAACTTCTTTTTAATTATACAACTCTTGTATATTAAATAAGTGAGTTAATTTTGGGGTTAGCCATTTTGAATTTCAAACTTTTGAAATTCTTTTATGTTTTGTAATAATAAAATAAGATGTTATCTTATTTTATTTTGGGTTGATCGTTTGTCTTCTTGAGAGGTGGAGAGCTCCTCTTCTTCTTCTTCAACCTCAACGAAGAACGCGAAGAACGTCGTTCTTCAACGAAGAACTTCTCCGCCGAAGAACACGATCCATCCGCGACGCCGTATCCGCGACGCGACGTTCTTCTTCCGCGTCATCCCTTCCGCGACGGTTTTCCGCGACGAACGCCTTCGACAACGACTCTTCCTCCGACGTCAAAGGAATCGACACCGATATTCCACGACTCCGTCACGTGCGACTATCGAGGTAGGGGTTCTAGAGTTTGTTGTTTCCTTTTTATTTGACTTTCCTCAAGACTTGACGAGGAACGCTCTTTTTCCGACGAAGAACGCCGCTCCGCTCTTCTTCGTCTTCGGTGTCAACGAGAGAGAACACCGCACCTTCCTCGGAAAAACCTTCGTCGGCGTACAAGGATTCGCCAACGACGTGCTTCTTCGGACGCGCCTCTTCGTCAACGGATTTGACGAACGACGACCGCGACGCCCGACTTCCGCGACGCCGTCTTCCGCGGACATAGTCGAATCCTCGATCTTGTACCCAAGGTAGGGAATGTTGATTTAATATTTAATTATCTCATTCTTGCTCGTGGTTCGTATAACTAACGTGATGATGTTGTTTATTTAAAGTTGCGTTATTAATTTAACGTGAGGGGGGCCGGACCGTACGAACACGGCCGAACCCCCCTCCAACGTTCTTGTTTGTTCTTGCGGGTGGAAGCAAGTGGCGTGGTGCCGTCGCACCACGCGGATGATTGTGCGTTTATTTTACGCAACGCCGTCGCGCTACGCCGAGGAGAATCTTCAAGAACGCGACGCCGTCGCGCCGCGTTGAAAAGAATCGAAGCACGACGAAGGGGCGCGGTGCCGACGCACCGCGCCGGATGACGAACGCCGCGGCCGGTTCCGGGCCGCGGCGGAACGAGAAGACCGCGGCCGGTTCCGGGCCGCGGCGGGACGAGGAGACCGCGGCCGGTTCCGGGCCGCGGCGGAAGGGAAGACCGGCGGCCGGGCCGCCGGTGTCGGAAGCCGAAGAGGGGACCGGATTATCCGGTCCCGTTGGAGAAGACCGGCCGGCCAGCTGGCCGGCCGGATGCCATTAAACCGGGGAATTTAATTCCCCGGCTGGTATTTTTAAAACCCCCCTCTTTAAGAGAGGGGGGGGGGGGGGTTCTTGAAGGAGGGGGGGGCAGCCGGCCCCCCTGGCTTTTTTTATATAAACCGGCCCCACGTGGGGCGGTTTCTTTTAAGGGCGCGGCAGTTGCCGCGCCGTTTGTTTCCAGGAACCGCGGGGCTGAGCCCCGCGTGCCGCCCCCTCGTGCGGCGACAGCCGCCGCCGCCAGCGCGGCCCACCGCCGCCTCCGCCGCGCCGCCACCGCGCGCCGCCGCGCGCCGCCACCGGCCGCCGCACCGCCGCCGCACCGCCGCCGCCGGCCGCCGCCGCCGGCCACCGCGCCACCCGGGGGGGGGTCGGGCCGGGTCGGCCCGGACCCGGACCCCCCGTTTCGAACCTGATTTGGTTTTTGGCTCATAACTTGAGCCTCGGACCTCCGAATGACGAACCGTCTGCGGCAACGCGATCCTTGGATCGAGACGGTCGTTTCGATATATCGCACTCAAGGTTTCGGGTTACTTTGAGTTCGGCCGGGTTGGTTCGTTCACGAAACCAACCGGGCCTTCGGAGCGGAAACGCTCATATCTTGAGCCACGAACGTCCGATTGACGCGCCGTTAGTCGCGTTGTGTTCCTCTTAGTGAATCGGATCTTTTGGCATACTCCGCCCGAGGTTTGGACGCAGGTGGAGTACGGTCGGGTTGGTTTTGCTTTAAAAACCAACCGGGCCCCGGAGACGAAAAAGCCAATAACTCACAGACCGGGCGTCCGATTGACGCGCCGTCTGTTTCGTTGACTTCCTCTTGATGAGACGGAACTTTTGACATACTCCGCCCGAGTTTTGGATACAGTCGGAGTATGGCCGGGTTGGATTGTACCCGAAATCCAACCGGGCCCCTGGAACGGGAAAGTTGATATCTTTCAGACAGGACGTCCGCTTGACGAGCCGTCAGCGGCGTTAGTAGTTGCGTTGAGTAACGGTCCCTTTGGGTATACCCTATGGGAGTTCGGGGTACAGTTGAGATACGGCCGGGTTTGGTTCGCACTCGAAACCAACCGGGCCCTTGGGACGAAAAGGCTAATAACTCACAGACCGGGCGTCCGATCGACGCGCCGTCTGTTGCGTTGAGACCCCTGTGACGAGATGGACTTTTGAGACACTTCTTCGTGGGACTTTGAGATACTTGGAGTATCGACCTGTAGCTCGTGGAGCGGACCCTCCCAGTGACGAGCATGCGATGTACGGAGACCGTGTAGCTAGCTGAGACCTGACGACTGCTTGACCGACTCGACTTGGAGTGAGTCGACTAGCCCAGTGGACGGAGCACTACTTTCTGAGGTGCAGACCCATGGCGGACGGAGTACGTGTGTGACAGTGCAGACCCGCGGTACTCGTCCGGAGAGTACCTCAGCAGGCTACTAGGGGGTGTGCACTACTGTGTTTGGGTGACATACCTCAGCGGACGGAGCGCCAGGTAGTTGGCCGCAAACCCGCAGTACTCGACAGGAGGAGTACCTCAGCAGTCTTAGGTTAGTGAGCAGTACCTCGGAGTCGTGACAGGACCACTGCACACTCCAGAGACGGAGCTCTTCAGCAGTTACGGTTTCGATAATGAAAATCCTGGTTTGAGCTGAGACTTTTGACCTTGTGTTAACCTCATGATTGAGATGGGTCACTTGATAACTTAGGTATATGTATGGGCATATACCTGGGTAGTGGTTATCCGTTGATCTCATGATTCTTGTGTTTCCTCATGACTGAGATGGTTACTTAATAACTTAGGTATATGTATGGGCATATACCTAAGTAGGGTTTATCTGTTGAGATCTTCTTGTGTTTATCCTTGTTGGTTTTAGTGAGACCTTGAGGGTCTCGGGGTCCCTACTGAGTATCGTTATACTCACCCCTGCACGGGCTATGCCCGCACCTCGTTGTGTTGGTTGCAGACGACGGACAGAGCTGACAGAGGCCGAGTGTTCGAGGACTGGACGGTATCTGGAGGTGGACTATACGACGAGGCGGTACCCGGAGGTGGACCACTGGGCGGGATATACTCGGAGCAGACGGCGGGACCCGAGGAGCAGAGGTGCTATCTGTACCCACCCTTCAGGTGGGATTTCCAGTGGACATCTCAGCGTAGCAGCTTTACTTTTCAGTCGCTGTTTTCCCTTTCGAGTTGTACTTTACAGTTGGGCTTGTATTTCCGGACCCTTTTACTTTTCAGCTCTTCTTTTTGTACTTAGTGTTTTACTTCCGCTTGTACTCTGTGGTGCTTGTTTTCTTTATAAAGGCAATGCCTTCCCAGTTATCGGGATTTTACGCCTTTGGTGCTAGTCGCCAACCCCTGGCCTATGGAAGGCGGGCTTGGGGTAGTCACGGCACGGGCCCCGAGGACGGGTCGTGACAAATTGGTATCAGAGGAGTTCGGTTCTACCGCAGAACTTATAACTCTGATATTTCTTTCTGTGAAGCAATAGTGTTGAGAGTACCGAGTGTGGTTTTCAGTTCAGGGAGTCCAGTGTTGGTGCGGGCGGCCGACGTATCCATACACCAGGACCCTGACAACTGATTTCCGACTTTGTGCACGAAAACACTGATTGCGTGTATGTTTTCAAAAGTTTTTCCCCTTAAAACAGCTCAAACCAGGTCAGCTCACCAGGTATAATCGTTTGATCGTGTTACGTTGTTTCTTTCAGGATGTCTTTTCTCAGACGACCAGCTAGAGCCCGGAAGGATGAGCGTGCTGACAGTCTGTCGAGCGGCGAGGCTTCGGTACAGGGCCCTCTTGCAGTTGAGGCACCAGCGGAGGCACCAGCGGTACTACCATACGTTGGGCCACCGATGCCACCAGCCCCAGCAGTAGGCGATGCACGACGCTTGAGCGCGCTGCACGAGTTCCAGCGCCAGAGGCCACCCAGGTTCCGGGGAGAGACGGACCCGCAGGCGGCTGAGGTTTGGCTGGAGGCTGTGGTGAGAGTCTTCAGGCTAGTGGGGACGCCGGCAGACTTCATGGTGATCTTTGCTACCAGCCTCCTTCAGGCAGCAGCAGGTAGGTGGTGGAGCCACCGAGGTTGAGGCAGCGACAAATGCTGAAGCTCTGGGAGCAGGTGGACAGGGGAAGAACTAGTGGTTACGTCTTTTGTACTTCTAGTTCCATGTTGATGTTGCTTTGGTGTAGCGTCTTGTATTATGAGCTGCAATAATAAAAGACGCATCCTTTGTGATGTTTTCATTCCTGTCCTCTTTTGTGATGTTACTAAGAGGTTCCAGTTGACTGTTGACTTGACCCTCACTTGTGAGACATCTACTGGAGGAGACCGGTTACCACACACTGATGCCGACAGTGTGACTCAACCCTTGGAGGCGAGAGTAACGGTTGGATCTCTTAGTAGTAGCGTCGAGGCCTTACGACGTCATCCTTAGTATGGATTAGTATCATCCATGTTAGGATTGACTGTTTTAGGCAAAGAATGTGGTTCATCCAGGGGATGAGACCAGGTTTCTCTTATCGGCAAAGAAGAAATCTCGCAGCTCTTGTGGGACCAGAGATGGTCCGGGCCACGTCAGAGGAGGTCCATGTCATCCAGGAGCGGATGAGGACAGCACAGAGCCGGCAGAAGTCATACGCTGACAGGAGGCGGAGGCCACTAGAGTTCGAGGATGGTGACCACGTCTTCTTGCGGGTCTCACCTCGACGTGGTATTCGGAGTTTTGGCCGAGGCGACAAGTTATCTCCGCGCTTCATCGGACCCTTCCAAGTCCTCAGCAGGGTTGGCGAGGTGGCTTATCGCCTGGCTCTACCACCTCAGATACACCGGGTGCACGACGTCTTCCACGTGTCTCAGCTGAGGAGATACGTGCACGACCCGACGCACATCGTTGACGATGGGGCGACTTTTTCGGAGGTCCCGGTGGAGATAGAGGATCGACAGGAGCGGGTCCTACATGGGCGATCGATTCCTCTTGTGCGCAACAGATGGCGGCACGGGAATCTCCAGGAGAGCACATGGGAGCGGGAGGCTCAGATGCGTGCTCAGTACCCTCTTTTGTTTCCCTAGTTTTTGATGTAGCTTTACGGGGACGTAAAGCCCTGAGGGGGGAGTAATGTAAAGACCCGTAAAATTCAAGGGAAATTTTTTCTTAATTTTCTTTAGAATTTTACAAGAGCGCGGTTTCAGACGGCACCTGATTCCGAGGCCCGGAGTGCCCGGAATTAATTTCCGAAGTTTGGCTCGGGTACGTTCAGTGAACGAACGAGCGGGAATTACTAACTTTTGATCCAGTGCTCGGAATTGAAATCCGAGGGCACCGATGAACTCGCAGCGCCGATATTCGCTTAAAGAGTCCTTTTCGGGAGTTGCGTTTGTTGCGGGTTGAGAGTTTCGTTTTGGGGTTTTTAGTTTGAGTTAAATAAAATTGTGTAGAACAATTTTATTTTTAACTTGTTAAAACCTATCTAAGGAGGTTGGGAGTGGGACCCACACCCACTTAACCTCCCTTGGGAGGATTAAGTGTGGTGGGGCCCACACGAACCCACACCTTTTCAACTCCCCACTCTCCCTCTTAATGGCTTGATAACTTAACTTCTTTTTAATTATACAACTCTTGTATATTAAATAAGTGAGTTAATTTTGGGGTTAGCCATTTTGAATTTCAAACTTTTGAAATTCTTTTATGTTTTGTAATAATAAAATAAGATGTTATCTTATTTTATTTTGGGTTGATCGTTTGTCTTCTTGAGAGGTGGAGAGCTCCTCTTCTTCTTCTTCAACCTCAACGAAGAACGCGAAGAACGTCGTTCTTCAACGAAGAACTTCTCCGCCGAAGAACACGATCCATCCGCGACGCCGTATCCGCGACGCGACGTTCTTCTTCCGCGTCATCCCTTCCGCGACGGTTTTCCGCGACGAACGCCTTCGACAACGACTCTTCCTCCGACGTCAAAGGAATCGACACCGATATTCCACGACTCCGTCACGTGCGACTATCGAGGTAGGGGTTCTAGAGTTTGTTGTTTCCTTTTTATTTGACTTTCCTCAAGACTTGACGAGGAACGCTCTTTTTCCGACGAAGAACGCCGCTCCGCTCTTCTTCGTCTTCGGTGTCAACGAGAGAGAACACTGCACCTTCCTCGGAAAAACCTTCGTCGGCGTACAAGGATTCGCCAACGACGTGCTTCTTCGGACGCGCCTCTTCGTCAACGGATTTGACGAACGACGACCGCGACGCCCGACTTCCGCGACGCCGTCTTCCGCGGACATAGTCGAATCCTCGATCTTGTACCCAAGGTAGGGAATGTTGATTTAATATTTAATTATCTCATTCTTGCTCGTGGTTCGTATAACTAACGTGATGATGTTGTTTATTTAAAGTTGCGTTATTAATTTAACGTGAGGGGGGCCGGACCGTACGAACACGGCCGAACCCCCCTCCAACGTTCTTGTTTGTTCTTGCGGGTGGAAGCAAGTGGCGTGGTGCCGTCGCACCACGCGGATGATTGTGCGTTTATTTTACGCAACGCCGTCGCGCTACGCCGAGGAGAATCTTCAAGAACGCGACGCCGTCGCGCCGCGTTGAAAAGAATCGAAGCACGACGAAGGGGCGCGGTGCCGACGCACCGCGCCGGATGACGAACGCCGCGGCCGGTTCCGGGCCGCGGCGGAACGAGAAGACCGCGGCCGGTTCCGGGCCGCGGCGGGACGAGGAGACCGCGGCCGGTTCCGGGCCGCGGCGGAAGGGAAGACCGGCGGCCGGGCCGCCGGTGTCGGAAGCCGAAGAGGGGACCGGATTATCCGGTCCCGTTGGAGAAGACCGGCCGGCCAGCTGGCCGGCCGGATGCCATTAAACCGGGGAATTTAATTCCCCGGCTGGTATTTTTAAAACCCCCCTCTTTAAGAGGGGGGGGGGGGGGGGTTCTTGAAGGAGGGGGGGGGGGCAGCCGGCCCCCCTGGCTTTTTTTATATAAACCGGCCCCACGTGGGGCGGTTTCTTTTAAGGGCGCGGCAGTTGCCGCGCCGTTTGTTTCCAGGAACCGCGGGGCTGAGCCCCGCGTGCCGCCCCCTCGTGCGGCGACAGCCGCCGCCGCCAGCGCGGCCCACCGCCGCCTCCGCCGCGCCGCCACCGCGCGCCGCCGCGCGCCGCCACCGGCCGCCGCACCGCCGCCGCACCGCCGCCGCCGGCCGCCGCCGCCGGCCACCGCGCCACCCGGGGGGGGGGTCGGGCCGGGTCGGCCCGGACCCGGACCCCCCGTTTCGAACCTGATTTGGTTTTTGGCTCATAACTTGAGCCTCGGACCTCCGAATGACGAACCGTCTGCGGCAACGCGATCCTTGGATCGAGACGGTCGTTTCGATATATCGCACTCAAGGTTTCGGGTTACTTTGAGTTCGGCCGGGTTGGTTCGTTCACGAAACCAACCGGGCCTTCGGAGCGGAAACGCTCATATCTTGAGCCACGAACGTCCGATTGACGCGCCGTCAGTCGCGTTGTGTTCCTCTTAGTGAATCGGATCTTTTGGCATACTCCGCCCGAGGTTTGGACGCAGGTGGAGTACGGTCGGGTTGGTTTTGCTTTAAAAACCAACCGGGCCCCGGAGACGAAAAAGCCAATAACTCACAGACCGGGCGTCCGATTGACGCGCCGTCTGTTTCGTTGACTTCCTCTTGATGAGACGGAACTTTTGACATACTCCGCCCGAGTTTTGGATACAGTCGGAGTATGGCCGGGTTGGATTGTACCCGAAATCCAACCGGGCCCCTGGAACGGGAAAGCTGATATCTTTCAGACAGGACGTCCGCTTGACGAGCCGTCAGCGGCGTTAGTAGTTGCGTTGAGTAACGGTCCCTTTGGGTATACCCTATGGGAGTTCGGGGTACAGTTGAGATACGGCCGGGTTTGGTTCGCACTCGAAACCAACCGGGCCCTTGGGACGAAAAGGCTAATAACTCACAGACCGGGCGTCCGATCGACGCGCCGTCTGTTGCGTTGAGACCCCTGTGACGAGATGGACTTTTGAGACACTTCTTCGTGGGACTTTGAGATACTTGGAGTATCGACCTGTAGCTCGTGGAGCGGACCCTCCCAGTGACGAGCATGCGATGTACGGAGACCGTGTAGCTAGCTGAGACCTGACGACTGCTTGACCGACTCGACTTGGAGTGAGTCGACTAGCCCAGTGGACGGAGCACTACTTTCTGAGGTGCAGACCCATGGCGGACGGAGTACGTGTGTGACAGTGCAGACCCGCGGTACTCGTCCGGAGAGTACCTCAGCAGGCTACTAGGGGGTGTGCACTACTGTGTTTGGGTGACATACCTCAGCGGACGGAGCGCCAGGTAGTTGGCCGCAAACCCGCAGTACTCGACAGGAGGAGTACCTCAGCAGTCTTAGGTTAGTGAGCAGTACCTCGGAGTCGTGACAGGACCACTGCACACTCCAGAGACGGAGCTCTTCAGCAGTTACGGTTTCGATAATGAAAATCCTGGTTTGAGCTGAGACTTTTGACCTTGTGTTAACCTCATGATTGAGATGGGTCACTTGATAACTTAGGTATATGTATGGGCATATACCTGGGTAGTGGTTATCCGTTGATCTCATGATTCTTGTGTTTCCTCATGACTGAGATGGTTACTTAATAACTTAGGTATATGTATGGGCATATACCTAAGTAGGGTTTATCTGTTGAGATCTTCTTGTGTTTATCCTTGTTGGTTTTAGTGAGACCTTGAGGGTCTCGGGGTCCCTACTGAGTATCGTTATACTCACCCCTGCACGGGCTATGCCCGCACCTCGTTGTGTTGGTTGCAGACGACGGACAGAGCTGACAGAGGCCGAGTGTTCGAGGACTGGACGGTATCTGGAGGTGGACTATACGACGAGGCGGTACCCGGAGGTGGACCACTGGGCGGGATATACTCGGAGCAGACGGCGGGACCCGAGGAGCAGAGGTGCTATCTGTACCCACCCTTCAGGTGGGATTTCCAGTGGACATCTCAGCGTAGCAGCTTTACTTTTCAGTCGCTGTTTTCCCTTTCGAGTTGTACTTTACAGTTGGGCTTGTATTTCCGGCCCCTTTTACTTTTCAGCTCTTCTTTTTGTACTTAGTGTTTTACTTCCGCTTGTACTCTGTGGTGCTTGTTTTCTTTATAAAGGCAATGCCTTCCCAGTTATCGGGATTTTACGCCTTTGGTGCTAGTCGCCAACCCCTGGCCTATGGAAGGCGGGCTTGGGGTAGTCACGGCACGGGCCCCGAGGACGGGTCGTGACATGATCCTTGGGTCACACTAAATCAATTGGTTTTACACCCCATGAACAATGCATATGTCTCTTACATGAAGTAATATTGGTTCCTTCCTTTATAAATACACCTAAGAAAATCTATAAGCATGAAGCCATTACATAATAAAAAATTTCTCAAGTTTCATTCCTTTCACACAAAGAATTTCCCTATACCACTCATCACTAGAAGAAACTATATTGATTTCCTAATCCTTTTAAGTATATCATGTCTAAAGTCAAAATAAGAAAAGAACTATGGTACTAAACTAATATATGGAATGATTTTCCATTGTCTATTTTTTAAAATCTTTAAAAAGACTTTATAAATGACATTACAAATACTATTCATTCTAAAATCCTTAACTGAACTCATATCAGTAACCTCTAGAATCAAAGTGATTAGAGTATCATTATAAGTCTCAAGAGAATTATTACCTCTCCAAAACTCATTCATGAGGTTAACAACATCAAGTCCCAAATTAGTCTAGAACATTTTAAATAAAATTCCATAAACAAAATCTAGGTTAGGTACCTTTGATGGATGCATCAACCTAAATGCCACGACCACTTCATAACATTGAATATCAATAGTTAATAATTCATTCATATAATTCGATAAATTTGTAACAAAATAATAATTTATATATTTATATATAAAATTATGCTGAGAAAAAAATATGATTTGATAAAAATATGTTATTAAATT